>OV815968.1:10007500-15007500 GCA_929112965.1 Mythimna albipuncta
TATATTTTCCAGTGTCTTCACATTTGGTCGAGTTATATGAACAAAAATGAATGGAGCAGCAGATTTCATATTTGTATTATTTAAAAAATATATATATTTTTTATTTATAAATGTACCATCTTTCATTTTAGACACCACCTATGTCGCACCAATAACAATAAGTTGTACTGCATATGTGTAATAAAGCATAAATCAATCAAGTATTTTATTCCATTAAAATACATGATTGATTTATGCGAGACTGATATAAGTTTACAATGTATTGCATTAAATCTAATAAACCGCTTATATTTTTTTACTTTATCTTGTTACATTGATATATATTCAAATAAGACGATGGATTAGATTTTCATAGATCTATATTTAGCCCATATTGTCCCACTACTAGGCAAAGGCCTCCCTCCACTTCTTCCAACGATCACGGTTCCTTGCTTTTTCATTCCAGTTCTTAAGGAAGTCATTCAGGTCGTCCCGCCATCTCCTTCGTGGTCTGCCTCGGCCCCGCGTTGCTATGTCCGGGCACCAATCCTGCGTTTTACGCGCCCACAGCTTGTTAGACATGCGGCAGTCATGTCCTGTCCAGTTCCATTTAAGTTGGGCAGCCTTTTTAGCCACATCGACGATTTTCGTTTTGGAGAGCAGTGTTGTGTTTAGAACATGATCTGTTAATTTAACACCTAGTATGTTGCGCTCCATAGATTTGAAATAGATCTAAAGACAAAAAGTCGATAATCATGTGTACCTACGGGACCACTTTTCAATCTTATATGAAATTACAGAGTATTGAAGGCATCTAAAAAACCTATTACATAATAATTTAGTACTAAACAAGTGTCTATGTAACTATTATAAAAAGGTCCACAGGGATCAAATCTACAGGGATTTAAAAACTCTTATTTCGTTAATTTCTCTCGTAAGGAATAACGTAAATTCTTTTATATAGTCGAATTGCTCTATTTTTGAGTAGTTGTGACTATTTAAACACTAAGTAGTATAGCAGATACATGAAGACACATTATATCACAAAATCGCTATATTGTTACATTTTAATAACCACTAAAGAGCAAGACCTATAATGGTAAACATAAAACTTTTACAGTTTAAATTAGACACAAAAATGTAACGATCAACAAGTATATAGATCAAAGTAGCTCTGTATATGTTTTCAAAAGCGTTATATATGTTGCCTGCCTATAACAGTTTTATAAAATGGAAATGTAAATACATCACTAGCTTATAGATCATTTAACCTGTATAAAATTATAGGGCTAAAACGTTTTGATAAAAAAAAAGAATGTAAACTCTGTGTAAGAATAGGTACTACGTAACAGGAAAAATAAGTACTTTCAATTCCCTTTCAAATAATAGTACAATAACATAATTAGACACAGATCATATTGGTTAAATAAAAAATATCACAATATGGACTAAATTATATGATACTAAAATAATTATACATACATGATTCTGAGCACACAAGGTTGTCAACATATGGAATGTGGCCTTGGCTATCATTGTGCCCATTGTCGTTGCCAATGGCCTGGTGGCCAAAAGCCTCAACAAGCACCTGTCAAAGTAGTCGTCGCACATTTGGATCAAGGGCCTGATACAGAAGGCCATATCGAGGCTCACGTTGTGAAAAGGTTACCGTCTCCAGAGCCTTAATGCCGGTAGCTTGGACCTTGCTCCAGGCACCGGCAGACTAATAATATTTTAAATGATTTTGTTAAAAAAAAAAAATTAAAATGTTTTTATTTGTGTATTCAAATAACTATAGAAGATACTTAAATGGAAAGACAGTATTTTTCACTTTTCTTCTTCTGCACTTCCATGTGCAATTTTTCAAGAGGAGCCTATAGTGTGGCTCTGTGCCCGATTTATGGAAAAACATTCTCTCCCGCCCGATTTCATAGTACTATACTAACAAGGGGAATGTGGGCATACTAGATATTAATCTTAGCCAAGCCTTTCAGGAAAAACAGGCATAAAGTGCTATGTGGTTTTCTACTTTCTTTTTTTTGATGTGTTAAATTATCAAACAATTGCTCCCGTTCTAGATAGAGCGAGAGGAAATGTCTGACTTTTTTTGGGTAATACCACTCTATTCTTTCGCATTTCAAGAGCGCGGTGACTCTTTCGAACAATCCTACACTTTTGGTGTTGTTTCTACCTTAATTATTAGCCTTAGACAAGTTTCCGGTGAAACTCAGGGCCAGGCTTTCGACGACTTCTGCCAGGCTTCTAGGCTTCTAAATATAGAAGCCCTTAGGTAGCCTCAATACAACCAGTCGTAATTCTATATGTACTAGACAATAGTAGTCAGCAATGCCAAGCTATCGCTTTCGAACATCACGATAATCGCTTTCGCTCAATCGACGCAAGCTATTTACCCGGAATGCGAAATAGTTTCTTTCATTGCCATAGTAACTCGCTAGTTACTCAAAGAATACGATGGTTCACATGTCACAGCACCATCTAAGCACAATCAGCCTTATTTCGCCACTGCTGGGACTCAGGGCTCTTCGAATTTGGTTCTTGGGCATGTCTGTTTTCTAAGAATGTTTTCCTTCGCCGTTTTGAGAGCAGTATTTTTTTCTAAGGAATATTTTTACATTTAGACCCAAAATTAAACTTATAAAACATCCACATGTCGGCACTTTAATAAAAAATTCCATGTATGGAAAGCTAGACTATTGAAAATTTTGGCATGGAAAACCCAATGATACTTTTTCTTTTATTATTGATAAGCTCACGTTCGTACTTTTTCAGATCAGGGATTCTAACCCGTATAGGTACTCAGCGATAGCGGGGGCGACCACTAGACCAGCTGGGTGGTCTATATGATACTTGGTTTCCGTTTTATTGCCTCCAAGAGTTGATGAGCACCTCGCACGTCTATAAACTATGGACTGGCTACTTGAAAATTAAAATTAATTCATCATCATCATTTTCGTCGGAATCCAGCAACCCTGACCAGGTCATTGGTCCAGTTTGTGGGAGGCTTTCCAACGCTGCGTCTTAAATCTGGTGTAAAGGGAAACTGTCACTGGCGAGATGTTTCCAACACGCGTCTACTCTCTCTCATACAAATATTTGAAATGCTAATTTGAACCAATTTTGATGGGGTTTTCGTAAAAATATTTATTGTTAGTGTTACCTATATGTCGTTCAGTATATATTGTGCAAAAAAACCTAACACACAATTACCGTAGCTCTACAATCTTTATGCATCATGCTTCCGCCTTCCGTAGCTAAACTTTTAAAAAAAAACGATGTCAAACAATTTGATGTTTACATTCCCCCCTAGCTCGGCTTCAAAACAATCTAAATAAGAAGAGGTGAACAAACGACACAGATCGTACAGGATGCAGGATGTGATTTGCTCGTGCCAAATCTACTAACAATCACATTGTAATACGAGTCCGACTGTAATCTGAAACTGGGGTCGCTCGTTGCTAACCTTTCTAACGACACTTTCTATAAAACAAGCTTTAATTTCTAATTTTCTGTATAGGTATAATATTTTAAATAAACCTCTGGAAACTTTTGAAACCTCTACGGTCCGAACTAAGCGTTTTGCCTCGTCTTTTATACCGCTTACGTCGAAGGACTCGAACAATCTGCCTGCTGCGGTCTTCCCATCCGATTATAATTTGAGTGGCTTCAAGGCAAAAGTGAATAGGCTCAAAAACTAGTGCGCCTCACCATCAAAGATTGCATCACTGCTTACTATCAGGTGGGATCGCAGTCAAGCACTAATTTGAATCAATTAAAAGAAAAACTTCAAATCATGCTTTTCATTCAAATGTAGGTCTATTTGAAGGGCTTTCAAATGGACCTTCATTTGATGAACATGAGTAGATACTTTTGACTATTCATCAATAAATGAATAGCCGAAACCACCTACTCATGTTCATTACTCATGAACTTTTGATCGGTACAGCATCTCAATCGAGCTGAGATGTTTTGTACTTAAAAATTAACGGTATACATTTCAGTGAAAACGTTTTTCCTTAACGATGCTTAGATATTTATATAGCCGGTCGGTATGATGAAAAATCATAGTTTTTTTTGGTTGTATAAACCAAACACATACTTAATTAAAAGTCCAAAAACTGAAAGGCTCTTGCGGGTCTATGTTAATTAAAAAGAACATCAGTTTTATCTTTAAAAAATTTTTCGTATCTAGCGAACCACCCAAGTTTCAGACGAGTGTTACAAATCTTAGAAATGATCGGCTTTTCTTTACTATACTTAATATGCCCAAAAACTTTAATCAGTGGTTTTTAAGTTTATCGCAATACAGACAAACAGACGAGTTAAATAACTTATTAACAACTCATTTTATAATCAACTCAGTATGTCTTCATTGTGGCACGAGTAAGTGTTTATTACCCATTTAATATTTATCTTAATGTGGTGAAATGAAATTAAGATTTAGGATTAAAATAGCGATTACTTATTAAATCTACAAATGATAAGTAGGTACCACCGGAAAAACCAAAACGTAACTGATTAGTTTAGATACATAATACAATAGCTTTACTTGTTTAATGCTGTTTAATGCTTAACTTGTTGAATAGCTATCTTAATGTGGTGTTGAAATGGATTTATGATTTAGGATGAAAATAGCGATTACTTGTTACATCTACAAATGATAAGTAGGTACCACAGGAAAAACCAAAAAGTAAGTGATTAATTTTAAATACATTATACAATGACTTTACTGTCACGCACGGATCAAATATTTTTATGGCCTACAGATAACAATTGTTCCGGTTCTAGATGTGGGAATTTACGTGTTTGTTTAGGAATGCACCCACAAAATAGGAGTATTTCCTGGTGAGGGGCAACGTTTTTTTTTAATTACTTATGTGATTAACAAAACAAATGCATAATCAACAAATGGATAATCGAAAATTTGCGAAAACCAAAGAAACGCGTTATGAAAACTACTGAACGTAGACCGGTGGAGTGCGTTCACCCACGCATTGGAAAACTCGGAAAAGTAGCCACCAGACGACTTAAGGCTCGAGAAACATCAGTCCATCCGGTAGCTTCTACTCGTATATTACATTAAATCCCGTATATTTCCCCGCTCGACTCGTTAAATTTGTGTGAGTTGGAAAGCCTGCGCAGGCGGCGACGTGCGCGCATGTACCTCCCGCCACGATTCGCGTGGAAACTGTGCCACGTCGCGCCTTCTCTCAGTAAAAGTACTTTCTTCACGACGCTTTCGGAAACTCGTCTAGAACAAATTTCCTCGCTATAGTAACCTTGTACTATGTGACATAAGGCGTTCGCCTGCCCGCGTACTATAATTAGACCCGTCGGCCGTTTATAGCGTACTGAGAACAGCAAATCGATACTCAACCGTGCCCGCGTGCCTGCTCGCAATCGTGAGAAATATTACCACCGTAACATTAAGCTTAAACAATGGGATGTTACGATGATTCAGTACGGGCATTTAATAAAATATTTCTACATTATTATAGGCATAATCATAATTTGTTAGAACGGCAGCCAGAATCTATCCTACAGTCTGCATTAGATTTATTTGCATTGAAACTGATGGCCTCATCTATTCAAATCTATCTTAATCTTTTTGACCTTTTATTTAATGAAAGCTTTCAAGGCTGTGGTTGGATACGCCGAACACATTTAAAATAGGAGTGAAATAAAATGAAAAATAATTTCAGCTTGACGAAACATTTGTATGCGTACTTCGTTTTTAAGTTAAAAGAGATAAATGGGATGTGCCCAAGCCTGAAAGGAATCCCTTGGGCATAAACGTCTTGTCGTGAAAGTTTTAATCCTGTCATAAAGTGACCGGGCAATGTGGTAGTTTCACTGGCTGAAGTGCTTGGCACTACATAGTGCTTGTAAATAGCTGTATTAAAGTAATGTTTGTACTTAGACTCTATAGTAACTGCTTGTATATAACTTATCTGCTTAGGTATATACTTGATTGTAATGTGTTGCTATGGTCATGTGTTTGGTTTACATATAGTAAGTAAGTATATGTTTGAATTATTTTCTAATGGAAATATTTAATAGGACATTCTATGTAATGCCCAGGCATTGTATACATTGACTAGGTACATACAATATTTTATACAAAGATTTTATTATCTATACGAGTTGCACATTTTATTGAATGACTAAGTACATAGATTGTACAATGCCTAAATTTCATACTTTGCCAGTAACTTGCATTACCATTAACTAAGGTACCGATGACATTTTCCTCGTTCATCTCACCTTAATACTGGTTTGAAAATATTTAGATGTAGAAATAGATAAAGTGCAGTTTCCTTTATTTTCAGCACTATTTTTCTTCAACTATTTCCCTAACACAAGGAATAAATTATATGTTAATAAACATGAAACTAGATATGAATATTGCTTCTTCTAATCTCCGTACTACATTAATATACAAGGTGTATCGGAAATGGGTGATCATACTTTTAAATTCTGCTCATGAATTCTTTCTTCAAGGAAGTTATAGTCAATTTTTTGTCAGTAAAGTCTGATTCGCCCTCCTACTCTCTCTTGGTCTCTTGCTTATAGCATGAGATGGCATTTGAACCGTATTTCAATCGGGCTTTTCTTAGAACTGCCGTGAGAAAACTCCAATAACACTTTTTGCTCTGAATAAAATAATGTCTTTTCCTTAAAATAACTACAAAGTGATAAGTCGTGTGCGCGCACACAATGAAACCCATTTTGTGTGTCAATGGGAATAAGTTCTTTGAATTTTTTTTTATTGTTTTCATCCCGTGATGTAAGAGACTGCCCTCCACAAAATTTAAGGGCTTGCTCAGTAGTCAAAACTGAATAACCGTCCACAAGATGTTTTTTCAGGAAACGAATAAAAAAATAAGCCTCTCCATACAAACTCATTTCATTTGAAATAAGCAGTACCTTTATACTCTTTTATCTGTATTTGTCCATTTCATTTTTAAGTGTTTGTGTGTACATAAATGAATAAATAAATAAATAAACTGTCCCATCAAGTTTTTAATTTTGTATGGTAAGACTTATTTTTTTTTACCGTTTCCTGTAAAAAAGTCTTGTAGAAGGCAGTTCAGTTTCGTCTACTGTGTAAGCCCTTAAAGCTTGTAAAGGGCTGTCCCTTACACCCTGTATATGTCAATTTTATACTAAAACATATAACACATAACTCCTAATCCAGTACAAATAGACCCTCGGTGCTCCATTTAATCAAAGAAGAGTGGTTTTCGCTCGCAGCTCTTGACATCGTATTACTATGTTAACCGGAAATAAAAACATGTCACGAACGTCCTCGCTCCGAGAGGCACGTCCCGCCGGACGAACAGACGTACAATACGTGGTATTGTATCAATGTATCTACTACAAGTAATATCCCTAAGGCAAACATACGGAGTGTTAGTACGATGCTGATTTCATGGGCATAGATCTAAGGGCTCACATTTGCTACAATATATGTTCCGGGTTCCATAAACAGCGATCTAAATGAGGTCTGCCAATCTGAAAAAATGTTCTTTTTCGAGCCTTGTTTACTGATATTGATGGATGAGAAATAATTCAAGATTTGACAAGTAACTCTTCCGTCACACACTTCACTTAGGATAAATTTGGGGGATCCCTTCTACCAAGATTAAATTTCTGTTTTTAGATTTTCTTCTGCGACTACGAAAAAGGATAAGGAGACTACGAATTCTTTGTCGTCCTGTAGTAGGAGCACCGGGCGTCGTAGAAGGGCGAGCAACGCCCTCTTCCAACCCCTTTAAAAAGTCCAGGGACGACGGATTAAGAGATCGCCAACCATTCGTCGCCCCATCAATCTGGATCCAAGATGGTGGCGCCTAGTGTTCTACGCGCATCTTTTTTACGTATAGGGGAGTCACTCACTAATACAGAATGAGCCTCGCGCCAGGCGGGCCATCACAAGTCCAGGGCAGTGGAAGTCACATTGCACCTGCAGTGCCCTATTAAAGAATTTACAGGATTTTATTTATTTTTAAAATTTCCTGGCTCGTTTTGAGAGATTTGGGAGTTAGTGATAACCCGACGGGTGACAGGATAGAATGGAAGAAAAAATGTATTGCGCCGACTCCAAATAGCAAGGTCAGGAAGAAGATGATGTAAAAGCTTTTTCTGAAAACAGTACTAAAGAAGACAGCGTAAACCTTGACAGAGTCTTCCGTCAGTCTCATTCAACACGATTGACTCAAACCACCATAACATGTGTTGTGTTGTGTGTAACATGTGTCTGTTGTGTTGTTGTGTTGTGTGTTGTTATGTAACACGACCAAGAATAGACCAAGAGTTCGAACATACGATCAAGCGAACAAGGTTCACTGTTCTATTGAAGGAAATAGGTTACTCTGGTGCATGTACTGTTGTGATCTTTATCACAGAGTGTTGGCAGCGGCTGAGACACGTGCCTCATGCACGTGGCGGCGAGGTGATGCCAACGGCCTGAGGTGGAGGCCTGCCAGATACCTGCAGACTGTATGAAGCCGTCCGATAATAGCTGATGTACTGTTTGTATGTCTACTACACAAATACATGGTATGTTACAAGTGTATTTTAATCCTTAATAACTCAACTTTGAAGCCGTATCTGCTCCGGGTCCGTCGACTAATGTCAGTCTGTGGGAGGACCTTCTCTCTTTCTCCCTCTCTCTTTCTCTTACGTTTTGACTCAGGGGACCACAACGGTCTTCGCACACCTCCTTCCTGTATTATTGTAAAAAAATACTATCTGTTGGTACATTTTGATTAGCAAGGCTCAGGGGAGACCTCTTTCCAGTCACTCAGGGATAGGCCCTGATGAGCGTTGCACAGAGGGAGTTCCGGAGTGGTCTTTTGAAAGGTCACAGAGCCCCTTCTAAATAAAAGCACATGCCCATACAGATCACGCGTGAGGAAACGGATATCTTCATCCCAACCCCGACCTGGCGGTCGGCGTGGGTTGGTGGACGAGTAGTAATGGGTAGCTACGGCGGTACCTACTACTACTACTATACTTAATAATTATAAACAAACACTATCAGTGAACATAATAAAAACCAGTCATAAGAACATAAAATAATTTCAGGTCCGACCGATATCCAATGATAAAATAATAATGCGTCACATAATGCAAACATTATAATATACAAAATGATAATATTGATAAGCTGGCGTTTAGGGAACTAAACAGAAGCTTTCTGAGTGTGCCTCACTCCATTGCGCTAAGTGCGAGTTGTTTTTACATTAACGCGATCGAAACGTTTAGCGCGTCTTGCTCTCTGATTGGTTAAGATCTCGGAGCGGGCCAATCGGAGCGCCGAACGTCATAAACGTGTCGATCGCGTTAACGTGAAACAAACTCACACTAGGCACTCTGAAAGGACTTCCTCACTATTACTATGAGTTTTATGAGTTAGGTACTAGTACTTGCCCGTGGCTTCGCTCGCATACATAAAGCCTATGTCACTCAGGAATAAAGCAACTTTCTCTCGATAAAAAATGAACTGCATTGCGCAATCAGACCAGTCCTTTCAAAGATTACCTCCTACAAGCCATGGAGCCTGGAGATCTACGCTTTGGAATGTGCAATTAGCATCATTTTTATGACTGACTGCTTGACATTTCAAAACTGCATGTAAATGGTTTATCTACGCTAATATAATAAAATAAGAGATAGTTTGTTTTTTTGTTTGTGTTTGGAGGTAATCTCTGGAAGTACTGGTCCGATTGCGAAAATTTTCATCGTTAGCAAGCTGCTTTATTCCTGAGTGACATAGGCTATATTTTATGTATGCGGACGAAGCCGCGGGCAAAAGCTAGTTTGAAATAAAATGCTTTGAATCGTTGTACCTATCTTTGAATTTTGGAAAATCCTCGAGCAAAAGAAACATTTTTCGATCATTACACACTCAAAAAAATCTTCTGTTCTGCGGGACAGATACATAGAATATATCCAGTTTAAAATTGTTTGAATTCCCTTCCAAAGTTTTCCGATGTAACAAAATCCTTTGGGGCAAAAACTATCGGAGTATTCAGAAAATCGAGCATTCTAGCTTCGTCAGCGTGTCCAATGGGACCGACGGAATGCCATTTACTGAATTGCCTTTCCCTACAATGCTGCAAGCCAGTGAAACCACTAGGGAATTTAACTTAATCCCATAATAAATTGCTCTTTGCAAAAATGCAAATGAGACTTGAATAAAATGTACAAAAAAATATATTATATCGAACAGATAACAGTATTTTGTTAGACAATGCAATTCTTTACGGCTATTAAAATTCCTAAGTCGGTATTTATTCTTCTAGCTGAGTTGAGGTTGCTATGCAAATTTTCAGCCCGCTGCGCAGCGATAGCTGAGCGCATAGTTTGTGATAGCGCAGCGAATTCTACTAAATGCGAACTAGTTTTCTTAGTAAGATCATCGTCATGTCTCAATTTTGCTTCATCAACTGTTTTCAAGTATTTTATAGTTCGTCAAAAATATTAAAACTGTTAGTTCGTATTAGTAATGGGCCTTAATTTTCTAGTTAAGTTCTTATATTGCTTCAATTCTTTATCAGATCATTTCAGCCGAAAAACAGCCACTGTGGAACACAAGCATCCCCCAAGTGTTGCCACAATGACCCACTGATTCCATCGGATTTCCACGATCCTCACCAGGTCATCGGTCCACTTTGTAGCTGGCCTTCCAATTCTACGTTTTCCGGATCGCGGTCCGTACTCGAGAACTTTTCGACCCCGTCAACCATCTATTCTACGACATATGAACCCTACCCACTGTCACTTAAGTTAGGTGATCCTCCGGACTATGTTGGTAAACTAGGTTCTCCTGCAAATAATTTCTCCTTCATTCCTGATTCGATCACTTTGAACTTATAGAACAATGTTTTAAACTTGAATTGTTCATGGGGAACCATGAACAATTGGATTAAATGTATCATCTGTTAAACTAAAAGCCAGGAAATCGAACCGCACAATAATCATTTATTAATGATTATTATTTTTATTTAAGGTCATTCAGAGCCATCAAATTATTTTTACAAATAATAACTGCAATATAATTTAGTAACAAAACCGTAAGCTGTTCCGATTAACAGTGCGCCGCAGATTGGAATAAAACCAATCAGAAGGCCTACTTTCTTTGCTTTTAGTCCCGTAACCCAAATTCGGTTAAATTTTAGTAAGTGCACGTCGAAGTGGCATCGATATTTTCATTATTGTCACTTCCGTTACCGCCACTGCCGTTACTTACAAAAGGAACAATAAAATATTATTATCTTTTATTACAAGTGGCAATTAGCGTTATAAATGGCCAGGGATTAGTTTACAGACGTGACGTGAGAATTTACAACAATCGATACGACCTCAGACGAAGGAAACACTTCTTTATGGAACTAACACACAGCTCTACTAGCTATAGATCCCTCTCCCAAAACATTTATTAAAAGAACCGTTATCCGAAATGCCATAAAGCGTTCCCTCGGATATTTGGGACTTTTTATGTGTCTGGACTTGGACAAAGAGCCGTTAACTGTTTCGAAGGCAGTAAAGCAGTTTTCTTTATTTCCGAGAGCAATATAGATCCTTCGTCGCGCACGTGTTGAATCAGGTCAGCGAGATTCGTTCCTGAGGCTCCGCAGACTGCTAATAAGGTTCCTTATTGGCCAACTCCTTGTCTCAACCCTCTCGAACCTTATGCAGTAAATACATATTACTTTGAACCGATATTAAACCTATTTCTTGGTCCGGAAGAAAGCTAGCTGTTTTCTATTTCTCATCTATCGGAAAATAACAAATTGAACGCGAAATTAACTGTCAATCAGTAGCTTCGCTCCGTCTCAGGAAACTTGTCCAATAACTCACGAACAAGAAGTATAAATTCAAGATAATATTATTTTCCGCCATTCTGACATTCCCGTCATTATACTTGAACGGTTTTTAATTACTTTGTGGAAATTCATTAACCTGTAACTATTGAGGAGTTTGAGAACAAGGTCTCATTATTCAGCCTTGGATAAGACAACCATGACTGATGTGAACTACAAATACTGATGAAGGGATTACACAAATATGAGTACCTACCTACCTACGAGTTGGTAGCTACCAAGTCGTATGTTACTCTTTTCAGCTGCAGTTTAATATCACTTAGTAACAATAAAACTGGCAAGTCTATTGGAAGCAAGTTACCTATATTATTAAAATAAAGATACGTGGAAGTAGCATGACCTTTGTTTTAAATCCCATGAGTATTCGCGGGGTAATAATCTGGTAAAATAACCTTCGAGAAAACGACATAAATGTAAAACCGAAACATTCATACGAATTCAAATAGGTAATATCTTTATTTTCTTGACGACCCGATAAGCGTGGGGGGTTCGGGTCGCTGGCTTTCACTACACGATGGCTACGATCCTGACCCCGAACAAATATTTGCCCCCATGGCCTATAAATTTTATGTTATGTCATGAAAATTCCTTTTCTTTAAAATACTTTTTCATATTCCGTAATGATTATGACCAGGTTTGATCGACTTGCACGACACGTTTGCTTTTCTGTTTGCGTGTTCAATGAGTTATTTTTATCTTATCCACGAAAAGAAAGAATAGTGTTGAAAAAACCGCTACTGTTGCAATCTTGTACCAATCTTATTCGCATATTGATTGTATTCGATTTTTTTTATAACATCATAGGTGTAAATTAATAAAGTCTAACCTTTTTGAGATTAGAAAATCATCTTTACCTAAGCCCCAATTGTAGCCCTTCAGTTGCCCTTTGTATTCCAGGGCCAAAGCGACTCTTTCGCACAATCCCACAGCTCTAGGCCTACTAGGCACATGGGCCTTTGACTGGTATGACGCATGATGCAAAAACGCGAAGAAAGTACACAACAGTACTTACCTAGTGCTTACAATAATAACCAGCAGTTTTTCGTCAGTTTCCATTATTCGTTTTTGGAAAAATCATAAATCTTAAGAACAGTTTCGTTTTAATACATCTTATTACCATTCGCTCGAAATGAGTTCAACGTGTGCAGCTGCTTCCCTCTCCAACTTATTCCCGTATTTTTACTAATATATAAAACTTTTAATTTTAGTGCTAAATTGCCAGACGGTAAAACAGGCTGCATTTTGCAGGTTTTGTTACATAATTTAACTCAAATTTGCCAGGCTTTTCCTAGTAGCAAACCTCACATCGTACCTACATTTTATGACTGCTTGCTTGTTACAAGCATTTTTATAGACTCATTTATTTCAAGCTGTAGGTTCAAAGCGCATCAAGTTTTATAGCGCAGTTATTTTTCTTTGTAAATGTAATTTGGGTTAGCTAATTCCAAAATTACCTACATTCGGAATTTTCTTAAAGTAAGAATCAACGACTAGGTACTTCTTCTTGCATCGAAATCTAGAATTATTAAATTATAGCATTCAACACTTGAAATATCTTTTGCAACTTTTAACTTTTTGTCTCGGACAATCACTGCCGCGGCAAGAAGCACAGAATGTTTGCTGTGCCTCAGTGTCGCACCGTTGCCCGTGCACAGTCTCCAATACCTCGCACTTTGGCTGCACTAAATGATCTTTTGGATTCTTATCCAACAAACGATCTGTTTGCGGATGAATGGAAGATGATTTTATTGGCATGTCAGAAGTACTGTGAGAGGAATTGATGTACGTGTTGTTTAAAGGTTTATACTTTTACTCTTTGTTTAGTTCCTGTAATTGGTTGTTTAACCGTTGAAATTAATTAAAATAAATAAATAACTGCGTAAATAATAGCCAAAGAAAAGGAGAAATTTACTGTTTTCAAACATTTTTAATTTGAAGGTCCACTTTTCAGGAGGAATACTCTACCTACTGAACTAAACAAGAAACCCGTTGTCTAAGAACGAAAAGGGTAACGTGAAGGACACAGGTGTGGTTTTAGCCAGTAAAAGTCTAACACGCCCTTTCGCTCCACCAAGGGGAGAGAAGTCATTGGATGACCTAAGAATTGAATGACAAAAGTGTGGGTTGCTAATTGTATCAATATTCTTGCGCCATACTATCTTCCCAACTCATCGTGCTTTGCTGAAGCTGCGAAAAAGACAAGCTCAAGCGGTGGAAATACAAAAACCTTATTGGCAGTTATATTTTAGAAGCATTTGGGGTTACAACTCTTCTTTGGTGGTTTCCGAGTGTTCCCAAATAATATAAACACCTCTCTAATTGTGTAAAGAATTGTATATACACCATGTTTGGCACTTCGCGTGACCCAAGGGCTAGCTTTTCCCTTGGATAGAGAATAACCATTGCCATACAGCATGGCAATATCGCCAGTCTCTTGAACACATTTTACCTGTCAACAGAGATGCGAAGTAATATTTCGACGCCATGATTTAGATTGTTTTTAATAAATCCTTAAAAAAACATTAATTTTTTTGGTTTAATGTGTTTATACTTAACTGTAGTAAACCAAGTAAGTAAGTAACTATCTATACACCCCAATATTTAGTAAATATAAAAAAGGGGCTCTCTCCATACCCGTTACTAACCATATTTTTGAGGTCAAAAATTAATAAAAAACGTAATCCCAAAATTGTCCACAAAAATTTGTTGGTAAATTCATAATAGAATCAATCAATCAATTGATACTATATACTACCACGCGCAATGCGCAATGTTTTTTCCATTTTGATCGTCATTTATTCATTCATAATCAGTAAACCTGTAGAATATTTCCATAAATTGAGTGACATTTTGGGATAAAAACAAACGCTGATAACTTTGCTGTTTATGAATATTATTTATTGAGACTTTACTTAAATAACAATAAGAGCTTTGCTAATAAGCCCTTAAAGTATTTGTGCTAATTAAAGATTTGTAGTGTATAAAAAGTGTGTATCAATTTTTAAATAGGTAACTATTAGGGCCTGTCCGCACAGCGGTATTTCACGGCGCGGTTTTTTTTTTGTTGTTACTGTAACACATTGAGTCTTATGGAAGTTTCCGCACAGGTGATAAAAAAAACACGCGATAAAAAATTCTGTAATTTCTTGCAGATTTGACGCGGTGCGGTGCGGAAATAAATCCGCGCGAATATTTTCCGCGCGGTGAAATATCGCTATGCGGACAGGCCCTTATACAAACACTCTGAATCTGCCGATGAAAATAAATCCTCTAAAACCTAGAACTGAAAAATATTTACCTATATCTTTGAAGTAATTTCAAGCATAACAAAATTCAGCAATAAAACATCGAAAACTTCCACTTATCTCAACAATGTAGGTAGGTAGGTAACACAAACATAGCAACATAGTGGCCAGTAAATTGAAGTCTCATTAAGAGTGGCTCGCGTGCCACTTTTTCGTTATTCGGTGATTAGGTCATATTGAGGTGGCCACGCTAGAAGGCCGCACACTCTTCGCCGGTATGCGCGCTTGATGTATCACGAACACGTGACTGACGAAAGTTGCTTACACTTAATTAACACCCACATGTAGAATCGGGACTAAGTTGTAGATTTGACCTCATGTTTAGTAGGTGTGTTTTGTTTGTTATTTTTATCTGTAAGCTTTATCTGATGCGAAACATATACAGTAGGTATGGAATTGGAAAATGTGTAGCTATCATAGCCTTATTTTCAAAAGCCAAGCATTTTTATTAAGTCTAGGATTCAGGAGGAGGGAGATGAAGATGCTGCGATACCCTGGTGGTGTCACGAGACTTGATAAACTCGCACTAAGCTTTAAAATAGGTACCTAGCTGAAATACAGCATACGATGCAGGAGAACCGCTTGCAATGGTATGGGCATGTAATACGCAGAAACGAAGACCACATGACTTGACGCGTTTTAGCCAGTCTTCTAGAGGGCAAAAGACAAAGAGGTCGACCACCGACTATCTGGAGGCGAACCATCCAGAACGACCTGCTGAGAATGGGCCTGACGCCAGAAATGACGCAAAATCACCTAGAATGACGTAAAAGTATCAGGAGGCCTGATCTCAAATAGGGAACAAGTCAGGAGATTGATTGATTGATTGAATAGGGGGAAGTCAGGTCTTTGTTTGGGCAGTACCTAGAGCTTTATAATAAACTAAGCTTTTATACAAATGTAATCTTGATATCGTGTGTGACTCACAAAACAAAATTGGAATTGATGAACCTTGTAATCAACAAATTGCTCAAAGTAACGAGCAATTCCGAACAGCAACGTTATCATCACATCTATACACTTCCCATCGCGTAAATAAGTTTGAAACTCGTGAAATTCGACTCGCATTCGACTGGTTTATTTGACTTAATAAACGGTATTCGCGTAAATAAGCTTCATGAAAATTGAATTTATTCATTAATCGTTCCACTGGACAGTTCTCATTACTTTGCCCTTAAAAGTCGTTGCCATCACTGCAATGTCAACTAGGACGACACAAACACTAATTAATATATGTCAGTACCAAAACCTGATCTGATCATGATACTGTCATTATACTTTTAGGTCGTACCTAAAAGTACAATGATGGTCAATGTACAATCAGTCAATAGATGGCTCAGTATCATTGGCCTGTAGTGTACTTAAGGTTACCATACCTCAGGATTTGTCCTGAGATTTCAGGATTTTTAGACTCCTGTCAGGATTGCGGCTAGATTTTGCAAATATCATGATTTTTAGAATTTACTATAAAATACAACATAGGGACCCTTAAAATTTAAACATTAAAAAAAAAAAGTAAAATAAACTAAAATTAATCTTCGTTTGGCAAAGGAGGGTTCTTTGCCAAACGAAGATTAATTTTACTACTGCCACTCTCACTATTTTGAGTGCGATGTGCAACGTATTGAGTTAGATCCGCAGTGTGAAAAAATTCTCAAACTGTAAAAAATCTCAAGATTTTTCATTGGAAATCTGATCTTTTCTCCGGACTTTTGATTTTTTCATCTGGTAACCCTAAGTGTACTGGGCTTATTACAAGAATTTGCTTACACAGCAGGGGGACCTATTGACTTTTCCGCCAATATTGGTCGTTAGATCGAGTTGGTCTACCAATTTGTTTTGCGATGTTGACCCTTCCCGCAATACCTCCCCGGCACAGCCCGGCTATAAAACCTGACCCTAAATAACGACTATTTTATGCCGAGGCACTTACATCCGTTTAAGGATGATATAAACGTAATTTAGTACCCTAAATTGCCTCTAAACAGTGGTTTATTAATGTAATATTTTAAGATAAAATCAACAATAATATGTTACGGAATAAACAAATAACAGTATAAACATATGTAATTATTTAATTAATCTGTACGTATAGTAAGAATGAATCCCTATTTCCCTTGATCACCCCAACTTGAGAACAACTACCGAGTGAATTTATTTTTTTATTATTTGTAGAAGGTTGGAAAATTTCAAAAGACTTTTTAATTTTTGTTTATTTCAAGTGCTCTGCTAATATTGTAAAAAAATGCCATTCGTTTTCGATTCATAACTGTATCATAATACAGTAGGTACAAAAATAACATGTATTTCTTTTTACCATGATAATGCCACATAAATCACTTAGGTAAGCAAAGCTGTTCAAAACACGAGGTTTCATTGAGAGCACGGCTGTGTGCGTGTAGTACGGACTAGTACCGCGATGGGCGCGGGCGCAGCTCCGCGGCGGCGCGCGCGCAGACTCCGCGGCGAATTTCGCCGCTCTCGCCCACTGATCTACATTTCACCACCAATATGGGTCAATAACTGCCCACGCTCAGCCCCTCCGAGCGCGGCCATTCACCTCGCCACTCCAAATCATTGTTCACCAAATGTATAGCGTTGCCGGAGGTCGTCGACCCCGGTTGGTGCGGCTGCTGTCGCCTGCCAGCCTCAGCAGAGTCTTCTCCGAACGACACTCGACACGCCGACATCAGCGCTAGTGCAAACATCCTCTGTCCATCCGCTAGAAATTATTTACACATCAAGCCTCATCGTATCTACTATCATAAACAATGTGGTAGCCACATGCATGTCAACATCATTATTATATTTTTAAAGATGGTGGTCATTTGTAGAATTTGGACTCTGATGTCTTGACGTAATTATTAGAAAGTTTGATAAGTTTTTAAAACATTCACTTGAAATACACAGAGCTTTGCTGGGCGCTACGTTTACGAGTTGAAATAACTTACGATTATAATTTTTACGATTTTGCTAATAAGTAATATTTATTACGTGTTATGGCCATGAAATGTTCTGAAAGTTTTCCCGACAGGAATTGTAATTCTACCCTAATATAATAGAGAACCAAAGATTTGTTTTTTTTTTGGTTTGTAAGAGGTAATCTCTGAAAGTACTGGTTCGATTGCAAACATTTTTTGTCCGATGAAAAGCAGCTTGTTTCCTGAGTGACATAGGCCATATTTTATGTATGCAGGCGAAACTGCAGGCAAAAGCTAGTCTGAAATGAATAACTACCTGCTGAACAGCTTTAAGAGCTTGTAAGGTTTCTGCCTCTGAGAGTGACTTAGTATTCTAAAAGGCACCGTTTGTTACTCTGATTTGCGTGATACTGTTTTGCACACAATTCAAAACTGCGAACTCAATTTGTTTTATCAATTTATTAGCACTTTGTTGATTTGCCACTCTACTGTAAAATAAACTGTTATAAAATGCCAACAAATTATACACCGTATTGATGACTGATACAGTGATAACTGCTACTGATAAGCATGGAAATAAAATACGGGCGTGTAAAATTATAATTACGTACTTAATGGCACGCAATACAGAACTATAATTTGATAAAATGTTTATATCTCTATATCGAATACGGTATCTATAAGGATTTATATTTCAATAATATTTTATTGCTAAAATAAACGTGTAATATTGCCGCAGTCATCATAACAAAACTGCGTGTGTGAAAATATAATACTGATGCTAGATGAGAGCGCTACTCGGTAGGCACGTTGTGTGGCTGTCCAAATATTGTTGTGAAGGAAAGTGGCGCGCTGAACGCAGCGTAGTCCGCAGCACACTGCCTCGCAACAAGTGTCACGTTGAACTCTTACATAAGGACTCACCGTGCTTTCCAAAATATTATTGGTTTTTTTTACCTTTTTTAACGAACAATGCCTTTGTCACGCATCTACATGCACGTTGCAAAGGAAAGTTGCTCGTTGTGCACATAATTGAGACCATTTAGGCCTATCTAAATCTTAATCATTACATAAATTAACCAATTTAATGAACAGAGGGTCTATAGAAATACATCCATAAAAAAAACGATCTTGATTGTGGTTGCCAGGTGAACTGTGTTCTCTGCATTCTGAGGAATACTTATTATAGAAAGTTTTTTTGTTACTTCATACAAGTTCCAGCTTAGTATCTACACCTTGAAACATGAAAAAAAATAGTCAAGGTCTACGAAGTATTACTTCAGAAGGTTTAAAAAAATGAGTTGTGATGTTGTAACGAAGGCTTTTTAGGAATAGTTGCACGAGAAATGTTGGCGGTAACGAGGCGTATTGTGCCCGGGGCGCCGGCGACGCGGCCGCGGGCTGCGGACAGGTTGCGTGGCCCAAGCAGAAACATCGCTTGCTCTACATTCGTCGAGTTTGGAGCCGATGACTCCTCGTGACCGTGTCCTCCTTAGCGAGTGCTGCTTTATCTCACCAAATTTCTCTCTTCTGTTCCGCATCATCACGAACAAAAAGTCAAGACCCGTTCGGTGGAAACGCGGCCTAGTTGTGACGAGCACGGGCCACATAGCGCCGCCCGCGCTACACACCCAAAAGCGACTACTTTCGCCCAGGCGCAAGTACTTACTAATTATACCTACTTGTTATGATAATAAAACAGTTCTTTAAATAGATTAGTATATCAGATGACGTAGGCCGTATAGACAATAACAACATAGACCAACTATTCGTTATTTATTTCGATGAACTATGACTTGAACATTAGTTACGTACTAACCTAACCCACGTTTCAGATGCGGTTTTTAGTTTCTCAATCAGTTCATAGCTTAATTGGATCAAAATCAAATTAGGCGGTTATATTAATTTTTCATTTTGAAATCATGTTTTAATGCAACTAACTAAATGAAAATGTAAAAATATCAATTATAATGTTGTGCATTCTAGTGTTAAATTATAAAATAATAACATCACAACGTCGACAGATAAATATACCTATCTAATCAGTGATAAAAGGTTAATCTTAAAACAGTATATCTAAATCCAGCTAATGCACCGTTCGATAAAGCCGAAGTCACGCGTAAAAGTTATAGTCCGTCGATATGTGTCAACAATGACTGCGCAAACGCAAATGTATGCGTTGAGTAAAAAAAAACGATTTTTCGCGGCGTCAGCGGTCAGCGCAGTCCTTTGTTGTGTCCGAGTGGCCTTTAGACCACAGTTGCAGTATCATAACTAGATCTTGACAGTCGTATTGTCTGTCATATGCCTATAACTTTTATTCTGTCATAACTATAAAACTTTATGTGGAAAATAAATGGCGATCTTTAACTTTTAATGCTGACTCGTATAAAATGTTAATAATTGTTGTTATCAATGTGTTTAAATCTTTTTAACAGGATTATGACTTGATTTTCGACTGATAAAATGACCTCAAGCAAAAGCTTTTAACACTAAAAATATAGCTCTATCTAAATGGCTAGGTACATAATGAACGCAAGAATTTTGACACCGATTGCAAAAATGCTGTTTCTACGCACTCATTCCATTTTATGCCAGCAATACAACCATGCGGAAGAAGAATTAAAAAATCTACGATAGCGGTAAACTATTGTACATATTTTACAAATTATGCGCACTGGGTATTTTGCTACGCTACACTACTACAATACTGTAGCACCGCTGTAAACATGGCTATGGTTTACAAGTATGCTTTTTCTAGGTCAGAAAAATTCACAAATGCAGAAAAATAAAATATTGAACATGACTTAGTCTAGTCTTAGATAGACAACCAAGTTGTATATGGTTCAAGTCAGTTAGGCCTGGTCTACACTTGACGTTTTTGTTTTTTTTTTTTTTTGTAATTATTTGTGTGTCTATACGGGCAGTATAAACATGTTTGCCTTCTTTCTTCTTTCTAGTCGTTTTGCGGATGACTACGAAAACTTCGTAGCAACGTAGTCTCGTAGCCGTAGCTAAACTGTGAACACTAGTAACATTTTACTTCGTAATCGACTTATGCAAATTTTTACATACGAAATGTGTCCAAAACGTTGCTCCCCGATATGTACTTGGTACTAACTCGAAAGTTATTTCCCGATGACATAACATTTGTAGCTCGGTGGCCGCTGACAGAACGACGAACTTAGCTTCGCAATTCTATCTTGAATATTCATTTAGTCAGCATACGAATAGTTGTTTTAAAATGTTATTCCCCTACATGTTAGGCATAGAATAAATACATATGTAATAAGATCGTAGTATGTAAAAGTCGTAAGTAGATAGTATTAATCTCGGTGATGCTACGGTTCCTCATATTCATTCATACATTCGCATCGCAACGTAAAAAAAAACTTTTACTTGAGTATAGAAAAAAATGTAAACAGCAATCTAAGGAATTTCATTGTGATAATGATGTAGGTACCTGATTGGAAACAATTACTGCTGTATTGATTTCTACATATTTAGTGCGCCTTTGGTAAAGCATAGCGCGAACTGCTAGGTGCTGTATCCGAATAAAAAACAAATGAATATTCTCAACTCTGTGAATCTTTGTAAAAAATATATAAATCAGTAAACAAGCTTTGATCGCTAAACAAACGGTTGCTATGCGAACACTTGTCAAAATTCCTAAGCGCGCTCGAGATTTCAAGACATTTATAACTTTTACTTTTTAAAATACTTTCTTGATTATCAAAATGATGATGATTTTTTTATAGTTGGGGTGTGCAATAGGTGCGCGGGCGCGTCCAGTGCTCGGCTAAATGTCGCGAGCGCGGCCTCAGCACTCACAAACGGCCTTTGCAGTTCGGTGCGGTCACCGACCCGCCGGGGTCGTTGACTGGGCCCGCATTTAGTTTTCACTTTCGTTCACTAAGGATAACTGTACCATATACGTCACGTGCATGACCACAATTCCGTTGACGGACCATTCGGTTCCTTACACCTGCGAGGAATACGCAATTCCGCTGTCACACATTTTGTGCAGTATACTCGTATCTCGCCAAAAGACTGCGAGCCGGGCTTCCAGATGTGCAATCGTACAACTCGGGTCTTTAAACTTTAAAGGATTCGATAACCATTACCTTCTAGTCGGACATCCTACACCAATGAGCCTCGGTCGTTATCTTTCAATCTTTTCGGAATGCAATAATTGCCTTACTGATCAAGAATATTTTTAACTCGCACCCAAAATTGACCAACTATTTAAAAATAATCGTTTATACGTACACCTAGATTTTTTACATTGACCTAGGTTTTTATAACTGTGACTCATGACTGGCAGCATTCGCCTGGTTACAATCAAACGCAATAAAGCCTTAAATAGTATCAAGTACATATCAGATCAAGTTATTAAAATGTTAAACGATCGCATACCGTAGCAAACGTTCAAGCTATGTCCGTCACCTGCCTAGGCAGAAGGTTGTTGCACTAATGATTGCCGGTGTTGTAACTCGGTCGTTGGACCAGTGTCCTTTTGATGCATTTTGGGTACAATTAGGTAATTTTGGTTGATAGTGGGGAGCGCGGTGCGAGGGGGAGGTGCGGTGCGTGGGGTTGCGGGTTCGGCGGTGGTTGCGCAAGCGCCGGTCGTCGACTCGGTTATGTCAGCGGTTTACGTAAGCGTCACCTCGCAACGCTCTCGGGGCAGGCGCCAATTGTAGCCCCGCGATCGTTTCGCACTTCTCGCGGACTATTTGCGGACGGCCACGGTTCGTTAGCGCTCCGCACTCGCACAGTCGCACCTCTTGACCGACTCTCCGTTGTTCCTCTGCACCCTCCGCGGCGTGCTAACTTCATTAGAGCCGCGCTCTGCGCTCGAACCACGCGGCGTGCTCGTCATACTAAACATTATCATTAAGAAATTGAGCATCGTTCAATTACAATGGGTGATTCAAGTAGGCATGTATTTATTTGAAAGGTGGCTCGCTTGGTCGGTAAATTGTGTAATGCTAAACAACCTCCAATTAAGTTCAACCTTTCATGAATCGATTAACGCTAACATCAAATCGTCCATTGTAACCGTTGTTAAGAACAGGTGTGCCCTAAAGGAGTAATTATGCGATATGGTTGCGGTCGAAGTAGAGAAGGGGCTGGAGCGGTTGCGTCAGCGCAGCGTGCGGAGAGCGGTCGGGCTCAACGCACAAGGTTGCCGAGGTTCAATGCTCTAGAAATACGACACCCGACCCCGGGCAACCGCATGCTGCGGACCAAACCTACGAGCGCGCGCCGCAGCCGCGCGTATACTGCGCCCGCGCCGCTACCAAATGCAACGCACTAAAATCATTTTAAGCTGAAAAAAAAAATACTGTTAGGATAATTATCCAACAACTCAGTCACGATAGCAGTTTACTGGAATTTATTCCTATTATATTTGACACAGATTAAGTCTTCATCAGGCTTAGTCATCTCAGTTTTCTGTTATTATCTTCTCTCCAACCTGTCCATCAGTCACGACCAATTCGTCAAATGGTTAAACTAGTTCTCGTAAACGATGACAGTTTTGTTTTAACGGTACACGCACAGCTTCGCGGAGTAACCTTCAAAAGAGAGAACGTGGCGTCGTAAGCACGTCCAATGTGCTAACTCTTTTTTATGTAGTGGTTTCGTAATTTTTTTATAAATAATTTTGCCTTCGACCTTTGTAAGCCGCCCAATTTAGCCCGATTGGTATTCCTGCGGCGGGCGGCGTCGTATGCTTTTCGTAACTTGTGGTTCAGCAACGCGCGGGCGCAACGTGATCGTCATTACATTAGCACAACCACACACATCGAGTACAAACTGCTCCTAAAATATTCATTATACAAATGTATTATAAATATTCGCATTACCAACTGCGATATACTCGCAATTAGCGTGGCGCTGAAAACATTAGAATGCGAGACCCAGCCGTAAACTATGGAATTGCTTATTGATTGTGTGCCTAGATATCTTTCTTACCTTTATATCTGATTGACATCGATCCAGTGCTTCAATTCAGCCCTGGAGCCTGGAATCCAAAGCCACTGGATCGATATTGGATCAATATATTATGGAGGTACCTTTAGCACTTTTCAATGCAATCCTGAGTAATGGATTAACATAGAGCAGCTTCTATTTTTTTGACCCAGTGCTACGGAAATTATAATTATACTGAATGTTTATTTAAATGTAGGTATCGTAGGGAATCCCATCCCGCAATCGTGATCCTGCAGGTCTGCGGGATTGAAGTCAGCAATCCTTCAAGATTTTTTAAATATTTTTTAAGTAGAGTTATTACTCAGTACCTAATTAACAACTGAATATAAAAGTAAAATTGAAAAATTATTAATATATGTAGCTTCATATAAGAAATAATATAATAAAATATTTAACGTTCATCTTTTAAATAAATAAATTCAAGGGCTGTGGAGGAGTCCCTGTTTAGTCATAGTATTTAAGAAACACGTCTTACAGTTTTCCAAATTTCTACACACAAAAATACACCGCACAGATATACACAAAAAAATAATTAAAAACCTATATGTGTAGTTTCACCGCGAAATATTTGCAAACCTATCTTTAATTTCGAGAAAAAAAAATAGAAATTTAAAATTTATTTAGCCGTAAGTAAAAAAATTAAATCAAAATTATTTTCAGTACAAATTCTATGGACAAGTCACGAGTTCCATTGAAAGTTGTCAAATCACAATGAGGCTGTGCTGTGTCTAATACAAATTCAGAACGGAGCGTTGAGTGAACCTAATTTTCTTATAATTATTGTAAAAAAAAAAACAATCCTAGCATCTACTACTAGTTTATATCAATAAAAAATATAGGCATACAGGGTTAATTGTAAAACAGTAACAAACTCTTAGGATTATGTTAAGAACATCATAAACAACAACTTTTAAAAATTTGTCATATTTTATTTATTTATTAAAACTTTATGCAACGCACAGGTACAAAGGCGGACTTAATGCCTTAGGCATTCTCTACCAGTCAACCTAGGGTGGTGAAGAGAAAAAACATGGTAGGTGCACAAAAAAAAAGCAACAAAAAAAATGGATTATTAAGAAAAATAAGGGTGCAAATATATATATATAACTAAAATAGACATATCTTAATATATATAAATCTCGTGTCACAATGTTTGTCCTCAATGGACTCCTAAACCACTTAACCGATTGTAATAAAATTCGCACACCATGTGCAGTTCGATCCAACTTGAGAGATAGGATAGTTTAAATCTCAAATTATAGTCACAATTTTAATTTATTGCTAATTATTTGTCTGTTATTATTTGACAGTCACAATTATCTGTTAACTCCAAATGATTCTAACAGATGTCGATACCTTTCGACTGGGTTGAGTAAGTAATCAATAGATGGCGCTGCTCAAAAACTTTAGCCACAGCAACGCGTGGCCGGGTCAGCTAGTTTAATATAATATATACCTATTTACCTATTTTAGTTCATCAGATTTTCATACAAAAATAAAAATATTGAAATTGAACGTTTTAAATATTACGAAGTCTACGCAAAGCAAGGAATAGTACAATAGCGGAGGGTAGTTGAACATGAACTTGAACTATTTACGTGCAGCCCTCACTTTAGGTCAGTCGCCTTGATTCGCTGGTGTCGCATCATACGTGTTCTTGTAGCGAAATTCGGCATTGCGGACGTAATTATCTTTACATGATGATGTATCAATACGCTAATGTCAAGTACACGGAAATATTGCAAATGCTTGCTAGGTGTGATGACAATGTTTCGCAAACCCGTTTACGGGACCCGACTACGAGAACAGTGCGCGGGAGGCGTAAGTAGTTAGATACGGCAAAATACAGAGTTGAAATGTGTTAGATAGAACAACGAAATCTTAAAGGTTTGTTTTTGTTCAACGTATGACTTTTTTTATTTTTTTTTATTAGTATAAACTAGTGCTTGACTGCGATCCCACCTGATGGTAAGCAGTGATGCAATCGTTGATGGTGAGGCGCACTAGTTTATTAAGAGCCTATTCACTCTTGCATTAAAGACACTTAAATTATAATCAGACGGAAAGACCGCAGCAGGCAAATTGTTCCAGTTCCTCGATGTTTTGTAAAAAGTCATAAAACAAAAGTTACTGTTTGTGATGTTAGTAACACAGTTCTGCAAAGTTGTTAGTATTTTACAAATAACCCTGTATAGGCAACTGAGGGACACGGGTGGGTTTTAGTCAGTAAACGTCTGAAACTCCTCCACCCAGAGCAGAAGAAATTATTTGATGTATACTTACCGCCCAAAACAGAATGGTATTGAATAGTGTGTTTAGGACATTGGTCTTAGTTTTAAAATGCTATATTGGACTTAAGTAACCCAATATAGTCATTTCACCAAGAAATCGCTGGTCTAAAAGTTGTAACTACAGAATTTTCAATCTGCATTGAATACCAACTAGATTTTTAAATACCTATATCACCGGAAAAACCGAAGACTGAAGACTCCGCATGTTTGTAATAAATCTTTAATAGATTATAGTTTCTTAATATTTTATGAAAAAAACGTTTTGATGTGATTTGTAAGTACCTATACGATAAATCACATCCAAATTCATTGGTTTCTAACATAACCGTATCTTATTTAAAAAAAATAGTTTACAATTTCTCACGATATTTTACAATCTTACGGAGTTTGCAATTTCCGGTTACATATACCTATATATAGGTAGTATAGCCACCTGTATTGTGCCATTATTTAAAGTCGTAGTTGACCTATTTCAGTAAACTCATAAAACTCCTACCGCTGTAACATGTATACAGAAAGCCTCCTACGTGTTCATATTTCTAGATTGTTCATATTATGTGCATAATTTAAAAATCACGCATGTTGCTCATCTTAACAAAGTGCCTGCTCATCTACAGATACAATCACATAAGCATTAGGTACCTACATAGTAAAGAAAGTAATAAGTAAGTCGCTTAGCAACGAGGCTGGAGTTAATTGTTAATCAGTCATTACAAGACACTCAAAAGTGGACAATGTAGGTGAGTGCGCCCAAAATCTCGTCTCATTGTCTCTTTTTACAAGTGGACCGTTAAACGTTGACAATTTCTCCGCTCACTTCTTCATTCTGATTACAAGAAGGCGTAGAAAGCGTCGCAACGCTTATACAACCTTTTAACAGCGCACGTGAGCGACAACACCAGGGTACCATTTTCCAAGTCTCTACTGATTCGCGATTGCCACTTTGGCCGGAGTTCACCGACCTCGTTGGCCCGCTCTACGAAGATGCACACAATTTTGTAAAACGGCGCCAACGTTTCATGACAATAAACACAGTGATGCGATCATCTGTGTTCATACGGAGCCGAGTAACCGTAAACGGTGAACTGAAAAACTGCGTATCGGCAATGTTGTGGCAGGAAGGGTGCGTAAGCGCCGGTGCCGGTGCGGCGGTACCGGAACGGCTGTCCGCAGCCTTTCACGCACTTAATTTGGCAGGACCCCCTTCTCGCCGCACTTACCGCGCACCTCCTCGCCCCAACACTGAGAGAAAGTAGCTAGCCTACGCAATGATAGGGTCAATGACCGTACTCGAAAATGCTTACTTCTGTCAAAAGTGACACATTACCAGTGAGCATTTCATATTCAGTGTGTGCGGTCAGTTTCTTGCACGGATGTTGAATGGTCGATGCGATTAGGTCAGGCTGCGGAGTGGCCTATATTGAGCACCGCGTCGTGGGCGGCCACGTAGGCTGTTCTACTAGTACATCAGCAATGTGCTCCTCATTCAATTACTTCCAAGTAACAAAGCTACCATATTCAAAATCTTGATAGGTAGGTGCTATTAACCCCTCGAGCGCCAGGGTTTAATGACCCGGAAAATTGCCGTGTTTACGTAAATCACCAATAAAATAAATAAATAAATAAACAAATTTTTTTTTTGGATTTTTCTAGGAAAAACAAATAAAATAACAAATATTGAATAATATAATATAGAAACCAAAATTTAAGGCCAAATAAGTTTCGTACAGAGGTGTGTAGGTACAATATATATATTATTTTTTTAATTAAAAAGAAATTGAAAATTAAGCGTTTTTCAAGGTCTTCAAGTTGTACAGACGTAGGTATGTACAATCGGCGCTCGAGGGGTTAAGCAAAAAGCATCAACTGCTGGTAGCTGGTACCTACTGAACCAAAGTAGTCTTCCAAAATAATAGGTGGGTACCTCTATAAAGGAAAAGTTGACTGTTGATACATAGGCATGCGTCTTAACTGGTAGAAACTTACGACTTGCCCTCATAGTATTCGATCAGATAACGAAGGGCACGCCCTAAATCTGGACATGATCAGGGTCATCAGAAAAAGTAACCGTATTAAAAATATAACTGAATAGTGTTCCACTGGTCCACTAAGCGCATGTCAACGCGTACGCCTCGAGGCTGCGGCGATTCGGTAACATAACTGAATAAAGCATAATATTTTACTATTATTGTTGTTATACATGAAGAGAATAACTCTAATTATAGTTATAATAGCTTTCTAAAACGATTCATCTTGCGTTCCAAATAAAATAAAATGCTGTAGGTCAGGTATAGGTAAAGTAACGGAATATTAATGAAGATGTTTGCGCTCATCGGACACATTTCCTCCGTAGATTTCCGGTTTCTACTTTAGTAGATATAACATAATTTGGAGTGTGAGATGAGATAGTTACTTATAGACTAGAATTTATGGCTTGGCGCTTGACGTTCTAATAAGGGCTGCGGTTTTCAGCGGGAAATGTATCTATCGTTGTATTTTGCTTAAACTGTGGTTTATAGGAGTCTTGTATGTGTTGTTTAAATGCGAAATCAACCATAATTTATCACAATGTAAATAACTGTATCGGAATAAAATTCTCTAATATTATATTATTATTACTGACAATTATCATCTTTTAGAAAATGACAAAATTCTGGCAGCTCTCACTCCATTATTATGATAATTGTAATATGTAAAAATGATAATAATTTATAAATTTATTGTAAATGGGATGACTGTTACAATTATAATATAATGACAATTAAATTATTCTTTTTAAAAAATACCTAAAAAAATTGAATTTAATTAATTATATAATATATTACTAATATTTGCAATATAAAATTCTATTATTTATAGAGGTAAATTTCTATGCTTGTATATAGTGCGTAATCTCTGAAACTACTGAACCGATTCTGAAAATTCGTTCACCAGTAGAATGCTAATTTATCACTAAGTGACATGGGCAGTATATATTTTCTACTTTCCCGCAGGTGAAGCTACTTACAGAAGCTAGTAAGATTTATTTCAAATACCTACAATCTACATAATTGCTCAGCTATTTAAACAGATCTCTAGTCAATAAATAAATATTTCTCTAGTAGATAAATCAATAGTAGAGTGCATTTAAATAAATTAGCATTATAATTATGCACAGGTCACGTGTGACCAGTCCGCGCAAGCCGCAACTTGATCAGATAACATAGCTCGATCAGCCCCGGTACATACATCTGCGCAGTTGTCCATCTGTCCGTGTGCAATCCGCTGGTAATTTATTGTATTAGCTTGCATGAGGAATGAGATATCCGTCTTTACGTGGAGAGTGGTATCACAAGAACAAGCGCGCACGTGCCATGGAAAAACACAGAAAACAAGGACACAATGCAATGGTTCATTCAACCGGACGTTATTATTCAACGAGCGGACTGTGATGAAACTACGCAAATCTTCATTATTATTAACAAAGACCAGAGTTTCGAAATATTGGACCACGTACAATGTCGTAGGGCACGTACCGGGCCCTAAAGTAGGCTCCAAATATGACACACAAACAGACGCAACGAACCAACGCACACTGTTTACTGAATACGAAACGTGATTTATTGTTATAAGCAGCTTTCATGCCGCTATAACATATTTTCAGTAAATTACGGCCAAGTACGAGTTACTCGCGCGGCATGTCGTTAAATTACTAATGTACGACAATTTATAACGAATATTTTGTTAACTGTAAAACACGAAATTTCAAGGCTGTAATGACTACGTGCACAGAAGTTAATACGTTTTACGTAATTATGAAAAATGCTACATACAACTTCTGCGTTTACCGTTCACTACTTCTTTCCATGAAACGCTATCTACCGAACTTAATTTAACTTTCGTATCAGCATAGCCGAAGCTTAGAAAGTATAGCTCTCTGAACATTTGCCAACTAAGTTGAATAAATCCTGAAAATGCTTCAATGCGGACTATTGGAACTGAAACATGTGACTTAGAATTTATGGTAGATTTATCTATGTATTTTTTAAAGGTGGGAAATCATCGCTCTATGGTGGAGCGAAAGGGCGTGTCAGGCTTTTATTGACTAAAACGACATCTATACTTTTTCCTTTGCCCTTTGCGTTCTAGGACTACGGATAGCATTTTCGTTCATTTTACTTATCGCTATGGCTCTAGCAGGCATCGGCCCTACTAGCACCCTACGGTTTGCTGATATATCTTTGAGGCGCGAGTGAAGCAACTTAGCGCCGTAGACGACTCGGGCTCTGTCCTCACAGGATGAGCAGACGGTAAGATATCCATTGCTCTTAGTCCGTGAGCCCAGGGGCGTGGAGTTGTGCGTTCCCTCACTCTTATCGACTTTATCTATATTACCTATATAAAAGGAGAAACTGACTGACAAAATTACTGGGACTAGGAATGTGAATTTTTTTATAGGGTTTTCTTTGATGACGTAGAGGAACACTGAAAGAGGATTTTCCAAAATACACCATCTAAGAAGATGAAACGGAGTTTCGAACTCTGTTGAACTTATATGCGAACGAGGCCGCTGGTAGTAGCTAGTCTATGTATGTTAAAGAGTGAAATGCATTTTCATTTTAAAATAAATATATAAATGATATCTACGTGACTAGAAAATAAAGTAAAACCTTGCGCTGAAAGAAAATCGAACGCAGCTAATTCAACGAGCGCGCCATATATTACTTTTAATAGTTAATATACCCGTTTAAAAACCTCTCGTTGTGCCATCTGTAACAGGAGATGAATATTAAATGGCTCCTTTCAATAAAATTACTTCATCAACTTAGTCTTATGGCTACTTTAAACATGTTCCTCGCGCGAACGTTTCACAATTTTACTAATAAATTATAAGTGTAAAATTCCATTTGTTAACTTTTAACTATTGATAGTTCGAAATGTTTTTGGGTATTGGTCACAAGATTTATAAGACAATTTAGACACATTAAAATAAATATTTGTTGCAGGAGATAATCATATTTTTTTTATTTTTTTTAAATCAGTCAACAATTTTAATTTTTCTTGTAATAAGCAGGAACAAATAAACACATTACATGAATCCCAAGTTTTGGCTCATAAAGCTTCCTAAGGAAAATTCAGAAATCGACGTAGAATTTTGATACGGCGTAGAAGTTTATGTTCAACGTGAATGAAAATCGTTTCTAATTAAAAATACTTCAACTCACTTTCAATTCAATATACACAATTTTTTTTACGCAAATTACTTACGCGAAAATTCTGGCGGATTTACGGAAAGGGCTTTATTAAGGGTATTTAGATTCGCGTGATTCTACATAATATTCAGTTTTCGTAAAGTCAAAACTGGCTAGAGAATAGAGGTGTACCCGCCTACGTCATGCTAGAGGCACGTTTAGAAATCCTAACATGGAAACCTAATTCATGGAGACGGGAACGAGCCCGTTAGCTTCCTCGGACCAGTCGCCTTATTAGTCCGGTGCAGCTTCTGGTTTGTCACCGATATCCTGACGGCCTAACACGTTGGAACTTTTTTATGTAAGCTTCTGTTTTAAATATAGACTTTTCAATACACTTGCTCATAAAGTGACTCTTATTGTACTGCACTTAGGTAGGTATACACCGTTAAATTTTAATCGTTTTAATCCCGTTGAGGGTCGATCTGGTACATGAAACACTATCGATTTGTAAAGATAAAATTAGAAAAATAAAGTACCCTTTTTTTCAAAACTCGTAGTAATTTACGCATGTACGAAATTAATTTCTTTAAGAAAACGTCAGCTGAGCGAGTTCAATGAACTGTAGGTAGTTTGTAGTGCTATAATGTAGTTAAAACCTTTTTGTTCAACCTCTCCCCTAATGTTATTACATTTATCGTATCGTCCCCCACGAGGAAAAGAAAACAAATATGGGTGCGCATATGAAAACAGATTGTTACTGCCACAAAACTATTACTACTTTTACTACTAGTTTTACAGTTATTTTCCTCACAAATGTATTAAAAAACGTCGCATGATACACGTGAGTAAGTAATTAATGATTACCGTTCTTGGCTCTCCATGGCTCGTGTCTAAATACCGCCTCGATGGTAATCACTAACATTACACACTTATATCATAATGTACTATTATTATATATGATCGGGACGAGTTTGAAGATAAGGGTGCGTAATTGGAAAATGTGCGGTTGTTGATCTTAGGGTTTAGTACCCAAAGGGTACCAACGGGCCCTATTCTATGCCTCCTCTGTCTTTCCGACCGTTCGTCCGTCTGGCAAGAGACTGTAGGTACATCATAAAGCGTAAGAGGTAGAGAGTTGAAATGTTTACAGAATGTGCCTTTCTATTATCACTATAACAAAAAAAGCCGTGTGACACTCGGGGACTGCCGCAGTAAAGCTATTGCATAGCATTTTTATCAACTTATGCAATAGAGCTGCAACAGCTGCCCCACCCATCCAAAACCAGACCTCGCCAACAGCTGCTTAACCCCACCCATCCAAAACCAGACCTCGCCAACAGCTGCTTAACCCCACCCATCCAAAACCAGACCTCACCAACAGCTGCTATTGATTGTTCACTCATTTGTTTTCTTATCGGTCACCACGCTCAAAAAACAAATGAGTGGGGGGTGTTAGGTTATTTTCGTTATGGAATTTCTGGATTCGGTCTCCACGCTCAAGGCCCGCGTTAGAAGCTACGCAATATCTTAAAAAAAAATTAAAATAAAGTTAAAAATCTGGGAAGTTCTTACAAGAAATCCATTTCTTATTCATTCTTTTTTTGAAGTGAAAACTTCTTTAGCGGCGTTGAGCACTTTTTCTGTAATGGGTATAAAATCTTAAACTCGCGTTAGGACACGTGACCTGATCGAAAAAGCGTAAGACGGATGGCGAAAATGTATGCCTGGGCCTACTGTTTCAAATATATAGATATATATAAATATATATTTCAACGTATATAGATATATTATATATATATATATTTATATTTCAAATATATAGATATATATAAATATATATATATATATATTTCAACGTTAATAATCAAGTTTTCACTTCTGCCGGCACTCCCGGAGTGCAACCCGTCTTTTTTTAATATCTGTTTCGTCAGATTAGGTAGGACTGACCGAATCATCCAGTTGCGTCATGTGTGACACATTTCGATCATTCAGAGCTTCTGCGAAATAATGTCCAATTTGTCCTTAAATTTCAACCGTTGAAATGATTCGACATAATTTCCGCTCGTTTACACATGCCCACATAAATTAAGTTTTTGTTACAAAAACCTTGTTATACGTCGTTTATTTAGGCTTACTAACATAATAAGAATATGCACGCGATGTTTTTTCACGACAAAAAATGAATACCAACTGGCCCTAACTATGAATCATTTTGGCATTTACAAATATATTTTTAAGCCCTGAGTGCATCGAATGGTATAAACACGTGGCACAATAGTGCTCCAAACTGGTTATATCGTTAATTCCATAACGAATCATTTTATTTTTGTGCACAGCAACATGGAAAAAATTTCGTTGTCATTACGAGTAATTCACAGGTTTTGTTCAACTTTTTGTCGCACAAGTCATCTGTTCAAACCTTTTTTTTTACTGAAAAAGAAGATAAACAATACTAAAATGCCATATTTATCCGCATGGCACTCTGATTATTTAGAGGATTAACAATATGTGTATCTTAGAATAGGTATTGAGGAATTTGTCTTCTCTGCTTCTCTGTTTTTCTACTATCCGATTTGGAGTTCAATTAGTATTAGAGTACTAGCTTTTGCCCGCGGCTTCGCTCCCGCTCTACCCTACTCCACTCTACTCTACCCTACTCTACCAAACTCTGCCCTACTCTACCCTACTCTACCCTACTTTACCCTACTTAACGCTACCATACCCTATTCTACCCTACTCTACCCTTCTCTACGCTACTCTACCCTACACTATCCTAATTTTCTATTTTTCACTACTCACAATAACAAACACAACAAAGAAGAATTAGCGAAATCGGTTCAACTGTTCTCGAGATTTGCGCTTAGCAACACATTTAGCGATTCATTTTTATACTTATTATAGTTTAGTAGCAAATCAGCAGGAATCAACTAAATCGATATGACAAACCGAAAAGCTCAGACAATGATGGCAAAATAGCCAATATGTAACCAAAATCAAAACAATCAGCTTTTGTGGGTTTGAAAAATAAAATTTTACTGAACATGATAATACCTATATTTTTCATAACGAAAAAAATCTTCTATCTTTCATATTCTATTCAATTATGTATTCTACCGTGTAGCCGGTAAGCCTGACCTATGACGCGTAGGCACTTGAAACGTAACCGTCGAAACGGTTGCCACCCACCAGTCCGCATACACGCAACGCGATTAATATGTTACCTATGCACCGAGTTTATAAATAATACAGTTTAAAAACAATGAACGGTACGTCGGTCGTAGCGTGGAGAAATCTAAACATCACAACCCTAAATAAATTGCTATTAGTATGCATGCCGGAGCAACAAACGCAGCCAAAATCGACCGGCCTGTGATGGTGTTGTAACCGTGTGAGTGTGGCAGTCATGGACAGGGTTCGTTCGCCGATAAAAGCGAAAGTGCTGCGTTCACTGGGACAACGACCGGCTCCTGCGGATAGCCCTGTCGGCTTCCTGCATCCAGGTCATCATCATCAAACATTGGCGACTGCGTCACCGACCTCTTGTTAGTCAACGCTGCGCGTGCGCCTACACTGACTAGGTATCTACGCGTGTAGAAACAGCGCTCAACTGTCGGTTGATTCTTTTGCTAGTTGGTGTTTTATTTTTATTGGGTATTAGTCTTTACCGATTCAAAAAGACTGGGTATTAGACTTTAAAATGTACCTACCTGCAGAAGTAAATGCCTGCGTAGCATTTACTTCTGCAGGTAGGTACATTTTAAAGTCGGAGTACTAGGTCTTCTTTACAGTGGCAAAGGGCAAATGAAGAACATAGGTTTTAGTCATTAAAATTCTGACACGCCCTGACGCTCCATCTAGAGTGAGACGATGCATTGAGAGAGGTTATTTACCCATTTCAAAAAAAGTAGGTATTTGTACCAATGTATATGTATACAATTTGACGTAGGAAGTAGGTTTATACATAAGCACTTTCAACTGTAGGTTTTATTTCTTCCACGACTATAAAATTAGCATAGCAATATGAAGATATCGTAATATTTGCTATGTTCAAACGTACGTAAATCTAGTACAAAAAGCGAATCGATTTCAAGAATTCATGACTTTCACGTGGTTTATATTTACGTACGTACCTCTATAAGCTACTTATATCTGTTATTTATGAATATCCAATGAAACTGAAATCAAGCTTTATGCGAGTTCAATGACCAGTGTTGTTGGTACCCACATTATATATAAGTTATACAACACTAGCTGCTGCCAGCGGCTGCGCCCGCATTATGGTAAACGTAAATCACCTAGAGCTATAAAAAATAACCTACAACCTATTTTCAGACCTACCATCAGTGGGATAGGGATTGCAAGCCAGCACTAGTCAGTATCATTAAAAAAGAAAACAATAGGAATATATACAATACCGTTTCAGATGCGATTACGGATATGAAATTGTTTTGTATTATCCGCTAGTTTCGGATAGTTTTGATTACGCAGATATTTATTAGAATTTTAAAATGATAACGTAGCAATATTTGACTTTTATCTGGATCATTTGTTTGGCCGGGCAATACAAAGCAAAACTTGTCATTTAGACTCAGTCCTACATTTGAAACTATCCGAAACTTTTATATCGGTTTCGGTTACGGTTACAGAGTTCCACAACATCCCTGAGAGCTTAGCCAAATTAATAATTATCAACTTGATTATTAAATTGATATTATTACCTTGATTATCAAATTGATAATTATCAACTTGATTATCAAATTTACAACCGTTAACGCTAGTAGAACACTTCAAATGTATGGAAATGACATCATCTTAACGTTAACTCACGTGGTCAGAACAAAGGAATCGGAGGCGTTACCGACTGAAGAGATTAAAACGGTCGTAACTTCGCTAGGTCTGTGTTACGGCCCACATCCATTGTTTTCTTTGTCGCTACGTCGCCATCAAAAGCTGAACACAGCCAAACACAGATGAGCAGCTGATCAACTCAGCCAGTAACTTTATTTAACCAACTTCAAAAAAGGAGAACGCTCTAAATTCGAGAGAATCTTTTTTATTACCTCGTGCGCTGCCCATACGAGTTAGCTACGACCATTCTGCTTGTCCGTCGACACGTGAATATTTCAGTTCTCATCATCTCATGACACGATGCTTCATTGGCATACATATTCATGCCATGAGACGTCCATTAGCCCTCGTTAAATTAACATGGCCCACAGGCCTATGAATTTTTCAAAAAGCAAAGTTTGGCAATGTCTACAAACAATGACTCATTTATATGCAAGTACATCACATATTGCTTCAATATACAAGCATAGGTAAATAGGTAGGGTACCATGTACCATCTGGTAGGTGCTGAAAAATAAAAGCGAATTAAAGCTGTACAAATACCGCACGCCCAATACAGTGCTGAAAACGAATTTCAAGTAATATAGTTAGCGCCCGTACTCACAACGGAAATGGTTTTCAACATTCATGCCTTTTTCCCCTCTGGAAACCAGTTAAATTTTATTAAGTAAATGGCCTATCTAGACAAAACTTTCACAATAACGGATATGAGTATGTTTTTGGACCTTGAAAACACTTTTATGACTGTGACGGTGTTATTTTTTTCACTATCTTAAAGCACACGCATTATTTTATTTAATATAATTCAGCATTACTTTGGCATTCGTTGGTTTCATTTACCATCAATCACGATGAACGATGGCACGGTTGGTACAGTAGTTGAGCGATTGGCTGCGTGTCGCGGGTTCAATTCCCGCATGAAATAAATATTTGTGTGGCCTATTGATAGTTATTCCGGATCTAGATGTCTGATGTATGTGTGTCACATTTGTGAATACAACCATGATCCAGAAGCAACTCCCAGTGTGAAATAACTTTTTTTTTTTTAAATTCTTAGCTCCCTGCGACTTGAGTCTAAAACGTATAATGGTACCTATCTATACATTATACACTAGCTTCTGGCGACTTCGCTTGTTTTAACATAAAACAAACACACATGGGTATTGTATTGTTTTCAACCAGTGTACTATTTTTTGTAATTATCATCTTGTCTGTCACTGAACGCTTAAATAAATAAACGTAAATATCAAAATTAACCATTTCACTAGAATTAAGTTCTTCAAGTAAGCAAAATATATAAACCAACAAAGGCTTACAAACAAAACCAAAAATACAAACCATTTAAAATTGCCAGGTCCATTATTCCAATAGGAAGAATAAAACCAAAATAAGTTGAATCAACCATTAATTTTGTGGGCGCCACCGCCTGTCAGAATAACAAGATGTAGTCACGAAGCGCGACATGTAGCTACTTAACTCCACAAGGCGCTTTGTTGTCTGGCTCCAAATGCTCGAAGTTCCACAGATTGCATCGATCCAATCGCGTTTAATGTTTTAAAATATAGCCGTAGTAACCGTCTGCAATACTAAGTTTTCTCCTTCAAGCACTGGTAAGAAAATACAGCCAAAATATAGCCTATTTTGAGGCTTAGTCCAAAAATCTACGGTTATTTTTGCCTTACCCTTCATGAAGAGAAAAAACGTACATCATTCATGACATGTACATTAATCATATTACCGAAGGTTATAAGCCTCAAGGCATTATAATTAACTTACATTTTATGAGTGACTGTTGAGTAACACCGTTGATAGAACGTAAATTTTACACTAGAGGGCGTCAAAGTTACCGTCTAAAATAATAGATCCACGTAATACTGTGGGATAAGTGTTGATTCAAATTCAAATTATTTTTTTATAATTTGAATATTACAATAGGTTTTAAGGTAGGTAATAGATTCTTGCCAGTATTTTACTTATCAAAAAAATTACAAATTTAACAAAAGTAGTGTGAAACTCTATTATAAACGTAAAACGTGCAACCTCTCTGTTTAAATACCTAGTGCAGGTACAGTCTATGGTATAACCTACCTAACTTTCCCCAATTTTTCCGTGACCTTGATTTTATTTTCCGCATTTTACTGTGCATCTTTCCAATTTCAACCATGTATTTTAAATTTCTATTTTTTCTTATTTCGTGCTTACACCTGAACTCACTTAACCTAGGTACATGTATCTCAAAGTTGATATAAATTTCCGGTATGACATCAGAACGGTAATCCTTGACGTCCGTCAGAATTATTCAATACATACTTAGCGCTCCCCTAGTCCCCAATACTATATACATAAGTATCTATAATTTGATAGCAGATAGAATGTGTGTCTATCCGACTAGCGTCATCGCGTTTGCTGTAATGAAAACAAACATTCGCAAAACAAACAACAAGGATTTGATGGATGATAGTGGAGCATACTCTTCTATGTTTACTGCATTGTTCAAATTTCCCACTTGCCAGTGGAGACAGCTAGTCGCGTACCTGTCTGGTGGGCGCAATCGTTACCGAGGCGCGTCGGTCTGCATCGGCGGGCATGCGCACACCAACCGCTCGCGTTCGACCAAGTTTAGTGAGAAGTGAGGAGGAACGGCACTGCACGCTGGCTGCGAGTGGTCGCCGCGCCGCCACGCCGCGCCACCCGTCCCGCAGTCCTCCCGCGCCGGCTCTGCGCGCTCCACGCCAGCCGCATCATGGTGAGTCACTGCTACACTGCGAATCTATTCATTTACGACGACGACCTTTAAAGTTTAGATACAGATAAAAATAAAACGATACGCTCCATTTATTATAACCAAATGCCAGCGCGTAAAACCTCTTAAAGTAGTTGATTCAAGTAATCCCCGTCTCAAAACGGCATTAACCTAATTATGTCGTGTTTGATCACACCAAAAGAAATCGAGGAAACTGCGTACCAATCCCGGCGAAGGTCAACCGTTAGAGGCACTTATTCTCACGAACTAACGTAATGTAAACATAATTTCAGGTAATGGACAACCGTGTGAACGAAGATAACGAAACAGAACACAACTCTTCAATTTTTATAACAAACTTTCAAAATGGAGACGTCGTGAACTATTCACTTGTACTAGTCAAGGGAATTATAACAAGAGGCAATTCTAATAACCATGAAAAACTAATATGTACATTAAAAAGTGAAAACTTTCAAAACAAATCACAATGGGACGTCTATAATGGAGAATTTAAAGTGATAATTGAACTAAAAAGAGGTGAAAATGTTATTGAATTGGAATACACAGAACAGCAAAGGAAAATATTACTCTTGGACTATACACCAAGAAAAACAAATCTTCGGGTCACTCCAGTTTACATCATATGTCAAGGCCACGATGGATGTTTTCAAAGTCCCCCTGAAATTGACAACTCGATAGAAAGTGCCTGTGCCCGAATAGCACTTGGTTCAAAGTTGATTCAATGTTTAACAGCCGAAAAACTTTTTGAAAGTGGAATCGGAAGAAAAACATTTCAACTTGAGCATGAAGTCAATCCCAAAAAACCAGAATGCATTATATTTAAAAGTAGCCTCAATGTTAACAAAGCAAGAAAAATGAAACAAACGGAGTTATGGACACATTTTGGAAGAGAATTAATGCTTTCCGATTTAGGAAGTAATGAAAGAAAGTTCCTGGGCTTCATATCCTGCACTCGATACAAAGGTACTGACATCGATAAGCCAATGACTCATGAAGAAATCATATCCCTAACTGAAGCATATGCTGCATTAGGGGGAGGAGGCTTGGCCCTATTCGGAACAGCTTGCCTTTACACCTGGCCAACTACTGTAGAAGAAATCGTTCCAAAATTCTTAGATGCAACACCAGTAAACGTAAGAAGATTTATGGATGACAGTGGATACCGTGGCACATTAGGAGGATGTTTTGCAACCACATTGGGATCAGTCTTCCATGAACTTGGTCACACGTTTGATCTCGGGCATACGAAAGATGGCATAATGGGAAGAGGTTTTGACAACCTAGACAGAGTTTTTGTTATTGGAGAAAAACGATCAGCTCTAGTTAAAGATAATATGAATAACTACAGTGGAAAACCAGTACAACATTCAACCGTTTCGCTACAACGCAATATAAGTGTAACAATGAACGTGGCAGAACCATTACGAGTTTTGGGACCAAGAAGTAAAACCACATTAGGGAATTTTGCTGCTATGTCCAAATCTGACATCATAAGAAGAAGCCCAAACGTAACACCAATAACCAGGCCATCAAGTGTTTATTCAAATATAACAAATAGACTAACAGATTCAAAGAAAAACTTTAATCGAACAAACGGAAATGATTCCATTTATTGGACCCGAAATTGTGCTGTGTTATTGTCATATCACCGGTGGTTCAACAATGAATATGGAAGAGAAAGACAAGCAATAACGAGGTATCTGAAATTTGACAAAAACAAAATGATGATTATTTCCACTGCTGGGATTAGAATAGTTGAAGTAAGAGATGAATCAAATGGAATGGTGTTAGATTCGTATGAGTTTACAAATCTAGTACCCGAAAAAAGATTTTTAGTTCCATTTACTTTTTCACCTAAAACCAAAGTGTTGACAATAGTTGTAGAAGATGATTTGGGAAACGTGCTGAAACAGACATTTTCTTATTAAAATAGTTGGCATTACAGTATTAGGCAAGTTGACAATAAAGTGAAGAAAATGTTCGAAATAAGAAGAATGAAGTATTATAAATAAACAAAAAAGAAAACTTTATGTCTCCTAGAGTAGGAATACCTAAAGTAAATAAGAACTGTACTCAAATCTAAAAAGTGAAGAAAAAGCAATGGATTAATACAAGTGCATATTTTATAAAGTGGTAACCCCAAACGACAGTGGGCAACTGGAATATTGATAAGACATTTGTCATTGTCATTTGTGTGCTTCAGTCAGTCAGTGAAGACTGCATTGCATTGTTTGTTTCATATTTTTGATAATTCAATAGGTAACTGAATGATTCATTAATAAGCAGTTTTGTGAATGTGTGTGGTATTTCTGTCTTAGATATTTAAATTTGTTCGATATCATTTGTATAAATATTTTTGTACTGAAAATGGCTAGCACCTCTACAAGTAGTGATAACGTTAGTGAAGAATGTTTTTTTCTGGCGATAAGGCCATATCCACCTGTAATTAATGACAGAATTAATATAATTGAGTTTATAGATGCGTCTACAGACTTGGTGGCAATTGTAGGTATGTGTATGAACACTTTATTTTATGTGTTTAATTTATAATTTAAAAGTCGTAAGTAATATTAATTTTTATCTTTTTAATAAATTACAGAACGACTTGGCACAATATTTGCTCCCGTAAAGTACGACATGCAGGGAAATGTCGATGTAAGTGTTACAATGAAGTAAGCTCTCAAAAACTTCTTAGTCATCCCAAAAGTGACATAATAATACTGATGCAACTTCTTTGTCGTAATAATACTGATACACTTCTTTGTTGTGAATGTTCATTCAAAATTATTTTATTGTGATTTAAAATTTGTTTCAGAAAATAAAAAAGCTTTTCACCTATGACAAAAACTCTTGCTTACTTGAGTTAATGCTTGCTGAGACTGCAACTGGCAAACCTGGAGCAGAGAGTGTGCTGTGGCTTAACAGGTGTGTCAATGTGCAACTAACCCCCATTTACCAAGCTTAGGAATAAAAAGATTGTGTCTATGGTACTAAAACTCCCTTTATCTTTACAGAGGTATGCTGTTTTTTGAGATTATGTTTACTCAAATTCTGTGCCATGTTGAAGCCAATAATATTCATGTGAATATGAAAAAAATATTTACAGTGGCATATGAAGGATCTGTCAAAAGATATCACAACTGGATCACACAGCAACTATTCACTGTGAGTATTTATTATAAGGCTACTCATTTTGTCTAGCATCTTTTTTATAATAACTAAGATTATTTTAATAATTTTACTTTCTCTTTGTTTACAGTTTATCTGTAAAATGTCTCCAACACTTCCTGATGTAATAAAAGCTTTTGAAATGGAAGACAATTTAAAATTATTTGGAACAAAGGTGGAAAGTCTCCATGCAGCTATACATGCAGTGCGACGTAAAATTGATGATTTCTTCAAAGAGAATAATATATTTGATATACCCATCGAAAAAATAACAGCACCATAAAACTTTTGAAAAGAAGTATTAATCAAATTCTGAGTCTAAATATATTTTTTAAGCATAATTTAGTTAGGATTAATTATTATGACCAGGTACACAGCTGGCTGACCAGTGAAAGGATTAGATATGACAATTATATTTAGTATGAGTAAATATAGAAATGAATGTTTGAATGCTAAATTGTAAATAGTATTAAATACCTAATAATGTATTTTATGGTAAAGCCTAAGATTGTATGTACCATAGAGCTGTGTTAGTAAGTTTAGAGTATGCGCCAGAGGCTAGTCCATGGTTGAAGGAATGAAGATAGATAATTTATTTTGTATTCCATAAAAAATGGCACCTACGATGCAATGCATTTTGATGTACAGTAGTTCAGTGATCATTTGTTTCCATCTATTTAATTTTATCATTAGAAAAGAAGATAATATTGAATGTCCAGTGCCTTGTGAAATATTTGAAGGCAAAGTTACAATTTTATAAAAGACTATCCAAACATTTTACCAAGAAGTTATATTTGATACAATTAAGGAATATAGGTCATAGTTCAGTTAATTTTAATACCTAAGATACGGTATTTATAGAGGTGCTCATTGTATGGTTTACAGATAGCATTTTGTGTGATATCCCTAAATTATTATGAATTAAAAAATCATTATGAGTGTACAATATACATATTATATTTAAACTTTAATAATTGCTAAATTATCTCAATTATTAATTTAGATTTAACTTATGTTTACAAATATGTGTATCAATTAATGTTTAATTATTATAAATGTGTTATACTAATTTAAATAAAATACCAAAGCTTTGCTTTCATACACTTTCACTCTTGATTAAAGTGAGCATTTAATGTTGTGTAACAACATAATAAAGTCTTTTCATGTAACTTGTGTGTGTATTCTTTCCACCTGGTACCACCATTAAACATGACTAGCGGGTTTACCATGACGTTCAAAGTAAGATTGTTTTAATCTTGTTTCCATGTGGGTAAGAGATGGCGCTAGACAACCTTTATAGCTCTGTCTCTTACTCCCACAGAAACAAGATTAAAACGATCTTACTTTGAACGTCATGGTCTAGGTCTGGGTACCCATCATACAATAAATACCTACAGTATTAATGAGATTTGGAAGTCCAATGCCGCAACAAAATCGTGATACCGCACGGTTGCGGGATTGAAGTTAGCAATCCCTAGGGATTTGCGGGATTGGGATTATTATATTGTTTTAAATGGTAATAAACATAAAACTCGATCAAGTGCGAGTCGTACTTGCACACCGAGTATTTCTTATAATTTTTTCCTACTGTTCGATTCCCGAATTGATTTTCGAAGATTTATCGAATCGCAAGAAAAATAAATTGTAATAATAACTTACGATTTTCATATCAATAATAATTTAATCAACTGCTTTTTATAGAACAATATAATAAGATATTTAACGGAACTACCTATACCTATCTAGGAAAATAAATTCAAGTGCTTTGGGGAATCCCGAGTCAAAGAGTACCTAAACTGACATTGATTACGTTCCGTTCCAGTTGCGATATAGGGCTTGCACAACAATTTGGAATAGAAATTAAAAAATTATTTAGCTATAGATACCGGCACGGATCTTGAGCGCTGGCTTCAAGTTGCGGAGAAGTCAAATATCGGGTCTCTTTAGTAGTATGACGTGAGTCGCGGGGGCGGGGAGTGTCAGTGATTGGCTCGCCGCACCATAGTCATAGACGTCATTCGTGATTAGTTCCCTGCGCTTGCTGCATGTATCTAACAACGACGACGATTGGCTCGCCATTTCTCGCCAATGTACCTATGGAATGCGCAAAGCGATCCCCACTCTGACGCCGAGCGCTCAAGATTCGTTCCGGTACCTACAAGGTAAAATCGAAAACAAAATAATTATTTTCCTTACAAATTCTATAAAAATGTTAAGTTGTTTTTAATGAGGATGTGCTCAGTGCTGGGTCTAATAAACATTCAAAACGGCGCGGGCGGTTCATAGGTTGTCGGAATCAAATTTTTAACCGACTACAAAAAGAAGACGGTTCGGCTAAATGTATAATCTCGGTCAAGTGTAGACCGATTGTGATTTTTTTTATTTTATTGAATGGTTATGCAGTATGCTTCTTAGTTGGTCCCATAGAAATATTGTTATGATCTGATCACAAACTTCGAAAATATAGAACAGAATTCCTCATGCTTTTTTTATACGTGTCGTCTTTTTCTTTCAGTCTGTCAAAAGGAAGGGGACATATCGAACTGATCTGATGATGAACCTAGAAAGTATAGGTAAATCTAAACGTTGTTAGGGATTATTAGAATTTTAATGAGATGCACTCTGGCTTTAAGTTTGGCTGAGGGGTACTTTATAGTGGTGGCACTATATATAAATATAACTAAAAAAAAATGGGCAAGTCCGAGTCGGACTCGCACCCTGAGGGTACAAACTTATCTAAGTAATTAGTTCAATTTCAGAATGGAGTCTCGGTGGATTTTTCCAAATCGCAAAAAAAAAGTTGTGACAGCAATAAAATAGTTTTCAGAATTATTCCTATAATTGTGCTACAAGACCTTGCTTTGTGCCAAATTTCAGGATTCTAGGTCAATGGGAAGTAGGTACCTAGGTACACTATGAATTTTGATTTCCTCGAGAGTGTCGTAATATACGTTTTTTGCCACATAAATCGAAGTATCTTTTTTTGGGTTCCGTAGTCAACTAGGAACCCTTATAGTTTCGCCATGTCTGTCTGTCTGTCCGTCCTCGCTTAATCTCTGGGACCGTTAGCACTAGAAAGCTGAAATTTGGTACCAATATGTATATCAATCACGCCGACAAAGTGGTCAAATAAAAATTGGAAAAATATGTTTTATTAGGGTAGCCCCCCTATATGTAAAGTAGGAAGTGATTTTTTTTTTAATTTTAACCCTAACGTGTGATGTATTGTTGGATAGGTATTTAAAAATTAATAGGGGTTTACTAAAATCATTTTTTGATAATGTCAATAATGTCGGAAATAATCGCAAAAAAAAAACAAAAAACAATGTTTTCCCTCTAACTTTTGAAACAAGAGTTTAGAAAATATGAACAAATTCTGAAAAGTAGAACTTTATAGGGACTTTCTAGGAAAATTATTTTGAACTTGATGGAAAGAACAGTTTTTGTACAAAAAAAGACAAAAGGGTTCTACAAAATAATTTCTGGATTAAGTTTGTAGTATAATCGTATATGCAGGCAGTTTTTCTTACCTCATAAGTGGGTACATTTATTGTGGATTTGTGACGGGCGGGAAACTACGGAACCCTACACTGAGCTTGGCCCGACATGCTCTTGGCCGGTTTTTTCTCGTTAACTTACAAGTTTGCTTCAAGAGGCCGCAGACCTGAGTATATGTTTTTAATTTCAACTTGATAGATACTTCTACGCGTCTCCGAGATAAAGGGCCTTGACAGATGGACAACAAAGTGATCCTATAAAGGTTCCAATTTTTAACATTCCGTACCCAAAGGGTGAAAACGGGACCCTATTACTAAAACTTCGTTGTCTGTCTGTCTGTCTGTATCTCAAGAACTGCGATAGCCAGACAGTTGAATTTTTTACAAATTATGTATTTCTGTTGCCGCTATAACTTATACTAAAAACAAAATAAAATAAATATTTATGGGGGGCTCCATTTTATTGCCGAATTTTCTTAAGTACGGTACGGAACCCTTCGTGCGCGGGTCCAACTCGCACTTGGCCAGTTTTTTTTTTTACATTGAAGTCTGTTGTATTTTTTTTTATATTATAAAAAAACTTTAATGCTTCTTTTATATTTTAAAAAGCTTTAATACGTCAAGGTTATCGCATGAGTAATACCGCATCTCTAATCCCAGAGAAAAGGTGCGTCCTGCTTTTGCGGAATTCCGCGCTTGCGGGATTAGGTTCCATAATTGAGATTCTTGAATAAAACTTTCACCTTTCTTTTGGTTGAGACAAGTAAATACTTTTGGCAAAGTCTGATGCTTGTTTCAATGCCATAAAACTGAACACAACTTCAGCAAGTGTAAGCAGCCATAACATGGTGTGTAGTGTGATCTCCATTGGGGTACTCATCAGGTATGGGTTGAACAGGAAAAAGCTGACCAGAGGCATTTGCATAAGTATGGTCAACATAAGGAATCCTGCCAGTTCTGGTACCTGAAAGACATTCAACATAAATTGTGCAACAGTTTCTGCTCATGATAGGTACATACTCCTCTGATGAAATAAAATACTGACCCTGCGAGAAAGGTTTCCATAGTGACCAAGATATATTCTTGCTGACTCAATGACAATCAATAAAGTGTACACAGTCATAGAAAGGTACTTTGTTAGGTGTCCGAGAATATTTATCTGAAATAAATAAATAGTACATTAGTTTTTGAAAAGGAGTATTAAAAACATATGAACTTGTAATATAAAGTGTGTTGAACATTAGGTAATTTACCTTTGAATATAGAAAAAAGCCAATGACAACAACCCAAGTTATGTATAAATAGTAATTGAAATATAGACATTTTTGTAAATGTAGCATCGTCCTGTATTCCATTTTAAGTTACTAAGGTTACGAAGTAGATCAATATCAGTTAAAACATATTCGTTAGGAATAAGTTAATTTTCCGCTATCTATCAGTTGAGCTCCGCAAATTGCAACGTTGGTTTATTGATAATCACAATGATAGCAGTTTTATCTAAAGCGACCTGTTTTAATTTGTTGTGATAAACTCCGTGTACACTTATTTTATTCAAACTGTTATTATAACATAAAATAAACCTGTATTTTTTTATTTTTTTTTATAACGTAAAACACCCTTTAAATAATACGTTTTCTAAAGCGGTAAAAAGGTTTCTTCAGTTTGTTTGTTTTTGTTTACATACAACTTAGGTATTTGACGTAACCTCTTGGTACACTACTAACACTACTAACTTGTTTTTTTTAAGTAACGTAATGTTTTTTGGCTTGAATACTAAGTCTTTTAAGTAAAGTGTTCGTTTAGTTATTAATCTTTGTTTATAGTGTTGGGATTTTAACCGAGTAAATACTCAAAATGGATAAATACTCAAAAAAACACATTTTTCAGTTCGCACATAAATAAATAAATCAATCTAGTTAGCGTGTAAAGGGACCATCTCGTATACAAGATTCTTGGAATCACTTTGTTATCCGTCTGTTTATCTGTTAAGACCCTTTAACTCGAGAACGCTTAGAGGTATCGAGTTAAAATTAAAACTTTATACCTAGGTCTGCAGTCGCATGAAGTTGTGGAAAAAATCAGACTTCTGATTTAACGAAAAAAAAAGATACGGCCGTTTATGTCGCAAACAACGTATATTTCGATACTCAAGGGAATCAAAGTTCTTAGGGTAAATCCTGTTGACCTAGAATCCTAAAATATGGCCTGAATCAAGGTCTCTTATAACAAATATAGGGAAAAATCAGAAAACTGTAAATTTGTAGATCCGTCACAAAATCTTCTTAACTCAATTCGGGAATTGATTTCATATGTGAATTTGTACGGAATCCTCAGTGCGCGAGTCCGACTCGCATTTGCCCTTTTTAGGGTTCCGTAGTCAACTAGGAACCCTTATAGTTTCGCCATGTCTGTCTGTCCGTCTGTCTGTCTGTCTGTCTGTCTGTCCGTCCTCGCTTAATCTCTGTGACCGTTAGCACTAGAAAGCTGGAAATTGGTACCAATATGTATATCAATCAAGCCGAAAAGGTGGTAAAATAAAAATTGGAAAAAAATGTTTCATTGGGGTAGCCCCCCTATATGTAAAGTGGGAAGTGATTTTTTTTTTATTTCAACCCTAACGTGTGATATATCGTTGGATAGGTATTTAAAAATGAATAGGGGTTTACTAAAATCATTTTTTGATAATTTCAATAATTTCGGAAATAATCGCTCCTAAAGTAAAAAACAATGTGTCCCCTCCTCTAACTTTTGAACCATAAGTTTAGAAAATATGAAAAAAATCTGTAAAGTAGAACTTTATAAGGACTTTCTAGGAAAATTATTTTGAACATGATGGAAAGAACAGTTTTTGTACAAAAAGACAAAAAGGTTCTACAAAATAATTTCTGTACTAAGTTTGTAGTATAATCGTATATGCAAGCATTTTTTTAAAAACCCATAAGTGGGTACACTTATTGTGATGAACGGGAAACTACGGAACCCTACACTGAGCGTGGCCCGACACGCTCTTGGCCGGTTTTTATTTTAGTTACTGTATCCATTATAAATTAAAAGTACACTCTCTATATTAATATTCTTTAATAGCCATCGAAAACATTGACCGAAACAAAATAAACAAATATCATCATTTCATGTTTATATGAATTTCCGTTTAATTTATATATATTTGGAGATAACAGAGACCGGAGTTTACCTAGGAAGTCTAAAAACATTAAAATAGAAGTGTAACGTAACAAAAAAACAGCAAACGAATATTTCCCAAGTTCGTGACTTTGTTTTGTTCAATAATGGTGTGATTTGCCACCTGTTATCTTTAGCAAAATTGTATTTAAATTAAAATATTATTTCCCTTGTGGCTCAGTGAAATTTTTTATCACATTTTTTAAGATTTCGAATAAAAATCACAATAAAATAACAAGGTAAACCTGCATCAATATGATAATTATGACATTTGGCAGTTGGTTGACGGATGGCTGGGTTGGGTTGCTACTTTAAAACTAATGTTGGTTTCACTTTACTCCACAACCATTCTTTTACCGCACAGACAACATAAAAAATGTTTCAAGACTTTACCTAAAGTCTTAGTTTCCAGGTTACAAAATGCGAATAAAAGTGTTGTCAGTGTCATTTCTTTTGACGTTGACAGTCACAGACATAAAACTCTGAACCTGCAACTGCATAACCTAGCTTTTTGTCAAATAAATGTTGATGAAAGCTTGGAATTGAGACTAAGCAATTTATTATAAATGTTTATATAATTACAGCTATTCATAGTGTAAATAAAACTTTATCATCATGTTAATCCAGTCGCTTCGTATTACTCTTGGTGAGTATTATAACAATATTTTGAACCAAATGATTTGAAAAAAAAGTTTATATTTATAGTTTTCTCAATTTATTTTAGGTCTTTTGCGGCCTGAAAGCTCGCAGCTGGTACTTGCAGCTGGTATAAAGTACTTTCCACCACCAACAAATTATGACCGTAAGTCCTATGCATATAATTGCACTGTTATTAACTCAATATGTCCTTTGAAATAATAATTAATTCACATAAATAAATATGCCTTAATTTGGTGTTTCTAACTATATCCTTCCAAATCTTTTGAAGATATTTGATACCCATACCTGTATAATATAAACCGTAAATTAATGTTTACAGATATTGAAATACCTGAGCGTCAGAGACTTCGTATTTATGACAAGGTTCCCACATATCCTTCAAACTTGAAGCCACCTAAGATGCAGAAGCGTCTTCGGTACATGCGTGGGCCAGAGCTACTTCACACAAACCTACAGTTGCAGCAATATGGTGTTGTTGTAAGTTGAAAACTTGCTTCTTTTCTTCATGCTGATTTAGATACTCATAGAATTTTATTATAACATGCATCTTACTTGAATATTTTTTTCTTTCACAATTATAATGCGTCATTAAATACTTAAAACAAAATTCACTCGGAATCTAAATCTCCAGAAATCATTGTTCAACTGACAGGCTTTAACAGATGAATACCTAAATTTTTCAGGCTACAGGTGGTGGCAGAATGCGTTCTGAACACTTTGAAATGGCTCGTCTAGTGGTTGCAAGGAAATTGGACCAGAAGAGAATGTTTGCTATCTGGCGAGTAGATCCTCCATGGCAGCCTGTCACAAAGAAAGGTCAAGGTCAACGTATGGGTGGAGGTAAAGGAGCCATTGACCACTATGTCACTCCCATCAAAGCTGGCAGAATCATCCTTGAAGTCGGTGGCAAGTGTGATTATGCTGAGGTTAGTCTAAATACATTATTTTAGTCTAAAGCTGACTAGAATTTTTTTTTAATGAAAAATTCATTATCAGCCAATTATTTACACTGAATGTATTTGTTTATAAATTGATAAAGACTGAGGAGAGTTTAGAGAATAGGAGTGTGACGGAAGTGGTCATATCGGAACCAAATTCGGAAGTGGAGGTTTTAAATTTAATTATATCCCAATTGGATCCAGGTTCCAAGGACTATTTGCACAACATAAATAATAGTTTAAAGTGTCTTTAAACACTTCATACTCCTCACGGCCTCACCACAAAAATAAGTAAAATTAAAATAAATGAGGAACTCATTCGATTCGTTCTGAATCTGTATTGTTTGATACAAAAAAAATGTGTGAGGGTCTAAGTATGGCGAAGGAGGTGGTGTAAAGCATAAGGGGAGGACATCCTTACGGCCCAATCACCGCACGCTCCTGGTATCAGAAGTTGACACCGCGATTCATGGTCACTGTAGCCTACCATCTAAAGCCGCGTACAGATATTGCGAGGCGTGCGTCGCCCTCAACCTGAGGCATACGACGGTACATTTATGCGTGCGTCCCGAACAAGACATGTTCAAGCTGAGAACGCAAACCACCACGCACTGTGCTCTTTAGAAAACGCAAACAACTCCTGCCCGTCCACACGCAGCGCACGGCTCGTACTGAGGCGGCGTTTGCAACGATGATACGACTCGAATGCTCACTGTCAGCACACACGTCCACACTGCCCGAGGCATACGAGACGAACCTTTTGCGACGCACGCGTCACGATGCCTGTAAGCGGCTTAATAGAGACTAACCCATCTACGACGGTGCCTTGAGTTTCACGCACGCCATAATTGCCCACTGCTGAAAAAAAGTCCAGGGCATGCATAGCTGTTCACAACCAATAGATATATAGAATCTAAATGTTGCGGAAACAACAGACTAATATCTGAATGAAAAGACTGGCATTGCAAGCAATTGTGTCACTGCTTACCATCAGGTGGCATCGCTGTCAAGCACTAATTATAATATTAAAAAAATAAACTGTTAAAAGACCCGTGCGGATTTAATAGTTATTTGTTATACAAGAGTGCAAAGTTGCTAATCAATAGAGCACGAGGGAAAAATCTTTGCACTTGTAGTGGCAAATAAAATCGTACTTTTATTTTTACATTTGGTATTTCGCGTAGTATAAATAAGGCATTAATATACAATGAGCAACTATATATGAAAATTTCACGCTTCTAGCGCCCGTAGTATCGGCTGTGCGTTGATATGTCAGTCAGTCAGTTTCTCCTTTTATATATATAAATAAACAATGACCACAAATCAGTAACTGAATTGCGTTGTAAACGACGCATTCTATCGTAATTGTACAAAAGTTAGAGTCCCGGTTCCCGGTGCCTTTTGAAAATGTAAGTTTATCAACCTTTTGAACATAGTTATGAGTATTACAAGTTACGGTAGGTAACTCATTACGTACTATTTGCTCAATTGCTAATTTTCAAATTAAGCAACGGGAAAATGCATTTTAATTAAGTACCTATAATAAATGGAAATTTGACCTCACTTCGCTAATAAGGCTAACCGCAATATCTGGCGTAATGTCTAACGGTCTGAAACCGCAGGTCAGCAAAAAGATTCGTCACTCATCTTTTATCGTATTGTGCTGTCACAATGCAATGTAGCCGCTATTGTTCTCCGTCACACCCATAATATCCCTCTCTCATAATAATATTACTTACCAAAGCTTAAATGTTTTAGAAACATTTCTAGTATTACCTATTTCTGTATTTTTGTAACAACAACCATACTTACAGGTTTGTAAGTCATCAATCATGAATGATGGTGAATTATGGTTTTCGTCAATCAATACTCAAAGCCTTCATGCAACGCATTAGACGATAGGTTTTTCGTCAAACAAGGTTTTGACTGTGGCAAAACTGACAGCAAAACCTACCGTGTAATGCTCGCCTATGTGGGAGTACCTACTGCAGCCATGTATCGGCTGGTGCTGTAAAATGCAGCATTGAACTCAGTGGAGCGTAGGGGGAAGAGGCTAATTGGTGTTCCAGATTTGGTTAAGACCAATTCACATAGTCTGGAGCACAAGCGTAGGAAAGTCAACTTTTCGGTCTTCTATATTATATAGGATGAATTATGGAGTGTGCGCGGGAATTACATGACTTGATTCCGCCATCACCTTTCTACCACCGGACAAACTGACGTAGGTACGGCTAATGTCCACACCCTTACATTATTGACATGTCTACGGTCGGGACTAAGAGTTTCGCCTCGTCGTTAATATCGCGTACATCGAAGGACTGGAACAATTGGCCTGCTGCGGTCTTCCCGTCCGATTATATTATTATTTAGGTGTCTTGAAGGCTAGAACAAATAGGGTCTTAATAGACTAGGGTGCTTCACCATCAACGATTGTATCACTACTGTCAAGTGGAATTACAGTCACGTACTAGTATTTAAAAAGAAAGTAAATTTAAAGAAACAATGTTAAAAAAAGACATCTCAGACTTACACATGCCATTCAGCACAGAGTGTTATTGAATGTAAAAAAATCAATACATTGATTTCTTATATTGATCTTTTATTGTCTCATTTGAGAGTATTTATAACTACACTACTATTGATACTATACTACTATTCATTATTGTATCCTAAAAGAAACATTTTGTTGAACAAATTGTCACTGCCTTATTTGTTAATTTCAGGTTTTACCCATGCTGAAAATAATAGCTGAGAGGTTACCATTCAAAGCTGAGCCTGTTTCACTGGAAATCATGAAAAAGAAGGCTGAGAAAGAGAAATGGTTAGAAGAGAATAACCAGAATTATTATACGATGAAGTACATCATACAGAATAATATGGGAGGCTGTCACAGGATGTTGTCGCCAGTAGACCATCGCTGGTATGGAAAGTACTTGTAAATATTCATGTTTAAATTAATTAGCTGTAAGTAGTGAAAATATAAAATATGAAAGTTAATCAGTTTTTAAATTCTAAACTTTCTTACTTTTTAATTTGTTAAATTTTGTGATTTAACATATAAAAATATTGCATTAAAAAACAGTAGCCTACTCGTATTGGGCTTTAAGCTGCAAAGCATGAGTGTCCAGTAGAAACTCTTGATCCAGCTGCCTAATAATGTTGATGCTCGAGGCTGTCAAGCCATGGCTGACACCACTGTCGATATCGATATAATAATGGTCCACATCCCACATATCGACAACCTCGTGAATCAAGTCATTTGGTTATCTTTCTCGGCTTCGAGGTACCCATCATGCGTTATATTAACAACCTCTTGATTCTATCCATCACTACTATATCAGCTTATTTTCTAAAATAGTCTGCCCATGATTAAGCACAGAACACACTACATTGAGATATTACGATCAAGTACCTATTTGTATCAAGAAACCTGACATACGTCGGGCATACGAATGTTTGCACTTCCGATTCCACAAGATTTTTTTCTGAAGCAAGTTGTTAATAAATAATCCTGGCTAAAAGGTTGTGCAAGTACCTACTGAGAGTATATTTTTTCAGCTGGTTAACAAAGCGCTAAAGTTCTCATTTCTAGTGGGGAGGTATGACACAAATATTTATCCTCATTCTTCATTGTAATTGCATATAGTTATAGGTACCTACCTACTAGCTTCGGACCTGACAGACGTTGTCCTGTCCTAGTTATGATCTGTCAAACGCGCGAGTCGTAGTTTTTAGAGGTATAACAGTGTAGAAAGTCCTGCAAACCTACATTAAAAAGGGAATATCGTCCTATTAGACATATTGTGTCTGCTCCGGGTAACTACCCGATACCTAGTTGATTTCGGACATAGGGAATGTAATATGTCGAAACAAAATAGGAATCCTTAAAATATTAGATCTGAACTCATTGACTTTATTTTCCTGATTTGCATTGGAGGCATTTGTGAAGATATTTGTATCATATATGTTTAATGAAAATAGACGCCTGGTATGTTGTTCTCTAACCAATCTCCTCTCTTCCTTACCTAAATAAAAAATAAATAAATATATGTATTTTTATTTTAGACATAGGGGACATACCAATAAAACCATAAGTAATTAATAATGGTTTATTAAATTTGACATTTTCATGAAAGGATTTCCGTGACAAGCCTCAGTTTGCATACATGTATTAAACCTTGTAGCAATAATTACTTCATAAACTCCTTTCTTACAATTATGGCAAAAACTCAACAAAAACAAATGAATTACAGTAACAAATACTACAGCGTAGAGTACTTAGTATCTTATGACTCGTCCCTAACCTAACGACAAAAGCCAAACAACACGCTATTAGTATTTTAGAGTATCATGGTTCACGAACAAAGATAGAGCAAGCTGTTACGTGCTCCACAGAACACCAGGCTGCCTTCTGTTGCTAAAAGTAAACAGTACAAGTTTGTAGTCCACTGCTCCTATTATTACATTTAGGGTCACATTAATACACAATACAAGATAAAACATTTACTATTTAGTGTACAATTGTAACAGACATGAAACATCTCATCATATTGTGTGCAACTCTACTCTTTCCATATGTTAAGCGACTTCTACCACATATATTTTCTATTCTGCATTGTCATCTCCACCATATGTACCTATAAATTATATAACGTCATAACAATATTTACAAAGCCTAAAATACTAACTTACGAGTAAATGCAATTTACATTTTCAATAAATTAATAATGTGTTTACAATATCATACAAGCGTTACATTTATATATGATATGGCTTTTTTATTTATAAAATAGACTGCATATAAAATCAATCCCTAGCAGTCATTTTATCACAACAATAAACCATTCTTAGTACTTGACTTGTGTGAAACGTTATTGGTACATTGTGAATATTCATTTATCTTATAGTAAACAGTTTTTGTTTTTATATCATTACTATTACTATTAAATTTAAATAAGTCTATAAATTAATAAATCAGTGCTTTCTGACATAACGAAACTAATTTCCGTATTTAAATTTAATTAGGCTGTCTTTACGTAGCAATAAATTAATCGAACAAGTTCACGTCAAATATTTCAATAAGATTTAAGTAGACAGTTAAGCCATTTCTGAAAGAGAACAGTAGAGATTGAGCAAATAAATTAGCTCATATTAATTATAAGAATAATATATTTGACTAGTTCTGTATCTCTTAAACTATACTTAAATGCTAATATTCCCTAGAAACTGGCGATTTGCAGTCTTAATTATAATAACTATTGTGTTTCATTATTCAGATACACGGTAGGCGGGAAAATGAAAGTGATTTTGCATCGAGAGATTTATAAAATAAATGCATTTTTACGTTTAACTTGCGTACATTAGCTAAGCTCTAAGTTAAGACAAAAGTGAGGTAGCGTTTTTACCTTCTAGTGGAAAAATATATACAGATCTAGAACGAATGCAACGTTTTTTTTTTGGTATGGGAACATTACAATAGCGAGATATCCTAAGGTTCGCGAATCGTAGGCAAGGATATGCGGCCCTTAGTGTACAGCAATAAATTAGCCCGTTACCATAAGTAGATAATAATATCAATATACAGACAAACCTTGCGTGAGTAATATTTATCATTTATTATATTCATTGACATATTATGAGTATTAACTACATGCACACAATTATAATTATTAGGTACTTTAAATATGTGCAGCTTTGTAGATGACTAGAGTAAATACGTTTAACGATAATATTATTATGTATAAAACAGTTACAATTTGTATAGTTTCGATTTCGATCACTGCAAGGATCCACTTTGAGACACATATTGTATCGAGGGTAGTACATTGACTGTCAACAACTTTACTCGTAAGCTTCGCTCAGGTGCTCCAATAAGAATTTCAATTGAGTTTTCATGAAATTGTTTTTGTGAGCGATGGAGTCGCAGAGCACCTGCGAGGGCGCGAGTGCGTTGCCGTTGCTTACGTTCTCGTAAATGTGTTCGGGGCACGCGTTGTTGTTGTGCGAGTCAATGGCACTAGCCTCCAGCCCGGCTGCGCCGCACGAGTCAGTGGGTGCATTGTATACGTCGATTGGCGGAGCTTTGATGATATGCTGATATTTAAACGTAGACAATATCTGCCGGATCTTTGCAATGATCTGCTCTACTCAGGCGTTTGATTCCTGCGAAAAATTTTAAAAATACATAAGTCAGAATTCTGCAGCAAAATCTATAGTGTATAGAATTTCTAATTAGAATCGTGGAGTTAGAGACTACTTTCTATGCTAGTGGTAAAAGTTAGCTGCTTTATAGCATTCTACATTGATGACAAAATAAATAATGGTTCAAGAGGTGAGAAGTGGAATGTTGTGTCAAGGCAATCACCCGAAATATCGAATTTGCTGCAGGTGAAGTAATGAATAGGTACTTAAAGTGAATCTTAACAGGTATAATTAGGTGTTATAATACTGCACGGCATTCGTATGTATAGTCATATAAAATGTAAGTACTCATATAAAATATTATCCTAATTTTCATATTAAATGCATCAAAATTGAGGCTCTATCATTCATAAGAAGGTACATCGAACATCGAGACACAATACATGATAGAACCGCGTCGTGCGGCGTGGCGAGCGGGTCGATGCAAGCACACAGCAACATCTACACTAGAAGCATGGTGGGACGGTGTGTGGCGGTTTATACCTTGAGGTTGTGGAAATAATGCATGATCTGATCGTAGTCCATGTGCAGGTCGTCGAGCCCCAGCGCGTCGGCCGGCTCGCGCGCGCCCGCCGCCCGCGAGTACATCGGGTTGCCCACGATCGTGGCGCGCTTCACCTCCCCGGACTTGCTCTCTACACCACACGGACATACGCTTTACTTTCACAATCTCTCATCATTATTAACCTTTAGACTCCTTTAACTCAATAACATTCGTCACAAGGTCGGATCCCATTGCAACTAGATGCCATAAACAAGCAATGAGTGTAGTAAATCATCTAAGATAGGAAAGTCATTGCTTCAATGAATCCTAGTTTCTCTACTTGACTTTATCAAATGGGAGAGAGAAGTTTTTTTAAAGAACTCACCATTGTTCTTGTTGGCGGCTTCAACAAAATCTCCTTTTGACTCTTTAGATCTATTCTTGTGCCTCATTTGTACTTCAGGTAGGCCTGTAAACATTGTAACTCGTTAGTATCTAGGACCTAGGTCGAATGAAAGGACACAATTAGAACAAATAATTACCGATTCCAGAGTCGTGCATGTAGTCGGGGCTTTCAGGTTTGGCGAACGTTCGTCGTGAGTCGTCGGTGCCTCTGTTGAGGCCGACGATCTCTCTGTAGTCCTTGTTCTCCATCACGAGTGGAGCGTCGTTGTCGAATTCAAATAATCGTGCGCAGTCGTCTTTGTCCGTCAGGTTTTCCACTGGGTTCTCTTCTACGTCGTTTCTAAGGGGGGCCGGGTTCGAATCGCGTTTGTAATCTTTCATATCTCGGTTCAATAGGTAGGGGGAGTCCAGTTTGTTTAAATCAATAATTCTGAAAAAGAGAAAATTTTCAGTAAGTAGGTAATTTACTAACTTCCTTTAAGTGCCAGTTATCCAAAAAGGTTTTTGTTCTTACCGGTCTGTGCGGCGGCCATTTTCTGGAGATCGTCGGGAGTCGTAATCGCGGTCGTGTTTCTTCTGATGATTTCGGGAATGATTTCGTCTTGTGGGTGGCATGACTGCGTCGGGTAAAATCTGGAAGAACATCGTACATTTTAATATCGATTTAGAAGCTAGGAAGCTAAGGTTTATTTAACATTGTTTTCTTTATCCTTACTTTGCTGGGATTTCGTGGCGGGACTGGCAGTTGTGGCTGCGGTGTTGATGTGTTCCTGTGGGGCGGGACGGGGGGTCGGTAGTCGTCTGGGTTGTTGGCATCCGTCCTATAGACCAAATGGAGTAAATTATACCATAATTATTACATTAATGCACAGAAAAACTACTAAGCGCAAAGCGTTATTACAGACACAGTTACGGCATGAGACAGAGGCAAGACGGAGCGTGCTACCCATAGATATTGATTTATTTTGTGCTGTTATAGTAAAAACACTCATAAGAATTTGTGTGCAAAAAGAGTTAAAGAACAACACAGATGTGACTATAATTGAAAAACATTGAGCGCACACAAAATTGAAAACAATCACAGTTACGAAGTTTAGTGCAAAAAAGAGTTTAAGAACAAACAAAAACACACATTACAACGAGATAGAGTTAGTGCATAAAACTTAAAAACTTGCAAAAATCACTTACTGCCAGTGACCGTCGCCGGAGTGATGTCTTGTATGCTTGGCTGGCTTCTTGCAATAAGTGGTGGTGTCGATGGCTTTCTTGTCGTTCTGGGACGGCAGTTCGATGGAGTTGGGGTTGTCGAAGCTGGTCACCATGACGTTGCCGTTCTCTCGTATCGCGTCCTCGGGGTCCACGTAGTTGTAGTTCAGCGGGTTGGCAGTGATCCTCATCTCTGTGTTGCCGTTGTCAGTCTGTTGGGCCGAGTTTCTGTTCGCTGGGTGACGGTTGCCGTTTCGTTCGATAGTCGCCCGTCCTGGAAAGTTGAAAGCTTAATTTTTGACTCAATTATTGAGTGTATTTGAGGTTACAGGCATTACACATGACTTAAAAAAATTGGTTTAAATAAGGTGTTTTCATAGCGTCTTTAATTCATTGATCCCCTCTCGCTTTATTCGCTGTCTCATTGTCTCTCTATTGTGTCTCTAATTACAGTACGTATTCAAAAGGTTAAAGTAGCAAGGGCAATTTTCATTAATCAAGTCAATGATTACATAAAGGTACAGCAGATATGAAACCAACCGAGGTCTGGGCACTGTCTACAAAAGACAAATGCAAGACCAAAAAGATCTTGTTTGTTTTTTGAGATAGAATAATCTGGCAAATCTGCAAACACTATCTCCATAAAACTACACATATTTCCACTATTTTTATTTATTTATATAAGTAAACTTGTGTTTGATTGCGATCCCACCTGATGGTAAGCAGTGATGCAATCGTGATAGAACTAAATATTGAACAGTTTATCTTACCCAGCCACACCCAGTCATGCGCGTTAGTAGTGGACTCCCTGCTGGGCTTGTCTTTCGCCAGGCCCAGCGTGGTGCCGACCAGCCCGGCCACCTGCAGACGTCCACCTTCGGCTGCACCGCCCGGCCCTCGCGCCCCTCCTATGCGCTCAGCACTTGAGGGCTTCACGCGGGTGGCGTACACTACGCATGACACTACGAAGACCTGTGGAAAGATGACCGATTTTAACATTTGAACTTGTTTCTTCAGCTCCGATAAATAGATGTCTAGCCTTCCCGAGTAAGTTGGTCTTTTTTTTAAGGTGGGATATCTTCAATCATTACCGCTTCTGGGCGAAATGAAAGGAGCAGATAGCAGACTTTTACCCGCTTAACCCATCTGTTTTCCAAAAACACGGCTCTTTCAAACATTTTCACAGCTCGACCAAGCGTCATCCCAACTGGGCAATTAGTTTCGCTGATATATATTTAAGGTGTTTTGGGGTAGGCTTCCAATCTAACCTAATGCTGCTGAATACTATAGATAGCAAGAATAGCTCTGACTTACATAAGTCCAGTGGCAGGACTGGTTTCCGATTTTCGGATATATAACTTCAGAAATTGTTTCCGCTAACATTTAATTCAACGAGAGCGTTTAATCTGTACATCTATGACACCACATAGAAACTAATATTCAAAATCTTGGATCGCGGTATTATAGTTCTCAGCGCTATTAGAAGATATACAACGGCGGCCCTAAATCAAGTAATGGGCAGTTGCTCGGACCAGACACAAGACTGGTCTGGTCAAAAGATCATTTCTTTTCAACAGAGGTTTGTGGGACTTGACACTCTATCAATCAAGTGACTATCCCGTTCCTTGAAAGGTTTTTTTTCGGCAGGAGTGGGAAATCCTCACGTAAGGCCACAAACGAGCCAGTCTGGGCAATGTCAGACTCCTACTGACTAAAACCACACTCCTGACTTACATTTAAACCACAGACACAGCTCCTAGAAAGTGATCACTGTTAAAACCATTAGTTTCAAAGCAACATACTGTGGTTTACTGAAAGCTATTATATTATATAGTATTATTATTATTACATTTATTATCATAGTTACTGGCCCATCTAGACTGTTCAGACATCAAAGTGTTAATTAGCGAAACTAACATGAATGTGTAAACTAATTAGCGATCTACTGTGAAATATCTACACATCTGACATAACCCTGGGTGCTATTCTCTAAGAAAACAGCCTTGAGCACAGCGCTGGCACAGCGACGAGTCGTGAGCGCAGTACATTGAATTAACAATCCAATGTAAAGGGTCATTGGGTTGTTAATCCAATGCACTTATTTGGATTTGGTTAGAATACCACCCCCTGACTCCTGTAAATCGTGGTGTCCTGCCGTCTCTAGACGAAACTCTTAAGAAAATAAGTCTTGCTAACTTACCACAATCGCGAAGCAGAATGCACCGAGCACCACGTATATTCCTGTAAAAACAAACATTAGATTAGAACCATCAACCAGATGTCTTGAACCAGAGGCGTAGCGTGGATTAATTTAGAAGCAGGTGAAAGCGAATCAGCGAGGTCTTTTTCTTTTATAAATTGGAAAACGAAACAGCGGCTGTCGCAACCCAATGTTCGACCTCATCGTCGCTTACCATCGGGTGAAATAGTGGTCAAGCGCGAACCTATAAATTGTAAAACAAAACCCCTTTGTCCTCGGCCACGGCCTCGCACCCACTTCGCCCACGCCCAGCTACGACTGTATTGAGCTATTATTGTCTCTTTCTGAATCTCACTGGCTATACAGCTGGCTTACATATAAAACTCGCTAACCATAATGTTTAGGTACGTATTGCTTTACGCATAGCATAATAATTTTGTTTGCGGACTGCAAATTCAAATTCTGCATAGATAAATTTGAATTAAGAACCTGCTAACCGTCTAAACATGGTTATTTTTTTTATACAAATATTTAACACCTACTTATCTTGTTTCTAATAGGATCTTAATACTAACCGATAACAACAGAAGTTTGTGCAGTCTGGTGCTGCGAGTGCGGCGCGGGATTGCTGCGGTAGATTGAGTTGTACTGCTGCGCTTGCGCAATTGTCGGCTCGTGGTTGTTCTCGTCTTTGAATGATGGGTAACCTGGAAAATAAGAGTTAATTGTGTCATTTATCGCCTTAGAAAATAAAAATACAGTATACGTAAATATAGTGCTTAATCGTGGCCACCATTGTGTTAACATTCACAACACAGGTGGTAAGGCAACATCAGTGGTTTAGCAGGCAAGCTATGTCACCTAGACAACAGCAGAGCGTGTAACAACAATAAGATGGTGGTTATGAGGATATTCAAAGCAATAAAAGGTACTTTAGATGTACCCTTAGGGCCTCTCAAAAAAAGTTTTCTGGAAAATTCACACCACCAGTTGGTGCCACTTAGCCGAGAGGTCTTCTACTTTTAAAAACCTATACCTGACGTCAATTTTATTAAAGCGTTTTGACAGGTGCCTGGACCTTTTAGAAAATCCTCATTTATTTCGTTTTTTATATAATATCATACCTTTAAGAATATCTCCAAGCTCAGCCATCCCGCTCCTCATACCACCCCTGGCCATGATGTCATCATTCTGGGGCGTATCAGGTCGTTGCGGCGCGTCCCCTCCGCTAAAGTCAACGTCCACACTAGCAGCCGCGGTGGCGATCGCGCCGGGAATGTTCTTGATGTTGGCGGGGGTCTTCGTGTCGCCCTTGCCCGGGAGAGCCACGCGTCGGAGCGGACCCGTTCGGCATTGTTCGGGAGTAAGAAGAGTCACTCGGAGGAGCTCGCCGCTACCTGGAATATGAAGATAAAGTTTTAAGAAATTGTTGATCACTTTAAAAGTAGGTAATGGTTGGCGAAGACTACAGAAGGGCAAATGGCGATGCAATAATTGATTTGAAGATAATTATGGCCCAAACGGGGGTGAGTTCTAATGACGATATTATTTATAAAAATGGTACCAATTAAGTTTTAGTTTTAAGATTGGTATAAATGGGGTCGTTTGTCTCTAAGATTATATCGAAGTTAAACAATCTTAAATTACAATACAAAAGTTAACTTAGCTTAACGCAAAAATAAACAGTTATACAGCATCTTTAGGTAGAATTCTACTGATCTTCTTGTAATACCTTAGTGTTAACACACACTCGAATTTTGTACGACGGGTTTGGTACGTTTCATACCAAAGTCGAGCAACCTCAGCGTAAGTTTGCTCCGTTGGCGTCGTATAAACGAGCGTGTGTTAATAATATCAATCTGAGTCATGCTCGACTTTGGTACGGGCTGACCACGACCTTGGTATGACGAACCATAACCGTCTTACCAAGTTAGAGCGTGTGTTATCAATATTACACAAGACAATAATGTGCCTATAGCTAAATAGAAAACAAACAAGTAGGTATAAAAATATCCTACTTGTCCAAGTTCAGTTACAACATTAACATACCTTCTCCAACAGCGATAACCCGGGGATGTCTGGAAGCGTACATGGGTGCGAAGGCCACGACTTCAGGGTCTAGGCTCTCCACCACGAGGAAGTAGTCCGATACGGCCACGTCCCGCAGCGCTGTGTGGCTGCCGTCCGAGAACTCCAGGTCTATATCCAGCAGACCTTCCTGGAATTTCATATATAATTTTGGGATTTATTTCGGCTGTAAGCACTAAAGACAAAATAATTGAAAATTACTATTATTATTTGGTAAGACACATCAGCTGCTATTATTTGATGATGCGTAGGTATTTCATATAGTTTGAAGACGCTCAGTCTGTCCAACCGATTTTTAAAGAAGTTCAATGTGAGAGCTTTCACAATACTTTCCGGTTCCATGCTGTTACAATTCGGTTAGGTAGAAATTGCTTCACAGACTTCTTTCAGGACTCATTTCCCCATAACTTGACGGAATATCCTTGTTAACGTTTGTTGGCATTCAGTGTGTAAAGGTATTAAAGGCTGGGCACATCGTCCCCTTTTTAATGTTCCCACCGCTGGGACTCAGGGCTTCTCTCTAGGAGAGGGAATGGGCCGTAATCCACCATGCGGACCCAGCGCGGTTTGGTGAATGTCACATGTCTTCGAATTTTTGGGCCTAGGACACGCCGGTTTTCTCACGATGTTTTCCTTCACCGTTTTGAGAGCAGTGGTGATGAAATAAATTACCCAAAGTAATGCGCTCATTCGTTTAGAACCCACGACCTACAACTCGTAAATAGGCGCCGGACTGCTCTGGTCACACATGCGTAGTATTCTGTATATAAGTCTCAATAAGTTTACGTTGTTCCCGCGTGATAATGTAACTTAATGAGGTTTTTCTACTCGAAGATAGCTAACGCTCAATTATTACATTTTCTTTAAACGTTTCTTTTCACTCCTCTCCTCTCCCCTCGCAATCATAAGATAAAGGTAGGCAGCCTTTATTATTCGTTGGCAATCACATTACTCTCGGGTTTTCTAACAATAATTATCTGCGTGGTTACTTTCCTGAAAATCTATTCGAAATACGCAGATACCATTACTAATTGGATAGATATCTACCTCAAACAAAGAACGCCTACGTATTTCTGCGTAGATAGGTACATGTGCTACGCATAGCGTTGCCAGGCCACTTTTTGGTTGATTTCCGGACAAATAAGACGGTATCTGAGCTGTTCGGCTTTTGTTCGGTTTTTATTTTGAATTTTACTACCTATGTCTTTTAACCACTCGAGTGCCATAATTAATGACACAATTATAAAGCCTTTGTGTCTCGCGTGGATCCATGTTTAGGCACACAACGGGTTAAAATTTGTTTGGTTTTCACTCCGCATAGTCTAGCAATAGTTGTTAAAGAAAGAAAATATATTTATTTGGTACAGGGCATACAAACATTATATTTATATCACTATACATATTTAGGTAGGTAAAAACAATAAAAAAGGCAACAATAAAGTACACAATACAGAAGTTATTCTTATTGTTTCTTTTTTTGGGTGGGAAATCATTTAATGACTTCTCCAGCGCGGAGAAGTCTCTTCTCTTGAGCGGAGCGCGAGGGCGTGTCAGATTTTTATTGACTAAAACTCACTCCTGTTCCTTCTTTGCCTTAGTTCAAGGCCCTGGGGTATACTTTCGCACAAGCCATAGAGTTTTTTTTTATGGATAGGCTCGCGTTGGACCACTATCTGACCTGATGAAAAGCGACAATGACAACGTTTACAAATAAAAATAACCTGATATTGCGCTGTAAGTCTCCTAGTAACTGTAGTCTCGGAGACGTATCCATTTTCGATGGCGGTGTCGGGCGATATGTTCAGTTGGAGGCCGGAGATGACGCGGACTAGTAGACGCGAGATCGACACCTTGTCGTTGCCCACGCGGACCTCGCGGAGACCAATCACACGGCCTGAAAAAAAAAAAAGATTCACATCACACATCTTCTACGTACCTATAAATATGAATTGAACTGTTTACTACATGCCTATAAGTGTTTCGTCAAGGAGTACTAGGGTACCTTATTTTCCCAAATCGGGAATCGGGAATCGGGATTTCAAACAATGGAATAAGTTTTCGAAACTGTTGAATAGAATTTGACGGGACTTTCATTTATAAATCTATACATATAAATAAAATTGGAGTGTCTGTTTGTAATATTGAAATCTAATTTGTATTTTAGGGACTTTAATTAGTCAATAAAAGTTTCTCTCACTATACCTACCCAGAGCAGGAGAAGTTATAATATGATGATTCACCACCTTCAAAAATGGTCTAAGCTTTGAAAAACGTAGAAAAAAGTAGGCTAAGTAACTAAAAAGTAGGCTACCTAAAAAATATTGATAAGTAGTCTTAGCGTTAATATCTGAAATTCGCAGTAAATCTGCGCTCGGTTTTGTAAAGGCGTTCTCAGAGATTAGGCTCAAATGATTGATGTTTATGTGCTTTAGGTACCTACAACGTAAATATCTTTAATCCGGGCTCAGTACAGTCTATCTCAAATCTCTCCGTCGCAAAATGTACCAATCATAATCGGTCTTTAATGTTCCCACTGCTGGGACTCAGGAATTCTCTATAAAAGAGGGAATAGGCAATAATCCACATGTCTTATCTGTATGTCATTTTTCTTCGAATTGTTGTTTCTAGGATATGCCGGTTTTCTCTCGATGTCTTCCTTTAGCGTTTTGAGAGCAGTGGTGATGAAATAAATTATACAAAGTAATGCGCCTGGCTGAGTTTGAACCCGCGACAACTACAACACGTACCTAAGTCGGGGAGGGGGGGGGGGCGTTACCACTCGGATACCACTGCTACCAATTCATATTGTACCAATCTTTAAGTACTCGTAGATGATTCATAGATTCAAAGCATTTACTTCAAATAAACCATTTACAGGCATTTCTGAATTGCCAAGATTAGTCAGTCAGAAAAATGATGCTAATTGCACATTCCAAAGCGTAGCTATCTCTATGGAGAAGAAACTACATGGACTGCAACTGCAACTGGATTTTCAATCATGTTATGTTTTATAAATATCTCGGATGTTTCTTGTTGCTACTATTATGTGAAAACTGGTATGGAAAAAAAACCACTATGGAAACCAGGAACAACGAAGGTACCACAAATACCCGGACCCAACACAAAAATCTTTTTCATCAACAAACATTCATGTAGGTGTGGGAATCAAACCTGCAACCTTTAAGTCTCAACCGACGCTCTAAACTCTGCGCTAAACAGATGTTCGGATAATAAAATAGGCCCATCCCTAAAAGGCGATTACTGATCTGTTACTTGTTGTCTATTCTCAGGAGTGCTCCGCACCCACTGTTTATTTCTCATGGGTGCTCGAGCCCCAGAGCACCCACAGAGTCGGCGCCCCTGTGATAGACTGTTCAGAATCAACTTGTAACTTAACGTAGTCTTATCTAGCTCAGACACATAAGTTAAATCTGATAGTTGCTGGCGAATTATCGACTATCCAGTAAGTTTTAGGATTCAGTCGAGTCACGATAGCGTTTGGAAGCGCCAAATTGGAGATTGACACGATAAGATGAAGTTCCGAATCTACCCGAGACGGGATCTTTGATGTAGGAAATCGTCTAGTTTACTTCTACAAGGCCACAAGTTGCAATAAGTCCATTTAGCATAGTTGTTCCGACGACATGTCGACCCTTTTCAGAGAGAATTACATATTATGGGACAGTGTGCACATTTAGTAGGACGGGGTATTTTCTTTCTAAATTAAAATAGTACATTTTGATACAAGCGGGGATACTTTGTGATTGCGGGTGACGTAGAATAGGTACAGTAGTTTCCAGGGTCAAAATAATTACATTTTATTTAGTCCGTATTTTAGATTATAAAAAAATATTGGACACGTATTTTTTCTTTTTTGGATTAAACAAAAAATAACAAAGATATAGCTCATTAAAGTTACGTGTGACGTCACCTCGTGCGAAAAAATGCAGCACGGCTTGATGTTACACGTAACTTTAATGGGCAATATCTTTGTCATTTTTGGTTTAATTTACAAATAAAAAAATACGTGTCCCTTATTTTTGAATAATCTAAAAGACGGACTAATTACATTTTTTACGGCAACTAGCCTATTCGCCTGAGCCGCAAGCGAGAGTGTTATAGAGCGGAATGCTGCAGTGACAAATTTCCACGCGTATCAAACGACGTTATACTAAAAAGGAAAAAAAAAACACTATCATGCAAAAAACTTAACTGTCGCAATGTTCTTCCTGAAAAGGCTCGATCGAATCGCTCGAATTACATCAGATACCTAGGTACTATCTTATGTAATTATCTACCGAAAGGCAGAATTTTTAATTAAACATCTACATCTTGTAAATGAATCAAGCAAGAATTTACTCCATATAAATCTCTAATATTCTATTACCCCAGCTTATAGTCCCTCTGGATCTTCTACAAGGCGAAAGGACGGTGTACGCATTAAGTTTTTATTAGCGCATAATGTAAGGGTAGTAGCGTTCTTGAGTTTTTGCCTACTCCCATGGGACAAAGGCAAGAGATTATGTAAATATGTAGGTAGGTATGTACATATGTAATATGAAGGTTATTCCCGTTTGTTGCCAGTTTTCTTGTCGTAATAATTTAAAAGCTCGCTTTATCTTCACGTAGACAAACAGACAGTACAAAAAAACTACAAGAATAAATCAGTCCCGCGACGGAAATACGTAGATCCATAAATTACCTGTGATGGGCGACAGCACTTGCACTTCAGTGCGTCCAGTGCTGCGTCCTTGTAACACGCGACCCCTGAGCGACGCGATGCGAGGGTCGGACACCCGCGTCAGCACCAGCTCCGTGACCTTCAGCCACGTGCGACGCGACACGAAGTACGACACGCGACCCGAGTCGTGATCTTTAGCCAGGAAACGGGCGTACACCTACACAAGAAAGAAAGAAAAAAAGTTTAAATTTATACCTTCAAAAGTCACGCAAATCTGACCTTTACAATACAAAAGTACACCCACAGTTACCTACGTAAGTCCCTACGCCAATTACCGTGATTGGGGGGCGAGTCCATTGCCATTTATCGCAGGCAATTTTAAAGGTTTTTTTCTTAACAGAAAGAACTAATTATGGCCACACTCTGCTCAAGCGTTGGCGTTGTAAAGTACCTGGCTATTAGGTACTCAAACAGTCAAGCAACCACTTTGTTGAAATTGGAATTACATTAATTGTTGAAGAAAAAAGGACTGATATTCAGACCTTAAATAAGGATTTGGAATTTACTTTAGTAGGGACAGGTTTTACACAAGGTGTAAGGGCCGACACTGCGTTAAGCGGACGCCCGCACGATCCCATACAAATGTGCTCTGTCGCGGCTCACCGCGCCCCGCGCCCTTTTTGCTACGTATAATACATTACCTATAGTTCTTCATCGACACGACTACATGCACCGTTACAGTTGAATTAGAAACACTGCGCAGTCGGTTTCCGTTACGGGAACCGCCGCACACGACATCCGCGCGGGCGCCCGCTTAATGCAGCAAGGCCAGATGTACTACCACAAGTTCTTAACACGATCCATTTTACGACCTAAACTGAACTGTTAAAATAATGGAATGTGGAAGGAATGGAGTTATATAGCTATGCTTATGTCTAACAGCAGACGTCTTTCAGCTGAAAAGATGATGGTGATCATGATGGTAGACTGCCCCCTTACCTCAACATTGCTCTGCTGGTAGCGCAGGCGGCACGAGCGCTGCTCCGACAGCGAGTTGGTGTTGTCGGGCCGGGCGCCGCCCCAACCTCGCGCCGATAGCGACCTCTTCGCTCGCTCCTTCGTGTTCGCGTCATCCGGGACTTTCCAACCTGTGGTATACAAGATTCTCTTAGCTTTGACGAAGAAGTTTTCTTTATGTTGATAATTTATTATTAACTGTATTATAGGTTCACTCATTTTTTGAGGTGAAAAATAATCAAATAACTTATCCCGATGTGTAGCGACTTATTATACATATAATTTTACTGAGTAAAACCCACATAGTGTGTTCCTTTAGTTGGCCTTTGCGTTCCTTGACCACGGTAACTCTTTCGAACAATACCTCAGCCCGTAGGTAGGTACACCCCTCCTAACCTTTCAGAAAACTAGCAGGGTAGATTTTATAATAAACTAGCTTTTGCGCGCGACTTAAAAACCCGCGTATTTAAAATACAGCCTATGTCACTCAAGAATAAAGCAGCAAAGACCAGTAGGTACTTTGAGAGCTTGTATCCTACAAAAAAAAAAAACAAACTTTGACTTAATGAGATGAGGAAAAAAAATCTTAAGTATCTACATAATTACACTGAAATTGGTTTCGACATAAAATATATCGCAACTAGGTATTTCTAACTGACATCTTAGCTAGGTTACATAGTAACCTGTGTTTAGCTAAAAATTAAATTAATACAAACTTTTGGTTATGAAAACTAATTATCTATTTATGTAGTCGAATGATTCTTGAAATAGTAATCGTCTATTAGGATTAATTAGCTAAAACTAGACTAGACTTTCAAAGTCTTAAGTTGTTTCTAAAGCTTTTAAAACTGAGTTAAAAGTTAGTATTTACCTAAGTCGGTTAGGTACTAGGTACCTACCTATTCTAAAATTTTAAACCCAATTAATTTCAACTAGCATCTACCCAAACGTCCAATCATTCGAGATATTTGAAGTGTGAAAGTATTTTCACCAAAATCAGACTGAAAAGTGCTACGGAATTATGTAAAAAGGACGCTATTCATAGTTTAAAATGATATCTTACTTATTATAGAATAAGTTAAATTGCTTATTAGTGCTTTAGGGCTACATTGTAATCAATAATTAAGAAATTTGTCCTTCTTAATATTCTTTATTAGGTAACCCGGCGAACTTCGCGTACCGCCAAACATTCAATGAATGTACCTAGTATATCTTTCGATATAGGCAACCGATTGCGATGTAACAAAGCCTAAGTAATATATCAAGTTACACACAATTTTAATGTATAAAAGTAATCTACATCGATTCCGTACAAAAAGAATTGTGTTGTGAACACAATTCTTAAAGAAACAATGAAGTGTCCTTAGGGGTGCAACTCGACATACATTTTCACTGTTTTTTTATAAAACCGTTCTTACACGATTATGACGTTATTACGCATCTTTCTCTAGATATTTTGGATACACAGCTATCTTGTGGACATTATTTAGGCTTCTATAGGAATCTAAACATAAATTTGTGTAAACTCATCCAGTAAAACCTCTGAAAATCTGCTATTTTACGTGAACGTTGGCCTTCTATAATATATACTCATAGATATATTAAAAATATAAAAAAGTACATCAATAGAAGCCTTTTACATTTAATCGAGATTCTGAATGGCGACAATTTTTCAGAAAAACTTTTAAAGAAGGGTTTAAAAATTTACATTTAATCGAGATTCTGAATGGCGACAATTTTTCAGAAAAACTTTTAAAGAAGGGTTTAAAAAAAATCACGTATTCCTGGACCAACATTACCGAATGCCAACAAAGTTTTCAGGCGTTATCTCCCTTTTTTGCATTACCTCTTCATCGAACATCGTATTGGATTGCGTTTGACGAAACAACAATCTTTTAAACCATATTCGATGTTGACGATAGGAGAGGGTCCCTCTTAACAATAAAGCTCTAAACAAACAACGTCAAGTGCGAAATAATGAGCATCAAATCAAACTGACAATTTGATCGAGCATAGACAACATGTACCTTTGATTTGCGACAGCCTGTTGTCATCGACGTCAATCTCCAGAGGGTACTCCGGCATCCAGACGGTGAACCGCGCCAGACCGGTGTAGGTCCCGTATTTGACGATCACTGACGCGTTTGATGATCCACGGATCTCTGAACCGTCCACGTATACTGAACTGCATGATGATGATACCTGGTGGATAAATGGAATAATTTTGTCTTAAAAAACAGTGTTATTTAAGCATAGGGGATAGGTGCCTAGGTAAGAACCTAGATTTGCTTGTATACTGAGCAAATCTAGGTTCCCTACAGTTCAACATTGCTGAAAACTTCATAAGACACCGTACTATGAACATGCTTTTAAGGCCCAAGCGCCCGAAAAGTGCCATAAAACAGTGACTTTCTGAAGAATATTCCTCGATAACGGCCAGGTTTGAAAAAAATACAATGTTTATTATAGATTATAAACAACATTATCAACATTTGATTTTTTCGTGCGATTAATACTTTTGTCCAAAAAAATATTTGGCAATTTCGCAACTTTTCCTTACTCCTTCGAAACGATTTGGATCTTTAGGACCATTTTTACACAAAAATTGGTGGTTAAATATTCTTCAAAGTGAACATAGCATACACAAATCAATCAATATTTCGCAAAGAAAATGGATTTAAAGGTCAGCCGCGCGCCATCCGGGCGCAGCTGGCCGCAATAAGGTTTACAATATTACTAGCTTTACAATATTACTTTTAGTAGGTATGTAGGAAACCCGAAACACGTGTCCAGTATTTTTATGTAAAGAATATACAAAATTTCATAACTATATCGTGGGAAATCACAAAGTTATAAGCTTGTTATGTCTGCAAAAATACATAGTCACCGGACCATACAGGCGACTGAGCTGGGTGCAAGTGTAAAACAACCGCACTTGCACCCAGCTGTTTACTGGAGCTTTATATTCGCTATGACCTGTGTTGTACTTAGTCGGTGGTGTTCAACTTATGACCTTTTAAGATTTTTTTTTTGGAAAAAAATATAACACGGTGTAAAAAGTATTGAAATCCATGAAGTTACTGATTCTGAACGAACTATATATTCAGGTTTCGCATAAACTAAAAATAATGTTGTTTAAGGAGTATAACTCCATCCCTCTTTCTCGCTCTCATGCTTGACATTTAAAAATGTGTATGTGTGTGTGAGTTCCTTCAGTGGCTCTTGGCGGTCTTATACTCTATTCGCGTTAAGTAAGCCATTTAAAGAAACCTTTTTTACTGTCTGTAGTCAAAATCGGTTAAATGGACAGTAATAAAAGGTTTTCATGGTCTTATGTTATTTTAAATAGGGTAGGTACCTATAGGTTAGGCCTAGTTAGGCCTATGATACAATATCGGAACATTTTATCATAGTGTAGCTAAAGCCTGAACTTTATATATAAAGATATACTCGTATGTTGGAGTTATTTGCAGTCAAAGTTTAAGATTCAACTTCAATAAGTTTATAGACGTATTATCTCGAAATCTTTCTTTTGCAAGATTAAAGTTAAAATATATTCGATAGCAGATAAAAGATTTATTTAAATAAGTATTTACTTAGCAGAAAATCTATAAATAACTTTAAGCAGAATTATTTATAGATTTTCAAAGTCAAAGAGTTACTCTGTGTTATTGCTGCTCTGTTTTAGAATATTTAACACTCCTTCCTTGTTAGTTTAATTGTGGGTAGATAGGTAGTGTAGGGACTTTTATTAGGACCTCTTTAGATGATACAGGAGAAACTGGCTGGTATATTAACGCACAGCCGAAACTACTTCTTCTTCTTAGCGTATCGATGGCAAAATTAGTTAAATTCCTTGCCTGGCCCAGAATTCGGCCACGGCAATGCCGTCCGCTGATGCTGTCATTAGGTCCCTACGTGAGCAGGCAAAGGGGCAAGTAATGCAGGACGGAAGGTGGGACATGTGGTCTACGGAGAGACGCCGCACAAACACTGAACGTCGGAACCATCCCAGAACCCCCATCTGTGGAGATTGTCTTTGCTGTGCCTAACCTGGGTGCGGAGTTCGTTTAGAGTTTTCCATGTTGGTCATGGCGACTCGTGTCCAGGTGAGAAGCTCTCCGACGGCTCTAAAATCATCGGGAGGTTTAAACTTCTGCCGCTAGAGGTCACGTCTCTCTAAGGTGGTGATACTTTGAGATGGGCTCACGCTTGCAACAAAACTTTTACGACTTTTAAGTCTCGGGCACTGAGCTGTAATTGTGCATTGGATGGCGAGGGTCGTTTTGTTGTTTCGCCCTTTCTATGCAACTAGCCATAGCCCTGCGAATTTTCGGGGGTGCAATGCTGATTAGTGGATACAACATTCATATCGGAGTTGGTTTAAGGCAACCACTGAGACCAGGAAAGACCGTGTAGTTGTGCATAAGATTTCCTTTTATGAAGTAGGCGAGCACTAAGAACGGATTTTTCAAAATTCAGGTCATATGGGGATAAAACAGGGGTCTAAATTTTTATAGAGAAACCTACTTTCAAACGCACGCAGAGTCGGGAGAAGTTGGTTGTAACTAAAGTAACACTAACAAAAAAGTTCTTTTCGGACTTGAACACGAAAGCTTCCATATTACAATGTTAAATTGGATAAAAAATTTCTTGATGGGAATAATTTTTAATTTTTAACATTATTTCAATTTCATTTGTTTTTGTAGCGACAATAGAAATACAGATTCTGTAAAAACTTCAACTCTCTGGGTGAGTTGCACCATTTAACTATAACGATAACAATGCCGTTAACAGTTGTCAAATCGTCGAATTGACCAACAGGAGGCCGTTTCATGTCTGGTTATGGTTTGGTTGTCGTTATAGTTAAATGGTGCAACTCACCCTCTATCTTTTACGGTTTACGCGATGCGATGCCTAAAGAGAATAGTCTGATAAGCAAAGACGGTTATCAGGTCGATAGACTCCAGTATTTTTTTTTAAAGAGTAATTTCGTAGGAATAGTTCCTACACTTATACGTGAATCTCTTTATTATTTATGATCCCTGCAGTACTTACCTGATCACTTTATACATGTATGTATTACCTGTACCCCTAGCCAAGTTGCTAATCTACAATCGTTAATGCTAGCAGAAACCTTCATATTTACGGGAATGACGTCATCTCAACGCTCAGTCACGTAGTCAAAACAAAAGAATTTGCGGCGCGGCCAACTCGAAGCGTGCGGCGCTAGCGAAACGGTTGTAACTTGGCTAGGGGGGCTGGTCAGCTACTAACCGCCTACGTCGGATATACGTCGATCCACGACAAAAAATACTCCATTTCGTCAGCTCTTCTGTCACCTATAAGGATTGAAGAGGTAAACGAGATGGAGTACCCAGTCGCATACACACGACCCTGGCGAATAGAACACAGAAAGAAACGTTGGAACAATCCGGCGCAAGCGGTTCGAGGATTATTTCTTTTGAATTAAGTAACACCTTCGAGCACTATCTGTATTTGTTCTTTTAATTTTTATGTGCTTTTGTGTAGGCACACATCAATAAATAAATAAAGGTGCACTAAAGACGGCTTACCTTGAGCACGCTCTCATCCTCCGAGTGGCAGGAGCTTTGCAGCGTGACGTCAGCGACCTGGCCGGCCTGGGACACGATCAGCACCTTCATAGCCTGAGACACCTGACGACCCGTCAGCACTGCTGTGTTTAGCACCTCCCAGTTCTGATAGAAAACCAACATATAAAGAAATTGTTTGTACCTGTAGATAGAGAATCTAGACTAGGGAATGAAATTTACTCTATCACCAATTTTGGTACTTATGCCTATTGCTAAATTGAGAATTTAAACTTAGAAACGTGTGGAAGTCTACTTCGGCTTTAAAGAATTTTTTTCTCATAAATAACAAGGTTCACTTAAAATACATTATTATCATAATCTTATTACGAAGTGTCAGATGGGTTTCTTATTTCTTTTTAGTATCCGAAATGTATCTTTTTAACATATATGTATCCTTAAATATACCAAACAACTCATAATCTTTGATATGTTTAGCACTCTAAATATGTTTGAAATCGGTAGGTATTTGATTTGCAAGTGTCTTAGCTAAACCTGCGTCAGACGAGGCACGAGTTCTATATAAAATATATATTACAATAATTTAAAATAACTTAAAATTCAAAATTTGGAATATTGTGAAAAAGCTCCTTAAGAATAAAAAAAATCTTTGATATCTTTAGGCAGGCCATTAAAGAGTTGTGTAGGTACTTTCAAACTTAAAATTTCTGTTGCCACCAAAGTTTGATAAATTTTCAGCTAGAATTTGATTAAATACTTGAATTTAAATTCTTAACTCAGGAATCGGTGGTCTGAATGAAGCACCTGATTTTCCATTACCTACCTCTTGATCTACGAACGATACACAATGAAAGCATAGGTAATAGGTATTCCTAAACATTAACCAGTAGTAGGTAAGTAAATAGTTATATGCCATTATATCACTTTCCATATAGGTATGCCGTGATCGTCACCGATATCATCGTTGCTTCATAGCAATATACCTAAGAGTCGAAATTGAATAACGCGGTTCATAGACGTAAAGACAGGTGAGAAAAAGCACCATCACCTAAGCAGTTGATAGTACCTCATAAAAAATATCCATTAGTTAGAAGTAATCAGTTGATAATGACTTGTTAATGTACCTAGCCGAAGAGATCGTTAAAAACAACGTCGATATTAAAAGGTATTAATTTGAGGACAGATTAAGCACCATTACTTTCGATTGAATAGCTTTTGGTAATAAATTCACGTGACCTAGACAGTAAGTAAGTGCGCAGTAAAGTTGCTGATCTTTATTTCGTAACTGTCCCTGAGCAATTGCGGCCTACAGGTTTTATAGGAGACAGACAAAACAAGCAATTCAGTCCAGAATAATGGCCGCCGTCTATTAATCTATGGTTACAATAGTGGAGTCGCACATACAAACACTCCATCACTCACGTCGTAATTTAATTGCTTTAATCATCTAGTTGGGCGGCAGACAAGGAGCGGGCGCTCATCCGTCAGCGGGCAGATATGAAGAGCCCACTCCAGCCACAGCCCGCGGCCCGACTTAATGACTCCACGCTAATATTGAGATAAACTAATTGCTTTATAAATATTATTCTGTAACTTCATTTAAAGCTGCGCCGGCGGGACCGCACACGTTGCTGCTGACGTATGGAAATTATACGGAATACGAGCGCCAGAAACAATGTGTGTTTCTCTGCCGCACGAGTCCCCAAAGTCCCACAACCCGATTCCCCGATTTAATAGTACGATCAAATTAAATGAACGACGAATCCGTGTTACAAGAAATGGAAAAAAGCCAAATTGCTTGAAAAGATAATAAACGTGGTTCGTGTTCTTGAAGTTTGATGTAATTTAAATGTTCTAGAAGATTTTCTTGATCCCTAATTCGTTATTGTGACAGACTAATGTCAGTAACATTATTTTCGAAAGAATAGGGCTATAAAAATAAAATATTATAATGATTTACCTCTTTTAAAAAAGTGATAGTTTATTTTTGCAAACTATCGTAAAAATAAAGATGGTATTTTATGATACCGTAAAATTTAAATTATGAACATTGATTTCGATAACAGTTTGCTATCGATAAATAATTATGAACAGCTAAGCAGTCATTCAAAATGTGACGGAGGCGAACAACGCGCGCGAGTCGCCACAGTGCGGGCGCGCGGTGGGCGGTTTCGTCCCACCATAGCCCCCATTAGCTCGCGATAAAGCTCCCATTACACCACTTTATTCATACTAAGAGTGTACCATTAAAAGTTAATCTCAGCTATTTCGTACAATCACGCTCGTAACAGACATAATAATGCTTCAGAAATTAAATATAATTCAGAAGAAAAGAATATTATAAAAGCTCAAAGTGCCAATTATGATCCCAACAATAATTACTGCATCTATTTACCCAACTGTTTAACTCACAGGGTCGTTCGCAACGAGTCACTCTCATAAAAACCTTTGGAACCCAATAAAGATATCGTTATAGTAATAAATTCGGGGCTCCCTTCGTTCCATTAATTACTAAGAAAATACCTTTCGGGTAATTTATCGCTTACAATCGATGTCTTAATAAATTGTTGATTTCGAGCACCTGTCTCGGTAATAGTCGAATAATCGAGTGGGTGCCCGTGATTGTAATCACTATTCGCATTTATTACAAAGATTCGTTTTAAATGGAAAGCAAGATAAAAACGTATAGGTGTTAACACCCGTTAATCGTAGTAAATTGGTAGGTAGGACCATTCATAAGAACATACATCTTTTAAAGTGTTATGCTTTCACTGAAAGTATCTCAAAGTTTTAATCAAGAGCAGGCCGTGAATATCCCTATAAATGCTTTCAACATGCTATAAATACTGTTTGAATTAATATTATGTAAATTGCGAAAGATGATACCTACGGTTAACAAGTTGTTAAATTACCTTGGAAATTGGTAGCACAGCTTGTATGTCATCCTTTTCAATGTCAAGTCTTGTGTTGACTCTGTGTTCGTGGGGCGGCTCCTCCGTGGTGGAGGTCGTGGTGGGAGCAGATGACACTTTGGCTGACCAGCTGATGCGGGCAGTTCCTCGCCCTGACTCTCCCTCGGAGCCCTCCCCGTCGCCTTCCCCCTCAGCGCCGACCTCCACGAGCCACGTGAGGATCTCCTCCCAGCCAGGCTCGCCGACGCCGCTGCTCTCCTCAGAATCCCTATATCGTTAAATTAAGTTACAATATTCAGTTCATAAACTTGCTGAGCCTAAAAGCTTTTATTACCTAAAAGGTTGTTTATTGAGGTCGAACATCTTGAAGGTGAATATAACCCGGGTCATAATAAATCAATACTCGTATTATGTAGTCTCTCTTTACTCTCAATGTTCACGTTCTATTTGGGTGTTGTCGCTTTACGCTGCGCAATGGAAACACAAAATTATCTAAACAATAAAAACTTGGTCGTGACATCGAGTTTCATTAAGCGAAAAAGCGCTGACAAAATTTATGGCTGTGCAAATGCAAAGTCGTGGGCGAAATTGTGAACAAATCCCGCCAAAGAAATGAGAAATGGAAACATTCTGTTATAAAACGTGAAGTATAAAAATAAATTTTCATTTTGGTGTGAAACTCGTTTAAATAGATGTATATTTATGCGAAACATAGAGAAAAAGAACGGCACGGCCGTTTATGAGCCACATACGACTGTTGCATAAATTACATAAAAGGCCCTTGTGCAAAACGAAATGTTAGTTTTAGAACAAAATATTTTATCTAGAACATTGAGAGCCGTTGTTTAGTTAACCTTATTATGCGACCTTTACTCGTACACGATGCTGAAGTAAACAGTTCAAAGACGAACTTAAGAAATACTTAGAAATGGGATGAATTGTTGAAAGTCCTTCGCTCGATGACCGGCTCCGTGGCGAGCTAGAAGGCACCACTTTATCTACGACCACTCCGATTGCAAGAGCATTTTATCGCTAAAGTGGGAAAACGTAGAATTGCAGATGGCATTTTCATTTTATCGGATTTATTTTTGAAAATGAATGTCTCTTTTCAATTTTATTGCAATTTCTGCCGTTGCTTCAGCGTGAAACTGAAATTGCTCTTGTTCAGCGATCTTATTGTTTAATTTTACAATAGATATCGCCGAGCGGACTATTACGTCGCATCCGGATACTTATATAAAAGGAAATAGTAGTTAGTGTTAATCTTGTCGTTCAGGAAACTGCAATAAAGTGCTCTAAAAGTGGATGTGAAAGGAGCTGTGTCCTCATGCTTCTAATTTAGTTAATTAACTTCACCTAGTGTAACGTAGTTTCCACTAACTAACAAAGTAAGGGGGTCCTTTGTTCCTTTAGAATATGATGCAACACTTGGGCTAATTTGGAACCTATTTCCAAATTAGTCCAAGTACTTTTAACATTTGCTAAATTAACTTAGGGTCAAAACCGCTCTAATAGTAGCGGTTGAATTCTGCTTATTTAAAACGCGTCTATATTTGTGTGTAGCCGAAATGTAACAAAACTTCTGTATCACAGATTGCGCGTATTACTTAAGAGATTAAGTGATTAGTTTCTCGGTTAGATTCACTTCAATAACCCTTTTGATCAGCAAGTGAAGCGTTCACTCTGATCATTAACTAACAGAAACTACATCAGATTAATCAATTCGTAAAGTACAGATACACTGAGTTGCGACAGATCGTGGGGAAAATGGCGGGACGTCTGAGATAGATTCTTTAAAGATTGATGATTCGAAGAAAGAAAGAAAATGGAATTATTTGGCACAACACAAGACACACAAGCACTAGTTAGGTAAAAACGAAACAAAACAAGAAGTAAAAATAAAATTGTATGCCTCGACTACGCCAAAATAGGTCCACTTCAGCATATGTGGTATTTATATGCAGAACTGGATCTATTTTAGAACTAGTGCTTGACGTCAACTTAACCTGAGATTGTGACGCAACGGACGTAAAACAGTTTTATAGTTATTAAGTTAAAATCGATGCATTACATGAAGAGAAGTGAGAGGAATCGTAGAAGGTCTGTACCCAGAAGTGGAACGGTTCAAGCTACTGAAAAAAAAAGGGAATCTTACGTGTCCGAAGCTTCGTCTTCTCGCAGCGGCTGCTCTAGTCTTGTAGCCGTGACGGTGGCGGCTCGAGGCTTGACTTCTGCAGTCACCGCCCAGCGGGAGTTCGCTGCAGTCACGCTCACCAACCGGAGCCCTGACTTCACCTTCATTCTATTGGACAACATACAGGGTCATGGTTAAAGTTCTATTTGATCTTTTCTACATGTGGTTTACCTATTTCTGCGTAACTTTTTGTCTGGTTTTTATTACAATTAGTAGCCAGCGTCTTCACCCACGTGATAGTAGAAAATCTTCCCATGGGAATGTTCTAATGAGATGATCCCGGGTAGTATGTACTACCGGGATAAAAAAGTATTCTGGTGCTATTCCAGGACAGCTTCTACCCGTGTACCAAGTTTCATTTTTATTGAAATCCGTTCAGCCGATCGAGTGTGAAGAAGTAACAATACATACACATGTACAAACTTTCGCCTTTATATTAGTGTTATTATTGGAAACTTTATATTTTATAGCTTGCCTTCAGTCCTTCAGTTGGAATATCAATTGTAGTAATTAATGTCTGAATGTTTTCAGAGAAACGTGGAATAATTTTACGAATGCTTTTTTTTAGACTGGCAATTCATCAAAAGTAGTGGTGGCCGAGTGGTTACGGCCCCGACTTACGAGTTGTAGGTTAAGGGTTCGAGCCCAGCCAGGCGCATTACTTTGTGTAATTTATTTCATCACCACTGCTCTCAAAACGGTGAAGGAAAACATCGTGAGGAAACCGGCATGTCCTAGAACAAAAAATTCGAAGACATGTTACATTCACCAACACGCACTGGGCCCGCGTGGTGGATTACGGCCCATTCTCTCTCCATAGAGGAGGCTTGGGTCCCAACAGTGGGAACATTAAAAAGGCTAGTCATGATGAATCATCCAAAGACATCCTCCGCTCTAGGGCGGAGCGGGTGATAGTGTCAGACTTTTATTGACTAAAACCTCACTCCTGTTCCTTCGTTGCCTTTCATACCGGGGCCGAATCTTCCTTTCAGAAACAGATCCTTGGCCCCAGTAGGCTTCGGCTCTGCTAGGCAACTCCTTGAGACGTGTGTGGAACTATACGCGCCGGCGCGCCGTCGACGTCTTGGGCTCGGTCCAGACAATTACCGGTCAGTCGGACGGTGAGCTACTCTTGGGGAGCGTTTAAGTATTACGTAACGCAATTTTTAAAGATTTTAGATCGTCCCTCCCCGCCATGTAACGCACCGTAACGTTTTTCTGTACCCCTCCCTCCCCCTCTCTAAACGTTACGTAACAATTAAAGTCTCAATTATGTTAACGAAAGGTTTGCCAACTTAGGAAACAAAAATAAAAGTGACGTACAATACTATTGAGGGTTTCCCCGTCAACGAAAAGGGTTGCTGATTTGGAAGATTCTAATTCCCTAGCTTTTTTTATTAAAATAAAAAGAAATGTTACGTAACGCATTGTTTAAATACACCTCCTCCCGACCTTGTAACGCACTGTAACGTTTTACAGGACCCCTCCTCCCAAATTGCGTTACGTAATACTTGAATGCTCCCTTGCTTGCCGAACGTTTTATGAATTTAAGTTTTGGTTGTTACTTCAAGTCATCATAATCCCTTGCCTTTTCTCAACTTGCTTGGAGTTGGCTTCCAGTCCAACCACAAGCGGCTGAATATCCATGTCTTACGTGGAGCCACTGCCTGTCTAACCTCCCACAGAAAAGTTACTGGTTCCAGGTTATTTCAAGCATGTACCAAATTGCCCTTATTCAAGGAGTTTGAACACATTTAAATATAACCGTTCATGCAAGCCAATCAATCCCGATTTCAAAATCAGAAAGATACCAAATGAATATTAATAGCCCATTGTTGATTGTTGGCAATGTGAAGGAGCCAGTAGAAAAATAACAATAACTTCCAATAAATTAATAACTAAACAATCATTGTGTGTAAAAGATAGTGACTTAGTCTTTTGTCCTCATTACTGGGCTTTTGTATAATGTGCGATGCACTTCTTCCGGTTCTAAAGTACACTGACACAAATGCAGCTCTTAGAATACCAATCGTAAAAGAGAAGAGATCAAAGCTGTTTAACGGAATGCAGAATTCCCTGCATTGGAGATAATTTATTTCATGCTTTGAACTTGTTTGCTAGGTAACATTTATCTATAAACAAACTTACGTATAGGAATACAGGGTTACTCTTACTGGTAACTCGACGTATTCTTTGCAGGACGTCATGGTAGGACTAAAATGCAATAAATTAAGCCAACAAATGTTCTTAGTACCGATATTCGGCATTTTTTTGAGTAAATAAGATTTTTTATGCAAAATCCCAGATTTAATTTGAAGCCAATTTGAAAACTGTGTACTGCGCGACTGTACTGAAATTTAAGTTGTTATCATAATTGATACCGTAGCAGACCTTTCTTAATACTTCAAATTCTAAAAATAACTATAATTTTGGCGAATGAAAGATTTAATTTTTTTGTAACTTTTCTTTGTAAAGATTTAATTTCTTCATACAAAATATTGTTTAGTGCAAAAAAGTACTAAGCCTGATGTACAAATTTTTACAAAAATATACTTCTCTTATCAGCTACTCAAAAAATACGTCAAGTTACCAGTAACCCTGTATAAGTAGAAGTACAATGGTAACAGGATCAGGATCACGTAAAGCCGCAGCTAGCCAAACTGTCTCACGTTATTGTTGGAATAGTAAAATTTATTTTAATGGCTTAGCCGAAGGAGCCATAAATTTCCATTTAGCCGGTTGCAGTTGAGTATTCCTGTGCGGGTGCGACCCGACCCGTAACTCAAAACGAAAAGCAGATACTCGAATCCGCGCTGAAGTTTTGGGGCAGATGGCGTATAATATATGGCACCGTTCTACGTACCCATTACTTAGAGGTAAGTATGTACAGTGTACACTTACTTCAAAGGTCCTACTTCCCTAATAAAGTACCGTTCAAAGTGTAAAATAAAACTCCTTTCAGCTGCATTTCCGCTCATTGCTTTTGAAATAGACTGGCGGCTTTTAGCGATATCGACAGGATATTGATTCCATTAGATTCTCGTGTAGCACTTGGAGCGTCGTGTGTAAAGATTGCAATAGCGCACGCCGGGACACAATCACAGCGAACTCCACAATCGCACAATCACGGCCTTTTTACGCGAACAGCTAGATATTGGACGCGATGTATTTTTATTTACGTTTTTATTGCTCGTATTTGTGAACATTGAGCTTAAAAAGGCATCATTGTAAGTGCTGTGTGAACTAAAAGCACGTGTTTTTATTGATAAATTTATTATGGACTAAAAATAATTTTCTCGATTGAAACTTTGCATCCACTCAGGGGGTTGAGAAATCTTTTCTTGATCTTTGTGTGCTCATCATCAAAGGAACCTCTGTGCAAAATTTTAGCGTTTTAGGTCCAAGGGGCTCCAAGGGGATGAGTTAGGTATTTGCCTTTTATACTATATCTAGCTAACCCGACGAACTTCGTATCGCCTAAAAGTCAATACGAGTAAATGTAGTAGGTATATCTTTCGATATAGTCAACCGATTGCGATGAAAGAAAGCCTAAATAATATATCAAGTTACACACATTTTATTGTATGAAAGTTATCTTCAACGATCTCGTACATTTTACATGATACACTTAAATAAAACTTCTACAGATTTATTATAAGGGTAGATACAGACTTTGTAAGCTATACCGATTGGTAGATATCGATAAGAGTTAATGTATATAAGTAAATGGTTCGTCGATCTTTAACGTCATAATATGTTTGTATAGAGTGACAGAATCCGAAAAATACTTACATCAGTTCATAAATTATATCGTCGAGAATTTCGGACTAAAATTCTAGTTCCAAATTGTATTGGCGATGTTGGAGGATTGGGATAGAGAATAAAAGGATTGTAATATTCATGGCTGACTTTAGCTGCATTTGTTATAACTATCTGATCGTATATCAATATTTGCGCAGTGTTCTCCGAATTTTCGTTCTCCAATGGTTTAGTGCATTGGTGCTATATTACAGTTAGGAGCAATAGAAAAGTAGCTAGTAGAATACCGTAACTCAATATTAGAGTAGAGCGGGGAAATTGTACGGCAATCTATTCTACTTAGAGAAAGAATTATGATCGTTTGGTGCTTAGGTAAAAGCTACTTCTTTCTAGGCAGACTCACCGTAAAATATGAAGCTTTGAAGAAAAATCCAAGAAAAACTGATTGCCGATAGATCATACCTGCTCACTACATCACACTTCCAAACTTATAAGCTTTTTTTTTTGTCAAAGAAATATATACTTCATTTATTAATTTGAATGGTTTTTTTTTTTTTCGATGGGAAAAATCATCTTATGACAACCCCTGCTCTTGGGCGGAGCAGGAGATAGTGTCAGACTCTTACTGACTAAAAAACCCATCCCGTTCCTTCTAACCTTTGTACCGGGGCTCGAGCGCCCTTTCGGATAACCCTGGCCCCAGTAGGCTTCGACCCGGCTGGGCCCCTGCTGTTGCTGACAACTCCTTGAGGCGCGCGGGAACAGCGCGCGCACTTATACATCTTAAATATTATAAAATATATATACAAACTTAAAATAATATATGTACAAACGGGTAAAAAAGAAGAAATCATAGGACATCAAAAAAATCAACCACAACACACCCAGAACGCTGGCAGCATTGCCACGCTGGATGGCAAAGCATATTCGTTGACCAAAGAAAAGCTTACTTATAAGCTTTGGATTTAATTTATTGAATACAGATTCAATATAAATATATACAAAAGGTAAAGTCCTAACTCACTCACTGTCTCATTAACTGCTGGGTGAAGGAATCTCGCACAGATCTCTTTTATAATGTGTAAGTACAAAGAATAAGAAAGGATATTTTGAAATTCAACCCCTAACAGGGAAAAAAGGGGGCCCTAATTTTGCATGGAAAAACCAACTTTCAACAAGTGAGCCACTGCCAAAAGCTAGATCTAACAAAGACGTGCTTATAAAACATATATTCGTGTTCTTAACGACTTCAGAATAATAACAAAAAGCTTTCGGTAATCTAAGTAAACGATGTAAGACGCAATTTATATAAACCTGAAACAAAGTAATCATGAACTGTGAAATAAATCAAATAAAGTTGAGAAAAGCCTCTTCAATTTAATCTCACATAATGTAATTTTCGCAATGAAAACATTACCTCTTGTTCTAACTACTCGTATCTTTTTGCGGTCGTCTAGTACGAGACCAAGAATGATTTGAAGAGTAAAGTTGATCCCAAAGAGCAATAAATTGTGTTAAATAAACGAGGTGATTTTGGAAGAGTCGTTATTCTGTTAAAACTAGAATAACTGAAAAAGTTTTAATTGGCGCATTGAGGTCGACAGTTTGCAGTTAAGCCGTGAGATGCGACCGCCTGTTCAGTACTTCACCGTACATGTGAACTTGTTTTGTTGGCAGTTGCCACCTCGTCTGTCCTCCAACCGCTGCGGCGGCGTTGTGTGCCACTCACAACTTGCCAAAACTTACGACAGAACAATAGCTTTAGTTTGCTGCAAGGAACTTCAAAATTTTGTTTACATTTCTTGATGAGAACATAACTGTCAAAATAGAATGAAATATTTCACGTTGCAATCCCACGCAAAATAGAAGATCGCGGTTGACAAGTAATAAACCAGTCCCAGTTGGATGGAATATCAATAAATATAAGTCAGCGTGACATAACACAAAGATGCGCAAGTTGTCCCGCCGTTAACTTGAAGTGGCTCATGTGTTGACAGATTTTCTCCCGGTGTGGGTTTACAAACCGCTATGTCAGGCTTACAGACAGTCTGGCTACTTGGGTGGCATCGAGACCACGGCTAAGCACTACTTTTAATCACAGTTTTAATGACCATTTTCATGTTTTTGTCATGAGCATATTTGAAAAAAATAAATTACATGGCTTAAAACGCATCCTACATGCATAATATGAAGAAGCAAGTAAATATGAACTCACCTGATGACAACATGTGAAATCGTATGGCTGGTGTCACGCCGCACTACGAAAGGCAGATGCAGCCGTGAGTGAGGATACAGTGGTGCTCGGGGTAGAAGTAACGCAGCATCGCCAGCTCGGGCTTCTCTGTAGCCAGCACGAGCTCCGGCCAGCGTGACGGAGCCCAGGGGCCACGCAGGCTGAACAGACACTCGGCCACACGCACCTTCAGCTGTTTCTCCACTACCAGCTTCAGCTGCACTGTAAGCTAATCGCACTGTCCTTGGTGGTCGTTTGCCCTTGCCATCCGCAGGCCACCACGCAGCTGGTACCGTTAACTCAGCAAGGCAAGCGCCCTCCTCGCCTTCAGGACCACATGTTGCAGTTAATGTTCGCGAACCATAACTCGCATGTAACGTGATACACACTCGGCGTGGTCGCGTCGCGGCACGTCTTGCGCCGCCTTCACCGCCGGTGTGGAACAGCACTCGTAGCACTGGAGCATCGCGAGGAAGCTCTCTGAACACTAAGTGTGCAGACACATCGAGTCTGTGTGCTGTGGCATCTTGTAACTCCATCAAAGACGCATTTCTCCTTGGTGGTTCTAAGGGGTCAGGTACTGCGTACCGCGCTGGCACTGTTTGTTTAGTGGAGAAGGGCCCGTATGTAGCCCGAACTGATGCTGGTGCGGAACCTTGTAATACTGTGAACCTGTCTAGTGATAACAGGGCTCCGGGTAGGGCCGTGCCCATTGGTTCCGGCGGTGGACCCGACCCGCTCCATCGCGCCGTGTGTTTCAGAAAGAACCCACTATCCTTATTCTCGAAATGCACTTCGACGCCAAGCACCGTCCCTGAAAAGATAGAAAACTATTTTTAAAACGGATAATAAAACATTTGTCATCGATTTAGGAATGCGTAACACGTGTAAAATGTTAAATAAGTGTTTTATTTTTGGTATTTTGACGTGAGATAAAAGGGCGTTGAAGCACAACATTGGCATCTTGCCAACCGCACTCTGTCCTGCAGCGGGACGTCATTTGCGTTAGCTTTATGTTTACAAACACATCGATATTCTGACGTCGAATTTGGTATTAACGTAACGATGCCTTAAATTTTTGTGTAACGTTAGTTTAAAGAAATCTTTAGTAGTAAAGCAAGTCATGGTTTTCTTTGTTCTGTACTTAGTCTACATAATTTTAAAGTAACACGTCCCGTGCCTGGAAGAAGGTTATGCGAAGATACGTAAAATGTTATATGGCGGTAATAAGAGAAACATTTTATATGTAAGCGTAGAATATAAAGGAGATTAGGTATAAGGAGGCGGGAGTGGTTGGTCTTGTTTCTATGAGGGATGGCCGTGTCACGCGTCACGCAGGCTGCCGCCTCGTCTTCATCTCGTTTATTGAGCTAGGATTTGTGTCACGTTTCTCTTATGGCGCTTATCGTGGAATTCATTACACGCTCTATTTATGATTCTTACTGGTTGGTCTTTTATTAAATATTTTATTACATTAAAATTGATTCCTTATTTGGTTTCGATTATGTTTCTTTTGTTTTTCTATCAGATTACAACAGACCTAGTTCCGTAGATGTGATCAACGATACTGATTTACCGTTTTATAATATTAGGTAAATTTATATTCAAGTAAATGAGCAAATAGGTAATTAAAACGAGAACCTCTCACAAGTCCGTTTTAAATTATTTATTGAATCATTAGGTACAACAAAGAAATTGAAACCGTAACAATTTTCTCTTAAACCGCACCGTTCGTTGATTATAAAACAGTTACCTACAACTGAAGCCGTATTAATTGGCTGCCATGAAATTTCCTGTGAGCGGAAGCTATTGCTTCATTTGCAAGGAAACGGCAGGCAATTCCACGAATACGCCACATCCCTCCAGCCAGGGGGAGAAAGGATAATATAAAGCTTTAGCACGTGACGCTCTTAGGACAAAGAAAAAATCGCACAGCTTTCAAGTTTCAACCTCTTTGAGAAATGTTACGTTGGGTACTTAGATACAGTCAGCAAAGAAATTCGATAACTTCACGCTTTACCATGACGTGTAAAAATGTCAAACGTGTGAGCGAAGAAGAAGGATGGAGCTATAAATTTATATTGTTTAAAGCTCCATCCCTTTGACAGTTCAGTTTAGGTCGTTAAAAGGATCGCGTTAAAAGCTCGTGGTAGGGTTTCAGTTCTTTAAATCTGTGTTATGGTTGCGACTGTATTATTCAAAGTGAGCAAAGGGTACCTATTGCACCTCAGTCCACAACTCGCCAGTTGTGTTTAAGTATTACGTAAAAATGGGCTAGTTTATTGCCAAAAAAAACCTTCTAAGCAATACTATGAAAATAATGGAAGACGAAAAGTTCTAGATACAAATTTAGAACTTAACTATCTATCGTCAACATCGAGTATGGTATAAAAGCTTATTAAGTACTTCATCTAACGTAATCCAACGCGATGTTTGACGAAAAGGCAACGCGAAAAAAGAGAGATAACGCCTGAAAACTCTGTTAGTATGGTAATTCCGTGATTTACTCAAATATTTCATAAAACTTGTTCCGGGAATATGCGTTTTTTTTTAAACCCTTAAATGTTTTTGAAAAACATTGTCATTATTTACAATCTTGATAAAATTTGCTAGGCTTGTATGATTGTACTTTTTTAATTTTTGAGTTAGTTATGAAGTGTTAAAGTTCATACAAAATAGCAAATTTTCAGAGGTCTTAACTGGATTAGTTTTACGCAAATTTATAAATTGATTTTCATAGAAGCCTAGATAATATCCACAAGATACTGTGTTTCCAAAATATCTAATGAAAAATGTGTAATAACGTCATAATCGCGTAAGAGCGGTTGTATGAAAGTCAGTGAAAATGTATGTCGAGATGCATCCCCTTAACGATCCTGTGCGGCGTTGATAGATACAAGACGCCGCACAGGACCGTAAATTGTGGTGGCACTTATCCAACAGTGGACGTGTTTCGGTTGAAATGATGATGATGATGTTCGGTAGCGTAGCTAGGTGATCAACGGTCCTGGGGCAAAAAAAGAACTGAGTCTCAGTTTTTCTCATCAATATTCAACTCCTGCTCGGTAGAGCGGGAGGAAAGGTCAGACTTCTACTGACTATAACAAGTTGCCATGATTAGTGTTGCAACACCTATTCTATTTATATTTCAGCCAAAGTTGTATATGCAAGTCACATGAGGGCACATAAAAGAGCAGCAGATCTGAACTCACAACCACTATGAAGGGCAAAGAATGCGGTCGCTGTGGCCGAAATCGGCTAAATGGCATCATCATCAACATCAATTAGATTTCGAAGGTGAGGTGGGAGAAGGAGTAAGTGGAGAGAGGGCCTCTGGAGTTTGGGGGCCCCGAGGCACTGCTACCTAGCCCTTCGGTAGTTACTCCACTAACGATGATAAATAGCACAAAAAGAAGCGCAACAATAATTATAAAGAACCGTTACATCGACCTTCATTGCTGACCGTACCGCATCTGGTCGCGTGCAACGTAAGTAATTTTTCAATTTTATTACCTCTTTGTGAATTCAAAATAAGTGCTAATTAGCCAAGGCTGGTGCTAGGAACGTAATGAGCGGCAATTATGCAAAGCCATATTGATTTTTGCATTCCTCAGCAGATATTATTGATCCGGGTACATAATGAATATTCAATAGACTGTAGCTGTGGGCTTTTAAAAATAAAAAGCTTGAACGCTAGTCTTCTTCAAACACATCAGCGGGGAACTGTGTTTAGAGAATCATTTTGTATGGAGATTATTAAAATTCCAACATATTTAAAATCATCATCATCGTTTCAGCCGATACACGTCCACTATTGGACATAGGCCTTCTCCAAGTGTCGCCACAATGAACGATACCGTGCATATTTTTAAATTAGTACAAAAAAATAGGGCTTTACCTATCCGTACCCGTTACTGATCATATTTGTGTAGTCAAAAGTAAAACAAACAAAATCCCAAAATTGTCCACGATTATCATAATTGGTAAACTCATAATTGAATCAATTATTCATAAGAAAATGCTACTAGCAAAAACTACGCGGAGTGTTCCTCCATTGTTTTTCATTCATAATATAATCAATAAGCCTACAATATTTGCATAAATTGAGTGACATTTTGGGACAAAACAAACTCTAATAACTTTGTTGTTTATTTAATGTTATTAATTGAGACTTTATTTAAATAATAACAAGACCTTTTCTAATAAGCCCTATAAGTATTATTGTACTAATTAAAAAATTGCGGTGATATACTTCGATAGCTGTAGTTTTTTTTTTACAGTTTGTATACCTCGTGTATCATACACGATTAACTCAATCACACCCAACTGCGTAGTATTAAAACTGCTGACAACCCATTTGCTTAACAATAGCAATCAATACTTTTAATAAACGTTATTGTTCATACGCGCTTCCATACATTTTAATTTTCTCCCGGACGCGCTGGTCACAACAAAAAGAGAAGTTGTTTCGCGAATTGATATCGCGTTTTCCGATCGCACCCTCGATTGTGGGCAGCGGGGAGAAGGGGGACAAGGGGACACGTAGCGGGTGTAATAACTGCCACAGAACTAAATCCTTAGATATGGCCCACGCGTGCCCACTACCCCTTCCAACCGTCTTTATCACACTGACCGTCCAATAACTCCTATTTTATATACATATTCATGCAATATACATAATTTCCACAAAATATCCAGCTCTTATTTTTATTGTTACTACTACCCTGACCGTAGATGTAGATAGGGAAAAATCCTGGCTGGGCACGAATACCTTAATATTTCTTTTTATCATTTTCTATACGGTATTCAATCGGCTAAATGTAGACTTTGCTTTGATAAAGTTGCCAAAAAAGAGGTTGGGCAGTGTTTCAGACCCATTTCGTCTAGTTTTTTGGGTTAGACGTCTCCACGATCAATAAGTCGTTTCTCCTATCATTCCCCAAACTCAGCTTTATTCGGTGGAGTCTTAAAGTAACTGGTTTCAATAGAGCTTTCAACACGATAAGGTCATTCTCTATATGACATTTTCGAGTAGTTTTTTTATTTATCTTGGAGCTTTTCCAAACTTTTCCCAGTGTGTTTACACTTTCTTTCCGGTGAGATACTATGATAAGGTTCTAAATAGTTACAAAAGACTAAATAGCTTTTTTTATGTTGATTTAAAGTTTTGGAAAACGAGCTTTTCAGACACGGTGTTTTCGCTTTCTAGTGTTGCCTCACAGTATTTTATTATTGATAACTTGATTCTAATAATAATTTGTATCAGTTAAGTGCCATAAGTACCCACGCCAACAGCCTCTTTACAGGACAGAACATAGGACTCATATACTGATATTATATTGTTAATTATTATTTATTATCCTCTTAAACATGTTTTCCACCGTTCCCTCGTAGGACTTCATGGAAAGCTACCACGAAATTCGCTCCAAATGCGTATCCTACGGCAACCTCATTATATTAATAATATAATATTTCGTTGGAAAATCCGGACATCCTGTTAATGAAACACTATAGCCCTCACAGCACCTTTGTGTTGTGTTATTAATATAACTTCCCGCGAATTCATTACGGCATACATTTTGAAAATTAACACAACAACCGCGGCAGGCTGATACGTTACGATAGCTGTATGAACGCGAGCGTACGGACGTATGCTAGATAAAGCCTCATTGAAGGGTAATAAAGCGGACGCGGTTATGTGTCGGAGTCCATTTACAGTAAATATTTGTTCATTTGTCACGCTGTGTTGCCAATGGACAGCTTTTTGACGTGCGCAAACCGCTGCTTTTACATAAACGCCGTATTTCAGCTAAATAATTTATTAAACACACGCTTGTCTCGTTAAAAAGTCAACTGGGTTTTACCCTCGTAGCTCTTATCCTTCTAAGCCTCTGGGATAAAGGGTACTTGACGTCATAGGTTTTTCGTGGTTCCGGAATATTCGAAGCTGCTTAGCTTAGAGCCGAGAGGGGATCATTGCAAAAACATCGATTGTGTTCGGTGTGTAATGTAGTACCTATTTATAAGCCACTAGCGAATACGCGGCGTGTGCTGTTTATTTTTTAAATGCATTGTTTTAGTGGTCTTAAACCAACTTTGCTTTATTGCCGGTTTGGGGCACATTGGTTGGATGGTTTCAAAGTCGGACGTAGGGGGACCTATATAGAAACATTCTTGAGTTTTATATAGGTACCTATAAAGAAATAAAAAAAATAAAGATATAATTGGTATAGACTAAATATGTCTGAAATAAAAAGATTTTATTTTTTATAAGTACACGAATATTATTATTTAATAAAAAAAAAATGGGGCTTTATCCGTACCCGTTACTGACCATATTTGTGTAGTCAAAATAATAAAAAAACGTAACGCATAATTGAATCAATCATTCATAACAATTGCTACTTGAAAATACTACTCGCAGTTATTTTTCCAAATTGATCGCCATTTATTCATTCATCAAATATTTCCATAAATTGAGTGACATTTTGGGATATAAACAAACGCTAATAACTTTACTGTTTATGAATAATATTTATTGAGATTTTACTTAAATAATAACAAGATCATTTCTAAGAAGTCCTTTAAATATTTGCACTAATTAAAAGTTAAAGATAGATACATACAGGGGAAAATATCACGATGAATGGTAATTATTCAGAAAATATCTATAACAATAAATATAATATATAAGTAAACAATTATGACATTAACATTTTTATAACCGTAACGCTCCTTTGAATTTCTCAATTAAATTGAAAAGGGTGCAAACAAGGTAAAACAAATGTACGAACAGCTAATAACCCAAATATTTGATTGCTTACGTAACTCAAATAGGAATCCTAAACAAACAATCTAAAAGGTCTTCTTTAGTAATACTCGGTGAGTTTTTAAATTAACATTTAACGTATTCTTTAATTAATATTTTTTTTAGCAATGTTGCATTGCAATATTTTCTTTATTTATGAAATGGTTTTATAAACTAAAAAAAAACTCTCTCTAGTCCAAGACAAAAAAATGACCCGCCTCGAATTAAAAAAAAATGACAGTAGCTCCTTACTATGACTAGTCATTTATTGATGTTAATCGAGTCCTATCAAAGCGTCCCAGTCGAGTGAAAGAATTGTAGCGACATCTATGGCGCCACATAAGAACTACGAAGAAAGTACGAAATCCTGCATCGCGCAATCAAAGTTCTCCGCGCGATTTGAACATACACGACAGCCCGAAATCATCTATCGGGCAGTCGCCCACCAGACCATAACACCTGTCTGGTCGGAGGATCCTCCCTTTTCAACGGAGGTGTGTGGGACTTTACTCTCTGTTCCGCATACCTCCAAAGAATCTGCAAAAACTGAATTTGTCTACGAATTACACACATACGACTTTAATATATAAAGAAATAATGAGACAAGAGTGCATCGTTAAAAAATAAATGAGCGTTGAATTTTACTGAAACATCTGAACTGAGGGCCCAAAATTTTCAGCTTTATTGACTAAGTCAAAGGGTAACGCAAAGTAGATCAAGATTTCACGCAAAGTAGATCAAGATTACTCCTAGCTAACCCGGCGAACGTCGTACCGCCTAATAGTTATGTTGTGATACGTTTTAGCTAAGCTGTCAACTCTACCTTACTCTATTCTACTCTACTCTACCCCACTCTACTCTACTCTACTCTGCCCTATTCTACCCTGCTCTACCCTACTCTACCTTACTCTACCCTACGCTACCCTATACTACCCTAATTTTCATTTTTTTTCCATAAGAACCTCCTCTTGACAATAACAAACAACAAAAAAATAATTAGCGAAATCAGTCCAGCTGTTCACGCGTGACGGCGTGACCAAGGGAAATAGGGATTCATTTTATACATATAGATAGTAGAAACAAGATAAATTCAGTTTTTGCAGATTCTTTATAAAAGATATTAATGAATTGGGGGCCCAAGATAGACCACCATAAGTCTGTAGGCAATGTGATATTCTATAGATTTGCCCAGACATCGTACATTCCGAGATTTAAACTATGCGTTATGCAAGCTATCTAGACCATGCCGCTTTTTGGATTGAATTTTGGCTCGCGTTTTATTTAATCATAACAGTTTTAATTTACTTACGTTTAATTTTTTTTTATTGTTTATAGGTTCGCGCTTGACCGCTATCTCAACTGATAGAAAGCGACAATGCGAAACCTATTCACTCTCGTCTTAAAGATTATGGGTAAAGTTATTATATTAGTTTTGTTAATTATTTACGCTAAGTACCTATAAGTTTTACAATTTTTTTACTAAATTCCCTATAAATCTTGTTTTGTTTCGAATCCAATTGCACACAATTCTGAGGCACAGAGGCATCTTGGTATTTTATTGTGGCCACCCATCCAAAAACCGACCCAGGCAAGTGTTGCTAAACTTTGGGAATCAACCCGTAACGCTCTACTTAGCCACAAGTTTCTCCAAGAATCATTCACAAACAGTTTATGAAATCTTTTCTTTTCAGTAATTCTAACGAATGTCTGGCAATTTGAGTATTTTATGCGGCCTACCCAAATAGATATATAGATAGAATAAACTTTATTGTACACCGAAATAGTAACAATTTCACAGAATCTTAAACCTATGTGCACAGCGGCGGTCTTATCGCTGAAAACGTGTCCAAATGTCCTTTCTTTGGTATTGTTCGTCAAGTCGTGGAGCTCCTTAGTAGTCCTAAGGTGAGCTTTTCGTATACTGACAAATGCTTACACTGATTGGACAGGTCCACTCAAATCTGTATGGTTCTTTCTTCAAAAGACCATCTCAGACAAATCTGCATGGTTCTCATATGATTTGACCATTACATATTTACTGTATGGACTTTAAAAGAGACTTTGACCCCTGAGTTTGTTTCGGTGTTTCTTCTCATCTAGGATAAACTGACGAAAAAAAATTGACGTGCAAAAGTGTTTTTTAAACCTATTTACAAAATAAATATCATTTATCATTTGGTTTACCTGTGATTGTACGTACCTACAGTAAATTATCTGTAATTATAATCACTTAGCTACCGTTGCAGTAAGTTACATTAATTCATTTAGTATAGCTACTATTGCAGTCCTTGCGTAACAGGGCACCAAATCGATGACCATCGATCCATTCCTTGGTATACAAGGCTATTCCAACAGAATTAATTATTAAAATAACCTAATGGTTACACCACCAACCTACAATTATTGACGAACCATTAATTATGCAAGAAAAGGTTATCAAGAAAACCTTGAGGATTCTGCACCAAAGGTTACTTTTTTATTGATATAAACCAGTGCTTGACTGCGATCCCACTTTATAGTAAGTAGTGATACAATCGTTGATGGTGAGGCTCTAGCCTTGAAGACAACAAAATTATCCTCCTTCTTGCGTCGTATTCCTCAATGCTGAGGGTCGTGACCTCCCTGCTTCATCACTTTAACCTTTATGATGTTCTTCCATCTGTTTCTGTCTCTGGCGGTGTGAAGGGCATTGTACAGAGAGTCAAGAGCGGTGCGGATCTGGTTGGACCAACGTATTGGGCTGCGCCCGCGAGGCCTTTTCCTATCCACTTTACCGGTCACAATGAACCTTTCGAGGTTGCCACCGTCCTTTCTTGGCACAAAATTATAAATGGACGAAAAGACCGCAGCAGGTAAATTGTTCCAGTCCTTCGATGTACGCGGTATAAACGACGAAACGAAACGCTTAGTCCGGACCGTACTTACAATAAGAAAGCAGTAACTAGTGCGATTCACCAGCAACAATTGCATCACTGCTTACCGTCAGGTGGGAAAAGAGAAAGAACATCAAAATTACTACGTAATAAATAGCACTTCGCATCAATAAGTCGGAGCCTGGTGATAGAATCATATTTTCCTATCCGTTGCTTCGATGAACACAATAGGTAATGTGACTCTTTCTGCATAACAAATTATTTTTGTTCGAGCAAATGTGTTTATCCTCTCTACGCGAGTATCTTATAGGATACATGTAAACCTGTCAGTATGGAGATGTGAATGCTTTTTATTTTCTTTAGATGGCAAATCATCCAATGACATCTCCCGCTCTTGGGCGGAGCAGGAGGCTGTGTCAGACTTTTACTGACTAAACCCATTCCTTTATTCCTTCGTTTTCTTGTATTCCATGGTCCTGGGTTTTCCTTTCAGAAGCGAACCCATGGCCCCAGTAGGCTTTGACCCGACCCTGCTGAGAACCAACGATGCTTTTTATTTGAATTTTATTTAGATACTGGACTGGATCCAACGACACAGGGAATCCTAGTGTGGGGTCCAGGGAATTTGTAATTAACTAGCATTTAAGTCTTTGGTGTATCGCATTACTGTATATTTATTGAACCTTGTCATAATGAACCAAATAAAGCTTTATTATTATTATATCCTTTATTCATTTTTTAACATGTTACAATATATTTTTAAATATTTCTTAAAAAACTATTAAAAAAAAACATTTAAAAATATAAAAAAAAACAGTATCCCACCGGTATCGGGAACAGGGTCCAAGCTACCGGTGGTTAGGGCTCCAAAGAAAGGAACCTCCTAACGATACTATTATTATTATTATTATATGTATATGGGCCCAAAAAAAGATACATGTATCAGTTACGTATCCATATGTATGGGTATGTCCAAACATTCGTTGTTTGTTGACGCTTAGATTGGAAGTTGATTAGCGAGCACGCTTCATGTTTACCAACGAGTTTTTATTAATCCTATACAAATTTTGTACGGTTGCATGCCAATTCATCTAAAAACTACTTTTTTCGCGCTAGGGTGGAGTGGAGCGCGAGGGAGTGTCAGACTTTTACTGACTAAAACCACACTTGTGTCCTTCAGTTGCACTTTGCGTTTAAACTACTACAACTGTATGGAGTAATTTAATAAAGTGACATTCCGGATTGTCTCATTTTTCTGATCTGATTGATTTTAATTTATCTGATTTTATTCCAATTATATTTAGTAGATTTTGAATGATTAAGCCGACGATTGTTTTTAACTATAAACCTAATGGTATTGAATAATTTTAGTCTTACTCAGTTTTTATCTACATTTGTAACTTTGTTTGTAAGAAGTATATAATCACTGGAACTACTGAACCGATTCTGAAAATTTTAAGGCTATATTTGATTGTAATTAAAAATATTTTATAACCCTAAAAATATTTCATGCTCGGCGAAGCAAGAACGGGTCAGCTAGTGCGTAATAGGTATATGGTAGATTGTACAAGAGACATCCAATTATTGTTACACCTTATTTTATGTAGATACTACCAATCACACAATCTATGCAAATAACTTCTTTTTTTACTAATCAGTACTGTCCCACGGTTGGGCAAAGAACTACCCCAAGTCCTTCCAAACTTTCTTCTCCTGCGCCGTCTCTACCTCGTCTAGTCCTCGCGGTACGCGTTCCAGATCATAACTTTTACTTTAACTACATAGACACAATAACTTCCGTTCCGTTTAACGAAAACGACGATCACAAACCAGTCCCTGAATATTTTTTTGAACCAGAACCATTTTAGTAAGCGATGTTCGATTCTCATTAGGTTTCCATGTTGACTGAGAAATAAAGGAGAAACGTAAGTACGTAAAACCTATCAACTGCTTATCTACAGTTAAAGTCGTAAAACTGAACCGAACGAAATGGGTTGGTTAATGGTGCTCGGCGATGGATTACCACCTTGTCACCACTGCAATCTTCCGATCCTATACATTACTGGATACGACGGTCTTGGCTCCGAGGGATCGTTACTGTTGATTTACTTACTTGTTCTGCTTTCTCCAAGTTAAGGGCAAAAATATGGAAAAAGAATATAAAGTTTGAAAGCAAAAAATATTGCTTCATTCAAGGAAAACTCATTTCAAAATATGGGAAAGCGTGCAATACAATGACGCAGGATGTCCTTTATAAACATGGCCGCTGTAATGTCTGTTTTCAATAAGTCATAAAAAATTAACCACGTTTCGCGGATATATTTTGGTTAGATCTCATCATAAAATAAATATTCGTTAAGCAAAATCGAATCGAATAGCTCCTAAAATTTGTATAAAACGACAATAAACTGGAAAAATTGAGGTGAAAGGAGGCGGCGTAAAAAATAATGGCGTACCCTCGGCGGACGAGCTAGGGTGGCCTGCTAAATAAATTGTTTGCCTTTTTCAATTTCACAGCGAATCCGCAGTACGTATCAGTGTTCAGCCTCAACGTGCATACATATGTATGCCACTGAATTCAATCTGTTGTGCGGGTATCAAATACAATCAACTCAACGACATGTTGTGGTCGGAGATTGTTGCGGTTTCTTGCTATTGAGTTTCTTCCATATTTCAAGTCTGATTTGGCATGTAGATACTTCTATTCAATGACATGTAAATATTCAGGCCATGACAGCCTTAACATTGCCGTAAGTTAAAATAAAAAGAAAATAATTATCATCATCAGCCTTTTTAATGTTCTCACTGCTGGGATTCAAGCCTTCTCTCTAGGAGAGAGAATAGGCCGTAATCCACAACGCGGACCCAGTACGGGTTGGTGAATGTCACCTGTTCTGGGACATGCCGGTTTCCTCACGATATTTTCCTTCACCGTTTTGAAACCAGTGGTACTTAATTAAATAAATTACTCGATGTATTACGCCTGGCGGGTTTTGAACCCACGACCTACAACTCGTAAGTCGGAGCAATTACCACTCGGCAACCACTGCTCTCAAGAATAAATTATGTCTGTACGTAGATACCATTCAAAAAACATTAGTACAAAACAAAAGAAAAAACACAACCTGAAGAAAGCGATACCTCGGATCTTTTACCCCATAACAACAAGGAAGTGAACTTAATAGATATTGAAAACAAAGACATTTTTCCTCTTCGATATGAGCAAGTACATACATTCCCGATTCGGTAACGGATGTATTCAAAACGAGCATCATTACGTGCCATCAATAACTCGACAGCGGATTTGAAAGGCTTGCGACAACACGGTGGGTATTCGTGAGCATGGGCCCTTATGTCTGTGGTTTTACGACAACAGACTTGTCACACAGTATAACTACATTGTATTCCTTTTTATGTAACATACTCGTACGAGAGTGTATTGATTCGCGGACGTGAGTTTGATGGATTGACACTGTAGCTTCACGGAAGGTGAGTAACTTGTTTCGCGTAAACTAGTTGGAAACGAAACTTTTGTTGGCGTTTCGAAGAATCTTTTATCAAAATTATTTTTTTTTGTGCGAAAACTCTGTTTAATCTTCACAAAGTTTTTCTTACAACAAACTATTTTAAACATAATAATCCAGGATTATTTTCTTATCCCGCCCGAGATGTCCCGAGCGTTAGGAATCGCAAAGCGTTACCCGGGGGTCTGACTCAGGTGTCGCAGGGCGATACCCAGTCTCTTCAGACGCGGGCTTGCGGACGGCGACTATCGGGTAGCTCGCTGTCCGATAAGGACCAAGTCGACGACGTCGTGTTGTCTTCTAAGCGCGCCTCAAAGAGATGTCTTTAAGACTGACGGGGCCAGTTAAGGCCGATGACAGGTAGGTCTGTGGATTTTTCGAAAGAGTTACTTACCGCACAAAAGAGTAATTGAAGGATCATGGTTTTAGTCAGTGACAGTCTGATACTCTCCCTCTTCTCGCTCCACTCAGAGCGAGAAAATTCATTTAAAGGTGCTGATAAACTTGAGCATTCACTTGTAATGAGCATTCTTGCGAATGTTACCTTACAGAAAAATAACGAGAGCGTTTTATCGAGTATTCTATCAAGCTTTCTGGAGAGCATTCTAGCGAAGAACAATAAATTCGCTTCGAATTTTAGCGGTCGCTAGTGTTTATGAAAATGTTTGTAGCAATGTTTGGCTTGGCTCGTTCTTCAGTTCGACAAATTTAAAAACGGCGAATGCACAATGTTCTGTTACAAGTTAATTTACACGAAATAAAAGGGTTATTGTCCTGCTGTGAAAAAGTACGTCTCATTCTAGCACAAGTTTCTCAAACACAATTTTCCATTTTCAAATTGCAGAGAAACGTAATATTGCTAAGGACCTGGCTACATTTCATGACATACTGTCGCATAAAGGAAAAATGTGCATCACAGACGTGCAATGTGTAGACTGTAGAGGAATGCGCGCCTTGTCGACGACTCCGTACATAACGTATTACAGGCGACACTTTCTCAGAACATGTTACGGCTGAGTCACGAAACGGGACGAATGGTGATTTAACAATGTCTAAAATAGACTTCCTTGTGGAATGCGACTACATCAACTACAGCCATAATACTAATATCTGTGATCAACGAATAGCTCAGCAGTTACGCATGACATTATTCGTGTTCGAGCACTTTCTACTATGCTGTCTGGGGGTATGAATTCGAATTTGACGATTGGAATGGATCAGTTTCAATTTTGGATTTTCATTGTAGCGACATCTATGGCGCCGCGGAGGAATTCAGAATGGATTTGTTGTCAGTTTCAATTTTGGATTTTGATTAGTTGCGATATCTATGGCGCCGTGGAGGAATTAAAATATTGGAAATCTTACATCGCGCAATTTAAAGTTCCCCGCGCGATTCGAACACCCGAAATCATCTATCGGGCAATTGCCCAGATCAGACATTCTGTCTACTGGGGCCAGGGTTAGTTTCGAAAGACAGTTCGAGCTCCGGTATGAAGGCTAGAAGGAACGGGGTGGGTCTTTTAGTCAGTAAGAGTCTGACACTATCTCCCGCTCCGCCCAAGAGCGGGGGTTGTCATTGGATGATTTTTTCCCACCATAAAAGAAAAGACATAACACCTGTCTGTTCGGAACTTCGGAGATATATTTATGGAATTTTACACCCTGTTCCGCTCTACCTAAATCTTGTTGTAAAAACATTTTATCACATTTTATCATCATCTACAATTTTGTATTAGTTATTCGTGACTCATATCACAAACAAGAACTTCGAAATCTATCGTAATTTACACATTGGATATACTAGGACTGTTCCTAGTATAAAATACAATAACTATAACAATAACTGTTTATTGTATTACCACTTTATCACCTAGTAAATTATCTAGCTCGCAAACACTCTTGTTTGAAATATCTAAAGAGTTAGAGGAGTTAGAGCAAATGTTGATGTTTGAGCACACCAATAATATTGGCTCATTCATCCTCCAATATCGATGGCCGAACATATTTAGGCTGTCAACCCTTCCGCCCTCAATGACGTCGTCCACTCAAACCTTCGTCCTTGTCGAGCGGAGCCACTCGCGATTGTTAGTGGTATTGTTATTTATTCCTAATAACCCCTTCCGCAGTTCCGTCTGTATAACAGTAACCGCGGAACGCGTCATGCCTCTCCACGAGACGTTCTAGGGACGTCAACCTCTTGAGCACTCGACCTCAAGTGTGCTTCTATGAAAAGCTCCTACGCGCAATATGTTTCTTCGAGATAATTTACGCTTCACTACATTATTCAAAAGCGGCTGTAGCTAGAAAAAACTTATGTTTGTTGTGCAACATCTAGGTACCTTAGGGAAATTAAGTTTGATAAACATTTTGAACCCTATCTGTTATTTAACGGATTATTTTCTCACCCCTACACTATGCTTAGTATATTTTGTAAAAACTCATTAACTCGAGATTATTGTAAACAAATGGTGTAAAATAAAGGAGACATAACCCTTTAGGGTTCAGTTAAGTAATGAGAAAAGCCAGACATCGTTATTATAGAACAGCAATTTTAATAAACCCAAATCAGTGGTTTCAGTAATAAAATGTTCAAGTTAATATATCTGTTATTATATTACATATTTTCCTTTACTGTTACGTACATTTCCAAGATATTTATGTTATGTATTCAAACTGAGCCAATATAGTCAAATTATCTTTCAGATTTATTCATAGATATTGCCGTTCATAATTCAATCTAACAAAATGTATTCATCAGGCAACCTACACCTAAGATAGGATTATCCCTCTACGGGTACTTGAGGAGAATGGATTAAGGGTAAATTAGTAACAGGAACCATTTCACAGGTTATTGCTTTAAGGAACAACTAATCGCCGTGAATCCCTGGTCGGAGATGGATCGCCCCCGCACATTCTTGTCTGTTTACAATTCGTCTTGTGACGTGCCGTGGGACCGGACCGGCTGTATGCGCTTTTCTTAATCATTGTGAACGACTTGCGTAGGCCTGCGTAGAATAGATACAGTTTTTTACACCAAAATTAAGAATGATTTACAAGTAACTGTAGAGTCCGGCAAACTTTGTCGTAAAAGGTGTCTGATTCTATGTTGAAGATTTTACCTACGCGTAGAAACTTGTGGACACTTACTGTTTAGTCAAGTTGGTCATAACCGTAACAAAGCATAGTTTGTAGTGGACTGTGAATGTATAATCTAACACGGTACATAAGCACTAAGTTTTCCATATTTCCCGTGCGCTTGTTTGGCCTACCTATTATGCACTCGGGCTTAGCGGTGCCTGTGAAGACACTTGTCACTGCCGCCTAACGGTAGACCCTTATCCGATGTTTGATGACAGAGATTTACTACTGGCCACCTGTTTGGATATGATGTGCTACATCAGCTGTTTTGTTTGATAAACACTCGGGAAAGTTTTCTCTCCACATTGCGTGCCGTTGCGACATTATCGCCGCATTACTATTTATTCAACCGAATATATTGAACAGGCATTAGGCAAATGGGCTTAATAGCTTGTAAAGTTGGCTGCATAGTTGCATTCTACAAGATATTAACATGTTTATTTATTCAATTATAGATAAGATTAGTCTCATAAAACATTCAAAGGGATTAGACTGTGATTGCGCAAATGCTCTTACTCGGGTAGATGTTATGTCGTTACCTATCTGCGTTAGGTGGTTTACTCCTTTGGCTTTAATTGGCAATTACACAGGTTTACTGTTAGTGCCGGTAATTAGTCGCGGGGTAAGGCGGCGGGCGCCGGTGACTCGGCAGCGGGCGAGGTCGCCAGCGAGCCGAGGTCGCCAGCGCCTCCCCGCACTCCACAATAACTTGTCGCGCCCATCTAAATGCAAATAAAGGGAGGGTACTCCCCTTGATCTTTGTATGCGCATCCCTCATTTGTCAACATTTTGTTGAAAAAGGTGATATTAAAAATATTTGAATATTTATCGCGGGTTGGAATAACAAATGGTCACTCAAAGCTATGACGGCTCAAAGTAAATTTGTTGTTGTTGTTTAATACATGAATAAATTATTTTTTAGGGTTTCGTACTTAAGGCAGCAACAACGGAACCCTTCAAAGATCACTTTGTTGTTCCTTTGTCTTTCTCAGGAACGCGTGGAGGTATGATACTGAAATTAAACTAAATACTGAGGTCTGTTACCCCAAGGAGTGAACATCTGTGAAAACATCAAATCAATCTAAAGATAAGACCGTTTCTGCTCCATTTACGTGCATATTTTGATCACTAGGAAATCAAAACTTAAAATAGGGTAGGTAATTCCCGTTGACCTACAATTCTGAATCTTGGCATCAAACATGGCCTCATAGTCCAATTGGTATAGGATTTTTTTTTATTGTTTTGTAGTCACGTCACAAATTATATACTAAAATAGTATAGTAGCTATTCGGAAAAATCTTCGAGACACGATTTGGGAAATAAATGTACTGAACCATTTACATAGGTAGACTTGTACGGATCGCTCAGTACGCGAGTCCGGCACGCACTTGCCCGGGATTTTTATTAAATTCACACGCTGTTTAGCATACCTATTCCTTTTAACACTAAGGGTGTTTTTAATATCGTGCGGATTTCATCACGCATGCGGATTTGCTCTTTATACAGAAAATTTCAACGTGCAAAAAACGAGTCCCGCGTGCGAATAAATACTTGTATGAAATGGACATTTGCGGGGGTAACGCTTGCGGAGCAATCCCGCATGTGCGATGAAATCCGCACGGTATTAAAAACACCGTAACAAATGTCCTTTTCATATATTTATTATAATGCGGGGAAAACCCGCATGCGTGATAAAATACGCATGAAATTAAAACACCCTTAGTAATGTTAACGAAAATCATGTATTTACAAGTCAGTGTCCCCGTTTCAAGGTAGGTAAGTGATTTAGCTCGAAAGCTGCTTTCAATTAAGGAGAAAATTAATCCTGAAGGAGCATGCAACGGCTTAAAATTGGCAATTTGCAAACAAGCTGGCGTACAGTTTGCCAGGCTGGCACACCGCACAGGCACAGGTACGTAACTTAATTCCGTGTCCTGGCAAACCAATTTAACTTCTGCCATCACTGACCAAGGAAGGTATTCCGACCGAATGGCTATCGTTTAACTTCGGCTTTTGTTTTAACCACCGATTAATGTTTATTGCAAAATCCGAATAGGTAAGTATATCTTAGACTTGCAACGCTGTAAGATAGGTTTTTCAATTCTAAATCATGTATTAGGTCTACCTGGATTAGAACGCAAAAGGCAACTGAAGCACACAGGTGTGGTTTTAGTCAGTAAAAGTCTGACAGGAAATCATCCAATGACTTCTCTCGCTCTGGGCGGTGCGGGAGAAGTCTTTGGATAATTTCCACCCAAAAAAAGTCTAAGTATTTGGATTATTAAAACCTCAGAAGTGCACGATTTTAATTGGTCGTCTCCTATGGTGAAGAACTGGTAAGAAACTCCATAAGGTGGGTATTGTACAAAATTAAAAATAACAATTTAAAGAGGAAAATGTCCATAACAACGAAAAAACAAAACATAAAAGGGGTAGTGGACCGTACTCTTATAATATTAAAATAAACGAGTTTCCTTCAACAAAGCTCTACAATTTATTTTACCAAGAATTTTGGTGTAAACATTTGAAAACATGGTGGCGCCAACAGGTAACCTATATAAAGTACACTAACAGTATTTTATGTATCAGGAATGGGGTCATAGCTGTGTTCAGCATAAGTAGCGACAATTTTGTTGCCAGCATATACGATATCGGTTTACAAAATTACCATGAACTGTGATAAACTACTCCGACCCGTGGTATAACTGTTCCGTTCAGACCCGATAAATTTATGGGACGCATTCTTTTGATATTATTATATTCTTTTATTGTTGGGAAACACCGTTCTTCAGTGAGTAGATAAAATGAACAGGCGTTTTACAGCCGTTTCATTTGACAGAAACGACTCGCGCCTTACATAAAAAAATCATCTATATTATTTTAAATTAGGGTTTATACGGTCAGTGAAATTGTAATCGTGACCAATTGCAGTAAGTAACGCGGTCTCCCGCTGCGCGCGCGCCGCCGACGCAGCGGGGAAGCGTCACTCACTATGTGCATGCGCATACGTACCACAATGAGACAAGTGGCTTATGAAGAACCCGACTATTCATGATTATTTTATGACATATCTATTGACTATCGACAGTGATTTGCATTTTTGAAAGCTTGGGAACAGCCGTGTAATGTAACTTATTGACTCTTAGTTCTCAAAGAACAATGACCACTTTCCATACATTTCAAAACCTGGTAATAAAAGTGAATGTATAGTTATAATGTATAGTAGACAGACTACCTGTAAGTCTAGAAAATAATGTCTCATAGTCATTTTTACGATTTGAACGCCACGAAGTCCAAAAACTATTAATGTTTCTTTTTAGGTTAGAATTTGCCGTGAGATGTTAGAAAAATAATTATTAACTCTCGAATTGTAATCTAAAATAGGAATACTTAGCTGTGGTCGAATAGTCTTTTTTATTTAAAAAATTGAGTGTCGAGCATAATAATTTCTGTTTCTCCAGCGCAAATAACTTGTACTTACTACCTATCTAGTAAATACATTTTTAATAAAGAAAAATGATAAATAGTTTGTACAGGTATCTACCTCTAAAAAGTATCTCTTACCTGTTCATCACTTGATCACTTATCTACCCAACACATTTTATTGGCTTATGGTTAACGGTTACGGTATGTATACAGTACACATAATAAACAAAAAGGGAAAAACAAATTATACAATATGTTTTAGTGAAATGCTTTATTAATTATCATCATTATCATCTAAATCTCTTATAACTACATCATCCAGAAATTCTGCTGGAGCAGAGATATTTGCTTGATACCTAGCCCACCCAAGATACCACACTAATGTCATAACGTGAGCGCAACATCCAATGGTTCGTCGACCGACCAAACAATTACAGCAATATGGACCCATGGAGTTTCTTGCCGGTTCTTCTCCATAGGAAACGACCAATTTGGAACCGTGCACTAACTTCTGACGTTTTATAAGTGCCCATGTAGGCCTATGTGAAATAAATATTTTTGATTTGATTTGATTTGATTTGAATATTCGACAATACCAGCTCTGCCAGACACATTATTTTCGATTAAAATGTAGACATAATATTGTTTTCTTGAAATATGCCTGGACTTAATTTTTCCTCTTATTAATGTTAAGTCACCACTTCCCCTCAGATTGTATTGGGAAAAATCTTGTGTGTCCCTACATATCTCTATTCTATATGATCCATGAAATCGAATATGTTCACCATAATACGATCTGGCTTGCCTTATCTGGTAAGTACCTAGAGCAAACAGTATTAATTCACTATAACTTAATCTTGGAAACATAAATAAATTATCTCGGTCAGCTGTTATACTCTGAAAAGCAGTAGACCTTCTATTCATATTTAGTTCCTCGACCAATAGGGCTAAATTGTTTTCAAAATTAATTCTCTCTCTAATTATTGCAACTATTTCATTAGAATCATCTCTGTCACGAAGACGAACTCCAAATCGATTAAGCAAACTGGCAGCTATCTGGAAGTTCTGCATCATATTTGGCACCGATTTATTAAAATAGTCTTGCCTCAGGAGCTTAAAATCTCTTTTAAAATGTCCATTTACTGCCTCAACTACCCAGCGGCAAATTGTTACACAGCGACTACGGTTGGCCTGTTGTGTTGTCAATTGGTGTTCGCCTTCTAATAGAGAATCAGGCATATGTGGCCGATAATTACAACCTTCTAGCATTCTTATAGAATCTCGGAAACCCCTATCTAATATAAACACATCATTTTCTTGAAAATATAATCTAAGAGAAGAGTTTTCATCATCAAAAAGAGATATCATTATGTCAGCATCGGATGTAGTAGCCTTGTATGGACCGTAGCAATCTAAGATGTAACCATCACATGCCACAAATAAAAATGGCTTTAACAGATTTTTATATTTGTGTAAAGAATATGTATCTTTTTGGAAAGAGTAATTGGAACTTTTATTTATATTTATGTATGTCCCGTCACAAATAATTATAGCATTTGTATAGTTTTCATTATATATACCATTTGGTATAGTGAGGTTATGATCCATTAAACGTTCTCTAGAAATGTGAGTGATACCCAAGTTCATAGGTACAAAATCTTGAACCAGGATTTCCCTGCATTTGTTCATTAAATGCTCTAATGTAGTACGTGGTACATCTAATAATGTCGACAGCCTAACATCTGATTCACCAGTTCTCATTTTCATTAACAATGCGGCTAATCCTAATATTCCTTTGTGCATTTCTTGTATGCGAGGAACTTCATTAAGAAGAGTAAAAAAGTCTTGTTTTGACCTTCCTATCCAAAAGAAAAATATATTGTCATCAATTTCATGAATGGCTTCTACATTTGTGAAATTAAGGTAGGGCTTGAAAGAGTTAACAAATGAAAAAATGTGTTCTACTTGTTGTGAAGTAAATGAACTCATGCTATTACTAGAATCATACAGATTATTCCACTCATTACTTAGTCTATGTTCTGTGCAGACACGGCTATGTACAGGGATATAATTAATATTTATATGTACTGAGTATCGTTGCTCTAAATGAATCTGCCACATTGTGCAGATTCATATTGGTACATTGAGGAAAAAGGCAGCGCGAAGCAGTATTTGCTGCTCGTCTATAATTTACTAATGTTATGTTAATAGATACAACTTCAGAATGTACTTCTAGACTTTCATTAACTGGTTCAGCAGTGATTGGCTCAGAGGCACCTGTTTCAGCAGTGATTGGCTCAGAGTCACCTGTTTCAGCAGTGATTGGCCCAGAGTCACCTGTTTCAGCAGTGATTGGCCCAGAGACACCTGTTTCAACTTCTTCAGTAGTAGATGCACCACGAGCTCCGTCAGCTTGCACATTACGTATGGCAACCTGCTTACAACTCATCCAGCATGAATGGCATATTCTATAAGATGATGACATCTATGAAAGAAAATATTGAGTTAATATCAGGTATTGTAAATGTATTAATAAAAGGCAACATCGAGGTTAAAAAGAGAAATCACCAAGACCGTAACGGTATGAAGTAATATACTGGCAAATAATGAACAATATAGAAACATAAATACCTGACATGGTGCAATCCTTGTTTGAATAACAGCATTTATCTGTCGTAGCTCTTCTGAAGGATTGTCAAAAACAATAGAATGGCTCTGACGATTAAGTATTGACCGTCCACAGAGATTGCACACTTGTCTTTGACCTGGTCGAGATAACCCTGAAGCTTGAGCACCATCACTGCTTGTCGTTAATTGCTGGTTTATGCTTCTCATGAGGAGTACATTACAAGGTTCACAAATGTAATCTTCCTTTGTAATCTGAAATAGGAAAGGCAATATAAACTTCTTTTACATACAATTGATATAGGTAATAGTTTTAATGCCAAGATTAACAGTTCAAAACGAAACACGAAATAACAAGACAAAACTGTATTAGTTTTATCCCATCTTTCGGTCATTTGCGTGTGTGTTGTCAGTTGTCATACATAATAAAGAAGCGCCAGACAGTTAGTTTGATTGACATCATAGATAGTTTTAGATTAAACATTATAAAAAAAAATACTTACGATTACTGGTGATATCCACTCGCTAAGAAGCGAAATAACTCTTGTGTTGAGCTCATAAACGAGATAACGTCGGAACGTATTTAGGCAGACGTTGCAGTTTAAGCAAAGTATACGTCGGCTTTTTGTTGACGGCGCCATTATCAAGAGGGCGGATTTACAACAATATGGAAAGCAAAGGTCGTCAGATGAGGAAGATATCGAGGTCCAGGGGGCAGCAATAAGGTCGTAAACAAAGGTATCACACACAAAATAGCACAGTACACAACGAGACGCACACGCACCAACGAAGGACTGCGCCAATTTCAATCGTAGAACTGTCAAATGTAAAAAAAATCCGTTTCTATCATCCGAACTCAACTACAGACTGAATGATTAATTTATTTAATCAATATTTTATTTTCAATGAATCTGTGTTAAACAAAGACTAATAAAAAATAACATATTGATTGAATAAAATGTAAAATAATGTATAAAACTCAGAAACAGAGATTAATAAAGTCAAGTAGTAGTGCGTGAAACGGAACGTGGTAGCAAAAGGTCTCACTATTTTTATATAATCTATGGCAAAAGGCAATTGAGGTGCGTTCAAAACATGGTAATATGTAACCCTAAACGTAGAATAAGTTTATAGAAAAACTTAAAAATGTTTTTTTCCTGCGTTTCTTTTAAAATTGTTTTTGGCGTATTAGATACATAATATAATTGGCTAAATTTTAACATTTATTTCATTACTATACAAAGCCAGGTGAAAAATGGTCATTCCTCTTTATTGTTCATAAAATAAATACACGTTGTATAAAATGTATGCATGACACGAATAAAGGAATATAAATAGCATTATGGAAATAAAGCGAAATATTTTAACAAGCGCTAACAGCCGCGCCAACACCAAACGTGAGATTTGTGTAAACTCTACGGATTTAACAACAGAGAGGAAATCCTCAGAGAATCCCTTTCTCCTCGCTACGACACTCCATTTATTTGAAATATTTGTGTAAAGAGAATGGCACAAAAACATGAAAAATACCAAGAATAAAATCTCTGATCGATTCGATTGTGTTTGAAAGTAACAAACGCGCCTTTATTATATCAAATAAAAGCTTGACTTGATTTCGCGAAACTTTGATAACACACAAGTAATAACCTTTTTTTTTCTGGCAAACTGTTCTGAACAAAATAAAGTTGTTTAAAATTTGAAGCTGTTGACTTTAAAGTAACTTTTGTCAAGGTGCATGAAGGTGGGATAATTTTGATATTGCGGCTCGTACGAAATATGCTGAAAGTTGTCCATCAGCGAGATTGACACATTAGCAGCGGAGCTAAGTGCATGAGGTTGTGCGGCACAAAGGCAAGATGCTGATGCACTCTCTTTGCTCTCACAGTTATTGTCCCTGCATGAGTCCCTTCATACAGCCGCGTTTTGTTTCCTGAGGTAACTTCTTTGTTACACGGTCGTATTTTCACCGCGGAAAACTGGTTCGTACGTCCCCAATTTTTGTCGTATGGTGCGCGCCGAAACGCGTACTACCTTTACTCATAAAAGGATTTATGTTTCACGTCTAATAATATGAAGGCAATAATATTGCCGACGTAACGTAACGTAACGTTTACGTTTAGCAGTTGAAGCGACATGCGACGGATTGAGTAGTTGAATAATATTTTTTTTATTAATAGTTTGAAAAAGTAACTTTATCTAAAATCGCAAACAGAAAACAGTCACGTAACAGAAAAAGGGTATACAAACTAAAATGTGACGTCACCGCCATTAAATAATGCGCGTACCGAAGAAATATCGGAATTTTCTCACCAAGCCTCCACTCTTCCTAATATCAATATTCTAAATGCTAATTTCTTCTTCTAAAGATTTCTTTAGCGTTATTTATTGTTTAGTTTAAAATTTACACAAGAAAATACCCAATTGTAAACACGTAGCGACATCGCATATTGATTGATTACACCACAGTTATTGGTTCAATTGGAAGTAATGGCCATTTTGTTCGACGATCCATTGACTCACAATTTAAATGTGGACGCATTACAATCGAGCAATTGTTTAAGAATTGTGACGGGTGTCGTTTGTTAAGATAAGAACTGTTGTTATTAAAAGTTGAGTAATCACCGGTTTCCTTGCGTGATCACATCAGAAATGAAGATATTGTGGATATCTTCATGAGAACTAAGGTTACCGACATAGCTCAATGAATCGCAAACTGCAAGTGCTTTGCTTAAGTGCAAATGGTTTAAGTGCGTAGTTTGCATAACTTAAGTGACAATGAGCAAATTGTACGCAGAACATATTATGGTCGATGGGGACGAAAAATTCTGGAGTGGCGACCACGTACCAGAAGACGCTGCATTGGAACTCCTACAAGGTGGACCGACGACCTGGTGAGGGTCACGGGAATCAGATGGATGCGAGACGCACAGGACCGGTCGTTGTGGCGACGCTTGGGGGAGGCCTATGTCCAACAGTGGACGTCTTTCGGCTGAAATGATGATGATGAATCACCGGTTGGTTAATTCAAGGATGATAAATACCAACATGTTAGTGTTGGTCAGTGGTGTAACTATAGGGTGGCAAGGCTGGCAAATGCCACGAGCCTCAGGCCCAACGGGGCCCCCGGTCTCAGAGGCCGCGAGCTCAGAAGAAGTAACCCAAAATATATAAAAAAGACGTGTGGCACTCGGGGACTGCCGCGGTCAAGCTATTGCATAGCATTTTTATCAACTTATGCAATTATAATTATTTATTTTATTAATGCAGTATTTTTTTTTCTTTGTTTTTTTTTCTTTGATATTTATTGAAGTTACACTTTCACACATTGAATTGAATTTTGATTGATTGTTCACTCATTTGTTTTGTTATCGGTCACCACACTCAAAAAACAAATGAGTGGGGGGTGTTAGGTTATTTTCGTTACGGAATTTCTGGGTTCGGTCTCCACGCTTAAGGCCCGCGATAGAAGCTATGCAATAGCTTAAAAAAAATATTAAAATGAAATCACAACGTAACGTGATTTATCGGGGGCCCCATCTAATGAATTTGCCACGGGCCTCAGATGATATAATTACGCCACTGGTGTTGGTAATTGTATGCAACATTAAATGCACCGGGGTTCATTGTAACGAGGGTGAGGTGTGTCTGACAGCTACAGGAACACGAATGACTGCACCCCTGTGGCTGGGAATCCCATGATTCCAAAACCGAGTAACGTCACGTAACGCGATCATATCGCTATACTAACTAACGTCGCGAGCCTGCCTACTACGCACCCCTCTGCTACTTCAATGTCATATCTGATATTGCAGTCTTTGAAAGCTTTTAATTTAATAAAAACCTTTCGTAAAACATGCAATTCATAGCAGAAATGAATTTGTTTTCATGTGATTTTTTTCTTTTCAAGGAAAACATCGTGAGGAATCCGCATGCCCTAGAACGAAAAATTCGAAGATAGGTGTGTGATTTGCATTGGGCCCGCGTTATTATTATTATTCTCTTTATTCAATTTTTTTACATATAAAATTACATTTTTAAATATTTTTTAACAAAATTATACAAAAGAAAAAAAAACATTTAAAAATATAAAAATATAGTTATCTACCGGTGTCGGGAGCAGGGTCCTAGCTACCGGTGGTTAGGGCTCCAGAGACAGGAACCTCCTCACAATGCGAGCCGTATCGAGGAGTACTGCCTTCTGTATCAGGCCCTTGATCCACCCGTGCAACGATAGCTTCGACAGATGGTCGTCGAAGCTTTTGGCTATAGGGCCATTAGCGGTCACAACAATCGGCACAATGATAGCCGAGTCCACATTCCACATGTCGACAACCTCGTGTGCTAAGTCAAGATATTTTATTTGTTTTCATTATTATTATTCCTTCCTAGAAATAAAGCCTGAGTGCAAGCAGTGAAAATATTAAAAGGCTGATTATGCTATGTCATGCTTATGCTATGATTTTCTTTATGTAGGTACCAGTTCTAAGCGTAAAAGGCCATTCTCATTCTTGATTATGAATATTCCATATTCCACACAAAACCCCTAACCCGTTTATAACAAGAGAATTAATGAGTAAAGCAAGCTAGGAACGAGCAAGAACACTCAATGAAAGCATTCAAAACGCTTTACAAGATCATTTACGTTTTAAAGCACGCAGTGTTCACGAGTAACACACACGATTACATTCAATTAATTTGTTCGCTGGTTGGAAGTGGGACGAAGAGTTAGCTCAGCGACTGTGAGCGATTTATTTAAACCCAGATATTCGGCGTTTCACACACGACTGCCGGTGTATTAGACGCGATAATGTCAGGGATTTGTTATCGCCCTTCCACATCAAACCCTCTAATTCATACAGCTTACCTCATTTGCTGAAGCAGAGTTGAATTTCACAACCTTTTTTGAAAACTATACGGTGTAAAGGCCTTTCTATCGATCCGATCAAGCTCTGAGCTCCGTTTGAACGTAAAGCATGATTTTTTAAAGAACTCGTGTAAATCGATGTTCGTGATCACGGCTCCAGTGCCCGCGCAGCTCTTTGAGGGTTCCGGTGCACTTCTCGATTGCTCGATCAGTAATTTAATTAAAGTGAGTGCGCATCAGAAATGCCGAGAGGTAAACGGGAGCCTCGCTTTGCTGGGCCCGACACGACGTCTACTGGGAGCACGCTTTTATTTGAACTAAGGCGAATTTCAGGCATCTTCTCTTGAACACACTCGTGAAGAAGCCGATGTTCTAATTGTTAGAAGAAGCGTGCTATCAACCCTCAAAGGAATAAAATCACCGGAACGTTAAGAGAATGATAGTTTCATAGGTTTATTTAACATCCTTTTAAGCCAATTATATACTGTTGTTATTATACGCATAATCAAAACACAGAGGACATAATTTCTCATAAATGTCAATTAGTGTTTAAAAGCCGAACATTTAAACCCACTTAGTTTGTTTATTATAAAATATTTATCAACGCATTATATTACGATCAGAGTTAAGCGGATGATGACTGTTATATAAGCATTAGGTACAATACAAACCCGAAAACAAAGCTCTTCATATTATAAATATTGGGTTTATAAAGCCATAATAATAAAAATCGTGAAAGAAATAGTTAAGTAGACAGAATTACAGGGTTTCGGTACAAAAGGCAGCGTTTTTCTTCCATTTCTTTTGTAATAGCAATTCGAGTTGATTAGACGGACGTGGATTCAGGATAAAGGTATTATCTGGTGAGCGTACCTGCCAGTAAAGGGTATTATCGCATGGTTTTGTAACCGCTGAAAGCCGAGCTTCAAGTTAATTAACGTTCGTACTCGTTCCGTGTTCACTAATGAATAAAACCAAATAAGTATAGTGTACCAGCAAGCAATACTACAAAAGCCTAATGCTCAGCAAAAAGTCTGAGCTTTTGTAGATACTGAACACTATTGTCTGCCTTAAATCTCTAGAACTACAGGTTGTAATGGAAAGATGTGATCATACTTCAAAATCAAGACTACCGACATAGCACGTACAATCGCCAAACTTAAGTGGCAGTAGGCAGGGCACATTGCTTGCAGAACAGGTGGCCGTTGGGGCCGAAAGGGTCTGGAGTGGCGACCGCGTACCGGAAAACGTAGTGTTGGAAGTCCTTCTACAAGGTGGACCGGTGACCTGGTGAAGGTTGTGGGAATCAAATGGATGCGCGACACACAGGATCGTTCATTGTGTCCACACTTGGGGGAGGAATATGTCCAACAGTGGAGGTCTATCTACTTACTAGATACCTTAAATTCTATTTCTGCCTATCGAAATTAAAAACTATTTTCAATTTTTTTTTTGTCAGTATATCTCTATGCAGAAATGTGGTTCTTTATCATGACAGACGCAGCTTTAAAAATGTAACCTCACCCTGTACAACGCGACTTTCCCTGCTGCAATAAAACATTGGGGTGCTTTATCGGTTGGAATATTTGCAAACTTGCAGTAGCAGATACGAAGTATCAGCTAATGTTTCTCTAAAGCTTATTGACTGTAAAACCATAAAATTTCATCGACTTTTTTTTTATAAAAAAAGCTCGCTATGTAGTGTTATATAAGTTTTGTTGTGTCAATGTAACTAGGTTAGTCGATCACTTTAATTAAAATTCAATGGATAAGTACCTACTACTTACTACGTGTAGTAATGAGTAGTGCGTGTCCACGACGTATCATTAAGTAAATAATAATAGACACGATGAATGGACACGACGCGGGTGTCCCCCTGCTCAGTGGCGACTAGGGCTTTCAAATACCGGACTTTTTCAATACCGGTATCAATACCGGTATTAGAATATTCAATACCGGGATCACGTGATCACGGTATTGAACTCATTTTTTTTTACTAGTTCTGTCACTAGTGCTAGTGACTGTAACCCCGTCTCATAGGAACTTTAATTAGGAAATTAATAAAACCATTTAAATACGTATTTTTGTTTTCGAATCAGTGTTTATTCTCTCTTAACCGTTCTAATAAGGTTTTAGTAAGCATGGCGCTGCCGTACTGATTGTTTACCGGCGATTAGCAAATAAGGTTTATTAATTCATTAAACCCCAAGCGAACGCCGGCGTTCGCGCACCTATTGTCTTTCAATTGTGTCTAATTATCACAATTAAAAGGTTAAAGCCATAAATCTGCGTAAGGTTTAGGTTTATTTGACGCTGTAACTTTTTTACGACATTTCTAATAAGGTTAAAACGCAGTTCTCAGGTTCAAGTAAGCATGGCGCTGCCGTACCTATAGTTTACTGCCTGATACATTCGATGTGTACCTATACTGCCCTTAGAGGTCAGCAAGCGTCAAGACTCGTGTCTTACTTATTATTATATGAATATTTCACATGTACTTGTTGTACCAAACTACGAATAAGTACTAATTAGGCAAAATTACTAATATTTGAAGTTAAAAAGAAAGCCATATCCAAAGCGCTCAAATATTCAATTTGTACTTTTTAATTGTAGATCTAACGGATAACGTGAATCGTTAAAGTAAAAATGATATTAAACAAAGTGGAAAATGACACAATTCTAGATGCTTCAATTTGTTTTTAATTCGTAATTCGTCATTACTTCACAAAAAAAAAAATACGATCGCGTGATTCGTTGAGAATTGAGACAAACCCCATAAAATACAAGTATTAATATCATGTACCATGTTGCTCGTCAAAATTACACACTTATAAAAAATACACAATGACCAAGTTCACATGCACATGTTACCCGGGCGCCTTTGTGATACTGACTAACAAAACAATAACGTCGTATAGGGCCTATTACACTACGCGTTTTCAGACCATTTTAGTCTATGGTTCGACGTATCGCGATTGGCGCTTAATATAAGTGTGAGAATAATATTACATCGTAATTTATATTATATAATACAACTTCTTGCTACTTATTACAACAAAACACAATAATTTATATTAAAGATTATAATACCGTAATCACGGTATTGGCTCGCCAATACCGTGATTGAAAAATGACCAAAATATATCCGTGATCACGGTATTACGGGATCCCGTAATACCGGTATTGAAAGCCCTAGTGGCGACGCAACCATGCTCCCGACTAATTACATTATTAAAACTTCATTGATGACACCATTATTAATACGTGTTTATACTGAGCTTATAGGCTACCATGTTATTATAATTCTCAGATTGATACACAGTCTGTGGTCAGCTTTAATTTAAACGCTGTAATAGCTTCCATTGGAGGTTTAATAGACCGAAATCAAAACCGCACATCAACTATCGTATAATAGCAACATTATTGAAATTGTAGTAGTGATGAAATTGTTCTCAATTTCAGTACAGACCGTTTCAGAAAGCAATATTTGGAGACTAAATGGTCTAAATGAGAGAGACTTTTGAACTCAAATTAACTTGCTGCCAATTTCAAAGAGCATGAACGCAAAACCAGAGAAAAGTATACCAAAATAGGGGTCTACGATAAATTGGCATTAGCTAAACGTTATTGTATTTGGAGCATTTGTCCTTCTAAGTATTACAAGGATCCGTGCTGAATAGAAATGCGCGGTCGGGTATTATTTCATTAGTAAACTGAGCTGACGAAATATTTACAAGACTTGACAGGGTAAATGACGTGATAGGTGGATTGGACGTGTTCAGGCTTGGGAGCGGATAGCGCAGCGTGCGAACCGGCGAGCGTCGCCGGGCCATCGGCGCTCGGCACCCGGGCCATTTACATAACCGGACGTGTCTCGAATAATATGGAAATGGTCGGCGCCCTGCGAGGAAGCGCGCCTGCACTCCGACCTACCGTCACTCCGATATTGCCTCCATTTAGAACGGGAATGCAATCTCGTTGATGCTAATGTAATGTATGTGCGTACATTGAAGCATGACGCCCGCGCCTCCAACCGTTCATAGACCGCACCTTTTGTCACAAAAGATTTAGTGCAACTTAAACATTCTGCATTTCAAACGATTGCTTTCATTACTTGTAGCCGTAGCGCAAACAGCCACAAAGTTGTGCACAAGCTTGGAAAGTTTGAAACTATAATATTGAATCTTGAAAATAATTTAGACTTAGGAGACATGTGCAAATTACGTAAGCCTGACAGCATAATTTCAATTAATTATCTCTTTCTCTTGCGTTGGCAGATAAACGAGTCCCGAGGGCGCCGTCCGGGCTGAAAACATGAAACTTTGTACACATCCAGCGCCGAGCCCGCCCACCGACTGCTCCAGGATCCTAACTTTTGAATTATGTATCCTTTGGAGCTTTTTTACACAACCCAAGTGTCAAGAAAACTCGACACTTCCCGAACCTGTCCAAGATTTTGAATAAGTACGTAAGTTAACACCATTTACTTTCCAAATTCTAATAAAAGCATCTAGATGCCGTTTGAACACTAAATGGGTTTCGAAAACATGTTACGATTGGAAAAAAGTAGTTCGTAGCGTGGGCCGGCGGTGTTCGCGTGCGATATGTCGGCGTCGGAGTGGCAGCCAGCCTCCCAAGCGAACAATGACTTCAGCATCGGGTCGAACTCAATTTCACGCGTGATTTGTACACTTTTATTTCATTTCCACTCCAGCTGAATTGCCGATAGAGGAACTGGCGGCTGTATTAAGCTATTCTTATAGAAAAACCTAAAGTAACACTATCAATACTATATAACTTAAATGATGTAAGTACCTAATTGAAACGATAACGTAAAACATAGTTTGTCAAACCTTTTATCAATATGTATAGTAAGTTTTAAATAATATATGAACTATAGAAAGACGATAAATAACGTTTGCTAGTGTTATACCGTTTTCAGGCGAACAATGCTGTGTAAAATGGTTAGGGCGTCGCATAGCGCAACTTGACAAACAGCGGCTCGTGTAGCAACATCTTGCGGCTCACGGCAAAGTCGAGCCGACAACTTGATATATTGGGTTGCTTTGTGAGGAGAGCGGGTAAACACACGCAACCCGAGCGCCGCTCCCGCCACGCGCACCCCGCGCCGATAACGTCCTCCAGGACGCGGCTACTAAATTATTTTTTTATCTTCAACTCTTGCACAAGTCTTCGCACTTATCTAAAGCGTTTGGAAAGTTGAAAAGAATCGTTAAATGGAATCGTCAACTCGAAAGATAACATTCACAAAAGCTATAGATACTTGTTAAAAATTTAATTAATCCTTCCCTCAAGAGCTGTAAGCTTCTTATTCAATTTTAACAAAACCTCGTCTCCATTTCGCACCTCATGCGATAGGTATCATTTTATGTAAAAATTGGTTAAAATTCAAGAGTCATATGCTGAGCAAACGAGCGTACGAACATCACGAGAGCAGCAAAATTCCACGGCTGGGTAGACAAGCCGCGTCGCTGGGAACTTTATGAGCGGCAAACGATGCGTATGTGCACGACAGTAAAGGCGGTACGTCGATAAAAAGTCCATTGTCGACACCGGGCCGCTTAAGGGTTCGCAAATGACGGGAGGAGCACGAGGAAACGCGATAAAAACTGAGGACGACCGCCTACGTGCCGGCGAACGGCAAAGCGATGCTATGTTAGGTTAAGACCTCGACAAGCGTGAAATTTGATTGGCGTCCACAAAGTCAATGTTGGCCAAAAGAAACCGGCTTAGTTGTACTCAAACCTCGGCTGATAGACGCTGGCGAAGAAATACCTCGTCTATTACGAAGGGTTCATTACCTGAAACAAACAAATATTTTCATTAAATAAACAGTATTATTTGAGGCTACGCGAGAAGCTAAATTGTAACCAATTTATCTGACCAAGACCAATTAACTATGGATTATTGAATAACACTGCGGCGACCTAATGTATGTAAGTACCTAATTAAAATTAGGTAAACTGGGCCCTGCTAAGTAGTACAAATACAAATTTCATTAAAACTTGTTCTGAGATAAATAATTGGATTCTATAAATCTCTCTCTGAGCAACATTACTTTGATCAGCAACGGAATTTATCGTTTCATTAAGAAATTCTTCGGTCAAAGAAATTTCCAATATAATGTAGGTATGTATGTCTATGAAAATGGCTTCCGGCTATAGGAAAACAGCAAAAAGTTACATAAGCGATATAGGTAAGTTTTTATTTTAAACTCCTACATAGTAAGTAGTCGGTAGGCCGTTGTTTGTTATTTCACTAATCCAGTTTATGTCAACACTTAGCGCCCACTAAACTAAACAATGCGTTTCGAAATACTTCACGCACATGCGGAACTATTATGGTTCAACCGATATTATAAATAAATAAATAGTGGGTAGTGTACACTAGCATGTTGTGGAGGTACCACAAAGGGCGTTATGAACTTTTGAAAGTAGGTTAATTCAGAATCGCTCAATCCGTTGCGTGACTCGGCAAACGGTCGCCTGGCCGACCAGCTTCGTGTCTTTCAGTCGCCCTCTGACTGTACAAAAGTTACATTTTCACGTTGTGTTTGTAAAACGTGGAATAGTTCCACAAAGCCGCTTCTCTGTTTCACACGAAACCGTTCGATTCGTCGGTTGCTTTGCAAGTTTGGAACGAACGAAGGGCGTTGTCTGCGTCCATTATGCAAATGGAGGCTTCGCGTTCCGCGGTGATCGTATTTAGCCGATCTATTCACAGAGCCTGCTCGACAGATGAAAGGATTCTACTACAACTTTGATCGCAGCTTCGGCTAGCTCGTAAATAGAATAAATGCTGGCTAGTTCCACGCTAACACTGAAACGCAAACAATACAAATACTTTTTTCTCGTTTGAATTGCGAGCGCGGCTAAAGTTTTGTTAAAATACAGCCTTTATTCAAATAACGTTTGGAATTCAGCGGCAGGTATTTCTGTTGAGTTTATCGCTTTGTATTTTTCACTTAACTACTATTGTATTAAGTATGTCGTTTCATTGTCGACTTTACATTTTCTCATTTTATGCTGGTGCTGGTATTTGCCGGAGGTACGAAATATTGTTGAAAAAAGCTCATTTAATGTTGTGTGCACAAAATGTTGATACAAGTAATGGTTGTATAATGATGATCAGGGTGTATCATGTGTGTTGTGTCGGGGGTGCGGGGGTGTGGGGCGCGGCCGTCGTGCTCCACTCCGGAGAGTGGCGACACGAGCCGACAAGTGTTGTGATACCATCGCGCTAATGTGTTCTGCTATAATCGATACCGACACACGAAAGCGGAATTTTTATCACTCCATATAATGTGGTATTGAACAGTTTCATGAGGCCATTGACTTGGCATGCGGTTAATGTAAAAGTAGATATTTCCTTAGTCAACAAAGTTTTTCTTTTACAACGTCGTTAAAAGCTGGCTAATGTTTCTACAAATAGATATCATGTTTATAATCGTTATAATTTTTCTATTTTTTCTAGCAGACGCTTGGAGTCTGGAAGACCTATCTGTATCAACATAAGCGTGAGAGTCAGGCAGATAATAGTAATTATAATAACTAGCCCACATCCTCCCTTTGTACACTTATCTTTAATAGAACCGAACGGGTATTAGCTTAATTAGTAATCTCTTTACTAATCTCGTAATGTCCAGAAAGTGCTTCCCACGGCATGATACATTACCCTTCCCCGGATGTTTACAAAGGACACATGTAGGTACTGGCTTACGTAAGTTGGCTTCGTAGATACTCCGAAGTACTTATATAGTTATTCGGGAGCTTTTCCAGACCCATTTATGTATGAAAAAATACGTGCTTTCGTAAATTAAGGTTACATTTTTCTCGACTTTTCTTCATAGTTCAAGTTCGGAACAAAACTAAATAAAATAGTTTACAAGGGTTTCTCCCATAGGATACAACACCCTTGCTAACTTTATTTATGACTGAAATTCGGTCTTGTAATACTTTTACTGAAAATGAAAACGTGATAAACAATATAATAAACTAGCTATCGTTCGTATGAATTGGTTTTTTTTTTGTGGTTAAAAATCATGCAAATGACATCCCCCGAGGGCGGAGCGGGAGATAGTGTCAGACTCTTACTGACTAAAAAACCCACCCCGTTCCTTCTTGCCTTTCATACCGGGCCGAGCTTTCCTTTCGGAGCTACACCCTGGCCCCAATAGGCTTCGATCCAGCTGGGCCCCTGCTGTATGAATTGGGGTTATAGCTGAAGCAAAGTCGAAGCCAGTCAAAAACTGGCCTGTCCTTTCCTGGGGTTAAAACTTACTCCGCACAAATTTTTGTCTATATTTCTACAATTTGAATAGTGGAAAACTATCCCAAAGGAAAAAAAATCCGGGATAAAGCTCTTCAGTGCTATTCCAAGACATAGTCTGCCTGTATACCAAGTTTCATCGAAAGCCGTTCAGCCGTTCGGGCGTAAAAAAGTAACAAATACTTATAAACAAACTCACAAACTTTCGCCATAATAAAATTAGTGTATATGATATAATGAATTGTAGTTCGTATGTGGCGAGGGAGTTCTGTGTACTCAGAATGACAATACACTAAATGATGTTTGCACACACGGCTGGCACTAGGGGAGTGCCTTCACGACAATTTCGCTTGTGTAACTGTTGCGTCACTCCAAATGTATGAACAGCACATGACACACATAGTGTGCAGGATATTGCTCACTAGAGCACTGATAGAAGTCACTAATAGGCAACGTAATTTGGTAGTTGTGAAAGCACAGTCATTAATCCAACTCGTTTTAGCGCTTGCAACTACATTCGCTCTACTCTATTAAAATTAAGGCCAGGTTTTTCTAAATTTGTACTTTTAGGGTTCTGTAGGTACCTCAAAAGGAAAAAACGGAACCCTTATGGGATCACTTTGTTGTCCGTCTGTCCGTCCGTCTGTCTGTCAAGAACCTTTATCTCGGGAATGCGTGGAGGTATCTAGTTGAAATTAAAACCATATTTAGGTCTGCGGTCTCTTGAAGCAGCTGTGAAAAAATCAAACTTCTAAGTTGACGGAAAAAAGAGATGGCAGTTTATATCGAATAAAACGTATATTTCGACACTCAAGGGAACCAAAATACTAGGGTAAATATTTCCCGTTGACCCAGAATCCTATAAATCAAAAAACTGAAGTTGTTACTAAAAATTGTTTTTTTTTTGGCTATTTGGTAAAATCAGCGAGCCTCCAATCGGGAATTGAACTCTTTACATAGGTACGCAACCCTCAGGGCACGTGTCGCACTTGCCCAGTCTTTAAACCTCTGGAAATCAACAAATATAAAAGAGAATACCTTAAAAAAATACTTTATTAAAATTGACAACATAACCACCTTGGTAATAATCAAAACAAGATATAAATTAGTGGACCTATATCTACGAGATTACGTCACGGATATATTTGAAAAATACATAAAATAATAAATCTTGTTTTAAAAGGGTCTGGTAAAAGAAAAAATCTAGAATGGTTACTATTTTTTTTTTTTATAAAAATAAAATCGCTGTTACGGGTCCGTGAAGACGACATGAAATCCGGGCCAGTGTCTACAAAATACTCCGTGACTACAACCCGTTCATTCTAGATCAGCTTTCATGAAAACCCAAGTTTCATTTTTAATTCTTGTAAAATATGATATTCGCTCGGCGCTAGTAATTTGTTGTTGCGGTCGTACCCGCGGAACCCGCATCTAGCTGAAGGTTTCATTTAAAGATATTGCACCGACTCCGCACTAATATTGCCAACGTTGTGACGTAACAGCTCTATTGATCGAGGAAATGAGAAAGAACCAATTTTAAAACAGAGAAAAGAAAATGCCTCCGCGTCCACCAAGTTAATGGACAGACCTCGTGTAGGGACCCAAAATAACAACGATGAGGTTAAAAGTGAAACATCAGGTTTCATTTAGAGAATTTAATTTCAGAACCCAACGCTGGAAAAGTCTATCGAAAAAGGAAGATTTTTATATTACTTTCACAATAAAAAAGCAAAAGAGCAACCCTTCACGTAAAAGAAAGGATAAAACATTTCGAACTCCGAAAATCATTTCAGCATTCGTTAAGTTTAAAACTGTGTCACAAAATGCCTAGTCGGCACATTATCTGTCTATCGACATCTGCGACACCAATTCGTTCTGCGTCACGTACTGCGAACAAACTTCATGGGGAAACTTTAATTGGAAAATACTCCTAGTTTGCTCAGAATAGGTGTTTTTAGCGCTATCAGCTGTAAGCTGTGCACCCAAAACTATTGATTATTCAACTATTCGATGTTACTGTAAGCTAAGATTACAGCTTTCTTGTTGTACTAGATTAAGTTTTGCTCTGATAAAATAAAGTATAAAATATTCATGTATTGGTTTTGCTTCACAGTTTCGTAAACGAAATTATTTTGGCAAGGATATACTCGTAGCATAATGATCACTATCACACCAACCAAATACGAATTCGTGGTCTGTCTGAGAATATTATGCTATTAGTATGCAAGTGAAATGATCCTGCAGCTGCACACTTCTGATAAGATCCGGTCATCTCTTAGGTGGTTACGACATTCGAGAACATCCTATTAGTAACTGATAGGATAAATGCACGTTTATCACAGATCACACAAACATTAATGGAAATAAACATTCACATCAATATTCCAATCATATTTTGCAATCAAACTTCGCAATCAAGCGTCACACAATGTAGGCATCCAGACATTGTGTCCTGCAATCGAAAAATAAAATCTAGATAGGAATTCGAGCGAGTATTTAGCCGCCCACCGCCCAAACATAACTGCTATCGATTGGAACTTAATAATAGAGCTATGTCAGTCGCTCGAATGATACATGAGCGACCGATTATGCGAAAAGCAATATCGCCCACCATAAATATTAGCTCGGGACTGGAAAAAGAGTAATTCGGAATAAATTCAATTAACTTCGACTATCAGTCTTGTGTGGCCGCGTGATAAAGTTGCGTTTACAATTGAATTGAATTTCTTTGAAACTGGTTACAATAAAAGTAATTCCGACTTATTAGATTTTGGGCACATTTTATCAAGTTTAGTAGAACTTTTTACATTCAAAATAGAACAAGGTACTATTATGTTCTCGTATAACAATGGATATTCCGAAACTACGATAAACAATTTTAACAATGAGGGACATAAATCGAGTAGCATGTTGCAGCTTGCAGCCGATTGTATTCTAGCCTGGCTGATGAAATAGATGCTGCATATTATATCAGCAGCGAGTGCTCGGGAGCCAGCTGTGCCGGCGCGCATCATGCGACCCCATGTAATGAGGCCGCGCTGACTACCGCACGGTGTAAGTAAGCTCCTTCGTTTGCTATGCTAATTGGTCGGATAAGCTACCAACACGTACCGACCTGCCTAATTAGAAATCCGTGGAAAAATAGTGGCTTTGCAACGTATACATAATGAAGCAGCTCCAAGTTAGAGTTACGAACTTTGAATTGACGGTGCCACTGCGTACCGTCGCAGACACATTATTGTCATGTTTATAATTTTATTAGGAACCGGAAGCAGAAAGTTTTAATTCGGCTGTTTGATAGAATAATAAGAAATTACGTTTATATTTTATTTTATTATACAAGCTATAACGAAGTTTGTGACCGCGGCGAAGAATTTAGGTTTACAACTTCTTTAAGTAGAAGTAATTTGATTTGAGAGCGCGTAGCGTAGCTCGTAGCAGCGCTACGCGACCGTAGTTTATTTCCTCAGTCACTAATTAACGCTGTCAACATGATGCGAGCAACAAAAAGTTGTGAAAACTAAAAACAGCGGCGTACTTGTGTTGTGTGAGCCTTTCATACGCATGCATGTTCTCACATGTAAAGTATTCACACGCTCGCTCGCATCGCTAATGAAGTTTTTCGCGTCGCGCCGCTCTCGTCTAATTTGCGTATTTTTATTACCTAGTGAAAAGTTTTCTTTGCATAAGATGTCCAGACAGAATAATGGCAAGTTTATTTACAACGAGTTCTGTAATACATTAAAACTTTCACCATTATGTATTTTTTGTACTTTATATTCATGTTATGAAAAAGTAGCTACTGAAGAGATATCTAAGAATTCTTTTAATATAATAACTTATTTCATAGTACATTAAGTTCTGTCTTTTTCTCACATTAAGGAAAATTTTAAAGGAAAAAAGAGACTAATCAAAACACGATATTTCTTAGCTTATTTCCGTTTGCACGCACACTGTTTACAAAGTTTGGTACAAACTCAATAATGGCCTTGTCACTATTGCACTCCCGGTACCCAAATCACATTACGAGGCGAAACGCGAAAAATAAGGGGAGGATTTTTTACTTTTCTCTCCACATTTTGTGTCTGAAATGGTATTTATCAGGATCGAACAATACGCTTTTACTTTCAGACTCCAGTTCGGATGGTAAAAGTCAATTGATGTGAAATAAAAGTAATATGAAAGATACAGCCGACTTCGTGGAAAGAATACGAAAATAAACGAGTTTTTAGTCTTTACTCCTTTGATCGAACCAATAAAGTGTTTATATTAAAGAACTTTACAAGTATACAACTTCGGTTCTCCCTTACCACTCTCTCCAAATCGTCTAATCCACTCAGACATCGATTCCTGCTTTTGCTGTTAATTAAAGTGTAGCAGATTAACATTTAATCAATAAACTTGGGTACAACTTGAAGGCACTTAGCATCATCTTCAATTAGTAGTCAAAGACGACTCGATCCTCCTATTGAGCGGGCACCACAAAGCTTACACATTGTTCAGTTAACGAACACTAACAAGAGCGTGCTCTATCTACAACGCCGAACACATCAATTAATAGCTATTTCTAGGCACTGTATGACTAATTCCACGTGAATTTAACAACCGATCTTTATGCCGGAGCTATGTAGATTATCCATTTGAACCGGAATATTTTCCACGTTAGGGCTTGTTCACATTGTGCGGGACCGGTGGATTTGCCGGAAACCGGCTCCCGGGCCATAGTGTTCACATTACACCGAATCCCATAAGAAAACCGGACAGTTAAGTACTCACCTCAGTCGAATTATGCACACAGAGAGCACAGGGCGTGTGTGTGCACAGTAGACGACAAAAATTGTTGTGTTGTGGTGGTACTTACAATTACCGTCACTAATCTTGATCGCTGGCTTCAAGTTGCGCAGAAGTCAACTTTTCGGTATCTTTAGTGGTGCGTAGTGAGACGCGGGGGCGGGGAGTGTCAGTGATTGGCTCGCCGCACCATCGTGTCATAGACGTCACTCGTGATTTGTTGCCTGCGTTGTTGCATGTATCTAACAACGTAAACGATTGGGTCGCCAATGTATGGAATGCGCAAAGCGATCCCCACTCTGACGCCGAGCGCTCAAGATCCGTTTCGGCAATTGTATCTAGCCACATTAGCACGGTACGTAAGCGATATAGAACGGCAGTTGACTGTGGCACGTTGCCGCGTCGGTCGTGTAGGTAAATATGCAACACGGTACGGCGCGGCCGGCGCCGCGTCCTTTAAGTACACGACTAGGCAACATCACACACCCTTTAGGTGAAGACTGATCGCGAAATTTTTGACGACGCAGCATCAAAGCAGCGAACATACATGTAACGCCAGGCGCCGTGCGATATCACGTTAATGACGCGCCGTGGTAATGTGGCCAGACCCTTATTGTAAGTTTGTGTAGGTAAGTGTGCAAAATCGAATAATCGTACATTGTAGGCAGATAATTAGTACGGTTGGATCGGTAGTCGATTGACTATTTCCCGTTGTACCCCTCTATTAGTTGATTTGAAGCAGTAAACAGATAAACAACGCATAAATACATATTTATTGCGATTCCATATTCCGGCTACCTTACGCTCAAAATGCTGCATAAATTACAATTTGTTTTTGCTGTGATTTTTGTATATACGTCTAAAAATATGACTTGTATAAAGAGGAGCATGAACGTACAATTTATTAAAGCCCCAGGCACGTGGACCCGAGGGATCCGGGCTGGACAAAGGCTCAAATTCTCATTACATAACGGAATTTCACAGCAATATTCAAGTTTGAAAAATAAACAGGGTTGGTGCTTATTTATTACCGAGTTCCAATATCCAATATGTGTCCCATTATATAATATTTACCAATATATGTGCGGTAGGTAGAAAGATACTTTTCGATATAAAATTTAACGAGTAAAAGAGTCAAAGATGCGAAGTAAAGAGCACAACGAAGTTTAATTGGAAATGTCTTCTGAAATTGATAGGTAGCGTTTTAAGAAGTTTAGCCAATTTGCTTCGGGAATTTGAGAACGACTTTGGATTTCATTTCCTCGATCTCCGCCTTCAGTAATTCAAATTTCAGCGAAAACTGTCTTTATACAAAACGAAGTACCAATAAGTAAAACGTTTTCATGGCGTGTAAGCAAAGTTTGTACACTAAGTTAATGTTCAACAGATAAAAAATGGCGTTTAAAAAACATAGTAGTTATATTTCAACGCTTGGAATATTTCAACTGCAAATTTTAGTTTTTATTTTTTTAAATAAATGTCTAAAATTTTCGTCTTCAAAAGAAGTACAATGTTAATATAAATGTAGCTTCTGAAATCTGAATAGAAGCGACGTCTATTAAAGAGAAAAATAAAGACATTTCGATATTTTAGAATATTAAAATATGCCTATTGGTGTCTTGGGCAATAAATATTTATGTTTTCGATGTTCATAAAACGAAGCCGCAACTATATTCTATGTTTAATAAGATAGCAAGTTGCGAGGCACACACACATTAAGTATAGTAAGTTATTGAAACACGCTCCATCGGCTGAGCGGCCGAGTGCACCGGCGTAGAGAAGAGCCGCTTCAAAACGCATTAGCATTGCTCGCCTGATGAAACTTGCATATTGTACGTCAACTTATTTAAACGAAGGCTAGAGAGAGATGGAACTACAGAGCCTAAGCGTGCGTTTCCACTGAGGCGAAGATGTGGATGTGGACGAAGTCGAGAGCAATGACAAGTGGTGATCATTTCAAATAAAGCGGAGCAGAAATGAAACTTGGTGCGGTACGCCGATCAGTTAACACTAGAAGTTCTGGCGTCTCTTTTCCTATGTGGTTAGTTATATGTAGAATCGTAAAATACACTAAAATACATGCAATACATAATAAAAACATTGTATTATGAGTTTCCAGTTTAATTTGTCAAATATCTCCATATTACTGTAGCAAAAATAAAATGGTCAAAATTGACATTGGTGTTGAACTGATGTTGAGCTCAGCTGCACTTAATAGATCTTTGTCTTCTAGTATCATCATCATCATTTCAGCCGACAGACGTCCACTGTTGGACATATGCCTCCCCCAAGTCACCACTATAAACGATATAGAAAGAAAGTATAGAAAGATATAAAAGCACTGCTTTTTTAACGACAATATGACATACCGTATAAATCTTACAGATCGTGGAACTATTGAGTTTACATTGCGCGCCGTTTAAGGCACCATCAGTGATAACACTCAACACGTTTCACCACTCTGACTCGCTTCGCTTTGCCCAGCTCGGCATCGCGTCAGTGGAAACGTACCCTAAGTGGCTTCGGCAGGTCCCAATCTCGACGACGAAGATCCGGCTTCTGTCAATGTTAGCTCTGCACTTCACTGGTACACTAATCAAATAATTTAGGTGATGTAATTTAAATTTCATTTTGTTTGATTGCTACGTGTGGTGTCGTCCTTTTTTTTAATCAATCTTTACAAACGTAGGAAGATACCTCCTGCAGGGTTGCGGGATTGTTCGAAAAAGTCACCTCGGCCCTGGAACGCAGAGCAACTGAAGAAACACAGGTCTAAATGTTTTACCTCCTCGCTTATACGGCGAAGGACTGGAACAATTTGCCTGCTGCGGTCTTCCTGTCCGATTATAATTTAGGTGTATTCAAGACTAGAGTGAATGCGCTTTACCATCAACGATTGCACCTCTGCTTACCGTCAGGTGGGGTCGGAGTCAAGCACTAATTTATAGTATTAAAAAAGGTGGGTTTTAGTTAAACTGACACTCTCTCTCGTTCCACCCAGAGCGAGAGGAGTAATTTGAATTAACAATACGTCTTATCCATTTTTACATATCTGTACAAATTAAAACGGTACAAGGCTACCTAATTATTCACTATATATTCAAATCTTTCCTTTCACAAATTCCATTTAGTGCCATAAACGTTAAATTGCGACCTAATAGCCCGAGCTCTCACAAAAGTCAAAATATTGCGTTTAGCTTTAATAAATAATGTATTTAATTGATCATGAAATTAACATCAGTTCCACGTCCAGTATCCACGAGCGATAAGTTTGTTTTCGAAGCTTTTGAAATAAATCTAATATTTTTGTAGCAGTTTTCCTTCCTGGTATTCATAACATTCTTAAACCGTCTCTATGAATTTTCTATTGTTAGTAAAGTTGTAGAGTTCCTTCAGCCAAACTTACTTGCTAGCTGAAAAAATATTCTTATAAGTATTTTAAGAAAAGATATTACGCCTACCTTAAAAAGTTTAGGAGTCTGACTACCGACCGACCGAATCATAACATTTTCTTTAAGATAAAGATTACCAAGAAGATTATTCAACTTTTATCGAAGCAAACTTTTCCTTAACTTGTTCCAGTGTCCTTCTTTCCGGGGAACAATTCAAACAACTTGAATTTAAACGGTACAGTGTTGATACAGCTTCAATTTTTATAGTCTGAGTGCTAAGCGGAGCGAGCTCGGCGGCGCTCCAGGCGCTTACAACTCCTGACAATATTTGAACACTGCATTGAACAAACATATTCCTCAACAAAAGCTTATTCTAACAGCTCCCTGGCGATACACCGATAGCGACACTTTACAAACAATGAGTATGAAAATCGTACAGAATGTACTTCCTTTTACGAAACTCTTTACAAAAATCCGTGTACGCGTGAAGATTACGCTTTTAGCCCTTATGAGACGAGGACGACAACTCATCGCCTCTCGGATATTGTCGGTTTTGCATACATAATGTTCTTACTTAGCTGGCGTATCCGCAATATTTACTTCGCTGTTTATCATTCTTAAAACCGATAGGTACACTCTTATGTTTTATTTCCATCTACACTAATATTTTAAAGGGACAATTTGTATTTTTGTGCGTATGTTTACTACTGTGCCGATTTCAAAATTTTTTTCACCATTGGAAAGCTACATTCACCCTGAATAACATAGGCTATATTTATTGCCCGTGCGAAGCCGGGACGGGCCGCTAGTTCTTACATAAAACATAAGGACACGGAACGTATATTTTTATGTCAATCATTTCCCCTCCCTTTTATTGGGGGAAATAAACTTGTTTCACACATTTTGTTGGAGTGTAGCCACGAATCATTATAATTTCTTCATCCATCAATCCGTCCATCTTTATCTCGCAAGCTCTCACTTTTAGATTTATTTTATCTATCCCGTATTTCCGTTTATATTACGATTTTCGGAATCCCTTCAACTTATTTTATTGGTCTGTGGCTGATTTAACAGCTCGTAAATTACCAAGACTAGATATTTATTACAATAAACCAAGTATTCGATTATCTACGAGAATGTTAACACTTCTATCAATTAGCTACCTATGCATTTAACAATTGTTGACAGAACCGGAGCAAATTCGTACAATGCAGACATAAGTTCGCATTATTCTATCTACCCTACATCCAAAAATAACTGTTTAACACTACTTAGGCATAGAAAAGACGGGAGTCACATCCGTTCCACAAGGATGCCCATGTTTTATTACATTCCTAACACATGGTAAGACATGGCGGCGTACGTGCGCGGTCAAAATTACCTCCCTTGTTCATTCATGACAATGCCCTATTAAGGATACAATGTTACAATGTACACGATCCCTAATATCACCCAGTTAAAGACGCTCGTCCCGAATGTGAAGCTCCATTTTGGAGTACAGATGTAATTTCGGGTGGCTCATTCCAATACACGCTTGGGGCTTGAGAACTCTCATTATCGGCTATTGTCACGTTCGTGTTTTCTGCAATGCAAGCCTGGCTTTTTTCTTGTAAAAGAAGTAGAAATTGGTAGAAAAAAAAAGGGTAGAAATACAAAAGGCTTTTCATCTTGCCGTTCTCATCAATATTTCCGCAAGGATCTCGATTCCGACATAAGCCTCTGTTATTGATGTCAACGTTGTCTCTCTTTGCGCTTCGGACTAGATATTAAATGACAAAGTAGTGCATTATTGCTCGAAGTGCCTTTTGTGAACATTTATTACTGTAGAGATACTTCGATATTGTTTCGATTTAAGTCGGAACTGTTACGTACCTAGTAGTTTTTATTGCTTTGAAGAACTACTGTAGAGTGAGAACGCTTAATAGGTAATATTTGAGACAGTATATAGTAACTAAAATTGAAATTAACAATATTGTATTATGATTAACATAAAAGTATCTTTTTCCAACTTTGACTATTCTAAGTCGATACAAACGTACTACCAAAAGTGTTACAAAATAACGAAAACAGTCACCACAACTTACAGGGATGAAAATAAACTTGGTTTCCTTCAAATTCCTTTCACGTCTGCACTTACAGGCAGAACTATTCAATGTTTTATCAAAATGTGAACCGAACTGAACGAAATACGTCCTTGATACGCGTGGACGAACATGAGCAAAATATAAAAGATTCACGAACCCTCGAAGAAAAGATGACATTTTTTCACTCAATTAGGAGAAACTTTGCCAGTATTGTACGATATTAAACTTCACTGAAACAATATCTTTAAAGTTAGACAATTGTCAGACAATCTTGGCGCTAAATACTTAAACTTGGTGTTTGACTTCAGTACCGTAAAGTCCCGTTCCCGTTCGTCGATGGCTCCATGCTCTTGGCTCTATTTCATTAGAGCTTGGCGTCGCCGTCGACTACATCTGATTATATCATAGCGGAAATTAAGCCGTCACAAACAGATACCGGTACAGCACGCTTACATAAACCAATCAATAAGTTTATACTCTTGTATGGACATCACTTTTCAAGCCCCAACAAATCCTTTTCTTACTGTACCCACAATAACGGTAATTTACTCTTTATATTTATTATACAAATGTTAAAAAGCAGCAGCGCACGATACCTATTTCTGTCAATATAAACAGTTAATCATGATAAATTGTTGCTTTGATTAATGTTAATTCTCGAGTTGTTTTTGGAAACACGCGAGCTCGCTGCTCAACCCTACGGTGCACGCAATTTAATAAATTCCCTTTTAACATCAAAAACGTATACTTTTTTTATTCATCATACGTTTCAACGCCTTACAAGGCCCTGTGCCCTGTGATGTTGACCCGACATGTTGTCCCGTAAATCGAGTCGGTCTTCGAAGCATGTTTCATTAATATTTATGACTGGAACATTATCATTAAAAATATATTTTGACTGGCTGGGTATCACCGATACGCCCCATTCAATATCCTTTTATAACTGCCACGCTTTTTAGAGTTTATAATTTCGAATCTGAATATAAAATATGTTTTATCATCTAGAAAACAGGATCTCGATTATTTCCTTATTTTTCTGGGTATTGAAAACGTAATGTTACATTCAATTTACTGTCGTCTGCAAGTTTACGAATCAATTTGATGAAATAGGTTAATGCAGTGCTTGTAGATAGCGGACTAGCAAGCGACTGGTAATGCATTATGCATATGGGTATCTTCAATGTCCTGGCGTTTCCCTGACTAACTGTCTGATACTGATTAGCTTGTAGGAATAATTATGTCGCTCTAGTACCTACTGCGACGAATTTAGATGTAATTATAGGTACATATACAAGGTGTAAGGGACAGCCCTACACAAACTTTAAGGACTTGCTCAGTAAACGAAACTGAACAACCTTCCACAAATTTTTTTATCAGGAAAAGAAAAAAAAAATTCTGCCTCACCATAGAAAATTATAAACTTGATTGGACAGTTTGTATGGAGAGGCCAAAAATTTTATTCGTTTCCTGAAAAAAATGTTTGTGGAAGGTTGTTCAGTTTCGCCTACTGAGCAAGCCCTTAAAGTTTGTGGAGGGCTGTCCCTTACACCTTGTATTATAGGAAACTAAAGTTGAGAAGGATTGAGTTAGACTTCGAGGTAGATAATATTGGTGACAACTGACAAGAAAGTGAATTTCAAAATGACAGCTTACATAAGATCCGTCATACGCCAATCTCAAATCAATTGGGATTTGGGATGACAGTAAAAGAGCTATCATAATTCTGATAAGTGCACAAATACTCTGCAGAAGATTTTCTTTATTATTTATGTGAGCACATAAATAAATCTGTAAGATTTTTTTTTTTTTTATAATGGATAAGCTCGCGTTTGACCACAATTGCACCTGATGGTAAGCGATGATGTGGAGGAAGATAAAGCATAATAACCTGCCTAGAGGTATTATAGACTATTCATTCTTGACTGAGACTCTTTGATTGAAGCTGTCAGCAAAACTCAGGCAGGAAATTCTACTTCTTACTTACAGAAAATGAAAGTGTTCCGAAAACGTTTTGTACGGCGGCGCATGCGCATCGCCGTACGTGTAGTTTTCCGATGATGGAAAGGGCTTGGCGGAATTAAATTGTGCAATACCGACGCACCCTCCCCGATATGAAAACGATAGTTTAGCAACTTGGCGACGATGCCTAAGACTTGGGCTTGCTAAAGTATTTTGACTCATCGAGCATCATTGTCAATGATCGTCATGATTCTATTCTCAGGCGATGCCGCATTCTTAGCTGCAAAACAGTGGCCGAATAGATGATAAATTTCTATCTGAGGACCAGTTACAGGCGTAAAAGAAACTTAGTAGCTAAATGTAGGCTTAACGGAACCAGAAAGATATTGATTGCATTAACTACCTTACGAATATCTTTAGCTTTAGTCTTTAGCTACTTATCTTGTAAGGTAACCCAAGTGTGAAGATTAATAGATCCTATATTTATGATAAGTTTGCCGCCCATTCCTACTTTCTTTTAATGTCTCGTAGTTAGTGACTGCTATTAAATTGCTTTTAGTTGACCGCTAACCATTAATAACTCAGCGCAGATTTAATGCGGGAAAGTAAAATATTGCTAACATTTACAATGTACTACGATGCCCGACTTGTCCAAGATATTCTTTTTGATAAAACGAGTGTGCTATCCTAGTCGAGCTTTTATTTGTCCAGGAAGCATTTGGAGTAGATCACAGTTTCAACTAAAAGGATCCGATTCTATTTGAGCCAATATGGCGAAGATTTCTCCATCGCTAATTTGTATTATTATTTTCCAATACGCTATTGATGTCATAGCTTCCTCCATTATAATAATCTTATCGGCTACCGTAATATTTCCCACAAATGACCGATCATCGGGTGCTGTTGGTATTGCTCGACCCAGAATCTCCACATAAACAACTACTGCCACTTGGTTCAGGGCATGCCATAATCAATTTGCTAAGCATATGTATCAAGTGTTGAAATTCAAATATTTATCGTCGGTTCCCAGGCGCATGCGCTGGCCGACCGTTGACCCTGCGCCCGCGCGCCCGTTCGCCGAGAATGCGTCTGCTTTCTGTACGCTGCGCCTGAGCACCCGGATCGGGACATGACAAACAACTACAAGTTCTCGATACTGCAACGTGAATATGATGTGACGACACAAACATAGAACCACGGTACCGACGTATTTGCCTATTTGCGTATTTAAACTTCTCTGAAGAACGGTCAACATACGGTAGAGCTTTCAACATCGAACTAATTGAATTGTAAAATTGGCCTATTTAATCAATGAATAGCACAATTAATTCCCAGTAGAATGTATTTGTCTAATCGTACAATGGCTATACAATTTGGAGCGCCGAACTGTCGGAGTCACTGGAGTACGCTCCAAATGTCTGTAACACCTAATTCCCTAACAATAACAATATCGATCTGTCAGCTGTTACGCAACCGACCGTTTGGCCCTCACTTACGGCACCAGAGGAAGCCATCCACTGTACTACTATAAACATTTTAATAACACACAATACCCTACTGAACATTTATTGCACGGAATGAGTTATAATGTCTACAAAACATTTCGTTTCCTCCGAATAACCATGTTAACCCATATAATGTAGAGCGGAAACTAAAAGTAAGTGCTACAGAAGAATATCCCATGTTATCGCAGAAATATGTATTCGTTTATAACATATAAACAGCCGAAATAACAAGTCGATAAAAGCAATTACTGAAACCAAACGAAAAAATATTATACCGTACCGAACAGATCTGGTGAATGCTGTTCATTAAGCCCCAATTATATTGATTTTAATACATTTGCCAAGTTGGCAAATGAAATACGAAAATGTTTTATATCTGTATAAATTAAGCATGAAACGTTAAACCATAACACTTGTGAACTACAAGCTAAATAATTACTTTAATGAAAAAGTTGATTGTATTTAATAACTGGTTTGTATGTCGTTTTTATGAAATTAATGGAAAGTCAGTAGAATCACGTCAAAATGTGAACGCGACACTGAGTGCGATGATGAAACACGCAAGTAGGCAATACGCCGCCAAATTAATGACCCATCACGTCAGTGACTTACGCAGTCAGACGTCTGACTTTTGGTATTATGGAGCACTGGCATCGCATGTCAACTAGACTGTAATTACTCGTGTGCGTCCTGTTTGGATAACCCTAACGTTAACCTAAATTATGCGCTGAGACTCGGAAGTCATAAGTCATCTTCATAGCAAATTGCTAGAAATTAATCTTCCAAGTATTCAAGCAGCAAGATACCTATGTGCCTACTGCAACGCTGTATGTTATGCAATTAGTTGATTAGTGCCATCCCAAAATGAAAATCTTTCGTCGTGTGGCTTTTGCATCCATAGAGCTAAAGTAATGACATGATGGAAGCTGAAATATTAATATTATGTAGTTAGTTAGCGTAGGAGACGGGTCACTGGTTCGCGCAGACACGGAGTCAATTTAATTAAATGTCAACGCGGCCAATGCTCCGTGTCGAATGCAGGGAATAATATCAGTATTCACTCAGATAGGAAACCACTCAATGGAATCCATATTCCATTTATTGAAGGCATGCTTGTATGTACGATTGTGTGCAATCTATAACATGAAAGTCTACTACACTCGTGGACAACACTTCGGCATTTGACATTGGAATTCATATTTCTCTAAACGGCAGCACATACCAACGATCGATTCTACATGCGACACTGTGCCAGTATTCCCGGAATTTGTTTTGTAACAAACTGTATAAAATTGGTATCGGCACCTAGCTGATAGCATCTACAAATATGTATAAAAGCTTTTTATTTGTTTTTCATACGTTCTATTGTACTTTTATGGACATAAAAATAAAGTATAATACCATTTTGAAAACGAGGAATACGGCCGTTTTAAAACAAAACAGAGCTTTAAATGGCTTCATGTTGGTAATCACAATGAAGGGGTTCCATTATTAATATCGAGTTAAAGAGCGCTTTACCTGAAGAGCTCTCGAAGTCATTAGGTCGCGGCGCCCATTACGGACAGGTCTCATAATGGAAGCACCTTATGTTACGAGCCGCTCCCCGGACTAATGGCATCAGGATTTAATACTGTTAGGACTCTTAATTAATTTACGCGTAACTCGTTTATGTTATTGTGATCTAAGAATTAGCAAGAAATTCAGAATTTCCAACAGTATGTTAGAATTTTCTACGACGTTCATATTGTACATTTTTCTGCGGCAATCACGGAGCTGGATTCCCACAGACCGCTAATAAACATTCCAACCGACCTAACCTCTTGTGAATCCTTGAGTCTGGATTCCACTTAGAAAGAAAATAAAAAGACGGGGCTTGTTGCTATTTTTAACTTTATATCCAAGACATTGATAAGTAGGTTTTTAAGAACTCGTTTTGAAGCATGCAGAGGCACAAGAATATACGAAGTCCGAGCTGAGTTGGAGAACAGAAATCTTGAAAATAATAATCCTCGCCTAACAAGTTCCGAACTTTTCAGAGCAGAGGCTCGGGTCAGAGCCGTCAGGGGTGTCCTCAGAAACTTGCAGTGAATAAATCTTAATGAAGTAGTTTAGGAGAAAACGCAAACAAGAACTATAAACAGTAATTTGACAGTACTTTTGTAGTTTCAAGTTGTTTGTCTTATGGAATATCTAAGATGTTAAGTTACGGCTATTATATATTATATTATTATCCATTGACTTAAAAGCGCGAATCATCGATGGCCACCGACATTTAGTACTGTTACTGCTTTCATCTAAAATGTGGCAAAATACAAATATCAAGTGCTTAGTGGTTCACCGCCTGAGCCCACCAGAATCCAAATAATACCAAATAAGTTTCGCTACAAAACAGGAAAGGTTCCAGCCTTCAGCTCTGGCAACAAAAAGAGTTTTAATTAAGTTAAGTAGTTACGTAAGTACAAATGTAAGATGAATTTAATCTTTTAAATGAGTCTAACGTTACAAGTTCCCCGGATCTTGCGTCCCTGTTCGCGGCCAATGCATTTCCTGAGCAAGTTTAAATATTAGTCCGAACAAGTTCCTAAGTTTCTACAAGATTTTCTTAAGAAAATCCATGTTGAACCCACTTCTTCTTAAATAACTGCGCATTCCTGTTTGTTTTTTTATTCAGGAGCAGTTTTTTTCATGTCAAATGTAGGTAGTCGGATGGTTATTTGATTAAGAAACTGTTAATTGGATTGAAAGTAAACCACATGAGCTTAAAGTGAGCATTAATGTCAATTAACAAGTATTAATGGAAGCTGTGATTCGTGTAGCCGGCTTCTGTTAACTCCTGCGAGTATCGGTTCCGTTTGATTGAACACCCACTGAACTGCGCGCTTAATCACGGTTACACGGAGCGTTGCCTCATTACAGGATTATGTTGCTGCAACACTGACTCCAACCTTTTACTTGAGAAGCTAACTTTTGTATTAATCAGTGGAGTTTGAACTAATTGAATTGGATTGTGATCGACCAGTGATTTTGGCATCCGCCTCTCGATCAAAACTGGGCAAGTATCAATGTGAATTTTCTAATTCATATGTCCTTTTATAAGTTTATCTAAGGCATATTGATACCTTGTGTCTCATAAAGCATATAAAATCTTTGACAATCGCTACAAGTAGTCAGATGCCAGAAATTCTGACCATCAGTTTATTCCAAGAGTATCGTTTTACCCAGTAACCGGGTTGTAAAGATATGATAGGCAAATGTTCCATGTAAAGCACGGGTATTCTCGAAGCCAACCCTAAACTAGTTGAGATAAGGAGATGAAGTGGATTAATTGAAACTAAGATGTTAATGTGGGGTGTATAGTTGAATATTTTGTGAGGTTAATTAATAATATTATTTGAAATTAAGAAATGTCTAGTCCAGTTTTTCGTTAGTACAATAATTTATTTTCTTGATTTAAGTAACTAACAGCGACAATCACAAACAAAATATATTACAGAATACATATTATAAGTAGGTATTACACTACTATTGTTATGGCTAATACTCGTAAAAACAGGTAACCCTTTAAAATTGGCATGATATATAACAAGAACATGGACTTATGGGAAATTAGATAAAAATGCCAAAATACAATATTGCTTACATTTGGAATACCATTTTAAAAAAGTAATAAAGAAAAAAGGTTGATTGATAGATTTATAGTACGAATTTTGCCTACATTTACAGTTTTTAAATTAGTTTTTTTTTTTATATAAAACCTGGTATACGATCCTTCTACAGGTTTGAAATACCTTAGAGAGTTTTGAATTATAAAGTTTCAACAATAAAGAAAATGCTGATATTCGTTTCAAAGCAATTTAAAAAATACAACAAAGCTGATGCTGCAAAACGAAAGCAATATATCTTGAATCCCAAGCCCCAACTTTGACAAAGGTCTTCTTAAGGGTCGAATAGGCAATCAAAAGAGTACTTGTAGTTTCTTATTGTACGTGAATGTACTCTCACTTTTTATTGCTCTGTTAAATAGAAATCTACATCCAAAGCTTTAAGAAGATAAAGAAGTTAAATACGAAATAAACTATTTCTGCTGCAAATGTACTTACGTTGTGTAAGTTGTACCTATTTATCTTACTTTTGACTAGACTTGTAGAAACCTGTCTCAAGTTTTCCTACCTAATCAAACGAGAAGTTTGCAGAAAATAGCGTCAAAAGTTTGACTACAACACCAGAGCTGAAACTTGACGCCCGCCTCAGCAACGAAGCGCTCCCCGGAGACGTCCCGAGCTAAGTAATTCTTAACTGCACAAGACTAGTTTTAATACTCAGGAAGAGAAATTCAAGCATCACAAGGAAATCCGCTGAACTTAAGTCACGTCTTCTATTTTATAGATGAATGCCGTAGAAAAATGATGGCACACAGCCACACGTCTATATTATCCATAAAAATATTTGGCAATATATTTTTTTTATTAACGTTTTATGAGATACTTTCTGAGACGTCTTGCTTGCCTTTTCAGTTCGATAAATGTGAGCGATGTTTGTAAACGCTGAACAGACAAATACAGTCAAGTGACTGAACCATTATTTTATGTATCTTATTTTGATCATAATTTAAACGACTCACATACACTTAAAAAGAAGATGTAATTAAACGGCGGCTAAGTGATTCTGGCGTTTTATTATAGAACATCAATAAAACACCCACATCGGCCGGCACTTCACGAATTTTATCGACAATGTGACGATATAAAATGAAACAGTTAAAATTTTACATCCGTATCTAGATATTGTATTTAGTGGTTGCGATAAAAACGTGATGTTTAAATAAAGTCCCTTACAAGCAAGATGAACCTTAGTAGAAACAATGTTTTTCGTTCTCAAAGCGTGTAATAATACTCAAGCCCAACCAAGATACATACTGTGAGTACTATCAGTCTAAGTCCCACTTGGGTCCTGAGAAATGGCGCGTACAAAAACAAATAGAATAGATAATCGGGGCTTTCCATTTTGTGTAAATACGCAGTTTGTGTACCCCTGATTGATGACGTTGGAAAACGTCGACGAAATTTCGGGGAAAATATTCTTAAAGTAAAACAAGGATTGCGTAGATGTTACGACCACCCCTGTCCTCGTCCTAGCCGCGCCGGCGTCGGCGAGTGGCTAGACGGCGCGTCTCCATATTGCCACAATGCAACCTCGTTAAACAAACGAGCTCACATCCACTGCTCCAGTCTCCTTGATGTCCTTTTGTTTTACAGGTGTGGAAGAGATACGCTAATCTACGTGGATGAGGAAACGGTCATAAAAATACGACGCGTAGCCCATAAACCAAGACTATCAAGTGTCAATCATAGTGACGAGCGTTGGCGTTTGATGTGTCCACGTTGCGCCATCATACCCAACATGGCAGGTGACGTAACTACTCCAAGTATACACCTACATAGTACTTCTAAGCCTTATTGAGCTGAGCTTTCTTCTGTACCTTAGTGTTAGCGGTATCCATGAAATTCAAATGGAATCACGTCAAAAGCAAGTCTTGAAACCGAATGAAGGGTCACCTTTGTGATAAAAATAGAGTTCGTTCAAACTTGTATATTCAAACGTAATTTGGATACTCCTCAGGATTTAATGGTATCGTCTACGTCATAGCAGCAAAAGATAAAATCAATACCTACATCCCACATTCAAGTTACGAGCTTTTCCTATGAATCTAAAAATAAACTTATTGTGTAGGTTATTTTTAGTTGCTGAATACTTTCGTACTCCACGATTCTGAAATAAAATATTTAGTGTGTGTACTGTGTACCCACTTTAACTTGGTGTTTTAATTTAGAAGGAAATATAAACAATAATTCATGCCTTGCGTGACTTTTAAGCAGTATTGATGTTGCCACAAGTTCAGTTAATCGTAAAAGTATAAGCTGTGTAAAATATGACCCAATTGGAACAAGGCACAACTTCGAGTCAAAACTTTGCCAAAGTAATTCTTACGCATAATTTTATTGCAAAAGAAAGCATGATTTATTTATAAATTAAAAGTGATTAGGATACTTTTAATGTATCTTATGAAGGCAGCACTTTTTTTTAATAAAGTTCACAGCTAGATTTTTTCTTAAACCGTTGCGCCATCATATCAATTCAGAACATAAAACTAGCAGGAAAAGTCAGTGCACGTATCATAAAGGTTACCTTTTATGATACTCGTATCTTCGGCCGCAGGCGTGAGGGAAAGGACATCCTCATACCCCAGAAGCTGTGACCCTGACCCCGATTACCAGCTATGGTAAGTGCGGGCTTGCAGACGACGAGCCGTGGGAAGCTCGTCGTCCGGTGACCATCCAGACGGACAGCCCAAGTCGTCGACGGCAGGTAGTGTTTCACGCGTGCCTCTGAGATATCGCAAATCCGTAGGGGCCCAGCAGGCCTAAAGCCCACTAGGACCGCTGAGAATTTCTGAAAAGCCCGCAGTCCTACAATGCAAAGCTCAACTGAAGGACACAGGTGTGGTTTTAGCTAGTAATTAGACGATTTCCCACCTCCAAAAAAAAGGAAGATAGGTTCAGATATAACCGAGTCAGTTTTTATAAGGAAGTAAGTTTTCCATTTAACCCAAAACCAAATACAAGTTTACAAGCTCACTTAGGATTAGAGTCGTGTCAACAAATGGTGGTCGGCTTAACCCCTATCACTTGTAAAACCTCCCCAGTGAACTGTGGCTGTACGACTGAACACCTTTGCCCTTTTGGAAATCATTGGCTGGCATCAGGAAAGCCTAAGATCTTTAACCTAATTTACATACATTGCGTCTAAATATAAAGCCACCTTCGTATGGGCTAGGGGAATGTTTGAAATAGTCACCGTGGCCTTGAAAAGCAAAGGGTAAATGAAGGAACTCAGGAGGGTTTTAGTCAATAAGTCTGTCACGCCGTGTCGCTCAACCTAGAGTTGTTGATGTTTTGTTGTTGTTCTTGTTTGTTGGTTGTTGACAGGATGATTTCTCAATTTGATTATTGCGATCTCCTATAAGCTGAGCTATGGAATTGATAAACATTAGAACTCTTAAGTCGGTTTGTCTACGACCAAGCAAGTTTATGGATTGATGCCATTGCGACAATCAGCCTACTCTTGGTATACCTACTTATGCAATTCGATTAGGACTTTTGTTTCGAGCATTTAAATGATAATAAAATTCAGCCAATTTTTCAATTTTAACATAGGTACTTACTTAGCAAAGTCAGGTGTGTTTTAAATGTAGATGTTGATGATGCAAAATAAGACATTGAAAAAAAAACTTGTATTAAGGGTAGCGGAAATGTTAATAAATTGAACAAGTGTCTGTTAAACTTAAGTTAACTTAAGCATAAATTTACAAAACCTAGATTAGATTTTACAATTTATTTATTTAGGAGTTAATTTAAAATTTTATTATCTACACTATATTATAAAGGGGTAAAGTTTATTTTTTTTTGTTTGTAGGAGGTAAACTCGGAAAGTTTCTACTGGTCCAATTGTTAAATTTTTTTCACCGATAGAAAGCTGCTTTATTCCTGAGCGACATAAATTATATTTTATGTAAGCGGGCGAAGCGGCGGGCAAAAGCTAGTAAATTATATTTGTATGATTATTCATTAATATTATTTGAGTGTGAGATGATAGATGTGGACTAGGACGCTGCCACTAAATACGAAGAAACAAAATGCGCAACCGTTTCTATTTATAATTTAGAAACGAATTCGTAGAAAGATTAATAATTCTTTAAGCTGTTTCAGCCTTTGAGAACAGTTTGATCATTTATAATAAGATTTTTGGTAGTTCCAAGTGTCTGTCGTGGCCAGATCTTATCTTCAAACTGTACTTTTTCTGCCCAATATATTGCAACCAGCACGACTCTATTGGTGGCCTCGTATAGATCCTGAAAACTACAGGATCACTCATCACAGGATCATCACTTCATGATGATTTGATGATTTATCAATCCTCGTTTGGCCATATCGTCGATGTAGGCTTTCAACGATATATAGTCTAAAGAAAGTAGGCTAAACGAAGGAACGAAACGAAATGTAAAAGATCTAGCCAGTTTTACTTGGTCATATCACGAAGTGATCAACTTCTAAGCTGGCCATATATTCATTTGTATGCTTAGTGAAACGCAAACGATTAGTGTGCAGTCTCTATTGTTTGCAAACTTCAGGCACAAGTCCAATAATCCTCTTCATGTTCCCGTTACGGTTTCGCATGCCCGTGTGATTACTAGCAATGCAAACAATTCTCAAACCACAATCAGTGTTTTTGCTGTGGGTTAGCGCTACAAAATGCAAAATGCAGGGTCAGCAACGAACGTTTTGTGCAACGGCTGACACGTTGCAACCATTATCTATGTTCCAGAGCGCACCACAAACACAATGAAACCGCATTAACTTGCGTCTAGGGAATACACATATTATTACTTGCGTGTAATTTGCTTCAAACGGTTGTAGCTCTTACGTTAGTTACGATAGGAACGCATTAGCAGAGTTCAAAGCCAAAGTGCAAAATACAACTACCGACATTTAGAAAATAAAGCTAGCGCCCGCATTTGTCAGTTGTTGAGCTAATCTTGAAAATGAATGGTTAAATTTATTTAGTGGTTTGCACTTTAAATGTTTCCTGTGAGAAATTCACATTTATTTTTGCTTTCAACGTGTTAAGAATGGCCTCAAGTCTGCTATTACAATAATGTCAGAATGGTATATCATTGATTTCATAATTGTTGATTTTGAGTAAGTTTGGTAATCTACTAATGTAATGGCGTCATTATGACTTTCCAATGATCAACCACTGACACTCCATTGAAAGAAGTGGGATATAATGGTAATCTCGTACATATTTACAAATGAATGTTTTACGTATCTATGCGGTAATCTGCAAAAATTTTGACAGTTCTTTTGATCAGTGACCTGACCATTGGAAAGTCATTGTGCAGTAATTGCTTTTAATAAGCTCGATATTGTCATTTTACCGCAACTCTATTACGAGACAATTGACCGATCAATGATTGATAATTATGAATTAGGAACTTTTAGCAAAATGACAATGGGATCGTGTTGGAATGACGAATTTATAAAAATAGCAGACTTGGGCCCGGTTGCTTACAGTATTGACATTTAGCAGGGCGAACAGCAGGCTGCGCGCCGGTGCAGTTTATTAACTGTTTGATAGCCTTTCCCATGAAGATCACAACAAGCCGGCTGCACTCAATTGACATTTACAACTTGTACAAGACATACACCAGCTGGCACACTCTCGTTTCTAAGTTCTTCTTGTGTATTAAATTGTGTGCGTGAAAATCGAACCACTTCTTCAAATAGACAAATGTATCTTCACAAATTGAGGTGTCAATTTCGTTTTTTTTTATTGTGCTAAAAGCCTTATGTGATATATCAAGATATCAACAGATCCTTTACCAAAGCTGTTTCGACTTTTTCTATATAATGTACCTCTTTTATAGAGAGTCTAAAAGCTTTTCAAAGTTTCAATTTACTATTCGTAGGTACCATTGTAAGTCAATGTTATTTCGAGGATCCGTTGCGAAATACCTTAAAAGCAATTGTACTGTGTAAGGCACTCTCTTAGTGCTCGCTTTGAATTCTCAGGGCAAGCAATATTAACAAGAATACACATTTAATCAGGGTGTGGCGAAAACAACCCTCATTAAAGGGAATTAAGCTTGAATTTCGAAGTTACAGCACTTTATTCGGGTAAAGAGTTCTTTATTCTTTATTCATTCAAACTGGAATACATTATTTCGCGGAACATTTGAATTGGTTATTAGCAAAGTAAAGCCTTTCTTTTGAAAACGAGTTTGCCTACTCATCATAAAAGATGGAAAAAATACTCTCTTAAGGTTCCGTATCTCAGTTGGGAAAAAAGAGAACTCTAGTGTCACTCTGTTGTCTGTCTGTCAGACTGTACGTGTAACCGCATCTTATTATTTATGTCGCCTGGAGGTAGGAACAGTAAAAAAATCACGTTTCTAAGTCAACGAAATCTAAAGGGCGTAATTTATGTATAATATGTATGTATTTAGAAATATATAAGTATGTTTATCAGTTGTCTAGTACCCATAACACAAGCTCTGCTTAGCTTGGGACTAGACGGCGCTGTGTGATAGTTGTGGAATATTATATTATATATAATAAAAAAGATGTTTGGCAAGAAGCAAGGTTTCGTAGCACATATAATAAAGGAAAAACTCTGAAAGCTGTAAATCATCACAAAATAATTAGTTTTATTCCGATCCTGAAAAAAAAAACGAAACTCGACTCGGGAATCGAACGTACTTAGTTGTAAAGTAAGTTCAATTCCTGTAATATGAATGATAATTATGTACCTAAGCACCGGAACCCACGGTGCGCGAGTCCAACTCGCACTTGATCGGTTCTTTTTTTAAATAACCTAATTTTGCAGTTCAGATACCAGTAACAAATAATGTGAGTAATAATCGTGGTTTGCAATATTGCCAGCAAAATTGCCCTGTGCCATAAAACCGCCTAGTTAGTGTGCCTGCACTAAGTTTTTATAAAAATTGTCCTGTGCTTATGATGCGGTGAACAATTAAGTAAAAATAAACGTGATATGAAAATTAAAGCAGCTTATAATCTGATGCGTGTTAAGTTGACAGTAACTAAGAACCAACTTGGTGGTCTTAACCGTGGGATATCTACATTAGGTACTTAAGTAACGTGTGAGTTGTGCCACCAAATAACATAATATGTTAAATAATACACAAGTAGTATAATTATATCAGTATAGTTAAGGTTAAGGCACGAGAAGAGAACACATTCGCAAGAAGTTGATGAGTAAATCATCATTGATGATCAGAGAAATTTTATCCTGAATAATAATCCTATCGATTAGTATAATAAATTAGCGAGTGTTAGTTTTTTTTTTTAATTTTAGTTAGTTCGAGTCCCGAGCGAGGCCAGCGAGTTTTAGAAAATCTTTGAATGCAGTTTTGTTTCTTTTTAAAAATACAGGAATGTCTCTTTTAACTCTTTGAATGCCGTAATTAGAGACACAATAGAAAGACAATTGCTTATGTCGAACTGTGTAACATAAGACATTCAAAAGGTTAAGTAAAATATGCCAACTGAAGGATTTAAGGTAGTTTTCCTCCAGGGCCCGACTTATTTTTCCACACCATACATAATATTTATTATTGTACTTATTTTCTTTCTGTTTGTCTTCCACTAAGTTGCACTAGGCATGTTATGTCTCTGCACCACCCTAAGGTCGACTGGAAGAAAATGCTTCAAGCATTAAATAAGTCCGCCTTTGTACAATGTTTCATTACTGCATAAAGTTTTACTAAATAACTAATATTTCTAAGGAGTTACCGCAGTCTTCGCAATAAAAGGCGTTTGAAGGAACACTGTGTGTTTTAGTCAATAAAAGACTGACACTCTCTCCCTCCACTCAGAGAAGTAGAAATTATTTGATAAATTCACAAGTAAAAAAAACCTACAAAACTTCCTTAAGCTATTAAATGACAAATGATAAATAATAAGTTTTTAAAAAACAATTTTACATGACGACGGTGTTCCCCTGCTAACTAACTACCCAGAAAAAAAACACCGAAACAAATTCAGAGATCAAAGTTTCTTCTATAATCTATACAATAAACATATGGTAAATGAGAACCATGCAGATTAGTGTCTCAGATGGTCTTTTGAGGATAGAATCAGACAGACTTGAGTCGATCTGTCTAGTCAGTGCAAGCATTTGTCAGTGTTCGTGTAGCTCAACTCAGGATTTCTAAGGAGCCCAAGGACTTGACGAATAATACCAAAGAACTTACTTTAGGTAACTGCTGTTCAGGGATAGGTACATATTAGTACAAAGCAAATAAGAAGAAAAAAAAGAAAAAGAGCAGGTTCAAAACTAAGAAAAGTCAGATTTTAAATTAGGGTCCGTGCACACAGCGGGAGACTGGTCATTCGTGGGTTCGCAGGAACATATAAAAGTACATAAAGCTACGACCACAATGGCTGTGGCGTTCAACTTGATTGCTAAACGCTTTACCAACAAAAGGAACTGTTTAATGTTACAGCACGCACCGCTAGCATTCGATACGGTTTAATAGTGGCTTTATTTCACGGCCGTAGTTAAATCCTCGGTATTAGCGTCGCGCATAGGTACGTGTCATTGAAAAGCGTGTAATTCGATTATATAAATCATTAGTTCAACAATCTGGAATGACGTTGAGATTAATGTTGTGGACACACAAAATAAATCTTACGAATAAAAAATACTTAAGTCTTATAGTAAATCAATCAGTGGTTTACAACAGTTCTTGGTAATCGTAGCTTTTTTTATGTGGGTAGTCATCAAATAAGTTCTAACACTCTGGGAGAGCTAGCTACCTCTATATCCAGAGGGAGTGTCAGAATTTTACGAACTAAAAGTTCCAAACAAAACATGGCAAAATGGGGGATTATAGACCCCTCCGACACCCAGTGCGAGAGCGGTGCTCCTGACCAGACAATGTCCTACTTATTAGTGTGCCAAAAGTATCCCTACATTTGCACTTTGGGGGATCTAATAAACGCCACTAACGCCTTTATAAACGTGGCAACCTATTAGGCTTAAAGAATTGAGGAGAAAGAAAATCATCGATACTTCTGAAATCTATCCATTAGGTAATCAATATTGCAAAATCTCATCAATTGAAAGATGAAATCTCCTGTCGGTCTTTACAACATCCTGTCAGCAATTCTCAGACCTCCGAGTAGAGCAAGCGGTAACTAGATCAAACCATATATTTCCCAGAAATGTGAAGCGACAGGTAAGCTAACCCAGAGCGTGCCATAACAAGCGAAGAGCTTTTATTTCAAAAGGAAGTATTGCGCTCGTATGAAGTAATCAAATCAACACACGTAGTACGAAACTACGAATGCCGCAGATATTCTAGACAGGTTTCGCTTAATCGAACTATGCTACAAATTGTCGGGCCGGTTTTCTTAAACGATTGAGCGATTAATTTAATGTAACGTGCTTTAATTTAATAATTTTGCACACTTAAAATTGCTATCTGTTAAAAATTTGTAACGCGAATTTCTTCCATGACTAAATATTGCCAAACAATTCATCTAATTTATACCTATGACGTTGTCAATGTCAATTTTGTAATTTTTACATTCAGGGCCTATATATTTTATATTCAGTCTTATAATGTTCCCACTGTTGGGACTCAGGTCTCCTCTCCTGGAGAGGGTATAGACCATAATCTACCACACGGACCCAGTGCTGGTTGATGGTTGTCAGAGAGTCTAGTGCGAGTTTTTTTTTATCATACTCATTAAAGTATACGTTCGCTTAAAACTTACTATTATTACTAATACTATAAAGCTTACTAATATTATAAAGAGGCAAAGTTTGTTTTTTTGTTGATTGGAGGTAATCTCTGAAAGTACCCACTGGTCCGATTGTGAAAATGTTTTTCACTGATGGAAAGCTGTTTTATTCCTGAGTGACAAAGGTCTTATGTACGTGGACAAAGCCGCGGGCAAAAGCTAGTGTCAAATATATAGACAAAGGAGGTTATGTTTTACTGTTACCAGGCAGTGCTTACCTATACAGTTTAACAAAAATTGCAAAATCGAATACGTTAAAATACTCGCACTAAGTCAACTGTATCTTCCTGTTCATAAGGAACAGTCATTACTGTAGTTACTTAGCTAATAGAGAGGCGTAACTTCAAAGTTAGATGTTGGAAACAAAGCGTAAGTAATAGTCAACAGCGAAACTTTCAGCATTCACCGTGTGTGAAACATAAAAGATAATGAATCATTTGCACGGTAATGTTGCATATTAATGATGATCTAGTGTTGGCAACATTATACGCGAAGTTTAAATGAGCGCTCATAGAGATACGAACTGCACTTTGACAACATAATACCGGAACTAAATTAAAAGTTACAGGAGCGAACACAATATGAACGAAAATATTTTGTTATATTTTTCTTTCTCTACTTTATGTATAAGCACAAAGTAGCCATTTTTCAAAACAACGCTAGAGGCATCACGTTTTTGAAAGCACTTCAGTCAGCTGTTCTCGGAAGATTTAAAACTTCATTTTTCGTCTAAAAACAAGTTAGCAAGAGTGCGTGTCTTGAATGGCGGCTGAGTCGTTAACTTTGGCGTGGTTATAAATCTCGTGAATGGCCAGCTTTATCGGCGTCCGTTAGACTCCCACAAACTGACGCTTCAAAGCAATATCAAAGGGATTTTAATTGCCAGTCGACCGACACTTAACGACATTATTACTCTAATAACAATTTGCCGATAATCCCTATGATGACGATGATAATTACCAACTAAAGGCTAATAAGGAGTTCCTCAAACAATTAAAATGTTGTTCCGAACATAAAGTTTTACAACTCGCAAGTAGGTCTAACATCTAACAATTTTTATATTTCTCGTTGGCGTCGCGGCATCTCAATACTGAAACACGAAATGTTTTGCAGCAAACAAACATAAAATAAAGGAACTTTTGCCAGTAGATAATAGGGCATAAGTTTAGTAATTAATTTAATGTGGGTAGAAATAACCCCACTGCCGACATTTAAATACAACGTAGCTTAATACAGTTAACACAACGACTATTTCAGTAGTAGCAACACCAAATAGAAAATGAAGAGGTGAACTTTACGTAATGTCGCCTCCTGAAATTGTTAAAATAACGAAATTGCAGTGTAGCATGGCAGCTCTAACGTAGGTGAAGCAGCACCTAAACAGCTTGGAAAAGATTAATGGGCTTAAAATTGCATCGCAGCTGTGCAATAAAAGCAAGCCGGTGGAATCAGCGGCAGGCTCCGAAATGCAGTGTTATATCACTTACGACGTGCAAGTGCATCCCGACCATTGCACTGGAATTAAAACGAAATGAATTTTAAAGATCGCCGCGTTGACCCCTTTTGCAGACATATTTTAACCAGCCGAGAAGAGATAAAGCACCATTCATTTAACTACCCTCTAAATAATATTATAAACAATTAGTGCGATTTAAATTTAATGGAGCTCTCCCGGCTCTATTATTTTTAATGGTATTCCAACGTCTCTTATTATCGTGTCGAGTTTTATCAGGATAAAGTTCAGGTAAACATAATTATCTTCTATATTCACTAACTACTCTCACGTTGTATGTTTTTACTGAATTCAGTTTTTTTCCACATTAGAAGTCTGTTGCGGTTTTATCAGCATCTTTTATTTCTTCTCAGCTTCCGAGGGTTTTTTATTTATGGTGAGAAAAACATCTAATGACAACCCTCGCTCTTGGGCGGAGCGGAAGATAGTGTCAGACTCTTATTGACTAAAAACCAACCGATTTCCTTCAAGCCTTCATACCGGGGCTCGAGCTATCTTTCGAAACTAACCCTGGCCCCAGTAGGCTTCGACCCAGCTGGGCCCCTGCTGTTGCTAACAACTCCTTGAAGCGCGCGGGAACAGTGCGACAGTGCGCGCCGTTGACGACTTGGGTTCAGTCCGGACAGTTACCGGACGATCGGACAGCGAGCTACCCATAGCTCGCTGTCCGCAAGCCCGCGTCTACGGTGGCCGGAAATCAGGATCGGAATCCCGGCGGCGCAGCGGCGAGAGCTCCGTTGCCTGATGCGGTCGGTTTCCTCCTTTGCTAGGATTACTGCTTCGTAAAAGGAGGCAGCCGCCTGCCACTCCTCCGTGCTCCGGACCATGGCATGACCCAAGGCCCGGCGCGAGAAGTCTTCGCCGCCGATCGCCCCCACGAGGGCACGGCGATGTTCGACACCTCGACTGTGTGCTTCACCGTGTCCTTCGGGCGTTCCGCCGGGTACCCGGGCCCGCTTCCGAGGGTCATAGTGTGATGTTATATACCTAGCTTAGATTATTTGTCATGACCTTTTTTCTAATACAACTGGTGGCAACCGTAAGAGCCCAGCTGGGCCGAAGCCTACTGGAGCAATGGTTTGACTTCTGAAAGGGAAACCCGGGGTCCTAGAACGCTAAGCAAAGAAGGAACATAGTCAGTAAAAGTCTGATAGATTTGTTTTTGACTCCAACACTGAGAACATAGATCCTACAACTAAAACTTTTCGTCTTTTCTTTAACGTCTAGTTAATAAAAAGGCATTAAAAAGATTTGTTCGATCTTGATCTGAAATAAATCTCACAAACCAATGAATTATAAATCAGGACTTTCGGAACGCTCCGTACTTTCACGACGCTGGAGCAAAAACCAAATTACGTCTGACCGGTCTCGTCTGAAGAACGTTCTAAATACGTAGTCGTAGGAGGACACGCCACACAATACGAGCTATTGAGGACACACCTCGACACTTATAAACACTAGACCCGACTGAATAGACCAACATTAACGAGAAACACATGTATTGAAAACGATCCAAGAGAGAAATTACTTATCTTCTACCTCTAAGCAACAATAAAACTATTAGTACGGGTACCCTTTGACATATAAAACATGAACTCAATTTTGGAGACAGTATTATTCCAGTGAAGATCAATGTTTTTATTACGAAGCAACCTTATTATTATGGCCTTAAAGGTTAACATTTTTATTCTTCGTAACAAAACTGGGATAGTAATGTCGCGCGCCATTAATTTTCCCAGCTAAATAAAGTTTCAGAAACGGAAAAGTCCACAACGGAGTTTTCCTTTGTTGTTCAGGGCAAATAACTTGCGAGACAGGAAAATACACAAGACCACGAGAAATTCTTGAGATCAAACGATATAAGAACAGAATGTGATCTATGGGAAGAAAGATCAACGTGAACTTAAGTTTCATAATATGTTGCTTGTCTCAAGAAACTAGTGGGTAGATAAACTAAATTATGTTAACAAGGGAGAGGAGCAAAAGAGATCGTCTAGATATTACACGGAAAACTAGGTTGAAATGAAGTATGTACGTAATGAAGTTTTGATAAAGCTCGGCGCCAATGCAATTACAAGAAAACGTCATTCAGTCACCTACATACATCACTCAGTTCTTATCGAAACAATTGCAGCAAACAACTAATTTTACTATCGCAAATACTTCGCTGGAACAATTTTACTAGACATTTATTTTGCCACTTGTATTATACATTAATTAGTTTATTAATGGAAGTTGCTAAGTGACATCAATTAACGTACATATACCTATCTCAGTATTGAAACCGGGCTGCATGCACTTAGATTTACGTATGCGCCACATAACGCTACTGACGTCAGCGTATAAGAATGTGAGCATTGAAACTATCTAAGTGTCCAAGTTCTTCGAACTTGTAAATCTTGAACATTTATTACTGTTTCATTCAAGGCACGGCCAGTTTTCCAATAAAGCTTTCTTCCTGCTAGGGACATATTAGTTTGCAGAATCAGTATCTTACTAGAATCAAACGGTGTGAAAGCTAAGTAAATGAAGCCAGAGACCAAACTCAAGTAGATGTTATTACATCTACGAATATATTTGGATAGACTACGAAAATAGAAATGGAAACTTAAACTACTAAATAAACAAAAGTCATCATTCCAAAGAATGTAAGAATAATCCTTAGGGAAAGCTTTACAGGAAAAGGAAGCTCAGTGGAGAGTTCACGGTATCGACTAAACAAAACAGGATCAGAATCCAGAGGTCGAGCGGTCGCTCCAAATGGAGATAACGATTATCCATATAACCGTCCCGGAGACAGTACTAAGGAACCAAACTACATTTTTTTATCATCTCTATTGTAGAATACTACTAAGAAACTATACTGTGATAAATGATATAGAGTAGTAAACCAAGAAATAGGGACAAACATTCTCGGCCAAACCAATAACAAATCAGCAGTAAAGTTAGTCGATTCACAAATTAAACCAATTCGCGATGACGTGGACTGGATCGATAACCAGATAAACAAGTTGGGGTGGGGCAGCGACCCCTGTACTCTTGAGGACGCAGATGCCCATACTTGGGACGATGGGACGGCAACATTACGACAGTTAGACGGTTAATCTGGTCCCGACGCGGCAAGCTGGGGTTGACTCATATAGACACACTTGTGGGACACTCTTTGCAATGATTGTACTAGTTTGCTGATTCCACACAAATTGTAATTCAACTGAGGGGAAATAAGCTATTATGGGCTTCTCGGGAGCTGCGGGCTTTCGACCCTTATTCGTTTCTACTATAATATTGAGCTTAAATGTGTGTGTTGTGTCCCTTATTAAGTGGCTCTATAGCTTTTCTCAGAAGAGATATCGGAGCTTAGTTTTAATGGATAGAATCCGAAGCGATAAATAATCATAAGATTAAATACCTATGTGTGCTTTACTAGCCCATTATTAATATAATATAATGATATTATAAAGAGGTAAGTTTGTTTTTTTTTACGTAAATAGGAGGTAATCTCTAAAAGTATTCCGATTGCTAAAAATTTTTCACAAATAGAAAGCAGCTTTATTCCTGATTGCCACAGCTATGTTACGCAGCTGGTAAATTAATAATACTTAAAATACATAAACCTTAATAAATGTAGGTAAACGCCGATGTAATCAAAGGAGTTTTGTTACCGATGTAATCAAAGGAGTTTTGTTACTAAATAATTTGAACAATGCGGAGAAGTAGAGGCACAGTGGCTCTGATATGCTGGTATCTCATATACGTAGTCACACGCATAACTCTGCCAAAGCTTTGAAATTTTTGTTCTCATGCTTTATTCTAAAATAAAAATATACTTCAATGAATATTTTACATTGAACAAGCTAGCTCATATGACAAGCTTTATTACTTAAGCTATTGGATCCCATGTCTATGATAAGAACCCCAGATACATTAGGAATCTGATTACTAAAAAAATAATCCCAAAACACACACTGGGAGAGGGAGAGCCACACGTCTAATCCCACGAATGGCGTCACCGCCTGTGACATTCTGTGACAATGCGAAGCAAATGACTCCCCAAGTTCCTGACACTTCGCGAGACTTGTACAGTACCCCTAGCACGAATATTTGTAGGTTTCGTATCGTAAACGTATCGAGTTGTCGATACGATAACGGAACATAACTAAAGTCGGAAGCACGAAGCACTTTCGTTATAGTATCGAGACGTCGATACGATTACGTTAGTGACGTCATACTAATGTAAGTAAGGATGTACAAAATTGAACGAATGATCTTAAAATTGATTGAATATTTCGTTCAAAAACTATATACGTATTTAGTTTCGAGTGATTTCGGAGCCTTTAAAACTTTAAAACTGTTCAAATGTTGATGCAATACAAAGAAACTGCAGTAAAAGTTAATATTCAGTTAAGATAAATGGTATAATTGTTTAATTTATTATTAAAACTTTGTGTTTAGTGAGACTGTGTTCCTAAACGAACGACGCGTAACACTTGACATTTTTTGAAGCGAAGCTCATTCAAGGTCAATTTTGTTTATAAGTGAACTTGTATTAGATTTCTTTACATCGAAAAATTCTAAAACTTAACTCTCGCATCAATAAAACCAATAAAACGTTTCCAAAATGAGAACTCGCAATATGTATTGCGGTAGAATTTGTAAAAAAGTAAAAAAAAAAACATAATTTTTTGTGTGTGTGTTTTTGTTGTTGTTTGAGTATTTTAATGGGATATAAGGATTATTTTTGTGTTAATGATAATAATTAAAAATATCCAGTATAGGTATAGTAGGTACCTACATAAAAATATTTTTGTAAACAATTTCGGTAAGTAAGAAGGTATTTGTTACACTTAGTTTATGTTTCAGGCCGATTTTTTTACTTGATCTTAGACTGTTTTTATCTTCTAATTCGCGACATAAATACAAAAATGCTTTCTTACTTATACGAAAAACTTGTTTTCTATTTACAAAAATATAGTGTTCTAAAATAAATCACACACTTTTTCTTCGTACATTTCAACTTTTAACAATCGATCGCACCGCAAGATAATAGTACACTGTACTATGTCTAGGGGTTCTTCTTTTGTTTATCTAAGCATTTTCTAACAAAATTTAGTAACACAATCATTTAAATTATTATTTTATGCTTCCAATAAACTCCGACGAATGTTTTCTCACTGCCAAATTTACAGTGAATAAATTTTCGAGAAACTCGCAAACCAGCCTTCGACAATGACGATACTATACGTCATTTTTTGCTTTCGTGCTAGCTATCTTCATACAAATGGTTCAAGGTTACGTTATTAAGGTTTCGAATTCGATACGAAACTTACTTGAATAAGTTCGTGCTCACAAAATTAGTTCAAATTACGCACACCAGAGGCGCTGTTCATGTTTCCATACAAAATGCTCACGTTAACGATACGAATACTTTTTCGCAAGTTGTTCGTGCTAGGGGTACTGTTCGCGCTCCGGTTAATTTCGACAGTAAAAAATCATTAAAACCTCTGACGATGCTCGTACAGCGGAATCTTGATCTGATTTTGTATTTCAAAACAAACATATCGAATTGGAATTGAAACTTCGAAATATTTGAACACGCAGAGTAAAATATTTTACTGTACAGATACATTCATTCAGTCAGGTAACAGGATCTACCGCAAATACCGTATCCACCTATAAATGTAGGTAAAACCTAGGTATTGAAAATCCATTTGTAAGGGGACTGGACGTTAGCGAGCTTCAAGTTTCATTTGATTGAGGTGTATCGGATAGCCGGTCCGTTACGTAGGTGCCGCATTATGTGGCTTCGTGAGCCGCAAACCGCTCACAGTAGATACACCTCACTCGGGAAACACGCTACTCTAGGAATATTCAAGGATAATTGTAGTACAACTGCTGATATCGATTACTTATAGCTTTATACGTAACTCTGTAAACATCAGCTGCATTCCCCACGTCTAATTTATGACTACAACAATTATGATACAACGAGAGTATCATTCGAAGTTAAAGCGCCAAATATCACAGCAAGTTAGTCACCGGTAACAAAGAATCAATACATTGCGCCTAAAATAAAATGTAACAATAGGCCGCGCCGCGTTATAGGACAACCGCTTAAAATGCTTTCCATGTTCGGAGTCATCCGGCGGTGACCGCGCGCAGTACCCGCACTCGCCCGTCGGCCCGGAAGTAAGACATGGGAATCTAATCACTTACTCGATCTTATCTACCTCCAAATATTTTAACTTTCATGAAAATAAATAATCGCCATGTTAGAAAGTCATTAATTTCACTTGTAACCAGGACGTTAGTTGTGACCTGTGACGCGAAAGCGCCAGATCGTTTCACGATAAGGTTATCGTAGTTTGAGATTATAAGCATTCATAAAGCTTTTAATAGCGTTGGTAAGAACCGATAATAGCTGCTCTAAACTCAGTACTTATAGGTCACGCACATCAACGTGCCGCTTCTTTGTTATAACAGCTCCTTTAAATTAATATCTACATGTTTATAATGACTATTCGTCGCATCCATTTAAAATAAAATATCAATTATTGTGCAAATAAATCGAACTTTCCTAATAAAAACATCTCTTTAGCAAAAAATTCTGTTATGTCATTCAGTATTTGGCATAAGAGGCGCCCTCAAAAAGCGAGCGTGAGTCGGCAAATTGTAACTAATGGATCTCCCAGAAGATGACTCATGAGTCCCACATGTCACTCTAAGTAAGTCGCAGACTGATTTTATAGAGACGCGGGTCGGGGTCCGTTATTTTTGGAACGATGGGGAATGGGACCCATTTCTGTATGCATACAAAAACTCACCCTTACAAATTCACTGAAAAAGTAGGTTACATCATGTACATGTAGCTTCTATACAGAGTAGAACGGAAATGGGTAGTCATATTTTAAATACCACTTCTGTCCAGAAAAATTAACAACGTTCTTCAAGAATTATGGGCTAAAATTATTTAGTGCCTTTGTACAGGAAACACAATTTTTTTTGGGAACTGAGAATGACTTCTTTGAAGTAGTTAGTTTCCAAGGGCAGAACCAGTGTCTAAATATTTCCACCCATTTTCGTTACATACTAGGTATAGGTATTTAGGAGACAGTAGCTGCTACTTTAATGTAGATAAAATCGTATGAACAACGATCACCAAACGAAACAATGACGCCAACTCATATTATACTCAGAAATACTAATTGATCTGAATTAAACAACGAGATGAATGTCCGTCTGGTTATGAAGACAGTGCAAATAACATGTCTGTTCTAATTGATTAATTTGTTCTGCTTTATCAGAACAAAAGGCAGTCTCAATCACGATTTTCAAAAACAATATCGGCTACAAGAGAGATTCCAATCAAAATGAAATTGGAACACAGCTAAGTTTTGAAAATCATAAATAACGATTGTCTTGCAACGAGATATATGTCACTACAATAGGATTACGCGAATGAAAGCTGGATTTCAAAACGCAAAACATGGATTCCCATTGCGTAAAAGCAATTCAATCTCCTAAGCACACATGCGGACTTCATAAATCTTATGTCAGGTCGGTAGAAGCGCGTTTTATGTCATAAATACAGCGGGTATGTATGTCAAAACATGGGGGATTTGGGCGCGCTCTCCCTACGCGGATGGCCAACCGTCGCGCGACGCCAGCCGAGATAATGAAAAAAGAAGATTTATGATCAAACTCTAATCAAATTTTATTACCGTCTACGACCCTCCACGTTATTATTCCTTACGTACTGCTTTTTCATTATCGATTTGTAGTTCAGTATGTCATCCTCTAAACACCCGTCTCTGCTATAAGCCAAAATGTGGGAAGTACTTCTAAAACTTCTAGATATAGAAAGATTCTGGAAATAATTTTGTCTTTTTGACCACATATTTTAAGCTGCGACTGTAAAACTTGAAACTGCTCCAACATCATCACCTAAATACAAAGCAGATGAAAAATCAAAATGTAGCCAAGTTTCCTTAGCCAAAGGGGTCGTGAGTCGCATTACCATAAACTTTCCAGCTCGGAATGTGGTGTTGTAATATAGCGGGCAATAATATAGCCATTCGTACGCAACGTGGAATAACGTTCGCACCTCCCCCTACCACCATGATCCCGTCCTTCACCTCTCTGACCCAATTATGCGGAACATATTGCATTTTTTAGCCCTTACCAACACCATTTACACCTCAGCACTCAATAGCTAATAATAACATAATAAAATGACCATGAACTTGAATGTCGCGAAATTCAAGAAGGGTTAATTCCCCCACATCACATTTTGTTTAAACAAACGAAACCTGTTTATGACACGAGTGCTTTGAAGTTCAGCATATAATTGTATCAAATAAACGACGTTCATATTCCATTGTAGATAAATAACAAAGATATAATTTTATCAAGAAACGTGAAACGTAACAGCGGCTCACTCATTCCTTCTTTATCAAATAAGCTGATATTGCGGCCCAGTTCTAGGATTGTATGATTATAAGTTCATATTACTGGTTGAGAGGTCATCAAGAGCATCTGCGTTATTGTTATGTCTCCACTTTCATTCATTGTCCATTCAATTTACGTTTTCTACAGCGGAAGGCAATCTTCCGCCTGTTTTTTGCAACTATTCTCAGCAGTTGAAATTAATATTTCTTTGGTAGCGTCTCTCCGCTTACTACTTTAATGGTCTTTTGATATAACTTTAGTATTGTTAAGAATTGTAAATTGCTATGAATATGTTCGTATTTTAAAATGGACAATACTCTTTGAAGTCACAATATTTTTACAAAACATGTTTGAAATGTCCCTCAACTTGAGCAATGGGAGTAAAGGGTGGCACAAAAAGGTCCATTCTAACAGTAAAGCGCAATGACTTGAATTAGTTATTCAGTTGATTATGCCTCCCCTCAGGCCACTCTATCATTATCGTTTCACTTCACGCACGTGGCGACTTGCGCAGCACCCTTGTGCTCTTCAAGGTCGATAATTATAGCCTGTACAGTCTTTTGTTCCACGCTCGCTACCCTCTCTTTAAGAGTAAATATTATTCTGTCTTCATTTGTAATTTAAGTAGGTACTTCAAAAGTTCAGTACAGAAGTCATAGAATAGCTCATCTGTTTTTATTACATTCGTAAATGCTCATAAAAGTATTAGGTAGGTACGTGAAATTTAGCCGAATTAGTGGGTTCCCCTGACGGAGGAAATTAGTCTCTATTAATGGGATTGATTTTCAATCTATATTCTTTTTGATGTTTATTGCTAGACAGATTTTCTCGCACCCTTGGTATAACCAATTCCTCACAATCTTTCTATTCCCAGGAGTTTAAGTTCGTCTAGTACATTCTTAATCCACCTAACTTGGGTGTCCAAGCAATTATAGGTCGATCGATGGTTATAGCTGCTGGCCAGAACAAAACTTTGTAGTTCCACAGATAAAGTTAAAATGAGTAGGTAGACCAGATTATCCGAAACTGTTAACGTGGTTCGTTCCATAGCATATTTAGCTAGGGACTGAGAAAACGGACAAATCTAATAAGCAGATCTCGCTGAACCACAATGTATGCGACTGTTCATCAGGCTTTGCGGTATAGTCGGCGAAAAAACTTCTCAAGCTTGCCAAAAATCCAACTTGATCCATATTCCCTTTTTGTCGAAATGCGGTAAACCAAAGGTTTTTTTTTTGCACTGCTGTATTTTATAAGACAAGCAATATTATTGTAACAAGATACAAATCCTTAGAGAGCGGTTGATTAGATTGATAGTGGATTAATTGCAAACTCTGTTGTGAACAGTTAGATGATATAACTCGGAGCAGTTTGAGTCCCATCGTCATGTCGCTGGGGAAATAACTTGCGGACTGGCGGTTATTTCGTTGAAAGCAAAAGAATCTGAGATTTAATACTTACTGCACCAGTACTTCCTAGTGAGAATAACTACGTCTTAAAGCATAAATATAAATTCTATATGTTATAACTGCTTTATGAGCGGATTAAGAATTATGACTAACTACCGCAACGTTCGCTATCCCACATATTTAGAGTTTTAGGGAAGCAAATTCATTTTCAAGTTATACAAACATTTAGTTGTATAAGCTCCAAATGAAGAAACTTTTGTAATAAGTTTATTTATAGTGGAGATTAGGCATTGCGGGTCGCCCCGGACTCTTCGGGGAAATTTAAAGCTGCCCAAATTGCACCTGGGAAATCACATTCTCACCAACATGTTCTAAGAAAATAACAAAGGGTTCCTGGACTAGAATATTAACAGCGGTTGGGACGATAAAACTAGTGGATGAAGATAATATGTAGTAGTACCTATATCATTTTATTTTCGCACTTAGGTACATACATCTACATTCTAGTCGCCTTGTTGTTGAAAAATAGAGTGAGGCTCCGGATGACCATCGGAGACAAAATTGGTTATGTTTATTTGAGATGTATCTCATGAAGTCATCCAAAGGATCATCATGAAGGCTACCTCCAGAGTTTTTTCTCCCATATTTTTGAACAAGTTTCATGTCTTCTTCAAGATTCCCTACATCATTAGATGATATAGAGAATTGCCATGCGATAGAAAAGCCCTCAATTTAAAACATTCAGTTGTTATATTATATATTGCATCATCTGCGATCAAAAACTATAGGTGTATTAAGGTTGTTGAGTATCTTTCTGTAGGTGTATCAGGTTGTTCTGTTTTAAGGCGTTACGATCACAGGTCGCAAATATAAATCAGAAATAATTCTTTTGAACTTTTGAATAAAACATAAAAGTTATAGAAAATGAACATCTACCATGCATATAAACAAGATTCACACGAGTACACGACCCCCAACTAAAGTGCGCGGGCGCAGACCACAGACGGTGCAACCCGACGAGTGTAAACACACACACCACTGAGATGAAACGATGGAAGCCGGCACTGGCCACTTATCGACTCCTGCACCCGTTTTGATTATGCCTGCTCTGTCAACACCCCAAAATAGATACAAATACAGCGGCGCATTTCTGTACTGAATTTAGAGAATTTAAGTACCTACATATTACAGTCCGAATGTTGCACGCCTCGTTAAATGGTTCAATTTAGTTACTAACTGGAAACTAATAGCTATATTGTGCACATAACGTTGTTAGATAATTACTCGTTAGGTACCAGATTCATAGAATCGCAAATAATATAAAAATGATAGCATTTATCTTTAAAAATAAAATTTATATTAGAATAAAAAAGCAGACAGTGTCAGGTAAAACAACAAAACTAACGGTTTTGTAAAAGCTCTTAATAACAAAAATAATTCTTTCGATGCCAGCATAACTCGAATAATCTTACTTCATAATCCTAATACCGATTGATTTGTGTCGAACTTGATGGCTAAGTTAGGATAAATCCTTATAAAGCTCTAAAATCAAAGGCTTTATAAAGTTGATTAAAACGTATCATATGATTTATTATAGTTAATGTGGAACTGGCGTACTAAAATAAATTCTTAACTTAAAATGCGTTGAAAAAATGAGCGGGAGGCCAGGTGCAGTCCATATCCGCTCGTACAGAAAGAAAAAAGATGGGTGCTCTTTGAGAGGTAGAGTACTACATTAATTTCGTTTCTTTTTTGTGCTCGAGAGACATAATATTGTTTAAGAGAGTAAAGAAAAGAATAAAATACGAGGTGAGTTTAGTAAAGAAAATTAAAGCGTTTTTAAATTATGGAAACAGAGGTCCTATGTATCAAGATACGATGAATCACTATGTTCTATTTTCTATATTTTGATATTTTTTTAATAAAACCTAGCTTCTTACAGCGGCTTCAGTCCTCATTAAAATTGCAAAATTATTTCAAAGAAACATACTCCTGAGTTAAAAAGTATCTTATGTCTTATTCATCCAGGACAAATCATTTAGAGGGGGGGTCCCAATCCGCCCATCGTCAACGTGAACATGGTTTAAAAAAGCTTGTTGTTTCACACTTATTATAAAGAGGTAATGTTTTTTTTTGGTTTGTAGGAGGTAATCTCTGAAAGTACTGGTCCGATTAATATTTTTTTTTACCGGTTAAAGCTGCTTTATTCCTGAGTAACATTGAGGCAGTAAGCCAATTGTATGTATGTGTTTTAGTTTTAGTTTCCTTTTTGTATGTGTAATGGTTTACAATAAAGTGTATAATAAATAAATAACATAATGATATATTTTATGTACCTACGCGAGCGAAGCCGTGGGCAAAAGCTAGTCTTTGATAAAGGAGCTACGCAAAAAAGAGAGAACGTCTGAACGCTCTGTGGTCATTTGATTACTAAAAGTTTTCTAATATTTTTATATCTATAATATTAGTAGATACATCATGCAGTGCTTAAGTTAACGCAAAATAGTAGATTTTCAGAGGTTTTTACAGGATTAATTTTACGCAAATTTATGTTTTGATTTTAATAGAAACCTAGATAATATCCACAAGATATGTGCGTCCAAAATATCTAGAGGACGACGTGTAATAATAACGTCATAATTACGTAAAAGCGATTATATGGAAATGTATCTCGGATTGACCGTATCTAACGGTTGTAACACTGATGATTTCTGTAACCTAGCGCCTCGCATTTCGGATAAAAAAAAACCGACTTCGAAAACCGTCTAAAGATTTAACGCGCTCTCGAGCGAGATTAGCAAAACTTTTACCTAAGTAAGCAACTTTAATGTCTTCACAATAAAAAAGTCAAAGGTCTGATGAAAAAGTTTTCTAACGCTTTGTTGGTTGTCAGTGACATTGCGGCGAAGTCAACCCGTAGTGGATTCAATACACCTAACAGTAGATTGATGATGGAAAGACCCCAGTTTTTCCAACTTTTCTTATTTTTCCTCGCAAGAAACTTTTCGATTTATCATATTCTATTTGAAATGGGGTTCGGAACAAATTATTCGAGAGCAAAAGTTTTCAATGATACCTTTCTTCAAGAAGATGCAGACAACAATGGGTTTAAAAAACCTATCAATTTTCTATAACCAAGAATGATCGTAGTCGATTGTTGTTTTTATTGTGTTTTCCGATCTAGTTCTGTGTGTCTTTTTGAGCTTCTTGTGGTCTTATTTGCCATGGCAATTAATAGTATGTCTTAAGCTTCCATTCTAACTCCAGTTTATAGACTCATTAACCTTGATCTGTTTTATACGAAGGTTTCACAACCAAAAGTCTGAGTGCCCCTACAGGATACGCGAACATGTCTCGCGGGAACACACAGAAAAACAGCTTTACATATCAAAATATTATGACTTTGGTTTCGCGTTCATATCCTTTGAGTCCTTATAAGTTTACCAAATCTATAGTATCAGTTCCAACCAGTCTTTTAAAGTCAGATTAGGGTTCTCTCCGCAGATCATGTCCTACTTTCCATCCTGCGTCATGTGCCCTGTTATCTGTTCACGTAGGGATCTAATGACTGCATCAGTGGACGCCATTTCCGAAACCGAATACTGGGCCAGGCAAGGAATTTAACTAGTTTTGCCATCGACATGCTAAGAAGATTGATTTATTAAGATAGGATTCAAGACTGGCTGTCTTGAATCCCAGTCTTTAAAAGATGCAATCCAAGCGATTAAAAAGAAGACCAGTAAGTACCGCTGCTGCATGTGCGTTCGCCGAAATTTTTGGTCCATTGATTGAGCGATTTTATTTTGAACAAAAGCGAACCCGTCGGCCGGCCAGCGCGACTACCTGCGTTGAACACCTGTCGCAGGATGGTGCCTATAACTTGTATAAAAAAAGCTTAAATCTCAGCTGTTTAGGCTTACATCAAGAATGATTTACGGACGCAAAATTTTGGTCCAAACCAAAGTCCCTTCTTGCTCTTGTATGTAAACACCGTTTCTAAGAGACAGGGTCACCAGGAAACGGTGTATTCCTCTCAAAACATGTAGCTAGGTACTGGATTATGTAAGTAGGTACCTAAGCCTACTTCCATTATAAAATGGCAATGGTATTCGATAAGAAACTTATTATGCTGCATCACGATTAATATGACGCATAAAAAGGCAATTCTCATTGATGGTACCGGCAGATGTCCATTTAACAATAGGTGCGCTTTCAATAATAATACCATCTCATCGAATCGTGATGGGATGGTATTCTTTTATTAAAATTACTTAAGAAACCGTAGAATGGGTAGGATAGATTTCTAATATGCTGTAATCCAGTAACAATTCTAAGTTAATTGTAAAGTTAAATTAAAATAAGAATGAAAGTGACTATTAACAAGTCAATTCGAATAAAAACAACCATAATTTTATTGTTCTCAGAAATGAGATTGGCGCCCCGCAAAAAGTGCTCTTTCTCAAACGGTCCCATTTGTTCCCTGAATTACCCGGAATGAGGGTCCCTCGGCTGAATTACAACTTATTTTTCAAGCTATATGACACATACAGTGAGAAGGTATAGTCGTTCTGTGTTCAGTTTGTTTAAATAATTGTAACATTTATAATAACACTAGTGCAGGTCATGATCTATGTATCTTAAGTACTTAGATAAGCCCATTAACACTGGTATAATGTAACCTGGAAATATGGATATTAATTATGAATAAAATACACAAGCGATAAAACCACTAGGACAATTTCTGTAATTGATGGAATATTTATCTATTTACAACAGTTAACACATAATCTACAAGATAATTGACTAGATATCGACGTTTAGCGGCAATTATAAGAACATTTAACTACAATTAGAATCAAAATTTTAAGTATATTTAACGGCGAATCAAACAAGAAGCATGCAACCTTACCTGTTAGTAGGAACAGCAGGATTAAACGCCGCATGACGGAATGCTTTCAGGAGCAGCGTGGAACGTTTACGCGCGTGTGTTTACCGGAGCCATCGTCAACAGTCCCGTCAGTCAACTATGTAGCCAATGTTTACGCGACTCAGCTGACGTCTTCGTCTATTATGTTCGCCAATTAACCACACACTCGCGCACTGCGGGATCCGCACGCTGCAGTGTCAACGGCCACGAGCTTACGAGAAAAACTAGACACTTGGCGAAAGCTGTCCTTCGAGGAAGCAACCGAAACTGTCCCACGTTTGCTGATATCTTCCAGTGATTTACTCATTCATCTCGCGAAATACCAGGTACGGAAACTAGACGACAGTTCCTTCTGTGATGAAAACATCACACATGGCTAGAGCGGCGACGAAAGCTCTCTCGCGCGCGATCGCAGCGCACGGCGGCTGAGTCGCGAGTTGCGTGAGTGGGCCGGCAGTGGCGGGGCGGGGGGGGGACAGGGGGTCGTCCACGCCTGCGCACCGCGCCCGCACCGCACCACCTCCAGTATTGACCGACGACGCCTCCTTCCTACATTTCACATCCTTAACTAGGTACTACGAATTCTCCTTTGAAAAATCCTCTAATTCCATCCCTCCGATTGAGATAGGCCACGTCTATGGTCCATGAAATAAGCTCACCTGATATTTACAAGCAATAAAGTTTTGAATGACTAAGACTAGATTACTTAATACAGTACTCCGGCCTACAGTAATTTTGACTAGTACTGGGAGGGTTGAAATCCCAGGCGCTCAGAAGAATGATGAAAGTTATAAACCATATTGCAAAGTTAGCGCGAGGGCAAACAATTCAACCTTTCTTGATAAGTTAGTTGTAAAAAAAATACACTCTTGTTGCATTACGATGAAAATAGCACCTGAAAAATATCTAGGGACACACTATAGGCTACATAATTAGTTCTGTCACACATATAACCCGTAAAAAAAATAAAATTAGAACTACTTTAAAAAGACCAAGAAGAGATAATAAGTAGTTTCCATTCCTCACGAACGTGTAATAAAAAGGACTTGAACTCATGAATAGTCGTGATTGATCTAGTCTAGTTGACAGCCTAGTTGGCTTGGCTTGTAGCCTATATACGCAGTTGATGACGTCAAAGTAAGTTGGCAACGAGTAGACGCCCGCAAGCGAATTAACTTGGGATGTAGTGGCACTCAAGGATGACATAAGCTACGTCCTATAAACCGGGACAAGTCTATCGTGCTAACTGCTCTACTATTTACCATTCAGACGGCATTATATGGACTGTCTACTGAATTATGATTGCATATTTATTTGCTTGAAGATTAAACTGATTGCTTGCCGTCGACTTTGGATGGAGGGAGGGGAGCCCAAAGAATAGGGATGGATTGTGTAAGGAGTGATATGAAAGAAAAACGAGTCGGTGATAGTGTTGCGCCGACCTCAAGTGACACGAGATAAGGGCAGAAAAATAGCATAATCAGCCTTTAAACGTTCCCACTGCTGGTTCTCAGGCCTCCCTCTATGATTATAAGAGAGGGAATGGGCCATAATCCAGCACACGGGCCCAGTGCGGGCTAGTGAACGTCACATGTCTTCGAATTTTTGTTTCTAGGACATGCCGGTTTCCTCACGCTGTTTTCTTTCACCTTTTTGAGAGCAGTGGTGATGACATGAATTACACAAAGTAATGCGCCTGGCTGGGTTTGAACCCGCGACCTACAACTCCTTAGGGCTCAAACACGTTACGATGCGGGCAATATGCCACGGCACGGCAACGTGCAACGTAAATAATCACGTCACGACAACGCAACGTGCCACGTTAAACGACGTCGTATCGTAACGGTGGCGCATTTGTAGAATAGCCGCAGTTAATTGCGAGTAATGGACCTTGAAGTCTTCAGATGTTTTGTCCCATAGTACGGGACGCTCCTGAACCACGGTTTCTAAGTGATCAACTTCAATGTCGTCCGTCATCTGTAAATATTGAATAACACATGCGGCACAGCTGCAGGAGTGCACCGTGAGATTTTACGTCACGATGCCGCGCAACGTGGCACGTTGCGTTGTCGTGACGTGATTATTTACGTTGCGCGTTGCTGTGCCGTGGCACGTTGCGTCGTCGTAACTTCTTTATGTGATAGAGCCCTTACGTGTTTATGTGTTTGAACTCTAAGTCGTTACCCCTCGGCCACCACTCCTCCGATAAATTTGTTAAAGAAATCTCTGGAAGTACCTACTGATCGGATTACTAAAAATCTTTTCTCGATAGAAGGCTACACTACCACTAACAGCTAAAAGCTACTTTTACCATAAAGAAAAACACAGTTCTTAAGAAAATCCAGACAAAAATATATTATGTAGGTAGGTGCACTTTTATTTTATTAGGTACTAAAACTCTTCAGGCAGTATTGAAAACTACGCACGCACGACCTCTTCCCAAGGATTTTATTACGGAAAACTTCCGAGTACCGAAGGACGGAGAATTTACTTATTTTAAATCGCTTCAAGGTTTCTCAGAAGGAAAGCATTTTGCTGCAACCTGATTTTCTTGAACATTATTATGGGCTCTTGATTTACCTACTAATTTTCAAAATTGAAAATGTTTTTTCCGTGAAGTTTAAAAAGGAAAATGAGAAAATCCCACTAAGCCATAACGGTTGAACGGAATCAGGATAAAATTTTAAAAACTGGTGGACTTTGTATGGCCTGATTTTAATTGCAGCAATGCTTCGACCAATCCGACCGTCTGGTAACTGTCCAAACTAAGTCATCGACAACGTATAGTGATCTACATGCTCCTCTAGGAAATGGCAGCAAACCGTAGAAGCTCAGCAGGGCCGATACCCGCTGTGGCCGCAGGGATTTTCTGAAGTGGTCCTAAAATGCAAAGGGCCACTGAAGGACACATGTGTGGTTTTGGTTAGTAAAAGTCTGACACCCTTCCGTTACACCTTAGAGCGCGTAAAATCGCTGCACGATCCCCAAACTTAAAAAAATACTGCGACCAACAATGTTGATCGAATTGGCCATAGGTATTCTTTCCTGTGAGATAATTTTGGATTACAACGCGGACTGAGACGTTGTCAAAAAGTACCAAGTGGAACATAAATCTAAATCTAGGTCGTAAGTTGAGAAGAAATCTAGATAAGTAACAGTGTATTGAAGAGATTTATAAACGGCGGCGGATGCTGTGTAAACTGCAAACAGTATCTATTTGCGATTTCATCCCCTTTTAACACAGCGATAACAATAACCATATTTACTTAATTGTTAATTGTTTGAAAAATACAAAGTAAGCTATAGGACACCTAAGGCCTACCTTTTATATTTTTCACTAGCTATTACCCCAATTTCGTACGCATTAAGTTTTCGAACATTACTCTCCTTATCCATTTCGGAGACGTGATATCCAACCCCCCCCCCCCCCCACCTCCCCACGGGAAATTAAAGGGCGGGTAAATCCCCTCATTGAGGAGTTCTCCAACCGAAGAGACGTCACGCCAACCTCACCTTCTGTATGACGCAGGTCCTCCCCAAATATGGTAAGTTAGGGATGTTCCTACAAATGATTCGTGCGGAAGAACCGCTTAGGTGTCATCATTGTGAGGACCGTCTGGAGGACACGTTGGAGCATACGGTGGAGGTGTGACCCGCTAAGGCGAAGCACCGCCGTGTCCACATGAAGGTAATCGGCGGCGGCGAACTCTCGGCTGGGCCCTAGTACGGGCCATGCTTCGGAGCAAGGTGGAATGGCAGGTCGGCTCTTTCTACGTGAGGAACGTGAGGAAACGGATGTTTACCTCACGCCGCAGCTACCGGTACCCGAACCCTGATTTCCAGCCACCGTAAGCTTGCGGACGACGATCAACGGGTAGCTCGCCGTCTAGTAACTGGACCGAGCCAGAGTTGTTGACGGCACGTAGTGCTCAACGCGCGCCCTAAAGAGATGTCAGCAAAACCGTATTTGTTAATGAAACCTGTAAGAATATTTCTTAACTTCTTCAAATAGTGCCCCCTACCTTCGACTCTAAAGGAGTCTTCAGTCTTAGGTTTCTTGCCAAACACGTTATTTAATAGTTCCAAAAGGAGTCGCTAGGTGTCGCTGGTTTAAGTTAAGCAAATATTCGTGTACCTGTACATAATATATCGTAAGAAAAGTATACACGGAATCTAAGAATTTGGTCCGTCATATACGTAAAGGGGAGTCCCTTTACGTATGAGTTCATGAGACCCTTTACATATGAGAGGCGGAATGAGTTCTTTAGAAAAGACTCAATGATAGGCCGTACTTCTGACCGGAATCCCCATCTTTTGTCGAAAAAACACAGCCTGTATTATGAGTGCGAACTTTTCTTTTTTTTGGGAAGTCATCATTATGACTATTCAAATAGCTCTGGGTGAGCATGAGAGCGTGACTCACCTGTATTCCTTCAGTTGACTTTTGCGATCCAGATTCTAAGAAACTCTTTCGAACAATCCCACAAACTACGAATTTACCCTATTACAAGACGACTTCCTGGTTTGAAAATGTCGAACCAGTTTATGTAGGTCTCGTTAAATTAGAATGCATTCAACCTGCATAGTTCTCGGGCGATTGTACTAGCAACGAACTTGATTGCTGTCCAGTTTACGAACATTTGCCGTGATTTATCAATTTCATAGAGCTCTTAAAGACGGATAGTTAATAATATAATTATGTTTATTTGCCCAAAAAGTTATGGCTAACTTTTCGGAAAATTCATAATTATACTGAAATAAACCAGTGCATTTTTTTTATTGTTTTTGTTGATAGTTTGCGCTTGACCGTAACAATACCTAGTCATGTCGCCACATAGGAAATAAATTTAAAAACTTCTGCTTCGCGGTATTAGAGTTCTCCGCGCGATTAGAGAGCATACAAAAGTCCGAAAAACACTTTCGGGCAGTTGCCCGGACCAGACCCACTACCCGTCTGGTCGGATGTTCCTTTTTCAGCTAGTTATTTTTGACTACCCGCGTGATTTCATTATCTTTTAAATCAAGTTCACCAGTCCGAATGTGCATAAAAAAAATTAACTACAAACCACTACAAAATAGCTGTACACTTAAGAATCAAAAACAGGTATTGTTTAAAGTTTTATAATTACAATTGATTCAAACTACTCTACATTATTACAAACTAATATCTACATAATACTAAATAATTAAGTATTTTGTATCATTTGCCTTGCGAGTTTCTCTTGGGTCCACATTTTGATGAGTTGCTTCCTAATTTCAAACGCTATCACAGCTGTAGCCATTCCAGTGTTCAAGCTGTCTACACCTCTTTGTAAAGGAATGTTTAGCCTTACGCCGTTTTTAGTTGATGCTAGCCTGAAAAGAATTTTGTCCACGTGAATTAAAAGAAAGAAAACCCTCTTTATTCTTACCTCACACAATCATATAAACTAATACATAATGAAAAACAAAAATTATAATCAATGTCCTCAAATTGATTGTTATGGCCTCCCATAAAATATGCCTAAATAACATTTTTAATCCTTTAACCGATTGCATTGGATTGGTCCGACGAGTGTTTTCGTGTCTAAGTGTCATCGTACATGGGCCACAAAAACATGTCGCGCCACAAAAAAAAAGCTAGAAGCCGCTTCTAGCTTTTTTGTGGCCGCTTCTAGCTTTTTTTTTTGTGCGGTGGCCCATGTGGGTGAACACTACGGGTTTGCATTATTGTGTTATGTCGTATCACCTTTGTTGATGTACTTGATTGGCTACAAAACTCAATATGAAATGACGTAATTTTGAACAGAGTCGTTTGATTGGTGCATCCCGCACCACATCACGACACAACACAGTAATATAGACAAGGCTTAACTAGCCAGGTTTATGTGCCACAAACACAGGACCCTAAGAAATACTAAAACTGGGTACTCCATCTTGTTTAGCTATTCAATCCAAATAGGTGACAGAAGAGCGGGCGAGATAGAGTATTTGGTCGTGCGACGACATGGAGGAATAAACACGAGTGTTTGTCGGATATATTCGACACAGGCAGTTAAAATGTTAAAACAATAAATTATTTATTGTTTTAACATGTATGTAGCGCAGATATTCTGTTAGGACCCGCTGTGATACTATGGACACACTCACGGACATTTATTTTACGTCCGTGAATATGTCCTAACTTTTGTTAGGACATATTCACGAACGTGAAATAACATTGCCTGATACATATTTCAGAAAGATATTTAAAAATAAAAACAACTTGTCTTGTTGTTGTGACTTACTTGTAACTATCATGACTTATCCCTTCAGTTTCACCACCTATAATTAAAGTTGTGTGTTTTAAAGATGAGAATTCCACACCATAGTATGGTAACACTGGCATTTGATTTCTTTCATCATTATCATTTGTTGCATCTTCATCATCTCCAGTAATAGTGTTGCTATCAGCAATAAATATTGATGTGTTTTGTTCCAGATGGTTCGGCATTTCACTCCAGTCTATTGAGTGATAAACAGGCAGCCTGAAATGGGCACCTGCTGCACTCCTGATTACCTTCGGGTCCCAAACATCGACACATCCTGAAAATAATATGTATGAGTATGGGTTTGTGCAGTGTGAAGCAATTACAATAGCTATTTCATACAAATGTCCAAAAATTATAGTTGCGATTTAAATATAATTGACAATCAACAGGTAATAAACTCAAAAATTACTGAAAAGATTTTCATGCAGTTTTTACCATTTGACAAAGAGATTCATGAGGAAGATTTCAGTGTGGAATTGAGAATTTCAAAGATTTCCGACACCTCTACGAATCTTGAGCAGATTGCTAGTAATTAATATCTCTGACTAATACAATGACCAAGCCATACCATAACCATGGTATGGTTCAATCCGACCAAAGATTCAGTTTCAGTTTTAGCCAAAAGAGGTTCCGGCTGGAGTTTCAGTTTCAGCCAAGAAGTGTGCAAATCAACTGTGTTATCATTGCTTTATTTTATAAATTTATGAAAACTATATACAAATGTATGTAAAATGTATAAGCAATGCTCTTCTCATTTGTTGGTTAAATTATCAAGACAAACATTATAATTTTTGGCAGTGTTTTTGTTTACCATGTGAGTTTCAATTCCATTCCAAACTGGACGGGAAACCGAACATTCCATTTTGGTTAAACATCGTGATAAGGTCGGACAAAAAAATAACCATCAAATGACAGATTTGGTTATTGTTTTTTATAATTATAATTCTTTCGTGAACGCGCTCTCGGCACGCACTGACGAAAAGTAAATTCTGAGTGTTGGTCCCTAACTTCTGTACATATTTCAATGAAACAGTTTATAATTTGAGCTGCCAAAGAGCAGTTTTTTTCAGTAGTTACCTTTTGATAGTAAGACCTTTTCGCAGCCAGCACCAACAGCCACTCGCAGGATGGCTCCTAAGTTGCCTGGCACTCTGATGTTGTCACATATAAACTGAAGAGGTAGAGGTCTTGACAAGCTCTTTACATTATCTGCTTTTGGAGTTTCAAATACACCTGAAATCAAACAAATAATGAATATGTATAATGGAATGCAGAACAAATATTTGTATAGCCTACAGATAACCCCTTGTCTGTGGCGCGAAGCTGTTCCAGCTCTCTATAAATGGACATATCATATGTAGCACTGGCTCAATTGTGGGACCACACACAAACGGATAAGTGTTCTAGGTCTGGGTGTCTTGAATATACACATTTGTGAATGCACCCATGATGCCTGAATAATTCCAAGTAGGGAAAGCATCAAAAATGGCATTTACAAAATCTGTAATAATTTTTGACTATTATTGCCACTGCCTAAAAAATTTTAATATTAAACAGAAAATAATCATGAAGAGACTGCACTAAACAATTTATGAATCTAAGTAAATAATCCTCCCATCCAAATTTCAATAATGATCACCAATCTCATCCAGTAATGGCCAAGTATATAGGAGATTTTACAAACTCAGGACCCCAATCTCAACAGTTTCACTTACAAAGACAAGACCAATGAAGTAGTTAAAAAATCAAATATTTTCAACATCTACTACAATCAATATTATCTACAATTCTACACTAATACAATAAAGAGGTAAAGTTTGTTTTTGTTTTTTTTTTTCCGTATGTAGGAGGTTAATCTCTGAAAGTACTGGTCTGATGGCTAAAATTTTTTCACTGACAGAAAGCTGCTTTATTCCTGAGTGATATAGGCTATATTTTATGAATGCGAGCGAAGCCGTGGGCAAAAGCTAGTAGTATAAAAAACCAACTTACCAAAAATACCAGGACTAGTTTCAAGATCAGACCAGAGTTGCATCTCTTTGTAAGATATTTTGTAAAACAATACTCCAGTTTTAGGCAGGAATGGTCTTAAATTGTTAAGTTCTTCAGATCTGCTGAAGATGACATACTTCAAAGTACACTTGGCTTCTAAACCATCAATAATCAGCCTCCAACCTTCCACCAGTGTGTGACCTGAGCGCAGTCTTTCTTTTTTTGACTTCAGCTTTACTAGCAGAGAACTGAAATTTAAAAATCATAAAATTAGTACATAATGTAAGTAATATGATAATAATCAAACATTTTATATGAATAATACCATGCAAGAGTGTACGTGTGTATGTTTTATAAATCAGTATGTGTTAGAAGTTAAATAACCATACCTTAAACGGCCATCATTCTCTTTCAATTTTTCAAAAATAATTTCACCTTTGTCATTAAAAACTTTCTGTTGACTGAGATAAAAATTACGCTTTTTCAATTTATCGTCCCTTTTCTGTTTGATTTGTTTTGTTTTTTCTGGGGGCAGAGATGATCCTTTGTTTTCTTCTTCAATTTCATCTTTAGCAACTTCTTCAGTATCATATTTAGCAATTCGCTTAGTATTTTCCGCTTTGGCTTGGGTTTTGTTTTGAATCGAAGGACCGAGGTCTATAATCTTTTCTTTCTTGAGATCAGATTTTTCATTGAAGGATAATAGAACTTTAGCAGGAGACCTGTGTGACCACCTCGAGTATAACCTCACTGAACCATACAACGGTCCAGGTGGTTGACGAATTAGGAACTGTGAGAATAATGTAGTAATATTTCTTGACATAACTGTAGTTTATACTTTATTATTACTGTTCTTTTGTCAAAAACAGATGCAAGCTAGATAATTCCTTTACCTTTTCAGTACTTAGATTACAAACAGTAACTTTTTTTTTAAATATAAACAATATTTTGATGATTTTGACTTTTGCCAGTTTGCTGTCAATGTCATTGATTGACTTTTTTTTATGTTAATATTTTCGGCTTGGATACTAAATTCTTTAGGCCTTGTCTAGTTTACCATTAGAATGCGGGTGCAAGTTTGTTGTAGTGTTTTTGAAATAAATGTATCGAGTCGGCCTTCTCGGCAAACTTCGTTGAGGTAGCCAAAACTTCATTAGAATTCTCAGTTCCTTCCATTTTACCGAGATCGCAAAAAGAAAACGGTTACTTTATTTTCCATTCGGATACGGACATTCGGCAAGCTCCACTGAAGTATTAATATAACGTTCTCGGCTCCATTTTACTGAGACCGGCGTCGATTCAATGATAGGACTTCCTCGTATCATTTGCATTGAAACGGCTATGATGGTAGATTAAACAATAAGGCTTTTTCTTGACTGTTGTTTATATTTAACTAAGACTCGGTTAACCATAAAAGTATTCTGGTATCTAAATATACACAAATCATTTAGTCGCAAATTACTCAAATTCAAAAGTCTCGCAAAGTCACTTAACATATAGGATCTAAGTTCCTGAGTTAACACCTGACCCGTCTTCAGACGTTCCCATTAAAGTCCTTGCATGGAGGCGAAACACCGAGGACGAAACTCTGCTGCCGCCGCCTATCACGGCACTGTGGAGAAGACTCCGGTGTCATCATAAGGCACTACGGGGACAGTAACTCAGATATCGCAAATACACCTCCAGGCACGCCACAAATGCAGCGGTAGGGACTTAATGCCGCAATTCCGTGAGAAGTTAGACGCCTGGCTAGGCTACAAAAACATAGGTGTCCTCACTTTCTTCCTGACGCAGGTCCTCACAGGACATAGGTGTTTTGAGAAGTAACTGTTTCGAATGGAGCAGGAAAAATGCCCGAATGGATGACCATGAACCATGAATTTCCATTGTTCGGATTCAGATTACCTGGAGAACGATGTGAAACGATGCCGGCTAGGGCCATGGGGAATTTCTGAAAAAGAAACCCGTGGTCCTAGACCACAAAGGGTAAGTATTTGAAAAACACAGGTGTGGTTTTAGTCAGTAAACGTCTGACAAGAACTCAAGCTCCAGCTCCACCACTAAAAAAAACACCTCATAGTGAAATTCAATACGCAAATACATTTTCTTTTGCAAACCGTACTTATAATTAATATTTGACAGATGGAGGTCATTGACGTTCCTAGAATATTCATATTGCATTTTACTAGCGTTAGTTCCGGTTTTGGCCACATGCCAATGCATTTGAAGTCTATACTTTTGCCAATGGATATTTGAAGCGCCATGTTAGATTTTTCTAGAAGTTTACCTTAGCAACGTTTTTATTTATTAAAGAAACCTAAATTTGACCAATAGAGTGCGTCTACTGAAAGCGTAACCTGGAGTTTTTTTTTTAAATTAAATTGGCAACATTGTTTTGCCGAAAAAAAATCACGTCAAAGTCTATGATCGCAATTGTCAGTTTTGTAAACAGATATTTATTTTTCAAGAATAATTGCTTAATTATGGGAAAAACAATAAACAGTAACATGCGAAAACTGCTACACACTATGGTTAATAAGTTCAAACAAAAACAAGAAGAGAAAGAAGGTGTTTTCAATGAAAACCAACAATGTTTACATACGATTTCAGATTTTTTAAGTTAGTATGACGTTATAATCTTGATCCTTGTCGACTAATATTATTAGATAGTTATATTTAGGATATAATGATAATTGGTTTTTCTTATATTTTTAGATAATCTGACATTTTGCGAATATCATAATGGATAAAAACATCAAACACAAAAGGCTTTTGGTGAATCGACTTAATCAAAAACACATGCTAGTGAGTGGTAGAATGCGGCGATGATCCGCCCAAACGGAGCACACCTCGACTGTGTGCTCCACCGTGTCCTGCGGGCATTCCACACAGTGGCGACACCCAGGCGTCACTTCCGCATGAATCCGGTGTATATACCTCCTGAACGAACCATGTCCGGTGAGGACCTGCGTCATGCGGAAGGTAAGAACGCCGTGAGGTCTTTTCAGCCACGCCATATAGCGACATTTGAGATATCAGATAAAATAAAATAATTTGGGATAATAACTAACATTTTGTGTATTATTGACCTTTACCATACAACCACCAAATAATTAAGTCTACACACATGTTTTTGACTAGGACTAACTATTATACAATTGTTATAAATACAAAAAATACTCTAGTATCAATACTTTTTTCTCCTACTATTTCAATAATACCACATTCAAAATTTTTGGTTGTAACCTCCTTTTCTCAGGTCACGCTTTCATTAGACGGACTCTAGCTGAAATATGTTCCTTAACAAAAACACACAATCTCAAAATTAGTTTTTATTATGATTTTGTGTTGCCAACATTTTTACAATTCCCACACTAAAGGTAACTATTCAATATTCATATTTGTTAATTAGGTTGCACATCACTTTAAATTTGACAGTTTGAGCAAAGAAACTTATCAATAGGTATTGCGTAGCCAAATAGCAAAAACTGGAATCTTTATAGTTTTATATGTATATAGCAAGCAGATATTGTTACAACATCAGCAATAAATATAATAATAAATAATATCTAATTTTAATTTTTCTCAAATGGGCAGCTTGCAATAGAATTCAGTGAACATTCAGTTTAGTGGTTCTTCAGCTCGTCAAGGTCAAATAAACTAAAAAAAAATGCTTTGGGTATAAGATAGCTGGGAGTGGTGGCACTGGGTGCGACATAATAAGCGAGTGGCGGTGCCGCGTGTCAGACACCGTGAAAATTTATGTTCTTCAAACCTTGTGGAGGTGAACCAAAAATATATTTACTCATGGTATATTAAGAGAACGTTTTATGTCATTTAGGTTCGTTTTATTTTTCAAATTGTGTTTTTTCTGTATCTTGTCTGGTCCTTATATAAAACGCGCGCATAGTCAATAACATCAATATATCTCCGTCCATTATTTAAGGTTCCGTACCTCAAAAGGAAAATACGGAACTCTTATAGGATCACTTTGTTGTCCGTAGTATTGTAAGAAACTCGAGTCTTCTAGTCTTCATTTCGAGACTTGAGTAGATTTTCAAGACTATGACTCGTTAGTCACATGAGTCCGAGTTCTTTGAGTCCTCTGAGTCCTCTGAGTCCTTTCGAGTCTTTTCGAGTCTTATAAGCTCTTCGAGCTAGACTGAGTCACGAACTTGAGTTGGTGTGACGTAAGCGATTTGAGCGATTATTTTTCTGGCAGTTTTGACGAAAAGAGAGTAGGTAAATATATTTTTGTTATTAAAATGAACGTATTTTGTCACTTTAAAATTGTAGCTTGTTTCAAAAATAATATTAAATAATCAACATGACTAGTCAAGACAATTAAATAAGACCATCTTTACCCAGTATATTAAGTTATATATACGAACCGAGCAGGCCTTTTTTAACCCTTAACTATAGTGGTGAAAAAAACTTTCGTATCTATAGTCGTGGGTCCTGGGGACCCACCGATTTTTGAATGACACTAAAAATAACCCATATTGTTTTGTATTTTTGTATTCGTATTATTAATTAATTCTTATTTCTTAAGAAGAACACAGTAAGAACTTTTTTTATTGTATTACAAGAGTCAGAATAAAAACAAAGCATTTCTTCTTGCATATTTAGGTACACACAGGTGTTATTCCAATAACAAAAAACGAAACTTGTATAAATCTCTAATAAAAATTTTGACCATGTTCATTTTTTTTCATATAAAACATTAGATTTGCACACACTTACACACTTTACTAATGCACAGTTTTTACTCTTTTACCATGCTAACAAAATGACACAATGATTCTCTTATTTATACCTAAGTGGAGAATATTTCCAGGTTGTGGTAATCGAAATACTCTGACTCTGACTGTCTCACATTAAGATTTCTCAAGACCTTTCAAACTTGACTGACAGGCTAACCATGATTACAAACTGAAATAAAAAAATAAAAGTGATATAAAGTACAAGAAACAAAAAAGTTATGTATCTATAGTCAGGGGTCCCCTGGACCCACCCAAACATGATTTGACCTTTGGAGTTGTGACCGAAATGTGTCTGTGTCACAGCAAGTTTTTCAGTATACAACAGAAAGGTACTGAGAAGCACGTGAAGCTACGTCGCTTGTATCGAATTTGACAGCACTTTAAAGATTCAACATGGGTCCAGGGGACCCACGACTATAGTAAAGGGCTAAATCAGAAAATTTAATTATCAAACGACGAAATCGATTGGGAAATAAAACTATACGGGCTTCAATGTGCCTGTCTTAGTGGCTCAATACAAAAATAATTTAATATTTATATAGGTACAAATAATATAAATATATAATAGTTACGTAGGTACCTAGTGAATCAATAATTTCATAATTGCTATTTTATTTACTTCAAACTAGATTTAGAGGACTCAGTCATGAGTTCTTTTAAAAAGACTGAGGCTTTGAGTTCTTTTTGGCAGGACTCAAGTCTTTTTACAAAAGACTCCAAATTCTAAAGGACTTGAGCTCTTAAGTTTTATTGGTCTTCAAAAATAGTTCAAGTCATATTAATAATAAGACTCCAAGACTTGAGTTTCTTACAACACTAGTAGTCCGTCCGTCTGTCTGTCTGTCAAGACCCTTTATTTCGAGAACGCGTGGAAGTATCGAGTTGAAATTACCGTTTACTCAGGTCTGCGGTCCCTTCCAGCTGAAAAAAAATAACTTCTAAGTTAACGAATAAAAAAGATACGGCCGTTTATGTCTCAAGAAAACGTATACTTTGATACTCTCAAAGATCGAAATTCATACAGTACTTCCCGTTGACCCAGAATTCTGAATGTTGACACAAAGCAAGGTTTTTTAGCACAGTTATAGGAAAAAATCTGAAAGTCACAAAAAAAAAATGCAATTCGAAAATATCTTCGTGACGCCATTTGGGAATTGTAGTTTGCACGGAACCCTCAGTGCGCGAGTCCAACGCGCACTTGCTCAGTTTATTTTTTAATAAATCTAAGTACCTAACAACAACTTAGCTAAAAATTTACTTATTTCAAGTGAAAAAAATTACCTCTAGCAATCCAGTCCAGGAAATATTGAAAGTAAAGTTTGATTCACAATAATAGCTTAGAGTCTGTCTAATAAGTTAAACGACTTGTGTAATTATTAAGATTTAATGAAATCTGATGTAGTCAACACGGGTTCAATAATCAAGGTTGATTAAGAGATAGAGATCATTGTTTACTAACAGAAGAACCTTATAAAAAGTATCGAATATAAGTATTTTTTAAATGATTTAATATTATACAAAATTCCTAAGTCGGTTGACTTATTAGACAGACTATAAATATTCTTAAATGGGAACTTTTATTCTCTAAACTTGCAATACAGCTATTAAAAACCGGCTACGTGTGATAAACTAGTTTGTTTTATCTGTGGTTACGTTACGTTAGTGTCGGCCTTCTTTCTACCAATTTTTTTTTTGCCCGAACAACATTGCATTTTCTTATCACTCGTCAATCGTCAGCTGAAAATAATTTTGTGGATGCGTATTTTGTGTTTATTTATAAATCAGTCAAGACACGCTAAACAAAATGGCAACGGGAGTAAAACCTCGTGATGAAGAAACTTGTCTCACTAGAGAAGACTTAGAGACCATACAAGACGCTATGAAAACCAAGAAGTTTCGAGATCTTTTAGCGGAGTACTGCGAGGAAATACGTGACCCGGCAAACCAACAACTTTATCAGAAAGAAATGACCCAACTCGAGAAAGAACGAGGCTACGACGTAACATTCCTTAATCCGAAGGGAGGTTATGTTATCAAAACAAGTGTCGCCGGCGATAGAAAAGCTTTCATCAATATTTGTAGCAACGACAACGTTGGCAAACCGACATACAAGGTGGAAGTGGTTGATGGAAAGAGGGGCATGAACTGGCAAATACCATACTCAATAGTACCACCAAGAGAGGATTTCGACCAGAACCGTAAACGTTGCGTCATTTACGACGTAATTTTTCATCCGGACACCCTCCGCATGGCGGCGGTTAACAAGGAATTCCGTCAGTTAGTAAACAACACCGCCTTTGATGGATTGAAAAAAACTTATAAGATTCACCTTGACAATAACAACTTTAGGTTCCCCAAATCCCAATATAAAGGAATGTGTACACCTGCCGTTATTAGAAAAGAAGACCCCAACTATCAGCCTCCATCAGAGGAGGACACTGAAAGTTTGACTCCTGAGATGATTGAGAAGCTTTATCCCCAACGCAATTATGCAGAAAACAAACCTGAGCCAGAGCCTCATAAACATACATCTAAACCAGCTAGAAAAGTGTGGAGAAATACTGAGTTTGCACATGCTACTGAAAATGGGTACACCATTCCAAAGTATGTCATCAAACAGCAGAAAAATGTAGATCTTCAAGACTTCACTTATCATAAAGATTGTAAACAATACAGTGCTATACCAAGCCACATAGTGGTTGAAGTATACCTTCCTCTTCTCTCATCTACAAAAGACTGCACTCTGGATGTTCAAGAAAAATATCTCAAGTTGGCATCTGAGAAACCAGCCAAATATAAATTGGATATTACACTGCCTTACTTAGTTAATGATGAATGTGGTACAGCCAAATTTGATAAAAGCAAACACATGTTAATAGTGACTTTACCAGTGATCAGAAAGAACTTGAACAGTAAAAATGAGAACTCTTTAAAGGTTGATAGTGGTGTGGAAAGTGAAGAAAATTCTGGTTCACAAAGTGATGAAGATATTTGTAACTCTAATTTGATTGAGGAGTTGTCCTCTACCCCTGCTGCCACCATAGCACCGCCTGAGCCTTGTAACACTACTACCAGTAACTCTGAAGTATTTTTAGATCCCTCATTAGGTTACACACTGCCTCCCTACACACACAATGTTTTGGATGACATTGTAGCTTTAACATTCCATGTAAAAAATACAGAGCCGGACTCTGTCATGGTGAAAAACAATGGCAACGAAATTTACATCAGGTTCACATCAGTTGGTGCCGGCTTTGTGCCCGTGCACTATGCAGCCATCATAACATTTGATGATGATGTTAAGTTTGACAATGTGACTGGAGAGGCTTGGGATAACAATGTCATTTTGCAATTGGAACTTGCTGGAGCTCTACCCCAGAAATTCCATATTGGTTTAAATAAAGATTCTATGACTTGTGAATGTTTTGATGTGTCTCAGCTTAAGAAGACAAAGGTTGAAGAGAAGCATGCGGGACCTGTGACTGAAGATAATACGCCTGTGGTGGAGGTAACCAACTTGGGAACTGAGACAAATATAGTAGTGTCATCTAATCATTCAGAGTATGATGAAGATGATGACTTTGAGTGCCCAACATCAATGGATAGAGACATAGTTTTCACTGATTCTGGCAATTGTGAGAATGGTGCCAAAAGCATACTCCGCAAGCCAAACATGTTCCGCAGTTACTCAGAGTCTAGTGTCGGCGATGTTGCCTCTTCAATGGACTATATCAGTTCTGATTGTATCCCAGAAGAATCCAGTTTGAAAAAGACTGTCAGGTTTAGTGATGTCATAGCCAAACAGTTTTACAGGTAAGTTGAAAAATCAAAAAGAAAAAGATTCCAGTCCATTCAATATACCCTATTGAATGAACCCTAATCTTTAGGTATCTACTTAAAAATGAAGTCCATTATAATTTATTAACTTAATCAATGTAGGTTATCAGGCTAAAGTTGTGTCTGTTTTTATGCGGATATCAGAAAGTCACTGATAACATTTATATTACGTTTGTTATTATAATTTTATTATTGCAATTAGCAACAAAAAAGTTGACCTATTCAAAACATACATACTTATGTTTTGAATAGGTCATTCAATTGGTATCCTATCTATTAAGCACTATTGTGAAATCATGAATTTCATGGCTTATGCTGTACTGAATGTTAAAGCCTTATCATGAAGCAGCCTTATCAAACACTATCATGTTTTGAATGTCCCTAGTATTAAGATAAGATGTTACGTTATTGCTAAACAAACAACTCGCAATTTTCCATAACAGCTAGAGCTATGACTGTATATATGTTTATGTAAATTTCAGGTACAATTCATCTATAGAAGGTCAAAAAAAGAAAAATCAGCGTAAAAAGAGTAAAAAGCGTACTCAAGATCGGCGGAAAAGTGAAAGTGAAGCTGAAGATGATTTCAATAGCGGCTCTGAGGTACATAAAATATCCATTTTAAAATATTATACCTTTAATTTTTTGCACTTCAGAAAACTGGATTTTAAAACATAAACTGCTTTGTGCTGCTGATACCGCAAGCCGCAAAAAAGCATCATAAGCATTACGTCAATATAGCAATGGCCTCGAACGTCAAAATGCGTAATTGATGATTCGCCAAAAATAATCGGTAATATCTATGTAAGGATAAACTAAGACTGATATAACAAAGCAACGCCGAAACTACCGGGCCTAAGAGCGTAATATTTTGTACAAGGCTTCTTTGCATTACGTAGATGAGCACTAAGAGAGGGATTCATCAGGGAGTGATTTTTTTCTAAAATTCTCTCCCTGATGGGATGAAACAGGAGTCCAAAGTTTATATGGGAAAAACTACCTTGGCGCGGGTGAAGCTGCTGGCAAGTGGAGCATAAATCGGTTTATTGAAAAAATTGCAATATACCTATCTGCAATCAAATCTCTTGTATAAAACATTAGGTATTATTATTTCACAATTGTTTTTAAAAGTCAATAGTAAGTTATTCATAATAAAAACAAACAATAAAATAAAGCATAGTAATTGCTGTACATTTGTACAAGGTTATACCTACCACTGTTACTATACCTACAATGTTTGTTTGCAAAATGGTTGAAAAAACTGTAAACAATACCAATCAAAGAATGATAAACAACTTTTCATTACATGATTATGCAAAGTGATTAAAATTAATTGTTAATCACTATATCCGTTGGCAATTTATTGCTGATGCTAATGTATGGAAATTTTACTTGGGACTGATAATATTTACGAGGAATGTTCTAGTGCTAGCGTGAAGTAGCATACCTAAATACTAGGTAGGAATTTTACCAAGAGAAATTCATTGCTAAATTAAAATCACGACTCCGGTCCTCCTAGGGCCATGGAAGGACTACCTACTGAAAAGTTAACTCGTGGTCCTAGAACGAACAACTGAAGGAACTTAAGTGTGGTTTCAGTCAGTAAAAACCTGGCCTAGCCCTAGAGAAGCAGAAGTAAATAGATGATTACCCACTTTAAAAAAAATGGGTCAATTTTCGTGGTGAAACAACGCTTTTAAAGATCAGTTCTTATATGATTTTCCATTAGGTTTAAACCGCGTCTTCTCTATGCCTCCTAAAGTACGTCAAGCCGTACCTTTGACTTTCGTTTGCACATCTTCGATAGTCATAATAAGTCATTAGAAGACAGAAAATCTGACACTGGTATTGTTTAGTCATATCGAATTTACGACTCTCACAACTCAGTAACCGGGTGTTGCCCAGTTACTACGGTATGGAGATCACATCGCCGTGCCCTCGTGGGGGCGATCGGCGGCGGAGACCTCTCGCGCCGGGCCTTGGTTGAGGCCATGGTCCGGAGCGAGGAGGAGTGGCAGGCGGTCGCCGACTTCTGCGAAGCAGTAATGCTCGCAAAGGAGGAAGCCGAACGCATCAGGCAACGGCGTTATCGCCGCCGCCGCCGGCGCCGGGATACTAATCTCGATTTCCGGCCACCGTAGGCGCGGGCTTGCGGACAGTAAGCAATGGGCAGCTCGCTGTCCGGCCGTCCGGTAACTGTCCGGACCAAGTCCAAGTCGTCGACGGCGCGCGCTGTTCCCGCGCGCCTCAAGGAGTTGTCAGCAACAGCAGGGGCCCAGCCGGGTCGAAGCCTACTGGGGCCAGGGTTATCCGAAAAGGCGCTCGAGCCCCAGTATGAAGGCTTGAAGGAACGGGATGGGTTTTTTAGTCAGTAAGAGTCTGACACTATCTCCCGCTCCGCCCAAGAGCGGGGGTTGTCATAGGATGATTTTTCCCATCGGAAAAAAAAAAGATATGGAGATCAGATAGTCAGTTGCGCAATGCAAAATACTGCACCCAGTTAGACTGGTAGGTTGTCTAGCCTTTCCAAAACTGAGTATATCGGGGCCGGTAAATTTCCTTCAGTCTGTCTAAGTTAAAGGAATTTTACCAAACGTATTGATGAAACTCTTTAGGATGTGTTAAATTGATATGCGCGCATGACAACGCTTATACAGGCGGATGTTACCATACAAACATACTGTTTAATAAGTACGCTGGACACGTCATGCAATCAGATACCTATCGTTCGGTCGGTCGGTATCAGAATACACGATGTATTAGATGACTATTACAGAATCCATGGGTAAATGACCCCGTGGGCGGACCAAGATGCGATGTTTTGCGATCACTATCTCGATATATGTTAACTCCCTACAGTTTTTGAGCAATTTTACGTACATAATAATAAAACTAGCTTCTGCCAGCGGTTTTGTCCGTTTGAATGCCTGTTATTGCGGACGCGACGTCGGAAGTCGATGACAGATAAGAGGTAGCCTATGACCTTTCTTGCGTTACAAGCTTCTTTGTCCAAAATCGGATCTACAAGCATACCATCAGAACCGGATCAGTAGTTTAACCGTGAAAGCGTAACAGACAGACTGAGTGAGAGTGATTACTGTAACGTGTCTTTTTTCTTGTTTCAGAATGTAAAACCAAGGTTGAAATCTGTTCTGAAGCCACGACGGGACAGTGGTCTGGCGGATACATCCGACGCTGAGTCCGAGTGTAAGAACACTGCGGACGAAGGGTCCTGCAATTCTGCCAACGAAGATGGCTTCAGCGAAAACGATAGTAACGGAAAAACGTCATTCGATAAGTCAGTCTTTAACATAGTTGGGAATAAAGATAAAGAAGATAAAAAATCGGAGGCTGATATCTGGGAGTCGGAACCATCTAAACCTTCGAAAGGAAAGCGAGTAACTAGCGCCAATATTCAGCATAACACTGATCTCTACGATCCCGACAAATTAAACAAAGGCCAGTATTTAGAAGTTACGTTCAAAAATGATCTCATATTTGATTTAGACATGTGAGATATACCATCTCTATTGCAGCTCCTTTGGAAAAGGACTTGATTGGAATGTTTTAACTTTACACTAATATTGATGTAATTTATTAGAAATCCAGTGATTTTGTTTGTGTAGAAACACATAGTTTAGTATTACATATTCCTTATGATTATGGCTTAGATTTATTATTATTATTGATGTTCCTTCCATGGTGTATTTTTAAATTTGCTAAGTTTATGACAATAGTTTGTATTAGGTATGTATCTTTTAACTTATTTTGTATGTGTTCAAAGTTTCAAACATTGTCAATTTAAAGATAAGATTACTTCAAAATTTAAGAATGATTTACTGACATTTTTAAAGTAATTTTGCAGAACTTAGTAAATTTAGAAAATATTGAATTACTTGTGAAGCATTTGTCTTAAAATATGGACATAATTGGTAATTGTAACACTGCTCATTTTAGACAATATAGTAGTCAACCTGCATTTCATGGTACAAATTAGATTTACGTCACTGTATCGGTTAAGAGATAGGAATTGATTTTATAATGAGAATTTGGCCTACCTCTAACCTAAGTTAGATTATAACACTATTGCACGTCGAAGTTTACAGTAGTTTGCTAGGTTTACACATTTTAAAATGTTTTGAACACATGGCATGCGCGAGTTTAAATATTATGGACTAAGTAAGTGTCCAAGGAATTTATACACTTGGTTTAGTCAATTCATAACATAGTTATAATACTTGACGCTTAACACAAAAAACAGTGCCTTTCGTCTGTATAATAAACCAAGCCACCAGTGAAAAAGTCCGTCGACTGTTGTCATAAACCATGCATTTTGTTTTACTTATTCACTAAGAATCTTGTATGTATTGAACGAGCAATTATGCCAGTTATGTTTGATGTAAAGTTTACAAATTATTTAATGATGAGTGAATTGTGATTTGGTGACTTAGTTTAATACACGAATGAATTCGAAATCGATGTTTCTTTTCCTTGGTGATTGTATCCTTTATTTTAATTTGAGATCGCCCGAAGGTTTGGTGGCTGCCAAAGGGTCAGCGCAGACAGAGAGGAATAATTCTCGCGCGGTCTCGGGCATGTCGAAGATACGCTTCCCGCGTATCTTTGAGGACTCGCGAGCATTTTTTGTCAGGTTTAAGCAAATAAACTCTTTATTTCGATAACCTTAAAAGTTGATTTTCGGGTGCTTTAATAAAATCCTCCCCGCTGCGCTGCTCTCTGTCTGTGCTGACCCAAAGAGGGAAATATTATGTTTATATGGTATGAACATGAACTGTGAGGTGATATTGTGTCGTTGGAACCGAACACCAAGCTTGCCCTGTTGTTTTCCACTCTGCCTTGTACAACTAGGCGCCCTGTAGACTCATTACTCCCACCTCGATACATGAATAAAGCTAGAACTACATTAGACCTGCGCACATGTGTAACACGTTACACGCCTGATTTGTACGTAGAACGACGTCGCGTGGCGAATATCAAGTGTAGCTGTAGTTTCCATATAAAATGTATGGAGACCGACGCGCCCAGGTCGGTGTGTATGGCACACGTGCGTAGTTCTGTGGCAGTGTAGTTCTACCTTAAAAATTCCAGTACCTATTCAAAACCATAGGTATAAGTGTTGACAGACGTTTGTTTGATATCGAGTTTAAAGTTCGTCATTTATTGATAGTCGGGAACATTAACCTTGTGATAATGAGATCAATCTGGCCTAGTGGTTATGGTTCCGGCTTAAGAGTTCGCAGGTTCAACTTCAAACCCAGGCCAAATGGTTGTAACCTGGCTAAGGAGCCAGGTTACAACCGTTTCGCTTGCGTCGATCGCCTTGAGTTGGCGACGCCCCCGATTCTTTTGTTCTGACCACATGACTGAGCGTTGAGATAACGTCATTCCCCTTCATTTGAAGTTTTCTACTAGCGTTAACGATTGCAGATATCAACTTGGCTAGGTGTACAGGTGAGTTCATATTCAAACCCGGGTAAGTGATTTACTTGGTGTTTATTTCATCGCCACTGCTCTCTAAATAACGAAGGAAAACGTGAGGAAACCGGTTTGTCCTAGAAGCAAAAAATCCTAGACACTGGGCCCGCGGGGTGGACTGTGGCGGTCCACTCCCTCTCCTAGAGTAGTTAGTTGATGATTATTGTGCATATTGCACTTATGATAAGCAACGATTGAAGGTTCACAAAATAATCAAACTGTGTTATATGATTTTAGGGGATGATTTAAAATCAAGTTTGCAGTTTCCAAAGACTTTAGTGGCTCAGTGACTGTGGTGGGTGGTAGTGACTTTTTAGCCCTTCTTCTAAACAACAGATCCTACGGAAATAGTCAATTAGACAACATTTTTGAAGTTGTCACAATTTGAGTGGAACCGTAGTTACGGAGATCGAGTACTTGTAAACTGCGAGTAATAGGTAGTTCAACGTCGATGGCGACGCGTTGTAGATATGTGGGGGCCAGTTAGGGTTACCTGCCTAGGTAGGTTGGTACTGTATCTAAATTAAATATGATATGAAAATTCTCAGTCAAGTGTAGGTAGGTACTCTAAACCATAATTACTTTTCCCAAAAAAATCGGTTTTGTAGTTTTAAATATGGAGACTACTCATCTGAATAGAAGGATTACCATTAGGTACAACATACCAAATAGTAAAACCAGTGGTGCGCAATCGCGACTGACGTTTTAAGCGGCTCTAGTGATTGTGACGCACTCCTGTAAATCAATAGGTCAAGGTAGGTATCTAACTACACTGCGCACACGTGTGCCTCACACGCCGATTTAAGCGCATCGGTCTCCATCTCCATACATTTTACATGAAAACTAGACTTGTAGAGGTATATTTCCATGATATGATGATCCACGCCATGCGACGTCGTTCTACGTACAAATCAGGCGTATTATATGTATGTGTCGGTCTAATGTAGTTCTCGTTTAACTCTAGTAGGTACCTACCTACCCCCCTGTCACCAAGTTTCACGCCAACAAATCAACCACTGGCATAGAACTGGTGTTCATTGCCCAAACGATGACTTTTCATCGATTGATCGATAGAATTACTGGCGGCTCCATTATTCTATTACTCTGCACTCTAATATTGGGGCAGTCCTGAAGTTAACAGACGGTCGGATATCAAGCTACCCATTGCTCGCCGTCCGCAAGCCCGCGCTTACGGTGGCTGGAAATCGCAATCGAGATTCCGGCCGCTGGGGCGTGAGGGACTACCTCGTGCGTGCACGTGCGGTTTCCGTCTTTGCTAGAATTAGGTACTGCTTCGCAGAAGGAGGTTACCGCCTGCCGCTCCTCCTCGTTTCGTACCAGGGCCTAGCGCGAGAAATCGTTGCCACCACAAGCACACGGCGATACTCTGCCCAAGCGGGGACACACCTCTATCGTATGCTCTACCGTGTCCTCCGGGCGGTCCAAAAAGTGGTGACACCTGGGTGTTACTTCCGCAAAAAAGTTTCTTAGGTAAGCACCTATAAGTAGAAAAAGCTAAAGGTTTGCCAGCGATTGTTGAAAGACTTTGCCAAAGGTTGACTGGGAGAGAATGCCTTGTTGCATTAAGTCCGCCTATATACCAATACTGTCCATGAAGTTTAAATAAATAAATAATAAAAACGAGTAAACTACCTATGTTATATGTCACTGAAAGTTAAAGCAAGGATGTTGTGCGGAACTCTTGGAAAAAGTTTAGTGCTCAAACTTTTTGCCTCAATTCCTACTTATTTTCGTGTATAGGGAGATGCTCAAAGTGTAAGTACCTACTCTACCCGACCCTAACTTTGTCATAACTAGATAATTGCTTCTTAGCCTACTGTGTGTGTATTTCAAGTGAGTTAGGGTTTAGGTAGAGGTCTAATTGAGCTTATTTGTTTGAGGATATTATAGTCACTAAATGCTGACTTAACCTTCTGGGATACTGAGCTGACTAAAGTTCTTATTACATACGAGTATACCGACTCATTACTCACGTTCACCTGTTATCATACAATATAGTCTACATTTTGATTTAAATTTTCTGTCGCAGGTCTGCTGGAAGAAATTTCATCAGAATCAGATAGTTCCTTTGTACTCGTCCTTCGATCCTTGCAGGATCGCATCAGAAATGAAGATACCTGCTGGAGAACCCAGGTTCAACTGGCAGTGGGCAGGGCACATTACTCGCAGAACAGATGGTCGATGGGGACGAAAGGTTCTCCGGAATATGGTGGACCGATGACCTAGTTAGGGTCGAGGGATCCGATGGATGCGAGACGCATAGGATTGGTCGTTATGGCGTCACTTGGGGGAGGCCTATGTTCAACAGTGGACGTCTTTCGGCTGAAATTATGATGATGGTATTTATAACTAACTGTCACTTGCGCTTTTGGTTACTGCTCTACTCCTATTGGTAGCAGCTTGATGTTGTATAGTCCTTAGCCAACTTTAATAAATGGGCTATGCAACACTAAACTAATTTTTCAATTCAAACCAGTAGCTCCTGAGATTAGCTCGATCAACAAAAAAACCCAACAGCTTTATTCTTAACTAGCGGATCATTCAGATTCGCATTGGTTTTAGAAGTCTTTGAAATTCTCGTCTTTTTTTCTACTGTAATTACCTACATAAATTATACACCCAAAGCTTCCTTATGAATTCCTCTGTCTTCTTCTCTTGAAAATCCTTAATCCGTACTTTGTTTTATAATGTGTCAGCGTATTAAACTAGCGATCCCTCTCAGCATAGCACGGGTGTTACCTACACTTCTTTAAAATTATCGAGTTTTCTCTACTTAAATACCTATGCATGAACTACAAACCTAAACTTTTCTTAAGAACCACTCATTCTATTGGTGAAAACTACATAAAAATCCATTTTGTAGTTTAGTGCATTCAAACAGACGCACCGACGTGAAAGGTAACAAAGTCCCCAACTTTGTTTTATTAAGTAAGGATAAGGAACGATTATAAATATAGAATAGATAGATGTATTTTTGTCTATTACCTTTTTTTTATGGTGGGAAAAAATCATGCATTGACATCCCCCTTCATACCGGGGCTCGAGCGCCCTTTCGGATAACCCTGGCCCCAGTAGGCTTCGACCCGGCTGGGTCCCTGCTGTTGCTGACAAATCCTTGAGACGCGCGGGAACAGTGCGCGCCGTCTACGATTTGGGCTTGGTCCGGACAGTTACCGGACGGCCGGACAGCGAGCTACCCATTGCTCACTGTCCGCAAGCCCGCGCCTACGATGGTTTGTCTATTACCTAGTTAGCAACTATTTCTCTAATCAAATAAATGGTTAAATAAATTATTACGTAATTTAATACGTAACGTTTTTACGTAATTTTTCTAGATACCTACCCCAAATGCTCATCCATTTGGGGTAGGTATCTAGAAAAATGACGACACTGACTGGACAATGAAATAAACGTATCTATTGATCCCAAGCTATACTTACCTACCTAATTATAATTATGATGAGTAGGAAGGATTCTATAAGGAGAGTCCACTTAAGGATTCAGGGAATCCTGATGAAAACGGTTGAAGGTAATAGTTGTCATAGCTGCTTAGCCACACCAGAGCTGTAACATCTTATGTGTTCCATTTGACTTACCCACCCATAGCTGTGCAAGTGAAATGAAGAAACGTTGATGATGGTAGAAACAAAAAAAGGTATGTTCATAATAATATGTAGGGTCCATGTGGAGGACGCTAATTACGTTTGCTGCAATCGGAGGATCGAAAAAAAAACAAAATTATTTTAAACTAATTAACAAAATTAAGCCTATGAATGATGATTCTAGCTAACAACAGGATGCGAAATCGATGGACGTCATAGATGCATCAGCGATTTACAAAATTAATAAATATTGGCGCGGATGCAACATCAGCGGTCTTCATGTGGTAGCACTATGTAATTAGCTTTATTCAGCTTTATTCCATAATTAACGGCATTTGTTTGTTTGGTTTATTTGGGTCTTAATAATGGTACCTGAAATAAATGAATTTTATTTTTTATTTGTTACGGACCATAACCACTTTATTATACAAATAAATTATTGGAAACTATAACTTATTACACACCATAACTTAGTGTGTACAGTACAATAAATAGTACGACATACATAATATATCTCAACGAAAACTTAATTATCAGTACAAAACTGACATCTAAATTCAATTCAGATGTCGATGTTACCTTCATCAATGTAATGTAAATAGACCTGAAGTACTTCAAACAAACTCGAGCAACTGAACACAGATCTCACTACGATACGCCTGCAAACTTTCTGATATTAACGACGACGCCGTTCTGAGAACTTCATCTTAACTCAGCCTTTATCATTATTTTATAGTAGGCTCTCTCGTTTTTCATTAAAGTACTACCTTTTGGAAAATGTGTTGCATCAATTTTAGGTAGGGGTTTAGAGTTTTTGGAACGCACATGATCATTTGTTGTGGCGACACTTGGGGGAGGCCTATGTCCAAGAGTGGACGTCTATCGGCTGAAATGATGATGATGAATTTTAGGTACCTATAGGGATTTTTTTTTCGATGACAATTGACATCTCCCGCCGTTGGGTGGAGCGGAGATAGTGTCAGACTTTTACTGACTAAAAATTAATTTAAAAAATAAAAAAAACCGGACTGCGTAAAAAATTACTGTATATAAAAACTGAAAAGAAAAAATAAACAAGTTCAGTCCACAGTTCAGCAACAGTCGGAACCCACATTAGAAAGAATGATTTTAGTCTAGATTATTTTTCTTGCAGTCGGGTAAAAAAACCCACCCTGTTCCTTCGTTGCCTTTTATGCCAGGGCCGAGTCTTCTTTTCAAAAGCAGACCCTTGGCCCCAGTAGGCTTCGACCCTGCTCGGCTCCTACGGTTGCTGACTATTCCTGAGGAGTGTGAGAACTATACGTGCCGTCGATGACTTTTTTTTTGGTGTGTAAAAATCATCCAATGACATCCCCCGCCCTTGGACGGAGCGGGAGATAGTGTCAGACTCTTACTGACTAAAAAACCCACCCCGTTCCTTCTTACCTTTTATACTGGGGCTACCTTTCGAGCAAACCCTGGCCCCAGTAAGCTTCGACCCAGCTGGGCCCCTGCTGTTGCTGACAACTCCTCGAGGCGCGCGGGAACAGTGCGCACCGTCGACGACTTGGGCTCGGTTCGGACAGTTACCGGATGGTTGGACAACGAGCTACCCATTGCTTGCCGTCCACAAGCCCGCGCCTACGGTGGCCGGAAATCGGGATCGGAATCCCGGCGGCGGCGGCGGCGATAACGCCGTTGCCTGATGCGTTCGGCCTCCTCCTTTGCAAGCATTACTGCTTCGCAGAAGTCGGCGACCGCCTGCCACTCCTCCTCGCTCCGGACCATGGCCTCAACCAAGGCCCGGCGCGAGAGGTCTCCGCCGCCCATCGCCCTCACGAGGGCACGGCACGCCGTCGATGACTTGGGCTATTGCAAGCCCGCGCCTACGGTGGCCGGAAATCTGGATTGGAATCCCGGCGGTGGCTGGGGCGCTGTGAGTGCCGTTGCCTGATGCGGTCAACCTCCTACTTTGCAAGCCTTACTGCTTCGCAGAAGCAGGCGGTCGCCTGCCACTCCTCGTTTCGGACTAATTTTATAGGTATGCTCACAAGGCTTCTTTTTATGACGTAGGCAACTAAAGACTAAGGGGTTTTTGGAAATTCAACCTTTAAGGGAGTGAAAGGGGGAATTTCGTTTGTATGAAAAAGCTTATTCCCTGTGTTGATTCTTGTAAGTTAGTACAAATAGAAAACCATTTTTATGTAAATAATAAAGGTTGTCATTAATTGTTTTCAAAATAAGCAGAGTTCATAGATTGTATGAAGAATTCCTATTTATTGGGTTTGGGGAAATCAATTTCATAACATATCGTGTTACTGTTTCAAAATAAAAAATGTTTTTTTCATTTATTGATCGTGTACCTCATAACTAAAATTGTTGCAAATACACTTGATTAATAGTGTACGATAGTATGGACCATTTTCATTTTCAAACTAAAATATTTCCACAAAAATATCTAGGAAAATTACAGGTTCTTCAATGCCAATATTTACCTAACGAACCTGTCTTATAATGAAACAAAAAATAAAATGTTTTGAATAAACAATAATGAGATGTAGTGTTTTGAATTTATTGTGGTTAACTGTTGAACAGGTCACCCTAGCTTTCCATTTGCAAAAGTTCGGATAAACACTTCCTAAGATTACTTCGTACAAAGAAATAACTTTACCTATACTTTGGATTAACTTTTTTTTCTCGATGCATATACAAGCGTAGCTTACTCGATTCTACAACACAATTCGTCGGCTACGCCGTAGCAGTCCTCAAGGGTCTACGGGGGTCGTAGCGTAACCCTCTACGATCGTAACGTGTTTCGCCTACGAGGATTTAAACGTATACCTATTTTTTTTTCTTTAACTTGGATTTGTCGGATTTATGACAGATGTTACTGGCCGGTAATACCATAAAGGACACGTAAAGATAACATATAGTTATAACAGTTAAGTACTTAGTTTTTTGTTTGGCTTCGGGCATCGAAGGGTTTGTGCATTATAGAATTTCTTTTAAGAAATACGAGTAACAGATACGAAATAAAGGTTTTAAATGTTGTTAGAGTTGTTTCATTGTACTGAGGAACGCAATTCGTCTTTGCCCCACACTAAGATTTACATTGTACATGGTAAATTCGTTTTTGGCCCCAGAATTTACTTTTGTATTGTAGGTTCATCTCTTTCTCAAACATATAAAAACTTATAACACAAGACACCCAGAACCAGAACAACTATCTCATTCATATTCATTGTATTAGTCAAGAGGAAGAAAATATGATATTGACATTATCATAATGTTTAGTAAGTTCAGTTTTTTTTTAAATAAGTATAAGTAGTGCTTGACTGCGATCTCACCTGATGGTAAGCAGTGATGCAAACGTTGATGATTACACGCACTATAAAAAGGCGCTAGCTACTGTACTGTAGGTACTTTATTCCACCAAACCGTGGAATAAAGTACATTGACCTTTTCCTAATATTCCTGCGTAGGTACCCGAAAAACATTCAAACGTTCATTACTAGCTCATGTAAAGGATCACGATACATGTCGATTCAAAACAGCTTTATGTCTTTATTTCCGTTTTTGAAAGAATGACCAAAAAAAAAAATTAGGAGGGTCAATGACCGATATTCCACCAGTATCCTGCGCCTACTGTAGTTTATTAAGAGCCTATGCACTCTACCCTAAAATATACTTAAATTAAAATTGGAGGGCAGGCAAATTTTTCCAGTTTATTATCAGATTCGTCTTATAAGAAATAGTTCAAGTTTTAATCAACATTACATTTAATTTGATTAACAAAATAACAAAGTACGTATCTACTGACCGAACAGTCTTTCTTTTCTACTCTAACTTCAACATTAGCGGATTAAATGGGTCTACCCAATTACTTCGGATCAAATCTAATGTAACAGAGAGTTCGCTATGTAGTACATTACTTTTTCCACATAGATTGTCTGTACTAGTATCTTATTGTGTGCCTACTTGTGCAATCTATTTATGTATGTATAACAAATAAATAAAATTAAAGTGTCTGTTTGTAGTATCATACTAATATTTACATTAGCCTATAACAAAAATGCATTTATTATTTATTTTTAACTGTCTGATAGTTTGTTCTGGGTGATCTTCGAAATGGTTGGACCGTTTTTGCTCGGACCTATACTGGTAGATAGCTGTTATTATTAGGATTAGCAATTTTGACTAAATTACATTGTGCTGTTTTACGGGTTTGATGAGAATAAAGTCACGGCCATCAGCTAGTAAGAAAATAATGGAAATAGTTTCATAACAGCCTATCAATTTAAAAATGAGATGGTTTTTTGATTCCACTATATATTCCACCTCCACCATACATTCAGCGCTCCAGTAATAATAATTAATTACATAGCATCATAAACACGTATTAATACAAAAATATGGCGGACTAATAAAATTAAAACACGTAAATACAGTATATTAATTAATCTACCAGCAATTTGTATGCAGGCAAGTCTTGGTGAAAAATTTAATTAACGAAATATATACCGTTTAATATTGAGTAATTTGTCTGTGAAGCCAATTAAGAGAGACTAATTACATGCGCGAGTGGGACTCTGTGTTACTCTGTGTCGAGAAGCCTGCTTGTTGATTTTCGTGCTTCTCTTGTTCTTACTTGTTTTTGGTGAATATTGCATAAACTACTGCTATTTCGAATTTGTTTGTTTTCGAGTTTAAAATAACTAGCTTTTGACAAAAAAGTGATATGGGATAAGACCGCCCATTGTAGGTACACTTATTTTTAATAATGTCTGTCCTGTATTTCTGTTTGTGTGGTGTACAAGGAGAACTAAAGTTGCCAACATAGCACGAAGAATTGCCAAACTTAAGTGGCAATGGGCAGGGCACATTGCTCGCACAACAGGATGGCCCTTCGGGCCGAAAGGTTCTGGAGTGGCGACCGCGTACCGGAAGACGCAGCGTTGAAAGGCCTCCTACCTGGTGGACCGATGACATGGTGAAGGTTGCGGGAAACCGATGGATGCGAGACGCACAGGAACGTTCATTGTGGCGACGCTTGGGGGAGGCCTATGTCCAACAGTGGATGTATATCGGCCTGAAATCATGATGATGATGATGGTGTACAATAAAGAATATAATAAATAAATAAATAAGTTTGACACCCCCTCCACTCAGTGCCGGAGAAATAATTTACAGATTCCTTGCACAAAAAAAAACAGTTTAACACTCTGGGTGTTTACCCGTAACTGTTGAAGTATGGGTACATGATGAATGCGTGATGATGAAGTCCTAATATGGAGGAGGAGACAAACGTATTTCCACCAACCGAATAGAAATCAATGAAACGTTCCTGAAGGAAAACTCAAACATTTCCCGACCTAGGTGCGACCTAACGAAGCAGACACTTAAATAAAGAAATAGAAGTTTGTTAAATTACGTCAATTTGTTCATTACAACGAGATTGAAAGGTGCGAGAGTGTTACCGGAGCCCCTGTAGACTGTCTATTTAATCGCGAGATTGTTACTATTACAGAAGTTGAGCTGCTTTATAATGTACTTATGCTTTAGGTATGCTCAGAAAACGAAAAGACATTATTTATTTATTTAATCTTCAAGCAACAATAGATACAATTAATGACAGACGTCTTGGTAACAAATGTTTAGTCCTTTTGTAGTTCTAGGTAATCAGTTGATTAAATCACATAAACCAATAGTATAATCTTTCGTTTCCTTATTTGCTCTTGGTTGCATACAGGGATAATCGTTAGCTGGTGTAATATTTCAATTAAAGACGACTTCCAGTTGCCACGCCTTTAAAGGGTTTAGAACCTCTGAGTCCTGCTTATAATATAATAATAATATAATATTCCACAACTATCACACAGCGCCGTCTAGTCTCAAGCTAAGCAGTGTTATGAGTACTAGACAACTGATAAACATACTTATAATTTCTAAATACATAGGTACAGTATATTATAGATAAAGTACACTCAGACACAGAACAATCATGCTCATAACACAAATATTTGTCCTGGGTAAGAATCGAACCCACGACATCCAGCATAGCAGTCAGGGCCACTAACCACTAGAACAACAGGCCAGTCAGCCAGGCCTATGGGTCTGTACAGGTGCCCGTAATTTATTTTTAAAAGCGAATCGAATTCAATATAATCCAGCTCGCTCTTGTGGCTTATATCCTGCAGGTGCCACGATTTTATTCTAGAATAAATCCTCTCACTTCCAGGCAAGGTTTAGGTCAGATTCCGGAGCGAGCGAGAATGGGAAGCGGCCCACTACTTCTGCGAAGTACTGATGTCCGAAACCGTGAAGGAGAGAACATCCTCACGTCCCTGCTACCGCCACACACAGGAGATGCCCAGGATTATAGGGCAACGCCCGGCCACAATAGGTGCGGGCTTCCGGAGCTGTAAGGTCCGAGTCGACGGCGTGTTGTGTTTCATGCGCGCCCCGAAGAGTGGTAAAATAGCAAAACTGAAAGAGCCCAAGGAGCCCAGTAGCGCCGATGCTTGTTAGGGCAGTGGGGACGTTCGAAATGGTTACCGTGGCCCTGAAGAAGCAATTGAAGGAGCAAGGTGGGATTTAGTCAGAAAGAGTCTGACACGCCCTCTCGATGCACTTAGTGTAGGAGAAATCATTTGATGTTTCCCCACCTCAAAAACCAAGGTTGTACGTTTCACTGAAAGGAATTCGCACTGAGTACCTCCTCTTAAAATGGAAATACAACAATAGTAGGTAACTATTCACTCCCGCAGGCAAACTGTTTCGTTAAAAGCTTTAGGCACTATTCAGAGAGACCAATCACTCGCAATATAGGTATGTGCTCTTATTTCAATTAATGCAAATAGTCTTTATTCAAAAGGGTTTTCCGTCCTAAATAAACAAAAACACTCAACTGCCGGAGCAAATTCTTGACACATTAAAGCGAGTTGATGTCGATGAAAATCAAAACTTTATTAAAGGTGCTTATTTCATAGTTAAGTTTAGTCAGACAGTTCGCCAATTCGCCAATTTTCTTCACGAGTTATATCTGTCCTATGAGTAAGATACCTATCAACTTAAAAGAGAGGTTCAACTAACTTTAAAGATCAAAGGTTCGCGGAGACTTGGCTAAAAAATATTGCCGTCTACATAACTCGTTCTAAAGGTTCTTGAAACGTTCTCAAAAATGTAATTTTCGAACTTAGGAGTCCGTTGAACTTACGATGTTAACTCCACACTACCTATTTCTATCTGAACTTTTCAGAGTTAAATCCAAATTTAATAGAAACTTTAAAGCTGAGTCTGGGGTTAATGCCTTCAAATAGAAGATGAAGAGACTTTTCTAATAAAGTTTGGTCCATTGCCTTCAGACGGCTGAATTTGGTCAACGTAGAAAATGTTCATTAACGGTCGTGCAAAAAGCAATAAGATCGTCTAGACGTGAATCGTTAAATTATTATATTGTATTGAAAACAAAAGACAGATAATTAGGTACCATATTTCAAGTTTCATTTTGATTCAGAAATGGAGCAAATATTATGAACAGTTGAGTTTATTTCGTGTGAAAAGGCAGTGGACACAAAAGTGTATTGTAGTCGGAGCTTTTGAGCAATAATGTTACTGCAGCCGTGCACCCAACTGTCCACTCCACACGCTATAGTTAACGCCACAGCAGATAAAAATGGCTGCCTTTTAATAATACCTGAAACTGCTTTCAACAAGCTTTCAATATTTCTCCACTTTAGTGTGCACGAGAGAAAAATGGTCATTTAAAGAACAAAAGTTTATTGTGCTTTTCAAAATTCATTGTCGTGAGTCTTTGTAATAAAGCAAGTTTTTGGAATAGATGAACAAATGAGTCCACGCCCATTTTCTTTTGTTCGGTTTTTGGTTGGTCACATTTTATATATTATACAATTGAATGCACTATTGAATAACATTTCGGAAGAGCGTAGAGACGCAGCGTAGGAAAACTTCCCACATGGTGGGCCTATTACCTGGAGCGGATACGAGATGTACAGAACCATACATTGTGGACACATGGGGAAGGCCTATGTCCAGCCGTGGTCGGCTTTCGGCTGATGATGAAGATGATTTCGGGATGTGTGCTATCATTCCTGCCGGAGTCTATGTTTGTATAAAGCAATAGGTTACTTCAAGGCAAGCGTGCTTCATCGCTTGGGATCTGGTGAGATAGTAGTAAACGCGAGCTCAATAATAAAAAACAAATACCCTAACCTGAAACCCTAGCCTCTACCCTAACTCCTTACCTGATAAGTCCTTGTTGCTCGTAATTAATTCAGATAGCTTTCCTGTTCAGTGCACTAAAATACAAAGCATTTTCAAGCCTTTATTTTTCTCTAAGTTGGTGTAGGTACAGTAATCTATGCGGAAATGTTTGATTAGTCGCCATTAACAGAGATTGTTACTTATCTCTTTTATCAAAAGATTATAACTGTAATGGGTCTATTAAAATTATTGATAAAGTTTCTGTGATAAAATTATGTGTGAACAATTCACACTAATATTAGAATAAAATTATTCTGGTCGGTTTGTTTGTCACATTTTCCAGTAAATACCATCTAAATCTACACCATAAATAAAATAAAACTTTGTGTTTGATGGCACGATGATTTCTCCCACTCTTGGGTGGAGCGGGAGGGCGTGTCTGACGTAGGCTTCGACCCTGCTGGGCCCCTAAGGTTTGCTGACTTCTCTTTGAGGCGTGCGTAGATCACTACCCATTGCTCGTTGTCCGCAACGGTACGGTAGGTGCAGTGCTTATGCAGTTGGCTGGTAAGCTGCATGTTGGCTTCTTGTACGGAACAAATATTAAATTTATTTTATAATGATTTTTGCTTAGCCTACCTACCTATGACACACGTCATACACAAGGCCAGTAACAACTATCTGTCTTGTGTTTGTGAGTTTACATGATTATTAATGCACCTACAATAGAGGAGAGATTCCTAGTGTGAGGAAACATATTTATTAAAAAAATAATAAATTAAAAACCGCCATCCATCCACGAACGTTTAAGTTATACTAGACTATAAAACCGGTGAAGCCGCAGGCAGAACGAGTTATGAATGTGAATCTAGTGCAATGAATACAATATATGCAACCACAGACATGGAACGCTTGCGAAAAGGGAGCCAAGTATACGTAAACAACAAAGTAATCCTTTACACTGCACTCAAAATTGCTTGCCTTCGTCAGTTTTTACGATTATATTCATGGAGATAGACTTTATGATTGCATTTTCCCGTATCCACGTTAAAATTCTTCTATTTTTCATGAGACCCTGATAAGAATTTATTTATTTTTGCTGCTTGTTATTTTCCTACGAGCACATAAAACCCTGCTAACCTTTTGTTGTTGAAAGATCTCTTGCGCTTTTTTGTTCTTTGCTATTTCAAACAGGCTGCTGCGCCCTTCTTTTATTTTTGTTTATTTTGGTTATGTTCGTCTCTGTTGAGACCGTCAGACTGGTGTCGGAAATGTAATAGACCACCTAGACAACTGTGTTGTTTATGGTCATAAGGCGCAACCACACATGGCGTCGATTCACACATGGCCTGACGGGGAAACTGTTTTTTTATAAATAATTGTGCTTCTATTTAGGCAGAATAAACATGTTTTCTTTCCTTTCTTTCTGTTTCACTAAGCTATATGTATACCTCTACGTAGTAAGACTTTACGCCCTTGGGCCCCGGACAGATCCGGGCGGTGAACTACCTTCAATCGTAGTGCATAAGCCCGCGCCTACGGTGCTCGGGATCGCATTGCAACTCCTAAAGTCCTCTGGCGACGGCTGTGGCGTCAAAATATCCGTTCCCTTATGGTGGCGGCCATCTCATTCGCTCGCCTTACTGCTCCGCAGAAGGAGGTGACCTCTCCCCATTCTCTCTCGCTCCGCACCATGACCTGAACTGGCCGGGTGCGAGAGGATGCCGCCATCGATCGCATACACGAGGACACGGCATTACTTTGCCCAACATTGTGCGTACAGCTAAGTAGTCGAATTCCCAACTGGAGTTTGTGTTTTCTGTTGGCTACAACCTGGGGATCTTTAAGTCAAGACTGAATAGGTTACTTCTAGGTAAGCGCAACCGTTGACCGCATCGTCGCTTTCCATCAAGTGAGATAGCGGTCAAGCGCGAACTTACACATCAAAAAATCTTCTTCAGTAAAGTCAGGACGCCGTGGTGACTAGAGACTCTAGTCACTCCCCAAAGAGGTGACTTACCGCAGCGATTGTAGCGTGCCCATTTATTTATATCCATGTTTACTTTGCAGTTCCTTTTCTTATATTTGAGAAAAGCGTGGCATATGGTTCTGCCGAAGATAAGTGCTGTTCAAACACAATATAGAGGAAAACTACGCCTACGAGCCTCACATAATACGTATGTACAAGCCATACAAAATACGCTCTCTTTTATTATATTACTCGTTGCTTTGCTAACACTATTATTATTTTTTTAATGTAGATAAATTCCACTTAAAGTCCTAAATAATTTGGAACTCGTCTTCAGAACAACCAAACCTATTTTTCATTGTGTAAATTACGGCAATGAAATTACTGAAAGACGAAAAAGCCTCGGAAATGGTTTTATTTAATTTTCCTGAAAACAAATTCTCAGAATTAACGAGATATTTTTTGTTTACTGAAATGTTTTGAAGAGTAAACGCCAAAGTTTGGCGACGGAGACCTTAAAATATTTTTTAAAATATAACAAATATTTGTTGGTAGTGAGGAGGAGAGAGGGAGAGGGAAAGAGGAAATGTTTGATTCTATCTAGTTGTAATTCGACACTGGTTTCAAACAAAAAACTTGGTTGATTAAAAGTGTTTTTTTTTTCCATTTTAATTACTAACACCGATAAATAAAAAGAAAACGGTAGTAAAATTCTTCCTAGCAATAAGGAAAACGCCGGTAACTTTAATAATAACAAAGCTGGGAGAGTAGCAAGTTTCGTTCATAATTATGCAACTGCTCACGTTGAGTTGTGGAACTAATGAAGCAAGCGAGTGCAGCGCACCGGTGATGAAACCGTACACATATATGTTTGTTAATTAAAGAAATGCGAGTGGGATGGCGGTATTTTATAAGTTTTCTTCTATTGAAAATTGAAAAAATCGCCTCGTTGAGTTTTTTCTTCTATAAAAAGCGCCTAGCGCCTGCCAGCAGCCCAGCCCGCTAAACTTATGACATGAAAATAATTAATAACTCTCAGGGATGGTGCAGGCATTTTCATTTTAGTAAAAGGATTTTTGAAATAGGTTTAGTTTTGGAGATTAAAATACACCTATATACCAAATTACCTTTAGCTCTTTATATAATCTTCTAATACAAAAAAAAAAATCGTGTTGGCTATCGAACTCCTCCGAAACGGCTTATTTTTTTATATGTTTGGTAGATAAGAGAATAGGTCGTAGGCTATTTTTAACCTCCTACCCCAACCCCCGTAGCTCGTTGTTGTCAGTCTTTTTTTTTGGTGGGAAAATTCATTTCATTCATTCGTACCGGGACCGAGCTTCCCTTTCGGATAACCCTGGCCCCAGGTAACCGTCCGGACTTAACACAAGTCGTCGACGGCGCGTAGTGTTCCACGCTCGCCTCTAGAAGATTCAGTAAAACCGTAGGGGCCCAGCAGGTTCGAAGCCTACTGGGGCCATGGGTTGTGCGAAAGAGAACCCCGGGGCCCTTTTTTTATGGTGGGAAAAAAACATCCAATGACAACCCCCGCTCTTGGGCAGAGCGGGGGATAGTGTCAGACTCTTACTGACTAAAAGACCCACCCCCTTACTTATAGCCTTCATACCGGGGCTCGAGCTGTCTTTCGAAACTAACCCTGGCCCCAGTAGGCTTCGACCCAGCATAGCTGGGTCCCTGCTGTTGCTGACAACTCTTTGAGGCGCGCGGGAACAGCGCGCGCCTTCGACGACTTGGGCTTGGTCGGGATAGTTACCGGACGGCCGGACAGCGAGCTACCCATTGCTCACTGTCCGCAAGGCTGCACCTACGGTGAACCCCGGGGCCCTGAAACGAAGATAAAGATGGAACAGGAGTGGATTTTAATCAGTGAAAGTCTGACACGCCCGAAAATAAACTAGTTATAGGGCAAACGCTACAGTTATTGGCCCATATACAGTTATTGGCCCATATACAGTTATATACCATTTCATCTTTAATTGTCTAAAATAAACAATTATCTACCAGAATAGTACATTCAAAACTGCTGACTGATTAATGCAGTGTTGAATCTACTATTCTAGTAGGCATTGCTTATTTTGGGCCGCCAAAGTTGAAATGGCCAATAACTGTATGGGCCAATAACTGATGCGTTGACCTTACTAAACATCAGGCTTTAGTATCACTTAATACATTAACGCTTTATAATAGCAATAATTTGGAATCGTTTACAAAGTCCATTAAAATGTCCTCGATATAACACACGTATTAATAATGTTGTTTTTCTTTGGAAGTTTAACACAAGCAGTGTGCTCTGAAAGTTGTAATTTACATTGTGTACCGAAGAAAAACGATGTACATTTCGTAAAGTTCATCATTACAGGTACAACGTGAATACTTTTGACCCAATTCGTTCAGCTGTTTCCGATGGCCGAGAACAAAGGACCGTTTTCGACGTCAGATAAAGTTGATAGCTGTTATTTTTAACGGCAGAACGACGGCATAAAAACAGAAAGAATACCAGAGGAAGTAATCCCGGAGCTGAATGCTATTGTGGACAAGTAACAATGCCCTGATTAATGATATGAAGGCCCACAGAAGCCTTCATATACAGTCCACACGGAATTATGTGTCCTTTAACAAAACTTCACGCTATTGTCGCTCTTATTCCTACAGAACAAAGTTTATGATGGGCTCAACAATAAAAACCTTAAATATGATGAGTGTTGCTTCAGTCAAGAATTTTGTAATAAACTTTATCTTGTAGAGGACGTTATTTGGATTTACATGTCTAGATTATTCTTTCAAATTATTGTAGGTACTTAAGGAGTGATTATGTCACGATAAGTTTGTATGTTGGAATTATTATTTTGAACCAACTACTGCCAACCGTTTAGGCTCTAAAGTCTAAGGAATGCCAAAGAAATATAATATTATACTAGCTGTGCCCGCGACTTCGTTCGCGAGGACTACAGGATATTGAATTTATTTTTTCTAAAATAAAAGTTGCTTATGTTAATCCTTATTACATCAGCTACCTGCCAAAAAAGTCCCGTCAAAATCGGTGCAGCCATTTCAGAGATTAGCCCGGACAAACTGACAGGCAGACAGACAAAAATTGTAAAAAAAATATTTTGGTGTATGTAAAAAATCAGCCTTATCATACAAAATGATAAACTTGATTGGACAATTTGTATGGCGAGGCCGACTTTTTTTTTCGTTTCCTGAAAAACAATTTGTGGAAGGTTGTTCAGTTTCGTCTACTGAGCAAGCCCTTAAAGTTTGTGGAGGGCTGTCTCTTACACCTTGCATATATTTCTTTGGCATGCCTTAAAGCCTAAAAGGTTGGTTGTATTTTTGATACTGGATACATCGATATTATTAAAAAAATTAAAGTGGCGGACTGTTGCCGCAAAAATATAAATTACTAAAATAATGACTAGGTTCTACCTACTCACTAAACAAAAAGGGTTATACGTCAAATCTATGATTGAACTAAAATTAATTCCATCAGATGTTTGCATCAAGTGTTTCAAAGTTATCATCGTTTTTTGACACTGGCACCTTTTTGGGGTTCCGTAGTAAACTAAACTATAGTTTCGCCATGTCTGTCTGTCCGTCTGTCTGTCTGTCTGTCTGTCCGTCTGTCCGTCCTCGCTTAATCTCTGTGACCGTTAGCACTAGAAAGCTGAAATTTGGTACCGATATGTTTATCAATCACGCCGACCAAGTGGTAAAATAAAAATTGGAAAAAAAATGTTTTATTAGGGTAGCCGCCCGATATGTTTACATATCGGGCTGCTACCCTGCGGTGGCGCTGTGCTGTCGGCGGCGACAAAAAGGTTGTACCGTGGTAAAAAATCGTTGCTTCTTAAATATATTCGTAATTTTACGAGTGCACAATCTGAAATTTCTACTACTTGCACACTGCTGTTTTAGTTATCACCGTCCTTTGTGGGCCCGTTTTTAGGGTTCCATATTTATTAGAGTTCCGTACTTAGTATGTCAACGTAACAAATAACCTTTTTTTAAACTCTTATGTAGGAACACTTTTTGTGACGGACGGGAAACTACGGAACCCTACACTGAGCGTGGTCCGACACGCTCTTGGCCGGTTTTTTTTTATCTTAAAATGTTTGCTTAGTAAGCGTCTTGTAGCTACAAGACTGATTTCCCTAAATAATGCTCCTGACGTCAGCATTCCTCTTAAAGTATGAGCCCAGTACTACATTATTAATATTCTGTTCAATAATTTTATCGAGTGGTTCCACTCCAACGGTCCGCTCACCCAGTTTGACCTGTTCTATATTCTGGAACTTTGTGCCTCTGTTACGTGAAAAATCCCGTAATAATACTCTTATCGTCCGCGCATTGGGTCCATTACTGTGTTTTCATAATAGAAATCAATACGCCTACAAACTTAGAGAGCTGTTATCGACTGGGAGCCCAATGCAAGTACTTGTGACGTTGTGACCTCGGCCTTACTGGGATTTGATTTCGCAGGCGGCGAAATCACATTAGCGTTACCATAATTTTCGATTTACTTGGTTAGGTACTCAGCTTCACGCCAGCGAAGAAATTAGTGTAACTTTATTAAAACGATACCTTTAGATTAGATACTTCGTCGTATAATGATAAGATTTGGAAAATGTAAGCATGCAAGTACCCACTTATATATATATTTCAGACTCGCTTCTATATACTCCAAACTTCACACGTACACAAACACTCACCCATTACCGGCACCCGCACAGGAGTCCCTTATATTTAATTTAATCATTATTATTATTTTAATTATAAAATAATTAGATCATTTAATTCAAATTATTATTTAATTATACTTAAGTTTTTGTCTCCCTTCTTCTACTTATTAGTTCACCTAAAAATGAACACGATTACTTGGGAAAAGACTAGTCCACAGGACACGTGTCACGGAACTTATAATACTACTCCGTGGAGCAGTATTATGGGATCCTGGTAAATTGCAAAAACTTATCTCCTATGGCGTGTTATTACTGTCTTTATAATAAAAATCAACGTAATTTTTCTGACATAAAAGCTTTTCGGGTAGCGATTGCAAAAATGCTTTATATACGTCGGTATACACAGACACGTCTCGCGCTCATGTTTACAAACATTTAATACGCTGCATAAAGGGAAGCTTCAGTGAGCGTAGAAACTGTAACAGCGTTTGTTATGCTATCAATCACGCCGCGCATGCTATTATGAACTCTATTTTTATCTGAATAACGCCGAGAAAAGATACACAAGTTGACAGGACGCATATGCCCGTGAACACTATAGTTTACACAAGAGGTACGTTATAGGACACAGCTTGTTTCGATATAGCAGCGTTCGGTAGTAAAAAAAGCAATAAATTACGCTAAGTTTGGCTGCCCCCAGCGGCAATTCTTTCTTGTCCACTACTAAATCCCATAAGAGTGATTCAGGTCCTTTAGTTACCCTTTTCGCTTTAAAAAATACACTTATGAAAACCCCCATAAATCTCAGGAGCTTTTCCGGCTAGTAGGTAAGCGATTGTGACGCTGAGATACCTGTGCAAACATCGCAGCAGCGCAAATTTTGTCATAATATGGATAGTACACATTAGTCAGCCGCGGGCTTAGGACAAAAGGGTTTCTGAATTAGCCAAAGTTCCTTTATACTAGGGTTGCCAACTCCAACTTTAAAAATTAGGATATGAATTTGGAAAAACTCGGACCATTCAGTTTAAAAATAAAATAGTGGTACATAGGCGGATTTAATGCAACAAGGCATTCTCTCCCAGTCAACCTTTGGGTTTAAAAAGACAAAACTGTGGTAGGTTTACACAAAAAACAAATAACAGATACTTCAAATGGAAAAACATAAAATAAGTTATTTAAAATAATAAAATACATATACATGCTAAAATGATATACTAATAATAAATACTAAGAAAAATATCAAAACATTAAGAGAACTTAATAACAATTCTGACGAAGACCGAACCAAGGTTGAGAGGACGCTTCTTAAAAACTTTTCAGTACATCCCAGAACACTACAAAAACTAGGACATGTCCGAGGAAAACGGGATAGTTGGCAACTCTATTTTATACTAAAGTCAAACACAGGAAAGTGCGTTAAACGTGAAACTAGTGGAAGGTTGTAACAAACAGCTGCACGGGAAACACAAGCCTCGTTTACTTAACGAACATTTTCAGTAAAGAATAAAACGAGCAAATAAAATTCTAGTTATTTTTAATTGGAGCCGGATTTTATGTTAGTAAAGTAAAGAGTTTCACGAGGACTAGACATAATAAAAAGGAATGAAATTAATTTGTACAGCTAGTCTAACAGTTTTTCTTTCAATTGATGAATAAGGCATCTTGGACTAAGAGGACATGAATGTCTTTGGGGATTCTTAGGTTCTTAAAGACGAAGGCCTAAGCATTACCTATTTATAAATAGCTTCTTGTGACTCAAACACAATTTTCAGGTTTGAAAAGGTGTAAGATATTTTTTATTAATATACTAAACCAAAGATACCTTGCAAACAAAGTAGTATAGTACCTAGTAGTAAAATGGAAAATGATTTAAACACATATAATTTCTTTACATCAATACGTCTAATTGTACCCTTAGCCAGGGAAGGTTCCCAAGCAAATTAGTTACCCAGCAACTGGTTTTTGCCTCTGTCGCACTTTCATACTAACCCGTAACTTGATGAGAGAAACAAATTCGTGTGAAGACATTTGCTTGTGTGAGGTATTTCTTATTTGTATTCTCGGAACTTAGCAATTTTCAAAGAAAATATAAGTTAGTTTTGTACTTACGGAAAGTCACCTTTTTTGAGGAGGGAAATTATCAAATGAGTTCTCAAGCTCTAGGTTGAAACGAGAGAGAGAGTGTCAGACTTTTACTTACTAAAACCCAATTGTGTTCTTTAGTTGCGCTTTATGTTCTAGAGCCTACGGTAACTCTTTCAAACGTTCTCGCAGCCCTACCAGGTATTGCAGGGCAAGCCACATACGTGCGTCGCTGTCTCCATACCACCATGTGCATTCGTCGGACCTCTATCTGCCATACCGCGATTTGTCGTGGTAGCTGGGTTTTGCTCTGGTGGGCCTCCATGAGCAAGCGGTGCATACATACAAGGACTGTTGCCTTCAAATCCCACGATAGCAGGCCTGCAAGGAGGCCGACCGCCTCGTGGGAAATGAAACTTAGTCAATCTAGAAAAAAAACTGTTCTAAGTATCGAAATTAAACAATTTTCTAACGTAGACTTAACGCAACTTTCCTTTTTATAACCCCATTAACACTTTCCTTGAGATTAAGTCGGGATAGCTCATGATCATAAAATATTAGTTGATTGATTCAATACATGTAAGTACCAACTGTTCTGATGCAGATTCATTTATTGTTTGTCACAGGAGGTAGTTCAGCTCTTAAAATTATTGTTGTAACAAATATCACTGTAACATAACCATGAGGAGTACAATATTTAAATTTACAATTACAAGAACGTTTTAAGTTCCTTCATGACACACATACTAGAAATTTGAGATCATCGGAGAACTTGAAACTTTTGATGCTTCGCATTCTACCAAATTCTGTAACAAATTGTTTTCGACACACTTGCTCAGAAAGTGACTACGAGTATAATTGCACTACGCTTAGGTATATAATGTAGCTTGTAACTAAACTGTGACTTTTTGATTACCATTATGCACAAGTGTGATAATGTAGTGATAACCGTTTTTGTTAAACCTCTGTTCTCAAATCATACATTGAATACGAAAAAAAATACATTAGGTATTGCGTTCAATAGTACAAATTAGTGTCTTGCTTGCTTATTTTATGCTAATTTGTGTTTAAATAAACTATTTTAACAATTACATGTTTAATACATAAAACCTTTCATAATTTTTTTTTTCTGTTTAAAACATAAGCAACCTCATTCTTATTTTTATTCAAACAGCCTAGCTAGAGTAGCTAGTCTATGGCCGCCATTTTGGATGCGCGCGCATAAGAAGAAAGAACAGTTTTTTGCCGCCATACTACAAAAAAAAAGTTTTGCTGATATAGCAATAATTAATTAATTTGTAAAATTCTTTTTCCTCGCCTTCGGCTCGGATCTAAATACCGCCTCAACGGTAATCACCAACATTATACACTTGTATCATAATGTACTATTACGGTCTAGGCGGTGCGATTATGGAACGCTTTGCCGATGTCAGTTAGGCAAGCCCAGTCGCTAGATTCTTTTAAAAACCTCGTCAAAGAACATTACTTTTCTTTCAGTAATATTTTACTCTGTTTCTACCTAATTTAATTCCTTCCATCGCTAACCATTATTCTCTTCTTTTCTTTTCAGCTCCATTTAATTTTGTAATATATAATATATATTTTATATATGTACCTATATATACTGTACGGTATTGCTTGCAGTACACCGCAGACTACCCCCTTTTTTAATTTAAGTTCTTATATGGATACCATCCCAAGGTTGTCTGGAAGATATTGCTGTCAGCGATAAGACCTCTATTGTACCCATAGATTTAAGTTTCTGTGAAATTGTTACTATTTTGGTCTACAATAAAGTTTATTCTATTCTATTCTACACATATATGTATATAGGTTCTTTTGGGATCATTTTCAACTTTCGCGCAGGCGAAGCCGCCTACGCCTATAGAAAATGAAATGTAAACGCAAGAATTTTAATGAAATGTAAGGATTTTTACATAACAAATGTCTACATAATAACCATTTGCATAATAATTATAAAAGTAATTAGCGTAGGTCCGTAGTCTCTATCTTAGAGATACGAGCCTTTTCGGGAACAACATCGTAAGAGTTAATTTTCGTTTTTGCAGGGATGGGTTTCCTCTTGAATAACTGAAAAACCTTTTATTTTGACTCACTTTTTAATATGATTATTTTTATTGTGCGGATATAGACCAGTCTAAACTGGTCTTACATAATATCTATTAATATTGTAATATGGAAATATTGTAAGAACAAAATTTTTTTTTAAAGAGTAACCATGGAGTTAATAATATATATCAAATTTATATATTACTAGATTTAGACCAAATTTTATATAATTTTTTACTTCTAATTGTAATGATATAATTTAAATGCTTATACAAATTTTAATTTAGTTTTCATGATTTTATTTGCACTTAGATAATAATGTATTGTACTGTGATTTATGTTATAATATATACTATGAAAATCGAATAGCACAACATGACTTGGAAATATGATTAAAACAACAGAAATTATTTTCCTCATTAGCTGAAAATATCTGCACCGCTCTTATGTCTCTTTTATCTGTCAGTTCAGAGTATTCAGAGGTGTTACCGCTTTGAAGATAATTCAAAATTCATTGCCCTGTCTCTCTTGTCAATCTTCTTTAATCTTGTTAAAGTTCACTAGAACTTAGTTTCACTCTACAGAGAAAGGGAAGACAACACAACGTCGGCTATTATAATTATGCACACGCAGTTTCTTTTGTTACTTATAAAGTTCAAATTACTTTGCTAACAAGTCGACCTACCAAATTAATTAGAAGTTTTTTAAGTAGACACAGCCGTCAACAATCACAGCTCCCCTGAATACAGAACTACGCTCGTTCCATTATACAATTGTGCACTCGTTAGCACAAGTACTGGCAACACTTACCTAAATTTCTTTTTTCAGATTTTTATTACGAAAATTCTTTTACAAAGTGTTAAACACACTTAATGGAAGAGTTCTGATACTTACTAAATGTGTTTTACGACACATAAAACTTTCAGAATGAATTATCTTAATGTATAAAGGGCGTAATAAAATTACCCAACGGTCGATTTACTAGTGCCTATTGATGTGACACGTGAGTAGAGAATTATCGGATATTGATATTCAATAGCTACTTCTGAAAGGATTTATATTACTTACGTATTGATGAGAATGTGTCATCCTAAAGGAGGTTACAATAAATATATAGGTTTCCGTGACAGAGGACCATAAAGAAGCCCATCTAGGTCCCTCTTATTTTATCCACAAAGGGATTTCTTAAACAAACAAAATTATATTAGAATAATTCGAAGTAACGAAACAAAACAAATCCGATAAAACTCTCTGAAAGTAGCTGGCACAAAGAAAAATTGTAAGCTTCCAAATAAACGCTTTATTAGATTTTACTGAGTAACGGTACGAGAAGAGTTTTTACTGGAGAAAGCCGGCGAGTGATGTGGTGACGGACGCCAGCGTGAGGTGCTGGCTCCGGAGACGATAATGAGGATGTAAATTGGCGTGTGGCGCAAGCAGGGAGGAGCGGGCGCGGGTGGCCCGGGCCGCCCAACCTGTGGCGTATCTGTTGCGCGCCGCCGCCGCCCGGCCCGTGCCCGGCGCCCGCACGCAGTCTGTGTCACCGCGCCGCCGCCGCCGCCGTCGACCGCGCGAGACCACCACCTACACTTTCCGGTTCAAAACACGTGCATTATATCAATCTATCAGATAAATCTTTGCGCTATTTGATTCCACATAAATCTACTTATACTTTTACAAGAAATCGTTTAAAATAATATTTTATTTTCACAGTTCCTAAGTTCTAAATACTTTCTGATCTTATTTTTTTTTAAAGTGTGTTTAAGTTGTTGTTTTCATCGGATCTTCTATTGTTGGAATATTCGTTTATGTTCAAAACTGGGCCCCGTTAGTGTAAGTATTTGTTAGAAAGTTAACTTAGTGGACGAAATGGTTTTAATATTTACAGTCTGAAATAATTAAAACACCGTTTTAAAATAATGTTTGACAAGATTTGATAAACAGACATTTCATTTTTTTTTTAAATTATTTCGCTGATTCAAAAATGAGTGTAAATCAAAATATTGTTTTAACACCCCAGTTACGAAATTATTTTCATAAGTTTCAATCACCTTTGTTATTATTTTACATATCTGCCTAGTATTTCTAGGTAAAACGTCCCTCTTTTGAATATTTATGTATCTAGGTGTCTGAAAGACTCGGTCTACATAATTTATTGCGTGGTTTTTGGTGTTGAATAAGTGGTATTTTATGTACAAATTTATGTTTTTTTTTTAAAGTGTTTTACATACAGAGGGGTATTCTTAGAAGGTCGCAACAGCATCAACAGTTAGTTAAATAGAGAAAAATGGTACCTATATTTATTAATGAGACGAACAGTGACTTTTTGAAAAAGAAAATATCTACTCTTTTATTGATAAGGTATTACCCAGAATCTTCATTTATTTAAATAAAGATTCCAAGTAAATATTAAATCTTAACTGAAACAATTTACTACTAAATAAATTATATACTTACTTAGAAAAAAAAACCAGTTTGCATGTGAATACATTTTTTAAAGTTCGATTTCAGGTTGGTCTCTTAATATTTTTTTTTTGTTCTTGTGTTATTTGATTTAATTAATAATAAATAGATTAGGTACTTACTAATAACTGAATGCAATAATATATTGGTTGAAACGATATTATTTTGCAAATAGGTTTTTTAAAAAACATTTCACATGTCAAATTTTTCGTCAATATAAACTAGATGAGGCCGCTGTTTTCTAGCTGATTACCTTGAGAAGAAACACTGAAACAAACTCAGGGGTCAGCCTCTTCTAGAGTCCATACAGCAACAAGTAGGCAATGATCAAATCATAATCATACAGATTGGAGTCCGAGATGGTCTTTTGGAACTTAGTTTCAACTAGGAGCTTGTAGTCAGGTAATAACATTCACAAGATTAAGCATCTGGAGGAATCAGGAGGTTAAGCAACGCTTGTCGAGGTCGGTCTGTGGATTGGTGACCATTTTAACATATCGATATTCCCCCGAGCCTCACAAAGCACTTCAAGCCGTTGCGCTCGGTTGTCATTTATAGATCTTTGACAGTTGTTACGAATAATCACAAGTCAGGAAATCCAACACCAGTCTTGCCAAGGGTATCGTGTTATTAAATTACTGAGATGTACAGGTTTTTTTTTGATGGGTAAAAATCATTCAAATTTCCCGTCATTCCGTCCGTCCGGGAGATACCGCTCCGCCCTCTGCCCAGATTGTCATATTCTTACTGACTAAAGAACCCACCCCGTTCCTTCTTGCCTTTCAAACCGGGGCAGAGCCTCCCCTTTGAAACAGAACCTAGCCCCAGTTGAGATGAAAGTCAGGTAGGCAGTCGCTTCTTGTAAAACTGTATTCAGCAGCATTCGGTTAGACTAGAAACCTTTAAACACAGTTGGAAATAGGCTAGGGAGATTGATTTTTTGAATCTTATTTTTTTTATATCTACCTTTCTCCTCAACGTCGCTTATAGTTGAATATTGTTATAACTTTTATCCGAATTCTACATATTTGGAGTTCGACACTCGCACGTAGAGTTTCATCTGTCTCAAAGTTGTAATAGGCATAAGAACTCTTGAGTAAAGGGCCTTGTAGCTATTGCCTTGTCTGTCTTAAAAAGTTTTGTACAAAAGTGGAACATTAGGGATGTTCTTATTTGAATATTTTGTTCTTGGTTCAATTCGCAAGGAAATCATAATGTCCCTCAGGGTTCCGGACACCGATTTCGGAGTTCTTCCTACTCACTATTTACATTTACACAATAGAACCCCACCGACGGTATCCAAGGACATCATCTTTTGATTTGAGCGTTGTGTCCCGTTTTATGTCACTGAAAACGATTTTTTTTTTATGAGTCGAGAACAATTTCTGATAATATTTTATCGTGAATCGCTTATCAGTGCGAAGGAAGTGCCTTGTCTTTTAATACAGTATTAAACTCACACTACTGTATTCGAAAACTGTACCTGCCTTGCTACATTTTCTTCCACGTGTCGGATCTCCAGATACGAGTCTATTGATGGAAGGTGATACCGGCAGATTACTCTATAATAGACGAGCCTGCAATCCATCACAATTAAGTAGTTCACCAGTATCAGTTGCATAATATATCAGCATAAATGTTTCATGCGCTATCTTGTGTGCGAGCTACTTGAAAATTAACTTTTCAGCGATAACTGGGTGCCACGTGCATTCAATAGATTTACACTCATTGAAAATCAGTAGATAACATTCTTATATACTTATTTTTTTAAATGAAATGTTTATTCGTTTTTATTTAATTAAAGTTATCTTAATTATTTAGTACAGCAGACTTAAAAGCTTATATACGGTAAGGTCTCTTGGGATTATTTGATCTAATCTGTAGCAGCAGCAATCTACTGTACCTATCCTCGGTCATTAGGCCCTGAACTTATCGTAGATAAGAACCATTATCTCTGTCTGATATCTAGATCGATACATGTACAGCTACACATTTGTAATTCGGGTTTCAATACCACACTCAGATACATTCGTTCAACAAGTCCGACGAATTCCTTTATTATTAGATTGACAATTTGATACGCGATTTTTTTATTAATTTTTCATTTTCTTACTTACCTAACAGGGCCAGTCAAGAAACACGGACGTTCGTTGTGAATAAGTGATAGTTCAGTGATTGACAATTTGAAGATTGCATCGAAGATTAAAGTGCAGTGAAGTGCGTTCGAGAAGTACCGTGTGCGGGTCCCGATGGGCGGCTCGGCCCGGCCGCGCTAGATCGATCCCGCCACAGCGGCGCGGCACACGTTGTCGGTCAGTGCATCCACCTACTACACACTACACACCCTATGTGCAATCACTCCTCTCCAGATCTGATACAACACACGCCTACTCTGACACAACCGCGATAAAAAATACGATCATTATCGTGAGTAATGCTCACAAAGCACGTGCGCAAACTTTACAGTTATGAATTTCTAATTCGGACCGTGTTGTGCGTCGGCGTAAGGGCGCAGTTCAGGAAACAACATTTATTGAAAGGATATTGGACTATTGAAACGACTGTGATCGAGAAATCCAATTTAGACAGTTTAACGTCAAATTGAATTGGTGCTGGTTCTTGTTTTGCCGATGATACGATGCCGGTTTTAATGTTCTGTTCAACGATCTATTGGAATAGTAAGGTAGACACAGGTACAACATGGAACGGTGCCAAAAGTTTTGTCTACTGATTCTCTTTAATCAAAAGCGTAGTTCTATAAATTAAACCCGTGTTTGTTTGTTAGAACAAAGCAGCGGTTACCGACACAAAAATACTTTCATTGAAATATCGCAGTCATAAACCGTTATGACATGGGCGGCGGCCATTTATTTATTCTAGGCAATACTTACACGTTCCTCTGAAAACATTTGTTTACGGTTATGCGAGAACCTGGTAATACGAGCATTAGTCCTGTAACTTTAGATTCAGGTTTGAAAAGATCTAATTGCTGTTGTATTTATAAAACACCCGAAAGGTAGTACTTACACCCTTTTTGTGAAAACATGCGTCCCACAGTTACGTCGGGTGATGTGTATTTTCAGGCAGAATTAAATATGCATGGTGGTAAATACCCACCACATTGGATGGTATCTAGGGTATTTATTGGATGGTATCTACTTCTGTATTTTTATACGTTTAACCTTCAGACTAATTTATCAACCTTTTGCAAAAATATAAAAGGATTACTACCTATCCCATTGTTTTAAACCAATCACTACAGTTTCAACATAATATCGAAAACATGCATTATAGGTACTTTCTCTTACTTATAGATTCAAGAATATGTAAAGCAGAAAGCTTTCAGAATCGTACTAAACTCAGCCCCTAAGGGTATGAAATGGATTCAAACCTATTTACGCAATAATTTGTTGGCTATCCACACATTTTCAGAAAACGAAAGCTTAAACAGATTTATCCGACTCAGATGGGTTTGGCTAAAAGATTATAGCATGATAATGAGAAATAAATGAAAAGGTCTATTTTCGGGAATACTTTTATTTTCAACGATTATATTTTTGTGTAATCTACCGTACCTATTTTCCGTAAACGTTAAAAAGCTTATCGAATCGAAAAGCTACGGTATTAGAAGTTAATCGAATATGGATACCTGCTGATTTATTATATCGTTATTTCATTAAGGGGAGTGCGGAAGTAATAATATCAAATATGAATCACGATATCAGAATGTTGACAAATCCAGATTGTTCCGCACAATCAGCAGATAACCGATTTAGCGTAGGTACATTAACGGGTACGTGTATAGGTGGGGTGGCGATAATGGGTAGGTGGCAAAGTATTTACCACCTCAATACGTTTTAGACGATTTTAGGCAACTACCTATTTCGGGTTATAGTTAATTAGCCCCTTTGTTGCTGGTGAGGTTGCCACTCTAACCTAATTCTATTCGGAAAATTAATTAGTTTACCTACTGATAATAATTCTACTTTTAGATGAATGTGGCAATGTTATGTTTGGTTTCAGACATATAAGTTTGTATTTTGACTTACCCAAAAGCTTATTAAACCTAGACCTGACAAATTTACAGTAATATTTAAGTTAATCAATAAATTGAGGAAAGTTACGCTTAGGATCTGGCCTTGTATCTTTTTGGCTACCTGACGAGCAGGAAAAAGTTAATTCTCAAAGAAAATAACGTTGAGTTTGGAAAAACATGAGAAAAAAATAACATAAGCGCTAAATGAATAACATAATAGCATAATCTTTATTTCGTAAAGAATAAATTGTGTTGATTTTACATCTGAAATTCTCGAAAGATATTTGGTATGAAAAAATAAAAAGACAGTTGTTTGGCTGTCTCCACGAAAATTAATTAAAAACGCGAGAACCTACATAGCTCTCGGAAGTAATTAAGCAAATATACGTCACAAGTGTTCCGAGTAGAATTCGTGTCACTGATCTGTAAGTTGGAGGAAAAATTCACAGTTCGGATCATTCGCTACGGGCTGGAATTTATTATATAAATTGAGACATAATTATTATAATATTGTATATATGCATGTTGCAGTGTTATGCTGACCGACATTCTGGAAAAACATCTCTGAAAGCTTCGACGTTTATCACGCAAATATTTAATTTAAATATATGCTCACACTTACATATTAATGCGATGTTAAATTGTTTGGAATGAAATGTATTGTACATTGTGTGTTTTTTTTTAACTTTTACAATAATATGAGCGGTTTTACTTTGCGTCTATATCTTTTCTAGCAGAAGCAACTGACAAAGCCAGGTTTGTTGAAAAACAAATACCGAACTCCGAGGCAAGGACGACTATACGAGTACATCTTCATTGAGATGAGAAATCATCAAATGAGTTTTCCCGTTCTAGAGTGAAACGTGATTTTCACTGATTAAAATCCACCTGTATCTTTTACTGTCTACGGCATCGGTCATTCTTTCAAACGTTCCTTCAGCCCTAGGAAGTATCGGTACTTTTTTTTTTATGGTGGGAAAAGATCATACTCATAACTCGGGCTTGGTCCTTACCGGGTGGCCGGATGGCGAACTGCCCGTTGCTCATTGTCTACGGAGGCCGCAAATATCGTATCACTGCTTCGTAGTAGGAGGCGACGGCTTACCATTCATTCTCACTCCGGACTGTGTCATTAACTGGAGCCGGATGGGCGAGGTCGCCACTGCCAACAGCCTCCACAAGGACATGGCAGTGCTCTGCCCAAGAGGGGAAGAGTACCACCGTATGCTCCACTATGTTCTCTGGGGGATCCCTACTATGGTAATACCCGGGCATTTCTTCCACCTGGATCTGAAACAGAAAACTTCCGAACCAGCTTTATCGATTGGAGACTTGCATTAATATGTTTGGTGGAAAGCAACGCCGCGGTGGCGTCTTTCTAATCACTCCTCAAAGAGGAGACTTAAGGACCTATTACACTGCGCTGAATATCGCGTGCGATATTCCGACTCGTACTATTTTTCATTCATAGAAAGACGGTCTAACCCTTATTACACTACGCGAAACGTCGAACCATAGACTAGACTGTCTTTCTATGAATGAAAAATAGTACGATCGCACGCGATATTCAGCGCAGTGTAATAGGTCCTGTACCGCCGCGATTATGGTGGTGGTGTAGGTACCCAAAACGAGTAGGTACACATAACTTTTGAAAATAAAAACTTATGTTAGAGACGTAGGTACAGTTGTTGAAACACGATGATATTTTTTTCATAGAATATTAAAAAAACTTCAGTAACTATAGATGTAGATGTACTATTTTATTCTTCTATTCTATGCTCTATATAAGCTGCTTTAAAACAGAAACTCCTAGCTAAATATCTTAATACTTATTTGGTATCAAAAAGTTCCTCCGCTTCACTGTCGACTGGAAGTGTGCCGATAAGACTGGGGCGGGAGTGTCACGTTGTATGGTAATGCTCAATCTCTGGTCGAGGTAAAAACCAGCCTTTAAGTAAGATTAACTGACGTCAAAAACATCAAACACTTCCCTTGAACGTTTTATTACCAGTTGAAAAACTTAGAAAAAGTTCGAAAATATTGGTGTGATCCATTTAATTAAAGGTGAACGCACACTTATTCGAATCGAACGCGCCGAACGAATCGAAAGAAAAGAATTTCAGAATTCTTTATATGAAACTCCCGCACACCTAACGGAATCGGCCGAATCTGGAAGGACTCCAGTTTGAATAAAAAATCTTTCCTTTTTTTTTAAATTGATATAAGTTAGTGCTTGACTGCGATTCTACCTGATGGTAAGCAGTATGCAATCTATGATGGTGAGGCGCAATAGTTATATGGGCCTTTTCACTCTTGCCCTGAAGATACTCAAATTATAATGGGAAGGCTGCAGCAGGCAGATTGTTCCAGTCCTTCGACGTATGCGGTATAAACGGCGAGGCGAAACGCTTAGTCCGGATCGTAGAGGTTTCAACAACGTATGATGGGTGGATACTCGTCATACGTCGGGTGGTTCGATGGTAAATTGAGATGACGAAATCAAGAGTTTCGATTGGTTCGGTACGTTCGGTTCGAATAAGTGTGCGTTTACCTTAAGGAGGAGCCACTGTAGAACGGTAAATGGTACGATAATAAATCTTTTTAGAGTTATTGGCGGTAAAAAATGTACCTTATTATTGAAATATCATCTTTATTAGTAATAAATACAGTCCGTTTTAGATAAGACTTTATTGTAGGGTATCTACGCCTTTCGTTTGTCTCTCGTCTCGGTTTCCATCAGCCCTACAAATTATTTCTTGTTGCAAACGCATGAAAAGGATTTACCGACATCAAAGGATTTAATATCAGCTTTAAGGTATCATAGAAATAAAGAATTGGGTAACTAAATAATGCACTGCTTTTTTAGGGTTTCGTACCCAAAGGATAAAAATGGAGTCTCATTTGAGTTTTAACTAAGACTCCACTGTCCGTCATCTATCACCAGGTTATAATCTCAAGAACTATGATAGCTAGCCAGTTGAAATTTTCACTATATTATGAAGTATTTTTGTTGCCGCTATGAAAACAAATACCTACTAAAAACATCATTAAATAAATGTTTAAGTTAAAATCGATATTAATAACGGCAACAAGTAGATGGTACGGAACCCTTCGTGGAGGAGTCCGACTCGCACTTGTCCGATTTTTTTAATCACATTTCTCTCATAAATTGTGAAGATACTTTTAATTCAACACGAAACATTTATATTTACGAGTTAAAGAACGAAAATAATAATACACGAAACTTTTTGGAAACAACAGATTTAATTCCTTACACGAGCGATGTTTACCGAACCAACCCGAAGTACGTAGTTAATATATAACGTCAGTCATATTCAAATTTCGAATTCATATTGAAATATTTGTTATTATTTTAAACTAATACGTCCAACTGAATCGAATCATAACCGCAATAAATCATGGAAATTGAAAGGAAGTCAATCTGTCCATTTATCATTCACGCCTCGCCAGAGCATATAACCAAGTTTTGCTGTAAATGCAATGTTACACTAATAAAATCTCCGCAATTTCCCTATACGAGGAAAATATACTTTCACGTCAATTTCAAACGAATTTGAGAAATACACACACTCGTAGAGTCAAAGTAAAATTGAAATCATCATCTGAGATCAATTATTGATTGGACCATGTTTTTCATAGAATATGTTGTTCTTCTTGCTGGAAATGTTTATTTATATTCAGTATCAGATTTGATGTCAAATTGTATACAATAATATTTACTCATATAATAATATTATTCTACTAACACGTTTCTAACAGTATTAAAATTTGACAATTTGACATTAATATCTAATGCTTAGGGTGAGTTGCACCATTTAACTATAACGATACCTAAACCATAACCAGCCGTAAAGCAGCCGCCTATTGGTCAATTCAACGATTTGACAACTGTTAATGGCTTTGTTATCGTTATAATTAAATGGTGTAACTCACCCTTAGAGTTTTATTAATTAAATGTGACATTTGACATTAGATTTATTTGTAGATATTATACCTTTATAGATCATTTGATTCAATATTTTATATTAAGTTCTGTGAATTGTTTTTGCATACATGTGACATGTGACAGTTCTATTTTAATAATACTTTGAAATTATGTATTATTCACACAATGTTTATTGTTATGTGTAAATGAAATGAAATATGCTTTACTGATTTTCCAACTCAGTATTGTCACAATTTTAATATTACAGTGTTGCTAATTGAAAAGCTGGCGCTGCAAATATAATATGTGCAAAGGCGCACAACAAACACAATAAAAATAATTTTTAAATTTCTTTGTGTATAAATAAACGAGTCAGACTTGCAAACGAAGGCTTCCGTTTGTAGCAAAAAAAAATCGATTTTTTTTATTGGAGCCCCCTACTTTAACTTTTACTTTATTCGGTTTTTAGAACTTGTTATTATAGTGGCAACACATACATATAATCTGTAAAATTTTCTATTGTCCAGGTATCACATTTTATGAGATACAGCCTGGTTCTGTGGCCTGTTTTCTTTCTTAGTTATTGAACACTTACTTTTTGTTCCTTTTGCAATCTGTGGCACCTAATCTTCATTAGTGCCAACTTCATCAATACTTTCTGAATTTAGATGGTTGAGTTCTCGATCAAAGACTCCTAATAGTATTTGAGAAGTTTTCTCAATTCGCCATAGATCATCAGCATCATAACTATATTTTGATAAAAAAACTGCATCAAAATCGGTCCATTCGTTTAGGAGCTACGATGCCACGGACAGACACACAGACACCTCTAACTTTATAACACCCCTCTTTTCCGTCGGGGGTTAAAAATAAGACCAATCTAAAAGTATTTTCCAAATCGTTACATAAATGATGGAGTTCTGTGGTAGTAAACATAAAAAACAAAACAAAACCTCCTCCTTTTTCGTCGGTTAATAAACAGAAATGATTTATATTTCGCAAAGTGGCAGTCCATTAAAAAGATTTCAGTTTATACTAGACATTGGTGAATGATTTATAATATTACCTTTGTTTCCATGTGAGTAAATATAATATGTAGGGAGGTAGGTACCTGCCTAGTTTTTGTATAGTAGCCTGATCAGTTCCGTAGCTTCAAAAGGTACCAAGTACAATTGCCGAAACGGATCTTCGCGCATTCCATACATTGGCGAGCCGATCGTCTTCGTTGTTAGATACATGCAGCAACGCAGGGAACGAATCAGGAGTGACATCTATGACGCAATGACGCGGCGAGCAAATCATTGACACTTCCCGCCCCCACGTCTCACTTCGCACCACTAAAGAGACCGAATATTTGACTTCTGCACAACTTGAGGCCAGCGCTTAAGATCCGTGACGGCTATTGTATGTATCATGACTTCATCATTATCATTACGTTAGCCGACAGACGTCATTAACGGTATTGTGCGTCTCGCATCCATCGGTTCCCCAAAACCCTCCAGTCCACCTTGCAGAAGACCATCCATTTCTAACGCTGCGTCCTCCAGTACGCTGTTGCTTTTCCAAAAACTTTTTGTCTTAACGCCCATCTGTTCTAAGAGTAATGCGCCCTCACTGCCACTTCTTAAAAAAAACAAAATGTAAACTGACGAAGGTATTAACGAGTCGACTGTACTTTAGTATAAGTAATATTTTCCATTAAGTTGTAATTAGTTAAGAGATCTGAGAGGCAGAACGTAAATATCAGAAGGATAAAAGGATCTAGGAATTTCCTTAACATTCGTATCATTTTACTTCACGATCGACCGGAAAATGTATACACGCTGACATAAGGAAATTACGACATAAGAATCAGAATCAAAGCATTTATATCAAATAAACCATTTACAGGCACTTTTCAACTGTCAAGAAGTCAATCAGTCATTCAAAAAAATGATGCTAATTGCACATTCCAAAGCGTATAGCGTAGAGATCCTCTATGGAGAATAATGTGCAAGAAACTTCATGAACATGGTTTTTTTTTGTTATTTAAGAACAATGTAAATAAAGTAAAAAATATATATAAGTAGGTACAAAAAATAAAATAAGTTACTCGCAACTAAGATGTTCACGGACATGACGCGTATATCAGCACCATTCAGCTCAAGCATTTAGTTATACATCATAGTATACATACCTACATAGAAATGACTTTAAAACGAGCATTATTTTGCTTTTGCAGAAGTTAAATTGAACATAATCTAAACCAAGGTTGGCCAACTTAATTCGATCGACGATTACCTATATAAAAATCTACCAGTAACTAATTCAACTTAACAATAAGAAAAGAGCTAGTGAGCTGATAAAAATTAGCACAGTTTAACGCTTTGAAGAGGTTCAATATGATTTAATCTGAATAGTAAAAAAGATTAGTTGAATTTTGCTGAAAAATAAGGTACCTAATCAAAGATGAAAGAACGAGCGAAGCAAACTTAATTTGAGCAACCTGTCTCAGATACGTTCGATTTTCTTTTGACAAATAAAAAGTTCAAAAGGGCGACAATGTTAGAAAATAAAGTAAGGCCAATAATGGCTAGCTGTCTGCCACCCCTCGTCATCTACACTTCTACACTCATATAATAAAGAAGTAAAGTTTATTTTTAGGTTTTTTTGTTTGTAGGAGGTAATTTCTAAAAGTACTTTTTCGATTGCAAAAAAAAAATACACCGGTAGAAAGATTCTTTATTTCTGAGTGACATAGGCTATATTTTATGTAGGTACGCGGGTGGAACCACGGGCAAAAGTTAGTAGTAAATATGCTTGCTTGCCAAAATGGATTAGATTTTAACAGCTAAAATCGACGGTCGTTCGCGATCGGTTGACGATTGCTGATGTAGATCATACCATAGACCTCAGAGAAAAATTCAATCGGACTGTCAACAGTAGACTGGACTTGTTTTTACTACCTTTCGGGAATTATAACATGTAAATTATGTTCTATAGTTTAAATATTGAAATTATTCCCGGTTTTATTTAAATTGACATTTCAATTTTTAACTCTTTTTGAAACAATATATATTATTATTGTGGAAAGTTATAAAGATACCTTTGCCCGCCAGTGAAACAGTAGATATGTAGAAGAAAAAAAGAATATTATCAAAAATATTTTTTTTTAATTTCCTTTTTTTTTGTATATTTTTCAGCTTTACACGTTTTGTCCATTCAGCCAGTGTGCACTGCGAAGAGATAAATATTCTTACAATACGCTGATAAACTACTACATTCTATTTATCTTTGTGCTAGGCTAGACTAAAAAACCGGCCAAGTGCGAGTCGGACTGGCGCACAAAGTACAGTCCGTATCAAAAACAGGAAAAAACAGTTTTGTTGTATGGGGGACTCACTTAAATATTTATTATACCTATTCTATTTTTAGTATTTATAGCCTCAATAGAAATACATCATCTGTGAAAATTTCAACTATCTAGCTATCACGGTTAATGAGATACAGACAGACTGACAGACAGACGGACAAACAGTGGAGTTTTAATAGGTAATAAGTTTCCGTTTTACCCTTTCGGTATGGAACTCTTAAGAAAGGCATTTAAGTTCTTAATAATCAATTATAGTTTAGTGATAAGCAACCTTTTTTGCTAGGCTTTCCTGTGATTGCATCGCATACTGACTGGCCATAATCCATGCAGAAAATTACGAGAAAATTGTAATGCCATTACGTATTTATTTTTTCACTTTCGTTTTGTGCATTGAATTTTCTGTCTTGATTGTAAAAACTATAGATATTTGAAAATTAGTACATTACATACTACTAGGAAACCAACTAAACTACTAAGAGTGTTTTAATATCACGAGGATATCATCACGCATGCGGGATTTCCCCGCACCGCACGCGTCCCGCGTACATGCATTATAATAAATGCTTGTATAAAAAGGACATTTGCGGGGGTTACGCATGCGGAGCAAATCCGCATCAGTAATGAAATCCGCACGATATTAAAAACACCCTAAACCTACAATAATCATCTTCAGCTGAATATTGGGCTGTCCAAAGTTAAAAGTGATGGGCTAGTCCAAATACACTTCTGGACACATCTATTGGCCCACCTTAGAGTTTAGGTTTCGATGGCCCCTACCGAAATAGCCTTTTGAGTAAGCTTCCAGCGTACGGCATTTCCCCTGGTCTGATTAACTGGGTAAAAGACTTCCTGACTGAACGGTCTCTCCGAGTTGTTGTCGATGGATGCTCATCGGAACCCATGACGACTAATGCCGGAGTTCCTCAGGGGTCTGTTCTCTCTGCAACCCTATTCCTACTGCATATCAACGATCTGCTGATGCCCGGTATCTATGGGTATGCAGATGATAGCACAGTTGTAGAGAGATACCTGCCTAGTGCTCGGGCTAGTAAGGAGCTAATCCGGTCCGAAAGAGAGGCTATGGTAGAGCGTACAAACATCTCACTTCAGGCAGTCTCCAAGTGGGTTAAAGCCAATGTGGTGGGACTTAACGCCTCCAAAACGCAAGCGTGTCTGTTCACCGCTAAAAGGAGCCCGTTCACCTTGGCTCCTACTTTTCAGAATTTATCCCTGGAGTACACCGACCGCCTTCAGCTCTTGGGGGTTGAAATTCCCTTGGACCTTAACTTTGGGCAGTTCATTGAGTCCAAAGCCAAGGTAGCTGCTAGGAAACTAGGCGTTCTTGCAAAGGTCCGGCGGTACTTCACACCGGGACAGCTTTTAATGCTGTACAAAGCACAAGTCCGTTCGTGTATGGAGTACTGCAGCCACATATGGGCTGGTGCTGCAAAATGCCACCTGGCAGCTTTGGAGTCTGTGGAAAGGCGTGCGAAGAGACTAATTGGCGATCCAGATCTGGTTGAGTCCAATCTACAAAGTCTTGAGCACAGGCGAAGGGTAGCCAGCCTTTCGGTGTTTTACAGGATGCACTTTGGAGAGTGTGCGCAGGAATTACATGACTTAATTCCACCATCTCACTTCTACCATCGGACAACCCGACGTACGGCGAATATTCACCCGTACGTTGTTGAAACCTCTACGGTCCGAACTAAGCGTTTCACCTCGTCGTTTATACCGCGTACGTCGAAGGACTGGAACAGTCTGCCTGATGCGGTCTTCCCGTCTGATTATAATTTAGGTGTCTTTAAGGCAAGAGTGAATAGGCTCTTAATAAACTAGTGCGCCTCACCATCAACGATTGCATCACTGCTTACCATCAGGTGGGATCGCAGTCAAGCACTAGTTTATATAAATAAAAAAAAAAAATATATGATTGCTAGATTGAACAAAAACTGTTGATGCAGTTTTAAACCTGATACATTTTACCATCTTTTTCGATTGTATTGTTTTAAATTTGAATTCAGAATACCATACGACATGGAGCTACGCCTAACAAGTCTGATATGCGCCTTGTTAAAGGCAATTGATTTTTGAATAAAAACATGTTTTATCAAATAAAGGTTTAATTTAATAACGTGTGTTGCCTCCATGGGCTCTCATACGATTAGGCATAGAGTTTATCAACCGCTCTATGAAATTTTGAGGGATCATCTCCCATTCCTCTTCTATGGCAGTTTTCAAATCGTGCATCGTCTGGGCAACTGGCTGACGAGCCCTAACGCGTCTTTTTAGCTTGTCCTCAATGGGGTTCATGTCTGGGCTTCTGGCTGGCCAGTCCATAACTGTGATGTTCACATCCTGAAGATATTCCCTGAAGATGCCGGCCGCATGGGCTCTTGCATTATCATGCATAAAAAGGAAATTTGGGCCCACATAGTCCGCGTATGGTATCACGTGAGGTTCTAAGCACTAACGAATGTACCTTTCAGCATTTAATGTTGGCAGCCGTGGTCCTGTAACAACCTCAAGTTGAGTTTTGCCACTCGCGGATATACCGCCCCAGACAGTCCATGAGCCACCGCCATATGCAACCCTCTCTTCAAAGCAGCATTGTGCGAAACGCTCTCCCTTACGTCGGTAGACCTTCTTCCTTCCACCATTGCCATGTAACACAATTTTAGACTCATCAGAAAAGAGTACACGGCTCCAATCTTGCTGTGTCCAATTTAAATGACTGCGTGCGAAATGAAGGGGCGCTGTTCGGTGGGCTCGCGTTAGTTTGGGCCCATTAGCTGGCTTGTGTGGTACCATATCGCGTTCTTTTAACCTTCTCCGAACAGTTCGAGCGCACACAGATACTCCGTGGAAGTCGCAAGTTGGTTTTGTATCTCAATGGAGGTAAGGTGACGATTTCTCAATCTGGTCGTCACGATGAATCGATCCTGCCTTTCAGTTGTGACCTGAGATCGTGGCCTTCCTTGGCGACGAACAAAGCCGCCAGTCTCTAGGTACCTCCGATAAACATTTCGGACCGCAGATCGACTTAAATTAAGTTGAGCACTCACGTTTCTTTGGCTGTGTCCGGCCTGAATAAGTGCCACAGCTTGGGCGGCGACTTCAGGTGAAGTATCCATAGATTATTGATAGAATCTCACCTTAATGTTAAGAATAAGTAATGTTTGTTGCAAAACCAAAGATATCAATCACTTTTTCAAGAATTAAATCCAAGTGAACCAATAAAACCAAGTTTTCTTAGTATTCGATTGTTTGATATCAACAAACAGGCTCCAAATTGTCTTTTGTTTCTTTAAATTCTGTGTTTGAAATTCAAAAAAAGACTATTGAATGAAATTGTGAATGTGCCAGGTTCAAAACTGCATAAAAACTTTTTGCTCGACCTAATATAAAATTTTAGCTAGGACCAAACTAAACTGAAAATACAAGGTGGGCCAATAGATGTGTCCAGAAGTGTATTTGTTTATCACAAAATCGATTGGAACAGTCCCGCGTAAATTCTGGCTACTGTCCTATAACAGTATGAAAATTTGCAAATTAAATAACCTTTCCAATGCAACGCTCGGGTTTTAACGAACCTGACACCAGCGATGTTCTGGATATGAAATTTCGGATCTGGATACGGATACGGATGTAAGAACAATATTATGATACCGGTACCGAATACAAAATAAATTTGAAATAATTATGAATAATTATGATTATAATTATGAAATTATTTCGGATTATCCGCTGGTTTCGGATAGTGTCGGTTACTGGTTACGGATATTATAATTTTAAAATTATAATATAAAACGCATAAAATACTTGTACACCAAGGACGGCTAGCCATAGTGTTCTTTAATATTAGAACATCTGAACGTAACTTATATTTAATTAATAAAAACATGTTTACATGTTTATTTGTAGGTAAATTAAACTATATACACACATTTTATTTGCAAGATATTACTTTTATTTCTAGTCTAGATTATCATTTGTTTAACCAGGCAACACGGACAAAAACTTGTCGTTTAGACTCCGCCTTTATCCGAAACAAATATCGATTTCGGTTACGAATATTTTTTGGTTTCGGATATCCGATAATTTCGGTTTTGGCTACGTAGCTCCAAACCATCCCTGAGTGACACCCCTGAATTGGTAATGTAAAGCCGGGTCCACACTAGTTAATCTTGCTTTGTACAATATTCTCCCTTTGTGTCATCAGGCACTTGACACCAAGCTTTTGTGTCCGGGTTGTGTATGTGAATCATTTGTTATTGATATTTAGGCTGTTGAAAGCGAAACCTCTTTCAGACACAACGGTATACATAATGTACCTTTTTAGAAGTCATATTTTTATCTAGCTATGCTTTTTGGGGTTATTGTGTTTTTTTAAGGTGTGACTTCTACCGCTCTAGGGCGATGCGGGAAGATGTGCCAGACTATTACTGACTCATCATCATCATTAATCTTTTTATTGTTCCCACTGCTGGTACTGAGGCCTCCTCTCTAGGAGAAGTAGGAATGGGCTATTTGTAATACACGACGCGGGTCCAGTGTGGGTTGATGAATGTCACAGTTTTTCGGAATTTTGGTTCTAGGACATGCCGGTTTCCTCACGATGTGTTTAATAAATAAATACATAAAAGTAATGCGCCTGGCAGAGTTTGAACCCGCGTCCTACAACGACCTACGAGCCGTTTCCACTCGGCCACTACTGCTCTACTGACTTTAACCACGCTTCACACGTTTTGTACTTTCCAGCCAATGTGCAGTGTTTTAGCTTTACTTTCTAATAGCGAAAGTTCTCGTTGAATACAATAATAGAAACGGGACCATTTTTTTAACATTGAAAATCATCCCGCTCTGATTTGAGTACACCTATCTCCTTTAGTTGCCTTCTGCGTTCTAGAAACACGAGTTCCCTTTCTATGAAATCCCCGCGGCTGGGGTTTTTGTGTTATGTACACATTTTTCTTCTCAAATCAAACAAAAATTGACCTTAGTTTTAGAACATTATTTACGTTGATTGTACCGTCGTCATTGAAGTAGGATGTTATGTCACGAAAGATGTTTTGCCATGGTCACTGGCTAGACTGTGACTCAGTAATAACCAAAGGTTGTTGGAATAAATTAAGTTGAAAACGAAAATTATGACACATAGACTCACTAAATATGTGTACTGGTAATCTAAATATGATGTCATACTTATGTATAGCAAATGCTGATGTGTTCAAATTACTGGATAACTACACAACATAATTTTTAGTATATGCGATACCTGAATATAATTTGTTCAAAATCAGTAGCTAAAAAAAAAAGTAGCTGAATGGATTCCAATAGTTTTTACACCACACAACACGGTCACAAGTTGGACACCACCGACACTAAGTATAACACAGGCCCCGGCAGGTAATAGCGGGCATTAGGCGCCAGCAAACAGCTGGGTGCAAGCGCAAAACAACTCCTCAGTCGCCTGGATGGCACGCTGAAACTGTATTTTTGCAATAAGCGAATAACTTTGCGATTTTTCATGAGACGGTTATGAAATTGTGTAGATAGATTGTTTATATTAAAATACTACACGTGTTTTTTTTTTTCGCAACTTAAACTAATGTTGTATATTTTGTTCACCACATAAATATGACGACGACTTAGGAGTCGCCATTCAAACTTATTATTGCCTGCTTCCTTTACTTCAAATCAACAAAAATCATTTGACATAGAAAACAAGCCCTGTGTAGTTTAAATAAGTAGAGCAATATCTTCTTTCTTTTCTTTCTCTCTCTCTCTCTCTGTTGCTTAAAGGTTTGCTGGTAGAATACTTGTTGAGTTAAGCTCGCCTTTGTATATTAATTGTCAAGTTGCTGTGTTAATGTTAAGTTTTGTGTATAATAAAGAATTTATTAAAAACTAGCTGTGCCCGCGACTGCGTTCGCGTCGACTACAGGAATTTGATTTTTTTTAAAAATAAAAGTAGCCTATGTTACTCCTTACTATATCAGCTACCTGCCAAAAAAGTCCCGTCAAAATCGGTCCTGCCATTTCAGAGATTAGCCCAGACAAACAGACAGACAAAAATTGTAAAAAATGTTATTTTGTTGTATGTACCGTATATATACCTACTCTCTGTATGCATGTACCGATTCATATGCATGTAGTAAAAAGCAGTTATTTCAATATTACAAACAGACACTCCAATTTTATTTATATGTATAGATCATATAACAAAGCCGTTTTCAGTTTCGGTCTGTTTATCCACTAACTGGTCCTAAAGAACGCAACGGATTTCGATGCAGTTTTCACTAATAGTAGGAACAAAAAACGAGGCAGATTTATATATAGGTCAATGATATATTAAAAAAAAAAACAAAATTAAAAAAAAAAACATAATAATAATAATATTAATTAATTTAATTGCAGACTCGGTATTTTAAGAAATCTTTATTAGAATATATTTTTTTTTTAATTATGATAAAATCATTTTGTGAAAATAATAATAATATTTTTTTGAATTAAAACATTTTGTACACTCAAATATAAACGACGAGAACAGAGATAAGAGAACAAGAGCAATTAGAGTCAAAAGTAACAAGTATTTGTAATGAATCTAGTACCCAAGGAAAGATTTAACTTGTGGTGTGGGTGCAAGGATTCTCATGCTATTTTTACATTAAAAGATTACATCCAATTCATTAGTTTTCAACATAATGGTATCTAATTTAGAAAAAATACTTTACAATTTATCGCGATATTCTACAATCTTACGGCGTTTGCAATATTCTGATGACACATAATAGAGTTGTGTCCAGGGTTAAAATAATTATATTTTATTTAGTCCGTATTTTAGATTATAAAAAAATATTGGACACGTATTTTTCTTTTTTCGATTAAACAAAAAATAACAAAAATATAGCCCATTAAAGTTACGTGTGACGATAATTGTTGGTTTCATTTACAAATAAAAAACACGTGTCCCTTATTTTTGAATAATTTAAAAGACGAACTAATTACATTTTTTACGGCCAGTAGCCTATTTACACTTACACAAAGCCGTAGCGGATAACTAGTAAAAAAATCATTCCAAATAAGAAAGGAATATCCTTGGCTCAGTCAAATGGATGTCTTACATTGACATCAATTTTATGTTTAAAACAATCTAGCTTTGACTAGCTTTGATTCTACGAAATCGATTTGTACAACAGCAAAACAAATGATTGTAACAAATTAAATGTACTTTGTCTTCTAAAGTCAGCTTCCTTTTAACAGTTTAGGATTGAAACTTTAATATCGCCATTACTAACAAATTAAATTAGCGCTAAACGATATAGTTTATTATTGATTGACGATTTTTACGACACATTTATTCGTTTAAATATGAAAATAGTTTCTGCCGGCGTTTTCGCTCGTGTGAAAGTAGAAAGTAAATAGCCTATTTTACTTAGTGAAAATGTTGTTGTTAGAACAGGCAAACGAAAAATCCATTCATAATGGAAAAAATAAACGTAATCTAAAAAAACTATTCGAAAAAGTTGACATGTAAAAGTTTAAAATCGTAATAAAATAAACATCATAATATCAATAGACAAAATATTGAATTTTAATTCAAAATTTTGCTAAGTTGACATGTAAAGTTTAAAATTAAAGCAAAATAAACATTATAATATCAATAGACAAATTAACTTAAAATTGAAAATTTCGCTATGAAGGAGCGGCATAGTCAACATTGTAACAAAGCTCCTCAATAAAAATAAAAACAACAGACAAAATAAACGTAATCTACGAACGAAAACTGCCTTCGTCCGAACTATGTTAGAAAATAATTAGTATCTTGTTCCTATTATGCCGTAGAAAGATAACATTGAAGTTATTATCGTCTTGCCTAGAAGCGTCCTCGTCGAATACACGCTTCAGCGGCCAGGTGCGACGATTTGCCGCCATTACACTCACCTTTCTCATCTCATATTTACGTTGTTTGACTTGGTAATGTGTAGAAGCCGTAAAGCGCCAGGCAAAGGCAATTTACACTCTATTTTTACCCACAAACACAGCTAGGACTATTCTGCAACGAACGCACGAGAACAGATTACAAGAAACGATTCAAATATTTTCCGAACACGATTACCTCAGCAGCTGTTCCAGAATAGTTTATAAACACTATTGTACAATTTTAAACCAATTTTTATTGCCACCTAAAAAGTAAGCCAATTAACAAGGAATGAGTCAAGCCTTGCATTGTTTTACAGATCCTGGAAGCTTGCCAAGTATAGCATCTATCGATACTAATTAATAGAAAACTTTCGTCAAGATATTATGTCGAGTAATGTTTTTATTTTGTTCATCTTAACTAGGTATATTTCTAAATTTTATTATTCAAAAACACTTAACTATACTCAATCGGTTTAGGTGCTTAACAAGACATTTTTAGATAAAATTTTTAGACAATTTTTCACATTTAGTAAACAATGTTATCTGTTTACTAAATGTAAAAAATTGTCTAAAATTTTTATCTAAAAATGTTAACAATTAGGTATTTACCTAACCAAAAGACAAGATTGTTTACGTTTAGTTAACTAACTAAACAGATGGAGTATTACTACATATAATTACACTAAAATAAAAAAAAATATATAATGAAAACCCTAACTACGTAGGTAGTTAAAACTAACTAAGATACTGTAGGTTACTATGTTCTATAAACGCTTCCTCGCAGAAATACCTAAGATGCACTGCATTGCCTCGAAAACCTTTAACTGAAGTCTAACGAGAACTTAATTTCTTAATCTAAACTTGTTCGAAATTAAATATTTGTAGTTATTGAACATTTCAAAGTTAGGTATATGAAAACTTTACTTTACGTTTACTAGCTAATGGAAAATTGTTTGTGCACTTTTCAATGCTCGTAGAGCTTGGTCAGGAGTTTTAATTTAGCAGCCTTGCACTTAGATTTAATTAGTTTATACCACTTTGATAACATTGAGTATATTAGGGGAAGTTTCAAAGTGGCGCCAGTGACTGAAAAATTGAAAAGAAATAGGAGGTAAAGAGGAGGGATGAAACGCATGTTGCTAAATGAGTTATGAATTTACATGTGGATAGATGGAGAGGGAGAGGGAGGCCAAAGAAAGGATGGATGGATTGTGTGAGGAGTGATATGACAGAAAAGGGAGGTAGTGATAGCGTGACAAGGGACAGAATTGAAGAAAAAGGGTGTTGCTCCGACCTCAGACAAAACGGGACAAGGGTAGGAAGATGACTTTGTTATCAGACATTGAGGCCTAAGATGACACGCGTCACGGGTTTTCCGCGAACGACAAATATTTTATGGCCTACAGATCTAATTGGGTCATTTCACGCAGGCTCGTTTTTGCTAATTTCGGTGGAATTTTTTATTTGTAGGTTTTCAGATGAAAAAACTCTCTCTTGAACACGATTGAGTTGCTTATATACTAGAATAAATTATTTTATATCTCTCTCGTCTCTCTTGAACACGATTGAGTTGCTTATATTCTAGAATAAGTTATTTTTTTCATCTGAAAACCTACAAATAAAAAATACCACCGAAATTAGCAAAAAATGAGCCTGCGTTAAATGACCCAATTAGTTTGAGTCTCTTCTATATGTGAGTTTAAATGTTCGCTAGCGCACCCACAATACAGGAGCATTTCCTTAATTTAATTATTTATTAATGTCAAATGACACATATACTATGTCTGAGGTACGTTAATAGTACATTGTTACACTAGGGGTGAAAGTAACTCATTTCGTCCCGAGAAGGAGTTGGCGGGCGAGCGAAGCGAGGTCGCTAATTCGAGGGGTTAAATGGGTTACTTTCACCCCGAGGTAAACACTGTGCTTTTCATTACGAATACGAGGAAACTAAAAATAAAATAAAAAGTTTGTAAAACCTGAGTCGTCGTACCTATGATTTTAAGTAGGTATCTTTCTTCTGATTTAGCCGGTAAAATGTATTCCACTACTGCTTTAGCCTCTTCTCTTATGAAATTAGGCGTTAAATCACTATTTTAATCTGATAAACATAACGTGTTAATACAAATCTCTGTTGTACGGAAACGTAAACGAAACTCGAAAAAACCAACGACTGATTGCCACTTTCCCGCCATTTTGCTTTTTTTTTTCTGCGGCCGGCCAGCTATTCAGCCTCATTAATGAAAAATTAGAAATTAATTGTAATATTTAAAAATAAAGTATTTTAAAGAAATAGTTAACAAATAAATCACTTAAAAATATAATATTATTTATTTAATACTTATCTTTAACTTATTTCAATTTTATATCGCGCTGTGATTGACTGGCTGTATGGAAAATTGGAACGTGGTTCAATAGAAACGTGAATATAGAACTAGTTTTTTTTTTTTAATAATTTGACAGCTGTCAGTTGTAAAGTAAAACTCCCTAGGGATGAAAAGTATCACTTTCAGCCCGCTCCTCAGGCAACTTCAGGCCCACTTTCAGAGTATGAGTAATGAAAAAATAATTTACAGTTCAGAATAAAAAATCTAAACAAAAGTAGAGAGAACACATTGTGCTAATCAGAATTTCATGATATCTGAAATAGATTTTACTGACCTGGTAACATTGAGCTGTTGATTAACGATTGAATCATGTAAAGACTAGGTATCTGTGTTTCTGGGGATTATGCTTCACGTACGAATCAGCCAATCAGATACGATCTCATCGATAAATGAATGTGCTATTTTTTAATCAGACTATCACTATGCATTTCTACGTGGAGTGATAATTCGAATGTAATCGATGATGGTTGCATAACCTTGAATATTGGAATTTGGGGGTACTGAAAATGCACTGAAACATAGATAACTCTTTTTTTTAAGTAGGTAAATCATCTAATGACATCTTGAACTGAGTGGGAGTGTCAGACTATTATTGAGTAAATACCCACACCTGTTCCTTCTTTGCCATCTTTTCAGCGCCTCGGGAATGTCTTTCGCAACACCCATGGCAGTAAGCTTCGACCCTGCTGGGCCCCTACTGTTGGTACATCTCCTTGAGGCGCGCGTGGAACAGTACGCGCAGTCGACGACTTGGGCTCGGTCCGGACGGTTACCGGACAGCCGGACTAAGGTGGCCGAAAATCGAGATCGGAAGCCTGGCTGGGGCGCGAGGGCCATTGCCTCATGCGTGCGACCGCCTCCTTTGCTAATATTACTGTTTCGCAGAAGAAGGCGACCGCCTGCCATTCCTCCTCACTCTGGACCATGGCCTGTACCAAGGCCTGGCGCGAGAGATCACTGCCGCCGAGCGCCTCACGAGGACACGGTGGTGCTCTGCCCAAGCGTGCACCCTCCATAACTCTTGTGGTCTAATCAATATCAAACAAATAGATAAAGGAATCTATTCATCTATATCCATTCTCTATATTTACGATCTCAATAAAACTAGTATAGCTACAGTAAACAGGTCTATAAAATGATAAAATATGCGTGGCCCTGTTTCAACAAGATACGAGTATTTTCCTCATTTTTCTAGGAGTAAAGTTTTGCAATTTTTCTTTGCTTAATCTAGAAATCCTAGTTGACCTGACCTCGGGTCTGACATTAAGTCTAAGAGAAGATATCTCATGGATCAGCTTCGTAATAAGCCTGGATGTATTTCGGTTATAACAAGCTGATCAGATAGATGTAAACTTTCTTGTTGTGAGCCCACGGTGAGTAGTTTTTTTTTTAGGAATTTATACTTCGAAAGCTAAAAACGGAACCATTATCGGATTACTTTGTAGTTCATGTGTCTGTCTGTCTGTCTGTCAAGATGTAACGGTTAGTGGACTAAACGGTTAGTGGACTTAAAGTGGAGGCGTGGAGTTATTCAATTGAAATTAAAATCACATACTCAGGTCTGCGGTCCCTTGAAGCTGTCACAAAATTAAACTTTGAATTAACTAAAAAAAAAATGGCCGTTTATGTCGCAAAAAACGTTTATACACTTAAGGAAATCAAAATTCATATGGTACTTCCCGTTGACTTAGAATCCTGAAATTTGGCGTGAAGCGAGGTCTCATAGCACAAGTATATGGAAAAAATCTGAAAACTGTAAATTTATAGTTCCATAGTTACATAAAAAAGCCTTTTTTTGGGATTCGGAAAAACATTCGTAACTGAATTCGGGAATAGAACTGTTTTCATTGGTAAATTTGTACGAAACCCTCAGTGCGCGAGTCCTACTCGCACTTGCCAGGTTTTTGTGTGAGCAAAAACACAACATCTTACATCTTTTTTTGGGTTACGCTTGTTTTACGTTAAAAACTGTTCCTTCATACTTTGTGCTTCATTATATTAGGTCAGTTTACTTCAGATCTGACCGGGTGTACCTTTCGCTTCGATCTGAATCCGCACTATTGCATTGTACAGAACATTTGGCACCGCGCCAGCAATGAGACCACACTTTGTTGTTAATAGTCTATCGTATATCTATCATCGTTCTTAATTTTATTAGTTTATTCACCTGTGTTGCAGACGTAGGTACCTTCAAAGAGACATATTGCGGTATTGAAGTATTATTCTAAACTAAACATAATATGTCATAGGGGCCATCTCCACGAACGAGAGACTCGCGACGATTTCGTGCTATTCGGGTAGTCTCCACGAACGACCGATTATTCCACCAGCGAATCGTCGCGACTTGTAAGGGTATTGCCACGTCTCGTTACGGAATCGCCCCGTTTCCGTGACGAATCGTTGTGCAATACATTACTTGGTAGACAGGCAACGCAGAAATGACCTGTGCTCTCTGCGAGAGCGCAACGTTCCGTGGCGAGCGCGCGGCGAGCCCGTTGCTAGTGGTAACAGGCACGCGGCGATACGACGACGTTTTATTCGCACTCAGCCACTCGTCGCATCGCCGCAATAATATCGTCGTGTGAAGATACGTTCTAAGAGTGTGTGTGTCACGACGATAATATCGCCGCGATTCTCTTGTTCATGCAGATGATCCCTAATGTACATAGCCGCGCATCCAGTCTGTTTAGAAACGAGGCTGAATGATTTCCGAAGGTAATAAATGTGTTCTTGCGTGTCTGTAGGTAAACCATTACATGTCTACTGCGTTTGCTTTAAAACAGATGAAACCCGTTCCAGATTCTTTAAAAATAGGTAATATTCAGCAAAGTCGATAATTACAACATGTAAATATCGACCGTGGTAGTTGGCGAGCTAACCAATGTAAAATCAACATTGACCGGCATAAATTGAAACCAAAATAGTGTGAGAAATAAAAACAAACAGGACAAAAAAAATATAAAGCTTGCACTCCGACTGCTGTCAGAAATTCCCGCGAGAAACACCCTCTTTCAAATTTATTCGCCAGGTTACAAGGAACGTGCGGGAAACGAAATAATTTATCTAATAGTATCCACCCATACGTTGTTGTAACCTCTACGGTCCGGACTAAGCGTTTTGCCTCGTCGTTTATACCCGTCGAAGGACTGGAACAATTTGCCTGCTGCGGCCTTTCCGTCCTATTATAATTTGGGTGTCTTCAAGGCTAGAGTGAACTTAATAAACTAGTGCGCCTCACCACAAGAGATTGCACTGCTTACCATCAGGTGGGATCGCAGTCAAGCACTAGTTTATATCAATCTACACTAATATAATAAAGAAGTAAAGTTTGTTTTTTTGTTTGTAGGAGGTTATTTCTGGAAATACTGGTCCGGTTGCTAAAATTTTTCACCGATAGAAAGCTGCTTTATTCATGAGTGACATAGGCTATATTTTATGTACGCGGACGAAGTTGCGGGAAAAAGCTAGTTAAATATACACCCCTACTTTTTAATTAGTACACAAAAAAATGGGGCTGTATCTGTACCCGTTACTGATCATATTTTTGTATTCAAAAGTAGAAAAAACCGAAATCCTAAAATTGACCACGAAAAGGTAAATTCATCATAGATTCAATCATACATAACAATTGCTAGTAGAAAATACTGCGGGACGTGTTTTTCCATTTTAATCGTCATTTATTCATTCATAATCAATAGCCTGCATAATATTTCCATAAATTGAGAGACATTTTGGGATAAACACAAACGCTAATAAGTTTGCTGTTGATGAATATTATTTATTGAGATTTTACTTTAATAATAACAAGACCTTTTCTAATAAGCCCTTTAAGTATTTGTACTAATTAAAAATTAGTGGTGTATAACACACTAATAATATAATAATTAATCATTTATTATCAGGCAATTGGGCCCATAGATATACCTTACAGACTAACATATATATAGAATAAATACAACTTGTCGTTAGTAAATAAGACTTAAGACTATGTTAGTAACACTTCACATTGCACTAAGTTCACTTTGTGCTGTTCTGTGGCACCTGTCCGCAGAAGCGACGGAACACCACGCCCTGCGGCCAAAAGTCTTCCTTTAACATGAGGGGCAGAAAAGTGCTCGGGACTCGAACGTGCAGAGACTACACATAAGTGTCCCTTCACAGATTTACTTTATATGTCTGATGTCAGCGTCGACGTGCTGAAGCGTTAAATTTTTCACTTTATCGCCGGTTGTCGCCGCTGGACGCCTGATGTAGGCCACTCGGTAAATTTCGCTTAATTACCGTCTAAACACAGAGATATAGGTATATGGAAAGCTACGCTAGAGACACCTATAGACCTGGCTGTGTGTACAACGTACCCACTTTAATCTGTTACGTAGACAGACCGCACAGTACTCCATTATTATCTCGTACTTTATCAAGAGTTTCATGAAAGTACGAGTACTTTATCAGTGGGTGACTGTAGCCGATCTCTGCGGATAACTTTACAAGATTTATGTGCTCGTACTTTAGCTCAGATATTATTTTTATTATGGAGTAATTTAATTAATTTATTTAAAGAACTGAAATATATATATTTTTTAATTTTAGAATATATGATGTACAATCAAAGACACTTTCGCCTGACCACCGCTAATTTCATTTTTGCTTGCATTCGAAACGTTTGGTATGGCGGAAACTTCAAAGAGTTTGGTATGGCGCCGTGCCGCAGGATTCATGCAAATTTTATATTTTTTTAAGTGATTAGGCAGATATGACGTTTTGTAACACATTTGTAGTACCTACGTACAGCTAAGGAGTGGAATTTTAAGGGGTATTTAAGTCAAGAGTGAATAGATTAGCTCTAGGCAAGCGTGCTCCATCGTCGGCCACATCATCGCTTACCATCAGATGAGATAGTGGCCAAAGCGAGCCCATCAATTTAAAAAAAAATGAACTAAATTTTATTTAATTTTAATGTAATGTATTTGAAATTATTGTGTATTTGTGAAAATTACTGTAATTATTAGAATAATAATTATTACATTACATTAAAGCATAGAGCCGATATCAATTGTACGATTTTCAATTATGAGTGCATGTGGGTAGCTACGTGATAGTTATAATGAGATGAGTCAGTGTGCAGCTAGTCGTTATCAAGCGGTGCACTCGCTCGAGTGTCTTACACGCCACTGAACACGATAAAGGATTTATGTCCCTACTAGCTACTGCCAGTGGCTTCACCCGCGTGAAAATAGAAAATTATCGCAAAGGAATATACTCCCGAGATAAAAAGTAAATACTACTCGTGTAAAAAGTTTCACTAAAATCTGTTCAGCCGTTCTAGTTTGAAGAAGTAACAAATTTACACACCCACGCAGACTCACACATTTTCGCTTTTATAATAAATTAATTAAAAAAAAACTTTTGTTTCCAACTTATCTATCTACTTTCTAGCTTTTGCCCGCGGCTTCGCCCGCCTACATAAAATATAGCCTATGTCACTCAGGAATAAAGTAGAAAAGTACTTTCAGAGATTTCCTCCTACAAACCAAAAAACAAACTTTACCTCTTTATTACATTAATTAATTGTATAAAGTTTAGATTACATTGTTTAAATTGTTTAATTAATTTACTTCACTTATTTATTGATTTTAATATATCTATAGAAACTCTATATTGGGTGAAGGCCTTCTCATATGATACCCAATTATCTATGGCTTCTATAATATTAGTGTGAAATTTGGTTATTTTTACATAAAAATCCAGTTTGTTTAAAAGTTTCCCACTTCAGACTAGTTAACTAAAACGCAATTTTCTTATTTTCTTTTCGTAAAGAGCACAAAAATCGATACCTGTGCAAGATTACGACTTACCGATTTACTTGTTATTTGAATAAATGTCGTGTGCCTCCGAAGTTAGGCTTGAGTTAATCTCTGGAGATGGGTCACCGGAGTCCTTTGTTGAAACTCAAACAATCTGGTCGGTTTCAGGAAACTGCCTAATTCTTGAAGCGTGAAACGTTGGGACGTTCCTTATCAATTAGATATTATTTTAAATACAAGGTGTAAGGGACAGCCCTCCACAAACTTTAAGGGCTTGCTCAGTAGACGAAACTGAACACCCCACCATAAAAAATTTTTTCAGGAAACGAAAAAAAAACTCAGCGTCTCCATACAAACTGTCCAATCAAGTTAATAATTTTGTATGGTGAGGCGGATTTTTTTTTTCGTTTCCTGAAAAAGTTTTTTATGGTAGGCGATTTAGTTTCATCTACTGAGCAAGCACTTAAAGTTTGTGGAGGGCTGTCCCTTACACCTTGTCTATAGGTATGTAAAAGTATAATTTCCAATACACTTAATCGAAAAACCCGCTCTTAACCCTACCGCTTTAAGGCACGCAATTCACTATTTTCTGCACTAGTGCGGAAAAGTGGGAGCTTGCCTCGCCGCAATTTATTGTTTCTATCGTATCAGGCTGAACGCTTGGCGGTCCCTACTAGTCGCGCGTCAACCCAAATTTATTTGTCTTCGTAAGTGTTTTGAAAAACATTGTTTGATACAAGTGGATCACTACAACACTACTCGGCTCCATAACACCCTGTACTCAGCTCTTCCACCCTCGCCTGCGGCTCGAGCGAATTCCGCCTGTATATCAAAATGGTAAATGGTTCTGTATCACTATTTCAGAGTTGTCACAGAACAAAGTATTTTTTTTCGAATATCGCTGCTTTCCTGGACCACCTTTTTAACCATTCGATCGTGATAATTACAGACACAATTGAAAGACAATAGGTGCGCGAACGCCGGCGTTCGCTTGGGGTTTAATGAATTAAATTTGATTATAAGAAATCGTAAATTGCTTCAATTGTTATATTTCAGCTGTTATTTTTTTGCCACATTCTCAAATAACGATATAAATTTAATTAATAGAGATTGTCTTTGATATTTCAATCAGTAGGAACACAGACTATCGAATCTGTTTAATGTTCCGCAGTAATATTACTACTACTGAAAACTAAACTACTGTTAACACCTTCACCTTAAGGAGATGGTATCAACAGTAGATTAATCTTAATCGTAATAGTTTCGTGGTCAAAAGTATTCTAGTACCTAGAAGGTAATAATAATAAACTTATTTTAGACCAGATTCCATAAAACAAATCAACACATATTAAAATTACACCTACACTAACAAATTATACATACAGAAAGAAATTAAATATACAAAAACAAATTAAACATACAGAAACAAATTAAACATACACAAACAAATCATACATACACAAATATATTAAGCTTTATGTAAGCTATTAAGAAACACCCAAGTTAATGCTAGTGTACCTTGAATCTGAATTTAAATTAAGGTAAATTCATAAAGAAGAGGGAGGTATTATATTGAATGGTGACCTTTATCAGAGGTTTTTCCGAAAACCTATAACAGGTACCAGTCTCTCACAGAGGTGCAATACAGCTGAGACATAGTCTTGTCAAAATTAACTTTAAGTCAGCTTTGTGAAGAAAGTATACATGGCAATTATTATTATTATTTATGTGTCAATAAATCTCAGAACCCGGAGGCCCTGGACCTTTGGAAGGCGTGGGATGAAGCCGAAACCAACTCGCAGAGGCCCTTTAAACACTTTTAATGAAACTTGGTACCAACCGGCGATTATCTGATTATTATTATTATTGTAGTAAAATTGTGTTGTGTTTGTATCACAAAGTCAAAGAATCGCAAATGTTATGTACCAACGCCGCTATTGTCACGTACATCAGACCACTTTCGAATAATTTTTTTAAAGCTATACGGAATGAGCCTGTACTCTCAATAAATAAATATCTTTGTCGCACTTTGAACACACTGGAATTTCATCTTTCAAGAGCTAAATCTGGCAGTGAAAGTCGAACAACGCGCGTTTATTTAGGCATACATATACATACATACGTATGAGTGTATGAGAGGAAGTTTGAAAGTCGCGTCATAAAAGTTTAAAAGGAGTCGTTTGTCTTGGTATGGTCATGTAAAGAGGAGGGATGAAACGCATGTTACAGAAAAGAGTTGTGAGTATACACGTGGACGAATGGAGAAGGAGTTGTAAGCCAAAGAAAAGGAGGGTAGATTGTGTGAGAAGTGATATGAAAGAAAAGGGATAGGATAGCGTGACGAGTGACAGGTGTTGAGCAGGACAAAAGCAGGAAGAAGAAAAAGATACATACATAGGTGGCTAGTAAAATCAGGTACAAATCCACATACTTGAAATGTTTCATCGACAATCTCTACCTAGTGGTATCGTCTGCGCAGCTTTAGAAAACTTTCTAACTTTGCATCAGGAATTTAATCTGACCATAGCTCAATTAAGATTTAGCTTCAAACCTCTGAACCAGACAGTTTTTTTAATATTGATATTGTTAATGCGATAGCAACATCTAGCCGATTGACTTTTCTTTTAAAATAGGAAAGACCACACACAAGCCAAATATCGTTGAAGTTTTATAGTCGTTCGATCGAAGTCCTATCCAAAAGCGGTATTCACGATCTATCGACTTATTTCCTATACTTTAATAAGTATTCTACCAGGATAATGTCATACAGATTTTTTTTAAAATCAACGAATTTCAAACAACTTTAAAATCGGTGTCGTCCAAACTCGATTGATGGATGTGAAAACGGAAATGGTCTAAACGACTAAATCGCTACGATATCGTTAGGGTTTTCATTACGTAAATCGGTCTACTGAACAGGAACAACTTAAGAAGCTTAGATGTGTCATTAGTTTAAACCTTCTTAGTGCCCAAAACCACTCATGAATTTGATAAATTCAAATCCAATTCTAATTGGAAAATAACCGAGTCGGTTTTCGATAGACGTTATAACAGGAGTGTCACAAATAAAAGTATTGAACTATCGTGCCCTGAGTTTATTATAGTTTTCACAGTAACAGTACATATTTAAATATAAATAATATATTCCACAACTGTCACACATCGCCATCTAATCCCAAACTAAACATAACTTATGTTATGAGTACTAGACGGTTGATAATAGGATTATTAGGATTATTTTATGGATATAAAGTATGTTTATTAGTTTCTATTTAAATACCTAAATATTATAAATAAATTACACGCATACACAGAACAAAATGATCGTTCTTATCACACAAAGGTTTGACTTGGGTGGGAATTGAACCCACGGCAAAGCAGTCAGGGCAATTGCTACGAAACACATGACCAATAGAAAGTTACCATAAAAAGATCAGACATTTATATTTCTATAGAAATAGATATTATGATTATGACAGAAGTGTTATTGTTCTGTAATAAATTCAAATTTAGTTATTTTTCAGCTACCCACATCTGCTGGAAATTCCTGTAAAAGAATCTTGCGGTCCTACAAAGGGCAACTGAAGGATGTGCTTTTAGTCAGTAGAAGGCTGACACGTACTCTTGCTCCACTCTAGAGCGAGAAAAGTCATTGGATGATTTCCCACTTCAAAAATAAAAAAATACGCGTCATCAAATTTTTAATTTTTGTTTGATAAAGGTATTAACGATCTCATTGTTTTCCAAAACAACTTTTCAGTGTTAATAATAAACGATAACCTTTGTACCAGGGTTTCAAAAAGTGTTAATCCCTAACACGGATTAAATGTATTTTAGAGCAAGTGATTTACTGCAAAGTTATTAGCGAACAAACCTTTCCATTCAATATTAGTAGGTAAAGTATTCGCCTGAGGATTTAAACTACACCTTTAGATGAACTACCGTAACTAGTTTTGGTAGAAGGGACCAGGGGATCAGAACCTTTATCGACTGATTAATTTTTATCTTTTCGAACACAATTTATAAATTAAGGTTTTTGAAAACAGTAGTTAATTATTTAAATGAATTATCAAGGACATCATCATCATATCAGCCGAAAGACGTCCACTGTTGGACATATGCCTCCCCCAAGCGTCGCCACAACGATCGGTCCTGTGCGTCTCGCATCCATCGGATTCCCGCGACCCTGACCTTTCCGCAGCTGCGTCTTCCGGAACAAAGAACATACAATTTCTCTGAAGACCGATCCCAACATAGATAAGAACAGATGGGCTACCACTAGCTCTAAACGCAATCTACTTAAAGACCTAAACTGAACTGATAGAGGGATGGAGCTATACAGGGTGTCTTTGACATCGACGCCCAATCAAATACCATGGATCCAGCGCATAATTCTGAACCCCCAGTGGTGGAATTTTTCGTTGATTTTTTCCAATTTTTTTTTTTTCGTTTTTTCATTTTAAACTGTATAAAATCGTTTTTTAACATTTTTAGTGAAAAAAGTGAATGAATTACCTTTGAAATTAAAAATGTCATCAGGATTGATTAGAATAACAATTTTATCTACCCTGATGTTTTTTTAATTAATTAATTTTTAAATCATTTTTTTTTTTTGCTTTTTTTTATTAAAAATATCATCGGGGTTGGTTAGAATAACGATTTTACACAGTTTAAATTTAAAAAAGAACAGTTTAAAAAAAAAAATAAGGTAAAAGCCGACGGAAAATTCCATCACTGGGAGGTCCAGAATCATATACTGTATCCATGGTATTCGTTTGTGCGTCGATGTCAGAGACACCCCGTATAGGATGTATAGCTTTATCCCTCTTTCTCGCTCGCATGACTGATATTTTAGCACGTCATGGTAAGGCCATGATGCCCTACCACAAGTTCTTAGCGCAATCCATTTTACGACCTAAAATCAACTGTTAAGGGGATGGAGCTATATAAGGTGTAATTCTCCATCCTTCTTTCTAGCACGCACGACTAACATTTTAAACCTCATGGTAAGGCCCCAGATCTTTCTCAGCACATCATCAGTGACCATAGACAAATTGAAAATTATGACCATTTGCGATTTGTCTATGGTCGCTGACAATGTCCTCGTTAGCGTGCCGGCAAGCATAAGAATCGGTAATTTGCTACGGGTCGTATCTATGCAGCTCTAAGTAGATACCTTTTTCCGCCACAGTCTAGAATTCTAGACTTCGCTTTATTTATTTACTACCCACCTTTACACCGGTGTTAATTTTTTTTAAATTTTGGCTTTTCTCTACTTTAATATTTATTTATTTTAACATTAAATGATTAAGGACTAATTAAAAACATGTTTTGACATAAATAAAATAAAAAATATCTAATTAAATATTCATACACGGCAATCATACACTCATCTCACAGTAGAGTACTGTTTACTACTGTGTATTAGACAGACAAGACGTTCTCCCATTTATTTATTTATACCTTTCAATCGTGGAAATTATAGACACAATAGAAAGACAATAGGTGCGCGAACGCCGGCGTTCGCTTGGGGTTTAATGAATTAAACTTCATGTACAGTAGTGGTACATAGGCCCATTATATCATATGTGGTATTATCCCATTCATCTGCGAACCTACACTTAAACCATCCTCACGAATCGCTCTGATGTATGCATGCACTTAAACCATTCTCATGAATCGCTCTGTTTATGTATGCATGCACTTTAACCATCCTCATGAATTGCTCTGTTTATGTATGCATGCACTTAAACCATCCTCATGAATTGCTCTGTTTATGTATGCATGCACTTAAACCATCCTCATGAATTGCTCTGTTTATGTATGCATGCACTTAAACCATCCTCATGAATTGCTCTGTTTATGTATGCATGCACTTTAACCATCCTCATGAATTGCTCTGTTTATGTATGCATGCACTTAAACCATCCTCATGAATTGCTCTGTTTATGTATGCATGCACTTAAACCATCCTCATGAATTGCTCTGTTTATGTATGCATGCACTTAAACCATCCTCATGAATTGCTCTGTTTATGTATGCATGCACTTAAACCATCCTCATGAATTGCTCTGTTTATGTATGCATGCACTTAAACCATCCTCATGAATTGCTCTGTTTAGGTATGCATGCACTTATTACTTTCTCATGAATCGCTCAGTTTATTGATGAAAATTGCATAGAAATTCGTTCAGTAGTTTTTGAGCTTATCACGAACTGGCAGACAAATGCGCCTCAAGGAGTTGTCAGCAAACCGTATTAGCCCAGCATTGTCAATGCCTACTGGGGCCAAGGGTCTGCTTTTAAAAGGAAGATTCGGCCGCGGTACGAAAGGCAATGAAGGAACAGGAGTGGGTTTTTAGTCACGAAAAGTCTGACACTATCTCCCGCTCCGCCCAAGGGCGCGGAGATGTCATTAGATGATTTCCCAACCTACATAAAAAAGACAAATGCGGTGTAGGACTTTGTTTTTAGTAATGTTGAGAACTAGCCATAGCCAGCGGCTTCGCCTGCGTGAAAATAGAAAATTGTCCCAAGGAAACCTACTCCCGGAGTAAAGAGTATCCAACGTGCTATTCCAGGATATGATTTACCCGTGTGCCAAAATTCTATCCAAATCTATTCAGTTTTTCAAGCGTGAAGAACTAACAAACATACATACATATATACACCACTACAAACTTTTGCTTTTATTATATTAGTGTGATACCTAGCTGACTATGTTTTGGCACCTGCTAGCACTTACGTTTTGAAACAAATATATTATGGACTTAGCTATACGTCTGTTTTTGTAACGCCAAATAAAATATTGGTGTATCTCTTTGTTCTGTCATTCGCAGATATTGGTTTCCATTTGGAATGCAACAAGTGACCACCTATGTAAAGACACATGTGTTACATGAAAACACAATTTATTATACGATAGTTTCGTCCCCTCTTCAATGCCACACACAACCGCTTATGGAAGCGATTTATTGTGTCTTAGACTCGTTTTTATTGCGGATATTTTCTCCCGTAGTTGCAAGGAGTGAAGCGAAAAAAAAGTGGATAGTTCTTATGGAATAGTTGTTAGGGTAAATTTTGTTGGAGGCGTCTTGTTAGGGGCTACCATGACGCCTTAAAATCACCCTGATTCCGGTGTCAGAAAGATATAGCGGTTCTCGTATAGCTCCGTCTTCGTCTCCTACTGTAATTATAATGATTTTAAACCGCTTTAGACTATTGTAGTGCCTTTTTTTTGTTTCAATGGGACATTCTCAAATAAACCCTTCCGCTCTGTATGGAGCGAGAGGAAGTGTCAGGCTGCTTCAGTCGCCCTGTGCGTTTCAGGGCCACGGTATGTCTTTCGAGTAGGTAATCTCTTAACCCTGACAGGTATCGGTCCTTGTGGACCCTGTCGGTTCGCTGACATCTCTTTGAAGCTAGCGTTGACGGCCTGGTCCTTATTGAATGGCGAACTAAACATTACTTACCATCCGCAAACCCGCACAGTGCCACTGGACTATGAATAAAAAATAGCTTATCACATTGGGCCAAAGAGTAACTCTCTATCAATCAGTGAAAGAATTTGTATATTTCATTAGGTCCTTACAAAGATAAACTACTTTCTACCTCCCTCCTCCTCTCCTCTTCCTTCTTTATAATACACTAGTGACCCATCTGCGCGCCCCAGCTACACACGGGTGTTACAAATCTTTGAAATACTCAGCTTTTCACTGCTGTAATATGCATCTAGTTAGTGCGTTTTTGTGTTTACAAACACGCACTAAACCTTGCTCATGAGTCACTCTGTCTATTGATGAACACCGCAGTCAAATCCGTTCTTTTTTAGTTTATCGCCAACAGAGAGACAGACTGACGCTGTGGGGGACTAAGTTTTACTAGCACTTTGCCCGTAACTTCGTTCACGAGAATGTTTCCATAAAACCTTTAACATCCCTTAAACCGTATTTTTAGGGTAATTTTGAAAAAAAAAGCTAATAATGACAGTCTATAATAATTATTTTGTTTAGAATTTGTTTTAAGTGAACGTGTGTGATGTGAAATGAAAATGGCTTTTGGAAACAGCACGAAATGACAACCGAATCTTGAAAAGCACAGACATCATGCACGTTATAACATATCTACATATCTGTATTTTTATGGAAGGCCAAGACACATTAGCATGACCTCTGCATAATATTTAAAAGGAAACACGTTTCAGTTTTCAGATTACATTATTTGTTTTTCATAAAGATTAAAGATTGCATTGTCTGAAAACTGTAAAGCCATAAATATTCATAACATCGTAATAATTCAGGTCGAGCCATCCACAACGCTGGACACTGGTACAATAGACTCAAAGAGGAAATAGCGATAATCATCGCATTCATCACGCTTGGCGAGCGGTAATCGCAGTTTATACACAAAAGGACACATTGCTTAGGATAAACATTAATATCGAGCCTTTCTTAGGAAAACATCGTAAGCGACAATTTGAGCTTTTTGCTAGAAAAGTCCGATTCTAGTAAAAACTTTTCAATAATTAAAAAGTATTTATGGCAATATGTTAATAGCAACTGTAGATCAGAAGTTATATTATTGTATTTATAATAATATTACCATGAATACTTTTTATTTATAGAAGAGAAAAATCATTTCTAGAAAAAAAACGCTAACTCCACCCAGACCGGGAGAAGTTATTTGTCGATTCAAAATACTCCTTGTTTAATTTCTTATGAAATTTTATTATTTTTTGTTATACCGAAAATAGAAAAACAATTTGTGAAAATTTCAACTGTCTATCTATTACAGTTCAGGAGATATAAGCCCGCTGACAAACAGACGGACAAGAGGATTAGTAATAGGGTTCCGTAAGTTCAGTACCTACTTTTTAGGTACGGATCTCTAAAAAGGCAGGTACTCCCTTCTCTCCATAACCCCTTTTGTATTCTCCACGTTCACTTCAAACAACGAGCATTTAAAACTTAAATTGGCGCTCTTTGAGAACTCAACTACGTTACTATGTAGAACTCCTAAAGCAGTATTTAAGAGGATTTAATAAACTCATCTTTTAGCGAGAAGGAAATTATAATGAATCAGAACCGCGGGTATAGTCAGCGTTTGTAATGAAACTCTTTATAGTGAGCAACGTGATATTATGTGGTACAGGTAGTATTACATTTTGAACAAATCGTTATATGATACGGTCTATGAGGTTATTGAAGCCCACGTAAATGCTGAAAATTATCCAAAGAGGACGTATCACCGAGTTGTTTTATTCGTTTTTTTTTTTTAATATAATCGTACGTCTTTGTTTAGGGCAACCTCCAAAAACCGCCCCCTTGGCAAGTTTTTTTTATAATGGATAGGCTCGCGTTAAGTTACAACCGTTTCGCTTGCATCCAACGCCTTGAGTTGGCCACGCCCCCGAATCTTTTGTTCTAATCACGTGACTGAGCGTTGAGATGACGTCATTCCCGTACATTTTAAATTTTCTATTAGCGTTAACGATTGCAGATTATCAACTTGGCTAGGGGTACTGCTCCTATACCGTGGGTGCGTTTACAAACATTTAAAATCATATATCTACACAGATAAGGTTATAGTACTTTTTGATACAATTGGAGAAACTTTGTCATTGCAACTGAGGCGAAATTCACCCGAAACAACGTTTTTCAATACACTTACAAAGAAATACTTTCTTTGAAAATTACGACGCTTTTTGTTTATTTTGTACTGAAAAACTTTTTCCAAAGTTGTCATACTTTTTAGTTTTGATTTAGATGGCAGTAGGTTATCGCAAGTGTTTTTTACCTCAAACACTATATCTGGCAGCGTAGCATCTAAAAAAATCTCTTCAAATCTTTTTTCAACATTTTTTTCACAAATAACACAAATTAATAGGTAAGTTTCTTATTAATATTTAATATACTTTTGCAGGTTGAAGAACATCGTAATATTAAAAATAGAAATTCAAATATTGTTGAATTTAGAACTCAGATAATTGTTAATTTGTTGTTACGAGTAATAACAAATTAATTATTGGGTAATAAAAAGTGAAATTCTGTTCATAAACACAATTTTAAATATATTAATCAGCGTTGACCGTCACAAAATAGGAAAGAAAAGCCATTGTTGCAAAAAAAAACACGAGTGTGATATACATGGCATGTTGAACCTAATTATAGTGCGATAAATTCGAGGAAGTGTATTAAAAATGCTCCATTCTAAGAATTACTTCTGTGTCGTAGTGTGTTCACAAACATGTAAACTCATACCTACACAGATAAGGTTAAAATGTTCCGAACCAAGAATGACTTCTGTGTCGTGGGTGTGTTCACGAACAGGTAAACTCACACTTAAAAGATAAGGTTTAAAATTGCTCCACACTAGGAATTACTTCTGTATCGTAGGTAACGCACCCACAAACATGTAAACTCACAGCCACAGATAAGGCTTCCGGCCGTCCGGTAACTGTCCGGACCAAGCCCAAGTCGTCGACGGCGCGCACTGTTCCCGCGCTCCTCAAGGAGTAGTCAGCAACAGCAGGGGCCCAGCCGGGTCGAAGCCTACTGAAGCCAGGGTTATCCGAAAGTGAGCTCGAGCCCCGGTATGAAGGCTAGAAGGAACAGTCAGTAAGAGTCTGACACTATCTCCCGCTCCGCCTAAGAGCGGGGGTTGTCATTGGATGATTTTTCCCACCATAAATAAAAGCCTCAGATAATGTTTGTCCCATACTAAGAATTACTTCAGTATCGTGGGTGTGTTCACAAACAGGTAAATTCACAGACACAGATAAGGTTAAAAAATGTTTCATACTAAGAATGACTTCCGTGTCTGTAGCTGCGTTCACAAACATGTAAACTCACATACTTAACAGACAAGGAACAATGCTCCATACTTGGAATTACTTCTGTTTCGTGGTAACGCACCCACAAACATGTAAACTCACAGACACAGATAAGGTTAAACAGTGTTCCAAACTAATTTTTTTCTTTCTCTTCTTTGGCAACTGAGCCGGTGTCGACTATTCTCCCAGTGTCATGTGGTAGTCCCCTCTTTGAGGCGTGGCTGGAAAGGCCTCACGGCGTCCTTACCTTCCGCATGACGCAGGTCCTCACCGGACATGGTTCGTTCGGGAGTTTCCTACACCGGATTCATGCGGAAGTGACGCCCGGGTGTCGCCACTGTGCGGAACGCCCGGAGGACACGGTGGAGCACACAGTCGAGGTGTGCCCTGCTTGGGCGGAGCATCGCCGTGCCCTCGTGGGGGCGATCGGCGGCGGAGACCTCTCGCGCCGGGCCTTGGTTGAAGCCATGGTCCGGAGCGAGGAGGAGTGGCAGGCGGTCGCCGACTTCTGCGAAGCAGTAATGCTTGCAAAGGAGGAGGCCGAACGCATCAGGCAACGGCGTATTCGCCGCCGCCGTCGCCGGGATTCTGATCCCGATTTCCGGCCAACGTAGACGCGGGCTTGCGGACAGTGAGCAATGGGTAGCACGCTGTCCGGCCGTCCGGTAACTGTCCGGACCAAGCCCAAGTCGTCGACGGCGCGCACTGTTCCCGCGCGCCTCAAGGAGTTGTCAGCAACAGCAGGGACCCAGCCGGGTCGAAGCCTACTGGGGCTAGGGTTATCCGAAAGGGCGCTCGAGCCCCGGTATGAAGGCTAGAAGGAACGGGGTGGGTCTTTTAGTCAGTAAGAGTCTGACACTATCTCCCGCTCCGCCCAAGGGCGGGGGATGTCAATGCATGATTTTTCCCACCATAAAAAAAAAAAAAGTGTCATGTAGTGATCCAGCCCGTAAGGTGAGTCGTCGATACTAATAATTACTTCTGTACTGTGGCTGCGTTCACAAACAGGTAAATTCATTTACACAGATAAGGTTCTAATGTTCTTATCTTAATCCAGATCATTGTCCTCCTCGAGTCCTCATTACTAAAGGTCGTTAAGTTCCCCCTGGATTAGCTTCTTATTGGTGGTATCTCGCCATCTGTGACGGTTCTTAGCGTCATGAAGTGCGTCGTGCAATTGGGTGTCCAGTGTGGACCGGACCTGTACCCCTAGCCAAGTTGCTAATCTGCAATAGTTAACGCTTGTAGAAAACTTCAAATGAACGGAAAAGACGTTGCCTCAACGCTCAGTCACGTGGTCAGAACAAAAGAATTGGTGGCAAGGTCAACTCGAAGCGTTCGACGCAAGCGAAACGGTTGTAATTTGGCAAGGGGGGCAGATCTGTCCATCTTATTAGGCTGCTGCCTCTTAGTCGTTTGCCATCAACCATGCCAGTTACGATGAGCTGTTTAAGGTTGTGGCCATTTTTCCTGGCAATGTGGCCAAAGAACTCCAGTACTCTGCGCATGCAGGTAGTCGACAGTCTGATCTTGACGTTCAGTTTACGTAAGATAGAGCGGTGTGTACGCCATCTAAGTTTCAGGCAAATCAGTTCAGGCTTTGAGGCGGGGGGTTAAATTGGTAGGATAACTTATTACCCACCTGATATGGGGCGACAATGCGACATTCACTGAATTTTTTATTAATGTCACACATTATTTACTAAATTGATTAGGTAGGTTCGGATTGAAAAATGAAGAATGCTTCACGTCTAATACCTACTTGTTAGGAGGAACTTGAAGTTAAATGGTAACAGCCGTACGAATCCAACTTCGAGGTTAAGCCACGTTTGCCAAGGGCAGTCAGTGGATGGGTGACCATTCATTCATCAATTGCAAACCTAGTTTTGTGCCTCGTAAACACGTTAAGCCGTTGGTTTCGACTGACATTTAAACATTTTTGACAAGCGTTAGGGATAGTCAGAAGCCAGAATATCTGACACCAGCCTTGCCAAAGGATATTGTATTAGCTAGTTACTGCGGGTTATGGAGGTCTGATAGGCCATTGTTTTATGTAAAATACTTGTATTCAGCTGCATTTGGTTCAATTTGAAGTCAACCCCAATATGGCTGGGTAAAGGATAGACAAATTGGGTTATTATTTATTACTGCGTTGTAGGATTCTTCCTGGCGACAACCGCAGACGCGGGTTTGCACACGGCGACCTATGGGTAACTTATGTAGTAAAAATCAAGCCTAGGTCAACGGCACGTTGTGTTCCACAAGCGCTTTGAAGATATGTCAGCAACTAGTAAGACCGTAGGGGTCAGTAGGGCATCGCCTATGGGTCTCGGCCTCGGTTATAGCTATTGACCTAAGGGCTGCGAATTTTTCAAAAGAGTTATCGTGGCCCTCGCAATTAAGCAACTGAAGGATCACGGTGGGTTTTAGTCAGTAAAAGTCTGACACGTCCTTTCACTCCACTCAAAGGTAGAAAAGTCGTTTAATAATTTCCTACTTAAAAAAGTTTTCAATAAGGTTGAAAAAATATGGTTAATTCTTTTACTGATTCTCCCTACTAAACGAAAATTTTTCTATAACTCATTACATTCTTACTACCCCTTAACGAGTTTGGGGCACAAGTTATTATGACCTGTCTCCGACCGAGATATATTGGCAGTAATAAATTACCTCAGATTCATACCCTCTCAATATGGGGCTGATTCAATTACACAAATATAGAATCTACTTGTTATCGACGACCATGGCTCCAAGTTTCTATCAATAGGAAATACCTTAGTTACGTATATATATCGAAGATACTCGTAGATATGATTTGTCCGTCTATCTCCATCATTTATGTCTGTAGACCCAAATCAAAGTACCTACCTAGGGACATTTTCAACTATTATGTCTATTGAAATCATTTAGTTTACAAATGATAATATTCTGGCGTCTATTTTCGTATTCGAAATATAGAATACGAATATAATATTTAGATAGAACAGCTCTATTTTGCTTCATTACTTCCCAAAATATTCCTTCATGCTTAAAATGTTGTAATAATACGTTATCTCTAGCGGCGACGATAAACTGTTTTGACAAATATTAATATGTTCAACAATTTTATAGCGCGTAATGAATTTCCTAGCTTTGATCAATACACACTCGATAGCAATACATGTCATGTTATGAAATAAACTAGCCAGTGCCTACGGATATTTTAATATTCTATTCGGCGTTATGATTGGTTAAATCACAGAACACATGAAAAAGATTAGATTGGCCTTATGGGTAGGGCAGGCGTTCCTCAAAATATGATCATGCTTATTGCTCATACTTGACACAACCAATAGCAAAATTGAGATCTTAGTGTGCGTGGTCTGTTAATTGCGTAATGCGCGTTCGTATTAGGGCCATATTTCACCGGGACACCACTGGTAGCGCAACTGGTTGCGCCACCAGCAAAATGTATAGAGCTCTATAGAGCGTTACTCACCGGGACACCACTGGTAGCGCAACCAATTTGGTGGCGCAACCAGTGCGGACACCAGTCCGGCCGCCAGTCACGCCCCCCACCAAAGAGTATGTGATAAGATGGAAATCTAACCTTTGAAAACCATAATTAACCAACTGTCAAACGTCAGTGACAGTGAACCAAGAATCTTGTACAATACAATCTGGATTGATTACGACAACCTCAAAGATGTAATAAAGAAGTACCATACAAGAATCTTTATCCCTTTCTACTAGTGTGTATAGACTAGTTCGTACTACGAGACATTCTGTTCTAAAGAAGTTCAAGATGTTATTAAGGACGTTTTGACCCTTTTAGACAACTATCTCGGTTTTTCGGGTACCATTATAATGCATCACGAATCATAACTATGAGGATGACACGGCATGTAATAAAAGACAATATACATATTCATCTCTAGGATGGCATAAAAAAATTATTATGGTTTTGTATAAAATTTCCATATAGTTAAATACAATTTTACCGACGCACTAATCAAGAAAATTACAAAACAAGGGTTTGAATAGGTCGCGTAAGCTAAATCCAGTACACATTTTTAGCTTAAAAATCATAAAATACCACAGCTTATATAGTCTTCTACACCTATAGCTAATTATTTTGAACTTATATAAATAACTTTATGATTTGTGACCGAAATAAAACCACTCTAAAAAAATCTTCATACATTTTTCATTGAACCCACCACTTCCAAGCCTCAGTCCGCGCTGAACGCGTCCGCGTTCTGAGAAGCACGGGCCGTTTCGCTCGTTTCCCTCTCCTAGAGAGGAGGCCTGAATTCCAGCAGTGGGAACATTAAAAAGGCTGATTATATATGTGTGTATATCTATAGGGATTTTGGTGTTTTTATCAAGAAGTCTCTATATTCATATTCATAGTCTATAATATACTCATCTACATTCTACTACAGTCAAAAAGTATCATTTGATGAAGTTGAACTGATGAACAAGACCAATATAATAGCCATAGCATAGGGAATATGTCCCAATTTAATAGCCAATTAAATATACAAAAAAATTAACAAAAATATATAACCATAAAGTTGGTACAAAACTGTAGAATCAAACCAAACTAACAGTTAGTTTTTTAACAAAAACTATCTACAACAACTATTAGTTACTTATATTTGTTTTACAGTAACTGTAAAACGAACGAAAGAATACACAAAAAAACACTAAAACGATCAAAATAACTTTAAATTCGGAAGTCGGTTCAGTCAGTTAAATAACAAAATATACCAGAAACATCGACTTCCGAAATTAAAGTTATTTTGATCGTTTTAGTGTTTTTTTGTGTATTCTTTATTCAAGTCGAGCCGATTTCGACTATTCTGCCAAGTCCATTGTAAATTGGAAAAACAAGTGTGTTTATAGAAATCTGAGGTGAGAATATTAAGCCGTCTATGACAAAGATAGTAATAGCAAATGTACTGAAACATACTAGGTGAAATACCTATAAGTGTTACTTTATTTAACCTGTTTTTTCTTTATTTTAAGCTTAACAAATTACACCTTGTCAGTGTGGAAATAAATAAATAAACTAGTTTTCATCTGTTAACTCAATAAAGTTTAATTGAAAACTAGCATTAGGTAAAAACTATATTTATAATTCACAATAGGATCCCTAAATTGATCCCTAAGTTTTCACACACTCGCAGTATTTTTAAAAGACCTATCTAACGACATCCCATATTATGGAATAGTCTACAAAACAAAATAAAAAAGAATTTAAAAAAGAGCGTTCTTGTATCGTACTCTTCAGTACATTTTTGAGGTTGATATAATCAATCCAGATAGTATAAAATATTCTTGGGTGTGGCGACTCAAGAACACTCTCTATCCCTTTCTACTAGTGTGTCCATAGATTAGTTCGTAGTACGAGCCATTGTGTTCTAAAGAAGTTCAAGATGTTATTAATACATTATATTTTAGACAACTAATCAAAAACTAATATGTATATTAGACAGGTAAGACCTTACCACGATTACAAACTACGAGAGCCTAGAAGTTTAAAATAAGACAATTCTTCGAGAGTAAGCAAAAGAGAAGTTGATAGGTCATCGGCCTACTAAAAAACCACGCCTCACCGAGGTCAATAAGAAGAGACTATTGCACAGGGCCAAACAACCTCAAAATATGACTGTTTCAGACTGAAGTTGGTTAAAAATAAGACTTTAAATAGTACAGTACATTGTTAATAAAGTACTGCCATTATCTGATGAAATAATATAATTTTTCAGACATGTTTCTCCGATGAATCGACGTTTCAGGTTTTGGTTGACAAAAGCTCTTTTGTCCGTTCAAAAAATGCTCCTTTCCGACGACGCTCTGGAGAATAAAAACTGGTGTTAAGAGAACAGAAGACAGCTAAATTCCCAATTAGTATTATGATGTGGTCTTTAATCTCAAGCCAAGGTATACATATCGTGAAAGGGACCATGAAGCATGACCAGTACAAGCGAGTACTAGAAACTGGACTGCTGCCGCATCTCGAAGAATGGTTCCTTATTGACGAAGAGTCCATTTTTATGCCCGAATCTGCATAATCTGCATTGTGATACAAAACCAAGGGTGTCACTGCATACTTGGCTAAAAAACATTAATGTTTTACCCTAGTCAACCAATACACCAGACATAAACGCTATTGAAAACATGTAGGACCTCACCAAGCAGGAGATCGCTTAGCAAGTGATCACCAGCCAACTAATAAATAATTTATTATTATTGTTATATAAACACTAGCTGATTGAAAAATTGCAGCTCTCAACAACACAAAACTGCAACAAGATGCCAGAATTTGTATAGAGAGCATATCATGATGAATGGAATCTATCACAAAATTCTGGTAATATTCGACAAATTGACTACGTCAAATTGAAAAAAAAACAAGATATTTTTTTTTTCTAAATGTATAAATAATTTTGCTTTTAATTTTCATTGTTTTTATTATCTCAATAAAAAAACTATAAATAAAAAATACCAGCTGGACCTACAAGCAAACTTTTTTCAAACGCCGTTAGCGAGGAGTCGACTTCAGAAAATCACTGTTTTATGGCACTTTTCGGGCGCTTGGGCCTTAAACGATACGCGCGAGTCCAAGCGAGCTGGCAACTTCCGATTTCACCTACTTTTTCTGTCGTCAACTCGCTCAGACTTGAAAATCTGACGTATTTATGTACAGTCAACTAAAAAATAAATTTATAACATAGGTACCCACTAAAAATGTATTAGAAATTGTGTTCGACTTGACTTTAAAATAAAACACTTATCGGTAATGAGACAGATATTAATCAACATTACAATAATATAATATTGCATATTTACCTATTAATTACCAACAAATCGCAACATTATCAGCTTATTGCAACCAAAGTTGACGTACAAATCTATACTTTATTTTATATATTTATATATCTATCTATTTATATAATATTATAAAGCTGAAGAGTTTGTTTGTTTGTTTGAACGCGCTAATCTCTGGAACTTCTGGTCCGATTTGAATGATTCTTTCAGTGTTGGGTAGTCCATTTATCGAGGAAGGCTATAGGCTATGTTTTTTGTTTTTCAAAATTAGGGATCCGTAATAAAATTGCTATTTTGTAACACAAGGTGTAAAATCGAAAACCTATTTTGGCGTGCGCTGCAAAAACTATTGACAATAGAACAAAATGATGTACTACGGGTTTGTAGATCGTATTAAGACCTACAAAAAAGTCCGCGAGAACATATATCTAGCTATCATGGTTTAATCACAATAACCGATTTTGTGTTCAAAATAATTATTAAATCGTCTGAAGAAAAAAAAACTACGTTAAATATGTATCGTAATATTAATCTTTATCGAAATTAAGAATTATGTTATTAAGAGTATTTATGTAGAAGTAAAATACTTTTTGTTTCATCTCAATCGGATATTTCGTTTAAAAGTTATGACGTGTGTAAGATGTTAAGAGTTGGTACCTATTAATGAGTTATGGGCCATAGAGTTTTTTATCAACATAAAATCCTGTAATAATCTTTTTCGAAATATATTTGTTGATGATTGTAAGTATCTTTGAAGAGTATAATAAATACATTTATGAACGCGGTAATTTTGGGAAATACTGATCCGATATGAAAACTGTTTAAATATTCAATAGTCCATTTATTGAGGGAGGCAATTATAGGCTATATTTTATCTCGGTATTTCCACGGAAACGAGAAAAACGCGGGTGAAACCGCGGGGCACAGCTAGTATTAGTTAATGAGACTTAGAAATACACGTAAGTGAGTGAATATGCAGTATCGATACGTCATGTATGTGTCAAAAAAGTCAAGAGCGCCCACACGATGAACAAAATCTTTCTAAGATGCGTTCCATTTCATGATTAACCTGTGAGCTTCAGTTGTCCTTTGCATTCTAGGACTACGGGTTTCCTTTTCAGGAATACGCCGGGGTTCTAGCTTGCGGGCATCGGCCCTTCTGGACTCCTACGATTTGATGTCATCTGTTTGAGGAGCACATCGATCACGCGCTGTTGACGACTGAGCTCAGTTCGGTTACTTACCGGACGGCCGGATAGCGGACTACCCATTGCTCGGCGTCCGCAAGCCCGCGTCTACCGTGGTCCGTCGTCAGGGTCGGAATTTCGGCGGCAGATGGTCCTTTGGCCTCCTTCTTCGCTAACATTACTGCTTCGCAGAAAGAGGCGACCTGCCATTCCTCCTCGCTCCGGACCAAAGTCTGAACTAGGGCCCTGCGTGAAAGGTTGTTGCCAAAAATTGCCTCCTCGAGGAAACAGCGGTGCTCTGCCCGAGCGAGGCACAACTCTACCATGTCTTCGGGTGCTCCACCGTGTTCTCCGGGTGGTCCACACAATAGTGATACCCGAGCGTTACTTCCGTCTGAATCCGATGCAGGAACCGACCGAACTTGCCTTGGTGAGGTGAGGACCATACAGGTGCAGGTAACATGAGAAAGTCAAAAGTAACGTAAAATGTTTTTAAAATAACTTGGGTATCGTGTACCATTTGCATTGGCCACATCCTACTCGACTCATTCCTCACCTTTAACATAATATCCCGAAATCTACGTAGATAACCAGTATAGCCTGCGAGAAAAAATCCGCGGGCAATAGCTAGTTATTTGTAGTAATAACAATTACAATTAATAACAATTATTTGACTGTATTTTATACGTTTATGCGAGATGACGACAGAAAAAGTAGGTGAAATCGGAAGGTCCCAACTCGCGCGGACTCGCGCGAAATGCTTAAGCGAGTTGACGAACAAGCCATATTAGGTAATCTCTGGAAGTACTGGTCCGATCGCAAAAAGTTTTTCACCGATAAAAAGCTGCTTTATTCCTAAGTGACATAGGCTATATTTTATGTGCGCGGGCGAAGCCGCGAGCAAATGCTAGTATATTATATTTGTCGACCGTGAAGTACCAATACCTCCTAAAAATATTTTTTTAGAAAATCAGAATTTAAAAAGGGTTTTCCGCGTGTTTCAGGCGATTATCCCACTGCCGCGCATTATGCTGCATGTTGCGTGTCAACGCACCAACGCGCGTACTTGCGGAAATGCAGATCTGCACGCGCGTGAGTACGTAAAAAAACCCGCACGATGCGGGTTTTTTTACGTACTCACGCGCGTAGGAGCATTTTGTAAATTGACGCAGGCTCTGACTCATTTCATTCAAATCATATGACACTACGAGACTCAGTATGCCATACCTTACGTGCCGCCCCGCACCCACGCGCGTGTGTGCATGTTTCTCCTCGTGTAGGCGTGTGATCTGCATGAACGCGCGTGGATGCATTTTTGGTATGTTGGACTGTGCTTATTTTCTATACAAATGGAGATACTTACAAGCAATGTTAATAGGTACACGCATTTACGCGCTACGCTGCGTGGAACGTGGCAATGTGATAATCGCCTTAGTAAAATTCGAAGTGAATTTTTGTTTTCAGGTTACTCAAACAGTTTGGAGATATTGGTACTTTGCTGTCGATATAAAAAAATAGACCATCAATTAATATCACATACTGCAGTGTCAAAAGTAATAACAATTAATTTAGTAAAATCATGGTTACCCTAGTTCAAATGGGGGTAAGAAAGGGACACACCGACCCTTTCTCGTTGTCTTTTTCAGTACATTTTCCCCGTTTGCTTGTCAATATGAACTTAATAGCAATGGGAATAAAGAACACTATAGAGTGTGTTTGCTGCGTAGGCAATCTAGATTATCCTTAGGATACATAAAATCTTTGCTCTGGTGTCTGTTTGGTGTCTTGTTTGGTGTCTTGCTATATTTCACTAGGACACCACGGTGGCGCAACCAGTGGCGCTACCAGGGTGTCCCGGTGAAATATGGCTCTTAGTTTATTGCCTGTAGTGGAGTCAAAGCGTGGGAGACCAGCGGCGACACTCGTTCTAGTACAAATTGGAAAATACTATCTTTCTAACCTCTATCTTTTCTGTGGGTTATATGATGATTAAAAACAAATGCAAGTCAAATTGAAATATCCACATTATACCAATCTGTAAACTATTGTGAGTCACAGATGTGGCGCTCAGCAGTAAACTGCACTTTATTTTTGGATACATATGTTTCAGCCTATACACAGACAATAGCCCGATTGTGTTGACACATGTAGCATTCTAGACCGGCTGAGTAACCGGCTGAATGCAGCACTGCGCTATCTGTGTGCGGGAATATCTCAGAGCACCTATATGTATAGAGCAAAGTTCTCGAATATCGAACAAGCATCACACGCCAGCACTAAACTAGCAAATACTAGACGTCGATATGAAAGATATTCTGCTGTATGTTCTAGTAAATAACTGCAAGTATTGACAGACGTATTCAATCTCTCCTTTGCTCTTAGCATGCTAGTCGAGAGAGTTTGTTTAGAAAAACACTTGAATCTGAATTCTGTCTACATTTCAAACAATTAACTTTATCTTTCTATCAGTATTTGCTTAAGCTTTTAGCCTCGTCGTTTATAGCGAGTACACCGAAGAATTGGAACAATTTGCCTGCTGTGGTCTTCCCGTCCGATTACAATTTAGGTGTCTTCAAGGCTGGAGTGAATAGTCAACGATTGCATCATTGCTGACCACCAGGTGGGATTGCAGTCAAGCGCTGGTTTATTATTATAATCTACACTAATATTATAAACTAATATTATAAATATTATAAACAGGTAAAGTTTTTTTTTTTTTTTGTAGGAAGTAATCAATTTTTTCACCGATACAAACTGCTTTGTTCCTGATTCTGACATACCTATATTTTCATGTACGCGGGCGACGTCGCGGGTAGAAGCTAGTTAAAAATAAAATTACTAAAGAATATAATTCTGTTCCAAAGCAATTTTTCTCCTTGTTCAATCTTCGGTATGTGTGAGGTTTCACGTGATTAATGTTCCTTCTCTTCCTCTTTGACCGAACAAGGAAATTTTCTGACTATACGGACCTTCAAGGGTTTGATAAGATTAAAATCTGTTCATAGCATAAGCCAATTAAGAGTTGGAGACATTAATATTGTGAGAGCAAAGTCTTGTTACATTTAATAAACATAACCCAAGCTGTGAAGTGAAGCGTGTGGGTACGATGTTAGTACAACCGCCGTTAGCGAACCCTGCTTCAACTTAGAAAGACTCTATAAAAAACATTATTTTTAGTATATGCGAAACCTGAATTTTGTTTGTTTTGAATCAGTAACGGAAACGATTCCAATATTTTTTACACCATGCTAAATTTTTTCACAAAAATATTTAAAAAAGGCCACAAGTTGTGTCCAACTTTCTCTGTTAATTTTAACACTTTTTTTTATCACTCGAAATGTTTTGAGATTTGTAACAAAAAAAAAAAAAAAATCACTACGGCTCAACTAAAGTTTTGATTTTCTATAACGCTTTCACTCTCTCATTGGTTTTAATAAGAAACACTTCTGTAACTATTGTATCCAATTTTTTTTTTTATTTTACTCTTTCTTCATGTATCTAACATTATACCTAAATAAATCAAATAAAATAGATTTACTATATTTTTATTTACTTGCAAAAAACAAAATAATAGTGATACAATATGATTGAGTGTAAATAAGAGACAGACTCTTTAATAATAAATTGATTTTAACTTATTCAATGTAAACTTGACAATGAAATATTCAAATTAGGCCAACACCTCCCCGTAAATTGTTTACGCAATCTGAAAACAAACACACAAGACGAACAGACGCAAACTTTATCAATTATAATTTGAATAGGTAAGACTTTTAGTATCATCAAGTTACATACAAAATCGATATTCAAAAACTTTGGACGTCAATTTTGATTTATAAAGCCAGATGAAAATTGAGATTGTCATTTATGATTCTGTTTTATTAGGGTTCCGTAGCCAAAGGACAAAACGGCACCATGTTACTAAGGCTCCGCTGTCCGTCTGTCTGTCACAAGGCGGTATCTCATCAACCGTGATAGAGAGTTGAAATTTTCACAGATGATGTATTTATTTCTGTTGCCGCTATAACAGCAAATACTAAAAAAACAAAATGAGAAGTAAATATTTAAGGGGGCTTCCATACAACAGACATGATATTTTCTGCCGTTTTTATAGATAACCCGCTTTTACCCGCGGCTTCGACCGCGTACATATAATATAGCCTATGTCATTCAGGAATCAAGAAGCTTTCCATCGGTAAAAAAAATTAGCAATCGGACCAGTATTTTTAGAGATTACCTTATACAAACAAAAAAAAAACCTAAAAACAAAAAAACAAACTTTACTTTTTATTACATTAGTGTTGATGTAGATGGTACGGAATCCTTTGTGCGTGAGTCCGACTCGCACTTGGTCGGTTTATTATCTAAGTTTTCCTTCTATCATATTCTTACTTAAGAGGGTTCCTAGCTTATCTTTTGGCGAGGTAAAGGCCATGAAGTGCCTTCTGCGGTCAAAGGTCACTTGAGATAACCTTTTAAGTGCCAATCCTATAACCTATACTATACCGTTAGGAACAGTATCCAAATATTTAATTCACTAAGGAAGTCTTTATCTCTTTATTAGAACTTTTTTTTTGTAGTAGAATATCATCAAATAACTTTTCTCGCTCTGGGTGGAGCGAGAAGGTGTATTATATAGTCACCGTTTGTATTCAGTTTTGCTGACATCTCTTTGAGGTCCGCTTGCTCGCCAAAGTCTTCCTTCTCCAAAGTAATCCAAAGTCTTGAGCTTCGACGCTGAGTCTCGAGCAGTCTTTAGCATCGACGCTGAAGCTTAGCAAAGGTGAGACGGTACTTCACGCCGGAACAGCTGCTTAATCTTTATCACGCCCAAGTTCGATCGTGTATGGTACTGTTCTCATCTTTGGGATGGGTCTGCCAAATATCAGCTTGATGCCCTGGAGTCGATTGAGAGCCAAGAGAATCATCGGCAATGATGCACTTGTAGAGTCGAAGCTCCAAAGTCTTGAGCATCGACGCTAAGTTGCTAGCCTTTCCTTTTTCTATAGTTAACATTTCGGGGTGTGAACTGGAGTTGCATAATTTAATTCTGCCAAGTCCGTTCCATCATCGGACCACAAGACGTACGGCGTTGCGCCACCGGTACATGGTGGACATCCCACCCATACGTACGAAGCGTTTTGAGAATACATTCATTATGCGTACAGTTAAGGAGTGGAGTTCCCAACCGGAGTTGGTGTTTCTTGATAGCTATAACGTAGAGGTCTTTAAGTCAAGAGTGAATAGATTGCTTCTAGGCAAGCGTGTTCTATCGTCGGCCACATCATCGCTTACCATCAAGTGAGATAGTGGCCACAAGTCAAATATGAGCCTATCCATAATTTAAAAAAATGGTAACCAACGCGCTGTAGATTCGGGCATGATCCTTACCGGAAGGTTGCTCGCCGTCCCCAAACCTTCTACGGTCAAAGGTTACTTGAAACAACCCTGTGAGTACTAACCCCATAACCAATAACAATATAGTATTTAAGTGTTTGGTTCACTAAGGAAGGTATGTGGTATAGTCGTTATCCGTTTGTGGGAACTTCAAAGGCTAATTGCTGCTTGGTTAATTGAGTCATCAAATTGGCCAGCTTCGGTATTATCCGCTTAGAATATTCATCCATTTGGAAGTTACCGATTAGCGAACGTTTTAATTGGTTGGATTCAAACAAACCCTATTGTCTCCAATTGGAAAACCAACACAAAAACTGCTATTGAAATTGTCCAAGGGTTCATAACTTTTTTTCAATACATAGTAGTAGAATAGTTATGTTTTTTACGTTCATGTTACGTTCACTCTCAGAAGCTTAAATTTAGCGTTTGGAGTAAATTCATAAGTATTGTATCTATTGGGTTCTTTGTTAAATCATTTTAACATATTCAGATAGTCTCCTTGTGAGGTATTTTTATTTTTACTCTACTTTAGCAATATTTTGTATTGAAATAAGTTATGAACTCCTGGACAGTTTTCTATTTTTTGACGATATTTGATTTCATTTGATAACATACGTATAATGTGTGTATATAGCGAGCAATGAACTAAAATAAATAAACGAAAGATGCTTTTTTGTTTGTTTAAATGCACTAATCTTCGAAACTACTAATCAGATTGGAAACAATCTTTCTGTATGGGTTAGCTAGAGATATGACAAATAATATAGGCTAAATAACATCTCGCTACAGTCCATGAAAGTGGAGCAGTAACCAAAGACACAGGTGAAACCGCGGGGGCAACTAGTCTACGCTAATCCTTATCCTTACTAATATATTAAAAGTGAAAGTGAAGTTTTTTAGGGTTCCGTAGCCAAATGGCAAAAAACGGAACCCTTATAGATTCGTCATGTCTGTCTGTCTGTCCGTCCGTATGTCACAGCCACTTTATTCCGAAACTATAAGAGCTATACTGTTGAAACTTTGTAAGTAGATGTATTCTGTGAACCGCATTAAGATTTTCACACAAAAATAGAAAAAAAGCAATAAATTTTGGGGGTCCCCATACATAGAACTGAAACTAAAAAATTTTTTTTTCATCAAACCCATGCGTGTGTGGTATCTATGGATAGGTCTTCAAAAATAATACTGATGTTTCTAATATCATTTTTTTCTAAACTGAATAGATTGCGCGAGAGACACTTCCAAAGTGGTAAAATGTGTGTCCCCCCCCCTCTAACTTCCAAGATAAGAGAATGATAAAACTAAAAAAAATATATGATGTACATTACTATAAAAACTACCAACGAAAATTGGTTTGAACGAAATCCAGTAAGTAGTTTTTTTTTAATACGCCATAAACTGAAAAAAAAAATACACTATTATTAAAACATCGATCAAAGTTACAACACATTACAAGAACTTTTATATTATGCTACTTGCTGCTATGGAACCCTTCATGGGCGAGTCCGACTCGCACTTGGCCGGTTTTTTTTGTTTGCAGGAGGTAATATTTAGCTTCACTTTTCTTGGTCTGACCGACATTTGACAATTCAAAAGTGCCAGCAAATGGTTTATTTGAAATAAATGATTTTGATTTGATATCTGAAAGTACTGGCCCGATGGGTAACTTTTTTTCACCGATAGAAAACTGCTTTATTTCCAAGTGACATAAGCTATATTTTACATACGCGGGCAAAATTGCAGACAAAAGCTAGTACCTATTTGGTATTTCAAAATGCACGCAATGCTCTATAAGTAGGCAAATGATCTGTCTAAACTAACAACGCGCATATTTATTAACCATTCAATCGTGATAATTACAGACACAATTGAAAGACAATAGGTGCGCGAACGCCGGCGTTCGCTTGGGGTTTAATGAATTAAAATACAGAACGATACAAACAGACCGATTACACTTTTAACCGAGTGTTAATTTAGTTATTATATATATATACCGAGAGTAAATTTAATCTAATTAAAACCCGTCTCTGAATCTGGAACAAACAGATAATTTATGGAAACTGTTGTTTGTGATATCTCAGAAGATAGTTTGCGTATAGATATATTTTTATAGAGATACTTCCTCTTGTAATATATTCTTAAATTCCATATTGTACACAACTTTTATCTATACATTTAAATAAAATTGGAGTGTCTGTTTGTAATATTGAAGTAACTGCTTTTACTACATGCGAATACATATACGGTACATACACCAAAATATCATTTTTTACCATTTTTGTTTGTCTGTCTGTCTGTTTGTCTGGGTCTGAAATGGCTGGATCAATTTTGACGGGACTTTTTTTGGCAGGTAGCTAATGTAATAAAGATAGGGTACTTACTTTTATTTTAGAAAATATAAATTCAAAATCCTGTAGTCCACGCGAACGAAGTCGCGGGCACAGCAAGTGAACAATAAAAATAGGACAGCGACTGAGGCGAGCTTAATCCACAATTGGGATTTCTTACGGCAAACCTTATTATGGTATTATATTTATATCTATATACAAATATAAATGGAGAGACTGACTGACTAACATATTAATGCACAGCCAAACCTGCTGGGTTAGGCCTTTAGGGACGTGAAATTTTGCACAAGTTTTCCTATTATGATTTAGATAAATAATCCATACTTCCATACTAATATTATAAATGGGAAAGTGTATGTGTGTGTCTGTTTGTCCGTCTTTCATGGCTAAACAGAAAAACGAATTGACTTGATTTTTTAAGTGGAGATAGTTGTTAAGTGAAGAGATGAAGAGTAACATAGTCTACTTTTTGTAAGGGAAACCGTGTTACCCCGAATTTAACGCGAGCGAAGCCGCGGTCAAAAGCTAGTATAACATAAAGAATATTATAAATAACATAAATGCACAAAACAACAGATTAAAATAAACTAAAAAAAAATAATTTTACAGCACACAATACATAAAAATTCTACATTAAATAAATTAAACCTATACCTACAATTTACATACATATTTATGGGTCATGTTGACAGGAAATGTTTCTTTATTCTTCCCCTGAAAACCTCCAGCGAAGGGTTAGCCCTTATACATATATGTTAAAAAAAGTTAATTTATTCAGGGTCGAGACGATATCTAAGTACAATAAAAGAAAGAAAAACGGAAGAAAAACAGCCAAATATCATCATAATTTTAGCAGAAATAATATGTCCACCGTTGGATATAGACCTCTCCCAAACGTCGCTGTAAGGACCGGTTCGGTTTGTCTCGCTTCCATCGGATTCCCGCGACACTTACCTGGCCATTGACCCACCTTGTGGGGGACCTTTCAACGCTGCGTCTTCCGGTATTTTTTTTTTAATGTATATACTTAATGCACATACAAGTACAGAGACGGACTTATGCCTTAGGTATTTTCTTCCAGTCAACCTTTGGGTGGTACGTGGTCACCACTCAAGAACTTTTCTACACCATCGAAAATGTGTTCAGCGAGCAATGTGTCCATTTCAGTTTGACAAAATATGACTCGCTTAGTGCCAATTAGTCTAATTAATCAATAGATATGGATTTGTCACTGCACAGGCCTGCCATTAAATAGATAAAATCTCGGTCTAATGTAATGTTAGCACAAAAGCAAGTTAATAACTATAATAATTATAATCCACGTAAACCACTGGAATTATTAACGTTAAATGGCAGCTCAAATTAGTTAAAGGTGACAATTTCATATAAATTATTCATGTTTTCCTCTTCGTACACAGCTCTTGTAATTTAAGCACTTATTCGGCCATTGCGAGATCAAATTTCACTTCTTATCAGCAAAGTGATTGATTCAAAGTGATGTTTTAGCTAGGAACTTTCCGATAAAACTTTATTATTTATTTATTTATTATATTTTCTTCCCTCCGGACCTCTGAGTAGATCAGACGTGTTTATTCGAAATTATTTTTTACTGTTAAATAAATAATTAATTTACCAAAATCTGATTTGAAAAATTCGTCATATAAATTAGGAGTGCATAGACGGCAGGAGGTCTTCGCGTGAACCGCAGTTTACTACGAAACTACTACGTGCCCTGTGCCCGAGTGCGTGAGTCTCAATCAATTAACTAATTAACGACCCGCCCCGTGCGTAACGCCACACATCCACCTAATTCCGATTATTCCCGATGTCCACCACTTGTCTGGCCACCACTGGGGGACAGCGAGACAACTTTAAAACATTATTCTCGTTGTCCACCACTGGGGGACAGCGTCACAACTTTGTAAATTATTTCCATTCGTAACCACTGGTGGACAGCGACACGGATTTTTTAACATTCCCTATGGCCGCCGTAGGGGGACAAAGGCACAATTCTTTTGATCCAATTCCCACTGGCCATCAATTTAAATTATTTTATCTAGAGACCATTTGGTTTTATGCTGAAATTACTTTTATCCAATTCTAATGCTTACGTAATAATAATGACATAATATTTCTTTCCTTGTATAATATAGTTAATTTAATTAATTATAGGTAATTCATTAAAATTAAATTTTATTTTCTTGCTAATGCTTATTATTATTATCTATTGATACTATTCACTTCATCAAGATATTTACAAAAAGTATTGCTATGAGGGAAAGTACAGACGCCAGCACATCAAGTTACTACAAACTGTACAATTTTCTTATTTGATTTTGAATGAGTTACTTTCAACATTTTAAGGTTTAAAATCATTTGGATAAAGGAAACGGGCGAAACTGAGCTTGAACGTTACACAAATGAATTGCTTATCAATATTTTTTTTTTTTACAATCATTTATTACCAAGCCATTTTAATATGGGATAAATAAAATATTATCTAATCAAAATGATACTGACTTTCGTTACTTTCACTTTTTAACAATGTTGCCAAATGAAATAAGGATCACTAATCGATAATAATCGATAAATCGAATTATTATAAAAATAGAAAACAAAATAATGAAAATGAATCAATCTTTTTTCTATAGATTAGGTTTCAAAAACTTTTAAAATGAGGACTTAATCATATTATCTATCGTCATTTCTAAGAACGTCATAAAACGAATTGATCAACGAATTGATTTGACAGTCATTATACTTTTTTATTATACAGGCAACAACGTAAAACTCGTGTCAATGTGACATCAAACGTCAAACAAAAACCATCGCTTCGTTTGGCTTTGAACTTGCGATAGTGGATATTCTATTTGTTTGTTGTTTTCGTGTGCTTTTGTCTACAATAAATAAATAAATATCTAGATATAATAATTTTCTAGATATTGTGATAAATTATTATTGTCTTTTTTTAACTACATATGTGATTTTTAAAACTGTTGATTAATTTATAATATTTAATTTTTATTCCTCCGTCGAGGAATAGGATAATAAAACTGTGATTATGATTGTAATGTTCTAGTCGATTTTAAAAATTGTAGCCTGTCAACCAGCTGTGGAAATTAAGTCGGTTAATTACCTACTTCAATAAAAAAATAAGCAATCAAAGCTGTATTATATAATACTAAGTAGTAGGATCAATTTTTAATACTTGAGTGAAACATCTAATAAAAGTTGATTCAAGAATATGACTATCATTTACCTACCATATAATTTATAAATATTTTAATTTAGTCTTACCCTTAGCCCTGCTAAAAATCAAATCCGTAAGTATATTAAGCTATCCCTTACCGGTCTCTAGATTAAACAATTTAAATTGATGGCCAGTGGGAATTGGATCAAAAGAGATGTGCCATTGTCCCCCAACGGCGGCCATAGGGAATGTTAAAAAATCCGTGTCGCTGTCCACCAGTGGTGGCGAATGGTAATAATTTACAAAGTTGTGACGCTGTCCCCCAGTGGTGGACAACGAGAATAATGTTTTAAAGTTGTCTCGCTGTCCCCCAGTGGTGGCCAGACAAGTGGTGGACATCGGGAATAATCGACCTAATTCATACTCTCTTGAGAAACTGCAACTGTGTGCGTGCACTGTACGACTCATATTGGCCTCAGACGTATCAGCGAAGACTTTCACGCGCGGGTCAAGTTATACTGGACGGAAAGCGACTTTGTTCTAAAGCGTCGATAGCAACCAGTATAAGTTGAGCTCTACACACCAGTAATAAGTCCGTGTGTGCTTGGCCTCTTATAAATTGCTGTTCGCCTGGTACCAAAGCTCAAATACAAAATAAAATGCCTATTGAACATTCGCCACCTCCACCACCGACTACGCCGACGACACCTACAGCCATGTTCAGTACACCACAACCACTTTATGCACCTCATTGCTCTTCGGAAACGAACTTAAATGCAAGCAGGAACTCTAATACCACCGATACTCCACCCGCGGTTACCCTCCGGAATGTCAAACGCAAACTCGAAGGAAAACAGAAAAGCAGCGCTTCTACTGTTATGACGGATCTGAGAGAAATGTTCGCGGAACTTAAGCAACAGCAAGAGGAAAATTACAACATGTTATGTTCTAAGATTGATAACATAGGGGATACGATTGATTTTATGGTCGAGAAATTAAGCAATTTGACCTCACGAGTTGAATACTTGGAATCTGAGCGCAAAGAAACTCTGTCATACATATCTACGTTAGAAACCAAAATTGAAAATTTTGAACAAAGCTCTAGATCAACATGTATAGAAATACGTAACATTCCGGTCCACAAAACTGAAACTAAATCTATGCTATTGAAAACTGTCTTAGACACGAGTAAAATAATTAAATGTGAAGTAAACTCCTGTGAGATAAAAGATATATTTCGTATAAAATCTAAAGACCCGGCCCACAAGACTATGATAGTCAATTTCACCACCGTTCTTCGTAAAGAAGAATTCTTAGAGAAGTTTCGTAAGCATAACTTGAATACCTTCAAATTGACCACCGAACACCTCAAAATAAGTGGCCCGCCAAGACCAGTTTTTATTTCGGAAAATTTATCATCACGCAATAAAAGACTATTTTTCCTGGCGCGTGATGCTGCTACCACCAACAATTATAAATTCTGTTGGGTCAAACATGGCAAGATATTTATTCGTGAAAAAGAGGGATGTAAACATATTCATGTGAGAACTGAAGCAGACCTTTTTAATATTACTAAGAAGACTGCAATGTGACTAGCTCTAATTTTCATATTATGTTCAACGTTGTTGTTTGACTCCCAACGCGTTGTATATTTCTGTTTATGTCTTCATTATGTAGGCTATAAGGGACAGTTGATCCATTCTAAAATAGTTTTAATTTGCATGTTCTTAATTAACACTATGTTTCTATACACCCCCACATTTCAAATCATACATATTCTATTATTATTACACTCTGCACACACTCTGCACACACTCCTCTATTCACAAACTCGAAATCAAAAACATTTAATACAACATCGTAAGTTATTTCTGATAGACATACAATATTATTCCATAAAAACATATCTTCCATGTGTCTACTATAAAGTTATGTTACGCTACAAAAGCACTAGAATATGTAAATGTTCATTAAATAATGTAAATGCATTTAATGCTGACCTTCTGGTCGCATATGACACGTGCCCTATGTTTATACTATTGCCAAAAAATGGATGACATTAATTTTGTAAGTTCTGAGGTTGAAAATATTTCTGTGTCTAATAGCTTTATTTGCGCGCCAGAGGACAGTCACAATCATTTAATACAGACAACTGACACCCTCAAAATTCTACACATAAATATTAGAAGTATCAACGCTAACTTCGATCACTTATTAACATTTTTAAGCCGTATATCATTTACTTTTGACATCATTCTGTTATCTGAGTGCTGGTTGAGCAAATGCCCAAATATTCCTTCGATGCCGGGATATAACACACAGACCACGTCTTTCAAAAACCAAAATGATGGTGTAGTCGCTTATATCAGCACTGAACTTGAGCATTCAGTAGAGTTTCCGGAGTTCGATGACGCAAACTGTATGATAATAAAATTGGCTGGCCAAGTGGCTCTTGTTGCTCTATATCGATCGCCATCATACAGAAACTTGGCACCTTTTTTCATAAGCCTTGATAATATTTTACATCAACTTTCAAAATATTCGACAGTTGCTCTTATGGGAGATATCAATATCAACATAGCCTCTCAAAATAGTGACTCTAACTGTGATGAATACTTAAATATTGCTGCCTCCCACACGTTACTGCCAGCTCACACATTCCCCACAAGATTGGCTAACTGCCTTGACCATATTCTACTAAAATCCTCGAAACCCGCCACCTCTCTGGTGCTGGACGGCCCCATTACTGACCATCACCCCGTTGTTCTTTTCTGCAAGCACTCTATCACTAGGTGCGCGCGGAAACAAACAATCTCAAAAACCAACATCCCTGGAGTTGTCTCAGATATGGCAAATACAGATTTTTCCCCAATTCTTGAAATGAAGGACCCAAACATTGCTGCTGAAACTCTGGTTTCTCTGTTATCCTCTTCTGTGAAGGCACACACTTGCATGGGAAATATCCCGAGTAGAAAGCGTATAACTAAGCCCTGGATTACGCCCGGTCTTCTGAGATGTATACGCCATAGAGACAAACTGTTCAAAAAGCTTAAAAAATATCCTGAAAACGAAACCTACAAACTAATTTTTTCCCGCTATAGGAATTACTGCAATCAGCTGTTAAAAAAAGTTAAAAACGAATATGAAAGATGCGAGTTTCGGAGGGCTGTACGTAATCCAAAAGCAACTTGGCGCCTAATCAAACGAATTGGCAACCTGGATCAGAATAAAAATGCACCTACGGAACTAATTGAATGCCATGACGATCCCAGTTGTTCTTTGAATGAGGTCAATCAGTACTTTGCAAGTGTGGGTAGGAATCTAGCTTCCAAAATAACTAGGTCAGATTTTTATGCCTCATGCATCAGGAACAAGGACAAAACATCATCTACTTCTTTTACTCAATCTATGGTCTTGCTTGAAGTGAATGAAGGCGAGATTGAAACGATTATCCTGAACCTTAAGGACAATTGTGCTATAGGACATGATGGTATATCGGCTGCTGTCATTAAGGCTTCTCGGCATCTGATTGCCCCTGTTCTTACCCATATTTTTAACCTGTCCATGTCCTTGGGTATTTTCCCAGATGTTTTTAAGACAGCTGTTGTCCACCCAATATTCAAAGCGGGGGACAGAGGCAGTGTGTCAAATTACAGACCAATATCCGTACTGTCAACCCTATCAAAAATTTTCGAAAAAATAATTAATTCAAGATTGATAAACTTTCTAAATCAAAATAAAGTCTTAGCTCAAAACCAGTATGGCTTTCGAGCTGGTAAGTCTACAGAAGATGCAGTATTAGAACTTACAGACACGATTACTTCTAACTTTAATAATAAACTAAAAACCGTTGGAACATTTTTAGACTTATCTAAAGCTTTCGACACTGTCTCTGTCCCGTTGCTACTTAAAAAGCTAGAAAATGTTGGTATTCGTGGCAATGTTTATGATATTTTCCACAGTTACTTGTCGAATCGTAGGCAGGCAGTAAAAATTGGTAGCCACCTAAGCACCGAGGTGGGATTGACCTTTGGTGTGCCTCAGGGCAGCGTGCTTGGGCCAAGCCTCTTCCTCATTTACGTGGATGAGATGTGTCGACTATCCCTTCAAAACACCAAAGTTATCGCGTATGCTGACGACACAGTTCTTCTAACTCAAGGCAAAAATTGGTCCGACACTCTCAAAGCTGCGGAGCATGCTCTTGGGGTGGTCATGAAATGGCTCACTATTAACCTACTCACACTTAACATCAATAAAAGCAAATTTATCCCCTTTACTCCTGGTATTGGTAGCCAACCATCAACATCATTTAAAGTTATTGCACACACGTGTCTCTACAATAGTACTACTCCTTGTGACTGTGCCTCCGTTGAACGAGTAAATAACATTAAATACCTTGGCGTGTATATCGATAACCTGCTGAAGTGGAAAATTCAGGTAGACTCGATTGTAACGCGTGTGAGAAGGTTAATATATATTTTCAAAAAACTAAGATCGGTGGCAGATTTCGATTGCCTGATTACAGTCTATTTTGCGCTTGCTCAATCAGTTCTCGGATATTGCATAACTTCATGGGGAGGAGCTTTAAAAACCACCATGTTACGAGTAGAAAGGGCACAGAGAGCAGTGTTAAAGGTTATCGCTAATAAACCCATTAGATTCCCAACTCAAGACCTCTTTCAACTTTGCAAAGTCCTTACTGTTAGACAGCTCTTCATATTCAAAACAGTTGTCAGAAGACATGGACAGCTGTTCTACGATCCAAAATGTGCCACTGTATTGCGACGTGCGGATAGAATCTGTGCTACAAAACGCTGCAGATCTGTAGCTGTAAGTTATAGTTTTAGACACATAAGCTCTAGGCTTTATAACAGAATAAATAAGGAAATTAATATATACCCTCTAACGAGGCATGTACTTAAAAATAAATTAACCGATTGGCTAACATCTAAAACTTACGATGAAACTGAAAAACTTGTTGAAATTTAATATCACAAAGTCATAATACATACACTCTCCAAACATACACCTTTACACACCCCATCCACTCCACACCATCACTATACACTCACTACACACCACACACTACCATAGGCTAGGATTTACTTATTCTATAAATTGTATATGATAGGGAACTACTGCTTTTCTTATGTTTCTGGAGGTGGGCGCTGATAGCTGCGCCTCAGTTTCAAACTATTGCAGCTATCATCGTGCATAAATAAATTGTCAAATGTGTTTTTAGTTTCAAATAAAGATTATTATTATTATTATTATTATTATTATATACTTTATTGTACATACAAAACATAACAAAGAAAAACTTATATTTTAAAACACGTACAATGGGCGGCCTTATCGCATTCCGCGATCTCTTCCAGGCAACCTAGAATAGACAGTAACCGTCAGAACATGATATGGGGCTGTCTTATGTTCAACAATAAGCATTATTTTAAAATTAATTACATTTATATTTATTATAGTTGATAGATACACAGATACATACATATGCAATATAATACATAAATACCAAATATATGAGCAATCATAAAATTATTAGCAAGTCTAAAACCAAGAAGAAGCATTTGATGAACTGGAATATCAACTACTATAACTTCAGTCCATACTTTATATACTGGTCTACTTTGTTCCTACTTTTTTATTGGGTGAAAAAGTAAACTCATTTATTCACTCTCTAAATTCGTCATTTCGTTAAAAAATTTATGACAAACTGCTTAACGGAAGGTCTGAAGTGGCGTGCGTCTAAATGGACATAAATATTTCACAAGTAAATTGAAACGGGAACCGGGGAGGTCAACTGAGGTCCGCGGCGACAGGGGAGGAGTTGTCAGCAAAAAATGGCGCCAGCTGCTTTATTATTTATTGCTTATTTTTCATTTTGAAGTAAAAACGGACATTAGAAAAGGAAGTGCGTATAACAAAATTAATGTATTCATTCAACTTCTAAAAGTGTAGTAGGTAGGTACAGTTGAGTTTGTATCCCCAATTGTGTAAGTCTGTTGGATCTCGTGGTAGCATTTAGCAATTCAATTTCAATACGATTGACTGCCAAAGTGGAGTCACAAACTGAAATTTCCTTATTTCAATATTGAGGACAAGTTGTCAAGCCCACTTGGGGCAACTCAAACAAATGTAGTCGAGAAAGCTCAGAGTTATGGAAAAAGTTTCTTGATTATGAATTTTCAACAAAGGTTGTCAAACGTTTTCTTTCGATACAGTTTCTAATAAAGCTGATTTAACAGGAATTACGCAATAAATAATAAATCTATATCACAAAGTTATACATCAGTGTCGATACTGATTAATTCTAATGGTAGGATAACAGGTAATACACAACCTTAACATTTGAAAACCTTGCAAAAGATAAAGTGTTACTCGACAAGTAAAAGACTGACATTGCGTGCACGCGTTTTTTTGGAATAGGTAGCCGTATTGCTTCAAACTCCGGATTCAGGTACTGCCGGTGATGAATTTTGTACAGGCCTTTTTCCATTTTCCAAACTCGGATATCCGATAATTCGGGATTTGCGTAGACAAAGTCACGGACAAAATTTTTGTGTAGATTGTGACAAAAAATAGATCTACTTCGTAGTCATAAGCGGGAATATAAATCAGTCGGCAAGATAAGCAATTTCACAAATATTGGTGAAATATCACATGATATGATAATCCTTGTTAGCTCAGACAGTATGTACGAGGCTTGAATAAATTGAGGCAGGCTCGTATGACGGTTGAACGGTTCTAGGAAATTGATGCTTTCGATATTTGAAGAGCATTGTTATTCGACGACAGGATAACAGTTAGGGAGGTACAGCTAAATACATAAAATGTTACTTGTTATTTTTGGAATTTCTTGTTAGTAAAGCTGTCGACGACCCACTTCACACGTTGCTTTAGGGCCATCTTTTGATTTATCTCTGTACTATATCACCTGAGTATGTACAAATATTTGTACCAGTACGAGTAAGTAAGCATTATTTATGCATGTCCGTTCGTACACACTATAAATATGATGATGACAGCGAGTTTGGGAGGAAACAGACAAAACACTTTGTAGTTATTCATTATTCACCAAAATTAGGATACAATTAATGTTTCTAGAACGTACAGATGACAAACTGTTTCTATGTCGCCACGCTACTAACTAATATTCTCTTCGTTCATAGTATTGAGTCTAGCTGACTAATGCTTATTTGGAGGTAATTAATTATTCCGTGAATAGGATTTATCGACAAGGCCTTCGAACCTTTATGTTCTCTCTTTTGTAAATAACTAACGAATCAAGAAAAAGGTAAGATTATTTTGAAGGTAAGATTTGCAACATCTCTTTTCTTTGTGAATATAGACGGTATGATCGTAGAGTAAATTTTATCAGCTGTAGGGAGCATTGGTGGCCGACTTACGAGTTGTAGGTCGCGGCTTCAAACCCAGCCAGGCGCATTAGTTTATGTAATTTATTTCATCATCACTGCTCTCAAAACGGTGAAGGAAAACATCGTGAGGAAACCGGCATGTTCAAGAGTCAAAAGTTCGAAGACATGTGACATTCTCCAACCCGCACCGGGCACGCGAGGTGGATTACAGCCCACTCCCTCTCCTAGAGAAGAGGCCTGAGTCCCAGCTGTGGGAACATTAAAAGGTTGATTACGCTATTATGCTAGTAAAAGCTTGCAATATCTCTTTTCTTTGTGAACATAGATGTTATGTTCGTGGAGTATATTATGTCAGCTGTTCAGAGTACCAGCTAGGTTATTTTCATAAAATGTTATTAAAACAATAGCACAGATGTATGCATTAGGTACATCCACACCTACTCTACTTATAAATAAGAAAATATTTACAAACTTTACATTTACCTTGAAACTGAACAGGTTTAGTTTGTGTACACTTACCTATGTTTTCGATTGAAAATACAATAACAGGCAATTATAAGTTGGAATGTTTGTTAAATCCCAAATCTTAGGATTGATTTCTGAATAGCCAAATAAACCTCTCAGTTTTGAAGTTTTTGAAAGCTTTTCATTGGAAAAGCTGTCAATAGCTCCAATTCATTACTTGTCTGGTAGTTTTTTTAATAATACCTATATTTTGAAGTTAGTAAGTTTCGCCACTGAATACACCAGCCGACGTTGAATACACGCCCGAGCCGTTGGCGAGGTCGTTTTTGTCGCCCACGTGTATTGTGTTTGTATTCGAAAGTCATAAGTAAAAGGTAAACATCATAATTAGTTACAAATTGTTGTGAGAAAATGTGTCGAGGATATTTTCCATTCGGCTTGGTCGCTTTGGGCTGTCCGGCTTTCAGTTAGAAGATATAATAAATTGTAGCGGCCGCTGGTAAGCGCACCAGTGCGAAATTCACTTGATTGTGTACCTGTAAGTGATGGGGGCATGATTTTGTTTTTACGTAATACAGTTATTTTATTTTATTTATTTTAATTAGGTTCACCGACGATTGTACCTACACACTGAATACCGCAACATATTACATTATATATAATTAAACTTCAGCGCAACGAAAACACCACTTGCATGAAACAAGAAATTAGACAATTAAGCTACAATAAACCAACACTTTTTTATATTATTGATTGGCTCTTGTTTGACTTCTTATGATGTGGCCGACGATGGAGCTCGCTTGCCTAGAAAAATCCCATTTCGCTCTTGACTTAAAGACCCCTACGTTGTAGATAGCAGGAAACGCAGACTCCGACAGGGAGTATTCCATTTCTTAGCTGTACGCATAACTGTACGCTTTCATTGAAATTCGTGAGAAAGCTTAAACGTGACTACCGATGCAGAACTTTTGTCTACACTGTTGTTACATATTTAATGGCTCCCTCGTGTCTCCACACGGAGGCAACTTGTGAACATTATCTCTTAATAGAAACGCTACAACTTTTGTATGATCCATCTTGTTACAAGATAGAATGGAACAAGACCTATCTGTGCCAGCGATATTTAGGATATTCAGAAATAAACACTGGATTTATAGCTTACTTTTCTTAGTATTTAAAACAAATGGCAAAATCTGCCAGGAATTGTATGAAAATTGAAATAACTGAGACAAGTAGCGTGTACAGTTTACTCCAACCTCCGAAAATAAATGTGGGCAATTACGTTAATATAAACATTATCGCTATTCAAGAAAATACATGGTTTTGTTCGTCTGACACTGTTTGAATTAATTTCTCAACGATCGACGTACCGATATTTCATAGAGCTAGTGATTGGCAGTTTTATTTATTTCTGGGTTTATTTCTGTTTCATGGTGTATTGTTTTTGTGAGTGCGGTCACGTCGGTAGGCGACTGAAACAGGCTACAGTAATTAGAACAAAGTTATTGCCCTCTTTGTTCAACAATATACGTACCGGCGAGCAGAGCCGTAACTAGCGTTTCATAGGTCCGGTGCCAGTTTCTGTTGCGTGTTGTTATCAGAAGGTTGCGCGTTGAAATCACGGCGAGGTCACCAGTTCAGTTGGTCAACCTCAGTTGATAAGGGAGGGTCCTCCGACAAGACGGATGTTAAGTCTGGTTTGAGCAATTGTTCGATAGATGACTTTCGGTTGTATATGTTTAAATCACGCGGAGAACTAATTGCGTGATGCAGGATTTTGTAGTTTCGTGCAAAAAGTCTGAGCTGAGTAAGATTAATCGACCTGACGAAGATCCATACCGCACACGAGTGTTTCGTGAGGTACCTGTTTCGGAACTGGCAGGCAGATACTCTCGGGTATCACCATTGCATAGATCACCCGAGGCACATAACACGAGTCCCACCGAGTCCTCGTGGAGGTGATTAAAGGTAGCGACCAGATCGTCTGGCACTATTTTAGGCTATGGTGCGGCGCGAGGGGGAATAGAAAATAGTAAACGCCTTGATGAAATAAATGATACTAAACTTGCTCTTAGTTTGATCATTTTTGCGCCCCATCAGGGTCTGCTATTTGTGCCTGGGCACCGCTGGCACCACCCTAGTTTACGGTACTGTCCTCAATGAATTGCCATTGTTCGATGAAAACGTGCCTCACGTTTGCTACATGAAGCTTTTTGATCATAGAAACGTTTCTGCTCCTGTTCTTTTAGTATTAAACAGCAACCTACCCAGCTTTACACGATTGTTAGAAATCTTTAAAATTATTGACTTTCTTCTACTATATAAACCTTCCCAATATATCATTCTGTCTATAGTTGAAAAGCGCATATAAATCCGTTCAGTAGTTTTTGAATTTATCCCACACAAACTGACAGATATCTACTGTTAGGGGTCTTTGTTTTAGACTGTGTTTAACGTCCGGATTTCATCACGGATTTGCTCCGCATGCGTTAACCCCGCAGATGTCCTTTATTTATTGTAATGCGGGCAATACGATCGTGGGACGCATGCGGGCGGGCAATCCAGCACGCATGGTGAAATCCGCATGAGATTAAAAACACCCTTATTATAGAGTGACTACTTTTGTTAATTGACATTACAGTGTCCATCATTGAATAGGCTTTTTTTGGCACACAGAGATCGTGTATTTTTCCATAGCAAAAGCAGGTAGGTAAAGGGACTTATAATCGTCCCTAAATAATCAATGTTCGATCAAGCCAGTTCCTAGCTGTCCTCCTCTTAGCAACGCCCTAAACTGAGGGTTTAATCCCACAGAGAGTATCCTCATCGCGCAGTCACTTAGTTTTAGTTTAGTTTTTTTGTAATTCCAGGCTGAAAGCTTTAATTTTGTTGAGACTGGGAAAAGGCCCTTTTTTACGGTGGGAAAATCATCAATGACAACCCCCGCTCTTGGTTGGAGCAGAAGATAGCGTCAGACTCTTACTGACTAAAACCCACCCCGTTCCTTCAAGCCTTCATGCCGGGGCTCGAGCTGTCTTTTGAAACTAAACCTGGCCCCGGTAGGCTTCAACCCAGCTGGGCCCCTACTGTTGCTGACAACTCCTTGAGGCGCGCGGAAACAGTGCGACCCGTCGACGACTTAGGCTCGGTCCGGACAGTTACCGGACGGTCGGACAGCGAGCTACCCATAGCTCGCCGTCCACAAGCCCGCGCCTACGGTGGCGGGAAAAGGCCCTCCTTTCCCAATCCATCTATCGTCCATGTGAGCATTGTTGAAAAGTTACACTAATATTATAAAGAGGTAGTTTGTTTTTTTTTTTTGTTTTGTTTGTAGGAGGTAATCTCTGGAAGTACTGGTCCGATTGCTATAATTTATCAATCGATAGAAAGCCGCTTTATTTCTGAGCGGTATAGGCTATATTTTATGTACGCAGCCGAAGCTACGGGCAAATGCTAGTGTTTGATAAAGAGATAAAGTGAAAAAAAGAAATAACACCCTAACGCTCGGTTGGCTTTCGGTAACTTCCGTTGCTCACTCGAATATTTTACAAAACTTGTTCCAGGATTTTTTTAAAAAAAAAACCTTAAAAGGTTTCTAGAAAAATATTTTGTCATTCAAACTTTTGATTTAATATGCAAGGTTTCTATGAATATATTTTCTTTTTTTTAAATTATGTTTACATTATGATGAAGGGCCAAAGTTCACGTAAAAAAGAGCAAATTTTTACTTTACTGGTTTTTTTTTGTTTCCGAAATATGTAGAGAAAGATGTGTAAAAACGTCATAATAACCTGAAAGTAGCCTGTACGAGAAGCATCTCCTAAGTTGGGTGCTGTTATGGTCACCACAGGCAAGTCCGGTTAAGTGGCAGACAACTTTACAGATTGTCCTGCTTGAAGACACTTAAAAGATACTAAGTGATAGTATAACTTTGTAACGGTTCAAAAAATAATCGGATAATTACGAGTAATAACGGTGATTACTTCCTACAAACAATTTCGAACCAATAACATTAGTTAACACGGGATTAACTCATGTTACTTATTATTATTAAATAAATATTAATTGCGCAATCGATGTTGAAGCCCGCGCTAGATCGCTTTGCCGTAGTTAATCGCTTAATTACGATACTCGGTAAATAAGATATCTACAGTCAAACACACAAGGCGCAAGTCAAACAATCTATTACCTCCTACCAACAAGATATTCAGGTCACAATTACTTGGCTGGAGGCTGCTTTTCCACTCGCCCATCACCAAGTTCGAGTATGGTTTAAAAGCTTGTTTTTCGAATATTTTACAAAGTTTTGTTCCAAGAAATACGATTTTTTTTAAACCCTTCAAAGTTTTTGAAAAAAAAAAAATGCCGTCATTTAAAATCTTGATTAAAGCAAGGCTTTTAATACTTTTTTGACTTTTTTAATTTATGAGGAAATTATGAAGTGGCAGCAGATTTTCAGTCTTTACTGGATTAGTTTTACACAAATTTACAAATTGATTTCAATAGAAGCCTAGATGATAACCACAAGAGACTGTGTTTCCAAAATATCTAACGAAAAATATGTAATACCGTCATAATTGCGTATGAGTGGTTGTATGAAAAACAGTGAAAATGTATGTCGAGTTGCATCCCCTTAAGGAAAATGTTCCTTTATTCCTTTCCTCAAACATAACCGACTGATTCTTCGGGAAAATAACCTATAAGGAAGGAATCTTAAAATAATCAGCTAAGGAGTGAAATTCCCCGCCTGAGTCTGTGTTTCCTGATAGCAACAACTTAAGGATATTTAAGTCACGAGTGAATAGGTTACTTCTAGGCAAGAGTGCTCCATCGGCCACATCATAGCTAACCATCAGGTGACATAGTGGTCAAACGCAAACCTATAAATAATAAAAAATGAGTGCACACTCACGAGGCAAGGTAAAAAATAAGTTCCTAAAACAACGACAAATGAGAAAACAAACAAGTGTGAAACTTTGAGCTCGTAAATCATAAAAAAGTCATATGAGTTTCAGACGCCACTGTGAATAGAAAACTTTCACGAACTTGAAGGAAATACAGCTGTATATCAAACCCACGTTTAACAGCAAATCTGTCATATGCAAAGTGGGAAATGATATAGTATCCAAAGTAGAGTAGCCGAGATCAGAAAAGAAAGGTCTCATAATTATTCACCAACGAATGTACGAAGAAAGAATATCAAATGAGTACTTATGCATTCTCTGCAGGATATTAAAAATAGCGCGCCGTCACTTGTTATTTCTGCTTCGTATCCACCGTGCCACTTACAGCAAAGTACTTGCTACTGAAATACGGGAATCCATTCTAATTATGAAATGAACGTGATGATTTACAGAATAAGTTTAAATTCACAAGTAGGTGTTCGGTAGGATTCCGTCTAAAATTAATTACGTTCTAAAAATGATTAAGCTTCCTTCATTTTAAGCAAGATAAATTTCGTCATATTACAAAGCAAATAACGCTACACGAACGATACTGAATATTTAAATGAATAGGACTTTAAAGAAGAGTTCTGCTTCGCAACAGATATGATAGAATAGAATAAATTTAAAATATAAAATACACGAACTAAATAAAAAGAAATGAATCCGTACAACGAACAAAGAAATAACTTGAGTGCTTATTGTTTGCAATAAAAAGTTATTTGTAATAAATGGCGCGGATCTCGAGCTTATCGTTCAGGTCTATTCAATCGAGAATGAAGATTTAAATTGTTTCTATGTGCGGCTAGCAACAATTTGAGATCAAAGAAAATAATAGCAGGCGGTGGGGCCGTGCGGCGCCGGGACGCCAAGCCGCGTGCAGACACCGCGAGGCGTGCATTGCGAATGGTTCGTTACGCATGCCTCAAGTTAAGGCATAGAGTCTGTCTAAAAAGTCAAACGACTTGGATAACTATTAGGGCTAAATGAAATCTGATGTAGTCAACACTGGTTCAATAATCAAGGTTGATTAAGAGATCTTGATCATTGTTTACTAATGGAAGAACCATATAAAAACTATCGAATATAAATATTTTTTAAATGATTAAATATTACACAAAAGTCCCAAGTCGTTTGACTTTTTAGACAGACTATACGACGTTACATTCATGCATGCGTCCCCAAAGACTCATGTTCAAGCTGAGCACGCAAACAACAATAAACGCATGGCGTTCGTCAGTAGAAAAATATAATAATATAATAATCCGACAAGGCGAGTCGTGTAGATTACAGATGCGGCCTATATATTGGTGATTCATTCAATATTTAAAAAAAAAAGAAAAGAAGAAAAGATGCTGGTGGATAAAACGATTACACTATGGAGATACATTATACGATGATATCACGATATCCATCCACACGGAGCGCATGGCTCGCAATGAGGCGGCGTTTGCAACGATCGTATGACGCGAATGCTCACTATGAGCACACTCGTCCACACAGCTCGAGCCGTGCGAGGCGAACCATTCGCAACGCACGCCTCGCGATGTCTGTACGCGGCTCTACAAAGCTTACCTACGCAGTAAATTATGTACGTACAAACAATACGGAGACTGATCTGCATTTTATTGTTCCCGGTAAATACAGACCTGGGACCTACATTCTACTAATAGAGTTATCCCATTTAACAAACTACAATGCGAGTTAATTGGAACAGCTTATGGTATTTGCTGTATGAGGTCAGAGGCCTTATCATGACGTGTAAAAGGTCAGGCGTGCGAGCAAGAAAGAGGGATGGAACTATACACATATGCACCGTTACATTTTGATCGTTTTAATCCCGTGGAGGGTCGATCCGGTACATTAAACACTATCGATTTGTAAAGATAAAATTAAAAAATTAAGTACCTTTTTTTCAAAATTCGTATTAATTTACGCATGTACGAAATCATGTTATTTTTAATTTTGGTGTATAATAAAGAATATTTATCTATCTATTTCTAAATCGACAGCAAGGCATTTTTTTTTCTGAGTTGGTTATCTTCTCCCATGATGCAGCGAGAGGTAGTGCTAGAGTTATACTGACCAAAACCCACCCATGTTCTTTCAGCTGCCATTTACGTTCGCACATCTCATTTTGCAGCTCAGCGTTAAAACGTGACATTATGGAATACTAGGTTTTACCCGTGGCTTCGCCAGCATATACAAAACATAGCCTATGTGACATAGCTATATTTCAGGAATCTCTAAATCAGGAATCAATATCAGGAATAAAGCAGCTTTCTATCGGTGAAAAAATTTTCGCAATCGGACCAGCCCCCCTAGCCAAGTTGCAACCGTTGCGCTTGCGGCGAACGTTTCGAGTTGACTTTGCCGCCAATTCTTTTGTTCTGACCACGTAACTGAGCGTTGAGATGACGTCATTCCCGTACATTTGAAGCTTTCTACTAGCGTTAACTATTGCAGATTTGCAACTTGGCTAGGGGTACAGTACTTTCAGAAATTACTTCCTACTACACAAACAAAAAAAAAAATACAACAAACTTACTCTTTATAATATTAGTGTAGATGTCACTCAGGAATAAAGCAGCTTTCTATCGGTGAAAAAATTTTCGTAATCGGACCAATACTTTCAGAGATCACCTCCTACAAATGAAAAAACTAACTTTACCTCTTTAAAATATTAGTAGTAGTAGAAGTGTAGATGGAACAGTTTTTCCTCTAATACTTTCTGCCAATATGCTAGTTCCTCTAAAAAAAGAAGAATCATTAACTTTTGTAATCTCGCGTAAGTTATAAGTTTTAAACTTGGGGAAATAGGTCATCACGAGCTTGCAAGCGTTCTACAGTGAAAGGATTAGGTATAGTCTGTAGAATATACTCGTAGCTATGTGCATCAAACACTGAGCTCCTATGATATGTACCTAGCTATATTTCGTCCTAGATTTTTTCAAGCTTACTGCACAAGACCTTTATTACCATTTATTATGGCCTTCCATGATAGCTGGTTTTCATTTCGCAATTGGTGTTATTGTTATAAAAATCTGTAGGTATTAATCAGTTTAATAAAGTACTTGTATTTCAAAATACAGGATGCAAAAATGGAAAAAAATGGGTCTTATTGATATTAATAATAATTCCTGTTCCTATCTCTGGAGCCCTAACCATCGTTAGCTTAAACCCTGCTCCGGAAACCGGCGGACAACTATTTTTTTAAATATTTTTTAATGTTTTATTTTTTTCAATATTTTTTTAAAGAAATGTTTCGAAATGTAAAAGATATGTGAAGAAGACAAATAAAGGAAATAATAATATGAGATGATGATGTGAAATAGCGTCTCCCAGTTTAGTAGTCTCATCACTAATGTTATAGATATCGGCACGGATCTAGAGCGCTGGCTTCAAGTAGCAGAAGAAGACAGAAGTCAACTATTCGGTCTCTTTAGTGGTGCGACGTGAGACGCGGGGCCGGGGAATATCAGTGATTGGCTCCCCGCGAAATCGTGTCATAGACGTCACCCTGCGCTTGCTGCAACAACGACGACGATTGGCTCTCCAATGTATGGAATGCGCAAAGCGATACCCACTCTGGCGCCGAGCGCTCAAGATCCGTGCCGATAACTATACTTAAAGGTTAATCAATTTGTGAAATAAATGATTATGTACCTACTATTTGTTTCAAATAGTATGGAAGCAATTTCCTAAACAACATATTTCCAAGTCATGAAGATGTATACCGTTGACATTTTCGGTTCGTGTCTATTCTGACCATAAATAAGAGAAGTTATGTGGTTATAAAACACGTGTCGTAAAATTACTATCCAATTCCTACATCTATGTATGATGTGCCTAAAGATATACATATGTACCAGGAGACGCTTCGGGACGGCCGCAGACTTATTATGTTCTAAAATATGTAGCAAAAACAATGTAACGACGACGGGTAGCTTTGAAGGTTTATTTATTGACCAATGTTCGTAATAATCGGATCACGTTGGGTTACAAAGGAAAACAAGACTGAAATAATAGCATTACAAAAATAAATTTACATTTATTTAACTCTTGTTACATGCCATGTACTCTAATATACTTATTTATATCATACGTACTTATGTGACAGTAAATTAATTTGTAGAAACCAATGATATTCTAATAAGTAGAAACAAAGCACTTAGAATTTTTTGCTCTTAATGAGTTTCAATTTATTACAATTGAAAATCAATAAGAAACTAACAACAAAACTCCTCAGCGTTGCTGTCGACTGATAATATGCCCAAAAGACTGGCGGCATTGCTACATAGAGTGTAGCAAGTGTTCTTATATTGGTATAAAAAGCCCTTGGGTCACGCGAGGTGTCAACAAGGCATTTAAAAAGTTTTGAGTACAATTTGTGAGCACTCGGACCCTACGTACTTGTTCACGTTGAAACGCGCGGACGCGGTAGCGGGTGCGGTCGCGAAAACATGGCAAATTCGTGTTCACATTGGCCGCCAGGCGTTTGCGCGTCACACCCGCCTGGCGACAAGTTTATACCATTTGAACTTACTGACGACGCGGGTGGATCGCGCGCTCCTCTGCTAGTTCGACGTGAACAGACACAAACATTTCAAGCGTTTGATACAGCCGCGAGCTCGCCGCGCGCGCCAATCGCTAGTATGCCCGCTACTTAGACCGCACGTGCGTTTCGTACGTGAACACTTCGATATTAAGCCATATGTTTGATATTTCGTGACCGCGCCCGCCACCGCGCCCGCGAGTCAACGTGAACGAGTACTACAATCCGAGAGTTTCAACCTCAAATGCCTCTATAATATGCTAACAAGATTATTGTATTTTTCCGACGCTCAGAGTTTTCTGCAGCCGCTGGCACGATACGACGAGATAAGAAGATGGAATGGAATGTTGCCAGAGTATCGACACAAGAGCGTCCCACACTAAAGGCTTATCCATCTTTCAAGAAAATTAAGGTATGGCGTCCGGTCTTTTGTCGTCGAGTGCCAGGTCAAGAGGTTGCATTACTGTCGGAACGCTGTCGGAACGCTGTCGGATGATGTCGATAAGATTCACGTGGTTTTCTTTATTGATATGAAATAGGTTTTTTAGATTGATAAACTAGAAGTACCTACTTTTGTTTAAGGTGAGAAATCATCCTATGACTTTTCTTGCTTACACCTGTGTTTCTTCTTTGCCTTGCGCTCCAGGACTCCAGGTTTCTCTTTCGGAAGTCAACTTATGGCCTTCGTAGGTTTAAATTCGACCCTGCTAGGCCCTTACGGTTTTGCTGGTACGACTTTGAGGCGCACGTGGAACACTATGCACCGTCGCGTCCATGACTCGGGCTCGATCCGGACGGTTACTGGACGGACGGACGGCGAGCTTCACATTGCTCGTCGTCCGTAAGGCCACGGCTACAGTAGCTGAAAATCAGGGTCGGGGCCCCGGTGGCGACGTTCGCTTTCTTAGAAGCACTTAATTATTATTATTATATTCTTTATTGTACACCACATATACAAAAAATACAGGACAAAAATAAAATAAAAAAATATCTGAGTCTTAAAACTACTTATTACTCAAAAAGCTAAGTGTTTTGGGAACACATTTATTGTGCGTACCTCAGGCTAAGGAGTGAAATTCCCTGCCGCAGTGTATGTTTCCTGATAGTTAAAACTTATGGGTCTTCAAGTCAATAGTGAATAGGTTACTTCTAGGCAAGCGTGCTCCATCGTCGGCCACATCATCGTTACCATTAGGTGAGATGAAACTAGAACAAAAAGTGTCTCCGTTTGCGCAGCGCCTCGTATGAAATTCAAGAATGAGTGCATAAAGACAGACTCGCCAGATCCCACAGTGAAACCGTTTTGTGGGTAAGCCCCACAAAATAGTAGCAATGGTTTAAAAATTATTTACTTACCTTGTGAATTTAAATAATAACTCCTCCTGCTCTGGGTGGAACGAAAGGGAGTGACAGACTTTTACTGACTTAAAACCAACCCGAGTTCCTTCTGTTAACCTCTGCGCTCTAGTTATCCTCGGGAACCTTCCAGTTACCAGAGCTCTCTTTCAAATAATCCCACGGCCTAGATTCGCGTGCTTGTTCTGTTATAATAACTACAATCTATATTACCTACTAAAGACTCGAATGAACCGTTCAAATCTCTCAATATATTTTTGTATTACCATCGATACTGTGTTTTTAGCCACTCACACGGGATTTGTGTCTTTAGCCTCAAACTTATTGTTTTTCCTTGTGTTGATATCAGTTTTAGTAAGAAGACCCCTAATTCAATATAAGGCTGTCAGTTATTATCCTAAAGTCTTTATTGACAAGGGGAAATCTTGTCTTCAAAATGGGTAGACCTCAATCAATATTGATCAAAATATTCTGAAACTTAAGAAGAAGACTTTGATCAATATTGATTACACGTATTATGAAGTTTGCTACAATTTTCTTACATGATAGGGCCTTATTGAGTTTGCGAGTGTAGGCAACCATTCGTGAAGCTGTAACGATGTTATCTTATGTTTACTCGCTTTGGCATTCTGAAACAAGTCGATCGTTTACCTGAATTACCCGTTATCCTCTGTTTTTATGACATGAAATACCTGTTCCGAGAACGAGGCAGGATAATAAAAGTAACTGTGTGTTATCTACAAACATTATAGGAACGATGGAAACTCACAAAGCTAGCATTGAGGGATTACGAGAGATTCGGGACGTAGCGCGATGGTTGCCGACGTACGAGTTCGGAAGGAATTACGGAGACAGTACCTACATTAGTCGTTTTATCCAGCTGGGAATTGTTCAAGGATTCCTTGATCCCATTTCTAGACTCATTCTGATTTGTTTCATCTTTCTTACACTCGCTAAGATTCCGATCGATGATTGATTAATGGCTAAAGTGATTTATAGACGGTTCACGCAATAATAAATCAAGCCACTTTCCGTCACGACATAAACTTTCATTGAAAAAATGTAACGCTGTTTAAAAAAAAAAACGGCAGTTCTTATTTAATGCAGGCAAAAATATTTTGTTTGAGTTCAAATTTAGTAAACAATTGTAAAATATAAACGGAAGAATCGGAAATTGTTTTGCTGAAATTACGAAAACAAACCTACTCGTTATCTGGTTGAATTGAATCCAATTGGGAGTTACGAATTGTTTCCGACATATGCAAAGCGAAGCAAAACTATGCTCGGCTCTGAAAACTTGTCAGTGTTAAATTGTCCGTGTAACATTTCAGTGGCATCGCAAAGTTAGTAGGTACAGCTGAAATTTCCAGTATTAGTTGGAAATGCCTGCAAATGAGTATGTAAGGCTGCACCACTGTAATTGGCTGCGGCACACCGAAGTTCACGGTTCACTGAAACGAAAACATCGCTTTAACGAAGTTTACACTAAAGGCTGTAATAGAATATCCATTACTTGTATATAATTAACTAGCGACCCGCCCCAGCTTCGCACGGGTGCAATGCTCTTGCCGCACCGGGCGGCCGGCCGGTACCGCCGCAAACGCTACGTCCCGCAATTTTTAAATCTGTAATATCTTCGAAAATATTCACTTAAATCATACGGTGTAAAGGGCCATATAGATCTATATTAAATGAACAATGTATTCAAGGTATTTAATTGGTTAAGGATTAATGCTGTATAACGAATACGCTTATAAATTCGCTTCGAAAATTAGCCATTATTTGTCGTAAAAAATAAATGACAAAAAAAAGTTATTGTGGGTTATCCATAAGAGATAGACATATACCATCACGGACTTTTCTGTAGACCTTTTCAATGTGTACAATACTTAGTACATTATTTTGATAAAACTCGTAGGGTTCAGCCTGCATTTGCAATGTAAGCGGAAAAAATGTAATTATTTACGACATCACAATAGAAACCTCAAAAATAACAGTACTTCTCCACTATTTAATGGATGTTATTATACATATAAACCTTCCTCTTGAATCACTCTATCTATTAAAAAAAACCGCATCAAAATCCGTTGCGTAGTTTCAAAGATTTAAGCATACAAAGGGACATAGGGACAGAGAAAGCGACTTTGTTTTATACTATGTAGTGATGTATAGATTACTATTATCTCGCCTCTGATCACGCTTCATTATAATTTGCTTCCAGTATTGATTGACACTGTAATGGAGCCTCGTTGATTGGCATGAGGAAAGAGTCTACGATAAATAAACACTTATATAATCAAAGAGTTTAACCAGTCACTGAAATGCTATAAGATAACTGACAATGTATTGTTTATGCTAGCGTTAAAATGCATGATTTGCAATGCCATATTATTATGTAGGTGGCATAATTACTTTAAAACTAATAGAGAGTGATGGTAAGCCAATGGCACAGAAGCTGCACACGTCAATTTTGACGGCATGGTTATCGCTATGATTGAGCGTTTGTCTAATGCACTGCGTGTCGCAGTTTCGATTTTCGCACGGAACAAATATTTGTATGACCTATAGATAGTTGAACTTGTACCCTAGCCAAGTTAATAAATCTGCAATCGTTAACGCTAATCGAAAACTTCAAATGCACGTGAATGACGTCATCTCAATGCTTAGTCACGGGGTCAGAACAAAAGAATCGCGGGCGTGGTCAACTCGAGACGTTCGACGCAAGTGAAATTGTTGTAACTTGGCTAAGGGGGCTGATCTGGATGTCTTATGTAATGCTAGAACTACAATGCACACACGTGGCTAACGTAATCCAATCTGGGCGCGTCGGTCTCTATACGAAACTAGACTCGTAGAGCTACACTTGATCCACGCCACGTGACGTCTTTCTACGTACTAATCAGGCGTGGCCCACGTGAGCGTTGGTCTAATGTAGTTCTAGCTTTAGTGAGTTTACATGTTTGTGAACACGCCCACAATACAGCCCCCCCTAGCCAAGTTACAACCGTTTCGCTTGCGTCGAACGCTTCGAGTTGGCCGCGTCGCCGAATCTTTTATTCTGACCACGTGACTGAGCGTTGATATGACGTCATTCCCGTACATTTGAAACTTTCTACTAGTGTTAACTATTGCAAATTAGCAACTTGGCTAGGGGTACAGGACTAATTCCTAGTGTGGAGTAAGTTTAAAAATAGAAAAAGACATTACTTTTGGTTATTGGTACCCATCTAATCCTGACCTATGGTTAGTGACTAAACAACCAAAGCCGCAGTTCGATACAGTCGTGAAAAGATTCCCACCAAATAAAGATATGTCCCAAGTTATTGAATTGTTTTTTTTCTCGTACACAAGTGCCATTCAAATGTACGAGTGGAATTTTTCAATATCGGTCTGCCTTTCAATCCTCTTTGCTGTTGTTCAGCATAATACATTTTATGGAAAATATTTGAATTTTATGTGAAATAATTCAGTATTTTACGTCTATTTTTCAGACAAGTGTAGAATTTCAGCTAGTTAATTGGGCAGTTTTATCGTCATCTCCGGAGTTTTGACAGCTGATTTAATCTACAGTACTGTCTCATATTTCTTATTCGCTGCTTTGAAGTTTTTTTTTCTTACTAAATAAATGTATCTTCAAGGTCATCGGCTAATTCATGACATACAAGTAAAAAAAGGTATCGTCCGTTAGCTATTGACGTCATCACTAGCTTTATGATATTCTGAATAAAGTTTGTATTGAAATAAGACCCTCTGACGTCCAGCTGATCCCTTCAGAGGTATTTTATTCGAGAAGGATGCTCAACAAAAGTACGTAATCAAGTATATACGAGGATATGTATAGCGGAGTGGAGTGTGCTTATGAAATAGAACTCCCCAGCCAATAACAACGTTATTAATGTCCTTGAACTTACTGCTTATGAACGCTGCCTTATCTGTAATAATCATATATGTATTCTATAATATGAAGTTGTTATTCGTGTTTCATATTTTACTAGCTTTTGCCCGCAAAATCGTTCGCTTTAAAAGGGTTTTTAAAGGTGAGTCATCGTCTAATGACTTCTCCCGCTTTGGAGCGGAGTTGGCGGCGTGTTAGACTTTTACTGACATAAAACCTCATCTATACCGTCGTTAAATACGGATTGCAATCACCTTCGTGAAAAAAATATTTGGCAGAGAAAAGCCAACTACTATTTTAACAGGCTAGAGAGAGATGGGGGTCATCGTTAGGAGAAGTGTGTAGAGTTACAAGAAGACAATGTAACAAACAAAAACAGAAATAAATTTTATTGTAAGAAAGAATGTCTTGTATCTTTGTGAGGTCGGAAACTTATCAGACCATCTGTGTTCATTGATTGAACGTTTTCTTTGAAAGCACATGCACTCTTTGGTAGGGCACATTGCTCGCAGAAAGATGTTCGATGGAGATGAAAGATTCTGGAGTAGCGTCCACGTACCGAAGACGCAGAGTTGGAAGGCCTCCCATAAGGCAGACCGATGACCTGGTGAGGGTTGCGGGAATCCGATGAATGCGAGACGCACAAGACTGATATTATGGCGACACTTGGAAGAGGCCTATCTCCAACAGTGGACGTCTTTCGGCTGAAATGATGATGTGATGGTATATATAATACAAGTATTTTAACGGACTATCAGGGGTCTGGATCAATTATAGTCTACAGATGCCTGTGATTGGCTCAAACGCGAATAAATCCTGAAAGAAAGAAAAAACATTTTTTTGAGATAAAAAGTAACTTAAATACATAACTTAAAATAAAAGAAAGCAATATATTAGAGTACAAGTTGTTTAAAGATCTGTCGAAACGTCTAGTTGACACTTCACGTAACCCAAAGGCTGGCTTTTACCTCAGACAGAGGATAAGCATTGCCATACAGCGTGGCAATGCCGTCAGTCTTTTGGGCAGATTACCAGTCAACAGCGATGTGGAAGAATTTTTTTACGCCATATTTTAGTTAGTGTATTTTAGCGTAGGGTTTTTTTTAATTTACTGTAATTATAGCTATTAAGTTGTTTATAAGTGTAGATCACTAATAATGCGCAATATAGATTAACAATAATAGACCTAGGATAATAATAATAGACGTCAAAAAGACTCAGCATATGCTGAGATATTTAAGGGGCCGGAGACGGATGAATTTCCATACTAACGTAATACCACGCTCAATTGCAGTTGGATCATATTTCCAACATATTATGATGATATTTGGTTATAGACAATATTTATCTAGGTTCCTACGTCTTTCTTTTAAAAAAAAAAAAAAAAGAAATTTAAGCGAATTGTATTTCGCACTCTTTTAAAGCGTAAATGGCAAAACATGCCATTTGGCTTTTCCTGTATTAAAAATAACAATATTTCTAATATTCTCGACGTAGGAACCTAGATAAATATTGTCTATAACCGAATTTCATCATAATAAGCTGGAAATATGCTCCAACTGCAAATGAGCGTGGTATTAGGTTTGTATGGAAATTCATCCGTCGCCGGCCTCTTAACCAAAAAGTAAAATAACGCAGCGCTGAAAAGCACTATCGACTTCACTAATCCCAAAAAATTCGATTCGATGTTTCAAATCGTTTGCTAGTTTTTTTCTGGGTAAAGTGCTAAAGCTTTTCATTTTGAATGGGTTTGAATAACTTTACCTAATGTAGCACTCATGGTTTTATATACCTATGTAGAAGAATATTTTGAGTCGAAACCTAAATGGGTTTAATGTGGTACTGGCATGAAACGTGTCGCTGTTTTCAAAATATGAGTTTTCGTTGGTAAAGAGATTCTTGCCCCAAAGGATAATAATAATAAGTAATAATAATCATCCTCCTGACTAAAATTCGTTTCGTCGTAGCCAATTTCGACGAAGATTAGCTAGGTACTCCGGAGATATTACAATGCTTAAGCGTGTGCGCAAACACGGTGATGGCGCCTAACTACAATTACTTTGGGTGGAAATATACCTATGTCGCAGGAAAATGACGATATCAGGGATTTCGCGAAATCCCTAGGCATATCGCGAAATCCCGGTAGATGTCGAATATTGTTGTTTATTACGTCTTCTTACTAAACGAGTCTAGTGATATGATAAAACATCGCACCATGAGATATGTCGCCATTGCACCATGAGATCCCGCCGGAACTCTGTCCGCCATGCCGCGACTTGGCACGGCAGCGGAGTTTCACACGCGCAAATCGTGCATGTTTGCAAGGATTGTTGCCTCCAAATCCCACGGTGGTGGGCCATCAAGGAGGCTCGCCGCTTCGCGGGCAACCGTGTGGTATCCCCGCACCATCCGAATGGCCATGTCCCTCTGGCTTGCGAGTATGTCGTTTCACTAAACTAAATCTAGTAAAATGTTTCGCTCCCACTAGTGCCCGTGTGGGTACTATGTATGTATGTGGATGGTGGCCTTGCAAAATGCGACTTATGGGCGACGGAAGCAGGTTTGGTGATAAACTAGGAAAACTGGGCCAGGAACGCACACTGACCTGGCTTCGTCCGTCGAAATAAAGACTTGATCAGACCGGACTCGTGCACTCAAAATGACTTCACGCACTCCTAATAAAGTTTTTAACATAAATCAGGCTCCAATATTCGTATCAATTCGCAAATCGAAACATATAAGAAAATATTAAGCACTAATTCGTAAGCGTGACACATAACAAAAGTTTTGCCAAGAGTGAAGAGTTGTCTTCATAAAGAAATTTTCCCGAACGACGATGTCAGAGCAAAAATCAGTCAACATGCGCGTGAGAATAAGATATATGTAGGTGGGTTGATTTGCTCCGTGTAAGGCACGTAGGCAATTGAAGTAGCATTAGGAGGGCACTCCGGTAACACCAGGTGCCCGACTGCCTTTGTCTTGTGGTCGAGGCCTACTTGTCGCAAAAGTACATTATCTATTAATTATCATTATCTGGAAACGGTGAGAAATGTCGTGCGGTGTTACGAAGGGATCGGTAGGTACTAGGACCGCCCTTGTGGAACATCGAGTACGACTACTTGCTGCGCGGCGATCTCCCTGACGGGGTCGGCGTGGTCTGTAACGCGACCTCACGGCGTCCTCACCTTCCGCAAGACGCAGGTCCTCACCGGACATGGGACTCAGTTCGGGAGATTCCTGCACCAGATTCGTGCGGAAGACACGCCCGGGTGTCACCATTGTGTGGACAGCCCGGAGGACACGGTGGAACATACGGTAGAGGTGTGTCCAGCCTGGGCAGAGCACCGCCGTGTCCTCGTGGCTGCGCTCGGCGGCAGTGATCTTTCACACCGGGCCTTGGTACAGGCCATGGTCCGGAGCGAGGAGGAGTGGCAGGCAGTCGCCGACTTCTGCAAAGCAGTAATGCTAGCAAAACATCAAATGACTTCTTCTGCTCTGGGTGGAGCGAGAGGGAGTGTTAGACTATTAGTGACTAAAGCTAGAACTACATTAGACTGACGCACACGTGTAACACACCTGATTTGTACGTAGAACAATGTCGCGTGTCGTGGATCAAGTGTAGCTCTACAAGTCTTGTTTCCATGTAAAATGAATGGAGACCGACGTGCCCAGATCGGCGTGTGTGGCACACGTGTGCGCAGTATAGCTCTACCGTTAGTTCTGCCTTTAGTGTTTGCAACGACAACGTTGGCCGTTGTTTATGGGTACATAATTTGTCATATTAATATGTGCTCTAGAAAAAGATTTCAAGTTTAAACAAATCAAAAACGATGTAACTACACACTCATACCACATGTGATGTTGTAATGTACAACAATAAAAAGTATATCTATCTATCTACAAATATTAGATACTTATTAGATTTTCAGCCGACCTACCACAATTCTGAAACTAACAATACATTATGGACGATGTTATGAAGAATAGAAATATACAAGACAGAAAATAAAGCAAGGAGAGCCGCGCCGTGGGCGAAGCCAAGTGTTTAATGAAGAGCTTTCTCCTAAATCACAAAATTCCCGAGACTCGCGCTTGGCTTAGGTTTAATTTCGCTCATTATAATATATTGCATATGTTTAAATAGAAGTACGAATATTTAGATGTAGTATTAATATTTGTGATGTTTTCGTACACTCTAGAGTATTTTCGTTCTACCATAAATTGTGGAAATAATAGGTGCCTAGCTGTAATCTAGTCGCTTAGTGCACAATATTTAGCGCACTGAAAAGTTTATTGTTAATTAGTTTCTAAAATATCTACTGTTTAATATTTCGTGGGTAGTTTGTAATTTAATAACGAGCCAGCTCCAAAGGTTAATCCTAAAATAATGCTACTTTATCTCTGATTATATTCGTACTATCAAATAAATACCCTACAAATGGTTAGTTCTACACAAATACCTAGATTTTTAATTAAAACGATTATAATAAATTAAGTTCTTATTCGGGTATGTATAATTGGATATATCTGATATAATCTTTAATTTGTATTAACCGGGGATTATACCTATGACAATAGAATATCCGTTCTTTATTAGATCTTTAGCAGTATAACAATATTATCAATAATTAATTTAACAAAGAAAAAGGAATAAAAATAATATACATAGTACAATACCACCTATGTGCATAACAATGTAAAACGCTAATATTTGGTTGTAAAAAGTAGACTTTTGTATATAAACTGAAAAACATTTTTGCAAAACGATCAAGTTATTCTTCAGCTAAATATTTTTAGTCAGCTGAATGAATTATTGTGTTAAAACGAAAACCTAAATTTTTCCTTATCTAAATGCGATGAAATCCGCCCAGAAATATCTGTACTACTATTTGTATTTGAGCAGTCATCATAGATTTTCCACCGAACTTTCCACCAAGCAGTGCACTACTCCAACGATATTGCTTTCGTTCATATTAATTCCATCGAAAAAAATACGTTTGAAATAAAAGAAAGGTAATTGACATAATTAAGGCACTTAGTGAACAAAGCTAAACTATAATTTTACTTTAAGTAAGCTTGAAATAAGGAAAAGTTTTGATTAAACTATTTATTTATCTTCAACCAAAATAAAGAGAGAACAAAACTAGTTCACCTCACGTACTATCAAAATAACTTAACCTCTAGGGCTTCCAGATAATATCTACGGGAAATTGCTACTAATTAAAACTAAAATTATCCTTTGTGCCTTAAAAGATAAACACAGGAACGTAACTTAAATAAATTATTCCTGTACAATATCTGCTTACCTAAAAAAAATGTACTTTCTTTAATTTGTGCGGTACATCAAAATATTTTTCTCAAAACTTACAGTACTATTAATAGGTAGATATACTGACAGACTAAACAACCCCGTTTCTTTGTCTGTTCGCTGTGATAATTATACTAATTCCCGCAACAAAAGACCAATTAACATTCAACAGTTAATTTTCTTAAATATATAACCAAATTAGTATACAAAGGAGAAATGAAATTAACGTTTGCATTTTGCACCATCAATTTTATGTTGAAAATTCTTCGCAAGTTTCTGAATAAAGTAGAGTCTCGCGGTTTTTTGTAAAGAACTAATTAAGATAAATGGAACGAAAAGATAAAAACGTGTTACTTCTAACGTTTATAAAGCGCTTTGTATATACTGAGATGATACAGCTACATTAAAACGTCGCATTCCGCAATATCCCTGGTAGTCATAACATGCAAATTGGCACTCGTTACACGCGACTGTCACAATTAATTGTCTTTACACGATTATTCAGATTAGAAACAGTTGTGAGTTTGTTTGTTTTCAGTATAATATCATATAACTAGATTAATAAGATCATCTTCAATGGAAAGAATTTATAACTTTGCCAATATCCCGCGGAGTTAGGGCTTCCCCAGTGTAACAAAAAGCCGTTCTAATTAATTAAGGTGAAACCAAAACGCATTTCTTTCCCGTTTCGCCGTATTGGCCATAAAGCTTATTAGTATTGGTTATATATCAGCTGGGCTTATATTTTCAGGATCCATTACAGCGAAATTTTCCATTCAATTTTCTTTGGATAATCTATCATTTATAACGAACTCCTTAAGTCTGAGGCTTTATCTGAAATCTTCTTAGTCCATCATTTTAAGGTTTTCATCAAGGAAAAAATATAGGTAAATACAAGTATATTTTCACTATCCGTTACCGTTTTCTAATACTTGGAGCTATCATTTTCCCGTCATAAAAAGGCACAAACAGACATGTCACCGTGACGCGCGATATTACTTATCGAGATCGCACATTGTGGATATTCAAATAAAATAACACACAAAAATACACTCACATTCCCAAGTCTTTCCTGATGTTATAAATGTGCCATAATATTATGATAACTTGATGCTTATTTTTAGCAGAAAGCACTTCGTTTTATTACGTCAAACGGATTCATATATTTAATCTGATGCACAAAAATATATTAACGTCAAACATTTACGAATATACTGGATCGTCCTTGGCTTGCGATGAAGTGGGCAGTGACATTCGGTCCACAAAAACTTTTTGCGAACTATCGGGAGGGACGGTAGAATATTCTCGCATACTACCGGAAAATAGATCCGATAAAATTCGGAACTAAAATGCGCGACATAGATGTACTGACCAGCTCAAATGGTATAAAGTGGTGGAATTCTGTAGAAGAATTTTTAAGCCAAGTGAAAATCAGAATCTGGAATAAGAATAGATCAAATCAGATATAGCAGGACGCTTCCAGTTCGTTTAATACATTAAGTTTCTGTAGAAAATGTGAACTAGAATGTTCAACAAAGTCAAAATTATGACCAGCTGTGGATTACGCAGATTATGCTTAACTGGAATGGGCAGAGTAAAGTCCATTTATTTTATCAGTCACAATTCTTTTAGCTCAATGTTAGATATAAATTACTTTATTTGTATGAAACGTTTCTGATGTAAAGCACATGCCTACAGCGTGTGGTTTCCCAAGATTCTTCGAATTCGAATGCTTATATTAGATCATAAAGACAAAAATACTATCATACAAGACATTACTCTCTGTATTTACATTAACTTCCCTGGTTTGGTATAAAAATAGCTGAGGTACTGAACCCGTTGTGTCGACGTACTGTGCTCCGCAAATAGTCACAAGATTGACGACGACGGCGACGTGTAAAATTGGATAAATATATTTATTTCTGAACGTATTCCAGAAGTTTAGTAGCTTTACAACATTAAATGACTGTTCTAAGTCTTTGATGATATTAAAAGAATATTTTTTTGTACATCAGGGTTGCACAGTAACACACCACTAGAATACATACTTCTGACTGGAAAACTAAAAATAATTTTGAAAATGTGTCAGTTTAGTCATCAGGAATGTATCATAACTGTGTAAGTACCCCTGACTTATCATCGTCATCAGTTCAGTTCCGATAGACGTCCATTGTTGGACATAGGCCTCCCCCAACCCCAAGTGTACACAAGTGTATTTTAACAGAAACATAATGTCCTTTTTTGAAATTTAAATTTGGAATATTTGATAACTTAAAATTAAAATAATTTATCACTTGGCTATAATGTGGACCCTTCAACTTTCAACTCAACCACAAACGGTTCAAAGCTACCCTACAGAACCAATAAAGCTACAAATGTTTCAGATTCTTTGAATAAAACGTTTTATAATCTTTGTGTGTGTACAAGGGGTCGTGCTGGGATCCACTTTAGAGTCACTATCATCCGCTCTAATAACAACGTAACTAGCATTTCAGTGCCGAGTGACCTAATTAAAACAACCTCATCTTGTATGATAAAACCCTCCGCTAACAGTTAAGTACTCCTCTTAGGGTTGAAACAATAATTATGTTTGACCACATCGCCTACCCCGCGTTGTTACAACTAAGCACAGGAATTAAGGCAACCTCAAAGTGAAAACTAGTTGTATTTCAGTCTTTGAGAGAGCAAAGCAATAGGCTAGTTGCCGTAAAAAATGTAATTAGTCCGTCTTTTAGATTATTCAAAAATAAGAGACAATTTTTTTTTATTTGTAAATTATACCAAAAATGACAAAGATATAGCCTATTAAAGTTACGTGTAACGTCACGCCGTGCTGGATTTTTTCGCACGGGGTGACGTCACAGGCTATATATTTGTTATTTTTTGTTTAATCGAAAAAAGAAAAAATACGTGTCCAATATTTTTTTATAATCTAAAATACGGACTGAATAAAATTTAATTATTTTGGCCCTGGAAACTATCCCATTTTCTCGACTGGGGACAACTCCAGACTGAGATTTCATCAATCACCATTGGCTGACTGAGATTTATCTTTAAAAAAATCCAGTAAAAAAATACGAAAGGTCTTGAAAATTCATGTAACTTTATGAAAATTTATAAAGTAGACATATTTCAGAAAGAATGATGGTCCATTGAAAAGTTGAACATATCAACGTTGTTAGACGTGACTGATCGGCGGATAGATCGATCGGTCTACCCCGAAGCGATTGACCCACGCACCCTCAGAAGTACCCCCACTTTACTGATCCTAGATAAAATCTAGCGGTCATTGTGGTAGGTACTTACGACCCCAATATCAAGGGTTCTGACTCCGAAACTAAAACTAAACAATAGAAACTGACTAGCTAATATGGAGAACAAAATTTTGTAATGTCCACAAGTTTTGCAAGTAGCCAGTTCAATATAATAATAATACCTAATCTTATCAGACTTTACTAAGTCTGCGAAGTTTAAAAACAATACCCAATATATTTTAAAAGATAATACAGATATTCGGTGGCGAATTTTATATTTTATAAAATGCCTATAGATACGTGAGCTGGAATAACCTTGTAAAAGCGTGAGCAAAAACTTTTTGATAAGATTAAAAGGATCTGATACTCTTTTCGTAGTTTCGCGAAAAAGTTTCATACAGTACCTACATTATACAACTTTTTCCATTGTTGAAATCGTCCGAATCAATTTTCCGCCAAACCCCCTTTAAGAGCGTTGACTTGATGTGTTGACAGTTGATCTGACAGAAAGAATTACTTCCCCTTTTTTCGCTCGTTATGTTTTGTGCCATAAGGGCCCACTGTGTTTACACAATGGCACAAATTCACTGGTGTTGACATACGAGTACAAGAGTTAGAGCTTAGCGATTGAATTTTATAGATTACGTGTCAACTTGACAACTCAACAACTTGTAATTAAAACTGTATTTAATTACAAGTTGGTGAGTAGAACTCAATATATTGAACACTAAAATTATTTTACTTATAAGAAATTATTGATTGAACCGTGAGATTTTTGTCCGCAAGCGTTGAACCCATCCCCCAGCAATTATGTAAAAGAAGCGGTTCTTTACAAACATTGAGAAATACAAATTCATTTCGGTTTGAATAGGAGTTTGATTTGTTATTCATATATTTTAATAGCCTCTCAGCCCTCGTCCATCGATTCTCAAGCATCGTGAGCGGAAAAAAATCCTGTCGAGTGCCGATAAATTATCGGAAAAAAAAGCATTTTTATACTTTAATGAAGCGGAATAAAAATACGGTACTGCTTTTTCCAGCAACCATAATAATTACTGCTCAAAATTGAACGTAGGTATATAATAGTTACCTACGTAATTAATGATAGTAATGTACGATACGGAGCATGAGTAATACTTCATTTAATTACGATGTTATAATTAATTTATGAAGTATTATCTGAAGCATGCTGTAAATGAAACATAATACATAATAACTTACTGAGCGACTGTGTAGGCTAGCAACATGTTATTAGTTCTTAGAAATACGAAACCTTACCCACGTGACTTGCGGTATTGTACAAAAGAGTTACCTGGAACGCAGAAGACAACTGAAGGCTCAAAGGTGGACTTTAGTCAGTAAAAGTATAGTGGAATTATTAGTACATTATGATATGTGTGTAATGTTAGTGATTACCGTCGAGGTATTAAGACCCGAGCCATGGCGAGGGTCTTAAGAGAGTCGAGAACGGTCAACAACGGACAACGGTGGATCATTCAATACTCCCGTGTATTATACGACGTTTTTCATTACACTTGTGAAGAAAATAACTGTAAAACTAGTAAGCTTTTGTGGCGGTAAAAATCTGTTTTCTTAAGCGCGCCCATATTTTTTGTTTATTTATCTTTCAATACCTACACTCACTGAAATTAATAAACGGGGGTTGACTGGCGACTCGTGGGGACGATCTGCGCCCATCCTGATACGATAATAATAGTATAATTGTGGCGGGGGAGAGGTGGAACAATAAGGTTTTAACTACATTATAGCACTAGTGCGTAATGGTTATCAAAATGTCACAGTTTGGTAACAAGGACTATTATGTACCTAAGTGCAGTGCAATAAAAGTCACTTTCTGAGCAAGTGTATTGAAAATATTTTTTTCGGGATAGGCACAGCACTACGATTGTAAACACAAAGTAAAAGGGGTCGCAGTCATGCACTAGTTTATAACAGACTAGCTTTTGCCCGTTGCTTCGCTGCGTACATAAAATATAGCAAAAGTCACTTAAGAATAAAGCAGCTTTCTATCGGTGAAAAAATTTTAGCAATCGCCAACCAGTACTTCCAGAGATTACCTCCTACAAATAAAAAATAATTACCACTTTATTTTATTAGTATAGATAAAAAAAAAATTAACAAAAGAACTAAGTGCGCCGAACGTGCCCGCACCGAATGGGTGACCTCAGCATTTACTGGGCGTTAGACACCCAGCGCTGATCCCCGAAAATCTGAAACTCTCTCTTACTCCAACCACAGCCAATGAAGTTATTTGATGAATTCCCACCTCAAAAACCACGTACCGATTATTAATTTTAATAGAAATTACTAAAGATTTATGAGCAGACTAATATCTTTCGACCTGTAAAACAACGTATCTTGTTTACGAAGACCGAAACAATATGGATGGCGAAAGGGCATAACGCAACCTCAGAAAACCATTAATTCATATTTACTGCTACAGTATTTATGAAACATAAAAAGTTTATGGTGAAGTAGGAAGGCTGCAGCCGTATTCTTACGCGCTCACTACGCTTTATGGGTCACCTTAAATGGCGATTTAATTAGACATATAAGATTTACGGATGGTAATGAGAATCATGACGTGGGACTTACTACTTACCTACGGCCAGGGCCCCAAGTCTGTTATTACAATAGTATTGGAATGGTCTATCATTGATTTCATAATTGTTGATTTTGAGTAATTTTGGTAATCTACTAATATAATGGCGTCATTATGATTTTCCAATGATCAACCATTGATAATCCATTGAAAGAAATGAGATAGAATGGTCCGTCGTACATATTTACAAATGAATGTTTAACGTATGCGGTAATCTGTAAAAATTTTGACAGTTCCTTTGTTCAGTGACTTACCATTAGAACGTCATTGTGCAGTCATTGCTTTTAATAAGCTCGATATTGTCATTTTACCAAAACTATTACGAGACCATTGACCGATCAATGATCGAACATTATGAATTAGCAGATTAGGAACTTTTAGCAAAATGACGATGTGATCGTGTTGGAATGACGAATTTATAAAAATAGTAGACTTGGACCCCAGTTTGTTAGAAACAAAGCTGAAACACACTATTAGTCATCATCAGCCTTTTTAATGTTCCCACTGCTGGGACTTAGACCTCCTCTCTAGGAGAGGGAATAGGCCGTAATCTAGAACGCGGGCCCAGTCACTACTAGTATAAAGTATAATATTAGTACAAAGGAGAAAGTTTGTGTGAATGTTTGTTACTTCTTCACGCTCGAAAGGCTGAACTGTTTTTTTTTTATAATATAAACTTCTAGTAACTTGACTGAGATCCCACCTGATGGTAATTAGCGGTGCAATCGTTGATGGCGAATCGCACTAGTTTATTAAAAGCCTATTCACTGTATCTTTGAAGACACTTAAATTATAATTGGAAAGGAAGACGGGATTTGGTTGAAACTTGGCACATGGGTAGGTAGATCATGTCCTTAAATAGTATCGAAAATACTTTTTATCCCGAGAATGTGTTTTCTAGACACAATGTTAAACTTTCACGCGGATGAAGCCGCTGCTTAATCAATAAAAATCAGTGTTCAAAACTTACTGATCAACAAGTCCATTAAAAAGTTTCATTTTCAGTTTGCGATGTGTTATGAACTCGCTAACATGTTATCGTTTACAATAAAACTCTTGGAACAGATCCCTTTACTGCAAACGAGGCAGCTCATATAAACTTATGATATAAATGGGATTTAAGTACGGTATTAAGGAAATTTAGCTTTCTTCGCACGTTGCATGTTTGACAGGTTCGTAAACAGATGTTGTTAATGTAACCATATGTCGTTTCCTTCTTGTGAGTTTCAGCTTAAGTTTAAGGGTAATAAAAGCCTCAAAAGATTTATGCTTCAACAACTTTCAACTAAAACTTTGAAGCGTTGTGGCATTATTATTAGGCATATCTACATCTACAGTAATATAATAAAGAGGTAAAGGTTTCTTGTTTGTATTTTTGATTGTATGAGGTAATTTCTAAAAGAACTGGTCTAATTGATAAAATTATTTTACAGATAGAAAGCTGCTTTATTCCTAAATGATATAGATTATATTTTATGTAAGTACGGGGGCGAATCCACAGACAAAAGCGAAAAAAGTATTCCATAATTCGTAGATATAACGCATAAATAAAAATAGGTCAACAAAAGCTTCTCATAATAAAAATCAGTGAGTCTATAAAAGTATCCTAATCGGATTTCAATAATTCTGTCAGTTTTCATTTGGCAGTAGAATCGGAGAAAATATCAAGCTACGAATCTGCACGAGCAATTAGGGAGATATTCATAAAATATCCGTGCCAAGGAAAATCAATTTGACTGTATAAATCCTTGAATTACAGCAATTACTTCGTTTTATATAAGACGAATGTTTAGCCGGCTATACATATTGCTTTATCATTTACGCAGCAAAAACATAAATGTGAAAGAATGCCAAGTTTTCTTTATTAGGTTCGCTTATAAAAGAAGTAAGATTGAACTGTTTACCTAAAAGAAACTTTTAACTAAACTTAGTCAGCCATAAATTCTGTCAAAAACTTTTAGTATATCAAGCTTTAATGATTTACTTTTTAATAGTTACTTAAAAATTATATCCGTAAGGAAAGGTAGTTAAATACAAAACAATTTTTAAGTCAAGAGTGATTAGGTGACTTCTAGGCAAGCGTGCTCTATCGTCGACCACATCATCGCTTACCATCAGGTAAGATGGTGGTCAAACGCGAGCCTATCAATAATAAAAAAAAAATATTTACATTCTTCGAAATTACTTATGACGCGACCAGGTATAACTTAAAATATGGCGTCGGAAAATTCCTCCGTATCGATTTAGCCTGCAAGTGTGCCCAAAAGACTGCGACATTGCCTCGTTGTATGGCAATGCTTCATCTCTAGTTGAGGTAAAAGCTTGACACGGAGGGTGGTCGTAGGTCACGCAAAGTATCAACAAGAAAGTTTTAAGTACGAATATCTTTACATATAAATAAAATTGAAGTGTCTGTTTGTAATGTCTATCTATTGTTTTTTACTAAATGCATATTATTATGAAAGTATATTCTCATATCATACTTGTATCATAATGTACAATAATTCCACATTTAAAACTCCATGGTCATTCTTTTCAATCATGTTATTACAAATATCACGGTTGCATGTTCTATGATATTCAAAAACGTGGCTAAGTAACTATTTGCCTATTAACTTTAATCGTGGTCTTTAAGTACAATGTAGTCACATGTGTATAAACTTGCCAAGTAACACTTTTAAGTAGCAAAGAACATCAAAAGCTCTATAAATGCAACTGAAGAAGATTGTTTATGACAGGGGAAACTTCGCGAGGACTTTGTGAAGATATAGTTACCTATCATTTTTATATACGACTACTCTTTATAGAACTTGTTCTCTTTACATTGATATTTCTATTGGGATATCACAACTTTCTACTAAGCATCATTTGTGTTACCCGTGTCCATATCCGGCTTTAGATCGAAGTCGACGTTGATACCGATATCGCATTCACAAACACGTTCTTGGTTTTTAAACTAACTCCGAAAAGTAGAAAATTATGTGTTCGGTTGTAAGTATGTATATTTTTCATATTTTTTTAACCGACTTCAAATAAAGGAGGTTATCAATTCGACCTGTATGTATAATCGTTATGAGATGCACTTTGGCTATAAGGTATTTAAGTTTATCTGTGGAGTACTTTTTAGTGATGGTACTAAAAAGTGTAAAATAAAAAACTTTTTACAAAAAAAAATTATAACCGACTTCAATGTTAAAAAAAAAATACTGAAAAGTACAAAATAACTTTAATTTCGGAAGTCAGTGTTAAATAGAGACATACGAATATAACGTTTTCTTTATATGTTTACCGATTTCATGGCCAATCTACTATCGATCGAATTTGAAAATTATGATTTTTATTGTAAGGTTTTGATTCCGAGTTGATCCCATAGAAATATTGTTATGATCTGACAATGAACTTAGAAGAAATGGGACTCCTATCCTCATGGGATAGAAATTAGTAAAATTGCTTTGTATATATGTTAAATTCAATAAAATTTTGGATTTGGTACATGCAGAATAATTGTAAGCGTATGTAAAATAAAAAAGTTTTGGTTTGAAACTGGTCCGAAATTATTTGTGAAATATATGTATTTGCGAGCTTGGCTGATACACTGCCATACGTCTAGATTAACCCTCTGACGTCTGCGAACAAGGAAGCTCTTAAGAAACAAGAATATAAATAAATTATTTACGAGTATTATGTAAAAGTGAAAGAAGTGGCTGAGTGCTATTAGTGAAACACCGGTGATTAAAATTGACAAAGAAAGGAGTTAAAGACGAGCTGGTAAATAACGGCTTCATTATCGGAAATTTAATCTTTTAACCTATTTGTTGACAATAGGCCTTCATTAGCGGCATGGTAGACGGCGAAACTCAACCAACAGCCACTTTATTTTAAAAGCCTCATTTTTCTCTTACCAACCAAGGTTACCGATTACCGACACAGCCCGAGGATTCGCAAACTTAAGCGGCAGTGGACAAGCACATTGATCGCAGAACAGATGGCCGATGTGGTTCTGGAGTGGCTACCATTTACCGGAAGACGCAGCGTTGGAAGGCCTCCCACAAGGTGGCCCGATGACGTGGTGAGGGTCGCAGGGATCCAATGGATGTGAAACACACTGGACCGGTCGTTATGGTGACACTTGGGGGAAGCCAATGTCCTACAATGGACGTCTTTCGGCTGAATGAATAAATCTTTCTCTTGAACAATATTAGTAACAAATAGAACATTCCGATCTCATAACGTTATATCGACACATTTTCATCTTGTAGGATTGCGGACGTGACTGCTTTTATATTGAACCCCATTCAGATTTATGCTTACTCAGTCTTGAGGAGAAACCAATCCTTCGCTAAGGGCTCTTTAGCGTCACATAAGAAGTAGGGCAATCCAACTAGGCTACATAACTCAACCCAAACTATGATAAAGAAGAAATATGAATTTTTGAAGTAGACGTGGATAACCAAATACAAAATTATGAGGAATAGCGAAAAATACTCAAAGAAATCTGATTTTGATAAAACTGCATTTTATTGGAAAAATAATATTCCTCGCCAGAAATCGATGCGGCCAACTTTGTAAACGCACGCACGACACAGTAGCAAATCCTAGTGCGGGCAACGTTTTTGTTTTTATGAACACTTCATTTTTTCGTGCATCTATGAAGTAATACTAATGATTCACAGAAAAGTCCCTGCCAGAGTCTGTGTTTCCTGATAGCTACAACATAGGGATCTTTAAATCAAGAGTGAATAGATTACTTCTAGGCAAGCGTGCTCCATCGTCGACCACATCATCGCTTACCATTAGTTGAGATGGTGGTCAAACGTGCTCCTATAAATATCAAAAAAAAAAACACAAATCATTAAATTTTAATAAAATTATCTTATTTTAAAGGAATGTCCTTGATTCACACATTAACCGTCCTTACCTTGACTTTAATACCCTTGCACGATGAAAATATCCATAACTCTGCAAAAATAAATAGCAATATACACGCTCCATAAACGAAGGCCGTTTTAAACTCATTTATGGAGCCTGTCGGATGTTAACCGATTACGTCGTCAGGGGTCGCCGCGCTTTGCCGATGTAATAACACCGTCACTTCATTTACTAAAGGTAGAACTACACTGCGCCCACGTATGCCACCATAGCATAGCATAGTCGGCCTTATAATGTTCCCTTAGGAGAGGGAATGGGCCATAATCCACCACGCGAGCCCAGTGCGGGTTGGTGGACACACACATGTCTTCGAATTTTTGGTTCTAGGTCCGGCCGGTTTTCTCACGATGTTTTACTTCACCGTTTTGAGAGTAATGGTGATGAAATAAAATACACAAAGTAATACGCCTGGCTGGGTTTGAACCCGCGACCTAAAACTCGTGAGTCGGAGCCGGTATCACTCGGACACCTCTGCTCTGAGCGTGTCGGTCTCCATATATTTTCTAAGGAAACTAGACTTGTAGAACTACACTAGATTCACGCCACGCGACGCCACGTGACGTCGTTCGACGTACAATTCAGGCGTGGGTCACGTCTGCGTGGGTTTAATGTACTCGTAGTTCTAGCTTTACTCAACGTCACTATGTAGATTCACATAATTGACTATTTGGTTTGCTTATGTAAATGTACATATATAAACCATCACTTAGCGTTTACTTACACATCTAACAAAGATGGGGAATATTAATCTGAATGTGTGGGAACCATCAATTAATGGAGAGATGAGATAGTTTTGACTAAGTGGTGTTAATTAGCCAAATCGACTGTCGACGACTCTATAAATATGAACTAATAATTTACACACATTCTACAGAAGTAATAATTTGTTTATAGTTAATTAAAAAGGTGCCTACAAGTCCATTTACATTAACCGTTTAAATTAGGTAATATAATTTACATTAACATAGAAAAAATGAAAAAGAAAAAAGAAGCAAGTACACAATGTTGGCAGTTGTGTACCTACCTATATGTTTTTAATAAAACTGATTTTCATTTAGTTACTAGCTTTTGCCCGCGGCTTCGCTCCCGTCAATTGACTACTATATTCTACTCTACCCTATTCTGCTCTACTCTACCCCACTCTACAGTATATCAATTTAATATACCATTAAACACATCAACCGGTCAACTTCAAAATTTCAAATTGTCAAAATTTTCAACCATACTTAACCATATACATAGAACATTACGTTTAGCTGTCAGTTGCTTTTTGTTATACCACGTTAGAAGTCACGTTCCTCGGGAACGGGATAAAAATCCTATGTCCGTCTCCTGGTTCTATGCTACCCCCAGGACGACTGAACCGATTTGACTGAAAATTAGTGGGGCCAATTTTCAGGCAAATCGTTCTTTAGTCATAAATAGTGTAACTAACACAACTTTCTTTTATACATATAGATTATAATTAAATCATTTATGTTATATAAAGTACATAAATGATTAATATAATGTTACATTTGATTTTGAATTAATTGATTAAAATAAAGTATAATTTAAATACAAATGAACATGAAACATTAGGTTAATGGGTAATTCATTCGTCTGCCCGCTCATTTAGGGTCAGCAATCAGAAGGGCATTAAGCATCTTAATACTGGATATTTGTCTCTGGCGACAGTTCTAGATGGGCCACGAACAATTTCTGATAGAGAAACAAACCATGGTACTTGAACGCAAAAGGGCAACTGGAGGAGGCATGTGAAGTTTAGTCAGTAAAACTGAAACAAGCCGTTTCGCACCACCCTAGAGCGAGACGAGTCATTGGATGATTTCCAACCTCAAAAGAAATAAGACGCAGGTATTGGATTAGAGCTTGCTATGAACCAAAGTAGTGCACAAGAGTGAACCAAAGTGGCGCACCACTTTGGTGATTAGCTCTAGCCTAATAACACTTTGATTGCGGAAATCTACATCCAAACTAATATTATGAAGTAAAGGTAAAGTTTTTTTTTGTCTGTATGAGTTAATCTTTGGAAGTACTAGTCCGATTGCTTAAATTATTTCATCGATAGAAAGCTGGTTTATTCCTTTGTGGCATATGCTATATTTTATGTACGCAGCAAAGCCACGGGCAAAAGCTAGTCAATAATATAATGTGTTCAATCCCAGTGAATGAATTTGGTGCTTTTGACAATCGTTATCGCTGATCGAATGTCACTTTGTCCAGCGATTTGTGCCGAATTAGGGGAAGTGTCAATGCGATATCGGGAAGTGTCAACACGTCACGGACGGTGACGGCTTCAGTTGTTTAGGCCATCACGATTTGAGGTAGAAGAGTACTAAGGGCGGAAATACATGGGTTGTACAGCAGTACAACTATAACCACAAAGAAAACTTTTATCAACATTTTTTCCGTTTTGCAACAAAAAGTGGAACCCTAAAAATGTTTACAATCACTTTGTGGCCCGTCTGTCTGTCTATCAAGATCCTTTATCTCGGAAACGCGTGGAGGTATGGAGTTGAAATTAAAACCAATTCAAATAAGCGGTCCCTTGTAGCTGAAAAAATATAACTTCTCAGTTATCGAAAATATAACTTTTCTTTTATCTGTTATAAACTAGTACTTTTAAGATACGACCGTTTACGTCGCAGAAATGTATATTTTGACACTATCAATCACTTACCGTTAACCCAGAGTCCTGAAATTTGGCATAAATCAAGGTCTAATAGCACAGGTATAGGAATAAATCTGAAAACAGTAAGTAGTTTCAGAAAATCATCAAGACTCCATTTGGGAATTGAACTATTTACGTAGGTAAGTTTGTACAGAGCCCTCAGTGAGCGAGTCCAACTCGCACTTGCCTATTTATTCCCGTTTATAAACACTAAAGATAGGCGATGTGTCAGACTCCAGTTACGTTTGAACGCAGAATTGCAGTCGTTCCTATTTATTAGATGTTATTTTTCTCTTCGACATCGTTTACTTCTCTAAATGATCACTGCTCATTAGTAGCTACACGGTGTATTGTTATTATTTTACAAGGACCTGTAGTTTTTCTTATTTCAGCTTGTGTACTTTGGAACTGTAAGTTATTTTTTTGGCATCAGTATTTTCAGTTGATTTTAGGTATTGATAAATATCAGATGCCGAAACGTGGTCGCTCGTATAGGGCCTCATCAGAGGGCTTAAAGTCTCCCAAAGGGCACTGGAAAGGGCTATGCTCGGGGTTTTATTGCGTGATCAGATCAGAAATGAAGATATCCGCAAGAGAACCAAGGCCTCCGAGCACAAGGATGACCTGGTAAAGGTTGCGGGAATCCGATAGATGCGAGACGCACAGGACCGTGCACTGTGGCGACATTTGGGGGACTATGTCCAACAGTGGACGTCTATGGGCTGAAATGATGAATGATTGATAAACTGTTGCTTCCTGTAAAAGATTCAAAAATAGAAATGCATATGATTAAACTGGACGTCGAACCCAAGCTAGTTGGAAAAGCATCGCACTTTACTTTAAAGGAACGCCCCAACTATCTTGGATGATGATGATATTCAGTTGATTTTAATTGTCTACTTCGATAGTCGCAGATGAGATTCCCACCCTTTTGATACAAATCGACCCAAGATACACATTTCCATTATTTGAAACGCTCCTATTAGTCATTAATTAATGCCTCCCAGTGAGTAAATGGCAACATTAATTTGACCCTAATTTACATAATACACGTCTACGATCGCTGGTATATGACAAAATCGCGTTATATACACGTTCAAATTTCACCGGATCTCAATCCAAGAGAGGGTGATTGTTCTCATTAGGCTTTTGTTCAGCTGCTTTTTGAAATTCGCCATTAATGAATACTTTGTGCCGAGCTAAGTACGAATGAAAAAGGCAGAATTGTGCATTTTTAACAAAAGCTAACTCCCGTAATTACAGTCATTCAGTCGATCGAGGAAACTACTCGAAGACTCGTGATTACGCGAAGGTTTGTTTGATCCTGCCTTTAAATATCCTGTCGGTAAAAATCTTTGGTGAATAAATTCAGTTTTTGTATTGCTTACCTATATCAAAACGAAGCCTAAATATCTATTATAGATGCCTTTAATGTAAGCCCGCAACATTAACGGACTACTCTTTGTGAATAGAAAATGGCCAAAAACCTCCGAATCATCAATCTACTAAGCGGCAACTGTGGAAAATGGCGCGAGTAAAATACGGGACGTGAGAAATCTCTTCGCTATTGGTCGACTGCGTACAAATAGCTTTTATATAGTGGCGCGCTTTATAAAAATCTGCAAGTACCTACGTGTTGGTCTACAGATTTAGTAGGGTACCCTCGAAATCAATAACTCCTGAACTTGAATGGAAAATAAAATTCATATCGAAGTTCAACTTGAGTAAAAGAAGTTCGATTAGTCACTGTAATACTTTTAAACCTTGCATAACTCTGAACGTACTAATTGGTTGAAGATACTGGTTAATTAAAACAATTTCAATCAAAAGTTTATTAAAACTCGGGCTGAATTTTTTATAGGTACTTGAACTCCATTACAGTAAAAAAGTTACAAGGTCTGACATTGCAGGAATTCTAATTTTAAAACTCCGTGACGGACCAGAGACGACAAAATGTAGACGCCATTAAAAAGGAGGTTTATGGTATAAAACAGCTTACCCAAAAGTTTTGAAACAGAGATTAGATGAACATTTTACACTAAGATCTCCTATAAATTGGTATCAGCAACGTCTGGGCTTTGGCATAACTGTATAAACCTCCAGCATTTAGATATACTATATAGTATACTTTACTATGTAGTAACCTTACTGTGTTTGGTTATTCCTAAGTAAACATACTTTGGGTTAAAAAAGGGCCTTTGGCATTCTATGGTAAGGTCATTTCTACCAAGTGATTCAAAAAGGGCCATTTTTTTAAAATATTCAAATTGAAACAAATAACTATATAACGAAAACATTATATAACATATTCACAAAATTTTACGTGCATTCCCGTGCATATGGGTCTATAAACTAGGTACTTACTCGTACATAAGCTCATGAAAGAAATCTGGTTTCAATGCAAAATGGAATTTACCAACCGTAACCTTAGGAGATTACTCCATTCCGCTTTCACAATCGGCGTCTATAATTAAGGTTATAAAAACAATAAACAGTATCGTTTTATGTAGTTTATAATAGTTAAAATATCTTTTAATAATTATCAGATGAAATATCCCGACTGACATATGAATGACGTTTATTTGTTTACCATAATTTTATGGCTACGACCATGCCATAATGGCGGGTAGCGTTTTCAGTGTTTCTTTTTATACGAAATATTTTTATTTTTCAAAATAATTTTTGCCACCCATTTTTTATATTTATGAATTGAAAATTAGATATATTTAGGTTTCTTGAGCTAAATACTATTTGAAATATAAATATTTATGTAATGAAAACTGATGCAAGTCAACTTTACGTAATAAGACTATGTTCTTTGGTAAAATAAATGATTAAAACCAAAACACAAAAAAAATAATTACTTCTACAGAAGATTAGTTATATTTGTCAGTACATTTTAACAAGGTTCAATGTAGCCGATGATGTTTTAAAAATACTTAAAGTCCCATAATATAAACCTGTCTGAAAGCTATTCTTTCCCTCTCTTCTCCAACTACATAAGTATGTATTCATTCATGCTAGTATAAAATCTAAAAATCTATCAGGGTAAGTTGTTTTGTTCCATCACATTCACATACCAATCCAGTGAGGTAGATCTAATTTCGAGAAAGAGGTCAACCGTCGAATCCGACTCGGCTGGGCAGCGTTCGGGATGCTGCGCGGTATCTTCTCGTCCAATATACCACAGTGGCTCAAGACGAAAGTCTATGGCCAGTGCGTGTTGCCAGTGATGACATATGGTGCCAAAACGTGGTCGCTCACAATGAGCCTCATCAGAAGTCTTAAAATCACCCAAAGGGCAATGGAAAGGGGCAAAGAGCTATGCTCGGAGTTTCCTTGCGTGATCGAATCAGAAATGAAGATATCCGCAGTAGAACCAAGGTTGCCGACAGCACGAAGAATCGCTAAACTTAAGTGGCAATGGGCAGGGCACATTGCTCGCAGAACAGATGGCCGTTGGGTCCGAAAGGTTCTGGAGTAGCGACCTTTATCGGAATACGCAGCGTTGGAAGGCCTCCTACAAGATAGACCGATACCTGGTGAAGGTTGCGGGAATTCGATGGGTGCGTGACGCACAGGATCGATCATTGTAGCGACACTTGGGGGAGGCCTATGTCCAACAGTGGACGTCTATCGGCTGAAATGATGAACTTGTTTTGTTATAGTCAATCCTGAAGTGACGAGTTTAAAAAGTGTTTAGTTTTTTATATAAAACTCTCACTTTGTGTTCCATTATAATGCTATGTAACATATCCTTGTGTTTATGCAGTTTGTGTCAACAAATTCTCTCCACCATTATCGCACCTTTTTGTTTATCTGTTATAAACTAGTACTTGACTGCGATCCCGCCTGATGGTAAGCAGTAATGCAATCGTTGATGGTGAGGCGCACTAGTTTATTAAGAGCCTATTCACTCTAGCCTTAAAGACACCTTAAATTATAATCAGACAGGAAGACCGCAGCAGGCAAACTGTTCTAGTCCTTCGATTTACGCGGTATAAATGATGAGGCCAAACGCTTAGTCCGGCCCGTAGATGTTTCAACAACGTAAGGGTGGATACTCGCCGTGAGTCGGTTTGTGCGATGGTAGAAATGAGATGGCGGAATCAATTCATGTAATTTCTGCGCACACTCTCCAAAATGCAACCTGTTTCACTTATTGATTTAACATATTAACCACTTCTGTATACTCTTGACTATTGAGATACAACACTACACCTATTTTATTATATAATATACTGAATCAATTTGGAACAAACTAAGTCACTGAACTAGTTGAGTTTGTTTCCGTGTTTCTTCTCAGGGCAGTCAGCTAGGAAACACTGGCCTCATCTAGATCAAACAGAAGAAAAAAAAATAGTGTAAAAGTGTATTTTAAACCAATTTGCAAAATAAATATCATAAAGTACTACATCATAAAAAACTAGAATTTGCCCGCAGCTTCACCCGCGGACATATAATATAGCCTATGTCACTCAGGAATAAAGCAGCTTTCTATCGGTGAAATAATATCAGCAATCGGATTAGTACTTTCAGAGATTACCTCCTACAAACAAAAAAACATAAAAACAAACTTTACCACTTTACTATTATATAAAAGTGTAGATTAAGAAAACGTTCCAAGAATTTGCTTCATTGTACTTGCAGTATTATACACCTCTTAACAATGTCACTCTTTTTTATAGAATTAATAAATTTTATGAATGACTGCATCAAAGTATTTTCTTTTTCCTTGTTTCAGGTGGAGGGGGGTGAGCGCGGCGGGCGCGGCACGGGGGGATGCCCGTGCGCAAGGGGCTGCTCGCGCCCCAGAACACCTTCCTCGATACCATCGCAACTCGCTTCGATGGCACGCGTAAGTACCCCGTCAAGGTCATATTATAGAGATTCATGTTAGTTGTGTATTCTAAGAGTTTTAAAGCACTATTGTCGCGGATTTTCATTTTAATGGAAAAAAAAGTACATTTTGATACAAATGGAGAAAACGTGTCATTTTAATGCGCCCGAGCAGCAGGCGAGGATGCTATGGGGCCAAGTGCCGCAGTGATATATTTCCACGTGTATCAAACGACGTTTTTTCAATACACCAATGTACGAAGAAGTAAATATATGGGGGTTGACCGGTAGGTACAGTAGATTATAGTGGGAGCGAGTTCGTGTACTTTTCCGAATTTGTACGGAAAACAATAAAATGCGTGCCTAAAAGCGGTAGGGATAAGAGCGGATTTTTCAAAAGTGTACCTACTGAAACTACATTTTTTAGTATCATGACAGTGGGAAAAGGTGTGTCGTCTTTCTTATATAACTGTGCCAAGGCCTTTAATATCAAGGTCTATACTAATCTAGAAGGTACCTGGGACATTACTTTTGCGAGTGATTCAGCACCTTTCATTCCAATAGCTAATTAATAGACGTAAATGTTGGTTTATTTACACTATCACGTATACAATAACACTCAAAATAAAAGTGCTATAAACAAAAACTTTAGAAAAAGTCAACTAGTGGTTTCAAAAACAAGATTCCGCTGGACGTTATCTACATCAGTACCCCTAGCCAAGTTTCAAAGCTCAGCCACGTGGTCAGAACAAAATAATTGGCGGCAAAGTCAACTCGAAGCGTTCGGCACAAGCGAAACGGTTGTAACTTGGCGAGGGGGGCAGATTCGACACCTTTGTGTGTATCTAACTGAAATAGTCTAACCTTTTTAATTCAATAAAACTTTCCTCTTTTCTTTCACAACTTGGTTTTGTTACACCGCTTACATTTTATCTAATTTTCACTGAAAGTTTTTATGGCGAGGGATTTCATGTTTAAACTTAGAAAAATATCTTTAAGCTAAGACCGGGTGGTTTATTTATTTAAGAATACCCTTTCGTTCAGTCCATCTTAAGGTCACAAAATAGATAGGTACAGAAGACAATCTCATGTATGTATTTCACTTTTTATACCTGCGCTCGGTGGTCGCACACTAATGAGCGTTTGAGCCGGAACGGGCCTAGGCACTCCGCGATCGGCCTTGCGGACAGTGAGCAATGGGTAGCCCGCTGTCCGACCGTCCGAAAACTGTCCGGACCAAGCCCAAGTCTTTGACGGCGCGCACTGTTTCCGCGCTCCTCAAGGAGTTGTCAGCAACAGCAGGAACCCAGCCGGGTCGAAGCCTACTGGGGCCAGGGTTATCCGAAAGGGCGCTCGATCCCCGGTATGAAGGCTAGAAGGCACGGGGTGGGTCTTTTAGTCAGTAAGAGTCTGAAACTATCTCGCGCTCCGCCCAAGAGCGGGGGATGTCAATGCATGATTTTTTCCAACCATAAAAAAAGGCGCTCCGAGATACGGACACGATATCTGAGTGGTGTCTATGTGTGCTCGAGCGCGCTTTGTATGTAGATTGACTTCTGTATGTTTTTGTACTAAGGTTGTCTGTAAGAGATTGCTCTGTGCGATAAGACCGCCCATTGTACCTACACTTAGTTTTTACGAATGTTTATCTTGTCCATATTCTGGAGTAGGTATACTATAAAGTATAAAATAAATAAATATATCTACTTTTATCTTATCTGTCTAGCTTAGCTTAGTAACTTAGATTCTGGAAAGAAAGGGTTTCTATTCTATATAAGATCAATCGATCGGGCTAGCCTTTATCCAACTTTATAATATATGAGTTTTATATTGATGTGGTCGCGTTTGACAACTATCTCATCTGATGGTATGCGATGATAGTCGATGATAAAGGACACTAATTGCCTTTTTTTAGGTGGGAAAAATCATCCAATGATATCCCCAGCTCTTGGGTGGAGCGAGAGGGCGTGTTAGACTTTTACTGACTAAAAACCCTCTCCTGTTCCTTCTTTGCCTTCGTCTCAGGGCACCGGGTCTCACTTTTACACTGCCCGTGGAAAGGACACATGTCTAGAAATAACTTATCCACTCTTTAATAGTGTAGGCTTCCAGTCTAACCAAAAAGCAGCTCAATATCAATATCATCAGTACGCTAAGTACAAGTTGTTTTAGCGTTTACCACGTTTGGCGCTCTGATTGATTAACAGCTTGTAGTGGGCCAATCGGAGCGCCGAACGTCATAATCGTGTGGATCGTTAACCCCTTTTTTTCGATGGGAAAAATCATCTTATGACAACCCCCGCTCTTGGGTGGAGCGGGAGATAGTGTCAGACTCTTACTGACTAAAAAACCCATCCCGTTCCTACAAGCCTTCATACCGGGGCTCGAGCGCCCTTTCGGATAACCCTGGCCCCAGTAGGCTCGAGCGCCGATTGTACATACCTAAGTCTCGCGTCTGTACAACTTGGTTGACCTTGAAAAACGCTTAATTTTCCTTTTGTGCAGACGTTTGTAAGAAAGTTATTTGACCGAAAATTTTGGTTTCTATACATATTATTTTATATAGATATAATAATTATATTATTTGTTCTTCCTAGTAAAAAACAAAAAAAAGTTTTATTTTTATTTTTGGTAATTTACGTAAACAGTGCAATTACCGGGTCAATGAACCCGTGGCGCTTGAGGGGAGATAGAACTACACTGCATACATGTGTGCCACACACACCGATTTGAGTGCGTTGGTCTCCATACATTTTATATGCAAACTAGACTTGTAGAGATACACTTGATACACGCTACGTGACGTCGTTCTAGGTAAAAATCAGGCGTGTTGCAAGTGTGCGTCTAGGTTAACTCTGTATTTTAATTGGAGCGTCTGTCTATCTGACCTCCACATCCCAGTAACTAGGTAACACGATGCCCCTTAGCAAGACTGGAAGTCTGTGTATCCATGCAATTTAAAGCATTATTCAGTGCTTCTACTAAATTAATTAAGTTCCAAACAGAAGTTAGTTCTAAATTCTGTAATTAGACTAAATACGAGCTCGCTACATCATAATAGTTAGTTCGAATATCCCCTTTGAGAACGGAGACGTGACGTGTATAACATGTTACGTCTTAATTCAAGTCGGACAGCTGACAGTGCCGGCATAACAATGTACATAATTCTAACACTGCTTTCCAAAGCTGAAGTGGTATCTCAAATATTCGAAAAATTTCGTTTTCTTTGCATCCGGTAGATGTTCATTTCACATCAGTAATAACATCTGTCAAAACGTGTTACGGTGGCTGTCAAAGGCACTAAAAAGAAAAAAAAAATACTTGCCGGAAAGCGCAAACTTAAAACAACTTCAAACATTTTCCATGACAAAATAAAAATAAAATATATGCGTCACGTCCGAGCAAAATGGCCCTACGCTCAGCATAAGTGACGTCATTAGCACTAGTAGGTAATGACGACACTGCAGTTGGTCACTGAAGATAGTCAATAAGAAACTGTTACGATTGACAGTTAAATGATGTACACTTTTAACATGTGATAATTTGAGGTGTCAACAGAGTTTCGTAATAGCCCCGCAGGTGGCCTAGTCTAAAAACATGTAACTTAATCAATGTGCTATTGGAAAATAACGCTTTTCATCGATACTAATAACTAGCTGCCCTTCCCGACTTCGCACGGGCAATAAATATAGCCTATGTTACTCAGGGTGAATGTAGCTTTCAAATGGTAAAGTTTTTGAAATCGGCACAGTAATTTTTAAGTTTATTCATTACAAACATACATAAACAGACACACACTCTTTAAAGTATTATTACCTATTACTGTGGTCTATACTAATACATAATAAAGGAGGAAAGGATTTGACGAAAGACGCTTAAACCACCTGATGATTTTATCGAGCCGTCGCGTCGGAAAGCGTATCGCTTGGACGAGTTGCCATTAACAAATTGGCAAATTTAAACAGTCTCCGCCCCCAGGTTGGGTGCAGGGAAAAACAATCTCGAAATTCGATGTTTGTGCGGCGTCTCTCTGCAAACCATGTCCTACCTTCCAACTTGCGTCACGTGCCCTGTTAGCTGTTCATGTAGGGATCTATTGACAGCGTCAGCGAACGACGTTGACGTAGCCCATTATTAAGTCAAGCATGGATATAATTTAAAAAAAAATTGCTATCAAATCGCTAAAAAAAATAAGAATTTGTGCCTTTCTGAATGAATAAATTCCAAAACTACTGAATCCATTATTTTTTTGTTTTCACTAGTTTTTACTTTCACTAAGATTTGGAGAAGGATGAGTTAAAGATCTTTTTTTTTGTTTTTGTCCTACGCGAGCGTAACAGCAGTAAGAAATGAGTCCATTTTAAATATACGAATAAGTCAAGCTGACGGGTAATAACATTTTACAAAAACTCACTTTTATTGATTTACCGCTCTTTGTCTTCCGAGAGTAGAATAGTACATGAAGACGCTGCATCTAAATCTACGTAATCTTACGAAGCCGACGCCGACGTAGACGTGAGCGCAAACTACGTAATAATCTAATTAACATTTTCATTCTCGACGCCGTTATAACATAAAGCTAGGGTTGCTGACTTTTATTAGAAGAAATAGAATAGGTAGGTATATCTCATTTCAAAGGAATCAAATAAAGAGTACGGATTTACAAAAAGGAGTATCATTAATTTAAAATGTTCTAAAAATGTACATATGTTTGGGTACTTTTTGCAGCACATAACAAAAAAAGCATTGTTTTAAAAAAAAGTATGAATAATTATAATTAAAAAATTTTGACTCTTAGTTTACGTAGTTCAGAAGCTCATTTTTAAACAATTTCAATGAAACACTGTTCCTTTTTTCCCGCCTCTTCACATTCATGAAAATGGTAGACTTTTTTAGGTTACGATTAGGGACTTACATCATAATATATGCATGACTGGTACATAGCTAGTGTAGTAAACACTATGTAAAAAGAGTATTATAGCAGTTTTATGTATAATAGAGTACAGTACGATATTTTAGAGTACAGTTGGCAACCCTACATAAAGCAGCAACGTTTAGTGCAGCTCCGGAAATTAATCGATAAATTAATAAACACTGCATCAGACATTTTTTATATTGAAACTCAGGGCTGTCTATAACGGAAGTTCGAAAATATTGCCCTCCTTTCTGTTTTTAGATATGTAGAATTAGGGAGACCTTCGATTAGAGTACTTTTAGCTTGCAATATTTAATCATCGCTAGATAATGTACTCGCTTTCGTAGCGGCCATTGCTCTGAAGTTAATCAGTTTTAGGTTTGTATTATTAGTGTAAACTAGCTTTCGCCCGCAGTTTCGCCCACGTACATAAAATATCAATATCAATCAGCAGTAAAGCAGCTTTCTATCGGTGAAAGAATTTTAGCAATCGGACCAGTACTTCCAGAGGTTACCTCCTACAAACAAAAAAACAAACTTTACCTCTTTGTTATATTAGTGTAGATAACGATACCGACTCCCTCCGAAGACGTCGTGGATGTCGTCGAAGATACTGGTCAAGCGCGAGCCTATCAATAATGATAAAAACATGTAACACGAGTGCTGAAATATTGTGGTCCGAGTTTGTCTCGCCTGGCCATGTTCGTTCGATATCACAGCATACAGTCTTTAAAATATCTTGCTAACCGTACTATGAATTCCGGTGTTCGAGCTATTTCTCTGTAGCATAGGTAAGTACCTACTAGAAATGTGTTTAGTAATAGTACTGTGCTAAACCTGCCGAAGTAATACTTTACTATACTACTAAATAACTTTCAGTTGAATGGCACAAACACAATCAAAGTCCTAACTTCGAACTACAGTTAGTTATATTAGTTATTCCAAGACGTACTAATATAACAAGTTACTGCACATGGCTCCAGGGCGACGAACGCACTTTGTGTTCATAATGTTCCAACTTCTCATTTCATAGAACTGTAGTGTGAACTGAAAATTGTTTTTGTTCAGAAATATGTTTATGTAGGTGTGAGAATGAGATAACCTTTTATTTTAGAGGACTAGCTTCTGCCAGCGGTTTTGCCCGCGTTAAAGTAGGTTTCTCAATACAAACTTTAGACTTCCCTTTCATCCCCTTAGTTAGTTTCTCCATTTATATACTACTAGCTTTTACCCGCAGTTTTGCCCGCGTACATAAAATATAGCCTATGTCACTCAGGAATAAAGCAGCTTTCTATCCATGAAATAATTTTTGCAATCGGACCAATACTTCCAGAGATTATCTACCTCATTACAAACAAAAAAACAAACTTTACCTCTTTATTGCATTAGTGTAGATTCGATTCTGCCAGCAGCTACGCCCGTGTCAATGTAGGTCTCTTCGTACAAACTTTTTAACGCTCGCTTCTTCCCCTTAGTTTCTCCTTCTATATAGATAGATGAAAAACTTTCAATATAATAAATAATTACACAGGAGAAAGTGTGTATGTATGTGTATAAATATTATGTACGTTTGTTATTTCTTCACGCTTAAATTAGAGACACAATAGAAAGACAATGAGAGAGCAAATGAAAAAAAAAAGAGGCGTTCGCTTGAGGTCTAATAAACGGTTTTAATTTATGTTTGTTTTACAAGAAACAAACATAAATTTGTAGTTCCTGCAACCAGGCTCAAAAAAATAGGGGGCTCATTTAGATGCCAATGTATACACTTCTATAATAAACTTCCTAGCCGTATTCAACAACTAAGCCTTAATAAGTTCAAATCATTTGTAAAACGTAAACTTTGTCAAAAGGCTTTTTACTCTGTAAAAGACTATATTCAGGACGAAAAGGCTTGGGATTGACCTGCTCCAGTACCTAATACAACTGTTGTCATTTTTATTTTTCTTCTTTTGTATTTTTTAATTATTTTTATTTTTAAATGTGCTTTTCCTTTGTTTATATATTTTTTTTTTTTAAAACAATTTGATATTGATATTGATATTAAAATGACATGTATACATTTTAAGTACTTAAAGTATATATTTTTTTTTTTTTTCTTTGACATAAATATTTACTTCTCTAAATATTTTGTAAACTAACAATTTGTTTATATTATTGTAAATGTGAGGACTATGTTGATTGCTTTTTCTTTTCTTTTCAGTAATTTTAACGTATGTCTGGCAATTTGAGTGTTTTCAGCGGCCTACCCAAATGTCCTTTCTTTGGTATTGTTCGTCAAGTCGTAGAGCTCCATAGTAGTCCTAAGTTGAGCTTTTCGAATACTGACAAATGCTTACACTGATTGGACAGGTCCACTCAAATCTGTATGGTTCTTTCTTCAAAAGACCATCTCAGACAAATCTGCATGGTTCTCATGTGATTTGACCATTACATATTTACTGTATGGACTTTAAAAGAGACTTTGACCCCTGAGTTTGTTTCGGTGTTTCTTCTCAGGGTAGTCAGATAGGAAACACCGGCCTCATCTAGCATAAACTGACGAAAAAAAAAAAAAAAATTGACGTGTAAAAGTGTTTTTTAAACCTGTTTACAAAATAAATATCATTTATCATTTATCATTTATCATTTGGTTTAAACTTAGCATAAGGGTAGATTATATCCTGGAACAGAGCATAAACTTTTTATCTCGGAATTATGGGATAATTTTCTACTTTCACGCGGGCGAAGCAAGAGCTAGTTATAAATATTGTAAAAAGTAAGAAAGTTAGTGATTAAAATTTTAATTCCTGGTTTAATTATCTTGCCAAGTTAGGCTTCAAACGTTAAAGTTGACGGGAAATACGCTAGTAAATTATGATTACCAACCCGCACTGAACCCGCGTGGTGGATTACGGCCCATTCCCTCTCCTAGAGAGGAGCCCTGAGCCCCAACAGTGGGAACATTAAAAAGGCAAATTTATGCTTATTATTATAATTACAAACTTTCTCTTTAGTTTTTTATAATTTAATATCTTTACGAATTGTTCTGAAACTGTTTTAATAAAATCCTTTAAGCAAAAAATCCAATAGAAAAGGATTACGTTTGTAAAGCTAATATTTTACTTTTAACATCCTAAATCTAGAATTCTCAAGAGCCAGTTTTTTTATCTGTAGAAAGTAGAAATTCAGTGAAATTTCAATGTTCAAATTACGCTAAAATATAATTTTCGCATTCTTTCTCGACTAATTGTTATTTATTTAAGTGCTCATTTTGCCAAAATCTCACAATTAATTGCATTTTTAACACCGGCATAGTTCTTAATCATATTTAAAAAATATATATAATGTAATAGAGTTATGTAAGTATGTTAGTCTATTTTGTTTAACTATTTATTTAAAGAAACTTGCCCTGAGGAAAACTTTTTTATTAATTAGGTATTGTATAAAGGAAAATAAAATATTACGTTGTAACAAATTAAATATTTTGAGCGTCGACTAAAAACAAAAACTCAAATATTACTTTGTCTAAAAGAAACACTGGTTGAATAAGTTCATGTTAATTAAGCATTAAATACGTATACCTACTTAATTTATTCAAGGATGGACTTATTGACGTTGTTACCTATACTTATCTATTCTAATTTAAAAATATATTAAAACTTAAAATACTCGTAATAATATGTATAAACGAGTAAAATAGGATGAAAAACGGGGAAAACTCAGAGGGCATCAAAAAATTCGTCCACAACGATATCTATGGCAGCATTGCCACGCTAGATGGCAATGCTGATTCGTTGACTGAAGAAGAGTCCAGCCCTCTGGTCACGCGAAGAGTCGACCAACTGTTTACTGATATCCCGAACAACTCGATGAGCGCTCGGACCTTCGGATTATTTAAAAAAGAAAACAAGTATTTTTAAATAGGTGAATGGAGTAAAGTGACAACCAATTGGGGTTGGGGTTGTCACTTCACACGACCGTGCACTCAACATAAAAAAATACGGCTCAATTTAGTTGATTTAGCCAATTTATCGATTTGCACTATTAATACGAAAAGCTTTTTCGCAATTTTAAATTATAAAATTGCGAAAAAGCCTAACTACAGATATAATTATACAGATGTACAACCTATATATTTCAGTTATTTGGTTCTTTATTCAATTGCAATGTATGGTTTTGTACGTGTGTGTGTGTGTATTCGTTCCAAAGCAATTTTATTATAGATTAGAAGACCAATTTTGTGTTATATGAGTATAACATTTTATATTGCGTGAATGTTAGTTGAGCTGTAATTGACGACTTTGTAAGGCCAATTTATATCTATACGTGTAAAATGCGGTACACAGCAAGGGTTGCTTTTACCTTAATAAATAAATAAGCTATTAGCTTATAAAAATAGGCTATTAATTTTACAAAATTTCCATATTACAGTTTTAATGTCTGAGAGGAGGAGGTGTAAACTAACTTTGTATCCTAAAGCACAGTAAAAATAGTAATCTATGAACCCACGGAGTCTACAGTGTTCTCGCATTCACACTATAAAATAGGGCCTATATGAAATAAATAAACCTATAAAAAACCGGCCAAGTGCGAGTCGGACTCGCCCATGAAGGGTTCCGTAGCAGCAAGTAACATAATATATAAGTCTTTGTAATGTGTTGTAACTTTGATCGACGTTTTAATAAAAGTGTATTTTTTTCGATTTATGACGCATTAAAAAAAAACTACTTACTAGATTTCGTTCAAACCAATTTTCGTTGGTAGTTTTTATAGTAATGTACATCATATATTTTTTTTAGTTTTATCATTCTCTTATTTTAGAAGTTAGAGGGGGGGGACACACATTTTACCACTTTGGAAGTGTCTCTCGCTCAAACTATTCAGTTTAGAAAAAAATGATATTAGAAACCTCAGTATCATTTTTGAAGACCTATCCATAGATACCCCACACGTATGGGTTTGATGAAAAAATTTTTTTTGAGTTTCAGTTCTATGTATGGGGACCCCCAAAATTTATTGCTTTTTTTCTATTTTTGTATGAAAATCTTAATGCGGTTCACAGAATACATCTACTTACAAAGTTTCAACAGTATAGCTCTTATAGTTTCGGAAAAAAGTGGCTGTGACATACGGACGGACGGACAGACAGACAGACAGACAGACAGACAGACAGACAGACAGACAGACAGACAGACATGACGAATCTATAAGGGTTCCGTTTTTTGCCATTTGGCTACGGAACCCTAAAAAATGAGATGTTTACATTGATCTCAATTTTTGATGATGCTAGAAAAAGCTTATAGTAAAGTATATTGTGGGATGTAATAGTCCATTTTCGCAACTTAAACATCAGCCAATCAATCGATATCTCCACATATGTAAATTTAACCAGTTTGAGGAGCACCTCTTGCTGTTTCAACAGTCTCGAGTTACGTAGCCACTCTAACCAAACGTTTGCTCACAATGCACCCCCAGACGATAGGTTTATTTAGTGGTAACTACATTCACACAGTACGGTGTAATGGTATTGATCTTACCTGTACATGTTACTGTAAAATCTCGAACTACTGATAATCGGAGATTTCGTATTCTAAATCAGCCTTCATGCGTAAGAGTGTTTAATAATAATAATAATAAAGCCCATTTATTTCTTGCTTTTCTTTTACAAAGTTTAATGTATGGCCTAAAAATTATACAACAAGCACACAAAAATTTGATTATTAATATTTTTTATAAAAGCATGATGAAACTATACTACTATAATGTTGGCGAGTGTTTAATAATACTATAATATAATTTAGGTAAACATTTTTATTATTATTTTCATGATTTTCGTACTTTGAATTCTATTATTATTGGACTATTATTTGTACGTCTTTCATTGAATGTTTTTATAGTTTTAATCTTTCCAACTGATTTTTAATCTACACATGTTTTTGACAAATAAAATGTATTTTATCTTACGGTAAAATCTGAGAATGGCTGGTAAAACCTAGTTTACAAAATTTCCGTTTTTCCAAGGTAAACCTAAGATTTACCATGCGATCGAGTACTAGTAAAAGTCCAAAACTAGCGATTATCACAAATCAGTTCGGACATTTACCAGTAAAACTAGGATTTACCGTAGTTCAAGTTTTTGCAGCAACACATGTACAGAACAGCGCACATTATCGGAATGTCTGGCATGAAGCGAGATCGTCTGATGAAAGCGATGGGAAAATTGCTCCGTCTGAGATTTCAACACGTACCGCAAATTGGCTACCTACTAATGAAGCAAATCAGCTAATACTCGTACACTGAGATGGTTCTCCATTTACTGAAGTATCTCGTTGACTACTGTTAGAGGGGCATAATGGAGATTGTTTGTGTTCGGAAAATCTGTGTAGTGTTTTTTTTTTGTATCCAGACATGAACAGTTGTTATGACAGAATATAGAGGTCATTCTCTATTAGGCACTATGCTGTGAGCCATTATCTTTATTGACATTAATTTGAAGTATGCAGGTTTACTCATAACTCAATCTGGCGTCATTTATGAACTACCTGTCACAACTTAATCGACTCGGACACGTGTTTTTGACTGATAATGGGCTTTTTTTATTTAAGTTGGAAATCATTAACTGCTTCTAAAGCGATTGACTGCGGACATCTTTTAATTTTAGACAGTAAATTAACTTAATAGGATAATTCCTGTGAGATGTGCTTTTTTTAGTGGGAGAGAGCGAGGGGTATTTCCCTCGTTGATGATTTCTCATTTCTTTCTTCTTCATCTTCCACTTCCACCGCTCCGAGTGGAGTGAGAGTTAGTGTCAGACTTTTACTGACTAGATCCACCTATATTCCTTCAGTTGTCTTTTGCGTTCCAGAGCCACGGTAACTCGTTCGAATAATCAACCTTTCGAAATTGAGCTAAACGAAATAAAAGATGCTTCATTTTATTCTATATTATTCGAGTAGTCGAAAAAGTGATAGAAAAAATACGACGAAGTACGTAGACGTAGTTAATTCCCCGGACTCGTTCAATTCTTGAGGTTGTTGCCCTCTTAGAGACGAAGGCGTCCCACGACTCCCACGTTGTTTGCAGGATAAAGATCTATCAAGAGACTTTTTGAAATTAAATTGATCGTCTATTCCCCAACCTTGGCCACTGAAATAATCATTTTCTCAAAATCTGTCTGAATATTAAATTCAATTAAACGAATGTATCTTTTACATATCAGTTCAATCAAAGAGGTTTTTTGCTATGTATGATCAAGTGAACATTTTCTTTTCATGTTACTTGGTGTGGAAACAGGAGTCCATCGTAAAGGGATGAATGGGTCGCCTTATTGTAATGGTTACCCCGAAACATTCAATGGGTATTCTCGTACAATGTTTTATTTTATTATGAGACACATTTTACTTATCTTTAGGATATCTAATCTACTTTAATGGGTTTTACTTGGGAGATTAATAAATAAACATGTAGCTTTTCAAATAGCTAATATTTTAAACTTTAAGTACTGGTTAAAATTGATATTGCGTAGGTAGGGACTGTGATACCTGACCTAAATATAAATGACAACCACCGAGGCTCACCTCGGTGGTTGTCATTAATTAGGCAATGCGATGTAACTTGTAACACTCAGTTCCTTTTAATAGTTGTAGCTTTCTGGAATTGACTAACGTGACGTTTACATCTGTTTATGATCAATACTGTTCAGCCTCAGATGCCTACATTAGAGGGACAAAATTTCCCCAAAACATGACGGACAACGCTTAATCTACGTGACGTTGCAACGTTGCCCAGTGTTCTACAACTTACCCCCCATCACTTTACGAATTGCCCAACGACAGCGTTGCCAGGCGTCCTGATAAAGCCAGACACGGTCAGGCTTTTAGTTGTGTGTCCGGCCAAATTAGGCGGAGTCCGACCTGTACCAAATGTCCGGCTAAATAGAATAGTTTTTCCGGCTTTTCGGCTTCAAGTTCTGGCAACCCTACCCAACGACATGCTTTTTTTTGGTGGGAAAATCATCAATAACAACCCCCGCTCTTGAGCCGAGCGGGAAATAGTGTCAGACTCTTACTGACTAAAAACCCACCCTGTTCCTTCAAGCCTTCATACCGGAGCTCTTTCGAAACTAACCCTGGCCCCGGTAGGCTTCGACCCATCTGGGCCCCAGCTGTTGCTGACAACTCCTTGAGGCACGCTGAAACAGTGCACGCCGTCGACGACTTAGGCTTGATCCTGACAGTTACCGGACGGTCGGACAGCGAGCTACCCTTGCTCACTGTCTACAAGCCCGCGCCTACGGTGGCTGGAAATTGGGATCGGAATCCGGGCGGTGGCGAGAGCGCCATTGCCTGATGCGGTCGACCTCCTCCTTTGCGAGAGTTACTGCTTCGCAGAAGTCGGCGACCGTCTGCACGATATGCTCAACAACATGTACCGCGTGTTGTTGGGCAATTTGACAGCGTTGCACGTCATGTATGGAGACTTTCTTTCGTTTATTTGGGGTTTTAAAATAAACTTTGACGGAAACTATAAAAAAAAAACTATATTAATCTTGATGCAGCCATCTCTAAGAAGTTTTAAATAATGCTATACCAACAAGCCTACGAATTTATTATGTAGATACTTTCAAAAGAAAAGCTTTAATAAATTCACAGTATTTTTCTCTAGGATAAGCTTCATTTATTCCCATTTAGAATAACAACATTAACTAAGCAAATACGAAAACACAACAGTCGGGATGAACGAGCAAATTGAGAGATTAAAAAGACAAGCCGAATTTATTTACAGAATCCTTCTAGTGCTACGTAAAATTTTAATTAAGTACCTACTTATGTATAGCGTTACTCTGAGGGTTACTTTGGAATATGATGATACCGCAGTTTCATCTGCTGATTATACTAGAGATTTGCTCATCTTGTTAACTTTACAAACCACTGACATTACTATATTATTATCCTTTTGTCTAAGTTAATTTAATGAGTCTCAGTTTAAACTCGCTCGTCGACTTTTCTCATTTCAGTAAAAATGTGATGAAATAAACTGTAGGAAAATAATGTTATTTAATTTAATATCTAACTCCACAATCTTCTAAGGTAAGGATAATGAGATTTAGTACCCGGGTAGGTGTATTATTAGAAAACTGACTGGTACTTATGCACTGAAACTTTATTTAGTAGATAAAAATATAGTTAACGGCACGAATATTGAGCGCTGGCTTCAAGTTGCGCAGAAGTCAAATATATTCGGTCTCTTTACGCGGGGATCACTCGTGATTCATTCTCTGCGCTTGCTGCATGTATCTAACAACGACGACGATTGGCTCGCTAATGTATGGGATGCGCAAAGCGATCCCCACTCTGACGCCGAGCGCTCAATATTCGTGCCGATAACTATACTAGCTACTGGCAGTGGTTTTAGACGCCTCAAAGTAGAAAATTATCCCAAGGGAGTATATATTCCGGGATAAAGAGTATCTCTGTACCTGCGTGCCGAATTTCATCTAAATCTGTTCAGGCATTTGTGCGTGAAGATGTAACAAACACACACAAACATTTACCTGTAAAATATTAGAGTGATATAAAGAAATGGTGTTTTAATAAACGATCGAATCTGAGTCTTAAAGCTAAAAGGAAAAAAAGGATATGAAAAAAGGTAAAAAGAGGCATGAAACAGGACCGCGGCTCAGCTGCTATTCAACTGCCAGCCATAATCTCACTCCCTGTGCGCCTTTATAGAAATTCTGATGAATGCAGGGGATTAACTTTGCCAAAAGACACGTTCAACGCGTACTTACGAGAAAAATGTAATAATATTTGTATTGGAGCTGAACAAACTCAATCTATACAGTGATTGATAATTCGATTCAGTAGCTTGTTTTGGACTGCTGGCTGGGATTGATCGAAAGAGTTACGAATGCCCTGGAATGCAAAGGGCAACTGAAGGACGAAGACTTCCAGCCACCGTAGGCACGGGTTTGCGGACAGTGAGCAATGGGTAGCTCGCTGTCAGACCGTCCAGTAACTGTCCGGACCAAGCCCAAGTCGTCGACGGCGCACACTGTTCCCGCGCGCCTCAAGGAGTTGTCAGCAACCGCAGGGGCCCAGCCGGGTCGAAGCCTACTGGGGCCAGGGTTATCCGCAAGGGCGCTCGAGCCCCGGTATGAAGGCTTGAAGGAACGGGATGGGTTTTTTAGTCAGTAAGAGTCCGACACTATCTCCCGCTCCGCCCAAGAGCGGGGGTTGTTATTGACGATTTTCCGCCCCAAAAAAAAAGGACGAAGACTGACACACCAGTTTTAGAGTTAATTTGCAAAGGTATAACTTCGATAATTTTCGGGATTTTAAGTTTTTTCTTAGATCTAGCAAGGTTTGCACATTTATTTTCATACCTTTATGTTTTGCTTGAGGCATTTTCGTCTAGTCAACCTTTGGGTGATGCATAGAAGATTAGTGGTAGGTGCAATATAAGAGAGAGAAAAATGTGAATATTTATATAAAATGTGATAAAGAACTGACGCTACCATGTGTATTTTAATCTAAATCCGTGAACATGTTATTTAATCACAAAACTAATCACATAATGAGCAGTGGTGACCGAGTAGTAACGGCCCCAACTTACGAGTTGTAGGTCGTGGGTTCGAACCCAACCAGGCGCGTTACTTTGTGTAACTTATTTCATCACCACTGCTCTCAAAACGGTGAAAGAAAACATCGTGATGAAACCGGCTTGTTCTAGAACCAATAATTGGAGGACATGTGACATTCACCAACCCGCCCTGGGCCCGCGTGGTAAATTACGGCCCATTCCTTCTCCTAGAGAGGCTGCCTGAGTCCCAGCAGTGGGAACATTAAATAGGCTGACGATGATGACTTCACACAAAGCCGAGCCGACTTTTTTTATAACCGTGTGGCGTGTCTTTTGTAAAAAAAAAAACACAAAAACCGTACGAATCAAGTCGCGAATAAATTGCTAATATTCCATTTCATACAAACGGAGCTCAAATTGAACACAGCATATTTCAGGTACTGTTTCATTATTACAGCGATTTGTCGATTCGGAATAAACATTCGTGATGTATTGTGTTCATTCAACATCAACAGACTGTCGAACAGTTTACATATATGTATATGTATGTACCTACCTATGTACATCCACGTAGTCAATTTACAACATAATTTTTGTATGCGAAACTTGAATACAGTTTGGTTAGAATGAATAACTGAATGGATTCCAATAGTTTTTACAGCATGTTATATTTTTTCCCAAAAATATTTAAAAAGTTACAATTTGGACACCACCGACATTAAGTACAACACAGTTCACGGCAGGTCATAGCGGGCATTAGGACAGCAAACTGGGTGCAAGTGCAAAACAACCGGGCATGGATGGCCCGTTGACTATGTATTTTTGCTGACATAACAAGCTTATAATTTTGTGAATTTCATGACACAGTTATGAAATTTTGTACATAGGTAGATTCTTTACATAAAAATACTAAGGTAGACGCCAGATACCGTGGAATAACGGTATCTACTACATTTGTTGACATTCTTCATTTCAAAAACGGAAATAAAGACTTAGCCATTTTGAATCGACATGTATCGATTATCTTATTATATTATATATCGATATCATAATCGACATACATCGTGATCCTTTACATGATCTAGTTATGAAAAGCAGTTCATTGCTTGTTTTTCGCAGAGATATTAGGAAAAGGTCAATTTACTTTATTCCATGGTTATCTGGCACCTTATACACCACTATTTTTAATTATTACAAATACTTAAAGGGCTTATAAGAAAAGCCCTTTTTATTTTATAAGTAAAATCTCAATAAATAATATTCATAAACAGCAAAGTTATTAGCGTTGGTTTATGTCCCAAAATGTCACTCAATTTATGGAAATATTGTGCACTCCATTTATGAATGAATAAGTGACAATTATTAAGGAAAAACACTGCCCGCAGTATTTTCTACTAGCAATTGTTATGTTTGATTGATTCTATGATGAATTTACCTTTTCGTGGTCAATTTTAGGATTTCGGTTTTTTCTACTATTGACTACAAAAATATGATCAGTGACGGGTAGAGAGGACAGATAGAGCCCCATTTTTTTTTGTACTAATAAAAAAGTAGGATTTTATAGACACGTGTTTTGGGTTTCACATATATTTAATAAACTAAAACTAATGTTGCATACGTAGGTACAAATTATGAATGAATAATTGTGCGTTCTCGCAATTTGTATCGTTGTGTAATATAGCAGTCATAAGCATGTGATGCACAGCACAGTGAAGTGGTATGATTGCACATTATATCGGATCGAATTGGCGCCAGTTTCAATTAACTGCCCGTTATTTCTGTTCCGCTCCTGAATCGCGGCGCATTGACCGAAGCGTTTCAGTAAAATTAGCCGCAGATTCGCAAACGTGCACTATACTGCAGTCATGACCGCGATAAAGTTATTTCTAGTTGTAAATCGCGTACGACCACTTTAACGTTACGATATGACTGAAACATTTCATCTGTGTAGTCCTTTCTTAACTATTTTAGGGTTAACTTACCGGTTATCCGGGTGTCCCTACCTCAAAAGGAAAGAACGGAAACCTTATAGGATCACTTTGTTGTCTGTCTGTCCGTCAGTCTGTCAGTCTGTTTGTTTGTCAGTCTGTCTGTCAAGACATAAAACCATATACTTAGGTCTGTGATCCCTTGAAGCTATGAAAAAATGAGACTTCATATATTCATTACAGACAAAATATTCTTTATTATCTATTAATAAATCGGCAAGGTAGTTATTTTGTACACGAGAATTTATATTTTTAAGTGTTTGTATCATGTACATAAATAAATAGATAAAGTGGCTTCTCAATGGCGTAAGTAATAATTAAGTGGTAAGGCTGGCAAAATACCACGGGAAAGTGATCCTTTTCTTATGACTGCTTTTAAGAGACCATAATAATTTACTTGAAGTTGTATACATATTACATTATTCTGAGCCCAAGGCCTCTTAGTGGTGGGGCCCTCCAGGCAAGGGGCCCGTGGCATTTTGGCACCCTTGCCATCCTACAGTTACGCCACTGCCTTTAAGTGGGAATACTATGCCTTTTTCGCGGCGTTCCCGGCTTCTAACCATCCGTAACATTTTAGAAGTACCTAACAGGATCTAAAGTGCTGCAAACTTATGGTGGGTGTAATATCTGATACGTGCAACTACCCCATAGAGTTGATTTCGGACTGTTGGAACTTTATTAAGTATTTTATAATCGAGCGAACTTTGATATCTTGATGTAGGATTCTGATCATTTTAGTTCCTATAAAATTTGCAAATGATCTAGATCAAGGGCTTGACGACCTCCCTCACTAATCCACGGACCAGCCTCGGAAAGTACCTTAACCTTTAATTGATTCAAGAGGCTGATTTTATTTAGCCACTAGAGTCTACAGTTTATGGCGATAAGTCCCCTCTTTGGTGACTGACTTAGATTAGAACGTAGGAGCCCAGTAGGGCCCATGCCCGCTAGAGCCACAGGGAATTGCTGGGAAGGAAACCCGCGGTCTTAGAATGCAATGAGCAAAAGAATGATACAGGTGTGGTTTTTTTCAGTAAAAGTAGACACACCCCCTCATTCTACTCCAAAAGCGGGTGAAGTTGTTGAGTGATTTCCTACCTCAACAATATAAGAGTCTCATGTGTCTAAAACATTTAACAATGACAAATAGCTTTTTTATTCGCAAGGGATTTAAATAAAAACTGTTTATCCAAAGTTGATATATTGAAAGGACAAATATCTCAATCGATACATCAAACAAGACTCGCCGGAGGGAAATAAGTGGATACGATTTGTTCGACTCGGATCCTCACAAGCATGGGGACGCTTCTGAGGAGTGCGAGATTGCGTCACGTCCGTCACGTTGGAGTTACACATCTCTACTCAATGTCATTGGTCCATTCATATCTCAAAAATTGCGAGGAAAAAGGAATCCCTGGATACTCAATTGCGTCATTTCATTGGTCCATTCATATCTCGAACACCTGCGAGAAAAAGGGGAGAAAGGACTAAATATTTTTTTAATGATAGATAAATCGTTGGAGCAGTGGTGGCCGAGTGGTAATGACCCCGACTTATGAGTTATAGGTCGCGGGTTCAAACCCAGCCGGGCGCATTAGTTTGTGTAATTTTTTTCGTCATCACTTCTCTCAAAACGAGAACGAGAGGCGATCGGCATGTCCCAGAACTAAAAATTCGAAGACATGTATCATCCACCAACTCGTGCTGGGCCTGCGCGGTGGATTACGGCCCATCCCCTCTCCTAGAGGGGAGGCCTGAGTACCAATAGTGGGAACATTATAAGACTATGCTATTTATTTATTTTATTACAGGTACTGCACTAACAGTTAAAACCAATATTTTTAGAAAATTAAATCTGATGTAGTCAACACTGGTTCTATAATAAAGCTTGATTAAGAGATCTTGATCATTGTTGACTAATAGAAGAACCTTATAAAAAGTATCGAATATAAGTATTTTTTAAATGATTAATTATTTTATAAAATTCTCATGTCGTCGTTTGACTTTTTAGACACAGGACAACTTCTAGAAATTTTGGCATAATGTTTTCTAATACCCACGTTAATGTTTATTTTTGTATACATTCATTCATAGACTCATTTAAATGATACTTATTTTTGATACTTTTTATAAGGTTTTTCTATTAGTAAATTAAGATCAAGATCTCTAAATCAATCTTGATTATTGAACCAATATTGACTACATCAGATTTCATTTTACTTTTATAATTACCTAAGTTGTTTGACTTTTTTGACTCTATCACTAAATATTCTGACAACATCATACTATATTTTGTATACTTTACACTATAGAAGCTTAGTGCTTTGTTAAGTATATAGACAAAGTCCTAAAAACACGTAAAAACGCTTAGCAAAGACACGTCTGGTTTGAGGCTTTATGAAAACCAAGTCCTTCCTTCTCTTGTCAGATGCCAAAATACGCTTATTCGCCTGAAAGTTTGGGAAATTGACCCGGCTTATGTCTTAGTTGGAATTATAACTAATTTTATTGTTAACTAGCTGTGCTCGCGACTTCGTTCGCGTGGACTACAGGATTTTTGATATTATTTTTTTTTAAATAAAAATAAGCCTAAGTCAATATTACAAACAGACACTCTAAGTTTATTTATATGTATAGATGTATAGATAAAAACTACAACAAGAACAACTCGGAAAGATGTGGTAAATCTTTCTCAAATTGACCTGAACCCATTTTTAATATAATTTCTATTGTGCTTTTAAGCTTTATTTCACTTTTAATGTTAATTTCACTTCGTATAGTTTGTTTTTAGTTTAAATTTAATAATTTTATATTAAAGTAGATAGGTACTTGTAGATACATATCATTACTTCTATGGGCATTTGGTGCTAATCTATAAGACATTGTAATAATAAAATAGATTAGAGACCTTTTGATCTATGTGGTATTTAAGATGGTGCATATAATGATTTTAATTTCAATATCATCATCATATCAGCCGAAAGACGTCCACTGTTGGACATAGGCCTCCCACAAGCGATTTAAATTAACCAGCGATAGCGATTAGCGATGTTAATCTATTTTGTATTAATTTTTATTTATTGCTTTTTTATATTTGTTTAATGTTTTTAATTTGGATGATTATTATACCTGAAATAAATTATTTTAATTTTTTACTAGCTTTTGCTCGCGGCTTCACCCGCCATTTTATATAATAAAATATAGCCTAAGTATGTCATTTAGGAATAAAGCAGCTTTCTATCGGTGAAATAATTTCAACAATGAAACAATCGAATCAGTACTTTCATAGATTACCTTCTACAAACATTAAACAAACTTTACCTCTTTATAATAATGTATAGATTTAATTTATAGTTACAATTGTTGGTAGACCAACAAAATAATTAATTGATAAAATACGTACCCCACGTAATTTCCTGTCAAACCTTCATCAACGGCGTACATCTCTAACTTGAAGTAATTTTGTCGCGATGATCCCATTAACTCATTACAAAGGGAAAGCCGATTATTATTAATTCCGTTTAAGTCTATGAGACTGTTGTTAGCAGATAGATTTCATTATTGGTAATCAATAGATTAAAGCGTCTTGAACGATGTTTGTTATATCGCCTTGATCAACAATTGGAAGATAGTAAGAACCTCGGGACATTTTTTTGAAATGTTCGTTTACTTAGATACTAACTGACTCGCAAATGTTCTGAAACCTTTTTAACTAACTAGCTTTTGCTCGCAGCTTCGCCCGCGTACATAGAATATATGTCACTCAGGAATAAAGCAGCTTTCTAACGGTGAAAAATTTCAGCAATCGGACCAGTACTTCCAGAGATTACCTCCTACAAACAAAAAAAACAAACTTTACCTCTTTATTATAATTAGTGTAGAAGAAAACTTGCCTACGACCTATACCTCAGACCTACTAAATACATACAAAAACGTCATAAAAATCGATCAAGCCGTTTCGGAGGAATTCGATAACAAACACTGTGACACAAGATTTTTATATAATAGCTTTTAGTTACGACTTCGGATTTCGGGGCTGCGGGATTGGTCGAAAGAGTCACCGTAGCACTTTTTTTTAGATGGAAAAATCATACAATGATAACTCGCGCGCCCTTAGGCGGAGCAGGAGATAGCGTCGTTTTACTAACTAAAAACCTTGTTACTTCGTTTCCTTTCGTACCGGGGCCGAATCTACCATTCAGAAGCACATCCTTGGCCCCATACCCAGCGCACGTGGAATCACCGTGGCGCAGGAATGCCATTATGGTTTTGGTCATTAAAAGTCTAATACTCCCTTTCGCACCACACAAAGCGATAGAAGAGGAAGATAAAGTAGAAGTAAGTGGGAAATCATCAAGTTAACACTATTTGATGACTTCCCACTAAAAATGTTATATTTTTAATTGTTATTAATTGTTATATTATCTCTTTATGTATTAGTTTATTATTTTGTAAGATTATTTTTGTATTTTATCTATAGGCCTTAGATGCCTGATAATAAAGAATTATTATTATTATTATTTAAAAAATCCTGTCTCACAGGAATCATGCAATTAAATTAATGAATTATATGTAACACTAGCTTTTGCCCGTGACTTTGCCCGCGTACATAAAATATAGCCAATGAAAGTTAGGAATATAGCAGCTTTCTATCGGTGAAAAAATTTTAGCAATCGAACCAGTACTTACAGAGATTACCTCCTACAACCAAAAATCATAAAAAAAAACTTTATAAATATTATATATCTTTAATATTAATGTAGAAAACATGTCCGTGAATACTTCCGCCAATCATGGCCAATTAAATAAAATTAATAACCCGCCTGCCTTTGTCCGGATGCAAATTTTAAACAAAAACCTTCATCGTGTATGTTCTCTATACTAGTGAAAACGCAATCAAAATTCGTTGCGTGTATTAGTAAAAGATAGGGGATAATGAGACAGACACAGACAGCCATTTTTTTTATACTATGTACGCGAGATTTGAACTCAATTGGTAAAGAAAGAAAACGAAAGAAAATGTGTTTATTTGCGGCAAACATGGCGCACATCTTAAAATAAAACAGATAACAATTTCGACTAAAGTAGCTCCTAAGTAGGATATGCGTCACATCCGCGCAAAACGGTTGGTGCTCAGCAAAATGCTGGGGCTCGTGTAAGACAGAGCCACAGCGCTGATTTTTAACCGACTTCGAAAAGGTTCGGCTGAATGTATGTTTTTCTTTTATGTATGTTCACCGATATCTCGGTCAATTGTGGACCGATTTTGAACTTTTTTTTCATTGAAAGGTTAGGCTTCTAAGTTGGTCCCATAGAAATATTGTTATGATCTGATCATGAACTTCTAAGATATGGAACAGAACTTCTCATAGAATCACAGCAAAACTGCTTTGTTTATACGTGTAGTCGATGACTGACTGTCAGAAAAGGGTGGGGGGGATTATCGAACTGATCTGATGATGAAGCCAGAAGGAAAAAAATAAATTAATGTAATCTAACCGTGTTTGGGATTATTAGAATCGTTATGAGATGCACTGTGGCTAAGTATAAGTTATTTAAGTTTGTCTGAGGGGTACTTTTTAGTGGTGGTACCATAACTAAAAAGTGTAAAATAAAAAACTTTTTACAAAAAAAATAACCAACTTCAATGTTAAAAAACACTGAAAAGTATGAAATAACTTTAATTTCGGAAGTCGGTGTTAAATAACGAAGAGACAAAACTATTATAGAAACATCGACTTCCGAAATTAAAGTTATTGAATAATTTGCAGTGTTTTATAACATTGAAGTCGGTTATATTTTTTATTTTTTTGAGAAAAGTTTTTTCATCACCAGCCGTCGTCGACGTACTAAGTAGAGCCCGAATAAAAAAAATTGTGCCTTAATAGGTTTCGAGAAAATCGACTTCCTAAGTGGGCGGGTTCGGTAATCACACCCCCGGCCGCAAACCTGATTTGACAACTTAATTTGATCGGGTAAAACGCTGAGATTTGGCATGGAAAAGTAATAAAAGCTCTCTTTAAAACACTTAGGAGTCTGAATTATTTATCACTTACTTCTTAAGGCGTGATCAATAATTCAGAATACAAATTGATTTATCGGTAAACACAAACACATCGTTTATAATTTTGTTTTTCGAAATGAATAAACACGTAAAAGCGTGTTAAATAGGTAGTACTTTTGACGGGATTGAAACCACTTCTCCATATACGATTCTTGAAGACTAGGTATTAAGATACTTTCAAGTAATTTTTTTGTTAGTGTACCTACTAATCACTGCCAATTATGTACTAATTTGTCATAGACCCCTTACAGTTCTGCGCAGACCTCTAGGGGTCAACTTTGGGAATAATTGTACAAGAAATAATCTCTACCTACTAATATTATAAAGAGGTATTTGTAAGTTTGTATGTAGGGGGTAATCTCTGGAAGTACCGGTCCGATTGGTAAAATTTTTTCACCGATAGAAAGCCGCTTTATCCCGGAGTGACACAGGCTATATTTTATGTACCTACGCGGGCGACACCGCGGGTAAAAGCTACTACTATATAAACAAACCATTTCATTTCTTTATTTATATATACATATATACATACAACATTATTTTTAGTATATGCGAAACCTGAATACAGTTTGTTCAGAATCAGTAACTGAACAAAAATATTTAAAAAACCGGCCAAGAGCGTGTCGGGCCACGCTCAGTGTAGGGTTCCGTAGTTTCCCGTCCGTCACAATAAAGTGTACCCACATATGAGTTTAAAAAAATGCTTGCTACGATTATACTACAAACTTAGTCCAGAAATTATTTTGTAGAACCCTTTTGTCTTTTTTGTACAAAAACTGTTCTTTCCATCAAGTTCAAAATAATTTTCCTAGAAAGTCCTTATAAAGTTCTACTTCTCAGATTTTTTTCATATTTTCTAAACTAATGTTCAAAAGTTAGAGGGGGGGGGACACACATTGTTTTTTACTTTTGGAGCGATTATTTCCGAAATAATTGACATTATCAAAAAATGATTTTAGTAAACCACTATTCATTTTTAAATACCTATCCAACGACATATCACACGTTAGGGTTGAAATTAAAAAAAAAACACTTTTTACTTTACGTATAGGGGGGCTACCCTAATAAAATATTTTTTTCCAATTTTTATTTTACCACTTTGTCGGCGTGATTGATATACATATTGGTAGCAAATTTCAGCTTAAGCGAGGACGGACAGACAGACAGACAGACGGACAGACAGACATGGCGAAACTATAAGGGTTGTTTAGTTTTGTTGTTTAGTTGTGGAACTAGTTGACTACGGAACCCTAAAAAGGTCACAAGTTGGACACCACCGATACTAAGTTACAAAACAGGTCATGGTAGATCATAGCGGGAATTAGGCGCCAGCGCACAGCTGAGTGTGGAAGCAAAACCACCCCTCAGTCACCCTGGCACGGTAACCATGTTTTTGAACGGACAGCCAGGTAACATAACAAGCTTATAACTTTGTGATTTTTCATAATACGGTTATGAAATTAGGTAGGTACATAGATAATTTACCTAAAAATACTACACACGTGTCTCAGGTTTCGTAAAAAAACAAAACAAATGTTGTATACTAGTTTAGATGTCTTGAATGCTACGTTAATTAACATTTTTTTTATCATAACATTTGTGCATAAACATCCATAAACATTAACGTTCAGCGATATCACATCGTCGGCAAACAAAATTGTGTTCTGAAAACGTGAAAATAGAAGGTCTAAGTGTGTCCTATTTTTAGCCGTTCGCGTGATGTGAAATGAATAGAATCGCGTGGGTGTGTGAGAGTCTAGTCTGCACGGACCGCTAAGAAATTGCCACCAGCAATGAAAACTGTTTACAACACCTATATACACCTGCTTGCACTCGAGCAAAATGCTTGCACAAAGTAACTTTTAATTCATAAGGAGTCTTTCAAAGGGTTTACTTGTGACTATCAAGAACTTTTACTTTGTGATCAACATGGAAATATACAACGGGTGAAAGGCTATTTGTAATAAGTGACGTTTTTAATGTTTAGCAGAGCGTTTTAAAGATTAAAAAATTAAAAAAAAACACCTATAATAAACTATTTTTAATGAATTGATTATTTTAAAATACAGCAAATCAGTTTTTACTAAAGATCATTAATATATCGTTAAAAAAATGGTTAAAAAGAACGAATAAACGGCGCATAATATTTTATCATTTTTACGTAATTTTAATGTCTATTTTTCAAATTTTTCATTTAATTTTAATTTTATGTACCTGTGGTGTGGACTATGTCTGAAATAAATTATTAATTAACAAAAAAATATACATACAAGTAAGTAAGTAAGTAAGGCAAAATGACTTAAGCACCACTCACTTTAATAATAATTGGACGGAAGCAAAATAAGTGCGATAACAAGCAATAAGGAGGAATGGAAATATCTATACCTACATAAAAGTCTTTTCCTTCCTCCTTGCTGCTTTTTATTGACAAAATATTTTAAGCGACACTGCACTTATTTAGGAGAGGATATTATGTAGAGGGAAAATGTTTTAAACGTCTTTGAATAAAAAACTGTGATTGTATATACAGCTTAAGTGGAGTTCGAAAGAAGAATAATGTCTCAAACCAAATCATACCGAACAATATTCAGTTTTATGGCTCTTTATTCATTGACATTCTAAATCCAGTATCCACACTTAGATGTCTATTGTATCAAGCGTCAAAATAACACTCGGATTTAAATGGGACCCTGATCAAACGACGTAGACAAATCCGCTGATTCTATATAAGCATGAGAATATAACTCAATTTCGCCCTTGGCGTCGCTTAATACAAATAGCCTTTACCCGTCGATATAAAAACAACTTTTCAGTAAATACCTACCTTCATTTTTGAGTCCGCGGCTTAACTCGACTAGATGTATATGTACCTATAAACAGCTGCTTTCACGCGATTTTAACTTTGTATCCTTTTTTAAAGGTGGGAAAATCATCCAATGACATCTCCCGCCCTAAGGCGGAGCATGAGGGCGCGTCAGACTTTTACTGACTAAAAACCCACTCGTTTTTCTTCTTTACCTTCGTCCCAGGGCCCGGGGATTTCACTTTCGCACTTTCCGTGGCTCCAGTACTCTTCCAGCCTACTACTCTGGGCCCCTGCACGCGTGGAACAATACGCGCTGTCGACGACTTGGGCTTTTTTTTTTCGATGGGAAAAATCATCTTATGACAACCCCCGCTCTTGGGCGGAGCGGGAGATAGTGTCAGACTCTTACTGACTAAAAAACCCATCCCGTTCCTTCAAGCCTTCATACCGGGGCTCGAGCGCCCTTTCGGATAACCCTGGCCCCAGTAGGCTTCGACACGGCGACTTGCTACCGAATGGTAGGACGGCGAACTACCCATTGCTCGCCGTCCGCAAGCCCGTGCCTTCGGTGGTCGGAAATCTTTATCACGACGGCTGGTGCGTGAGGGCCGCTCCCTCGCGCGTGCACGTGCAGCCTCCTCCTTTGCTAGCATTACAGTCGTAAGACATTTTTATTCAGGAGTAGTTTCCCTCAGAAATATGGCCGATAAATTAAAAGGTCATCCTGTATATCTCTCGCTTTATTTATCATCGCTCCGAGCATTTCCTTTTCACATTACGGTTATAAATGGTGTTTATACACCAACCTATGTTTTTTTATATAACAATATAATTTGTCGCGAAGGCCAACACGCGTGTAATACGTTCTCATTGCCTCAGGGAGGATGTCCAACAAACCGTATATATAACAAGATTTATACACGTATCCAGTCGGTTTAGATCGTGTTTATGTGCTGTGGATGCGAAATGTAACTAAAATTATGGCTCGCCTTTGTGGGATACGGTATGTCTTGTTTTTGGGAAGGAATTCGCTATAATACAGTGGTGAAAAGAGCAATCCTTACAAAACTTAGGTTTAGAGATCCGTAGGTCCATGGAAAAAAGATTAAAAAGGATACCCGTGGTCCTAAAACGCATTAGGATCTTAGGTGTGATTTTAGTTGGTAAAAGTCTGTCACACCCTCTCGTTATACCTTAGAGCGAGAGAGATATCCTACCATAAAAAAGGCAGGGGTAGGCATCCTTGGGCACGCGATAATTGTAGCGTTAAGTCCCCTCCTTGAGGCATGGCTGAAAAGACCTCACGGCGTCCTCACCTTCCACGTGACACAGCTCGATTCTTTCTCACCGAACTCGGTCAGTTCGGGGAGTTCCTGCACCGGATTCGTACAGAAGTGACGCCAGTAAAAGTCTAACACCATCTCCCAGCTCTGCCCAAGTGATGGATGTCATTGGATGATGTAAAAAAAATGGGTAGGCACATAAACCTCCCTGCTGCCCCTACAACCTGCAGTGCAACCAGATTTTAATCTACTTAAATTAGATAAAACTATGATGACTGTAAAATATAGCAGGTTCTACAAAATCACCAACCACACGGTTAACATTTTCATAATTTACATTTATTAATTGCTTTTTATAATAGTGTAGTAGGTTTAAAATGTGAAACTGTTTCAATAATGTTAATCTATTGAAACAAAAATTATTCTATATATACATATATTTGATACTCGTTTTCATATTCGAGCGTTCTAATTAATTTATGTACAAACATTCACTGATTACTATCAATTTACTAGCTAATTAAATTATAACAAAGTCTTTGTTCCACTATCAATTAACTATTTTATCGCATTTAATATTCTAGCAAAGAAAACCGCACTCTTCTTCGAAGCTTTAATATTTGCTCACGGAATATTAACGAACTTTAATATTTTCTATCTGTTCATTATAAACTTTCGCCCATTATAGGTACTTCTAAGCTTTACATAACAGATACGATGCTTCAATTATAATTTTTTAAACATACAGTTCATTCATTACGTAACTAATTAATGTTTTGTTGTTTAATTAAAAGTAACTGTTGTAGAGAGTGAATTTTGACTTTGACGTGGGTTTTTAGTACATTGAAACAATTAAACAGTGGTAAAAACTTGTTCAGAGAGTTATAAAGTTTATCAACAACGTCGAAATCCATGCGATGATTACAAATTCGTCTGTTATATCATCAAGCTTCAAATTTTTAAATTACGGCCAAAAATTAGCGTTAACACCTCATTGTTTATGTATTCCTAAAGTATTTTACGGCAGTGAGAAAATTATTTTAGATTATAATCTGTATTAAACATAATTTATTCATGAATTTTGCTACACCTTCGACTTGATCAATTTATTTTAGTCTTTACCTTCTATATTTAATGGATCATTCAACGTTCAAATCGTGTTTGGGGAAACTTTAAGATGTTAATAGAATGATTGATTGATTTATTTTGTTAAGATTTCCCAAGAGTATCTTATTTATTTTCCATTGTTGATTATTTGTTCAGAATAGTTAGTTGTTTTGCAACTCAATACCTCTGAGCTCTTATTTAACAGTAGAAAATGTTTTTAATGGGTTCATTATTAAAAAATGTTCTCAAATACTCCATACGACACATTGAGTGTTTTTATTTCTGGTAAAATTCAAAAAGCTTCGTTTCTAAAGTGATGCTATTTAAATAAAGATTATCGGTATTCGGCTAATATTCGCGTTATCGCGACAAATGTAGCCAACGTGTGAGTTGTCGTCGGATCGCGAAGTATTCAAGCGAACTCAGATATCTACTTGTCGACATTTACAAGGCCGATATATGATTGACCGCTAATGCAACGACATCGCGTATTTTTATCGCGACAACGCAACATCAAAATTCGCGCGGCAATGTACCCACAATACTATCGCATCTTTCTCAAACAAAACAATTCAGTCACCATCACTGGCGCACTTCTGTAAAAATAGCCGTTAAGCACATAATATTCTTCACTGATGCGTCATATTTGATTGACGGGAATTGGTAAATAAATTCCGAAGTGCGGGGCTCTACGCTGTTTCTATACACGATTCTTTACCTACATTAGAGTTTTTATTATTATTATTGACTAGCTTTTGCCCGCGGCTTCACCCGCGTACATAAAATATAGCCTATGTCACTGAGGAAAAAAGCAGCTTTTTAACGGTGAAAAAAAATTAACAATCGGACCAGTACTTCCAGATATCACCTCCAACAAAAAAAAAAAAAACAAACTTTACCTCTTTATTATATAAGTGTAGATAGGCTTTTGTTTGACCACCATCTCACCTGATAGTAAGCGATGATGTGGTCGACGATGCAGCACGCTTGCCTAGAAGTAACCTATTCACTCTTGACTTAAAGACCCCTAAGTTGTAGCTATCAGGAAACACAGACTCCGTCTGGGTATTCATTCGTTACACCCTAGAATGAGCTTTGCGACTTGAAAAGATGAAATGTACCTGTAGATACCTGTGTATCTACTGGCCGGCAATAAGGAAGCGCTAGCAGGGTTGTCACGCAGACCAATTCTGTAGGAATGCACTTCTATCTACATTTCCGAAATTACTTTACCGTTCGAGCAAAATGGAATCCAATATGATTTCCACTCAATTATCGTTTGAAATAGTTGGCGATCCAAGAGTTGTTTGAGGGATTTTAGAGCTTTATTACGGAGTACGTTTACGTTGAATAGTTGTTTCGTCAAATTTTGATGTAACTCATCATCAAAATTCGACGAAATAAATAACTTTGATGGAAGACTTCGACAACTTCCCGGGGTATATATATTTCGCCTCATTATGCTAGTTATTTCTGAAGTTTAAAAGCTTTCTGAATAAATGGTTTATCAAGTGTCAAAGAGTCGTAGGGTTTTTCTATATTGTTTAACCATTTTTTTTAAGGTGGAAATTATCCAAAAACTTGCCCTTATCTCCCTCGTTCCAGCACAGACCGCCCTCATGCTCCGCGCAGACTTTTACTGGCAAAAATCACACATATGTTTCTTCTTTACCTTGCGTTCCAGGATCTACTAACGTAGTAACTTTTATCGCAGGAATTTATACCGGCAAAAACTATTTTATCCTAGCCAGCGGCTTCACCCGCGTGCAAATTGAATTTTTATCTGGAGTAAATATACGCACGAGACAAATTATACTCTATGTGCTATTCTAGAATATGGTCTAACAGATTCCAATGAAAAGTACACCATTTCATTCAAATTTGTTTACCTGTTGGAGCGTGAAGAAGTGGCAAACATACTCACACACACTCACAAACTTTTGCCTTTATAATATTAGTGTGAAAAGTGATATTTGAATCTAGGTCACGAACTACCGTTCTACCATTAAAGCTTGGTAAATTAAGAAAAAAATCGTTCAGACTTTCAAATTCAAATGTATAATAAATATAAAGTAACATTTATAAATGAGTTTGATCACATCTTGCTTTGAAGGTTTCAAATATAACTTTGTAGTTAGCCTACCATACAGAAGCAAATTTGTGGCAATGCAATTGCGTCTATGTTGGGGAAATTGCTTGAATATTAACGTAACTGGAAAGCCAATACAATTCCCTTCCGGTCGGTCCGCAACATCACCCGTTGAACATGTTAAATACTAATACTGCCACACACCAAAGGTTTGATATCGGACCCAACTAAGGATGTAGATGAGGTCCGGAATGAGGAATTTAGACCCCAAATATTCAACCCATGAATATCAAATACTGTCCCAAATCATAGATTAGTTGTGGGAACTTTTCCGTAACTTTTTCATGTTGAATTGGATTACTTTTTCATTAGGTTGGGACAAGAATTCGGACCATTTTTAGGCAACACAAATAAAAAAATTGTATGTATTTTCCGATCCCCTTTCTTTACTATTCAGTACTAGCTTTTGCCCGCGGCTTCACTCGCGAACATAAAATATAGCCTATTTCACTCAAGAATAAGGCAGCTTTCGATCGGTGAAAAATTTTAGCAATCGGTTCAGTTCTTTCAGAGATTATCTCCTACAAACAAAAAAACAAACTTTACCTCTTTGTAATATTATATAGTGTAGATGATAACGGTAGAGTCGTCATTATGCCGTCAATTATTAGATACGATCAGAGGGAAAATGATAAGTCCATTAACTACGAAACAGCTCGGGTGTTTTCCTGTAACAATTTGCCTACGTTTAAATTTCAGCCCCTCGGGACAACTGGGGCCTTCATAAAAAATGTAGACGGGCGTCTCATGGGTGCAAACACTTACGTCAAATGCTATGAACAAAGTTCCGGGATTAAACGCTCGTCGTCCACTCGCCGCTTAAATGTGGGGGCGGGCGCTCACCGGAGAGCAATCAAAACTTGAACCTAACTTGTTCTGTACCTAGGTACGCTTTATGATATTCAATAGGAACAGGTTCGAACAGTTCTTTTATTTTATCCCAAAAACGAATAAAAGGTACGGTTTTTTTTTCATAAAATATCAGTGAATACAGCCGAATAAATCCTAAGCTGTTATGAATGCTTTGGACTGAAATCTGAAAACGCTTAATTTTAGGCCGAATTTTCTTTTAGCTTCCACGTACAATAGAATCGGTTCGTTGCTTTTCTGAGTGTTTAACCAAATAGTGCTTTCAATAACTTTTTATCACAAGACTTAGGTCTACTAGTGATCCTCATTTCCGGCCACTGTAGGCGAGAGCTTGCGGACGGTGAGCAATGGGTAGCTCGCTGTCCAACCATCCGGCAACCGTCCGGACCGAGCCCAAGTCGTTGACGACGCGTAGTATTCCACACGTGCCTCAAGGAGTTGTCAACATCCGTAGGTGCCCAGCATGGTCTAAGCCTACTGGGACCATGGGTGATGCGAAAGAGATCCCCGGGACGCAAAAAAATTGGCAAAACAGGAACAGGGGTGGGTTTTTAGTCAGTAAAAGTTTGACACTACCTCCCGCTCCGCCTAAGAGCGGGGGATGTCATAGGATGATTTTCTCACCTAAAAAAAGGCCTACTAGTGATCAGTAAGTTTGTTATGTAATATAACGTAGTATTAAATTGAGAAGCTGACGACAAAATTACTATCGTGCAGATCGTTTGATCTACGAGGTCAAGGACGGTAAAGAGGACAGCTATTAACATATTAACACCCCTTCCTGCTTTAAGAACACTTTGAACCGTCACTTTTTATGTACACACTAACCTCTACCAACGACCTCAACCCCGTCGCTACAGAAAATATATGCCTGTCGCTTAATGTTCTATGGTGAAAGAATTTTCTTAAATCTGTTCAGTACTTTTTGAGTTTATTCATTCGGTTTAAAAAGATCTTTATTCCCATTAAAACAATTCATCTCATGTAAGTGACAATTATGTCACTTACATGAGAGCATTAAATTTAAATAAAACAAAAAATAGTAATATTGTCCCAGATTGGGTACATGAAAAATACATTACACTACACACATTACATTACATTAGGTACTCGTACAAACAAAAGTACAAAAACTTTAAATAAGTATATTAATCTGTTCTATTTATAATATTTATATAGCTTACCTGTGGCAGAAATCACATTTGCGGTTAGTGATAAAAATACAACAGTTGTGAAAAATATTGTGACGTCACAAACCCTAGGTACGTGATAAGGCTGCGCGTATCTGTGTCTCTCTGATATCATAAAGTCACGCATATACACCAGTCGACGACGGCTGGTGCTGAAAATCAGCGCTGTGGCTCTGTTTTTCATGAGCCTCAGCATTTTGCTGAGCGCTGGCCGTTTTGCGCGGATGTGACGCATATCTTACGTGCTACTTTTAGTTGATATTGTTATTTATTTATTTTGTTATGGTATGCGTCATGTTTGACGCGAATAAACTCTTTTTCTTTCTTTCTTTCTTTCTTCTTTCTTTCATATTTGGGTAGTTTGCCTGTAGGTCAGAATGCTTTGCAAAGCAATGTGATGGCCACGTGGTTACCCCGGCGTGGGTACACCGGCGTGGGTCCCCCGGCGTGGGTGCAACTGGATGCATTTACATTGATGTTTCAGATGAAATTGGTTTCAGGATTGAAGGGGTTTACCGCAAATAACTCAGTCGAATCAAGCTTCTAGGCATACAGCGTTCCTATCTAATCTGAACAAATATAGTTCTCTATGAACAGACAGATACACAAAACAATCTGTATGTGTAAATAGCGAGGAATCCATTACAATCAAGTAAATGGAAGGCCACAAACCTAACAGTTGGGATAACAAAGCACTTTCATATGTAATCACATAAGGACACGTTGTTTTAGTGTTAGCTCAAAGCGAGAATTAGAAAGGCAATTGTGTTAATCCTGTTTTAAGTGTGTAACTCTACGGAATGTTTAAGCGAATATCAACAAAGTTAAACCGCACGCGACGCGCAACTAACGTAATATCTTGTGGCATATTCAAATTATAAACGCAGCGGAAATGTTGAATTTTTTGCCCCCTAGTCCTAGAGGACATACAAACGAATGAACCCTAGTTTTTATTATAATCTGGCCATATATAAAGACTTATAAGTAATCCTTATATCCTAAACTAATAAATTGTCTTTACAGAATGACACTTCGGTCTTGTATTTATTAGGTAGCAATTATACTACATTACACTATTTACCATTACTAAATACTAACTCGAGCGGTCCAAATATTTAAATGATAACGTTTTTACCATCTCATCTCGTCATCTTCTGAGCAATGTATTTTTTTTTTAATCAACGCTCGACTTTTGTCTTTACAAACCTTTAAAATGGAGTATGGTGAGAAGGTTGACTAGGCTGTGGGATTTTTCTACAGAGTTACCGCAAACCTGAACAGCAAAGGACACCTGATGGAACACAGATAGGTTTTAGACAGCAAAAGTCTGACCGGGAGGAGGTTTTTCATTTCCAGCCACCGTAGGTGCGGGCTTGCGGACAGTGAGCAATGGGTAGCTCGCTGTCCGGCCATCCGGTAACAGTCCGGACCAAGCCCAAGTCGTCGACGGCGCGCTCTGTTCCCGCGCGCCTCAAGGAGTTGTCAGCAACAGCAGGGGCCCAGCCGGGTCGAAGCCTACTGCGGCCAGGGTTACCCGAAAGGGCGCTCGAGCCGGTATGAAGGCTTGAAGGAACGGGATGGGTTTTTTAGTCAGTAAGAGTCTGACACTATCTCCCGCTCCACCCAAGAGCGGGGGATGTCATAAAATGATTTCTCCCAACGAAAAAAAAAAAACCGGGAGGAGGTTTTTTAATGATTTCCCATCATAAAAAAAATCTTATAAATTACTTAGTTTTTTATTTAACAAATTAAGGTATTTAAAATTTTTTGCTTTTTGTTAACAGTGTAGCGACATTTATACACATAGGAACTAAAATTCAAAATCCTGCATCGCGGATTTAGAGTTCTCCGGGCGACTAGAACATAAATAACAATCTGAAATCAACTATCAGGCAATTGCCCTGTCCAGACACCACACATGTCTTGCTGGGGTATCCTCCTTTATCAACAAGTGTTTTGCGGAACTTTACACCCTATTCCGCATATCTCTACAACAGAACCTTTTCATTATTTTGTGTTCTTGCGCTATATCCAGTTGTCTGATTGATACAGCAATAAGACCGCCATTATACCCATTGATTTACGGGCCACGGGCAGTGTGAAAGTGAGAGCCGCGGCCCTGGGACGAAGACAAAGAAAGAACAGAAATGTTTTTTTTTATTTAGTTAAAGTCTGACACTCCCTCCCGTTCCACCCAAGAGCGAGGCATGTCATTGGATGATTTTCACGGCTAAAAAAAAACCATTGATTTAAGTGTCTGTTTATGTTGTGTTACTACTGTAGCGTACAATAAAGTTTCTTCTATCCTAACCCCCATATTTTTTCTCACCAACAGACAGCAACTTCGTGCTGGGCAACGCGCAGGTGCCGTGCTACCCCATCGTGTACTGTTCGGACGGGTTCTGCGAGCTGACAGGCTGGGCGCGCGCGCACATCATGCAGAAGGGCTGCGCGTGCAAGTTCCTGCACGGGCCAGACACGCGCGATGAGCACCGCCACGAGATCGACACCGCGCTCGAAGCCAAGCATGAACTTAAACTAGAACTCATATTCTATAAGAAAAATGGTAAGTTATTACGGAATCCTATGACTACAAAAGGGTGTTTTTAATATCATGCGGATTTCATCTCGCATGCAGGATTGCTCCGCATGTGAACACCTCGCAAATGTCCATCTCATTAAAGTATTTATTGGTTTACGTGAAATACGCACGCGGGACAATTCCTCATACGTGATGAAATCCGCACGATATTAAAAACACCCTAAATCTATATAATAGGCTACCACTTATAAACTAGTAATGTATAGGCACCGCCTAAATTGACAGTTGTTGATTGGGTTGCCAACCATACCAACTCTAATATAGAGTTTAATATTTACTATATTTTTCGGAGGAGCACTTTATAATCTATAAACGCAATCGATGTCTTCTTAGTAATAAATTAAAATGTGAAAGAAAACCATTCTTTAAACTGTTAGGTATAGGTATCTATTTCAAAATATTAAAATGCAAAACAAGTAAACCGATTCCTTCCTCATTTTCAACTTCTAAAATCAGACAGATAGGCATTTTTTCTTAATAAAATTGGCAACATTAGTTAAGGAATTTCCGTTAGTTTGGTACTTTCAAAGTGTCAATAACAGACGTTTCCTAATCCCAAATTCGTGAGTTGCACTAAGGGAACTATCTCAAGTAATCGACTGTGATAGAATTGGACTAGCGGGCAAGTTAGTGCAATTCGAAGTTAGTCGAATTGCACTAAATTACAGTATATATATTGTCATATTTGCGCGAAACATTTTAACTTAATTTTTCTTTCATTTTCATAGTAAAAGCAGCAACAGCAATATCTGGCAACCAGCAATATAAATATGAAATAATTGTAAACTACAATAACCATTAAGTGAATTGCCTTTTAAAGAGCGAAACTCAATATCGGCGAGAAGCTTTTCCGTTGAATTGCAATCGTGGCAAAGCAACGAAACCGTTTATGAGCTTTTGCACTTTTGTGTCCACATCGGTCGCATCGAAGTTTTCTATGTGCCAGTATTTTTTTTTATTATCAAAATACACCTGCGTTCGTAGCAAAGGTTACTTTTTTTAAACGTGTATGTACTTTTATTTGAAATGGTAGATCGATGCTTCATAAAATAAAACTGTGACATTTTTCCTCTGATGTCGTTGGTTCTAAACCACATGTGCATAAATGATTCGCTTATCTATTAATATTTATTGCGCAGTGACATGCACAGCTTACGTCACACGCTCTAGTGATAGAAGAACTAAAGACATAGTTAAAGCCATCTACGTAATAAATTAAAAAACAGGTCATAAAAACTCCGAGATATTAAAAGAAAAACGTTTAATTCGACCCTCGATCCTTTCCATAATGGCTTTGCAAAACGTCGTCTATGCCACAATCGTAAACAAAACCAATAAGAGGTTTACGATTCCATTCGACTAAATTAAACTTTTACAAGCAGCCAGCTGTTCCTCGTCAGCAGCATTAACTGCCTTCAGAACGACGCTCCAACACCGTATTGAGGACCCACTTTAGAATGACGTCCGACGAGCGCTTCACGGAACATTAAAGTCTCGAACAACCAGTTCACAAAAATTCGAAGCTCCATTCATACATAATCAATGTTTCTTAAGGCACTCCTTTCCTTTGAATTTCAATAGAAATTAACATTCATTAACTTTACAGGATCTCCCTTTTGGTGCCTGCTCGACATCGTCCCAATTAAGAATGAGAAACGAGAAGTGGTTTTATTCCTCGCCTCCTTCAAGGATATCACCAACACGAAGATGGCCGCCATGAACACTAATGAGAACTTCGACAGCGGTGAGTGCCTTTGTAATGATGACACTCGAGACTTGTTAACAAAATGCAACCCTCAAAAAAATTATAATAAGTACATTCTAAATAGTGACCTTATTCCAAAGGCTTCCGAACACTTAATGAGATGTTTCCAAGGATGCTGACAGTTGTGCATTTGTATTGACTCATCACTCAGCACGTTGTTCTAGTGCTCTAGGTACATCTATCAGATAGCATTAGATTGAGCTCCTGTAGCTCCCCGTTGCCTAGCGAGTTGCCAGCATCACGGCACGGTAAAGTTCCTTTATGATTGTATCGTACCCACTGTGTAGCCTTTAAAAACTAGTCTGTAGCTGTCTGTAGACAGGCAATAAGTCTGAGTAGAATTATAAATAGATTTAGTGAGTAAACACTTCGTAGAGACAATAACTCAATTGTTTTTCTTTGTATCTACAAATGCATCACTTGACTCAACACGTTTTAAGTTAATGAGGACAAACTTAGCGCCGATCTGTTAGCAAAGGACCTCGTTCAATAACTGTATGTAGGTGTAAACTTAATAGCAACACTTTATCTAGTTTTAAAGATTTTTTTATAATAGTTTTGCTTGTTTTTAACAATAAATCTCTTTTAAATGATAGCTCATGCTCCAAGCGACATCGTGATTTGATTTTATTTATCACATTATTGTCAAAATGTTGATTCTAAACGAATACACATTTTGGAAGATCGATATATTTGAATTCTGGCGAGGTTTGAGATTAGTTTGTTGGTTCCGCAGCAGCGGCACCAGCAATGTTTAATAAAACTTGAAGCATGGGCTGTTTGTTCAAGAATTCAAATAACCTTTAAATACCGCCAACTTTTATATCAAATTAATTGAAACCACCCTGTATTTCGATTTAACTTTGAGGAATAATAATGACTTACCTATAACATTTACTAACCCCTGGTTCAGTACATCTGGTTAGAATGAAAATGTCGCCAGTTTGCGTTTTATGAATTATTTCATGGTCCATACGCTGCGCAAAACCTTCGTTTATTTTTCTAGTTTTATTTAACAAGAACATTTTTTTTCAATGCACATTTACATAAACAAACATTCGTGACTGTAAATACAGGTGGTTCGGAATGATCAAACACGTACCTATTCATTCATAAAAATATGGAAATTTATTTAATAAACAACTTTTTACAGCAATTGTTATTTGTTCTGTACCAAAGTAGGTACATATTACGTACCTACGTACTTTTGAACAAATGTCACCTACACATAAAGTCAGACTCAGAATAACTTTAAGACAAACCTTAGTGTGTTGTGTATCTGAATTTTCATATTTGTGAATGCACTCACGATAGTCATTCGAGGGAAATAACGTTAAAAAAAATAGTTCATCAATGAATCATTTATTCTCTGCGGAAATCGAATCCGTGGCACAGTTTACAATTGCCATACCGTCCGTATAATTTCGTTCAGTACCTATCTATGTTGAATCTGAATCAAAATTCTTTGCAAAAATATCAAAGGTGAATCAACTGCCTGTATTTTCAGTTAAACCCATGCTATACCTCTAAACCCTAGACTAGACCAATAAATACTCTTTTACTTTGCAGACTGCATGCAGTATTGCACGATAATATTCTTTTAACTAAATATTACACTACTTTGAGAATATTATTTTGAAATAAATTTAAAAATGTATTCCTAGCTGTTAACCTTCGAATTTATTCTGTTGTATTCTGTTCAATTTTTAATACATGGCATGAAGCTTTAACAGTCAGTTTTGATAAGGCTTTAATCAAATTCTCCTTAATCCGTTAGCTTATGCTTTATGTAGCGGTTTGTAGTACGAACAAACAGATTTTAATATTTATAGTATGGATGTAAATGCCAAAGAAAGTACTATTAAAGTCGAGCATGCTCTCCAAGTTAAATAAACTTTGTGTTTTAGTATCAATGTTTATTTCAGTTTAGTTGTTCTTTTTGTAGATTCTGTAATTAGTATTAAAATAACATGTATAATAAAACCATATTCTTTCAAAATATACAGGTACCTCTTCTCTGAACGTATTATGAGAAAAACGTATTTTCAATTTTGTAGCTTTTTTTTCAGTAAAATTATGCACGCGTGTGCAGTTATATTCTCAAAACGAAATTCGATTTTAACCTTCTTTGAAATTCAACAATTAAAAAAAAACCCGGCTTGTAAGTAATAAAAATATGAAACTATTTTTTTTTAGTAGTAAAAAAAATAAATAGTTGTGAAAAATAAATACTAATGTCGTTATGGCAATAATTTTTAAAACGATTAGTATTTTAAGACTATTTGGCCAGCTTTGAAGGTTTTATTTTTAACCAACTTAAAAAGTAAGAGGTTATGTTACAAACTAATAACATCAAAACTTGTATTAAATACTCTTAGTACGAGTCTTTAAAACCTAAAACGAATAGAATTGGAAAGTTTGAATTAAAAGCTGCTTTAGTTTGATTTTTAATAATTTTGGTTAAAAATAAGAATATCATCAAAAATAGAAAAAAAATAATTACTTTACTTTGGAACAAGAGGTCATTTTTTTGTTTATTCATTTAAAATATTGAAATAATATCAGTGATAACTTAACAAGCGAGCAAATTAATCTTTATTAGTTTTTTTATCTATAATAAGATTTCATTTTTTTGTTTTTTGAATACTTACTATTTTATATTTAATTTGATTGATAAGATAAATAGACAAAAATTTTCGAATGAAAACCTCAAATAACAAATATGTAATGTTAAGAAAATAATATTAAGACGACACTGCTGAGTACTCATATCAGTTTCTACGTTTATTGAATGAATCTCAACACAAAGCAGCACTCCGGCTGGATTCAATCAGCCAAATGTGTTAGTCTGCGTCCATCTAGGGAATTAATTCCAACGAAAAAAAAAACGACATCTTCCACGAAACGTGACATATCGATTAAAGCAACCTTTTTTTTCAAAAGAAGTTTTTGAAAACCATTACCAGAATTTAATTTCATGAAAACTATAACTGCTGTCCCCCTAGCCAAGTTACAACCGTTTCTCTAGCGTCGAAAGCCTCGAGTTGTCTACGCCCCCGATTCTTTTGTTCTGAACACATGACTAAGCGTTGAGATGACGTCATTCCCATACATTTACAGTTTTCTACTAGCGTTAACGATTGTAGGTTATCAACTTGGCTAGGGTTACTGAATATAAAAGTTTTCTCTTTAACCGTTCATATTTAACAGTGGGCCAAACGGGAAACTTTTCTTTTAATGAACACAATTTAGAAACTAAACTAAACAGCTTTGTAATGACTACAGAATGCGGCCATTTTGCGTAATTACAAAAAGTTTTCGAGTCAGAAGAGTGCTTGTCTACAAATTGAGGATTAAGTGATCCGTCCTCGGCTTTCGCTGACTGCGCTCTTAAATACCTTTTGTAAACGAAATTTTAAATAAAACTCCGGTTAATTAATCAAATATTTACATAAAAATCTACATCTCTTTTTAATTACAGGTAGGTAGTAGTTGTAGCGGTCATTGAACTGCAGAAAATTTAGGTAATATCTAGTTGATTGTCATTGTCATACTCGTAACACAGTTTTGAAAAGCTATTAACATCAAAATTTTTGTTGTGCAATATTTTTTTTAATAACTAATTTAAAAAAAAGATAATCAACAATTAGTTAATTTAAGATAAATTGTGACTGAAATTCCGTAAAGAAAGAAGAATATACTAGGCAGCGAAGCAGCCAGAAAAAAAGTGTTGGTCTTTTAAAGTTAAATCACTTTTGATGACAATAAGATAGACAACACAATAGCAAAGTCTTCTAATCGTAAATATTGTAGTTTACACTCTCTTAATATTTAGATCCAATTAAGTATTTAGATAGTTTACCCTCGCTTCCTCGTGCTTTTGACATTTTATCTGTCTCGTTTCTTTACCCTCTATCTCTTCATACGTTTTACTAATGTTCGTCATGTCTTAATTTTATTGATGTACTGATTTCTTAGTAATCTTTATGGTTATGATCTACATACATTTCAATTGTCGCACCGTAGGCTGCTTGGTACTTGCTTACTTTAATTTCTGGCGACATCCTGTTTTTGATACAAACTCACGAAAGTTCTAAATCACAATAACCGCATCATTAAGTTTAGTATCTATTGCTCAATATATTAAAAATTTTAATCATAGCCGATTTGTTTATCGTAATATTCATGGAAATGGCTTTATAAAACCCAAAAGTTTTCGCATTACGGAAATGCCGATAATTTTATACTTCGGAATTTTGAACTTTCGTAGTATCAAAGCAGCATTACTGCCTACTTACAAGATTTTCTTATTTAAAACGTGGAAAGATAATATTCTTGTATCTAATTTACGCAGACATATTTTCCCCGAAAGTCCTTTTCACTGGGATATTTCAATACAGTGATATACAGCTAATTACGTTAATGTTAATTATGAGAAATCGAGAAATACCTTTTGCACGGTTTTATAAGAAAATCTCTCTTGGGGCAAAGTTTCTTTATACTAAGTAGAGATTACTCGTAGCTGGTATTGGCCAGTGGTCCAATGTGTAACAGGGTGGTTTATGCATGCAGGAGCCGCGATGCGGCCTTCGGCTGGCGTGGTCACTCTAGCGTTATCCCCATTTGTACCCGCAGCGGCACTCTTGGGCGCCCGGTTCCGCGCTGAATCTAGTTGCCTACTTCCAGACCCGAATGGCAATCTTGACCCCGAAGCGCCGTCGCCCGCGAACATGGGCAGGCGACGCTCTAGGGCGGTACTATACCAGCTTTCAGGACATTATAAACCGGAGAAGGGGAAGACAAAACTAAAACTCAACAATGTTAGTAAGGTAAACGTTTACTATTCAACCAAGAGGCATTTTAGTTTTCGGCCGCACGTCGGTACTCGGGCGCCCGCATCCGATCCTTCCGGTCTCGGAGTGATCCTGAGTACTCGAGAAAACTTTTCATGAATTAAATATGGTGCGGACGCCGAAATAATTTTAATAACAGTTGGCTGTTGAGAGCTGCAATAAAATTATGTAAATTATTTCAGAATCTATTACACTCATCGGACCCTCCGTTGCCTGAATATAAAACGTCAGCATTAAAAAAGTCTAGATTTATAATATCACACTACGGGGTCTTTAAAACATTCTGGGATTGGCTGATCCTCATAGCCACGTTTTATGTGGCCGTGGTGGTACCGTACAATGCCAGTTTCGTAGACGAGGGCCACCCCAGGATAAGTGTGACGAGTGATGTCGTGGTAGAAGCGCTCTTCATTATCGGTAAATCACTTCAGTAACTCTTTTATATCCTATATTGGAAAGTTTTACACCTCATATTTGCGTTTTGCAGATATAGTACTCAATTTCCGGACGACATTCGTAAGTAAGAAAGGAGAAGTAGTCTCCGATTCTAAGGCGATAGCCCTTAATTACATCCGGAGCTGGTTTGTGGTGGATCTCCTGGCGGCGCTGCCGTTTGACCTACTTTACGCGTCGGACGTGTACAGCGGCGCGGTGAGTTAACACAAGCCACTAATTAATGTTACAGCCTTATATTACATTTATTATTTAACACAACCTGGTACACAACCGTTTCGTATCAAATATCTAATGAAAATAAAGACCTTGCTACTTTGAAGAGATGACAAATTAATACTGTACTTTGTTGTCACAGGAGTCGACACACGGTAACGTGCATTTAGTAAAATTAACGAGGCTGCTGCGACTCGCCCGGCTACTACAGAAGATGGATCGATACTCGCAGTACTCGGCTTTGATACTGACGCTGCTAATGCTCTCTTTCACTTTGCTGGCTCACTGGCTCGCCTGCATTTGGTTCATCATAGCGGACAAAGAGATTGAAATTCACAAAAACGAAAGCTGGGACTTGGGTAATTTTATACGATTTAAAGCTTCGAATTGAAAGGAGATCAGAATGTGGCCTTAAACGAACGCTCTTTTAAGGTCGCACTAAAATACGTTCTCTATAAAACATGCTTAAATAAATCTACTCGATATAAATTCAGCAATCCGATTTTCGACTTGCGCAAACTTCAGCAGTGAGATACATCAATGAGATTCTCGGAGATAAAACTTTTTTATTGGTTCGTTTGGGTGAAGTGGAGTTGTTTAATTCAAGGATGGATAAACAATCTGGCGGAGCGGCTGAAGGTGCCGATCCCGAACATCTCGCACAGCGAGAGCTACGTGACGGCGCTCTACTTCACGTGCTCGTCGCTCACCAGCGTGGGCTTCGGCAACGTGTCAGCCAACACGCTCGCCGAGAAGATCTTCAGCATCATCACCATGCTCATCGGAGGTACATACATATAATATAATATTCCACAACTATCACACAACGCCATCTAATCCCAATCCAAGCAGAGCTTATGCTATGAGTACCTACTAGACAGCTGATAAACATATATATTTCTAAATACATATCTACGCTATCTACACTAATGTAATAGAAAGGTAAAGTAAGATTTTTTGTATTTTTATTTTTTTGTATGTAGGAGATTTTTTCACCGATAGAAAGCTGCTTTAATCCTGAGTGACATAGGCTATATTTTATGAACGCGGGCAAAGCTGCGGGCAAAAGCTAGTCATAAATAAATGATTACAACCCAACAGATTTTTTTTTCTTTATTGTTCTTTACATTTTCTTTCTTACATTTGTTACAATAAAAACACTTGTCTGAAACCTTTTAAAGGTTTATGTGAAAAAGTGGAGGTCGAGAATGACATGAATGAATGTGGTGATGAGTGGAGTGGGGAATGATCGTGCTCATCACACAAAAATTTGTCTTAAATGGCATAGCATTTAGGACCACTATACATCATCGGTAATGATGCACATTGTAGAGTCGAAGCTCCAAAGCCTTGAGCATCGCCGCCGAGTTGCTAGTCTGTCGGTTTTCTATCGTTTACATTTCGGGGAGTGTGCACTGGAATTGCACAATCTAATTCCGCCAAGTCCGTTCCATCATCGGACCACACGACGTACAGCGTTGCGCCACCGGTACATGGTAGACATCCCACCCATACGCACAAAACGTTTTGCGAACACATTTATTGTGCGTACAGCCAAGGCAAGGAGTGGAATTCCCTGCCGGAATCTGTGTTTCCTGATAGCTACAACTTAGGAGTCTTTAAGTCGAGAGTGAATAGGTTGCTTCTAGGCAAGCGTGCTTCATCGTCGACCACATCATCGCTCATCGCTTACCATCAGGTGAGATAGTGGTCAAACGCAAGCCTATCATTAATAAAAAAAAAAAAAAACACTAACCAGTAGACCAACAGGCCTACACTATTTTCACACCTGTTACTTTCTTGATGAGCCACGTCTTCTGTCTTTTGAAAAGAACGGTTCTGTATCGCTCCTGTTATGACTCGAAAGCAAAGGTAAACACTGAAAATCAGTTTACATTACTCAAGATGCTTACTAGCAAATCATGTTTTATATAAACCTAAACTAAACACCATTACATAATAATCAGATTCTTTGATCGATCGTCGGTATTTCAATAATATAATACATTATTTTTAGTTTAAAGCTAAACCTGAATATTAGTTTGTTCAGGATCATTATCTAAATGGATTCCAATAGTTTTTACACCATGTTATATTTTTTCCTAAAAATATTTAAAAAGTTTTGAAGTTCTGAGTTGAGGTTCTGGAGTGGCGACCGCGCACCGGAAAACACAGCGTTGGGAGGCCTCCTACAAGGTGGTCCGATGACCTGGTGAAGGTTGCAGGAATCCGATGGATGCGGGACGCACAGGATCGTGCATTGTGGTGACGCTTGGGGGAGGCCTATGTCCAACAGTGGACGTCTGTCGGCTGAGATGATGATGATTTAAAAAGTTTACAAATTGGACACCACCTACAAGACAGGTCACGGGAGGTCATAGCGGGTATTAGGTTCCAGCGAAAAGCTGGGTGCAAGTGCAAACCAACCCCTCAGTCTCCTGGATGACCCGATGACTATGTATTTTTGCAAACATAATAAGCTTATAACTTTGTGATTTTTCATGATACAGTTATGTGTACATACTCGTAGATTCGTTACATAATAATACTAGAAACATGTTTCTGGTTTTGCGTATACTTAAATTGATGTGGCATAAGGTTTATATAAAACTGTCAAATTCAAATTTGGAAACCACTCACAGCGTTGAAGTGGAACGTAATGAAAATTAAACCATGTACCTATTTATTCAGGCGTTCTGAATCAAAACGGCGCGTAATAATTAATGTTTAATTACTAAAACACGCAGTTAATAAACACGGGAACTTTTTTGCGGTGACCAATCACGAGCATAAAACCACAGAGACAACCTCATCGCCACTTCATACTAGGAGCCTTACCATAATGTGTTAAAATGTCAGTCGAGCGAGCGAGAAAGAAACGGGGTGAATAGGGACTTAGGGGTGAATAGAGACAAAACTTTGGTTTGGTTTTTCACTTTAATACTATAATATCGGCCTCTAACAAAGCATACATTTTTTAGAATAATAGTTCATTAATAAATTGATAGAGTTAAAGTTTGCTGCAAAAAATATTCAAATATCGAGAAAATACCCTTTAAAGTTTTGTCTCTATTCACCCTTAAGTCTCTATTCACCCCATTTTACTGTAATGCAGCTGTACACTGAAGCTTACCTTTAACCGTTCAATTTAGGTCGTAAAATGGATCGTTTTAAGAGCTTGTGGTAGGGCCTCAGGGATATTATGGAGCTTCGTAACCGTAACCGAAATAATCCGATATCAGAAATAAATTAATATCCGTTATCGAAACGGATATAAAGGTTTCGGATAAAGGCGGAGTCTTAATGATAATACGACTTGTTTTGCTTTTTTTGCCCAGCCAAACAAATGATAATGTATAGACTAGATATTAAACAAAAAATCAAATCATGCTATTTTTATTTTACTATCATAATTTTAACACTCTGTGTCAAATGCATTGTGTGATAGTTGTGATGTTATTATTATTATATCATAATCCATAACCGAGACTCTATTGGATAATCCGAAATGATTTCATATAACCTTATGTCGAAATCAGTAAAAAGACCTGTTTTGAGAAAGACAAAGAATGTAACTTGCAACGAAACTGAAAAAAACAATAAAATAATAATTAACACAACACAAGCCCATAACACAAGCTCTGCTTAGCTTGGGACTAGACGGCGCTGTGTGATAGTTGTGGTAAAAAAAATAAAAATAATTAGGGGTCTGTTGTAGTAGTAGCTATTTTAATAGTAGCCATACTGCACCAGACAAGCCGCTAGGTAGTCAAATACAAATGTCAAAATGGGCCTTTTATTTTTTGACAACCTTAATTATTTCTACAATACTGGACGGAACGAATAGGTACGGAATTCGTATCCTGATTTCATACCCCTGACCGGGATGATATGTGTTTCATACAGACAGTGGCGTAACTATATCATCTGAGGCCCGTGGCAAATTCATTAGATGGGGCCCCCGATAAATCACGTTACGTTGTGATTTCATTTTAATTTTTTTAAATATTTTTGGGTTACTTCTTCTGAGCTCGCGGCCTCTAAGACCGGGGACCCCGTTGGCCCTGAGGCCCTTGGCATTTTGCCAACCTTGCCACCCCATAGTTACGCCACTGCTACAGATAACACGTGTATTAAATGACTTTCCCCGTTCCAGCTCTGATGCACGCCGTAGTATTCGGAAACGTGACGGCCATCATACAGCGCATGTATTCGCGCCGGTCCATGTATCAAAGCAAGTGGCGGGACCTCAAAGACTTTCTCAGCATAAATCAAGTGCCGAAAGAGCTGAAGCAGCGGATGCAAGACTACTTCCAAACTATGTGGTCGTTGAACCATGGCATTGATATACACGAGGTGAGTTGCTTTTTTATAAGTGGTTGGTATCTATAAGTTAAGCATTAGAAAGAAGTAATCGATAGACTGCAACAATTTGCCTGCTGCGCTCTTCCCGAACGATTATAATTTAAGTGTCTTTAAAGCTCGAGTGAATAGGATCTTAATAAACTAGTGATCCCATCAGGTAGGATTGCAGTAATTCAATTTAAAAAAAAAAAGTAAAGAAGAACGAAAAATATTTAATTTGGCACACATAGATACAAACAATATACATAGAAACAACATGTACCTACTTATACTCCATCGGTTTAGGTAGTTAACTGAAGGGTAAACAATCATGATATGTCTAAATTATATAAAGATACCTAAATTATTATCGTTCGAGAAGAGCGCAGCAGGCAAATTGATCCAGTCCATCGATTACTTACTCTAAGTTACTTGTAGGTAAACGTTTGGGCGATCTAACGTGTCCAATGCTGTTTGTATTGTTACTATTTATATCCATGTTACCTATACATATTTTAACTAACATACATCATACAGTTACAAATTTACATCTGTTGCAGTCATTATGATTAATTAGGAATAATTAGCGGTAATTATTATAATTAATCGTGAACCGTTTGTCAATCATTGGACCGAATTCGCAGAGTGAAAAAGTATAGTACGGTTTTATTTGATTTTATATTATTAATTATTAACTTTTGCCAGCGGCGTCGCCGGCGTCAAAATAAAATAACTTTTACCAGCGGCGTCGCCGGTTTAAAATAAAAAAAGCAAGCAAGTGCGAGTCGGACCCGCGCACTGGGGCTCCGTACAAACTTACCCATGAAAACAGTTGAATTCCCGAATTGAGTTACGAAGATTCTTTCGAATCGCACAAAAAGTTTTTTTGTGACGTAAATACAAATTTACAGTTTTCAGATTTTTCCTTTACCTACCGAAAATGCTTCTACGCATTCCTGAGATAAAGGGTGACAGATAGACAGACAGACGGACAACAAAGTGAGCCTATGAGGGTTCCGTTTTTTTCCTATTGAGGTACGGAACGATAAAAATATCCCAAACGAATATTCTCCCGGGATAAAAATATCCTATACCCTATTCAAGGGCACCGTCAACTCATGTGTGTCAAACCCGTTTGACAGTTTGAGCGTGAAAAAGTAACAAACATACAAAGTTTCACATTTATAATATTAATATGATAAAAAAGTTAATACCTCGTTACTAATTAAACAGAACTTTGATAAATAAATCATTTTTAATACGCACCGATGAGGAAGTATCAAATCGAGATACGGGATAAGATAACACCGCTTTGAAGTCCGTCCGAAACCCAACCGTGCTAAATGGGTTGGAAGCGAAATGTATCGCGATAAACTTAATCTCCTTAACTCGGCCGCATTTTTAAATATATATAAGCAAGCCCGTATTACATTTTTGTAAAATCTCATTTAGGTACCGACTTTACGTTCATGCAAATCTAGGCCGCTTTGAAGTCATATGAGAAAATATTTCCTGTAGCGGTGTTTATAGACTCTGTTTGTTTTTAGACTCTCAAAGAATTTCCGGAAGAGCTGAGGGGGGATGTTTCGTTACATTTACACCGTGAGATATTATCCCTACCGATATTCGAATCGGCATCGCAAGGCTGTCTTAAGCTGCTGTCTCTCCACATTCGGAACAACTTCTGTGCCCCCGGCGAGTACCTGGTACACAAAGGGGACGCACTAACCTACATCTATTACATATGCAACGGTTCTATGGAAGTGATGCAGAACGACATGGTAGTCGCTATACTGGGTGAGTCACACGCAAATGAACCCATTGTTCGTACCACGTAGTATTCATCCACCTACACCTGTCTACCTTACCACCCACATACCATATGTAAAAATATTCACAAACCATTTATTAAATAGGCAAGGGAGATTTGGTGGGATGCGACATGAATACCCATTTGCAAGCTTATAACGGTTCGGCGTCACACCCGCAAGGAAATAATCCTGATGTTGTGGTGAAATCGAGCAGTGATGTTAAGGTATACTGAATTATTCATTTTCGACTTTAAAAGCAATGCCATATAAAGGCAATAAGGTTTTTAACAATAGTAACGACTTTTTGCTTTCATATCAACAGGCTCTAACGTACTGTGATTTAAAATGCATACACATGGGTGGCTTAGGCGAAGCTTTACGGCTTTACCCTGAGTACCAGCAAGAGTTCATGCACGACATCCAACACGACCTGACTTACAATTTGCGAGAGGGTTATGAGGCTGAAGCAGAGTCCGACGGAAACGGTCACCCATCACTTACATTACCATCAATATCAGAAGACGATGAAAACGCCGCAGAAGACTCTGCACTCACACCCAAAAAACTTCCCGGTTCAAACGCGAACAGCCCCCGGCATCAGAAATTCAGGTTCCATTCCATTTAATGCCAACTACATTTACGAAATTACAATAGGATTACAAAAAAAAATATTACATCGTGTTTGGTTTAAAATATCAAAGCATGTTTTCCGATTGGAATTGGTTTTGCTATTGTAAATATTAATGGAATTCTTTGTCTGAAATAATATTGGATAATGATACACGTATTTTGTGAATGTAAACTAACACGTTTACTTTGCTTAACATAAAAATATTGATGTTTTCAGAACGGACGGACAACCGCGGCTGTCTCATAAAGAATTACGAGAAAGAATAGAAAGACAGCGTTCTATAGCGACGCCGAAAGTTTCAAGAGCTGATTCTTTAGAAGGCTTAAATCTAGAAGTGCACAATACGAGGTCGTCTGTAGACAGGCTTGACACGCAGGTGTCGAGCTTGCATCACGACGTGGCAGCGCTCAGCATGGAGGCAAGTATCAATAACGTCACGAGCCACGTAATCCCACGTTGGCCCACTTGTCACAACCCACATGACATAGATCCTTAATAACACAATGATATCATTCAGTCTTCAGATAAGGATTTATGACCTCATGACGTTCTTCATTCACCTACTTTTTGCGATGACCTAATACATTATGTAAGCCAGCTATTTCAAAACGGTTCTTCAAAGTGCTTGGATATTGGATCCTTGAACATTCTTGTAAAATTCCGACTCTACTGCACTTCAAACTTTGGAATATAGCTAAACTTTAACCCTTCAAACAAAATTACAACTAAGAGGGACTTATGTATGTCGTTTAGGTCCGCCACGCCATCCAGGCCCTGCAGGAGATGACGGCGATCCCCACAGGGTGGCACTCAGCACATTCCAATCCTAACCTCCAATGGAACACCCACCAGTCCAACCAGCTCGCGCGAAGCTGTAGCCATCCGCCTGACGTGTTCTGTTGGGATCAGGTTAGTAGTTAAAATGTCCTTGTTCAGATATTTTAAATCCATACGTTTTTAATTATACTTCTTTTACTACAGTCTTAAATTTATATTCAACAGCAAGAGCGGCCGCTTACCCCAGAGCGCCCAAAAGCTCACAAGGGTACGCAAACTGAGCCATTCCTCCACCTCGTCACGCAGTACATAATGGAGCACCCGGCCACCGTGATGTTGCTGCTGGGCATCGACCCGATGGCCAACCTGACGCCGGTGATGCCAGGCGCTGTGGACTACTACACAGACACCCGAGGTCGCCGCCCTAGTACGCTAGAACAGATAATAGAATCTGAGACGGGGAGTCAGACACCTTCTAGTACAACAAGTGAGAAGTTCGAGCAGATTAGAAGTCCCAGTGGCAGTGTCAGGGATCTCGAAATTCAAATAGAGAATGAAGTGACGAAGACGCCTGAGAAAGAGAACATCCCGGCGACCCTGCGGCGCAGCCGGTACTCCACCAGCGACCTGTGCGACGCGTCCGAGCGCCTGCTCGCCACGCGCTCCACGCACCCCAGCACGCGCTCCCTCAAATTTAACATCAACAGCTAAGTTTACAATTCCATTTCGTCTTAAATATGCTCATTAGACTTTAGACTTCAAATAATAAATGCCATTAGTTTAATTGTACATTTGGTTATTTTAAATTCTACCTTGTAAGTGTATTTCGTTAATTACTTTTTTACATTATAGATAAATCTACCTACTATTGTAATTTTTATCATAACTTCTCAATCAACGAAATCTATCTATATCATTACGAATATTTTATAATTAGTGTGTATAAAGTATCTACATGCTGAACGATTGTACATATCAAGTTTATGAGAAGTTTTAATTATTAGTTTAGTCTACGTATAAACTACTTTGTCTAGTCACTGTTAGGCTTAACGAAAGAGAGAGACGTTGGGAATTATTTCTGTCTAAAATCCGATTCATTAGTAACTGAGGGATCTACCACCATGACGTCATCATAAAACCGATGTGTGAAAGGGTTAGTGCCATACGGCCTGTATAGCTCCATCTCTCACTCACACCGGAATCACATTGATTTTGGCCTCTGATGTAGAAATACCAACAGACTCTTGTGTTCTTATTGTGTGAGAGCCGCTGAAAACTTTAGTTGTGAAACTTGTAACTACGTCTTCGCGATCGTGTCAAATTATATTATTATTAGAACTTTTGACTATAATATCGATTCCATCAGTTTTCTTGTATAAACACAGGAGTCATCAGCAAATAGCTTAAGCTAATATTAGGTCATCGATTGTCGGAACGAAAAAAAGTTTACATAAAAAACGGACTTCAAAAAATGGCCTTGAAGCAACTCCTTTGTAAAAATGTAAAGACGGTTATGTCAGACACTTATCCATATTTTCATAAAACTGTTCTCTATTTTTAATACAATTTTAAAAGATGCCGATAATTCGGTATGTTTATGTAAGACAATACTAAACATAATTCATCTACTTACCAAATCTCCCTCTGATCTCAAAATACATTTTATACCTATTTATAGAAACACGATGTGGTCTTCCTTTGAAGTTATTAGTACCCAGTAACTGACTCGCGTGTGTACTGCGAGTTAGGTAACTGCCTTGTCTCTGCCTGGCCAATTATAACTTTGTGCCAAACTCTGAAATATTCGTGACAATGTCACAAAATTAATTAACAATGTCTATTCTCATGAAGTAGAGCAAATTATAGCTATTTAGTTTTTTACTAGAAGGATTATTTGGCCATCTTGAGCCCTCTCCATTGTGACCAAATTAGTATAATGAAGAGAATATTAATAATATTATTTTGTTTAATTAAGTGCTACGTGATACATGAAGCAATCTTGTCAAACTGCAACTGTGAGATGTTTTCCATAGGCACTGTCTTTTAACGCATATTTTTTAGATTATAACCATGATGTCACCCAAAAAATATTAGACTGGCAACCCGAGAACATTGAATAAAAGCATGAGAACAAGCCGAAATACCAAATTCTTGGAGATTTTGTTTTTTCGTCTTGCTGAACGATATTCAAAGAACTTATTATTAGAGTTTGTCTGTCATTAAGACATATAAACAACGGTAAACATAAGCAAGAAATATGATATTACGAAGATTACATCTAATTTACTGAAATTCAATAACAGCAAAAACGTACATATAAATATTGTCTTAAACTGTTTGTAAGCTACATCTAGTAGTTATAGAATAATTGTTAATTTATGTGTCAAACATATTTCTATTAATTGCTGATGATTTGGACATAATTGATTTCGAAAACTGCGTCGGAATTGGTACATTTTTATTCCAATATTTTTTAATTGACACGCTGTTTAGTACAGCCACATACAAAGTTTAAACATATAATATATATCTACATGGGGAAAAAAACGACGCCTCAACTATTTTGGATGGAGTTAAGACAGCAACTTCGGATATATTAGAAAACTTTTTTATGTGAATTTACTAAAGAGCTTCAATAAATTTGATAGCGCCTGATACGTCAGTGAAAAAATATTGAAAATAAAATGTGTCGATTCAGACACTGTCCGAATATATTGTGTCCGAATCGTCAGCAACTCATTTCTATACATATAAGTAGATAGAGATTGTTAGATAAATGTTTTTGCCTCATAATGATTCACGATCGATATAAACTTTGATAAACTCTACAACATTTAGAACTATTAGTTTTGACTTCGAGTGTAGTGGAGTAACAAAGTTATTTATGGCCCACAAGAGTAGGGCCAGAACACTATACATTCTATTATTAATTAAATGTAAATTCTAGTAGAAATGAAATTCAAAAAATTATCTTTGATAATAAATTGTTATAAGAACGGAAACGCTTACTAGGCTAATAAATGTGGTGTACGTTGTATAGACCCATGAATGTGATATGATGTTAAACACGTGCAGTGCCTAAAATCTCATTTATTTATTTAATTACTTAATTATTCTGTATCTTTTATTAAAATCTAAACTATTTTACTAAACGTTATGATTACGCATACGTTTTGAACATATTTTGTACATATTGAAACTTAATCTTGTAGTACAAAGTATTAGTTACCATAAAGTTTAATAAAGACAATTGATGTTGAAACAAGTCTTTCATTTATTTATCATTATCATCATTTCAGCTGAAAGATGTCCACTGTTGGACATAGGCCTCCCCCAGATGTCGATAACGACTGGTCCTGTGTGTCTCGGATGCTTAGAATTCCAGCAACTCTCACCAGATCATGGATATACATTGTGGAACACTTTCCAACCCTACGTCTTCCGGTGCGCCTGCGCCACTCCAGAACCTTTCGACCCCATCGACCAGTTCTACGAACAATGTGTCCTGCCCACTGCTATCTATGTTTGGAGATTCTTCGGGCTAAGTCGGAGACCTTGGTTTTCTTGCGGATATCTTCACTCCTGATGAGATCACGAAAGGAAATTCCAAGCATAGCCATTTTAATTGTTCTTTGGGTGCCTTTAAGCCTTATTATACTTGTAATGAACTCAAAAACAATCCCACGAATTCGAATATTCTTTCACTAGTAGAATGAATATAGTATCTAGCATTCTACAGTTGAACTATGTGACATAGGCCTATAATTTCCACTTTTATGCGGATAAAACTCTATGCAGAAATCAGTCTTGAAATAAGATGTTACAATTTATAACGCAGGAAGGTAAAAAGATGGCTGTCTGAAAGAATTAAAAAGAACTAATGTGATCTTGCGGCTAAATTAATTCAAGGGGAAGTTGTAAATAGTAAAATAAATACACAAGGTGAACATTTACTTTCACGCCAGCCTGATCCCGACATTCAATAATATACTATAATGTAAATAAATAAAATTGTCTGGCATTGAATATTCTCAGAGAGATGGAAAACGTCAATAACAAAATAATCTTTGCCGATCTGAGGCACGTACGAAACATTGAAAAATCGACCTCATTATAATGTTTTGACGCGCTTATACTGAACGCTATTTTGGTTTTTCCATCAATCTCTTTGTCAATCATCTTTCTATATTACACTAGCTTTTGCCAGCGGCTTTGCCCGCGTGAAAGTAGGCTTGTCTATACAAACTTTGGGCTCCCGTATCATTCCTTTAGGGGGTAAATTTTTGAAAAACCCTCTCTTAGCGTGCTCGCTTACAATTACCGGCAAGGATCTTGAGCGCTGGCTCCAAGTTGCGCAGAAGTCAAATATTCGGTGTCTTTAGTGGTGCGAAGTGAGACGCTGGGGCGAGGACTGTTAGAGATTGGCTCGCCGCGCCATTGTGTCATAGACGTCACTCGTGATTCCTCGCGTTCCTAACAAAGACGACGATTGGCTCGCCAATGTATCGAATGCGCAAAGCGATAACCACCTGACGCCGAGCGCTCAAGATTCGTGCCAGTAATTGTACGTCAAAAAAGAAAACTTTGTGAAAATTTTCACGCTCCTAGTCTCCTAGTATCAACAGTATCGGCTGTGTGTTGATATGTGATTCAGTCAGTTTCTCCTTTTATATAGATATATATATTATAGATTAAAAGAGCAATATCCCTACAAATTCAGGAATCAGGAACAGGTAGTACAAACATAAAGCCAAAATAAATTTTCCGAATCCGACACTTACCTGGAGAGTCTATTATATTAACGGGCCCGCCATAATGACTGCAACCAACACCCTTCATCTCTCAGAACTCCATTAAAGCAGCTTTTATTCAGAAGGGAAAATGTTCACACTAACCATTCATGCCGAGGAACTTTAGCCTGAGCGTCATATTCTTATAAAAACAATTAAAGAGGACGGCCAATAATAACAGAAGCGTTTCTCCAAAGTCTTGTGTATTGCGTGTAAAGCTTTCTCATATAATTTTCCAAGAAACCGTTGTTATTCCATCATTAATTACATTCGTTCGGAAAACCTAATTATTTTCTAGAACACGTAAGAATTTCTTGTGAGCAATCTCTTGATAGTTAACCCAAACATATATTAAGTAAACGAAGATGTGTTCTGAATCTAGCTCGTTATCCGACCGTCCGGTAACTGTCCGGACCGAGCCCAAGTCGTCGACGGCGCGCACTGTTCCCGCGCGCCTCAAGGAGTTGTGTCGAAGCCTACTGGGGCCAGGGTTAGTTTCGAAAGAGTAGCTTAGCCTGGTATGAAGGCACGAAGGAACGGGGTGGGTTTTTATTCAGTAAGAGTCTGACACTATCTCACCACCACTCCACTGCGCCCAAGAGCGGGAGATGTCATCAGATGATTTTCCCACCGGAAAAAAAGATGTGTTCTGAATGTGAGACCAATCGAATTGAAATTGCAGCTCGATCTCCTCCGCAGCATCGGATTAAGTGTTCCTTTTAGATGAAATGTTTATCAACATCTGACAGGAAATCATTTCTCAAAGTCCGGAGAGTGAAAGGAAAAATGGTTAGTCTTTGTTCATGTTCTGCTCACATTTACTACGACGTAGGAACATATGTAATGGATGAGTGCTTTTAAAATTTAACACGATACGATGAAGAGTTCACGACTATATAAAGTAGCGTGCCCACTGATGCAGAGCTGGACGGAATGGAGAGAAGTGGACCACAGTGCACGAAATCTCCACTTCAGATCAGTGGAAATAGTGTAAGTGTAAATGTTCAGCCAGACTGCAAACACGGGGCCCGGGCGGATGCGGCGTGGATCTCTAATATAAGAACTTCTTTGGAATGTCCTCAGTGGGCACATGAGCCACTCTCGCGGTGACTGAGTACTAAGCAAAGCGGAGTGGAGCTGAGCGAACGTTCAAATAAAACAAACGATCACGCGACCCCGAGTCAACTCTACTCTACCCCGCTCCGTTTCAATGAAAACACTTGCTATTTTTCACAGCTCTTCCCTGCTCCACTCCGCCCAGCTCAGCTTTAACGTAAACGCACCCTTAAGCGATTATTTCTTTAATATTACTGGACGTAAGATAGACAATCACATTACGACAACAAGTTTTATTTTTCCGAAATTACTGTTCTCTTGTCAGGTATTTCCCACGGTATGTCCGCCTCCACACACCGGGTAATATCGAATTCAACATGTTGTTTGAGTAATACAAAGATAATCAATTGTTTTTAAAATATTTAAAGCCCGGCAAATTTAAAAAGTATCGTTTAGAACTGTTTTACACGTAGTACAATTTAATTTTAATTTGTTGATTAAAAATTTTACATGTGAAAAAATAAAAATAGCTTCATAATTATTGAACTATAAAGCTATTTTTATTTTATTTTTCGTAAACCATTTGGGTTTTACGGAAAAGATAATAGAGTTACGCCAGCGGCGTAACTATATCATCTGAGGCCCGTGGCAAATTCATTAGATGGGGCCCCCGATAAATCACGTTACGTTGTAATTTCATTTTAATATTTTTTATTATATATTTTTTTGGTTACTTCTTCTGAGCTCGCGGCCTCTAAGACCGGGGGCCCCATCAGACCTGGGGCCCGTGGAATTTTGCAAGCCTTGCCACCCTATAGTTACGCCACTGAGTTATGCCTACTTAAAGAAAGAAAGCTACTTTTATAAAAAAGTGTGAAACGTCAAACGGTACTTCTTAAATTGGTTGTGATATAGTTCCTTGCTCTGATGCAGTGTCGTAATCGTTACCTCGACGTGTCGTCTAGTGTAAAATGTTAAGCTGCTTGTCTCATCAACTTCCCCCTAACGCATCGTCGTTTATTAAGATTTCTGTCTGATACATCACGTAGCAAGCCAGTACGCAGACACACTGAAAAACACTGATTTTTCTATTTCCTTTGAATTGACACAAACTGAGTAAATCAGGAACGTGGTAGCGAAATACAGTTTACGATTATTTTTTTTTGTAAATCATACAATGACTTTTCCCGCTGTAGGGTTTTTTTTTTGATGGTGAAATCGGCGAGCGGGAGATAGTGTCAGACTCTTACTGACTAAAAACCCACCCCGTTCCTTCAAGCCTTCATACCGGGGCTCGAGTTGTCTTTCGAATCTAACCCTGGCCCCGGTAGGCTTCGACCCAGCTGGGCCCCTTCTGTTGCTGACAACTCCTTGAGGCACGCGGGAACAGTGCCCGCCGTCGATGACTTGGGCTTGGTCCTGTGAGTTACCGGACGGTCCGAGCTACCCATTGCTCACTGTCCGCAAGCCCGCGCCTTCGGTGGCCGGATATTAGGAGAGCGCTGTTGCCTGATACGGTCGGCTAACTCCTTGGCGAGCATTACTGCAGAAGTCGTATGACTTCTGCGAAGCCGCCTGCCACTCCTCCTCGCTCCGGACCATGGCCTGAACCAAGACCCGGCGTGAGAGATCTCCGCCACCGATCGCTCCCACGAGGGCACGGCGATGCTCCGCCCAAGCAGGGCACACCTCGCCTATATGCTCCACCGTGTCCTCCGGGGTCCCGCTGTAGTGTGGAGTGAGGACTTTTACTAATTAAAACCCACCTAAGTCCTACAGATACCCTTTGCGTTGCAGGGCCACCTAGAAATTTCCCTTTCATAAATTCTGCGTGGATCTAGCAGCACTACTGTCGGTCCTACTGGACCCATACGGTTTGGCTGACCTCTCTTTGAAGCGCGCGTAGAACACTAAGCGCCATCAATAACTCGGGCACGATCCTTACCGACTAGTCGGACGGTAAGGTACACATTGCTCGTCCTCCACAAGCCCGCGCCTACGACAGCAGTTAACGCTTATCGCACATTTAAGTATCGCCACTCATGAACGATATTTTGTAGGTACTTAAAAGGTCAAGAAAGAGAGGTCATAAACCCATATGCTCCATTAAAACGTACATAGAAAATAACTTGTCCATAAAATGCAAAGCTGTGCAAGTTGTTGCCTTCGCCGCGTAATAAAGTAAGTAATGATGTAAATGTAGGTCGGGGCTCGGGGCTCGCGGCTCCGTGGCTCGTGACGAACAGGCTCACTTTAATTTGCCGCAGCCAGCTTGAAGCATTCCCGCAGTTGCACGGCTATCAAACTATTAGCGAATTGGTTCTTCCGTCTAATACTGTAGCGTAACTCAGCTTACTGTAGACTTCGTAATGGGATCTATCTTCAAGGAAAAGACACGGCACGGCACACTTCTAAATTTTTCTTTGCTCGCAATACAACATTTCATTACAAAAATCACTTCGACGCTGAAAAAACAAGCTGTTTAAAAAAACAACTCATGCGATGTTCTTTCGATATCACAAAGTGGTTTTTTTGGTGGGAAAATCATCTAATGACATCACCCGCTCTAGGGCTGAGAACGAGGGTATGTCAGACATTTACTGTCTAAAAACGTACTCCTGTTCCTTCGTTGCCTTTCGTACCAAGGCCGAGTCTTCCTTTCAGAAGCAGACTCTTGGCCCCAGTATACTTCGACCGTGCTGGGCCTCTACGATTTGCTGACAACTTGAAAATAAATAGAACATGGTATTCCTACTACTATCTAGATAGCCTTGACGAGAATTTGTAAACAAGCTTTCGCACATTTAAAAACGATTTCATAATATCAGTAATAAATTTTATTGATAAATGTGGGTACTCTGATCACGTGATTTCATGAAAATGCGTGGGTGGTTTGTTTGTAAACGCACATCGAGTTTGAATCTATACTTATATATATATATTATTATTATTTATTATAATTTTATAAAGTGGAAGAATTTATTTGTTTGTTTGTTTGCTTGAACGCGCTAATCTCAGGAACTACTGATCCGATTTGAAAATTTCTTTCACTGTTAGATAGCCCATTTAATGAGGAAGGTTATAGGCTATACGACTAATAGGAGCGGAGCAGTAACCAATGATGCGGGTGAAACCGCAGTGTACAGCTAGTTGTAAAATATGCGGGAATTAAAAACTCAATATTTAAGTGTTTAGTGACATCTACCGGCACTTACCTGCACAACCTAAAACTATTTAGATTTCTTTTCATTTTGCTACAGTATAATAGTGGCAATTATATTTCAATCATTGATTTGATGTCACCATTTATTTGTTTTCTGCTGACTCTACATGTTTTTTGATACAAGTGAGGCTCCTCGAGCCACAAAAATTCGACTTAACTTACGACGGCCGTCAGCTTAGTTCAGAAATATAGTTTGTCATTTCAGCACTCAAGACGCTAAAATATATCCAGCCGTTTACACTAAAACTTTTGTCAAAGAAATAGTGACACAAACACCCTCATTTTGTGACAGTCGGGTAAAAAAATCATAATCCAGTGATTAACCCAAAGATAACTTCAGCAAATCTCATATGCTTTCCATTTGCAAAATCAATTGTTTACATACACTTTAAAAGCTTTCACAAAAATTGACTCCGCCAGCGGGCTACGGCAGCTTTGTTGTCATTTCACTGGAATTTATATTTTTACTTCATAAACACGTTGCTACTTCAATTAATAAAAATATACACTACTTCACTGTGTTTGCAGTTTGATGCGTAGGCAAATAAAAAAGGAAAACTAACTTTGCCCGTCCGCGATTTTCCCGGAAAATCCGATATAACTGGAAACGTGATAAAAAGTGGGCCAACGCCGCGCCCCAGCTGTGAATGTCCCAAATAACGCCTGAAGGATCTCATGATCCAAATCTATTGAAAAAATTCAATTTCGCTGACAGTCAACGCACCGGATCAAAAGTATGGAATTTTTAATAAGGCAACTAAAGGATCACTAAGGAAGCTGGTAGGTACATGTATACGCACGTATTACACGGGTAAGGCAGCTTTCAAGAGTCGCTACAGAGGCGCCACGGCGTCCTTACTCTTCGCCAGACGCAGTTCTTTACCGGACACAGTTGAGAGAGGTTTCTTTGTCGGATTCAATTTTAAGTATCACCCGGATCACGGGTCCGAGGACACGGTGGAGGTCTACTCCGCTTGGCCGGAGCACAGCCGTTTCCCTGTGGAGACGATGGCCGGCGGTGACCTCTCGCGTCCGGCCCTGTACCCCAAGCCAAGTTGATAATCTGCAATCGTTAACGCTAATAGAAAACATCAAATATACGGGTATGCTTCTATCGCTTTGGGTAGAACCCAAAGCGATAGAAGCCATACGGTGATAACTTCCCATGTAAAAAGGCAAAAATGGAAGGTTGATAAGATTGGTCCACAATTGTCCAAAACCAGAAGGTATGACAAAAGAGATCCCTACCTGTCCCGACCTTGGTCCTGAAAGGGGACGAAATAGGCTGAAAATAAAATAAAGGTATAAACCAAGAAACTTTATGGAAGTTTGTTTTATTGGTCGCATTTCTATATATATATATATATATAGCAATTGTATATTTCGCTCCTTCTGTATTAGGATTATGTATGAATAAATTATTATTATTATTATTATTTTATACATTTATTTATCTCAGGACCATGAGGTCCTGGACCTTTGAAAGGCATACGAGGGGCCGAAACCAACTCGCAGAGGCCCTTTTAGCTGCTTCTTATGGAACGTGGTACCAATCGGCGATTATCCCTGTATGCGCTATGCTAGTGCATCTAAGGACAACCCCCGGTTGAAGGGAAACTTTTGCAACATATGAAAAACTAATATAAGGCTATGGTTTTTGGAGTCTTAACTGGACTGGTTACCAGGAACTATGTTAAGACTATGGCCCCTGCCTAAACAATGTTTTGACGTGACAACGTCTTATAAATTGGTTTGCCGGGTGACACTTCAAGAAACTGCGTTACGCTCCGCTCACGTTATGCGCTCACAATGAGAGCGAGTGAGAGGCACGCGTCCCTTCCACTCGGGCATGGTTAGCCCGCCTAAGAGCGAGAGAGACAGACATAAAAAATACGTATGTATGTGTAAAGGTAAAAATAAAATTTTGTTAATATGAAATTCAGTGCGAGATTCTTTGTATAAATTAATGTTTTAAATATAATTCTTTGTATAAATAAATGTTTTAAATTGTTACTATTATTTCATCCTTCTTCCTACTATACGAATGAATATTCACATTAAAATTATTTTACCACTCAAAGTCGTTGTCACGTAAAACTTTCGCCCGTATACCGACTTTACAGGCAACCAATTTTTTTAATATCCATCGATAAAAAGGCAAGGGGTGACTTGCACACTCAACAAATGGGCCCCCAAAATGGTCGCTAGCACGAAGTGACGTAGCAACAAGAGGGCAACATATCCTGATGTGTTTGAGGAGTGGAGAGGTATACCACGGCTATCAGGACAATCCCGGAAGTACGGTCAAGATCCCTACCAGCACCTTACTGGATTATACATCCTTCTCCCGAGCGCATTTGCTCTTGCGAATCTCCACTCAAGCTAGCCAATAAAGGCAAGAGAGAGGTGGGAGCTCTGTTCCTCGTCAGCGTTCACTACGACCGGCCAATAAAGGCAAGCCGGAGATGAAGAACAAGAATTCTCCCGGGAGATCGGGTCCGTGGGATCGCTAATGCCCAACAGTTCGCCACAAAACTGCCCTGCGGATTGTATCTCTCTTGGTCTGGCCCCTCACCCTACGCATGTTACAGCTAAGCAAGCGCTACCGACACAGACTTAGGGTTCATAGGAGCGCGCAAGCCCCACCACGACGTCAACGTAGAGATACGGCGATGGGGTTATTATTATTATTATTATTATTTCTGCCATGGCTTGGCCGTTTTGCGCGAACGATGGAACATATTTTTTCATAGAAAATGTGTATAATCTGTAAATTAGTCCTAAGATTGCGCCTTTTCCGCCAAATAAAATGTTTTTCTTTCTTTCTTATTCTATCAATGGAAAATCTTATCAGTCGCATGGTTCGTAAACATCTAACTAACAACCCCACTAAATCATTGACAGCAATATCTCCGACAGTTACTGTCCAGCCAATGCCTATCATCATCATCATTTCAGCCGACAGACGTCCACTATTGGACATAGGCCTTCCCTAAGTGTCGCCATAATGACCGGGTCTGTGCGTCTCGCATCCTCAGTGCCTATATTAGCAATATATAGTTTCATTTGACTCAGTTTTTGACGATCGTTAAAGCATTGATATTCATGTTATCATAGACTTGTTTTGCTAACGTATAATATACACATTTTCTCGCACATTTGAAGTTCTTTATAAGTTGATATCGAGGTGAATGCGGTGTTATTATATTTGATGTCCTTTATCTCGTCTTTCTTTATGTGTTGTTACTTCGCGACCGTCGACGTTTAGAAGAATTTTGATAAACTCCCAATAGCTTGAACACATATTGAACAATGTGAGGAATTTGCAAAGGCTTCCTTCCTCAAATAACTTCCTGTTTTATATGTTTTCGGACGCGATCATTTTTCTGTGATAAGTATCGTGAAACAATAAGAATATTCCTTATAATTTTTCAGTGATAATCGGCGGCTACTAGTTATTAAATGGGAATTTACGGAGAAAATAGTACCTACTTATTTATTTAAGTGCATGCTTTTATGAATTCCCGGAACATGTATTAATAATTTATTTATTTAATCTTCATGCAACAAAAAGCACAAAAGCGGACTTAATGTATATGGGTATATACACCGATACATTTTAATCGTTTTAATCCAGTGGAGGGTCGATCCGGTACATGAAACACTATTGAATTGTAAAGATAAAATTAAAGAATAAAGTACCTTTTTTTTCAAAACTCGTATTTATTTACGCATGTACGAAATTAATTTCTTTAAGAAAACGTTAGCTGAGCGAGTTCAATGACCTGTAGTTAATAGTCGGCGTTGCGTACAAACTACCTACAGGTCATTGAACGCGCTTATCATTTGATGTACCGAATCGACCCTCCACGGGAATAAAACGATTAAAATTGAACGGTGTACCTATATATACATATGTAATACAATATACGCGCGCCTGCGATCGATCAACTGTTAGTCGCGTCTTCTTATTGTGATAACACATAAAACGAAAGAGTAAAAAGAACACTTTCCTTGGGAAAGTTTTTTATAATCATGAGTACAATCACGTGTTTAAGTAAAGGTCACTAATTTCCAGTCATCCTTGATATAACTTAGCACAAATAGTACATGCATACTTCATAGAGAAAATTCAGTTTAAAAAAAGAAAATAATACAAAGCTGAGGCACTTCGTTAGTGAAATATTTTTAAGAGCGCCTAACCCGAGTTGTAACATTTCCATATAACCGTTCTGTCGAGATTAAGACGTTATTACTCATATATTTCTCTAGAAATTTTGGAAATGCAGGTATCTTGAGGATATTATCTAGGATTCTATTGAAAGCAAATCATAAATTTGTGTAAAACTAATCCAGTAAAGAATTCTGAAAAGATGCCATTTTGCGAGAACTCTATTTAGCCCTTCATAATGTCCTCATAAATAAAAAAAAAAAAACAAAAATCGTTATTTATAGAAAGAAACCTTGAAACAACATTCAACTCTGAATGACAATTAAAAAAAAAATCCTGTTACAAGTTTCATGATATTCGAGCGAATGACGGAATTACAAAATACCCACAGAGCTTTCAGATGTTATGTCTCTTTTTTCGCGTTGCCTCTTTATCAAACATTGCATTGGAAGAACCACAAAGCTTAAACCATGTTCAGGTTAACGATAGTCGAATCAGGAAGGGCCCTCTTAACGTTTCCAACTACTGCTCGAGGTACATGTTTGCCATTCATCATCAATCTTTTGTTTCGAATATCGAATTAATGAAAATCTATTGTGCGGTGTTTCTGTTCAGTTAGTTTTCACATTAAATGTCTCTTTGTTCAATAGTTAACCTAAATTCTAGGTACAGATGTTCATTACTTTGTTGGATTGTTTATTTGTTTTGGAAACTAGAAATCCGTTGTGAAATATAGTGTATCTAGTGTAATGATAATTACTTCAGTATTTTATACTATTGATCGGTCCTAGTTTCAAATAGACATTTTACCCACAACAAGAGAAACTTATTAAATAAGTACCTATTCGAAGATATCATTAGTATGGCCTTTGTTTAGATTAAAAATCAACTTCTCCCGCTCTAAGAAGGACTAGAAGGAGCGGGACTTTTACTGACTAAAACCCACACTGTTTCTTCTTTGCTTTGCGTCTACCTTCTGGTTTCCCTTTCGGACAACCCATGGATCATCATTGCCGTGCCCTCGTGGGGGTGATCGGCGGAGGAGACCTCTCGCGCCGGGCCTTGGTTGAGGCCATGGTCCGGAGCGAGGAGGAGTGGCACGCGGTCGCCGACTTCTGCGAAGCAGTAATGCTCGCAAAGGAGAAGGCAGACCGCATCAGGCAACGGCACTCTCGCCGGGATTCCGATCCCGATTTCCAGCTACCGTAGGCGCGGGCTTGCGGACAGTGAGCAATGGGTAGCTCGCTGTCCGGCCGTCCGGTAACTGTCCGGACCAAGTCCAAGTCGTCGACGGCGCGCACTGTTCCCGCGCGCCTCAAGCAGTTGTCAGCAACAGCAGGGGCCCAGCCGGGTCGAAGCCTACTGGGGCAAGGTTATCCGAAAGGGAACTCGAGGCCCGGTATGAAGACTTGAAGGAACGGGGTGGGTTTTTTATTCAGTAAGAGTCTGACTCTATCTCCCGCTCCGCCCAAAAGCGAGGGTTGTCATTGGATGATTTTTCACACCAAAAAAATACCCCATGGATCATTACTACGGCCTGCCAAACCAAACAAATTAGACCATTTTATACACTTTATAAATAACGAGCTGACTGAACAAAAATTATTAGTATAAATATATCTAATTAAAATTCTCCAGTTTCGGTTCAAGCGTGTCGGCGCCAGGCGGAGCGCGCGCTCGGGCTCGTGAGCCGTGAAATGCAATTTGCTGACGCTGCAACGAGCGAACTACGTCGCTTATAAACTAGACCCACCCTTATTTAACTAGACGATATTTTGACTCAAATTCACTTCTTTTTGAATCTTGATGAGACTTCATTCTGTTTTAAATATTTATCATTATATACCGAACTGTTCCCAAGGGCTTCGCCCGCATGATATTGGAATATTATATCCTAAGGGAACATACTTCTGGATAAAAAATATCTCATGTGCTATTCCAAAATATGGTTTACCTGTGTACCAAGTTTCATCGAAATCCGTGCAGCCGTTCGAGCGTGAAGAAGTAAGTTTGTTACTTCTTGCGTGAGCGTGAAAAAGTAACAAACACGCACACACTCTGTCTTTAAAAGTTATACACGTCCCAGTACGCCCAAAAGCGGGAGGATACATTGGATGATTTCCTACTTAAAACAAAACGCACACACACATACATTCTCACAAATTTTCAAGTTTTTCTACCAGCGTAGAGATGTGCCGTTAATATTGTCGGCAATATTGCCCGAAGTTGGAATATTGCTGGCAATACTCCCACCAATATTCATACTTCGGGCAATATTGCCACCAATATTTATACTTCGGGCAATATTGCCACCAATATTCATACTTCGGGCAATATTGCCACCAATATTTATACTTCGGGCAATATTGCCACCAATATTCCCACATCACGGCAATATTGCCGGCAACGGTACATCTCTATACCAGCGGCATCGGTCGGTCATAGCAGAAAATATTTAAAATGATTTCACACCTACCACAGTATATTCTTTTTTAACCCAAATATATACTTGCAGAGATTAGCTTGTTGTATTAAGTCCGCCTATCTACTACAACTAACAAAGTCTAAATAAATAAAAATTGTAGGAATACATCATTTGTTTCCACTCCAAAAACATCAGCTCCATTTATCTGGAAATGTAAACATGAACTAAAAACTCCCAAACTTTTACTTGACCGAAAAACAAGAGTAGTGCTCCCGTCCCGTTACAGTTACGTCGCTCTTCTCCGATACATGTTATATTATTTTTCTTCTTGTAAAGAATCTCATTTGCCTCCATTGCAACTATCTGTTTCCTCTTCAATGAAATTGTAGAGATTAGAAAGTATCGGAAAAGCATGAAGCAGGAAAACAAGATCGTAATCACTTTAGTTTCACTCTGTATTCTGTGTCTAAAAGATCCCCAAATGTGTATAACAGAGGAATGTCAGGCAGGTGGTCACCTCCTTCTGCGAATCAGTAATGCTAGCGAAGGAGGCGGCCTTACGCGAGAGAGAACAGCTCTCACGCCCCAGCAGCCGGGATCCCTACTCCGACGGTGTGGGCTTGCGGACGGCGAGCAATGGGTAGCTCGCCGTTCGGCCACTTGGTAACCGTCTGGACCGAGGCCAAGTCGCACATATTGGGCCTCAAGGAGATGTCAGTAAAACTGTAGGGCAGCAGGGTCGAAGCTTACTGGGATCTATGTGTTAGCTTCTGAAAGCAAGGTAACAAAGGCACATAGAAGTGAGTTTTAATCAGTCTGACACGCTCGCCCGATCCGCCCTAGAGTGGGAGAGGCATGACAATAAAAATCTATTGACAATTCCTTCAATAATTTAAAGTCAACTAGCAATTTTTGCAGAGTATTTATCATTTGCAGTTGACCGTTTCGGGACCCTTAACACGAGGCACAGGTAATGATAGAATTAATCTTAGTTCCTGCTCCATTTAATTCCAGCCACGTCGAAATTCACCACTTAATTATCCCCTAAGCATTAACAACCTTCAATTTATTTACTTGCAACCTGTTAATGTAAATATTTTAACCGGAAGGTTAAACGGGAACTATTTAGACTAAGAATAGCCTATTATTCTCCGTATGTACAAGAAGGGCCGACTTAGCAATTATATATTTCCGGGCTTGTATGCTTAAGGCCCAAGCGCCCAAAAAGTACCATACCTAAGCCTACTCCTCGGTAACGGCCAGGTTAATAGGTTTGAAAAAAATATATATTTATTATAGATTCATGAACAACATTATCAACATTTGATTTTTTCGTGCTATTAATACTTTTGTCTAAAAAAATTTCACACATTTCACTTTTCGCAACTTTTCCCTACTCCTTCGAAACGGCTTGGATCTTTAGAAACATTTTTGCACATAAAAATGGGTGGATAAATATTCTTCAAAGTGAACATTGCATATGTAAATCAATTAATTATTCGCAAAGAAAATGTACTTAAAGGTCAGCCGCGTGCTTTCCGGGCGCTGTTGGCCGCAAACAAATGCACAAATTTGCGTACTGCCTCCTAGGCGGGTGCGAGAGGTGCGTCTACATAATTTTGACCAGATGGTTCAAGGGACCAAAGCCTTAACCAAACTGCTTACGAAACTATGCATGATAGCGAAATATGCTGGTGATAATCTGCGGAAAAGCCGCTTTTCCATTGACCCCGTTCGCAGATATGATCGTACAGTTGCTAATCCCTGATCGTCCAAAACTACATACCTCGATGAACATACAGGGTATCAGATCGAACCGCTAACATAAAACAAATATGGGACTGTAAAGTACACACACAAATAGTTTTATTTGCCGTATGATTACTATCACGGGACGCGGGACGCACGCGGCACTGGAGCGTGATTGATTGCCTGACACGCTTGTGGAACTGTAATCTCGTGTATGTACCTAGTGTCATACACACATGTAGCACGTATGTGTGTGTGGGTATTGTGTAGCTGACTAGAAGTCAACATGAAAAGCTGTGATTTTTCAGGTTTGCACACAAAAGGCGGCTTAAGGCGGTGGGTTCATACAATCTCTGGTTAATGATGCATTCAGCCTTTGTCTATGTTGTGATACAGGTTGTAAAATGTATCAACATGATACTCTCAAAGACTCAGTATTTTTTTAACGCCTGTTAGGTGGAACCTGTTTTCTAAATTGTATTGAAATAAGTTTTCTATGAAAATCGTTTTTCATAGCAAGCTTTTATAGCGCGGTATATACCTTTATAAAATAAAAAAAGAAGTATCAAAGAAAGAGAAAAGAAACAAAATATCTAGGTATATATTTAATATTTTACTGTTTAGGTTTATTTACTAATGTTAAGATTTCGCATGGTTGTAAAGCACCTTCAGTAATAAAGATTATTTTATTTTGTTTCTTGTATATTGAATACTTATCAACACCATTTCAAAAACCTCAAACACAATAGGGTTATCTGAGCTCCTGTGGCCACCTTCCGGTTCCATCATCAGATCAGCTCCATGACATAATTTTGTATTGTCGTCTGATTTTCATATAAGTAAATAATTTCAGATCAATCGTTAACCGGAAATTAGGTGTTTAATTTGAAAGATTCGATTACAGACAAACAAAAATCGGGACAGGTGAAATTAAATAAAAGCTTGTAAAATACGCATTATTTTCATTATTCAAATACGATTTTTTTGCTATAAATGATCGCTGATCCTTGAAACATACGTCTTATGATTACAGGAATGTGAGCGTAAGTAAGTATCTCTCGTTACTGAACAAACGCGAGGAAAATCAAAGTCGCGTCACGTTTCCCATTGCCAATAAAAACAACATTGCCGTAAGCAATTTACAAGTTAGTATGTAGATTTGTATTAACTGCTATTGTTTCACTTGTACCCTCTAACGTGATATATTGGAGAACTGGGGGAATGAAACGATAGAAAGTTTAGGAATTTTTATGTTTAATATTATATATACATCTATACATATAAATAAAATTGGAATGTCTGATTGTAATATTGAAATAACTGCTTTTTACCACATGCATGAATATGAATATATATACGTTTTTACAATTTTTGTCTCTCTGTCTGTTTGTCCGGGCTAATCTCTGAAATGGCTAGACCGATTTTGACGGGACTTTTTTTTGGCAGATAGCTGATGTAATAAGGGGCTACTTTTATTTTTTTTTAATTGCCTATACTGTCCCACTGCTGGGGAAAGGGGACTGGTTCGGGGTAGCTCAAGAAAAGGATACCTGGAAGAAGTTGGGGGAGACCTTTGCTCAGCAGTGGGACGTTTATTTTAGAAAATATAAATTCAAAATCCTGTAGTCCATGCGAACGAACAGCTAGTTGTAAATAAAAATGAATGAAAAAGGAAAAGGGTTAAGAATGAAGATATCCGCAGGAGAACTAAGGTTGCCGAAATGGCCCGAAGAATCTCCAAACTAATGTGGCCATGGACAGGGCACATTGCTCGTAGAGCGGATAGTCAATAGGGCTAAAAGGTTCTAGAGTGGCGACCGTGCACTGGAAAACGCAGCGTTGGGAGGCCACAAGGTGGACCAAAACCTGGTGAGTGTCGCAGGAATGCAGTAGATGCGAGCACAGGATCGGTCGTTGTGGCGACGCTTGAGGCCTATGTCCAACAGTGGACGTCTTTCGGCTGAAATTATAAAGATGATGATGAATATTATCGTAATATCCCGCATTACGATTCTCTATCAAAGATGAAAATATGAATGGCGAATTTATCAAAAAAGACTACCTAAATAGGCTAGTGGCCGTAAAAAATGTAATTAGTCCGTCTTTTAGATTATTCAAAAATAAGTGACACGTATTTTTTTATTTCTAAATTAAACCAAAAATGACAAAGATATAGCCCATTAAAGTTACGTGTAACGTCACACGAAACTTTCTTATAATATCTTCTTTGTTATTTTTTGTTTAATCGAAAAAAGAAAAAATACGTGTCCAATATTTTTTTATAATCTAAAATACGGACTAAATAAAATGTAATTATTTTGACCCTGGACACTACCCTATTCTACATGGCAATATTAACGCGAGGACACACGGCACGGCGTTGTTCTGCCCAAGTAGGGCACACCCCCTCAATATACAATCCCGTGTTCCCCGGATGGTCCGCACAATAGAGACAGCCGGGTGTTTCTTCCGCTTGAATCTTAAACAGGAGTCTCCCGAACTGGCCTTGTCCTATACAAGTATAATGCCGAGAAGTATTAGTAGATATATGTTAAAAAACCACACACTAAAATGCCCACACTAGTGATTTAGCCAAGAAGAAGTGTTTAGAAATATGGCATATACCGAGCAATGGTTAGTTCGCCGTCCGATAAGGATCAGTCTCAGGTTGACGGCGAGTTGTTTTTACGCGCGCCTAAAAGAACTATCAATTTGCGTGACAGGGACCACTGGAGCGAAGAATGAGTCACCGCGGCCTTCGAACGCAAAGGGCAAAAACTAGTATCGCGGGTGGGTTGTCAGTAAAAATCTAAGACTCCCTCTCTAAGCTACTTAATGACTTCACACCCCAAAAAAAAGCTACGATCCTTGTTACATACACCTTTTCCTTATTTTACGTTCTAACATTTAGTAGTAGGCCTACACGCATGCAGAATTAAAATAAAAATCACACTGCACAGTTCCTTTCATTATTGGCATAATATTTGTATTATATAATTAGCTATTATATTTATTATATTGATACTTGTGTATAACTTAATTATACACAACACACATGATTTGTTATTGACAGGCCTGTTGGTCTAGTGGTTATTGGCCCTGACTGCTACGCCGGAGGTCGTGGGTTCGATTCCCATTCAGGACAAATATTTGTGTGATGAGCATGATCATTTGTTCTGTGTCTGGGTGTAATTTATCTATAATAATATGAATTTAAAAATTTATAAGAATGTTTATCAGTTGTTTAGTACCCGTAACACAAGCCCTGCTTAGCTTGGGACTAGACGCGCTGTGTGATAGTTGTGGAATATTATTATTATTATTATATGTGAGAGTCAGTAATGTAGATTTATATTGAGGACTAGATCCTACCCTCAAATATGTTCTCTCTCTATAACTCAAAGCTCGGCTTTGTACCTACATGAACTCGCTGTATCTCCATATATTATGTTTTATTTTGTATACAATAAAGAATTAAGAAAAAAAGACAAAAATCTATGCACCCGATGCGACACTGTAATTTATGCTAAAATGCAACTTTTCAGGAGAAGGATTTAAAACTGTGACATCGTAAAAAGTATGGTATTTCAAGATCAAAACAGTATGAACAGCTCAGCAAAAATCTATGCTCAAATAGACATCACTGCTAAATAACCGCATACATGAAGCCTGCAAGCGAACCCACTATTTATCGATCTGCACCTGCAAGCAAGAGCCCATTTGTTCCATATGTACGAACATAATGACAGATGAGTGAATACATTACGTCGCACAGCTTCATTGACTCGCATTCAGAACACGAACCGTAAAACGGGGTGAATAGAGACTTAGGGGTGAATAGAGTCAAAACTTTGGTTTGGTTTTTCACTTTGATGTCATAATATCGGCCTCTAACAAAGCATCGATTTTTTAGAATAACAATTCATTAATAAATTGAAATAGTTAAATGCTGCAAAAAATATTCAAATATCGAGAAAATACCCTTTAAAGTTTTGTCTCTATTGACCCCTAAGTCTCTATTCACCCCGTTTTACTGAATATGAAGGAATGTAATGAAATGAAAAAATGTAACATGATTTTTAAGTAAGATGAAATTAGGAATCCGTATGAGATGTAACAATGATTTCGGTATACTCGAAGTTGACTATATTGTTATTAAAATCTTGCCTTACTCTAGGAATTGTGAAACACTCGTACAGGTTTTAAAACTAACGCCCATTATATCTTAACACACCTAAACTTACTACAAAACCCACACGTGTACCACGTGAGGCTGTGGGATATGAAGAATAAATCTATCTTCATATTCCACACTTCATACCCCCGTTTAGATGGAAGTGACTGCTTCCCATTCCTCTAGTGGTAAACCATGGCCTGAACCAAAGTGAACACGTGGGCATGGTGGTTTATCACCCAAGTAGGCCAGACATCCCCGTATGGTCCACCGTATCCTCCGGGCAAAACCAGTACCTCCCGACACATCCATTTCAGAAATATTGTGCCCCGAGTTTACATTCATAAACATCATATCCCAGGGTTCTACACCTCGACCAGATCTACAGCTCTCACAGTTCTAAGTACTATGAGAGCTGTATTTTAGGCATGGGCTAACTAAATCCGTTAGAAGATTGGATATGTAGTATATAACTCCAAGTAAAGATGTATTATTATTATTATTAAATCTAGCCTATATTGTCCCACTGCTGGGCAAAGGTCTCCCTCCACTCCTTCCAATGTTCTCGGTTTTGAGCCACATCTTTCCAATTCCCAAGGAAGACATCCAAGTCGTCCCGCCATCTCCTTCTTGGTCTGCCGCGGCCCCGTCGTGCAATTTCAGGGCACCAATTTAGCGTTTTATTGGCCCACCGCTCGGTAGGCATGCGGCAGACATGTCCAGCCCAGTCCCACTTAAGTTGGGCAGCCTTCTGAACTACGTCAAAGATTTGCGTTTTGGAGCGCAGTGTAGTGTTTCGAACGTGATCCGTTATTTTTAACACCTAGTATGCTGCGCTCCATAGCACGTTAAAGATATATATCTGATTAATAAATCCATATCCGCTTACTATATCCAGGAGTGAAGTAACTTTAGGGAGCGAGAATATGTTAGGGTCTAGTATAGACAGATAATTCCGACTTATAAATAGATCCACGGAATGAGGTATTCTAAATAATTCCAATGTAGCTCAAGATTGATATATCCGCGAAATGGTAAATCGTAATAATTGATCTCGTTTCATACTTAGCAGGCTTAGGATTGACTATAAAATTAAAACATTTCATAATGCATATTTAAAAATCAGCAACATTTTATCATTATTGTCCCTAAAACTCCTCTATCAGAAGCAAACTCCGATGTTTATTGAGTGCGTCTAATAGGTTTATTTTCTTACAGTGCTTTTTTTGCTTACCTTTAAAGTCAAAACACACTCAAGTGTCAGTGTCGTTCATCGCTGCGTTCGGTTCGGATAGACTGGCATTGATTCAGTTCAGTCTCGGTCGGAATTACTTATGGATATAGGATATATAGAATTCTATGAAAGGGAAGGAGTTGATGTGTGTCCGCTTATAGATATATATCCGAAGATATAGATGTGTCCGGAGTTACTCAACCCTATTTTACTTTCGTTTACAAAAAAAAATCCTTAATTGTTTGAAACCTACATTAGGCAAATTTGTAAAAAAAAAAATTGCATAGTTCTATGAAAGAGAAGAAACTCATTAAAAAATAAAATAAAAAAAGTTCATTAACAGCATCGTTTTTAATAACACACAAACAATAAATGACATGTTGGTTATTAATCTAATCTCACCACACGACAGCTCTGCGGGAAACTGTTTCAACACCCGCGTCCACAAATTACTGTTCATGTTAACACCTCCAATCATATTATATATTTAAATTTAATCTCCATTGGAAAAACACATCAATCATTTAACTATTTCTAGAAGTATTGCAATTTCTAGATCAGGGTTGTTGAAAATATCAGCATCCGCGGTTTATCACTATTGTTTTTTTCAATACCTACACTTGCTCATAAATTGACTCTTATTGCACTGCATTTAGGTATATAACTGTGACATTTTCATTACCATTACGCACTAGTGCTACAATGTAGCTAAAACCTTTTTGTTCAACCTCTCCCCCGCCACAATTTTATTATATTTATAATATGAGCAAGGCGCGCGCGTCCCCCGCGTTCCCCCCCACGAGGAAAAGAAAATAAAAAATGGGCGGGCATATAAAACAGATTTTACCGCCACAAAAGTTTACTAGTTTTACAGTTATTTTCTTCACAAGTGTATTGAAAAACGTCGTATGATACACGTGAGTAATGAATGATTACCGTTCTCGGCTCTCTTAGGACCCTCGCCATGGCTCGGGTCTAAATACCGCCTCGACGGTAATCACTAACATTACACACTTCTATCATAATGTACTATTATATCAGCATCAGAAACAATCGATGCTGATTTAATTAATGCTGACGTAAGTTGTAACAAGTTCGTTGAAAGCAGGAATTAGCACACATGGACTTTTAACCAATCTTAGACAGCTAAGTAGGTATACTAAACACGCTGTCAGTTGTTCCCTCAGCCATTTGTTTTGTTAACGTAATTTGCTTAGTTCAATATGGGAATATTTCAACTCGATACCTCTACGCGTTCCTGAGATAAAGGGTCTTGATAGATAGACAGACAGACTGACAACAAAGTGATCCTCTATGGGTTCCGTTTTTTCCTTTTGAGGTACGGAACTCTAAAAATGACGTATAGTTAAAAAAAATGACTTAAACGTCTAGGAAAATATGCCTGTTTTTTGAATCGTGAGATTGAAAACGAGGAAGCTGCTTCTAAATATCACATCTTAGATATATATATCACATTTATTCAAAGTTTTACTGTAAGACTAGCTAATCCGGCGAACTTCGTACAGTCTAACAGTCAATTAATGTAGTTTAACTTTCGATATAGTCAACTGATTGCGATGAAACAAAACCTAAGTAATAAATCAAGTTACACACAATTTTAATATATAAAAGTTCGTACATACATCGATTTCGTACATTTTACGTGATGCGCGCGCAACTAAAAATTTCTACAAATTTATTATATGTATAGATATATATGTATCAGCGGATGCTGATGCAGTAAAAACTTGCATCAAAAACAACCAAAAATTCATATTGTAATGCTGAACTTATAACTTAACGAGTACCTAACTTTTTATTATTATTGATAGGCTCGCGTTTGACCACCATCTCACCAATGTTGATTTAAAGTAGATTTCCACAACTTATAAAATATGTTTAAATTATCTCGTAGTGAGATTACAATCAGTACGTAACTAATGGATCAAATTGTAAAAGAGAGCGCTTAACCTAATACCTAGAATACCTGTTACACCGTACAAAGTATACCTAAGTACCAGGTTCTAATAATTTTGTGATTCTACTATCACTCCGCGCTTAACAGCGCAATTCTACGTTATGAGCTCGAGTTACGAGCATGTTTAGTATTCTTTGTGTTACACTGGAATATTTTTCAGCACAGTGAGTATTTTAATTAATTTGAAAGTTTAACCTTTCTAATAACGACCTTAATTAGAGATACAATAGAAAGATAATGAGAGAGCGAACGCCGGCGATCGCTTGGGGTTTAATTAATTAAAGCACTGTTTGATGACAGGACTGTCCCAAACTGTTGAAAATTTGAAGAACCATTCAATGAAGTTCATAATTATAGAGAAAACTAGGTGATCAAGGAGTTAGGAACTGCCGACCGTAACATAGAAGAGAAAGATGGTGAAACGAAGGAATATGAGGAAACGAAGGATTTTCAGGCTGACTTCATAAACGATTTATAGACGGGAAAAGTACGCAACATTTTCTTCATTGAACACTATAATTAACGATGTCAACATTTTACGATATGAAAAAAAAGCAGGTTTATCGAAGATGATTTCGTCAAACATATATTATATTATACTGCAACTAGCTTCTACCAGCCGCTTCGCTACCAATTGAATAGATAATTATAACAAAAGAATTCTTGCGTATTTGTGTATGTGCGTAGATACCGATGCGCTATCAACGTAGAACGTCGATTCCCATAATTATTTGTCTACAATTAGGATAACTAATTTCTTAAAACAAAACACTACCAGAGATCATTTGAGTATAATTTCAGTGCTAGAATTATGATTTAAACCAATTTTATTTAGTACGTTTGAATTTGTTTTATAAAAATAAAATAAAAAACACACATTCAGCCGAACATAGAACCTCCTCCTTTTCGAAGTCGGTTAAAAAGTGGCATATGTCCTTAGGATTCAAGCTTACTCTGTACCCAAAGTCTAAGTTTTTGATTCAGATTTATAATATTAGTATGGATAGTGTGGATTACTAAACTAGTAGTAAGTATTTAGTATTAGTAGGTAGGTATTAGTATGGATCAGTATACATTTAAAAAGACGCAAAAAGACGAAATACCAGATATCAGCGACAAGATGAAACTTCCAAAACGTAACCATGGCAACACAAGACATGATGGAAAAACCCTCAAAACTTTTATCAAAGTAAAACTAACAACTACTCATGTTGCCTACTCGAACAAGTGGAAAGAATATCGAGGAGCGCCGTGTTATGGTTGATACTTATTTGAAGCACCTTTGAAACTGGCAGAAGTGTTTGCAGGTATAAAGTCCCGATCATTATACTTGCCACTTGAAGAGGCTGCGAAAATATTGGATACTCAGCCCTGAGTGGCAACATTAGCGACGGTACGCTACACTTCGTCATCATTTATCACGATTGATACGGAAGTGAGTTGTGAGGGAAAAATCAATCAATATTTATGTAAACATATCTATCGTACGTACGTTCTTGGAAAGCTAGCTGATGAAATGTGACTACGGGGCGCAAGGATTTAATTTAAAACGTTTTGGGAATTTTACGTACAGGTAAGGAGTGACTTTCCCTGCCGGAGTCTGTGTTTCCTGATGACTAATAACCAAGAGGTCTTTATGTGTAAGAGTGAATATTTCAGGAGAAGCTGTGGAATTGGGTGAATAAAAGTTGTAGCATCGTAAAAAGTATGGTATTTCAAGATTAAAACAATACGAACAGCTTATCTACAACATCAACTTTAAATATACATTTAATATATTATGACGACTTAAAATTGTAAAAAAGATACAAATGCGATTATGTATTGCAATATTGGAAGAATTTGCATTAAAAAATAGCTCCTTTTAACTCTCGGACTACCTAAACAATAATAGTTTTAAATATTGTCCACATATTAAATTAAGTGTGTAAAAATAAAAGTTTTTTTGTCAAATAAATAATGACGACTGTCGGCTTGACAGGCGACTAGGCGGATTGAATGTTTATTTACCTCAATAATACGATAAAGTATAATGCTTCTAGGAATAAACTCAATACCTAGTCTATCGTAAAACACATTTTATTAGGGTTCCGTAGCCAAATGGCAAAAAACGGAACCCTTATAGATTCGTCATGTCTGTCTGTCTGTCTGTCTGTCTGTCTGTCTGTCTGTCCGTCCGTATGTCACAGCCACTTTTTTCCGAAACTATAAGAGCTATACAGTTGAAACTTTGTAAGTAGATGTATTCTGTGAACCGCATTAAGATTTTCACACAAAAATAGAAAAAAAGCAATAAATTTTGGGGGTCCCCATACTTAGAACTGAAACTCAAAAATTTTTTTTTCTTCAAACCCATGCGTGTGGGGTATCTATGGATAGGTCTTCAAAAATGATACTGAGGTTTCTAATATCATTTTTTTTTAAACTGAATAGTTTGCGCGAGAGACACTTCCAAAGTGGTAAAATGTGTGTCCCCCCCCCTCTAACTTCTAAAATAAGAGAATGATAAAACTAAAAAAAATATATGATGTACATTACTATAAAAACTACCAGCGAAAATTGGTTTGAACGAAATCTAGTAAGTAGTTTTTTTTTAATGCGTCATAAATCGAAAAAAATACACTATTATTAAAACATCGATCAAAGTTACAACATATTACAAGAACTTTTATATTATGTTACTTGCTGCTACGGAACCCTTCATGGGCGAGTCCGACTCGCACTTGGCCGGTTTTTTATTCTGTGACCTTCACAGAACCTTTTCATATAGGCAAATCTCTTTACGTAGAAAAGTAGGTAATATAATGTATTCTACTAATATTAAAAATATCTGTACGTTTAAATTATTATAAAAATAAAGGTTTTTGTTAGTCTATTTCTCTTCAACTGCTCAATGGCTTTAGACGAAAATGTTACATTCACTAGTGGAACAAAACTTGTAATATTTCATGTGCGCGGTCGCCACTCCAGAACTTTTCGTCGCCATCGACTATCTGTTCTGCGTGCAAGCGTGCAATGTGCCCTGCCCATTGCCTCTTAAGTTTGGCGATTCTTCGAGCTATCTCGGTAACCTTGGTTCTCCTGCGAATATCTTCACTCCTGATGTAATCACGCAAGGAAACTCCGAGTTTAAGACTTCTTATGAGGCCCATTGTAAGCGACCACGTTTCGGAGCCACGTCATCACAGACAACACGCATTTTCATGTACTTGAACAATGTCATCAATAAAGCAAAGTTATGCAGTAATTTGGTCTGTCTTTCATAGGACAATCAACCGCACAGCAGTTCTCATCACGCGCAAGTTGGAAAAAACAAGTGAGCGGAACAACGGAATAGGTTTCTATTGTTCTCGGACACGACAAGCTCGGCTGATACAACGCGCCGACAGCGATTTGTAGCTTATGCACAGTTGGGATTTGCAACCAATGCATTATTGATGTTTTCGTGGAATAAAACCCACTGAAACAATGCTGGCAAATTGGAAATGGATTCTAGCCGATAATACGATAAGGCAAATTTTAACAGGATCAGCATAATCAGCAATGTTCTCACTGCTAAAAATTAAGCGTTCATTCTGGGAGAGGGAATGGGCCGTAATCCAACATACGGGCCCGGTACGGATTAATGGATGTCTCACATCTTCAATTTTTTTGTTCTAGGACATGCCACTTTTTCTTCACCGTTTTTATAGCAGTGGTGATAAAATAAAATACACAAAGTAATGCGCCTAGCTAGGTTTTAACCTGCGACCTACAACTTGTAAGCTGGGGCCGTTGCCACTTGGCCACCTCTGCTCCTGTTCCTTTTAAATTCTAGAAGGATTATTTAATATCATAGCAATTACTTTAAGTACCTAGGAAGGCACGCACACCACTTCAGAATATTCGCTCTTCAACATCAGTTTATAATATTCTAATGCTACGGGTAACCAAATTTATTTGGGGCTACGAAACTCGTAGCTCTAGTGCCTACATACTCGTAGCACATGCAAGAGCGTAGCAACCTGCTACGAAGTCTACGAAGCTACGCACTTGACCTTTTTACTGGGTATCACAATTTATTACGGCCAGTCTATGAGTTTCAGAGGCATCTCGTCGCAGCAGTCAGCACTTCTAGTTATATGGGAGCCATAAACCCTTTAAGTTAATCGCCTTTCACACATCCTTTCCACATGGGTGAGCAGTCGAACTGGAACAAATACTTTTTTATTTCCTCTTGGCAGTAAATCTGTTTAGATTTATACTTTTCTCGGATAATATAACAGTAATAAGATAGAGATTGAAAAAAAAAATTAAGTACGTCACAATATATTTTTTTTCACATTACAAACGTAACCTAATGAAAAATGCTCTTTAATAAATCACATGATACTTTTCATAAAAAAAAAAAACTGTTTTGTAAAAACATATTCATTCTACTGACACATCTCGTATAGAGAACAATGCAAGCTAAAAATAATAAAAATTGTTCTGCAATATTTTTCAATAGAAACCAGTAATACAAAACATTGTGTTTACATTACATTTTTTTTTATTATTGAAAGGTTTGCGTGTGGGCACCATCTTACCTGATGGTAAGTGATGATGTGGTCGACGGTGGAGCTCACTTGTCTAGAAGTAACTCTTTCTCTCTTGATTTAAACAACAATAAAAACAAACTCTTCTTCTTTGTCTTTCACAACAGGACAGCTTCTAATGTTATAAAAAGCACAGGGCTGATCGTATGTGTACTGCAGCTATATATGGACTAGTGCTGCAAAATGCCAACTAACAGCTTTGGACTCAGTGGAAAGGCGCACAAAGTGCAATCTACTTTAATCCAGAAATCTACTTTAGTAGATTGCTTTGGAGCACAGGCGTAGGTATTCAGCCTTTTGGTAATCTTTAAGATGTATTTTGGAGAGTGTACGTGGGAATTACATGACTTGATTCCATCATCGCACTCTCTTCGGCAAGTGTCCACCCTTGCATTGTTTGCGCGTCTACGGTCCGGACTAAGCTTTTCGGCTCATCCTTTATACCGCGTACATCGAAGGACTGTTATAATTTGCCTGCTGCAGTGTTCCCGTCTGATTATAATTTAGTTGTCTTTAAGGCTAGATTGAGAAACTAGTGCGCTTCACCATTAACGAATGCATCACTGTTTACCATCAGGTGGGATCGCAGTAAAGCACTAGTTTAAATCAATAAAAAAAACTGGGCAAATACGAGTCGGACTCGCGCACTGAGGGTTCCGTGCAAACTACAATTCCCGAATGGAGTCTCGAAGATTTATCCGAATAGCAATTTTTTTTGTGATTTAGGTAACAACAAAACTGTTTTCAAATTTATTTCTATACCTGCGCTATAAGACCTTGCTTTGTGCCAAATTTCAGGATTCTGGGTCAACGGGAATTTCGATCTTTGAGAGTATCAAAATATACGTTTTTTTTGCCACATAAATGACCGTATCTTTTTTATTGGTTTCTTTAAAAGTTTGGTTTTTTCTCAGCTTGAAGAGACTGCAGACCTGAAAATATTATTTTAATTTCAACTCGATACCTTCACGCGTTCTCAAGATAATGGGTCTTGACAGACAGACAGACAAACGGACGGACAACATAGTGATCCAATAAGGGTTCCGTTTTTTTCCTTTTGAGATACGGAACCCTAAAAACCAGAATATCACAAAGCTTTGAGCAGAGGCGTTTAGTTAACAGTTACCTAAATATTAAATCACGATTAAACTATTAGGTGAGTGAAACTTTATTTATTCCCCACAGTAAAGTACTTAAGGGTTAGTAGGATACTAAAACTAAGTCCATTACCGCCTAACTTCTCAGCCAACTACGACTGGGAGATTAGTTCACATAAACGCTATCGACATCGGCCAGCCGACCGACATTTCGTGCCAAAATCGACAGACTGCAATCGCTGAATCAATTTAGTACGTACTAACGATACGCCCCTACTTTGCATGGATGTGGATCTATTTAAGTAATGACATGTTAGAACTATTGTTTTTATTATTTGTGCTGATTGATTTTCTATTCATTAGCCATATTTTAGAGTGATCACATGTATAATAATAATGAAAAATACTTAAGCGTTCTTCAAATATTGTTTGTTCAATTATTTAACTTATATAAATATTAAAATAAATATAGACATAATAATGTGTTTATTTAGTATTCAATTACGGATATTTCTTTCGAATTTAAACATTGACAATTAAAAGAAAACCACTTAAGACTACATTTATCCACACATAATCCACACGCACTTTTGAACATATTCCAGATTTGATAGTCCATTTACCTTTTAAAGTCGGTATACGCTAGAGGAGCACGAACCGAGCTCAAATTCGAGAAGTTTTGCTCATGCTCGGCTCCTCTAACGTAGACCTACATTTGGGCTATAATAGGGAATCAACCTCGGAGTGAAAGCCTTCACAAAAGTCCTTCAGTCAGGTTCCATTCCTTTAAAACACTATGTATTTCGATAGTTTTGGCTAATGTTTGAAGTGCAGTATCTCAAAACTTTTTACACGTAAAATTCAGTACTTCCGCTCCGATCAACTGAACCGATCAACTGGTTGTGCGGAATGGAACTCGATCGGATCACCTTCTGTTCTTCCAATCCGATCAACTGAACCGACCAACTAGTTGTGCGGAATGGAACTCAATCGTATCACCTATTTTTCATTCTCAACGATACAACTGTTTAATTATTCCGATAGAAATATTTGCTATTTTGCTTTATTGTCACTAGTACCATTAACATTTCTATGATGGAACTTTTGATGTGTTTTAAATCACTAATCCATTTAAAAAGAATCTGAAAGTAATGGAACTCATTTTGAATTTTTTTATCACTAATTCCACTTTATTATTTTAAGCATTTGAGATATTTCTTAAGGGTGGAAAAACACTCGAGGTAAAAACTGTTGTGAAATTTCATAAGAGTGAAAAAACACTGAGGTAAAAACACTTGTGTTTCTTAAGAGTAGAAAAACACTAGAGGTAAAACACTTGAATGTCTTATGTTACACAGTTCGACATAAGCAATTGTCTTTCTATTGTGTCTCTAATTACGGCATTCAAAGAGTTAAGGGTGGAAAAACATTCGAGGTAAAAACACTTTACTATTAAATTTATATTGAACCATTTACTATGGTTTCACGCAGCACTCCACTTCTATTAAGACGACTTATTTGCCGCGTACTATATGGAGACTACGAGAGTATATACATATACCTACCTGCTGACCATGCATAAAACCAATTTGTTGTTACTAAGAAATAATCACAAGGAAAGAAACTTATTTTTCCAGTTATGTTTCCTTTGCATTTTAATTTCTTAAAGTTAATGCACCTAAAGTACAATGCTCCATTTTTATATTGACTTTGGTATATTGAAACTGTTCATATAGAAAAACCCTAACGCCGTTTTTTTCGTACTCTTCCATCATTTTAAAACAAATTTTTCAAATACAATCAATTTTTCTTAAATTTTTTTAACAACCTGATGATCGGTTCTGTTGATCGGAGTGGAAGTACTGTAATCCAATCATATTATAGCATTTCTTATGACAACCCCCACTCTTGGGCGGAGCGGGAGATAGTGTCAGACTCTTACTGCCTAAAAAACCCATCCCGTTCCTTCAAGCCTTCATACCGGGGCTCGAGCGCCCTTTCGGATAACCCTGGCCCCAGTAGGCTTCGACCCGGCTGGGCCCCTACTGTTGCTGACAACTCCTTGAGGCGCGCGAGAACAGTGCGCGCCGTCGACGACTAAAAGTTATATGTCAAAACTTCTGAAAGGAAGACTCGACCCTAGTATGAAAGGCAACGAAGGAACAGGATTAGGTTTTAGTCAGTAAAAGTCTGAAATATCCTCCCGGTCCACCCAAAAGCGGGGGATGTCATAATTCTCCTACCTACAATATTAAAAATTGATCACGTTAGAAACGTTTATTTCAAATAGACCAGTTACAGGCACTTTTGAATAGTCAAATGTCGGTCAGTCCAAGAAAAGTGAAGCTAAATTGCACGTTCCAAAGAGTAGGTCTCTATGGAGAAGAACGTGCAAGAAACTCCATGGACACTCTTTTAAATCGTATTGAGTTACATGAATCTTCGATTACATATTTCTTTTTTTGCTTCTATTATGTGAACACAATGAAGATAAGTAATAAAAATTAAATATAATGGTAACAATAAAAATAGAAATTGAATAAGTCACTGGCAGCTAAGAGATGACCAGTTTGAAGGGAGACAAATGACCCAATAACGCGTGCCACCATCAGCGAGACATTTTAGTGAGCATGACAATCTCTCAACTGCCATGCTTGTAGTGTCAAACAACTTGTAACCAAGAAAAAATGCTCCATGGTACTTCACATTCACAAAATTGAAAAAAAAAAGTGCTTCTACATTATACAATGCTATTATTTCCAAATGTAACACGTAATAAATCATAAGTTCTATTGAAATAAACAAATAAAATTAAAAAATAATAATCCGAAAACAACAATAGGAAAAGGCCAGCAGCCTCTCTTCCAAAATTTATAATTAAAATTTAAAGAAAAATAAGAAATACGACTAATTCGTAGCTAATGACTGTGACTGTGGAGCAGGACCGGCATTTAGCCAAGCATTTTTATCGAGTAGATAATCTTCCAATTTATAATATGCTTGCCTACATAGCGTGCGTTTAATGCATGTTTTAAATTTTGTCTCGTTTAATTGGAGAATTTCAAGTGGAATTTTATTATAAAATTTTACACAGTACAGTTAATTGCTTGTGATAGGGTTTCAGGTCTTTTAAAGCAGCTTCAAACTTGGTTTCATACTGTCATAAATGACTGGCTTAATGCTGCAGTAACCGAGATGTGTCATCTAACGTTATCATAATGTGATCGCCAATATACTTGTCGAGATACTATCTTTTGCGATATGATATACAAAGGGGGACGCTCAAGTCAGCAAAAAAAAACTAAGTAAGTCACACGACAGCGTTAACAATTGCAGAATAACAACTTGACTAAGCGTGCTGTTTACAATTAAATATTTATATAAGATATATTATTGAGGATTTTCGAAATAAACCACAAATAGTTTCTCTGAAAACAAAGTTTTATTTTATTCAACACATTTTACAGTATAACAATTATCGTTTAAATAAAATTACACTTTTATCTCACCTGAAAACAAAGAAACGACATTTAAAGTTCACTAATATCGCCTCCTCAATTATATCCCTTTATTTATCTCTCTATAAGTTTTATAACCATAAAATGCACAAAATAATCTAAACATCATCTGCCATTCAGTCATACGTCACCCCGTATTTACAGCTTAAAAATTAAATTAATGAAATGTCATTTCCAATGAGGTCATATCATTACATTTATTTGCGGTAAGAAGATGATATTTTGGGCGCTTTCAACAAATCTGAAATAAAAATGCCAACAAATATTTCTTCTAATACTGTATGTTCTCCAATGCTGCTTATTATTTTTTCTTATTGTTATTTTCCTCTACTGTAAATAAACGTGTTTGATCGACTTCCAAAAAAGTAAGAGGTACCAAGTCTTTTGTATTTTGTTCAGCGATATCTTCGCCAAATGCAAACCAATTTTGACGATTAATTTTTTTTTTTGTTTGTTTGAAGAGTTTACCTTCCAAGTGATCCCATTTAAATTTTTGGTGAAGACGTGATAGACTATGGAATACTTCAATGAATAGAGTGGCGACCATGGAAGCCAGCACATTAATACGACTCTAACTTGCAAACTGGCAAGATACAATAGCCAATCTTCCGTGATTGCTGCAATCGTATGATTGTTTATTGTTAACACCATTTCATAACATAACATTCACGCCAGTATGCTCTGATAACCACAGATGTGTAAAGTTTACACTGGTAAACCCTCATTTCTTTTACCACTAATGTTTAAATTTTATGTTGTTACGGTTCTCAATTCGCGCATAACTTGTTGGTTTATCGGCCGATTTTGATGATTCTTTTTGTGTTGGGTTAAATTATAACTCTGTAGTAATCCCATTACGAAGGAACATAAATGGAAAATAAAGGAACATAAATGGGTTTACTTAGTAAAAATCTGAGTCCTCTCTCTCCACTTACAGCGGGAGATGTCATTTAATGATTTCAAACCACAAAGATAATTTACCAGATAACTTACTCAATATTTAGTTTTAGTCGGAATATCACTAAAAAGTCGAAAATAAAATGCTTTCTAAAAAGTGGAAACTAAAATGATTTTTCACGGTTGTATTTTTGTTATTTATATACTGTTCATACTTTAGAGAGACTCAAGTTATTTCTGTATGCACTCATGCGCTAGATAGCAGTAGTGGCTATGTCTGAATTTAACAGTAAAAAAGTAATTTCTAACAGCGAAACTAAAGATGTATGCTTCTCGTCTATCTTGGGATCCCGGAATTACCTTTAAAAAAATATCCAAAACATACTTGCTTCATTTTCCACGCGATGACCGTACCCGGAACCAGTTGACCCACATAGTGACAATTTCATGTTATTGTCTCTGATATTTGTATGTAAATGTGCAGATTTCGTGTGCATCTGTGCGCACAGCGTTATTTATCACTTCAATAAACACACGCATGACATCCTCTAGAGAGCAGTGATGGCCGAGTGGTAACGGTCCCGACTTGTAAGTTGTAGGTAGCGGGTTCAAACCCAGTCCATATGTGTAATTTATTTCATCACCACTACTCTCAAACGGTAAAGGAAAACATAGTGAGGAAACCACCCATGTCCTGGAACAAAAAATTCTAAGACACGTGACATTCACTATAAAGGAAGCCTGAGTCCACCATCAGTGGAAACATTAAAAGGCCGATTATGCTATATGACATCCTCAGTAAGATTTACATTTGTAGATCATATCAACAGTAAGTCAAAAAAAAAAACACGCCTTCTCCCATGTTGGGATCGACTACCTTTCTAAGCGGATGTAGCTAAATAGGTACCAATATGTTACTAGGTGCGACTTCCATTCTGACCTCAACTGTACAATGGATAACACGGATTTTGGCAAAACTGGTGTCCGATTTTCAAGGTTCTTATTTCTGAGGTTCTCAAAATTTAAATACAAATGGATCAATGAATGAGATAGATAACAAATTAACACTATATTAACAACGTATTTGAATGGCCTGCGGTTAGGTTTCCGCCTTTAATGCATTACACTACGGGTGCGAAACCGGACAAGTACCTACGAATATGAATTTTTCAATTCGTTCCTTATTCCATAAGTTTTTATTGTACACAAAAAATTTAACAAACAACAAAAAATAGAACATTTGATGTATATAGACGAGCTTGACCCACAACTGGGTTTTCTTACAGCAAACCATGTAAATTAAAATGAAATTTTGCATTTGAGGAACATTAAAGGTACAAAAAAAATGACACTAATTTGTACTTTTCTAAGTTTCTTTAGAAAATTCTCCTTCCTGTCATGCCGGGACAGGAAAGCCGTTGGTTTCGGTTGTTATTCGTAGATATTTGACAATCGTTACAGGTAATTTTAGTCGCATTGACTGGCCTGTTGGTCTAGTAGTTAGTGGCACTGACTACTATGCCGGAGGTCAAAGGTTCGATTCCCACCTAGGACAAATGTTTGTGTGGTGAGCACGATCATTTGTTCTGTGTTTGGGTGTAATTTATCTATTATATGTATGTATTTAGAAGTATATAAGTATGTTTATCAGTAGTCTAGTAGGTACTCATAACACAAGCACTGCTTAGCTTGAGAATAGACGGCGTTGTGTGATAGTTGTGGAATATATTCTATATTTTATATTATATTATTCAGTTAAACTTTTCCTAACTAACTTGGGGTTGCCAAACTAATTAGGAAACGGCCAGAGAGATGATGCTCACCCATCTACATTACCAACCAACTTCGGGACCCACCTCGTCAGGCGTTGCTTAACATTGTACCTATATCGACTTACAACAAGCCATGAGCTCTTCCTACACTACAATTACTATATGAAGGAGAAGGTGACAGCTGTCTGATTCATACAATGTAGCTACCTATCCTTTTTCTCATCTAAAAGATGCATTTATTCGTCCTGTTGTCATCCTCTTCTTCTTCTTCTTCTTCTCGTTCACACATCCCACGTTCTTGGGTGGATCGGGAGGGTAGGTATAAAACTTTTACTGACTAAAAATCCACTCCTGTTCCTTCTTTGCCATCGTTCCAGGGTTCCAGGGATCTCTTTCGCATCACCAATGGCCCCAGTAGGCAGTGCCGTAACTAGGACGGTGCCAGCGGTGCCCAGACACAGGGCGCAGTCCCTGGAGGGGCGCAAAAATATCTAATAATCCTTTTTGTTCGTATTGTACTTTTTTCTAGGGGCGCAGTTAGAGAAGCTCGCACAGGGCGTAAAAAATGCTACTTACGCTACTGCCAGTAGGCGTCGACCCTGCTGGATCCCAACGGTTGCTGACATCACCTTGAGGCACGCGTGGAACAGTACACGCCGTCAACGACTTGGGTTCGGTCCGGTTTTTGACCGAACGTCATCCTACCCCTGCTATGTAAAAAAGTTAGGTACAGTGAGTAATTAAAATTTTTTTGTGACGCTAGCTTATAATTTGTTAAAATTTTGGACCTAAACAATGCCGGCATAAATTTTCATTAGACTACATCTGAAGGATAAGACAAAGATTTATGAGCGTTGTTTAGATAACTAATTGAGTAACAGTGTTGACTAAGTTCTTATAACAAATAAAAGAGGCGAGATCAAGTTGGAATTACTTTCATAAGAAAATAAAATAGATAACTTAACATCATTTATTTGTTGTTTTTCTCTCTAAAAAATGTTGTTGAGCAAAAATAGTGAGTTATATTTTCTCCTACTAGCATTTACCGTAGCTTCGCCCGCGTACTTAAAATTTAGCCTATATCACTCAGGAATAAAGCAGCTATCTATCGGTGAAACAATTTTAGCAATCGGATCAGTAGTTTCAGAGATTACCTCCTACTACTAAGTTTGTTATTTTTTTTTGTTTTTATGTTTTTTTTCTTAAATATAAAACAAAAAAATAAACTTTACCTCTTTATTATATTATTAGTATAGAAAAATAGTCAAGTGGATTATTATTTTCTAGGTATATTTTTTACAAGGCTTTCGACACTGTCGGAGTTTGAGTAATAGGCTGTAGGTATTCTATTATCTCCTTCATTGACCAGTGCGTTATGGTTTCCCTCAGGGAGTTATATACCTAACTATATGTACAACGCTGTTGGTGCGAAAAAGAAACTATGAATCACTAAAGGGTAGTTCTGATGGGATACATACGCAAGATCAACAGTCATAATATCAACAGTTAAAACATCAACACCATAAGACCAACGATTCAAAATCTCAACACTTCAGAATCTCAACAGCTTAGTAAGTCAACAGTTCAGAAGATCAAAGTTTAAAATCCCAACTTTGAAAGTACCTATTAGGTCAATAGTAATTAATGTTATACATGGTTTACTATAAGTAAACATTATTTGACGAGGGGTGCTTTTATGGATCTTTTGTTTACCTACTTTTTGGTCGGTTAGGTAGATATATTAATGAACAATTTTTTGTTTTGAATCAAGATGTTGATGGTGTTGGACGTATTTTGATTTTTACAACAGAACAAAACTTGCAATTTCTTGATTGCCTTACTAAGCTGTTGAGATTCTGAAACGTTGAGATTCTGAAACGTTGAGATTCTGAAACGTTGAGATTTTGAATCGTTGGTCTTATGGTGTTGATGTTTTAACTGTTGATATTATGACTGTTGATCTTGCGTATATATCCCAGAACTGGGATACATACGCAAGATCAACAGAACTGAACAAGATCAAGACTGACCCAAATGAAACAATATTTAGGTCAAATTACCTTTAACTTGGTCCATGGAAGATCACAAAATAAAATGTAAATCAACAGAATTGAAATCTGGCCCTTCTACTTCAAAATTCTTTTGAATATAACGAATACTGCGTTAATACGGTATATTAACTTATAGGATCAATTCAGTAGATTTTTTATTTGAATGAAAATTATTATTTGTATAACAATTAGGTTTTGTACTTTCTTATCTTTTTACTTAATATTTTTTTTAATATATGATATAGTTTTTTTTTAATTATTAATATTATATACATTATTACATTAACATACATTCAGTCGATTAGGAAAAAGGGTACAAGGTAGGTATATCGCAGAAAATCTAGGATACCTTGCTGGCCGGTGGTGGGGTGGCGCTATTATTGAACAAAAATATAGATCGAGTTTCAATTAAAAACCTCAATAATAACTGTTTCGAATTGAGGCGGAAAAAACGTCCGGATATCACCATAGCACTGACCGTAGAGGACACGGTGAAGCATACGGTGGAGATATGCTGCTTGGGCAGAGCGACACCGTGTCTTCATGAAAACACAATAACTAAACTCTACAACTCTTCTCCATTTGCCATGTCAGAAGGCAATTGGAGTCGAGTTGTTGCCACTTTCTAATAAATATGATAGCAAAGTTGCTTGGGAGTTCTCTGAATATAAAAATTAATTACTTGAGCATAAAACATTTATATGCTCAAGTATCTACATATGTCCATTATAGACTTTAAAATTATCCAATCGATATGCCCCAAACCAGTTTCATTATAAAAGGGAATATGATTTTAGGCCATTAAAACAATGCATTTAAAAAATGCGTTCAAAATGAGAATAGGATCGCCCGCCATGTTGTGACATCACGATTTACTGTCAAATCGAGGAAAGAAATTGTTAAACATTAATTAATTCACGAAAAGTTTAATTTATTTATGAACTGTGAACAAAAAAAGTTTAATCAGAATCCAGTTCTTAAATTTTCCTCATCTCTAAGTTCTTCAATTTTGCAAAAAATTCTTCGATTCGACAGTACGAGGATACGGCAAAACATAGGAATCGGTCCTATTCTCATTTGGAACGCGTAGTACATATCTCATCCAACTGTCCTGTCACAGGTCTGCTGGAAGAAATTTTGTTAGAAGCAGGTCCAATTGTACTCTTTTATTTGTTATTTTCAATTATGTATAAGTGTTTGTTTGTACATCTACACTAATATAATAAAGAAGTAAAGTTTGTTTTCTTGTTTTTTTTATTTTTTTGTTTGTAGGAGGTAATCTCTGGAATTACTGATGCGATTGCTAATTTTTTTTACCGATGGAAAACTGCTGTATTCCTAAGTGACATACGCTTTATATATATTTATTTTATGTACGCAGGCGAAGCTGCGGCCAAAAGCTAGTAAATAAGTAAATGTACTTTTTGGGCGTTTTTTATATCATGCGGTTTTGATTTGATCATGGATGCAGGATTGCCCCGCACTAGTAACACCTATGCGGGATAATCCCGCATGCGTGATGAAATCCGCACAATATAAAAACAGCCTTATAACATAGCAGTATACGCCCTAACCACTAGTGTTTAATGAAATAGAAGTTAATATAATATTCATTGATCATTCCGCTCTCGAATTTATCTAACCACGTGGGTGTAGTTACAAACATTTACGGACTCCTGAAAGCTTAGGGACTAAACAGACGATATTGCCGTAATAAAATTATATTGCTCTATGGATCGGGTATAATAGACATTTAACTTCACTACCTACATCTTCCACTTTGGTAGCAAAGTAGTAATAAGTTAGCTTTACTGTAAAAGCTACCAAGCTAAGTAAGTACCTACTAAATTTTGGATACTAATATTATAAATGTCAAAATAACGCTGTCTGTCTGTTACGCTTTCACTGTTAAACTGCTGCACCGAATTTGATGAAATTTGGTACGGAGTAAGCTTTTAAACCTCAGGAAAGGACATACAGCAGGGGCCCAGCTGGGTCGAAGCCTACTGGGGCCAGGGTTAGCTCCGAAAGGTAACTTAACGAAAGGCAAGACGGAACGGGGTGTGTTTTTTAGTCAGTAAGAGTCTGACACTATCTCCCGCTCCGCCCAAGGGCGGGGGATAGTGTGTACATATGTCATTTGGATGATTTTTAAACACCAAAAAAAAGGGGAAGGACATAAGTATGTAATATTTTGATATCTAACGCCCAACAACTTACGTATGTATGTACTTACATACTTACCTACTACCTAATCGTTTTTGTGCAAAAAATAATTAAAAAAAAGTGATGTGAAGTAAAGTCGTATTACTTTGACACTGGGTTTAACTTTAGCTGAATCTTATTAACCAATAGGAACACAGGACACGGTGTTTCTATTAGCCTCCGGCGGTCAAATGTGTGCGGCAAGTCCATATAATATGTATGATGACGACAGGAAATATGATAACGGCGTTTCATGGTTGTGGCAGGTGGCCTGTGCGGTAACCGTTACCGTGGAGTTTCTTGTCGGGTCTTCTTAATAGAAAACAACTAATTGGAACCGTGTACGACCAATGGTTCTTAATTAGCCACCAAATAAGTATCTAAATTAACTTAATTACTTAGCCACCAAATAAGTACCTATCTAAATTAGAACCATAGGCTAGTTGCCGTAAAAAATGTAATGAATCCGTCTTTTAGTTTATTAAAAAATAAGGGACAAGTCTTTTTTTTATTTAAATTAAACCAAAAATGACAAAGATATAGCCCATTAAAGTTACGTGTAACGTCAAGCCGGTGATGTCACACACGTAACTTTAATGGGCTATATCTTTGTTATTTTTTGTTTAATCGAAAAAAGAAAAAATATGTGTCCAATATTTTTTAGGGTTCCGTAGTCAACTAGGAACCCTTATAGTTTCGCCATGTCTGTCTGTCTGTCCGTCTGTCTGTCCGTCCTCGCTTACTCTCTGGGACCGTTAGCACTAGAAAGCTGAAATTTGTTACCAATATGTAAGTATATCAATCACGCCGACAAAGTGGTAAAATAAAAATTGGAAAAAAAAATGTTTTATTAGGGTAGCCCCCCTATATGTAAAGTGAGAAGTGATTTTTTTTTTAATTTCAACCCTAACGTGTGATATATCGTTGGATAGGTATTTAAAAATGAATAACCCCTATTCATTTTTAAATATACTTAAATAATTTTTTGATAATGTCAATAATTTCGGAAATAATCGCTCCAAAAGTAAAAAACAATGTATCCCCTCTAACTTTTGAACCATAAGTTTAGAAAATCTGAAAAGTAGAACTTTATAAGAACTTTCTAGGAAAATTATTTTGAACTTGATGGAAAGAACAGTTTTTGTATAAAAAAGACAAAAGGGTTCTACAAAATAATTTCTGGACTAAGTTTGTACTAAAATCGATATACGATTATTTATAAGCATTTTTTTAAACTCATAAGTGGGTACACTTATTGTGACGGACGGGAAACTACGGAACCCTACACTGAGCGTGGCCCGACACGCTCTTGGCCGGTTTTTATAATCTAAAATACGGACTAAATAAAATGTAATTATTTTGACCCTGGAAACTACCCTACGTGCCTACATTTATATTTTTTTAACTCAAGTGGCAATTGGCAAGGCACATTAGCAATGGGCAGGGCACAACAGATGGTCGATGGGGACGAAAGGTTCTGGAGTGGCTATCACGAACTGGAAGACGCAGCGTTGGAAGGCCTTCAACAAGGTGGACCGATGAACTGGTCAGGGTCGCGGGAATCCAATGGATGCATGACGCGTAGGAGCGGTCGTTGTGGCGTCGCTTGGGGGAGGCCTATGTCCAACAGTGAACGTCTTTCGGCTGATATGATGATGATGATAATAATTTTTGAATGGCAGAAGTTAAGATAGATAAAAAATGTGACAATGTTTAAGATATCTATTACTCGTGACTGTATCTAGGTATCGTTTCAAAATCGATTACATTCACAATGGGCATAAATGGCTATAATCTTAAGTACCTATTCTTGAACCGCAACCAATCGTCTTAAATGAATATTGAAATGGAAATGGATTCGATTTTATATCTCCTTCCCAAGAGCATTAAGTTTCTGTATAGGATTTTACATTATTATAAGATGGCAAAGACCCCAACTTAAGGGGACCCTTCCCCAGTCGTCTATCGTCAACCTGAACATGGTTTAAAAGCTAGCCGGTTCATCAACGCAATCTAACGCAATGTTAAACCCCAAGCGAACGCCGGCGTTCGCGCACCTATTGTCTTTCAATTGTGTCTGTAATTATCACAATTGAAAGGTTAACCTTTCTGTCTATAATTATCACAATTGAAAAGTTAATAAAAAAGCAACAACAAAAACAGAGAGATAATACCTGAAAGCTCTGCTTGGACTTAGTAATACCGTCATTCACTCGATAATTTTTCACAAAACTTGTTCCAGGAAATACATGTTTTCTTTTAAACTGTAAAAGTTTTTAGGAAAAATTCTTGTCATTCAGAAACTAAATTAAAGCAAGGATCAAAAATTCAAGCAAAATAGCAGATTTTCAGAGGACTTCGCTGCAGTGGCGTAACTATAGGGTGGCAAGGCCGGCAAAACACCACGGGCCCCTGGTCTGGTGGGGCCCCCGATCTAACGGATCGCAATATTAAAAGAATTGACCTAACATTTTAACAAAAATAAGTAAAAATTATGATAGTAGTTAAAGTCTAAATTAATAAGTATAATAATTTCGAAAAGCATAAATTTCCCCTGATATTTTGCCAGCTTGGTAAGTTACGCTATCGGGAAACCACGTTCAGATATAAAATAGAGAAATCTTCGTGTACCTATTAGAGAACTTTAATAAATAATAAGAATAATTTCACTACTCCAGTGATTTATACGAAATAAATTACAACGTGATCATTTTTTGGGGCCCTATCGAATTATTTAGCCACGGGCCTCAGATGGTATAGTTACGCCACTGCTTCACTGGATTCCTTTTACACAAAATAAATTGATTTCAATAGAAGCCTAGATGGTCTTGTTAAGAGAAGAAGAAGTTTGAAGTTGATTTTATATTGATAATAAGTATATCCATACGAAAATAAAATATTTATCTACTGATGCAGATGTCTTGATCCAACCCAAGACACAAATGTGTCTATGTTTGCACAACGCTTACTGAAACAGTTCTAAAAATTCACGCGTTGAAAGGGTATATAGAGAAGGTAAGTTTGTATTGCCGTACGTAATGTTTTCCATTAAGAAATATCTTCGGGGCCTAACAAGCCGATGAGGCCGACAACCTGGCCGTTCCGGTAACCCTTTTACCGGCTCTTATGTATGCAGATCAGGGGTAAAGTCCCACAAACTTCCATTGACAAAAAAGTGTCCTCCAATCCGTTGTGTGTTGTGTCTGGTCCGACTCTGGTCTGTAGCCTGATTCACGTTATCAAAACCGTAACGATATCGTAGCGATTTAGTCGTTTAGAACATTTCCGTATTCACATCCATCAATCGAGTTTAAAAGACACCGACTATAAAGTCGTTTGGTCGAAGAGCCAATTTAAAAAAAAAAACTGTATTACATTATCCTGGTAGAATACTTATTAATGTAACTGGAAATAAGTCGTCGATAGATTGTTTAGTTTCGAGCCAGCTGAGTAGTCGTTCTATCCAATCCCGATTATGGAACACGTGAATACCGCTTTTGGATAGGACTCGATCGAACGACTATAAAACTTCAACGATATTTGGCTTGTTTGATTTTACGTGAATCAGGCTACTTGTATGGGCCGGTTCCGTTCCGACTAATGTATTACGATAATACAATTCTGTTATTCTATTTTTATAATAAAGTTCTTATCGAGCTGAGACCTCCCATACCACAAAGTAGAATTTTGTCTTTTAGTTTCTACATGTCATGGATGCGGCTACTTCTTCCCATGGAAATGAACAACTTTCTTCAAGAGAGTCAGTAATACCCATCTAAAAGACATTTGACTTTGCGTACACAATTATCAGGTAATCAAAATCAGTAAGGAAGGTCCATTTTACGGTTCCGTACCTCAAAAGGAAAAAACGGAACCCTTATCGGATCACTTTGTTGTCCGTCTGTCTGTCTATCTGTTAAGACCTTTTATCTCGGGAACGCGTAGGGGTATCGACTTGAAATTGAAACCATATACTCAAGTCTGCGACCCTTTGAAACTATGAAAAAATCAAACAAAAAAAAAAGATACGGCCGTTTATGTCGCAAAAAACGTATATTTCGACACTGACAGGAATCAAAATTCATAGGGTAGGTACTTTCCGTTTACCTAGAATCCTGAAATTTGGTATTAAGCAAGGTCACAAGGGACAAGTATAGGAAAAAATCTAAAAACTGTAGCAATAACGTCATAAAAAAAAAACGACGATTTGGAAAAGTCTTCGTAACTCAATTCGGGAATTGAACTGTTTTCATAGGTAAGTTTATACGGAACCCTCTATCCGCTAGTCCGTCTCGCACTTGGCCGATTTCACCATCTTCTTTAAATTCGGTTCAACACGACCCTACCTATAAGGAAGCATGTTTCAAACGTCAAAGAACCGCATGCTACACGTACCTATAATAGAAGCGATAATGGGAAGATACCTAGGTAGGAAGCACCCTGACTGTTATTATTGAGAATCTAAATGCTTAAAGTTAGAGTAGGTATACAGCTTATCTATTCTTAACATCTACATAAACCGTAGACATGATAAGACGCTATTAAAATTCGGGGCGCACTTTCGCCTTCCATAAGTTATTCTTCGGTAATGGAAATTCAATGTCGCATCTCAACTTTCTACGAGTATTTCATTGAAGTAAACACACTTGTGTAATATTAACGAGTCTAACCTTTGCATAATCTAAGTTATAGGTAGGTAGTAGACGGCTCTGTAGGCATAATATCCAGGTACCTATAGGTCGGTATACTGCCTGTAAATGCACTTGAATAGGATCATAACTAATAAACTAGTGCGCTACACCACCAAAGATTGTTGCTCTGCTTACCGTTAGGTGAGATCGCAGTCAAGCACTAGTTTATACCCCATTAAATTTTAATCGTTTTAATCCTGTGGAGGGTCGATCAGCTGAGCTGAGCGAGTTCAATGACATGTAAGTAGTAGTCGGCGTTGCGTACTAACTACCTACAGGTCACTGAACTCACTCAGTTGGCGTTTTCTTAAAGAAATTTATTTCGTACATGCGTAAATTAATACGAGTTTTAAAAAAAGGTACTTTATTTTTTCATTTTATCGTTACAAATCAACAGTGTTTCATGTACCGGATCGACCCTCCATAGGATTAAAACGATCAAAATTTAATGGTGTATAAATAAAAGACAAACTTATACCCACTAGGTACCTACCTACTTATAGACTTAAGAAAATGAAAATAGGCCTTTATAAGAAAACCACCGAGTACCTATCGAAGATAACTCCTCCGGGGTGATATAGGATAAATCCTTGGATAATATTTACCCGACACGCCGCCCTCTGAGACAATTTCAATTTCACGCGCGAAAATCACAGGAATTCATAAGTCCGTGATAAAAGTTATAGCTATGCTATTGATAGGCATTGGGAGTTCTCTCGATATTTGAGTAGGTAAGTTGATAGGAATATTGACTTGTATTACTCAAACAACGACGAAAATCGAAATGTGGGTTAGTTAGTAGACAGTAGTGTAAAAAGGTAGCATCTAATATGGGTACATACTACCTACCTCTACCTACCCTTTAATCGGTGAACGAATGCTGTACCTACAAGGTGTAAGGGACAGCCCTCCACAAACTTAAAGGACTTGCTCAGTAGACGAAACTGAACAACCTACCACAAATTTTTTTTTCAGGAAACGAAAAAATAAATCGGCCTCGCCATACAAATTGTCCAATAAAGTTTATCATTTTGTATGGTGGGGCTGATTTTTTTTTCGTTTCATGAAATAACATTTTGTGGACGGTAGTTCAGTTTCGTCTACTGAGCAAGCCCTTAAAGTTTGTGGAGGGCTATCCCTTACACCTTTTATATGCAGCTGTCGAACAGATTACTTATTAACCACATATCAAAGTTTTTATGAATTAACTCTGATGATATATCAAAACGGTGGCGAAGTAAGACTACGTCGCCAGGACTACTGCGAAGAACAAACATGACGACTCTCTCCAGCAGGCCTTGGTCCATGGTTCGCGATAGAGTTACAGACGTAGTACGTATGGCGGTTGTAAGCAAGGAAATAATCCAAAGGAGTCATTTTTTTTCCTAGACTGACCCACTTTTTACTGGCACGTAGCTCTGGTGGAAAAGCGCCAATGGAGCCAGATAGATACTTGTACATACAAAAAAATCAAAAGATATCTGCGTGTTAGGCGGCCACTACACGGTCATGCAAGCGTCAATCAATTCCATCAATCATTAATGATGGTGAATGATGGTTTTCGTCACTCAGTACTAAAAACCATCATGCAACGCATTAGACGGTAGGTTTTTCGTCAATCAAGGTTTGGACTGTGGCAAAACTGACAGCAAAACCTACCGTGTAATGTTCGCCTTAGGCGCGATGGACGATGCGATCATGCGAGTGAGAGATGTTAGTGATGCGAGCGAAGAATGTGTGTGACAGACGACAGACACAAGTGAGGCATGTGCGCGAGGGACGTCTGTAAAACGGTGTAAGGAACTAAATTACCAGTCTGGGTGCACACCGTTGCACAGCTATGTGACCGCGCACACGAGCTACAAAAAAAAAGCCGCTTCAAGCTTCTTTTTGTGGCAGCTTTTTTGTGGCTCGTGTGCGGCGGTGCCGCCACAAAAAAAAAAAAAAAACTAGAAGCCGCTTCAAACTACTCCAGGCAAAAGCTGTCGCGCGCTTCAGATTTTTTTTGTGGCCGGTTCTAGCTTTTTTTGTGGCCGCTTCTAGCTTTTTTGTGGCCGCTTCTAGCTTTTTTGTAGCCCTTGTGCGGGCACACTATGTTGCGCATCCTCCCACTGCGCCAGCTCTATATAAAATTTGGATAGGAAACAATCAATTCACACATTTTCAGTACAGTTACATCACTGAAAATCTGAAGGGAAAACACCCCTCCTGCAACTTCTGCCTGGCCATCGAGATAATATAAGTACTATACCTACCTACCTACTATTTAAGCGGGAACCTACTTATTATTTTCTGTTACTAGCGACAGTTGCGAACGAATATCTTGCGGGTTTTACAATGTACAACGAAAAAAATCTTTACAATGCAATTATCGCTTGACATTTTGGCATCTATCCAAAGGTTGTGCAATCAGCATCCGAATAATTGAAGTAGCAGGCCGCATACAGATTATTTTTTGTTACAGTGCGGGCGTTGAACCTAAGTTTTTTCTAGTGAAATAGGGAAATACTCCAACGTATAGGTATCAGGCATCAGACCTTATTGTTCAGTTTTATAGATTAATTAACTACTTATAACCGACTAGCTTCTAGCTATCCAGCTGTTTCACCCATATGAAAATAGATTTCATCGTACAAACTTTGGGCCCCGCTTCATCCCTTTAAGGGGTGAGTTTTGGACAAAAACCTCTCTTAATGCTCGCCTACGTCATAAAAAGAACTCTTGCGCAAAATTTAACGCTCGCAAGTCCCAATAGTTTGATATGTCAGTCAGTTAAGTTTCTCCTTTTATTTATATAGATAAGTATCTACCTACCTAATGCAAAGACCAACAAATGTCGACGCTGGAAACATAGTATTACCATTTTATATCGACTCCACGCATCATGGCATGCACTGACGAGTGACGGCATAAGGCATGCAGGTTAACTCGCGATATTTAAGTTTTCTTCAGTTTTTGCATTTTTCAGTGTCAAGTTGCTTGTCGTCCAACCCTATTGAATGGCTCTTTCATGAAAAAGACATTCAATAGGGTTAACTAAACTGAAAGGGATGTATTGATGATTATAATTTCGTAAATAAATACCTACGTGCTACTGCCGCAAATCATATTTTAATAAACATATAATTTGACGCTGACCTTTTCGCGAATTATTTCCGAGCGTCCTCATTTACTGGTAGTTGCTTGCCTAAACTCTATTTTATACTATTCTTATATATTATAAAACACACCAACTGTCTTTTCACAATAAACTCAAAAACTGCTGAACTGATTTTCATGTGGTTTTCATCACCAATAAGTAAAGTGAATCATAAGGATCTCTTACATATTATAAAACACACTATATCTTTTCACAATAAACTCAAAAACTGCTGAACTGATTTTTATATGGTTTTCATCACCAATATGTAAAGTGAATCATAAGGATCTCTTACATATTACTTATAAAACACACCATATCTTTTCACAATAAACTCAAAAACTGCTAAAATTTTCCTGTGGTTTTCCTCATCAGAAACTAAAGTAAATCATAAGGATGACTTCACAAACGATATTAAGCAGTGAACATCTCTAAAAGGTTTATATTTCAAATCAAACAAACGTAAACGGTGTAATTTATATTTCATTCTGTAACTCTGAACCTAAAACAATAAGACATAAGTAGTAGATAAAATATCTTATTCGAGAATTTGCTATTTGTTGTGTAAAGAAATCAAAGCAAATAGCTGGGATTTGAGTTCAAAGCTCTCATTCATAAGACTGTACAATAACTCACTGGTTAAATTATTACTTTCTTCTACAATAGATTTCATAAGTAGCTACCATGCACTTACTAATACAGATATCAGTGATTAAGTATAAATTAAAATTAATTTCCATCAGAAACAATTTTCTTTAACCCTCTAACGCCTACGTCGGATACATTCGAGATACACTCTCGCGTTTATTTTGCTAGGGTCGCACATCCACGATCAAATACTCCGTCTCGTCAGCTCTTGTCACCTACGGAAGAACTAAACGAAATGGACTACCCAATCGCCTGGATGGACGCTGGAGAATATGACGCAAAAACACTCGTCGGACTTATCTGACGCAGGTGGTTAACGGTTAAGAACAGATCATACATGTGGTCATGTGTATGTAGTCTGTTAAGCTAGAACTACATTAGACCGACGCACACGTGTAACACGCCTGGTTTGTACGGAGATCGACGTAGCGTGGCGTGGATCAAGTGTAGCTCTACAAGTCTAGTTGCCATATAAAATGTATGGAGACCGACGCGCCCAGATCGGCGTATGTGGCACACGTGTGCGCAGTGTAGTTCTAGCATTATTCTTTAAAAGAAAATCCAAAAAAAAAACTTATTATAATATTTCACTTTTAAACCTTCGTTATATTTGTACATCTGTCACAAATGCCAAAGATACAGATCCTGTGTTTACTTGAAGGAATAGTTTAAATATATTTCATAATATTATAGCAACTAGCATAATGTGGTATTCGTTTAAATTTTCTCAACTATTTACATAGATACTGTCTATGACATGCAATTTTCAACAACTTACGATAACAACAATAATTATATAGAGCCAAAAATATTCTACCACATATCTAAGTAATTATACAAGTGTTACAACATATACAGATAGTAAAGTACATCAATTATTTTATTGCATAAACTAATATTGTGATCTGGCATCTAATAGTAATGTATCAATGATATATTTTACCCTACAATGATAATGATATTTTATTTAAACTTACTACAGAATGAATACGAGAGCTATTGATATAGTATGCCTACGTAATTAAGTAATTTTAAGTATTGTGCAACACACGTGAGTGCCATCCTACGACAGACACCAAATCACAATAACATATTAGTGGTGTGAGCTCAGAACTGCACCCAGTTCTGTTGGTTTGCAGATGACACTGGCTGTTGACTTGGAGCACTGGAAATAAGAAACAACAGTCACATATTTTGTAAGCGCAATTTTTAATTAGACTTAAATCTAAATTAAATAACCTTTCAAGTACTGTCAATTAGATACACAATAGAAAGACAATAGCAGTGCGAAAGTGAATTAATGCAAGTGATTCTCTTCACCTAACCAGCTAAAATATTTATCAGGGTTTGATCCTTCATTTTTAAGAAGTGGTCAAAATGATTTGTGAAGGTGTACTGCAAACCAAGATCGTCCAAAAACCTACAAGAATGAACTAAACCTGTCTGACATTGATTGGCACTGAGCGGTTGTCCTGAAATTTCAGTCTAAATAAAATTTATTTGAGCCTCACATAATTACCTGGCAGAATTGAAGTCACCCCATTCTGAACTGGCAGGAGCAGCGGCAGGAGCGGCAGGAACGGCAGGTGAAGGAGCATGTTGTGGAGAAGGAGGAGGTGGGAGCCTCGAGCCACCTGGTGGGGGTGGTAACAGAACCCCAACACCTCCACCCCCAACCCCTCGACGTGGCCGGCTGCCCTCACTACCATCCTTCTTCTGCAAAAATAAAATAAATGCATTGAGAAACACACTGTGGAAAAATACCTACAATTCAACCAGCAATCATTTTTATCTAATTAGGTGAGTCACTATACAATTACATTAGCAGGGTTGACTCAGTTACCCTTTTATTGTTCTAACATGATTTCTGCACAAATCTAATCAGACCAGCATTGTTAGTACTTACTGTAATCTTCATGTTGATTTTGATTGTTTCTCCTTCTTTAAAACCTAGATCCAGGTTCTGCTGGGGAGCTTGCTCTCCTTCTTGTTCTTTCCTCAACCATTTGAAATGGTCTTGTAGAGCGACATTTAGGTCAAATGAGTCTGATCGATCTCCAAATCCTAGACCTATGTAAGCAGTTCGACCTGGAATAATATAGCAATATTATAATAAGTACTGTTAAATTTAACTATAGTAAGATGAGTGAAATGTACCTATAGAAATAAAAAATTCACTTGCCATTATCATCCTGGATCCTGACTACGAAGTAACGAGAACTATCAGTGACGGACTCGAGAGCCACCCCCGGATATTTGTCAATTGGGCATTTGGCAAATAGCTCCCCAGAACTTTTGTCTTCCAGTTTCATTATCAATTCTTCTGCTTTTGCAACCAGTCTCATACGCCCCGTCCATTGCGGCTCTTGTAAGTTCCAATCGGCTGCCCTAAAAACACCCACCGTTTTATCTTTTTCCTACAAAACAATTACCCAGTATATCAAAAATTTATAACACCTACCTGTACCCTCTATTTGAAGTTTTAGGAGGTATTTTGAACACAAACACTTCATTCTTAACAAGAATAACACTTTCATATGATTCCATTTTCCACTGCAATTCAATTTCTCATGGAAAACAATAAAAAATTTGGGATAAGTATTTTGATACAGCTAAGATTTGACGATTGACGTTAATGACGTGACGTGCACAAAAATTTATAATATAGGTAAAGGAAATGCTACATACATACAGAACATTATTAAACCTCAGAAAACAAAGATGCTGAAGCCTGAAACTGACTAACAAGAAATAAAAAAATATATTTTCTTATATCTTGTTAGAGCAAGTAACTTTATCAGTACCTATTTTATTTTTACATTTGCCTAATTCGTAATGGGAAATGATATAGAAAGAAGTACCGTCGCTTTTTGTTTTTTAGTTACATTAAGCGATTTATTTTTAATTATTTCATTGTAAAGATGTAAGCAGAAAATATGTGTACGTGGGAAATACAATAAAGATTAATATACAAAAATGTATTATATAAATAAATTATTTTAATACATATGTACATAAAAAACTTAAATAATATAATAAACTATTTATACTAAAACAACTGAACATAATTTATGATGCACAAACAAAAATTGCAAATAAAATATATTTTATTTGGGGATTTCTAACGGATTTTCATTTTTATGTCTCAAAACCCTTAACATCCGTTGTAAAACCATGGAAACATTATGTACTTTGTAACCATTAATTTTTTGCTTTTGATTGTGATACGGTTTTCTGGAACGCAACCTTTACTATCAGCTGTCAAGGCTGTCAGGTGTTAGTGCAATTTGCTGACTGGCGGGTCTCGAAATTAGTTTATTTTCCCTCAGAAAGTTTATTTGCAAATTCTGTGGAATTTCTCGTTCTTATTACCAAACAACATTTATTAGTAAGCTACGGGAAGTAAGTATTGGTTTTACGAAAACTAGCCAAAGAAATATATCCACTAGAACTAATTACCAATCTGTTATTAATTAATACTATTTACAAATCTGTTTTAATTTATTTTACTAATTAATGAGAGGTTTTGTAATTGACAATTATATCTCAGCTCCATTTATTTCAGGTTGAGAAGAAGTGATATAATGGCATATAATGTGAGTATCAATTTCACTTAATAACAATTCATTGTTAACAGGAAATTACTTAAAAACTGATCATTTGACTTTTTAACCCGCTTCTAAACATCTCTCACTTCATTTTATTTTAAATATGATTAGAACATGAAAATTGCTCTTGACCTTTTGATAAATAGCTCCTGAACCTTTTGATAAATAGATCTCAAAATGTAGAGAAACTAAGTGTTTCAAATAAAAGTTAAGATGAAAAGGTTCATTTTATGCTTTATTTTTATTATGGATATAAAATGTATGTATAATTTAATGTGAATATATATTTCTTATCAAAAAAATGTTTAGAATCTATAATTTAATAGGTTTTATGTGTTCCATTGCAATTAATGTAGAAAAACTGTTACCTCCTGACAGGAGCATTTTTGTAATGTCAATTATTATGACCTAATTATAATTTTATTTGATGATGCAGTGTTTGACAAATCAAACACAAGAATTTGTAACAATGATGATTTGTAATAGAACATCAAAAACCATACAATTATGTTAGCGTTGTTGTACATGAAAACTACACCAAAACTAAATAACTCGGTACAATGCAATATATGTAACTCAATAGAACATTCCCTTTCAACTAAAGTTTGTTTGATAGAATTATGTTTGTCTTAAGACTGGCTGGTACTGCCCCTACGGTTAAATACAGAATCTACCTGATAACTTTTCAAAGTTATTGATTCTGTTTCAAATTCACATGTTTGTTAAACAATGTTGTCTGTCTTCTGATACCATTGCATCTAGCATGGAACCAAGCAGGTGGCATTTAAGCCGAAGTAAACGCCAGCGTTTGCGCACTTTAATTCTCATGACTGAAAATGAAAAAAAAATCTGGTTAAATATGAATAATTAAGAATTAACATCGCTCTAAAAGAGCAAGATAATCTAGAGAATAGATAATGGAATGTATATACAAAAACTTAAAAAACAAAGGGACTGGAACTACACACCTAAATGAATATCTAAAAACAGACTCATAATCATATTCATTGAATTTTGTGTCACCTTACCACTTTTTTTTATTCATAATCTTGCATTAGTCATTAGACTATGAGCAAATGAAATGAAATGATTTGTAGCTTTTAAAACAATATCATCCATAGAATAATATCTATTTTGAATGATATGCAGCTGTCCATTTTCAAAATATGCCAGCTTTCAGTCTTCATAATGTGCTTCATAAAGCTGTGCAATTAATCACATAATGGTCAGTTGCCATAGAAATATTAAAAATAGTCAGATGCACAGTGACTTTTGTTTGGGTAGATTGCATTTCATGGTTTTTATTTAAAGGGTGAAAATTTAATGTGCATTGGTCTTCTTTTATTTGAAACTAGCCACTGCTGGCGGCTTCGCCCATGTGACAGTGGGTTTCTCCATACAAATTTTTGGACTCCTGTTTCATCTCTTTAGAGGCTGAATTTTGGAAAATCCTCTCTCAGTTCTCGCTTTCGTCACAGAAGGAATCCTTGTGCAACATTTTTCGCTCCTATTCCCATCAGTTTTGGCTGTGTGTTGATATGTCAGTCAGTTTCTCCTATTATATAAATAGAAATCCTGCCCCTTAAATAGAATTGTAATTAAAAACTGGCCAAGTGCGAGCCGGACTCGTACACGAAAAGTTTCGTACTATTAAAATCAACATAAAACGCCGAAAAAATAAAGTTTCTTGTATAGAAACCAAAAAAAAAAAATTTGGCTTTAATTTTTAACTTTTAAAAACTTTAGCTTTTTAACTTAAACGCATATTCTGTGAAAATTTTGACCCAAAAATGTGACATCTGCCTTTTATTAAATACTGGCTTTTGCCCGTGACTTCGCCCGCGTTCATAAAATATAGTCTCTGTCATTCAGGAATAAAGCAGCTTTCTATGTAAATTTTTTTTTTTTTTTTAATCTTTCGGTGTAAAAATTTTAGCAGTCGGACCCAGAACTTCCAGAGATCCTCCTACCTCCTACAAACTAAAAAACAAACATTACCTCTTTATTATAATTAATAGGTAAACTAATCTGCCCGAATTAAAAATAAATAATGACGATATTAAAATTTCATTTCAGCATAATTTTACTTACATTATAGAAATAATATTTTTATTGTAAGTACCTTTTTAATAAAAATAACCATATCTAAACTCAACAAGTTAAGCTAGCTTCCAAAGCTAACATCAATTTCGTAAATTAATTTTGTAACGAAAAATATACACCGTGTAATTGACAGGTTGGCAAAAACGAAAAGTATGAATTCAGACTGGTATTGTTAACATTTTGACAGTGAAATATTTTCCCGGAAATGATGGGTGAACGTTTTTCAATTTTCAATTTTATTTCGGCTACGCAATGTATAACGAACATTGCGATACGCGCGCGACCCTATATTGCGCGCGTATTGCAATGTCCGCGCGTTGTTCATTCGTACTAATAGGTACTTCGGGACGTTTGGAATAAATACATAATACAATACACACACAAACACACCTATCAAAAAATTTAAACACAAATTCAATACCTATGAAAAATTAAATTTAGTCACTTACCTAAATTAAAGTCTCTCGGGTCGTATAAGGCATGGCTCGAAGTGGTTGCCTCTGAGCTGCACGCACAGTTGTGCTCGACGCAGGGTTTCGGCATGGAGACGAGGCATTTATGGATCCGATATGAACGTTGCTTGTCCTTTCGAAGGACTTTGTGCACAGCCCAATGTGAAACCCGGGGTCCGTTATTACGCCTTACAAGTTTTGCAGCAGTACGGGTTCCCAAACGCGGATTTCGACGGACAACATCTAAAATCGCCTGCTCAGAACGAGCACTGATTGTCCTTCCAGCACCTTCCTGCCGCGGCACAATAGGTAAGTTTTCTAAAACACGTTGATATGCCCGTGTGATAGAACGACTATTAGCTGGATGTCGTTCATTTGGGTGACTTTGAACATAGAGCCTTAATGCTAACGACGCGTTTCCTCTAGCTTCACCCAAGGACATTAACATCTGGCCATATTCGCGAGCACTAAACGTTTCATTACGCCGATTCATGACGATACCACACAACACAAAAGCACAAAAACACACAACTCAACTCAACGCACAACACAGTCCCGAACTCCCGACAGTTGAAAGAAAACGAAATAGACGTCCAGAACGCACCAGCAATCGCGGCAAACTGAACTGACGGCTGAGTGAGTGCTGACGGTTTCGTTTGTCGGCAAACCTTTGAGAGTGTGTGTGACACGTGTAGCATAGGGCTGCCAAATGCCAAATGAAACATTTTATTTCGGTAATATTACTAGATACGTTAGTCGAGGAGCCCATGGTACAGCAGTTACCGTGGTCGGCTTGCCATTGAGATAAAGATGAAGAATTAGGTATTGAAAAAGAATCGTATCGTAATCGTATGATAAAGATTGTTATTAACCGCTATCTCTTGTAACTTCTACTCATGGTTCTGCTTCTAAGTTTAAACCTAGTATCTGTCAATCCCCAAGCGGCACGCGCGCGATTTCGCGCCATTTTCTAAACACTAAGCAAACGCCGGCGTTCGCATAGATTATACAATAAGCGTTTTTTATAGGGGATTTGTTCAAGAACGTAAATAAGAAGTTTTTCTTATAATAGTCTGTAAATATCGAAAATAAGCAAACCTTTTCGAACGCCAGCTTTCGCTCGGGGATTGACAGGGTAAGGAATGTGAATCTGGCAATATTGACGCGATGTTTTTATGTTTTATGTCCCACTTAATTGTTGTCTAAACCAATTTACATTACTGTAATGCAACGCGTGTGCACAGTTCGGGTGGCTTCGTAATTGATACTGTAGATCAAACTGTTAAGCACCGCGAGGACGCCGGCGTCCTCACACCTATTGTCTTTCTATTGTGTCTCTTATTACGATACTCGAAAGGTTAACGATTTAAAATAAGGTTTCCGGAATTAAGAAAGAATAAATAAATAATCACACTCCTGAGTATTTAATTATTAATAAAGCATTTTACATAAATAAAAATAAAATGACAAGTATTAAATTCCATACGCGGTACAGCCCTAGCAGTGTCGGCGCGTAAGCAAAGGCGCCGGCGCGCAGCACACAAAGGGAGCGAGCGAGCGAGCGGTATGCTTTCTCTGTCTGTCGTAGGTACTGTCGGAGGCCAGTAAACTTTTAGAGCTAACAGCTGATTCCGCGCGGTATGTATGAATTTTCTTTTTAAATCATTATTATTTACATTGCCGAGTTTAAGTTTTTTGCTTTTTTTCACTAAATTTATGTTTTTAGGGCTGGATTTTGTTGTAACAAATGAATAGAACACAAATCTAGTTGAAAAACGGTCGGAAAATTCGACAATTTTCCTGAAGAAAATTCCAACGTTTTTCAGTCATAAATCATGGTCTGAAGCTACTGTTTCAGTTTTTGCCAACCTGTCAATTACACGGTGTATAGGTAAGTAACCAGATAAAAGCCCAAAAGTAGTCCGGGCGGATAGAGCTCCGGCGGGATCTCATGGTGAAATGGCCTCAGCGACTGTCGCAACCCAGTGCTGGACACGCCACAATTATGGCGGTAAGTTCCCTCTTTGAGGCGTGGCTGGAAAGACTTCACGGCGTCCTCACTTTCCGCATGACGCAGGTTCTCACCGGACATGGCAAGTTCGGGAGGTTGCTGCAGCGGATCCGTGCGGAAGTGACGCCCGAGTGTCGCCAGTGTGCGGAACGCCCGAAAGACACGGTGGAGCACACAGAGGTGTGCCCCGCTTGGACAGAGTATCGCCGTGCCCCCATGAGGGCGATCGGCGGCGGCGATCTCTCGCGCCGGGCCTTGGACAGGCCATGGTCCTGAGCGAGGAGGAGTAGCACGCGGTCGCCTCCTTCTGCGAAGCAGTAGGTAATGATTGCAAAGGAGCTCACAGCCCCCAGCCGCCGTTGGGATTCCGATCCCGATTTTCGGCCACCATAGGCGCGGGCTTGCGGACAGCGAGCAATAGGTAGCTTGCTGTCCGACCGTCCGGTAACTGTCCGGACCGAGCCCAAGTCGTCAATGGCGCACACTGTTCCCACGCGCCTCAAGGAGCTGTCAGCAACAGCAGGGGCCCAGCTGGGTCGAAGCCTACTGGGGCCAGGGTTAATTCGAAAGATAGCTCAGCCCCGGTACGAAAGGCAACGAAGGAACAGGAGTGGGTTTTAGTCAGTAAAAGTCTGACACCATCTCCCGCCCCGCCCAAGAGCGGGGGCTGTCATTGCATGATTTTTTCACCGGAAAAAAGGTAGCATCGGCAGGAATTTGTCAAGGCCCAATTCAGATTTGCCAAAAATGCTCGAGCGTTTTCCCATCTATAGTTATTAGTGACGTACGTACGGCCGTCGGCGGCCTAACTACACTAATATAATAAAGAGGTAAAGTTTGTTTTTTTTTTGTTTATAGGAGGTAATCTCTGGAAGTACTAGTCCGATCGCTAAAATTTTTTTACCGATAGAAAGCTGCTTAATTCCTCGGTTACTTAAGCTATATTTCACGTACGCGTGCGAAGCTGCGGGCAAAAGCTAGTTGTATTATGATTACCTATCTTAGCGACATACTGTAAGAAATTATATTTAAAAAAAAACGTTTTAATTTCTAACTAAAGATTTATGCTTCAAGCTCGTTAAGCGGTGCAATCGAAAGCACAAACTTAATCGGTTTATTTTTAACCAGTTGTTTAAATCGACATGTTTTAATATGTGATGTGATTGTAATAAAAAATACACACAGAAATACGTTTTTTTTATTATAATAATAATATATGTTTGTGTTAATAAAAATGTATAATTTATTCTCATAATTAAAATAGTCGATTATATCGAATCAGTGTTGCTATTTAAAAACCGATAACTGACAAATCAAACTGCGTCGCGAACATCACTACAAACAATGAAGAAAATAAAATGGCCGTCGAGTGGGTCGCCGTAAATATGTTGAGTTATTTATCAAATCGTTGGTTTTTATCACAATTACAATGCGAATATTGTCAGAAATGAGTATTGAAAAAGTGTGTTTTATTATAGACTTTGAATGTGTCTCATTGGTGTCCAGAATTATGTAAGAACAAAGAGTTATCGTCGTTTGTTGTATCTCTCGTGCAGCTATACAAATGCATGAAAATGGGACTCTCTCATTTGTTGTTGTTTATAGCGATAATCCGTTTGATATGTTTTTCTATAAAAGCAGAAAACATTGAGTGCCCACACAAATGTGATTGCCTGGAACAGTACGTCGATTGTTCAAAAAAGAATTTCGTATCTGTGCCAAAAATTCCTAAGTGGGTGGAACGATTGGATCTCAGTTATAATAGGTTGAATGAAAACGTAACGGAAGCTTTTGACAAACTACTGAATTTACAAGAATTAAAGCTGGACAAAAACTCGTTTCATTTCATACCAAGCCTGCTGCATCATGAACAAATACAAGAACTGAGTTTGAATAGGAATAATATTGGATCAATAGACACAGGTACTTTTCCTGCTAACAGTTCCATCAGAATACTGAATGTAAACAGTAACCACATAAAATTTATACAGGAAGGTGCTTTAACGAATTTGACAAATTTGGAAGTTTTGAAGCTGAATAGAAATGAGATAAAATCACTCCCTAATCACTTGTTTATGTATCAAACAAACCTAAGAACATTAGAATTGAACCATAACAAGTTACATGTGATTAGTCCACTGCTATTTCAAGGGTTGTCCAATTTGACAACATTGAAGCTGAGGTTTAATAATATTGACAATATAATGGATGGTGCCTTTTTTGGATTCAAGTCGATGAATTTGTTACAATTGGACCATAATAGAATAAGAAATATTTCTAAAGGTTGGATGTATGGGCTGGAGTCATTGATAACTTTATCTTTGTCAAACAATTTGATATCAGAAATTGATTCTGGAAGCTGGGAACTATGCACAAACCTGGAAGTATTGGATTTATCTCATAACCATTTGTTAGAAGTAGACGGGCGATCGTTTCAGCACTTGGTCAACCTTCGTACTCTGAGCCTTGGATATAATAAAATTTCATCAATTGCTCAGGATGCTTTTGGTTACATGACCCAGCTGCAAACTTTACAATTAAATAACAATAAAATATCTTGGACAGTTGAAGATATGTCTGGCCCATTTTCAAAATTGCAGAATTTGAATTCCTTTAGCCTGGCTGCTAACCATATAAAATCTATTAATTCAAGAGCTTTCGATGGGTTGTCAAATCTAGTTGAATTAGATTTAAAAGGAAATAACATTACTTCTATACAACAGCATGCTTTTGATTCTATGTTAAAATTAAGAAAGCTCCATTTGAACTCTTCGTCACTTCTATGTGATTGCAATTTATTATGGATAGTAAAATGGATAAAAGAAAAGGCTGAACAAAAATATGTTACTGCTAATTGTGCCTACCCGTCTGAAGTGAGAGGCGTATCAGTGACTAAACTGAAGGAAGACAATTGTGGTGACTCTCCGAAACCTAAAGTTGTAGAACATCCTAAAACTCATCTTGCCATAAAAGGACGATCAGCTAATTTAGTGTGCTCTGCAACATCTAATCCTTTTAACAATATGACATTTTTGTGGAGAAAGAACAATGGAAATGTTAGTAACCCTGTGGTATATGAAAACATCACTATTGGACCCAATGGTCAACCGCGAGCAACATCAGTTTTAGTGATTCCTAATGTCACTCATGCTGACTCTGGGAAATATCAATGTGTTGTTGGGAATAATTTTGGAACAACTTACTCTACAAAGGCTAAGGTAAACATAGTCACCTTTCCACGGTTTACAAAGACTCCAACAAACGTTACAGTGAAGACAGGAGATACTGTCACACTTAACTGTGCTGCTACTGGGGATCCACCACCTGAGATATCTTGGAAAAAAGATGGAGGTAATGACTTTCCTGCTGCAAGAGAAAGAAGAATGAATGTAATGCCAACTGACCACTTGTTCTTTATAGTAAATGCTAAAACCACAGATATGGGAATATACAGCTGTGCAGCTAAAAATCCAGCTGGGACTATAATAGCTAATGCCACACTTACAGTATTGCAAGAACCATCATTTGTCAGAGTTATGGAAAACAAAGAAGTGACAACTGGTGACCCGGTGGTATTACAATGTATGATTTCAGGATCTCCCAAACCTGTAATAAAATGGCTTAAAGATGGAACCGCAATTACGCCTACAGAGCGTCATTTTCTTACAGGAGATGATCAGCTGTTGATTATAATTGGGTCAGAGTCAGGTGATGCTGGACGTTACGAATGTGAGATTACTAATGAGTTGGGTACTAAAAAAGATATGACTGAGTTACGAGTGTTGCCTAAAGTAGCCATAATGGTAAATGAGGAAAATATGGCTGGTATTATAATTATAACAGTTGTGTGTTGTGCTGTAGGAACTTCTATTATTTGGGTGGTAATCATTTACCACACTCGTAGACGTATGGCGAGCGCCGTGCATACTTTTCCCGCCGAAAGTATAAAAATGACACATGTTGTGCATAGTGACAGTGATTCACCTCAAATGTTTTCAGACAATATATCGGAGCACTCATCATGCAAAGATAGTGGAACTGGTGATTCTGCAAAGCAAACAAGCTTTGATGGGGTGCCCACCGATAGAAGTGAACAAGTGCATTTTGAAACTGTATGCCAGAGTTACTCTCCTGTGCCTGAGGCACATAAACTTCTTCCATCATCTTTTAAACCCTCAATTCAAGTGTGTGTAAATACATCTGTTACACCAGCTACATATAGTTTTTCTAGTCACAGTGGTAATGTTTAAGTTTATAATGTATATTTCTATAGTTTATAATAAGTAATGGGTACAATAATACCTGATGTTTCCTGCAGTTTCACTAATTACATTTATCTTTCTATTAGGCCCCACACTTATATTATTTTATATCTTGTAAGATTTAAATATTATGTGTCAGATCAAAGCATTTTATATTTAAGAGCAATTATTTAAATAGTTTTTTTTTTTATAAAAGCATTTTGTATGTTTTTGTGAACAATGTTCAAAACTTATATGAATTAGTAAATTATTTTATAATTAGTTGGTGGGGCCATTATGGTATTGCAGACATATAATGTCCACAATTGAAATTGCAAAGTTCTCCATTTGAATGAACAGAAAACATTAGTGTGTCCAGCATCAACATACGATTGAATAATAAGTGGTGTTAACTATTGGTCTCTAAATAAAAATATCGTAAAGATTATCTTAATAATACTATTCAATAAATTACGTGTCTAATAATGTCTATAAATGTGAAATAATAAGGAAGCATTAATCAACTCCTAATATTAAAATTCAACTATACCCTCTAAAGTTTTAAACAATATTTATATTCATATATATTATATTCGGCAGCTATGTATTTGCATACATTTTCATATACTTTTCATAAGTATTATTATGTTAGTCACTATTCTCCCAGTTATACAAATAATTCTTATAAAAAAAAATATTCATAAATATAATAATAGTGTAGTTAGTGAAATGGCAATAAAGTTAGGCATCTATGTAACTTGATTGCTTAGTACAAAATGTAACAAACTTGCCAGTATTGGTTTTGATGTAAAAGACTGAATGTCGTTTAAGTAATAAGTGTATGATTACTGTTATTTTGTAATATTAAATAGGCAATAAATATTTTTAAATTTGTTATTTCATAACTGTTTTCTAGATGCTATGTCATGTGATTTACCTAGCAGCTTTTAAATATTAGGTGAAACTTGATATGTATGTAATGTATATGTGACATTATAATTTTAGAAATTCATCTGCCGTTTGGAGAAATACTTAAAAGTGCACTTAAAAATAATGAAACCAAAGTCAGTTTCAGAACATGTTTTTTCGTAATTGTTTCGTGCTATATTGACTGTAAAAAACAGTGATTTGTGTGCTTTTAGGCATACTACCTAATATTACTTATATTACCATAGAAATCCACCTCTACTGATTTGTATCTAGGAAGTAAAATATAAGATAAAATGTTGTTAATTTAAAAATGTATAACAATAAAAACCTTAGTAATGTTATATTATGTATAATGCAGGTAATGTAATTAGCTACTAAAGTGTGTAAGTTTATAATTGTAGCGTTATGTGTGATGGGAGTGAGATTATTGGATATTTATGATTTTGACACACAATAATATTGTCATTAAGAAATGCAGGTAAATATTTATTGATTTTATTCCTCAAAGAACCTGCAGGAAAATCATAAATTTATTCAACCTTTACATTTTATGGTGAGATCAAAGATAGATAGACAATGCTCATTTATAAAGACACATGTTCTTATGTAGGAACTTGGGAATTGCAGCAACTATGTAACATGTATGAAAGAAACTCAGCTTGAATTTAAAACTGAAATTGTGCAAAAATAATACCTGCACCATACAGTCGTTAGTGCCTATAACCCGCTATTGAAACGCAGGTATCCTCTTTATGAGAGGGTGTGAGCTGTACCTGATCCCCCACGCGGGCCCAATTTGGTTCTAGAACATGGTGATTTCTGTACAATGTTTCCCTTTACCTTTTTAAGAGCAGTGGTGATGAAATAAGTAGTCGCCTGAACACGACCATTAGGACACCACTCCTGTTTCTTTGGTGGTAATAAAACAACGTCTAAAGATAATTTTTAATTTACATGCATAAAGCTAGCCAAGCTTTTTTGTTGTCTAGTTTTTAATGGAATTTGAGTAAAATCTAAGGATGTGTCTATGAACATTCAGGAGGCAGAAGTTGGTAGGTTCAAAGTTAAATCGTCTCTGAAAAAACTGGGTCAACCTACAGGTCACGTTTTTATGACCCCATGTTACCTTCACAACATTAGGTTTTATAATTTTCTCTACATTGAGAATGAAAAGCGGAGTTATTTCATTTTTCGCCTAATAACATGAACTTTACATTGCTGCATTTCTTAATTATTACCCATTGATAAGTGTAAAAACGTAAATAATAATAATACAGTTTTTTATTGTTCATACTGTGTACATACGGTAACTATTTATATACTTTACAGAATAAAATAATCTAAGAAAAAAGGAAACTTTTATTTCTTCTTGTTGTCATGTTTGTGCACCCTAATACCCGCTTCTGCCTAGTCCCCCACTGCTGGCGCCCAAGCTTCTGTTCAACGACAGCCATAGTAAAGTTAAAAAAAGTCGTCCTACAGTTTTGTTATAAGTATGAGACATCTGAGGGTCAGCGTAGACAGAGAGCAGCGCAACGGAGAGGATTTTATTAAAGCACCCGAAAATCAACTTAAAGTTATTGAAATAAAGTGCATATTTGCTTATACCTGACAAAAAATGCTGGTGCGTCCTCGAGGATACGCGGGAAGCATATCTTCGAAATACGCCATCCGTCAGAAAAATGCCCGAGACCGCGCGATAATTATTCCTCTGTCTGCGCTGACCCTTACACCCTTTCATTAGATACCCCATTTATCATTTATTTCATATGTGCATACATTAGGTTTTTTTTCCCACATCGACACCCACCTCTATCTTGTAAATCACTGAAACGATTTAGATCAAAACTTGATCAGAAAACCCACTTCCAATAAAAAAAAAATATCTCCCAATCGTTTTTACCGTTGAACTACTAAGGTGCCACAGACACTGGAACACAGGATCTTTAAACCATTTTTTATGTCGTAGTTAATAATAAACACGAGCGGAAACCGAACCCGAACTATTGCCTAGTGCTTAGATCACCGTAGCTATGTACTTAGATAATACATAGTTAGGCAGATGCTCCCAAGTAGCCCACAAAAAATGAGGTTTTTGCAGTTTGAAGGCTAGCGTCAACTTGTATGTTACCTAATTAAAATAAGATAAGTTTAGTGACCGTAAGTAATACCTACCACAAAATAGGTAAGTACAGAAGACAATCTCATGTACTTCACTTTTTATACTACTTATGCTCGGTGGACGCACACTAATGAACGTTTGAGAATTGTTCGACGAGTGATCCGAGACGCGACCGAGACATTCTCGTCGCGTCGTAGAAGTCATCGTATCTTTGTGTGCGATGCTCGAGCGCGCTTTGTATGTAGATTGACTTATGTACCTATATATTTTTTGGTAATACATGCCAATTATTTACGGAATTGTAATCATTAAAATTATCAATACAACCCTCTCAGTTCGTCTTACCCTATTGAATGGCTATTTCATGAAAAAGCTGCCGCCAATTTCGTTTTAATTAACACGTCATGTTGACTCTGACCTACAAAAGCTACCCTGCCACTTTCAAAGGTGAAAGTGCCAGGGTAGCTCGCGAAATTAAAATTTTCCCGACTAAGGGGTCGGGTTACTCTATTCCCTGCTACTTAATTAAGGCGTATAGTCCGTTGAACCATCTGGCCGAAATTATGTGAACGCAACTCTCGCACTCGCCTAGGCGGCAGTACGCAAATCAGTGCATTTATTTGCGGCCAGCAGCGCCCGGAAAGCGCTTTAAATCAATTTTCTCTGCGAGATATTGATTGATTTACATAAGCAATGTTCACTTTGAAGAATATTTATCCACCAATTTTTATGTATAAAAATGTTTCTAAAGGTCCTAGCTAGTGATGGGCAATGATAATAATCCGGTTAATATCATTTGGCTAATAATCGATTAAAACCCAGTTAATAGCCATTAATAGCAATTATGGATGATAACCCTGCTATTAATGTTATTTTAGTGATTGAAATTTCCCTCCATGGTTTTCAGGCTTAGGACTGTCAGATTAGACTTCATTTTCATCATCTTTGTAGTAAATAAATGTGCAATTTAAAACTAATCTGGCCCATTTAAAAATATTAATTATTTTATGATTATACACACAAACCAACAACACACGAAAAAGGACTTCTTCACCGAAACATATCAGTCGACGTACTGATTCCGGATTCGGTTGGCGTCGCTGTAATGCAGTTCATGCATCTCTTTCTGGCATGAATAATATTAGCGCCAGAAAGATATAACACGAGAAACGGGGGTATCTTTCTGGCGCTACTAACTAATCGCTCGGGTATTTTCGATTGTCTATAATTTACCTACGTCGTATTCACAGAAAAGAGCTAATAAGTAACTTACTTATTGTACCTTACATTTTTACGTATCGGTTAAAATTTCGCGCTTGACCGCTATCTCACCTGATGGAAAGCGACGATGCGGTCGACGATGGAACGCGCTTACCTAGAAAAAACCTATTCACTTTCGACTTAAATATTCCCGGGTTGTAGCTATCAGGAAACACAGTCTCCGGCAAGGAATTCCACTCCCTAGCTGCACGCACAATGAAAGTGTTCCCAAAACGTTTGGTGCGTGTAGGTGGAATATCCACCAAGTACCGGTGGCGCATAACCGTACGTCTGGTAGTCCGATGATGGAACGGGAACGGGCTAGGTGGAATTAAGTTATGCAATTCTCCGAAATGCAACCAGTAGAAAACCGACAGGCTAGCGACTCTGCGTCGATGCTCAAGACTTTGAAGCCTCGACTCGACGTGTGTATCATCGCCAATTATCCTTCTGGCTCGCCTCTCAATTGCCTCAAGTGCATCAAGCTGGTATCAGGCAGATCCGTCCCAAAGATGAGAGCAATACTCCATACACGATCGAACTTGAGCTTGATAAAGTTTCAGCAGCTGTTCCGGCGTGAAGTACTGTCTGACCTTTGAGTTGAGCCTTTGCTTCGATGTATGGCCCGAAGTTGAGGGTTGATGTCAGCTTAACACCAAGAAGGTCAAGATGGTCGGTTATCGGCACGGTTGCATCCCGGAAAGTTGGAGCGGGGCTGAATTGGCTCCTTTTAGCGGAAAATAGACATGCCTGGGTTTTTGCAGCATTGAACTTGACCAAATTGGCATCGCCCCATTCGGAGACTGCCTGCAAGGACAAGTTCAAGTGCTCAACCATAGCCTCTCGAAGAGACTGGATCTGTGACCTACTAGCTTGCACGTTGGATATGTAACTCTCGGCAACAGTGCTGTCATCTGAATACTCAAAGGTACCGGGCTTGAGCAGATCGTTTATGTGCAGCAAGAATAATGTTGCCGAGAGTACTGACCCCTGAGGGACCCTGGCATTAATAGCCATTTGACCGGACGAGCAGCCATCGATAACCACTCGGATGGACCGGTTAGTCAGGAAGTCTGCGATCCAACCACATAATCCAGTGGGTAAACCGAAAGATGGAAGCTTACTAATAAGGCCCTTTGTGTCAAACCCTATCACAAGCCTTCAAGATATCGAGGGAGACGGCAAGCGCTTCCCCGTGCTTCTCGATGGCCTCACTCCAGATGTGGATGGCATACGCTAGAAGATCTCCAGTTGACCGATTACGGCGAAAGCTGTATTGACGGTTGGTATCCTAAGGGATATCATTAGCTTCTAGGTATGCCAGGAGCTTAGTGTTGAGTACACGTTCCATGGTCTTATAGAGATTGGACGTTACTGAGATCGGTCACTTTTCATCCTCAAATGAAAGCCTAAATAGGCGTGTCAGGATCGGAGACAATTCAGGCGCACACGTTCTCAGAACAATTGTTAGTATCCCGTTTGGACCGCTAGCCTTGTTCACGTCAAAGTTACGTAGCACCCTACGGACGTCCTTCTGTTGGATGCGAAGATGCGACATATTCGTATCGTAACCATCAGGGTGAACAGGGGTCGCGCGTTACCTGGATCTAAACGCGAAGATTCCGCGAAGAGTGAGGCAAACAAATTTGCTTTCTCCTCAGCGGTATGTGCCAGCGACCCATCGGGTTTCAGCAGTGGTGGTAGTGAAGGGCGGCAGAAGTTCGATTCAACCGACTTAGCCAGGGACGAAAACGCCTTACTACCCGCAGGGTATAAAGCTAGTTTGTTCCCGATGCGGCTAATGTGGGCGAACCGAGACCTCCGCATCACCTTCTTGCAAGACTTGGCAGCTCTGTTGAAAGCTCTCTTGTTCTGGCTTACGTCATTCGTATTGTGCATACGAGCATCGGCCCATACCTGATACGCTGCGTGCTTGAGCGCGTTAGCGCGATCAGACTCCGCACCAAATCAAGGGCGAGTTCGACCAGACATGGCTATGTCGGAGAACGGAATATAGTACTCCATTTTGTTAAATCAAGTAATTACCTAATTAGGTAGATGGTTAAACCACAAAGCGATGTGTCAATAGTAATTATGGTTTTTATAGTATTGGATCTCTAAATTTACAAAACTGAATTTCACAAAAAATGTGTATTTATTTTATTAGTAACACTTTTTCACATACAAAAAGTGAAATTATATAAAAAGAATTACAATACATTGAATCACACTGCGTACACGCACCCAATTTATGATCACACCCACAGATTTTAGACTTAACAAAAAAAAGCATTTATTTTTTTAACAATACATTAACAGCAGGGTTATCATCCATTGGACGGCTATTAATGGCTACTTATGGATTATAATCGATAATAACTCAAAGCATCCGGCTATTAACCCAACACTAGTCCTAGCCGTTTCGAAGGAGTAGGGAAAAGTTGCAAAAAGTTGCGAAATTGCTAAATATTTTTTTATGAGAAAAGTATTAATTGCACGAAAAAATCAAATGTTGATATTATTGTTCATAAATCTATAATAAACATATATTTTTTTCAAACCAATTGACCTAGCCGTTATGGAGGAGTAGGCCTCAGAAAATCACTGTTTTATGGCACTTTTCGGGCGCTTGGCCCTTAACATAGAAGATAGAATAGAATAGAATAGAATAGACTTTATTGTACACCAAAAAGTAATACAGCTTATACAAAAACTTCAGTTTGTGGGTACAATTATGGCGGTCTTATCGCTGAAAGCGATATCTTCCAGACAACCTTAGGATGGATAAGAGCTAAAAATAATACACGGGGTAGTCTGTGGTGTACTGCTAACTATATAAAACACAATACTCAATTATAAATACATATATACATACATATTATAATAAGTTACACAATAGATAGTTAAACGACTATGATAAAACAAATAAATAAAAATGTTTCTGAATACTATGATAAATGGTATCATCGAAGTGATCTAATGATGATGATGGAGCCGAAAGATAGTCATCGGAACTCCGTAATTAATCAATCTATCCTAGCCGCTAGGTATACGGTACTATCGAACTGATCTGATGATGGAGCCGAAAGGTGGACACGGGAACTTCATGATAAAGTCAAAGTCAAATATTTATTTGTTACACATAGGTTTATATGATAGTGTTAGTTAAAAAATAACGTTTCACTATGTGTTGCCTTGCTGGGCATACAAATATTGTTTCACATGGTACATAAAACATTGGATACATTCTCATGCTGTATGTATATCTCGTATAAAACAATGTAACCTAGCAGAGTTTAATTCATTAAACCCCAAGCGAAAGCCGGCGTTCGCGAACCTATTGTCTTTCTATTGTGTCTATAATTTCCACGATTGAAAGGTGTTAATTGGAATTTTCATGAGAAAGGGTACTCTCTGGCTATAGGTGTATCGCAACTAAAAAGTGTAAAAAAAAGCTACAAAAAAACCATAAAAAAAAAATCGGAACTGGGTGTTTAATAAGAATCAAACAATAGGTACTGAGAAACACCGACTTCTTTATGCTTTTTGTTTAGGTAATCACTGAAAGTACTGGTTCAATTGCTAAAAGAAAGCTGCTTTATTCCTGAGTGACATAAGTAGGCTAGGTACATATTTTATGTAGGTACCTACGCGGGTGAAACCGCGGGCTAAAGCTAGTCTAAAATATTAGGTGCATTTCAACTCCTGACACTGATTCTAGTCTGGAAACTATAAAACGAGACTTAGATACTACTACATACTTTCGATAAGGCAAACGTGGCACGGTTTTGGCTAAGGATTATATGATTGGTCGTTTCAATTGAATAATAAGAACAGTTTTAAGCCCTGCTGACTATTCACATCCGTAGTAGAATGTGTTTACTAACGAATATCGCCCAGGAATCGAACGCTGGACAATGAATCCTCAATAAAAGCTTTTTTTTTTATATAAATGTAACGACAAAAATGTCGACTGGCCACCTGCAACACCAACGGGTTGGCCTTAAGCTTTGTCGGACTTGGAAAAAAAAAGTTGATATGAATGAAATTTTTTATATGCCATGATTCGGCTCACATTAAGCAGGTACCCATCGGTTGAACCGATATATAACAAAGGTAGGTGCCTACTTGACGGAAAAATATGATCGGTCTTTAGATATGTTAGCTGTATCTTTAAATATTATTTCCAAATATGTACTCGGATCAGTCAAGTGTTTTGACTCCGATTATTTACGTAGATCACTTTTGCAAATGGTAGAAAATTAAGTAGGCACCTTTTGCGAGTTTAATATTCATAGCACAGGTAAGCCTTGTTAGATCCAAACACATGATCTACGTACGTAGACAGGTAAAGGTTAGCCCCCTAGCCAAGTTATAACCGTTTCGCTTGCGTCGAACGCTTCGAGTTGGCCACTCCTCCAATTCTTTTGTTCTGACCACGTGACTGAGCGTTAAGACGACGTCATTCCCGTACATTTGAAGTTTTCTACAAGCGTTAACGATTGCAGATTATCAACTTGGCTAGGGGTACTAGTGTTCTTCTTTTCGAATCAACGGTAAACAGTGAATAGGCTCTTAATAAACTAGTGCGCCTCACTATCAAAGGTTGCATCGCTACTTACCATCAGGTGGGATCGCAGTTAAGCACTAGTTTATCTCAATTAAAAAAAAAAAAACTCGGCCCGGTACCTACCGGGCCGAGTTTTTTTAACGTAGCCACCTGGCTACGTTAACCGCTGCATCGGTGGCACTCATAAAATCCTCTAAAGTGCAAGTGAATGGGCACTTGCGGCACTGTAACGTGTATGTGGCTCATGTTTCGAACAAGGGTACCTCACTGTCATTGAGTATCCGACGGGTCTCTATAACCCCATTTCGCCAAGTTGTGTTTGCTTTCCGTAGACCACTGTGTGTTGTAGGTGATTTTCTAGGTGTTAGCAGCTGTAGGTATTAGGTACTTGAAGGGATTGGATAGCCAGAAATGGTACATCAACAGTAGTACATAAATATTAATTTAAAAAATCTTAATTTTCAGCCTGGATATGGCGGTAACGGAGCGCCGCCGCAAGGATATGGCGGTCCGGGTGCACCCCAAGGATATGGCGGCCCGGGTGCACCCCAAGGATATGGCGGACCGGGTGCACCCCAAGGATATGGGCAGCCAGCTGGCTACGGAGGTCCTCCATCAGGACAACTGGAAATAGGACATGGCCCATATCCGTCAATAGGACCGGGAGGCGGAGTTAACCCTCAAGTCCAGAATTGGTTTCTTGCAGTTGACAAAGATCGATCTGGATTTATTACAGCTCTCGAGTTGAAGGCAGCATTGGTAAATGCTCAAGGTCAGACCTTCTCTGAAACTGCCTGCAATTTAATGATTGGTAAGTTTTAATATAGTCTTATCTTCTAATAGGGCAGTGCTGTAACTAACCTTTTATACGTCCAGTGCGAGCTTCTATAACTGCGCCCCTAGAAAAAAGTACAATATAAACAAAAACAGGCCAAGAGCATGTCGGGTCACGCTCAGTGTAGGGTTCCGTAGTTTCCCGTCCGTCACAATAAGTGTACCCACTTATGAGGTTAACAAAATGCTTGCATATATACGATTATGCTACAAACTTAATTATTTTGTACAACCTTTTTGTCTTTTTTGTACAAAACTGTTCTTTCCATCAAGTTCAAAATAATTTTCCTAGAAAGTCCTTATAAAGTTCTACTATTGAGATTTTTTTCATATTTTCTAAACTTATGGTTCAAAAGTTAGAGGGGGGGGGACACATTGTTTTTTACTTTTGGAGCGATTATTTCCGAAATTATTGACATTATCAAAAAATGATTTTAGTAAACCCCTATTCATTTTTAAATACCTATCCAACAATATATCACACGTTAAGGTTGAAATTAAAAAAAAATCACTTCCCACTTTACATATAGGGGGGCTACCCTAATAAAACATTTTTTTCCAATTTTTAATTTACCACTTTGTCGGCGTGATTGATATACATATTGGTACCAAATTTCAGCTTTCTAGTGGTAACGGTCACAGAGATTAAGCGAGGACGGACGGACAGACGGACAGACAGACATGGCTAAACTATAAGGGTTCCTAGTTGACTACGGAACCCTAAAAAGGACTAAGTAGATATAAAAATTTCGCACTCTTGGTACTGCACCCTGTTCCGCTAGCATCGCCCTAGTTACGGTTTTGGTAGTAGGTAGATCTCCTAATATCAGGCCTTCCCAGCTCCTGCAAATGCCGAAATCGTTAACATTTTAATAATACTCTATACCTACGTCGTCATATTTCATAGGGACGAGAGTACTCCTGCTACGATACTATATTATACGATACGATATTTTACAGGAATGTTCGACAAAGACCGTTCAGGACACATAAACGTTGAAGAGTTTGAAAAACTGTACACCTACATTAACCAGTGGCTGGCGGTGTTCAAAACCTACGATACGGATCAGTCGGGGAACATTGACGAGAAAGAACTTACCGAAGGTACCTACATACGTAAATTAATTTCATCTAGGTACTGTTTTTGGGGTTCTATTCCCCAGTTAGTTCCCTAGTTACCAGTCTCAATGACAGCCCGGAGTCTGTACCTGGGTAGCGGCTAGCGACGCCTCTTTTTGTACTCTTAAGTAACTTGGCTGGCGAATGGAGCATAGGTAGCAGAAACCTAAGGATACATATACAGTTATAGTACACTCGGCAATTCGGCATTAAACACCGTTCTATTACTACAGTAATCACCCAACTATATCTTTATGAAATACTAGCTTTTGCCCACGCCTTCATTCGCGTGAATATCAGTATAACGGATGCGAGTCGAAGATAAAAAGTTGCGCATGTCCATCCTAGGAGTTCGGGCTCCTCCATACCATCATCATTTCAGCCGATAAACGTCCACTGTTGGACATAGGCCTCCCCCAAGCGTCGCCACAACGAACGTTCTTGTTCGTCCCGCATCCATCGGTTTCCCGCAACTTTCATCACCTCCATACCAATTTTCATCAAAATCGGTTCAGTAGTTTAACCGACCGAATTCGTGAAAGCGTAACAGACAGTTACTTTCACATTTATTGGATTTGTATTCATGGATTAGTGTGGATGATAATTGTTCTGTTTATCTGTTTGTTCCAGCATTGACAAAGATGGGTTTCCGGTTCACACCGGAGTTCGTAAGCTTCCTAGTGAAGAGATGCGACTCTAAGGAGGGGAAGGTTTCAGTAGACAACTTCATTGTTCTCTGTGTGCAGATCCAACGTTTTACTGAAGCATTTAGAGCACGCGACACGCAGCAAAACGGAACTGTTACCATCGGCTTTGAAGATTTCCTCAACGTGGCTCTAAGCTGCTCTATATGAAGGAACATAGAACACGCATAATGGAGTTGACACAATTCTTTTATATGCTCTGCATTCGCACTTAGCAAAGCAGTGATTATACTAATTTGATTTATTATATTTTAATATATACTTTATTTCGTTTAAATTTAACATAATCACTTATAATTTTCAAAGCATGATATTACGTGTTATTATACTAGAAGCCTTTCAACCAGCTTTAATACTGTTTAAATATTGAGATATAATAAGTACAATTTAATCGTGAGTCTGATGTTTTATATCGTTTCATGATCATTCACAACAGATTTGATCTGTCTTATCTCAGTTAATAATTACCAAATTTAAATATGATGAAATTAAGAAATGAAATGTTAAAAGAGTTGCTTGCCAATAGCGTAGTTTAAACAACTCCAGATTTCCCTCCGTTTAACCCCCAATTGCTTTCTAGATGTTACATAGTAATTTTAGCATTGTACGGGTACTACTAGATGGCAAAGATTAACAATGTCCATTTAGAGTAATACTTTTATATAATTATGCATAATTATTAGCTTTTGTATCACGAACTATTAAATGTTTTCATTTCTGATGAAATTATGTTTATTTTTGTTAAAGCAATATAAATTTTAAACATCGACAATATTTTTTTAAGTAAAAGTTGAAAAAGCTAGCAACTGCTTGGTAAAGGGAAATAAATAAATATTTTATATGTTAACTTGTTTTATTTAACATGCCTTTATACCTACAATATTTTTAATGGGATGTTGCAGTATAATTTAGTCTTGCAAGTTACTCCAAACTGCTAATATTTTAACTGACTTGGGTGGTCAAAATTCTATTGACATATCTGAAACAATTGAAATAGCAAATATAAGACGATGCATCACACAGACCTGTAAGTATATAGGTAGTTGAAATAACACTGTTGGGCGTCGAACCCAACACATCATGGTGCCGGGCACTGGGTCAGGCTATGGTCTGGAGCGAGGAAATGGGATGTGATCACGTCCTTCTGCGAAGCAGGGAGGAAGTCGCAAGAGTGAAGGAAAGTACGTCATCGCGCCCAAGCCGCCGTGACAAAATAGTTCATGACGCCGAGGTCGTCGGGAATCGCAGAGCGATCTGCGCTCACCATATCGATCGATGCCTACTAAGACCAAGGGATTGGTTCTAAAAAGGTTGCGGGACTCAAAAATAAAAAGCGACTGAAGGAACACAAGTGTGGTTTTATTCAGTAAAAGTCTGTCACGCCCTTCCGATGCACCCTAAAGCGGGAGAAGACAAGTATCTTTAAGCCATATAAGTATTTGTTCTATGCGGGGTCATACTCGCGACAGACAACGCAGTAGCCAATCGCTGAAATACTGCGCCAACCATGCCACACTTAGAATAAGTGTCTGTCTCTCAGTTGAGTGAGTGTATAAAAAAAAAACTAGAATTTGAGCTTCAAGAAATTATCTGGTACTTACTAGCATCATGTTTTCTTCTGATGGCCTCGGCTTTTTCCAATGAAAATACGACTTCTTGAAAATTTTTCACAGCTGCTCTCATGTTAGTTTCATGCTGAGCATTATCTGGTGCACTGTCATCCAGCAAACTGTAGATTGAAGGTATTTCATCCAGTTTCATATTCTTTGCATTACTTGGTTTGAATACCACAGAAACTTTGCCAGTTTTTGGGTGAATACTGAACGGTGACTTCAGTAAATGGTTGAATCCTTTTGTCACATTAACGTCTAACCGAGGGTAGCAGTACTGTATTTTGATTTCTTCTACTAAGTACCTTATTTTCCTGCTGTTATGTCCTGACTGAAAAATTAAATTTGCATTACTCAGCACTGAATTTTTTTTTATCATTCAACGTAATAGTTAGTTGAAATTTTCATACATGATTTATTTCTGTTGCCACTATAACAACAAAAGAGCACAGGTGAGCAGTGGTAACGGCCCCGACTTACGAGTTGTAGTTCGCGGGTTCGAACCCAGCCAGGCGCATTACTTTCTGTAATTTATTTCATCACCACTGCTCTCAAAACGGTGAATGAGAAAACGAAAAGATGTCATAGAACCAAAAAATTCGAAGACATGTTACATTCACCAACACGCACTGGGCCCGCGTGGTGGTTTACGGCCCATTCCCTCTCCTAGAGAAGAAGCTTTAATCCCAACAGTGGGAACATTAAAAAGGCTGGTGATGTGTGTGATGTGACAACAACAAATACTAAAAAAAAAAGAGTAAAATAAATATTTAAAAGGGGTCCCATACAGCAAATGTGATTTTTCTACTCATTTTTTACTAGGGATGATATGGAACCCTAAGGGCGTATTCAGATGACACGCGCCGATCACGCACACCACCCGCGCACGCGTTGTGCCCGCCTTAAACACGCACACGCGCTGCATCCGCCTACTTATACTACTAGTGACTGCACTACATCGTTCTAGGCATTTAGCCAAGGCGCGGGCGCAAGGGTGCAGAGCGCGGGCAGGGCGAGCGCAGGGTTGGTGCGAGGCGGGCGCTGGGCGTGCGCTTGGCGTGCGCGTGTAGACCTCGTTAAATGTAATTTGAGATCTATTGATGGATTATAAGACTCAAATTCTTATTTAACAAATTTCAATGCGAGTTGGACGCGGGTGGCGTGCGCTGAGCGTGCGCGTGTCGTGTGAACGCGCCCTAAGTGCGCAAGTCCTACTCGCATTTAACCAGTTTTTAATTAACATGATCATATCAACTTACTTCTCTACAATAATTTTCATAGACATTTAAAAATGTTTTCCATCTCTCTAAAGATACATCTGGCATACTTTCCAAACTCTTCTGAACTTGTGATCTCAATGTTTCATCAGGTATCATCTTTAGCAATTTATCCAAGCGATCTGAAGTACTAAAAAATTCTTGATCCTGCAGCAGTTGTTCAAAATATTTATCAATGATTGTCAATGCTCTCCTGAAAAAAATGGATAGTGAAAATTAATTACTTTCAAAATAAAATATGTATAAACTTTATAGTCTGTGGTACAGCATCTATGTATATATTATATATTGTGTATAATATATAGAGATTTTGAAGAAAAAAGGGGAACCCAATGGGAAACAATGTTTTACATAGTAAAAAATAAGGTAGCTCTCCAAATCTTTCTGTTCATCCCTTAACCTTTCAATTGTGGAAATTACAGACACAATAGAAAGACAATATGTGTGCAAACGCCGGCGTTCGCTTGGGGTTTAATGAATTAAATCCTTCAGAACAAATTATTGTTCTCTTTACATAATATGTTTATCAATTGTAATACTCATACAATCTCTGCTTAGTTAGTGGGACAGATGGTGTCGTCTATAAGGTGTAGAATATTATTATTGTATTATGTCAGTAGTCATTTTATGTAGATACTTTTCTACTTATTTACAATATACAAGTACATAATTATACTTGTCTATTCTTAAGTGGTCTACAGCAACAGTTAACACAGTGGATAATGATCAATGTAGATTTTTACCTAATACTTGAATGAAGGTTATCACTGCCCAAATGCACCTTCTTGTTTTGATTGTCACCTCCCATTATCAGGCACAAGTAGTCGGCCACCGCTCCTCTGCCAGGGCTGTCCAGCGTCCTGGCTTCATAGTCGGACACCCAGCAATGGATACCTCTTCTACCGGAGAACACCCATAGAATACTTTGGAAGCCAAAATCCTCTGAAAAATTATGAATTGGTAGTTTATTAACAAGTAAGCACTAAAGTAAGTGATTATGTTTATTTATTAATTCATTAAACCCCAAGCGAACGCCGGCGTTCGCGCACCTATTGTCTTTCAATTGTGTCTGTAATTATCACAATTGAAAGGTTAATTTAATTTATTTATTTAACAATTTATGTATACACAATAATAAAAGAAGGAGAAGGAAACATAAGAATAGTACAAAGGTTATGCTTATTTCTAAATAAATCTCTTCCAGCGTACCTGCTAAAGGAGAATTGAAGACTAAGGTTTTTTCCAAACCTAATAATAATGATAAATTGAAAAAAAATTAAAGCAACTTCAGGTGCAATCAGTGTCTATTATAAACTTTTTGAATACCATAATCAGACACAAAAGAAAGACAATGAGGGAAAAAACGGCGGTGTACGCTGGGGTTTAATGAATTATTGCTATAAAAAGTTGTGTATTCAATCAAAAAATTACCTTTTAATGTCTTATCAATAATTTCACAGGCAATCACCATGAACTTCCAACATTTCTCACAAACCTTAGCTTCTTGGCAGCAAGTTCGTACTTCATCATAATCTGTAAGATCTATATCAAACACCAGTTCTCTGGACAGCACTACAGCATCATGACGGCCTATTGAGGGCCTGTTAATTTAAAACGACTTGTTGAAAATATTAATGTAATCTAGTCATATTCAGTATATTTCACATGAAATAAAATAATATGTTATTTAAGTTATTTAGCTTTATTTGTTTTAGGGTTCTAATGTACTTAATAAAAACAATGTCTTACTTAGTATTGTAAACAGCTCCAATATCCAACTTGTGTGGACATTTCTTCTGAAGCAGAGTGTGTAGTTCTTTTTGGTTGCAAATAGACAAATATCGCAAATACACATCATCAGCTAGAGTAAACGATAACTCCCTGTTAGAAAGTGGCTGAGGTGAACTACCACAGGTTAGCCACCTGCAAAATATATTTTGAGGAAAAAGTCTCGTATAATAGATAGGCAACATCTCGGGTAGCATGTTCTCATCATAGTGTCCGACCTAAAAAACCGAGAAGATTGTTTACAGTCATGTAATGCGAAACTGACTTACAATGGAACAAAAACCTTTTCAAAACAATTGTACAATCATTACCATGTTTTTAGATGTCTTTCCGCTGTATGTTTACCGAATAATCTAGAGTCACTAACGAATATTTGTGGTCAAACTTTTTTTGTTAATCTAAATTTTAACAACACAACAAGTCAAAATAAAACTAATAAACGCACTTTCTTCTCAAAATCTCAAATGTCACTCACTCACTGTGTCAATCAGTCATATTTTGGCGCGAATTTTTTTTTTTTAAACAATTTTTAAGCAATGTTGACAGAGGTACTTACACTATTCAGCCTAAAATAATGTTGCCAAATTGACGACGACATCTCCCACAAATAGAAACAATAAAGAAATCTGAAAATCTTTGGTTATATACATTATTTTCAGGAAAAATATTGATAATATATACATATGTTTATTACTAAATAATTCAACACCACCTAAATAAACTATTATTACAAGATGAAAAACACAATCACCGTCGAAAAATCAATGGTGGAATATCAACAAACCCGACAGCTGTCTATTGAGTCTGGCTGTACAAGGTTTTATTAAAGCGTGGTCAAAATTGTAACTAAAATCACGGTTTCTAGATAAAAAAAAGAATAGCTAATTGTATTGCTAAGCGCAAAACTTGAGAGTGATTGGACCAATTTAGATGAACTTTTTACCATTAAACCACATTTTTCATTTTTAACAAACTGTTCTTAGCTGTCATTATTAGGATTTGCAGTAATTTCTTATCAGGAACTACTTCAATTTAGACGTAAACTTGTAACTTTTTAGACATTTGTGACGTTAGTGACAACGACGTCCAAGTTTTTAATTATTCTAAGACGTCCACTGAGTACTTTTTATAACATCTATCGGAATAATCAGTCTTCAACACAATTTTAGTACCTACCTACACAAATGTTTTGTAAAGATACATATTAATTTCTGTTATTCTTTTAAAAAATACTTTGGATTTCATCAAAACCGGCTCAATTTCTATTTAAACAATTTAGATACGAAGCTCCTGAAAATACATGGTTATAGTTTTAACTAATCTTTCGTTTTGTTTTCAATGTAACCGCACGAACACAATCTTTGAATTTCATTTCATTTATAGAACCATCACTGATAATACGTTTAATAATTATACCCGCATGATTTGTTCTTTTTTTTTATTACTATTTAAGTTGGTGCCTAATTAATTTTGACTTCCCGGGAAAAATGGAAATTAATATAAAGAATGCATTCAAAGAAGCAGTTAAATTATCATGTGGTATGTGCACAAACCAAATTATATATATTTTATCTATAACGTTAAAAGATTCTAATAGTATTTAAACATTTTACTCAGTAGTGTTTTAATCCATTGACATTTTTTTTTCAGGACCTTGCGTCAAGAAATATCATCTAATAACTGAAATGAACCAAAAGTTATGTCTGCAAATAATTAGATTTTTTTTAAAGAGACCTATCCTAACTACAGCGCTATTTTCTGTGTTAATAATTTTATTATTTGTTATTTTGTCAGCTGCTTTTATTACACTAGTAGGAGTATTAATGATAGTTATTTTAATTTTGCTTTTTGAAGGTAAGATATTCATTTGGGAGTCGATTTTAAGTTTTCACTCTTTGTTGACATAATCATTTTTGACCCTATTCTTCAGATTTTAACAAGATTCCTTTTTTGTTTCAGGTTTCATTTTCATCGTACTTGTAATAGTAATTAGTATGGTTATGGCAACCATTACTGTATTTGTAATGATAATTGTTGGTATCAAGTACAAAGTATCAATAATACATAATTTAGATTAAGATTATTTTTATTGCACGTTAATTTATTATTCAACTATAATGTCAAAGCATATCAGTAGTATTATTCGAAATAAATAAGAATTAGTTATTTGATTTTATTAGTGTACAATTGTAAATCAGGTTTAAAAATACAAAATTTTTATAAATTGCATTGGAAACTTAGACAAAATTATTTTTGGAAATAATGTAACATTTATGCTAGGTCAGTAATTTGAAAATAAAATGTTTTGTGATTTGATCATTTATTAATCAGTTCGTTTTTTTTTTTGTTGTGATTTGTGTAGATACATACTTTTGAAAGAGAGAAGTGCATTTTTCAAATTAAATAAAAGTGATGAAAACATAAATCAATAGTATTTATTTGATGTAAGTTTCATCAAAAACGAAATATATAAGTATGTTTATCAGTTGTCTAGCACTCATAACACAAGCTCTGCTTAACTTGAGACTAGACGGCGTTGTGGGATAGTTGTGGAATATATTATTACATTTATATTTCATTTATTTATATGTATACATATTAATTATATTTTTAAATATTTCTTATAAAAAAGGATTTAAAAGGAGGAAAAAAAAAGCATTTATATTATTATTATTATATCATACTATTAGTACAAAGGTACTGGTATAAAATATAAAGAAAAAAATAAGTATCTATTTACTTTTTCATACTTTATCTGTCTGTCTTTTTTCACCTCAATACTTCTCAACAACTAAGGTTCTACCATCATGATTCATTTGACGATCTAAACTAAACTCAAATATTATTGACTGAACTGTTATAGAGATGGAGCTACCTAAGGTTTACTTTAAGTTCTATCTCTTTTTCGCGCTCGCGCGTTTGACATTTTAACACGTCATGGTAAGTCCACTGTATGATTTTTTACGAAACTTATGCCTAGTTTAAAAAAAAATTACATACGGGTAGAGCCAATTCATTTTTATTGTTGAAATTGATAAAGTTTAAAACATGATTTGGAAATATCCAACATACTTTTAAGTCACATCTCACAGATTTTTTTGATACCATTGATCTGAGTAGCATTATAAGAGTCCTTACTTACGCCTATTGATTACAAAACATTTTGGCAACAGGCCAAACAAAAATAGTACACTACACTTGGTAGCGTATGACTTCTAATTCACAACATGAATGCGACGCACCATGTTAACTTAATGCAGTTTCGCGTGGTGCAGAACAAGAGTCAGACCAGCGGTCTGTTCTCGTGGAAGTCGCTGCGTCCCAGTAAGGAAGCCTCTTATAAATAGCTTATGGATAATTTATACTTATTCTCCGACCCACAGTCCTAAAAGTGCAGTATAAAAAAAAGTTCATGTTATTTTTGACATTCAGAAATACAGACATTCCGTCAAGTCCGTGCACAGTTCGTTGGCTAGGGTAACTTGAGGTGAAAAGCTTGCAACACTGTTTTAGACTGTCTCTGATTGATGAATGAAGAATAAAAAAAAACGGAACGAACTGAATTGTAGTGCCGAGATCGGGGAACGCGGGGAGAGAAATAAAGATTTGTAGTAAATTAAACCAATACAAACTATTGCAAACAGTGATATTTGTGGATTAAAGTAATTATTATTCGTGTCTATATTATGCATGAGAAGACTTTGAACTCAATACGTGAACGTGTGCACAAAAGAACTGTTACAAGACTGATGGTTGGTGTCTTTGGGGTTTTTGGCAGCAAGGTCACAGTTGCAGAAATGATGTAAATTATGACTGTAAGTTCTAACTGGTTTTTGTTAACAGTATCTGTACAAGATATAGTGCCGAAAAAAATTACGTCACTTCATCCACAGGTTTCAAAATGCACTTGGAAGTTGCACTTTGCAGATTGCTCTGCAGAAATTCATATGGTCTACCTATTGAAGTCTCCAAACTGCCCATAAAGTAAAAATTCAGGAGATGCTAGGTTACTGGATTCGTAAAACAATACTGTTACTTTACTTTCTATTTCTTGTGTAAGTACAAACATTACTGGAATTATTACTCATTTTTTCAGACTAATACATAAGTGTTGGAGTGTGACGAATGAACTGGTCACACGTTCACCGTATTTTTGCCTTTTATCTTAGTTTAATGTCAAGGGAAATGTTAAATAATAGTCTTATCAATGAATTTAGGTTGTTCAACTTCTCTTGCCGAATTGTTGTTTTACACAACAAAAACAAGTAACATTACTGCAATTATCCTCATAATTATATACCTACGGTTTTGTTGAAAATCCAGTTTTGTGGTAATTTGTTTGTTCAATTCAAAAACTAAGTTTATCCATTTGAACCTAACTACAAAGTAGTACAGCTCAAAATCTCTTGTTTGTTTTTAAACGCCTGCTTATGAAATAAACAAAGCAATTGAATTTCCTTCTCTGGCATGCTATCATTACCATTAATTCATTAAACCCCAAGCGAACGCCGGCGTTCGCGCACCTATTGTCTTTCAATTGTGTCTGTCATTATCACGATTGAAAGGTTAAGTTACATCTTCTATTAGTTTTAAGAATCGATTCATATATGAATTTTAGTTATAAATTGAGTGAATATTTATATTCCAACCCTATTATTCAATGGAAAATAAACCAGGTATTTAGTAATTGTTTGATATGCTATTATGTATTGTACTTGTACCCTGAAAATCAAAATATCAATAAATATGTAGATTTAAGATCACAGTCTCAAAAGAGATGAGTCCCTTGATTATTTGTATCAATTTTTAACTTGATGAATGGTCACTGATCACTTGTCAATATAAGTCCTTATATGTTATTTTCTTATAGATTTTTTTATTTTATTTTACAGAAACTAAAATTAATACATTCCTGGCGTGGTCATCTAAATTAATAAGTCTGTAAGTAATAATCCAAAAATTAATCCTTGGCTTATTGATTAGTTTTATCTTTTCTTTTTGTTAGGTATTAGGTAATCACATCACACTAATATTCTAAAGTCGAAAGTTTGCATGTGTGTGTGTATGTTTGTTACTTCTTCACTTCTGAATGTATAAACAAAAAACAAAGCAAAAGCCCTGTCACAAGGTAGTTATTATTATTACACATGGGTTCGGAAGGGAACACGGGTCTTTAGTCAATAAAAGTCTATCACACTCTCCTGCTCCATCCTAAAGCAGGAGAAGTCATTGGATGATTTCCTATAAAAAAAAAACAGTTATTGCATAAAATAAATGCAGATTGGCTAAGTTTTATGTGAATGATTATATGAGCACTTGTGGTGATGAATAGTAAAACTGAACTTATCTAGATTCATGAGTGGATGGAATAGTTTATCCATATCTGATATTCATGTGTTAGATACAAACCTTATGCAGACTTTTAATTAAAATATTACTAAGACTATAGGACTCATACTATGAGTCAAAAATTCTAGCACTGGGAATAGTTTAGTAAAAAAAAGAATTACACTTTCACACTTATAAATGTGAAAGTCTATGAGCAATTTTTTTATTTTTTATTCTTTTATTATAACATGTAAACGCATAGTCACTATACGCCTAGATCTGAAACTACTGTGGGCCATAAAATACTTGTCCCATGCGGTGGAACACAATCCGCAACAAATAGTGTTGCAGACACAACCAATAGCACAATCACTACACCAACAATTTTTTTTTGACTGGCCTGTTGGTCTAGTGGTTAGTGACCCTGACTGCTATGCCGGAGGTCGTGGGTTCGATTCCCACCCAGGACAAATGTTTGTGTGATGAGCACAATCATTTGTTCTGTGTCTGGGTGTAATTTATCTATAATATGTATGTATTTAGAAATATATATGTATGTTTATCAGTTGTCTAGTACCCATAACACAAGCTCTGCTTAGTTTGGGACTAGACGGCGTTGTGTGATAGTTGTAAAAAAAAAAGACAATAGGACATTGTTTTTTTTTTTTTTTTTTAATGTTTGGATGTTTAAAGTTTGGGTGTTTGTAAATTAAGTGTCAAAGGCTGTACAGATTCGGTTGTTTGGAAATAAGTAGACCAAGGCTTGAATAAAGAAACAAGAAACTTTTTATGCTAGAAGCATGTTTCCATGTTTAGGTTTCAACTTTCATGCAAGCAAACTCACTCTCATTTACTAGTTCCCTGTAATAATGTCGAGGCTGTGTTGTCAGACAATTATCACATTTACGTACTAAGAAGCTGTCTATGTGCTACGTAGCATGTAGGACTTACTATTCTATGTATTTTATTTGTTTCTTATCATGACTAGCCAGTCTTGAAGTAAAGGACTTACTGAAAGATAGTCTCGTAATATTCATAAAACTTATCTGAGTGAAAGTGGTTTGTGCCGCAGTGTGCTACAGGTGATCATGTGTTATAATATTGACACTATATAGTTATTCAAGTGTGCTGGGTGTTAGGTATACAGTTCTAAATTTTATTTTGATAAAACCTCATCATCATTCATTATAATCCAGATCCTCATACATCGCAGGGAAAACTTGGCCAGAGATCCTAGACAGAAAGGTTTGGGAGGAAAGAAGGAAGGCCCAGCAGTGTGACATACAATACGCTTTTAAAAAAAATATACTAATCGACGGTGAAATACCAATACCTTCTAACTGACACTTCGAGAAAATTACTTTTTAGCGCTTATAAGAATTTAAACGTGTGTTTCCGCATGTTTTTGTGTAATCTCTGAAACAGATATTTAGTTGCAACTGTATCAAGATAATTCTGGAAACACTTCCTAACTAAACCAACGTGTCAACTTATAGTATTACCTCCAAACATTTTTGGGACAGGAAATTTTTAATTCGACAGTTAGGAGTTATTGGCACTTCGCCGTCGTAATGCTTTTTAGGGCCAGCAAAACTTCTTTATCAATTTATATCCTTGCTTTCATTGTCTTCAGCTCAGTAGTCACCATATCATGTCTTACATATCACACTGCCTTGTAAATTTGAATGATATTACAATGTTGCTTGTATTTTTAGGGCACATCGTCAAGCTGGCGGCCCTTCAGGATGCGGCTCGTGCGCCCTCGCTAGCACCGCGCGTTCGCCACGTCGCCACAATCACAGGTATTATTATTATGACCAGCATTTACTACAGCAGTCGCGCACTCTGTGCTCAAACTTTTGAATTTAGAATCTTATCATTTAATTAGATCTAGAATAGAGATTAGACTTACAATCTTGCCATTTAAAACATTATCAAGTTTTCGAACTACAAACTCATTCAGGTACTCAATAAGGTCCAAATTCCATTGCAATAGAAAAATTAAGCTCTTTATCGTCACTCAAAAAATAACTTCGAAGGCATAATGTGGATATTTGAGAGAGAAGCGATTTTGTTAAGATGCGCCTATCAGCGCCAAATCTAGCACTTAGCAAAACTAATTATTCTATACAACCTTGTCCTAACTAGTATTACAACCGGGCGGAACTGACGGCTTCAAGGTACGAAGGTCTTGGATTGTAGACAATGGTCACTTATCTGAAGATTAGCAGGGCTGATTTAACATTCCACGTAGGTTTTGCCAGGAGCCCCTATGAGAAAATAGCCATTAAACATTTTGTACTATACTTATTGAGATAAAATATGAGTATGATTACTAAATAGTCCGAACAAAGCCTAAACATTTGGTTTGGATAGGTGAGCCCGTTTTTGAGTTATAAATTAAAACAAAAAGTGGCATTGATCTTTATATATAATAGATTGCGATGTTTTTGATATTCATTTACATTAAAACATCACATTAGGAACAAACATTTAATTTTGTAGTTTAGTACAATTTCATACATATGTAACAAAGGAATAAAGAATATAAGTTTTTGTACAAATTTATTGTTCAGTTCTAACAAAACTTCATGGCTAAAAATACTCGAGTATTCAGGTGTAGTAAATCGGTATGACTAATTGGGTAATACAATGGGCAAACTTGAAATGACAATGAGTCGTTATTAGGTACCCTAAGTATTTTTTTCCTCAAGGGGTTTTAAGTTAAGATTATGAATGGGGTAAAATTATAATGAAAGCGTGTGATTGGCTGGATGCCAGATGGTGGCTATTCTGGGCGGGCGGGCGGCGCGCACGCATCCAGTCGATCGCCGCGTTTCTACCTCCCAACTGTTTGCGAGGGACTCGCTCGTGCGATACTTGACATAGGAGACCGTTCGTTCATTATTAGTTTTTAATTGAGTAAAACTTTAATTTGATAAAGTTTGGCCGGTTACAGAACGTAAACAACTTGTTAAACAAACATTTAGATAATGCCCCAAACTAGACGTACTTTTCGGTATTTCTTAAATCAATGTTATGTTTTACATTCAACAGTTTATTTTAAATAGGTAGGTAGGTTTGTCCTTAAGTTACCAATAGTGTACTGATCGATAGTGAATAATTGTAGATTTAATTAAGATTCATTACCAACTCTTAAACTCGAATCGTTCACAGTTTTTGTTACAATCAATTGTGTCGATGATGTAATTTATGTGTTTTTTTATTTATTTACCACCAAGGTCTACCGATGACAACCTGAAAACACGACCTAATACAAGAATGAAAGGTACAGCAAACATAGTTACAGTTTGTCTTGAATGGCATGCTTGTAATTGTGAACGTTTGATTTAAAATGATTAACAAGTCTAATAAGAAGGAAATGTTGTTACCATACCAACTTTTAAAAGTACTTAACACCATGGAATCCAGAGATATTCTTAAACACTAACAACTCTTATTTGTTCACAAATCATTTTAATTTTTCCCTAAAAAGTCATACTTGAACGTTTTTTTCATAGAATGTCGATGGTCAATGTACTTGTTGAACAAGTTCTCGGTATCAAACCAATTAATCGTGTTATTTGGTTTTCATTTTATCAGATAAGAGAAGTTTAAAAACCGAAAGTGAATCGAAAGTGATTTTACAACGTCAAAGAAAACGAGCCAATTAATCTATTGCATTGAGTCTACATTGCGGCGGCGCTATGGACTGTCAGCCTTATGTAATCAATTCTATGCACAGTTCATCTCAACTCTGAATAGAATCACATGGAATTTTAGTAATGACTTGTTTTTTTATTAGTCATTCATTACGATTGCTCTATCAGAATTTTCAGAATGAAACTGTGGCGCTGAATTGGAACACCTTTGTCCGTTATATAATCATTCTCTTTATTATGCTTTGTACAATGTATGGAATAATTATGTTATAATGTAAGGCCCTTATTCGCGGTTCCTAAGTGACAAGGTCACAAAATTGCGTCACCGAGTTAGCGGGGCAGCCCGTGGCGGAGGTGACCCCAGTATGGTAGCGATGCCAACATATTGACGACATCCTTATTTTTATTGGTTATTCGAATGAGTACGTCGACCGTACCGCCTCCGCCGTTGAACTGTGCGTGTGGCCTCGCAATGTGTCTATTTACAGGCCTTTCCATGTCAATACTAGCTAAATGTATTATCACATTATCGGTCAAAAATAGAAAGCCCCTAGAATTTCTCCGTACTCGAAATTAGGGCGAATCGTAGATAGAACTGCATGCCGGTTAAAATTTGCGGTGAAGATAAATGTATAACGGTTGGTGTATGCTATCTATATCCAAGCAGTATTTTATTTTAGAAAAATTCTTCATATAAAGTTGCAGACAGTGCTTAAGTAAATGACAGTGTGTGCTACGTTATTATAATAACCTAGTTAGCCATAATTTGGTGTACGAAGGTGTATGAATGTATCTATATTGCCATTTTCGATCTGTGCCATCTGCATTGTGTGCGTATGTTGACACAGCTGTTAAAGATTGGGACTCGTGACGGTCCTATTCGTTGGAGAGATGTATAGGTATTGTTAAACAGCCTGTTGATGCAATGATAAATTTGCATGTGATCGGTGCGACATTGTATAATGCGGAGAACTGGTGCCTGCACATAAGTTTTAGTCAATCAACCGCCTCGTACTGTAGAACGCTATGCAGAACCTTATGGCGTGAGCCTGTAAATGCTTAAATACAAAGAGATTGTTATAATTTCATTGGAATATCATTGTTACAGTTTTGATCGGCGATAAGTCACGTTCACTGTTTTATTTCTTTTCAATCATTGTTCCTAGTTGTTGGCGATCGGTTCAGCGCTGTTCGTTATCGGATTTATGACGTTACGTACATTATCTCCTATCTGTAGCTAATTACATCGATGATTGTTTGGTAGGCGGCTACACGGTGCACGTCCGCAGATGTATGGTGAAAGTGATGTTGCTCTTAGATACCTGAAAGATGTGCAATGTGATGTGAAAATCGTATAGTTAGTGCAGTATATGTGTTCGGATTATGACTGAAAAAAGACACCGGCCTCGGCCGCGGCGACGGGATGAGTTGCACGAGAGGCAGCAGGATTTGCTGCTAGCTTGGAGCCATGGTGAGCTATTACCCTAGACTAGATTAAACGGGTTGCATTGCATACTGCTTATAATAGAACTCTAGTGCATCCATAAAAAAAATCATTTTCTCCGGTCTCGCTAAAGTGGGCTTTATGTAACATACAAATGAGATAGCTATTGAAATGCTGTTAAATAGAGACAAAAGCCTTGTCTATACTTTCATTTAGTTATGAATAAACCGACTGCTATTCTTCTTGTGAGAATGGCAGAGATGTATGTTCTGATTGTTCGTAAATGTCGATTGCCACTGCATCTAGCACAGGCGTTACTTGTACACCTGTTTCGTTTTATTTCAATGATACAAGTTCTGAACGGATACACAATCAACTGCATTCATTATTATATAATGAAAGCGAAAGGGCATACTTTTGCGTGAGAAATTTTGGCACATTCCTTTTCGTAATAAGTAGGTGTAATCAAGGCTTGTTTATACTCAAAATAATTGTCTGAAATTAAGTAACGTGTTACTTTTGTTTGTTTACAAATTATCGAGCACCTGAAAGAAGTGCGTAACCATAAGTTTTTGGAGAGCTTCCAACAGTTCTGACGGATATACCAAAATAACGATTGTGTAGGGAATGGTCACAAGTAGGGATTTCAATAGTGCCTTTCCCTGAAGTTTATTATCGTTTTTATTTTATAGAAATAGGTACTAGTCACGCAGAGTTTTGATAATTATAGTTCCATTTTGTTGGAATCGATGATATCAATAAATTGTTACTGGATGATATTGCTATTCACGTGGCAAAAGGCGTCAATAGAACGTATCTACACCGGTAATACCCTTATCGGTTATCAATAAAGTAGTTCGGACTGTATCATTTTATTTGAATGTCACAAACTTGCTTCTAATTCGGTTGATAGGAGCCCTTATCATGACTTTGAAACTGTGAATTTCCGTTTTAGGGTACTTATTAATATAAATGTCTTCAATCCAATTCAATGCCACTATTAGAAACCTATTTTTTTTTAATTGATGTAAACTAGTGCTTGACTGCGATCCCACCTGATGGTACCTAAGCAGTGATGCAATCTCTGATGGTGGCTTATATCTAAGTATATTGTTAGACAAATTTTAAAATGCTATAAAAGATGTAAGTAATCTCCTATACTTGGTCATGTGCAGTGATGTGGTATAAATCCATTTATTTTTTTATTAAAAGAAACTTTGGTTTACATTCTATTCGATCAGTAGATTTGTCTGAAATCGGTATCGATAAATTCGTTCCATTTATCGACATTTAAACTTTATTTTCGGTGTTGCATTTTCTGTAATCTTTAAGAATACTAAGAGGCACGTATCAGTAGACAGATAATCATGTCGATCAACCATCGCACTAGTTTCCACGCTCCTTACCCACAGCTGGAGGTGGCTTATTATTATTCAGTAGAAACTACACGACACAACACTGAAATCACCGAGCTAAATATATTCTTATGAGGAAAGTTTTGTTTGTTTCAGCACCAATACAATATTTAATATGACTAAATAAATTTTATTGTCTTTGCTACTAAATCCTGATGGTTGAACCTTCTTACGTTATGTAAAAAGAAGTAGAATAATCAATTACCTTCAGTACCTTTTTCTGTTCGAAGCGCTACCAATTTCAAATATTGTAATAAAGGGGAAGGTGAAATTGTATTTTTGTTAGTAAGACTTACTCTTTGGAAGCACTAACCTACTACTATAACGTCTTCAAATCATCATGAAACATGTATAAGAAAGGGATAGTAATATACGGTCTGTATAACTTCGTCTTTCTCTTAAATCAGGATTATAAAGATTTTAAACGTCCTGGTAGGGCCTCTGACTTGATTAACTACATTATTAATTGTTCCAAATAATCCATAAGAGAAATAAATAAATCCTCCTGAATTTTGAACACACCACTCACAATCATCAGCTATAGATAGTAGTAGTAGGTTACCAGTACACAAAGCTTACGGATAAAGATCATCGGAGTCGCTATCCGAAGTGTCATCGAGGAAGGAGTCGCTGGAAGGTTTGTGGAGCTATGGGCCCCTGAATTGATTAAGAGAATTGAAAGCGACACTAGCTAGCTGTCGTTGAATGTCATGTGCTACTTTTTATCCTGAAAAAATGCACGTATTCTTTTGGATAGGCTTAGTATGAGAAACAGCTAGTGAGAACATACTAACTTCTGCCAGCGGCTTCGCTCGCGTGACAGTAGAAAATATATAGCCCATGTAACTTAGTGATAAATCAGCATTTTACTGTTGAAAGAATTTGTAAAATCGGTCCAGTAGTTTTTGAGTTTATTCTTTACAATTTAATTGTTTAACTTTTTTAGTGAGTTAGTTGTAGTTAACGTTATTATTATTACAAACAAAATAACATTTACAAATCTTTGATCTCTATAAAATATGTTGGTATACAAAATATATTATTAGGTCAAGAAAGTGGTATTGAGTGCCAAGCTAGGCAACTTCACAAGACTCTTCAACATTGTCAAGTAAAATATCGGCTCCTAGACCTAGCTTGATATAATCGCTATTCTATTTTAAAATAATAGATAATAATAATCATTCTTTATTGTTGCAACACGCAAACAATATGTGAAACCCTAACTTCTGAGCTAGGTGCCTGTATTTCAGGAGCCAGTGACTTCTTCCATTTTCATTATAATAATAACATTTAAATAATTATAAACGATAATTTTTCGAAATAATTCATTCAGATCAAAACATTACTTACACAAGTTTAATATAAAATTAAGACAAAATAATAAAAAAAAAATATGTAACTCATTTTACTTTTTAAAATTACAAATCACAATATTCATTAATTAGAATGTAGGTAAGTCCTAAAAAATTGCTACTTCACAAACAAAATCATCTTGTAAAATAAAATCAACCATTATGCACCTGGTAATTATGTAGGTCGCTACCTAATTAGAGGTAAAAATATACTGTTATTATAATTAATTGGTAAAGGCTCGTCACGCGACGATCGGTTACACAGGTGACGTGCTAATTGTTTATTTAAATAAATATTTACCCTAATGCTGAAATAGTAATAATATTCAATGCGATTTAAAATAATTAGCAATTATCTTCTGGGAATAAATTAAAGTCATTACAGTAGTAATAAACAAACATAACTTTTGCAATTAATTGTGTTGATTTAATTTGTTTTTTTCTACAAGGGTGGGGATGGTCTGCATCATAGATATCCGTGGTGTGCATACATTTTTGTGTATTGTTCTTTTAACTCAAGTTCATTGTGTGGCTAATTAAACTCGATAAATTTGAATTTAATAATGCGTGTGTGTGAGCATTATTACCACTTCATTGTATTAACAAAACCTGGGTACGTTGCACGGAGGGTGGCGCAAGGACAGGATAGAAGTGCATGCCCCCGCAGATCGGTCAGCCGCCGCCGCCGTCGCGCCGGGAGGCAGATATCGATTCTGTCTGCAAGCGCCGTACCCATACTAAATACGGAAAGTAGACACTCCCTGCAACAGCCAAAGCGGCTGGCTATACAGTTAAATACTGCAATGCGCTCAACTTTTCTAGTCACGACATTGCGTTGAAACTTGCAGCTTTCCAACTATTCATTATCTTGATCCAAACCTGTTCTACTGCCTACTTACTTACTAGAAAATTTGTAAATAAATCTGCAACTGTAATTGTTAAAGCTAGCATTTCCATTTAATGTTTCTTTTGTCAACAGAGGTGTGCAATAGCGAGGAGGTGCCCGAGGTAGAGATAGTCAGTCTTCTACAAGAACATATACCAAAATATCGCTTGAGAGCCGACAGTCTCACGCAATTTGGAGGTACAGATACTTTTATGCGCTTTGCTTATAGATTTTCACATTTTCATTTAATAATTTCAAATTGGCAAAGCTTTAACTCACTGAGCTTTTAGCTAACCATTCAGACAGTATTTACGCTGTATCATTATTACCACAAACAAATTTGTTATAGTTACAATTTTTATTTCACTTTATTAACGCTTAAAAACTATTGAGCAAAAGAAAAACTGATAGATTTATCAAAATAAAAAGCACAATTACACAGTGATGATAAGACTCACGAAATATCGACACAGTATATCTATACAGCACGTCATGTAGTCAAAGTGGAGGGTGGGGAATTCGCCATTTACGGCCGGATTCACCCAAAAATCAATACTTGTGTTTTCATGGCCACATTTGTCATTAACAACGTCTAATTTTAGCTTTATGGGGTCATTAACGTTGGCACAGTGTTGTTAAAGTAAGAGTTGAAAACACTATGTAGCGTCTGGAACAATGTAGCTGTATTTTCTGGAGCCATTTTAAATTTAATAATTGAGCGTATCCTGTGACGAAGCGAGTTTAGAAGTTTTGAGACGAGTCACTTTTATTTAAGCTTTTTATTTTGGAATCGTTCCAAAGCTTAAAAGGCATTTATTTGCTTGAAAAACTCGTTTTATTTTATTTCGAGGCAGATTTAGAACAAACCTGAATACCCTCATAGGCTCGTTTTTTAAATAATTAAAAAAAAAAAAAATACAAATCGGTCGACTTTAAACATTCTTAGTTCCTACATATTTTTTTTTACTTTTACACTTTCAATTCAAGCTTTGCGTTTGGTTTGAAAGTATTTTTTGGCTAATCCTAAAGCCGAAGTTCAGACATAAACTTTTCTGAAACGGTCTAAAAGTTGAAAATATTTTTTAAACATTATTTGTAGAGGACACGTTACGAAAGGGCCTCGATTCCAACCGTGTACAAACTCAAGTGATAGGTACGACCTGGTACTAATTTCTTAGCAGTTCCATGTAGGCCTACGCAAAAATAAAACTTTTAGATCACGAAGTGAAACCATTCTTAATTGTTTAGGAAATGATATAAAGTATTGAGTACTTAGTAGAAAGTTGAATATCGAGATTGCTAAGATTTCGGCATGGTACGACTTTTGCATTCCCTCAAAGCTGTACTTGACAGGGCTTTCACTCCCAGAAGTGTTATTTCACGAGTTATACATATTATGTAATAAATATGTCAGGTGGTTACAAAATCTCCTTGAAATATTACAAGTAAGTACAACGTAGGTACATTTCTTAAACTGTTCACATTTTCAATGATTTGAAGAAAAAAATCATGAGAAAAGCCTTCTGTAAATATTCATCTTTAGTGTCGTCCTAGTTTTGTTTCAGTAGTTCTGCGTAAATATCATCAGGTCAGTGTTCAGTAACTAGGTCGTAGCCTACTTTAAGTACTTTTTTGCACGGCATTGTTGATAGGCTCGAGACGTTCGAGCCGGGAGGAGTATTACGTTGTCGGACGTATCATATATAGTATTAGATATATTCTACACATTCTAGCGTGATGAGACTTACAGTTGCCATAACGGATCTTGAGCGGTTGCGCAGAAGTCAAATATTCGGTCTCTTTAGTGGTGCGAAGTGAGACGCGGGGCGGGGAGAGTCAGTGATTGGCTCGCCGGCCCATCGCGTCATAGACTTCATTCCTCATTCGTTCCCTGCGTTGCTGCATGTATCTAACAACGAAGACGATTGGCTCGCCAATGTATGGAATGCGCAAAGCGATCCCAACTCTGACGCCGAGCGCTCAAGATCCGTTGTGCCTACTGGAAATTGAATCGTATATTTTAGATCAGTCTCAATACATTCCAATGAACTCGACCGTTTAGTTTTCAGGCCTAATGAACAACGGTGTGCAACAGCTCTATTGAAATGGCAAGGTCTCTTGCGAGACGGGCACAATAGTTCTCTAAATGTCAGACTGCATCACGAAATGGATTAGAAGTATTCTGTGAAAGTAAACGGTAATTTAGGAATATGTTCTGATTATTTAAAATGTCTTAAGCCTTTCTTTTACGTAGTAGGAATATATCAAATATATATGTCAAAGGGAGTGGCAGCCTTACTGACTAAAACCCACATGTGTTCCTTCAATTGCCCTTTGCGATCTAAAGCCACGGTAACTCTGAAAAATTTCATAGGTTAAAATGTATTTAGCCTGTGGTCCAGATACACAATTGTATATGTCGTGCCCAGATCTTAGAATTAATCGTCGACCGCATCGTCGTTTTCCATCAGGTGAAATGTCGGTCAAGCGCGAACCTATCATCAATAAATAAGTGATCAATTTCTAATATTTACACGAATATGTTCCTATACATGTGAACAATAATTTCGCTGGAACAGTCATTAGCAATATTCATAAGGAAGTGTAATAACTAAAATGAGTATACCAACATACATTTCTTGTAAGTTAATTGAAGGCGAACTTTCTACTGTTTGCTGCCTCATTTCATATTTAGTCAATAGTATAACGATACTCGTAATAGGTGTCCGACTATCGTTGTGTTATGTTATGACTCATTTGTCTAAGCATGCTAATGAACCGATATTTATGTTGGATTCCATTCTATTGAAAAATCTTTCTGTTTACATAATATATTGAAAAGAAATGGTAAGAATTCGACAAAGTTGGAGTGGGCTATATCAGCTATATGTGGTGTTCCGTCTCAGTAAGTGTTTGAGTCGCGGTTTCCGGCGCCGGCGCCGTTCTTAACGCTATAAATAATGGTGTCTCATCGTTCGAGTCATCGCCCGCTGGCCAGTATGCGTTCCCGACCGGTCTGATGCGTGCCATCTGTCAACTTGCTGCGTTCGCTGCACATAACACCATAACCATCCGATGCTAGATATTTTAATGAAAATACCGTTTCAAGCCGGCTCTACTAATCAACTGCATAATTAAAGTTTAATCATACTAGCTACTTACGTTATGTTCCCCCCGTCGCAGCACAACTAGGAAGACCTTTAGTGGCTTCTAAGTCGACCAGCTCGTTTACGTGCACTCATATGCTGTTGTGTAACTTTAAAACTGTAATGATATAATTACGCCGGCCTGTATAGTAAGTGGGTGTACGCACAGGTGTAAAATTAAATGCAATGTATTCTTAGTTCAGAGAAGTTCTCGACATTTAGTTAAAAGTCATTGTAATAGGATGCGATCTGAATAGATTTGAATTGGTGGTGGGATAAAGCGGTTGACGGCGGTTGGTGTGTCGTGTGATTCACCGGTCCCGTGACGTTACGTACCTAGTGTGTGTTTGGGCTCACTAGTACTGGGTATCAGTAATTACTACAATGAACATATTACAGCAATTGGTATAAATTGAACTAGCACATACTTTACCAAGTACAAAGGTTTTCCTGCCAAATATACCAGAAATATCAGTCGAACAACAAAGGTTCATAGGCAGTAGGTTCAAAATAACTTTTTTTTTTGCGTTTGGTGTAAGGAAATAGGCGCTAGAGGGGTTAATAGGGGCTATATTCTTAAATATTTTGATGTTTTCCAGGATACGAGAATCAAGATTGGTTCATACCATCCCCGGCGCTGCCGGTGAGCGACAAAGACCTCGCTCTCACTCCTGACCAGATCAGGGAGACTCTCAATTACTTCCGTGAGTATGCATGATGTTACATAATTTCTAGGTGACAGGTGTAGTAGATATATAAGCTATGCACTGTATTTGCAATGTTTTTATTCCATGGATAAGATTATTCTATGTGATACCTATGATAGGTATTTTATTGAATGCCTCATAAAGGAATTTCTTGCTTTGTACCTAATGAATGAGTTGTACAGAAAAAAAAAACAACGGATGACCTTGTGCGTAATAAGCGTGTGTCTAACACAGCAAAGAGTAAAAACATTTACAAACTATAACATAACATGACCAGTCACTCCACAATAGGACTTAAAACTGCTACTTGCTCACAGATGTCGCCACGTTAATTGTTAATTATTTTGTGTTACGTACCTACTTATAGATTTTTTTTCTTGTGTACAATATGAGTTTGCGAATAATTACACAGACCTATTTTTTTTTGTCTTCAGTAGTGATTTATAGGTTTTTGAGACCTTAATAAGATTCTGAAAATTTTTGCTTTATTTTGCCTGTCATATTCTGATATGACAGACAAAAAAGCAAACATTCTCTGGATTTACATGTTACATTTATAGAAATCACGTATTTTAGGGTTTATTCCGTTTATAAAATTCAAAGTAAAAAATATAAATGAATATTAAGTGTAACTTCTTGTAATGTTTCTTTATGCAGATTCAGGACAATATTTATCTAGGTTCCTACGTCGAGAATATTAGAATTCTTTTTGTTTTTTTTTTAAAGAAAGACGTAGGAACCTAGATAAATGTTGTCTATAATCGAATATCATCATACTATGCTGGAAATATGCTCCAACTGCAAATGAGCGTGGTATTACGTTTGTATGGAAATTCATCTGTCGCCGGCCTCTTAACAGGCTGGATGTTATTTAAAAACCAAAAAGAAGGGTTCAATTAATAACGTATTTGTTCGTAATTCAGTATTTAAACTGAGTGTGTTTCATTATTCAATGTATTTTTTTCCCATTGTTGGTTCCCACGAGGTTGATCTTAGACAGAATATATTTATATTCAAATATATTTCATGATAAATACTTAAAAATTATATAGCTATAAAAGAAATGAAAAATAAAATTACAAATTAAAAGTTTTGATGGTTTATTCTTAGTTTTTCTTTAAATAAAATAATAACACATAAAATTAGTTTAAAACTGTTTAAAAAAATTATACTTTGAATCAATTTTTATATTTCCTTAATTCAAGCATTCCCAAAATGGTAGACCCCAGGGGGTCTGACCACATGCAAGTGGTATACTTGAGTGTACATGAAAGATAAAAGGGGGCGTATGTGTGCTTTGTACAGTAAATGACAGTGAATCCCTTTTAGGTAGGCCGTCACTAAACTGTAGTCAAAAAAGTAAAAGGCTTGTAATGACATCTCTATTTTGACTACCTCAGCTTGTCCCGTGTAAGGTAGCTACTATTAAAATAGCTACTACTACACCGGACCCCAATACCCCTTACCGAACCCCTTATTATTTTAGTGTTTCTCTCAGTTTCGTTACAAGATATGTTCTAGGGTTTTTCTCAAATGTCAAAATAGGCATTTAATTTTTTAACGAATAATTCCCATTATAATCCACCTTAACAGTATTCCGCAGGTAGGCAGTGTATGTGATTACTTTTGAAATTTACACTAATATATCAAAGAGGTAAAGTTTTTTTTAAATGTTTTTTTGGTTTGTAGGAGGTAATCTCTGGAAGTACTGATCCGATTGCTAAAATTGTTTCACCGATAGAAAGCTGCTTTATTCCTGAGTGACATAGGCTATATTTTATGGGCGAAGCTGCGTGCAAAAGCTAGTATTTTATAATTTTAGTTTATTGAAGGTATGGAACTTGTCGCCCCAACCATAATTTGGTTGACAGTGATTTTTTACTCTGCGATAGTGTTCCTTTGTAATGGGCCCATCACACGCACAAACTTCACCATAGCTTAGCCTGCGTAGGCTTTGTTGAATTCGATGGATCGGTCGTTATGGCGACACTTTGGGGAGGCTTATGTTCAACAGTGGACATCTTTCGCCTGAAATGATGGTGATGATGATGAGGCCGGATTGTACACCGTGCTTGTGGAAGGTAAAACATACAGTTTTTCACGGTGTTCTTTGTACAAAAAGGCCTCCGCGGGCAAAACTATGGTATCTACCTAATGCTTGTGCGTGTGGTAGGCCCATAAGGAAGGCAAATATGATTTCTAAATCGCATTTGTTACTAGAACTGAAACTACCCGTTTACTTCCATGGCAAGCTTTGGTGAAATACTGCTAAGCTCCTAGAAACTATAATAATTTGAGTGTCTTCAAGGCAAGAGTGAATAAGCTCAAACTAGTGCGACTCACCATCAGAGATTGCATCACTGCTTACCATCAGGTGGTACCGCAGTCAAGCATTAGTTTATATCAAATAAAAAAAAAATAAAAAAGAAAACTTTTCAAGTTACCTAGAGTACTCGTAGTGATTTTTTTTATGTGCCTCAGACAGAATTTCTCTGATTACGGATTTTATAGACGGAAGCAATAGTTTATCCTCGAGTCGAGTTGCAATGCGCCGTCTGACCGTTCGTGGCCAATACACAAAAAAAAACAGCGCGATGTTAAACGTTTGTATATCAACATCGCCAAAGAGCCTTTGGGCCAGAAATTTACTTAATAAGTGCATTACCACTTTCTTGGAGCCTGTCATTCCTATTGGATTCTAAGTTCTAATCATATTTTGGATAAGTCTTAAAAGTTAAGTTGTCAATTTTCTAATGTCATAATTATTTATTATCCACTTACTTATTTGGAGGCGGAATAATTTGTGGATATAGAAGAATTTGGATAGAAATTTAACAGTCAATGCTTGCTTAAATCATTGAGTTGTATCATTATGTAAATAGGTACACAAAATTACAATTTTTTTATGTCCTACCCTCAAATTGCTATCTTATTAGTGATTTTCTATCGTATATTATATAGACTCGACCGCATTGTTGATGTGGGTGACGTATTTGTCTGCCGGGTGGTCGGTACTAGTCATATCTGTGGCAGCACTGCGCTTGCGCGAGCATAGAGACGCGCGACCACCAGTGCCGGTCGCGCCCGTAGCCACGCGGCACGCGCCCTCATCGTCCGCCGCGCGCCGCAACCGCCCGATCGATACCGCGACGCCGAAAAACGACGTGCGCCGCACGCATCGCGCATCATACGCCCCGACCCGTGCTAAACTTAGAGAGTAGAGGTGCACCGTTGCACCGACCGTGTACCAAACCGTTTTTTATCACACGTGCCTCATCCTGCCGACAAAAGAAGCGGTATAACACTAGGAAACCCAAGTTCTTTACGTTGGTGTCATTATAGAATGTATTTTGTGATACTATATCTTATGTAAGAGGGTGAAACATTCCGCTTGTAGCTTTATTAGTGTTTTACATGTCCCTCATTTTTATCAACATTCTGTTAATACCAATATAGTATTCGGCATGCTGTAGAAGGTAAATTAGCAAGTCTCGTCGTCATCGATTGGGGGTGGTTTGGGAGTCGGGGGACACGAGACGCGACGGCGGCGCGGCGTCGCACCGCGCAACAGCTGTGAGCCAGATCTGTTATCTTGACCGTGAGAGCATAATTATTATGTTCATTGTTTTGTTGTGTAGTAATTTACAAAATTTAAATATATTAGTAACTATCTGTTTCCCGCATTTAAGCGTATTTAGGCTTTCAAGAAAATCGCAAATTCAGCGCAACGTTTTCTATTAACTTTATCGTAATGCAGACAATTTAAAATAACTGTGAGTTGACTTAGTATATTGTTTCATTCAATTTATAAATATCAAAGTGATAAAATGACGAATTGTGCATGTTATCATATAAAATTATGTATTATATGGGTTTGTTTACCTATGTATTTATATGTACAACTGTATATGTAATTGTATTTTTAATATTCAATAATTGTATATAATTAGTTAGGTATAGTATCTACAGCTATACAGCAGAATTTCTCAACATTAAGAAATTGCCGGTCACCCTTCAGCCATTTTGCAACACCCAAGCATCAAGTTGTGGGCATGCGTATAACAGTCTTCAAACATACTGTTTTCAACGCAATCACTCATGGTTATAAATGAGGACTTGCCTAGTTAATCTTCGTAATGATACATCTATTCATTTTAAATATGAACTGCTTCATTGCGCATAAATAATTGGCAAACAGGCGTGTCACTGCGAAATAATCTCAAAAGCTTCTGTTTGACTAAATTACTTATTCAAACATTCATTTAATAATGGGGACCGGTTAGACATTGATAAATGATATTTATGTTCTGTCGATTAAACACCATTCACGTTTAAGTATATAATTGTGCTCCGGATATCCGCAACCTGAATTCAAACACATTTCTTTCAAAACATATACTTTATATAACCTTTTTTTGCAGTCTTCGTTGCGCGTAAACTGCACATTTAATTCACTACGTTTTTTAGGTATATAAAAACGTTACTTTTGCCACAATACAGTAAAAAGATTTTTTTTATTAAACTCAGCGCACTTAACCACTGACTAGGAAATATAGTAACCTGAATCATTATGCGTAACGGTCTGCGATTGAACGTTTATTGGTGCAAGTGATTTTCAACTTGAACATACAAGAAAATTATATTAAAAAAAATTTAAGGAATCTATTACCTACTAAACATTATTTTATTCACAAATACGAAAAGACAAGGGCTAAAAAGACAACTTGTAAACCCTTTTCCATATCAGTCAGTAAGTAATCACAGCCAGTTTTTCTGAATCCATTAACACCCAAAAACCAAGCTGCCCGACACTGAAAATCAAAATAACCAATTTTTCTGTCCCTCAGCATTAAAAAACTAATCAGTGAGATTTTCTGAATCCCCCAATGCGAAAAATATTCAGACTAAAAACAATCAAAGTCATGATTTCTGAATGTACTTAGGTACCTCAAATTCTTCCCAAGGCTTAAAATTCAAATGTTTGCAAAAATCCCTGCGAATAAATCAAAGCTTTTCAGGAAGAACATCATAAGTGACAGATTGCACTTTTTGCAGAAAGGAGTTTTTTCCTTTCGTATTTAATAAGTATTTATGATAATATATTATTAGGAACTACTCTAATAGATCAGTTGTTTTGTTGTATGTTTTTTTTTTAGCAAAATGGTTGTTGTAACCTTGTAACCTTGTTCTTACTAAATAAGGGTCGATATTAGTTACCACTAAATGGAAAGATTTTAGAGTGTCTGTCAACATCCTTTACAAAAACTTGCGATAAAAATCCGAGTTCTAGGTGCTTCCTGTATTTCAGATTAGCCGTAGTAAAGTGACGCGACTTTAGGTACACAAATATACATCTATTTAATTTATTCAGCTCATTATATCTATTTTGAAGAACTCATTATTATGTGTGTAATGTGAATGACGTATCTCTTAGAAAACTTGCTTATTTAACCTAAGACCTTCGTCAGTATAGTATCACATAGGTTTATACTTTATAGTTATATGTGACACTTTTATAAATTATACATACATTATTATTTTATTAAAAAAAAATCGCGACATATTTAATTTTGTTTCAAAAAAGTAATTTATTATTGAAATAAATATATATATATATCTGATAATTATATGGCTTACGATAGTGGCTTTGCTTGTAGTTAACGTAGGTAGCTAAAATGTCTTCATTAAGTACATATTAGGTAGATAATTTAATAATAATCGCACTTTGAATTTTAAATATTTTTGTCATATCACTTGTGTGCTCGTTATCTCAGACAGCTTATCATAATAAATTCGTCCACCGAGGAGTGTATGAGTAGCGCCGTTTAATCATATACATAGTGTGCACGTCGAAGTGAGTAACTTTAGTATGTCTTGAACGTAAGTGTAGAATACTAATTTAGTTTTAGTTATTGGTATGGTATCGACGGAAGTGGACGTGGCCGGTCGTTCGCTCGCGAATCTGTCTCGATACCGTTCATATGTGTCGTGTTCGCGCAGATAGCGTGCTGCCTCTGTACTGCAGACGCCTGCACTTGATCGTGAAAGTTTATTACCACTGGCCTCAAACACTAGAACCGTTACTAAAAGAAATCGCCTTGTTTTGAGATAAAGGTTGTTTTGTGTGTAATTTCAGTGGTTAGGTGGATTGGAATTTTATATTTTCATTGTGTGGCTCAATTCAAAAGCTTATCGATAATTCATTTAATATTCAGGTATTTTATGTGAATCATATCTGTTGTTTGCATGTAGTATGTAGGTAGGTATAGTGGCGTACCTACTACTTTTGTTGAAATCTATCTTTATGAATAATACCTGTGATAATACCTTTCACTTGGATATGCTTGCATGGTGTTTGGAAGTGTTGTCGTCACGTGTTACGTCCCCTGATAATACACCATCACCAAACTTAAACACAGTCCCCGACATTGTTCCAAATGGTTAGTTAGAAGCGCGTCTGGCATTGCTCATTGGTATGAATGTATTCGCGGGTGTTCGTACAGGGCCAATATTACGTCAGATTCTGTTAACCTACTTTCATTCTACTATAAAGTTTGTAAGGTAATTGTTATAGCAAAATTTAAGATCAATGTCATTGATAAATAACCACGTAATAGATTTGTTCACCTGATGATTTTACTATTTTTGATAGCAATTTCATTATTAATGAAATTAAAGTTAGTATAATTTTCAAATTTTTCAATTTTTCTTAATATGAAAAGTTACTAATATAAATATATTAAACTAGTTTAGTCGGATAATATTTCATAAATTACATAGACCGATAAATCATTCGGTCTGGTAACTGAAACCAGTAAGACTTGGTCCATTAGGCATGTGCGATTATTTCGGTTAATCGTACTGGTTATTCATGCGTAACATTATGTATATGTAATGTTGGACTAATTGCTTCGAGTATAAAATACATTCGTACTATAAATCACGTGAACCATAAAAGGGAAATATCTTAATAGAGTTGAAGTTTGGAAGGTCAGCTGTTGCGAAGGTAAACGACCATAAAAATGACCGTGACCATGAATGTAAAAATAATCAAAACTTGGTATGTCGTTTAAATTGATATAAAAGTGATTGAGGTGTGACGACCCATGTGAGGCCATTGTCTACATTAATTTTTTAATCTTCCGATTATTTGCGTAAATTAAAACACGACAAATGTCTTTGTATAGATTTCATTCGTGTCCTGTGCAGTCTATTTGTCGTGCGCCTCTGTGCATTACCGGTTGTGGTAAAGCCTTTCGGTGAGGTTGTCCGACGTCAATGTTAAATCACGTGCAGCCTGGCCTTCACTTCTGTACCAACTCGATAAACTACTATAGAAAATGACAAATAAATCAACTAAGAACTATGAAATACATTTATTTTCAAAGTATAATCGACAAAAAAAGTTCAAGTCAACTGATACACATAGATTTTTGCCTGAATCCATTTTCTTAAATTCTGTTAATTGAGACTGTACTGTTATATATAAATAAATAAAATTTAAAAATGTCTGTTGCGCACTTCAGGCTCATCTTCTTAAGGTTATTTAGGAAATTAGAGGCAACTAGGCAATTATACCGTTAATGCGTTTGTTTTTTGTTTTATTTTTTGGTTTGACCGTGAAAACACGATCAGATGGAATACTTACCGGTGATTTACAGACTATTTGATCTGAGATCATTGAATGTTTTGCATTCATTATCAACAACAATCGATAGCCGGTAAGATTTCTTCGCATCAGCTAGGTAAACACAAACTGTGAAGGGAATTGTTTATCTGGGTATTCTTCAAATGTTTGACTTTCTTAGCTGGATATACTTATTTGTTTTGGAGTTGGACGTTACACACTCTCTCCCTTAATTTAAAAATAATGACGTTGGACTGTTTATAACTAAAAAATAACAATTGAATTTTCTTGAAAATCTGAGTGATGAAAAGAAATAATAGTAATCTACTTATTAAAACTTACCTATTCAAATATAAAGTGACTCTTAAATATCTTGCTAAAATATCTTGCTTTTCTTTAACTAAACATTACTTACATAAAACATTACAACATTATACAACATAATACATATTACCTGGCTAGACGAAGGCGTGGGAGTGCCCGACTCTGTCCTCATTTCGGTACAAAAATCGATAACTCCTACATCAGACTAAAACCTCATTCACTTAACTAACACTTGGCAACACTTTCATGGCGTGCGCTATAATCGGGCTTCGCGTATTATGAATTTCATAAGAGAGTTAATTTAAACAGCTCGGTTGGGCACCCGAGCGTGCTGCAGATATCCACCAGCTACTTACACTATCCTGTCAGACGTGTTCCTCATGTGAGTGTTCGACACGATTCTCGTGATTTTACAGGTATTACATCACTATAAATATTGGTTTTAGCAGAGTGTAAAATGGTTTGTCAGTTCAGTTCATTTGTGACTTTACGTCGGAGACATTGTGCATAGGAGTCGTAGTGATACAATACAAGTGGACAAATAAAAGGAAGTCGCGCGGCGCTTGGAGTCATCGCCGGCGTGAAGCGGGTGGAGCAGATGGTCGCGGGTGACGCGCGTCACGGCGGAGGGCTGCGCGGGCTCGGGCGCGGGGTGCGCGGGCGGCTCGCGCGCCTCGCCGCCGCCGGGCTTCGATCCCGAGCTCTTCCAGGAGCTGAGCTTCCTGCCCGACGCGGAGCTCAAAGAGTGTCTCGGAGAGTACCCCGACTTCCTGTACCACGTCGCGAGGGACAAATTCGGCAGACTATACTTTCGCGTCATCAGGACCTTGCTCCTTGATAGAGGTATAGCATCATGTAAATGGGTACGGTTTCATTGACGATCACCTCATCACTCGCTGCCACTTCCAATGTCGTCGACCATCTTCTCGCTTTTCTTCTTTGCAAGGCGGTAATTTGCATACCATTTCCTTTAGTTGTGCTTACTGCCATGTATAGTCACTATAACAAAGTATCATGAAGGGCCTGTCTATTTCCAGTTAATCAACTAACCTAGAGAGAGATGTACCTAACAATATTACCCACCATGTAACTAACCCCTTTTCATTGCTTCATAATAATTGATGTCGCTAAATGTGCTCTTCTTTCTACAATTATATTTACTTTTTAATTAACACGTTGAATAAAATTCAAGTAAAAACTATGTATCATGTAAAAAACTCCTTCATTAAAATAATTCCTGTAGCGTACTATGTATGACCTAACAATTACGACTTCCATGAACAAGTCTTGTATAGGGTTGCCAGACTAATTTCATGCGTTTATTCTTTTTATCATAGAAGCTCGAATTTGTTTCTTTTTGTTTGATGAAATATTTCATGATAGGAAATAACTTTAAAATAATAAATATTTGCGCGTGGGTAATCTAATCAACGAGGATTTAGCCTGTTTATGATTTTTAACAATAACAAAAACAATCTAAAAATGAACTTCTACATATAAAATACGTACTTAGTTTATTTTTAGATTGGTTTATATAAAAATTATAAGCTTACTCATTGTCACAAACTTCATTAAGAAATGTTTGAAAACGGTTTCATTGTTTTTAGCGCTAAATTGATAAAACGTCCTCTTCTTTTATGTCTTTAAATAATAATATAACAATACTATTATCGCACTCAAGATTCAATGACAAAATACACAATTTTTTTTTTGTTGTAGTGGCAACTTTATTTTCTTGAACACGGCAACACTGAGAGGTTTTGTACTAGTAGTTAGTGCAACAAAAACTGTGAAAGTCTTTCAGTATCGTGTGAGAGATGTAGGTAAGCACGAACACAATCTATATCCGTTGTAATCGTAGAGTTAGGTAAGAGTGGGAAACACTCGCATACCTGCGCCCGCCTCGCATTCAATGGAGCTATTATATCAGCCAGTTCCCATATGTTTTTATTCTTGAAAGCAGCTTCGCCGTTAAAGCATTTTGTACCTCGTTAAAGTTTATGACGTATACAGTTAAAAATTCTTCAGTGGAAACACATCACCTTTGACACTTATGAGTGTAAAGTGTAATAAACAAGACTAGTAATTTTCTTTGGACACTTACGTTTATGTTTTATCCTCGTACATAATCGCTTACACAAAGTACTTAAATCTTAAAACAATAAACATTAAACTCGTGTGAGAATCGAAAGCGAATTAATTGAAACAATGTGTTTAGTGAAACATTAAAAATTACCAAGTTAACTGTAAAAAAAACCGTCGATGTGTATTTGTTTTGTAATTCACTGTTCCCACAGAACTGATACAATGGAAAAGTATGTTTTGTGAGCCCTCCGCAAGAGCGCCATGGAGTCCACACGCCATTGCGTAGAGTCGCGCTCCACGGCTCCAGTCACTTACTTGATCGGGAACTTCACGCTCGTATCTGTCGCTTTGTCGCCATCGTTACAAGCCAGCGCGATTTATCGATGTAACATCTATAGCCGGTGCCATTCCTCGAATAGCTCAGTTCATGTGTAATGTTGCATTTAGTGATCGAACAATAGGGGTTCGATGAACGGCCAGAGGCCAAACACACGTGATGTACTCCCGGGTTAGTAGATAATTTTATAAGTAGAACAAGTAATTGTAATCACAATAGGTGAACTGTAAATATTGGAGCTCGAAATTTAAAATTCAGTGATATCTTATCAATGTGATTGAAGCGGGCAAGCGGCGAAACTAAACGTTTATTCGGTGTTTACAGTCCGTGCTTACACGATGTTTTGCGATACTTAGTGATTTGAGTCTGCTAAGTACCGTGCATAGTATCGAATTATCCGCCCATTGTGCCTGACTATTACTGCGATTGTTTGCACGAATAAACGGGCAATATTATGCACGGGAAGTCGAAATTGTAGTCACAATGTTTTTAGTGTGTAAAAGTTTCTATAAAGGTTCTACCAGTGGACTAACGAGTACTATTAATACACCGTGTCATTATTCAACAAAAACCGGTTTGATATTGTTTGTTATTATTTAATTTTGAGATTCAAATTTTGTTACAAAATAGTTTAATTGCTTTTACACTTCATTGAGATTTACTTACTTTTTCTAAAAAAAAAATTAAATTATGATAACATTTTCTTAGCCACTGGAAAATTAGAAAATTAGGAACTGAACGTGTTTTTTTTAATTGAAGTTTAGCATTTTGTTTATTATTGTTTTGAATAGTTTTCAGCTGTGTAAACAAAACAAAAAATTAATAAGATGTATGTTGAAAATTTTTTCACCTATCTGATCAAAAATTCCACTGTAGTTCCTTATAAAATTCTTAGTACTTAGTTGTATGAATCACGCCAATTATTGCACACTCATTAAGACTTATAATTCGCTTCATTCTTTAGAGACCATCAGATCACTAACATTTCTCAATAGATACCTATTATAGACCTATATGCCTAACCTAGTACACGGACCACATCTAGGTCACCGATCCTATCGATTGCTTTATTAATAGGACAGCTTTGAGATGAATTTAATCTTAACGCTATTTTAGTACTATCAAATAAAATGTTGATCCACTCTGGCCTCTTAGGAATATTCTGTAGGTTACGAACGAGGTGGGAGTGCCCAAGAATAAACTGTGAGTGAACTATCGCGAATAATAAATATTGATTTTGAGCAAGGTTACCATAAATAAACTATGTGGAAACTGGTTGAAATATGTACCTGAATTGTGGCATAGAAGATAACAATTACTCGTTTAATGTGTTGTCAAATAAAAATATACTTAATTCATTAAACCCCAAGCGAACGCCGGCGTTCGCGCACCTATTGTCTTTCAATTGTGTCTGTCATTATCACGATTGAATGGTTAATTAAACAACAATCAAATACAAAAAAAAAATAGTCAACACTACTATATGGCTTTAAAATCGTGAAAACTACAATTTATTAATTTATCTTCTTATAATAAATCAATATTATGAAGCGTTCGATAGTGTAACCGCAGTCTGTGGTCAGGTTGAAGGTTGACATAATGTATGTAAAGTGGTCGTGACATGTTTTCGCACAGCACGAGTTTTATTTAACGAGTATCTAAGTAAAGACAAAATTATCAGATTGAAGCTGCGCAGGCGCAGACTCGGTCTAATAGCGTCTGGAAGAAGTGCCAGAAACAGTAGCGCGTGGAAAATATTGAAATAATTCGGTAATACCTACAGCACTTTTTTGTATAACAGATAATCTAGGTTTAAAGAAGCTTTATTTCTTTTAAAAAGTTGTTGTTTAATGACGAAGCATGCAATATACATTAATAGTAAGATAACAATAAAATAGAAAATATCGTAAGTCTATTTTCTACATGACGCAATAGGTACATCTCGTTTATGAATTGCAAATAGTACAAACATAATATTGGAAAATTCTTTTCTAAATAAGATTTTCTCTTGAGTTGACGGCTTCATCTCAAAATATTAACTACTCATTCATCTATTATGAGTGTACAAACATAAAAGGAATCTCATTAAAACTAAGCAGTAAAGTTTTACCCAGCATTAGTCAGAAGAAAACGAGTCCCGCTTTAATTAAATCAATGAAAGTAGTTTGTCTGGATAACTCTATCTGATCATGTTAAGTATCACTATCAATATTATAAGTACCTGGCCCAGCAATGTACTTGTCTAGCCCCATACTAAATCCGGTTTTACGAATCACCGATGTGTTTGTAAATTTTGATTCGAGATGCTTTTACTAACCTAAGACACGAGAAGATAGTAGCGCAACCGATTGAATATGTATGTTTTGTAATATATTATATGACAATATTACTGCATCGTTTAAAACCACTTAACTTTTAATTACATATGCGTAACGAAATGATAATATAGTAGCAGATGTAATATTTGTAGGATTATCTTTAAGTTAGGCCTATAGATGACTTCAGCATGATTATGAAGAGTTATAATTCGTATTGTGGAGTTGATATTTAATAATTATGCTTAATACGATTACTGACTGAGCAATATTTACCTATATCATTATCTTTAAATACAAAGGTTGAAGAAAAATAATTGCAGAACTCTCTAATTAAACATATCTATTTAATCAATAACAATACTATCAATGAAAACACTTAGGATTAATCTCTCCATCGGCAAAGATAATATAAAGCATGATTACATGTATCTTTATACTTAAATTACTTAATTACCTGGACACATTCCTATATATTATTGTATATAATTTGCGCTTGCTTTTAGAAATGCTATATTTACTATAGCATAGTCATTGTTTGCCGTTTGCTATATAGTGGTGTTCTTTTTGCAGTTCTATGCAGCAACAGGGTGAGCCAAATGACAAAAACCTACAATGACATCGAAGCGGTAACACGGCTCTTAGAAGAAGTAAGTTAAGCTATTTGTTTTGCTAATGTAATTCGTCTAGAGAGGCATTACGTAAATGGGAGTCCAAGCACTTCAAGGCAAACCCCACACCTGGTTGTCGACTGGTTTATGTCACAACTTTTGTCTTCAGAGTGCATTTGTCATTTACAGGTTTTATATTTTTGTCTTATTTGGACCTTTAGGTTTTCGCTGTAATATTTGGCGCTTTTTAATATAATTTTGGCCACGTAGATATAGTATTCGAGGTCTTCATTGAGTAGGTATTGTCTTTTTAGTTACAGGTTTTAAAGAAGGACCATCATGCACTTTATTGATATGTGTAACTCTTTACAGAAAGAAAAAGACTTAGAGCTAACGGCTCGCATCGGTAAGGAATTGCTAACTGCTAATGGTCGCTTGGAGGCGCGAGTCACCGCGCTCGAGGGCGAGCTGCGAAGCGCTCGGGACCACATCACGCAACTGCGCCACGACCTTAACGCTAAAGCGGATCTACTACAGGTAAACGACAAGATTATCTTATTTTGTGTTTTCCAAAAAACAATCTAGAGATTGAGGAAAGTAGCCGCGAATCTTATTAAAAACCTTTCAAGCAGTTCCAATGAGCGTGTGAGTGTTGAAGAATGAACGATTTGTTAAGGTTTTGAATAGCAGTAAAAATACGAATTTATTTGCTCTTTTAATGTCTGACCTTTGTATACAATGCGTTATTCTCGCCGATGTCGTGCATGTTAATAACAAATCATCTTTTATTATCCTGAATGATATCATCCTCATCTTATGAGGAAAATCAATCTGGTTATACCAGCAAAACTTAAAATCATCTTGTGGGAAAATATCCACTCAATTTGAGGAAAGTTCCAAAAACAGTTACAAAGGAAGGTAACGATTTCGGCAAACAGGTAAAAACAAACTCATGGTCGGTCATGATGCTGTAAATTGCAAAACCGGTATACATTAAAGTTGATAATGTGTAAACAGTGAAACAGGTTTTTAAAAACACAAAACATTCTGCAGGTGTTAACAAATGACACAGAGGAGTGCTCATCCCCGGAGGAGCAGGAGGCCGCCAACGCGGCGTTGCTGCGCAAGCGCACCGGAGCGCTCGAGCGCGAGAACAGAGCGCTGCGCGAAGAGGCCACGCGCCTCGCCGCCGGCGCCGACTGCGCAGAGCTGGCTGAACGACAGCTGCTTAGGGACATCGCACACCAGCTCGGTAAGACAACAACTTATATGTCAGGGGGTCTAGGTCTCAACATTAGAGCTAACTGGGGCACGCCCATGGGTACGATTATGTACTAACCTATTATGACGATTAGAAGATTATAATGTTATTGTGATTATTATAATTTAGGTGTCTTCAAGGCTAGAGTGAATAGGCTCGAAATAGCGCGCCTCATCATCAATGATTGCATCACTGCTTACTATAGTGGGATCGCAGTTAGCACTGGCTTATATCATCAAAAAAGAAAAAAAAGCCACCCGAATTTATTTGTACATCTAGGTAAATATTTCAGTTTGCTATGTTTCTAGTAACATAGTCATGTTGCTGCAACAGTGTTGTGCAACTTTGTGTTTACTGTTGCAAAACAAAAGCATTATTTTCTGCACACAATGTCGTAATATGACTTTTCTCGTTATCAGTCAATTATCAACTAGTAAGTCTATAGGCAAGTTGTACCTTGCCGGATGTACAAAGTTTTATCTACCTACAGAAACACCTCGGAACTCATTGTGTTCGAAAGGAATGTTTTGTTATCACGACTTATACATTGATACTTAGCTGTGTCGTATTCTAATTGGTTTATGCATTTTATTAATCTGTAAAAAATGCTATTCTTCTAGAAGTTTCTTATTTGTATGTGCTGTGTATTTTATTAAGACATTATGAATTGTGTGTACATAAGGTTTCTAAAACGTCAATTACAAGTTTATTGCTAAAGCATAACTTTCCTCGTATAAAATACATGGGATTCATCACTTCCCATTACTATTCTCTGCCTAGCTGTACGATTCCGTATATGTAAGATTTTCTCACGATGTTCTTTTACCTTTCGGTAATAGGTACATAACAGCTTTGAAAATGTCAACAGTCAGTGAAATGACCTTTACGAGGTTTTCACTGAGAACTCTCACTAGTATTTCCGTAGCTCCCTTTAACTGCGTATTTGTGTAGGTAATAGGTACAGTTGTTTAATCTAACCGAGGCAAGGCGATCTTAGGTGTGCGCGTAGATTCATCTGCACATCTTTCTTTCTGTATCCTCCAGCTCAAAGCTGAAGGAGGACCAAGGTGGTCGATGTAGTTCGAAGAATGGCCGAACTTAAGTGGCATTGGGGTGAACATATTGCTCGCAGAACAAATGGTCGATAGGGCTAAAATATTCTGGAGTGGCGATCGCATATCCAGATGCAGCTTTGGAAAACATCCGACAAGTGCGATACTTGCTGGATATATCCAGCAATTGATGTCTTTTGGCTGAAATGATGATGATGTTGATGAAGTTCAAAGCACATACAAAAATAATATGCATGTGAATGTGCACACACAACCTAGACCAAACCTTTATGAGTAGAACAACTATACGTTAGAAAAGAGGGTAGTCAGTGAAATACAGACATCCATATACGCTTACATGCATTAATTAAACCCCAAGCGAACGCCGGAGGAGTTCGCGCTGTCATTGTCTTTCTATTGTGTCTCTAATTGACGGTATCCGAAAGGAATCGGTAAAACAATATCGTAAGGACATCCACACTACTTGTCTGAACAATGTGTAACATCCTGCTGAGGATTATTAGGTTGCGTAATGTGGGGCATGAAATCCCGGCGTAACCTGGCTTTATTGACGCCAACAAGTTTCCACAACGATCATTGCAATTTAAACTGCCACTCGAGCCAATAGATTGTCTTTAAATGTGATTACGTCGCAAGCAATGTGAACATGATGATATTACTTCATGTAATGTTTTATTATCACATCGCATCTGCGTAGCCGGCAGTGTTGAGTACAAAAAATATTGTAGACGATTGTTTGTTGCGTCTAGTTTATAGAAGGTCGTTGCTTATCGTTATCAGTCAAACAAACGACCCACAAGCGGCTTTGCAGCCTAGTTAGCAATAAATTAGACTATCTTGATGATCGATTGAGCATTTACCTTAAGCCTTCTTCGTCGCACTATGTAGGGTACTTAATAAATATTCCTAACTAATATTATAAATGTGAAAGTGTGGATGTTTGGATGTTAGTTACTTAATCACGCAAAAACGGCTGAACGGATTTGGATGAAATTTGGCATGCATATAGCCTTTGACATGGAAAAGAACATAGGCTACCTTTTTCCCGATTCCTTAAGTACCTAATGCCACGCGGGCGGAGCCGAGGGCAAAAGCTAAGAAAAGTGCGATAAGGCCGCCAATTGTGTTTTTTTTTTATTATAACGTTTCTTTCATAAAATTGTAATATTGGTGTACAATAAAGTGTGTATATAAAAGCTAGTGTTTTATAATTTAAGACGTTTCTAAGGTAAGGTTTTTCGTGGCGTTTGGCACGAGCATTGTTTATGATAAAAGACGATAGTGCGATAATTACAGCTTATCTAAGATAAAAATATTCATATCGCAGACGGTAATGAGGTCAGCATTGTTGTTAGTGAGATGTAGAAAATACAAATTACTTGTAATTGTTGTGTAGTCATGTACTACCATTGTACAAGGAGTTTCACGTACCGCGGTGTGTGAAGCAGGCGGTACGGTCAGTGTGTTGACCCAGGCCGTTCACATGATCATTTAAACGCCAAATGTTGATTCACATGTGATGTTGATTTACTTCGCATGTAAATACAATTATTCACACAACATCGCTGATGCTGCGTGACCGCGAGTTCAAGTATAAGATGCCTATCTTGTTTTAAAACTCGCTCTTTAGAGTTTATTCTCATCAGATCGTTCTTAACCTTTTTTTTTCTGAGCCTGTTGACATTGACAGACAAACTAGAATAACAAATCTTAACGTTTTTCTTGATTGCGGAAGTCATTTTCGAATGAAGTTAGTATGTCGTTAATGTGCCTATTGAAATTATTTTAAGTGTTGGCCATATACAGTTTATCTAAGTTGTCGCTTGGCTTGACACACAGACTTTATTTGATTTAGCTTCACTTTTTTTTAATTGACCGACATTTTGACAATTCAATAGTGCCTATAAGTAGTCTATTTGAAATGATTGATTCTGACTTACAGTTCAAAGCGTTTAAGTCTAGAGTATAGATGACGATTTTTTAGACTCTAGAAGAGTAATTAATGTTGAGCAACGCGATCATCCTAGCTAGGTTAATCACTACAGAATATAAAGGTAATCTTAGTTTTTATTTAGCTCTAATGGACTATCAACTTTCACTTAATGATTTGCTTAGTAATAGAAACCTTTAACTGTAAACCCTGTCAACTGAGAAGAATCATCCAGCACACATTTCATCGACTGCGGAAGTAATGGTGAAGAGAAGAGAGAAAGCCTGCGAATTCCAAAAGTATGAGCTTGGTGACTCAAGGTGGCCTAGCAGCGTGTTTTCTCTTAAGGTTTGCACCCTGTCAGACCATACTTGTTTCAACATGTCTCTAATCATCAGTAGAAGACAGAAGAACAGAAGACCGAAGATATTTTATTGTTACGTCCGTCATAAATAATTATTAAACGTGGTGCGAGTTCATTAATAGCAAATACAGGTAAAATAAACAGTACTTACCTGAGTTCTATTTTAAACTGTTCAAACTATGTGATTGATGTGTTAATTCCTCAATAAACAATAGAACTGATGTTGTAGAAATATGTACCTAGAACCATTCAGTGCTTCGCTTCATCATGAGTTATTGGCGTTGAATGACTAGCACTAGTTTCTTTATGTTTATGTATATTTTGATAATCTCTACAGTATTACCAGTATTACTATTGTTTTCATGTTTCTATTTGGCTACAGAATGTAACAAAATCATGATATTGTAAAACCATTATTCATGTTTTATTTGACGTGTTTATCGTTGTATGTTAGCAGCAGAATGCATTTGAAACTCGTGTGTAATTTTAAACCCCTCTTGAAGCCGAAATTCGGCCTTGTGGTATTTTAAATCGATAAAGCCTAGCCTTATTCCATTTTACACCCCTCTTGAAGCCAAAATTCGACCTTGCAGCATTGTAAAGCAATTTATTCAGGCTAAATACTAAAGCCTACTTTAGTCTACAGGGTATAGCGGAATATTTAATACATGATGCGGCTGACTATGTGTCTGCAGTATTATAAAACATTTTAAATATGTTTTCAGCCAGTGCGAACTCGGAAGCGAGTGCATTGGGTTCCGAGTTGGTGGAAGAACGGCAACGTTCGGTGGAGCTCCAGCAACAGCTCGAGAACATCAACTCAAGGCTCGCCGCTAGTGAAAGAAATTATCAACAGGTAAATTATAATTATTTTTCCTCTTTTGATTCACGACTACTGATGAACTTGAACATTACTGATTTACCTTGGGTGGAATAAAAAAAAAGTGGGTCTGTTTTTACAATTTAAATGACTTGTTTTGAGATCTAGGCGTGTGGCCAGCACATCGTGACATAAATATTTCTCTTTTGGCAAGCTCGCCATGTGGTAAATCCGCACTCACCCAATACAAAGTTGATCCTGTTTGAAAACATGCATAGCGTGTGTTAGCCACATGCGCGTAACATAACTGAAATATGACTAGATACGATTTCGCTGCTTTCAAATACATATTTATATAATTCGATTGAGTTTAAAATACATGAAACGCGATAAAATAACAAAGAACATACTTTATAGAATTAATTACAAATTTATGGAATTAAATAATAAAACAAAGAGAAGAATGTGAGAAATCCGCTCATAACTCATGTTTTCAAAACATATTTCTATTCTATGTATGTAATTGCGTAAATTATCATAGCATCTTTTACAAAAGATGTGTAATACATATACATACAAAATTATTTTTAGTTTATGCGAAACCCGAATTTCAGAATCAGCAACTGGAATGGATTCCAATAGTTTTTACACCATGTTATATTTTTTCACAACAATATTTAAAAAGGTCACAACTTGGATACCACCGACACTAAGTACAACACAGGTTACGGCAGGGCGTTAGACGCCAGCAAACAACTGGGTGCAAGTGCAAAACAACCCCGCAGTCGCCTGGATAGTCCGGTGACTATGTATTTTTGCTGACATAACAAGCTTATAACTTTGTGATTTTTCATGATACATACATGATTCTTTACATAAAAATACTAGACACGTGTATCGGTTTCCGCATACTAAAAATAATGTTGTATAATTCGTTTATGTTCGATAATACAGCAGACGGAATTGTAGTAGCCGGATTACGTTAAAGGTGACTCCAAGCCGTAGGGTGACAATCCGATTATCCTGTCTGAAACCAACTCGGGCTTCTTAATACAGCATTTATTGAAGAATGCCTTTCACTTTTATCCAATGGATGTTTGTTGATAATAGAATAGGCAATGTTTAATGTTCATGTTTAATTGTTCACAGTTAACTGCCGAGCATGAGCATACGTTACGGATATTAGAAATAACAAAAGAAAATCAAAATGCTCTCGCGGCAGAGTTGGCTGACACGAAGGTAATTACTTCGGCTACTTATTGTTTCGGTTTCTGTACACGAATCATTATTATGAATAAGACTTGTCATGTCTGAATCTTAGAAAATAATATTAATATTATTAAAAACGGTTACGGCCTTGTCTGCTCAACGTTCGTAAGTGCGATTGTTGAGTCAGATTGCTGTCTGATAAAAAGAAAGCAAACACGTGGGGGGACCTGGTTTGTTAGGACTATAGATCGGGCAGTATTCTATTCTTAAGGTGTTTTTAGATCTGTGGATTGCGCCGCTCACGAGCAGTTTGCGAGGTTTTTGCGAACTATGCGGGTGCATTTCATGTTCTTACGAAGCGTGTGTGGCGAAGGGGATTCGTAGGAATGAGCCGCGCCCAAAATGCATGCTCGCTGTTCGTAGACGGCTCGCGAGCGGCGCATTCGTCAGGTCTGAACACACCATTAGGGTTTTCTATCAGAAATTGACTGGTATCAGTCAAAAGAGAGACTGGTCAGTTGTGTGTGGTTCATATTTGACATATTGGTGTGGTGTTGTCCCAGGAGCGGTACTCGGAGGTGGCGGCTCACTTGGCGGAGGCGCAAGAGCAGCTGCGAGCGCTGCGCAAGCGCGGCGAGCCGGCGCGCGGCCTCATGCCCAGCGTGGCGGCGGCGGCCGGCCTGCTGCCGCCCAGCCTGCACCGCGAGATGCACTCCTCCATCTACTCCGAGCTCAGCCTCGACTCCGGCATCGGCGATCCGCTCGCACAGTCAGTACATACATATTACTCGTAACGGTTACAACTAGTCAACATCGTATGATATCAATTAAGAAATACTTTTGGACATAGACCCTTATTAAGTTGCATTACAAATTCTGCAACTAGTCAAATAGAATGCATGTCATGAAATACATTTACAAGTACATTTAGATACAAGTGCAAAAAGTTGATCATTGCGATCGAGGCGGAATTAGCACGAGCAGTAGGCGAGTTTGTTATAAAGCCGAAGGCTACAGTGAAAAATTTGCACGTGTATTAAACGACGTTTTTCAATACACTTACGAAGAAATGAATAAACGGGGTTTGATCGGCGACTCGTGTAAAAATTGTGGTTACGAGAGCAAGCACGTGCACTTTTCTGCACTAATACGGAAAACAGTCTATTACGTGTCTAAAAGCGATAGGATAAGAGCGAATTTTCGAGTAAATGTATTGAAAAAAAATACTAGCAGACTAACCAGGGTGTCGGGAAATATCACCACACATTCGTAAAATCTCATAATCTCTGATTTCCATTTCCAATCGTTTACCATTCATTACTAATTACTTACATCATTCAAAACGACCTAAATACTACCAAAAATAAAACCAAGCTGTAAACCAATGTTTACAAACAGTGACACGTAATCTAATTTGATAACTGATCACCATGAGATAACCTACTTCCGTACTGTTTATCTTGTATCTCTCACGTCAGTTGTAGACTCGTCTCGTTGTAACAACTTGATAAATGTGTAGTTTGTTCTCGTTGCTAGACCACATTGTCTCAAGTTGCATTACATTGCGGGCTACCAAGGTATAATGTGATAACGTCGGTTAAGTTCTAACACCGCGTAAGTTATTTTTGGTCAAGGTATGTTATTTGATAGAAAAAACAACGCACCTTTTGATAAATCAAACACGAGGATTTGAAACAACGGTGACGCCTTATTTTAAATTAAAAACAATACGTGTTGAACAGAAAAGTTACTGCAAAACCGCGAAACTCAATTGTACTGCCATAGTAAAAGTACGTATGTTAGATTTTTCCAAAAAATGTAATCACGTGCTACTAAAGGGTAGGTATTTCTTCAAAATTCTTCGACTGATTGATATGGCCAAAATTAAATTTGATTTTTATCGTCATTATTATTAAATCATGTTTTTATTTAAATCAAATTATGTCTGTACTATTATTATGCCTTTGTATAAGTACGTACGGGGAAATTTTGATACCTATTTTCATACGAACACGCGTTTTAATTCATTTTTACAGACCTAAAGGTGAAATTAAAATTTTGGCCATATGAATCAGTCGGAGAATCTTGTAGAAATACCCTAAACAGTTTATTTGCTCTCCTGAATTTCCCGATTTTGACTTACGCGGTGTTAGAACTTAGAGTATAAATCGATTGGTGGTAACCTTGCAAAATAATTAAACTTGCATGCGAGTTACTTGCAGGTGGAAACGCGGCCTTACTTACTAGTGTTGTTATTTCAGATCAACCATGCACAAAGTGTTTGAGACCGTGCAGTGTGCATCGCGCTGGTCGGGCCAGTCGGGCCCGTCGCTGCCCGGCTCTGACGTCACGGACGCGCCGTCCGTCAGCGCCCCCTACCTGCGCCCGCAGATCCACAAACCTTCCAGCGACTCCTTCCTCGATGACACTTCGGATAGCGACTCCGATGACCTTTATCCGTAAGTATGGTGTACTAGTAACCTACTTCTACTAAAGCTGGTGATTGTGAGTAGCGTGTTCAAATACAGGGTAAAGTTTATTGAGATTTATTTGGAATAGATAATGTAACGAAATTATTTGTCAAACTGTGTTTTGAGTCGCAAAACTTTTAATAATTTGGGAATGCTACATTACTGCCGCACATAAAAATAACATTCAGCTCTCCATTAGCTTTACAACTCATTGAATTAACACTTAACGAATGTAAATCATTATTATTCTAGAGATAGCAAGATATTCAGTGATTTGTCATTTAAACGGGCCTTCGTTGACTGTTTCTTACTATATAAAAACCGATCAAGTGCGAAGGCGTATCTGATTCGCGCATCGTGGGGTCAGTGTACGGGACCCACGGTGGGCGAGTCAAATACGGTGATTTTGTAAACTTACTTATGTAAATAGTTTGATTCTATAAGGGTACCGTTTTTGCTGACTGAGCTACAAAACCATAAAAAGTTAATAATGTGTCATAATCGTATGGGTTTGTCGACAGTGGTGGCACAGGCGTGGGAGTCCCAGGAGCACCTGGTGCAGCAGAACTGGCGGCGGCGCTGCGGCGCCTCACGCCGCAGGAGATCAACTCGCGCCGCGCCTCGCTCACCGCCTCGCACGTTTTGCGACACCGGCGGTACACAGGTACATTCTTTACCTCTAAAAAATATTTATTTGTTTCCTCTTAAAACTTAAACATAATTCACATTCTTCCCCCACAGGATAAGACTGAATTTTCATTCAAAGGACAATCATATCTCATTCTCTTTTAACCCCTAGTTTACTGAACTTACTCAGTATCATACCTAAAAAACGAGAAATATTAGAGAATACTTATAATTATGTTTATGAACTGTAATAAAGGGGAATGAAACTTGCTATCCATAGCTGGTATATGTTTGTTTTGCTTTTCGCCAATAGTGAAATCTAAGCCACATTCTAAAGGACTAAGAGAAATCAATAGCAAAAAGAATTATGTCTACCAACCAAATGAAGTTAGAGACTATTTAGTAGATTGCTATTGTATTTTTATCAATGTCAATGTCTGCGAATGTTACTGGCCTGGACAACTTTCACACACTCGACATAAACGACTTAATAATATATGGTTGACTGGTAAAAAATGCCTATGGTATTAATTACGACTTAGTACATAGGTATAGGTATAGGTACAACGGGCTGTTGTCCGCAACTCCACGTCTTAAGCGCGTATTTTGCGTACGGGTGGGACAGATGAGTCACTCGATCCACCCCAGCTCCTCAAGAAAGGCTAGCAGCGCCTTGGTGTCGCTAACCATTTCGCTAAGGTTACCTGGGTTTCCGAAGTACTTTGCCCTATATCCTGCGACCACAGGGCAGCTTAGAAGCAGGTGAGCTGCTGTCTCGTCCTCCTCCATGCAGGCTCTGCAGAGCGGACTGTCTGTAACTCCTAAGACAGAAAGGTGCTTGTTAAAGGTCCCGTGGCCAGTTGTAATGGCCGTTAGTTTGCGTAACTGTATTTTGGTTAGTCGTAGGGCCTTTTTCGTAAAACGGCCATCAATGGAGGGAAGTGCCTCCTTGGCCTGCCTGCACTCACCATGTTCTCTCCATAGTTTGTGGTGTAGATCTCCGGTGCGTTTCCTTACCAGATTGCGTAGGTATCCAAAGGGAAGCGGCACAATAGGTTCGGGACCCATTGCTGCCATGCTCGAACCCCTTCTGGCGAGTTCATCCGCTGCATCGTTGCCTCGGGAATCGCTGTGTCCTTTAATCCATTGAATGGTTACTTGGTTGTGTTTACCCACCTGGTTGAGCCGTTGGTGGCACTCGTATATTAGCCCAGAATTGACTGTGTGACTATTCAGCGCTTGCAGGACAGCCATGCTGTCTGAGAGTATGCGTATTGAGTGGTCCTTAACTTTCCTGGTCGTGACAGCTAACGCTGCCAGGGAAATGCCCAAGCATTCAGCCTGGAACACTGTGTTATGAACCCCCAAGGGTGTGGCTATGTGGATGTTGAGATCCTCTGAGAAGACTCCCGCACCCGTGCCATTACCTGTTTTTGACCCGTCTGTGAAGATCCGCAGCTCAGCTGGACACAGTCCCTCGCAACGGTCATCCTCATACAGTTGGATTTTGTATTTTTTATCAAAGATAAATTGCTTGGGTACCCGGTCATTGATTGCTCTGGTTATGGGAATTTCATTGTTGAGTTCCTCGAGCAGGGCGGTATGTTGTGTCTGTCTCTTACCCCAGAGATCCAGTGTTTTGAGGCGAACTGCCGCCATCGTTGCCTCCTGTTGTATGAACAGGTGGAGTGGCGGGAGTCCCAGCATGGCCTCGAGCGCTGCAGTCGGAGTAGTCCTCATGCATCCCGTTGTTGCCATGCAGGCTAGCCTCTGCATTTGTTGAAGTTTGTTTGCAGCCGTGGTTAGCTTAGTGCGAGGCCACCACACCACGGCTCCGTAGGTAATCATAGGTCGAATTACTGCATTGTATAACCAGAGTATGATTTTAGGGGATAGGCCCCACCTCTTACCTATCATTTTCCTGCATTGCCAGAAGGTGATACACGCTTTGCTTAGCTTATTTTCCAGGTGGGCGCTCCAGTTCAACTTACTGTCTAGGATAACTCCCAGGTATCTTACCTCGTTTGATAGTTGGAGTTCAGTGTTGAACAATTTGGGCAGGTTAAAGCGGCCTAGTGCTCTTTTTTGCGTGAACATGACTAGTTCAGTCTTAGAAGGGTTCACTGACAAATCATATTCCCTGCACCAGCGTTCTACAATGCGGAGTGCTTGTTGCATGAGGTTGCAGATTGTTCCAGTCACCTTCCCCGGTACGAGAATCGCTAGGTCGTCTGCATACCCTACTGTGTAGTAACGATGCGCATTGAGTAAAGTGATCAGTTCGTTGATTACCAGATTCCACAGTAGCGGTGAGAGTACACCCCCCTGCGGGCAACCTCTAGCTATCAAGGCCAACTGTTGTTCTTCTTCAATGCGAACTACTCGTTTACTTAGCATATTAGTAATCCATTCAATAAGTACCTGCTCCACCCCATGCTTGGAGAGGGCGGTACCTATGCTGGAAAAGTTCGTTCTGTCGAAGGCTCCTTCGATGTCTATAAAAGTGCCCAGGCAGGTACCTTTCTGATGAATTGCTTCCTCTATCTGGCTCACAACCTGATGAAGAGCAGATTCTGTCGACTTACCTGAGCTGTATGCATGCTGATTCCCGTGTAATGGTAATGCTTTTAAGGCTCCATCTCGAAGTTCCCTTTCACATAACCTTTCCATCGTCTTTAGCAGGAATGAGGTCAGACTTATGGGTCGATAGGATTTAGCGTTAGTATAGTCACTCTTACCTGGCTTAGGAATGAATATTACTTTTACTTCCCTCCATCCTTTGGGAACGTATCTAAAGGCCAGGCACGCTCTCAATAATGGCAATAGGCGCGATGCCAGGGGTGTCCCACCCCACTGCAGTAGTGCAGGAAAAACACCGTCCGGACCCGGTGCCTTAAATGGATGGAAGCTTTGGATTGCCCATTGAAGTTTCTCCAGCGTAATTACCTTGTGTGCATATCGCCAATCATCGTCTGTTGGTGTTCGGGTTGCATCTGACCAGTCTGTTGCCTGTACGAAAACACAGTCTGGAAAGTGAGCTTCGATTAAGACACGTCTAGCTTCTTCCGGAGACGTGGTGAATGTGTTGTCTGTTTTGCGTAGCGTGGACGGCCCAGGGGCATCCTGTTGGGCCAGAATTTTCCTCACCCTGTTCGCTTGTTGGCAGGATTCAATGCTACCACAGAATTTCCGCCATCCTGCGGTGCGCCTGTACCTGATGCATTTTTTGTAGCTGGATTTGGCCGCATAGTAGGCGTTCCAGTCTTCATCCGCACATGTGTTCATAGCTCTGTTTAGAGCCTTCCTTACCTTACTGCGTTTGCGCTCCAGCTCCGCGCCCCACCAAGGCTGTTTGCCCGATGTGTTACGCGGGAGAGTTTCTGGGCAGGCAGTGTGGTAGCTGTTCAGCAATGCTTCAGTGAGTTGATTCACTTGCGCGTCAATTTGCGTGGAGTCCTGAAGTACCATCGAAACGCCCGGTAGCGCAAACTTGGATTCTAGGCTGCGACTGTATACGGCTTTATCCGTGTTACGCGGATTACGCCTTGGTAGCGTGGGAGGTACACAAACCTGGATGTCGAAGCGGATCCACCTGTGGTCCGAGCAGGAGGCCTCCTGAGAGACATGCCACCCAGTAACCAGTTCCGCCGCTCCCTCTGTCGCCAAAGTGAGATCTATGATAGTGCGACTGCGTCTGGTTACAAAAGTTGGTTCTGAACCTGCGTTTAGTATGGATAGGTTAGTAGTGAATAAGTATTCTACCAAGGCCTTACCCCTTGTATTCTGCGCGTCCATGCCCCATAGTGGGTGGTGAGCATTGGCATCTGTCCCGATTACCACCTCTTCCCCATTGCCCTCGCAGTAGGTGACTAAGCGAATCAGGTCATGGGGTGGCGGTTCCTCTGCCTCTGGCATATAGACCGAGGCAAGGACAATCGCCATGCCGGTGGCGTCCCGCTGTATATTCAGCCTAGCTGCAGAGACATCTCTGCAACAGAAATCATTTAGAAGCTGTGCTTTAAGGTTACCTGTGATAAAGATGCACGATCTAGGATTGTCATGGTCCGTAGTAACGAGTATCTTACCGCCAAGATTGGAGAACCCGCGTATGTGGCCGCCCCTAACCCACGGCTCTTGGATCAGGGCAATGGCCGCGTGTTGAACCTCCAGCCACTTGCGTAATTGGGCCGTCGCAGTTTGACTGTGGTGAAGGTTCGCCTGCACGACTTTACAGGTCGAGAAGGACGCCATTGCTGGCAGACTCCTCGTCCCCGCCCTCCAGTCGCAGCCCGGCAAACAAGTCGCCCTCGTCGAGGTCCTCCCCCCCCGGGGTCGAAGCTGGGGACAACATAACGTCGTCTTGCTCCTCACCCGCCGGAGGGACGGCATCTACGGTGACTGCGGTGACGGCTGGCTCCGCTACTGCAGCAGGGTCAGTCGCTGGTGCCTCTGCAGCTGGTTCGTCCGCTGTTGCTTCCGGGTTGTTTGGTGAGGGAAGAGTACCCACCGCCTCCTGCATCTTGTTCAGCTCACGGTCCCACCCCCGAGGGACGTCGACAAACTTGCCGTTCGGACCCTGAAACTTGACGTACACCGTACCCACCCCCATAGCGAGTCGGCGTTCGGCATTCATCAGGATCGGAATTTGGTCCTCAGGGATGTCCAGCACCATGAACCAGCATGCCTCCTGCTTGTCTGCATGGATGAGTACCCACCTTCTAACGTCGACCCATGGATTCTGATAACAGAGGCCTCGTCCGATATTCTTCGAGTCCTCGTATACCCCATGGTCGTCAGGTATGGCGATGCCACAACGTACCCGCTTCTGGAGCTCCGACTGGCTGCGGACGACTAGCGAGGTGCTAGCCGGGAGAGTCAGTTCAGAGACCGCCTGCTTCAGCCATGCTAGAGTGTGGTCATTGCTGCACCACAGCTTAAGGACGCCCCCAGCGTACAGCGGCTTAGCGTTGAAGACCGGAGCGGGCTTGTTCTGCACAGGAGACCAGGCCTCGCTGATGATCCTCTTCTGGATTGCAGCGACGACCTGGTCCGATACTCCCTGACTTATAACTCCCGTTCGGTCGTCGACTATGGCGACGCTCAGGGCGGAGCTGGCTGCTTGGGCGTAGCTCTTCGATGCAACCCGCTCGGACTGATCAAGTCGCGGCCGCTTATGCTCGCCACGAGGTGAGATGGTGTCATTGAGAGCACGCTTTACCACAACCTGATCACCCCCAACGGGCTGCTGCATCGCACTGGTTGCTTGCGCCTGTTCTCCTGCAACATTATTAGTCGGTATTACAGGCGCTGATCGGCCAGTGCCGGTCTCAGTTTGCGACTTACCTATTGAGAAGCTGATCTTACCCTTGGTCGGGGCAGCGACAGCCACCTGCTTCTTCTGAGGGACCTTCGCTTTGCCAGCCCTCCTGCGTTCTTGACGACGCTCCTTACGCGCCGGCCTTTCCCTCCTCTTGGCTTGGCTTGGTGGAGCTTGTGGACCTGAGGGGTCCTTGCAAGAGCAGTGGGCTTGTGGAGTAGATTTTTTACCCCTGCCCTTGTTTTTGTGCACCTGCCAGGTACCCGGGAAGTCATCCTCAGCGCTACAGCCTGTCGATTTGACGTCGACAGCCGCCTCCGCGATTGCGGACTGTGAACCCACAGGAGAAGGGGGAGGATGATGCTCCGGAAGGCGTTCCTCAGCAGTGGCCTTAGCCACCGCCGGTACTGTCGCCCTCGAATGGGAAGGTCCGGTACTGGTCCCTTGCAGCGCCGTGGTCCTTCGTTTAGATTGGGACTTAGTTTTGGTCTTAGCTGCGGTTTTCGCCACAGTTAGACCGGCACCCGCGCTGGAGCCTACGACTTGCGCCGCAGGTACTCCAGGGGCGAGCGAAGTGCAAGCACCTCGCTTAGGGGCTCCGCCAGCTTTCGCCGGCTCCGCCTCAGTGGTGTTTTTAGATGGCCTTAAATGATCCATGTTTAAAAACTAGTACAAATTCATCTCCCTGGCTCCCACCCTCCATGGAGCCCGCACCTGGGAACGTCGCACTACTAAAAAGAGCACGACGTTAGGACTACCAGAGAGATATAGGTGCGCAAGGCTGGCTTACAGTGCGACATCGGGTGCTCGATCGGGCTGGCGTCGGAGGCCGAAAAGGCCTGCCCCCAACGAACTGATCAACCCTCACTTACACCGTCAGCATGACCTTTACCCACCGCTTCAGCCGTCCGAAGACGACCTCAGCGGACCTCACGCACCTCGCCTGTGGCCCTCTGACGGGACACGTGGCCATTTCCCTACCCTTGGCTAGAAAGTAGGGCCACCGTTTCGCTTGAAATCCAGACCAAAGGGGGCGTGTTGCTCACTTTCAGCTCAACCCCCCAGGACTCCTTCATCCCCGCTCACGGCGCTCGACTGCGCAGGTCCTAGCGCAGGTGACTGATTTCTCCTACTCGCCATCAGCAGGTTTTAGTGACGGTCGAGCCCGCAACCACCTAGTCACAGTGGGGTTACGATAAGGAGGGGAGCTTGGATACTGATAGGAGCTGGGAATAGGAGGGAAGTGACGGTGAAATTTGGGAGGGGAGGGTTGCAAGTATGGGAGTAAGGGTTAAGTTGGAATAGGGATGGGACTGAGTGGATGGCCCCCACTCTGTGGGTCGCCAGGCGGTTTCGGTTACGTCTACTTCTGATGGAATTAGACCAAAAACGGGGTGGCAACCTCGAGAAGGTACATCCGCCTGACTTGCCTTGAGGATCTGCACGACTGTAGCGCTCTCCCTCAAGGCCCCGCCACCTTACCGCCTCTGAAGGAGGTAGTAAGGTAGACCTGCATCTATACTACCAAGCAAAGCAAAGCAAAGCATGTCGTTGTGCAACCGCAAAAGCATACATACAGGCCCTCCCCCTTACGACTTAGTACAGTGTTAACTAGTACATAAAGTTTAAATATATGCTCTAGGGACGTCTAACTAACTCGGACAAGGAGTTCATATGGCAAACATGTAATGGATGATAGTTTGTACCATATTGAACTATACGGGTAAAATTTTGGAAATATTTAACATCGATGTTATCAGTGTGTTGGCTGTTGCGTAATTGAATACAGTCGTGACATAGACGACAGCGTATATGCTTCGTGTATCTTTTGATAGATGCTTAACCTTTTGAATGTCTTATGTTACACAGTTCGACATAAGCAATTGTCTTTCTATTGTGTCTCTAATTACGGCATTCAAAGAGTTAATGATGGCTTATCAGCAATAAAAGGGCATTACTGTTCCTGTATTTTTGGGAAATTAACACTTGGTTGTTGTAGCCACGTTATGTCTGTATTGTTGTTTAAAGCGTGTAAATAGGTTACACATCAACAAGACTAAAGTCTTCCAGCTCAATTTATATTTTTTATAAGAAGACTTTATGTGGGAAGAGAGACGAAAAGTGATGATGTATAATTAAGTATATATGTCACGGTAAATTTGTAAATACCAGTAGATTATAATCTATCTCACGAGATAGTAAACTGTCGAAAGTTTTTTTTTTTTTGTATCGTAACATACTACTCAATTAAAACGTATTATTTTTCAGTAGATTATTATTATCTATCGAAGTGAAACTGTTAAATCGAAATCTGTCGCGCCTTAAATTTTCAACTGTCTGGAGGCTGTTCCTGATTGGTTAGTTTTATAATAGGTCTGTGTACATAGAGTTGGGAATAAATCACAGTGGTCAGCCAAATAAAATAAATGAACTTCAAGATTTGTGACATCAAGTATTTATTTATTATTTAGTATGTAATCAATATTCTTCCATTATATAGCACAAAAATATAGTATCTTTTTCTCAGGCGTTACCCATTTTTCTACTTGTATAATGCTTCTTTAGGAATCTATTTTCGTTCGGGTATTGTCGTCTAAGGTAAAAAAAAAACCTGTTTCATTTCGAAAAAATTAAATCATGCCAATAGCCAAAAAGCCAAAACATACATGAAATACCGAAAGCATCGGTCAAGTGATGTTTAGTATCAAAAAGAAGTGGTGCTCAAACATATCGAGGTGGCGAGGATTCGTTCGTAGCACATGTGCGTCCTTACAACACCACTCGGCACGGCGTGATTTCACGCGCCGTGGGAAGCAAGCTGGTATTGATAGTAAACCAGTCATCTGTTAATGTACTTTGTGCGTTTCGCACACTGTTGAAAAAAGGACAGAATCAAAATAAGGAAAGTCAGTGTTACGCCACAATAATAACAAACAAGATCAATAAATACCACTCGAGACTTGCATATATCCATTCTTACTGTCTTAATTGTTTGAGCAGCTATTACAAAAGTGTTTGCTAACAAAGATATTAAATGATTTCTCCTATACTATTTATGTTTTTCGATAAAGTTATCAACTCTTTATCGATACTGTTTGTTTGTTTAGCACGTTATTTCATTGTGTCTGAAGTATTTACTTAGTATTTATATATATTTATCTGTTGTTTTAGAGCGGGATGCGAGCGAGGAGAGCGCGGTGTGGGGGGCGGGCGCGGGCGGCATGGCGCGGTTTCGACCGCCACACAAGCTGCAGATCGTTAAACCTATGGAAGGCTCTCTCACCTTGCACACCTGGGCACAGCTCGCCAAGCCTTCTATGTCAGGTTTGTTACAAGCCTTATTGCAATTTGAAAACTAAGTAGTATGTAATAAAAAAAAAACAAACCTTATTTTTTTTGGTCACGCCATAACTTGAGAACAGCTTTACCGATTTTATTCGTCTAAAGAAAATTTAAGATACATTTCAGAAAGCTACGGCTATTGATCCTTCGCGCGTTTGGTATTTTATAGATATGGCAGGACATCGGGTCAAAAAGTTAATTATGAGACAACATTTGGTTAAATTTATTTTATCATTAATTGTTTTAAGTAGCAAATAGATAGAATTAAAATACAACGCCTTTAATCATATTTTAAATAGATCGTTTAAAGCGGGGGTCAAAGACCTTGTGCTTGCTATATTTTAATTCTGATATTCAGAAGTTTAATTAATTAAGCTAAGCTAATTAAACTTTTTTAAAAATATTTTACGAATTATAAGCATTAGCCTTCCGTTTTCAGGTTTACTAGAAGACCAAGAAGGCGTGGGCGTGCGCGGCTCGCGCTCGTCCGGCGCGGGGCTGCGGCTGTACCGACTGTCCGACGTCGAGGAGGACGACGACATGCCGCGCCTGCCGCACTCTAGTCACGTTTATTCATTTGTTAATAGGTATGTTAGACTGCGACTTATTATATAAAAACAGAAGACAGACCGGACCCGTATTGCGTGGAAAAAGATATGCTACGCTGAGATTAAAATAAATTTAGATAGGGGTAGAAAGTTATGATTTAAGAGTAACATTTATTTATATTCTCTTGTTTAGTACTGTGCTTCATCCAAACGACGGCAGTATGATGAGCAGCAGCGCGAGCAGCGTGTGCAGCAGCGGCATGTCGTCCCTGGCGCCGTCCGTGCTGGGCAGCGCGTGGTCGTCGCGCCGCACGTCGCGCCGCTCGTCGGCCGGCGGCTCGCCCGTGCACTCGCGCCGCGACTCCGTGTGCCTGCCGCCGCTGCTCGCCGCGCACTTCACGCCCACCGCCACGCCCGCCAACAGCCCGCTGCTGGGCTCGCCCGACACCACGCCGCCCGCCTCGCCGCGCCCGGGTGACGCGCCGCCCTCGCTGCATGCGCTCATCGCGTCCGGCACCTCCATCCTGCGGCGCCGCCACCTGGCCTCGCCCGGCGGCGACTCCTCGCCTGCGCCTATCGCGCTACAGACGCCCGGCTCGCTGTACACGGGCCTCATGCACCGCAGCCCTATGGAGCAGCTCACGTGCCTCAAGCGCACGCTGCGCTCACCCGCCGCGCCTGAGAGGCGCCTGGGGGAGGCGGTGGAGCCCCCGCTAGGCGTGCCGGCGCACCCCGGCTCGGGCGCGCTGGACACGGCGGGCTCGCTGAGCGCGCCGGGCTGCCTGCGGAGAGCGCCCCGCGCCCGCGCGCCGCGCCCCCGCTCGGACCTGGGCACGGTGGGGTCGAGTGTGCCGGCGCCTGCGCCGACGGCGCCGGCACACTCATCCCATTCGTCGGCGCTGGGCACTCTGAGCCTTCTCTTTGGTCGGAAAGGCGGTCTTCTGTAGACGAGTCTCCATAAATTCTCGAGCAACGGTGCGTTATCATCAGTAGTCGGTTGTGTTCGTTAGTTCGGTTCGTCACCGTCCCTAGATTTGGTTTCGTTCCCCGAGATCTTAAATTATTTAGGATTTTTTTACGTTTTGACAAAGTGTATTTTGGAATGATTTTGTTGAGTTGAGGTTATCTCGAGTGCATTTATAATTATGTAGGTGCGCCCCGCTCCTGAACTACGTCACCTTGTAACGTACTGAAGTCTACAATAATTGGAAACTTCATAAATTGCATTATTGTGTAATGCGGACGTCGGTATCACATTTGAACACTATTTCCTCGTGCATTACGGAGTGGGCGTCATTGACTTGCATTTGGTACTGAATATATGATTGAACATCCAGAGTAAACGACTCATCACACGAATTATATTTTTTTTTATAACGTTTTAATACTTAATCGATGCTATTAATTTTGTAGTTATACGAACCAAACAATCCTGAAAAAGAAGTCTGTAGTATTATATAATTATTTAAGGGTTGTAATATTTCTTAGGATAGGTAAATAGTGAGACTTAACACTAGGTTTTGTAGGTGCTTTATGAGTAATAATTTACATATTCCCAAATCTCATCTCATTGCGTAGTATTTTCATGCTTATGATTATTACTATTACTCTAGTAATAAATTTTGTATGTGGTTATTGTAAATAATTGAATTTCCATTAACTTAGAAGAGTACAAAGTATTTATGTTAATGAATCCGATTTAGTGTAATTCATAATGAATAGCAGAATATCGTCGTTCTTGTTGTTTTCTTTTTATACTGTATCACGAATTGTGTTTGAGTTCCTTACCATTGTATCGGTATGTATTGGCATTGATACCGTTTATGCAAGTTGATTATTTTAATCGGCTATTATTTCGTGTTAAAATTGTTATTAACATAGGGTCTGAATAAAATAATGGTGCATGCCATAGGATAAGTAGAACTGAATTCATTTTAAATTGATTAGTTCAATGAATACATGTTGGTATTCACATAATAGTTGATGTCATTTTTTTTTTTTGTAAGCAGCCAGTTGGTACTTTAATTTCACAGTTATCTTAGGTTATTGAAATTGGTGCTAGATAATTATTATTTTGATCCAGTGAAGTTGTGTTAGTTACGATAATATTAAACTGGTCTTACGTATACATTCTCCATATTTGTTTTGAAGTTGTATCATTTATGTTCTGGGCCAGGGTTTCACTTTTGTGTTCATCGACATTACGAGAATCATTTTGATGTAAAGACACAGTAAAATGTGAAAGGGCTGTGAGGTGATTGAATGCGCGATGGTTACGAGTCGAGTGTGTGGTTAATATCTGAGATTACAATATTACTACAGTGAGGTAGGCACAAACTGTGTAATCTAAGAAGAATTTGTTAATATTTTGACGATTATGAAAAAAGGAAAATGATTGAATTGTAAAGAGATATAATATAATTTATTGAATGAAAATGTGTTTAATTTCTAACTGGTTTCCATATATGGCTCATATGTTTGTCGTTTCCTGGGGCCGTATTATGACCTCTTAAAACCATCATGTTTTCGGTGTGAAAAAGAGACGGAGCTATACAGGACGAATAGCACTATCCTTTTCTCACACAGAAAACATGATGGTTTTAAGATGTCATAATACGGCCGCTGTATTGTGCACTGAAGAACCAGAAACATTGACCCAAAGGTTGATACATACAAGACGAGCAGGACAACGATCGCCAATTGTTTCCGAATAATACAATAGTACTGGATTGTTTGAAACTGTTATTTAGTATTTTTTTTTTAATACTAGCTTTTGAAAAGAAATCGTAAGTATCTATCTACATATTTTAAAATATCCTATGTCCGCCTCTCGGTTTTAAGCTACCTCCCCACCAATTTTCAGCCAAATCGGTGAAGCCGTTCTTGGGTTATAAATAGTGTAACTACCACGACTTTCTTTTATTTATATAGATTTGCATGATAATCGGTTTTGCCGCGATTACTGGGACTAGGGAGTGAAATTTTGGCGCGATGTAGCTAGCTAAAACCATCGATAAGTGTCAAATTTCTAATGTTCCTGGCAAAATTATTTTAGCAAACTGTGGTAAAAAAATGGCAATTATCAATAAAATATTAACAGGTACCTTACGACCTAACTTCCATAAATCCCACGCTCAAATTGTCAGATCATTGAAATATACACTTGCCTGCATGTACTATTTTTTTTACTAACCCGATGGGCTGCCGTCTACGAACCCCACTATATTAAGGGTTCGTATGTAGTAGGGGTACGTTACAGGGTGTAAGGTTTTCTGACGCGCTGAGTATCGCGCAAAATCCTCATCTGGCAGCCACTGCTATTATCACTGCACCGTTACCAGGCTCAACGAATAGTAGAGTCCGTCTAACGAAAGCGTGACCTGAGAAAAGGAGGTTAAAACCAAAAATTTTGAATGTGGTATTATTGAAATAGTAGGAGAAAAAAGTTTTGATACTTGAGTATTTTTTGTACTTATTGCAATTGTATAATAGTTGTATAAGAACTTAAATTTTAGTCAAAAAGGTGTGTGTAGAGCTAGAAATACACTACACTGACGCACACGTGTGAGACGTCTCAGACGTGTGCGGCAGGTGTGCACACTACACCGACGCAATGCGTAACACGTGTGATGCGCATTACAACTTTTGATTTCATCGGAGGATTAAAAACAGATCAAGCTCGCTTTTTCATTTACCATCGAAGACACTTCCGCCTGACCACCGCGATCAGACGCGTGGATAGCCCCGCCCACCTTCCTCTAAAATTTCTGGGACCGACGTGTCGGCGTCGCAGACGTAGCGTCACATGGCGTGGCGTGGATCAAGTGTAGCTCTAACAGTCTATTTTCTATATGAAATGTATGGAGACCGACACTTTCAGATCGGCGTGTGTAGCACACGAGTGAGCCGTGTAGTTCTACGTTTAATTATTGGTTAGTGTATGGTAAAGGTCAATAACACACAAAATGTCAGTTATTATTTTATTTTATCTGTTCTCTCAAATGTCGCTACATAATATTCAAATAATACTCTTTATTTAAGTACCATTTTATTCGACTCGTGAGACACAAAAAGTTCAGCAGCTATCTCTTTCAAACTTGAACTAGGATTTCAGTCACTATTTCCTTCACTTTCGCGATTTTAACTTCAGTTGAAGACCTTGATGCACTACCAGACAGAGTGAGGCAAATCTTTCATTATATCTCAACCGCTTTTGAACGCATTCTACCACATATTAGCATGTGTTTTTGATTAAATCGATTCACTAAAAGCCTTCTTTGTTCGATGTTTTTGTCAATTACGAAATTCGCAATATGTCAGATTATCTAAAAATATAAGAAAAACAAATTATCATGATATCCTAAATATAACTATCTAATAATATTAGTCGACAAAGATCAAGATTATAACGTCATACTAACTTAAAAATTCTGAAATCGTATATAAACATTGTTGGTTTTCATTGAAAACACCTTCTTTCTCTTCTTGTTTTTGTTTGAACTTATTAACCATAGTGTATAGCAGTTTTCGCACGTTACTGTTTATTGTTTTTCCCATAATTAAGCAATTATTCTTGAAAAATAAATATCTGTTTACAAAACTGACAATTGCGACCATAGACTTTGACGTGATTTTTTTCGGCAAAACAATGTTGCCAATTTAATTAAAAAAAAAAACTCCAGGTTACGCTTTCAGTAGACGCACTCTATCAACTTATCTAACACGCAGTAGTTTAAATCCATTACGATAGATGGCGCATTTCACTATCAGATATAATAGAAACTTAAGGTACGATTCCGAACCACGCTGCACGCAGCAGTGCTGCCGCAGCAGTGCTGCCGCGACACTACTGGTCCCCGTACAATTTCTATTGGCTTATATGAGATTACATTCCGAGCTAGGCAGCAATGTCGCGGCAGCAATGTAGCGGCAGCACTGCTGCGCGTCAGTGTCGCCCTACCGCCGCGACAGACCAGTAGTGACGCGTATGCCGCCGCAGCAAGAGTACCTACTTGAATGTTGACACGTAAATTGACAACAAAAGGATGAATTTCTCTGACTCAGAAGAGGAACAGTTAATTAACTATGTGACTTTATATCCAGCCCTTTACGATAGCAGTCATACTAATTATCGTAATAATTTAATAAAAGAAAATATATGGAAGGATATATCATCATCATCACTTATTAAATGGTTTTTAATCAGCGCCTTGTAACATCCTTCTCGTTGTCTGCTTTTATAAAACGAGTCTGTTGCTTTTCTTTTACTATTGACATAAAGCAACAACAAATCATCGTCATCTTCTTCCTCTTCCAACAGTATAAATAAAAGTTGGTCATCAATCGACATCTTGTCAACTTCAAGTAAACTAACGAACACAACAACGCATCACCACGAACAGAGCGACACTGCCGCGTTGCTCGGAATCAGCGCGGCAGGCAACACTGCTGGGCAGCACTTTAGTGGCAGCACTGCTGCGGCAGCACTGCTGCGTGCAGCGTGGTTCGGAATCATACCTTTAGTCTCCGGTGCAGTAGGGGTGCTGTAGCTGTAGGTACAGTGCCAGATTAAACCAGGGTAGGGCTTGTAGAAAATTGTACCAAGAAGTCCCTTATGCTTTTGAACTTATAAACAGACAGTGGGGTCCTAAGGTAGTGGATCTTTAGCCAAGACTTTTGGGTACATTATCTTTACGGAAAATTCGAAATTAGTTGGATTTTATATGGTACAGGTATTTGGATTTGATTTAGAACTCAAACACCTTGCTATAGCTTCTCCAGCTTCAGGGTAGAGGAGAACCTAACTGCACAACTTTTACTACTTTTCACACGTCTCAGTCTTCTTCTTCTTCCTGCCCTTATTCCATATTACTCAGGGTCGGCGCAACACGTCTCAGTTGTTAATTTAAAAAACTCGTCCGCTCGGATGTGAATCTTTCGGCCCAGAAATAAGGCAATATTGATTGATTGTCAATAGTTATGTATGTAGGCTGCTCTGCTGCCGAGTCCACAATCACAGAACTAACCTGCGGAGAGGCCGACGCGACGGAGCCAGCTGCTGTCGGCTGCTGGCAGGTGCGCACGGCAGCTGTTGGCAGGAACACTGACAAGACGCGAGTGGCCGCCTTACAAGCCATACTTTACTTTACTACTTCTAAGTATGATGATAAAGTATAGAATTCTTTCACTCTAAAAATGATCGCCGCGTTGCTGTCGGCCACTGCACTTTTTGTTTAATTCTTGTCTTCTTGTTCTATCATGAGGAGAATCGATCACTGTCAGTTTGCTGGTTCATGTTAATGTTTTTACTTTATAATAAGTGGAAAGTTAAAATAACAACCTACAGCCTCATAACGACATAAAAATGATTTAAAGGAATGTAGATACATCCTTATTAATATTATAAAAGCGAAAGTGAGTTTGTTTGTTTGTTTGTTACGTCTTGACGCCTAAATGGCAAAACCGATTTTGATGAATTTTGGTACAGAGATAGTTGGGACCCTGGAGACGGACATAGGTTTTTTTTTAAGTGTGAAAATGGGGAGAAGAAGCCGCGGGTAAAAGCTAGTAACAGTGTAAATATGATTACAAAAACAATAAATATTAGGTATAGAATTTTTCTACTGCGATCAGCCAGATTATTCCCGTTTGTTTATCTAAATCCGTTTTTTTTTTTATATAAGCGGAGATTTAAATGCGAGTGTTTGGAATTAAATCCTTAACTAAACGATCACGCTTTATTAGTTTCCTATTAAATATTTTAAGTAGGTAGGTACATTTATAAAATAAGAGGTCTAAAGCATCCAATCCATGCATAACTCTCAGCTAGCCAAAAGGACCGATAACTAAAGCAATCTTAATCTCCAGCTAGAATATCGGCTAAAGTTTGAATGGCAATAACAAATAGTTTGTCCATTGATCTTATCGATGGAAATAACCAAAAACGTTTTGTAACAATCAACTTATTGTCTGTGCGATAAAAGAACCGTCGTGGCGTAAAGTGAAAACAACATTAAAGATTTTAAGTAGCAACACAACCCAGCCATCCGTCAAATGGCAAACGTCATATCAGGTTTGTTTATTGTGTTATTTTATTGTGATTTTTAATTGAAATCTTCAGAAATGTGATAAAAAATTTTACTGAGCTGTAAGGGAAATAATATTTAATATATTACAGTTTTGCCAAAGATAACAAATGGCAAATGACACCATAATTGATCAAAACAAAGTCACGAACTTGGGAAACATTGGTATGCTGTGTTTTTGGTACGTAACACTTTTATTTTAATGTTTTTAGACTTCCTGGGTGAACTCCTGTCCCTGTTATCCCCAAATATATATAAATTAAACGGAAGTTCATTAAAACATGACGATATTTGTTTATTTTATTTTTGTCAATATTTTCGATGGCTAGTATAAAGAGTATTGATACTTTAAATTTATAATGCATTTCGACTAACTTAAAATATTTCTTTTCAGGCTTGAGTGAGGATACAGTAACTAAAATAAAAAAGGGCAAGTGCGAGTCGGACTCGCGCACTGAAGAGTCTGTACAAATTTACCGAAATCAATTCCCGAATTGAGTTACAAAAATTTTTCCGAATTGCAAACAATTTTTTTTTTGTAGTGATTTGATCTACAAATTTACAGTTTTCTGATTTTTCCCTGTACTTGTTCTATGAGACCTTGTTTTATGCCAAATTTCAGGTTTCTAGGTCAACGAGATTCACCCTATGAACTTTGATTCCCTTGAGTATCGAAATATATGTTTTTTGCGACATAAACGGCCGTATCTTTTTTTTTTCGTTAACTCAGAAGTTTGATTTTTTCACAACTTCAAAAGATCGCAGACTTGTGTGTATGGTTTTAATTTTAACTCGATACCTCCAAGCGTTCTCGAGTTAAAGGGTCTTAACAGATAAACAGACGGACAACCAAGTGATCCCAAGGTTCTTATATGCGAGATGGTCCCTTACAGGCTAAATAGATTTTTTACGAAGCAACATTACAAATTGTGAAGTGTACTTTATTTTTATAGTCATTAAGTTCATATTTTTCATTGATTAGCTAAAGGCAAAAGTGTACTAAGAAAGATAACGAGTAAGTGGTAGTGTGTCCCATTTTTACCTTTATATTTAACAAACATAAACTTGCTGCTAGCTACAATATTCCAGTCAGTGATAATAGACCAATCCCAGTCAAAGTGATGGAACCATTTTCGTTGGAACTCGGTAAGTGGTCGTTGGTGGAACCTACCTCGATAGTCGATAGGCAGTACAGCATTTCCTTCACGCTATTTTCCTTTACCGGTTCGTGTTTGCATTTAAATGTTCATCATCGTTGCAATCGAAAGATGTCCACTGTTCGACATAGGCTTCCCCCAGGTGTCGCCACAACGGCATTACGCAAAAACTTATAAACGGATGAATTTATAATGATAAACGTTGCTATAATGTAGCTTATAACCTATATTTTTGCTAAGTTTCATCACGTGAGCAAGTTCAATAAATGGGCTACTAATATTATAAATGCGAAAGTTTGTGAAGCTAGATCTATGTACTCGTATGTATGGATGTGTCGCGCAAAAACTACTAGACAAATGAACTTAATTATAAACATTTCATTAATATAGCACATAAGCTATAACTTTGCAGTTTCATTAGGTGAGCAAATTCAGAATAGGATAATTTTTATTATAGAGTGAAGCCGCTGGAAGAAGCTAGTCTAACATAGTTTAAAAACATCAAGATTTAACAGTCGCTCTATAATGACGTCACAATGTTGCTTACATAACGAAAACGATATTTATCTACAGCAGCGCCCTCAAATCCCACGACGGTTTACTTTCCGCACAGACTCTAGTATCAACTAAACCTAAAAGTTGCCATGGCAACGCTTAATGTCAACCAAACCAGCTGTGCTCTTTGTAGTAATTTCATAGAATTCTGTGTTCTCTTGTCTATTTATGTACCAATTATTGTGTAACTAAGTGAAGACTGTTCGCAAATATCTCACGAAATGTCGGAGCAAATGAAGTATATCGTAAAAGAAGTAAATGCGACCTTAGGGAGAAACTATGACCTGATAAAGTTCGATGCATTGAATGAGAAACAGCTTTTGCAATTGTTAGTGGATCTGCTTGTGAATTTCAATGCTGGAGAGAAGGCAAGTACTTGCTATAATAATAAATTTATCATAGATACCTGCCGTATACCTGCCTTTACTTTAAATGCACAGCTTGGAAATGACGGCACCTTTGCACATATAGGTACCATAGGCGACGATAGAGGGCGCCACCGTTACCATTTGGATATGGGGCTTTAGGAAAGGTTGTGTTGTGTGTTGAAATCACGTCGGGGTCACCACTTTGGGTTTAGGTTTCGTGGATTCACGAACATGCTAAGCCCTATTTATTAGCACTTCCGCGTTTGGCTTAGGGTTTTCGGAATATTAATGTAAAGACTGATATATAGATAGGCACCGAATTTATTTAGCGTCTAAACCTCGTGAGAAAACCGGTCACTTAGGGCAGTGCACTGTCACTACCCGTTTGCCAATGAGTCTTGTTCACATGAATTTTGCTTACAGTAGGTACAACGGATCTTGAGCGCTCGGCGTCAGAGTAGGGATCGCTTTGTACATTCCATACATTGGCGAGCCAATCGTCTTCGTTGTTAGATACATGCAGCAACGCAGGGAACGGATGAGGAGCGACGTCTAGGACGCGATGGCGCGGCGACCCAATCACTGTCACTCCCCGCACCCGCGTCTCACTTTGCATCACTAAAGAGACCGAATATTAGACTTCTGCGCAACCGCTCAAGATCCGTTATGGCAACAGTACCATAAGTACTTTTACATGTGCCCCTCCCTCTACAAGGTCTCAGAATATCTGCTAATGAGAATATCAACCTGAAAATATACTCCATTGAATTTGAAGTCATTATGATTACCTACCTACTATTACTACCTACTGCTTTGGTTATGTAATTAAAATGTTATTTCGAAACCTAATTTATAATATTTATAGATATAATTATCATAAGAACCTAACCTCAATGATGCCAGTAATTTGTTTGAACTTCATTGAGATAATAATATTTGATAGCATCCGTTTAGAATTACCTGGTTGTTTCGTTATTCCGAAATAAGTAATCTACGAAATTTAAGAGCTTACTTAAGAAAACAATTTGTCCAAAAATATGTTCTGATGTAAAAAGATACCCAGTTACTTAGGATCCTGCTACATATTATAAAGCGTGGCGAAGACACGGCTGCAACAGTAAATATCTTTACATAGGTGACGTAACACATTTTTTTTTAATAGAGTGACTATGGAGTTTCTTTTCCATAGGAAACGACCAATCCGAACCGCGTGCTAGTTTCTGACGTTTTATGAGTGCCCAGGCAGGCCTTTAAATTAAAATATTTTGAGTTTGAGTGAAACGAGAGACTAGAAGCAGCACCAGCTGCTACGGTTGTATCACCATTTTTTTTTGGTGTTTTCGTCAAATTACTTATCCCGCTCTGGGTGGAGCGAGGGAGAGTGTCAAAGTTTATTGGCTAAAACCTACCTGTATTATTTCAGTTGCCCTAACTCTTTCTAACAATACCGCAACCCTGTCAAGGATATACCTTAGTTGCACTTGCCTTTTAGTTGTATTGAGTAGTTGAGCGACCGGATAGCGTTCGCATCGCTACTAAACCGCTTTCTATATGGCGCAGGCTTTAGGTATGATACCACTTATCCTGAGATATAATAACTGGCAAGTTTCACCTTCATAGTTGGACATTAACGAAGACGACTTCGAGACGGCGTCGTTACGCTTGCTGGAGATGCTGGGCAGTGTGAAGTACCGGCCCCCAGCAGGCGTGGAGCCGACGCGGTTCCGAGCACAGCTGCTGGCTGGCGACGCGAGAACCATACATCATGTGCTGCACTGGCTTCTTACAAACAAGGATCAGGTTAAGAATACGGCGTATCTGGCTAAGTACGTATTTCTCTGTCTTACAGTAAGAAGAAGAAGTGAGAGCAGTGGTGATGGTGTCCCAATGGTAACGATTCCGACTTATTAGTTGTAGCTCGCGAGTTCAAACCTAGTCAGGCACATACCTTACATAATTTATTTCATCACCACTGCTTTCAAAACGTTGAAGGAAAACATTATGAGGAAAACGGCATGTTTTATAGACCTAAAAGTTTGAAGACAGTGACTTCCACCAACTCACACAGGGCTCGCGTGGTGGATTACATACCATTGTCTCTCCTGGAGACGAAGCAATAGCCTGAGTTCTACTGATGGGACTCAGGTTTTAGTTTTTGCTTATCCTATTAAGCAAAAAGCGTGAGTTTATTTAAATACATTGATAGCAGCAATTAAAAATATGTAAATAGCTAAATAGAGTTGGAGTCATAGATATTCATTCATAAATTCCCGCTCAACGCTTAATGGCGCAGATAATTATAAATCTTGTCAGAGCTTAATGTACGAACACCGCAGTATTATACTTCGTACAGTTAGCAACAGAAGTCGATAATCATACCATAATTTAGACAATACGGAACCAGTACCCCGAGCCAAGTTGATAATCTGCAATCGTTAACGCTAGTAGAAAGCTTTAAATGTATGGGAATGACGTCATCTCAACGCTCAGTCAAGTGGTCAGAACAAAAAAATCGGGCGCGTGGCCAACTTGAGGCGTTCGACGCAAGAGAAACGGTTGTAACTTGGCTAGGGGGCAGGTTTTTGTGACATTTTGGGTGCTTATTACTTATCACAATATTGGTTCCCGAAGTACTTATTGTCAACAATTACTTCTTATTTATGTCTATTATGTCTACTGTACCGAACCCTTATTACCTACACCAAGTGTTAATTTTGTTGTTGCTGACCGTACCAGCTGCCTATATCTTGGCTATTATTTAACGAAAGCTGTTCGGGTATATTCGGGAAAACGAATTAGGTACAGTTATGGATTAAGTGAAATCGGTACGACCGACTTAGGCATTAGGTACGTGATCAGAACATTGAACGTATTGACCTTTCCTACCCAGTCTATTTGAAAGCAACGGTTTCTTACTCTTCTTAATGCTTTCGTATGTTTTACCCGTATAAAGATTTCTATGAAAAATGGCTACTGCAACTTTGTCGTATTGTCACGTCGTGCCGGTCTGTGGGAGACTGTTTTTAGGGTACCGTAACCAAAGGGTGCTAATTACTAAGCCTCCGCTGTTCGTCTGTTTGTCTGCCCGTCTGTCAGCGAGCTGTATCTTATAAACCACTAGCTTTTGCCCGCGCGGCTTCGCTCCCGCTCTTCTCTACTCCACCCTACTATACCCTACTCTACCTTGCCCTATCCTACTCTACCCTACTCTACACTATACTACTCTACCCTACTCTACACTATTCTACACTACTCTACACTACTCTACACTAGGTACTCTACTCTACACTACTCTACCCTACTCTAACCAACCAAACTTCATATAAACCATCTACTAGATAGTCCGAACAAAGCATTTGGTTTGGCAACAAGCAAACATTTGGTTTGGATAGGTGAACCCGTTCTTGAGTTATGAAATTACAAAGAAAAGCGGCATTGATTTTTTTATATAGATAAGAGGTAGTAGAGGAAGTTTAAATTTTTACTGAATGTGTATATTTCTAATACTACTGCAAAAATTTGAGGTTCCTCTTCCCATACAAGAAACGTTGAGTTGGTTGTTTGTAACTTTTAAGACACGCTGAAGGCAGCTAGGTTTATTCCTGAGGTCTCCCGCTCTTCTTTCGCCCAAGGCTGAGGTGCTTGCCCACTACCTGCCGCTGCTTGCGCTGGCGGAAAGTTATACAGCGTGATTGAGTCGCTCGCTCCGGTAACTTGAACTCCAGAAAATGTACACCACAATTTGCCCAGCATAGCAGTACCAAAAAAAATAAAAAAGTATATTGTCACTCTATCACTGTATTTATGCACTGTTCACTGTTGTCGGGGTCACCACTTTTGGTACTCTGTGGGCTGGCAAATGAAATGACACTACGTATTTTAATATTTATTGTCCGACTGATACATAGGGTGGTTAGCGAGCGACTGCTCCTAACCGCTGACGTTACAGAATTATCATACGTGGCTAGACAGACCCCACAGGCCCTTTCGTGTGCGAGTCCGATTTGCACTTAGCCAGGTTTAAGTTACTACTTACATTGTACAAAGGTATATTAGTAAAATCAGTCAACAGCGAACATAATCTGTTATAAAATAGATTCTCTAATAATGTCCACGGTTGAATGGTTTCCGATAAGGAATAAACAAGTAATCTCCTGTCGTAAAAGGCGATAACGGATTATTTCAAGATCATTGGCACAGTAATAAAGATTGGTTGGTTACCTAGATACTGGGAGAACGTTTCAGTTCTTGGTAGGGACATCGTGACACTAGAAATTAATATGTACCTACACTAGAGAATAGAACAGTATTTATTCGGCGCAGGCAATACAACATACAAAAACATAAAATTATTAGAATAAAAAAGAGTACAGAAATATAATACAGTTGCGTTGAGCATGCCCGAACCGAAAGGGTCTCCAACTCAGCAATTGCTGGGCGTCAAGCACTCAACGCTGATTTTCAGCTGGCACCCCGCAGTGACGCACGGACTCACTATTGGTATCCATATACTGAGGTTTTATAAGGTATCAGTATGAGTTATTTGAGAATAGCTATGAGAAAAGCTAACTAAACGGGCTGACTGTCTAGGGTACGGTGGACGTGGGTATAAGCATGTAGCCCACTCAGTGTCGAAACTAGGGTGCCAAGGTACAGGGTGCAGTCCCTAGAGAGGAGCAAAACTTTTATATTTATACTCTATTCGCGTTAAAATTAGACATTTAAGGAACCTTTTTTACTATCTGTTCAACCATCTTAACATATCTTACCATCAGGTGGGATCGCAGTCAAGCACTAGTTTAAATCAATAAAAAAAAAAAAAAATTTGACTTCTATTTCATAGGCAAAAGAATGGTATTAAAAGTAAAAAGTGGTTACTATACCAACTATTTACTGCAGCCGTCATTTGTCATGCCACCAACGTAATAAAATTCAAAATCGGTTGAACGGACAGTTAATAAAAGGTTTTCAAAATTGTCTATGTCAAGAAAATAGCAAAACTGCAAATATTTTTTTTAACTTTGCTCCTTTCGATTTTACATTGATGACGAGTTACTTTATCAGTTACCAAAATGACAAGTTACTGAATATGTACAATATTTCCAGGTATTTAAAGCTGCCCGATATACCCCCAGATGTCGCACGTAACAATACCGTTCAGGATCTTCTCGATTTGTATCAAAACTTAATAGACGAGTTTAAGGAAGTGCACAAACGAACCAGATTGCTGCAGAAGGAGAACGCCTCGGAAATAATTAACGACATCAAGGAAATGGCACTTGAGAGAGATATCGGTAAGTTCTCATAAGTGGGTTTGTAGGTAAGTTTAACTAGTCGTCCGGTAACCGACCGGTTCGAGCCCGCGTAGTACGCCAGGCAAAACCGTATCTAAATGTTCGCGTTAAAATTAGTTAAAGAAACCGTATTTATTATTTCTGTTCAACCGATTTTAACTTCTATTTCGTATGCATAAGGATGGCATTAAGAGCAAAAATGTGGTTACAATACCAATTATTTACTGCAACTGCCATTTGTTATGCTACCAACGTAATAAAAGTCAGAATCGGTTGAACGGACAGTAACAAAAGGTTTTCATAAATTTCTAATTTAACTTTGAACAAAGTATAAGGGTCCAGTAGGGCCGATAGGGCTACGGATTATATATATTTTTTAAATTGATATGAACTAGTACTTGACTGCAATCCCACCTGATGGTAAGTAGTGATGCAATTGTTTATGGTGAGGCGCACTAGTTTATTATGAGCCTACTCACTCTTACCTTCAAAATACCTAAATTATAACCGAAAGACCGCATTTCTGAAAAGGAATCCCGTGGCCCTAGAACGCAAAGGGTAACTGAATGCGCATTTCACACCTGAAAAATAAGTTAAATCTAGGTTTCAACAAAATACTCATCAACTTATATTTTCTAAGTAAAATTTACCGACTCTACTAATTTTAGTAAAGTTTTGACACTTAAATTTTATCTTAAATGTTGATGTGACTTACGTATACTTAAATGTGACCGATAAAATTTTAAAGTCTCTTTCGTAACTGACATTTCAGTGATAAAAAGATTAGAAAACGTGCAAGTTAATTTACTGGACGTAAATGACAAAGAGGACCTTTTAAATATTAGTAGAGCTTTGAGAGTTCAACAAGAAAAGGCTAAAGAACTGGAAAATCAGGTAATAGAAAAACTTAAGCTCTTAGTTGAAGTACCTAAGTGGATTTAGTGATTGTTTGCCACTGTTAAATGTACGTTGTTTTGTTTTGGTCATTGTTTGCAATGTATTTTTTTTTTATATACAAGGTGTAAGGGACAGCCCTTCACAAATTTTAAGGGCTTGCTCAGTAGACGAACCTGAACAACCTACCATAAAATATTTTTTTTCAGGAAACGAAAAAAATATCCGCATCACCATTTTTTTTTCGTTTCCTGATAATTTTTTTTATGGTGGGTTGTTCAGTTTCGTCTACTGAGCAAGCCCTTAAAGTTTGTGGAGGGCTGTCCCTTACACCATTTATATACCTATATATTTTGACATAACTATTTACTTTGCTAAGTATTTTGTAAACTATATAATTCCTTTTATTATTGTAATGTAAAGACTATTGCTGATTCCTTTTTTTTTCTCTTTTCTTTTCGGTAATTTTAATGTATGTCTGGTAATTCGAGTATTTTCTGCGGCCTACCCAAATGTACATTTCGTCAAGTCGTTGAGCTCCTGAGTTGAGCTTTGCGAATAATGACAAATGCTTACACAGACTAGACAGGTCCATTCAAATATGTGTGGTTCTTTCTTCAAAAGACCATCTCAGACAAATCTGCATGGTTCTCATGTGATTTGATCATTAACTATATTATATTTATTGTATGGACTTTAAAAGAGACATTGACCCCTGAGTTTGTTTCGGTGTTTCTTCTCAGGGTAGTCAGCTAGAAAATACTGGCTTTATCTAGTGACGTACGTAGTGACGAAAAAAAAATGATATGTAAATGTGTTTCTTTAACCTATTTCCAAATAAATATCATTTATCATTTATGACAATTCTTTCAGTTTGATACTCAACAATCGCAATTAAAACTGGCGTCTGATCAATTAAAAAGATACCTGAATGTCATTCATGGGCAGAGTGCTACTCCGAAAACGGTTAATGACGTCATGAAACGTTTGCAAGAAGAGGTTCAGGTAATATTCTTAGAAAATAAATAGTTTTTTGATAGACTAAATTTTGCCAGCGGCTTGGCTCGCGTGGATGTAGGTTTCTCCATATAAATTTTGCACCTTCTTTTCATTCCCTATGGTGAGTTTTGGAAAATCCTATCTTAGTGGTCGCCTACGTCATAAAATGAAACCTTAAGCAAAATATCACGCTCATGTTCTCAGTTGTTTCGGCTGTGCGTTAATATGGCAGATAGTCAGTTTTTCGTTTTAGATACACACCACAGAGTCTCAATAAATAATATTCGTAAACAGCAAAGTTATGAGTGCTTGTCTGAATTCCAAAATGTCACTCAATTTATGGAAATATTGTACAGGCGATAGAAATGGAAAAATACTGCGCGTAGTATTTTCTAGTACCTATTATGTAATAGTTATGAATGATTGATTCAATTATGACAAATTTTCGTAGACAGGTTTGAGATTTCGTTTTTTTATGCTTTTAACTACACAAATTATGATTAACGGGTACGGATAGGGCCCCATTTTTATTTTGTACTAATAAAAAATAGAGGTGTATAGATAGATATAACGTTTTGATGTGAAGATAATATAAATAATTATGTTTTACTAAATTTTAGTTGAACAGTTATCTGGTTAAAGAAAAGTTACCACAAGAGACTAGCAACCTTCAAAAAGAGTTGAACATCATGCAGACCATCGCTGCAGAACAACACCCCACCCGTTCCGACCTAGTAGCAGTACAGGACAAGGTAACATTATCGATATTAATAATCATATCTGACAAAGCATTAAGTTAAGGCATATAGTCCTTTGAATATTTGACCGCAGTTCATCATCATCATCATTGCAGCCGATAGACATTCACTGTTAGACATAGGCCCCCCAAGTGTCGCCATAATGAACGATCCTGTGCGTCTGGCATCCATCAGATTCCCGCATCCTTTACCAGCTCATCGGTCCACCTTGTAAGAGGACTTCCAACGCTGGCCGGAGTTAAATGCTTTAAATTTCTGCCAGTTGCGCCCGGACAGAGCCCCGCTGTCTTTTAAATTAATTTTTCTTGCGAAATATTGACTAATTTAATATGCTGTGTACATTCTATAGAACACATCATGATCAGCATTTTTTTTGTTGACAAACAAAAAGAAACATATTTCTAAAGACCATAGCCGTTTGAAAGAAGTACTTAGGGGAAACAAGCGAAAAAATATCATGTTGTTAAATATTTTTTTTTAGATAAAAGTAGGTATTAATTGCACGAAAAAATCACATGTTGATAATGTTGTACGATTGGCTGCAATAGTGGTTGGATAGTACAGAAAAAAAATCGTGTGAAGCGAGAAATGACGCCATCTAGCGTAAAATCAGATTGAAATGTTGTTATTGACAACATTAATTATACTGCTACTAGGTGGCGTTGCTGTGCTTCAAATGCTTATGCTAATGCTTTTTTTTTGTAGCTTCTTTTGTTTCTATAAACATTGAAATAATTTATATATTTTTTTATCAAGTGTTGAAAATATTAAAATTTAATAATTATCAATTTATAAATATCTGATTGTCTATGTGTCAGTTTCAAAACTTGAGACGGTAGGTTGAATATGGATTTATAAATAATAATTAGTAGGTAGTATAAATAATACTTAGACTAAAGACTTGTGACTAAGCTTTAATTGATTGTTCGCAAGTTCATTTCGATTACCTCGTTCGAGCTCCTTTCGTTTAATTTTTTTTTTAATCCGGTCAATTTATGACAATGAGTATGAATTGTAACATAGATGTAGTGACAAGAGCTCAAATAATTGCTTTGCATAGTCAAGGTAAAAATTTGTCAGAAATAGCCAGAGAGATCGGTGTAAACGTAAGTAATCTTATTTTACACTTTTTTATATAACAAAACACTCCTCTTTATAATAATCATTATTAGGTATTATATATTTTTGTTTTATTGTTGCAGAGAAAAACAGTTGTTCTATGGGTACGACGATTTGAAGAAGATGGTTCTTTGAAACACCGTCAAAGAACTGGTAGACCAAAACTGATAAACATGTTGCAGCGTCAAACCATGGTAAGGGAATACGAGGAAAATGGATTTTTGCCGACGAACCATTATGCTGGTTTATTTGACACAAGCGTCGACACTGTCCGTCGTGCTCTTCATAGTGAAGGGCTGCATTATCGGAGGCATGCTGTGAAACCTTTGCTTACGGAAACCCATAAAAGAGCAAGATTGCAATTTGCTATGGATCACATAGACTTTGATTGGAGTAATGTCATCTTTACTGATGAAAAAACTTTTAAGTCCAGTGAACACGGTCGATTACGTCTGTGGCGTCGAGATAATACGCGATACACAAGTGGTCACGTAGTGCCCAATAGGCAATCTGGCCATATAACGGTGAACATGTGGGGATGGATGAGTGCAGCCGATCCTGGGGAACTAGTGAGAATACCAAGCCGAGCAAATAGTGCAAATTATATAGAAGTGCTGGAGGAGACAATGTTGCCCACAGTTCGAACGGTGTATCCAAGCGAAGAATTGCCACAGATAACATTTGTGCAGGATAATTGTCCAATACACCGTTCGCACAGTGTGCAGGCTTGGTTTCGTCAGCATAATGACATTTGCGCTATTCCTTGGCCTGCTAGATCACCGGATTTAAATCCAATTGAAAATTTATGGGGTGTTATTGTTCAACGGTGGAATAATCAAAACGAGCGTACTCCAGATGCGTTAGAGGCTCATTGTTTACAAATATGGGAGAGTATTCGTGGTTCAGATCTGTGTAAAAATTTGATTAATTCAATGCGTTCCCGAATGCAAGCTGTTATTGACCAAAATGGTGGTTACACGAGATATTGATAAATATATTTAATTAATATTACATATTTACTCAGTACGTACTGGAGACCTCGTTACGTGTGTTTTACTTAATACCTGTATTTGAAATAATTTAAAAAAAAGTTATGAACACTTAAAGTTATAACACAACATAATTTTGTTTTTTTTTTATGTTACCTACTAAACATTTGATATGTTGTTGTGCAATTTTGTAGTTTTTTTTTAATATCTTGCCTCTTGTTTGTTTTTGTTAAGGTTACATAAGCTTCAATCCTCTTTCCAATTTGGGAAACGAATATTTAAGCTATGGCCTCAATAAAAAATTACAAGTAATATTATAATCTTATTCGATGATTAATAATCTGACTGTTGAATAGTAAACTGTAAGAAATAAATATCTATATTATTTTATTATTGCCTTTTTGTTTGATGAGCCTGTTTACCTGCTTTTTTTTCCTTTTGCTGCGTAACTACCGATTTGAATATTAATAATGATATTACACAACGCCGTCTAGTCCCTAGCTAAGCAAAGCTTGTGTTACGAGTCCTAGACAATTGATAAACATACTTATATATTTCTAAATACATACATGTTATAGATAAATTACACCCAGATTCAGCAAATGATCGTGCCCAACACACGAACATTTGTTCTGGGTGGGAATCGAACCCACGACCCGGACATTGCAGTCAGGAGCACTAACCACTAGACCAACAGGCCAGTCATAATGTTATATTACAATTAAATACTTCCACTTTGTTAGTTTCGATATAAATCCTACCGATTTCTTTTATTAATTGTTATTCATAACTTCAAAAAGTACAGAGGAACCAGAAATCTGACCCACCTGGCAGTAGAAGGTAGATAACATAAGACATCCTAAAAGTTAGACGAATTTGAACCTTCTGCAATAAGCAGAAGTTAAGTGATATTCAATTCGGAGCTAATCTAAATGAGTAAAACGAGGTAGGTAAGTGGTCAAATATTATAGAATACTGATATGACAATTTGATTTAAGACGTAACGTTAACTTGTGAATACGGACCGTATGCCACGTAATGCACTTGTTAATTTCAACATTATTCCATAAGTCAACATAGTCTAATGGTAGTAACTGTAGACTTATATTGACGTGGTTGCCGGTACTAAGTTCAAATCAGTCACGCTACTTTTAGTAGGTTTGTGTTTAGAATACTGAATTGTTTTTTTTTTTTTTAAATCAAATTAAAATTTATAAGTCTTAAATTAAATTAATTATTTAAATCAAAACTTTAATGAAAAACAACTAAATATTACTTATACAAATACTTTACTTTACAAAGAAATTTAAGTATTCGTCTGATAGATTTAATTTAAATAACTATGTATAAAGGTAAAACACATAAAAGAAGTGAAGATATTAAATTGCTTATGACAGAATAGAATTATTTGAAATACAATTTTGAACATGACAAAAACAGTTTATTTATTTCAATAGTGCCAGTGGCGGATTAACCACGTAGCAAAATTAGCAAATGCTACGGGCTAAAAATTGTTTACACGACGTCACTGCAATTAGTGTCGACTGGTTTTAGTGTTATTAGAACGGTTCATTTTTATTTCTCTACCCTAAACTAAGTAAACTAAGTAACATTTGAATACCAGTTTTATGATGAATATGCCTAATGGTCGTGACTACCCACATATTACAAGTCAAGCGAAATTATTCCAAATATGTTTGAAGAATGTTCAATTTGGGGTTTTAAATCGAAAGCAAAAAAATACACAAGATTTGCGATTTAGCCTCGTGCCTTACTGCGTCAAAGTCTTTACATAAACCACTAAGCTAACTATGATATTAAAAAATGTATTTTAATTTTAGACTATGACCATTTACTTAATTTATCTATCTTAAGTAAATACATTATTATTATATATTAAAATAATAAACATTTTATTTACTTGCAATACTTTCTTTCATTTCTATACAAACTGTCCATTTAATTCATTAAACCCCAAGCGAACGCCGGCGTTCGCGCACCTATTGTCTTTCAATTGTGTCTGTAATTATCACGATTGAATGGTTAAAAAGACATTTCCTGACTTACGTTATTAAAGAAAAGTAAAAAAAATGCCAACTAAAACACAAAAGCTGGAAAACAAAAAGTAAAAATCTTAACTTGAGATTTGAACCAGAAACATGTGCATCACAAGCCGCTGTTGGCACCATTGGACCAAGTGGACTCTTGTGGACACATTTGAAATTTAACGTTACTTGTAATGCTAGACGCAATATTCGTGCCCGTTTACAAACAGTTGATAAGAATCACGAAATTAGTTAAGCTTGTGTCTCATATTTTTTTATCAATCTACCCTCACACTCAGTTGTTGACGATAACGATGACGCATGTATCTATTTTCTGTCAAACTAAAAGTCAAGTTTATGGTTTGTGAGATTGCCTTGGTCGCCATTTAGCTGGGAAGCAACCAACGCCATCTAGTTACATTTTCGAAAACTTGAATTTTAACGTGCAAGGGAAATTAGACACTAGTGTACCCAGGCAATTTCACAGCTGTCTGTACATGAATTAATGATAAATATATATTTTTTTAATTCTATGATCCCAGCCGTTACCGAGGAGTAGGCCTCAGAAAGTCACTGTTTTATGGAACTGCTCGGGCGCTAGGGCCTTAAATAATAATCAGAAAAGCTTAACAAAATTAATTTTGGAGATCGATTCGAATTTCAAAAGCGATGGGAGCCCGAAGAAATGCCATACAAAAGGATAATGAGGCAATTGCCATAAATAAATGTACTTAAATATTGATGTAACGTTTCTATTTTAAATTTGATTAATCACAAAATTAATGTTTACATGCGCACAAAAGCACAAGGGGGACTTAATGCTTTAGGCATTTTCTATCAGTCAACCTTTGGGTGATGTAGAGAAAAATAGCAAAATTAAAATAAAAAAAACCCCGACGCATAATATCTATAATATAAAGTAAAAGAACTGGTTAAGACGAGTCTAATGAGTCCAAGAGTACACAGACAGAGTTCAGTTGGCCACCTCCCAGTTCTAGCATCAGGTCCTCGTCATCATGAAAAATATTTAGAACTGATTAAGACGAATCTAATGAGCCCAAACTAGATGTGCCTATTAGAAGGCATTCCAGGGTTCCATGAACCACTTCCCAGTACTAGCATCAGGTCTTCGGCATCAGGTTCTCATCGTTATAAGACACGAACACAACTTCTAAATAAGCCAAAACTGGATAGGTTTATTCCAAGATTACGTCTCTTACCTCCGACCTCCATCAACATAACAGCTTGATAGCGTCGCCATGTAGATTGTAGGTACACGAGTATTTCAAACATTAGGTCACATATGTGTTTATTAGTAAAGTATACATCAATTAAGTGTTTATGATCCCTGGCACAGCCAACAAATAAGCTGATGACCTTGAATCTCCGAACAGATCTTCAAATATTGTATCTATAAGAACCATCCCGATTACATCAGCTTACAAATAAAAATAAAAAACTCATCAAAATCGGTCCATTCGCTGAGGAGCTACGATAACACGGACAGTCGCACAGACGCCCCACGGGGGCTTCCGACGGGGGTTAAAAATAGTGGCAGGTGCAATAAAAGAGAGCACAACAGGTACAGGGTTTTTTTTTTTTTTTTTTTCGATGGGAAAAATCATCTTATGACAACCCCCGCTCTTGGGCGGAGCGGGAGATAGTGTCAGACTCTTACTGACTAAAAAACCCATCCCGTTCCTTCAAGCCTTCATACCGGGGCTCGAGCGCCCTTTCGGATAACCCTGGCCCCAGTAGGCTTCGACCCGGCTGGGCCCCTGCTGTTGCTGACAACTCCTTGAGGCGCGCGGGAACAGCGCGCGCCGTCGACGACTTGAGCTTGGTCCGGACTGTTACCGGACGGCCGGACAGCGGGCTACCCATTGCCCACTGTCCGCAAGCCCGCGTCTACGGTGGCTGGAAATCGGGATCGGAATCCCGGCGGCGGCGGCGAGAGCGCCGTTGCCTAATGCGGTCGGCCTCCTCCTTAGCGAGCATTACTGCTTCGCAGAAGTCGGCGACCGCCTGCCACTCCTCCTCGCTCCGGACCATGGCCTCGACCAAGGCCCGGCGCGAGAGGTCTCCGCCGCCGATCACCCCCACGAGGGCACGGCGATGCTCCGTCCAAGCAGGGCACGCCGCGATTGTGTGCTCCACCGTGTCCTCCGGGCGTTCCGCACAGTGGCGACACCCGGGCATCTCTTCCGCTTTGATTCGGAACAGGAACCTCCCGAACTTGCCATTTCCGGTGAGGACCTGTGTCATGCGGAAGGTAAGGACGCCGTGAGGTCTTTCCAGCCACGCCTCAAAGAGGGGACTTACCGCCATGATTGTGGCGTGCCCAGCACTGGGTTGCGATAGTCGTTGACGCCATTTCACCATGAGATCCCGCCGGAGCTCTGTCCGCCAAGCCGCAACCTGTCGCGGCAGACAGGTACAGGGGTAGAACGCGAGCCTATCCATTATAAAAAAAAGAGAAAAAATATACAAATAAATCAGAGATACAATACAGCTACATAATACATGCTCTAATAAATAAACTAAGTACCTACACGAATATAGGCAATGTAGGTACCTAGTCTTTAATCGTGTACCACTTATGTACTTACACATAACTGGTTCAAATCGATATTACTTAATGGAAAACATTACCGCTATGATGATACTACTACCAACTCCTTATGAATATGCTTTAACTTTAATTTTGAATGTTAATAATGGGAACTTACTAATACTACAGTGGAAATTATTAGAGGAAGCCTTTCCCAAAAGGCATCAGAGCTAAGAGGCATTTTATAATAATGCAAATGCTATCTGTAAGAGTTTGTAATTAATAGATATGTATCAATGCATTTAAAGTAAACGATTTTTCAAGTTTCTAGTTTGGAGGTCAGTGGACTTATTTATGTGAAATAATCTCTGTGCTACCATTTTCGAAGTTTCATCACTGATGTCCTAGTTGTAGGCTCATCTTTTTATGTAATAAATGATTACTTGTTTAGATACTTAATTTTCTGAAATACGTGTCTAGATAGCAGCGGTTAATGGTGAAATGGAACGCCTAGTCCAGCGCAAGTTAGCGACGGCAGGACCCCAAGAGGACAAGTTGGCCCCTTTCCGACAGCAGGCTGCCGTCATACGACGCAACAAGGAAGCCAGCGCGACTCGCGTTCATGAGCTCGCTGCCACGCTCAAAGACTATGAGGCTACATTGGCTGATCTACAATCACAGGTACGTACTAGTTAACAATATACAAAAAATACCAGTACAAAACTCAGGTGTTTTCTCAGGTGTGTTCAATTGGTGGATGGTTGATTCGATTTCCGACCTCCGGCGCCTTCGGTGCAGGTTTAAGGACGATGAACAATGGGTAGTTCACTGTCCGACTGTACGGAGAAGTAAATTAAAGTGAACCCAGTAGGGTCGATGCTTGATAGAGCTGTAAGAATGTTTGAAAGAGTTCACCGTGGCCCTAAAATGCAAAGGGCAACTGAACGACACTAGTCGGTTTTAATGAGTAAAAGTCTGAAACGTCCTCTCGCTCCATTTTAAAACGAGAGAAGTAATTATGTCAGCAGATGTACAGCCAAAACATTGCTAATAATTTTTGCGAGCAGCACTTATAATTTTTCTTAATAATTTCTGTCGTAAATAAAACCTCTCTCAATGTTGCGTGAGTTCGAAAAAGAAAGCGCCTAAGTGCAACATTAGGTACCATAAATGCGATAAATCCGAAGCGAAATAGGTATCATTTCTTTGTCTGTATAACATATATTTTCTCAATACATTTTTCCTCAAACGTTACCCGTGACCGTTGCGCAAAAATTGGATGGTATATCGTAGTTTTTGATAGAGCGGCGGTGAACGCTGATCAGGATTTAATCGAAATGGAAGCCTGTTGTCGGAATGTTTCGAGCACGACACGGCAATCAGATAAAACATTTTCCCCCATTCCGAATAATCGGTCATTATGTCGAGAAGCGGGAGTTTCCATTGAGATAATGCTCAATTTCCTTTGAGATCGATATGGAAGAAAATGCCGCAGTTTGGTTTATAATTTATCGTTTTTATTTTTTGGTGATATTGCGGACCTTCTGTACCGTTATTTTTTGCTTTCCACTTTCGTTTCGAAGGGTCATATTTTTGGTAAATATACCAGCACCAACATTCAATATTGATTTGTTAAACATTCAGGTCAGACAACTCTTGGGAGACACAGTCCTCAGAGGAGAAGAATTAAAGAAATACGTTAATTCTCTACGCACAAAGAGCACTGTGTACAAAAGGCAAAGAGCCAATCTCTCTACGTTCAAGGTAAATACGTATTTTATTTGATACAAATACTTTTTTATTCTTTACTTTAGTCGTCTATAATGTTGTTATTTGCTTTGGTTTGGGACACAGGTTGAGGCGGGTATCTTGGCTAGGACAATACATATCATTAGTGCTGCTGATCCAACTGTCGAAATGGCGCTCTTAAATCACAAGAAACTAAAAATAGAAGACGAGGAAATCATGGATAAAAATCTGGATAAATCTACAGATCTTACTAAAAAGTCTTTGCATGATCTGTCACAGGTCAGATATTTTATTTTTATTAGGGTAGGTACTTAAGAAGTATTCAATGAATAAAGTGAATATAATAGACCGTTGCTCCATTGTACAGCTCGTCGCTCAAACCGCCCAAAAGTTATCACAAGTCAGGCAAGAAATCCAACCACTTGCTGACAACATAAAGCCTGTAAAGGAAGAGTTCCAGACAGTCCAACAACAGTACGAACAGAAGAAAAGGGTTTACGAAGCCACATCCATCAACATAACCTCACAAATGGAGCCTCTCAAGAATCAAGTCAAGGAGTTGACTGACCGGCTGAATAGCAAGGAGGATGAATGGAAAAACTTACGACAAAGAATCACAAAGGCGGAAAGTTTGCAAGAAGTCGTAATGTTTGAAATGAAAAATTCAATGCAGTCCCCGAGGAAACCATCGAAAATGGAGGCTTTGAAGAAAAAAGTAGCTGACATGGAACAAATTGTGAAGCGTTTAGAAGAGGTACGCATACGAGTACAATGTGTTTATTCTCGGAATGTACATAGTGGACTATTATCAATGAAACAGATTTTATGTCGTATGTGACAAGTTTATTATGTATTAATTTAATTCAGTGTACTAGGTGTTAAATTAACGGATCGAGTTCGAAACACTATACTGCGCTCCAAAACAAAAATAGTCGATGTGGCTCAAAAGGCTGCCAAACTGAAGTGGGACTGGGCAGCACACGTCTGCAGCTTGCCTGACAAACTGTGGGCCAAATTAGCACAAAGTTGGTGCCCTGAAACAGCGCGTCGGGGTCGCGGTAGACCACGAAGGAGATGGCGCGACGAACTTGATAGATTCCACCAGAACTGGCAAGAAGAAGCCTGGGCGCGCGAAAAATGGAAGGAGTGGAGGGAGGCCTTTGCCCAGGAGTGGGACAGAAAAGGCTAAGAAAAAAAAAAAAATCACAGATTTCCAGATCTGTTTATTCGTTCACAAATATCTAACTTGGGTGTCAGTTTGTATCTCATAAAATTATAAAATGTTTTTGTTTTTGCGTCAATGAATATTCAGATCAGAAATCGGAAACGTTTATTTCAAATAGACCATTTACAGGCACTTTTGAGTTGTCCAAATGTTGTTTAGTCAAAAAAAGTGAAACTGAATTCCAAAGCACGTTCCAAAGCGTAGATTGCTATGGAGAAGGACGTGCAAGAAACTTCATAGACTCTCTTTTGAGAGTTACATAAATCTTGGTTACATATTTCTTGTCGCTTCTATTTTGACGTAGACTAATAATTTCAGGAGCAACAAGCTATCAGTTCTCGTCAAGGGGCCGTGGAGGAGCAGACCAAGCTGTGGGAGAACACTCTTCAGCTACTGCGTTGTAAGATGCGCGCGCGCAGCGAGCCGGCCGCGCGGCAGGAGCGCATGCACATCACTCAGCACTCTCAGATGCTTACTCTTACTTAAAATAAAATTAAAATTAAATCCTTTAATCCTTCTATGGAAGTCTGTAATATCTAACAACATGTATGTACCTATATATACATGACATATATTTCTAACCTGGCTTTGTTTTTTTTTTACATATGACTATAATACATAAATAATATTAAATAATATAGTTATTTTAATGTTTATTGCTATTTATTTCATTTTCATGCTACTCTACAGATACAAAGGCGGACTTACCGTGGCCTTGGAACGTAAAGGGTAACTGAAGGAACACAGGTGGTTTTTAGTCAGTAAAAGTCCAACAGTTCCTCTTGCTATAGTTATCGGCTCGTATCTTGAGCGCTGGCATCAAGTTGCGCAGAAGTCAAATATTCGGTCTCTTTTGTGGTGCGACGTGAGACACGGGGGCGGGGAATGTCAGTGATTGGCTCGCCGCGCCATCATGTTATAAACTTCACTCGTGATTTGTTCCCTGCGTTTGCTTTATGTATCTAACAACGACGACGACTGGCTCGCCAATGTATGGAATGCGCAAAGCGATCCCCACTCTGACGCCAAGCGCTCAATATCCGTGCCGATAACTATACATTTAGAGCAGGAGAAGCTATTTGACGATTCCCGACCCAAAAATGCAGTACACTTCAGTCTACCTCTGTTTATTTTAAGTGTTTCTCTCGCTGGATGTGGGAGGCTAGATGATGCAGCTTGGGAGATACGAGTACAATGTTTGCACATTTTTGTGTATGAAGTATAGGAGTACTAGTATATAGTATAGTATTACCTATATATATAATATAATTGAACAACGTGTGTTCTGTCTTTTTTTAGGGTTCCGTAGTCGTAGATGATTTTTCCCATCGAATATATATATATAATAGATAAGTTACACCCAAACAGAACAAATAATCATGCTCATCACACAAACATTTCTTCTGGGTGGGCATCGTACCCACGACCTCCGGCTTAGCAGTCAGGGCCACTAACCACTAGGTCAACGAACCAGTCAAATTATCTTTATTTGAAGAGCTTTTCTTTCTTGGATGTAAATATGACTGAAAACATTAGAATTAAATAAATAGAAATGCTACATTTTTCGTATCCATATATGTCGTTAGTAATAAAGGAGGAAACATGTTAAAACATGGTCACCGGCTAGCTTTAAATTAGTTTTACGAAAAACCGCTCTTTCGGCTTTAGGTCACGAAGTGAAACTTCATTGGTTAATCACTCGTGAAAAATATCAGTGAAGCGAACTGAAATACTAACTCGAATAAACTAATTTAAGACTGGCCTGCTGGTCTAGTGGTTAGTGGCCCTAACTGCTATGCGGGAGGTCGTGGGTTCGATTCCCACCCAGGACAAATGTTTATGTGATGAGCACGATCATTTGTTCTGTGTCTGGGTGTAATTTATCTATAATATTTATGTATTTAGAAAATATATAAGTATGTTTATCAGTTGTCTAGTATACCCATAACACAAGCTCTGCTTAGCTTGGGACTAGACGGCGGTGTGTGGTAGTTGTGGAATATTATTATTATTATTATATTATTATTTAACTTCATTTTATGAGACTTAGTAAACCGAAATTGTCACTGAAACTTTGAGTACACGTCCTAAGTTTGTAACAATTTTGTTTTTATATAAAAGTAGTTGTTAAAGTAATTTTTTTAACATCCATCAAAACTTAATCTAAAGTGATTAAGATAAGACATTTATATTAGAGTTTGAGCGTATAAAATTCTACTAAAATTCTTTATAGAAGCAATCAGAGTTTGATTGATAAATATAAAAGTGTATCAATACGAGTAACTTTCGTTTATACTATCGGAAAGTTAATCTACTGTCATTGCAATGTCATAAAGGTTTGATATTTGTGTTTTAATGAACGATAAACTTTTCCACTAAAATGTTAGTATATAACAAAATATTATATTTTGACAAGTGGGTGAAGTATGATTTTTCTGATTTTTAAAAGAATTGTCTTCCGACACTAGTAATATCGCCTGCATCGTGGATGCGTTTACAAACATATAAACTCACATACAGAAGAAACCCAGACCCGGAACATCTATTTGTAGGGTATACAAATATTTGTTCCGGGCGGGAATCAAATCCGCAGCACGCAGCCCAGCAGCCAGTTACTCAACCACGGTGCCAACCATGTCCTTACATCGTGTTCCATTTTTATGTGGAAGGAGCAAGAACCGCACTCTCCCGCATGAGGGATATAAAGAAACGCATGACGTGTGAAATAAGCCTTCAAGCGATGCTATAACAACCGGTTGCGGAGTAAAGGCGTTAGAACAGTAATTTGGTCCTTTTTTTAATGGTGGGAAAAATCATGCATTGACATCCCCCGCCCTTAGGCGGAGCGGGAGATAGTGTCAGACTCTTACTGACTAAAAGACCCACCCCGTTCCTATTTGGTCCTTGAACTGACTTTGTGCAAACGATTGATAACTAGGTGTAAAATGAACTGTAGGCGTAATCGAAAACCGCCGTACGTCACCTTTAAAAAAACAATTTATAGCACGAGTTCAAAAAACTCAGTGTAAAGTTACTTATGACATTTGGGCGCTAAAGAGCAGGATGCATCGATGCCGGTATCATTTGCAATGCAGATGTCTCCTCGCTGGTCGTGCAACTCGCTGCGCCCGGGAATAGCTAACGTATTTAAATGAAAGGTGGGATGCGTCACATTCACATGACATTAAAATGCTTTTACTATTTTTGCTTCGGTGTGAATAATAGAATTTCCAATTGGATTTGATAAAGAAGTTGGGTCCTGGTTCTGTTACTGGGTGCGAAAGAGTAGTTATATATATATATGAACTATTTAACACTAGTTATGCTGTTTCTTTTCGCGTTTGTTTCAGCGAGTGTCCATGGAGATTCTTGTTCGTTCTTCTCCATAGAGATCTACGCTTTGGAATATGCAATTTGGCTTTACTTTTTTTACTGACCGACATTATGACATTTTAAAAGTGCCTGTGAATAGTTTCTTTGCGATCAATGTTTTTGATTGGTTGATTAGTTGATTTAGTACTTATTAATATTATTATAAAGCACTACACAAACGCTTATATTCTCTCGCTTTTCTTGAAATTGAGTTCCGTTGTCGTTAGCTTTTTTGTTACAGTGAAATTGATATGATATAATAATTATGTAAAACCCTCATGTAAACACGAGTTACAGAACAAAAGCGCCCTACTGTTCGAGACGAGATGTTCTCCCGTTAATTAAGAATCAAGACGAGCATATTATTCCTCAGCACGTAGCGCACAAATTACTTCGTCATTAGGTAACACTCTCACTTAATTATACTACTCAAATATTTTATTATAGACTTTCCTCATTATTATACCTATAGGCTTCTAGAGAACCAATATTAGACTAGGTACCTCAGAATAATTTTCAGCGATGTAATGAAGGAACTTTAATTATTTTATGGTTCACAAAACAACGGAGCGTAAAGTTTGTCCTAAGTGTTCGGCAGTCGTGCTTAATTACACACTTCGACGTGAATAGAATTTTTGTTTTAGATATAAACGTTTTCTCCGTAGTGCTTTAAGTTTTTGTTTTAGCTCGCAAACTCATTACCGAGCTGTCAGCTGTCTCAAGTAGTTCAACTTCGGTGTAATGACTGACGGGAGGAGGAAAGTTCGTTCCCGTTGGCGGCTGAAGCAACCTGCTACGGCGTAGCGCTACGAGGCTACGACGCGACGCGGCTACGAGACGGGAAGTTTACAACATTGTAAAACTGATAAATTACGTTTCGAGATGGGTAATTCTCAGATTTTAAAGGACGTTTGCATTCGCATCGCAGATGCAAAGGGCAACTGAAGGTCACAGGTGTAGTTGTAGCCAGTCAAGTCTGTTACCATAGAGCGGTAGATGTCATTGGATAATTCCCCGTCTAAAAATAAGTCCCAATCGTTTAAAAAACACGTCAGATTCAGAGCATTTATTTATTAATGACTGATCTTTATAAGTATTGTAAGTTCTTGCTATGTGTTGTCATACTGATATACAAATTAAAACATAAAACGCTAATTTAATAAAAAAAATACAATTAAATTTTCAGTTAAAACCGGTCAAGTGCCAATCAGACTTGCGCACGTAATGTCGAGACTTATCTGTTTAAATAGTTCGATTCTCGATTTGTTTCCATGATCTAACTACAAATTACATTTTCAGACTTATTCCTTTATTTTGTGCTATAAGACATCCAAATTTCAGGATTCTAGGTTAACGGGAAGTATCTTACAGGTTTTGATTTCCTTGCGAGTGTCAGAAACGGAACAGAAACGACCTTTTGACTTAGAAGTTTGATTTTTTCATTGCTCCAAGGGGAAACAAACTTGAGTATTTGAAATTACTTTCAGTTTAATACGCGTTCCTATGAAAAAGGGTCCTGACAGATGGACAGACGGACAACAAAGTAATCCTGAAAGAGTTCCGATTTTGCCAAGAATTGACCTTCTCATTACACACCTGCTTATTATAAAGAGTTAGTTGTTTTTATTGTTTGTAAGAAGTAATCTCAGAAAGTAATGGTCCAATTGCAAAATTTTTTTCACCGATAGATACCTGCTTTATTCCTGAATGACATAGGCTATATTTTATGTACGCAGGTGAAGCCGCGGGTAAAAGCTAGTTAATAATAATAATAATATTCCACAACTATCACACAACGCCGCGCCGTCTAGTCCCAAACTAAGCAGAGCTTGTGCTATGAAATGTGTACTAGACAATTGATAATCACACTAAATACATAAAAATTATGGATAAATTACATACACACACAGAATAAATAATCTTACTCATCACACAAATATTTGTCTTGGGTGGGAACCGAACCTACGACCTCTGGCATAGCAGTCAGGGTCATTAAACACTGGACCAACAGGCCAAGCCAAATTGTTTGTTTTATTCCGCTTGATAGATCTTTTATCTTAGATTTTAACACAATACAAAACCAAACTACTTTGAACAAAACATTACAACTAGCTTTGTATAATAATACAATCCAGTCCACGACAAAGTATAAAAAGAAAATAAATAAAAAAATATGAGTTTGTTCGCAGTTAAAGCTAACAGCACATTTGTTCGCCGAGTCTTCCTAGAAACTTTGAAAGCTAAGAAAATAAGGAAAAATCCGCGTACGTAGAGCAAGGCTTGCCTTGCGGGAGTTCTTCGCGATATGATCAGTGAAATATATGGCGTCGTTTATTCCCATTATCCTGGCACGATGAGGGCAGTATGAGGGTCGCGATTGAATTCCTGGGTAAGCATCCTCGTGACACTATATAATGTGCAAGATTTTATAATCATTGCTATGAAACCTTCTCGTTACTTCGTAAGTAATACTTAATTTTATTTTTAAAGGAAATAATTAAATGTCATGATTACTAAATATTGTTTTTTTTTTTAAATTATCGCTACATATGTATTTCTAAACAAAAACTATGCAACCGCTATTTTCATTTCACTTTCGTTTTTAAATTGCCCCATAGTTACATTTTCTTTTTAAATGAGACCATGTGTGTATTTACTCCCGTATCATGTTTGCATTCATAAACAAGTAAACTCACATGCGCAAGACACTTAGACCTGGAACAATTATCTGTAGGCCATACAATTGTTTGTTGTGTGAGGGAAACGAACCTGCAACACACAGCACAGCAACCCGCTCAACTACTAAGCCAACCGCCAATTGTTTAATTTTATTTATCGACTAGCTGTGCCCGCGACTTCGTTCGTATGGACTACAGGATTTTGAATTTATTTTTTCTAAAATAAAAGTTTGTTACTCCTTATTACATCAGTTACCTGCCTACCTGCTACCTGCTAATAATAATAATAAAACTTAATAAATGGGTTGTTTAAGAGCTTGTTGTTGCCTTCTGTAAGTGAAGAAGTACACCATCAAGCTAACCTATCGTAAACACTAATTATAATACATATTGTGCACCTGCCATGTTATGTTTCTGCACCACCCTAAGGTCGACTGGCAGATGCCAATGACATTAAGTCCGCCTTTGTACAGTGGTATGTAAAAGTAAGAAAGAAAAGTATTTATTTTGGTGCACAAAACATTGTAGACAACAAAAACTTGAGACAAACGAAAAAAAAATAATAATAAAAAGTATCATTGTATGTCACACGTTTGCGCCAAAAAAGGTCCAGTTCAGCGAAATGCTAGACATTTACGAGGTAGTTGTCTGGCATAAAGCTTTAAATAAATAAATACATAAAAGAGGCATATAAAAAAAAATACAATAAATCCGAGTTATGAACATTATCAATCAGTTAAATATTACTAAAAAGGCCTGTGAGACCCATTTCATTTATACACTAGTGCTCGTCCAATAAATCGAATGCGTCGAACCAGTGAAGTATTTCCATCGCACAGCACGACCGCATTTTTAACGTGAATTCTCAACTAAATAACGTTTTGCTGTATTTTAAAACAGTTTCAATGGTCTCTCTAATCCAGTTTCATTCTACTCGTTTCGATTTATGTGGACAAATCCCTGGAAATCCGATTATGCAGCGGCGAACATTCTCTCGTAAAATAGATTGTTGTTGAATTAAACTTAACGAAGTGTTAAAATTGATTAAAAAGCTTTATTTAATAGAATAAATGGATAGAATGATAGATTGTTGTGTTGTGATTGAATTGTGTAAGAAGTTTGAGCTGACATAACAGAATCACTCTACGATTACATTTCATTTCACAATAGAGTATACAGTACACAATCAACATGAAAGCATTATTTGCGAACGAAGCGATAAGAAAATTACGAGACGACTCGGAGACATTGTGCCTACCCTTGATAATAATATCTACGACAAATTCTAAAAGCTGACTTTATGGACTTATGTTTATTTTACTTTGATGCTATTATATTTATCTTATTATTTGTTTTGGAAGCGGTTATTTATCTTGGGGTTGAAATAAACGCCGGTGGAATACCAGGAATACAAATATTTTTTTGAGCAAGAATATTAATAATTTTAATTCTGGTCTTTATTTATTTTTGCATATGGGACGTTAATCACATAAAAAATGTATATCATCTAACTACCTTTCTACACACAATACGTTTGGGACAAAAGAAATAATAATTTGTACTCTAGAATAAAATAGAAGACGATAGATTTTCTATAGAATAGAGAAAATGTAAGAAATCCTTAAAACCAGAAGCATAAAAATGGAATAATAACTCCAATACCCATCCGGTAACTGTCCGGAGTTGTCAGCAACAGCAGAGACCCAGCCGGGTCGAAGCATACTGGGGCCAGGGTTATCCGAAAGGGCGCTCGAGCCCCGGTATGAAGGCTTGAAGGAACGGGATGGTTTTTTTAGTCAGCAAGAGTCTGACACTATCTCCCGCTCCGCTCAAGAGCGGGGGTTGTCACTGGATGATTTTTCCCATCGAAAAAAAAAAACTCCAATACCCAAATTTTCACAAAACAATAACACAAGAGTATACAGAATACAGAGCCTTCAGTGATAGTTTTATTAGATGTACTTATTACAGAACATTAATTTATTTACATTTAATTAAATTCAGTTTATCTTTATATCATTCAATTCAATTAATGTTTCTAATTCCATTTAATCATTTACCATTTATTTTAATTCATCATCATCATCATATCAGCGCAAAGACGTCCACTGTTGGACATAGGCCTCCCACAAGCGTCGCCATAACAACCATCTATATTTAATTTAATTCAATTTATCTGAATTTAGTTTTTTTTGTGATTCTATAGTAGACTTTTAAATCGAATGCATAACTAGGACCGCTATACAGCTTTTTTTTATTGTGAAAAATAGAAACAAAATCAAGGCCGAGTTCAATTACCCAATCGTTAACAGCGCGTATATACCGATCCATGTGCTCCTCAAAGAGATGTCAGCAGACCGTAGCTAGAGGCCCAGCCAGGCCGATGTTCGCTAAGACCACGAGGAATTTCTGAAAAGGAAACCCATAGTCCTAGAACGCAAAGAGCAACTGAAAGACACAGGTGTGATTTTAGTCACTCACAGTTATTGGATGATTTACCACTTCGAAAAAAATAAAGGTTAAGTTCAATTATATTATATTTAATAAGTTTTAACCAAAACTTTCATTAAAATGAGCAGATTATATCTCAAGAGAAAGGAAATCAAGCAATTGGCGCGGGGAGCGGTGATGATTGATGTACCGCTAACTTCGTGCCGAGACGATATCGAACGAGGAGGGACGAGGCCATCGAGATGTCCTCTAATATTTCACAGTGTTGGATGGGTACTATTCAGCCCTTTTTGTCCATGCAATCTATTTATAATTTAATGAAATTTATCAAAATACGTATTGCGGAACCGAAAAAATACTACAAGATTCTACCAGCGGCTTCACAAATATAAAAGTCAAAATTTAAATAAAAAGTATCGTATGTCCTATTCCAGGATATGGGCTACCAATGTGCCAATTTCAACCAAATTCGTTCAACGATTTGAGTGTGAATAAGTAACAAACTTACATTCACTCATACATACAAACTTTCGCTTGTATCATACTCGTATTTACAAGGATTTATTATATTCATCTAGCTGCTGCTAACGGTTTCTCCCGCGTAATAGTAAAAAAATATCTCAAGGAAGTATACTTGCTGGATAAAAGTATCCTAGTATTCCAGGACATGGTCTATCTGTGAACCAAATTTCATTCAAATCTCTTTAGAAATTTCGGCGTGAAGGAGTTACAAACATATGTACATCGCCTTTATAATATTATGGTGATAAGTGTGATTGTCTAAAGTTTGAATTAATTTTGCAACAAGGTGTTTTTGTTTTATTTTATTACTAGCTTTTGCCCGCGGTTCAGCCCGCGTACATAAAATATAGCTTATTTCACTCAGAAATAAAGCAGCTTTCTATCGGTGAAAAAAAATTAGCAATCGGACCAGTACTTCCAGAGACTTCACACAAACAGAAAAAAAAACTTTACTTCTTTATATTGTCTAAAGTTTAAACTAATTTTTCTACAAGGTTTTTTTGTTTTATTTTCTTATAATAAACATTATTACACTTGTTTCACTGTGGTCTTATAATAACCTATATTTTATCTCTCAAAATACACGGTTTCTGTTGAGCCATGGAAGCTTTTTTATACGGAAAAAGTTTGTGAAAATTACTGCTTGCTTAAGCCATGCAGAACATTTTCTGATCAGTGTGGTATATCAGGGTTTTATGCCATGAATATCAATCTCGAACCAAGGCAATTTTGGCAAAAAGCTGAATACATTTTCCGCTTTTTATACGACACTAGTTTCAGGACTAACTAACCGAAACAATATAGTTCTTGTTATGTCAACTGTGGGTCGGAGGAGAGCGAACCCGTATAAATACATGGTCTTATATTATGAGATGCTTTTTGAGGGATGAGGACAAGGATCTTATTATTCTTTGGTTTTTCTTAAAATCGTCTACGGGTCACACCATGACGGTCACAATATTTATATTTTGAAGTTTAACATTATGGTAATATCTTACATTCACAGACTTCAAAGGCACAATTACCACAATATTAGTGTTTATTATGAAAAAACTTAAACTATATTGTTACGTTAAGGTAAATAGGTACCATAAATAAATATACTAGCCGCAATTTTTTTTTAAGCAGGATAAGTCTACGCCTGGTAGTCCCGTCTAGGTTTTCAGCAAACGCCGCCCTCATGATGCGGTTGGTGCTTCCTCCCACTCTACGTATCATCGACGCCACTTTACAACGCATTATCAGTGTGCGAACAGAAAGCGATTTTAAGGACCCAGTCGTCTATAATAATAATTGAAAAGTTAATTAGAGTTTCTTACCTGTATATGTTCTGTATACTATGTCTGCTATTATTACAATAAAAGTAGTTAGCTTTGAATAGCTATTGTTACTGCAAAAGTATTGTATTATATGTATGTATTTTACCAACGTTCAAGCGGTAATGCACCAGAGAAATTTGTCATAAAATAGACAGAGTAAATTACTAGATACACAGTTTCCGAAACACATGAGTTGTTAGCTTTGCAATTCAACTGATCGTAAACTTCCAGAGTTGTCTCCGGCTGGCTATAAGTTAGGTATGTTATGATTTGTCTTTTTTCTAACAGTTCCTTTGTCAGCCCAGTTACATTTTCTTTTTACGTAACTAAGTTTATTGTGATTTTTTAAGGCAACGGCGTTCATTGACTGACCCCTGTTATTGAAATTCTTATTTTCAAAAAACGGTTATATTTACAATATAATATATTGTGCATTATTTATTTAAAAAAAAAAACTTTACAACCAAATGATTATTTAAATGACTTTTATGCAGATTCTTAAATCTATAGAGTATTCTAATTTGATTCCTGTCAATCAGTTTCTATTTTCTAAGCTATAGATAGCGAGTTTTTATAACATCTCAATTTTAATTCTAATTTATTTGTTTCCTTTACTAATAACAAAATATTGTTTAGGAATATAATATGCACACAATCTTGTGTGCATATTATATTCAAACTGAGTAAAATACTTATGTGTTATTGCATCACCGTAACGAAGTATCGAGAATATTCCCGTCACGGCTTAACAGGAAATATCTAGAGTGGTTTATTGCTTATGTTGTTTGCAGCTGGAGATTTAATATCTGCGTGCCCCATGGGTGGAAGTAGTGGCAGGCATAATCTATTACACTCACGAGTCAGCCCAACAGCTCGTATGGTATATCCCGACGTTTCACAATCTCTCAGCATTCGCGTTCTCCATCCCAATGTAATTGATTGTTTTCATGGAAATAAGCTTTGTTTTACTCAAAAGGTTTGTTTCCAGTTTTTCGAAAACGGTTTTCCTCGGGATTAATTTTGTTGCGAGTTACAAAACAGTTTTTAACTTGTAAGGACGTTTCAAGTTTTATAGCGCGCTTGTTCTTTTTTGTTTATAGGGAGTTAAAGCTTTTTATGGGACATTTAGTTTTGAATGGGACAAATAGTGCATGTTTTATTGGGTATTAAAAATAATGTTTTACATAGGTCTATATGTAGTGGACGTATTGCGCGATGATACATAATGTGGACTTGTAAGTAGGTACGATAAGATATAATAAATATTGCCGCTTTTTTAGGGTTCCGTAGTCAACTAGGAACCCTTATAGTTTCGCCATGTCTGTCTGTCCGTCTGTCTGTTTGTCCGTCTGTCCGTCCTCGCTTAATCTCTGTGACCGTTAGCACTAGAAAGCTGTTTGGTACCAATATGTATATCAATCACGCCGACAAATTGGTAAAATAAAAATTGGAAAAAAATGTTTTATTAGGGTAGTATATGTAAAGTGGAAAGTGATTTTTTTTTTAATTACAACCCTATCGTGTGATATATTGTTGGATGGGTATTTAAAAATGAATAGGGGTTTACTAAAATCATTTTTTGATAATGTCAATAATTTAGGAAATAATCGCTCCAAAAGTAAAAAACAATGTGTCCCCCCCTGTAACTTTGAACCATAAGTTTAGAAAATATTAAAAATATTTGAAAAGTAGAACTTTATAAGGACTTTCTAGGAAAATTATTTTGAACTTGATGGAAAGAACAGTTTTGTACAAAAAGACAAAAAGGTTGTACAAAATAATTTCTGGACTAAGTTTGTAGTATAATCGTTTAAGCAAGCATTTTTTTAAACTCATAAGTGGGTACACTTGTTGTGACGGACGGGAAACTACGGAACCCTACACTGAGCGTGGCCCGACACGCTCTTGGCCGATTTTTTTTAATTTAGTTACAAAGACTTATAACTTTATAAGAACTTTATCTTAATTTTATATTATATAAAGAAGGGTTATGTAGTCTTCTCTTAAAAGAAATTTTAATAAAACGTTAACCTACAGATATGTAAACTTTGTAGTCGTTTGTAGTTTATGTTTTTTTTTTTGACGTTTTTAATATTATAAACGTCTGAAACCACCAATTATGTACATGTTTAATTGCATATAAATACTAGTAATATAAAAAATTAAACATATATACGTTTAAAAATGTGGTTATAAATATTCAAAAGTATTTCTACAGGCATTGCCTCGCATCTAACTTTAGAAAAATTTAAAATAAAATACGCAAAAATTGTTAGACACTTTAAAGATGGATGTCGGCGTCGATGAAATTTCCATCAAAATACATAACTTTGGAAGAGGCTTTAGCTCTATAACTTGTTCGTAGAACAATTAGGCTTGAATTATTATAGCTTTTTTTGTGGGAAATCATACAATAACTTTTCGCGCTCTGGGCGAGATCTTGACGTGGTGTGTCAGACTTTGACGGACTAAATTCCACTCCTGTTCCTTCTTTGTCTTCGTTTCAGGTCCCTGGGGTGAATTATTAGAGCTAAGTAGTCGATATTAATGCTATTGGTGACATTTACGTATAATAAAAAGCTCGTAAAAGCCAAAAGTAAAGAAATGGAAAACATATTTAGCAACACAAATCTAAGACGTGGACCTGTATGATAAACGAGCTCGCTTGTTTCCTCCCGTTAACTTTCCATATTTGAATTTGGAAGTTCTTTAAATGGTCGACAGGTTTTGGCAGGAACTTTCAAATGAACTTTAGTGGCTGTTTTAATTATTCGCATATGGATCCTAATGAGTTTTATGATGTAAAACTGGTGTAGTTTTGAACTTCATGTGCTTATACAAATGGAAAATATTATGTAGAATCATTGAAACAAGTGCAAACTCGGTAAAATGGAATTGAAAGTCTTACTGTAGAATTGACCCTGTGAAGCTTTACGCGGGGATCGTTTGGTCCATGGCCCTCTACGGGGCGCCGGTGTGGGCGCCGTCGCTGCAAAAGCGACCGGCGGCCATCCTGAACGCCTGCCAGAGGGTCATGGCAATTCGGATGGTGCGGGGATACCGCACGATTTCCCGCGAAGCGGCGAGCCTTCTGGCTGGCCTACCACCGTGGGATCTGGAGGCAACAGTCCTTGCACACATGCACGACATGCGCGTGGAGGTGCAACGCCGGGGTGAAAGTCCTCTGCCGCGATAGGTCGCGGCATGGCGGACAGAGCTCCGGCGGGATCTCATGGTGGAATGGCGTCAGCGACTATCGCAACCCAGTGCTGGGCACGCCACAATTATGGCGATAAGTCCCCTCTTTGAGGCGTGGCTGGAAAGACCTCACGGCGTCCTTACCTTCCGCATGACACAGGTCCTCACCGGAAATGGCAAGTTCGGGAGGTTCCTGTTCCGAATCAAGGCGGAAGTGACGCCCGGGTGCCGCCACTGTGCGGAACGCCCGGAGGACACGGTGGAGCACACAATCGCGGTGTGCCCTGCTTGGGCGGAGCATCGCCGTGCCCTCGTGGGGGTGATCGGCGGCGGAGACCTCTCGCGCCGAGCCTTGGTCGAGGCCATGGTCCGGAGCGAGGAGGAGTGGCAGGCGGTCGCCGACTTCTGCAAAGCAGTAATGCTCGCTAAGGAGGAAGCCGACCGCATCAGGCAACGGCGCTCTCGCCGCCGCCGCCGGGATTCCGATCCCGATTTCCAGCCACCGTAGGCGCGGGCTTGCGGACAGTGAGCAATGGGTAGCTCGCTGTCCGGCCGTCCGGTAACCGTCCGGACCAAGCCCAAGTCGTCGACGGCACGCGCTGTTCCCGCGCGCCTCAAGGAGTTGTCAGCAACAGCAGGGGCCCAGCCGGGTCGAAGCCTACTGGGGCCAGGGTTATCCGAAAGGGCGCTCGAGCCCCGGTATGAAGGCTTGAAGGAACGGGATGGGTTTTTTAGTCAGTAAGAGTCTGACACTATCTCCCGCTCCGCCCAAGAGCGGGGGTTGTCATAAGTTGATTTTTCCCAACGAAAAAAAAAAAAAAAAAAAAAACCCTGTGAAGCTTGTCGAGTAGGCTGTCTTGATAACACATTTGCTGCCAAATAGTGAAAAAATATTAGAATATTATGTTAACTTGTAACATAAAATAATTATTGAGAAAGGTCTCGATTTATCATATAATTTATAAGTATAAATTAATATAAAAATGTCATAACTATGTGCGTACACATATTTTTATTTATTGTTAGTTATAACATCACCTTGGACGCGTCTGTAAAGATGTTAAATTAATAAATAAATGTTACATCCACATTCTAATAGAACTTAAAGTTCCTGCAAACACTAATTTTTTTCTATACTTTACACACACGGCCTCATCAACTGAATAAATTCACGTGTAAAACTGTTTTTTAAAACCTATTTCTAAAATAAATATCAATGGAAAAAAGCCGACAGAAAAGACAAAAAAACTTCTACTATACATATGTTGTGCGGCTGTGCGAACACAAGATTTGCGGCTCAGCAGGACTGGAACCTCATTCTTCGCAATCTATGCATTGCCTTCCCTTAGTCTATGGAATACTTATAGGTAAGTAAAATTTCGCTTCTGTGTCGACCCGTAATGGCCTCTCAAAAAATATCTCTGCCAAGATTTATAAGTTTCGAACTCAATACGAAAACATACCGGTATAAAAGTAACTTTTTATTAAACTAGTTTCTGAACTGCTTCCGACGATCGCTTCTCACAATAAAATTATATTATTGTACAATTTTGAATACTTTTGTATTTACAATTCACTTTCAAACTGTTTCTTAGTTATTATTGTATGAGTTCAGAGAGAGCATGCTACCAGGCAATACCAATATTCTTATATGTCACAAAATTCTTCCAATTTCACATACCTCTAATATTAAATAAACTTTTTCTGTAAGTTTGAATATACTTTTTGCCAAATATGTAGCTATCATCCCGCGACTTCTTTCATATAAAACTTTAACCCCTTTTTCTTCATTCACATTGAGTATACTTTTATTGGAGTGCAAAACAATGAAGTTTTTGTAAGTTGGGAAATCATCTAACGACATCTCCCGCCCTTGGGCGGAGCGAGAGGTCGTGTCAAACTTTAACTGACTAAAACCCACTCCTATTTCTTTTGTTGCCTTGCATTCCAGGACCGGGTTTTCCTTTCAGAAGCGAACCCATGGCCCCAGTAGCCAGTAGGCTTCGACCCTGCTGGGCCTCTACGGTAAATCAGTAAGGTGTGTTTCGAGTTTGCAGTTTCAGTTCTCTATATCAAATTATAGTGTGACACTCCGGCCTTATTATTGACCCTACTGCAAATTATATACACGAAGTAATAAGATTTTCTAACAAGAGGTGTTGAATCAACAATCTCCATATCTCGACTGTTTCTTGTCATTGCGAAAAACGTATGAAGAATACAGGAAAGTCATAAATATTTCTTGCGAAAAGTGTGGAGACATCTTAGTAAAGAGATTGTATATACGCAGCTCCAAGTGTGTTCCATATTTCTCCAAGTGGCCAGTCTGATTTATCATTATCGAAATAAACAAACACAAAAGATAAGGGAGCAGGATGATGATGGCAGGAAAGCGAAGTGACACGGGCCGTATTATAAGAGGTTTCAATGAGGGGCGCCGGCCCGGCGCGCAGCGGGAGCGCCGACCCTAGTTCTCCTAATTAGAACCGTCTCCTTAATTGACTTGTGGACACCCTCTAATATTTTACTATAACCTTTTGGCCACACACTTGTGGTTATTGATAATTTCTAACTTAGTTTAACGAAGCTTATTCAGAGCATTGATCTCGTATAGTGTTTGGGAAAGATCGAACGATCCGGGTATCGGGAATTGCGGGCGTTTTCCGGCCACTGTGGCAGGCTCGCGGATACCGAGCAATGGGAGCTCGCCGTTTGATAAGGACCAAACCCGGGTCGTTGGCGTGTTGTGTTTCATGCGCGCCTTAAAAAGCTATAATTAAAATTGTTTGGAAAGCTTTACCGCGGTTCTGGTAAGCAAAGGAGAACTGAACAGGAACAGGGGTAAGATATAGTCAGAAAAAGTCTAACACTAACTCTCGCTCCACTCAGAGCGGGAGAAATGCGATGTTTATACCCCAAAAAGAAGGAAGACCGTGGAGTTTTGAAACAGAGGTGATTTGAAACAATACTGATTTCTGCGATACTAAAACCGTTAACGAATTGACAACGTCGCGACTCATACCTTTTCGCTGCCCGCAAGAGGACCCCCCCTCTAGTTCGCATCCACGACTTAAGTGCGCGGTTGTTTCGTTTTGGTTATCACGTCGAAGAAGTTGCAAAACGTAAACTTTTATATTTTCTCACGTCAATGTTTTGATAACGCATTTATTTTAACTATGACTATAAGCTCAGTGGAGTACAATTTATTGTTAAAAAATATGTAATACTATTTTTGAATGTTATATTTTAATAAGAATATTTAAATAACTTCTTTCTACTTTACAACCCTTAATTTACCTATCCAAAATTCAACGGCTTCAACTCACTTTGATCTTGTTAACTCACCGCGGTATGAGTGGAGTTGAAACAATGTGACTTGTTACGTTCAAGTAGCTGTTTCTCTACAGAATTCATAATTCCACGTTCTTTGCGTTAGCAATCTAAAAGTATAAGAAACTAGCTTTTGCCGGTGGCTTTGTTTTTGTACACAAAATATAGTCTATGCCACTCAGAAATAAAACAGCTTTCAATCGGTGAAAAAAAAAGGTAATCAGACCAGTACCTCCAGACTTCACCTGCTAAAAATAAAAAAATAAAAAACTACCTCTTCATAATATTAACGTAGATAAGCTCTGGATTGGTTGTGTTTATTGAATTTTGCGCATAAAGCAAAATGTCAAAATTGTTTCAGTTCCCCTCGATTTTCACTACTTTACCTCGGAAAATACGTTCAGATTTCAAAACCGCTTTTTAATTCTCTAACCAATATAAAGAAAACACAAAAATCAACCGAACAAATAAATAAACGTGTAAGATTTATTCCTTTTAAGCATTGGTACAGTTTGATTAGTTTGTTGGCTGGGTTTGTGTTGTTTCAGCGCAGTGTGCGACTACACGTAATGGTTGCCAAGTCGTTCCGTGCATGTAACCGGACAAACTTTTGTTTTTATTGTTTCTGACTTGTGAGCGGGCGGTAAGAATTTCCAATAAATGTATTAGCTAGAATATTATTTATTTGCTGAAAAGTTGCGAGAGCTGACTGTATCTAGACTTCGTGTTAATTGCTTAGGTTTCTACTTTATTGTTTATTTCGCTTCGAGTTTTCTCCTTCGCTCGTAAGTTTCATCAATAGCCTTATGAACTGCTGGTTAGTCTGAACATAATTTTGTACACTTTCAATTCGAAGTTAGGCTTTGCTGGCATAATATGATTTTTATTTTTAGCTGTTTATTTAACCGAGTAGTTCTTACGTTATTTATTTTATTATTTATGTATCACCACGTTGCCTGATCACTTAAAAAAAATCGTTTGAATCCTGCGGCGGCGTGGCGCCAAACCAAACCTTTTGAATTTTTCATTTCGAGTGCAAGCAAAAATGAACTTAACGGTGGTCAGGCGGAAGTGTCTTTGATGGTACTTACACACAGGGAAACAAAAATGAATAATACAATATAAATAATATGAGTATAAGGGAAATGCTTATTTCTACAGAAATTCTTTCGAACAGACTTGCGAAAGGATAAAAGATAATATATAGACGATAGTGTGTAAAAACAGAAGATGAAGAGTACCTACCTATGTGAAGTCGTAAACTAAAGTAGGTATCATAATAAACTTACAGCACTTTTGTCAGAATTAATATTCTGGGAGAGCATATTTCAGCAAAATACACGCGCTAATAGAGAGGCAAATAGGTCATTAATATTCGAGCAGAAAAATATTAATGTCTCATACTTGTTGAGGAGGGAGGGGGGGTTTTAAAGCCTCCACAAGGCTATTTACAATACGTGTTCTAAGAGTGAAAAAACGGTTCGTTAATTCCTAAATGATTACATTACAATATCGGAGGTCATTAGACCTCATTATACGTTCGTGTTCGTGAGGCGAGGGCGAACCATTGTGGTGGAGGATGTCGAATATTAACAAGATTTCTGGACGCCATCATCGCTTCCTGATTTGAAGAGGGTATAGAGCCCAATGAGGCGCCTCCCCAAATGTGAGGGTTGCGTGTGAGCTGCTATTATTTCCGCCTTAACCTCACCTTGCTCGATATGGGAAGGTCGATAGAGAAACTTACGAGGAAATTTGAGGTCGTGACCTTGCTATTCATATGATATCGACTTTCTCATAGAAGCTATTCGCCACTGTAAAGTACGGGCGTAAAAAAAACATGAGTGACAGATAAAAGGTCTACACGTAATTTTTTGGTCACGATACCTTTAAATATAAAAGATGAAATACCACTCACTGTTAATCACGAAATCTCAGAAACTTTAACACCTACAAACATAAAATTTGGTAGGTTATAGGGTGTAAACATCCGCTAAGAACGGATTTTCCATGGGATGAAACGGGGATGCAAACTTTTTATGGAGAAATCGACTTTCACGTGGGCGAAGGCGCTGGCAAAAGCTAGTTAACTATATGGTATGGTATTTTGTTGCCATGGATGTTTCTTTGATTTTTTGCGTGGTTTATTTGAAATGAAAATAAGATGGAAATAAAGTTCGCCTAAAACTTTTTATTACAAAGAAATTGGCGACTTTTCTGGTTTTTAAATATGTATATTTACGTAGGGGTTGAATAGGAAGCTGGTTCGTCGGGCCGGGTAGGCGTCGGGCGGCGGGTCTCGTAGAAAAGTTATGGGAGCGGCGACAGGCGGGAGCCGGCGCTATTGTGTCGACGGTGGCGGCTCATTTGGACCCGTCAATTAACTGCAATTAACGGCGGTTACGCGCCATTTGCGACCTGGCTTTGTTACTTCGAAGACCAAAATAAAAAGGTTATTCTAACTTTTGAGCGGCAGCGTCTATTTTCACCTTTTATTTACCCTGAAAAGGATGACGACAAGATTTTAACGAAATTTCACTTAGAAAATGTTGCGTCTTTCCTAAACTTAACTTTCTAATGTTAGAAAATAATGCGAATGTAAGTTTGTTGGTCACCATTTCATGTCTAAACTACTTAGCTGAGCATATATTTGGTGTAAGGGATAGCCCTCCACAAACTTTAAGGGCTTGCTCAGTAGACGAAGCTGAACAACCAACCACATTTTTTTTTCCAGTAAACGAAAAAAAAAAATCGGCCTCTCCATACAAACTGTCCAATCAAGTTTATAATTTTGTACGGTGAGGCGGATTTTATTTTTCGTTACCAAAAAAAAATTTTGTAAAGTTAGTAGTGACATCTATGTCGCTACTAAAGAACTAGAAATTTAAAATCCTGCAACACGCTATCAGAGTTCTCCACGCGATTAGAACTTATACAGCTGACCGAAATCAACTACCGGACAGTTCGGACCAGACACAACCTTCGTCTAGTCGGAGAATCCTCCCTTGTCAACGTCCCTAAAAACTATAGTGAGTGAAGCCGCGGGCTGAAGCTAGTATTTTATAAAAGTTTTAATAGCGTTAATAGCTGTGTGCAAAGACTACAAGTTTAATAAAGTTGCAATGAGTTTAGCTCTAGTGCATAGGTACAACTTTGGTCAATGTGATTAAAGTTTTCATTATAATTTGGAAGTAGCGCTTCGTGGCTTAGTGGGGGAAATCACCCGTGCAGCGTACTGCGTCGTGAAAAGTACGGGAACTTTATTAAGAGAAAATAAGGAACTGGGTAGAGGATTAGCAGCGAATTTCATTGGTACTTAAACCAAAACCTGGAATAGAACTTAGAAAAATTCTTGCGCTAGAAGCACTTATTTTGTGGAAGTTCTTCCGACGCTGCGTCTACTGAGCTGTTCAGCAACTGATTAAAACGATTTCAATTCAAATTCTCTGTACATTTGAATCAAACATTTGTTCAACTGCGTCGATATTTTATATAAATAAGAGTAATAATCTTGGTTCTTAATATAGACTGTCATCCATTTATAGACATAAGTTATTCAAGAGTAGAGTGTTGTATTTGGACCAGACGTCGCAGAAACTCTCTCCACCGAATTTGGATTCAACAAATTTGCAAATGTAATCAATGTTTTGATTCAGCTTGTTATGGAACTAACTTCGCAGTAGATGTACATTCCTATTTATGCTTGCAATATCTTCGTGATATACAATTTCATTTTAAATAAAAGTAATATAAAAAAGCAATATCTTTACATACATATAAGGTATATTTCGATCATGATAATATCTGACACGAAAAAAGTTAAATTCGTTAAGTCTGAATTTTGCTAAATATTCGCACTGAAAGACATCTGTCTAACTGAGATTTTTACGAAATTAGTCTAGACGCATTGTAACGTGTCAAGCTAAGTTCTTTGGTCTCTATGCTTTATATACTGTACTAGCTTTGTTTTTGTAGGTGGTAATCATTCAATGACTTTTCTCACTTTAGGTGGAGCGAAAGGGCGTGTCAAACTTTTACTATCTAATAATAATAACTCTGGGAGTTGGTTTTGACTCCTCGTACGCCTTCTGAAGGTCCAGAAGGCGTATGAGAGCCACTAACCACTAGACCTGTTGGGCTGTTGGCCTGTTGGTGTTGGTTGGTTGTTGTTGGTTGTTGGTGGTTGGGTTGGTTGGTGTTTAGACTGTTGGTCTGTTGACCAACAGTCTAAAACCACACCCGTCCTCCAGTTGACCTTTGTATTCTAGAAACACAGGTTTCCTTTTCAGAGATTCACCAAGCTCCTAGCCGGCATCGGTCTTTGCTGTGCTTCTCCCTATGATTTGTTGACATTTCTTTGAGTCGCACTTTAATTATTTTTCGCTATTTAAAAAAAAAAACCGATATCGATTTAGTAGGTATAGTCTGTCGAATAAGTCAACCGACTTGGGAATTTTGTATAATATTTAATCATTTAAAAAATACTTATATTCGATACTTTTCATCAGGTTCTTCTGTCCGAACAATGATTTCTATCTCTTAAACAACCTTGATTATTGAACCCGTGTTGATTACATCAGATTTCATTAAATCCTAATAATTACCGAAGTCGTTTAACTTATTAGACAGACTATAATCAGTAGCCGATTCTGAACATACATACTACTTTTAAAATGTTTGTAATGTCGTATGTTACACAACATATATGTCACTCAGTGACATAGTAGCATTCAATGTGAATGAATGAATGAATTTTTAAAATCGGTCTAGTCAATTCTAGTCACTCTAGTAAAATACAAATATTTTTATCATTCTACAGTAGATTATTTGAACAAAATATATGAAAATAAAAAGTTATTTTTTACAAATTCATGCTGACGTCTCCACTGCTCGTCGATAGAAGTATGTATTGAATAAATAAATTCAAGAGACTGTCTATAACAATTAGAGCTAATGACTGGTATTAAATATCAATAGAAGGCAGTTTGTTTGCTATTACGACTTTCTTCAAATAAGTCAAACACTTAACAGTTTCAATATTTTATTTCAGTTTTCAAATGAAGCTCATTCGTAGAATTACAACTATATTATAAGCAGATTTGAATATTTACAGATAAGCACTCCATGTATTTAATACTAGCTTATTCCCGCGACTTCGCTCACGTAGGTCTTCTCACAGGAACCTCGTTTTCAGGGATAAAAAATAGCCTTCAACATTCAGAGATGTGTCTTTCTAATAATTAGTTTTTTTTTTGGATTTGGATTTTATTTTCGAAGCAACGTCTATAATTTCCTGCTGCAGCAATTAAATGTATATTCCTTTATAATATGAATCCATATCATCATTGTGGGGACCTACGTAGGGTAAAAACCCAATCACAGTAATATTATAAAGGCAAATGTTTGTGAATGTGTGTATGTTTGTAACTTCTTTACGCTGAAACAGCTGAACGAATATGTATGAAATGTGGCGTACTAGTAGACCATGTTCTGAAATAACACACAGGATACTTATTATCCCGGGAGTATGTTCCCTTGGGTCAATTTTATGGCGTCATCATCATCATCATCATCATCATCATACACTTTCACACTTTTTTTCTGACCGCTCGCTCCCCGCGCTTAGCTACCGCTCACAGTAGCAAGGTCGTGAACGAGTCGTATTTTTCTTCTTTTTTTTTTCTAGCCGTTGCTGTCCCACTGCTGGGCAAAGGCCTCCCCCAAGTCTTTCCAAACTTTCTTCTCCTGCGCCGTCTCAAACAAGTCCTTGCGGTACGCGTCCAGATTATCCCGCCACCTTTTTCTAGGCCGACCGCGACGGCGCTTTACTTCAGTAGGGACCCACTGTGTGGCGACGCTCGCCCAGTGGTCTCTATGCATGCGGCTGACGTGAACGGGCCGTATAAACAGAAAATTAGGTACTTAAAAAACACCTTCATAAAGGTTACAGAATTATAATTGTTACATGTTGAATTGGTAACAGAATAAAATATGTAACACTTATAACAGTGTTTTCACACTTATAAAAGTGTAACCATAACATATCTGTAACAGATATAAAAGTGTTAACAGTATTAATAAGTGTAACAGGTAAACGCAGCGTTGCCAAATTTGGAATTTGCTTATTTATGGTACTGTGCAATTACTTATACCTACAGCTATACTAAAACTGATTATTTCAGTTACACATATTTACACTTATTAACACATACTACTACTACTCACACTCACACTTCTCTCCTCTTTCTTCCTTCCTCTTTTTCCTTTTTTCTTTCTTTCTTCTTTTTTTTTTCTTTCTTTTCTTCTTCTTCTCTTTTACTTATTTTTTTTTGTTACACTTTGATTTGGCAAAATTTATTAACACATATAAAAGGACACTTTGATTTGGCAAAATTTATTAACACATATAAAAGGTTACAGTTTCATTAGGTAACATTATTGTATCTGTTACATTTAAAAGTGTTTTTCTGTTAAAACTGTTTTAAAAAACAGTGTTAAAACACATTATTACGGTTACAGTTTGAGTCCCTGCAGAAAATGAAAAAGCAAAAGATCCCAGTCATCAGATCGGTACGATATTTGTCTCTATTCTAATAAATCTTAATTTATTAGCCAGACTTTTCTTGCCCCTTTCATTAAAAAGAATTAACTAACTTTTACTTTTTGAAATGAATTACTTATTTTAATTACATTGAAAATACGATATTTGACAATTTTAAAAGTCGGGAAATTAAAATTTGAGATAAGTTTATTCTCATTATAAGAATTAAATTCAATGGATGTGGCCCGACAAAATTATAGAGAATATGATTTTTTTAAATGAAAAAGGATTTGAGTAGCTTTTTAAGTGGTTTTATATTTGGGTCCTTTAAGTCCTTCTGGTTATTTATTAAATAATTGGGATTCTTCCTAAATATTTTTTTTTTGTGTAGATTTATAAAGTCTAATTTATGCCCCAGTTTCAATTTGCGTTTTTTATTAATTATTTTATTTATTTACTTATTTGCTGACATGTAAAACACTGGATATAAAGCATGCATTAAAATTTCATGACACAGTATTAACATGCACCCTGGAAGGGCACTTCTTTTACGTAAGTATAAAATTATGAAATTACACAATATTATATTGATTCTAATTAAATAAATTATGCTAATCATTAGTCAATACTTAATTACATTTTCAAATTAAATTATATTAAATAACTGTCAATTAATTAATTCATTTTAATCATTTATGAAATGTAGTATTAGTCATATATTTGTTTGTTTCATATTTTGCATGTTCAAAGAGTAACTGTTGGAAACTCATAAAGATGAGGAAGTCATAACACTTTTAGTCATAGTGAGCAGATTGCAGTAGGTTATATGTGTAATGGCTGTTCCCCGTAATTTATAAAAGTAGATTGTATATGTATATGCACTTTGTATATGTACTCTGTGCGTAATGGAATGAGGGTCGTAAAGTTGCAACCCTGGACACAGGAGCGATATCTAAGTGCTTTTAGGCATTGTCGTTGCTAGTTTACAAAGTTTATGGAATGAAATATCGTATAGGTGAACTTAGAGTGTTTAGGTCTATTTTTATAAAAAGAAGGTTCTGTATTCGACTGAATATACCTATATATTTTTTTATGTGTATTCACCAATATCTCTGTCAATTCTGCAGCTCATTCTTTGAAGTTGGTCCCATAGAATCATGAACTTCGTAAATATGGTACAGAACTCCTCATAGGACAGCAGAACCGTCGTATCATGTAAAATTACTTTGTTTATACGTGTATTCCATGACAGACTGTAAGAAAACGGGGAGGGGATATATCGAACTGATTTTAATTTTATTAGATGCACTATGGCTATAAGGTACCTATTTAATTTTGACTGATTAGTACTTTTTAGTGGGGGTACCATAACTAAGAAGAGTTAAAAAAAATACAATAAAAAACGCTTAATATAAAAAAAAAACATTTTTTTACAAAAAAAAAAATACAAGCGACTATATAAAATAACAGTGAAAAGTGCAAAATACCTTTAATTGCAGAAGTCGGTGTTTCTAAATAGTTTTGTCTCTTCGTTATTAAATCACCGACTTCCGAAATTAAAGTTATTTTGCACTTTTCAGTGTTTTGAAATCGTTTGTGTAGGTTTTTTTTTTTATAGCCACACTTTATACTAAAGCGGTGTGACTGGAATTAACCTTCAAACCGCAGATTGTTTGGTTGTGACAAATGGATAATTTTGAAGCAACAATAGGTTTAATTTTTACAAATGAGCGCTCTGAGACCAATGAACTGGGCGTTCATACATCAAGATTTATCAAGAGAAAGAACAGATGGAGCCGTGATAATAATGATAAAAGATAGGGTGTATTAGACACCGACGTGTATTACGAGATGGAGACTGACTGAGCGATTGTCCAATTTAGAGTCGTGACAGACCGTAGCCGTACGATGACGCACGAACTATGCCGAAGACGAAACGTCATCCATCACCCGCCTAACGAATGCTGGATACATGAGCGGCGTAACTGAAACCGCTATGTATCCGGCATCGATTTCACTTGGTATTTTAATTTTGATATGGGGTCTTTGAACCGGGGGCGTTAGAGAGCGATCCCTCGTGACATATGCTATTAGTTATGATAAGCTACTGCGTTGAAACTGATTTTTATAACATTGACAAAACCAGTCAAATGAGGTATAGGTATTCTGTGGATGACTAATTTTCGAGGAGTGTTTTTAGGGTTACGGAACCCTGAAAACACTCCTCGAAAATTGGGTAGGGACCCAAATGGTAACACGGGAACCTATTACTGAGTCCTTTCTGTCAGTCCGTCTATCAGTCTGTGCATCTGTCACCAGGCTGTATCTCATGAACCGTGATAGCTATACAGTTGAAATTTTCACAGATGATGTATTTCTGTTGTCGCTATAACAACAAATACTAGAAACAGAATAAAATAAATATTTAAGTGGGGTTCCGTACAACAAACATGATTTTTATGCCTGTTTTGCTACGGACGGTACGGAGTCCGAGTCCCACTTGACCGGGTTTGTTAGCCATGCACACTGCTTTAGCTGAAATCCCACCTGTACCATCTTGATTACAAACATAGTAATACTCCACACGTACATTGATTTACAATACATTCTTCAGCTATATTTACCAACTACGTATTGAATAGGTACACCATTAAAATTCCCTCGCCGTGACTCCACCTCGTAAAAGAGATTGCCGACGTGGCTAGAATATCAGTCGCGGTGTACAATCACAAACCTTCAGTCAGGAACGTAGACAGGCGTGGGCGAAGAGGCCTCTCGCCCGTGGCCTCACACCCAAAGGGCCTCGAGCTCGCGAGAGCTCTTTTAGAACGAGGGATGTTTTAAAGGTCAGGTTTTTATTTCGTTGTTAAAAATCATCAATGACAACCCCGGCTCTTGGACGGAGCGGGAGATAGTGTCAGACTCTTACTGACTAAAACCCCAACCTGTTCCTTCAAGCCTTCATACCGGGGTTCGAGCTGTCTTTCAAGACTAACCCTTTTTTTTTTTTTTTTTTTTTTTATGGTGGGAAAAAATCATGCATTGACATCCCCCGCTCTTGGGCGGAGCGGGAGATAGTGTCAGACTCTTACTGACTAAAAGACCCACCCCGTTCCGATAACTTGAGCGCCCTTTCGGATAACCCTGGCCCCAGTAGGCTTCGACCCGGCTGGGTCCCTGCTGTTGCTGACAACTCCTTGAGGCGCGCGGGAACAGTGCGTGCCGTCGACGACTTGGGCTTGGTCCGGAAAGTTACCGGACGGCCGGACAGTGAGCTACCCATTGCTCACTGTCCGCAAGCCCGCGCCTACGGTGGCCGGAAATCGGGATCAGAATCCCGGTTGCGGCGGCGGCGGCGATAACGCCGTTGCCTGATGCGTTCGGCCTCCTCCTTTGCGAGCATTACTGCTTCGCAGAAGTCGGCGACCGCCTGCCACTCCTCCTCGCTCCGGACCATGGCCTCAACCAAGGCCCGGCGCGAGAGGTCTTCGCCGCCGATCGGCCCCACGAGGGCACGGCGATGCTCCGCCCAAGCAGGGCACACCTCGACTGTATGCTCCACCGTGTCCTCCGGGCGTTCCGCACAGTGGCGACACCCGGGTTCAAGACTAACCCTGGCCCCGGTAGGCTTCGACTCAGCTGCTCTTGCTGACAACTCCTTGAGGCACACGGGAACATTGTGTGTTTGACCACTATTCCACCTGATAATAAGCGACAATGTGGTCAGACACTGGTTGCGACAGTCGCTGTCTCGGTTTTGAATTTATGAAAGAAAAAGGCCTCGCTTCGTGCACCTTCGCCCATGTTTAAATTAGTCCACTCCTACGCCTCTACCTACAGTCGTCATACGTATGCACCTCATGTCAGCGTTTTCCGATAAAGTGTTTAGACTTTTGAACATGCTGATTTTCTTGAATTGACATCGACGTCGGCGGCGGCGGAGACATTTATTACTGAGCTTGCGGGAATTTATTCATAAATTGATTTGCGATAAAGGGATAATTTTATTTTGATGGTAACACAGTTTGATGGATGACTTCCCTTGTACTTGTTTATTCATATTCTTTTTCGTATGCTGTCTTCGTATGAGGGGTGGTGTCGAGTTCATCATTCATTTCAGGGCGGTTTATATAATATGTTGCTTCTATTATATGAAGTTATTGTTTTGGTTGCAAACCAAAACAATAAGTTTTGGAAATCAATTGTCACTTTATTTATTTACGTGACGTGATATACAATTCCCTGACCCATTTCCTTTTATGACGATATCCCAAGCTTTCTTTATTGTTGATATATAAACATTTAAGTATGTTTTGATCGGAAGAATTGAAAAGGGTCGCAAAATAACCAACAAATCAAGAGTCGAAAATGGAGAGCAAATGGGCACGTTCATAATGCGTCCACAGTACTCATTCATTTCCGAGTTGACAGGAAAAAATATATATGTATTTCCGTTGACTGCATAACAATACGGCTATGTACACACATTGGGAATAAAGAACAGCCAAATGGATGCGGTTCCCGTTGTGTGTGCTGTGTATACGTGCGCGATACAATCGTGAGCGCGCTTATTGTCGCCGGGAACAATATTGTGCACCTTGCGGTAATAACGACCTGCCTTCAGATCACAGCCTCTGTTGTGTATTGATTCTCCACACTTGCGGCCGGTTTGGTAAAGAATTTTATTTGAAATGTCCTGCAAAAACCTCATAGCTCCGGACTTTAATCTTGAGCCGATGATGATGATGATGATTTCTTTGTAATTACTCGGTAAAGCACTATTTTGGTTTCCATTAAATTCAATATTCGATAGTAAAATAATCCATTACGTGATCTACATACAAATTAGAATCAATTATGTTTGCTACGTTTATGAGTGTTCAACATACAATATGTAAAGGCTACTTACACATAAACACCCTATCTACATAACCAGTAATTGCGTTCGGAACATGTACACTAATGTTATAGCGTCTATAAAGGCGTTAGGCTGCGTCGAATTGATGACTCCAGGATTATTAATTACACCTAACTAGACGATAGTACGTAGCAGACAAAATGGCAGTTTTGAAACTTTAAATAATTTCTGACGCGTGTCAAATTGTCTGTCGTCTGTTACAATAACTTCGCAGTGCGTGGCTTGACAAGCCGCAGCTTAATCAGGGATTTGTAATTCTAACTAGGGTTAGACGTCCTTGCCTCGCTCGCTTTAATTACTAGCAGAGAGTAAGCTTTTTGTTCATTCACTTAGCCGCGCTATGATTCGTTTCAGTTAATCTGTATTCATGAAGTTTGACGCTCAGTCCCGGGAACTATCTACTCGGCGCCACCAAAAAAGTAATATGAACACACAAACTTCTTTCTCGTATAATTTATGAGCTGACTTTGCATTATAATCCCTGGCTGATGGCGTAATAAATTGTGAGATCAATGTGCAATAAATCAAGATTAGAGCAGTTATCTTACGGTATCAGCAATAAATTGATAAAAACATAGTGGTACCTGTAGTACGCTGATAAAGACTTTGATGTACGGTACGAGTACAATTCAAGTAAGTCTCAGAGCTTTTATTTTCATTGAGCGAGCTTTCATAGAGTTCGTTGACAGCTTAATACAAATTCAATGTTTATGGTATCATACTCCAGCTGGTGGAGTTCCCTGAAATCTGATCTTGACTCCAAGGCTTCTATCATTTCTGAACGAGTAGTATTTCAAAGACATTTGCTTTATTTTTGTCACACGGGCGCATTGAGAGCTCATTTACTAGAATATTCTGTAAAATAGATATGAGTTTTATATTTCACTTAATAGATACTTTTATCTTTATGATCGAAGTTTTTAGTAATAAATACATCGTATGGCAGCAATCATTTACATATGTAAAATACATTTTATTTTGCACAATTTTTTATTTTATTTTCTTATTCAAAAAATCTTAGAAGTTGAGTAGACACCATAGGTAGGCGTTTTGGCGTGTAAGTGCCATGTAGCCCACAAAAAGAACTTAATTAATTAGGGAGGTATGTATATTACATGTATAATATACATACCTCTCTAATTAACTACAATCCCCCTAATTAGCTATTAATTCTCTATACAATAGCTATATAATAAAAAAAAATTGTATTAGATATATTAAGTATAGATAATAAAAGAATATATTGTAAAATTTATTATGTAATTTATACGAAAATGTACCTCGAAAAAGGCGCTCTTAAGTGCAGTATCGGTGGAACTCATTAAAAACTGCAAAGTGCAGGTATGTGGGCATTGGGACACTCTAACGTGTAGCTCTGAAGTGTACTGTGGCTGTGTATCGGCAAAGAATTATGGGAATTTGCCCCAAAGCTTAATAGAGAGAATATTTAAGCTACTAATTCGGCATTGTTAATGTGTTAATAACAACCATAGTTTTGAGGTAGGATTCAACTAACTGAAAGTGTCCTAATTGAAAAAGGTTTTTAAGAAAGACCATTTCTAACAAAGATTTTCTCAAATATTTGTCTGTTTGGAGTTTAGGACTCAAATAGTTAAATAATTCGACAGATATGTTAAGTATTTTAATGACTAATGACTAGATAATTATACACTAATGGAAATAACTTTGAAGTCGAACCTTTGTCTCTAATGAAATTTTGCAAATAGTCTTTTTGGAGTAAATTATTTAACAGAATATATAACCAATTAACAAAATAAATATACATTTATCATATTCATAAAATGAGATTTACAACTCGCAACTCTGTAGCTCTTCTCGTATCTAGAGTATAGAAAAATCGTCAGCCTACATTCTATTCGTCTTGAAGCGATAGTTTACATCAGAGCTGAGATGCAGGTTTAACCTTTGGTGGACACTTAAGGCCGAAAATGCGGAAAGCGGTCGCCCGCGCGGTTCCATACAAAAGTGCTCAATTGCGGGTACCCTAGCGGACACCCATCGCTGTGAACAGGGCCTCGTGCACGTTTTGCTATGATACATTAAGTTCTCCATCGACACATCCACATGCACATTGTTAAAGTTGAACTGGCGACACTGCGCAGGTAATAATCCAGTTTCCGTGACGGGGACCGTCGCACATGACACAGGCGCTTTATCACGTGACGGCTGCCTGTTGCAGGCGCCCGCTTAACGCAGTTTCGGCCCTTATATATTCCTGTTTAAAAGTGCAGTATTAATAAAATAGATATGTTTTCATTGATGAAACATCAGAATTTAAACGAGTGTTTATGACTTTAATGTATCCATAATCAAGAGAAGACGATATTATAAAAAATGTTCTAATTGAAGAGATCTATCCAATGGTATAATATGTCTATTCTACTATAAGAAAGCTAAGTTACAGCCAAATATAATGCAGTGAAAAACAAAACAATTAAAAATGTAGGCTGAAAAATACACCACTGTTCACACTATATAGGTATAGTGTGAAAAGTGGTGTATTTTTTCAGCCTTTGATATGATGCCTTTAAGATACAATAAACAATAGTCTCTATTAGTGATGTACTGTGGTTGTCTTCTCCTTTTCGAATCGATGGTAAACTCGTTAAACTGTTTGAATCCAGGACCTAAACCATGACGTTTAAAAAGTAAGATTGTTTTAATCTTGTTTCAGTGTGGGTAAGAGATAGAGCTATATAGGTTGTCTAGCGCCATCTCTTACCCGCACTAAAAAAAGATTAAAACAATCTTACTTTGAACATCGTAGTAACCCCGCAGTAGGTGGCTACATTAAGAGGGTCCCTTTCCACTCATCTATCGTCAACATCGAGCAGAGACTCAAACTGTAACCGTAATAAAGTGTTATAACACTGTTTTTTAAAACAGTTTTAACAGAAAAACACTTTTTCATTACTCATACTCTGAAAGTAGGTCTGAAGTTGCCTGAGGAGCGGGCTGAAAGTGATACTTTTCATCCCTAGGGAGTTTTACTTTACAACTGACAGCTGTCAAATTATAAAAAAAAACTAGTTCTATCTTCACATTTCTATTGAACCATGTTCCAATTTTCCATACAGCCATTCAATTACAGCACGATATAAAATTGAAATAACTTAAAGACAAGTATTAATTAAATAATGTTATTGATTTATTTGTTCAACTATTTCTTTAAAATACTTTATTATTAAAAGATTACAATTAATTTCAAATTTTTCATTAATGAGGCTGAATAGCTGGCCGGCCGCAGAAAAAAAAACAAAACCAAATGGCGGGAAAATGGCAATCAGTCGTTGGTTTTTTCGAGTTTTGTTTACGTTTCCGTACAACAGAGATATGTATTAACACATTATGTTTATCAGATTAAAATAATGATTTAACACCTAATTTCATAAGAGAAGAGGCTTAAGCAGTAGTGGAATACCTTTTACCGCCTAAATCAGAAGAAAGATACCTACTTAAAATCATAGGTACGACGACTCAGGTTTTACAAACTTTTTATTTTATTTTTAGTTTCCTCGTATTCGTAATGAAAAGCACAGTGTTTACCTCGGGTTGAAAGTAACCCAATTAACCCCTCGGATTAGCGACCTCGCTACGCTCGCCCGCCAACTCCTTCTCGGGACGAAATGAGTTACTTTCACCCGTAGTGTAACAATGTACTATTAAATGTAACAGATACAATAATGTTACCGAATGAAACTGTAACCTTTTATATGTGTTATGGAGTGCAACCGAATCAAACTGTAACCTGTTTATATGTGTTAATATGTGTAACAGAAATAATCAGTTTTAGTGTAGCTTTGTAAATTGTAACTTTGGCAACGCTGCATTTACCTGTTACACTTATTAACACTGTTAACACTTTTATATCAGTTACAGATATGTTAGGGTTACACTTTTGTAAGTGTTTTGGGTTAACACATTGAAAACACATTAAAAAGTGTTACATATTTGATTCTGTTATCAATTCAACATGTAACACTTATGATTCTGTAACCTTTATAAAGGTGTTTTTAAGTCCCTGACATCGAGTATGGTTTAAAAGCTTGTTGCTTCATCTAACGCAATCCAACGCGATATTTGATGAAGAGGTAATGCAAAAATAGAGAGATGCCTGAAAACTCTGTTGCTATTCGGTAATTCCGAGATTTACTTTAATGTTTCTCAAAAGTAGTTCCAGAAAATATGTGTTTTTTTAAACCCTTTAAAGTTTTTTAGAAAAAAATGTCGTTATTCAGAATCTCGATTAAATATGAAAGGCATAATGATGTACTTTTTATATCTTTAATATGAGTTCATCATGGAGGGCCAAAGTTGACCTAAAATAGCAGATTTTCAGAGGTCTTTATTAGATTAGTTTAACACAAATTTATGATTTCTATAGAAGGCTAGATAATATCCACAAGATAGCTGTGTGTCCAAAATGTCTAGAGAAAAATGAGTAATAACGTCATAATCACGTTAAGGCGGTTGTATGAAAATATGCTTACTTCGAAAAGGGCGCTCTTAACTGCAGTATCGGTGGCACTCATTAAAACCCACAAAGTGCAGGTGTCTGGGCACTTGGGGGCCACTCTAACGTGTAGCTCTAAAGTGTACTGTGGTAGCGCAAATGGACACTTCTATCCCTTATATTACGTTGGGGCCAATCTTAAGATGAGAGGCACACAATTTACGTTACCACTTAAAGCGACCAAGTTAGGGCTCGTACAAACGAGCGGCATTTAGTTGACGGCACTTTGTTGACAGCAGATGCGAGTGAAGCCGTCGATGGATGGCGACGTTTTGTGTCATAGCAGTCGTGGTCTGGGCTCCTTTAGTGCCAGTTACACATAATGTATATAGTTTACTTCTCCGTTGCTCTTTTTTTATAATTTTTAGTCTTGTAATTCAAAACATAAGCTTTATGTCAATAAGCAATTGCAAATCAATTCCGTCACTGAAGCTCATTTAGTGGATGTGCGGCGCTTACGCACTTTCGTCTTATTTTCAGTCGACTGAGAAAATGGCGGAAGTGACACGCTACAACTGGTTGATTTTAGAGGTTTGAAATAGCGGCAGACCATGGTGAATGGGCTGCATTGTAGTATATAATAGAATTTATTCGACGCAGGCAATACAATAGATAACTACACATGCCAAATAAACATGTTTTCTTTCTTTCATTCTTTCTTAATTTGACTGGCCTGTTGGTCTAGTGGTTAGTGGCCTTGAACTGATTTACCGGAGGTCGTGGGTTCGATTCCCGATTGAGTATGATCATTTGTTCTGTGTCTGGGTGTAATTTATCTATAATAATATGTATGTGTTTAGAAATATATAAGTATGATTTTCAGTTGTCTAGTAATCATAACACAAGCTCTGTTTAGTTTGGGACTAGACGGCTTTGTGTGATAATTGTGGAATATTGTATTATACATTATTACATTATATTAATATTTATTTTAAACTAGCTTTTGCCCGCGGCTTCGTCCGCGTACATAAAAGACCTTCTCCCCCTTTTCTCACTTTTTTTTATAAAAAAATTAGCCTATGTCCGTCTCCAGGATCCCAACTATCTCTGTACCAAAATTCATCAAAATCGGTTCTGCCATTTCGGCGTGAAGTAACAAACAAACAAAGCAACAAACTCACTTTCGCTTTTATAATATTATAGTAAGAATTTCAAGTTTCAAAAAATATGTTACGACTTTACATTGGAGCTGTATCGATATATTATTGCTCGAGACTGCACAGATTAGAGTTGATATAAGTAACACATTAGCTAATAACACAGGATTGGCGTCGATCAATCAGATCGTCGCTCATTCGGAACGGAATAAGGGCAAAGATTGTGGCTTCGGACGAGGGTCACTAACTAAAAATAAATATTTAACCCCAAAGAAAGGTTATCCTATTTACTCCGGGCTTGTGTAATTCCATTCTCAAATCCCACTCTTTTACCTTATTATGTCGTGACCGTAAATGGGGATTGGCCCTTCTTTGTTGTCGGTACATAGGAGCTGAATGTTTTGTATTTCACTTTGTCTATATTCTGTACAAACGTACGACAGTTTATTTTGTTGTTAACTAGCTTTTACTAGAGGCTTTGCCCGCGTACTAACAGAAGAATATGCCAAGGTAACGTACTCTCGGGATAAAAAGTATCATATGTGATATTCGCCGTCCGGTAACTGCCAAGTCGGCGACGACGGCGCGCACTGTTCCCGCGCGCCTCAAGAAGTTGTCAGCAACAGCAGGGGCCCGGCTAAGTCCAAGTCTACTGGTGCCAAGGTTAGCCCCGAAAGGTAGCTGAGCCCCGGTATGAAAGGCAAGCAAGAACAGGGTGGGTTTTTTAGTCAGTAAGAGTCTGACAGTATCTCCCGCCCGCCCAAGGGTAGGGGATGTCATTTGGATGGATTTTTACATATTCCATTTGACATGTCAGCTGTTTAAGCGTGAAGAAATAACAAACATATGTACGCATTTACAAACTTTCGCCTTTACAATATTAGTGTGATTACTGCGATAAAAGACAAACAGAAGTTCACTGTAAACGTTTTATTTGTTTATTTTGTTCTTGACATCTGCATTTTCCTTATGAAGTCACCAACATGTTTACCACCCACAAGATTCCATTCCTTTCACTTCTTTATTTTCGGAGGAAAACGCGCCAAATATTTGTTGGTAACACAAAAATGTTTTTCATGGAAAACAATGTCATTTGAAGCTCACCATAATCCTGTAAAAGCTTTGAACCAGCGCCTTGATATGGAAAGAGGGGAACGACGTATCAAATTAAATCCTCATTTTATTGTAATTTTGTTATCAACTTATCAGCTACTCAACGTAGGTGACAAACAAATGGAGGGTACTTGTATACTGAATTTTGTTCTCTGTACAATGTGACACGAAATTTGTCTTATATGGTATTACAACCGTATTACAGGTCATTATCATAATATAGGTATAATCAATGTTGAAACACGAGTCGTTGTCAAGAGCTTTTCGTGAATATTATTCTGTATATTTGAATATTTTAATGTGTATGAGCCATTAAGGACGTATTGTGTAGACACACGTGTACCTGTTGTTACTATGTGGAGTTCTTAGGGTTCCACACAACAGCAGGGGCCCAGCCGGGTCGAAGCCTACTGGGGCCAGGGTTATCCGAAAGGGCGCTCGAGCCCCGGTATGAAGGCTAGAAGGAACGGGGTGGGTCTTTTAGTCAGTAAGAGTCTGACACTATCTCCCGCTCCGCCCAAGGGCGGGGGATGTCAATGCATGATTTTTCCCACCATAAAAAAAAGGGTTCCACACAAAAAGGGTAAAAACGGGACCATATTACTAAGTCTCCACTGTCCGTCGGTCTATCACCAGGCTGTGTCTTATGAACCGTGACAGCTAGACAGTTGATGATTTTTTTTTTAAATATTTGGTGGGAAAAAGTCATCCAATACCAACTTCAGCTCTTGGGCGAAGCGGGAGATAGTGTCAGACTCGTACTGACTAAAACATCCACCCCGTTCCTTCTAGCCTTCATATCGGGGCTCAAGCTTCCTTTCGGACAACCCTGGCCCCAGTAGGCTTCGACCCGGCTGGGCTGCTGTTGCTGACAACTCCTTGAGGCGCGCGGGAACAGTGCGCGTCGTCGAAGACTTGGGCTTGGTCCGGACAGTTACCGGACAGCCGGATAGCGAGCTACCCATTGCTTACTGTCCGCAAGCCCGCGCCTACGGTGGCCAGACAGTTGATGATGCACTTTTGGTGACGTCCGCTATAAAAAGATATTACTAATAATAGTAACATTAAATAAATATTTGTGGGACAACAAACGTAATTGTTTGCCGTTTTTACTCGATATTATTAACGGCAACAGGTAGACGTTTGAAATATTCACATAATATTTAGTTGTACTTTAAAAATAAATAAATGAATTGGAACAAAATGAATATTTGAGAGAGAAAAAATCACGTTTGTTGTATTGGGGCGCCCATGGGGGATTTTGTTACTTACATATATATTAGTGTCTAATTTTGTAGTTTGTACGGAATCTTTCGAACGTGAGTCCGACTCACACTTGGCCGGTTTATTATACAAAATATAAATAAATGGTTCATTAAATCTTTGTTTCTGCGGGCCGGCTTCTAAAAAAAATTATATTTAAATAAAGGCTCAAAAAAGTTAATACTGTTTGTATCCCGAAATTGCACTCAATTTAGGGAAATATTGTAGAGGCTATTGCATTGAATTAATGATTGACGATCATTATGGTAAAAAACTACACATAGGTAGTAGTTTCTAGTAGCAATTGATAAGAATTATAAAACCAATTATTTCAAATCGTGGACAATTTTGAGATTTCGTTTTGTTTTTTTACTTTTGACCACACAAATATGATCAGTATCGAGTACGGGCAGAGCCCCATTTCTTTTTGTACTAAAAAAAAATACATATCTATACATTAAAAACATACTAATCATAATAAGTCTTATAATGTTCTCACTGACTGTTGGGACTCAGGCCTCCTCTCTAGGAGAAGGTATGGGCCATAATCCACCAAGTGGGCGCAGTGCAGCTTTTTGGATGTCATATTGCTTTGATTTTTGGTTCTTGAAAATGCCGAGTTTTTCACAATGTTTACCCTAACCATTTCGAGAGTAGTGATGATGAAATAAATTACACAAAGTAATTCGCCTGGCTGGGTTTAATTCCGCGACCTACAACTCATACTGTTCTCCAAAACAATATAACTTCCATTAATAGCTGGGTGGAATAATGTTACAATAACATTATTATTTGTTTACCACGTCCGTTCATCGTAGCGGTTCCCTGTCGGATTGCCTAACAACACAGATCGTGATAAACTAATAGATAACGAGCCAATTCCGAGGGGACCTTCCCAGCTTCAAGCATCTTGTGATCCGCTACGGTCAGCAACGAAAATAACTTACATAGTCCGAAGTATCAGCAGATTTATAAATTAGTACTTCCTATAGTTTTACGATATTAAAAGTTCTCTGAGTTTATCTATAGAGCATTTATTGTTTTTAATAAGAATTAATAAATTATTCTTGTATTTGACCACTGTAAAAAATACAAAATAAATAATGAAAACAAAAAATGAAATTAAACGTAAATATTACACAAAGAAATTAATAAATAAATAAAATGTCTGAACTATTGAAAAAAGGAAGTGATGCTAATTAGTGATGGGCAATGATAATAATCCGGTTAATATCATTTGGCTAATAATCGATTAAAACCCAGTTAATAGCCATTAATAGCAATTATGGATGATAACCCTGCTATTAATGTTATTTTAGTGATTGAAATTTCCCTCCATGGTTTTCAGGCTTAGGACTGTCAGATTAGACTTCATTTTCATCATCTTTGTGGTAAATAAATGTGCAATTTAAAACTAATCTGGCACATTTAAAAATATTAATATTTTATGATTATACACACAAACCAACAACACACGAAAAAGGACTTCTTCACCGAAACATATCAGTCGACGTACTGATTCCGGATTCGGTTGGCGTCGCTGTAATGCAGTTCATGCATCTCTTTCTGGCATGAATAATATTAGCGCCAGAAAGATATAACACGAGAAACGGGGGTATCTTTCTGGCGCTACTAACTAATCGCTCGGGTATTTTCGATTGTCTATAATTTACCTACGTCGTATTCACAGAAAAGAGCTAATAAGTAACTTACTTATTGTACCTTACATTTTTACGTATCGGTTAAAATTTCGCGCTTGACCGCTATCTCACCTGATGGAAAGCGACGATGCGGTCGACGATGGAACGCGCTTACCTAGAAAAAACCTATTCACTCTCGACTTAAATATTCCCGGGTTGTAGCTATCAGGAAACAGTCTCCGGCAAGGAATTCCACTCCCTAGCTGCACGCACAATGAAAGTGTTCCCAAAACGTTTGGTGCGTGTAGGTGGGATATCCACCAAGTACCGGTGGCGCATAACCGTACGTCTGGTAGTCCGATGATGGAACGGGAACGGGCTAGGTAGAATTAAGTTATGCAATTCTGACGCACACTCTCCGAAATGCAACCAGTAGAAAACCGACAGGCTAGCGACTCTGCGTCGATGCTCAAGACTTTGAAGCCTCGACTCGACGAGTGTATCATCGCCAATTATCCTTCTGGCTCGCCTCTCAATTGCCTCAAGTGCATCAAGCTGGTATCAGGCAGATCCGTCCCAAAGATGAGAGCAATACTCCATACACGATCGAACTTGAGCTTGATAAAGTTTCAGCAGCTGTTCCGGCGTGAAGTACTGTCTGACCTTTGAGTTGAGCCTTTGCTTCGATGTATGGCCCAAAGTTGAGTGTTGATGTCAGCTTAACACCAAGAAAGTCAAGATGGTCGGTTATCGGCACGGTTGCACCCCGGAAAGTTGGAGCGGGGCTGAATTGGCTCCTTTTAGCGAAAAATAGACACGCCTGGGTTTTTGCAGCATTGAACTTGACCAAATTGGCATCGCCTCATTCGGAGACTGCCTGCAAGGACAAGTTCAAGTGCTCAACCATAGCCTCTCGAAGAGACTGGATCTGTGACCTACTAGCTTGCACGTTGGATATGTAACTCTCGGCAAAAGTGCTGTCATCTGCATACTCAAAGGTACCGGGCTTGAGCAGATCGTTTATGTGCAGCAAGAATAATGTTGCCGAGAGTACTGACCCCTGAGGGACCCTGGCATTAATAGCCATTTGACCGGACAAGCAGCCATCGATAACCACTCGGATGGACCGGTTACTCAGGAAGTCTGCGATCCAACCACATAATCCAGCGGGTAAACCGAAAGATGGAAGCTTACTAATAAGGCCCTTCGTGTCAAACCCTATCACAAGCCTTCAAGATATCGAGGGAGACGGCAAGCGCTTCCCCGTGCTTCTCGATGGCCTCACTCCAGATGTGGATGGCATACGCTAGAAGATCTCCAGTTGACCGATTACGGCGAAAGCTGTATTGACGGTTGGTATCCTAAGGGATATCATTAGCTTCTAGGTATGCCAGGAGCTTAGTGTTGAGTACACGTTCCATGGTCTTATAGAGAATGGACGTTACTGAGATCGGTCACTTTTCATCCTCAAATGAAAGCCTAAATAGACGTGTCAGGATCGGAGACAATTCAGGCGCACACGTTCTCAGAACAATTGCTAGTATCCCGTTTGGACCGCTAACCTTGTTCACGTCAAAGCTACGTAGCACCCTACGGACGTCCTTCTGTTGGATGCGAATAAACGACTTATTCGTATCGTAACCATCAGGGTGAACAGGGGTCGCGCGTTACCTGGATCTAAACGCGAAGATTCCGCGAAGAGTGAGGCAAACAAGTTTGCTTTCTCCTCAGCGGTATGTGCCAGCGATCCATCGGGTTTCAGCAGTGGTGGTAGTGGAGGGCGGCAGAAGTTCGATTCAACCGACTTAGCCAGGGACGAAAACGCCTTACTACCCGCAGGGTATAAAGCTAGTTTGTTCCCGATGCGGCTAATGTGGTCGAACCGAGACCTCCGCATCACCTTCTTGCAAGACTTGGCAGCTCTGTTGAAAGCTCTCTTGTTCTGGCTTACGTCATTCGTATTGTGCATACGAGCATCGGCCCATACCTGATATGCTGCGTGCTTGAGCGCGTTAGCGCGATCAGACTCCGCACCAAATCAAGGGCGAGTTCGACCAGACATGGCTACGTCGGAGAATGGAATATAGTACTCCATTTTGTTAAATCAAGTAATTAATTAGGTAGATGGTTAAACCACAAAGCGATGTGTCAATAGTAATTATGGTTTTTATAGTATTGGATCTCTAAATTTACAAAACTGAATTTCACAAAAAATGTGTATTTATTTTATTATTAACACTTTTTCACATACAAAAAGTGAAATTATATAAAAAGAATTACAATACATTGAATCACACTGCGTACACGCACCCAATTTATGATCACACCCACAGATTTTAGACTTAACAAAAAAAAAGCATTTATTTTTTTAACAAAACATTAATAGCAGGGTTATCATCCATTGGACGGCTATTAATGGCTACTTATGGATTATAATCGATAATAACTCAAAGCATCCGGCTATTAACCCAACACTAATGCTAATTAAAGGAAGAGTTAATCGTTTATCTATAGAAACTAATATTATAAAGAAAAAAGGTTTGTAGAAAACTTTCTATTTTTAAACTTTGTCTAAATAAAAACTTGAAATAATTTAAAAACTCGTTCATCAGTAGAATACTTTATCACTGAGTGATTTAAGAGAATTCATTTTATAATTTTACGCGGTCGAAACCGCTAGCAGAAGTTATAGTTATTATATAGGTAAGGTAACTTCTAGAAGTTCAGATTCCTTAGAAACAGTGAATAATATTTTATTAACATTCAAATATGGTATTGGGCTAATAGAATGCTAATAACTGCACGAGCTTGTGAAGTGAAACAAGAAGAAAATCTAAGCCATCTCAAAGCTTCAGCATTCTTTCCTTATTTTGCCACATGATTTTTGAAAGAAAGAAAAATGAAAGAAAAACCGTTTATTTACGTAAAAAGACGCAATCTTAAAACTAAGTAACAAAACATAACATTACAGCTATTGATAGGGAAGATATGCGTCTCCTCCACGCAAAACGGCCGAACGCTCAGCATAAAGCGGCGGCCTCACGTATAATGCGTTGAGCTCACAGCGCTGGTTTTCAGCGTGGGCCGGTCGCTGTGTCGACATAAAGACGGTGCAGTGAATTAAAAGATGTGTATGGATATTTATAATATCAATTCCTGCCCTTGTTATTTGGGGTAGGCGCAGCATGTTTTTTTTTCTTCAATTCTGCCTATTTAATCGTCACATTCGTCACGCTGTCGCTAATTCCCTTTTATTTCATATACTCTTCACACAATCCATTCATCCTTTCTTTGGCCTCCCTTTCCATCCATAACCTTATTAATATACTATTATTAAATTATCCAAATTCCGACACGACCTACGACTTTCGGCGCAGACTGTACCACCGACCTCTGCTACCCAATCTGATAAAGGTATGTTTACTTATACCTAAGTAAACATGTAACTGAATTGCAGATGACGTCACGTCAATTTACATAAAATGTTGGTACCGTTTAGGGAACACGGTTGTTATTTAATTACCTACGTAGGAACGACGCGTCGGTGTATATCAGTAGGGACGTAGGGTTGCTAACTCAGTTTAAAATTCAGTTTTCACTTTCCAGTTAAGGTCCTAACTCCCGATCTGAAACCCGGGGCCCTGAGACGAAGGCAAAAATTGTAGTCAGTAAAGGTCTGACACATCCTCTCGCGCCGCCAAGGACCGGAAAATGTCATTTGATGATTTTACAATTTCCAAAAAAAAAATCCAGAGCAGTGCCATAAAATCGGTAACGGCTAGGTCAGTAGGTTTGAAAAAAATATATGTTTATTACAGATAAGCAACATATGAGTTTTTTGTATGAATAATAGTTTCGCCAAAAAAAAAAATTACAACATAATAATTTTGCGCTTGTTTACCTAACCCCTTTCAAACGACTTTGATCTTTGGAAACATTAAAAATTGCTGGTCAAGTGTTCTTTAGAATGTAGATAGCATATAATTATGTAGATCAATCAATATTTTGCAAATAATTTTCTTTGCGAAATATTGATTTTTAAAGGTCATCGAGCTCTACGTGCGCACAGGCGGCAGTGCGAGTATGTGTGCTTTTAACTTCGGCCAGATATTCAAGTGACTATACGCCTTAAATGCCAACTTATTGACACATACACGTATGTGTGCAATTAGCTGCTGCCAGAAGTTTCACACGTGTTAAAGTAAGTTTCTCCATAGAAACTTTGGATCCCCGTTTCATGCCTTTACAGGTTGAATTTCAAAATATCCTTTCTTATTCTTTGTATGCCTGTTAATAGAAACCTCTGTGCAAAATTTCAGCGTTCTAAGTCTAAAGATTTAGGTTGGGCATTGATGAGGAGTGAGTGAGTTAGGAATTTGCCTTTCATATATACAGTTACTTATATACAGTACTTTTTATAAGTGACTTTTTTTTTGGTTTGTAAAAATCATCCAGATAACATCCCCTGCCCTTGGGCAGAGCGGGAGACAGTGTCAGACTCTTACTGACTAAAAAACCCACCCCGTTCCTTCGTTGCCTTTCATACCGGGGCCGAGCTTCCCTTTCGGAAACAAACCCTGGCCCCTGTTTATAAGTGACTTGCTTTTGCCCGCGGCTTCTCCTGCATACATAATATATAGCCTATATAACTTAGGAATAAAGCAGCTCTCTATCAGTGAAAAAAATTTCGCAGGAGATTACCTCCTGCAAACAAAACTCTTTATAACACTAGTGTAGATAAATCATCAAATTACTTCTCCCGCTCGCTGGATGAAGCGAAAGAGATACCAGACTTTTACTGACTAAAACCTACAATGTTTCTTCAGTTGTCCTTAGCGAGGGTCACGGTAACTATTTCGAACAATATCGCAGCCCTGGCATATGTAGATATGCCACCGGCGCTGTCTGAGTTAATTACTGAGGCCTAGACTAACTATGACATGATTCTCAGAAATGCACCAACGCGAACAGTCAGAATAATAATGAGATTTTCCTATTGTTTTGTTTTATTAGTTAAGCTCATTAATAATTGGTTTAAGAACAGAAAAATTCTTCATTAAACGTTAAAAAGATGGTCCAACAGTTGAACATTTCAAGTATAATAAAAATTGCAGAAGAATAAAGTAATTTTTTTTTATTTACTTATGTTTTTATTTGTTCGTTAAAATAAATAAATACATCTTAACTATTAAATATTATAAATAAATTGGTAAAAAAATATAAATACACACATTAAATATGCGCGGCGATTACTTTACTTGAACCCGAAGTACGGCTAGTATCCGGTTACATTGTTAACACCGTGACAGTCCGGACTAAGCGTTTCGCCTCGTCATTTATACCACATAAATTGAAGAAACAATTTGTTTTGCGTCGCCAAAATTACCAGTCCTGTGAGTTTTGCAACTTGCAACGGATATGTTGTTGAAATAAAAACTTTTTATAGGGAAATAACTGTATTTCCTTAAAAAATTTGTGAATGGACCAAATCCAACAGTTGTAATGAAAATATGAAATTAAAAAAAAAATCCGTAAGGTAAAGCACAACCCATCTATCTTATCCCTTACTTAGCGGTAGGTATTCGTACATGATTTTCAGATAATATTTTTTTTAATTTCGAGAGTTGTTATTTTAGAGATCAAATGTCCGTTGTTATCATTTCCCTACGAAATATTCAAAAATACACATCGAGGATGTAGAATTATTCCGACTCTAATTCGGGCCATGGTCTGGAGCCAAGGGGAATGGGAAGCGGCCACAGTGGTTGCAGTGTGACTCTGGAACTCTCTGCCACAATCTCTTTGCGACAGCTCTTCTCTGAATGTCTTCAAGAAGAAAATTAAAAAGTACTTTCTTTCATTAATTTTAGTATGTTTCATGTCATTAATATTAGTATGTATATTATAATTATATATTAGATTTAGTTACGTAGGCTTATATTGTATTCTGGATCCTACCTAAATATTTTTTCCCTCTGAACTTCAAAAGTTTGCTGGCAGAAAACACATGCTCGCCTTTGTACATAAACTGTTTGTATCACCGTGTACTATTTATGTTTTGTTTTGCGTACAATAAAGAATTAAGAATTTTAAGGCTGATGCCTGCTAAGGCTATGATCGAAAAAGTTAGCGCCGTCCTGGAACGCAAAGGGCATCTGAAAAACACAGGAAGGTTTTAGTCAGTAGAAGTTTGACTCGTCCTCTTACTCTACACAGATTGAGAAAAGTTACTTAATAAATTCCTACATCAAAAAAAGATAACATTATTAAAAAAAAAAAAAAAAAAAAAAATTTATTATCATTAAACTTTAATTTCTATAAAAAGTATTTTATTTAAACATGATCTCGTGCCATTTTTGGGTTAGCTTCTGGTATATGTTATATGAAGCGTTTACACAAAACACAAAACATAGCATATAACATATTACACGGTAATATAGACAGGCCATGTACAAAGGCGAGCTTAACTCAACAATGAGTTTTCTCCCAGCAAACCTTTGAGTTACAGAGAGAGAACATATTCAGTTTACTTGTCTGATGACCGCAACCCAATTATGGAGTTTAGGTACCTATTATCTACAAAATAATTGGGTTGTGGAGGTCATTTATGGATAACTAGTTTTGCCCGCAGCTTCACCCGCGTACATAAAATATAGCCTATGTCACTCAGAAAATTTTTCAGCAATCGGACCAGTACTTCCAGACATTACCTCCTACAAACAAACTTTACCTCTTAATTTTATACTATTGTAGATGTCGACAATTTCCATAGTTTATTGCCGTGTAACAAAGATTTTAATATCCCTGCATGAATTGCTACTTCCTTTTACTATTCGTTAACCCAAACCTATTATTAAAACTTTTACAGGGGTAGATGCTTGCTCCGAACTAAATCAATTTTCACCCCGGCTCTGTTTAACTTTCATTTTACTTTGAAAATCTATTAAACGGTCGTTTATTCAACTAATCCTAGGTTTAAGTAACAGAACCATAGAAACGCTGACCAGGCTGTTGGCCAGCGTTTCTATGGTTCTGTAAAAATTGTATAAGAGCTTCACGAGCGGCATGTTGCCATCGGCAGAGATAACTGCAGCCTATTTTTTTTTGTCGGTGGAGTAATCATCCATTGACATCTCCGCGCCCTTGGGCGGAGCGGGAGATAGTGTCAGACTTTTGCTGACTGAAAACCTACTCCTGTTCCTTCGTTGCATTTCGTATCTTGGCCGAATCTTCCTTTCAGAAACAGACCCTTGGCCCCAGTAGGCTTTGACCCTGCTGGGCCAATACAGTTTGCTGACAACTCCTTGAGGCGCGCGTGGAACAATACGCGTCGACGACGTCTTGGGCTCGGTCTGGGTGGTTACCGGACGGACGGACAGCGAGCTATCCATTGCTCGCCGTCCGCAAGCCCGCGAGCCGTCGACCTATAGTTTTTTTTTTCTGTGGGAAAATCGTCTAATGACATCCCCCGCTCTTGGGCGGAGCGGGAGATAGTGTCAAACTTTTACTGACTAAAAACCCACTCCAGTTCCTTCGTTGGGTGTTTTTAAAGAGCTCACACTGGCGCGCCATAAAGGGCCATGGACCAAACGATTCCTGCGTACAGCCTCCAGTAGGAGGCGTCTGGACCCCCAAGGTTGAGCAGGAGCCGCTTGAGAGCAGCCCCAGTCCGGTTCAGTTTAGGAACCAGACGTCGGAAATGCTCCACGAAGTTCCACCAGCTGTCGAGGCCGTGGAAACACAATCGACCTATAGTGACCCTTGACACACACGACGGCAGCCGCTGATCTTCAAAGTTGGAATGCCGCCGTGTGTATGAGCTCTTAATCTGAATTTGGTGTAATTTTTAATCCATATAATCAGTCCGTGCGTCACTACGGAGTGCCAACTGAAAATCAGCGTTGGGTTTCTAATGCCCAGCAAATGCTGAAGTGGTGACCCTTTCGGTGCGGGCACGCTCGGCGCACTTTGTACTTTAGCTCTTGTTTACTTTGTGTATATAACCGTTGTGCTGTGTCTGTACCGAATAAAAGTATTTCTATTCTATTCTATTCGATAATGTTGCCATAGCTGGGTTGCAGAATTCCTATCAAGGAGGGGAAAAGGCCGCAATTCACTACGTGTGCCAGTGTGGGTTAGTGGATGTCAGATGTCTTCGAATTTTTGCCTTTTCGCCGGGCCTTTGCCACTGGCCACTATTGTATCACTCTGGGCCACCAATGCTCTACAGCTTTAATCCATGTTATCGTAATAAAAAAGGATTGAGGAGAAAAAGAAAAGGAGAAAAGATTAACTTTCTTCATTAGTCTACTCAGTCAAGCCAAGTTGCTAATCTGCAATCGTCAACGCTAGCAGAAAGTTTCAAATGTACGGATATGACGTCGTCTCAACGCTCAGTCACGTGGTCAGAACAAAAGTTTTGGCAGCGCGGCGAACTCGAAGCGTTCGGCGTAAGCGAAACGGTTGTAACTTGGCTAGGGGGGCAGGATAGACAATTTACATCAATGTCAAAGTTTTTAAATATTTTTTTCCATCAGTCTATTATGGTCCACTGCTGGGTAAAAGCCTTTCCCTATTCGTATCGCCCCACCCGACTCTCAGCCTTTATCCAATCCGACGCAGCCATGTTTAAAGGTCGGTTCACCTAGCTCTTTTGTCTATGGGAGTTAAAAACAAAAGTTGTAGAAGTTAGTTTCATAGACCGAACTAAATAATGCGAGGACTGTTATTGTGTGCAAAACCATAACGTGATATTAAACAAAGTTTTCAGTTTATAATTAAATGCCACCATATTGTTTAGAGTATGTCCCTGAGCTCGTATTTGTCCTAATAAACTGTGCAAAACCTTTGATGGGTAAGTCCAAGTATTCCTTGACTGATTTTGTGTTTAGTTATTACGATTAATATTTAAGGCAAGTTTCTACTAATTTTGTACATTTTTGAACAAGCTGGCTCGAAAAAAAAAAAAAACGCGAATTAGACCCTAACATACGATTTCAAACGTGATTACGTCACGGTAATATTTGAAAGTTCGTTTTATACAATGGTCCGGCAAAAACAACAAATCTTGTATAGTTACGTACTACGCTTTTCTTTTTTAATAAAAATTAAATCGCTAAACAGGGCCGCGAAAAACTCTGTGACTACAACCGGCTCCTAATTGTGTTATGCTTATGTTAAATATTTCCGCGCCAACTCAGTGCAAAATATGTCTTTGTGCAAAAAAAAAACTTAAACATTTTTTAAATACTGCATTTATTGCAAAATAATTAGTTTTGAATTTGGTATGTATGGTATGTAAGTAATAATAATATCTAATTGTAAAATAATATAATTACATATCGCTGTTAAGGATAATGAGATAACCCGACCTGCCATTATTCAAATTAGCGTAATTGTGATTAACTGAGCACTAAAATGATAGATCTGCAATTAACACTGCAGTTAATTATGATACACATCAAACTGAAGATCACATACGTAATTGCGCGACATACACATGTAGTGTACGATCGAACAATCGGTTTTGGTGTACTTTCGGCAAAAAAACGAGTTTCGGCCCAGTTTCGTCAAAAATCAAATTTAGTACGGTTACATAAAGTCGTAACTTATTTATTAGGTAAAAGTTAATTTTGTTTCGTATTTACTTCAAGTATCAGAAACTGAATGATTAATATAGTAATTATAATTTAATATGTTATTTAAAAAAATATATACTTAAAAACCATCCGTCTTAAAAAAAAACTGATAGTCACAAAAATCGGTGTTTCTAGTATTGTTTATTGTTACTTTTCATGCTTTATTATTAGTAGCTAAAACCATATCTTGAGCAACATATGTGGTAAGTTATGGTATGATTGATAAAATATTTATTATCTACCTACTCAATTTACACATTGCTATGGGAAAGGGCGATGGAAAGGGCTATGCTTGGAGTTTCCTTGCGTGATCACATCAGAAATGAAGATATCCGCAGGAGAACCAAGGTAACCGACGTAGCTCGAAGAATCGCCAAACTTAAGTGGCAATGGGCAGGACACATTGCACGCAGAACGGATGGTCGATGGGGACGAAAGGTTCTGGAGTGGCGACCACGTACCGGAAGACGCAGCGTTGGACGGCCTCCAACAAGGTGGACCGATGACCTGGTCAGGGTCGCGGGAACCCGATGGATGCGTGACGCACAGGACCGGTCGTTGTGGCGACGCTTGGGGGAGGCCTATGTCCAACAGTGGACGTCTTTCGGCTGATATGATGATGATGATGATGATGGGATTGGAAAATGAAATAAACGTAATAGGGTTATCACGGAGTTATAAGACTACCTCTACCATGAGTTTAAAGCAATAGTATTTGTCGATACTCGATACCGACTACGTAAATATTTTGTATAGCAAATTTTGGTTCCGTAAGTGACCGCTAGAGGCGCTGTAAAATTTGTCATACAAAATATTTTCGTAATCGGTATCGAGTATCGACAAATACTATTGCTTTAAACTCATGGTAGAGGTACTGATATATCTAACAAGAACGCCCGTGATCCTAGAACACAGAGAGCAATTGAAGGACATAGGTGTGGTTTTAGTTAGTAAAAGTCTGACACGCCCTACCACTCCACCCTAAAGCGGGAAAAGTCATTGGATAATTTCCCACCTCAAAAAAAATGGCCGAGGTAACTGTTTCGCACAATTCCGCAGCCCACGTGTATAGATATATATTTTGTACGTATGTATTTTTCTGTTTCCAATCCTGAAACGACAGTCAGACATCATGAAGATTGACACTCGCTTAATCTCCAAACCTTTGTGAGAAATAGATCTTTTATTTGCTATATTTTCTGTCATCTTCTAAGTTTTGTTCAATAAAAGATCCCAGTATGTATCTATAGTCGTTTTCGAGTACAGTTGGCACCCGATATTCGTAGATATAAAGGTGCTATCTTAAAATTTATTGGTGCAACCATTCTATTTTATAGCTGATCTAAACGGATTCGTAGTTTTTAGTACGTCGTCTGTAGCACCCGAGATTTGGTCGTTTTTAACTAAACCTACATGACGACATGTTGCAAACTGGAATAATGGCCTGACGTACAATGCGTTCCAAATGAGAATAGGATCGCCTATTTTTTTTTTTTTTTTTTTTATGGTGGGAAAAAATCATGCATTGACATCCCCCGCTCTTGGGCGGAGCGGGAGATAGTGTCAGACTCTTACTGACTAAAAGACCCACCCCGTTCCTTCTAGCCTTCACACCGGGGCTTGAGCGCCCTTTCGGATAACCCTGGCCCCAGTAGGCTTCGACCCGGCTGGGTCCCTGCTGTTGCTGACAACTCCTTGAGGCGCGCGGGAACAGTGCGCGCCGTCGACGACTTGGGCTTGGTCCGGAAAGTTACCGGACGGCCGGACAGTGAGCTACCCATTGCTCACTGTCCGCAAGCCCGCGCCTACGGTGGCCGGAAATCGGGATCAGAATCCCGGTTGCGGCGGCGGCGGCGATAACGCCGTTGCCTGATGCGTTCGGCCTCCTCCTTTGCGAGCATTACTGCTTCGCAGAAGTCGGCGACCGCCTGCCACTCCTCCTCGCTCCGGACCATGGCCTCAACCAAGGCCCGGCGCGAGAGGTCTCCGCCGCCGATCGCCCCCACGAGGGCACGGCGATGCTCCGCCCAAGCAGGGCACACCTCGACCGTGTGCTCCACCGTGTCCTCCGGGCGTTCCGCACAGTGGCGACACCCGGGCGTCACTTCCGCATGAATCCGGTGCAGGAAACTCCCGAACGAACCATGTCCGGTGAGGACCTGCGTCATGCGAAAGGTAAGGACGCCGTGAGGTCTTTCCAGCCACGCCTCAAAGAGGGGACTTACCGCCATGATTGTGGCGTGCCCAGCACTGGGTTGCGATAGTCGTTGACGCCATTTCACCATGAGATCCCGCCGGAGCTCTGTCCGCCATGCCGCAACCTGTCGCGGCAGTGGACTTTCACCCCGGCGTTGCATCTCCACGCGCATATCGTGCATGTGTGCAAGGACTGTTGCCTCCAGATCCCACGGTGGTAGGCCAGCCAGAAGGCTCGCCGCTTCGCGGGAGACCGTGCAGTATCCCCGCACCATCCTTATTGCCATGACCCTCTGGCAGGCGTTCAGTATGGCCGCCGGTTGCTTTTTCAGCGACGGCGCCCACACCGGCGCCCCGTAGAGGGCCATGGACCGAACGATCCCCGCGTAGAGCCTCCGGCAGGAGGCGTCTGGACCCCCAAGGTTGGGCAGGAGCCGCTTGAGAGCGGCCCCAGTCCGGTTGAGTTTGGGAGCCAGACGTCGGAAATGCTCCACGAAATTCCACCGGCTGTCGAGGACGAGTCCCAGGTACTTCATCGTCGACCCGACACCGATGTGAACTCCTCCTACCGTTAGTTGGGAACTCATTGGCGGCGCGTTCCGAGAGCGGCGACCGTGAAAGCACATCGCCTCGGACTTGTGAAGCGCCACCTCGAGTCCCAACTCCTGGATCCTATCAACGACCATCGCAACCCCGCGTGTCGCTAGAGCGACCGCCGCCTGGTACGACTCTCCCTGCGCTACGAACCAGCGTGTCGTCTGCGTAGCAAACCACGCTGACCCCGTCAGGGAAGTCGCCGCGCAGCACGTAGTCGTACCCGATGTTCCACAAGGGTGGCCCTAGTACCGACCCCTGCGGAACACCGCACGACATCTCTCGACGTTTCCAGTCTCCCTGGTGACCGGGGTAGACTATAAATCTATCCGACAGATAGGCCTCGACCACTTGACAGAGGTATTCGGGCACCCGGTGGTACCGGAGTGCCCTCCGGATCGTACTCCAGGGCAGGGAGTTGAAGGCGTTGGCAATGTCCAAGGACACTGCCACGACACACCTGCCCCGGGACACCGCAGCCCCCGTCGTGAGGGCTCGCACGCGCATGATGGCGTCCACCGTAGAGCGCATCCTGCGAAAGCCGAATTGTCCGTCCGAAAGGTCCGGCCCCACCCGTGTTAGGCGCCCGACGAGGCGGTTTGCAATGACTCTCTCAAAGAGCTTGCCCACCTCGTCGAGCAGCACAATGGGCCGGTACGCGGACGGAGAGTCCGCAGGGCGCCCTGGCTTCGCTATGAGGACCAGTTTCCCCGTCTTCCAGCAAAGTGGGAACTGGCCCCTCTCCATGCATGCGCTGAAGAGCCCTCTCAGTCGAGGCCCGAGAGCCTCCATGGCCAGGACCCACGCCTTCCCAGGCACGCCGTCGGGTCCTGGGGCAGTGTTCTTGGCACTCAGCCTTCGCACCGCCACTCTCATCTCTACCTCGGTCACCTCTGGAGCATCGTCGTCGTCGTCGCAGAATAGGATCGCCTGTCATGTTGTGATGTCACGATTTACTGTCAAATCGAGAAAATAAATTTTAAAACATTAATTAATTTACAAAAAAAAAAAATAATTTATGAACTGTGAACGAAAAAAGTTTAATTAGAATCCAGTTCTTCACTTTTACTCATCTCTGAGTTCTTCAATTTTGCCAAAATTTCTTCGATTTGACAGTACGACGAGACGTCAAAACAGGAATCGGTCCTATTTTCATTTGCAACGCGTAGTACTTTAAGTATCTACAAACATCTGCTAGTGGCTTCGCTCGCAAAGCAGGTTTCTCCATACAAACTTTGGATCCCTGTTTTATTCCGTTTTTTTTTCGTTTTGTTTTTAATTATTAATGACAACCCCCGCTCTTGGGTGGAGCGGGAGATAGTGTCAGACTGTAACTGACTAAAAACCCACCTCGTTCCTTCAAGCCTTCATACCGGGGCTCGAGCTGTCTTTCGAAACTAACCCTGGCCCCGGTAGGCTTCGACCCAGCTGCCGGCCCCCGCTGCTGCTGACATTCCGTTAGGGGTCAATTTTGAAAAAGTACTAATATTGTTGCTCGACTACCTACATCATAAAAGGAACTCTTGTGCATAATTTCACGCTCCTAGTCCCAGTACCTAGTTCCAGCTGCGCGTTGATATGTTAGCCAGTCAGTTTTCCTTTTATATAAACAACTTACAGAAAGAAGAAAGAAAGAAAGAAAATTGCGTTTATTAGCATTACAAAAAACGAATTAAACACATGGTACATTGAGTAATGCCAAAAAGGCCTCAGCTCAGCATAATACCAAATGGTAACACTTACATACACTTAGTCTACACTAATATTATAAAGACATAAAGTTTGTTTTCTGTATGAAGGTAATCACTGAAACTACTAGTTCGATTGCTATTGTTTCTTAACTAATAACCGAAACTTATAACGGATTATCCGGAATAATTTAATATCCGTAACCGTATCCCAACCGGTATAATATTATTCCCAAACACCCCTATTTTTTAATTAGTACAATAAAGTAATGGGGCTCTACCCGTACCCGTTACTGATTTGGTACGTTTTTGAAATCAAAAGTTAAAAAAAAAATAATTAAAAAATCTCATTATAATTGGTAAATTCATATTTAAATCAATCATTCACTAGAAAATACTACGCGCAGTGTATTTCCATTTGGATCGTCATTTATTCATTCAAAATCAATAGCCTAGCTGTACCACAAATTGAGTGACATTTTATCGATATTATGTATTGAGACTTTACAATAACTACTTTATACAAGACCTATTAATCCCTATAAATGTTTTTACTAATAAAAAATATTATAAAAAATATGTTATATTTGTATCCGCATTCAGATCTGTATTTTTATCTAGTCTGGGAACCTTAGTCTTTATTTAATTGTGAAATTGGCAGGTTGGTTGGTTGGTATCTATATAATGTAGTGTAATAAAGAAATCTCATCTTATCTTATCCTCTTTTGTTGTTTTCTTCCTGGAAAACCTGCTTTTGACGTCGATCTAGTCTGATGGAAAGCGATGAATTAAATCTACGACGAAGTGAGCGAACTTAGTAAATGCTGGTTTAAATTAAATTGCCTTAAAACATCTCTTTTTCCGTGTATTTTATTTTCTTTTTATACTAACGACTTTTTCCACAAAGTAGAAAAGGATCTCAAGGGAACATACTCCCGAGATAAAAACGGAACACATAAACATTCTCAGGTACTTCTCAACACGATCATGGTGGCCCCCTCTTTGAGGCGTGGCTGGAAAGACCTCACGGCGTCCTTCCGTATGACGCAGGTCGTCACCGGACATGGTTCGTTCGGGAGTTTCCTGCACCGGATTCGTGTGGAAGTGATGCCCGGGTGTCGCCACTGTGTGGAACGCCCGGAGGAGACGGTGGAGCACACAGTCGAGGTGTGCCCTGCTTGGGAGGAGCATTGCCGTGCCCTCGTGGGGGCGATCGGCGGCGGAGACCTCTCGCGCCGGGCCTTGGTTGAGGCCATGGCCCGGAGCGAGGAGGAATGGCAGGCGGTCGCCGACTTCTGCGAAGCAGTAATGCTCGCAAAGGAGGAGGCCGAACGCATCAGGCAACGGCGCTATCGCCGCCGCCGCCGCCGCCGGGATTCTGATCCCGAGTTCCGGCCACCATAGGCGCGGGTTTGCATACAGTGAGCAATGGGTAGCTCGCTGTCCGGCCGTCTGGTAACTGTCCGGATCAAGCCCAAGTCGTTGACGGCACGCACTGTTCTCGCGTGCCTCAAGGAGTTGTCAGCAACAGCAGGGACCCAGCCGGGTCGAAGCCTACTGGGGCCAGGGTTATCCGAAAGGGCGCTGGAGCCCCGGTATGAAGGCTAGAAGGAACGGGGTGGGTCTTTTAGTCAGTAAGAGTCTGACACTATCTCCCGCTCCGCCCAAGAGCGGGGGATGTCAATGGATGATTTTTTCCCACCATAAAAAAGGTACTTCTCAAAGTTTTTAAAGGTAATCGGTTCAGGTTCTCGTCAAGTAGTAACTTTGACAGTCCCACAACGATGACACACCGTGTGTCCAGACTCGAGGTATCATGATAAATTGTTTATCGCGATTGATAGCTTAATTGATCCATTTGTAACATGATCTCAATGGCTTTGTATCGGCCACGGCTAATGTCATACCGATGGATGGGCGTGAATAGTTTCAACTTTCAGCCTGTCATGCAGGACTATCTAATGGTTTTGAGCATTATCACAATAGCCGAGTAATGTGACTGTTATCATACTTCACACAAAACACACAGTATGTTTGTTATTTCTTTACTTTCAAATGGCATTAATTCCCTCACAGTACTCGGGACCCTCACTGTGATTGGGATTAAAATTTAGCAGTGGTGGCCGAGTGGTAACGGATCCGAATTACAACTTGTAAATCACGGGTCCGAACCCAGCCAGGCGCAACATTTGTGTAATTTCTTTCATCATCACTACTTTCAAAATGGTGAAAACATCGTGAGGGAACCGGCATGTCCTAGAACCACAAAATCGAAGACATGTGACATTCCCCAATCCGCACTGGGCCCGCGTGATGGATTACGGCTCATTCCTTCTCCTATAGAGGAGGCCTGAGTCCTAGCAGTGGGAACATAAAAAGGCTAATTCAACATGCCACTTGCGACTTTAAGACACTGCTTTATCCCTAATCTATAGTATGTTCTCTTGGCATAATTTTCGGTTTTCATACAGCAGAAACCGTTGGCAGAATTTAGTTTGGTATAACGCGCATCATTTGTGAAAAAACAACGGTAGCTTTCCAGTGATTTTCTTGAGATATCGATAAATTTTATCGCTGTTAAAAAGTTGCGGATTATATAATTAGGCTATAGATACTCGTACAATTGGTTTTCTGGTTTTCAACTTCAGAGCCTTTAAAGGCTAATGTTTGCCTCTTTATATTGCTTTATATTGCTTAATTTGTGTAGATATGTAATGTTTTGGTAATAAAATGTTCACCACTATTTAATTTTATCTATGTTTACACGCATATATTACTTACATCTAAAAACGAATTTAAGAACAAAAGCATTGGAACAATGCAACCACGACGCGAGAATTTGTATTAATAAAAATTTGTCATGATCGCAGTTTAAAAAGGTCATAAGACTTGCCCTTTGTTATTGAAAGTACATTTGAACTTAATATGTCATTGAACTACTGAAAGGCACTCGATAAGTGAAACAAGTTTGCTTTATCCTTCGGGGTTTCAAGCTTAATCACTTAATATATTTAAGCACATGCGCACCCTTGCGGATTATAGGAAAACCCCTCCCCTCATCGGAGAGACCCCCGGCATCGGGATTAGCAGGACGACTACCAAGCGCGAGTTTCCTGACGGTGAGGTATGGGTAGCTCGTCGTCCAGCCGTCCGCTAAGGAACCAAGCCCGGGTTGACCGCGCGTAGTGTTACACCCGCGTGTGGCACACAACGCGCCGCGTCAGAGATGTCAGTATAATTTTAGGAGCCCGATAGGTTAGATATCTGCTAGGGCTGCAGATTGTTCGAAGAAGTTACCGCAGCACTCACAATTAAAGCCATCTGAAGGAACACTGTAGATTTTGGGTTAAGCGTTAGGTACAGGAAAGATCGAATGAGATCATGGCGAATGTTTGGTATATCGCCATGGTAACGGAAACGTGGCCGGAGCGCTAAATGGTGAGCATTTTTTCTTCAACACATGATCTGAATTTATTAACAGGCGCTACCACTCCACCCTCGGTTGTCGAACCGAGAAACAAATTGCGAAATAAAAAGTTTAACAAATAGACAGAATTGTGAACTCCCGTTTCGTAATATTCGCTTGGTTGTCAACTTAATAAACGGATTGAAACTCGAAATTGTTTGCTACGTTCGTAGAAGCGCACAATCACCTGCTAATCTATTCCCGGAAACGGAAACGGTTTAATTAATCTCTGGTTTCTGAAAGCCGATTAAATTAAATTTCGATTTTCGAATAGATTTTACAGATACCGATGCTGACAGTCAACTTGTCAGATTTTTATCAATCACTAGCTGATGCCAGGCGGTTTCGTCAGCGGTTGTAGAAGATTTTCCCAAGGGAACGTACTTACCCCCGGGATATAAAGTATCCTACGTGCTATTTCACGACATGGTCTACCCACAGGGGGTTGGTTACTTCTTTACGCTCGGGTACATCCTATTCGAGCGTGAAGTAACAAACATGAACACTCACTTCGCATTTATAACTTAAGTAGTAGAAATGTTAATAATAACCCCACCGTGTCTGACAAAGGCTGGAAAGTGGTTATAACTTAAGTAGTAGAAATGTTAATAATAACCCCACCGTGTCTGACAAAGGCTGGAAAGTGGCACTTTTTGTAGCTAGAACCTTTTCGGTAACCAAATTATTAGTCATCCAGATTTACATTTTACAGATACTCAAAGTCAAAATCAAGTTTTTTATTTCATATAGACCTACGTGGGCACTTATAAAACGTCAGAAGCTAGTGAACGGTTCGAAATTGGTCGTTTCCTATGGAAAAGAACCGGCAAGAAACTCCATGGTTACTCTTTTAAATATACTACATTTTGCTATTGATACTTGTCATTATTATTTCCTGTTGAGAGACTGAATCAGGCTTTTATAGATATATAGATGTCTTCCGATTTTCAGCAAAGATGAATATTAGTCAAAAAATCTTCGAGTCAAAACTAAAGAGTCTTGAACATCAACGCCGAACTGTTAGTCTGCAGTCGGTTTTATATCAGCTTCATATAGTGGAGTGTGTTTCAAAATTGCACAATTAAAAGCCCGAAGCCCATTCCATCATGCGCCACTGGTATGTAGTACCTAATCATCCAGTTAAGGAGTGGTATTCCCTACCCAAATCTGGGTTTCTTGATAGGTAAAATCTAGGGGTAGGTACTCACGTTAATAGCGTATTATAGGTCTAGGCAAGCCTGGCTCCATTGGCGACAACACCATCGCCTACCATCCGGTGAGGTACTGGTCAAATGTGAGCATAATAAAATTGTAGCGATATCTATGGCACCCATAGAATCTACAAATTGTGAAATCTTGCTTCGCGATATTCAGAGGCATAGCGTGGACTAATTTAAACGTGGGCGAAGGCACATGAATTCAAAAATGAGACAACGACTGTTGCAACCCGGTGTTTGACAACATCGTCGCTAACCATCAGGTGAAATAGTGGTCAAACGCGAGCCCAGCAATTATAAAAATAACCTTATTCTTAAAGAGCCCTCGCTTGTGCGTTTCTCCTCTGGGTGCGAGGTCGTGGACTAGGGCCTACTTCGGCCACGCCTAGCTAAGTTACTGGTAGCATTAGATATCTATCAGCGATAAAAACATATACAACATGAAAAATCCGAAATACCGGGTAGTTGCCCGAATCAGACATAACACCCGTCTGGTCGAAGAATCCTCCCTTTGCGATACGACGAGGTGAGTGGGACTTTACATTCCGTATAAAATAAAATAAATCAGGTGTAACTTGTCGTAGTTACATTGCCTGTACAATATTGATTTACAACGATCCATTTTGTGTCCAATAGTCTAGATCTAGATTAATGTTATTTTTCTACAAGGTTACGGCGATTACTCACCGTCAGCTGTAGTCTGCAGCCTGAGCTGACCAACTGCGATCCAAGTAAGATGGACGCTTCACTTCAGATCAGCGCAGTTTCCATTCATTATTATCGACTTTCGACATAAAAGCTTCCTCGGTGATTGATCATACAAAAGTTTTTGTGCAGCGTTGAAGTTGAAAATTCCATCAATTTTATGCAATGACATTTTCACACAATTTTTATATGAAAATATTTTTTTCATAGCAAGTTTTTATAGCGCGGTGTCTATGTGTACCTTTATAATTTACTACTCTCTATGTACCTTTATACTCATCAAGAATATTTCAAACGGTGAAGGAAAACATCTTGAGGAAACCGGCATGTCCTATAACCAAAAATTCTAAGACATGTGATATTCACCAACCCGTACTGGGTCTGCGTGGTGTATTGCGGTCCATTCCCTCTCCTAGAGAGAAGGCCTGAGTCCCAGCAGTGGGAACATTAAAAGTCTAATTATGCTAAGACCATTCTAAAACGCTCTAAGGCGATAGGGTTATCTGAGTTCATATGGCCACCTTTCGGTTCCATCATCAGATCAGCTCCATGTCATAATAATTTTGCATTGTCACCTGATTTACACAAGCATGCATTTTTTTTGCTCAATAAAATAGAGAAAGAAAAGAAAAGTGCATAAAATTAATTTACAAGACTAGCTTCTGCCAGCGGCTTCGCTCGCGTGAAAATTGTGAATCTAAACCATTCCCAGATCCCCTTGAACACACACAAAAAATTTCATCAAAATCGGTCCAGTCGTTTGAGAGAAGTTCAGTGACATACACACTCACAGAAGAATTATATATATAAAGATTTGGCAACAGACAAACATCATGACAGGTGAAACTAAATAAAAGCTTGTAAAAAGCATTTCAATATACGGTGCAGGAACCAGTAATAAGCTGAGCATCTACCTAGACATGACTTGCGACAACGGAACAACAGTGTTACTTTTTTTAAATATAATTATATTAGTATTGCTTTATTAAGTCTCAAGAAAACCAGTAATGACGTTACAAAAATATCTTACGTGCATTAAAAATGGCTTTCGACACGGAATGTATCGCAACTGGCATTTTAGCTAGGTTACATAGTAACCTGTGTTAAATATATCAGTTCTTTTTCCCTTATAGAGTAATTTTTGAAGATATCACAAGGTTGATGCAATAACAATCAATACAATGCAAGTCTACTAAAGTCCAATGCAGGTAAGATCATGTCCAGTTGTGGTCCAGTATTAACGACTCCAACTTATTATTTGTAAGTCGTGGGTTGAACCCACCCAGGCAGAAGCTTTATTTTTTCTTTCATCACCACTGCTCTCAAAACGGTGAAGGAAAACATCGTGAGAAAATCAGCATATCTAAGAACTAAAAAAAATCGTACGTCTACCACTTTATGTCTTTATTTCTGTTTTTGGAATTAAGAATGTCAAAAAATATAGCCAGGGCCAATGACCGTAATTACAAGTTTATCTGGCACCTACCTTAGTACCTGAAAAAACAAATGCCTACATAGAATGAACCCATAAAACTGTCCTATGTTTATCTCTCTAATATAAGGGGTTTCTCACTACAAAAGGCAAAAATAGCTGTATTACGGGGCTCGGGTCTAACCGCTGCTTGTATATTTTGTAAGGCTGGTAACATACGTCCGCGAACATTTACATTTGCTGGCATTCTCGTCGCACCCGACGCCGGGGATTAGTGCGGACTTCATTTAAATAGTTTCCATACATCGCGTGAGTTCCATGTCGCTACTTTGAATATAATTACAAGAGATTTTGTTTGTTTGTACTAGATTAACGTAGATGGGAATTCGGTTTTCGAAGGGTGCTATAAATAATCCTTTTGAATACAGAATCACAAATGTAAATGCACTTAAAATTCAACTCAAGTACAATATTGATTAAACTGTACAATGCGGTGACAGGTTGACATCTATTGTTTATTCTATTTAAGTACTTACTGAAAACAAAGCCATGCTTTTGTTTACGATCCAAGATTGAAGGATAAAGCTGAAACATTGTTATTCTTATTTTCCAACTTAAGTGTAAAATAGTTCTTAGTAGGTACCTATTCTCAAAAGAAAGCTCAAAAGTCAAAGAACTTTAAGTCGTTGAACTTTATAAGCACAATATGCTTTAATTTTTAACAATATCATCTTGTGAAAGGAATTTTAAATGCTTTATATTTTAATTTGCTTACTACAAATCACTAAACAATTGTATTATTTGACCTTTCATTTCAAAGTTTTTATTTTATTTTATAAACTAGTGCTTGACTGCGATTTCACCTGATAGTAGATGCAATCGTTGAAGGTTAAGAACATTACTTTATTAAAAGCCTATTTACTTTTATAATATCCCATAAGTCAGTAACTGTATGACGTCACAGTTCTTAGAAGGTTCGACGCTTCGACTATGTTAAGCCGAAGAATACAGTAGTATACCTATACCTAAGTGCCTGAGAGTGGAAAGTCTAGTTTTATTATATTCGGGGGTAGTTAGCGAGAGAGGCGGCACACGAGGCCCGCCCTTTGCTACCATTAACCCGCGTCCATTAAGTAATGGCTCCCTAATGGTGCGCTCAGCAAACACAGTCTTGGCTTCACTTGCCTTAGCTCAACTTAACATGCATTTAGCTCCCTCGTCTCAACTTACGTATTTTATCGCCCAGATAAAGTGAAGTACCTAAATTCTTATTCTGCAACGAGTATGTAAATGGAACCTGTGCTGCAGCATATTATTTTTAAGTTGAAGGAAACTTTAAACGTTATACGGTATAGAAGTTTGATGAAATAGAGCCACGAGCTCTTAAGGGGATGCATCTCGATATACATTTTCACTATTTTTCATACAACCGCTCTTACGCAATTATGACGTTATTACACATGTTTCAAATATTTTGGAAACACAGTATCTTGTGGATATTATTTAGGCTTCTATTGAAATAAATTTATAAATTTGTGCAAAACTAATCCAGTAAAGATATCTGGAAATCTGTTATTTTGCACGAACTTTGACACTTCATAATTTACTCAAAAATTAAAAATGTCAAAAAACTATAACAATATGAGTACATGCCTTGCTTTGGTCAAAATTCTAAATGACGACAATTTTTTTCAAAAACTTATAAGCGTTAAAAAAAAACATATGTCCTGGAACAAATTTTGTAAAATATTTGAGTAAATCACGGAATTATTGAATTTTCAGGTGTTATCTCTCTTTTTTCGCGTTGTCTTTTCGTCAAACATCGCGTTGGATTGCGTTAGATGAAGTGACAAGCTTTTAAACCATGCTCGATGTTGATGATAGGCGAGTGGAGAAGCAGCCTCTTAACGCAATCTATTTGACGAACAAAACTGAAATGTTAAAGAGATGGAGTTCTATAGTATACTAGCTGTGCCCGCGACTTCGCTTAGACTACAGGATTTTGAATTTATTTTTCTAAAATAAAAGTCTATGTTACTCCTTATTACATCAGCTACCTGCCAAAAAAGTCCCGTCAAAATCGATCCAGCCATTTCAGAGATTAGCCCGGAAAAACAGACGAAAATGTTATTTTGGTGTATGTACCGTATATATATTCATATACATGTAGTAAAAAGCAGTTATTTCAATATATTACAAACAGACACTCCATTTAGGGTGTATAGCTCCGTCCCTCTCTCTCACTCGCACGACTCACATTTTAACACGACATGGTAAGGCCCCAGTATGGTACGTAATTCCTCGCTTCATTTCTAATGAAACAAGGTACTGTACGAAGAGTAACTTTGGAATGTAACTTTATGTTACAACGAAGTTTCTAACAAACGAACCTGCCTTCATGCACCGAACAGAAGACTCTCTGTTTAATACCGTGTTCTACTTTTACCATTTTAAACGCAGTTTTAATAGCGAGAAAACATTTTATAAATTGTCTTGGACGTTATAAAATGAGCAAAGAAAAGATAAAACGCAAGCAACGAAACAACTCAAGCTGTTTCGCAATTAAAACCTTTTCAGTGGGTGCGATGGATATGAATTGTTCACGAGTAGTTCCTTGCAGAAGCTGGCTACCCCCCTGGCGGTCTCCCTCCCCCATCGGGGCTGCTGCGTCGTCGTCGGCTTGGCTCGGTTCCGCGCCAAGGACTACTTGAAATGTCCCAGTTCCGAAGTAAAAAGAGTATTTTACTTTTGTGGAGGATTGACAGCTTGATGTAGTGTGTGTAATGTAGTGCACATACTGCACATCCGCTGCGCCACTGCACACGTAATACATTTACAATAAATAGATTCATGTCGTTATTTTGTAAGCCATGTTTTCAAGACAAAAGCATGATAATTTTACAATACCTCCGTCGGCGTCGAGGCAACTAACTTTAGCATATAGGTAAAAGATAAGCATGTGTACGATTTACAATCCGATTTCCAACATAAATCGGTTTGTAACTAGATTATCCGTAAAATCCGATTTCGAAATCCGACCTTTTATTTTACGGTGGGAAAAAATCATCCAATGACAACCACCGCTCTTGGGCGGAGCGGGAGATAGTATCAGACTCTTACTGACTAAAAGACCCACCGCGTTCCTTCTAGCCGTCATACTGGGGCTCGAGCTCCCTTTCGGATAACCCTGTCCCCAGTAGTCTTCGACCCGGCTGGGTCCCTGCTGTTGCTGACAACTCCTTGAGGCACGCGGGAACAGTGCGCGCCGTCGACGACTTGGGCTTGGTCCGGACAGCGAGCTACCCATTGCTCACTGTCCGCATGCCCGGACCATAGCCTCAACCTAGGCCCGGCGCGAGAGGTCTCCGCCGCCAATCGCCCCCACGAGGGCACGGCAATGCACTGCCCATTGAAAACCGACTTAACAGAACTAAAACGAAATGCAAAAGATCTGCGGCACCAAACGAATCCGAATTGACAAATAAAATCACTAGAAATCATCAAACGAATTGTGTGTATATCCAAACGTAAACGCGTTTCCTGATGATACGTAGGAATAAAATTACTTTTGGTTTTTTTAAAAAGAAAAACGTAGGAACCTAGATAAATATTGTCTATAACCGAATATCATCATAATATGTTGGAAATATGCTCCAACTGCAAATGAGCGTGGTATTACGTTTGTACGTCGAGTCGCCGGTCAACCCCCGTTTATTCATTTCAGTGAATGTATTGAAAGGTAAATAAAATAAAAATTGGCGCACATATGAAAACAGATTTTTACTGCCACAAAAGTTTATTAGTTTTATAGGTATTTTCTTCACAAGTGTATTGAAAAACGTCGTATAATAGACGTGAGTAATTAATGATTACCGTTCTCGGCTCGCCACGGCCGCCCCTCGCCACGGCTCGGGTCTAAATACCGCCTCGTCGGTAATCACTAACATTACACACTTATATCATAATGTACTATTAATGAACACGAAAGAAATAAAACAACTACTGAAAAGTTTCATTAAATACTTCCGTGAGAGTGTAACCTATTAACATGGAGCTATGAATCCTGTCAGTGGACAGCTGTGGCGGTGACCTTGTCACAGCGGGCGGGTGTCGGGCCTGACGTGCGGGCTCGTCGCCGTGTCCGGCCGTGATTAATGAACCCTGCATTATTCGCACAATACTGATCGATCAATCACGCCCAACCTGTTGCCTAGCTTCTCGCACTATTAAATAAGTATCATTGTTATCTTGTTAGTAATTGTAAGGTCGCAGGTGCTTCAGAAGCTCGCTCGACCGGCAACAATTATCCAAACTAAGTGGCTTTTTATTGTTTGATGGAACGAACATTTACTATGCAATGAAAATATGATATCTTTGTCACAGCTATTTCTTATTAAAAGGCGCCGTAAGTATCGCTACAATAGCGGTAGAAAGCCAAGACAAACAATACAATATAAATGCCACTGCAGATGGTTAAAATTACTCTTTAAATCTCTGCGTTCTCAACATTATTCTTTTGTGGAGATTCAATTTTATTTTACAAAACGTTGAAAATGGCTGGTTGCGAGACCGGTCAGGATTGGCACTCAGCCATGTTTTGTTGCAACGGTTACACAAACACAACTTTCTGTCGATGTAACGAACACTTATTTTATAACTTAGTGATACACGACATTGTGTTTTCGTTCTACGTTTCCCAACTCCCATTTATTTTATTATTTCATCACACTAATGTTATATACAAGTGGAGGCGAAAGTTTGTGAGTTTGTGTGCGTGTTTGTTACTTTTTCACGCATGAACGGCTGAACGGACTTGGATCAAATTTAGCACATTGATAAACCGTGTCCTGGAATAGTACATATAATTTTTTTTATTCCAGGAGCGTATTCCCTTAAGATCATTTCTTGCTGCAGCTAGTTCCTGTAGCACTAGGTGGGAAGTAGATAAATAATAAATAAATAAATAAAAAAATCGTGTGGCACTCGGGGACTGCCGCGGTAAAGCTATTGCATAGCATTTTTATCAACTTATGCAATTATAATTATTTATTTTCCTTCACTATTTTTTTTCATTTGTTTTTATTTTCTTTGATATTAATTGAAGTTACACTTTCACACATTGAATTGAATTTTGATTGATTGTTCACTCATTTGTTTTCTTATCGGTCACCACGCTCAAAAAACAAATGAGGGGGGGGGTGTTAGGTTATTTTCGTTATGGAATTTCTGGATTCGGTCTCCATGCTCAAGGCCCGCGATAGAAGCTATGCAATAGCTTAATAAATAAACAAATAAAAAAACAAATAAATAAAAAAAAAATAAACAAATAAATAATAAATAGTTACCAAATTACACGAAGTTAGTTTTTCAGAATAGCTTATTTTTTAATCATCAGGATGGAGCGAGAAGGAGTGTCAGATTTTTACTGACCAAAAGCCAAAGCAAAAGCTGTTCCTTTTTTTGTGGAGAAAAGTCCACAGTTAACGTTTATATCGGCCCTAGAGTGCCCCGTCAATTATACTGACAGGCCTTTGAGGCGCGCGAGGAAAACAACACGAGCCAGGTTTAGTCCGTATCGGACGGTAAGAAAGACCTTCTTTATGTGACTTGTCCTCATTATTGTATATGACAGGTCAGGATAAAAAGCTAAGCTATTATATACATGCCATCCCAGCTTCAAATCAATAAAAAAGGGGATCCTTTCTTGGGGACGGAATGGGCCGTAATACAGCACGCGGCCTTAGTGCGGATTGCTGAATATCTCAAGTTTTCCAATTTTTAGAGTTCCGTATCTCAAAAGAAAAAAGAGGAACCCTTATAGGATTACTTTGTTGTCTGTCTATCTGTCAAGACCAAAGGGCCTACAGTTCGTAAGTTGAGGCCTTTATCATTAGGCCATCACTGCTCTCAACCAGACCAATCATGTCATCCTAGCTTCAAAAACTAGCCGTGTATAATCCAAGCATAAGGTTTTGTCATGCCACCCAGTACTTTATGTACCACAGACTCCATAATTAACCATAATTAAATCATTTCATATGCAAATGAATGTTCAGTATGTTGTCATGTTAGTAATCGCAAGTAGCATCTATGCATGTTCGTGTTATAACATAAATTAAACAGTTCACATAACTGCGGGGAACACGCCTACTCTATACATATACATTCGCATGTTACATAATCTTTTGTGCGGTTATTAATCGCCTTTGGCTGTCACGCGACACTTCCGTCATCAGTTTTGAATCACGCCCATCTGTCTACATGTTCATAAATATTTGAAACCACTTGAGCACGCATGAAAAACGCAGTGTTCGGATAAATTATGCTAAAGATAAACAAAAAACAGCTGTTACGCATTACAACATCTGTTCTCATGAATTTGCTTGAAAACAGATGACTTCTGTATACGTAAAAGGTTAAGTCCTGAACCACTCCCTGATTCGTCTACCCTAAGCTTCCTTTTATCAACAGTACTATACTGACAACAGTAATATATTGACTGACCTGTTGGTCTAGTGGTTAGTGACCCTGACTGCTATGCCGGAGGTCGTGGGTTCGATTCTCACCCAGGAAAAATGTTTGTGTGATGAGCATAATCATTTGTTCTGTGTCTGGGTGTAATTTATCTATAATATGTATTTAATTAGAAATATACAAGTATGTTTATCAGTTGTCTAGTACCCATAACACAAGCTCTGCTTAGCTTGGGACTTGACGGCGTTGTGTGACAGTTGTGGAATATTATTGTTATTGTGGAGTAATATAATAAAGAAGTAAAGTTTTTTTTTTATGTTTTTTTTGTTTGTAGGAGTAATCTCTGAAAGTACTGGTCCGATTACCAAAATTTTTTCACCGTTAGAAACTACTTTATTCCTGAGTGACATAGGCTGTATTTTGTGAACGCGGGCGAAGCTGCGGGCAAAAGCTAGTGATATATAAAAAGAATAAGAAAGGATTTCCTAAAAATGAAAGATGTTAGATTTTCTAAATGTTTTTTTCTACACTTCTTTCTTAAATTTCTTTCTTTCTAAAATTTCTTTCTAAAATTTCCTTTCTAGATTTTCTCACCGTTTAAGCCTTCCCTGGACTATTACGAATATTTCAAGATCAAAATGAACCCAATCGTTCCAGCCGTTCTTGAGTTTTAGCGAGACTAACGAACAGGTAGGTATTATTTTTTATAAATATCTATATTAAATATCATATTAAAGAAGATAACCAAACTAGTACTGCAAGAACATATTTTGACAGTTGTATAAACGTCAGAAACTTTCTTATCATAGAGTCAAACACACGTTATACACTTGAAAATCTACAAAGTTTAAAGTCCTATTAATTTCTTAGTTCTAGTTAGACAAAGATTACTTTTCCACGTGAAAAAGCGTCAAGCTCTATGTGTGTAAAGTCTTTATGCATTAGTGTGGAAGTGTGGCCAGATTTAGTTTGCTCGGGTGGAGTAAGCTAACTTTGTGTAATGGAGGCGTGGCGTGGGCGAGACTCTAAGCAAACTGTACGAGTCGTCGGCTGTCCACAATCACCCGCCATTGCTATCCACTGACTCGTTACTTTTGGACTTAACTATTTGATACTATTTATAGAAACCGACCAAAGGCTCGGTTTTGGGCCAAAAAAACTGGGTTCGTCTGGAGTTTCGACCAAAAAGTATACGCTTCTCGGGTAGATCGAATCTCGCGTCTTTGAGCTGATGGTTGTGATGTAGATACCTAAAAACTGGCTGACTCGTTCGTTTATGTGTGTTTTTATATGTAATAATTAATTTATTGGATTTTTTTTTGTTAGCCTGTTCTGTCTCACTCCTGGGCAAAAGCCACCCTCCACTCCGATCGACCGACGTCTTGCCAATTCTGGGGGAATCTATCAAGTTCGTCGGACCATCTCCTTCCGCCTTCCTTCTGGATTATTTTATGAAAGTTATTTATTTGATTAAAAGGAAAAAGTGACGGACTGGCATATCAACACACAGCCGGAACTACAGGGCCTAGGAGCGTGAAATTTAGCACAAGGTTTCTTTTTATAGTGTAAGCAAGCACTAAGAGAGGATTTTCCAAAATTCATCCTCTGAGGGGATGACACGGGGGTCCGACGTATGGAGAAACCTATTTCCACGTGTGTGAAGCTACTGGCAGATGCTAGATTTATAAATAATGGAAATATAGTAAGAAATAATATTTATTAAAAATCAAAATAATAATATAATCAATCAATCAATAATATAATTTATTCGTCATTTTCTTTTTCTTTTATTTCCTTTTTTTTAAATTTCTACGCTTGAAAGGCAAAAATTACTGAGCGACGTTGAGTAAAGTTTAGAAAGAGTGATTTAAAGTTAATGAATTTGATTCAAGCGTCGATTAATTTGTGGTTTTTCATTCATTTAATTATTTTTATTTTTTGTCAGAAATTCTGTTACCACGTCTGTGGCGGTTACGGCCAATATTGGTACGGGGGGGGGAGCTATTCGGTTACGGTTTCGGTTTCAAATTGTGTTTCAGTCAGTCGCTAATTATTTACATGATCGCATTTATTTTAACGGTATTGTGTGATTTTCAAAAATATTGAAAAGGGATTCCTGCATATTTGGTAAAACAACTAGATCTTTTGATTAATTTATTTTAACTACAATTTCATGAATTAAACTAGCGATTCTCGTGGCAACATTACGATTTCCAAAGTCAAGTATGACTTAATAATTTCATATTTAATTTAAGTTTTGTTCATCCTATTTTGAGAACAACTACAGTTTACAGCTAGCATGAAAAGTATTTTGAAAAAAAGAAAATCGAAATAGGGAATTGACTTCCTTACAGTCAATTCCCAAAGCAGCAGTAAATCATGTGATTTGAAAATAGTCGGAATAAAAACAAATTATTATCTAATCAATCTCTGAACGAGCCAGCCATAGCCCTGTAGTGGGAATAACAGACTCGAATAATAGAATTAACATTTTATTTCACCAATTCCATGATAAATGTGTATTGAGTTAATTAGTTCCGACCAATAAATCACGCTCGAAGCGTCACTGGAATTTTCCCTTTAACGAGTTTTGTATAGTAAGAGATCAAACTGCGATTGGACAGAGGTAGTTTGCGTCTGGTGGCGGGGACCATCACTGGACTCTGCTCACTGAACAAACACTTCTTCACAATGAATATCATGGATAGTCTTCTGTGCAGTGCATGCATGGAGTTAGAGGAAACTGTCGCGCACGAGCTCCTCTAGTGCACAGTCGTCAGTGAAATAAGAACACGAACCTTGGCAGCCCCGAATTCACTTATAGACGTTCTGAGCTAACGGCGCGTACTGTTCCACGCGCGCCTCAAAGAAATGTCAGCAGACTGCTTACGGTCCGGCTCGCGTTGGCACTAGTAGTGGGTTATAGTCAGTAGAAGTCTGACACGCCCTTGCTCTCTGCCTAAGGGCGAGAGACGTCATTGGATTATTTTCCACCTAAAAAAATCAAATAAAAATACCTAAGTAAACTGAAAAAACTCATCTGCTTCTAGAGAGGTGGATCAGATAACGTAAAGGCCGCAAGTCCCCCCCGCACAATGGTCCACCAAGGATTAAGTGTGAAAACTAGACCAAAAAAATAAGATAGAATTAACATTTTGCTCCACCGATTCCATGATAAATGCGTGTTCAGTTAATTAGTTCCGACCAATAAATCACGCTCGAAGCGTCACAGGAATTTTCCCTTTAACGAGTTTTGTTGTAGTATGAGATCAGACTGTAAACTCCATCACTTTGAGCACAAACAGGCCGCCGTAACGGTACCACCAGCATCACCAAATGGAGCGTAAAACCAACTTTTTGTCCCGTTTAGTAGTACTCGGGGAACTTACTCTCAAACTGTCAAACCAAGGGTGCCTGATTGATGGTTTTTGTTGTTGTGTACATAAATATTAAGCCGAAACGTGAATATATGTAATGGGTAAATAATCTCGCTTCTCAACATCTTATCTTTGATAACGATAACTAGATTGAACAGATTGAAAATCCTGCATCAAGAATGCATGATCTGGATTAAATGATATTTTTTCTCCCAGAAGAGTATGGGTTTTCCTTAGACTTTAATCTTTACAGGTATGTATTTTGTAAGGTAAACTCGTCAATAATCCGATAAGCTCCTGCTATGTAAATCCGAATATCACAACACAATGTACAAAGTGTTTATTTATACACGTATTTTTTTCCGTGGCATTCTAATTTTCATAAAATAAACAGTTTTGTTTACCGTAGTGAAAATAATACATCAAAGATAAAGCACACTTAAAAATAACTATTTTTAACTGTATTTTATTATCGCCCAATAAGTGACTTCATTAATGTTAAGAATGACGTGCCTTAATCCTTGGCTACGAGCGTAGCAGAGCTTGACCGTGCGTAGAAACTTGCTACGGGCGTAGCACTCTAGCGTAGCACTTTAATGTACGGCTTCACGAAAATGTTATCGCCTAAAAAGGCTTATTGCATGGATAATTAACGATCATAATTCATAAAATTCTCTCCTTCTTATACCATAAATGTAAAAGTTCGTATGGTTGATTGTTTTTTATGTATAATAGGTGTTCAGAAGTTTGGATGTTATTTTGTTAATCAATGACGCTTCAACAGCTGAATAGAATAAGGGCGACTCTTGCAGAGGTGGACCATGACGCGATTTAGGATGTAAGGTACTCCAAATTCCGTTTCTGTGGGTTAAACAAAATAATAATGTAAAATAATGATTCATGCTTCCATTACCGAAACCAAATAACTGTGTGCCTGTGTTGTAACAATAGCGACGACTTCTCCCGTTCTAGGGCATAGTGAAAGGTATGTCAGACTTTTACTGACTAAAACCACACCTATATTCCTTTAGTTGTCTTTGCGCTCTAGGACCATGGTAAACCTTTTCCGAAGTCGACCCATAGCCGTAGTAGGCGTATTGATGTTGTGTATAACTTGCCACTTATTTATATGAGTTTCTACAATATCCCACTTTTCCAATGACCTCCATACCTATTTAAAAATACATTTCAATATGCTTACATTACATCATATTCGGTACTGCGATGTTGTGCGGTAATCTATATAAATCACACGAACCGCTATCACTCAACGATAAAAATAACATCCATTGATCATTTCCCCACGCACCCGGTGATTAAGTGTAAAAAGACAGCATGTATGAACTTTGTGGTTGAATTATGACAGATATGAATAATGGTCAGCGATAGTGACCCACTGATCTCCAGAGATAAGTCCACTTGATGCATGACTAGCGGAATGGATAATTTCGACAAAGCCTCTAGGAGAAACATGATTTGCAGTGAAAATATAAATTTGTTTGCAAAGGAAATAAAAAGTAAAAAGTTAGCTGTTGCCGAATTGACGGTGTCGAGATGTGGTGTTAGAGGAAAGTGTTATAATCCACTAGATTCACTATAGTAAGTGAATCTAGTGGACAGAGCATCAGACCAACGAATAATAACCGAATTCATGACACTCATGACACTGACCGTCATATGGCTAAGAATAATCTTTGAGTTTTTCGGCCACATTGCCAAAAAGAGAGGTGATAACCTGAAAAAGCTATTGTTGACCCAAAGGCTGGTGTACGACGTATTGGTCAGAGCAAATCTGTGCTGAACTGAAGACCACAGTCTGGGACGCCACAGTTTGAACATAGATTGTTATTTTCTTGTTACCAGTTGAATAGGTGGGCATACCTACCTACACCTCTATATAACAGTTCACAAAGGGTGGAACTACCCTCATTCAAACCTTGTTAATTAGGTTAGCAGCCGCAGAGGGCGCCCGCATCGCTATGGCGCTGCACAACACTACACGCCTACTAATTATACAGTGGCAACCCTATTCAATAAAAGTATTGCAACTCTTAGTGAATTGATCAAAGTCAACAGGGGTTGAAAAGCGCTGAATACGTGGTATACAGGTATTTATTTCTTGACTGGTCAATTGGTCTAGTTATCAGTGACTGATTGCTATGCGAGATGAGGTCGTTGGTTCGATTCCCGCCCAGGACAAATGCTGATGAGCATGATCATTTGTTCTGTGTCTGGGTGTAATTTATCTATATTATGAATTTGTTAAGAAATATATAAGTATATTTATCAGGTGTCTAGTACCTACTCATAACACAAACTCTGCTTAACATGGGACTAGACGGCGTTGTGTGATAGTTGTGAAATATTATTATTATATTATTATCATTTAAGAGCAAGAGACGATAGGCTACGAAGGTGTCCCAGAGTTTGGTTTTATTTTAGTCATTCCTGGGTAACAGTATTCGTTTCAAAGGTCAATATTTTATATATTAGATATATGTAAATATATATGTGGCGTGATAAACAATTTTTATTTCTATAAATTGGTTCATACAAAAAAAAATTAAACGTCACGTCACCGTCAATACAATAAATAATGTTTATTTTGCAAATAGGTTATAAATAACACTTTACGCATCGACTTTTTGTTAATTTAAAAGTCGGTATTTCCTAGCTGACTACTCTGAGAAGAAAAATCGAAGAAACAGTTAATGGTCAAATCATAAGAGAACCATGCATCTGAGATGGCCTTTTGAGGAAAGACGCACACAGATTTGAGGTGCCATATTCGTGTAGCTCAACCCAGGACTAGTAAGGAGCCCAAGGCTCATCATTTTTTATTATTTTCAGCAACTTAAGACTCTTTTTGACTAGTGTAAGTATGGAAAAATACAGATGTATTGGTCATAGGAGTACCAATGTGGCGAAATAATAATTATTAATTACTAAAAAAAAGAAAGCACTTCTAATGGGTGCAACAAAATGTTTGAGAATCCACTTTTGATACATTTTGTGTCCCACGGCTGACGTTCACACCTTTAACAGTGAGAGATTTAGTCTATTATTTTATGCAATTTAGCTTCACTTGTTTGACTGACCGACATTTTGACAATTCAAAAGTGCCTGTAACTGGTCTATTTGAAATAAACGTTTCTGATTTCTGATTATAATTTCAATTGTATGTCCATTTATTTATTTATGAATCGTGATGGTCCAGTGGGTAAGCTTATCATGCGTAAGGTTGTGGGTTCGAAACCAGACAAAAAGATAAATCCGTTGTATTTGAGCTCTTTAGATTAGATTAGCTCTCTCTCGTCTTCATTTTCATTTAAAACTTGTTATCAGTGTTAATCAAAATGCAAATTAGTCATTTGTCTATATCAACAAATTAATCACTAATAATTACTGAGCCATAAAATATAGTCCTTATAAATTGGTTTTGTTAAATGGAAGGGTCTTAGTGCCAGTTCATTATTTAAAAACTCGTACTATCTTCACAGGTTGAACCCAATACAACAGTGATTTAAAAATATGTAACTCGAAGAAAAAAAAAAAACTTAATAGCAGCGATAGAAATAGTTCCTGATTATTAGAAAAGTCCTATCTTTATAGTAATAAAACCATAGTAATTTAGGAGTTCGTGCACTAGATCAGTAATCAACTTTCAAACAGATACCGTGATCCCGAAATGCAAAGGGTAACTAAAGAACATAGGTGAGTTTTTTATCAGTAAAAGTCTAACGCGCCCTCTCACTTTACCTTAGAGCAGAAAGCATTCGATGAATTCCCACCTCAAAAAAAAAACTGCATAATTACCTCCCACATAAATCTTCACTTATTTTAATATGGAGTATCTAGAGATAAAAGCGTGATTACTTATCATGATTAAAACAACATGTTGCATTGAAACTTAAGCAATAACCCTGGGCCTCAAGTCTGCTATTACAATAGTGTCAGAATGGTTTATTGACTTCATAATTATTGTTGATTTTGACAAGTTTGGTAATAATATAATGGCATCATTATGACTTTCCAATGGTTTACCACTGACACTACATTGAAAGAAGTGGCATACAATGGTAATCTCGTATATAATGACAAATGATTGTTTGACATACGTGGTAATTTGCTAAAATTTTGACAGTTGATTTAATCAGTGTCCTACCATTAGAACGTCATCGTTTTTAATTATTGCAAGCTTATTTAGTTTCATCTGTCCCGATGTTTGTCTGTAATTAAATCTTGCAAATTAAATTTGATCCACTTCCCGGTTACCGATTAAACTGAAATTTTGCATGCGTGTGTAAATCAGATGACCATGCAAAATTATTATGACATGGAGCTGATCTGATGATAGAACCGGAAGGTGGCCATAAGAACTCAGATATGATATCATGTTTAAGCTTTTTGGAATATTCTTGATGGGTATTAATTATACATGTGTATAAAGTGCTATAAAAGCTTGATATGAAAGGAATATTTTCATTGAAAACTTGTTTGTTACGAGACATCTCGATATTATCATTCTACCACAAATCTATTATGAGCCCAATGATCAACCATTACGAATTTAGTAGACTACGAACTTTTAGCAAAATTACAATGGAATCGTGTTAGAATGACGAATTTATAAAAATAGCAGACTTGGGCCCCTGGTCTAGTGTCGTAACTCTATGTTTTATTTGACAATTTCATTAAATCTTCGTCCGTAATATAAGCTAGATAGTACACATTTGGTCTAGAATGGCCTATCCGTACCGACAATACGAGGTTCAGGTAACTTTGTTAGCGAAAAATTTGTGTTTTACTACAGTCTCTTTCAGTCTATATGAAAATAACGTTTCATTATTATGTACAAGGTTTTACTTACTTACCTACAACGCAATATTTCACAGACACACTTCGATAAGGTCGGCATCTTTTCTCATTATTTGAAGAGGAATAAAATTACTTTTCACCTTTTACAAAAGATGGATCATGTACTCTGTGAAGCTAATAAAAAACGTGTTTGTATTAAAAGCGTGTTTTATTGAAGACGTTGAGAGGTTTGACGTGTTTTGTAAACAAACTATGTGAGTAAATACTACACATATTTGTGATTGTGAGTAAGACATATGAAGTGTCGAATCAATCATTTAGTTATAACCGTTTGAAACGTTTGTCGAAACCGTTTATTAGGCAATCATATCACTCTCGATATTGGGTAATACGAGAAGTTTACAAGGTTTTAATTCAAAAAGTTTATGTGTTTCTCATTATGGTCGTAAATCATCCAATGACCGCTCTAGGGTGGAACGGTTAAGCCTGTCAGACTTCTACTGACTCAAAAACCACACCTATGTTCCTTCTTTGCCTATGCATTCCAGGACTCCATCCAGGCCCTATTAGGCTTCAGCCATCAAACATCTCTCTGTGGCACACGTGGAACACTACACGCCATTGACGCGATGACTCAGGTTTAGTCTAGACAATTACCGGACGGCCGGATGGCGAGTTACCCATTACTAGTCGTCCGGATCATGACGCGTAATATTAAAAAATATACCTCGTTTCATACGCAGCTATAATTATAATAATAAAATTAAATGCTTTATTTCAACACCCGAAGATATAATTTTTCATATTACGTAACATAAAATTAGGATCACGTCACATTTAGTCCCCATTATGATTCGATAATATCCTACTTCGATAACAATATATTACGTTCAATTCATTGTTGATAGTCTCAGGTGTTATAAAGCCTGTTATAATATCAGCCAGTTCGATCGCCCGGTTCGCTTCGGCAGTCAATAACTGAGTACTTAGTTAGGTCAGTATTGGATGCGTTAGTACGAGATAGCGAGTTATTATAACTGCGACGTTCGTTCGGAAGTACGCAGTAGAAATATTAACCAAATGAATAGCTTTGTTTTTGTAATAAAGTCGCTAACATTGTGACCAAGCTAGCAAAACTCCAATAATGAAGAGTTTATTGAGCGTCAAGTCATGAGTGAATAGGTTATTTCTAGGTATGCGCGCTCCATCGTTGATCGCATCCTCGCTTTCCATCAGGTGAGTAGATGGAAGCGCGAATCTATAAAAAAGTTAAGGTTTTCATGGTTTTCAGTTTGAGATCGAAGTGAACTTACCTAGGAGGTACATAATGTTTTTTGGTCATCTTTAAATTGCTATCACTACTGATCTTGTTAATTGTTATTTTACTGTACTGTGTGTTAAGGTGTACTTAACTATGTAGGTCCTGTGTTCTGTTTAAGACTTGAACACTTACATTATAGACTTTCCCTGAAATGTGTTCCTTTAATTTGAAAACATAATTGTTCGATATTGAGAATACCACAGTCGAAACACAACAAAACTTTAGCCAACTCAATGAAAACAATTTTGATAACGATCGACGAAACTAATTAAAATGTGTGTTATTGAGTTTTCTATACAATGCATGAACTGTTTTATTAACGAGAATTGTACAATTTAATTAACTGTAGCTTAAAATTAACAGCCAAAGTTGTGGACGAACAATATAGGTGCTCAGAAGCGAGGCTCGAGAGCCTGACGGGAAGCCACTGATATTGTTTATGGTCAAAGTTCGCGTCGGCTAAAGTTTTGTAGCGGATTTATGGTAATCAGACACTTCCGATGTCCGTAAATTGTAAATGTTAGTTTTGGCGAGCTCGGGCGGCTCACCTACTGACTACAGTCATTTAGGGAATCTATTGGACGAGGATTATAGGCTCGCACAAAGGATCAGCTTTATAGTCAACCCGGCTTTAGGAATTAATGAATACTAATTCTCTAACGTCTGCTACGACAGGAGTTGCTGATGTTCTATTCACGAGCCTTAGTTTATATTAAGCTCCTGTAATAAATGCGTGGTTGTTGGAGGTAACAGTTTGAAATGTATAAAGTTTTTATCGCCAGGATTCATTGTAAGCGCAGTTTTCAGCTGCACGGATAATATTTTTCCGGATTTATCGACCGCTATAAAACTGATATTTCGTTTGACGAGTTCCTACAGTTGGCAGACATTCGTTTTAAACGAGTTATATTTTGTGCTAGTTCATTGTGACAAGTATAAAATGCTAGCTGCTGGCAGTGGCTTTGCCTGCCATATATTAGGAAATTGCCCCAAGGAAACATACTCCTGGAATAAATAGTATCTTATGTATTAGAATAAATAGTATTCATAAAGTAGCTGTAACTGACAAGGCTGAAATGTTTAATTTTCCATCTTGTGCCTTCTTTCACTATTTGCGTATGGGTATGCAAATAGTGAAAGAAGGCACCACATCATGGCAAACCATCATATGGGTGTGATGGTTAAATATGGAGAACATTATTTATCATTCAACAAAACATCAATGTATATTTCTACCCATGTTTGCAAATAAATCAACGATTTATGATTTATAATTATGTTATTTCAGGTCATGGTCTACTCTTGTGTTCAATTTAATCCAAATCCGATCAACCGTTTAATCGTGAAGAAGTAATAAATATACACAGACCTTTTTTATGGTGGGAAAAAATCATCCAATGACAACCCTCTTGGGCGAAGCGGGAGATAGTGTCAGACTCTTACTGACTAAAAGACCTACCCCGTTCCTTCTAGCCTTCATACCGGGGCTCGAGCTCCCCTTCGGATAACCCTGGCCCCAGTAGGCTTCGACCCGGCTGAGCTACCCATTGCTCACTGTCCGCAAGCCCGCGCCTACGGTGGCCGGAAATCGGGATCAGAATCCCGGCGGCGGCGGCGAGAATGCTGTTGCCATACACAGACCTACAAACTTTCACCTTATAATATTAGAAATTAAATGAAAAATAAGTTACGAATGATGAAAAGAAGGCTGTTAAAGCACGTATATTTTCAATGAAGGAATAAATTACGGTTTACTTATCATCCAAGTAATAATAATAAAATTATTATTGTCCAGACATATAAAGAACAAGCTGGGAATCTAATGGCACATTAAAGATATGGACATTTTATCGTGCAATGACTTTATGAAGGTTTATGGTCAATATAAGACAAGCTTTTTGAAAAATATTACACTTCAAGGGAATTTAATCACAGAATTTTAAGATTTTTCCGTTCAACATCAGAGAGATCTACGTTTTTATGTGTCTTATCAGTAACATAAATACGGTTTATGCACAGGACTTATAATTTTTTTAACGTTCTCAAAGGTAACGTTTTTTTAGGTCTTTTAGAGGTTTGGCGCGACGTAGACATGAGCGATATTTGAGCTTTTACCCTCTTTATTATTTATTTATTATAATCTTTATTGTACACTAAATAAACAAAAAACAGGACAAACATTTAAAAGAATAAGTGTACAATGGGCGGTCTTATCGCACAGGGCCCTCTCCCCTCCCCCTACCCTCTTTCTTCAGTTTACTATAAATGATTTCACTTTTACAAGTCAATTTTATTTTTCGTCACTTTAATTCATTAAACCGCACCCGCACCTATTGTTTTTCTATTGTGTCTGTAATTTCCACGGTTGAAAGGTTAAACTAGCTGAGGCCGGTGTTTCCTAGCTGACTACAGGGAAACAACTATAATATCAATCTCTAAATCATTTTACATTGTTTTAACTTATTCATTTTTATGAAACATGCCGCCGGTGCCTATTTTTAAGGTGGGAACTCGTCTAATGACTAAAACTATACCTATGTTCAGTCGTTCTTTACGTCCCAGGATAGGCCCCTTTCAGAAGTCGACCCATAGCCCTAGAGGCTGGTTCATTAGTACAAGTACCAAATTCCTTTTCTATATTGATGGTAAATTGGTAGTACAGAAAAGGAGTTGCGTATTAATTGTCAAATCTATTTTATTATTTGAACATCGTACATGTATTTTTCTGAAATAAACTATTAGATAATTTTGATTAAAAGTTACCAAGGTAATTACGGGCTACGTTTTCATAATTACTTACTTATAAACCACCCATGTACGTAATTATCTACTATAGTCTGTCTAATAAGTCAACCGACTTGGGAATTTTGTATAATATTTAATCTTTTAAAAAATACTTATATTTGATACTTTTCATAAGGTTCTTCTGTTAATAAACATTGATCTCTATCTCTAAATCAACCTTGATTATTGAACCCGTGTTGACTACATAAGATTTCATTAAATCCTAATAATTACCCAAGTCGTTTAACTTATTAGACAGACTCTATCAAATAATTGTCATCTCTTCAGAGCTACACTCGCATTAATTAATTAAAATAGTACACCAATTTACATGAGAAGCTCATAATAGGGTGCGACTTCCTATTATCGTTTTATTTAAGGATTGTGTGAAAAATAATTATTCATTGATTGTAATCCATTAATTCTGATAAAGTGAGCAATTGATCGAGCTAGTACCTCGTACCATTTATTTTATGACTGCCAGTGTGCGCCTCGGGTTACTGTGGAAACTCACTTTTTGATGAACGATCGTAATTCTGGTTTTAATGCTCGCGATATTAACGAAGTTTTCGAGATAAAAGTGCTTACAAGAAAATTAAACTATGTTTATCGATAGACTTTATTTTTGTAGGACCTATACCAAGTATATATCTATATCTTATAACTACAACTATTATTTCTCAAAAGTTAAAACCGATCGATACAGTCTCATAGTTTTTTAATCGTAAGTCTTGTAACAAAATGAAATTATTTCTGGTAGTGCAAATATAAAAGAATACCTTGGTCGGGTTGGGAATTGAAACAAGGGGTTTTTCCATTTCTTTATTTCGTACTTATATAAACTTAGTTCTCTCGGGACAAATATGATTTACTACGTAATGGATTTTATTTGGCTTTGCTTGGAAGTTTTCTTCTACATAACTATTTATTAGAATAGCAATTTGTGAAATTGTGTAGATTCCCTTCTCCAGCTCCGACCCTTCATTACATTGCTTTAATTTTAATCCGAGCCACTTCCCGCTGGCAGCCGGGGTCGGGGCCGGTCGGCAGGCGCGGAACGAATGAAACAACGTTGTAAAGAGAATTTGTGATTTATTTACTAGACAGGTTTTCGTATTCACATTAATCACGTACAAAAAATAAAGGGGTGTAAATATATCTCTGAAAATGTAACAAGGTAACATAAGTATGTTTCGAACTAGACGAGGTCAGTCGGAGGGCGAGGGGGCGGGGGACACACTAGGGCGGGGCGCGGCGCCGGCGCGCGCGGCGCCCGCACAGCAGGCGCTGGAAGGCGTGCCGGAACTCCGGGCTGAACACCGTGTAGATGATCGGGTTCAGCGTCGAGTTGAAGTAGCCCAGCCATAGCGAGAACGACGTCAGCACGGGGCTCACTTCGCAGTCGCACGTCGGCACCAGGATGGCCAACACGAAAAAAGGAAGCCAGCACGCCACGAACGCGCCGGTTATTATTGCCAATGTTTTCGCCGCTTTCCGCTCACGCTTTGAGTCAGCAGCTTCTTTAGGTTTACGCCGTACTAGCGTGGGGTAATAGGCGGCGGCCACAGCGCCGTAGCCCGTTGTGGGCGGGTCTGCCTCGAGGCCGTTGACGCACGACTGTTTCTCGGGGCTCGTATTATTCGAAGATACATTTGTGAAACCCGTTGTAGTAGTTTCGGAGATAGTTGGCAGGGGTCGTCCAATGACTGCTACGACAGCGGCCGCGATGCCGCCGCTGCCGCCGGCCGCGACCAGCGCGCCTCCGGACGGCACGGGCGGCGGCCCGCCGCGCGCCGTAGCCCCTCGTCGCCGACGAATTCTTTTTCTGGCAGTTTGGTATATCCGCCAGTATAATATTAATATTACAAGCACTGGCACGTAGAACGACGATGCCGTCGCGAAAATTTGATAACCTACGTCTTGACTGACGACACAGCGTAGGTCTTCCGAGACTCTTCGGTCCCAGTCGGGGTCTTTCCACCCTAGCAGTGGTGCGATGCACACCAAGAAGCTTACTACCCACACACAAGCAATCATAAGGCCTACACGGCGCGCAGTTCTTGCGTGGATATAATCGATGTTTGTCACAGCCCAGTACCTTGAAAGAAAAACAGAAATGTTTATATTTGTCACGTAAACAGAAGCTGCTCTGTTTTTTTCCTACAGTTTTCATTTTTCCATATTCCTCACCTATCAAGTGCAATAGCAACGAGATGCAGGATGGAGGCGGTGCAGCACAGCACGTCGCCGGAGGTCCACATGTCGCAGAGCTCGGGGCCCAGCGTCCAGCGCTGCGCCACCTCGTACACGGCACCCAGTGGCATCACTAGGCACGCCACCAGCAGGTCGGCCACGGCCAGCGACAGGATCAACTGGTTCGCCGCGCTGCGCAGGTGCCTCTCCAGCAGAATTGCTGCTATTACAAATACGTTTCCTAAAACAATAAATTACAGTTACAATTTTGTGAAGTAACATTTTCAGGCGATTCTAGGTCACGCCATGTTATATTGAGTTTACGAATCAGAGCTTGAAATCTGGATTTATGCTCGGTTAGGAAATAAAATCGTCAGTTTTGCTATTTTAACTGAATACATTGCGGTCCTAGCAAATTATAAATCCTATAATAGAAGCACGTCGAAAGTGCTTGTAGCAAACCTGAAACTAACTTCAACGACGTACCTAACGTGTTCGTGAACAGCAAACAGCATTGGCTCGCCAAAGTGAGCTACAAGTGCTTCAACACGGAGTTTCAACTATAACCGCATGTCGACGTTAGCACACGCTCGCGAGACCAATTCCAAAATGGTTGGACCGCGCCGAGCAACGAGGTAGCTAGACTTGATATATAGCTACGTAATGGATGTTTTATCCGAACAAACATTTTGTCAAATGGGTATCAGTTACATTTCAACTTTACGGCCTAAAAAAGTTCGTGCAGTAGACTGTACATTTTTGGAATATGTTCCATATTTTTCCAACGAAAGTCCATTAATATTAAAGTGTGGAAATAGACGCTATGGACGCTTTGAAATATGATGTGAAACCGTTCGCTACTGGCGCACAAGGTTACTGATCGAACGAGTGAAGTACATACGCTAGAAAACACGTGGAGTGAACATTTCAGATTTTAAAAGCATGAGAAATTGTAGTAAAATGGATTCTAAAGTTAAGATAGCAACGGAATCTCCTTTTCTTATTATGCACGAGAGTCATATAACTAGAGGTTCTCAAGTCATAGATTGAATGCCTACTTGGTACCTATTACGATACTTATGATTGTATAAAATTTGTATTCATATTCAATAACTATAATATGAATATTAATCACTAGTCTAAATAAGGAAAATTTTATCGCCAACAATACGAGATTCGGTCCATCAACAATCGACTTCTGTCTATGTTTACTGATAGCTACACCTAAAGGTTTTTAATTCAAGAGTGAATGAGTCAGGTACTACTAGGCGAGCGTGCTCTATCGTCGATGTTGCTTTGCCATCAGGTGAGATAGAAGATTTGTATTTTTGTACTTTTTTATATTTTTGTTTATAATAAACATTTTCAAAAACTCCTGGACCGATTTCACAAATTGTTTTACTTTATCACTGAGTGACATAGGCATATATTTTTATAAGCGGGCAAAGCTGCTGGCAGAAGCTAGTAATGTATATAATTACCGACTACAGTAGCGAGAATCAGCAGTCCAAGTACGACAGCCTTGGCGGCAGCGCGCACCAGAGCAGCCGGCGAGTCGAAGGGCGCGGCAGCCTCCCACCACGTGGCGTTGGGCACCACGGTGACGTTCCATGCCGTGGGGTCCCACTCCGTGGCGTTCCACGTCGAGTTCTGCAGCGGCAGGCGCAGGTACAACGCCTCCCATTCAAGCAGCTCATCGCGGCCGTCCGCGCCCTCCATGCCCGATCACCGAGACTCCACGTCGCATACTGGGTATGATAGTAGGCTAGTTAAAAGTCAATGGGTATTATAATTTCAGAAATTATAATCATCTAAAAGACACCCGCTGTTGGACATACCCCACATTGTCCGGCCATGTTCGTATCACACGGTCTGGACTCTTGTTAGATAATAATGTGTGCAAAATATTGACAGATGCAAAATGCAACATATTTATCACGCAATCGCAAAATTGCAAACAAATAAATCATTTTGTTCTAAAAAATTATGTGGTGCCAAAGGTTACGGAAGTGTTTACGATTTGTTTATAGAACACATTAGAGGATATTCGATTTGGATGTTAGTTACATTGTTTACCAAATGTGTCTTTTGAGCTTTCCAAATAACAAACATAGCGGTATAGTTATAATTGCGTCAAATAGAAATGTTCCCAGGCTCTGAGTAAACAAGTAGACGTGATTATGTCAAAGAGTAAATGCTTGTGCATAACTAACGCTGATAGAGTCCGCAGGCACGGGCGCACCACATCAAATAACTTCAGTCCCAACTTCTAAGTAATTAAATAACAGCCGGGTGACAGCTACCGTTACGTTTGAATGCGGCATGATTACGCAGATTCATTAGCAGCCATTGTGGTACTCACTGTTCGTGTTGTATTTTCGGAAGATACTGCTCAAAACTCGGTCCACCATCATTAATTGTAGTTTATTGCTTACGTTCCAACCTGTAAATAAGAGAACATAGATTTGTAGCTCTCTACTATATCTTCGAAACTAAATCGTTATTGCTTCATATTTCACGATCGAATTCGGCAATATTCTCATTCAAGATCTGAAAAACATTCGAGTAGAAACCAATCATGGAGTGATTCGAGCATTGGCTATAAATTACGATTCTCTTTGTTATCGTCGCTCAGCGCTAATAGATCACTTTGATGGTGACATTAAAGGCTCCGATGTGAAGCGAATGCAGATAGGAATTAATATTTACATTTTTTTTTTTAATTTTGCTCAATAAAGGTGTGAATGCGTAAATATGTATCACCAGGAGAGGTATAGCGAGGTGACGAGGCGGTCGGTCGTACAGAGGGTCGTGAATTTTTAACTTTCACTCCACCCAACCGTTACTAGATTATATTATCCTCTTTGCATATTCACGTCACGATTCATAAATCTTCATAAATCGAATTAATGTTAAAATATCACCATGATATTAATTCTAAACCATAAATAATTTCAATGTGTATTCCCGATACAGCCAGCGTTTCTTTTCAGTTTGAAATTTTGGATCGAACACGTACGTGCATGAAATTGAAAAGCGGAAGCTGGAGTTTCAATATCTAACTTCAGAAGCGCTTCACGTTCCAATAAAATAGGACGTTCGCATTTCTGTGTACAGAACACACGTGTGGCTATGTCCTTATGATAGGTATGTCTCCGTAATATCTCAGAGATAATTGTCCCGAGTCGAATACTTCCTGATATGGCGCACGATCGAAACTTTCGTTCTAATAAAATTGGTTTGCCGTTACAAAGTTACGCTATTATAATCAGACGGGGTTCCAGATACGACTGCTAACTTACTTTAACAACTATAGTTAGTTTAACATGCTTACTTTGACATTTGAATTTATGCGGATTTATAAAAAGTGGTCGTGACTGGAACCCTGATTTATATTGCCTTATTGTTGTTAGAGTATGACAATCTATTAAACAATTATATTTGTTAGACAATGGATATAATTACACGTAAAAAACGTCGATAAAATGAATCCATTAGTGTAGTGAATCAGATTGTTATAAATTGATAAAAATTATCACATTTACAGGTGACAACTTTTTAACACGATGATTGGTAATTAATTAAACTGGCCTGTTGAACTAGTGGTAAGTGACCCTGACTGCCATGCCGAAGGTCGTGGGTTCTTCGGAGATAAGTGGAACAGAGAGTAAAATCCCACTAATTCTCCGACCAGAGAACAACTGCCTGGTAGATGATTTCGGGCTGTTCTATAAGTTCAAATCTCGTCACGATGCAGGATGAATTGTTATGTCCGATTGTGTAGCTACATTTCGATTTTCACCCAAAACCAATGTTTGTGTTATGAACACGATGATTTATTTTGTGTCTGGGTGTCATTCATCTATAAATATTTATGTGTTTAGAAATATATATTAAATAAAAAATAATAAATACATATTTTTATATTTTGTTTATCAGTTATCTGGTACTTATAGCACAAGCTCTGCTTAGTTTGCGACTAGATTGCGTTGTGCGATAGTTGTGAAATTGTGTAGAATATTATAGGATAGTGTCGTATTATGAAACTGCAGACTTTGAATGACGCAATAAAAGAAAGAAATGGAATGACCGTTTTGTCAAGCACTAAGAACAGATTTTTAAGGGGATGAAACGGGAGTCTAAAATTTGTATTAAAAACCTACATTCGCGTGGGCGAAGCCACTGGCTGAAGCTAGTATCTTTTTATCAACTTACCATTACCGGAATACCTTCTAGAGTGCGAAAGCCGTATCATTGAATTTTGTTTCGTCAAAAACCTTTCAACGACGTTTCCATACTACGACGCCTTGTTCAATCGACGTCGAACGTTTTAATTCACTAAACCCCAAGCGAACACCGGCGTTCAGTCTGTCATTGTCTTTCTATTGTGTCTCTAATTACAATATTCGAAAATATCATACTGCGAAGCCTTGTTGAATCGACGTCTTGTTACTGGTAGCTATTCCCCATTACCACCTATTAACCTATAAACTATGTATTTATTGCTTAATTACTCGTATACGCAATTTTATCTTGTAATTGCTAGGAGGAAAATAGTAATTTATGATGTAAAATTTCTCACAAAAATACATACTCGTTCGTTAACAGTTCTATGTCCTTTTACATCATTCATATTGCTAACCGTTTGAGACGTAATGAAACAATTATGAAAGTTAAAAAAATAAATAAAAGAGAGTAGAGGCACTAGGTATACTACCACCAGGCAATGCAAATAAACAGGTAAACCAAACTACAGACAAGCCTTCTGCTAAATATTGAACAAACCAACTTCTAACAATCACAGTTGCACGTCGAAGTCAATCATTTGCGGGTACCTTGAATAATTTCGTAGCTAACCGCTAACAATTGGACAGTCAACAGCACACGATTGATATTGATTATGTGGCTTCTAGCGCAGGATGTCGGTGAGTGGAGTGTACCTACCTGTACCTGGTTGAGTAACACAATCGCTGAGCATCGATCAAATTACCGCTTGCATAAGGACGTAGTATGGAAATACTTCGATGTTTATTTACTCTTGCCAATTATTTTTTTCTGTTCGAAATGTCAGTGCTGTTATTCAACTAATATTAAATTGTTTCATGACCTTTTATTTAGTTGTTATTTGAACTACAGTTTAAAGGTCTCGCATTCACTCTGATTTATAAAACTCTAATTGGCAAAATTTGTCGTCGTTATTGTTGTTTTTACTTCAGTTTCATACAAAACTCTATCTTAAATTACAAAAATTACGCTGACTAAGTAATCCAATTTAAAAAGTTTTGAAACTCGGCTCAGTTTAAAGCAATCTTTGTTATTTTGCTAAATATTTAGGATCGTTGGATGTGTTTTGATATGAGACAAAACTCTGGGGACGTATGACGTTTACGTTGAAGATAAACGCAAGCTCGGTTATCTTATTTGAACAGTCTACAAGGCAGAGTGTCAATGGCATTAGTGTTTGAGAAAATGGGTGCCTACTTAGGGGTAGAGTGGGGGGCGTTCAACCACTACGTAACGATCCATGTTTGTTTTATAAACACGCACCCACTTAATATGCTCCAATAAACCTTTTAGTTCTGCCTCGTATTTTAATAAAATATTTCACAATTTTTATAGCAACAATCAAATGCTCCTGAATAATGCAAAAAAAGCTATGTGGCATGCAAATATTTTCAGTATTTTTCGCGCAAATAAAAATTGCAGCACGCCGTAAATAATATGACCATCAGAACAGAGTGGCTCTTTCACACGCAATACCCATTTAGCGAAGCCTCTCCGCGCCGTTCCTGATTTTAAAACCTTTTTCAGGTTTCACTTTTTTCCGTTTTCCGACATCTTTTTTGTTTCCCTCAGTTGTCTGAAAGCGTTTTACGTGTTCAGTGCCTTTGTGATTTGATTTGCTGTTGTGCAGAAAAACGGAAAAGAGTTGAATAAAGTTGTATGATCAGTTACGTAGATACTTACTCAATAAGCTAAATTAGACTAGCGAAACTGGGGGAAACTTTCTGTCAGCGTATTTGTGCTAGCTATGCATATTCGATAAACAAGGAAAGTCGGCTTACTTTGCCCTTGAGATATAGCCTTAAGCTTGTTTATATCTATAGATACTAATAAAATAAAAGGAAAGATTTGCACTTGTGTTTGTTTGAATAAACTCAACAAAAACTGGACAGATTTAAAATATTAATTCGTCAATTGAATGCTATTTTATTTATCACTTAATGACATAGGGATGTGAGCGGAACCGCTGGCGCAGCTATTTAACCAATAAAAACACTGTAAATACTGTGCCACGTTCCTATTGGCTAATAATAATCATCATCATTATTTCAGTCGAAAGACATCTACTGTTGGACATAGCGTCCCCCAAATGTCACCATAATGACCGGTCCTAATATAAGAATTATAATACTAATACTATAAGAATTGGTTAATAAGCTTGAACCGAATTCAACTGTACAATAATAGTTATAATTTTTTCGTCACTTATATTAAAATCATTACGTATTGTAAAAACAAATTCCATTTTTGTTATTTTCCGATAAACTAAAAAACTTACTAAATAGATTGTCATGCGATTTGCACCAGTGGATAGAGTGACTGATTTAAATGTATAATGCATGCACATTAAAGTAGATAAAAGTGGAGAACTTCAAAGTTTTTTGACAACCATGAGGACTTGGAGTGGGTTGCTAGTAACAACTTGAGTATAAAAAGAACAAACTCAATCCAAACTAAAAGACTGAGTCCGCATAGTTCTCAAGACTCAATAGTTGTATCTGATAAAGATTAAGGACAGAGACTGAACTTTATTTGTTCATTTATATACTCACAAACACTTAAAAATTAAAAGGACAAATACAGATAAAAGAGAATATAGGCACTGCTTCTGCTACTTTCGTTTTTTTTTTGGTGTTTTTGCTCGCAGTTTCAAAAAGGAGAGAAACTGATCTCATCTGCTTTTGAAATGTTATTTATTGAAATCCTCATCATTATCATCATTTCAACCGAAAGATGTCCACTCTTGGACATAGGCTTCCCCCAAGTGTCGCCATAACGACCGATCGTGCGTGTGCGTGAGCGTAAAGCAAGGTCTTATCGCTTAGAAATAGGAATAAACTCTGAAAACAGAAAAATTGATATGATTTTACAAAAAAAAAAAAGAAAAATCTTCGAGACGCAGTCGGGAACTGAACTACATATTTACATAGGGTAAGTTTGTACGGAACCCTCAGTGTGCGAGTCCGACTCGCATTTGTTTTAACTTTACCCCATACTAGGAATTACTCCTGTATCGTGCGTACAAAAACATGTAAACTCACACACACATGACACCCAGACCTGAAACCTATCTGTATGCCATACAAATAATTGTTACGTGCGCAGTATGCACGCAGTATAGCAGTTAATCGCTCTACTGTTGCACCAACCGAGCCGTCAAAACATTCAGTACAAATAAACCCAAAATACCATCTCCGACTAATCAGCTTATTTTTTTTTTTTAAATTGATATAAACTAGTGCGTTACGATCCCACCTGATGGTAAGCAGTGATGCAATCTCTGATGGTAAGGCGCACTAGTTTGTGAGCCTATTCACTCTTGCCTTGAAGACACTCTAATTATAATCGTCCTTATTTATAAATAATCTATCTGACCAAGATAATATCTAGACTTACTAATGGAAAATAAGATAGTCAATCTAGACTTTCAATGGGAACTGTTGAAGAAATCCAAAGTTTTCTAGATCAACTTAAACGGAGATTGACTCCATTTTGTTTCGGTGCTTCTTTTCAGAGTAGTCGAAAGGAAATACCTACCTCATCCAGTTTAAATGTATGTTCCTGACGTAAAAGGGTTTATTCAAGCCGATTCAAGGAAATTTATTAATTAAATATGTACTTACCTAAAGAACTTTAAATTAACGTTTTAAGGATGTAACAAGTTTTCAGAGCAGTGGTAGCTTAGTGGTAATGAATTGTATATCGTATAGGTTCAAACCGAGGCAGGCCCTTTACTTGGGGTGATTTATTTCATCACCACTGCTCTCAAAGCGGTGCAGGATAATATCGAGAGGAAACCGGAATATTCTAGAACCAAAAATTTCAAGTTTTGTGACATTCACCAAGTCACAGTGGGTCCGCGTGGTGGATTATTGCCCATTCCCTCTCCTAGAGAGGAAGCCTGTGTCCCAGAATTGGCTACATTATAATGGTACTTACTATATGAATGGATGTACCGAAATATGTACAGACACGACTAACATACTGTGAGTATTTATAACCTTACTAAGCATATGTGTAGATATACAAAATAAACACATAAAAATACACTTAGGCTTCAAAGTGCTTCTCCACAATGCTTACATTTGGGTGCACCGAAAAGGTACCCAGAAGACTGGCAGTATTGCAATGCCATGAACGTTGATTGTACGGGCAAAATGTAAGTCACGCAAAGTATCGAACAGAGAAAAATGTCTTTGAGAAGAGAGACCGCATAACCCAAGCGTTTCGAAGTATTGTAATTAAATTAACAAAAATATATAAGATTTTTCACCATCATTTTAGTACTTTATTTTAGGTTTGGTAGATAAATCATTTCTAATTTATATTAATACTAGCTGTTGCTCGCGGCTTCACCAATGTACGTAAAATATAGCATAGGTCATACAGGAATAAAGCAAACTATCGATGAAAAAATTTTAGCAATCAGACCAGTACTTCCAGAGATTACAACTAAAAAAAAACACAAAATTTTTTCTTTTTATAATATCAGTGTAGATTATAAAGAGGAAAGATGCATTTTTGTACTTTTGTTTGTAACAAATAAACTCCAAAACTGCTAGACCGATTAAACCCTTTCACGGCTATATTTTTTACTTTGACGGCTAGCTGGACCTATCTCAATAGTTTATCAACATGCATCCAGTAATCCTTATGCCACTAATTAGAGCGATCTATGCTAAGCCGGGCTTATACAGAATGCTCACTGAATATTAGCAATATCACTTAGTGTGGCAGTCAATAGCGGTTCCATATAAATGAAGCTAAGTACAATTACTGGAACGGATCTTGAGCGCCGGCTTCAAATTGCGCAAAAGTCAAATATTCGGTCTTTTTAGTGGTGCGAAGTGAGACGTGGTGGTGGGGAATGTCAGTGATTGGCTCACCACGCCATCGTGTCATAGACGTCACACGTGATTCTTTCCCTACGCTGTTGCATGTATCTAACAACGACGACGATTGGCTTGTCAATGTATGAAATGCGCAAAGCGATCCCCACTCTGGCACCGAGCGCTCAAGATCCGTGCCGGTATTTGTACTATGCGTTCCAAATAAGAATAGGATCGATTGTCATGTTGTGACGTCACGTCGTCCTGTCAAATTGAAAAATTTGGGTAGGGTGAACAAAACCTTTTTACAATTTTATTTATTTACGAATCGTGAACGAAAAAAGTTTAATCAGAATCCAATTCTTCAATTTTGCTCATCTCTGCGTCACTGTGACAAGTGTCTGAGTTGTGGCAAATGGAAAAAGAAGGCGAATTGTTCCTAACAATGAAAATAAGAAAGAAAATAGTTTTTTTTTACTAATAATATGAATTAAAACATTATATATAGCTGATTAACATTAAACAAAAAGGTTTTTATTGCACATAGATTTAACTAAGACTTAGTAATACAAAGCAAAAAAGAACTCTTTATTGATACGAAAATTAGATTTGTTTGCAAACCGTAGTTTTCACTCAACATTTGACAGATAGAGGTTATTGACTTTCCTAGATATTCACATTTGGAACGTATAGTAGATTTAACTTGTCAGAGAGGAAACGGTGTTGGTTCAGCCAGGATATCGAGCAACAGTCATGCATCAAAATGAAAGATGGAACAATAAATGGTTGTTTCTTTTATGCGACGGATATCAGTTCCTAATGTATTGGAGGAAATCGTGGCTAGAATAATAACAACAGCACGGGTCGGACCACAAGGTTAAGCATGCCTTGTCAAGGTCAGCCTGTGGATGGGTGACCTGCATGCACCACATACCGAGGGTAGAACTAAAATTGGAAAAAATTAGGGTAGACGCCACCGGTACCTCAAAAAGCTCAAGGTGGTCGGTTAACGGCACGGTTACACCCCGGAAAGATGGAGCCGGGCGAAATTGCCTGAGTTTTAGCAGCATTGAACTTGACCAGAAAAACCAAAACTTGGAACGAGTTTACCTTATCCCGCTATATTCCCACTATCCCGACTGTATTCTAGAACTATTTTGTATTTAACCCGTTGTGTGACTAAACGTGGATCCACGCGAGACACAATGGCTTTTTAATTGTGTCTCTAATTACGGCACACGAGAGGTTAATCAATAGGAATATACTAATTTATGACTATATAGAGTTAAACTAATATAATGAAGAGGTTGGTTTGCTTGTTACACCGTGCAAAGTTGGGCTAGGACGCTAGCAGAATTATAAATTTAAGTTTTCATCATATCATCATTTTTTTTTTGGTGGGGAAAATCATCCAATGAAAACCCCCGCTCTTGGGCAGAGCGGGAGATAGTGTCAGTCTCTTACTGACTAAAAAACCCACCCCGTTCCTTCAAGCCGTCATACCGGGGCTTGAGTGCCCTCGTGTGGGCGATCAGCCATGGTCCAGAGCGAGGAGGAGTGGCAGGCGGTCGCCGACTTCTGCGAAGCAGTAATGCTCGCAAAGGAAGATGGCCGAACGCATCAAGCAACGGCGTTATCGCCGCCGCTGCCGGCGATACTGATCTCGATTTCCGGCCACCGTAGGCGCGGGCTTGCGGACAGTAAGCAATGGTAGCTCGCTGTCCGACCGTCCGGTAACTGTCCGGACCAAGCCCAAGTCGTCGACGGCGCGCTCTGTTCCCGTGCGCCTCAAGGAGTTGTCAGCAACAGTAGGGGCCCAGCCGGGTCGAAGCCTACTGGGGCCAGGGTTATCCGAAAGGGCGCTTGAGCCCCGGTATGAAGGCTTGAAGGAACGGGATGGGTTTTTTAGTCAGTAAGAGTTTGACACTATCTCTCACTCCGCCCAAGAGCGGGGGTTGTCATAGGATGATTTTTCCCATCGGAAAAAAAAAGTCGGCGACCTTGGTTCTCCTACCTATACCTATCTTAATTCTAAGTTTAGGTTCTATTTTATACATCCAGATTTTGCAGCCATATATCTATTAATAATGCCAGTTTCAAATCTGAAATGGGCCATGATTTGCGTTCGAGATAAAACCCGTGTTTACTGTCACATTATCGTTGTTTCCATTTCATTAATTTGCGGCAATCAGTTTGGTAAATATTAATTACTAACAGAGATATCTGTTCATGCTGATTGATTGGCTGAAAGCTTTGCATCGCAGTTGACGCGAGCTTATCGCTCATGTGGTGGTGCACAAAAACAGTAGGAAGAGATAACGAGTTTTTACACAATGAACGCAATTTAGACGAGAATAAATTTTATTATACACCAAAAAGTAACATGACATAAACATAATCTTATATCTATGGGTACAATGGCAGTCTTGCTGCTGACAGCAACAAATGCAATTTGCAGCTGGCACTTTAGTGTTTTTACATACAACAACATGGTATTTACTGCAGGGTTAGGCATTGGTGGGCTAAAGGATTGCTCGAAAGTGTCACCAACGCCCTGAAATGCAACTGAAGGAATCCCACCAAAAAAAAAAACCCTGGCTTTAGCGACCAAACAATTCACAGATAAACAATAGTTCTCGATGGTGATGGTGGAGATTTCGTTAGAAATAAGCATCACCTATGTACCTATTTTTCTGTTTCTGTCTTCTTTACTTATATAAGTTAAGTGTGTACATGAATTGTTAAATAAATAAATAGTACTTTTTGATACAAGTGGAGAAAGTTTGTCATTGCCATCGAAACGAAATTCAAGCGAACCACTGGCGTAGTAGGGTTACGGAGCCGAGTGCTGCAAGGATAAATTTCCACATGTATTAAAGACGTTTTTCGATATAAGTATTTACGAAGAAATAAATAAACGAGGAGTCTTGAGGGTCGCAAAGCATCCAGCTTGATATGATAAATACAATCAATTGTGGCAGGCTCGCGCACTTTTTTGCACTAGTGTGGGAACAAGTAAATTACGTGATGAGAGCCGGTTTTTGAATAAATCTTTAAAAAAATATTTTCTCACTAACTGCGTATCTACTAACTATACCAGCAAGTCTGTCTACATCTTTAACTGACTTGACCGCTTAAAGTGGTCAAGTTTGAATCATAACACCCGGTTGTTTTGTGCCCGGGTATAACGAGTTGTTGTCTGAAAGCATTTGTTTACTGACCACAGTGTAAAGTTTGTAAACATCTCGCTGTTACTGAAACCCGCCATTGGAAATCTTCGCTATTTTGAAATTAATTGTTGGAATTGGCAAAGGACTGGTTTGATGTGGTTAGTGTTACATTATATTCTTTGCGAAAAAATAGATCAGTCTAGATGAGAGATCTATCTTGATGTTATGTTCTGTTTACCTATTTTTAAGTTTGCGTCTTTAACGCGTAAATAAACTGTTTTTCTTTCTTTCTTTTTCTTTATCTGATTGATACATTTATTTAATACTTTATGCACATGGGTACAGAGGCGGATTTAATGCCTCAGGCATTCTTTTCCAGTCAACCTTTGGGTGATGCGGAGAAAAAGTAGTGGTAGGTGCAATATAAGAGTGAGAAAAAGGCAAATAAAAGAATTGATATACTAATAGACCACAGAATAGATATACATTATATTATGTACCTAAGTAGCGAAACGCTCTTTACCATTTATTGTATAAATACTGAATTTAAGATCAGTAGTCGTACATATGACATCACTACTACGGCATTCGCATCTATACGAATGTCTAATTGCATGATCAATCAATCAATCAATCAAAAGAAAACTAATACTAATAAAATAAATTAAGCAATCTAAACGAACTAAAGATGTTAAAAAATAAAAAGCCCGTTTTGACATTTAATGTTTTTATTATTTATGTTATGTAACCGTCTGTATTACATTATGTTACCGTTATATAATTACATTAAAACACTTTATGTAATTAACCTTTCAATCGTGATAATGACAGACACAATTGAAAGACAATAGATGCGCGAACGCCGGCGTTCGCTTGGGGTTTAATGAATTAATTATTATTTTAATGTTTCTCTCAGTTTCGTTCGTAACTTGGAATTCTGGGTCTTTCTCACTGTCAAAAAGGGCATTTTACTTTTTAACGAGTTTAACTGATAATTCAGCATTTTTGGAACGCAACCTATCTGAACAAGCACAAATATTACACAATCACGTTTCCTCGATATAACTATATAGGGTGACTGGTAATTAGTGACCGATACCTATATACGTTATTGTACTCATGATTACAAACACCTTTCCCAAAGAAACTTTTTTTATACTCATTATTTAACTAACACGTGTATAATTATCGGTCACTAATTACCAGTCACCCTATATATACTAGCTGCTGCCAGCGGCTTCGATTAAGTGAATGTAGAAAATTGTCTCTGTGGAACATATACCCGGGACAAAGATTATCCTTTATGTTATTCCAGGATATGGTCAATCCGTGTGCCAAATTCAGCCGTTGAAAATGAATATGTAACAAACATACAACACACTCTCAATATTTCATCATTATAATGTAATGTTATAAGTATTTCTCATCTTGAGCTGTCCCAACACTTGATGCGGGGTAGTAAGCGAACAAACGCTTAAAAGACACTCGACCAGCTTTTGCAATTTGCGGCAAGCCGTCAAATGATAACAAAGGAAACTTACGACGCCATAAATAAATAAATATCACGTCTTGGCCCCAGCCCCGGGCTCCCTCTGACATCCCACAAATCCCGAGCTTAACGTATGACATGACAAAAATGTTACACACGCGTTCTTCCCCAGTGTTCGCGACTTGCCGAAAGACGACAAAAGGATTTCTTGTTCCCGAGCCCGTAAAACGTAAACGTTCTACAATTGGATCATTCAATATCATGAATACTTAGTTATTTTTGTTTATGACAGCTCATAGAACATCGGTTTATTTCGTTTATTTCAGTGCGAAGCCCGGCTTTGAACATTTTTCGACACCCGACATACGACTGTATTTTGCTCGTAACTCTATACGAAAACTGACAATAAATATAAACTGTTATATAAAAACCGAGATTACGTTATTCCATCTGCGGTCGATTTATTTATTATTTCAACATTATTCGTGATATATTTCATACTTCAATTCTTATATGTTCCGTGTAAGTAAGCTGTAATACTTGCACTTATAGTAAGTATAGTCTGCCTAAAAAGTCAACCGATTTGGGAATGTTGTATAATATTTTAATCATTTAAAAAATATTTTTATTCGATACTTTTTATAAGGTTTTTCTATTAGTAAACAATGATCAATATCTTTTAATCAACCTTGATTATTGAACCAGTGTTGACTACATCAGATTTCATTATATCCTAATAATTACCCAAGTCATTTGACTTCTTAGACATACTACTCACTAACTACGAAGAATCTTCAATGTATTAGTGCCACCCGCGCGTCTGGCAATCAATACTCGTTTTACGACATCATTCGGATATTTTTTTTCTTCCGAAAAACTTTTAGATCGGAATCGAAAAGTTTTAAGTAATAATAAGTTTTCTGATTTAATTCGGGTCGAATTGCGGTCGATGTACCACAGGGTTTTGGGTATGGATTGCTTTTGAAATATCTCCTACCTACCACTGATTGGGATAAACTTAGATACCCATTTTAGCATAAAGTAATTGCCTGTTTAGTTTGCTTTTTTTAAATGTAGCCCCACAGTAGGAATTTCTCCTGTATCGTGGTTGCGTTTCATATAAAACCCACATACCCCGGGAATTACCTGTAGGGTAAGCATATTTATTTTATTTAATCAGGCCCGGGATACGCAGTGCAGGAGTCGATCGTTCAGCCACTGTGCCATATGTGTCGTCAAGTATTCACGTATTTGTTTCATTTAGTCTATGTTTCAATACAAAATTGGATACATACGGAGAGAAGCCCACGATTTTTAAAACCATAAAGATACGTTTCTACTTGTGTACGATTCACACCTTATTTTTCTACACTTTTAAGCAAGAAAACTTGATTTTGGTTAAAATGGAACCAATCTAGACGCATGTCCTTTTAAAAGTAAAAAAAAAATGCAAGTCGGTTTACAAATAATGGAGTTCTGAGGTAACAAAAAAAGGGAACAGAACTGAGAAACTCCTCATTTTTTTAAGTCGGTTAAAATCTGCGATGATTTGTTACTGGCTGTCGTGCTAGAAGTCCCTCTTCCCCTCGCGTGATCGATTGAGTGTTGTCTACAATAGTAAGGTTAATAAATAATCAAGTTACTGTTTGGAAGTAAAAGCCTACCTCAAAGCAATTTATTCCCAGTGGGTGTATTCCAAAAGATAAATTAAAGCAATCACTTGAAATATCGTTATTGGTATTATTTTTATTACCAAATATAACACGCAATAAATTAGGCTGAACTAGCTGTAATGGTGGCCACCCGCGGTTTGTTTGACGTAGATTTTTGTCAACCTTGATCGATAGTTGGTTATCCATGTTTGCTCATGTCTGGAAAATATGTTTCGCTGTTGTAATCCCATGATTCAATTAAATCTTATTCAATATTTTGTGTCGGAAAAACCTATAGTAGGTGTTAGATGAGATTTCCGTTGAAAAATCTATACCTGATTTTTTTTTATTGTTGATAGGTTCGCGCTTGACCGCTATCTCACCCGATGGAAAGCGATAATGCGGTCGACGATGGAACGTATACCTACATAAAATAAAAGTGTCTGTTATTTATGCAAATGAAAATATATTCGACACCTATAAACGATATGTTCTGTCTATCAGTTTGTTTCGGCTAAAGTCCGAAACGCCTGATTACTGATTTTGACAGAACTTTCACCAGTATATTGCTGATATTATAACGAGTAACTAACGATTTTTATTTAAAAAAAAATAAGGTTTAGCGCAAAAACAATCTTGATAGTTTTGCTGTTTTTTTTTACAAGTTTGATGCGAACAAAGTCGCGGACCCCAGCTAGTCTGTGAGAGAACGTAAAATAGGAATTGTCTAAAAATCAAGGTCTTTTTTGTTTCTTGGCAAAGTATATACTGTGATAGTACCTGTAACAAAATAAAGGTTACTGACAGAAATAAAAGGTATCGACTAATTGGACATATTCGAAGCGGAGAACAATCGTGCCGGTTGCAGCGGGGCGTTAGAGAGAGCAATTAGTGTGGGCTAGCAACGCACCCGTCCGCACAGGCATAAGTGAACGCGTTAATAGCGTGCACAACAAAAAACTTATGAGGTAACGTATTAACCTACGTTTCTAGGGGGAAAGTTCTATAAATAACCCAAGTGGAAATTATTTTCTAAAGGCTCAGCCAACTTGACTATAAGGCTGCGTTCGTAAGAGATGTACCCCAATTACGATTAGAACTTGAGTATATCCCAAACTCTAGCCTGTTCGGAAACCTATCAAAATTTGTGACGTAAGTAAGATTTGAAACGTTCGTAACTCAAAATACTCAGTTCAAAAATACACGCCAATTCATAGAGAGCTTTGTATTAACGTGAAGTTACAGCGTGGACATCGTCAATATGTGGAAAACCGTCTATCGTGTAACACTTGATTAGGGTATCACTATTCTATCAATACATTGATCAATACCTATCCTTCAATCGTAACAAGCATTGTTCAGCCAACGTCGATTGACAGTTTCAGAAGATTTCCTTTCACTTTAGTCATTAGATGATTACCCACCTCAAAAAAAACTCGTAACTGGATATAAAAATTTCGGATAGCTTCGAATAGAATTAATAAGTCGATGTCTTCGGATAAAGGCAAAATCTAAATGACCGGCTACGATAAGTTTTTTTCGTTTGTTTTATTTGGCTACAAAAGATCTATCTAGATAAGAAATAAAAGTAAAAGCTTGCTATTTGTAGTTTTACTTTAAAAATTCTAATATCTTTTAAATTAAAATTCGAATTCAAACCATATAAAAAACCGGTATAATATTATTCCTATATTCGTATCCAGATTTCAAATTTTATGCTCTAATATAGGCCAGTTGCCGTAAAAAATGTAATTAGTCCGTCATGAGACGTCACGCCGTGCTGCATTTTTTCGCAGGGGTTTGTTATTTTTTGTTTAATCGAAAAAAGAAAAAATACATGTCCAATTTTTTTTTTATAATCTAAAATACGGACTAAATAAAATGTAATTATTTTGACCCTTTTTTATGGTGGGAAAAAATCATGCATTGACATCCCTCGCCCTTGGGCGGAGCGGGAGATAGTGTCAGACTCTTACTGACTAAAAGACCCACCCCGTTCCTTCTATGCTTCATACCGGGGCTCGAGCGCCCTTTCGGATAACCCTGGCCCCAGTAGGCTTCGACCCGGCTGGGTCCCTGCTGTTGCTGACAACTCCTTGAGGCGCACGGGAACAGTGCACGCCGTCGACGACTTGGGCTTGGTCCGGACAGTTACCGGACGGCCGGACAGTGAGCTAATTAGGAAACTACCCTATTCCTGGTTTCTACTATGCTAAAAGCTACCACACCAAAAGAACCATCGACCAATCGGTGTGTTAACAATGACTGACTATTATCATTTAGTGTGACTACAGCTTAAAGATGGCCACAGTTTACACTCACACTGGTAGGGCCACAAGTAAATAGCTCAATATTTCACACCGATTGCCTGTTTCGACTTGAAAGAAGCACGTATCTGATATACTTAAGTAGCGAAACCTTGCCAGCACGTGTTCACATAAAACTTTTACGACCATTTCTACAAATATAGCCAGCGTGAATTTTTTTGCCTCCTTTAAGGATTAATGAAATCTTTTTCAGATGTTTAATAGCCCACTATTCACGGTAATAAACCAACTTTATAGGTTTTAAAAGTAAATAAGTGATAACTTTGTTAAAGTACCCTAAGTATCAGTGTATCAATCTAGTTATTTCGAATCTACATATTATAATGAGAATTTTGAATAAGATAAAACTATTGCAAAGGCTTTTCGCAAACTCCGGAAAGTTAATATTTTATGGAAAATTTAAAATAATCTGTAACTTGGTTTTGATTCAGTGGATTCACAGAGTAATATAATTTATCCTTGCCACCGTGGCGCGGGCGCGCTATCCCAGCTTTGCCGGCAGACACACATTTTATAAATGTAAGTACCAACGTGCACATTTAAATGAATTATTAGCTCATAAATCTTCTAGCTAGTCTTTATTTTACAGATGCACGGATTCTACAAAGTCATCTTTTCTAACACTATCCTAGTTGAAGACTTCATTTTAATGAATCACTCATAAATTCTTTCGCTGAACCATTCTGCGGGTAAACATGGATCTGGTAGCTTCTTCATCTTTATAAACTCGTAAGAAAGTTACGTGTATGATTCTTTAATGGAAGTTATGTACTTAAGTATGCCATAAAACCTCAAGCGTGAAGAAAGTTATTATTTAATATTACACCCGGCGCTACCTACCCTTATAAATCACAATGAAGCATTTTTTCGCAACGTACATAATTTCTGTAGATTTACCTAACGTTACTTACATCCTTTCGAGTGTAATGGGGCAGGCTTTTCTGAAATGGTTCGCCAAAGTCCTCTCAAACAATTTTCATTGAAATCCGATGCAAATAACAATTAACTCTTCGCAGAGACGACTCGACTTCTATTTCCTGCGGAACTTAATTTAAAGGCAGTTAGAACTTTTTACTTCATTAGCGTTCAGAAACTAAATTCGAATTGCAAAGTTGAAAAAGGGCGCGTATTTAATTTTAACGGTTTAACCTGTAGCTAGAATATTCGTTCTGAATTGGTAAATTTTAAATTAGTGGATACTGCTGATATTTTAGACCGTTCTAATAAAGGTTGTTTAATATACCCAAATTAATGCATTCATTGTTATTTGTTTGCTCATAGTCATTTGACTGATCATGAATATCATATTCGAAGCCAATAACAGCGAAATGACCGAATAATGTAATTATTTTGATGTTCAATAGTGTTGGGAATTATGTAAATATTGATCATTGATTATGAATTGAATGGCGTCGGCTGAGCATTGTTGGAATAGTATGAGAGGTAAAGTGCTCAGTTAGTTTTGTTTGCTGTGCGTCCTTCTAAGTTCGATCCCCTGTTTGTAGAAAGAGTAATTAGATTATTCCATTATGATATTCTCAGTGGTAGCTCGAGTATATTTTCGATTTTATTGACAATTGGCTCGTCCAACCTACGTGTGACTTATGAAGTATGGGTTTTAATATTATAAAGAGGTATTTAAATATGTATACTTACGTATTTAATTATATGTATATAAATTATGATGTTTAAGTGATATAAAGAACTAACTGTTTCCCGCGTCTTTGATTTCTGTTATTTTGTTGTGGGTTTTAGCGTTATATAACCTTCTCTTCTTCTCAGTCGGTACACTCTTGCTAGAGTGGTCGTGGTCTGTAAATAATGATTCATAGTAATGTCATGAAATTTTTATATACCTAGGTGATATGATATAACCTACACACGACCTAAACGAAATTTTTATACACTTCATATCATTATATGACCTAGGTATATATGTCGCAGGGAAATGAGGATATCACGAAATCCCAGTAGATGTCGTATATTCTTGTTAATTTTGTCTTCTTACTAAATGTAACAAGAATAATCGACATCTACCGGGATTTCGTGAAATCTCTGATATCCTCATTTCCCTGCGACATATATAGGGAGACTGGTAATTAGTGACCTATAGGTACTTATACACGTGATTGTACTCAAAGTCAAAGTCAAAAGTTTTTTTTTCACATAGGCCTACATGGGCACTTACAAAACCACAGAAGCTAGTGCACTCATGATTACAAACAACTTTTATATTATAGTACTAAAATAAACGTAAGTACTATAATAAATGTTGAACAAGAAGCCAGCAGCCTCGTTATTTCCTAGCTCGTAATCATCTCTGTCTCCAGTCCCTATCCGGAGATGCGAACACTAGCGACAGTCACGAATCGAATTTCAAACAGGGCATTATGTACTGCCTCGGAAAACAGTTATTTTAAATTCTAATATGCCATTAAGTTTCACCTTGATCGTTATTGTATTGGCTCTTTTGCAATTTGTTTGACGTCCCGAGAGATTTAGGGTTGGCCACAATATTGGAAAGCTCCCTAATGGCACCTGTTTTCGTTGTGATCAAACAAAACTATCAATCTATCTAGCTCAACCTACTCTTTTCTTATGCAAGTTTTTTAAGGTGAGAAATTATCCAATAACTTCTCTGACTCTGAGGAGTGAGAGAGCATGTCAGACGTTTACTGACTAAAACCCACATCGGTTCCTCCAGTTGCTCTTTGCATTCTACGGTCACGATAAAGGAAATATTTTCCGATTTGTACTACAACGAGTGTCGCCGCTTATCTCCCAGCCTTTAACTCCACTACAGGCAGTAAACCAATATGAACGCGCATTACGCAACTAACAGACCACGCACACTTAGATCGCTTTGCTATTGGTTGTGTCAATTATGAGTATGATCATATTTTGAGGCACGCTTGCCCCGCCCATAAGGCCATTCTAACCAAATCATAACTTCACACCAAACTTCTTCATATCTTTTCTGTGGTTACGATAACTCTTTCGAACGTACCCGCAGCGAGCAGCGCTGCTACTGGGCTCTTTCAATTTTGTACATTCTCAACTATGTTGTTAAAACGCTACATTATACTGTAATGATTAAGAATGTTAAGTTAAGCGACTACTTTTCTGATTTCCATCCAGTAACTGGGTAACATGACGCCCTTCGACGCGACTGATGTCAGTTTTTTAACTGTCGACTGTCAAAAATCTTCAAATGACAGCAAGAAATGGTGCTTTTTGAGATACAGAGTGGTCTCGGTTTGTAATTCATGGCCACCTGGTCACCCATCCAACTAGGCAAACATTGCTTAACCTTGAAAGTCAGTCCATAAAGTTATCATTCTACGAGCCTCTTGATATGGTATCAAAATTACTTTTTCGATAAAAAAAGTGCGAGCGCCCATATTTTTCACAATGAAAGAAAGGTGACACCTAAAAAGAAAAACTTGAGAGCAAAAGTTTTCCGATACAATCGGTGTATTTTTAGAAATGTTTTGTGAGTTTGTGACATAAACGTCGATTCACACAGTCTGTAGATGAAATGAATTGATTAGCACACAGTTGGTCTATTTTTTAGGCCGCATTCATTTTACCCCGCATCATTCAAAATGGGTCACGCAGATGTATACTCGTGTAATCACGTAATCTATCAATATCCTTGTTTATTTACTTTCTGTCTAAAAATAGATAATACACTCAGCGGCTATAAATGTAGCCCAAGCCTCAAACAAGTACTTATGAACAAACGGTTGCTATTAATATTGATTATATTATTTATTTTTGTTGCGTATTTTGTTATTTTTTGTCATGTTTGTGTCACTAACATAGTTATATAATTGCTCTAACTATACTCCATTTGTTAAGGTTTAAACAATCTTAATAAGTTTTTTTATGTAAAAAATAACTATTCAGACCATCCAAAGGTTGTCTGTAAGCGGTCGGTCTAGCATTCAGCTCCTTACTGGATTATTCTTAGGATTTCTACTCAAGCATGTCAATAAAACTAAGAGATAGTTGGAAGCTCTACTCCTCATCCGTGTTCACCACAACCGACCAATAAAGACAAACCAGAGATGAGGAACAAGCATTCTCTCGAGAAATCGGGTACGTGGGGTCGCTACTACTCAAGAGTTCGCCACAAAACTGCCTTGTGGATTATATCTCTCTAAGTCTAGCCCCCCAGCCTAGGCATGTTACGGCAAAACAAACACTACGGGAACCGACTTGCAGTCCATTGGAGCGCGCAAACCCTACCACGACGTCAACGAAGAGGTACAGTGATATTATTATTTTATGTATTTTTTAATAAGAACAAATTATTCACTACAGTAGCTTTTGTTGGCAGTCAACCTCCTTAAAAAAAATAGAATTGTTTTAGTTTGTTCACAAATTCTTACAAAGTACTAGCTTTTGCCCACGCGGCTTCGCTCCTGCTCTTCCCTACTCCACCCTACTATACCCTACTCTACCCAACTCTACCCTACTCTACCCTACTCTACTCTACCCTACTCTACCCTACTCTACCCTACTCTACTACACTACTCTACACTACTCTACACTACACTACTCTACTCTATCCTACTATACCCTACTCTACAACAAAGCTTAAACATTTGGTTTGGATAGGTGAGCTTATTCTTGAGTTATAAAATTATAACGAAAAGTGGCATTGATTTTATAGGTATATAGATAAAGTCAAATATTAATGTGAAAAATCATCAAATAACTTTTCACTGTCTGGGTGGAACGAAAGGTTGTGTCGGGCTTATTGACTAAAATCCACCTTCAGTTGCTCTTCAAACCAGAACCATGGTAACTCTTCCCAACAATCCCTTACTTGTTAAGAGTTTGGCTTATGCTTATTGCAGCAGAATGTATAAAATATATCTATATAAATATAAGTCGATAATTGTAAGGATTGCGGTTTTAACAAAGGTTTTTAGGACTGTAAAACTTGTTTTTGTAATTGTATGTGTTATTAAAATAAATACTCACACTCTGCATCGTTCAACAAAAAATAATACACACTTATCATCGTTCTTTCACTTATGTATAGTTTCAACATTAACGATGAAACAAAAAAAAAATATCTTGGAGTTTCTTGCACGATCTTTTTCACAGACATCCTAGCTTTCGAATATGCAAATAATTTCTTTTTCAAAAGTGCCTGTAAATAGTCTAATTGGAACAATGTTTACGACTAAAGGGTTAAGTCAAAGATTTTCCTTTCTTTCCTTATTATTGATTTTTCTTTAGTTTTCCACAAATATATTTCATTAGATTCTAGGTGCTCATCTAATGTTACATTTTGTTTCAATGACTTGTATCAAATAATGGGACCAGGAAATAAATAAATGACCAAGAATATGACGCCGCGTCGACCACGTTTTCAAATTATTATATTTTTATCACACATTACTTAACATCAAGTGGGATCGCAGTCAACCATTAGTATATATCAGATTAAAAAAAACAAACATAGAAATGTAGTGTATGCTACGTGTTACAAACTTACAGGTTTGTAATATGTAGTATTTTATACGAAGCTTAGAGACTACTGAAAAAGATTTTCTGTACTTTGTAAAAAGATACCTGGTCTATGTTTAACCCTAAAAAATCAGGTTTATTTGTATAGATCCACTACGGATCTTTAGGATACAATTTCGGTGTTCCTATTTACGACGCCTTTGGTGACCCGTGGGGTAGAAAGGGTTTCTACCTATTTAGGTATAATTTAATAAAATCTTTATTACCTATCATTGAATTATGAAATAAAATATTTTCTATATAGCGTGACGGCTGACAGGATAGAATGGAAGAAAAAAAAGTATAAAGCCAACCCAAAATAAAACAGGACAAGGTCAGGAAAATGATGATGATGATTTTAATTGTTTAGTGGGATCCTGCAGAGGGAAAGCGCCGTCACCTAGAAACACATGGCGAGATGATTTGGACGCGTTTCACGAGGACTGGTATGAAACGGCGTGGAAGAAGAATGTCTGGTAGGACTTAGGAGAGACCTTTGCCCAGCTGTGGGACTGGGCTAGGAAATAAAAAAGATAAATACCGGTTATCTATACATTTAATAAATCTGCAGAAATTTTTAGCTGTGCGTGCATCACGTAAAATGTACAAAATCGATGTAGATACCTAACTTTTATACCTATATTAAAATTGTGTGTAACTTGATATATTACTTAGGCTTTGTTTCATCGCAATCGGTTGACTATATCGAAAGATATACTACATTCATTGACAGTGACTGTAGGTTACCGACATAGCACGAAAAATCGCCAAACAGTGGCACATTGCTCGCAGAACAGATGGCCGTTGGGGCCGAAAGATTCTGACATGGAGACCACATACCGGAAGACGTAGCGTTGGCAGGCCTCCTACAAGGTGGACCGATGACCTGGTAAGGGTTGTGGGAATCCGATGGATGCGAGACGCACAGGACCGCTCATTGTGGCGACACTTGGGGTGGTCTATGTCCAACAGTGGACTTCTTTCCACTGAAATGATGATGATGATTGACTTTTAGGTAGCACGAAGGTCGTCGGGTCATCTAGTAGAAAATACGGTACCAACTTTGCGCAACATCTCTTGTGAACATGATATTTATAAGTACGTGATAACAGACTTAATTTAACCCGAATATGCTGGCACAGAATCTTATTAAGTTTAGATTCTCAAGCTGTGCCTGCATGAGCCGAGCAAAGGGTGTTAGTTGATATACATTATAACCTACAAAGCATGGAGTTCCTCGATCGGTTCTGTGTAACACAAATGAGATTGATGAGGAAATCGATTTATTTATGTCATTAAAACATGACAGAAACAATGATCCAACAAAACTTTCAAGTTAGTAACATGAGCCAGGGTTGCGAAATTGTTTGAAAGAGTTTAGAGGCTTTAGAACGCAAAGTGAAAAAAAATATAGTAACAGTAAAAGTTTTGACACTTCCTATCGCCCCAAATAGAGCGGGATTTTACACCACAAAAAAATAGGTTCGAAACGTGAAAATAGTGTTCGATACAATAATTTCGATCGAACACATTTTGCTGATCTGTCACACAATTACGCCTCGCAAAGTGCAGCGCGGCATCAGTACATATTCGGTCTGCAATCCGGGTGCTTTCGTACTCATAAGCATATCATATCATTTAGCGTAACTTAGCATAATTACCATTATATAAATAAATCTTTACAGTTATTAAAGTATTTAATTTAATAGCATAGCAGTTCTCCACTTCGGTCGCGACTCCTAAGGGTAACTCAATGATAATACTTTTGTAATACTTGTTGTCTAAATATTTTTTTATTATTTTTATGCACCTGGATAATTTTTAAGGCATTAAGTCCACCTTTGTACCTTTTGTTACATGAAGAGAAAATAAATAAATAAATGAACACAGGTGCGTTATACTCAGAAAAAGTCTGTCACTTTTAACCGCTTCACCCGTAGCACGATTTCTCACTTCAAAATATTACGTTCGTAACGTGAAAATAGGAATCGTCTTAACGAACAAGTTAAATGACTTGCTGGCTTTACTTTCAACTCCTCTATCGAAAAGAATACCACAGAACCGTGCATTTCTTTAAAAAAAAATAAAAGCATATCTACCACTCAGTGTTAGAATACTGTCGTTGATTGTACAAACATAATTTAAATCTCTTTTAAAAACTACAAATCTTTTTAAATCTTTTTGTTTGTGTAAGAATTTTCCTACAGAGAGAAAACCTACATCCACAGTGTACAATATCTTGTTATATTTAATGGAAACAAAAAACCATCGCACGATAAAAGTAACAAGAGCCCGCAAAAGTCTCCAGCAAAAACTTCAAAACGAAAATAAGACACCTATAATTTTATGTTCATACCCAAAAGCTCTTGAAAAGTTAGGGACAGATTTTTGAGGCCTTCCTTAGGGACGACCTTTGTAATCCCTACTCCAGACACTCGATAGGGTAGTGTATCATCACACTGCGTCTACTGGGAGTCGCACAATAAACATTTGTGATTTATTACTGAACCCACGAGATATTCGGTTACTTATATAAGTTTCAGTTTATGGTTTAAAACCAAGCCATATTTAAGGATATTTTAAACTACAAATTTTTTAGATAAAAATCTGAACTTCAAAGTACTAAACTCGACATGCAAAAGTGAATCTAAAAATGAATTGAATGTTGCAACAGCGCTAAATAATCTATTACTAACGCTGTGTAATCCCGCTATTGTTTTAAAATTAATATTTTAATCTAGAAGTGTGCTTCAACGACACTTGACATTATTATTGTAAAGCGTAGTACAGCCGTGCGGCAAAGCTGTACTACAAACAGTAATAAAGCGGGCTCGTTCGGCGCGTCGGCACATTTCTGCGCAATTATGCATACAGGAGCGGCTGGCCCCCAGTGTTTGTGTAACGAGCCTTATACGAGCATTCCCAGGCCATTTGCGCCGGCCAGATGACAAATACCCGGACAAACAAGCCATTGTCCGGACGATGTTCCATCTATGAACAAACATAAATCTTATCTGCTTGTTCGTTGTACCGCATCCAGTATAACCAAGATTGTATGAAAACCACAACACGATATGAATAAAACTGTCTGTTTATAAATATCCCTGCTCAGTAGATTGCAGATTTTATCGAATTCATATCGGTTAATGTAAGTACGCTTTCGTCCTCTTTAGTTTTGCCGCTGACATGAAAACAGATACTGAGCATTTGTGTACAGATAAGTGAAATTGTTTATCTACTTCTGCCAAATTACGGTAGAATGTTTCTTGGAAAACTCTTTTTTTTATTTACAGATTCGCGCTTGACGACTATCTCACCAGAAGTTAAATGAGGCTGTGCCATCGTTGGAGTACGTTTGCCTAGAAGTAAACTATCCTAATTGATGCACAAAGATTTTCCGAAAAAAAAAATTCTACAAAAAAAACTACAAATTTACAGTTTTCAGATTCATTCTTATACTTGTGTTAAAAGACCTTGCTTTATGTCATATTTCAGGATTCTGGGTCAACGGGAAGTACTCTATGAATTTTGATTTCCTCGAGAGTGTCGAAATGTGTGTTTTTTGCCACATAAACTGAAGTATCTTTTTTCTCGTTAACTTACAAGTTTGATTTTATAACAGTTTCAAGAGTCCGCAGACCTGAGTAGGTAGGTATATGGTTGTAATTTCAACACGATACCTATACTATAATTATATCGAGACGATGATATCCGCGCGTTTCAGAGATAAAGGGTCACACAGACAGACAAGTCCGTCTATCTGTCTGACGAACAACAAAGTGATCCTAAAAGGTTTTTTTAATATGGTGGGAAAATCATCAATGACAACCCCCGCTCTTGGGCGGGGCAGGAGATAGTGTCTTTTACTGACTTTTTTTTATGGTGGGGAAAATCATCCAATGACATAGTGAGTGTGTGAGATAGTGTCAGACTTACTAAATGAAACTCACCCCGTTCCTTCTAGCCTTCATACCGCGGGGCTCGAGCTGTGTTTCGAAACTAATCCTGGCCCCAGTAGACTTTGACCCAGCTGGGTCCCTATTGTTAACGTTGCCGAAAACTCCTTGAGGCGAGCGGGAACAGTGCGCGCCGTCAACGGCTTGGGCTTGGTTCGGACAGTTACCGGACGGCCGGACAGCGAGCTACACATTGCTCGCCGTCCGCATGCCCGCGCCTTCGGTGGCCGGAAATCGGGATTAGAATCCAGGCGACCGCCTGCCACTACTCCTCGCTACAACCAAGGCCCGCCGCGAGAGGTCTCCGCCGCCGATCGCCCCCACGAGGGCATGGCGGTGCTCTGTCCAAGCAGGGCACACCTCGACTGTGCGCTCCACCATGTCCTCCGGGCGATCCTATAAGGGTTGATCCTATATGGATTCCGTTTGTTCCTTCTGAGGTACAAAACTCTTAAAAGAATTCATTTGGTATGTTTACTTGTTTTTTTTCGTCCAAGCGGAACCTACCTCAACGCGCGGGGCCCTGTAGCACTTGCTACTCTTGCTACGCGGTAAATCCGTCACTGAATAGAACGTATAAATAGGAATACTATATTTAAACTTTATAAACATACAATTTGCTATCTAGTTTAAAGCCATTTAGATTTGGAATGAGTAATGACATGAGGAAACGACGCATGTAACAGTGTATGCTGATGCAATTTGCAGCTTAGGATTCGTACACAAACTATCAGTAAATTGGCATTAAACTGATCTTTCGGGAAAATTATCTTCCTCTTCTTCGAGTTTTGATGGTGAATTTAGTTAATACATATTATATTTGATCTAGGGAGGTCAAAGAAATTTTTTAAAAGTTAAAGCAATTTGAATGGATTGTGCGAGAAGTGATATTAAAGAAAAGGGAGTTGGTAATAGCGTGACGAGCGACCGGACAGAATGAAAAAAAAAACTTGTTGCGCTGACCCCAATTAAAACTGGACAAGGGCAGGAAGATGATGATGATTTGATCTAGTATCAATGACAGCAGCATTCGCTGATGCAGACGCGAGTTCCACACATGTACCTACAGGCATGAAGACAATGCACACATGGCGAAAAGTTTGTCTGGTCTGCGGAGTGACGCCGCATAAAAACCTAAGCTATCCGAGAATACCCACTAAGAGCAACCTCCCCAAGGTTGCCTTTACTGAGTTCGAAATCTATTTAGAACATAAACATCGAGTAATAGACTCATGTTTGTAAGTGATATTCTTTATGGCATTCCACGAATTCCTTCTAAACGGTTTACGTCAAATAACTGTCTCGCGTATTGACTGTTACAAATCAAGATATCAGTGGGAATCCATCTGCTTCATTTTATATTGTCAGTTCTGTAAAGGTCGACATAATGCATAATAAAAAAAACGTTTTTAATTTATTGATTATACGACATGTTGATAAAATCAAAACATAAAAAAAGGAAAAAAACACTACTCACTTGATAACAAATCGCATTAGCTTGATCTATTGTTTTTAGATTTAATTATTATTAAAATCACCAGTGCAGAACAATCCTGTTTAACTTTTCACGGCATTTACTCATCACACACTGACAATTGATCTGAATTTGATTTTATCGAAATTGATCTTGAAAATAATTGATATCTGCCACAGAACGTACGTTTTTCCACTATCGACATTATGACGTGACAGTGTGATATCAATAAATCCATTTAATGGAATGTCGTAAAATATTGAGTAACTGTAGTTATTTATTTACCTTTAGTGCTGTTAGATCTCTAGTATTTATTATTCGAATTGTCATAGCACTGTTGACGTATATTTATACGTGTATTTTATGTTAGAGCACCCGATAATCCCTTACTGGTCGTGTTTCGGAAGCATTAGTAAATTGTAGTAACGTTATCAGTGTGTATTTTCGTTTATCACAAATAGGTCTGTATCAATCCCGCAACAATATCAATACATTCCGACCTACATAAAAGTTCTATAGTAGGTAAATCACTTATTGTCATTCATTTCAGATTCAGTAAACCACAGCGCTATTTTCTTACGAAAATTGGATTGGGTGGTATATATTTGGGTAAAAGGGTTCCGCGCGATCAAATTATCTAAGGCATAGTCCACACGGTCGATTGTCTTGGGCGGAACGAGGCTGCTTTGTATGTCGGGTTTGTGTCGACGCGGCGAGTTGGATGCATCCGGCGCCTGCCGGCCGGATGTCTGCTTGTTTCCGAACGCTACAACACCTTGCACTTTCATAACGAGCTAATGTTCCTGTCTATACACAGCTTTAGCGGTGTGTGGAAATGGAAACGTATATATTAGGCTTTCACAATGCTTATTGTATATTTTTTTGTGAATGAGATTTGTTTTTCATCATTTCGTCCTCCCAATTGTGGAATTAAAAATGATACTAAGTAAGCGATATTAGGTACATCTACACTAATATTATAAAGAGGTAAATTTTGTTTTTTTGTTTGTAGGAGGTAATCTCTGGAAGTACTGGTCCGATTGCTTAAATTTTTTCACCGATAGAAAGCTCCTTTACTTCTGAGTCACAGGCATTTATGTACGCTGGCGAAGCTGCGGCCTAAAGCTAGTAAAGAAGTAAAGATTTTTTTGTAGGAGGTAACCTCTGGAAGTCCAGGGCCGATTGCTAGCTTGAAGGAACGGGGTGGGTTTTTTAGTCAGTAAGAGTCTGACACTACCTCCCGCTCCGCCCAAGAGCGGGGGTTGTCATTGAATGATTTTCCCCACCAAAAAAAACAGGGCCGATTGCTAAACTTTTTTCATCGATAGAAAGCTGCTTTATTCCTGAGTGACATAGGATATATTTTAAGTACGCGGGGCGAAGCCGCGGGTAAAATCACTGACTACTCGTAATTGCTGTTAAAGCAAGAGAGATTATTATGATTTTAATGGTAAAGCTTACAACGGACTGTACCATCCCCACTGTTAATTAAAATATATATACCAAGTGATCTCATCAATACTGAATTAATAGACAACGGTTGAATTGGGCAATTCAACCGTTGTCTATTAATTCATAAAGGATTGACCAAATAGATGCGATTCTATTAATATACAAACTGTGGATTAATTTATCGAGGCGACCAATCTAGTTATCGTTTACCCGTAAAGTTGGACTTTCCCAGGTAATATCAAATACTATAAAACATCCCGTGAATATTTGATTCTTAATTAGTCGGACAGGCGGAGGCGAACAATACCGTTTGTAGAGAGAGTATGTAAGTGAAGCTGAGACGTGGCTCGAGTTCTCGACTTTTTTGATATTGAAGCAAGTATTTTGTAGAACTCGCTGGGCGAGTAGAGAATACAAAGCAAGTGCATATATATATATATATATATATATATATATATATATATATATATATAAGGTGTAAAAAAATTAACTGCAAGAACTTCGTCCACATACTCGACATCGAAAAACAAACACATTACAAAAAAAAAATTTTTTTTTTGAACACTTTCTATATTTTCACATTAATAAAACAATTTAGTATCATATTTTTTGTGCACTGTACACAGGGCTGCGCTAGCGGCTCGCTCCAATACCGCGCGCGAGCGTCGTACCCCCGCCGCCCGCTACTATTCCCTCCCGCAGCCCGCTTTATGCCCTTTGCGCCCCGTCAGTCGTCCGATATCCGTCGCTCGACTAGGGTGTATTTCCCTGATTTATTACGGCAAATACGTACGTTCGCGAATACTTCAATAATGCCTTTTACGTATTCCAATCGAGAGTACTTGGATATGATATTGTGTTACATTACGAATGGTGAAAGTTTAGCTGCGGCTCGTAACCGTTACCGTGAACTGTTTGGTGAGCAACGACGAGTGCCTGCTGTCCAAACAATCCTAGGAGTCTACCAGCGGTTATAAGACTATGGCCAGTTTCGTCCTCTACTATGCCAGTCCAAAGTCTGAGAAATGTGATGGGAAAATTAGAATCAGCTGTTTCAAATTTGCGCCGTCGCGTGTCGTACTGCAGGGGTGAACGACCCACACGTGCAGAGCGGCGTGCGCGCGGCGGCCGGTCGCGGAGGCTTAGGCCGCCGTCGCCGGCGCGCGTGCGGTGTACAGTGCGCATATTCAATAATTTTGTGCGAAGTGAAAATATTGCTTAACTCTGAAACGGGTTGTTATTTTGAAATCTTTTTTTCGCAATTCTTTTTTATTTATAATTCTAAACAAGTACTTAATTTTCTTGCAGGTAATTTTTTTACACCTTATATATAGGAGGTCTATTATAGGGGGTCATAAACATCGCCGTGTCCTTATGGCTATCGGCGGCAGCGGTCTTTCACGCAGGGTCTTGGTACAGGCCATGTTGCGGAGCGAGGAGGATTGGCAGGCGGTTGCCTCCTTCTGCGAAGCAGTAATGTTAGCAAAGGAGGAGGCTGACGGCAACGGCGTGGATTCTGATCTCTATTTCCGGCCACCGTAGACGGTGGTTTGCGGACGGCGATCAATGGGTAGCTCGCTGTCCGACCGTCCGGTAACCGTCCGGACCGAGCCCAAATTGTTGACGGCGCGCATTGTTCTAGTAGTCAGCAACTGTAAGGGCCCAGCTGTGTCAAAGCCTACTGGGGCCAAGGGCCTCCAAAAGGGAGGCTCGACCCTGGTATGAAAGGCAACGATGGTGGGTTTTTTTGTCAGTAAGAGTCTGACACTATGTCCCGCTCTGCCCAAGGGCGGGGATGTCATCTGAATGATTTTTATCCACCGCAAAAAAAAAATGCAGTAGGGACGTCTTGGCGGAGAGTCACGAGTCACGAGTCGTGGGTTCAGTGACGGCCACGCATCGCCGCGCCAGCCACTCGGTCGAGTCGCTCGACTAGAAACAGCCTGATTGCGAACGCGGCGCCCGGGCCACTCGACCGCAGACTGAAACCCGAAACCTCACCCACTTCATACCTATTCACCGTACGTCATTTGTAGTTAATCGTTTGCAATATTGCGCTGTTGCCGAAAATTAACGCTTTAATGAGTAGGATGAGACATCGTTACAGTTGAGTATCTAAATATACAGGCTTATTTGTAAAACACTGATGCATTACTAACATCATAAACAACAACTTTTGTTTCAAGACTTTTTACAAAACTAATACATTTACCAAAAACAAACCTTCAAGATTTTGTTGTTTTATCTAACACATTTCAACTCTATATTTTGACGTACCTACTTACGCCTCCCACGCACTGTTCTCGTAGTAATAGTAAGTAGGCTTTCGAAACCTCTAGCAAGCATTCGCACTATTTCCATGTACTTGAAATTAGAATATTTATACACCATCATGTAATCCGCTCTGTCGAATTTCGCTACAAGAACACGTATGACGCGACGCGAGCGCATCAGACCGACCGACCAAGGACCTGAGGGACTGAGGGCTGTCCGTAAATAGGTCAAGTTTTTGTTCAGCTACCCTCCGCTATAGTACTAGCGTGGGGCGCTTTCGTAAATCGATCACCCCACGCTTTTTTCACAATGATATTAATATTTTTCGTTCATTATTATTGTTTTCTACCTATATTGAAAATTATTTTACACTTTTTAGTTTGTTATGCTATGAAAGCGTGTTTTTTTTTTGTTTTTTTTAAACTATTTTTTTTTTATGAACATAGTTCTGAGAGGTTGCTAGTGTTTTACAAATAACCCTGTATAAAAGAAGAAACTGACTGACTGATATATCAACGCACAGCTGAAACTATTGGGGCTACTAAGCACCTGTGATTTTTCACAAGATTTGCTTGACGTAGGCAAGCACTTAAAGAGGATTTGCCATAATTCACCCCCTTAGGTGATAAAACAGGATTCAAAGTATGGAGAAACCTACTTTACTCGGGCGTTGGCAGCAGGTAGTTTATTGTATCGTTCAATAGTTACTGTCTTCGCATATTATGGGCTTCTAAAACGCCGCCACAAAAAAACGCTAAAAGCGGCCACAAAAAAAAAAGCTAGAAGCGGCCGCAAAAAACAGCTGAAGCACGCGACACCTCTTGTACCCGGTAAAGCTTAAAGCCGCTTCAAGCGTTTTAATGTGACAGCACAGCCGCATACGAGCCATAAAAAATGCCGCCTCAAAATAAAGCTCGAAGCGGCGTTTTTTTGAAGCCCGTGTGCGGGGACAGTTACAGAGTGAAAACAGGTAGTCTACAAAATAAAATTGAAATTGACACCTTTGGAAATTAAATTCCTTTTCTGTGTAAAGGCTGCTGTAATAAATCTTTCAGTACTGTGGAACAAAGGATATCTTAGCGTTGTAGACTCTTCTCGGAAAGCAAGTTGCATTTCTCAACATCATAATAATTTTCCTTCTTCGTTAAACTGTGGAATTCAAAACCCTTGAGTTCGTGTTCATTGAAAAATATTAAATCCGTTAAGATATACAATCTCTTTGACGTCCATCTTAATGGCGTTGCGATTTGAAAGGTAAAGTCGTACTTAATTCGGACATGATTAAGCTTTTATTTAGCTACCTGCCTTGTCTTCTAATAGGCGCATTTTTATTTTATTATGATTTTCTTTTACACCATCATTCTTGTCCTAATAATTCGAATGCTTACAACAAAAATTAAATAATTAGCCAAAGAGGTGCAGCCTATCTGAAGTGGGTTTTGGAGTAAGTATATTGAAAAAGTATTTTTATATTATTTACTATATTATCATCCTGTACAGCCAGAAAATGACTCGCCGGCCGCTAAATAATTCATGAGACGTCTCATGTCGTGTAGTCTTACGGCGGCTTAGACCTACTTATGCAAAATTACATCGATCACACACATTTTGACAAGTCGGGAATTATGAGACTCAAGTCTGATTCCTGTATCTTACTGACTATTAACTCTCACATTTCATTTGAAAAAAAAATGGCATTTAGTCAAGCTTTAGGTAGATACTATTGTACAAAGATGGACTTAATGCCTTAAGCACTTTTTATCACTCAAACTAGGATGGCGGAGAGACATGGCAGGTGTTTAAAAATACGAGTACATATGTCACAACAGTATATAAGTACTCGTATATATAAATAATATATATATATATATTATACATTTTCTAAAAACATTCAATTTGACGTATAGCCTCAAAAAGATACAAGTCTTCTATGTGGCTACTCTTATAGGAGGTCATAAACATACTGAATACAGCTTGAATAACTCTAGCGCGTGCAAACTGAAATTTAGAACACGAAGTCAGGCGCCAGCCCACATTACGGCTCCTAGTCCTAAAACTACATAATATACTTTACGTCTAAAGACATCAATGTACGGAAAATGTATCCTTTCTCACCAAACAGCTATAACTCAGCAAAACATGTACCACCTACAGTTGCCGGTGGGGACGGTCCATAATGTAAAACGGTCCCCACGATATTGTTTATGAAACCTTACTCTACTTCAGCAAATATTGTCGCTGTACTATTTTCACTTACCTCGTTTTAGGGCGAACGTCTGCTCCGTATAAAATGTCACTACGTTATGTACGTTTTTATCGTTCGGATTTTATTCCAGATTGAGGATATATGTGTTACTAGACCGTAAATGTTTGTTGGCTGAACGTAGATCTGCAGTTTTATAGTATATGCAACATTGTTTATCTAAATGTATGTATGTACTTGTGTGTATGTGGCGCTATAATGTCTACATTTTGGTTAGTAGGATAATGTGATGATTGCAATGCTTTTTTTTAACCCCTCGAGCGCCAGAGTTTAATGACCCGGAAAGTTGCCGTGTTTACGTAAATCACCAATAAAATAAATAAAAAAATAAATAAAATATTTTTTTGTTTTTTTTCTAGGAAAAACAAATAATATAATAAATATGGAATAATATAATATAGAAATTAAAATTTTTGGCCAAATAAGTTTCGTACAGACGTGTGTACAAAATGAAATTTAAGCGTTTTTCAAGGTCTTCAAGTTGTACAGACGTATGTACAATCGGCGCTCGAGGGGTTAAGTTATATAAACCATTTCTTGACAGCGATCCCTCCAGATTGTAATTAGTACTGTAATTATGATGATGATAAAGCGCCTAGTTCATTAAGAGCCTATTAGTATTAACTTTGACTAGCTGTAGGTGAGTAAAAAATCTTTCGGCTGAAATAATGAAAGGACTTAAACAATGACATTCTATGGGCTGAAATGATGAAAGAACTTAAACAGTGACTTCTATCGGCTGAAATGATGAAAGGACTTAAACAGTGACTTCTATCGGCTGAATTTATGAAAGGATTTAAACATTGATATTCTATCGGCTGAAACGATGAAAAGACTTAAACAGTGACATTCTATCGGCTGAAATGATGAAAGGACTTATACAGCGACATTCTATCGGCTAAAATGATGAAAGAACTTAAACAGTGACATTCTATCGGCTGAATTGATGAAAGGACATAAATAGTGACATTCTATCGGCTGAAATGATGAAAGGACTTAAACAGTGACATTCTATCGGCTGAAATTATGAAAAGACTTAAACAGTGACATTGTATTGGTTAAAATAATGAAAAGACTTAAATAGTGACATTCTATTGGCTAAAATGATGAAATGACTTAAACAGTGACATTTTATCGGCTGAAATGATGAAAGGACTTAAACAGTGACAGTCTATCGGCTGAAATGATGAAAAGACTTAAACACTGACATTGTATTGGCTAAAATGATGAAAGAACTTAAACAGTGACATTCTATCGGCTGAAATGATGATCGGACTCAAACAGTGATATTCTATCAGCAGTTTATACATTAATATTATAGTAGAGAAAAGCTAAGAATTTCAAATATTTCTAACACTCGTTCGAAACTAGGGCGAGTCAAAAAGTCCTGTTTATCCGCTAATTTCTCCTAAACTACGCAACCGATTGATGCGCTTTTCATTATGAGAAAGAGCAATTAATAAGATAGGTTTACATGTATAATTTGCACCCATGCAAAGCCGGGGCAGTTTACTAGTTGAATATATATATTACTGTTCCTGTAGCGGAACGACGTTTGTTAGAAATCTGCAATGTCATTCATTTATATTGCATGTTCGTCGTCTATTAACAGGTTGCAAGGGAATAATATCCAGTTTTCACACTTTACTTTTTCATTCACCATATCAGATATCTAATGGGTACTTGCATTATCAAAGTAAACATTATTAGCTTCATACGAGTATATATACGATATTGTGATTATCTCGCTTGTATCTCGTGAGAGTGACATGAATCACTCAGCAAGCTAAAACTTGTGTTTAGGTATTTTACAACATTTCGCAAAGTACATACAAAGATAATATATTTATTTATAATATGCACACAAACAGCACTGTCACATTTTTAATAAACTTATATGCAGCATGCATGCAGGTATGCATGACATTGACGTAATGAATTTTAAAGACAATAGATAAAACACTACAAAGACAAAACGAAAGACAAACATATGATTGAAAATGCAGAATTATTCAGAAATACGATCTTACCGTCATAGGTAGCAGCATGACCGTATGCCACTACAGGACGTACTCTCGGCATAGACCAGTGTCTGTGTTAGGAATGCAACCTATAAATCTGTGGACCAAATGCGGGAGGCAGACCGATCGATCGAGCCATGTAATAGGTATCTAAGAAGTTTATGTAATAGGGTCACTGTAACTACTTAAATGCGAGGTGTCATCACACTAGTCTTGTACAGATGAAAGTTTGTATGTTTGTGTTTCCTTTATATGTGCTATATATGCTCTAACGGCTGAACGGATTTTGGATGAAATGGAACATAACATACTTTTAACTTCATGTGCAGTAGCTAAAAAAAAAAATATTTCGCAACTTTTCCCTACTCCTTTGAAACGGCTTGGACCTTTAGAAACATTTTTACACATAAAAATTGGTGGTTAAATATTCTTCAAAGTGAACATTGCATATGTAAATCAATCAATATCTCGCAGAGAAAATGGATTTAAAGCGCTTTCCGGGCGCTGCTGGCCGCAAATAAATGTACAGATTTGCGTACTGCCGCCTAGGCGAGTGCGAGAGTTGCGTTCACATAATTTCGGTCAGATGGTTCAAGGGACTATACGCCTTAAGATACATTTTTAATTCACGCGTGCGTAGCCGTTAACAGAAGTTACCTAGCGTAAATTATCATCGATGCCAATGACCTATGTGCTATTGGTCAATACTATATTTATGGTAGGTACCTACATTCTCGATACGGGTAGGCAAATGTACATAGAATGTAATTGCTTTGCTAATTAGTAAATAGTGATCGGGCTATCAATTTCGGTAATAGACAATTTGGGTACAACCTGTAAACTGTGGGTAAAGTATCCTAGACAATATTGTAAAATTAAATGTGAAAATCAATACATTGGGCACACGGTTCAATGGCTGAATGGATTCGGATATTTAGAACTTTGTTAGACCATGACCTTATTGATTAAGACTCTTGCTAAGTACGCTCCCAGAGCAGAAAAAATGGTTGATGTGGTCGACCGGTGGCGACCGGGTACTGGGAGACGTAGTGTTGGAAACTTGGTAAATCAAAGGATGTGAGACGGACAGGACTGGTGGATATGGTGGCACTTGGGGGAGATTTGCATCCAGCATTAGAAATCTTTGGTTTGAAATGGCGATGATGGTGTACGTTTCCATGGAATAATTTATGATTTTTACGTGGAGAAAGTCGGCGATCAAAGGTAGATGTAACATAAGCATAACCATCATAAAACGTCAAGCGTCAGCCTTCATGCTGTTAACGTCAAAACACTATTTCACTGCAGTTTCATCCCATTTTTAACGCTTGCCTTTTTTAAAAGTTAGTGTCGATCCATCATAACCGCTTTGTGAATGTATTTTTAGATACCCTCTTTTAGCAGTTATTATTTTTACTCTGTATTTAAAATTGGCCGTTGAAGCCGAAAGGTTCTGGAATGGTGACCACGTACTGGATGACGTAGCGTTGGAAGGCCTGACCGATGACCTGATAAGGGTTGCGGGAATCCGATGGATGCGAGCCGCACAGGACCATTCATTGTGACCACACTTGGGGGAGGCCTATCCAACAGTGGACGTCTTTCGGCTGAAATGATGATGATGAAGATTTAAAATTGATCAAATGTATTCATGATTAGACTTTCTAGTAGTAGACTAGACTTAGCCTTTCTGCCAGCAGCTTCGTTCACATAATTGCAAAAAATGAATGCCTGTGTCACTCATTGATAAACTAGAATTCCACTGGAAAAATATTTTTAAATCGGTCCAGTTGTTTTTGAGTTTATTCAGTACAAACAAAAATACAAGCATACAAAAATACAAAATTTTTCTTCTTTAGAATATTAATATCTATAGATTACAGAATAACAACAAATATCATTGGCAATTCTTTTTCAAATTTTAAGTTACGTACAACACGTAAATCACCAAGCGTATCTCATTTAAACATAAGGTTCGTTAATAGTTCCATCCGGAAAATGAAAGAAATAACAAGAAAATATACTATATAAAACTAAAATAAGACTAAAATATGAACAACTCTGACGAAAACCAAATCACTGAAAAGACTAATAGCTAAAAACGAAAACAGAAAATTAAACATGTAACATGTGATGTCATCCTAATGAAATTAACCCAGATATGGAGGCTGACGTTATAATAAATGTACACTGCTATATTCGTCAGAAACACTCAGCCCTTTCGACAATGAATCTCAGGTGTTTTCGGACCGACCCGTATATTTTATGCGTCACAGAAATAAAGCATAAATCAGCCAGATCTGCTTCGCTTGACATTTTTATGCACGTTTCGTCGTCAGAATGTCTTTATTCAATGAAAAAGGGGACCGTTGCGTAAAAAGTTTCGTCATCATCAGTAGCAATGCGGCCATTGCGATGATAAAGAGATGGGGCTGGCGGAATTTTAAGATTATAATTTCAGCATTTTAAAATCAACTAGTTAGCTTTGCTTATCCCTCTCACACCTCGCACCTAAGAAGGTGCAAAATTAAGGTGCAATATTGAGATGCATTGGGAATGAACATCCTCATGCTCCAGCTGCCGTGATCCTGACCCTGACTACCAGCCACGACGCGGGCTACGAGGAATAGGGTCGCCGTTCAACCGTCGGGTTGAACCGGTTTAAGTTTTATATGAGAGTAAGTTTAAATAATATTTAGTTATAAGTACATTTAAGCAGAGACTCATCGACCCCAAAGTCAAACCATTGAAACGGTTATGTAGGGCTTACGCTATAAATTACTTACCTTTTGTAATAAAGATAAAAAAAAATTAAAAAAAATAACCTTCCGGACCGAAGCCAAGTTATCGATAACGCGTTGTGTGTCACGTGCGCCTCAAAGAGATGTCAGCTAAACTGAAGGGGACCAACGATCCGCCAGTTGCCTGCCAGGGCTACGGGAACGTTTAAAAGAGTTACCGTGGCTCTAGAACACAAAGGGCAAAGAAAGAACATAGGTTTGTTTTAGCTGGTAAAACGGCCCAGCTAGGCCCCTACCCCGCAGGGCTGATACCAGGGGATGGCCGCGGGGCTTGTTTGAAAATGCCCTCTTTGCCAATTTGTAGCCGACTAGGAAGGAGGCTGGCTATTTGGCGAATATACTATATAATGTCGGTACATCTCTAGTTTGTTAATGATTTAATTATGCTTTGGTAATATTTTTATTTATCTATCTATAAAAAAAAATAGTTTGTGACACTTAGGGATTGACAGCTTGTAACACTTGACAATTCTCCCAATCGAACACCAAACACGCCTTTTTTTATGGTGGGAAAAAATCATGCATTGACAATCCCCCGCTCTTGGGCGGAGCGGGAGATAGTTTCAGACTCTTACTGACTAAAAGACCCACCCCGTTCCTTCTAGCCTTCATACCGGGGCTCGAGCGCCCTTTCGGATAACCAACCACGTTGACCGACCTCAACGGAGATTAACAAGTAGATACGCAGGAGATATTATAGTACACACGTGTACTCATACACAGGTGCACTCTCTGTTCATTTAATCTCACAGCCCGATGGGTCGGCATCTGATACGACCGGAGTGAGATCAAGCGCAGGACCAGTACTTAATTTGCTTTCTGAGGTACGGAGATATCACTCCACTGACTTGTAAACTTAGGGTTACTACTACAAAATTCCTGATGGAAAAACTCAATAACACTTGCTTGACCTCTCGCTCAATAATCACGCTTTGCGATCACGTTCGTATTCAAATCAGTATACATAATTTATAGTTTATGCGAAAACTGAATACAGTTCAGAATCAGTAACTGAATGGATTCCAATAGTTTTTACACCATGTTATATTTTTTTCCCAAAAATATTTAAAAAGGTCAAAAGTTGGCCACCACCGACACTAAGTACAATACAGCCTCCCTAGCCAAGTTACAACCAGTTTGTGTCGAATTCCGTTCTCTAATAGGTAACGCCTCGGTGACAGCAATTGTAGAAAACGATAAATTGGTAGTCATGTTGACGCGCCTGAGTCGGCCGCTCGTTCTACAATGTAGCGTTTGTCTAACAAAGGATGTAGCGTTAAACATTGTAGAAACGATTTTGAACAATGTGAACTTGGCTACGAATTGTCTATTCGTTTGTCCTGACCACGCGACTTTACGTTGAGATGACGTCATTCTCATACGTTTCATCACTTTTCGACAGCGTGCACGATTGCAGAATAACAACTTGGCTAGGCGTGTAGGTCACGGCAGGTCATAGCGGGTATTAGGAGCCATCAAACAGGGTGTAAGTGCAAAACAATCCCTCAGTCGCCTAGATGGCCCGGCGACCTTATATTTTTCCAAACATAACAAGCTTATAACTTTATGATTTTTCATAAAACAGTTGTGAAATTTTGTACATAGATTCATTACATAAAAATAATAGACACGTGTTTCGGGTTTCATTTATACAAAAACTAATGTTTTATTCAGATGTTACATCTTGATTATGTTACTTTGCAGGTACAAAATAATTGAAAAATCAATATTTTTTTGTAAAGCTTTTTCCGTTCTATAGTGCAGCGAGAGGGCATGTCACAGTTTTACTGACTAAATTCTTTACCCACCTTAATTATTTAGTTTGCCTTTGCGTTCTAGAGCCACGGTAACTCTTTCAAACGTTCCTGCATCTTTCGCAGGCATCGGCTCTAGATTCTGTCTAACAAGTTAAAGGACTTGGGTAATTACTAGGATTTATTGAAATCTGATATAGTTAACACGGGTTCAATAATCAAGGTTGATTAAGAGATAGAGATCATTGTTTACTAACAGAAGAACCATATAAAAAGTATCGAATTTAAATATTTATTAAATGATTAAATATTATACAAAATTTCCAAGTCGGTTGACTTATCAGACAGACTATACCAGGCAGTTCTACTGACATCTCTTAGAGGTGCGTGTGGAACACTGCGCGCCATTGATTTGAGCATGCTCCCTACCGAAAGGACGGCGACCTACCCATCGAATCATTATCTAGCAGTTTACTCAAACAAAGTCGTAAGTTCATCATCATCATTTCAGCCGAAAGACGTCTACTGTTAGACATAGGCCTCCCCCAAGTGTCACCACAATGACCGGTACTCTTCGTCTCGCAAACATCGGATTCCCGAGGCCCTCACCAGGTGATCGGTCCACCTTGTGGGGGGCCTTCTTCCCTGCGTCTTCCGGTACGCCATCGCAGAACCTTTCGTCCCCATCAACCATCTGTTCTGCAAGCAATGTGCCCTGCCCATTGTTACTTAATTTTGGCGATTATGGCTTAGTCGTTTCATTATCAATGTACCTACTTTATATAAGTACCTACATTCATCAAATGCCTTTGAAACCTGTCATCACTTATGATGTTGATGCAACTGGGTCACCCTCACACGATGACGGCCGATCGACCCAGTCTACTTCAAGCCCTGTGAGTATCGACTCGAAATCGATAAGCAAACAAAAATAGAAACGCATTGAAAACGCTTTTTGTAGTAAGGTGCTATATGGCAATACTTGGAATTCTCCATATCGTTTAGTGGTAGACTTATTCCTACTAATATTATAAATGTTGTCTGTTTGTTTGTACGTGCTAAATAGATTTGGCTAATACTAGTCACAAGGGTGGTTTTTTAAGGTGAGAAATCATTTCCTACCGCGCTAGGGTGAAGTGAGAGGGCGTGTCAGGTGTTGACTGAATAAAACTACGTCTCTGTTCCTTCAGTTACCCTTTGCATTTCAAGACCACGGGTAACCCTTTGCTTTGGTTCAGGCCATGGTCCGGAGCGAGGAGGAGTGGCAGGCGGCCGCCAACTACTGCGAAGCAGTAATGCTCGCAAAGAAGGAGGCCGACCGCATCGGGCAACGGCGCTCTTGCCGCCGCTGGGATTCCGATTTCCGGCCACCGTAGGCGCGGGCTTACAGACAGTGAGCAATGGGTAGCTCGCTGTCCAACCGTCCGGTAACTGGAGCGGTTCCGGACCGAGCCCAAGTCGTCGACGGCGCACACTGTTCCCACGCGCCTCAAGGAGTTGTCAGCAACAGTAGGGGCCAAGCTGGGTCGAAGCCTACAGGGGCCAGGGTTATTTTCGAAAGACAGCTCAAGCCCCGGTATGAAAGCTTGAAGGAACGGGGTGGGTTTTTAGTCAGTAAGAGTCTGACACTATTTCTCGCTCCACTCAAGGGCGGGCTTGAAGGAACGGGGTGGCTTTTTAGTCAGTAAGAGTCTGACACTATTTCCCGCTCCCCTCAAGAGCGGGGGCTGTCATTGATGATTTTTCCACCAAAATAAAAAAAAAAACGAGTAACCCTTTTAGAAGTCAACCCATGGTCTAGTAGGCTTCGGCCCTGACCCAACGGTTTTACTGACATCTCTTTGAGACGCGCGTGGAACACTACACACCGTCGACGACTCGAACTGTGTCCGGACGGTAATCTGACGGCCAGACAGCGAGCTACCCATTGCTCGTTGTCCACAATCCGACGTCTATGGTGGCTGGTAGTCGGGGTGGGAGTCTCAGTGGCTGACACGGGTGGATTAGGAGGTAGGAATACTTAAATCCTGGTGGTATATTCGAATAGTTAACCTGCCTTTTAGTCTAGTGGTTAGTGGCCCTGACTGCTATGTCTGAGGTCGTGGGTTCAATTCCCACCAAGGACAAATATTCGTGTGATGAGCATGATAATTTGTTCTGTCTGTAATTTATCTATAATATGTATGCATTTAGAAATATATACGAGTAAGTATATTTATCAGTTCTCTAGTATTCGGAACACTAACTCTGCTTAGCTTGAGACTAGACGGCGTTTTGTGATAGTTGTGGAAAATTATTATTATATTATTATAATTTGAGATATTCACTCGGGCAACTCCGCAGGAAAAAGCTAAGCAGTAGTACTAGTCCATTTTACGATTATAACTATCACAAAATCGTGATACTTTGTCCTATGACAGTTGACGGCTAGCTAGAACGTCGTATAGTTCGTAAATGAATGTCTGAAAGGTTTTAGACACATTTTTCTCCTTCATATTTTTGTCGGGTGTATCGAGTTTACGTAATGTACCTTTCAGGGTTCGTCAGGAGCGTTAACGTAATGATTTCCCATCCATCATACTTTTACGTTATTACGTTCTACCTGGGGTGTTTATGTTGCATAATGGTATGTTCTATACCTACTTATTACGCACCTAATAAGTCGTCATTAAGATTTTCAGATTGGTACCTAGCCGGAAGGAACGTATTTTATTTTTATTAAAAAAAAAAAAACGTGAACGCACGTATACTAGGAATTCGCTAGGATCCGCGGGGATTTTCTTAAAAGAAACCCGTAGTCCTAGAACACAAAGGGCAACTGAAGGATACAGGTGTGGTTTTAGTTAGTAAAAGTCTGACACGCCCAAGAGCGCGAGATATTATTGGATGATTTCCAACCTAAAAGAAAACACAGTTTTAGGTAATAAGCCCAAACACGGCTAGGTTAGATTGATTAATTCTGAATGCATACCTTTCCGCTTCATCATCATCAGATCAGTTTGATGGTACCATAAATTCAAAGTGCATCTCATAACAATTCTAGGTGGGCACGTCATAATTATGGCAGTATGTCCCCTGTTTGAGGAGTAGCTGGAAAGACATTACGGCGTCCTCGCCTTCTGCATGACGCAGTTTCTCACCCGACACGGTCAGTTTAGAAGGTTACTGCACAGGATTCGTGCGCAAGAATCATCGGAAGGTGAAAGGTAGGCACGGAAACTTCATAATGAAACGATGTATCCTAGTATTGTTTAACCTCTCAAGGACCGCCATTATTTACGTCAACCAATATTAATAATCAGTAAAATATTATCTGCCGTCGAAAACATTCGTTCAAAAACGATTTTAAAACTAATCTTTACTACAAATACAGTTTTAAATCGGCGAGTTTGGTGGCACAAATTTGTGCCAGCGGGGCTCAACGGTAATACTTGTTTACTGGCACGTTTTTGTGCCGCTGGGGCTCTAGAGGTTAATTTATTGGAATTATCATGAGTTGTAGGTGCTCTGGCTATAAGTGGTTTAGTGGTTATAGTAATCTTACTAATTAGAACTTTTACACTATTTAGGTTTAGCTGAACGATATCACCACTAAAGAATGTAAAACAAAAAAACTGTTTCACAAAAAATTACCGACTTCACTCCAAAAACTCTAAAACGTTCAATAATTTAATTTTAGAAATCGGTGTTAAATAACGAACAAACAGAATCAGCACACCGACGTTTATTTTTGTAAGAAGTTTTTTTCTATTATATACTTACATTTTATTATTTTTGTATAGGCGTTTGAAGAAAGAAAATAAATCAAAATGAATGAGTAATAAAGTCAAATACATAAATATGTTATTTTATAATAAGTTCTCGTACCTACATTTTACCCGTGTATGTACCTTTCAGGAAAAAATACTTTCAAAAGTCCAAATGAATAAGGTCCCACTCAAATATTGATTACTTTCTGAGACATCGTTGCGTTATTAATTTTGGTTGTAAGCAAAAAGGAAATATTCATTTTATGAATAAAAATACATACTTACGTAATGTGAGGGAAACTCCGCGCAGGAAATAATCAGGATGATCAGAGATATTTTCAAACTCGCAAATGAATTCTGCCTGATTACAATCTTTAATTTTTTGCGCGAAGTAAATCATTATGATACCAATGAAGACCCTTCACAGTACAAATCAAAATCGCGTTCCGATTCTCGTAAGTTTTTTAAAAAAATATTGCCCATTTACACTTACGGCTCACCGGACATTGTAAGTTCGGGAGGATGCCTCGGATTTAGTCTGAAGAAACGCCCTGGTATCGACGATGTGGTGGACCGTCCGGAGGACACGGTGAAGGCACGCCTCGCTTTGATGGAACATCGCGTGTCATCGTGAAAGCAATCGGTGGCAGCGACCTCTTGGGCTTCTGAGTGAGGAGGAATTTCAGCCGGCCGCCTCCTTCTGCGAAGCAGTAATGCTAGCAAAGGAGGAGGCCACACGCGTCAGGGAACGAATATCCTCATGCCCCTGCCGCCGAGACCCCGACCCTGACTACCAGCCAAGGTAAACCAGGGCTTGAGGCAAAGGGTAGCTCGCCGTTCGGACACGGGTGTGGTTTTAGTCAGTAAAAGTCTGATGCGCCCTCTCGCTCCACCCAGACCGGGAGAAGTCATTGGATGATTTAAAAAAAAAGTGTTCTTACACTCATTCCTATTAGTAAAAGAATTTCAAAATGGAAGCAGATCAGTAATTCCAAAGTTGTGTGTTATGTTTGTTTTGCAAAAATATCTAAATATTTGATGTGTCACCCCTACCCCGAATATTATAGCAGGATTTATCAAAAGGTTATTTCGCTAAGATTTATTTTTGCTCTAACATTTATTTTGCTCTATTGTTTTCCCTGTTCTGGCTCTTTTGAGCTGAAGGGACTTGAAGAGGATTACTTCGATATCCGATTATGGAATCTGATCCCATACTCAGTCCTTATTCAAATGCTCGATGCCTTTAATATGCTTATCGAGTTTGTTTACCAAGTTTTTAACTCAATTTTACACGAATTATAAAACAATTCTCGCTAAGCTTCCATTTTGTGCTTTCAAAACTGAGTACAAAGTTAATATTTTCAGAAATAGAATTTTATCATTAAATTGATTACTAATGGAAGTTGGTACTCTTGGTTAGTTAAAGAGGTTTTTGTGAGGTCAAAGGATTTCCAAAGATTTTTTCAGTTTATTCTGACGGTAGTCCGAACATTTATCTAGCGCATTATTTTGTTTATAAGTATCTTTATACTTCATTTGTTTAGGTAGTTAACTAAATGTAAACAAACTTGATATGTCTTTTATAATAAAAGACTTACAAAGATTGTTTAAATTTAGTTAATTACCAAACGTCGGTATAGGTAAATAAAAATTGTAAACATTTTTTTATAAAATTTTTCGTCAACTTTGAGATGAAAGACATGTCAAGATTGTTTACATTTAGTTAAGTACCTAAACAGATGGAGTATAGAATACTTGTCATAGTATTTCATTAGTGTCGACGCGAGGTACAGACTAATGTAATTAAAGTCAAGACTGCGTGAAATGCAGCCGCACGAGTACTAATAAATCACATTCGTCTTATGAAATGCAACTCGTCGAGAACCATTTGTTACAAGCAATTCGGTTTAAAAAGACCAGTTGATACTATTTTGAAATTGATTTTAAAATTATAGATAATAATTAATCAATTAAAACGAAAAAAAAATACAGTATATTTTTTTAGAGGTTACAATATTTAAAATCTAAAATAGACTTTTATGAATAGAGAATAACGCTCCCAGCCATTTTGATGAATTAATTGTTGTCTGTGTTATGACGTCAACGGCACCCAAAACAAATGCGTACGAAATAACTGAACATTGTATTAAAAAAAAAAACCTGATTTTTCATAGATATTAATACATTCACGCTAATATAATAAAGAGGAAATGTTTGTTTTTTTGTTTGTAGGAGGTAATGTCCGAAAGTATCTACTAGTCCGATTACTAATACTCAATACTTTATTGCATTCCATATGTACATAATATAGATGGTATAAAAATAAAGATAAGACTAAAATTTTGTCGGCGTTAGCTCTCATCGTCTTTCTAGTGTGTCTCTAATTACGGTATTCGAAAGGTTAAGTTGATTATTACGATATAATATCAAACGCAATGTGAAAAAAGGTCTGTACGTTTCTGAGCTCGATAAAAAAGAAATCAATTTCAATGCACCATGGAATTTCTCAACCATCAATGCGTCGATTCTCAGCAGATTTCCTCGTTCTGTTTCCACATATCCGGCGTCAATGATTAATGCTAACAATAAAAGCAAAAAAACAGCATCAAATGAATATAGTGTTTTAATAATCAGATGAAAAAATCCCGACTGACATATGAATGACGTTTATTTGTTTACCATAATTTTATGGCTATGATCATGCCATCATGGCGGATAGCGTTTTCAGTGTTTCAAATTGTATATACAATTAAATTGTATACATTAAAGAACAACGGCGAGGAAATTGTTGATGATCAACAAAGTATATTAAGTATCTACTTACTTATATAAGTACTTACTTGTATAAGTAATAAAAATATAAATCTTTGTCAAGTAATTGATAATAAATACTTAGGAAATACATTTCCGAATTAGATAATAATATAATATTCCACAACTATCACACAACGCCGTCTAATCTGCTAAGCAGAGCTTGTGTTATGAATACTAGACAGCTGATAAACATAGTTATATCTTTGTAATACATACATATCTTAAAGATAAATTAGACACAGAATAAATGATCGTGCTTATTGTACAAGCATTTGTACTTGGTGGAAATCGAACCCACGACCTCTGGCATAGCAGTCAGGGCCACTAACCACTAGACCAACAGGCCAGTCAATAATAAACAAAAAAAAATAACTGTTTGTGCTTAGAATATAGTGGCTACTGGCTAACATGACACAAAATGACATGGTCACTACAGTAATGTCTGAGAAAAAAAAAATGTTTGTAAAATTAATCTATATACTTCTGTTAGTGATAGTATGGCGAGTGACAGGGTAGAATGGAAGAAGAAAACGTGTTGCGCCGACCCCAAAGAAGATGGGACAAGGGCAGGAAGAAGAAGAAGAAGACTTCTGTATATTTTTTATCACTATACGCTAAAAAAATATGCCAGCAAAGTTTTGTTCGGGACTTCGCCATGATCCTTTCTACAGCATTCTTTATGATAGATGAAAAAATGTCTCAAGTCTATTAGTACCTATTGGTATATGTCTTTTTTACTACTGCATAAAGTTTTTATTAAATAAATAAATAATATAAGTTAAACTAACGATACTCGGCGTGTGCTACTGCGTTAATAAAATAAAAATATTGTGTTTATTAGTTGAAAAAAAAAGGTTTTTAAAGCTATGTTTTTACCGTCTAAAGCTATCTTACTTATGAAACCGGATTGTAGCATATTTTTCACGATTAGAATATTCCTAAAGTCCATAACTGCCATATGTAGACATTTTTTTTTTGTGATGAATATACATATATGTATATGAATCATAAACCTCATCACATATGAAATGCCAAGTAATTGTCAAAATAGTGGAGTAGTTGTAAGTCGTAATTCAGCGACGCATTTATCAGAATATTCATTAAAAGTCAATTAGCAGGCGAGTGATAGTCGCCGCGACTGCTAACGGACTAATCGTTATACCTACAGCTGTTACGCTTTCCAAATGACGGGCGGTGAACTTCAAACGAATCGTAAGTTTAAATCGATGACCGGGGATTATTGCCTGAAATGGCTGAAAAACACAACTCCCAGCTATTAGGGTAGGGCAGTATTTTACAGTCATCGGCCTTGCTCGTATGAAAGTTGGTAATTATCCCAAACGTAAATTGGTTTTCTTTTTTGGTAGGTGGGAAATCATCTAATGATATCTCCCACCCTTGGGCGGGGCGGGAGATTTCATTAAATGATGGTTGTCAGCAACAGCTGGGGCCCAGCCGGGTCGAAGCCTACTGCGGCGCTTGAGCCCCGGTATGGATGGTTTTTTCGTTAGTAAGAGTCTGACACTATCTCCCGCTCCACCCAAGAGTGGGGGTTGTCATTGGATGATTTTTCCTATCGAAAAAAAAACGAGTGTCCAACTTTTACTGACTAAAACCCACTCATGTCCCTTCTTTGCCATCATTCCAGGGCCGGGGTTCTCTTTCGCATCACCCATGGCCCCAAACGTATAACAGGTTGTATCCTATGTCCGGTTCCCTTTGGAACAGAATAATATTTTTTGGTGTGTGTATATTAGACAGTTCTGTGCATTAGACACACCAAAGTTACATATACCAATCAAAATCAAAAGTTTAATCTTTTAGATGTGAATAAATGACAAACAAACAGACATACAGTCAAAGATAACTACTTTCATACTAAGTAGGTATTACAGGGAATGTGATCAACACACAAAAGCCTATGTTTTCTTTAAAATATTTACTTAAAACGTTGAAGAAATTTATCAATAGACAAACCTGCCTGGATGGAGAATGTTAAATTTTTTCCATGCAAAATATTTCTTAAATCATTTTCAAGAAATATTCTCCCAGATGCTGAAAATGAGCTTTTGAAGCTGTTCATACTATGTAAAGTATATATGTACTTTACTTTAGCTGAAGCTCATATGCCGTGAGGGTATTAAAATGAAATAGCATTCACTCGTTCATCACGTTTATAAAGCCTGCAAGCTTCAAATTTTGCACGTTTTTAGTTGGTTTTTTGAAGCTCGATAAGGAGAGATTTTCGATGTGCAATTTTTAAGGGCTTTATATTTCTGATTAAAGGTTAGGCTTGCTGTCTACCAACACGTAGTTTCATAGGCACAAATTATAACTACGATCCCAGAGTGATCTGACACCGCTTATTTTCACATGGATGAAATCTTAGGTTCTCAGTAGTGTCTTATGTGCTTTGAATACCCGTGTGCTTGTGGAGCTCCCCCTTGGGGCCCCTGGGCATGTACCAGTTACTTAACTTATTTTTTTATGACTGATGTTTATATATGTTTCGTAGAATATTATTCTAAAGTAGTATCTTAAGTGTCAGACACTTTCCATCGACCTAAACTTCTGTCAGACGCTTTAAAGCTCCACAAAAATACATAAACTAACTAGTTTTACAAGGGGCTCCTATTAGCCAATGACCTTGAATTTTTTTCCCCTTTTTCCCTATTTTACTACTAAAAACTGACGTACGTCCACCCATTCTAGGCCTAGACGACCTGTTATTTGACATTTTGAGGTTTAGTTTTGAGGTTTTTTTATTTACAAAATTATCTAAAAAATGCTAATATCTCAGAAAAAATGTACTGTTACGAAGTCGCGGGCAAAAGCTAGTATTTCATAAGGATTAGAATGTATTACATACATATTGTAATGGAAATCATACCAACTAAAAATTACTCTAAAAAAACTAATCAATTCCCAAACTCGACACTGACTAAATAAACAAATCGAGCAAAAAAAAAAACTGTTTTTTTTTGTAATTGATATAAACTGGTGCTTGACTGCGATCCCGCCTGATGGTAAGCAGTGATGTAATCTCTGATGGTGAGCCGCACTAGTTTATGAGCTTATTCACTCTTGCCTCTTGATCAGTAGCCTGATTCATGTAAAATCAAACAAGTCAAATATCGTTGAAGTTTTCTAGTCGTTCGATCGAAGTCCTATCCAAAAGCGGTATTTACCATCTATCGACTTATTTCCAGTTATGATTTCTGAATGAATGATGAATTCTACCAGGATAATGTAATACAGAAGTTTTTTTTAATCGACGAATTTTAAACAACTATAAAATCGGTATCGTTCAAACTCGATTGATGGATGTGAATACGGATATGGTCTAAACGACTAAATTGCTACGATATCGTTACGGTTTTCATTACGTGAATCGGGCTACTGATTTTATTGTGTTGTTTCTTTCATACAAAGTCATGAGAAACGACTATACAATGCTCAGTTTATTTACATTGTTATGTAATACTATAATTTTATGGTAATTGCTATGATATCATCAATATTAATACAAAAGCGTTTGTTTCTGTTTAATGTTTGAATCTTATTTTTATCTGCGTAGTTATGGTTGACGGGATTGCTATTATCTTACTCTGAAGTAAGGGTAGTGACTCATCGTACTTAGTTTAGGCGCCGGCTTTCTTGTATTGTGCACAAGTTTCTGATTGTTTTTGTGTTCAGTGCGTATCTGTAATAATCAGGTTATTTGTATAACTTAGGTATTAATCTGTATACTATAATATTACTCTTTCTTACATATTACAAAACAAATTCACCGGTCCGTCTATATGAACGTGATAAACTTAAAAACTGCTGAAGGAATTTTCATGCGGTTTTAAATTATAGATAGAGTGAATCATGAGAAAGGTTCAGGTGTATAAAACATGCATATTTATAGTAGAGATCAGCCCAAAATTTCAAATATTTCTAACAACCTTTGAGAAGCCGTTCACGCGTGATGGCGTGACCAAGGAAATAGGGATTCATTTTTATAAATATAGATTTACAATAATATTATTAAGCTGAAGAGTTTTTTTGTTTGTTTAAACGTACTAATTTCAATGTGAGCGTACGTGTGTATTGAATCATTATTTTAGTATTGGATAGTCCATGGCCCAAAAACTGTGGGTAGTACAACATCACATTACGGCCAACAGGAGCAGTGGGCTCTGGGTGCAAGCACCGGACAGGCCTGTCGACATAGACGTCGAGGCGGAGTGGTTCCGGGAGGCCATGTCGCAAATCTGCGACGCGGCAATGCCCCGAGTCCGTCCAGGGCGAGCTAAGCGCCAGGTGTGCTGGTGGTCGCTGGAGATTGCTGCACTGCGCAATGCATGCAGTCACGCGCGGCGCCGGTACGCCAGACACTGCAGGCGCCGCATCCGCCCGGCGGATGCGGAGGCCAGAGAGGCGGAGCTGTATGAGGTATACAGAGCGGCAAAACGCACCCTCCGAACGGAGATCAAGCGGGCCAAACTGGAGGCCCGCAACGTGTGGCTGGGGTCTCTGAACGTGGACCCATGGGGGCGCCCGTACAAATTGGTACGGGAAAAACCTCGTCCCTGGGCTCCCCCACTGACTCAGAGTCTCCGGCCCCAGATCGTAGAGGGTGCGGTGAACGCTCTGTTCCCTGCGCGGGGGGAACACTCCCCCCCGCCCATGGCTCCGCCTCCACTGCCAGCGGTGTCTGACGCGGACCGCAACAGCGACGATGACGACAATGCTCCAGAGGTGACCGAGGTAGAGTTGAGAGTGGCGGTGCGAAGGCTGAGTGCCAAAAACACCGCCCCAGGACCCGACGGCTTGCCTGGAAAGGCCTGGGTCCTGGCCATGGAGGCTCTCGGGCCTCGACTGAGAGGGCTCTTCAGCGCATGCATGGAGAGGGGCCAGTTCCCACTTTGCTGGAAGACGGGGAAACTGGTCCTCATAGCGAAGCCAGGGCGCCCTGCGGACTCTCCGTCCGCGTACCGGCCCATTGTGCTGCTCGACGAGGTGGGCAAGCTCTTTGAGAGAGTCATTGCAAAGCGCCTCGTCGGGCGCCTAACACGAGTGGGGCCGGACCTTTCGGACGGACAGTTCGGCTTTCGCAGGATGCGCTCTACAGTGGACGCCATCATGCGCGTGCGAGCCCTCACGACGGGGGATGCGGTGTCCCGGGGCAGGTGTGTCGTGGCAGTGTCCTTGGACATTGCCAACGCGTTCAACTCCCTGCCCTGGAGTACGATCCGGAGGGCACTCCGGTACCACCGGGTGCCCGAGTACCTCTGTCGAGTGGTCGAGGCCTATCTGTCGGAGAGACTTATAGTCTACCCCGGTCACCAGGGAGACTGGAAACGTCGAGAGATGTCGTGCGGTGTTCCGCAGGGGTCGGTACTAGGGCCACCCTTGTGGAACATCGGGTACGACTACGTGCTGCGCGGCGACTTCCCTGACGGGGTCAGCGTGGTTTGCTACGCAGACGACACGCTGGTCCTAGCGCGGGGAGAGTCGTACCAGGCGGCGGTCGCTCTAGCGACACGCGGAGTTGCGATGGTCGTTGATCAGATCCAGGAGTTGGGACTCAAGGTGGCGCTTCACAAATCCGAGGCGATGTGTTTTCACGGTCGCCGGTCTCGGAACGCGCCGCCATTGAGTTCCCAACTAACGGTAGGAGGAGTTCACATCGGTGTCGGGTCGACGATGAAGTACCTGGCACTCGTCCTCGACAGCCGGTGGAATTTCGTGGAGCATTTCCGACGTCTGGCTCCCAAACTCAGCCGGGCTGGGGCTGCGCTCAAGCGGCTCCTGCCCAACCTTGGGGGTCCAGACGCCTCCTGCCGGAGGCTCTACGAGGGGATCGTTCGGTCCATGGCCCTCTACGGGGCGCCGGTGTGGGCACCGTCGCTGAAAAAGCAACCGGCGGCCATACTGAACGCCTGCCAGAGGGTCATGGCGATAAGGATGGTGCGGGGATACTGCACGGTCTCCCGCGAAGCGGCGAGCCTTCTGGCTGGCCTACCACCGTGGGATCTGGAGGCAACAGTCCTTGCACACATGCACGATATGCGCGTGGAGATGCAACGCCGGGGTGAAAGTCCGCTGCCGCGACAGGTCACGGCATGGCGGACAGAGCTCCGGCGGGATCTCATGGTGAAATGGCGTCAACGACTATCGCAACCCAGTGCTGGGCACGCCACAATCATGGCGGTAAGTCCCCTCTTTGAGGCGTGGCTGGAAAGGCCTCACGGCGTCCTTACCTTCCGCATGACGCAGGTCCTCACCGGACATGGTTATTTCGGGAGTTTCCTACACCGGATTCATGCGGAAGTGACGCCCGGGTGTCGCCACTGTGCGGAACGCCCGGAGGACACGGTGGAGCACACAGTCGAGGTGTGCCCTGCTTGGGCGGAGCATCGCCGTGCCCTCGTGGGGGCGATCGGCGGCGGAGACCTCTCGCGCCGGGCCTTGGTTGAGGCCATGGTCCGGAGCGAGGAGGAGTGGCAGGCGGTCGCCGACTTCTGCGAAGCAGTAATGCTTGCAAAGGAGGAGGCCGAACACATCAGGCAACGGCGTTATCGCCGCCGCCGTCGCCGGGATTCTGATCCCGATTTCCGGCCAACGTAGACGCGGGCTTGCGGACAGTGAGCAATGGGTAGCTCGCTAAGCCCAAGTCGTCGACGGCGCGCACTGTTCCCGCGTGCCTCAAGGAGTTGTCAGCAACAGCAGGGACCCAGCCGGGTCGAAGCCTACTGGGGCCAGGGTTATCCGAAAGGGCGCTCGAGCCCCGGTATGAAGGCTAGAAGGAACGGGGTGGGTCTTTTAGTCAGTAAGAGTCTGACACTATCTCCCGCTCCGCCCAAGGGCGGGGGATGTCAATGCATGATTTTTCCGACCATAAAAAAAAAAAAAGGAGCAGTGGGCTGAGCAGTAACCAAAGTTGCGGGTTAAAACGGGGGGAGGGAGGTCAGTTATAAAAAAAGAAAGAAAATGAATTTATTAGTCACAACGCAAGGCACACAAACAATAGTTATGTAAACAGGAAAAAAAGAGAAGCAAAAAAAAAAAAATTGTGTGTCTCATAGCTGCGCCAAAAGCAGGTCCAGTTCAGCATGAATGCCAGATAACTAGTGCTTGACGCTGGTTTTCAACTGAACCTATGGTTGTGATGTTACGGATACATAACGGTTTAACACAAAAGGTATAGATAATACTTTGTTACTTGATAAGGTTGTTATGCGTTTGGAATTCAGTTTGGTGTACAATAAAGTTTATTCTATTCTATTTTCATCTAATAATATTATTTTCTTCAAAGAAAAGGATAAGTTAGTTTAAACTTTAAACATGCTTATTTAAATAAACTTGTTCACATTCAGAAAAGTTTCCCAATAAAGAAAGACTTCAATATCGATTTTATTAGTTCGTGCATCTGATTTAAACTTTTGTATTCGAATGCACAGCGACGCACGCTAACGATAAAACTTCTTGTCATATATGTTTTGAAAAGGTACCTACAAGTTTTGTGCTCGATTATATCCACCGGAGCAGATCTTAAAGTTGAAAGGAAATATAATCGATTTATCTGAAGTACGAGAAAATCTATCTATCCATATACAAGCACCCCTAGCCAAGTTGATAATCTGCAATCGTTAACGTTAGTCGAAAATGTCGGATGATATCATCTCACCTTCACGTGGTCGGAACCAACGAATAGAAAATTCGTAGCCAAGTTCACATCGTTCAAAATGAAAGAATAAATTTCTACAACGTTTAACGCTACATCCTTTGATAAGCAAATGCTACATTGTAGAATGAGCGGCCGACTCAGGCGCGTCAACATGGCTACCCACTTATCGTTTTCTACAATTGCTAACATCAAAGCGTTACCGATTGAAGAACGGCATTCGACAAGATACGGTTGTAACTTGGCTAGGGGGGCGGGGACGTTAAGTAGCTCCGCACCTGTAACTTAAACTATCGGATGACCGAAATATAATAAACATCCGTAATCGATATAAAAGTTTCGCATAAAGAATTGTTAAAAGAATAATATTTACTTATATTACAGACTAGCTTTTGCCCGCGGCTCCACCCACATACATAACATATAGCCTACTTATATGAAAAAAAAATTCGCAATAGGCCCAGTACTTTCAAAGATTTACTGCTCCTAACAAAAAAGAAACAAAAAAAAAACAAATTTTACCTCTTTATGCTGCCCGCGCGGCTTCGCTCCCGCTCTTCCCTACTTCAGCATACTATACCTTACTCTACCCTACTCTACCCTACTCTACCCTACTCTACTCTACTCTACCCTACTCTACCCTACTCTACCCTACTCTACCCTACTCTACCCTACTCTACCCTACTCTACCCTACTACTATCGGAACATTGTACGTTACTTTACTCTAATAAACCTCACGGAGCCCGAGACCTTTCCAACGAATGCAAAACCGTGGAAATCGGTTCGTGTGTTCTGGAGTTATAGCGTCAGAAAGGAAAACCGACTTATTTTTATATAGTAGATTAGTGTAGATTACAAAAACAAATCATTATGTAGACTAGAAATAAAAATTAAATCTTACTGTTCGTGTTTTACTTTTTATAATTTAAAATGCCCTATATTCGTCATAAACTATCTGATTTAGAATAATTCGGAATAATTTAATTTGGACGTAACGGTATGTGAAACCAGAATAATATAATTCCGTAAATCTGTATTCGTATCCAGATTTGAAGTTTTATATATGTCACATATGAAACTCACATCCTGAAAGTATTATGTCCAGAGTCGGCTACTGAAACCGTTTTAGCTATTTTTAAAATATGTAGGTATTTTTTTTCTTAAAATAATACTTATTTTGGGGGAAAAATGCCTTATTCCGATGACGTGTATTACCTATTTACATAAATCAATACTTTTGTTAAGTTTCGCATCTGTATGGTGGCTTAGTAATTTATCTTGTTGTCTGTTAATGATAAAAAAATATATGTTTTTACTCGTTCAATATTCATATTTATTTAAAAAATTCCCGCGTAGCGTTGAGATAGGTAATTATACGTATTATCTTAGAACGGCGTGACCCAATTATTGTATTTTGTTTCGTTTTTCGAACGTCGGGTTTTTCATACAGAAAAAACATGGAGCCAATGCTCGCTCAAAGAAAATAGATGTAAATTTTAAAAATACAAAATTGGCCGTTTTATATGGGAATCACTTTTTGAAGGAAGGAAGGGAATTACTAATTTCACGGGGCTAAGCCGTCTCGACAGTTAGTCTATAGATATTCTATAATATTAAAAAGAGGAAAGAGCTGTATTTTTCTTTAATGAATAATCTCAAAAACGACTGCACCCATTTTAAAAATTCTTTCGCCATTAAAATGCTACTTTATCACAGAGTGACATATGCTATATATTTTCTACTTTCACGTGGGCGAAGCCGCTGGCAAAAGCTAATATGTAATAAAAAATATAAGCAGACTACCATCTGCACCACTTCCATACGAAGTGTATGTCATTACACATGAATGTTTTCGTGAAAACGATAATAGCATATCTAATTCTGTAATAACACGTAACTACAAGTGTTTCTCTTTCTATGAATATCGTTAATATTACGAACTAATTATAGGCAAAAGAAATTTGAGAACTGAAGTAGTTAAGAACGTAGAATGTTTCATAGTAAATCATAGTATTTAAAAATATATTTTGACTATTTGCTTTTGGACTTTTCTGCCTTTTGATTTTGACTTATATAATGTAAAAATAACGTGAGAATCCTGTACCTCTAGCTATGTTGCAAATCTGCAATCGTCAACGCTTGTAGAAAGCTTCAAATGTACGGGAATGACGTCATATTAACGCTCAGTCACGTGGTGAGAACAGAAGATTCGGCGATGCGATCAAATCGAAGCGTTCGACGCCAGCGAAACGGTTGTAACTTGGCTAGGGGGGCTGGTACCCATAACATAAGTTAAATCTTTCTTTGGGTACCAGATTCATTACAAATACAGTTTTCTTGTTACTTCTGACTCTAAAGGCCGATCTGGGCGCGTCGGTCTCACTCACACACACATACATTTTACAATCGGTCACACACATACATTTTACAAATATAGAAACTAGACTTGTAGAGTTATACTTGATACATGGCACGCGACGTCGTGCAAATTAGGCGAGTTACACGTGTGCGTCGGTCTAATGTAGTTCCAGCTTTGCTGTTCTCTAATGTCTTTATGTTGCTCGTAAGTGTTTGCGTGTACAAAATGTTTTAGTTCAATAAATTTTAATTACTTTAGTTTTGAAAGAAAAGACGTTGTAAAGGTGTACAGTACCGACCGATGAACCTTCCCGTTACAACATCGATACTTAGGTATTCCCTGTCCGTCGCAGTCGGTTCGTCCCTCAACGTTCAATCTCGATAAGAGCAGAAACATCAGTGGAATAGCAACTCTCGGATTTGTTACGATCAAAAGTAAGCGATCAAATTGATCTCGCCAATGATAAAGCTTTACGATCGACGACTCTGAAAGTACAATTAATCCCTCAAAATCCGTTTTGCTTTATAAAAACAGGAAGGAAGTGTCTGTCCGTATATTTAATTTCTTTTATGTTTTTATAAAGTCACGGTTATTCTGCAAAAACAAAAGGTAAATGAAACAGAAGGGTTTAATTTACTGTGATGTGGTGTTCGGGAAACGGAATATTTTTTTAACTCTAATGATTCAGTTGCGTGAACACTCTTATTACAAGCCTGTCTCCTTTTTTCATAACATTAATGGATATTGTTTTTAAGTAATTGAAATCACACTTGACATATTAATATATACCTCGAATGGTTTTATGGAAAAATTCATACATTTGCGAAGAACGAATGGAATCCATTAACAAGTTCAATGTTAGTACACATTGTTGCGGTGGCCAGTTGAGTAACAAATCGATGCACCTGTCCAATACCACGTTATGAATACTGATAACTCGCAGTATTAATCTTAATCAAATCAATGAAAACTCAATAAAGCTTTTAAGATATTTTGCTGTGGAAGCCAATTTTTTCAATGACTTATGTTTAACTTACCACCAGATATAGTAACATATAAAAGACAAAAATAGTAAATGATCACCAAAATTAAACCTACATTTTAATGTAAAATTATAACCAGTTTTAACATCTCGCTATCCTATTTAAGCAAAATGAATCCAAATAAAGCATCGGCAGAACCCCATGGTTACGGAGATATCAGTAGTTAAAATTTTGAGGTTAGGTTAACTACCTGCCAAGCAGCAGCTCGACGGAGCCCCGCTACGCGGGGCTCCTACTTCTGGGTGGTTTAAAAAAAATACGACCGACCCGGGGTGCCCTAAAATTCCACTAAGATAGATTGTTGATTAGACAAAGTATCATCTTGCTCTACGGGGCTAAAAAGAGCGCATTAATTTGCTCGCTAAGATTTGGTTATCATTTACTACATTTGGTGTTCGAATACAATTTAAAGTACAGTCGTAACTAAAATACTATTGTAACTTTAGGATTTCATTTTTTTGGTGTCAAGTAATATATTTTTGACAAAAGAACTAAGGGTACCAAAGCGTTTTATGGTGGTCATTATATTTAATCCCTTTTTCAATTAACTTTAATTTTATATATAAAAAAATTCTCGTGTCACAATGTTCGTTCCCGTACTCCTCCAAAACGGCTTGACCGATTCTCATGAAATTTTGTGAGCATATTGTATAGGTCTGAGAATTAGCCAACATCTATTTTTCATACCCCTTAGTGATAAGGGTTGTCCACCCTTAACATTTTTCTTTAATTTTAAAATTATTTATATGGCAAAACAACGTTTGCCGGGTTAGGTTTACTGAAAAAACAAACATTTTCAGTAATAATATTCATTTTGCAACCGTTATGGCCATTACGCGTTTGTTTAATGAATCACGCCAGTCGCAAGTGGAAGGACGCGTCAGTTACTGTCCGTGTCTTTCATTCGATTCTATGTTTATTTTTCTCAGTTGTTGACAGACCAATAGCTTCCCAGAATCGCTTTAATATTATGGAAAAATGATTCTTTATGATCTCAACGAGTCGATGATATTTCGGGCTATCAAACATTTGATGGAGTAAAAATGCCAATAACATCAAAGATTGGCGACGATCGAATTATACAATGATATCGGGAAAGCCGCTTAAAATACCCTCACGGTAACATCTTTTTATTGCGAAGCAATGAGAATAAGATTTTATGTGGAACCTTTTCGTATTGTTAATGTTTGTTGTACACGGAATTTAAGATACCATTACGTTGTGAACGCAACATTTAACTCTTATATTTTTTTTTTTTTTAGGTTTGTTGCCGTTTTGTACGTTTGGTTTTAGACCATTTTAACAAAAATGTTTTCTGACTGAAGCGATATAAATAATTCAGTAAAATAAGATACTGACACTATACTTAAACCGAGATAAATTTTCATTATTTTTCATACTTCTTTTTAATTTCTTCTTTCATACTTTCAGAACGGTTGTTCTTACGTGATTATGGCGTTATTACACATCTTTCTCTAAATAGTTTGGAAACACAGTTATCTTGTGGATGTGTAGTTTAGGTTTCTAATGAAATTAAATCATATGTAAAACTAATCGACCTCTGAAAATCTGCTATTTATTTGCGTGACTTTAGCATAATGTAGACATAAATTTGAATAATAAAAATATAACTGCTGAATCCTTGCACATTTCAGTCGTGATTTTGAATGAAGGATTTATTTTTTCCCAAAACTTTTATAATAAAAAACAAACTTTCCTGGAACAAGTTTTCTGAAATATTCGACAGAATGACGTAATTACCGAAAGTCAACAGAGCATTCAGGTGTTACCTCTTTGTCAAACATTGCGTTTGCGTTACCATGCTCAGTTCAACGATAGAGGGGCCGAGATGGGCTCTCTTAAGACAAACATGACAGAACTATCATCACAAGAAAACGACCGAAGTATTTCATCATAATTACAAAGAAATACTTCAAAGAGCCATGAAGCTTAAAAGCAACACATTTATTTTCCAGTTCGTCGTAACTCAACAAAACACAAGCAAGAAAATACCTTTGTATTTCGAAGAAGTGTCACCTGGCGTAGCGAAGCGAAAGCACTTTGCCAACAATATTGGTTTAATAGTAACAGAAACGGTTGCGTTTGTAAGGATTTGTATTGACGAAGTAAATGGCCTGCCAAATTGTGTCAGTGGCTTGCTCCATCCGGCCACAAATCCCTGAATAAACCGCTCACCGTAGAGCTAACATTGTTGCAACTCCGAGAATGCCCCGGGATCGCAAATAATTGTGCTGGGACCTGACTCCTGCGGATTGCACAACATTTATAAATAATAAACGCCAAATATTCTAAATACAATCTCACTGTAAATACATTTTAACGCTCATCTCTTAAGGAAAAGTTTTAAACGCTGTAGTAGTTTTCTTAATTATACCAGATAATATGAATGTAACGAAATTGCCGTTTTTAAAAACGAGTTTTTATCTTTGAATTCATTTGGAATTGTAAGTTCAAAATAAACTTTATTTTAAAGGTACGTTATTCTTATTTTTTGTAATAATAATTTACAGGTTTCTTTCGGCTTTGGATTTTACTGTTCTATCTATATTTTTAAACATTTTCGTACGAAATTTAAGAAAACTCGCGTTATTTTGGAATATAAGTTCTACGGTAGAAGTAATATGTCTCAAACAGTATACATACTAATGAAGTATATGAACTTACTGCTAATGAAAGGGATGTGTACTTTTTTCAGTCGCTTCCACATAGAAAATTTGATTTATGCAAAACTTTTCCTCTCCGGGCTACAGTACGAAATTTCCAAAAAAAAAAGCTCTCAAACCAAGAACTCAGAGTTCGATTGTTAGAGGAAAGTGAAGCAGTATTCATTTTGCTCGTCTGCTTATATATTCTTCTATTCTATTTTTATAAATAAGTTATTTTAATCTTCTATTACATTAACTTATAATACCAAATCAAGGCGAAGATATCGCAGTTCAAAGTAAACGGCAATTTCATAGGTTTCCTATTATACTTGTTGAACAAAGTCACCAAAGACAACCGCTCCATACACTACAGGACAACTCTTCTTTTATAAGGAACAGCAAAATATTTTTCTTTTTGACATGTGTCATATTTGGCCTTTAATCTTGTTGGGTGATGCCCAACATTTTATGAAGGAAAAAACTTTTATTCTGGCATAAAAGACCCGCGATATAAAGAGAAATTACACAATGTGTACAACGACGTGGACTGTTCGGTATAGTTAAACTCACGGGTGGATACCTAATGTGTAGGGACCCATTTACCTATATATGAAGATATTATGAAAGAAGTTTATTATTATTTATTATATTTTTCAGTCTGGCGAACGGTCGAGCATTTATTGGAAAAGAATAGGGCCAATTCTTTTGTAGGTAAGTTTTAGGTAAAGGTAGGGTAGTTTTAATTTAAAAATATTCAAGTAGTCTTTTCAAATATTTATTCACTTTATATTTTTATTTACGCAGCATAATGTCATATAATTGTTTAAAACTAATACCTATACAATTATAAGCACACACAACATTTTTTTTTTGTTCTTCGCCTAAAGAATTAGCATTGCCATTCAACGTGGCAATGCTGCCTACCTTCTGGACACTTCAATGTGGGACAGTGATGTGGCTCCTCCACATCACTGTCCCACATTGAATTGATTACTTCGACGCCTGAGTGTATTGTGCCTTCGTATTCTATGTAATAGTTACGTTAGGTTTTATTTAATATTTAAGTTTGATGTAGTTTCTTGAACCAAGAAAAGAAAATATTTATAACAATTCTATCCACAATTACGACTGTATGAAACTGACATCAGCTCACAGCATCTAATATATTATTGAAAACTGTTTCAGAGTGCTATCGACAATAGAATTGTTCTAAGATATACCTCCTACCTAATGCTTATTTGTTACCAATTCGTAGTTTCTCAGAATTAAGTTACACTTGGTTACGTCTGTTGACATTTTCGACGTTATTATTTATTCGAGTGTTATGAATTCTTGATAATAGATGTTTCGTTTGTAATGAAGCCATTAGTCTGTGAACATGCGTTAGCTTACTCTGGAATTCATTGTACGTGAACGCTGATAAAACAGAAATGTTATCTTAAACAGTTCCATTAATTGGAATTACCAATATTGGGAAACCTCTGTCTTTTGTTCAGCAGATTGGTATTCTGAAGTATCATTACAGTAACAGTTATTTTTTGTTCAGTAACAGAACTTAACTATCCGAATATGTATGAAACAAGAAATATTTTTAGTATGTGCGAAACCTGAATATAGTTTGTTCAGAATCAGTAAGTGAATTGATTCCAATAGTTTTTACACCATGTTATATTATTTTCCCATAAATATTTAAAAAGTTCACGAGATTGACACCACCAACACTAAGTACAACACAGGTCACGGCAGGTCATAGCGGGCATTAGACGCCAGCAAACAGCAGACTTCAAGAACAAAATAACCCCTCAGTCGCCTTGATGGCCCGGTGACTATGTATTTTTGCTGACATGAAAAGATTATAACTTTGTGATTTTTCATGATACAAATATGAAATTATGTAGTTATATAGATTCTTTAAAAATACTAAACACGTGTCGGGCTTCGCATATACTAATGTTCTAAAATTGAATTTAAGGGTAACTTTAATTCGACGGCGCGCACTGTTCCCGCGCACCTCAAGGAGTTGTCAGCAACAGCAGGGACCCAGCCGGGTCGAAGCCTACTGGGGCCAGGGTTATCCGAAAGGGAGCTCGAGCCCTGGTATGAAGGCTAGAAGGAACGGGGTGGGTTTTTTAGTCAATAAGAGTCTGACACTATCTCCTGCTCCGCCCAAGAGCTGGTCCTCCGCCCAAGGCAGATTGGATGATTTTTTCTCACCTTAAAAGAACGTAACTTTAATGAAACCGTTCTTTAGTAAGACGGTTCAAGAATTGGGATTTCATAGACCCCTCGGATACTCAACGTAAGTGTGGTCCCCCAGTTCAGAACATAAGCCACACGTCAGACCGTCCCAAGTGCCCACACATCTGTACTTTGGAGGAATTAATGAGTGCCAATGCTGCAGTTACCGTAGCCACCTACTAGACCCAAACCATTTAACGAATTTACCATAGAATCGAACAGAAGAAGTAAGACGGTTACTCTAAATAGAATTTAATTCAGCCGAAATATTTGATGCTGTCTTCGCTGTAAACTTTATTCCCGCCGATACTCTAAGCTATATCATGTACGTGCACTACATACATGTAGTATGAATATTCGGTTCTCCATCCGAAGAATTTGAAAATATCGTATTCAAGAATTATGAACCGATGCGCATGTTGAAGAAAATATCAAATAAGTAGATTAGAAATATAAGAGGATTTTATATTGGATTAAGTAGAGTTGAAGTGAACTTAAAAAATGTAGAAATATGATATTTCTACAATAGCTGAGGTGAGAAAAACACATTCAGACCTCTCGTAAATATAAAATCTATATTTACATATTATAAAACAAAATCTCTCACCGCTTTTCTCTGTCTGTATGAACTCAAACTATTGAACGGACTTTCGTGCAGTTTTTGCCAGTAGACAGTGATTTATGAGGAAGGTTTACAGGTTACATATGACATGCATACTACAGTAGAGAATAGCCAAGAATTTCAAAGATTTGTAAGTCCCGTGCCAAGCTGAGGCGGGTCGCTTTTATATTTTAAAATATTATAAAGCTGAAAAGTTAATTTGTTTGAACGCGCCAATCTCAGGAACTTTTAGTTCAAATTTATTGAAGACAACTACACTTCTGGACACATCTATTGGCCCACCTTGTATTTTCAGTTTCGTTTGGTCCTAGCTAAAATTTTATATTAGGTCGAGCAAAAAGTTTTTATGCAGTTTTGAACCTGGCACATTCACAATTTCATTCAATAGTCTTTTTTTGAATTTCGAACACAGAATTTAAAGAAACAAAAGACAATTTGGAGCCTGTTTGTTGATATCAAACAATCGAATACTAAGAAAACTTTGTTTTATTGGTTTACTTGGATTTAATTCTTGAAAAAGTGATTGATATCTTTGGTTTTGCGACAAACATAACTTATTCTTAACATTAAGGTGAGGTTCTATCAATAATCTATGGATACTTCACCTGAAGTCGCCGCCCAAGCTGTGGCACTTATTCAGGCCGGACACAGCCAAAGAAACGTGAGTGCTCAACTTAATTTAAGTCGATCTGCGGTCCGAAATGTTTACCGGAGTTACCTAGAGACTGGCGGCTTTGTTCGTCGCTAAGGAAGGCCACGATCTCGGATCACAACTGAAAGGCAGGATCGATTCATCGTGACGACCAGCTTGAGAAATCGTCACCTTACCTCCATTGAGATACAAAACCAACTTCGCGACTTCCACGGAGTATCTGTGAGCGCTCGAACTGTTCGGAGAAGGTTAAAAGAACGCGATATGGTACCACACAAGCCAGCTAATGGGCCCAAAGTAACGCGAGCCCACCGAACTGCGCGCCTTCATTTCGCACGCAGTTATTTAAATTGGACACAGCAAGATTGGAGCCGTGTACTCTTTTCTGATGAGTCTAAAATTGTGTTACATGGCAATGATGGAAGGAAGAAGGTCTACCGACGTAAGGGAGAGCGTTTCGCACAATGCTGCTTTGAAGAGAGGGTTGCTTATGGCGGTGGCTCATGGACTGTCTAGGGCGGTATATCCGCGAGCGGCAAAACTCAACTTGAGGTTGTTACAGGACCACGGCTGCCAACATTAAATGCTGAAAGGTACATTCGTGAGTGCTTAGAACCTCACGTGATACCATACGCGGACTATGTGGGCCCAAATTTCCTTTTTATGCATGATAATGCAAGAGCCCATGCGGCCGGCATCGTCAGGGAATATCTTCGGGATGGATGGATCACAGTTATGGACTGGCCAGCCAGAAGCCCAGACATGAACCCCATTGAGCACATGTGGGACGAGCTAAAAAGACGTGTTAGGGCTCGTCAGCCAGTTGCCCAGACGATGCAGGAGTTGAAAACTGCCATAGAAGAGGAATGGGAGATGATTCCTCAAAATTTCATAGAGCGGTTGATAAATTCTATGCCTAATCGTATGAGAGCTGTGGTAGATGCCCATGGCGGCAACACGCGTTATTAAATTAAGCCTTTATTTGATAAAACATGTTTTTTATTCAAAAATCGATTGCCTTTAACAAGGCGCATATCTGACTTGTTAGGCGTAGCTCCATGTCGTATGGTATTCTGAATTCAAATTTAAAACAATACGATCGAAAAAGATGGGAAAATGTATCAGGTTTAAAACTGCATCAACAGTTTTTTTTCAATCTAGCAATCATATTTCGGTAGGGGCCATCGAAACCTAAACTCTAAGGTGGGCCAATAGATGTGTCCAGAAGTGTATAACCTATATAACTTCATACTACAATCCACGCAAGCGGAGCATCAAACAAAGAAACGGGTGAAGCATGTTTATTTGTAAACATTTTATACATCAGAGTCATTTTTATTATCGTTTGTCCTTGAAATTCACAACATAACACATTTTGTATTACCAATTAGCTACGGATTTTACGGTATTATTAAATTGTTATGACGTTAATCGGTGATAAAGGTCGAATAAAACTGTGAACCAGTATGCAGTACACAAAGCCCTTTAGATGAACGGTTTTAAACTTGCAATAGATAGTCGGATAGGTCCCCGACAAGAACAGACCGCAGAGTTATCAAACTTCCACATCAGTGGGCAGAACTGGCGACGGTCCGCTTACTCCTAAATTAAGCGACACAATATAAATTCTAATATCCGATGAATACCATATCCAAGTGGTATGCAAGTCTATAAATTGGGCTCTAGACACGACTTGTGGGGACAATAGAATGATTAGTGACAGAACTTGAGATGTACTCAACAGAAATTATTGCGATGATTGTTATAGTGTATGAATGAATTAATCGATTTGAACTTTGATTTAAACGCTCTATTTATTAGCTTTATCTTTAATTAAAAACAAATATTGCTTAATTTTTAGGGTTCCGTAGCCAAGTGGCAAAAACGGAACCCTTATAGATTCGTCATGTCTGTCTGTCCGTCCGTATGTCACAGCCACTTTTTTTCCGAAACTATAAGAGCTATACTGTTGAAATTTTGTAAGTAGATGTATTCTGTGAACCGCATTAAGATTTTTACACAAAAATAGAAAAAAGCAATAAATTTTGGGGGTCCCCATACTTAGAACTGAAACTCAAATTTTTTTTTTCCGTCAATCCCATACTTGTGGAATATCTATGGATAGGTCTTTAAAAATGATATTGAGGTTTCTATATCATTTTTCTAAACTGAATAGTTTGCGCGAGAGACACTTCCAAAGTGGTAAAATGTGTGTCCCCCCCCTCTAACTTCTAAAATAAGAGAATCATAAAACTAAAAAAAATATATGATGTACATTACCATACAAACTACCAACGAAAATTGGTTTGAACGAGATCTGGTTAGTAGTTTTATTTTAATACGTCATAAATCTAAAAAAAATACATTATTATTAAAAAGTCGATCAAAGTTACAACGAACTACAAGATCTTTTATATTATGTTACTTGCTGCTACGGAACCCTTCATGGGCGAGTCCGACTCGCATTTGGCCGGTTTTTTTTTACTGTAGGCACTTTTGAGTAAGAGATTGATATAAAATTACTTCAAATAAATAACGGACCTAAATTATAACCTTGTAGTACTCCTCCTGTAATAACGGGCATGTTTATCGTATTTATAAACATCGGGTGTTTGATCAATTCTATTTAATTGAGAGATAAGATTATTTAGAACAAACTGATTTTAAAACACTGTTTAATACTACTTCCTTATTAATTTTGGATGAATACAAAATCGAAAACCTTGAACTAATTTTAGAAATTGTTTAAGCAACATAATCCTTTTCAGCAAAGGAGATGAGTAGCTTATCCAATATTTTGATACATGTAATCTTATTAAGACTATGTGTTTAAATTTACTTCACTATTATTATTGGCAATAATGTAACGATTGATGGAGGATATCTGAGAAAAGTATACACCACAAATCAATGTTTTGCTTTGAACTGTTGAGTATTTATTTTGATGATTTACTAGCTAGACATGTACTCTAAATATATTGTTCAAGAGATATTGTTCAACGGATATTGTTTGAGTAATATCAATCCTAACCAGTGCAACTATATCAATTTCCAAGCCTATACAGTATCCACTATCATATTTCCGTGAACCATTCGCTCGTTCAATGTTTAACATTTCCGTATTGGTTTTTATGGTGATGTATAGAACCAGTCGATGGATCGTGGTTCGATAGCTAATATTGGTATTTTTCAACGAGACTGTAACAATTTTGTAATAGGCATTGCCAGAGAACATAGACACTAGGGTTGTTTTTAAAACGGGTTTTTGTAAATGTGAAACTTTGTTTGTGTTTAATCACAAAAAACACTTCGTCTTCGTTAAGGTCTTCTGGTAGTTCATAACTTCAGTATTTTCTCATCGCTTTACAAGTAATCAATACACCTAGGTACCGAGATTTAAAATATCTTATGTGTCATTGGTACATTACACTGTCTGCATTCAAAATTTCATTTATATGCTTTCAGCCATTTTGGCGTGATTAATTTTCCAACAATTTGCACTTTTATAATAGGTATGACTGGAGAATAAAAAGATTTAAATTATTTTTTATGTTAAAATTTTGTTTTTTAATGTAAGCCAAACATTGTATTTTCACAATATCTACTACATCATTCTTTTATTTATTTCTTTTATTTATTATACATTTTTATCATACAGCGATAGCACTAGTAGGGCAAAATATACCAAGGCTTGCTACGGGTAGTTAACTCCTAAAACACGGCCTGCCTCTGCTCCATTCGACTAGTGGAGCAAAGTATAATTATTCAGCTTCTTTAACTGTCCAATATGTCGATTACACTGACAATCTGAATTTTATTGCTCACGACACTACAATATTGTGTTATGTCCAGCTCATCCTGAAACTTATGCTATAAACCTAGGACAGTTTATCATAATTTATTGCCAAGTCTTAATAAAGATACAATAGTGCATGTAACAGTATTACCCAATGAGTTACAAGACGAGCAATCCTTTGATAACATCGTAATATCTGACATTGCAGACAAGCTGACTGACCTCGGACCAGTGGCGTTCGCAAAGTGCTTTGAAAACCGATATTGGAACAAAGATAAAGTGCATAAAACTGAACTCAGCAAGGAAAATGCAGAGGAAATGGTACGAGCATATAGCATCGGAAATTGGTAACATATATCTTCGTCTTCTTTAAAACGTATGTAATGTTTTATACAATTTCAGGAACAATTTAATCTGAAAGTTCCATGGAAATTAAAGTATTAATAATTGATTTGATCCAAATCAGTAAACATATACGTAGATACGAATGTTGTACACTGTATCCTACCATAGAGTTTGATCTCTCTCTATCATTCAAAGGTTTGCTGGGAGAAAACTCATTGTTGTGTTAAGGTCGCCTTTGTATATGAAATGTCGATCAATGTTATGATTTTGTAAACAATATAGAATAACATTCATATAATCATGTACTCGAGTGAAGTTATTTAAGCTTTAGAGGTATGCAAAACAGGATACCTACGCTAGAAACTTTTCAGAGAATTTCCTGGTAGTAGTTAGTTACAGTATGTAATTAAATGGTCGAGAATTTTCTGGGATGGTGTTCTAGGAAATTACTCTCAGGGCAATGTTAAATGCTCATGCATAAGCATGTGCCCTACAGAGAGACGACGCGCGATATTCCATGCATAGCAATAGATTGGCGCCGATACGACGTTAATACGAGGAGCGTTCCTAAGTTAGGTACGCGCCATTAACTTCAGCGAATATGTACAGTGCCTACATGTTGTGTTGTTTATCACATTAATATACATTATCGATATTGCATATTACTATGAAATAATATTATTTGTTATTTGATACCCACAGTATCGGTTGATAGCCATTTTGGCAAACTATCTTTGCAAACCATTCACAAGTTGGTTAGCAACTTCGATCAACATTGTTATGTTGATCAAAGTTGTTAACCAACCTATAAGAATCTCAGTGCATACGAAACCCAGCTACATTCTATTTTGCCGGTCGTTTAATTTCATAAACGTATGGTAAACCCTTCACATCGCACACAATTAAGGAAATTTTACACAGCCGGAACCTTCTTCTGTCCTATTTAGAATATCACACAATAGCTGTACCTACTCGAAACTGTGAATTTTAAACAGGTCCACATTGTTGCCACGGATGTTGTTATTTTAACATACATAACAAGATACACACTTCCGACCCCGTCTGTAATTAAACGTGTTGTAGTGTTTGTCATTGTGTTTCGAAACAGACAACAGAGTTTTCTGAAAACAACCTTTTTTAAAAGTGTTTGTAGTAAAGTTGCAGTAGGATTATGTTAAGATGGAAAATAGCGGTCCTGGTTTGATAGGTGATGATCACATTATACGCGTAGAATATTATGGTAGAGTGGAATGGCACTTAAGTAGTGTCTAGGTAAGCCACCAATCCAAAATGCCCCACACATCATTCCTTAGTACTACTAGATCTAACATCAATGACTGTCGCAATGTCTTGAATATATATATGGTTGACATATTGAAATGTCACTTGGTCAATTCTAAAGATTGAGTTTTTGGGGGGATTTTAACGAGTGAAGTTCAGTGGTTTAATTATTCTCAAATTCATTTCTAGTATTTTAGATATATAGATAACATCTACTATATCTAAAATTGGCGTAATTTAGTATCTCAATTATCTGTACAACTGGACAATATGGATGGATTATTAAAACCAGGCACGATCTCGGTAAAATGGAACTGATAACTTTATTGTAGTATTGACCACCTCAGTGACGTTTGCCGAGAAGCCTGTGTATTTCCTGCCAAACACTAGAAAAAATAGTCACAACCGCATTCTAATGGAAAACAAGGTTAGTGAACTCTGTATCAACAACTAAATACTTTGAACAAAAAAAAAATATTCTGACAAATATTTACAGTTGTCGCTAGAATATCAATGTTGGTTTCAGGATCACACTCTGACAGCGTCATTTTTTTATCACATTTTTATTTACTGCAAAAGTTGACGCTAACTGCCCTTCTTGAAAATGGTTTTTGTTTCCCTTCGCAGTTCAAATGCGATTTGAATGAAACAGATATACAGAAAAATAAATTAAATTACTCCCGCAAGATGTTTGAGCCAGGGAAAACTTTTTCTTTTGTGCTTATTTTCCCGTTATTACGAAACATTGGACAACAAAGGACTATGGAATAAAATTATACATCAAATATGAAATCGTAGGAGTTTTTTTTTATGTCAATATTTACGTTTTCAATTATTTTTACGTTTATTTTGTTATTTTTATAGGTAAATACTTATTGCCGTTGCGATTAGTTATAGTCAGCCCTGCCAAGAGTTTCATGGTAGCCCCTTACCGTGTTACCCAGTTACTGGGTAATATGCTCTAACATAGTTGAGAAACTACTAGGCGGGTTGATTAATTTTGATAAACATTCTGTAATAGTTCTATGTCAAATTTAAGATAGATTCACTTATCGCCTTTAAAGACTTGCTTTAAATGAGTGAAATATGAAGAAAAGGAGGTTTACATCACGCCAAGTATAATAGAACCGCCATCGTGCATCCCAGTAATCCCGACCATAGAATTTCAGCGTTACCTAGTTGAATAGAAATGGGACAGGCTTTTCAGAAAGATATGCATAAAGGAATATTTAAAAGCCAACTTACTTTTTATGTGGGTTCGTACTAAAATTTTAGAATAGCTTTTGTACTTTAGATATGTAAAACTACGGATTATGGTGGGAGTGCGAATGTTTATGAACTCTAGATATCAGGTTTTTTTTTTATCCTCACATTGGGATTGATGTTGTATCATTAGTACTATAGATCTTTTCAGGGTTACCTATTTCTAAATACTAATTTTGAAGCAATATTTTTAACTTTCTAAAATGATCTCTTAGATCATTTTATCTGATCTCTTAGATTATTTTAGTAAATAATAATGCTGTTCCTAATATTTGTTTTCAGTAGGTAATGCGATTTTTCAGATCTGCGAACATGCGACCTGTGATGTTGACGATCTGATTTAATTTACATAATTCAGAATTAATATCATGGTAAAAGTTATGTCATCATCGTTTCCTAGACATAGGGCTCTCCCAAGTGTCGCTACAAGGGACGGTCCTGTGGATCCCATCAGATTCCCGCGACCTTTACAAGGTCATTGGTCCACCTTGTAGGAGGCCTTTCAACGCTGCGTCTTTTGGTACGAGATCGCCACTCGGTAAAGTTGTATATGTTCGTGGAAAATAATTTCACTTCTTCAAAAAGTCAAAGAAATAAATTAACCCAATAATTCCAGTCCCAATATTTATTGACCTAAACCAACCACTATAGAAAATAATAAATATAACAGATTGATATCAAATACAGGTAGGTAGGTAAAACAAATATTTGTCATCAAACAAATGGCCCTCAACCCTGGACAACCAAACCAATGAAAGCTTACTGACCTAATCGGGTCGTCAATCGTTTCTTACCGCGTTTCTCGAGGTCATGGCTTGACCGTAGTAACTCTACCTACTTCCTCACTACTACCACAGTTTTGTTATTGAAAAATCAATTATTTATTAAACTTTTTGCACTAGTAATAAACACTACGCACACATGCATACGTGCACGCGCATAGGCGTACTTAATGCCAGTCAACCTTAAGGAGAGTTTTAATTATAACGATAACAGAGCTGTTAACAGTTGTCAAATCGTCGAATTGACCAATAGGCGGCCGTGTCATGGCTGGTTATGGTTTGGTTATCATTATAGGTAAATGGTGCAACTCACCCTTAGGGTGGTGCAGAAACGTAACATGGTAGGTGCAGCTTAATGGTAAAGAATTAGAAAAGAAATACAATAACAAATAGAGACTTATATATGTACATACATACAAATTAATAATGGAAGTATGCATATCTGTGTATGTTGAGTGTGTTATTATTGAGCCTGTTATGTCCCACTGCAGAGCAAAGGTACTCCCTTCCATTCTTATATTCTTCTTAGCTACTTCTCCAATGCTTTAGGTAGGAGTTGACAGACGTTGCTTCCACTCAATTTTGTTGCGACATGCGGCAGACATGTCAAAAAAATTGATAGAAGCGATGTAGAAAAGTCGATAATAAACAGAATTATGATTACTTGAAAATCAAGAAGTTAATATATATGTTGTTTTTTTTATCATAAAATATCATCCATCTACTTTCTTCCCTTGACCAAAGTTGTTTGCGATCGGCGCAACACAATCCAGCCATTTTTTTCTTGGCCTTCTCCTTTTCCATCCAACGCTGATATAATGCATTAAATAGATTAGATTGCATTCAATTTTTAAATAAACTGATTTAAAAAATTAATGCAATGTAATCTAGTTGTGATGTTTATCTGACATAATTGTGCTTTCATTAGAATAGAATGTTTTTTATTATGATGTAAGTGCCTAAATTGAGTCTTTTGTAACTTGATAAATAAATAAATAATAATAAATAAAAAAGATGACGGTTTTCAATAATAATTAATTGGGGTTGACATTTGATATATCGATATAACTTGTCAATCCCATACATTATAGATAGACTAATCAAAATCGTTTGATGTCGCAATCAACTCAGGCATCTTCGTTTTTGTTATTTAGGCATCCATATTTTTTTTTTACATCTAACATCAACCAAGTACATACACGTAATTAGGTTTGTACTTAGTTCTGTAATTTTCTCGTTGAATTTTTTTTGTATGCTTATTTTTATTAGTGTTTTTTTTTCGATTAAGTGTTTCGTCTATTTATCTTTTTTTATTATGGATAGGCTCGCGTTTGACCACTATCTCACCTGATGGTAAGCGATGATGTGGCTGACGAAGGAACACGCTTGCCTAGAAACCATCTATTCACTCTTGATTTAAAGACCCCTAGGTTATAGCTATCAGGAACACAGACTCCGGCAGGGAATTCCACTCCTTAGCTGTACGCTTAATGACTGTGTTCCCAAAACGCTTTGTTCGTATGGGTGGGATGTCTACCATGTACCGGTGGAGCAACGCCGTACGTCTTGTGGTCCGATAATGGAATGGACACTCCCCGAAATGTAAACGATAGAAAACGGACAGGCTAGCAACTCGGTGTCAATGTTCAAGACTTTGGAGTTTTGACTTGACAAGCGCTACTTTTGACAATAGTTAATTGTCAAAAGTTCAAAATGTTTCGAAATGGCCATATTACGTTTCGGTAGCCCATGTCGATCTCGTACATTTTGAACTTTACGACTATAGTTATTGCTTATAGATTGTTATTTTATCTAGGTTTCTGAAACAATCTATATGGGTATGTATTACAGGTAGTGATGCGCAGAGATAACGATAATTTCCTAAAAGCCTATCTCGTGACTTCACTTACACGTGTAATGTTCGAAACTTATGTAAATAAATATATAAATGCGAAAAACCACTCACTTATTAAACACGAAATCTCAGAAACTATAATACACCTACAAACTTGAAACTTGGCAGGTAGGTTCCTTATATGGTATAGACATCAGCTATGAACGGATTTTCTGAAAGAGGGAAAGGGGGTCCAAAGTTTGCCTGGAGACCGACTTTCACGCAGGCAAAGCCGCTGGCAGCAGCTAGTTAAAGTATAAAAGTAACGAATGTGTATTTACTACTGTAAAAACTTAAGGATTATCTATAATGAGTATTAATAATACGATCTAGTGATAATCATAATATGACGATTAACTTATCTATTACATGCCCTTGTCATGACCGATGCAATAGAATGGAAAATTATAATTCAATCACAAATTATGAAGCTGATTTATTATTCCATTTATTCATCTGCGTGATAAACACAGAAGCACATCTTTATTTAATATTATAAAGATGACGAGTTCGTTTGTTTGAACGTGCTAATGTCAGGAACTACTACTTAATGGTTCGAATTGTAAAAATATTTTTGTGTTAGATAGTATATTTATTAAAGACTATGTCTAGACTATATGTTGCAGCAGTCGAGCGGTAACCAAAAACATGGGTAAAACCACGGGGATAGCTAGTTTGAGAATACGAAATATCATTTTTATTTCATAGCTGTGATAATAAAATATAGAGCAAAGAGGGAAACAAAAAGTATGTTATCTATCCAGTCCATCAGAATTCCGTAGAGAGAAAATCGGTAATATATTATGTACATGGAAGATAGTTGCCAAAAGCAGTAGTATCTTAAATTTTCAGGCAAAAGTATACACAGAATTTTTCAAGAATTTGAAATAATATTTTATGTAGCTCATAAAACCTTCCGCGAACACATAGTGCCTTTCAATTACTTTGGTTTACGATGATAGAATTTTTATATCTGATTTATTAGCAATGAAACTGATGAGTGGAAATAGAATATTGTCACTTATTTTCATTACCTACATTCTAATTGGTGTTTTTTTTGTTTACAAAACAAATATATTTGTGATCATGTCGCAAACAATAGCCAGACGAAACTAAAGGGCGCAGATTTAGAACTATCTGAATTACTTATTGATACGCCTATTTATAAAATGGGAGGGGACGTTTTTCCTAAATAAATTCGGATAGACTAGAAAACCTTCAACAATAGACATGCAGCTACATGGTAAAGTAAAATACTATTTTGATAAAAGAAAGATTACCTAAGAAGGATTTCAAAATGTTTTTTTTTAAATTAGTTCTGTTCATTATAACTTGATTTTATTTCCAGACTTTTCATTGGGTTTACGGTCCTAATACAAAAAAAATTAAACTTAGGTGACTATCATTTGCAATCCAATTGATAACGGATAATCCACTTTTTGAATAATTACAATTTATGTTAGAAGATGTCATAAGTACTGATTTGTTTCGATCAGTTTTATGTATTCAGTTGTGGTCATGTAACTTTGTAAATAGCATTTGCCTTGAAAATATTGTGAAAACATTGGAAACTAGATAAATATTCCAATTATAAATTTAAAATCTATTTCAATCAGTTCTACAACTTAAAAAATATCTATTATGTTACTAACTTAAAATTACATAGAAGCAAGAGAAAACGTAGATTTAGAATTTAAATCTAATAAGTACCTTAATGCAATATTCGTGTTTATGAGTTGCCGAAGTTGCGGAGTAGTGTTATGGGCCGGTGCATCACCAGTGGGCAAGTCTGGCGCGGCTACTACAGCGGTACTACGGTCCGTGGGCGGCTGACGGGCCGTTTACCCCTATTCGGCACTTTATCTACTTCACTGACAGACGTCAAAGTCACTAAAAACTGAATCACATAAGTTGAAGTCGAAACTGAAGTGGGGTTTCACACAAGCGTAAGGGGCATTGGACACGGGATACGTAGTAATTTGTTTACGGTTGCGTGAAGGGCGGGCGGTGGGGTCGCGTGCGCGTTCGTCGCGCGTCCTCGGCGCTCGGCGCGCAACAGATAGTACGTAGTGGTAGACTTGGCCGCGCGAGGCCGGGCTCGGCGCGCGCCACTGCCCCTCCCTCCCCGCCCCCTCGCCCCGCGAGCCGCCACTGCTGACGTCACACGAACCTCCGAAAATCCTCGCGACCGCTGATCGCTGCAACGGCTCGAGCTGAGCCCAAGAGTTCAACGGTAATGCCCCAGACTTGCCTGAAATTTATTAAGCATAATAATGCAAATGAGATCGTCCAAAACTTTGTTATTAACGTTTATTTAACTGTAGTTTCGGTTTCATAATGTCTTTGAAAAGATAAAAAAATAATGAAAAATGTCATAAATAACAGAAACCTTTTGATGAATCTTATTATTTTATCTGCAGAACATTTTAAATCACCTAAGATCACGACAGTTAATACTGAATAACACTTATGATTACGACACCTTACAAAGTAGATTTCAGATATGATCTCGACATGACAACTAAGAAGTAAGTAAGTACATTAAATGCTGGTATTTTCTGCAGACATAGGCGATATTTCGTTACTTCACGTTACCTTTAAAAAAAAAACAATCAATTTTTCAATTTAAACTGTTAATTCCTCCCCAAAGAACACTCATTTCAATAAATAATTTGCGTGTCGGCGTCTGAAAACAATAACGAATCAAGCGGGAATTAATCGCAACATCAGCTTCATTACCATGTAAAACGTATCCGAAAACAAATAATTTAACTGATGTGTCCTTTTTAAAACTATAATATATTTTTTTTAACTGCTAGTAACTACAATAAATGCATTTAATTTAGATATTTCAATAGCATTTATTGGAACACTTGCATTGTCAAACATGGGCACGCCATAGTCATGGCGGTAAATCCTTCTTGCGGTAAAATCTTTAAGGAGTGGTTGGAGAGGAGCTACGATCCTCAACTTCTCATGACACAGGACATAGTAAGTTCGAAAAGTTCCTGTTCCGGATTCAAGCAGAAGAAACATTCGGTGTTTTTTCTGCCTGAATTCGGAAAAGTGTCGTTGTCAAACCAAGGAGTTTAAAAGCACAATGATTTTTCTTCAATATCCTCAAACGCTGAAATCGATTTTAAGATGCAGTTTATGTGACAAATGTCCGCTGGTAAACATACTTAGATACTCCGAAGCATCCCCAAATCTTTTTGTATGTTTTCGTATATCGTTAATTTACACTAATACTCGTATAATAAAGAGGTAGTTTGTTTTTTTTTTTGTTTTTATGTTTTTTTGTTTGTAGGAGGTAAACTCTGGAAGTACTGGTCCGATTGCTAACATTTTTTTACTGATAGAAACCTGCTTTGTTTCTGAGTGTCATAGGCTATATTTTATGTACGCTTGCGAAGCCGCGGGCAAAAGCTAGTGGTGGATATTTTGAGTAGAAGTATACGAGGTCTGTTCAAAAGAAAAGGTGAATTTTGAACAGACCTAATATCGAAAGAAAGAAAGAAAGAAAAGTATTTATTAAGGTAAATAACATCTCTCGATGATCTATGATGGAGCTGTTGACAGAGTTTTTTTTCTTTGAGGAGGGTAGTCATTGAATTACTTGTCCCGATTTAGGCTAGAGAGAGAGGCAGTGTCAGATTTTTATTAATTAATAGGTATCCGCGCGTTTTTCTTCATTTGCTCTTTGTGTTTCAGGGTGACTCTATTGAGAAATCTTGCAGTTGAACATCCATATTTTACACAGAGCGACCATCTATCTGGACTGGCCTGGGTCTAATTGCTAGTGACCCTGGCTGCTATGTCGGAGGTCGTGGGTTCGATTCGCACCCAGGACAAATGTTTGTGTGATGAGCATGATAATTTGTTCTGTGTTTGGGTGTAATTTATCTTTAATATTTAGTAATACCTATATAAGTATGTTCATCAGTTGTTTAGTACTCATAACACCAGCTCTGCTTAGCTTGGGACTAGACGGCGTTGTGTAATTGATATGGAATATTATTATATTATTATTATCTGATCTCTAAAATCAATACGTTACTGGGTGACAGGAAACGTTAGGAACGAGTGCTTTCACCAGTTGCCATCCATAAAACCAAACAGCTCCAGTACTAGAATTGATAAATCCGTTGGAAAGCTTTTGATGACACGCACTGGTTTTCCTCTTAATTTTCTGCTTGTCCTCATCTATGTTTATTTGAGGATGCGAGAAGTAGTTTGCCCGATGACCTGGTCAAGGTCGCGGGAATCCGATGGATGCATGACGCACAGGACCGGTCGTTGTAGCGACGCTTGGGGGCTTTATTCCGCCTAAAGCATTCAACATAATGTGAATGGATTAGGAGTAGGCAAGTGGGTGGATCCAAATAAAAACTGTTGATGTTGAAAGCTATTTATAATTAAATGTAATGAAAAAGGCAAATAATCACCAATATATTCACATATTAGCTTTTTCATTACCGTGAAGTCTCACAGGAAACGAGTGATTTCCGGGAGCAAAGGTCTAAAAATAAATTTAAAAATTATTGATAATATAATTAAGTCTCTATCTCACTCTCTCTTTATCATTGAAAGTAATCGTATCTATTTTATATTTCTAGAGATTGCCTTTAATAAAGTCATAAAACGTAGAAATAAAACAAAACCCATACAGCCGAATATAATAACCTCCTTCATCATAAATCAAAAAGAACATATAGACTAAAACGCGAGGCGTTTTTGGCGTCCGGTAATATTTAATTATTCGAAAATTGATTAGATATTATAGGACACGGGCACATCTCTATCGTATGCTCCATCGTGTCCTCCGGGCGATGCACACAGTAGTGACAACCGGGCGTTTCTTCCGCACAAAACCGGTGGAGGAACCTCCCGAATTTACTATGTTCACTCACACTGTTATGTTTATGGCCACTCCTCAAAGAGGGGAATTATTATGGCGTGCCCAACCTACCGTCAGGTGAGATAGTGATCTAAATACAAAATCCTTTTATTATAAAACTGAGAGTTGGTATGTTTGAACGCGCTAATCTCAGAAAGTCACTGGTCCAACACTAAAAAAGTTCACTGGCCGGCGCGGTGACCACACCGATAACAATAATACAGGTCACCAGGGGTGCTATTCTCTAAGAAAGCGCAGCGCTAGCACAGCGACGTGTCGTGAGCGCAATACATTGAATTAACAATCCAATGTAAAGGGGCATTAGGTTGTTAATTCAATGTACTGCGCTGATGACTCGTCGCTGTGCCAGCGCTGCGCTTTCTTAGAGAATAGCACCCCAGGTCCCCAACTTTTTCCAAGTAACATAATTAGTATCTTACATATAAATACAGTAAGTTAGACAAATTACAAATATTTAGTGAGTTTAATAATCGCAGGAGTAAAAATATAAAATAAAAATATCAGTAACAAAGTAGGTGTGTGTACTGTGTAGGTATGTATGGGAAAGTTTTAATGTATGTTTGTGTATGAGAGTGTTTTAAATAAGATCAAAACTTACTGAAAATACAACTGAATGGTACAATTTTGTTCACGGTATTGTTCTGTTTGCGTCTGGACTTTGTTACGCTTAACAATTACTATCAAATTGTTGACTCATCTGGATTTGTAGAATTACCCACATAAAACGAAAATACAATTTAAATACTAATTTAGAGTTACGACTGCGACTACAAACACGGGTTTACTTCCTATTCGAAGGCAGATGCAACAAATTAGTTCCTTACTTAATGAATGTCCAAAGTTTGTTTTTGCTAATAAGTCATCATCATCATCATGTCTTTTTAATGTTTCCACTGCTGGGACTCAGGCCTCTTCTCTAGGAGAGGGAATGGGGCGTAATCCACCATGCGGCCCAGTGCGTGTTGGTGGATGTCACATGTTTTCGAATTTTTGGTTCTAGGACATGCCGGTTTCCCCACGATGTTTTCCTTCACCATTTTGTACGATTATACGGAAGAACGGGAGAAATATCTACCTACAAAAATGGTATCTAGTTACATATTCCTCCCTTCCCGTAACCTACTTTGTGAAAACCTTTTATTACCATTTTTCCCCAAAATTAAATATATTTAACTCTCTCTGGATATTTGAACAGTTTGTGGGTGGTATCTCTGAGTGATAGGCTATTTTGCGACTACTTTTGTTACCTTGGGTAGGTATACCTGTTAAAACAATTGTATGTGCTTATAAAAATAAATAAATAAATAAATATAATCGGATTGAACCCTTTATTCTGCCACTGAAATAGATTTGAAGTTATTTATCTCTGTATTGATCTAGGTGCAACTAAACTACATGTTCTTTAGTATGTTATTTTATTTGTTTATAGTATTTATTGTTATAGCGGCATAGAAATACATCATCTGTGAAAATTTCAACTGTGTAGCTATCACGGCTCATGAGTATAGGTCGGAATAGGTAGGGCAGTTTTATGTACTTGCCATTGGTTAGAATAATAAAGATATTCCCCGACTCCCGGGATTTGGTTTTAAAGTAGTAAAATTATAAAAAAAACCGGCCAAGTGCGAGTCGGACTCGCCCATGAAGGGTTCCGTAGCAGCAAGTAACATAATATAAAAGTTCTTGTAGTTCATTGTAATAATTTTGATCGATTTTTTAATAATAGTGTATTTTTTTTAGACTTATGACGTATTAAAAAAAAACTACTAACTAGATCTCGTTCAAACCAATTTTCCTTGGTAGTTCGCACGGTAATGTACATCGTATATTTTTTTTAGTTTTATCATTCGCTTATTTTAGAAGTTAGAGGGGGGGGGGACACACACAATTTATGTGTGTCACTCGCGCAAACTGTTCAGTTTAGAAAAAAATTATGATAGAATCTTCAATATCATTTTTGACGACATATCCATAGATACTCCACAAGTATGGGATAGAGGGAAAAAAAAATTTGAGTTTCAGTTCTAAGTATGGGAACCGCAAAAATGTATTGCTTATTTTTCTATTTTTGTTTGAAAATCTTAATGCGGTTTACAGAATACATCTATTTACAAAGTTTCAACAGTATTTATAGCTCTTATAGTTTCGGAAAAACGGACTGTGACATACCGACGGACAGACAGACAGACAGACAGACATGACGAATCTATAAGGGTTCCGTTTTTTGCCATTCGGCTACGAAAGACTACGACTCTACTCTGTATGGTGACATACAGAGTAGAGTCTAAGTAATGGGACCCTTTTTACGCTTTAATAAAATAATATTTAAGTGAGCGCTACGTTTAGTTGTAAACTCCTGATTTACATCGCAATACAACTGGATATTAATTATAACTATTTTATTGTCCTACACATAAAATAAATAAAAAAAAAACTTTAACAATAATAAACTAATATATGTCATCAATATTATTAAACTATAATAAGAATGTATAACAATATTTATTAAAAAGGATAAAAAGGACATTATTATAAAAAGGCAAACACAAGTTTTTTTTAACGTTTTTTGACACTATGAATGACTCATGTATCGTAGAGTGCATTTAAAAACTCGTAAATTCACAGAAAAACAGACAGACAGACAGACCAACTAACTTAGGCCATATAACGTGCTTCATCGTCGACCACATCATCGCTTACCATCAGGTCAAACGCAAGCCTATCATTAATAAAAAAATTAAAAAAATATAGATATCTGTTCCGTGCGGGAATTGAACCGAACACGCGGCCCCTTTTTTTATATACATAAGACTTATTTATGTAAGTTTATTATTGTAAAATTGCATCCCACCTTCAACAAATGTGATCTCTCTCTGTCACTTACAGGTTTGTTGGGAGAAAACTCATTGTCGAGTTAAGCTCGCCTTTGTACTATCAAATCGCGGATTTTTTTTTTTAATTATATTAACTAGTGCAATCCCACTTGTTGGTTAGCAGTGATGCAATCGTTGATGGTGAAGCGCACTAATTTATTAGAAGTCTATTCAGTCTAGCTCTGAAGACACCTAAATTATTATCGGGCGGGAATACGACAGCAGGTAATTTGTTCCAGTGCTTCGATGTACGTTGTATAAAGACGAGACGAAACCTTAGAGAAACTTACCTAGACCTTTGAGGTGTTAACAATTAACGGGTTAATTAAAGAGGACACTCGCCGTTTGTCGGGTTGTTCGAAGGTAGAAAGATGACGGTGGAACCAAGTCATGTAATTCCCGCCCACACTCTCCGAAATGCGCACTGTAAAATACCGAAAGGCTGGCTACTCTACGTCTATGTTCCAGGCTTTGTAGATTGACTTAACTAAATCTGGATCACCAATTAGCCTTTTCTCATATTCGACGAAGTTTTGTATACAATAAGAATCAAACCGGCGACGCGCAGCGTAGCAGTCAGTTACTCAACAATTGCGCCAACAGTGCCTTTATAATGTAACTTACATGATCCAATTTGAGCTTGTTGATCCAACAAAAAAGAGTCTCGTCCAAATCTGTAGCAGTAAGGTACCGTGAGTGGGGTCTAAAAATACATGTACCTATAGATTAGTGAGGAGGGGACAAACAATAGCAAGTGAGTATTAACAAAGACCGTGTGTTCGTGACGCCGGCGCGAGTAACTGCGCGCAATAAACCGCCTTTGTAAGACATTTAATCCACTTAAGAGTTTGTAGCCCCTGTTCAAAGATGTGGCCGAACTCGTGACTTGTCGCCGAAATATTACTTCCGATGGCGTACCCCTGGTCGATGCTCGACCTGCCTGCCTTGAGTAAACAGTTTTATTATACAAACTATCTGTGTTATTCTTTCGTCATGATACGACATCATTTCTGTTTGTAATCGCTATGTTCTCTTTGCAAGACTAAGGGTGAGTTGCACCATTTAACTATAACGATAACCAAACCATAACCAGTCGTGAAACGGCCGCCTGTTGGTCAATTCGACGATTTGACAGTTATAAACGGCTTTGTTATCGTTATAGTTAAATGGTGCAACTCACCCTACGGGTTATTCGCCATGTTGGGGTGTAGGATGACGTCACGGGATCGGCATACAGGTCGATGGTGACGTTCTAGTCTCTTGGCTGAAAGAGCATGGGAACTTTTGCAAGATCAGTGGTTCTATCTTATATTAAGACACTCGTAGGGGCCCAGCAGGGTCGAAGCCTACTGGGGCCATGGGTTCGCTTCTGAAAAGAAAACTCGACCCTTGAATGAAAGGCAACATAGGAGTGGGTTTTAGTCAGTAAAAGTCTGATACAAAAAGGCGGAAAACGTCATTGGATAATTTCCCATCTAGAAAAATTCGTTCAGTTTGAAACTAACCTTTGTGAACAGTCATTGTGATTTATTATATTAATATAGAATCTGTCAAACTAAAAAGTCAAACGACTTGGGTAATTATTAGGGTAAAATAAAATTTGATGTAATCAACACTGGTTTAATAGGTTGATTAAGAGATCTTGATCATTGTTTACCAATAGAAGAACCTTATAAAAAGTATCGAATATAAGTATTTTTGAAATGATTAAATATTATAGAAAATTCCCAAGTCGTTTGACTTTTTAGACAGACTATAATTGTATTGTATATAACTTGAAGTAAAGTAATCTAATTAAAAGAATAGCTTACACTTTATTGTTAACATAATGAACAAGACAATTTATTATTGTTCAGTATCAATTGTGTTTTTTACAAGTTTCCAGTATTTAATCTCAGTAATAATGTAATTAGGAGTAAAGTAGAGCCAGTAGCTAGACGCCATAAGGCTAGACGCGTCCTCGTCGGGTACCGTTTACCCGGCGAGTTGAGTGATCAATTATTTGTTCGCAGTACTTACAGCAGGGCTGGCTCAGGCAGAGTAGCAAGGGCCCATGGGATGGAACCTGCTTGGATGTACAAAAACAAGTCGAGATACCTATACCATATAAAAACTATATAGTTTCTTTGAAAAATATTTTTTTTTTATATAAATATTTAGAGGGCCTCATAAGAAGACTCAATATCACCCAAAGAGCAATGGAAAGGGCTATGCTCGGAGTTTCCTTGCGTGATCACATAAGAAAAAAAAGATATCCGCAGGAGAGCCAAGGTTACCGACATAGCTCGAAGAATCGCCAAACTTAAGTGGCAATGGGCAGGGCACATTGCACGCAGAACGCCGTTGATGGAGACTAAAGATTCTGGACTGGTGCCACGTACCTCCCACAAGGTGGACCGATGACCTGGTTAGGGTTGCGGGATTCCGATGGATGTTTGACGCACTGGACCGGTCGTTGTGGCGATGCTAGGGGGAGGCCTATGTCCAACAGTGGACGACTTTCGGCTGAAATGATGATGATGATGATGAGAGGGCCACTTGGTAAAATTAGCTACAGGTCCCACCCAGTCTTAGTCCGGCCCTGTCTCACAGTACTCTCGAATTGTCAGCCGATAACAAAACGGAGGCCAATCAAGGAAGTAGTGCTAATTAAATGACACAACAAAAATCAGGAAAATAAACGTAGCTAAAGCATCTCTCGACACTTTCGCAACGGTTTTCCTGTAGTTCAACTCGTATACTAATAAGAGAATAGAAGCTCTTGGCTAAGTAATAGTATCGTTACAAATCGATACCCAGGGTTAAGAAGCGCTGGCCGAGGCCGGTCTAAAGATGGGTGAGTTCCGTATCTCGGAAAGCACGCAAGCCGTTGTTCGTGGGTGTGATTTGTAGACTTTTGATGGTCGTAGTCAGTGGTCACAAATATCTGATACTACTCTTGTCCAGTTGGTGGAGGAGGTAAGATAGGCTGTCAGTGCATTTAAGGCACTAACGGCCAGTTCACGACTATGCCGTTGTGAGCGGTAGCTAAGCACGGTGCGGCGAGCGGCAAGAACAAAACTGAAAATATTTGAAGCACGCCATGAGACGCCGCTCATAGCGCCCGGTCCGTTTATCGATGCTGGGCCGCTCACCGTTAAGATCGAACAGGCCGTAATACTCAGGTGCATCTTGTTAGACTAGAAACCGGTCACAACTATATTTATAATAGCATCTGCCAATGGCTTCGTCCTCGTGAATGTCGGTTACTGCGGTAGCAAAGGCAAATTCGAAGCCAGTCAAAAAGTACCATGTCCTTCCTTGAGATTCAAGCTTACTCGGAAAATCGGTTCAGTAGTTTAAACGAAGAATTACTTTCATGTTTACAACTAGCTTTTGCCCGCGACTACGCTCACGTTAAATTCGGGGTAACACGGTTACCCTTTCTGTGGCGGGTTAGTGAACTCCCCTTAGCGAACTCCACTGCGGGTGACGTGCAGTAATTGGGTCTAGGGATCGAACCGCAAAATTAACTTTGTTTTCTATTGTATATACTTTTCCGGGATAAAAAGTACCCAGTGTACTGCCCAAGATATTAAAGAATAATTATACCAAGTTTCATCGTAATCGAACCAGTAGTTTTTGCGTGATGCCTAAACAAACAGACAGACAGACAAAAAAATTTTTAATCACATTTTTGGGTTCTGTGTCGGTCTAGTAACACCATATATAGTGCCATTTATTTTTTTGAATATTTTCAATGTACAGAATTTTCACTTCTACAGACTTATTATAAGTATGGATATAAACTTTAGTATGGATTATTATGTGGTCAAATTGTTTGTTTATGATTGCAATCTACCTAACTGCACTGATTTGTTTTCGTTTTTTCGCCAATGTTTTATTATCAGAAACGCCATCGCTCAGTGTCACGCGCTTTTCACCCACATTTTTACATCGAAAACCGCGATACCCGCGGGACAGACCACGGGAAAGAGCTGTACCAAAATAACAAAACCATCAATAATTTATTTATGGAATTTCCGACAGAGTGATGTGTCCACGCGCGCAACAAAGAGAAGTCTACGTAACTGACGGTTCTTACTAGGGCTGATGTTGATCTGAAACGCAAAAGAACATAACTGGGTTTTATTTGGGTAGTAAAAATCTGGCCGTTCTCGCTCCACCCAGAGCGGGAGAAGTTATTTGATGGTTTCACACCCCCAAAAATCCACCACAACCCCACACCTAGTCTTGCGAACAGCGAGCAATGGGTAGCTCGCTTTCCGGCCGTCCTGTACCCGCCCGGTGCGAGCCCAAATCGTCGACGACGCATAAAACTCCACGCGGGTCTCAAAGATTTGTCGACAAAACCATAGAGTGCCAGCAGGGCCGAAGCCTGCTGGGATAATTAGTTGACTTGCGAAAGGCTAATCCAGGATCCTGGAATGCAAGGCATAATTTTGGGTTTTACACCTATGTTCCTTTAGGCTGTCTCTCTCCGCCCTAGAGCGTGAGAAGTCATCATTAACACCCAAAAATACATTTCAGACAAAACTTCAGCCACAGAGGATGCATTAATACTCGAATATTCGGATCACAGGCACTTACAGGCGCCTCTGGGCCACTAGCTCAGTATTTACCGAGACATAATTCCCAAAACTGGGGAGTGACATAAATATCTTAAAAGGCGTCGTGTGCCTCCAAAGCTTTCGCGTTGTACAAACAAACTTACCTACGCAATAGGTGTAGGTAGGTATACTTAGCAAGTTTATTACGACACTAGCTGGGCCCGCGAATTCGTTCGCGTGGACTACAGGATTTTGTATTTATTTTTTCTAAAATAAAAGTAGCCTATGTTACTCCTTATTACTTCAGCTACCTGCCAAAAAAAGTCCCGTCAAAATCGGTCCAGTTATTTCAGAGATTAGCCCAGACAAACAGACAGACAGACAAATTACAGAGTATATTCATATGCACGTAGTAAAAAGCGGTTATTTCAATATTACAAACAGGCACTCCAATTTTATTTATATGTATGTATAGATGAGTGTTTCAGATATTGCTTCTTCGTAAGACAGCACTTAAGAATTTAACACAGTTACTTAGTAGGTGACTATATCGTTAAATATGTCGCAACGAAGAAAAAATATGTATACAGTGATTATATGTGGGCTTTTAAAGCAATTACCTTATAAATAAGCTGCTATTTATGTATGTAAGATGTTGGGGACATTCTTTTTAATTTAACAGAGAGGTAAAATGCTTATTGCAATGTTAGTAGCTTAAATATGTTGGAGGAACATTAATTTAGACAATAACAGTGGCAATTTTATTCACTAAAAGGAACATTTTATGGTATTTCGTTTACACCCTTGGGTTATCTTATTATTTTCCTGAACTATCATACAATGTACAATTCACAAAAGTTGAAGAGACCTGTCCTTAAGCGTAAGTAATTGGATCTAAATGAATCCAATGAGGAAACAAAATGGTTTTAAAAGATCAATAGACATTTTCAGTACCTGAAACCTTGTAACTTTTGGACATGCATAATTATCTATTTTTGTTTTGTAATCAATTGACCATGTAAAAGTTTCAATAACAATGTAATATTTGTGTGGGTTAGTTTCGGCATAATACCCGGAGGATAGGGAAAGTACTAGCTAGTGGGTTTAATCAAATAATCGCCTCTAACCGAAGGGAACAGTCAGTAACGCGATTATTGCTCGGTTAGTTCCGGTGTATAACCACGGCTTTAGCCTGCGCTGCACGCTAACCGTCAGCTTCGCCCGCAATATTGTACACGAGCGCCACTAAATTACATTTTGATTGAAATAGCGATTGCAAATCAACTGCGAACAACTTTGCAAAACAAAAAATAAGCCAACCCCAAACTGAGTTTCCTCTGCTACCCTCATTGACCTAGATCAAAAGTTAGGTAATTAACATCTACTTATAAGTGCCGGTTTGTGTATTTGACTTCTTAAACGCGAAGTTGTTGAGCCAAAATATTCAGATTCGCCTTAGCGCCTTTGAGTTTCCTTTTACAAATTACTTTGGCAAATATAACTGTGAATACTTTTAATGTTATTTTGAATATTTCTGAGTGAAAGAGGGTAAGAATGCATTAGAAATGGAAGCAATAAGAGATCGACATCAATCACTTAAAAACTCTGAAAATGTAGAAGTTGATTGCAAGGGAAGGGCACGCGACCTTTGGCATTCTCGGAATGATTCGAGCGCGAACTCGCTGAACAAAGGTTTGTTCCAAGCTTCGCTATTGCTCGTTGTCTGAATAATTTAATGTACACGTAGATATGTATTGTGTTAGACGCACTCATTTAATATTGTTTTTGGCAATTCACACGACTGCTTGAAGCTAAATCGCTTTGTTCGCGTTTTATTTTTGATAATTTCGGAGACACGTTTGCCGGTACACTGTACAAACAGACAAATTCGTTTTTACCAAGTTACATTAGCGAAAGGTGGGATTATATTGTGGAACTATTTCTGGGCGTATCTTCTACCGAATTTTATCTGTAAATTTTGAGTTTCAAAAGAGATTTCTCAAAGTCATAACGCTATATTATTATGTGGCCCTAGAAATCCAACGCAACATGATACTTTATTTCTTACTCGAGTATCGTGCAGGTTGAGATGTGGGATCATATACCTGTCAGACCTTACGGCCCCCTATAAGCCCCTGATAAATATGCCATACCGGGTAGGAATGGTCAACGCGATATACTCCTATGAACCATGACACGAGTAAAAATGGCACGTGTAGCTAGCATAACTAGCACTTGGTATAGCTGCCATTGTACCGAGCATGAATAATATATGAAGTGACCTCTTTGGTCCTCTGGCGACAGAGTGCATGCTATGTTTCCCCAACTGCTATGTTTCTATGTCGGACTTGAGTCGACCCAAGCGTTATTTCGTGTAAATTAGTTCAGGTTTAATAATTACATTGTATTTTTAAATGGTTTTTCCACGATTTTTTATGTAAACGCAGCAGCTGTTGCGCTGGAATATATTAATGACAATTTTATCTTGTTAAATGCCCTTGTTTTTGGGTGGGGAATTATTTAAATGAACCCGTGCTTTTTGAACAATTCCACAGCTCTGGCAGCCCTCGCCCCTAGCGAGCTTCGTCAATTATTCACTTGAAATACAATGACGCGGATAGTACTTATCGGACGGCAAGCTACCCCTAGATCGTCGTCCGCACACTGGCCACACTGTGGCCGGGAATCGGGAGTGGTCTCTCATTGATCAGGCACATCTGTTAATATGACTTATCGTACACAATCAAAAAAGTAATGAAAATGGTTGGGCATATAAAACAGCGGAGAAATCATCAAATTACTCATCCTGGTCTAAGATTGAGCAAGAGGGCGTCTCAGACATTAACTGACTAATACTTTCATTAAAGACAAAAGATAATTTTAAAACATGTGCATTTTGCCATGTCTAACATATGGCTGTCAAACATGGGCATTGACCGAGAAACTATATAATAAAATAACTGTATGTCAAAATGGAATAGAGAGAAGTGTACTTGGAGTAAAAAGAAAAGATAAAATCAAACTAGTTAGTTAAGTAAAATCAAAAATGAAACCAAATTTAAAGATGCGAAAAAAGTGTGTAAAACACTAAAGTGGAATTGGACAGGACATTATGCTGAGAGAGAAAAATGAGAAATGGACTAAAATAATTTCAGAGTGGTACCCCATGGATGGCAAAAGAAGTAAAGGTCGACAAATAAAACGCTAAAATCCAATGTGTCATTGGATGCGGATGTGGCTTTGTGCGCCTAATCCACCTACGATCCGCAAATCGCTCTACAACTCCCTACGCCCGAGGCATCTCCTGTGGCCGCAGCTGGAACTCCTCCAGGAGATCCCCACAATGGTGTCACCACCCGGGCGTTCCTTCCACCTGCATACGAAACAGGAAATTCTCAAATTGGCCATGTCTGATGATGACCTGCATCAGGTGGCGCTTCTTTAGCCCGACTTCAAAGGAATTCACCGCGAATGTGATGTGCCAAAAAAGTTTGTAAATGCTTTATAATGCAAAACGTATATTTCTTTGACAGTAGTCGCCTACTTTATACTTTCAATTTACATATTAATTTTTATTTGTAATAGTATACTTACCATCTATTTATATTTAACCTAACACGCTTTGAAGGTACCCTACATTATTTTTTGTTTTTTAAACATTTCCCCCCTATCCCCCAAGAATTATTCCTGTGTCTTGGCGTGGGTGCGTTTATAAGCACTCAACTCAAAATTATAATATAATTTTACCTTTAAAAGGATTACAATAACGCAATCTAGTCGTATCACTAATAACACTCCCATTTGAGGTAGTAATATAAAGATGAGAATTAATCTTACCTCCCTTATAATCTGTATGAATATTCACTAAACTGAAATAATAACGTTAACAAATTTTAATGAATAAAATATTCCCGTTCATTCATTCCTTCTCATCATCTAACATAGGTACTTCGTTTCAAATATTGTTTGAGTGTTAGGGATAGGCTTAGTCCGGAAATTAAGGGATCACGGAAAAGTATATACCTACAGATCCAATACAGAAACATACGGAGTATAGACTGTAGGGGTAAATTACATTGTAGTGGGATCATTGACTATTCATTAGTGGTCTAATTAACATGGAACGGCGACTATAGATCGTGATCACCTTTTGTTTTTATGGTGGAAAAAATCATCCAATGACAACCCCCGCTCTTGGGCGGAGCGGGAGATAGTGTCATACTTTTACTGACTAAAAACCCACCCTGTTCCTTCTAGCCTTCTAGATTTCGGATAACCCTGGCCCCAGTAGGCTTCGACCCGGCTGGGGCCCCTGCTGTTGCTGACAACTCCTTGAGGCGCGCGGGAACAGTGCGCGCCGTTGACGACTTGAACTTGGTCCGGACAGTTACCGGACGGCCGGACAGAGATCGTGATCACCTGCTAAAGTAATTTTGATCGATTATCGATTCATTTACTGAAATAGTATATGCTTTTTTTATATGACATCATATATTTTAGTAATATTGAGTATTTTCAGCAAGAAGATAGTAACTACAGTTATGTTTTGTAGAAAGGACTTTTCTTTTTGCAAAGCCAAAGGAGGGTTATGATTTTGTTTAATTAAAATGTATTTATGGTAATAATTCGGTCGGAACAATAGAGTTGTTGATAGATCAGTAGTTGTATGAATATATATTTTTTAATTACTTTACTGACCTTTTAATTAGGAAAGAAAAAACCTCTTCTTTAACAAGGATTGGTATTACATCTGTAACATTATTTTAAGCCTAATTAGGAAACTAATAAGGTAACGTTAATGATGTTATTTTATACATAAATATAGTTAAAAAAAACTAAAAACACGTTTTCATAGCATAACAAACTAAAAAGTGTAAAATAATTTTCAAAATAGGTCAAAATAATAATAATGAACGAAAAATATTAATATTATTGAGAAAAAAGCGTGCGGTGCTCGATTTACGAAAAATATGGCATAAAGCGCCCCACGCTTTTATTCGCTTTTTCACTTTTTACTATTAGTCAGCCACCGAATGTGATAAAAATATTAAGGGGATAAATATTAAGTCATGTGTGCAAGTCAAAAAGCAGAAAGTGATTAAAAGTAATTGATGAATCCTGGCGAATGTAATCAGGATAATCGGATATTTTAATAGAATTATTGCATTGTCACCGGTCTTTGATAGGTGTGCAAAGTTTAGAGAAAATCTGATCGCACAAAGTTGGTTACAAGAAAACAAGCAAACATACAGGTGAACATTAGATTTATTCATATTTTAGAATCAGTCATTTTTTCAAGAGTCATGGTGAAGTCATGCAAAGCGTAGCGTTTCCTCCCTGAAAGATAGCCAATAAGAGAAAGTATCCCTGTAATAACAATCACAATAAAAAATTGTCCCATCCAAGCACAATTTTAATCACTTAAAAGGAGCTTTCTTTTTAAAAAGTAGTCATTTATCATTTTGAAAGAGTGGATGGGATCCTAAGAAATCAACATTAAGAGAGTAAAACCGTCTGTTTCCTTCCACCGTGGTTCGATATAGATAAGTGTGATCGGATTTCTGTAAGCGTAGTCGTAGCTCGTGACTCGGGGCTACGAAGATCAATGTCACAGAATAGACAGGTACAGAAGACCAACTGCAATGAACGAATGAAAACAGGCAGACGTTGACGTACAACTACAATAAGATATCACAATAGCTTTTGTTTGCGAACATAAAATATAGCCTACTCAGGAAAAAAGCAGCTTTCTAACGGTGAAAAAATTGTAGCAGTCGGACCAGTACTTTTAGAGATTACTTCCTACAAATAACAAAAAACAAACTAATTTTCTCTTGTAATCTTCTTCTTTCTCATCTTTTTTTTTTCTTTATTAATGTAGATTGCAATAATTCAATAACCCATAATCAAAGTTGTCTGCGTGATTTGAACATACCTATATCATAACCCAATAAGAACCATGGGGCAGATGCTCTTCAGACACAACAGTCGTCTGGTCAAATGATCCTTTTTTTTTCATTGGAGGTTGATTGACTTATCACCCTGCTCTACATTCGTAGACCCTCACAAAGACGCTTATAGTAAAACTTAAACATTAACAAACATATACTTTAGACCAAGGTTTACACCAATTAACCATTTTTTTTTTTATATTTACTATTTTTGTCCGAAAGTGTTAAAGTTATATATGCAAGTCGTTAAAAGTGAGTTTAAATTGTTCAAGGTTAAAAGATCAAGGTTTGATTACACGGGAATCGTTTCAAAACAACGAATACCTGTCGCAAATACGCTTGCACTTTCTGTACGATACTTACGAACTTCTTATTGTTCTATGCAAGCCTTCTGTAAGTAACTATTCTGTGGCTCGGGGCTTCGAAGATCAATACCTCGTGGCGAGCTGATTGCTACGGTTAATCTTTTGTTTGCGAACTTTCGCGGAAGCCGTATTTGAACGGAATAGGCCTACTTAGGTATATTGTTCTTAATAGCTAGCTAAGATAGGATTAAGGAATTAGATAATGGAAGCAGAGTTTCTGTTCTGTTAATGTCATGGATTGTGTGGTATGTGTTAAATGATAAGGCTATAGGTATACACCGTTAAATTTTGATCGTTTTAATCCCGTGGAGGGTCTATCCGGTACATGAAACACTATCGATTTGTTAAGATAAAATTAAAAAACAAAAGTACCTTTTTTTCAAAACTCGTATTAATTTTCGCATTTCCCGTAAAAAAGGGCAATTGTCCGCAATAACTACAATGCTGATTCTGTTTCTTCTGATTATAATAATTTAGGAATATTTGGCATCATTTATTGAAAAATTTCATGGACTATTTGCGAATAATTTTTTCTCAAAAAAATTCTTCGACAACGAAAGAATCATACAAAAAAAAAACATTCAATCGTCTTGATAAAAATAACAATTTTAAAAATCATTTAAAAATAACTTTAAATTAAATTAGGCAAGCGGAAACGAATGTGGAATATCTGTATTCAATCAAAAGCAATGTGCCGCCGAGGTGTGCAGTTAATTAAATGACGACTTTAATTAAACAGTAACAAAGTGAACGTACTGTACATTCGCCACATTCCCAAACTTAGGAAAACGGTGGAAATTTTTCAAACGTTGATAAATAATGTCTGTCTCAGGGCTCGTTTCGTTCCTTGTTTCAAAACAGGAGTTTAGTATTTATGTGTTTTGGGGCCGCCTATAAAATTAATAACGTTATTAAGAAATGGCGCGGGAGTATTTTCAGTGTCTAAAGGTGTCTTTTATTTTGTTACTGTTAATTTTATTTTTCATTTATTAATTAAAATTATTTTTAGTAATATTTATGATTTGTTATGTCGTTTTTATTTTTGTCTAATTTTATATTGTTATTGTTGTAGTGGACACGACAAATGTTGTCCTGCCCAACAGCTGGTATTTTGTCAAATAAAAAATTGAGTGCTTGTAGCGCCAGCTATTAAGTTCAATTATATTTTCAAACCTTTCAGGGTCCCTCTTAAACATGAAAGCACAATTACATACTATTTGATAAAGTCGTTTATGAAGAGAGGTGACAAACAGACGTATTTAAAGATATTTTTATTTATTTCTTAACACATTTTTAATATTTTTATTTTTATATATTTATGATTTCACAATAATATAATTATTGACTCCCTGACAATGTTGGCTTTAACAGCTAATACAGAGAGTAATTGTATATAAAATAAATAAAGCATAATTAAATCTACTGCATTTTAGAGTAGCATCTACTTTTACATAGTTACTCGTTCTATTCTAGTGAAATGTGTGCGTCATAAGACCACTAATCTTTAAGTGCTAAATAATTTACGAGCACTTTAAAGCCTTAAGTAGTTTTAAGCTTGCCTGAGTTGCTTGAAGTTGGTACAACCCTTACGTAAACCGTATATTGTTTTATGGCTGCTGAGAAATGTGTTAAAGATTCCTACATAATAATTAATTCAGAATGTGAGTTATTGCCACGATGGTACTCGTAGGTTGGTAATAAACTTCCGGTTCTCGGATATACATTTAAATGGCTAGAATTATACCATATTAAGTGACGTTGAATGAAATATCTGGCCTTTGCAGAACATCTGCAAGTACATTTTAGCTAACGCGCTGGAAATAAATGTATTTACACTGCGCACACGCGGGCCACGTACACGGATCAGTAGCCTGATTCACGTAAAATCAAACAAGCCTAATATCGTTGAAGTCTTATAGCCGTTCGATCGAAGTCCTATCCAAAAGCGGTATTCACGATCTATCGACTTATTTCTAGTTACATTAATAAGTATTCTACCAGGATAATTTAATACGGTTTTTTTTTATCGACGAGTTTCAAACGACTTTAAAATCGGTGTCGTTCAAACTCGATTGATGGATGTGAAAACGGAAATGGTCTAAACGACTAAATCGCTACGATATCGTTACGGTTTTCATTACGTGAATCGGGCTACTGGGGGCGTCGTCGGTCTTCATATATCTTATATGGAAACTAGACTTGTAGAGCTACATTAGATCCACGCCACGCAACGCCGATCTACGTACAAAACACGTGTTACACGTGTGCTTGGGTCTAATGTAGTTCTAGCTTTAATTTACATTGTAATTTTGATGATTATTAAATCAAGTGAAAACGTAGGATAATGTATCCGACATTTAACGTATTCAGTATCCGATAGGATTACGTAGGATGTGTGGTTTATAGCAAGGTTATATATTTTTCGTGTATATCTTTGCTAGTGCACCCACATTGTGTCCCACGGCTGGACAAAGAACTCCACTTTCTCCCTCCAAACCTCTCCATCTTAGACAATCTCTAGCTGAGTTTGCTCTGCAAACATTATCAATTTTAAGAAACAAAAATAACACATCTAGTAAAATGGTGCATGATAATATTTTTCTTCATACTTTCATAGCAAAAACAACAACATTATTTTTCTTTCAATAAAGACTAAAACTCTTAATTTATAGTTTAATTACTGAAGATCCAGCTCTCCTAAGGGAAAAACATCAATACTCATTTAATTCAACGTAAACAGCATACTTAAAGTAGTAGTAAAATTTTACGCCACATTTAATTTGATTGGCTGTGTCTCTGCTAAGGCGATTAAATAAATGATTCTGTAATACTAAGCAATATTACTACGAGAGGTCGATGTGCTGAAGATTCAAGTATTGTTACTAATGTTTAAAAATTTATTGTATTTTCTTAACTGGCAATAGCGATATACCAAGAAGGATTAATAGGTTATCGCTATGTACGAGGGTATGTAGGTACCTTACTCAATGTTTTGTGCTGTGATTCACATACTTACTATGCTGTTATTAGGACTAGAGATAAAGGAATGGCTTATGTGCGTTAATAGGAGGTAATCTCTGAAAGTTCCAGTCCGATTTCTAAATTATTTACTCCGATAGAAAGCTTTATTCCTGAGTAACTCAGACTTTATTTTACGAACGTGGGCGAAACCGCGGGCAAAACCTAGTTCCTAATAAATCAATTTCTAGTCTGTAAAAAAAATCTTTAAATGTGCCTATTTACTTTAATCTATGTCAGTTGAGATCTTTTGACTTATTTTTATATTTGCTTAATTGTAAGCAAATATAAAAATAAGTTAACATTGTATTGATGTACATAATATGTAAGACATAGTGCGCACTGGTGAGTTTTGTCATGGTGACAATTATTTTTGTACTCTTTTTTTGTAACTGTCATGTCACCAAGTGTGCGCACTACATGTTGGGTTCATAAGCACGGTGACTTTTTTGTCAAAAGTCACGATAGCAAAAGTCACCAGTGCGCGCTATGGCTTAGGTTTTATGTTTACTGCGAGGCTGTATTACGACGAAAAATGACTAGGTAACTTTATAAGTAACCTTTGAAAGATGAAAATTTACCATTATAGAAGGAACGATGTCTAAGCTCTTTGTAAAATTATTTCAAATAAATGTCGCAAAGAAATTCCGTACTCGACATGCGTTGTAAAATAATACCCTTTACCGCGAACACAAAATTGTACTTTTAATTACACGTTAAGACGAAACAAGGTTTGAATTAAAAGGAGAAGTATTTACACTTGGTGGCAAAAACACGGCAACTGCGTTTACAATGTATCAACAAAACATTCTTTGGTGGAGTTCGTTACGTAAACAAATTAAACACAAAGTGATTTATAAATTTATTAATTTAAGACTTTTTGGGAGTGAAATTTCTATGAAAACTTCCATTGGGGTCCTACTGTGAAATATAAAAGAAACAGCTGTTCAATACATTTTGTTAAGCTACATCTTCTTTTTTTTCTTTGATTGTCTCCCCCATTTACTTGTGGTGTCTTTTACACTGACCATTTTGTACAGTATCATCGTCATGTTTGTTTAAGGCAAATCTTACAAATAGATTTTAAATCAGTGACCCTAAACCTAAACCAGTTGAGCTGTGTAACTCAAACGACAATGCTCAAGGTCATCGGCTAACAGGAGCCCCTTAAGGTCTTTTTTTATGGTGGGAAAAAATCATCCAACCCTCGCTCTTGGGCGGAGCGGGAGATAGTGTCAGACTCTTACTGACTAAAAGACTCACCCCGTTCCTTTTAGCCTTCATACCGGGGCTCGAGCTCCCTTTCGGGTAACCCTGGCCCCAGTACGCTTTGACCCAGCTGGGTCCCTGCTGTTGCTGATAACTCCTTGAGGCGCGCGGGAACAGTGCGCGCCGTCGACGACTTGGGCTTGGTCCGGACAGTTACCGGACGGCCGGACAGCGAGCTACCCATTGCTCACTGTCCGCAAGCCCGCGCCTACGGTGGCCGGAAATCGGGATCAGAATCGTGGCGGCGGCGAGGACGCCGTTGCCTGATGCGTTCGGCCTCCTCTCTAGAAAAAATGTTTTTATTGAAAATTTCCATACGACATAGCTGGTCCCATCGTAAAAGTTATTCATATTCATCAGTCCTTTTACCTTCTGAAATATGATCAATAAATAAAAATTCACCCTGTATTACACCTACTTACTTTACCTGGTTATTTTCGGTAATGCGATACTCCGTATTTCCATGTTTTGGGTGTCAATCAGCTAATGCATAGACAGTATTTATGAGGCTGTAAACCGTTGCTGACGCGTGTGTTATTCGTTCAGCAGCGATGTTATTGCTATCAATGACATATATGACAAGATACAAGCCTCAGATTTTATGAAATGAACTGGCTTTTTTGTGAGACTTTAATGTTCTACGGTTTTATTAGAAGAAAGTATCGTAGAGAAAATTTTAAATGACGTACTCGCATTAGATAAAAGTGTACTTCGAACTAATATTTTAAAGGTAGCTTTGTTGATGTGTACGTATATGTATTTACGTTTGTTACTGAATTAAATGAACACATGGCTAGATCATATCTTGAATACTTCTTATCCTTGGATTATGTTCTCTTAGGATTATATTTATGAGTAGTGGTGGACTTACGAGTTGTAGATCGCTGGTTCAAACCCAACCAGGAGCATTCATCATCATCATTTTAGCCGATATACGTCCACTGTTGGACATAGGCCTCCCCCAAATGTCGCCACAATGAACGATCCTGCACGCTTAGCCAAGTTGTTATTCTGCAATCGTTAACGCTGTCGAAAAGTGATGAAACGTATTGGAATGACGTCATCTCAACGTAAAGTCGCGTGGTCGGAACAAACGAATAGAAAATTCGTAGCCAAGTTCCAGCGTTCAAAATGTTAGAATGAATTTCTACAACGTTTAACGCTACATCCTTTGATAAACAAACGCTACATTGTAGAACGAGCGGCCGACGCAGGTGCGTCAACATGGCTACCCACTTATCGTTTTCTACAATTGATGACACCGAAGCGTTACCGATTGGAGAACGGAATTCGACACGATACGGTTGTAGCTTGGCTAGGGGGGCTGTACGTCTCGCTTCCATCGGATTCCCACGACCTTCACCAGGTCATCGGCACATCTTGTAGAAGGCCTTTTAATCCAACGCTTCATCTTTCAGTACGCGGTCAGGCGCATTACTCTGTGTAATTTATTTCATCACCACTGCTTTAAAAACTGTGAAGGAAAACATCGTGAGGAAACAGGCCAAACCAAAAATTCGAAGACATGTGACATTCACCAACCTGTACTGGGGCCGCGAGGTGGATTACTACAGCCCATTCCCTCTCCTAGACAGAAGGCCTGAGTCCTAGCAGTGGGAACATTATAAAGGATGATTATGCTTTATATGTTAATAATAATCTTAATAAAACAAAGTAGCAAGGAGTAACTAGTTTTGTACCTAAAACTTTTTAGAAATCCTAAAATGACTAGACATTTATTTCAAAGATATAAGCTTTTATAGCAGGACATTGTAGTTAAGTTTCCATTAGCAATAGATTTAAAAGATTTAAATTTACGTTTTTTTAGGGAACGGTTTTGATATCATTGTCTGTAATTAACCCTTATGTATTAGGTATTAAGTACACGTGATGAGAAAAAATATCCCTCAATAGATAGATATATATATTGAGAGGTAAAAGAAAGGATTACTTACTTATAAAGTACGTAAGTATAGCTAAGTCGGTTTCAACCAACCGTCTTATTTCGACATAAAAAGTTACAATTTGGCACCGTTTGGGGGAAATGGCAATTCAATTTCAGACGTGACGTCCTTTTGATTTAAGAGGTTGTCTGAAACTTTAAAGAATTACTTCAAGACTGTCATAGAAAAGTTTTATTTTATATCCGTACAATCCTTTAATGAAAATCATATTACCTTTTTTAACCCCCGACGAAAAAGAGGGGTTTTATAAGTTTGAGGTGTTTGTGTGTCTGTCTGTGGCATCGTAGCGTTTAAACGAATGGACCGATTTTGACGCAGTTTGTTTTATTTGAAAGCTGACGTTATCGAGATGGTTCTTAGATACTATTTATGAAGATTCAGGTGTCCAAGGCCAGCAGCTCGTTTGTTGGCTGTGGCAGGAATCTTAAACAGTTAATGGATATAATACTTTACAAATAAACACATATACATAATTATGTGACCTAATGTTTGAAATACTCGTGTACCTACATGCCGGCGCTATCAAGCTGGTCTGATGATGGAGGTTGGAGGTAAGACACGTAATATTGGGTTGCCTATACCTTTCAATCGTGGAAATTACAGACACAATAGAAAGACAATAGGTGCGCGAACGCCGGCGTTCGCTTGGGGTTTAATGAATTAATAAACCTGTCCAGCTTGGGCTCATTAGACTCATCTTAACCAGTTCTTTTACTTTTTATAGATATTATACGTCGGGGGTTTTTTAAATTTTTAATTTTGCTATTATTTGAGGTTGAAAATCATCAAAAGATATCTCCCGCTTTATGGTGGTGCAAGGGGGCGTGTGTGTCTTCACGTCACCCCTTACTTTCCAGAGCCACCGTATTTCTTTCAAACGTTCCCTATCCGGCAATTGCCCTGCGTCTCCTGAAGGCGTAAGCGTCTCTTGTGGCGGTGGTTGGGATATGAGTATAGGCATCCCCTCACTGGCGCAGCCATTTTGCATTACTGCTATACAGAAGCAGGTGACCCTTTCCCATTTCGTCTCCCTCTGGATCGTGGCCTAAACTGGGGTCGGACGTTAGAGGTTTTCGCTATCGATCACCTTCACGAGGACAAAGCGGTGCTCCGCGTAAGCGTAGTAGACTTCCACCTTATGCTCCACCATGTCCCGGGTAATGCAAACCACATAATGATGATACCTGGGCGTCCATCACCTAAATCCGAAACGGGAACCTCTCGAACTGGCTGTGTGCGGAGAAGACCTACGTCAGGTGGAATGTGGGGACACCGTGGCGTCTCTCCTCAAAGAATGAATTTACCACCGACATTGTGGCGTGTCCAAAGATGAGTTGCGATACTCAACCTCCATATCGCCATAAAATTCCGCCGGAACTTTGTGTGTTTGCGGAGTTTTGCCCCACCGTTGCATTACCATATTGTGCATGTGTTTAAGGACTGTTGCCTTCAAATCCCACAGTGGCGGGCCGGTATAAACAGGGTCGTCGCTGCGCAGGAGACCGTGCGGTATCTCAGTACCATCCGCATGGTCATAACCCTCTCGAAAGCGTTCAGCTTACGGGCCGGTCGCTTCCCCAGCGACCGCTCCACGTAAGGGACCACAGACTGTACTATCCCTGCGTAGACCGGAGGCTCTACGCAGGGATAGTACATGAAGCGATAAAATGATATAATTATATAACGAAAGAAAAAGATAACCTGCTATATTCGTTTTGAAAACGATTTTATGCTTGCTTCGTCCTACCCACCTAGCATGATAATTTTATAATGGCAATTTACTCTTTGATTATTTATTGCTTGCATTATAGTTATAGGGCTTGTGTTGAGCATTGGATGTCTACAAGCAAACATATATGCGAAAACTACTTTTAATGAAAAACAGACTTACATAATAATTTTTATAGAAATTTTCCGTTCAAAGAACTCTTTTCCATATTTCTGAATACATTTTCATTAAATTCATCTAAAGTCATCTTACAAAATGTTTCAAATGAAATGCAGGTTTTCAGTTCAAATTAATTAATCGGCTTCTCAGGGACGGCGAAAAGAAAAAAAGACCATTCATCGCTTCCAACGTTTTGCCGTCCTTTGCACTCTCTTCGTAATGTAAAGTTATTTCAGACCAAGTAAGCCGATTTCACGGCGACCTACAATTGCATTACCTACCGCACGGTGCGGTGTTGGTATTGGACCAGTTGGTAATACTGAAGATCGCATCTGGGATTTTTCACGGTTCCATACCCTTTTTTTTATGGTGGGAAAAAATGGTTTGGAACCGTGAATGCAATGACATCCCGCGCTCTTGGGCGGACCGGGATATAGTGTCAGACTTTTACTGACTAAAAGACCCACCCCGTGCCTTCTAGCCTTCATACCGGGGCTCGAGCGCCCTTTCGGATAACCCTGGCCCCAGTAGGCTACGACCCGGCTGTTGCTGACAACTCCTTGAGGCGCGAGGGAACAGTGCGCGCCATCGACGACTTGGGCTTGGTCCAGGCAGTTACCGGACGGCCGGACAGCGAGCTACCCATTGCTCACTGTCCGCAAGCCCGCACCTACGGTGGCCGGAAATCGGGATCAAAATACCGGCGGTGGCGGCGGCGATAACGCCGTTGCCTGATGCGTGCGAGCATTACTGCTTCGCAGAAGTCGGCGACCGCCTGCCACTCCTCCTCGCTCCGGACCATGGCCTCAATCAAGGCCCGGCGCGAGAGGTCTCTGCCGCCGATCACGGTTCCATACCCGAGATGCGGGATGGTTCGATAGAGTTAACCTAGCCAGTGCAAAAGGCAACTGAAGGAATCGGTTTTTAGTCAGTAAAAGTCTGACGCTTCTCTCTCCCTCCACTTAGAGCGGGAGAAATTAATTGATAATTTCTCATAAAAAAAATGTAAAGGCTTTCTCTAGCAGTCAACTAAAGGCAGTAAACACAATATGATATGTGCTTAAAAAGTATATTTTATAATTTTAATATGTCTATCTAATATAGGTACCTATAAAAATCACGTGTCATAAAAATAACAATTTTTACACACACACACACACCATCACACACACTCATACACTAGTATTTATTGGCGATCCCACCTTGTGATAAGTAGGTAGTGATGCAATCGTTAATGGTGAAGCGCTCTAGTTTATTAAGAGCATTCTAGTCTTGAGGACACCTAAATTATGATATGACGCGAAGACCTCTTCTTTTTGTTCTGTTATAAACTAGTACTTGACAGCGATCCCGCCTGGTAAAAAATATCATCCAATGATAACCCCCGCTCTTGGGCAGAGCGGGAGATAGTGTCAGACTCTTACTGACCACCGGCCTTCATACCGGGGCTCAAGCTCCCTTTCGGATAACGCTGGCCCCAGTAGGCTTCGACTCGGCTGGGTCCCTGCTGTTGCTGACAACTCCCTGAGGCGCGCGGGAACAGTAAGCGCTGTCGACGACTTGGGCTTGGTCCGGACAGTTACCGGACGGCCTGACAGCGAGCTATCCATTGCTCACTGTCCGCAAGCCCACGCCTACGGTGGCCGGAAATTGGGATCAAAATCCCGGCGGCGGCGGCAAGGACGCTGTTGCCTGATGCGTTCGGCCTCCTCCTTTGCGGGCATTACTGCCTCGCAGAAGTCGGCGACCACCTGCCACTCCTCATCGCTCTGGACCATGGCCACAACCAAGGCCCGGCGCACGGGAAGACCTCTGCGGGCAAATTGGTATCGAATCCTCCAAAACTGATCAATTGATTGTTATAAAATATTTTATTGCTATTATATAAGCCTATGTCACTAAGGAATAAAGCAGTTTTCTATCATTTAAAACATTTTTATAATCGGACCAGTACACCAGTACTATAAGAGATAACCTCCTACCAATAAAAAAGCAAACTTTACCTCTTTATAATATTAATGTAAATTATCCCAAATAATAATAAAAGATCAATGTAAACTGTTATAGTTTTGGCGGTACGATAAACTTAATTTAAGCGGTATACATTTAAATTAAGTGTACCTACCGCCGTGTGAAATCGTCAGAGAAAATTATCGAAATGAAATCAAAAAGTGATAAAAACGGCAAAGGGTTAACGGCTCTAAAACAGTTAAATTTCGGCTCGTATCATATAAAGTCAGGTTATAAATCACTTAAATAAATCAAGGGTTACGTAGGCGTTCGCGTGTGGTGGTAGCTACATTAGCCGGAACGAGCCGTGGCCGGGAAGCCGCCCGTTACGAACAGCTGCTACCCGTAATAATACCTAATGATATGCATCTTACCTGACGACGCTTATCCTCACTTTTAATTGCTCTAAATAATTACACGATCAAATTGTTACGGAACCTACATTATCTACGGATGTTATTCAAATAATTCTAGGTAAATACAACATTTTAATTTGGACATGATAGAGGTTTTTTTATAATTGTCTTGTATTGTGTATATACAGTGTTGTTAAAAGTTTAATGGTATTTCTATGGCAACAATTTCAATGAATCAATAAACTTTCAATAATTTAAATATCAGGCAACTAAGGCTTATGTAAAAAAAAACACTAAATAAACTAAAATCAATAAACTGTATTTCCTTATTTTTTTTTATTATGGCACCTTGTCTGTACTTACAGTCTTAATTTGATATGATATTATGGATTACATGGACAATGGCTGGGGCCGTGGGTTGTTCAAAATAGAATCCCGGGGCCCTGAATCGAAGGCAAAGAAGGGACAGGAGTTAGTAAAAGTCTTACACGCCCTCCTGCTCCGCACAAGGGCGGGAGATATCATTGGATAATTATAAACTAAAAAAAAATCGTCAACAGCCACAGTTAGTAAAGCCAGTGCCGTAATTAGCCTTTTCTACTAGTGTCAATTTCTGTAACTGCGCCCCAGATAAAAGTCCAAGCTGGGTGAGTTTTTATCCGTCTAGTGAAGGTTCTCACCGGACGAGTATTTCGAGAGGTACAGTAAGGAGGCAAAAGTCCATAGGAACGTTAAAGATTACATTGCTATGAACCGAGCGAGCGCGATGCGTATGTGTGCGCATGTATGAGTATCCACATTCCACAGATAACACACACTAAGGAACTGTCGTCGCACTGAGCAAAACATTAGCTTATTCTTACCATAGCATTGATAAAATTCGCGCAAATACGTCATGTGCTGGTAGCCGTGTGAACTAAGTGTTGGATTCGCAAATCACGTAACCCGAGTTCAAATCATGGTCGGTCCGTTGCAGTTATTTCTTACTTTGAAAATTCCCAATCTATATTGATATAGTCTTTTTTTTAAATTTCTATGAAAAATACTATTGCATTTTTTGCACTAAATAGTTGCAAATTACGAATGTGATCTATTAACCACAAGAAGAATCACATTCGTAATTTGCAATTATTTAGTTGTTACATCTTTTCGATGTTGTAAGGTGGAAATAAAAAGACGTGTTTAATAAAAATGTTTATGCTTTATATTTACAAATTAAACATTTATGAGAATTGTGACGTCGAATAGCAAAAAGTTATCTTGTAACCGTTATCTATGTTACGCGTAAGATTGTTTGTTGGAAGTATACCCACCTAAACCATTCATATTATGAATAACGTAACAATGAACGGATATTCAAATTTTAATAAAATAAAATATAGGTAATTGTTTATATCCAGTTATTTATTGAAAAGTGATTTATGATTTAGACTTTGTAAACATTTTATTTTTGTGTAACGTCACAATTAATGTATTGAGGTCATAGCTTAATTGTTCATTTTCTTGACGAAAAGAAGATTGAAACTAAACCTCAATTTCTGTTAAAAGAACTTTAGTTCTCACAAGATAATCGTCAATTAGATGAGCAAAATAAAATGAACTATAATATTATGTTATAACAGTGCGGGTAGAAGAATAAAAAACAAAATAGACTCATGATTATTGTCAACAAAATTGATAGCGAGTTCACTGCATTCTTAAGATGAGGCGATGGCACAAATTAAAAGATATAGCTGTTTTAAACGAAAGTAAACACAATATAATACAGTGTTTGTTAACGAATAATCACAGATATGTTAAAATAAAATGGTAGGCCCTTTAGTTTAGTTAACATTAAACATTTAGTGCGAAACGTAATCGTTCTTGTTTGTGCCTCTCTGTCAAGTACGGCTTTTTAGCAGGTTTTCTGTGATGCACGCCTTCAGCGTGAAGTGCACGGCGAACAGTACCCATCGAGGTGTCATATAATTCCGCAAAATGTCTCGTTGGTGCGAAACCATTCGTTTCGTATACGTCCACCATATGTCGTCGCTGCGCCTCGCTAATAAGCTTCGGTCTCCCACTTCTCTTTCGACTAACAAGGCTACCTTCTTCCTCATATCTTTTTAGCCAAAGATTTACAGTATTTTTCTAAAATAAAATAAAAATATATATTAGGCAGCTATACCTACTTCACTTCATTTTCATTATATAAAATGTTAATAATCATAATTATTGAATATAATTTTAAAATAAAACTGCATTTATTAATCCAATAACCAATCCAATAAACCCAACGATTTACGTATTTCTCTTCTAAACCTCTTATAGATACGATGAATGGATTCATAAATGGCATACGTTTTAATTAGAAGATTAATTTGTAATAAAGTTACAATTCATTAATAGCTATTATACTCACATTCAGTCCGGTTTCTTCAGATATTTGTGTTTTATTAAAACCACTTTTATGCAGCCCAATGATAGTCGCCCTCACTTCAATACTAATATTAGCCTGCATTTTGCGAATATTACAATACTGTCAACCACACGTCACTAACCAACAACTACAACCAAACGACAGTTCATTTCGGTCAAGTTAAAACTCATGTCTACCTCGCAGAAATCTAATTCTTTATTTAGTTTTTTTGTGATCTACCTTTCTAACTCTAAGAAATGTGTGAACAAGTTAAAGAATAATTTAATATATGTAATGCAAATACATAACTTCCAATCGGGTAAGAACTTACAAAAAGTCAATAATTGCGTGGGATTTGAACTTGCGGCACACTGATTTGCGCTTCAATCTGTGTGCCTATACCACTGGGCCATCTTGACTTATGCTAAGTTGATGAAATTGTGAATTTCAATCATTTGTTGGCGAAACTTGAAAATAAAAGGTCGTAAGTCAAACTAAACGTCAAACGAATACGTTTTAAGAATTCCTATCGACTTTTGCAAGTGAGTGTACCTTTTTAGGGTTCCGTAGCCAAATGGCAAAAAACGGAACCCTTATAGATTCGTCATGTCTGTCTGTCTGTCTGTCTGTCTGTCTGTCTGTCTGTCTGTCTGTCTGTCTGTCTGTCTGTCTGTCTGTCTGTCTGTCTGTCCGTCCGTCCGTATGTCACAGCCACTTTTTTCCGAAACTATAAGAGCTATACTGTTGAAACTTTGTAAGTAGATGTATTCTGTGAACCGCATTAAGATTTTCACACAAAAATAGAAAAAAAGCAATAAATTTTGGGGGTCCCCAAACATAGAACTGAAACTCAAAATTTTTTTTTTCATCAAACCCATGCGTGTGTGGTATCTATGGATAGGTCTTCAAAAATGATACTGAGGTTTCTAATATCATTTTTTTCTAAACTGAATAGTTTGCGCGAGAGACACTTCCAAAGTGGTAAAATGTGTGTCCCCCCCCCTCTAACTTCCAAGATAAGAGAATGATAAAACTAAAAAAAATATATGATGTACATTACTATAAAAACTACCAACGAAAATTGGTTTGAACGAAATCCAGTGAGTAGTTTTTTTTTAATGCGTCATAAACCGAAAAAAATACACTATTATTAAAACATCGATCAAAGTTACAACACATTACAAGAACTTTTATATTATGTTACTTGCTGCTACGGAACCCTTCATGGGCGAGTCCGACTCGCACTTGGCCGGTTTTTTCTGATCTGGCATCAAGAAACGGTACCTCTTGGCTCTTAGTGTAAAGTATATGATTAAAGTTTGCCTCGCTTGGGCTGAACCACACCGTTTCCTCCTGTGGGCGATCGATGGTGGCAATTCGAGCTTCCGACTCTGGTTTAGGCCATGGTAGGGAGCAAGAGGGAATGAGAGACAGTAACCTCCTTCTGATGACATGAAAGATACAAAACTTGACCTTGGTTTGCTCCCGTCAGGGTCTGCGCCCAATGTCTGAACATCGTAAGCACCGTTCCACTCGTAGTTACATCACTGAATAAAGTCATATTTCCTGTAGATGAGTTCAATATTGATCTAATGTGTCTAATTTAGAAAGAACATAAATCTTGGTGGTTCCACGAAAGCCAAAGACGCGACTGGAGGAAATTAATTATTTAGACCTATAGATAATGCGTCGGCAAAGTTTTAAGATACATTGCGAACAACCCATATAAATAAAACCCTCTGGCTAATACTTATCTAACTGTCTGGCAGTGTGAGCTGCCATTACCATTAATCCCGGAGTTGGTTTTCAAGACCCATCTTGAAGCAAGGCTCTCTGCTTTTGGACCCGAAGAATACTCAACCCGGCAAAGTTTGAAGCCTCGCCCAATGAGTCTGGGCACTTTTAAGAGGAATAATGTCCGTCAGACTTAAGAGGGGGAATCGTTTAAAACAAAAACAATTCCGGCGGTCGAGTCCCGCCGCGCTTTCAGCGCACTTACCAACTGCATTGTGCAGCGAGTGTTAGAGCACCACTTTAGTCAACGTCTTATACAACGAAGGTTTTTGCCAGAAATATGTTTTTATTCTCGACCATTTTTGGTTGAAAATGAAAACATCTTCCTCAAATATATAACCAGTGCAATAAAAGCTGTTCAGAAATTGAGTGAATTGAGCATAACTCTAATTAATATGAACATTATCTACTTAAATGAAAATTTGTCTGTAGAAACACTATTCATTCACGAATTTGTATGCCGTGGAATTAATCAAATGTATGTTAAATTCACAAATGCTCGTTTTACTATCCAATGCTTGAAACAGTGAAATGAATTCGACGGTCCAGTGTTTGTACACACAACACACCATTTAGATTATACGTCCATTTACATTGCTACTGTACAATGTTATTTCTTACTGGAATTGTGTTATTGACGTTTGATTTACTCTAGGCTCATTTTTGTCCCACTGTTAGGCGCAGGCTTCTACTTTTTGTTTCCAAACTTCTCTACCTTGAGCGGTCTCTGGGTCATCATCATCATATCAACCGAAAGACATCCACTGTTGGACATAGGCCTCCCCCAAGTGTTGCCACAACGACCTGTCCTGTGCAATTGTAATCTCTGGTTGATTTATATTATTTCAATTAGGTACATGACATTTTTCGCTTTATTAGCGCTTAAAATATTTGTACCGAACTAATTACAGCTCATCGATAAAAGAAAAGCAAGCTTGAAATTTATGCTAGCACCACTTTAAAAAGTTTCCGATTTCTTAGACTAAATTATTAGTTCGCTGGAGGTGTATAAATTAGTTTAACGACGGGGGAACTCGATAAAGTTTGTCGGGTGTCCAGATAGCGGCAGTTTGCGATGCAATAAATTAACCGTCGTGTAAAACTAAGAGCTTGTTGCGACACCGTGTCGTAGTTAATGCTGACGGTACTCGCAAACTGTCGCATGATTCCTTGAAAGTTTCCTTGTTCCAAAACAAATTGTAATTTTACTGCACTTTGTTTTATGAGAGTATAATAGAGCGTCTATTTTCCTCTTTAATAAAACTTTTCACGTTTGTCTCAGTTCCTGAAACTTACTCCGGGAAAACCCTTGCAAGAAATCTTCATTTCCATTCTCATCAGCACACTCGATTGGTAATTTTATTCAAAGTAATTATTTTAAATGTAATAGAGCTTTCTAAGTAAACTGAAACCCTCTACGAAACGTAAAAACCTCTATATCTTCATATTTAAAAAAAGCGTCATGCTTTTAAGAATGTCTGGTTCTAAGCATATTACTCAGTGAATAAAAGCTCTTTTAAAAATATCACAAAGGATTTATAAACGAACAAAAACTCTTTCTGCATACTAATTTGAAGATATTAATTAAAATTTGTTCCGAAGTAAAATTCAGTTGAAATGAGAAAATGTATTTTAAAAATCGCCAGTTTTACAATTCTTGCTTGTTCGTGTGTGTAAGGCACCTACTCGAGAGGACTTGGAGAATTTGAGTCACATTTAATGAGGACTCCATTGAAACCTCTAGTAAGGGGAGCCTCAGGGTCCCTGCAAGCTTCATAATTGGATAGCATGTGTACCGACCCATCTGTCTACTATCTACAACAATTTCTCTAAAAAGGGCCTTCTCCGAATTTCAAAACTGGATTTAAGGAGTAAGTACTTACGCATTAGTGTTGCGTCTTGGGTCCCTGTAACCCCTTTCTTGGGAAAACTCACCCAAATATAGATAAAATAGTAACAACCAAACCTATAGAAATCGTCTCGTACCACGTGTTTTATGCTTCCAGTCATATCAATGAATTTCTACTTACATTTTTGCTTTTCTTTTGTATCGATGAATTGTAGATGTTACTTTTTATGGAAACTTCTACAAGCGACCCTAATAAGCTTTTAATATATTTAATAGAAGATGGTTGAAATTTGTAAACTATTTGCGATATTATTCTTGTCGACTTCATCAGCAATCATCGCCGAGTATTATCTAAAGGAGGTGCGCGAACATGCGGCATACGACGTGCCACTCGTCTTGCCATTGAACATCAACATTTTCTTGCCTTAACACTCATTCAGCTCATCATAGACTATAAACCGAAGCCTGTTATTTGAATACCGATGAGGAACTTTCAAATAAACTTGAGCGAAGATGAAATAGGTATTTTGTATTTAGTTTATGTACAAGTTTAAAAAGTATGTATGTGGATTTTACAAAATATTGAAGTGGATCATATTCCTTTTTGCAGGAACTATTGCATATCGTGTGTGAACTACACAACCCTAAAACGCCCTCTTACCTGCGGAAACGGTGGTTCTACTTCCGTTATTCTGATGCTCCTTGCAGATCGCATCTCTGAGGAGTTGAGAAGTTTACACAATCACTGCGCACATGAATCAACACGCGCCACTTTTATTTGATGAACAAATAAGAATAGATTGTGTGGTTTTATTTTATTGTAACACAGCTCACGTAAAACATTCATAGATGTAAGTTCTCAGTTCTGATTTTCTTTCCGTCTGTTCATGAAAAAACTAAATGTGAATGTGTGTGTGTGAGAGAAAAAAGGTCAATATGTTTTAAAGAGATTGCGTCAGAACATAAGTAGCAAGTGCTAATGAGTCACGTATCACATTAAATAGAACAAGCATTTCGTTCAGAGCACGCGACTACTAGCTATGCTGACATCCGAAGGGAAAGAGGCGCATCTGTAAAAGCTGTGTTTTACAGGCAACCCAAGCCAATCCACCGAAGGATCAAATCAAATTGTTTATTTGTGATAAATATACAGGAGTTCGTTACATAATATAGAAGAATTTATATAGAAGGATAAAGAAACGCTGATAATCCTGGGTCTATTATTTATTTATGTAGGTACACACAAACACTTAAAAACGAATATAATAAATACCTACATCAAGAAGAGCACAACGGTGCTGCTTATTTCAAAAGACATAATGTAACACAGGAAAACATGGTGCTTCAAATAATATTTTTTTCCTACGTTTTTCCGTTGTTGTTTGTGTACTACACTAATAAAATTTCTAGTTTCGACAAACGAATTTTGGAGGTATGCAGAACAGAGACTAAAGTCCCGCAAACCTACTTTGAATAGGGAGAATCCTCAAACAAGATGTGTGTTATGACTGATGGCACTGCTCGATGTATAATTTCGGACTTTTCGATATGTTCAAATCGCGCGAAGAACTTTAATGGCGCGATACACGATTAGTTCTTATGTGATGCCATAGATATCGCTACAGAGTTTTAAAATTTCAAATTAAAAACATATATATTTCGATTTCGTGTTTTTGTCAGATGCGCCCTGTTTGCGCTTGGGGGCAATATGGCACATTCACATTCAGCTCCTTGACAAAGAGGTCGTTGTGCGAGTCCGTATGTTATACTCCAAAGCTGACTTTATGTGCCACGACTTGCCTAGGTACCATCTATGTACTGAGTTCTTTTGATACGGGTATATTTTGTATATAAATTGTAGTTTACAGTGAAATGTTTGAGATTTACGATGTTGATACCCTTGGAGAATGGGAGAAAATAGATATTTGTTTATTTGACAGCTTTTGATTTAGAATTCCTGATTGCTGCATTGATTAGATGCATGCAGTTCAAATAACAAAGCATAAGGTAGCAGAAAATACACGAAGGTTGCACGAATTTTGAAGCATTCGGCCTAGCAGATATCGCTAGACCAACGCGCTTGAAAACTCTAGAACTAACGTTAATTCTAGAAGAAAAATTGGAAAACATTTGACATTTACCAAAGTGTGCTTGGTTCGCATAGCAGTTTACGTTTTTCTTCTTTTCCCAGAGAGATCTGTGCCATAAACAGTAGAAACGCCATAAGCTTAATATGGCCAATAAGTATGCGCATGCATATATAGGGTGACTGGCAATTAGTGTACGATACTTAAACACGTGTTTGTGCTCATGATAACAAACAATTTTTGAAAAAAAAAGTAAAAGTTGTTGGTTATCATGAGCACAAACACGTGTTTAAGTATCGTACACTAATTACCAGCCACCCAGTCACCCTATATATTGGCACAAATACGAATTTCATATTTCAAATGACTACAAATCTGCACAGCTGATTCTCCAATAAAACTGCATAGTACCTCATAAACTAGCAAGCAATTAAAATGGCTCCATAATGAAACTAGCAGAGTTTCATAACAGTTTCCCAAGCGACATATGTGCCTGTGATGAATTTGTTCCATCGCCGTCGTCGCGTCGTCTGCTCGTCGCCCACAAGTGCCGCCATTTCCCATCGCCATTAGTTTACTTTAAGAATTTGTTTGAGATTATACGCGACTGATACAGTATGTTTTCCTTTAATTTTCTTTTACCTGAGGCTTCATAAACAAGGGTAAGTAGAAAATTATACGACAATATTGTTTGTGCCCGCTTGCTGTTTTGTTCTGACGATGTGAAGTGTTTTATGTTTGCCAATTCATATGCTTATCTGTTGTATCGTCACATCATATATCTTGTAGAAGCTTGAATCTGTTCGAATTTTCGGGATATCCTTTAAGTAGGTTACAGAAAATATTTATCATTGATTGATTTATTAATATACTCTTTACACACCATAAAAATCATTGACAGCAGTTTTGGCGGCGTCTTTTTGAGGCTCGTGTGCGGGGACGCTTAAAGGCAAACTATACACTCTATCTATGCAGCTCCATCCCTTTAACAGTTCAGTTTAGGTCGTCAAACAAATTGCTTTAAGAGCTAGTGGTAGGGTTTGAAGGGCATTACCATGACGTGATAAAATGTCAACCGTGCGAGCCGTGCATTTTTAAAACACTGACAACCTTGCAGTACTGTATTACTAGCATCATAAACAACAACTTTTGTTCTATGACTTTATACAAAACATAATTCATTTACCAAATACAAGCCTTCAAGATTTCGTTGTTCTATCTAACACATTTCAACTCTGTATTTTGCTATACCTACCTACGTCTGTATGGTGCGACGCAAGCGTATCAAGCAACCTCGCCGTCCGATCCTCGCTCCCTCCCCCCCACTATTGTAGGCTTCGTATATTTAGAATGTTCAATTTAAATATTTTTATTTTTGTATGAGAATCTGATGAACTAAAATATGATATTTTTTAAAAGTCATAGAACAAAAGTTTTTGTTTAAGATGTTAGTAACCAGTTCAGTTTAGGTTGTCAAAAGGAACGTGTGAAGAGCTATTGGCAGGGTCTCAAGAACATTACCACGACGTGCTAAAATGTGAAACATGCGAGCTAGAAAGATAGATAAAGCTATACACTCTATATAGCTAGTCTGTAAGGATATTGATGGGAATAAAACTAAATAAAAAAAAAACAGTCCAGTTAGTTTTCCAGTTTAGGTCATCGCTTCACGATCGGGTTAAGAACTCGTGGTAGGGCCTCAGAAACACATGTCGGCACAGTAACTTCATAATATAATACTAGTTGCAACAGTTGCTAGCTCTGCAACAAATGCAATAAACGGTACCACGCTACCAACTTCAGCAAAGGTTAGCTTTAACACCGCCACCGGCATTAAATTAGTTTTTCAACTAACTCGAACTCTCAAATGAATGTGCTCGAACGAATTAGTTCGAATGAGTAATTATTAAGTTGCGAATGTGTCGCGAGGAGAAAATCAAGTTGTTACTTGAACACCTCACGAGGATGTTCCAAGACGTGCTTCATTATTAGCTTTCAGGATTGCATCTTACTTTGGTCTTACAAAGTTTAGTAGAAAATCTTGTTGGTGAAAGAGTTGCTGTAAAGGATTTGAGGTTTTGATGCTGGTTGAAACCTAGCTTTAAAGCCATTGTGTTCAACTTCTCGTCGATATATGAGTCCCAGCATTTTGCTGAGCGCTAGCAGTTTGATGTGGATATGTCGCGTAATTCACACTATTGTACAGAGTTGTTATTGTTTAATTTGTTAAGGTAGCCGCTATGTTTTTTAAACTAAACTCTTTTTCATTCTTTCTTTTCATTGTCATTCAACGCCGCGCGACAGGCGCTGAAATGGATCTAACCTCGTGTTGGCTTGTTTTTAATCCGTTGATACCTAACTTTCACCGCTTCCGCTCCTTTGCACGGAATACCGCAAGGAATGGAGGCACTCGACCCACGAGACGCAGCATTAAACCGCGCTCACAGTGGTGAGTGGATAAGCGTCTCCATGCATCACCACAAAATCCGCTAAGCCGGGTCCGTCCACCACTATAGTGTGTAACGTCTTGTTGAAACCGCTTTTAGATGTGATGTTTAGAAAATCTATCCGCATCCATTTTTACAACTGTTTGTAGGTCACTACGTAGTTATATAGCAGCATAGATGCATCGCGGTGTAACTTATAAATATGCAATTGGAACTTATTCAACAAATTCAACTATCAGGCCTACCCTCCAACCAAACCGGTGTTGTCTGGTAAGGCAGTTGCCTTCCCTTGTTTGGTTGGAGGGTCCTCCCTTTTCAACAAATGTTTACTATTTTCCATCAAGACCAAAAGCCCGTATCGAAAATACTGTTATGATAAACGTCTACGAAGCAAAAGATCGGAGTAGGTTACCCCCCATGGGAAAACACGTGAGTGAGTGCTTTAGCGCAAAATGTTTCAGAAACAACACAAAATTACATTTCAACGTAAATATTACAGTACAATATTTCATGAATAAGTATCATTAAAGATACATGTAAACCTCAAGTGTCACACCATCATGTTCTCAACCTTGATGGGTAGTAATTGATTAATAGAATTAGCATAATATATCGCAATCAAGCACAATGTTATTCCACCCTCACCCCTGTGTCTAATCCCTGTCAGGTATGATATCGTGTCATTAATTATTAATTCAGTTTAAGTACATCCATACTTCAAGGTGTTATAAGGTGATTAATATGGCGGGCAGAATGTTTTTATTTTAAAAATAGAAGCCCTAATTATTAAAATCAGACGGCCAGCTGAGCCAAAATAGCCGCTTTTAAAAATGCTTGTGAAAATACAGTTTTTTTTTTATTTTGGCTTAGAAGAGTATTTTAGTAGCACGTCATAATACTTCCCTCAGACTAATACTCGTATTACGTCGCCTGTCCATTGACGCGGTGTGAGGTACTGGAGTGGAGTAACAGACTAATGCCGAGTGGAGTGCGACGTAGTGCGGAGCGGAGTTGCGGATTATGTTGAGCTATAGACCGGGTACACGCAAGTCCTCACGGCTGCAATACCACGCGGCCAGTTTGCCTATTCTCGGCTCCGCTTTCCCGTACCACTTCTTAAGTTTGTGTGAATTTTTAGGGTAGTTCGCAATTTCGTGTCCACTAAAGAGGCGTGGAGATTTTATGCAATTCGATTGGTCAATAATAGCACAGCTCCGCTCCCTTCTACTTTTATCTGCTTCAGTAGACAAGCAGCCTTATAAGAGCAAAAATTATGATTGACACTCTATCATGCTGATGAATTTTGGCACGCGGGTAGACCATGGTTTACCAGGACATGTACACGTAGACCATGGTGTTTCAGGACAAGTCCTGATATTGGTCATTGGTAGTGGACTTATTATCTCTTGGAAACTTTTTATCCTTGGGATATTTTTTCACGCTGGTGAAGCCGCTGGCAGAAGCTTATGTAATATTTATAAAAGGACCCACTTTCGACCAGTTGTGCCTTCAAGCTTTGCTTCATGCAGCAAAATGTTTATAGCAACCATTTACTATATTTCTTGGGTATACATAATGATTCCTATTTTAAAACAAAGTTAAATATTCTAATTTTACCAGGTACCACAGAGCCTGGTGAAATTATAAAATCAAACAACAAAATACAAGCACTAACAAAATACACGACAAAGCTTACGCTTACACGCTAAAGCAGTGGTTTAGTCAAAGTCAAAGTCACTGCATATTGCATACGGAGACAGCACAATTGACTTGCCAGTGAACTGTGTCAGTTTCTAGTGTCATTCAGCCTTGACCTTCATTAGCTGAAGCAGGTGTGAATTAGCGATGGGGGAGTCCGAGATGTTTTAATCATCGAAAGAATCGGAGTCGTTGCAATAAACCATCGAGTCAACCAGCGAATCGCCATCCCACAAAATAATCGAGATGTTTTTCAATCGTGTCTAGTCAACGGCATCGACCGTTAGTTTTCGATTGCTTGAATCAATCACTCTCTTACGCTGAGTCTCTCTCGGTCACAGGGGCGAGTCGATCGCATGCATCGGCCGAGGTGCATGATAGTTGACTGTACTAGACGTAGTACTACGAGTACGTAGACTGGGACACTCCCAGTCGCAATAACAAACTGAGTCGGACTCGAGTCAAAGTCGAAATAATCGAGATGTTCGAACAATCGAATAAAACCTCTCGCCATCGCGCATCGCTAGGTGTGTTTCAGTCGCAACTGACTGAAAAGATGCATGCATGCGGAAGACAGCAAAGGAGCACTCTTTGCTTCTATGAGTAGCTAGACCTGTTGGACTGCTCCAGTACATGAGTTGTTTATGGATGTAGGGAAATTATCTAGTTTTTACGAGGTAAAAAATTATACATGAATGTTTTTGAAAATCATAACGTCCCGCCAATTTAATACCTTTGTTTAGAGTTATATGGATAATAACAAAGAACTCCGAAACAAAAAACGAAACTCAAGTGGCTCCACATACGTCTTCACCGGAACTTACACATATTGCCTCTGCTCTACAGTGTTCAGGGGTCTACCATGACGAGGAGGGGTTATCACGACAAGTAAAAATATAAGTCAAGCAAGCGAGATAGAGGTATAGAGCTATACACTCTATATAGCGCATTTCCTTCCCCTTAACAGTTCAGTTTAGATCGTCAAATGGATCGTTTAGAGCTCGAGGAAGGGCCCCTGTCTAATTCTAAACCCCCGCTACTTTTATTCCAAGGTCCTTCATGACACACACACATTATAAATAATATAAAAGAAGAAATGCCAAATTATTCTACCAATTTTTATGATAAGTCGAAGTTCGCAGTTCAAGCAGTAGGGCTAGAATGCTTTACCGTGTCAATAAGTCAAACCCACTACGAACTACGTGCGCTTTTTTTTCTCTTTCTCCATCAAAAATTGGCCTGTAAAAATCGCTTTATTTTTATTATGGATAGGCTCGCGTTTGACCACTATCTCACCTGATAGAAAGCGATGATATGGCCGACGATGCAATCATTTTTAAGCTAGCCGCACACATACAATAATATTGTCAATAGAGTACAAATTGACGATAATATTTTGTGTGTGTGCGGCTAGCCTTAGCGGCAAGACCGCTCATTGTTACACCCTATTAATTTTATGCTCCTACTGTAATGTTTTACGGTGTACAATAATGAGTATATCTAAAATAATATTTGGTTCTTGGACATGCCGGTTTCCTCACGATGTTTTCCTTCAGTGTTTTGAGACGAAATAAATTTCACAAAGTAATGCACCTGGCTGGGTTTGAACCCTCGACGTACTACTCGTAAGTCGGGACCGTTACCACTGGGCCACCACTGCTCTCAGTAGGAATCAGCCCTAATCAATTGAATATCTGTGGCCTTTCTTTAAGGTTTCATTCAATCTTTGTTAAAGAACAACCCACTTCTACTATCAGGAAGCAGAAAACAATCGTTCTGAGACTGATTTATACTCCTTAGCAAAAAATACAAACATAAAACTATAACAGTATCCAAACAAAACATTGTCTCTATCTACGAACGTAATTTAACGTAAATAAATCTCCCTTACTTGTGTAGTGGCAAAAACTGTAGTACATAATAAATTGGAGTTGAGGACAACTTTCTTGTTAGCCGCTGAGAAAGAGCGACACTCCAACACAAATACACTCGGCAATAAAACAACACCAGTCTTTTATAATGAAATCACACTAATATTATAAAGGCTTTTTTGTAAGGTCCACCCTTGCAAAAACGCCTTTTTATTATTCATCCAATGACTTCTCCCGCTCTGGAAGGAGCAGGAAGACTTATACTGACTAAAACTCTGTCCTTCAGTTGTCTTTTGTGATTTAAACTCCTCCTTAGTCGTTCACTCTTGACAGAGTGGTCGTGGTTGATAATGTTGCATTTTCATTTGGCGAGTGAGGCCCTCGCGATGCGTCTCCATTTGTCCCGGTTTACGGCGTCTCGAGAACTTCGAACTAAGGAGGTTTGTGTTGCAGCTTTGATGAGGTCTGTCCAACGCGTAGGTGAGCGCCCGCGTGACCGCTTCCCCTCCACTTGTCCCTGGACAACGAGTCGCTCAATGGAGTGTTCGTTGCGAACAACGTGACCAAAATATTTGAGGATTCGTACTTGCACAGTCGACGCACACGATCGAGTCGATTGCACACGATTTAAACTACGTATTTCTTTTTCAGAAATTCTGCGCGGTCTTTGTAACCGAGCATCGACCCCTACGCTGGACCCCCACTGTTTGCTGACATCTCTTTGAGGAGCGCATGAAACGTGCTGTGAACTACTGGGCTCGGTCCAGTTGATTATTGGGCAGCCGGACGGCGAGGCACCCATTGCTCAACGTCCGCAAGCCCGCGATTACCTTGGCTGGGGTGTGAGGACGTTCGTTCCCTCGCACAAGCGGCCTCCTCCTTCACTAGCATTACTGCTTCGCAGAATGAGGCGACCGCCTGCCATTCCTTTTCGCTCCAGGGCCCAGTGCGAGGATATGGTGATACTCCGCGTAAACGGAGACACTTCCACCGTATGCCCCGCCGTGTCCTGCGGGCGGTCCACGTAATGGTGACACCTGGGCGTTTCTCTCGCCTGAATCCGATGCAATAGCCTCCCGAACTGGCCATGTCCGGTGAGGACCTAAATTATTATGCGGAAGATAAGGACGCCGTCTTTTCACTCCAGCCACTCCTCAAAGAGGAGACTTATCGCCGTGATTATAGCGTGCCCAGATATTATAAAGGCTAAAGTTTGTGCGTGCCTCGAAAGCACAATTAATACATAAGATACTTTTTACGCCACCTGCTCAATAATGCCCTGTTGTTATATTGTGATACAACCCTCACCTAAAGAGTTGTTTTGTCCATCTAATATAATATGGGTGTTCTTTAGGGAACATAAGATTTGAATTTGGAACATTACTTAATACGTGAATTAAAACGTACGCGCATCAAACGAGTTTTAAACTCAAAAATTAAACTGATTGCTAACCCAAAAAAGGAGTAAAATGAGTTGTTTTCTGATAGCTACAATCCACGTGATCTATAAGTCAAGGGCGAACAGGTTACTTCTAGCCAAGCGTGCTCTTTCGTCAAACACTATCTTATCTGATGGTAAATGAAAATGTGATATCATAATAAAAAATAAAAAAAGTCCATATCCTGGAAAAATGCACGTTTCCTCTTCTCAGAGAAAACGTGCACGGGAGAGAAGTTTTGGGACTAAATTAGTATCTGTATAACTTGTATTTATATAACTATTATTAGGTTGCAAACCTCCACTGACACAGGAGTAAAAAAAGAAAGTTAAATACATTTCGTCGTGTCCGCAAAGCCGCACGTCTGCTAGAACAGTGACGAGGGTGCTGTCGCTATCATTTGAGCACTCTTTTATAACCAAAATTACCTTGTACGAAGTTTTCGAACCTCTGATACATTGCGTCCGAATGTTCTACATAATAGAAACCAACCCTTAAGACCCAATTTACTCATAAAGCCTTCTGAATAAATCATACGCGAAAGGACCAAAACTTTACAGTCAAGTTCGTGGACAATTTAATTTTAGTTTAGCTAAAGCGCTTGTGTCCTCAGTCGCTGGGTTTATAAGTTTTTTGTTTTATAAAACAGTTTTAGTGGACCGCTTTGCCTGTCAGCGTTACTGATTGGTACAGACAAGAGGGGGATAAAAGTTCCGATTGCACGGACATGGTCCCCCTTTCCTTGTTGGCAGCCGGGTGAACAACACTGATCTAGGAACTGACTCTTAGCTTGTTGTAAATTGAATACCTAAAGTTAAGTTCATAATAAATCAGCTGCGTCGTCTGGGATAGTTTGTTTATGGCTCGTAACCCACTTATCACCCACTAATCAGGAGTAAAGCAACTTTCTATCGGTGAAAAAACTTTAGCAAAACAGACAAAAAAAAAACGAACTTTACCTCTTTTTATTATTAATGTAGATATCAACGTTATTACTATTTTAATGGACAAACCAAATATATTGGTTAATTTGATGGATGAGCATGTTAACTTCCATTTCTCTATAAAATATAGATTATACAAAATGTAATGAACTCGCTAAATTAAGCCGGAAAATTCAAAACCGCATGAATTAAAATAAATCAATTAAACAAGAAACGTGTCCAGCATTCAGTCCACTACCAATTGACTTCCATTGTTTTCTGATCATGATTTACTGTTAAAACATAAAATATTATTGTTCTCGTTTAATTTATACAAATTACTCTGAATTCTCGGAAATGTACTGATTTAATTAAACAATTAGGCATAATAAATTGAATAGAGCATGATTGAAACATGAAGTTGAACTTCATTAATTTTTATTGTGAAGCACATTTATTCTGTGAGAATATAACAGATATATTATATAAAATTCTGACCTCGAGAAGTACATAGGTTAGGTAAGTAATAAATATGAATACTTTTAATTTTTCATTAATTTTATTGCTTGACGTTAAATGAACAAGGCACTTGCCCCATCTCTCTGGTATAACATTCTGTATACACACGTTTAGAAACAAATCAAATCAAAGCATTTATTTCAAATAGACCATTTGCAGGCACTTTTCAATAGTCAAATGTCGGTCAGTCCAAGTAAAGTGAAGCTAAATTGCACGTTCCAAAGCGTAGGTCTCTATGGAGAAGAACGTGCAAGAAACTCCATAAACCATTTACCTTGTTGACTTCTACAAGTATTAGGTACAATACTGTACTAGGTTTACTACATATTTGTTGAATTTAACAAGAACCTTAATAAAAATAAACTTTTCCGCAATAGCTTTGTAAGTAAAAAAAGGAGAAATAGCACAATGTCAGTGTGCTGTGGTAAGTTGACAGGGGTCCACATTCGCTAGCCTCATATATGGCCCGCTGTCGCCCGTATTCCTTTAAGGAAATCTTATACCTATTCGACCAGCGTTTTAACGCTCCCGGTTCTAAGTTATTACCCGCTTTTACCCTTACTGTTGGCTATTACGAAACGTGTGGACTTAACACGCTCGCTGTGGAGCCATTTTTCATGGTCTTTCAGCCAGTGCATATGAGGCCTTTTAGAGGCAAAGTTAAACTTCTTTGCTGGGCGTGTGAGATCTTTCCGGTCTCACAAAATTTTGTTTCTAAAAAACACCGCCGCAATTTTATATATTTGTCTCTGTTATACCCATAGAAATGTTAACATATCTGTACCCCGCGCAGAGTAAAAGAACGCGATTTTGACTGCCGCATCTGCGAGAAGTTACGCATGTGGTTGGTTCGACCTCATAAGGCAGTGAGCGTGTTAAATATATATAACATACTGTATTCCCGGTGCGACCGAAACGGACAAAGGGACTTCTTTGTTCTCGTATTTATGTTTGGCCTGTCATAAATAAACTTAGCCTCGATTTGTCGACTAGTTATAAATGTCCCCGTGAACATTAATGTGTATGATTAAGCGCACAGCTTTTGATAACACTTTTGCTTTCATTCATATTTAATAATACAATTTAGTAAATTACCTTGGTTATAACGTAATAACTTTAACTGCGTATTGGCACGCGACGTGAACGTTAGATTTATAGGGTTCCATTGTGGAATGTGGCCTGAGTTTCATGAGCAGTGTGCGATGTGGTTCTCGCTCTCGTTCCGTTGATCAAATTAAAACAGTAAAAATGTTTTTGTAATAAATAAACTGCAGTTGTATTCGATACAGTGTTGGTCGAGTGGGAATGGCTCCGACTTAACAATTGTAGGTCACGGGTTCAAACCCAGCCAGGCGCATCACTTTGTGTAATTTAACTCATCACCACTGCTATCAAAACGATGAAGGAAAAAAACGTAAGGAAACCGGCATGTTCTAGAACCAAAAATTCGAAGACGTGTGACATTAACCAACCCGCACTGGGCCCGCGTGGTGGATTACAGCCCATTCCCTCTTCTAGAGAGGAGGACTGAGTCCCAACAGCGGGAACATTATAAGGCCGAATATTCTATATATCTATACATCTAAACATATAAATAAAATTGGAGTGTCTGTTTGTAATATTGAAATAACTGCTTTTTACTACATGCATATGAATATATATACGGTACATACACCAAAATAACTTCTTTTACAATTTTTGTCTGTCTATCTGTCCGGGCTAATCTTTGAAATGGTTGGACCGATTTTGACGGGACTTTTTTGGCAGGTAGCTGATGTAATAAGGATATATATATTGTGGAATGTGGTAGGAGTTTCGTGAGCAGTGTGCGGTGTAGTTCTCGTTCCGTTGATAAAATTAAAACAGTAAAAATGTTTTTTTAATAAATGAACTGAAGTTATATTCGATAATTACATCGGCTGTGCGATCAATATAGGCGGTATTATCGAAGCTGGCTCGAGACGAGAGCCCACCGCGACGCAGACGACTTCGGATAATGAATACTTTCGCAAATTAAAGGCCATGCCATTAATTTGCTTTTGCGAAGTATTTAATTTTCTTTTGTCCCTGCCCTTATGCTTAATTAATTTTTGCCCGCGACCTTCCCTCTTTCTCCCCCTTTGTCTCACTTTTTATATAAAAAATTAGCCTATGTCCGTCTCCAGAGTCCCAACTACCTCTGTTCCAAAATTTATCAAAATCGGTTTTGCTATTTAGGCGTGAAAACGTAACAAACAAACCTAAATAAGTTTGTATTTATTATTATTTTTTTGTAAAATAAAACTATTTTAGACATGGTTTAAAGAACTTAGTATACAAGCCAAAAACGTTAACAAAAAAAATTTTTTTGAATGTTATATTTTTTCAACATTTTAATAGTTTTTTTGTGTGGAAAATTATCAAATAACTTCTTCCATTCTGGGTGAAGTATCAGACTTTTATACAATACTCACAGTGTTCTTTCAGTTGCCCTTTTTTTGCGAAGGCTACGGAAACTTATTTGAATAGTCCGCAGTCCTGACAAACGTCGGCCCTAACTGACTTAGTCAATTTTGCTGACAGCTGTTTGACAGCTGCCCATGGCTCGCCATCCTCAAGGCTGCGCTTCCTGACGCCCGCGTCGTCTCTTGCGGGACTCGGGGTGTAAGATTTATCTTCACTTCTCGGTTTCGGCTACCTCCTTTGCTTCCATTACTGCTTCGCAAAAGAAGGTGACCACCTCCTATTCCTTCATACCCCATATCTGTTTTGACCTGAACCAGAGCTGGACGCCTCCACTAGGAATGATGTTTGATATATTTTTATTGGATAGCTGCAAACTCAGTAGGCCGTGTTTTAATTATTTTAATTATATCACAATGAATCTAAGAAGTACCGTATGACGTAACTCACACTATTTCTATTACCTTTTCAAAACCATTGAATTATGAAGCTATTTTTATTCTATTACAACGTACACAATTTTTAATCAACAAATTAAAATGTACTACGTATAGAACTGTCAAACGGTACTTCTTAAATTTGCCGGACTTTAGGTACCTACTTATTACTTCGTAATATAAATTCTTAGTTACAAATTCAGTGAATTACTGCTCACTATTGTATCGTAGAAGTCAACAACCTGATTGGAAGCCATTGCTTTCAGATTTCAGAATTATTTCGCAAAATAATGATTAAATTGGTAAGATTGAAGTTCACCAGACGTTGAGTAACAATGCGTGTTGTAGCGAAAGTTCGAATTAATACTTATTTGAATAAAGATTTTACAGAATGAATTTTTAAACACATAAGTACTTAAATATATACTTACTCAATAAAACAAATTCAACAATATCAATGAAGTAAAAGTAATTCAAAAATAATAAAAGATTTCTCATTTTTACCGCTTTAAAGATGTAAGCGTAAAAGTCTATATAAACAAATCAAGCGAGAGGTTATTCAACTCGCATTGTAACTTTGAATTCTAATCTTAGTTTTAACATAACACCAAGTTACTCCATCGTATTAGTTTACTAGAAGTAGGCACGTGAACCAGTTTGTGAACAAAGAAAAATTCTTTTTTTTTATTAAACTTTGAAGTACAACATTATAAATACTTACAGAATTTGAAAGACGTTTATGCATCTCGTAACGCAGAGAACAAATTGCGTTTGGTGGTTTTTGGAATATAAAGTCCCGCAAACCTCCGTTGAAAAGGGAGGATCCTCCAACAAGACGGATGTTATGTCTGGTGGGCAACTGCCCGATAGATGATTTTGGACTGTCGTATATATTCAAATCGCGTGGAGAACTTTGATTGCGCGATGAAGGATAATTTCTTATGTGACGCCATAGATGTCGTTACGTATCAATTTTGTACAAGGAACAAACCATGTGCTATAGTAGGGACCGTTCCACGACCTACTTGTAACTCACTTATATCAGTCAACGCATCATGACTATAAGTATTTGAGATCACAGGGCTCCCATAATAGGCATGCTTGCAGGCGTAGTCAAGTCAAACGTCGTACCGTTTCGTTTCGATTCTCTTTTGCCGATCGTCCTGAGTCAGCCACACCTTCGATTCCTTTGTTCCAACATCATTTCAACGCTCAGTCACGTGGATAGAACAAAGGAATAGGAGGCGTGGTCGACGAAAAAAATCGAAACGAAACGGTTTTAACTTGGCTAAAAACCGACGAAAAATTCCACCACTGGAGGGTTCAGAATCATGTACTGGATCCGCGGTATTCGTTTGTGCGTCGATGACAGAGACAGCCCGTATATTAAGTTACACACCGGGCTTGCGGACAGTGAGCAATGGGTAGCTCACTGTCCGGCCATCCGGTAACTGTCCGGACAGAGCCCAAGTCGTCGACGGCGCGCATTGTTCCCGCGCGCCTCAAGGACTTGTCAGCAACAGCAAGGACCCAGCGGGGTCAAAGCCTACTGGGGCCAGGGTTATCCGAAAGGTCGCTCGAGCCCCGGTATGAAGGCTAGAAGGAACGGGGTAGGTCTTTTAGTCAGTAAGAGTCTGACACTATTGTCAATGCATGATTTTTTCCCACCATAAAAAAAGTAACACACAATTTTAATGTATAAAAGTTATACAAATCGATTTCTTACATTTTACGTGATATGCGCACAACTAAAAACTTATACAGATTTATTATATAAATAGATAATGAAACTTATGTACTTTTTAAGTTTATCCCGAAAGGCACTGATACCGGTGAAGAAAAATATCGTGAGGAAACCTGAAAAGCCTAAAATCGTCCGCCCGTCTCAGACAGACGTGGTTATAAATTAGGCTTCTTGTATGAAAAGAACTTAACTTTAAGTGTGTCACTGATATTACACTTTTTTTTTAAGTTGGAATATTATCAAATAAATCCTTCCTGCGAAGGGAAAGGTAGTGTCAGACTAGTATTGACTGATGATCTCGCTTAATGAGTTAGATACCAAAAAACTGGGCAAGTGCGAGTCGGACTTGTGCACTGAGGGTTCCGAACAAACTACAATTTCCAAATGGAGGCTCGAAGTTTTTTTTTTTATATTTGCGTTGGTTTAATGAAAGGTAAATTGTGTATTAAAATATTAACGTATGACGTATTAAAAAAAAATACTTACTAGATCTCGTTCAAACCAATTTTCAGTGGAGGTTTCAGTGGCAACGTACATCATATATTTTTTTAATTGATCATTCTCTTATTTTAGAAGTTACGAAGGGGGGGTGGCACATTTACCACTTTGGAGGAGTCTCTCGCGCAAACTATTCAGTTTAGAAAAAATTATATTAGAAACCTCAATATCATTTTTGAAAACCTATCTATATACACCCCACACGTATGGCATTAATGAAAAATTTTGTTTTGAGTGTCAGTTCTGAGTATGGGGTTCCACCTAAATTTATTGTTTTTTAATTCTATTTTTGTGTAAAAATCTTATTATTATTTATTTATTATATTCTTTATTGTACACGGCATAAACAAAAAAAAAAAAATTAACATGCAATCTTAATGCAGTTTACTGAATACATCTACTTACCAAGTTTCAATAGTGTAGTTCTTATACATAGTTTCGGAAAAACGTGACTGTGACATGCGGACGGACAGACAGACCAACATGACGAATCTATAAGGGTTCGAGTTTTGCCTTTGGCTACGGAACCCTAAAAAAGAGACAACTTGAGAAATTCCTACTTTTTTGGAAGTCGGTTAAAAATTCCACCTTTGTTTCTTCAGATGCCCTTTGCGTTCCAAAACCGTGGTAACTCAACGAAATTAAAATCAACTATCGGGCAGTGGCCTCGACCAGACACTACAACCGTTTAGTCGGAGTGTCCTCCCCTTTCAACGAAGGTTTGTGGGACTTTACACCCTGTTTCGTATACCTCTAAAATAACACTAGTTTGAATAAAATAATTATCTGCGTCCGTAATAATGGCACATAGCTCAGGGCGGGTTCACACTGTTCGCTGGGATGCACGTGCCAAGGGCACGGGGCGAGACAGCGTCGGTCAACATTTGCTCGGATTGCGGCTTTTAATTAATTGCACACATTGCTCACTACTCGCCACCTTGCCACGTTCGAGCATTGTTTGCACGAAAAAACGCATGAGGGCTCTGTTAGCGCGGTAAGTTGCTCGTAGCTTGAAATGTTTTACTAGTGAAAGTGGAGAGGAATAATAAAAAACAAAGTTTTAAAAAAATTGTACACATTATTTATATAATAAATCTGCAGAAGTGTTATAGTTGGGCGCGCATCACATAAAATATTCGAAGTCGTTGTAGATAACTTTTATAGGTATATAAAATTTTTGTGTAACTTTATATTACTTAAGCTTTGTTTCATCGCAATGGATCGACTGAATCGAAAGATATACGACATTCATTGACTTTTACGCGGTACCAAGTTCATCGGATCAGCTAGTTTTTACTAATAACATAGGTTTAATAAATAAATAAATTAAAATAAATAAATAGGTTAATTATTCGTGTAGGTACATGCTTTCTTTTTGATTTTTGGTGGGACATGATGAAATAACTCCTCTCGCTATCTGCGGAAGCGAGAGAATTATACTGACTGAACCCCCGGTCTCCTTCGAGTGACCCTTTACGTTTCAGGGCCGCGGTAACTCTTTCGAAAAATCCGGCCGCCCAGATACCTATATCAAAACATTTATAGACATAAAGTATTATCCTAGCTAATATTATAAATGTGAAAGTGTGGATGTTTGGATGTTTGTTATTTAATCACGCAAAAAGGGCTGTACGGATTTGGATGAAATTTGGCATGCATATAACCTTTGACATGGAAAAGAACATAGGCTACTTTTTATCCCGGAAAAATATCTTATTCCTACGGGAAAACACGTTTAGAGTGCGATAACTGAAATACACGCGGACAAAGTCGCGGGCGGACAGCTAGTTTGATAATAAAATACGAGTATAAAGCAAATATAAGCTACTCAAATAAAAATAAATTTGAATATATAAAAAGATAACGTATCACTTGAACTGTTCCCGTTGACGTCGCAAGATGATATGCCAATTGCCACTCAGTGGGGCTTAGGTACACAAAATTTCATTAGAAGGTCCATAAAAGTCCATTAGGGTGTGCGGCATTCGGTGAGAGAATGGCAAAGGTCGGGCCCGGGACTCGCAAGCCACCTGACGAGCGCTACATTATCTATGCGTATGTTTATTATAATTACCTGTCAGATACTGTCTCCGTTAAAGCGAACAAAGAAGTTAAACCCAGTGAATTGACATTAATAAAGCTTCAGAGCTTTAACCTCTTGAACGCCCATTGTACATACGGTTGCACAACATCACAACATCACAATTAAGCTTTTTCCAAGGTCATTCACCTTGAAAAAAGCTTAATTGTGTACACACGATACGAGATTTATTCGGCCAAAAATGTTGATCTGTTTTTCCTGGAAAAAACAGACAAAGTTTCTTTATTTTTTGGTGATTTTACTAAAAAAAAAACACGCATAATACTCGTAACAATACAATCCGCGCGCGAGCAGAGAAAAAAATCGCTTTTGTATAAAATCTAAAGTTCTCTAGTTTTCTGCGTTTCGGTTACAATTCCTAGAAATATGAAAAATTGAATTAATACACACAGAAAATGTGTTAATAAAATTTCGATACTCGAATAAAAATACAAACGTTAACTGTAACTGAAATAGTGAACTAGATATCGAGTTCAACATTCGAATTTTTATTGCGATACAGACGATCGAAAGCGAAGTTTCAATTCAACGACAGAAAAAGTTCATTTCGATGAAAAATGTGGCACAAAATTGAATCCGACATTTTCGATTCTTTGTTGGAGACATATGTGACTAGATAACGATGCGAAATGTATTGAGTTACAAAATTCAACATGTTTTTATTTTTTTAATAAACGATATCAAAAGAACCTCGAATTAATTCGATAACTTTGTCATGTGACCTTTCAACTCTGATTTCGATTTTTATAAAGGTACATTGGCATCAAGAGTATGATAAATTTGGTATAGCAATTTGTAACAGAAATTACATGTTACAGGTAAGGTTGTCACCTGGACTATATTATACATGGAACAACAAAATTATACATGTATAATATTTTAGTCAAATGTAGGTTATGCTCATAATAGAAAATAAAACAGTACTTAATATTTTCATCGTTAATTAAAATTTTGAGAAGACTTTTAAATAAAGTCTCATTCAAAGATGTAACCTACTTACTTATTTTACCTTAGTAAAACCAGTAAAATGCAGTTTATAGGGGTGTCATAATAATAGAGCCCGCTAGTTTGTGAGAATCTTGGATGCGAGCCATCTAGGATTCTCACATTACTCAAACTTTTCTATGCATCTTGGTTCCTATTTCTGTATAGAAGTAAAAAAATGTAACAGGCCTAGTCCGCCGTTAGTTAAAGTTTAACATGTGTTTTTTTTTTAATTTTGTGCCATAAAAATAAAAACTTGGTACTTATGCATATATATAAGAAAGGAGGAAACGGTCTAAAATGAACAGGGAAAAATAAAATAAGTTTTAATTTCTGATTTTTTCACAATTACAGTCCTACTATAATAGTTTTTACAGTTATTTATGAATGATACTGTAGTATATAATCCTCTCAAAAACTTTTTACAAAAAAGAAGTAATCGACTTAATTTCGGAAGTCGGTGATTTTTTGACATTGAAGTCGCTTCAGTATATTTTTTTTTTTATAAAAAGTTTTTTATTTTATACTTTTTACTTATGGTACCACCACTAAAAAGTACCCCTCAGCCAAACTTAATACTCAATACTCAATACTCAAATATCTTATAGCCGGAGTGCATCTCATAAAAATTCTAATAATCCCAAACACGGTAACATTACATTAATGTACCTTCCGGCTCCATCACCAGATCAGTTCGATACATCATACTCTTTTCTTTCAGTCAGTCACAGTCGACTACACGAACATATAAATAATGCAATTTTACTTGTTAAAACAGTTCTGTTGTAATCCTATGAGGAGTTCTGCTCCATATCTTCGAAGTTCATTTATGATCAGACTACAAATCAGAAAAAAAAATATGTCAAAATCGGTCCACAATCGACCGAGATATTGATGAACATACAAAAATAATAACATAAAAAAAACATTCAGCCGAACATAGAACCTCCTTTTCGAAGTCGGTTAAAAAAAGGGGCAACCCTAGTTTTAAGTAACATTCTGTTTCAAAAATGCGTGTAAGTATAATAATCTAAATAAACGTCTTTCGTATTCACCGAAATAAATAATGAACTCTGTGAGGTTTGTTCTAAAAATTCCTGCCAAAAAGGTACGTACAATTTGCGTTATTTGTCTTCTCTAAAAGGCGTCCCTTAGCTGTCGGAATTAAAGCAGTCCTGGGTAAGTCTGGTCTTCATACCAAATACGTTCTCAGCGATGAATAATATAATGAATACGGGCAACTTCATTCTACGAGGGATCGTAAACTTGTGAAAAGTGAAAAAAACTCGTAGACATAATAAGTTTTCGTAGCAACGGTGACGTAGCAGTGCCTATTTATGTGCTACGCCGTAGCAGTGACCGACGAATAGATTGATTCTCAGATAGAGACAGAATCAGATAACAAATTCACTGTATTTCGGCGTTAGTATTTGTACTAGGGCGATTTTATTTATTGTGGGTATTTTCTTGTCTATCTTCGTCAGATTTAATTAATTAGACATGTAATAAGATTATTTGATATAAGATAAACAATTTGATGCCGAAACAAACGTGGTGCTTAGCAGCTTAAGCTAAAGAGATGGCTCGTGAAACAAAGAGCTGAGTATTTGAGTTAGACTTTGATGTCGTTGGTGTAATGAATCCTGTGCTTGCATCAGGGACCCTAATGACAGTTGTGAGTCGCATTAGGGTTGGGGGAGCGTCGCCGATGGCACGGAGGAAACTTGCAGTTAACTGCGACTTAACGATGGTTTATTTAGGTATAAATGCTGCACAACTCTAGTTAGTTAGGTACGTTTGCTCGGGGAACGTGACAGGCGCGTTGATAGTGTTGATACGTAAGTAGGTACGTGGAACTGGTATGTCTGCTGTTATCTTTTTGTAACAGTAGGTATAATAAGTAATGTAGCTGTTTTTAAAAATACTTTAACATTGCAATATGTTCCCTGCGCCTAACTCACAAGGCATTCGTTTTGAAGCCGGCAATAAATTTGAATTTTAAATTGTTTTCGTATGTTTTTAAAACACATAGCCGCTGGTTTCTCTAACCGCATAACGCGGCCGCGCCGCTCGCCTGCATTTGCATTTACTTTAATAAAGCGCTTGTAGTTTTTATTTTTATTTCCATACATTTATTTTGTTTTTGTAATGTTATGAAAAACTGGGGTAGGTATGAAAATAGTGAAGAATTTATGTGAATGATATCAATAAGTCGTAGCGTGATGTTATGTAACCTTCGTCCACATCAGGTGAGGTAGTGGTCAAACGCGAGCTTATCCATAATAAAAAAAAGAAAAAAATAAATGAGTTAGCCAACACTTAAAGAATTTTACTTCGTTTTTTTTTTTTTGATGGACCGATTCGCGTATTCTTTAGGAGATTGGCTGAGGCTCTGCATGTTGCGTGGTTCGATTCCCGCACCACGGAACAAAAAATGATTTTATGGCTAGAGATAGTTATTCCGGGTCTGGATATCTTGTGTATGTAAGTTTACATGTTCTTGATCGCATCTACTTTACAGAAGTAATTTATAATGTGAAGCAACGTCCTCTGCCAAAAATCGAACTAGTAGTTCCTGAAATTAACGCATTTTAATAATAAGGTGCTTCTTCTTCATCTTAGCGTGTCGATGGCAAAACCAATTAAATTCCATGCCTAGCCCAGTATTCGGCTACGGCAATAGGTATAGATGCTTAGATATTAAGTAGGTATGGGGTTTAACATGAAATTGACAATTGGTCATGATGGTACTCTCATATCAAAGGTCATATTCAAGAAGACAGCATTATTCCAGCGTGAGAAAGGGACAGAATTAAAAAGAATGATTCCATCGCTAATGTTAGAAAGAAGCCTCCCAAGTGTCACTATCATGATCGGTCCTGTGCCTCTCCCATCCACCAGATGCTAGCAAACTTCATCAAGTCATTGATAAACCGTATGAAATGGCTTTCAATGCTGCGTCGTCCAGTCCGCAGTCGCCACTCCAGAACCTTTCGACCCCATCTACCACTAGTTCTGCGAGCAACGTCCCCTGCCCTCTACCAATTGTAAAAGTACATAAATAACTTAATTATAATTAAAGATATTTTTGCACAAAACTGTTAAAATGAGAACCATTCATACAAGACTAATGAGGTACCCTGACGCGCGTCGCTTGTAGACGACTTAAGTACTAAGCACGTCGAGATGTCGCGAGGTTTTGCACGCTAATGCAGCTAACCTAGCAAGCACATGTTAGAGTTACAGACTTAATAACTTCACCGTTTAGTTTAACTTTCGTTTTATTTATGAGCAAGCTTGCTTTAGCTTGGAGCTGCACTAAGTTTTTTTTTGAGTTGGAAACCATCAGACAACTATCTACTCCTGCTTTGGATGTAGCGATAGTGTTAGGGCCCTCGCCCACGATGACTTTTTGTAGCGAAGCTGTCGCGCGTTTCGTAAGCGCGCGACAGCATTTGCAAGCGCTAGAGAAAAAATGTCAACACGCACAGCATAGGGACTTTATCGATGCAAACGCACTACCTATTGCATCATTACAAAAGGTCGCTGAAGGCGAGGGGCCTTAGACTTTATTTGCCTTACATAAGTAGTTGCTCTTTCCAGGGTTATGTTGGAACCCCAGAGTCCTGGGAGGCAAGCCAAAAAGGAACGTAAGTTTGGATTTTAGTCAGTAAAAGTCTGACACGCCCTCTCGTTCCGCCTTAGAGCGAAAGAAGTCATTGTAGTACCTAAAAAAGAATCACTTTTACTCTTTCAAAAATATCCATGGCCCTTGCAGGCATTAGCCCTGCTGCGCGTCTATGATCCTGATGATATTTCTATGAGATGCACGTAGAACACTACGTGCAGTCGACGACTCGGGCTCGTTTCTTACTAGACGGCAAGTTATCTATTGCTCGTCATCCGAGCTTCAACCAAGTGAACTTAGAAAATTTCTCCCGAAATTGGAGTTTCTTGACTGTTCTTTTTCATAAGGCAACGACAAATTGTAACCGTGCGCAAGCTTTTGAAGTTTTATAGGTGCCCATGTAGGCCTATGTGAAATGAATGATTTTGAGTTTGAGTTGTTGCTGCTGCGATATTATTATTCAAAACATGGTTGATCCATGGTCCGAATGCAAATCCGTCCAGCCGCTGAAGCGTGTCTGATTTTATAATTTCATAAAAAGTAGCCTTTCACATATTTTTTAATATACATATATTTACAGTATGTTTCGTAAAATTGACGACCATGCGTTACTTTGGAATAGATAATTTCATTGTATGTAATCATATTTTATGTGTGTGCGGTAGGTATGGTACAGTGTTAGATAACTAACTAATTCACTATGGGTTCCAGGAAATTCCCAATCGTGTACGATTACACACACAAATCTCATATTCAAACACTCATACAAACCATTTGAAGGTGAGACAAATATTTGTTCCGGGAAATGAGAACCCGGGAGTCGGGTTCGCGACCCCTAGCGCCTCAGTATCACCGTCGCTACTCTATAAAACGATTAAATACGAATTATTGACTTTCTCCTGAAAACTTATACGTGAATTTTCGTTTTCGCAGAAGACGCAACTTTGAAAACTTTGAAATCTTTATAACTCTTTTATCTTTCATCCGGTTTAATTCATTATCCAACTTCTTTAATATAATATACCGGCCGCAAGTAGTAATATTGTATACTGTTAGATACAAAATACGCCAATGCAAATGTAAACATACGAAGAAATACCTAGAAAGCGATAAGAACGTGAAGCTATGCTTCTCCGAAACATTATTATTCTCCTTATTTGAATTTCAACAAAAACATCTTTATCTCAAAAGATTTCAGTTGACGCTTAACGTTTGGAAAGATATCCGCCCGGTCTCTATTTAATAGCAGGTTACTCTCATAATCTTTATTTCCTTCCTTTCAGTCCTTAGTATTTGTCATCGTCATAAATATTTAAATTCACTGGATTTTTGGTCAGCTGTCAAAATATTTTCCCGCTCCGCTAAAATAAAGATCAATTTTATTTGTTTTACTTCGATGATGAATCGGTTCTTTACATATTTGTTTTAGTATAAATAAAGGAGGATAACGTAAATTAAGATGTATTGCGCTTATGAAGAATTCTAAGAGAGGAAAAACAGGGAAATCCCAGAGCAATTTAATTGATTTCTTGAATGTTCTGCGCAATGTTGCTTTAAAAATACTGTACTCTGGTTATTACAGTTTTGAATTGTTTGGGGTCGAAACGGATCACAGGGTTCAAGTGAACTTTTCAAGGATATTTCTCATCGACTGATGAACTCTTTGCGTGATCAAAAGGCTGACTCGTTCTTTGGCCAAAGAATAAGTATTACCATGCAACATAGTAATGCTAGTCTTCGGATGACAGCTCTCATACTTTATATTTGTATGCGAACGTACATAGTTAGATTTAGTATAAACAATATTTATTTTACACAAAACATAAGTAAGTACCTATACAGTGCAGTGATACGACAATTCATAGAAATATAACAATTCATATACAAAGGTGAACTTAAGTTTAAATGTAGTTAGTAAATACTTTTGTATCTTATGTATTATATATAGTTTTAAAGAAAACCAAGGACTTAACTTTTTGGACTCTTAATCACATATTTTCTACCTCTTTTAATTACTTTTGATTTCTCAGAAGATATGCAGAGTATACATGCAGGTTTCCCTCTAGGTAGGTACTTCGAGATTATTCAAAATAGTTACTGGCATTTATAGAGCACCTGAAGCAACACAGGTGAATTTTAGTCAGTAAAAGTCTGACACTCCCAATCGCTCTTTGCAGAAAGGGAATTATAAAAACGTTAAAATTGTTAAGAACAAGATAAAGTGTAGGTACCTAATTTTACAAGTATTCACTTATTGTTTATGTTAATGCGGATATCAATATCTTTAATTGTGAGTTGTCAACTCTCAAAATACACTTGCGTGCAAAAAAATCGGTCAACGCGATCTGATGTCGCCCAATTTCTGCCTGATTTCTGTCTATTGAAACTTCTGGTTTTCGAAAAACCTTTAGCGCATTGGTCTTACTGCAGATCGACTTAAATGAAGACTTCTAGCCGCTACGTCCTGACTCTAATTGAGCGGCCTCAGTTGGACTTGTATCCATTTTTACATGAAGTAAACACGCTTAAAATTAAATTAGATGATCAAGAAAGCAACGAAGTTAGGCAAGTTCCAAATAAAGAAAGATTTGATTCAATTTAACTACGGAGCAAAATTAGAAACATTATGTTTTAAAAAGGGTAAAATGAGGGTGTTTGACGATTGGAGTCGATCTTGTGAACAATGATACATTTACTAAAATGAAGAGTATGTGTAAAAGAAGTTTATAAACCTATCTTCAATATTACTAAAAGAAATTTTACAATTATTAAATGTTTTGGTTAATTATTGGGTTCCAAAGCGCTGCCAATGGCGCTCGAGCCGCGGTATGAAGGCTAGAAGGAACGGGGTGGGTCTTTTAGTCAGTAAGAGTCTGACACTATCTCCCGCTCCGCCCAAGGGCGGGGGATGTCAATGCATGATTTTTCCCACCATAAAAAAGGGTGGGCCGATTTTTTTGCACGCAAGTGTATATCCCAAAATTTAATGATGGTAACAATTATTCATATTATTTCAGCGCGATAAACTTATCTAGAAGTTAAGCACTTAAACACTGTACCTAACTGAGTTTCATAATAACAGGCTAGACAGATAATAAACGATAATAACGATCACGGGTGCAAGTTGACAAGTAAACAACTGGGGGTTATCTGCAGCCATTATATATTCACTTATGATCGTTTTCCTATTGCCACTACACAGGGTAGCCTTTGAAGAACTCGCACGAAGCACTCTCCCTCTCTACAAGATTCAAGTAAGTGTTGCATTATTCATTTTTTTATAGTTATTGGTCAAAAACATTGAGTTTTACTTTCGTTTTTAAATAAGCAATCTCTGCTGCAAAAAAAGTGGTAGTGATTAATTAAACAATTAGCTGTCGCTACTGATTTCGTGTAGTGACACCAATATGTTTATTTGATAAATAAATCTACACTAATATTATAAAGAGGGATTTTTTTTATTTTTCTGTGTTTGTTTGTAATGAATAAACTCAAAAACTACTGTGGCGATTTAAAAAAATCTTTCACCATAGGAAAGTTACATTCACCTTGAGTAACTTAAGCTTAATATTTATTGCCCGTGTGTAGCCAAAGTAAATTCATCGTACCTATATCGAAAGACTGGAACAATTTACCTGATGCGGTCTGCCCGTCCGATTATAATTTGGGTGTCTACAGGGTAACAGCCAAGCCTATTTAAGGCTTTAATAAACTAGTGCGCCTTAACAACAACCATTCCATAGATACGCACAATAGGCTAGTGGCCGTAAAAAAATATAATTAGTCCGTCTTTTAGATTATACAAAAATAAGGACACGTATTTTTTTATTTGTAAATTAAACCAAAAATGACAAATATACAGCCCATTAAAGTTACGTGTGACGTCACGCCGTGCTGCATTTTTTCGCACGGGGTGACGTCACATGTAAATTTAATGGGCTATATCTTTGTTATTTTTGGTATAATCGAAAAAAGAAAAAATACGTATCCAATATTTTTTTTATAATCTAAAATACGGACTAAATAAAATGTCATTATTTTGACCCTGGACACTACCTGACCCCACCTGATGCTAAGCAGTGGCTTACCATCAAGTGGGTTTTTTTTCGCATGCAGGGACTAGTATGTATCAATAAAAAAAATGCATTTCTCCCATTCCATATACGTGGCAGTTATTGTATATATTGTAAATCATAAATACGCACCTATATATGACAAAAAATATAAGTGAAACCCGTAAATGGTTTGAGGAAGATAAATCTAATATTAACGATATATAAATCCACTTAGCATCAATCGCTGATCAAATATAAATCCCGGAATACCCATTTCCCGTAATCTTCCCTTTTATTGTTGATTCGAAACACGCTCGCAAGATATTGTCGTTCAATTCGCCAGTCTCAGGGAACTGGCGATTGTTTTCAGTTTTGCTAAAACATTCGTGGTTTACCCGACCCTCCGATGGATCAATTCTGATTTGGTTAGGTCCGGGGTAAATTGAAAACGAAGGCAAACCTTAATTTGCATTATGTGTAGGATTTTTACATAATTCAATTAGATAACCCCAAGTTTTGCGAAAAACCAAAAACTGGCCAAGTGCGAGTCAGACTCGTGCACTGAGGGTTCCGTACAAACTTACCTATGAAAACAGTTCAATTTCCGAATCGAGTCACAAAGATTTTTACGAATCGCAAAAAAATGTTTTTGCAGCATATACGTTTATAGAAATAAAACGTTTTAATTTTTTAAGCCGTTTATCGTTTATTGGAATCTAATAATTTTATTTACACTTATAAACAACTTAATAACTATAATTACAGTAAATTACAAAATAAATAAATAATAAAACCCTACGCTAAAATACACTAACTAAAATATGGCGTCAAAAAACTCTTCCACATCGCTGTCGACTGGTAATGTGCCCAAAAGACGTTTTAATTAGATTTTTTTCTCAATAGTCTTATTTTTGGGCCCGTAACAATAAATTCACTGTTTTCGTAGGTTTGTACTGAGCCCTCAGTGTGCGAGTCCAATTCGCACTTGCTAAGTTTTTTTTAGTTTCAGTTTAGTTTGTTGTTATCTGTGAAAATTTCAACTGTCTAACTATCACAGTTCATGACATGTAGCCTAGTGACAGACGGACGGACGAATAGCGGAGTCTTAATAATAGAGCCCCGTTTTTACGCTTTGGGTACAGAACTCTAAAAACATTAACTGCGCGAACGGGTAAAACAGCAGGAGAATATTAATCTCGTGCACGGGAGCCGGGGGTCAGCCGCGGTCCGGCCACAGTACCACTGATAGGTTCCTGCTCTGAATTTTGTCAGCTTAGTGACCGCATTTTAAACGAATACCAGTGAATTATTACCCCATGTCGTACGCAACCCTACAAACAAATGCAAGCCCATCAGATATACGGAATACCTAACAGGACAATTAATGGAATACGATTAAAATGGTCACTTTTTTATTTTTGAATCTAACGGACATAATACAAATTCAAAAAAAAACAATTGTGTTTTTCGAAACGAACCTTTTTCGAAAATTATATTTGAGAAGGACAGGCTAGACTTGAGGCTTAAAATTGTCTTGCTAAATGCTTTTAGGTATAACTGGTTTTGTTTTTTTTTTAGGGTTCCGCACCTCAAAAGTAAAAAACGTAAACATTTTTTTGTCTTTGAAACTAATTTAGTGCGGTGTATTTTTAGAAACTTTGAAAAAATTTAAGTGTCTTTATGACATTTCTTAAAGGCTCCCCTCATAGATATTTCTATATAGATCGTCAAATGGATCAGACCTCGTAATAGGGCGTCTGGCGTGCGGTTCCAATACTTAATCTCCCAACATTACACAATTTCCAGAATGAAGGCGACACTCATCCTCTTAGTTCTGGCTTGTCTTATGGCCGCGGTGTACGGTGACCTGAGGGATTTAACATAGCGTGTTAAAAAAAAAATACAAAATAAAAAAAAATACATCCGAATTGAAAACCTCCTCCTTTTTTAGAAGTCGGTTAAAAATAATGTTAGGCGTGCCGTTATTATGCTTGTTACCTTATTGTCCGCAAAAATCATGGTCACCGGGCAATCCAGGTGACTGAGGGGTTGTTTTGCCCCCGAACCCAGCTTTGCACTGATTCTTAATACCCACTTTGACCTGCCGTGACCTATGTTGTACAGCTTTTAACAGTTCAATTTAATTTAATGTCGTCAAATGTATCACGTTAAGACCTAGGGCCTCTGGTGTGCAGTACCAATAGTTAATCAACCAAACTAAAAAAAATCCAGAATAAAGGCGACTCTTATCCTCTTAAACTGGCCTAAAAGCCTCAATGTACGGTAAGCTGGGGCAACATGACGTATTAAAATGTCACGCTGCGAGCGGGAACGAGGGGTGAGGCTATACACTATACAGCTCCATCTCTTTAACAGTAAAACCTCGTGGTAAGGCCTTTGGTATGCGGTTCCAATACTTAACCTTTCGAATGTCTTAAGTTACACTGTCCGACATAAGGTAATTGTCTTTCTATTGTGTTTCTAATTACGACATTCAAAGATCAGATCAGATCAAAGAAAGAGTTAACATCCCAAACTAACACATTTTTCAGAATGAAGGCGACTCTCATCCTCTTAGTTCTGGCTTGTGTCATGGCCGCGGTGTACGGCGACCTGGTGTGCGGCAGCAACTACTGCAAGCAGAACCCGTGCACGTCCCCGGTGTCGCGCAACAGCTGCGGCAGTAACTCCGAGTACCGCCCCAACCACGCCGGCAAGTGCGCCTGCTGTCCAGCCTGCGTTACCTTCCTTAGTAAGTATCCATGTCATACATCTCTACATCAACATCATGATATCAGCCGAAAGACGTCCCCTGTTGGAGATAGGCCTCCCCCAAGCGTCACCACAACGATTGGTCCTCTGCGTCACGCATCCATCAGATCCATCTCCATCCAATAGTTTTAGTATATATATACGAAACCCGAAACACGTGTCTAGTATTTTTTTATGTAAAGAATCTATGTACAAAATTTCATAACTGTAAAAATTACAAAATTATGTTTGTTACCTGATTGTCCGCACAAATTTATGGTCACCGGGCCATCCGGCTGACTGAGGGGTTATTTTGCAGCCAGCTTTGCTCTTAATGCCCGCTATGACCTGCCGTGTCCTGTGTTCTACTTGGTGTCACTGGTGGCCAACTTGAGACCTTTTTTAAATGTTTTTGGGAAAAAATATAGCATGGTGTAAACATTATTGGAAACGATTCAGTTATTGATTCTGAACAAATTATATTCAGGTTTCGCAATACAAAAAATAATGGTGCATATCTGTTCCTTTGTAATATTAAAATAGCATTCTTTTATTAAATGCATGTGAAAGTTTATTCAATATACAGTATTCAGTCGGTCTGTTTGTTACGGTTAATCTCCGAAACGTCAATGTATTACCCTGACCTTACGATCATCATCGTCATCATTTACATCGAAAGACGTCCATTATTAGAACTAGGCTCCCCCAAGTGTCGCCACAATGAACGATACGTCCAGATCATCGGTCCACCTTGTAGGAGACCTTCCAACGCCGCGTCTTCTGGTACACGGTCGTCACTCCAGAACCTTTCGACCCCAGTGGCCATCTGTTCTGTGAGCAATGTACCCTGCTCATTGACACTTAAGTATGGCGTTTCTTTCCTGACCAGCCTATAGATTAAGTACTGTCGCACCTGGTAGTCCAAGTTATAAATAGCTAAGAGTTCATTGTAGACTTTGAAAAGAAAAACTCGAAAGAAACTTAGGGTTAATCTTTGAAAGCGGAGGAGATATATAGGTTGTTGTTTTAGGATAGGCAAGATCATTTCTATGTATTTAGGAACAGCTGTTCCAGTCCTATTTATAGAACATTCTGAGCTCGATATTATAAAAATAATGGGCATTTGGGCATGTTTAGTCAAAGATGTTATCCATATACAATATTATTTTTAGTTTATGCAAAACCTGAATATAATTTTCTCAGAATCAGTAACTATGTTATATTTTTTCCTAAAAATATTTAAAAAGGTCACAAGTTGGACACCACCAACACTAAGTACAGTTGCCATCGCGGATCTTGAACGCTCGGCGTCAGAGTGAGGATCGGTTTGCGCATTCCATACATTAGCGAGCCAATCGTCTTCGTTGTTATATACATGCAGCAACGCAGTGAACGAATGAGGAGTGACGTCTATGACGCGATGGCGCGGCCAGCCAATCACTAACACTCCCCGCCCCCGCGTACTGCGCAAGTGTTCAAGATCCGTGATGGCAACTGTATAACACAGGTCACGGCAGGTCATAGCAGGTATTCGGCGCTAGCAAACAGCTGAGAGGAAGTGCAAAACAATTCCTCAGTCGCCTGGATGGGCTGGTGACTATGTATTTTTGCTGATATAACAAGCTTATAACTTTGTGATTTTTCATGATACTGTTATGAAATTTTGTACATAGATTCTGTACATAAAAACACGGGTTTCTAAATCTCTATACCTAAATAAATACTAAAATTAATGTGGTATAATTATATAGAAGGAGAAAGTGTGACTGACACATCAACACATGTACGCTCCTACACTCTGTAATTTTGACTAAGTTTTCCTTTTATATAGGTGATCAATAAAAAAAGGATTCTCCAATATTAAACCCTTATGGGGATGAAACGGGGGTCCAAAGTTTGTATTGAGAAACCTACTTTTATGCGGGCTAAGCCGCTAGCAGAAACTAGTATACAGGATTATTTGTAAAATTCTGGCAACCTCTCAGGACTATGTTTGTAACATCTTAAACAACAATTTTTGTTCTATGACTTTTAAAAATTTATCATATCTTGGTTTACCAGACTTTCATACAAAAATAAAAATATTTAAATTGAACGTTCTAAATATCACTAAGTATGTAAAGCAAGTGATAGTGGAATAGGCGAGAGGAGTGTGGATTTAATGGCGGGGGTGCTTGATGCGCTTGCGTCACGTCAGAGACGTAAGTAGGCATAGCAAGAAACAGAGTTGTAATGTGTTAAATAGAACAACGAAATCGTGAAGGTTTATTTGTGGCAAATTAATTATGATTTGTAAAAAGTCATAGATCAAAAGTTGTATAATGTTAATAATACAGTCCTGCAGGTTTGTTAGTGTTTTATAAATAACCCTGTATATATTATAAAAGGAGAAACTGACTGAGTGACATATCAACACAGCCGGAATTACAGGGCCTAGGAACGTGAAATTTTGCATAAGGTTTCCTTTTATGACGTAGGCGAGTACTAAGACAAGATTTTCCAAAATGTATCCCCTAGTTTGTGTCTGTGTGTACTTTCACGCAGGTGAAACCGGTGGCAGATGCTAATATATTGCATATTATATAACATGTTTGTTAATCCGGACGGATTTGGCACAAGACTAGATCATGTCTTGGAATAGCTTCGCTTTTGATATTATTTTATTCACACGCAAATGAAGCCTTTGTCAGAAGTTAGAGTATTATATTACTAATTCGCAGTACCAAAACAGGATAGATACATTTGGATGTCACTTAGGGTAAGCAAAAACTTAAGTGACCAGATGTTACTCCGAAGCCCACACAACACAGTACAAGAGAGAATATTCCCAGTATAATATCATTAGTATACAGGTAGAAACTGTCGCATCCTCAGGAATAGCACGGCTTCCTAATAATCCTGTTATTGCCTCCACGGCACTCGCGGGAAGTGATAACATTGTCACCGAGACAACGCTGCTGTATAAAAATAATGGAAATTGTCGTCTTTCTACAAACTACGACATTTTCCTTTCCCTTATGGTGGCATAACTGTATAAAAGTTTGCAACATACTATTCCACAACAATCACACGACCCATCTAGTCCCAAAGTAAGCACAGCTTGTACTATGAGTACCTACTAGTTAACTGATAAACATATGGATATACCTTAGTTCAGTCTTCGTTCAGAATTGTTATTAAGTTCTAATAGTGATTTTATATTTTTCATAGTTTTTATTAGTTTATTATTTTAGCATATATATGTATTTTATTATTATAAATAACTTAAGTATTTTATATTTTTCCATTTTAACTATTTGTTTATTGTGCAAACCTACCACAGTGTTGTCTTTTTTAACCCAAAAGTTAACTAGTAGAGAATGCCTTGTGGCATTAAGTCCGCCTATGTACCACTATTGTACATGAAGTTTAAATAAATAAATATGGGTAATATATATTTCTAAGCACACACATAGATAAATATTACTTATCACACAAATATTTGTCTTATTAGAGGGAATCGAACCCACGACGTCTGGCATAGCAGTCAAGGCCACTAACCACTAAACCAACAGATGTGTCTGTTTCCACAGCGCGCATCTCTCGTCCTCTGCACTATTTTCTCGAAGAGCTCGTAAATCGCATAAACCTTTCTTATTGTGATCACGTTTTGAAACTGGTGTTTTTTTTTCCAGACGAAGGTGCTGCTTGCAAAGCCTACAGCAAGGAGTTGGGAGAGACCCCCTCCGCCATTTGTCGTGAGCCTCTGAGATGCGTGCGTGGTGTGTGTGTCAAAATCACTCCTAGGCGCCCCTAAGTTATCCCTTACATGTAAAGCTATAAATATTACAAAAAAACAGCTCGCAAATATATCTTATCTAAGCAGATGAAAAATGAACTTGTTTCAATTTTACAACGAAATGCTTATTTACTTACTTACCTACTATGTAGTTTCTAACTTTCTTTTCTTATTTACCCCTATCGGTCAATGCAAAACTATTTTCCAAGCAGTCGAGTGCATTCAGCAAGCTGAAAAACTATGCGAGAAACCGTTAAAAAACGGCATTTTATTTCACCACGATGTCGAATGAAACATGCATCGAGTTCGTATTCGCATTCAGTATTTCATCGATTTTCTGTCATATGGTATTGTTGATGGTCAGTACTCCGGTTGCGATTCGTTATTATTTGAAGCGAGAATATAGAACACAAGTATTCAATTTTCAAACGGATGAATTTACGGCAAACAGCTTGTCTGTAATGAATCATTCTGCACTGTGTGCATTCTCTTGAGCTTTGCAGAGTTGAGTATTACTTTGTGAAGCAAATACATATTCTATGCATTCGCTCTACTATACCATTTCCGATAGGTTAGTTACGTATCATTCAGGAATTCTTTACGATAAATGTACATTACACTTTTTATTAATTCACCCCACCCTATCCTTATTCCTGTATGGTGAGTGCATTCACAAACATGTAAACTTAAACTATCTGAAGGCTATAAAATTTTTTGTCCCGTTCGGGAATTGATCCCACGAGATGCACCGCAGCAGCCAATCGAACAACCTATGTGCCAACTGTACCGTCCGTTATCTTTCTATCTATATTTCTCATCAATTTATTGTTACATGCAATACTAACCATTAACGAATTAATTTTAAATCCAATTGTGAATCTGAAACGGTTGACAAATGATATCATCCAAAAAAAGATTTGGTAACGTTATCGATACCTTCATTAGGTAACAGTTGCAGTTTATGCAATAGAACACGTGCAAGTTTTTAATCAACATCAATAGATAAGAGATCAATAAATATTTTGAAATAAATGATTAGATTTAATTTGATTAGAAAATAAATTCTTAAACTCCTCGCAACCGAAGTTGTGGATAACTAATACTGCACAAATTAAATAGGACACCGGTCCTATTTTTTACAGTTTATGCTAATAACATGAATTCCAGCCTTGTAAACGTTAAAAAAGTTACACAAAATGTGTAACTTTTGAAAAATTCTCAATTTTTTTTTTTTGTTTTATAATTTTGAAATTGGTTATGAAACGAAAAAATACCGTAATAAAACAACGGAAACCCAGAATAAGGAGTGAAGCTTCAATTCTAACATTCAGCCTTAATATATGTACATCTTATGTACGAGCCCTAGTAAGGCATCAATCTGCTCTTTCTTTTTTATTAGGAGCAGCTTCAGCCGCAGGCATGCAATAAATGTCTTAGTCACTCTCCCGCTGTTCTTGTACACTTATGTACGGTTTGTTACGTCGTTTATAATAGTCATGCTCTGGTTGCCAGTGAGCCTGTAGGGAGTAACTACTCAGGATAAACAAGAGTGGTAAGTTTATTGTGGACGTTTTTAGACGACTATATGTATAAAGTACATTTAATACTTTATCTTGCATTATTCCAGCATTGGAAAATACTGTGAAGTATGTACCGATGACCTGGTGAAGGTTGTGGGAGTTCGATGGATGAGGGGCACACAGGATCGTTCGTTGTGGCGACACTTGAGGGAGACATACATATGTCCAACAGTAGAAGTCTATCGGCTGAAATGATGATGTACCCTATAGGTATAAGAAAAAAAAATGAAATAAAAAAACCGTAAATTCGGTATTCTTTTCTATTCTTAATACCTAAATCCACAAGGCTAAAGATCGCGAAAAATGGCAATCCTTAGAAGATTTTCACCTGAGAGATGTTCTAATATTGTACAGTTCTTAATGTTAATATTGTTATGTACTATAAAAATCTGGACAAGTGCGTGTCGGGCTCACGCACAGAGGGATCCGTACAAACTTACCTATATAAATAGTTCAATTCCCGAATCGAGGCTCAAAGATAATTATTTCCAAATCGCACAATAGTATTTTTTAAGTAATTAGTACAATTTCCATACTTATGATATGAGACCCTGCTTTATGCAAACATTTCAGGATTCTAGGTCAAGCTAACAAGCTAACGGGGTGAGTCTTTTAGTCAGTAAGATTCTGACACTATCTCCCGCTCCGCCCAAGGGCGGGGGCAGTCAATGCATGATTCTTCCCACCATAAAAAAAAAACCGGCCAAGAGCGTGTCGGGCCACGCTAAGTGTAGGGTTCCGTAGTTTCCCAACCGTCACAATAAGTGTACCCACTTATGAGTTTAAAAAAATGCTTGCATATACGATTACACTACAAACTTAGTCCAGAATTTATTTTGTAAAACCCTTTTGTCTTTTTTGTACAAAAACTGTTCTTTCCATCAAGTTCAAAATAATTTTCCTAGAAAGTTCTTACAAAGTTCTACTTTTCAGATTTTTTTCATATTTACTAAACTTATGGTTCAAAAGTTAGAGGGGGGGACACATTGTTTTTTAATTTTGGAGCGATTATTTCCGAAATTATTGACATTATTAAAAAATGATTTTAGTAAACCCCTATTCATTTTTAAATACCTATCCAACGATATATCACACGTAAGGGTTGAAATTAAAAAAAAAAAACACTTCCCACTTTACATATAGGAAGCTCCCCTATATGTACCCTAATAAAACATTTTTTTTCAATTTTTATTTTTCCACTTTGTCGGCGTAATTGATATACATGTAGTTACCAAATTTCAGCTTTCTAGTGCTAACGGTCACAGAGATTAAGCGAGGACGGACAGACAGACGGACAGACAGACAGACAGACAGACATGGCGAAACTATAAGGGTTCCTAGTTGACTACGGAACCCTAAAAAGGTCAATGGCAAGTACCCTCTAGATTTTGATTTCCTAGCGAATTTCAAAATGCGCACATACACGTATAAACGACCTATCTTTAGATTGCGTTGACTTACAAGTTTGATTGTTTTCACTGTTTCTTGGGGTAGCAGACTTGAGTATTTGATATTAATTTCTGCTTTATACCATACCACAGACGGACCACAAATGAAATTGCCGTTTTTTAAATCGAGTTGCTTGGAAAATAATTACTGCGATATTACAGAAAATACAAAACACAAAGAAACCAATAAATACTTAATTTCGAAAAAAGTTTTTGTACCTTTAATATAAAGTTTATTTGAACTTATAATTCAAAGTCAATCCAAAGATATTCGACACTTTTAAAAAACGGCGATTTCATGGATAAAGACCTATTATCTAATCCGACTTTAACAGTAGGTACCTAACTGTAGTAATTGAGTCAGATGTTACTTTAAAATACAATAGGTAATGCCTTTAAATTTATATCTCGCTCTATTGAAATGTTTGTTGATTCAAGTTCTTAACATTGCAATAAGTACCTCCTACTTATTTCCTTCCTCCTTAACTTCCTTTCAATTGTAACTTCTAGATGAAAAGGCAAACTATCTTCAAGAGCCTCTACAGTATTTCAAGAGCTATTTTCATCTTTACCCGCTTTTTATTGGATATTCTATTTAATAGCCTTCTCTTGCCCTAAGGTAATTAAAATATACTAAGTATTTGAACATTTACTTAATGCTTATTGATGTTATCACGTTTACGTGAATTAGACAGCTGAAAATATGGAGATCCGTGAATAGATAACACTAACGCATTGTTGAAGGCCCTTATATAAACGTTCAGTAAGACAAATATATTGGCTAGAGGTTGTAACATATAGATGGGGCGGTGGAAATAAAAACGAATAATTAAAATGGTGTGCGTGACAGGATCGTGAATTATTAAGGAAGGTAACATTTTTTTTTTCTATTTCTGTGTCGTTGAAGCAAGTCGGGAAGTAAAACAAAAAAAAAACTTTTTATTTTACGCGTTTTATTTTACTAAAATGATGATGATGAATGATGATTGTGGTACGACAACTAAACCTAAATAGTGTGTAAGTTCTGTGTATATTGTATTAATAGTATGCAAGCTTTTGCCAGCGGCTTCGCCAGCGTACATAAAGCTTATGTCACTCAGGAATAAAGCAGCTTACTAACGGTAAAAATTTTTTTGCAATCGGACCAGTACTTCCAGAGATTACCTCCTACAAACAAAAACAAAAAAACAAACTTTACCTCTTTATTATATTAAAGTGTAGATTAGTGTAGATGAGAATTACAAGTGTGCCTAAAATATTGAGTTCCTTCAATTTCTCCAGGATCCAATTATTACTTAGATCCTAACCTGATCTTAACCATGAAACTACGTTAGAGCATTTCCTTTCAAACGAAAATAAAAAAAAGACGCGTGGCACTCGGGGACTGCCGCGGTAAAGCTATTGCATAGCATTTTTTATCAACTTATGCAATTATAATTATTTATTTATTTTATTTATGCAGTATTTTTTTTCCTTTGTTTTTTTTTTCTTTGATATTAACCTTTTGAATGTCTTATGTTACACAGTTCGACATAAGCAATTGTCTTTCTATAGTGTCTCTAATTACGGCATTCAAAGAGTTAATTGAAGTTACACTTTTTGAGCGTGGTGACCGATAAGAAAACAAATGAGTGGGGGGTGTTAGGTTATTTTCGTTACGGAATTTCTGGATTCGGTTTCCACGCTCAAGGCCCGCCGCGATAGAAGCTATGCAATAGTTTAATAAATTTTCAAATCGATCCAGGCATCTCCGAGTAATTGGGGAACATGAATCAAAAATAAAAGATTCCGATGAATAGAGAGCCTCTTCCTTTTTTGAAGTCGCTTAATTATAAAAGTGTCGAACCGTCGCGTAGCCTTCATCTGATACCGTCCCTCGCTGATGCTGATATGGAAAGATTATTCTAACTTCTTACGAGATTCGATTTATTTATAAGAAAGTGATGTTAAGGTTGCTATAACATAATTCATTCACATTCTCTTAATAGGCATTACTACGTTAGATATTCACTCCGCCATAGCCCGGAGCGAGAGAGAAAGAGAAATAGTCACCTACTTTTGTGAAGCAGTAATTCTTACAACGGAGGTGCTGGAAATCGTGAAATTGAAGAGTCTTCTGCATTACGCTTTCCATCGCCTCCTTGCTTGATCAACGGTGGCTTCAATAATAATTATAAGAATTTATTTTAGATTTCTCCGCATAAAGTGTTATTAGTAAACGAAAATACTTAAAAGCTAATGTTAGTAAACAAAACAAATTAAATAAGACAAAAAAATAAATAACAAACAACATAAAGTTAAAGGTTTGCTGGAAGAAATTTCTTTGGAAATAAGCAGTACCTTTGTACTAACTTCTCTTATGAATTATCTTTTTCTATTATTTTTGTGTGTACATAAACTGTAAAATAAATAAATAAAGCACAGATTTTAGGACAATCCGACACCAGAACGCTTAAAATATGCTATTTTACTGTGTGCAGTCGTATACAGCGCTTAGGCATCGGAGAATCGCACCGATCCGTCAATACGCTCAAGATGCTGTTGGAACTAGCTCGCATGCGAGTTAGGGTCGAGGCGCTACGTTTACGCATGATTGTCGCAAAACTGTCGTCGTTGGCGTCAGCAAACATCGCAGAGGCATTACAATACCGTGGCATTCCCATCAGCATCCTGAACGCATTGTTATACTGCACCCGCAGGTCACTGTATGCCCTCTGCAAATAGCCAACCTACCGGCTGCACATGTAAAAGGATTGACAGTATTCCTTAAAAAGCGTTACCTTGGATGGGGATGTCTTGCGAGTAGACATTCTCACGCCATAGTCGCCGCAGGACGTCAAAAGTCACAGTGTGATTACCAGCTACCGTAGACGTGAGCTTCTGGACAGCAAGCAATGGACATTTTCACTGGACGTACATAACGCGCATAGTTTCAGTAAGTACATAACGCGTGCCTCAAAGAGCTGTCAGTAACGGAGTTGCAGGATTATTCGAACGCAAAACTCAAATAAAGGAACACAGGTGGGTTTTAGGCTGTAAAAATCTGACTCTCTCTCTCTCGCACCACCTAGAGCAGGAAAACTCAGTTACCAAAAAAAAAAGTTATTTCGTCCTGTTTCATTTAAGAACACTGTATTTTTGCCTTTACTACGTAAAAAAAAGTAATCTTCCAAATATCGGAACAAAATTTAAAGCTTCATTTTTATTTCAGGAATTTATGCTCAATTCAGCCACGCTCCAACTACTAACGAACAAAAATTGAAAAGAAGACCTGAAGTATATAATATCTTTTCTTCAACAAATTACACAGACTACTTTAAAATGGAAGCTATTACTTCTAAAGTATAGCGCATGTTCGTGTTTGAAGGTGAGAAGGTGATTTAGGAACAATGGACGCTCATAAAGTTTTTATAGATTTTCATTGTTTACGGCGGCGCGCGGCTCTCCGTTCTTCTTGATGATATTACTGTGTAAGTCGCAGAGGTACGTGCATAGATGCATAAATAAAGTTATGTTCTAAGTTTTTTTTTTTTATCTAGCCCTTACTGTCACACTGCTGGGCAAAGGCTTACCCCAAGTCCTTCCAGAGTTTCTTCTCCCGCGCCGTCTCAAACTTGTCCTCGCCGTAAGCGTCCAGATCATCTCGCCACCTCTTTCTAAGCCGGTCTCGATGGCGCTTTCCTTCTGCGAGAAACCTGCGCGACGCTTACCCAGCGATCTCTGTGCATGCGACTGACGCGACCCAACCAGTTATATTTGAGCTCTCCCGTTTGTACTATCTAAATATAAGACTAACTTGTGTTATGTTAAAAGTTCCCCCTTTGGGGTACTAGCTTCACAAGGGAATTCATTCCAAGGATAAAAGTATCCTATGTGCTATTTTAGCCTATAATCTACCCGTATACCTCCGAATTATGATAGTCTTTATTATTTATATTAATTGGAATATGTGTCAAGTTTCAAGTTTATTACCGCATGAAATATAGTACATTATGATATAAGTGTAAAGTAATGGATACACGTGAGTAATTAATGATTACCGTTCTCGGCTCTTAAGACCCTCGCCTCGGCTCGGGTCTAAATACCGCTTCGACTGTAATCACTAACATTAAACACTTACATCATAATGTACTATTATATTATCCTTTGGATGATCTAAACTGAACAGTTATAGGAATTGTTCTATATATAGCTCCATCCCTCTTTCTCGCTCGCACGACTGACATTGACATGTTTTTTTTTAGGTGAGAAAATCATTCAATGACATCCCCCGCTCTTGGGCGAAGCGAGAGGGTGTATCAGACTTTTATTGACTAAAACCTCAATCCTGTTCCTTCTTTGCCTTTATCCCAGGGCCGAGTTTTTATTTCAGAAACAAACCCTTGGCCCCAGTAAGCTTCGAACCTTCTGGGCTCCTACGGTTTGTTGACATTTGTTTGAGGCGCGCGTGGAACTATGCGCGCCGTCAACGACTGGGAACACGCCATGGTAAGGTCCCTATTTCATTCAATACTTTCTCATAAAAGTTAAGAAGTCATCAACTTACATAACATGTCTCAATATCTTTGATTATTTCGAGGAAAATGTATGAAAAGATTTCTAAATATAGATACGAAAGTAATCGCCGTTCGTCACGAAGTGATAGCTTTTGAACGCAGACGGAATCGATTGGCACGTCTCAACGTTACCGGGGGTATCGCACCAAGGCACAGACTGGATCAGGAACAATCAATGGTGGATTAAGCTGGGGCCCCTAGCAAATTCGACCAAGAGGCCCCAGTGTAGACCTATTTATTATTATTATTCTTATTTATTATTCTTAGTGACCAGGGGCCCAAGTCTGCTATTTTTATGAATTCGTCATTCCAACACGATCCCATTGTCATTTTGCTAAAAGTTCCTAATCTGCTAATTCATAATGATCGACCATTGATCGGTCAATGGTCTCGTAACAGATTTGTGATAAAATGACAATATCGAGTATAATAAAAGCAATGACTGCACAATGACGTTCTAATAGTAGGTCACTCATCACAAGAACTGTCAAAATTATTACAAATTACCGCATATGTAAGACATTCATTTGTAAATATGTACGAGATTACCATTCTATCCCACTTCTTTCAATGGAGTTTCAGTGGTTGATCATTGGAGAGTCATAATGACGCCATTATATTATTAGATTACTAAACTTACCCAAAATCAACAATTATGAAATCAATGATAGACCACTTAGATACTATTGTAATAGTAGAATTGAGGCCCTGAGGGCTTGGCTTTTCTTCGGTCAACGAATAAGCGTTACCATACCAGCGTGGCAATGTGCCAGCGTTCTGGGCACATTTTCCATTGCCATCGATGTGGACGAATTTTTTTACGCCTTATAAGTTTCTTTTTGTTTTTTACCCGTTTGTACATATTATTACTTTACACCTATTAAGTTTAAGTTAAGATTTATTTATCTAAATATACTTCGTTTCATTTTTTTTTTTAATTCATTGTGTCATTACCCAGCGGATTTTAAGATTGCGTAAGATACGTGGAAGTTACGGTAATGAGTCGTGATTGACGCGGCTGTATTAGGATTTCAATAATATAAGCTTCGACAAGATTTTCAAGAGCAGGATCCCTGAACGCGCGAGGCCCTGAATGCGCGAGGCCTGTAGCATATGCTACTGTTGATAAATGACTAATCCGCCTCTGAAAACAATCCTCATTCATATGACGTCATTAGCCCAGTAAATATTAGAGTACTGCGTATATCTTATTCCACTACCATACTTCTCACTAATATTGTATGTGATGATCTGCATGTTTAAGTTAGAATTAAAGATCCTTGCATTACACTTCTACGCCAATGCCAAAGTCGTTTTATTTTTATTGGCTCATCGGTTGAGCGATTGACTGCTGCGCTGAGTGTCGCGGGTATTATTCCTGCACGGTACAAATATTTGTATGGCGTGCAGATAGGAGTTTCGGGTCTGGGTGCCGTGTGTATGTGAGTTTACGTGTTTATGAACGCACCCACGGTACAGGAGTTATTCCCAGAGAGGGGCAATTCTTCTTTTTAACCGACTTCTAAAAAAGGAGGAGGTTCTCAATTCGGATGTTTGTATTTTTTTTATGTATGTTCGCGCATAACTTCGTCACTTGCCAACCGATTTGAAAAGTTCTTTTTTTGTTGGAATAGTCCCATAGTCAACAAGTTGGGATCTGATGATGGAATCTTGGCGAAATCGAGGGAACTCCTTAAATATTATAGGCAAACATATAGTTCTTTAAGTATTTTCATCAAGGACTTAAAAGCAATTAAAGACAAAAAAAAATTTGATGAAGTGGAACTTGTGACGAAGACCAGAAATGACCAAAGGAATCAATGTATCCTACCCGTGTTTGGGCTTATTAGAATTGTCATGAGATGTACTTTGGCTATAAGGTACTATCGAACTAATCTGATGATGATGATGGAGCCGGAAGGTAAACACGGGAACTTCAGAATAAAACAATGTATCCTAACAGGGTTTGAGTTAATTGGAATTGTCATGAGAAAAAGGTACTCTGGCTGTAAATGTATTGCAACTAAACAGTGTGAAATAAAAAACTTTTTACAAAAAAAAAAAATAGCCGACTTCACTAAAAAAAAGCACTGAAACCATCAAAATAATTTTAATTTCGGAAGTCGGTGTTAAATAAGGAACAAACAATATCGAGAAACACCTATAATTACACAGCTCGGATGTAGAAAACTATAATCCTGTTAGTATTTAAATTCTATACGTTCATTCATTCACGCGGCTAAGGGCACAAAACCATAACACCACACTAATATAATGGTGAAAGTTAGTGTGTATGTGTGTACTTTACTTTTACGCTCCAAAGACTGAACGGATTTGAACAAAATTTGGTATACGGTTAGACCATATGTTGATATAGTACATTAGTAGGTTTTAATCTCGAAAGCATGTTTTCTTGAGATAATTTTCAATTTTTACGTCGTGGAAGTCGTTGACACAAGATAAAATGTAATAAATATGTTAGTCTTTATGTTTAACGTTTGAAAAATGGGTTGTACCTACCTACATAGCCGCGGTTACGACGTAGAATATTTTTCCCGGTAGTGCGCCCCCGTGTATCTTTTAGTCTTACGCGAGCAAAACCGTTGCCAAAAGCTAGTAGCATAATATGTAATTCTATTCAGTCTATTTGACAAGGGTGGCGACAGGACTGAAATACATGTCTAGAAATATACGGAGTAAATGGTCCGTAGTACATAAAACTTATATATTTATTTGGAACTAACGGAGCTTGAATTGTATGTATCTTGTGGTCTGGGTCATAGGCCTCTTTCTGTAGGTGGTGATCGACTGAGGGAATGTGTTGAATTGTACCGGATATCGGGTTTAGTGTCTAGTCGGAGAGCAAAGACGCTGCCTTTTTTTCTTGAGCATAACATAATCAGCCTAAAGGCACACGCCAAGTAACTTCACCGTGTCGTGCCGTACGAAAAAATAATTATGTAGGATCACGAAAATCTTTCATGACACCTCCTCGCCCATCCCGCCTTCCTATTGCACCATAGCAACTTCACGCGTCATGCCTAGCGCAGACTAGACTTTTTTCTTGGTCAGCTCCAAAGCAGTGTACATAGCCCGTGTGTAAAAACTAAACAAATTCTTTCATACGCTCGGCGATTTAAAGTTTTTCTTAATGTGTACAAGCCGCTTTATAACGTTCGCACAGCTGAGATTTAAACCTCCACTCTAAGAAAGGGAATGTGCCGTAATAGTTAGTTAGTGTTAGTTTTCACGCATGCCCAGTGAAAATTGGTGGATGTCACATGTTTTAATATTTTTCGTTCTAGGACATGCCAGTTTCCTCACAATGATTTCCTTTTAGCTTTTTGAGAGCAGTGGCGAAATAAATTACGTGACATAAAGTAATGCGCCAGGCTGAGTTTAAGCCCGTAGTCTAGAACTCACCAGTCAGAGCTGTTTCCTTGAGTGGTTGTGCTAGATAGAGGATCTATATTGAGCGACAGAATTCTGCAATTGCTAATTTATTTCCTGACGATATGATTGAACTGATTAATTATTATGGCGTAATACGTAACTAATCACCACTTTATCTTCGTGGAAGAAAAAAATAAATTTTATTTTCTTTCTATTTTTGGGTGCAAAGAGAGGAATCGTCAGATTATTACTGACTAAAACCCACCTATGATTCTTCAGTTGCCTTTTGCTTTCCTGTACCGTGGTACCTTTTTAAAACAATCCCCCACCCTAACTAGGTACCATATTGTGAACTTTTACTGCTCATGAAGCCTGTAACTAGTTAAATAAAACAGATGTTTTTCTTGTTAAACGCCATATTTATCACAAAGACATATAGCAGACAGCCCTAATACTATAGTAACGTATTTATTTCACTAAACCAAGTTAAACAAGTAACAAACAAATAAGTAAAATATACCAGTTTAAGTATATAAAAAGGCTTCTAGGGAGTTACTGTCACTTAGAATAAACATACCTTTTCTAAGCAAATGGAACCGCCCACGCTCGTACCCTTCTCGTGCCCAAATCCTGATTTCCTACAATACTGCTTCTTAACTTAATTGGCATGCTGGCTTACTTAGGAAACCGAATAAGGATGGCTACGAAAAAAGTCAGTGAAATTAACTTTAGGAGTACGTGGTACGAGGTGCTACGAGTGGGCTACGAGGGTGCTACGAGAACCTACGAGTTCCTGCAATTAAAATAGAGATAGAACTTTGCGTTAGTTCATGAATAGGTGAAAATAAAACCTTTTGATATTGCACTGTATTTTTAGGGTTCCGTAGCCAAATGGCAAAAAACGGAACCCTTATAGATTCGTCATGTCTGTCTGTCTGTCTGTCTGTCTGTCTGTCTGTCTGTCTGTCTGTCTGTCTGTCTGTCTGTCCGTCCGTCCGTATGTCACAGCCACTTTTTTCCGAAACTATAAGAGCTATACTGTTGAAACTTTGTAAGTAGATGTATTCTGTAAACCGCATTAAGATTTTCACACAAAAATAGAAAAAAAGCAATAAATTTTGGGGGTCCCCATACATAGAACTGAAACTCAAATTTTTTTTTTTCATCAAACCCATGCGTGTGTGGTATCTATGGATAGGTCTTCAAAAATGATACTGAGGTTTCTAATATCATTTTTTTCTAAACTGAATAGTTTGCGCGAGAGACACTTCCAAAGTGGTAAAATGTGTGTCCCCCCCCCTCTAACTTCCAAGATAAGAGAATGATAAAACTAAAAAAAATATATGATGTACATTACTATAAAAACTACCAACGAAAATTGGTTTGAACGAAATCCAGTGAGTAGTTTTTTTTTAATGCGTCATAAACCGAAAAAAATACACTATTATTAAAACATCGATCAAAGTTACAACACATTACAAGAACTTTTATATTATGTTACTTGCTGCTACGGAACCCTTCATGGGCGAGTCCGACTCGCACTTGGCCGGTTTTTGTTTTTTTTAATTGGCCATGTGTTGTGTTTAGAATTTAGAGAATTTCGAAAACTTTGTCGTATTGAATGGTGATAAAAGGTATGGCAAAATAATGGGGCAATACGATAGGCAATACGAAAAAAATTTAAAAAATAAATCTGGAGGCTTTACTTTTAACATTTTTTTCGTATAAAATCCAAATTCCGAAGGAAGCCACAATCGGAGCAGCACGTCACCTCTTTAAGGAGTTGTTAGAATGGCGTCATGGCATCCTCACTTTCCTGCTAACGCTGGTTTTCGGCAACGGAATACACGTACGTATGGGTATTTCGAGAGCTTTATGCGCCCGCAGTTCACGATGGAGCATACATAAAATAAAGTACACAAAGCTAGCACCTGCTTGGGTTCGAACCTACAACGTACCTCACGTAAGTCGGGAACCGTTACCATTGCTCTACAACGGATGGCAATACAAGGTTCGACCCCTTTTACATTGTACTCAAATATAACTTACGAAATCTTAGGTGGGTAATTATTATTATTACTTACATACATGTAATAATAATAATTTATTGACCATACACAAGTTTATAAGGAAAACAATGAAATGTATAGATTAAAAGAAAACAAATAGATACACATTAGAAGTAGCCGTAAGCTCCAAACTAGGCACAGCTTGTATCTTGGTGGCCTAGGATTAATTTATAAAGACCAATTAAACTATATGTGTGACACAGAAGTGTGAAATGCACTTTTACCAAATATTTCAATGAACACAGATGTGATGAAATGTATTAACAGCCGAAAAAATGATATCCGTGGACCGAACGTGCTATATTCCACGCCGAGCATCCTTTGATAAGAAACGATTCGGCGATATTACCTACACGTGGATATCTATTGATATCCAATATTATAAGAGATTGATATTTGCCGCCATGTTCGCAGTACCAACCTTCACATACAATCTGCTACTGTATTATTACAATATTCCCAGTTCGCTCGCTATTTGCTTACGATACTTTTATTTTATGAATATTTTGCTGACGATATTATTATGTATGTATCAAGTGATTTTATGCTGAGTATTCAACTGAAATTGAACTGAGTATTGAACCAATATGTCGTAACTGACTGTTGGCGTTTTTTGCGGAAAGAAGAACTTTATTTACTAATTTAAAAGTATTTATAATAATATCATTGTAAAAATGTAACACATCTATTGATCTATTAAAATAGACATTATTGGCATGTAAATACTTTTTAATTAGGAAAGAATAAGCCAGTTCTTGCAAAAATGGCGAACGTCGCTTACCTACTTTACACGTTCTAGCTGCCGTAGACTTGGGCTTTCGGACGACAAGCAAAGGGTAGCTCGCCGTCCGGTCGTCCGGTAACCGTCCAAGCCGAGTCCGAGCCGTCGACGGCGCATAGTGTTCCACGGCTGCTTCAGACAGATGTCAGTAAAACCGTAGGGGCCCAATAGGGCTAAAGTTTTGCTTTACTTGGACCATTATTTTGCTTCAGAAAGGGAAACCGGGGTCTTGGAACGCATATTATTATGCAAAAAAAGGACATAGTGTGATTTTAGACAAGTTCTCAACTTTAAAAAAAAGCCTACTTTATACATAGACTTCCGATTTCAAAATATAAGCAAACGTAAGGCACTACTGCATTTATCGTATAAACGCACCTGAGAAGTGTTTAATAGTAATTAAAACGTAGTTCTAACGTTCTTAATCAAACGCTTTATACTACCTCATAAACTCTGAAAAGCTAGTATAACTTACAGACGTAAACTTTACAATGAAGTTTTAAGAGAATTGTATCCCCAGCCTTAGCAAACAATAATAAATTAAAGTTGATTTTCATACATAAAGTGAAGAAGTTAGGTCTAGTTAAGCGTGCTCTTACGTCAACCACATCGTCGGGTTCCATCAGGTGAAGTAATGGTCAAGTACGAATTTAACAATAGTAAAAATATAAATATGTAGAATGGAAAACCGTAGGGACCCTCAGGGTCGAAACCTACTGGGGCTAAGAGTTCGTTTCTGAAAGAAAAACTCGTCAGGAGTGGGTTTTTAGTCAGTAACAGTCCTCTCGCTCCGCCCAAGAGCGGTGATAGGATAACAAAAATAAACACCGTTACACTCACTTTTAAATTCCTATATATTTTCCACAGGTTTTACCTTTAAACGTTTTTTTTTTCTCTAAAATCCATGCCTCTAGCCTTCCCTCAGAAACATTCCTTATGAATGTATTTACAGTTGCGAAATGGTAGAATCAACTAAACTTACTAAGATTATTGTATTACGCCCTAGAACTGAACTAATAATACTCAATGAAGTTGTAAGCCGTTTTGGTATCCCTCCAATTCTGTTACTACACTCAAAATAAATTTAAAACTTTCTTTAGAAGAAACTTCTCTAGGATTTGGCATAGTTGGAATATATCCAATCTCACAAAAGGAAAGGCAATTTCTTGGTAAAGTTGCGAGTAAATCTTCACGTTCATAATACATTCGAGGCATGTGTGGATGCATGTGTAGCGGGAACAGCGATAGATGACGTCACCGTGACGTGGAGCGTGCATGAACGTGCATTATGGCGCAGCACCGATATGGGTCAAACTCTAGCGAATTTTAACTTGTTCGAAATCAATCCCTGCAAGCTAAAACCTTTTTAGGCTACTAGCCTGTGAAATTTCGCTGACCCAGTTCTGATCTATACATTTATATAATAAATCTCTAGAAGTATTTAGTTGTGCACGCATCACGTATAATGTACAAAATTGATGTAGATAAATTTAATATATCAAATTTGAGGTATTATTTTATTTTTCTTAGTTTTTTTTTTTAAAGGTTCCATATACATTTATTTACAACTTAAAGCAACAAAATATATACATAATAAACTAAAATTAAAATATTTAAGTATGCTTAACCTAACTATAAAATTATGTGTAATTTTATATATTACTTAAGTTTGGTTTCATCGCAATTGGTTGACTACATCGAAAGATATACTACATTCATCAAATATTTGGTGGCACCTACGAAGTATGCCAGGTCAGCTGGTCTTCAATATTTATGATTTTTAAGTCCACGTCATTAGACTCCAGCTCTGATTTTGACCTGAATTTACACGTTTGAGCTTGCAGCTAAACCTAGAGGAATTAACACTCGGTGAAATAAACTTTCATGGTTCACATATCGTTCAGTGCACTCTTGAGTGGAACTCCTCGAGAAAATTGGCTCCCTCTCTAATTGGCTTGTTGTAAACCCATTGACAGAGCATCAAAAAGGCTCCATGCATCGCGCTCTCGTTCTCGGCTTTGCATAGATGTAGTAACACGTGATGAATTTTTGTTCAACATAGACAATCCTAGGTAATCCATATTTTAAAGTATCTAGTTAGGAAGTTGTGTTTTAAGTGAATATGTATATATGTACGTGGGTACATATATACCTAATCACTTTAAAAAATCCTACATATAAGTGGCTATATAGTATACGTAGTATATAGTTAGTATACGTGTATATTTTTCTGTAAAGTAGTTAGTTAGAGTCGTTTTATCGTGAATTTATATATAAAAAATAAATTTGAAGTTGCAAAAATGAGCCACTATTTTCTCAAAATATTATATTTTTTATATATATTTTACTAGCTGCCTTTTACTTCCCACAGTTTCAGCCACGTCTTTAGTTACTGTTCCGCTCCCATGGTTCGTAGCGTGATGTTATCTATTTTATAAGCTTCCTCAATAGATGGACTATGTAACATTAAAATATTTTTGATCAAACTCTTCAGTTTTATTATATGTATTAATACTTAACGATATAATTATAAATATTTAATTTATTCTTACCATTCTATTTCGAAATACTTACCAACTTATATCCAAGATATCTCTGCGGGATTGTAAGAAAACCGAGTCAACACGGCACCGGAACGTAAAGGGCAACTGAAGAAATATACATGTACTTTAGTCAGTAAAAATCTGATATTATCTCTCGCTCCAACCTGAGCCGGAGATATTTGATGTTTCTCCGTCAGAAAAAAGTCACCAAATAACTGCTGACATTAAAAAAGGAAATGAGGTTTAAATGTCGGCTATGTACAATAATGTACATGATACGTACGTCAAAAACATGGAAGCTAATAAGATTTTTTGGCCACTAATAAAATAAAATGAGATCAGCGCTCCCCAGTTCTTTTTTAGCGAAAAAATTAACTTTACATAAAATCTAAGCCAAATTTAGTTTTCGACGCCGTACTTTAGATTGCTTTTTAGTTCTTTAGGGCTTTTATTTTTATTTTGTAAATTAGTTTTGATTAGGTTAAGTTAAGCATATAAAAGTATTAGTTGTATGTATTCAATTTCAATTTCAATAAATTATCGCAAAATTATATTTTTTTTTTATTTTTAACAGAAACCTCTCTTTTTCGCGAAACTCATTGAGGCAGACATTTTGCATAACGCTATCTTGTTACAAAACAAGACAAAGGCGGACTAGCCTCCTAATTCCCCAACCCCACTTCCGTTTCCAGATAAACAATTTACTGAAGTCCTTTTATTTTCGTTTTTTAATTGGGATTCGTGAATCAAATTAAGAACGTCAACATTTTTGTGTTAATTTAATTTATTGCGGCCGACGCGAAGTTTTAGGTAAAAGGTTTAATGATAGAATTATATTTAAATAAATTATTATATAAAATGTTTCTCATCTCTATAAGTATTTAGGTACCGAACTACTACGACAGCTAGAAATAATCGGCTTTAATAACAATAATTATGTGATTAATTAAGTGTTTAGACAAAATATTTAGGTAATTAGTTTTATGTCCAGACATTTAATTCCAATTTAATCAGTATATGATCAATTACACGTGTAGCTTTAGGTACAATTACCTTATTTATTTATATACTTTATTGCACAACATGATTATATAATAAAACCTTATCAATACTAATAACAATTAATGTTGCTAAGCACTAAACTCGAGAATGGCTCGACCAATTCGGCAATTTTTTTTCGTAGAAGCTTTTATTAAAATAAAAAATATATATTTATTAAATTTTTACTATTAACTTCTGACAGAACTAAGTCTGTACGGGCAGCTAATACGTAATAAAAAAGTAACAATTGGCGGCCTTATAGCAGTTTAAAGTCCCTCAAACCTCCGTTGAAAAGACAAGATTGGAGGCCCAGATTAGTTTTACGATTGATCAGGGCAACAGCCAGAAAGATGATTTCGGGCTGTTCTAACTGCGCGATGCAAGATTTTGAATTTTTAGTTCCTATGTGGCGCCATTGATATGTTGCTACATGAATGTAGGTATAGTCTGTCTAATAAGTCAACAGACTTGGGAATTTTGTATATTTATTCATTTGAAAAAATTCTTATATTCGGTACTTTTTATAAGGTTCTTTTGGTAGTAAACAATGATCTCTATCTCTTAATCAACCTTGATTATTGAACCCGTGTTGACTACATGAGATTTCATTAAATCCTAATAATTACCCAAGTCGTTTAACTTATTAGACAGACTCTATATGTTGGTTCCGGCAGTGACTTGAGCACGTACGGGGTACATTGAGCAGAGCTAATACTTACCTATTCACACACGATAATCCTACCCATACGCTCAAAACGTTTTGGGAATACTATTATTGTGCGTACGGCTAAGGAATGGAATTTCTTGCAGGTCTGAGTTTCCTGATAGATATAACCTATCATTCTTTAAGTCTAGAATGAATTGGCAACATTTTGCGTACTCCACCGTCGGCCACATTATCGCTTATCATCAGCTGAGATAGTGGTCAAGCCTATCAATAACAAATAAAAACCTAGACGAGAAATTGGGTAAATAGATAAAAAAAAAGTTTGTTGCTATTCTACAGTCATATTATCAAGTGTGATTAGATATTTGACCTTGGGGACACGGGCGGTTAGTTTGGGGGTTTTGTCTGCCCATCGACTGGCTTCAAGACAGTAGTGCAGAGATCACATGCTGCCGTTCACAACGCTCAGTTGAGCCCTTTCTAGTCTCCTCAGGGATGTGCTCCAGGCGTTGTAAAAAGCGGATTCCGGGGTGGTCTTTTAAGAAGTCACTCTCAGTGATAACGTGTTACTGTGCAGAACTCTAAGTTAGGACCCCTTTCCAGTCTTCTCGGTGATGTACCCCAGGCGTTATACAGATTTAGTGCAGATTCCGGAAGGTTTTAAGAGGTCACCCTTTCCATATGCTGCTCTATGCGGTGGATTTTAGTGAGGTAAACATCTCTCAATCCCATGTCTTTTCTTTTAAAGTCCAGGCATCTTTTGAAAGTTTCCCTCTAATGACAAAAAAAGGTACGTAATAGAAGTACATGGGTATTTCCATAATCTGAGGACAAAGTAATATTAACAACTAGCTACCAACGGCTCACCTACATAAAAGTAGAAAATTATCCTATGTAAGTATGTATAATTCCAGGACATGGTTCTCTCGTGTGCCAAATTTCGTCCAAACGCGATCAACCGTTCGAGTGTGAAAAAGCAACAAACATACACACACACATGCACACACAAACTTTCGCATTTATAATAATACTAGCTTTTGCCCGCAGCTGCGCCCACATACATAAGATATAACCTATGTCAATCAGGAATAAAGCAACTTTCTATCGATGAAAAAATTTTAGCAATCGCACCAGACCCTCAAAAAAAAAAAATTAAAAACAAAAAAAAATACTTTACCACTTTATAATATTAGTGTAGGTAGCGTCGACTACAGTGCATAAGTGTGATGATCATTAAAAAGAGACGCAGTTATTCCCCAACTTGATGGATCTCAGGATCTCAAAGCATTTACGTGGGTTGCCGTCTCTGTAACATTACGTTTTTTCAAGTAGCAAAAGTAAAATTTCTATGATTTAAAATGAAAATAACAGCGTGAAGTTCACGTTGGGTTGTTTACCTTTTCGTAGATATGGGTGTCTACTTATATAGATATAAGACATGCGTCATAATATATACCAAGCACTATCGGGTTCACGGCATACCTACTTCGAAAATATTATGATAAGAACCGATATCTGTAAAATGAGCCATTTGTTTATTAAATTGCTTATATTAAAACTAGCTTTTGCAAGCGACTTTGCCTATGTGAAAGATGGAAATAGCCAAAGACCTACTCCAGGCATAAAGGGGATGTAGGATTGCGGACGGCGAGCCATGCTAAGTTCGACGTCCAGCCCTTCGGTAAAGAGGAGGTCATGGTTCGGAGCGAGGAGGAGTGGCAGGCGGTCGCTGACTTCTGCGAAGCAGTAATACTCGCAAAGGAGGAGGCCGACCGTATCAGGCAACGGCTTTCTCGCCGCCGCCGCCGCCGGGATTCTGATCCCGAATTCCGACCACCGTAGGCGCGGGCTTGCGGACAGTGAGCAATGGGTAACTCGCTGTCCGGCCGTCCGGTAACTGTCCGGACCAAGCCCAAGTCGTCGACGGTGCGCACTGTTCCCGCGCGCCTCAAGGAGTTGTCAGCAACAGCAGGGACCCAGGTGGGTTGAAGCCTACTGGGGCTAAGGTTAGTTTAGAAAAACCGCTCGAGCCCCGGTATGAAGGCTAGAAACGGGGTGGGTCTTTTAGTCAGTAATGTTTGATCAAACAGATTCGACCGTGTGTGGGAGTGGATCGGTATGACCAACATGTTTGACGGCAATTCAATCGAATTTCAATTCTTTTGGTTTGATCATACCGATTGGACCGCCCCATACACGATGAGCTTCATACCGATTGGACGACAGGTTTGACCATATATGACTGGCATTACTCTTTCTAAAATTCCGACATCTCAAATACCTACAAGCTGGCCTTGTATTTTGTTAAAACTCCATACTACGCTAGTTGAAGTAAAAGTGCTACGGCTAACCTATGGTCTGCTATACTTTATGTAAGGTAAAATAGGTACTAGCGAAATGGAACATAACTTGGTACTTAATGTTGGAAAATTCGTATGAAGTATAAGTATAAATTCTTCAACTTACTTATGTTTTCGCTCCCTCGTTTTCGACCCTTGTAACCAGAATTTATGAGGGTTTAAAGTTTTTTCACTTTGTTTCTAGCTTGATAAGAATGTATAGCCCCGTTATTAAAACAGATCTAATACTCATTTCAACGCAAACAAGTAAATTAATAGCAGAAAAACACTTAGGGTGAGTTGCACCATTTAACTATAACGACAACAAAGCCGTTAACAGTTGTCAAATCGTCGAATTGACCAATAGGCGGCCGTTTGACGGCTGGTTATGGTTTGGTTATCGTTATAGTTAAATGGTGCAACTCACACTTAGGAAAGTTGTTTCTCATCAAAGGGTTCTTTACCTCAAAAGGAAAAACGGAATCCTAGGATCACTTTGTTGTCCGTCTGTCTGTCTGTTTTGTCTCGTGAATGGGTGGAGGGATCGAGTCGAAATTAAAACTATATACTCAGGTCAGCGGTCCCTGGAAGCTGTGAAAAAACAAAACTTCAAAGTTGATTGAAAAAAAATGATACGGCCGTTTATGTCGCAAAAATGTATATTTCGACACTTTCAAGGGATTCTAAATTCATACGGTACTTCCCGTTGACTCAGAATTCTAAAATTTGGCATAAAGCAAAGTCTTACAGTACAGGTATAGGAATAATTTTGTCGTAGTCACAAAAAAAAAAAAACATTTTTTGCAATTCGGAAAAATCTTCGAGACTCCATTCGAGAGTTGAACTATTAACATAGGTAAGTTTGTACGGAACCGTCAAATACAACTTTTTTTGTTTAGTCTAATTTATTTTACACTAGCTTCTGCCAGCGGTTTCGCCCTCGTAAATGTAAATATGCCACCCAAAACATGTTGTTCCCTTGTTTCAAATTTCATCCAAGTCCGTTCAGTCGTTTAGTGTTCTTGCCTTGCTAAGATCTTCTGATTGAGATACATTTCAAATCTCTTGGTCGATTTTGGAATTGGGGGGACGTTTTGATTCATCGTCCTTTCCACTTTTACAATTTTAATTTCGCATATATCTTTGTGATGAACAGAATTTAAATTCCGAACAAGTCACGAGATTCTTTTTATCACACTCAACATTGTAAACTGTGCAATAAGTTACGATAAAAATTGTCTATCAACGATTTATTATTAATTCAATCTGATCGACGAGACATGATAATTCTTTTATCTTGCTCAACTTTCTTGATACCCCTAATTCGTAGTTCGACGCTGTTTATGATAAAACATAAATAATTGACATTTGTCCAGTAGCAAAGCGACTAATGAGATCGATAGGCGTGCGCGAATAAATAACAAATACTTTAATAATTAATAATCATTATTTTCTATTCTTCAGCTCATCTAAATCACACTATTATATAGATTGTTACAGTGATCGTCAGTACAAAGACCTTATACATAATTAACAAATGGTTCGATAATTTTAAAGAGTTTTAAGTACACATCAAATCTAATCAGCTTCCTAATTCTAATTGATCGACTCCTTGTCAGATCTGATTTTCAAATTGAATTAATACAGCTGATGCAAAAGAAGTCACTAGTGCGTTTTCAGTGATGAAATTTTATTATTATTGATGTTGAACATTATCGTGTGTGAAAGGTTAGTTAATAAAGTAAGATAGACAACAATGTAACAATCTTGTGCAGAAAATAGGCTCGGCAAGAGTTCTAGCGATTATCATCAGTGTAAAAATTGTGATGTTTTTAATGTGTTGTGTCCATAACTCGTTTTCAATATGTGTTTAACGTTTTAAAAAGTGAGTTTTTTAACACAAATTGTTATGAGAATTCTCAAGGTTTATTAATTCTCAACTGGAACTATACCCTATTCGCGTTAAGATTAGATACTTACTTAAAGAAACCCTTTTTACTGTCTCTTTAACCAATTTTAACTTCTATTTCGTGGGCATAAAGATGGAATTAAAAACAAAAATGTGATTACAATACCAACTATTTACTGCAGCCGAAATTTGTCATGCCACCAACGTAATAAAAGTCAAAGTCGGTTGGACGGACCGTAATAAAAGGTTTTTATAAATGTCTATCTAATGTTATTTTGAACAAAGTACAGGTCGCAAAACTAATCCTCTTCTTCAAAGGTCAAGTACAGACAGCTAGACAGTGAGTGTGTACTCATATGTGTAAGAATAGATAAAGATTATCTATCGCAGTCTATGCGGATATGATTAATGGCAGATGTGTCGGTGCCATTAATAGAAAATAATTCAAAATAAACTAATTGACACCTGCGTTGTGTACCGTGCGGTTTGTATCACTGTCGGGCTTGCGACCACCGCCTTTGATCCAAACCCCCGTTTGTTAAATGATAAATGATAAATGATCTTTATTTTGCAAGTAGGTTTTATAAAAACACTTTTACACGTCAATTTTTTTTTTGTCGTCAAATAATGCTAGATGAGGCCGGTGTTTCTTATCTGACTACCCTGAGAAGAAACACCGAAACAAACTCAGGGGTCAAAGTCTCTTTTAAAGTCCATACAGCAAAACATGTAATGGTCAAATCATGTGAGAACCATGCAGATTGAGCCTGAGATGGTCTTTTGAAGAAAGAACCACACAGTTCTAAGTGGACCTGTCCAGTCAGTGCAAGCATTTGTCAATATGCGTGTAGCTCAACTCGGGACTACTAAGGAGCTCAACGACTTGACGAACAATGCCAAAGAAAGGACATTTGGGTAGGCCACATCAAATACTCAAAACTGCCAGACATCATGTGAATATAAAAGAAAAGGAAAGAGTAATCCACATAGTTCTCACATTCACAATAATAAAATTTACAAAAGTGTAAATATTGCAAATTGTAAAAAAAAAAGTATATAAAAAAATCAGTCAAATAGTAATAATAAACATGTCATAATTGTAAAAAAATAATAATAAGATATATATTTATATATAATTATACAATATCATAATTGTAAAACAACAACAATCGTCAATATAAAAAAGGCAGTAAAAACAAAAAAACATTCAAATGATAATAATTATAGTGAGTAGGTACTGGAGCAGGTCAATCCCAAGCCGTTTTATCCTCGAGATACTCTTTTACAGAATAAAAAGCCTTTTGGCAAAGTTTTCGCTTAACAAATATTTTAAATTTATTAATGCTAAGTTCCTGAATAGGATTGGGAAGCTTATTATAAAAATGTATACTTTGGCATCTAAATGAGCGTCCTATTTTTTTGAGCCTGGTGGCAGGAACCACTAACTTGTGTTTGTTCCTAGTATTAACGTTGTGAATGTCACTGTATTTTTTAAACATGTTTTTATTTTTATGAACATACAAAATATTTTCATAGATATACTGAGATGGCACAGTCAAAATATTAATATTTTTAAATTTATCTCTGAGGGAGTATCTGGGACTTAATTTATAAATTGAACGAATAGCCCTTTTCTGCAAAACAAAAATCGTTTGGATATCGGCGGCATTCCCCCATAATAGAATACCGTACGACATGACACTATGAAAATAACTGAAGTAAACTAAACGGGCTGTCTCTAAGTCAGTTAGATTTCGAATTTGTCTAACAGCGTATGCGGCAGAGCTAAGTTTTTTCGATAACTTATCTACGTGTGGGCCCCACTGAAGCTTAGCATCAAGAGTTATACCTAAGAACACTGTAGTGTCTTCAGGACTCAATTCTTTACCTTTTATTAGTACACTAGTTTCTACCTGTCTTACGTGAGGCATCGTAAATTTAACAAATTTGGTTTTCTTTTCATTAAGGAGCAGGTTATTGACATTAAACCAGTGTACTATTTTTGAAAGGGCGTTATTTATGTCATCAGTAACCGGCTGCTGACGTTTAAGCTTAAACAAAAGCGAAGTGTCGTCTGCAAACAGCACTATATCATGGTTATCCTTTATGAGGTATGGCAAGTCATTGATATAAATGAGAAATAAAAATGGACCAAGAATCGAGCCCTGGGGCACACCCATTGATACTACAGACCCGGGTGATCTTTTTCCATTTACATCAACTCTCTGAATCCTATCACTCAAATAAGAAGTAAGAAGATCCAGAGAGGAATTCCGGATCCCGTAATGGTGTAGTTTCCTGATTAATGTTTCATGGAGAACGCAATCGAAAGCCTTGGACAAATCACAAAAAATGCCCAGGACATCGCATTTGTCTTCCCATGCATTATAAATATGTCCTAAAAGTTCAACCCCGGCATCGGTTGTTGAACGACCCCTTGCAATAATTGTACATGTTTCAACTAACATGTACAATTATTGTTACCATTGTATTTATGATTAACATGTTAATATTTAGTTTCCGTTGGATCTAGACGTGGAAGAAAAACAGCTTCAATAGCCGCTTACTTTTTGCCGAAGTATAAAATAAAAACACGTCAAAATTCATCGGAAAATAGATCTGTCTGGTATCAAAAACAACAATAGCCGACTCAAAATCCGGAAACAGTTATTTTGAATATGTTATACTAGCTGCTGGCAGCGACTTCGATCGCGTGATAGTACAAAATTATCCCAAAAGAACGTAATCTCGGGATAAAAAGTATCCTATGTGCTATTCCAAGACATGATCTACCCATGCACCAAGTTTTATCAAAATCTATTAAGTAGTTTTTGCTTGATAGTGTAACAAACATTCATACATATAAACTTTCACGTTTATAATATTAAGCACAATCAGCCTTTTAATGTTCCCACTGCTGGGACTCAGCCTCCTCTCTAGAAGAGGGAATGGGCCGTAATCCACCACGCGGACCCAGTGCGGGTTGATGAATGTCACATGTCTTCGTTGGTTCTAGGACTTGCTGGTTTCCTCACGATGTTTTTCTTCACCGTTTTGAGAGCAGTGGTGATGAAATAAACTATAATATTATTAGGATTTAAATACATAATCTGCTAACTTATGTAGTTATACTACTCTAATAGTTTAAATCAACGTTTACGTACCTACTTCAAAAGGTCAATGACAATCTTCTAACTGACTGAAGCGAAGTTTGTTTTAATAAAAAAGTTAATCGGTTATAAAAAAATAAACGACACTTTTTAGATAAAGCAAGTCAACGTGTGTTTTTAATATACAGTCGACATTAGAGCAATATGGCGACACAATAATATAGAGAGGGCATAGTGTCAACAGCGAATAAGCATTACACATGCTCTGTTTACGATAGGGCAGAGACAGGCGGATTGTCTGCGACAGATACATAATAATATAAACACGAGAGAGACTCAGTTATTAGATATTGGCTAGCTATTGTACATGTCTATAGAAGAAAGAACTCACTGGCCCGTATACCTCTGTAAAGTTCACTTCGACCGTCACATTCCACTCAAGTGATCGCACTAATTCAAAATCGTTTTTTTTTTTTTGTTTTGTTTTCGAACGGTTTGTGCATTTAGCCAGTGTCAAGTTTAAAAATATTTAGTTTCGACAGCTCTTTAATTTCAATTGAATTAGGATGTAACCAATTCTAATGTCTTTGAAGTATTTGGCAGGAAATGAATAAATTCAGCATTCACGGCAAGCTTCGCTGACATAGTAAATACTATAAAAAATTCTCAGCTCCACTTTACCGAAATCAAGCCTGTTCTAATGATTCTATTGCCCAGATGTGTTACATCAAAATATTGACAGGGAAATAATAAAAAGATAATAATTAAATGTGAAAACATGTCATCGGTTAATAGCTGCATAATTTGTTGTTTTTGATAGTTGTTAATACTGTTTGTTTTTTGATTGTAATAAAATAAAATAAATAAAATAAGAAATCTATTTTCAAATACAGCCACTAAACTTTACTAGCAATACTCTTATTCACTCCAACAACTTCAAATTTCGAACATTGCGCACCAGAGTCTGGCCCTCATAAATAGAATTCCTAACTATGGCTACGTAAACCACATGGTACCCACTCACAAGATTGAGGATCTCTGATGTTGCCCAACAAGCCAGACAAAACAAGACTGGGTGCAACTGTACTGAGTTTGTACTGACCATAATCTTATCAGCACCGGCCGTTAACGTCTATTGATGAACATTGTACTTATAGGCCCTTATTTACATAAAAAACACGTGATTAGGTTAAACATCGATTAGCAGGATATAATGAGCTGCCGCATGCCATCTGATACTATTTCCATCATAATCACCTTAGTTTGCAAACGGATATTTGACCACAGTTTCCATGTTTAGAATTGTTATCAAAAGAAAGCTATTATTTACCTACCCTCGTTATCCTTATGTTGGCTTGGCTTGGTTTTTAAAGATCCTACGACATCAGGGAAGTGTAGACTCTCCCACGCTATCTAGTAGAGAACAAGTTTTTACATTTTAATCTCTCTAGAGACTAGCTACATCACATCACACGGACTATAGAATCATTGAAATAAATACTAAACAACTACTAAAGTTAGTTTATTTTATTTCAGAATAAGAAATCAAAATTAAAATGACTGAAAACATTGTCCGCAACCGTCGAAAGAAAGTAAAGCAGAATGGAGAGGCTATACAAGAAGAGGAGAAGAAGGAATATGAAGAATTCGCCGTAAGAGAGTCTCCACTGACGACGCTGATCGACTCGTCACTGCACATAAGGGCTATATACCACATTTTCGTCGTCATCCTCCTAGTTCTGATGTGTGATACTGTCATATTTGACCTCGTCGAAAGTGGGAAGCAAGTAAACATTATAAATATTTTTATTGCATAGATATACTATTTTATATGCTTGTTCATTTTACTACACTTATGATCCGATAGTACTAAATTTACGATAATTGTTAACAGTAATGCTGGAACAGAAAACTTTTCGATAATAATTTCTCCAAGTTCTACTAAATGCCTCGTTTACGATACGGAAGTTATTTAACTAATTTTAACTTTATGGAAAATGGAATTATAGACTTTTTTATATTTTCCGCTGACAAACTTTTACTATAGGTTAGTAGTATTTAGTTTCCATAAACCATTCATTTGGTGTTGTTTCCGAAAGTTGTTAAATACACTTTTTAATGCAGCGAATGTGATGTCAGTGCCTCCGGAGGCACTCCCTATAATTAACTGTCAGAGCATTTTTCTCGTTTAAATTCCAGATGCCAGATCTACAGAGTTTTATCTCGCTGCTTGACAGAGACTAAATACTGCGATTTTCACTCGCGTTGCTTTAATTATGCAAAATATTTTGTGCTACGAAAAAATGTTGAACAAGCAGCGTAGCACTTTTGTTGCGTCGACGTCAAATTACGACATTTTTTACAGCGTTAACATGCAAAAGTTTCCTTTGTACTTCATAATAATGTAAACTTGTGTACATTTTAATGGACCCGGCTGTTTCTGCGTAATATTCTTGTTAAAAATATACTTAATTGGTTATCTTTTACAGGATAAACATAGGTGTATCGGTAGTCGCAGCCGGATTTGGTGACATCAGACGAGGATTTAAGTTATGGGCCTATGACTTAATCGTTTCAATGTCATTTTACCCCTTGCTTATGGTATATTCATGGCTAGGAGCAATGTCGAGAAAATATCCAGGTAAAGTTTCATCCATTCATGTCGAAAAACATTAATAAAATAACATACAAAATAAACAATAGAATAGATAACAAACTCCGACTCTCGGTGGTCAACTGCAGCTGTTTATCAGACCAAAATGATTAAATAATAAATATCTTATATGTTCAGAGTAAAAGGATATGATAAATAACGGTCAAGTTCAACATTAAATTAATTGGTGCAACTGATAAATGAAACAATCAACTTCCGTTAAATATCGTCATACATGGTCGAGTTAGATACCTTCAAACAAATAAAAAAATATGCCCAATTTCAAATTAGTCAGAAGGAATGCAATGATAGGCTGCGAAAAATATTATCTCAACTCAGCTTTTTTAACTCAAGTAGCTCTGTAGTCGGTAATTGAGTTCACTATTCATTGCTGATTTTGTAAACTGGTATACTTAACAAAATAATGCTACTTTTGAAAGCCGTCTTTTTAAGACGGCTTGGGAAGAAGTTTTTAAGACGGGAATTTTATGAAGAAAACCTCTAGCACTCTTTGGTCAGAGAACCCAATTATTACTTCTACTTTTTGTCGTAAAACCTATTTCGCGAACCGGATGCCTTTGTGACGAAATTAACTAACTTTATGTAGGTAGCTATTCATTTAAATTAAATTGGTGGGCAAAGTAACAGCAAGTGGCCGCTGGCGTCCTCAGGTCGCGAGTTCCGTCTTTTGTCGCGAGCGGCGGCCGGCTGGGGTGCCGGGCGCCGGGCGGCGAGCTCTCTCCGCGCCCTCCAATTAGTCACTTGGTTGGCCAGAAGCGTGCACCCGGAATGACTAGTTTTTATACTCTTGTGCACTTTTCACACTGTCTTGTTTTCTATTTTTTGAAAATGGAAGCGCTTTTCTAGTAGCGCTGCTGAATTTTTATTGAATGCCCATTTCGAACGACTGGAGAAGAATGTTTTGTTTGTTTATTTTACGTCCGCAACGATTGCTTACCAATTCTTTCACCTATCAATAGATCACTTTATTATTTATTGAATAAAACTATTTACTAGTAAACACACAAAGGTGGACTTAATGGCTTAAGCATTTTCTACCAGCCGTCCTTGACGTGGTATTATCTTATTGTTGTTTTCCTCTAAACGCACAACTCATACTAAGGAATGTTTATTTGCCGTTCATAACAGAAGAATGTATAAATGAGCATTCTGTTATTCAAAATCCATTTCAAAATAACTTCTAAATTGCTTTAGACGAGAAGATATCAGATGGCCTATTACTAGTTTTATACAGTGTCATCAGCATTGCAAAAGAAAGTTACATAGAAATCTTTTATTCAGTATTCAAATGAATACTTATAGCAGTATGATTGTAGTGATTCAAGGACTGTATTATCAAAGAACCCTCATCTTAATAATAGCAAGCATCTGCGATAAAATCTCCCCAAAGGTCCCGGGAAAGTATCTCAGATACAGATATTAAAAACGATGAGGACTGAGGACGTTCAATTTGAAAAGGCGTTCGCTTTCAATGGGTCCTCCTCTCATTAAATTGCATTTAACTACGAACATCTGATGCCAAGTTTATTGGTCATGATTTTAGTTACGCTTTGCTAGCAATACTACCTGTAATCGTTACTTACTGCCATCAGGAAAGAACATCTCCTCTAGCCAAGTTACAACCGTTTCTCTTGCGTCGAACGCCTCGAGTTGGCCACGCCCCCCATTCTTTTGTTCTGACCACGTGACCGAAGGTTGATATGACGTCATTTCCGTAGATTTGATTTTTTCTACTAGCGTTAACGAATTCAGTATCAACTTGACTAGGGCTACTGAATAGAATAAACTTTATTTTACAGCAAATACTTCTACCCTAGGTGTTCAACAGTAACCTTACTCTGTCAAGAAAGTACCGGGAAAAGATCGATAAAGAGATAATACACAATTTTTTTTTGTTATTCATCCAAATTTATTTTATCACCTTCAAAGTATGCCCCTTCAGAAACGATACACTTACGCCAACGAATAATCCAATCGTCAAAACATGTTTAAACTCTGTTTCCGAAATTGAGTTCAGTTCTCGCCGCGAATTCTCCTTTATTTCTTCTACAGATTGAAAACGGGTGCCACGAAGTGGTAATTTGAGTTTAGGAAAAAGATAGAAGTCGGCTGGAGCCATATCTGGCGAATATGGTGGCAGCTCGATGGTATTTGTTGAGTGTTTGGTCAAAAATTCGTTCACAATGATGGCCTTGTGCGAAGGCGCATTATCGTGGTGCAAAATTCAAGAATTTTCTTTTCACAAATCTGGTCTTTTTCGTCGAATTTGCTCTCTTAAATGCCGCATAACGCTCAAATAATATTCTTTATTTACCGTTTGACCTTCCCGTAAGAATTCCGAGTGCATAACACCGCGATAGTCAAAGAAAACAGTCAACATGACTTTGACTTTTGATCGACTTTGGCGTGGTTTTTTCGGTTTTGATTCAGTTGGAAGGCGTCACTCCGAAGCAACAAGCTTCGACTTGTTTGCATGTCAAACTCGTAAACCCACGTTTCGTCGCCAGTAACAATGCGTTTCATGAATGTTCGGTCGGAATTGACTCGTTCTAGCCTGTCCTCAGCGACTCTCATGCGATTGAGTTTTTGGAGAAAATTCACGTCTTTTGGGACTAGCTGAGCGGCAAAATGTTTTATACCCTAATGATTAGTTAAAATGGTACGGATCGACTCGTGAGTTACAAAAAGTTTGGCGGCTATCTCTCTCAAACTTGAATGAGGATTTTCAGTCACTATTTCCTTCACTTTTGTGATGTTAACTTCAGTTGCAGAGGATGATTGGCTACCACGGCGAGGCAAATCTTCCATCACATCTCGACCGCTTTTGAATGCTTTGTACCACTCATAAGCATGTGTTTAACTTTGATAAAGTCGATTCACCGTAAGCCTTCTGTAACATTTTCAGTGACTCGGAACACAAAATTCCATTGGCGATGCAAAATATAAGACAAACTCTTTGTTCGATGTTTTTGTCCATTATGAAATTCGCAATACACACAAGATATGATCTAAACACAGCACTGTATTTAATATAAATTACAGATGCAACTCAAACTCCGCGCTAAAATGGAAAACAGTTGTGCCAATCTAGCAACAACAAAAAAATCTAAAATTTGAATTTGGAACCATAAACAAATCATCCATTCCCGATACTTTTTTGACTGAATATGCATGTATAATTGGTTAGGTTGGAAACAATCTCATTTTGTTTTGTTACATTTACAGGTAGAGCTGTACCTCAGACGTAAACAACAGTATGTGCCAAAAAGTAAATTTTACAGGAGAGGCAAAAACGCGCGGATAGAAACTTTAAATGTATTTTTTAAATTGTTGCTTTAAAGATATTGAAACAAACTCAATTGTATTTTTTATAATTATTAGATGGAATAATTATGTATTACACATAATTACAATAAAGTTTAGAACTACATTAAGTGCGCGTAAAGCTGAGGAGTAAACAATCTTATCGTCCTATACCCGATATGTTTTTCTCATATACGATTGGATATTTCTCTTCCTAGATGTCGTAGGACTTGATGCTCTATACCATTACCTGAAACTGGTTCTTAAGATTTTAACAGTGCAACAAAACATATTTTCAAAACAATGGAGTTACTATTGTTTACCTCTGAGGTACAGCAGTTAATCTACACGATCCCTTGTTTCCCAGCGCCTCCGTGCCTCGATATAAATCGAATCTTTACGTTGCAATTTCTCTAGTGAATACATGGCTTAACTGTGCCTTCCAATTTGCCGCATCACAGATTCTTATACAGCACTATATATCTAGCTGTGACGCCTGTGACCAACCCCCGTGCCAGCTCGAAGTATCGAACTATTCTCCAATAAGACCTCGTTATAAACAAACTTCCATTGTTCCCAAATGTCTATTAAATGGCGGGTGGAGCATAAGACTAAATAATGCTTCGAAATATTGACTCTACGAGAAAGTTTAATAATATTTCACGAAGTTTTAATTAGGTACCTTGTCCTTTGTTGGTTTTCAACCGGTGAGAAAACAATTTTAAAATCATTTCTAATTTAAACTTTTTATCGGGTTTCATCTGGGTTTAATCACGCGAATTATTTTGACGGCCAATAGTAACTTAAAATTATATTAATTTTTAAACACGATCGACATTTCAATTTATATTTCTGGGATAGAAACCGCTTTATCATTTGCTGTACTAAATGCGTCAATTTGATATCAATATCAGAGTAAATCTAAAATTAATTATGTAGAATCTAAAAATTCATACAACCATGTACCTTATGTCAATAATAAAAAAAAATATTTTCCAGTGTTACGTCCAACGGTCGTGATGTTGGGTGTCGGTGGTTTTTTGGCCTTAGAAGTGGCTGTAGCAGCAGTGCCAGTGTTTGAACTGGGCAGGAAACATCTGGAGCTGGGCTCATCGGTCACTGTCACATGTGAAATGGTGAGTTACATAAAACTAGCTTCTTGAAAAGAACCACACATTAAATATTTCCGGGATAAAAATAACCTATGGTTACTGCTCATAGACAGAGAAGTAACCAGATTTTTTTGTATACAACATTATTTTTAATATTATTATGCAAAACCTGAATAAAGTTTGTTGAGAATCAGTAACTGCATTGATTCCAATAATAATTTTTACACCATGTTATATTTTTCCCAAAAATAATTAAAAAAAAAAATCACAATTTGGACACCACCGACCCTAAGTACAACAGCGGTCACGGCAGGTCGTAGCAGGCATTAGGAGCCAGCGCACAGCTGGGTGCGGGAGCAAAACAATTCCTCTGTCGCACGATTAGCCGGTGATCATGTACTTGTGTGGACAACCAGATAAAGTAACAAGCTTATGACTTTGTGATTTTTCATGATACAGTTATGAAAGTTTGTCTAAAGCCTCTTTACACAAAAATACTAAACACGTGTTTCGGGTTTTAACAAAATTAATGTGGTTTAATCGGAACTTATACGTTTGAAGAAAATTTAAAATAAAAACATACTAAGATCTTGAAACCATAAAAATATTAAACCAATCAAAACTACATAATCACTCGTAAATCTACAGTTAAAATCTGTTTCTGATTTTGCTATAATACCAACGACAATCAATACTTGGAACTTTTAAACAACTGCTACAAAGTTTATATTAATGGTGGCGAGCAAATTATTTATTGAGTTAAGTATTTATTTCGTACATTCTTAGTAACTCTATGATTTTGATTTCTCTTTTCATTCAATAATAAAATAAATTTTATGCAGTAAGAAATGAATATTATAATATTATTTAAGGCCCCAACATACAAGATGTACATCGTTGGTTTAAACCCAGGTATGTGCTTTACTTTGTGTTATTTATTTTATCACTACTGCTCTCGAAACTGTTAAGGAAAACTTCGTGAGAAAATCAGCATGTCCTAGAGCCAAAAATATTCAAGGATATGTTACATCCAACCCACACTGGGCAAATCCAACCCGTGAAGGTTGTATTCGCTTTCCTAGAGAGGAGTCATGAATCCCAACAGTGAGAACATTATAAGGCATAGTCATACAATATTAGACAAATTAAGTGCAGAACTTAAAGCTACCAATTTGCAAGAAACTAAAAATAAAAAACAGATGTCACACGAACATAGATTAAACTAATAGGTAGCAACTTCTGAACTACATTTTGATCTAGAGCTATTCCCACACGGCAAACACATGAATGTACCAGCTTGGCAACCGTTTTGACACACTTTGCTAAACTAGGGCGTTATTCCGTAAACGTGCCCTTAACTGTAGCTGTTTGAAACATAAACATATTGTTGGAGAGATGAACAACTTTACATATAGTAGAGGATACGGTTAAGAACGACCTTCACCGGTTTGTTTAATGGATTAAACGTATTTTATGATAAATTAAGTATATTAAAGAATATAACGCGGGTGGGTTGCCTGAGAAATTCCTGGCCAGACAATTTTTTTTTTTTAAAAAAAGGGCACCTGTGTTTTTAACGAATAAATTTAATACTAACCGAAAGAGTGAAGCCCTTAGAACATAAAAATGTTTTGTTGCCTATTTGTATCCTGGCATAACTATGGGTTGCCAGGTATAAACACGTATGTATAAACAGATGTGTTTATTTTGATATACAACAAATTCTATATCAAAATAAACGCTGTTTCATTACGATTACGATGTTATAGTGTTGTCTGCAAAAAAATCTGGTATGAATAATGGTTGTGCATTTTTCTTTAAAAAAAGTAAATTTTCAATTTTTTATTAATAATAGTCTGGCCAGGAATTTCTTAGGCAACCCACCCGCGTTATATTATTTAATACAATAAATTTATCATAAAATAAGTTTCATCCATTAAACAGACCGGTGAAGGTCGTTCTTAATCGGATCTTAGACTAATAGGTACTTATCTATGATTGTCTTTGAAGTATGATATAAAAGATATCTGTGAATATATGTGTGCTATGTATCCTATTTCTGTCATATGGTTGAAATACAAAATTTAATCTGATCTAATCCAATCGTTTCCAATTCCACTGCGCATCAAAACCTACCATATATACCAAGAAACTTTTAGATAAACCCCCGATTTCTGATTTAAGTAGTTTGTTTAAAATTGGTGCAGCTTTGTATCTCAAGTGTCTGCGCAACTGGACTAATGTGGAATCATTCAAACGGGCGCGATCTTTTAGAGAAATTTATTGTAGTTTTGGCTACCTCAGCGAAGTTTGCTGAGAAGGCTGACTTCATACATTTACTGCCAAATACTGCATAAACATTAGAATGTGTTGCACCCATAGTCTAATGCTAAACTAATGAACTTTTCATACTAAGACATTGCTTAAAGGACTTAGGATCCAAGGCAAAATTGTAAAAAAAAAAGTAGGGTTTGAGACGTTCTTAATTTAAAATGCTCAATTCAGAAACCCGCCCCCAAATGTCTTCGTCGTTGTGACGCTATGAATAGACCACGTGGGTGTCATCAGAGGCTACCAAAAAATAAATAGGGATCTTTAAGGAATGAAAAGGATCCTCATACTTACAATATGATCGCCAATCCGTCTCATTATTGTAATATCCGTAAAGGTTCGTTTGAACCGATCTTTGAAAAGGACCTTTTTCAATGACCGATATTTTTAAAAGACTCCTATGAAAAAGTTGAGTCCTTAATAACGTTTTTATGTCCATTTTTATGTTACTATAAATTCATTTTCGATTTGCTGAAAAAAAATAAGATTCTCTTGTTATTAAAAGACAAAACAAAGTACATTGTTCCTCGGCATTATCTAGATAGGACCAGGAATTGCTTTTGAATAATTAAGTAGACAATCATTTTTTCCTTATTTTTAAAACATTTTGGGCATCTGGTTACTTGAAGGGAAGGAGGCTGCGAGGGTAGTTAATATAAGGCACGTAGAAGCTGAGAAGACAGAAAACAACGCGCCTTAGTTCTTTAAATTAGTTTCAAGTTATTTCGAGGCATATTTTTTATGTTTTTCTTTGTCCTAAGTGTTTTAATTAGATAAATGGTAGAACGCAAAAATATTTTACAAAAGTTTATATTCATTTGTTTAAATAAGGATGCTTTACAGAATAGGATAGAATAACACCAAAAAAAAAAAACATATCAATTTTACAGAAACTTAAAAAATATAAGTAGCACAAAATACATCCGCTCTATATAGATATTATTTATTTATCTAGTAGAACCAGGATTACTTGCAGGAACGTTTGTATGAGTGACCATAGCCCTAAAATATATATTTATGAGCTATTAATTATTTTTTCATTACTCATACTCTGAAAGTAGGTCTGAAGTTGCCTGAGGAGCGGGCTGAAAGTGATACTTTTCTTCCCTGGGGAGTTTAACTTTACAACTGACAGCTGTCAAATTATTAAAAAAAACTAATTCTATCTTCACATTTCTATTGAACCATGTTCCAATTTTCCATACAGCCAGTCAATCACAGCGCGATATAAAATTGAAATAACTTAAAGACAAGTATTAATTAAATAATGTTATTGATTTATTTGTTCAACTATTTCTTTAAAATACTTTATTTTTTAAAAATTACAATTCATTTCTAATTTTTCACTAATGAGGCTGAATAGCTGGCCGGTCGCAGAAAAAAAAAACAAGCACAAAATGGCGGGAAAATGGCAATCAGTCGTTGGTTTTTTCGAGTTTGTTTATGTTTCCGTACAACAGAGATTTGTATTAACATGATATGTTTATCAGATTAAAATAGTGATTTAACGCCTAATTTCATAAGAGAAGAGGCTAAAGCAGTAGTGAAATACCTTTTACCGTTTAAATCAGAAGAAAGATACCTACCTAAAATCATAGGTACGACGACTCAGGTTTTACAAACTTTTTATTTTATTTTTAGTTTCCTCGTATTCGTAATGAAAAGAACAGTGTTTACCTCGGGGTGAAAGTAACCCATTTAACCCCTCGAATTAGCGACCTCGCTTCGCTCGCCCGCCAACTCCTTCTCGAGACGAAATGAGTTACTTTCACCCCTAGTGTAACAATGTACTATTTACACCACCTGCTCGATAATGTCGTTTTATACGTCATACAAACCTCACTTAGAGCAAGTCATTCTATCCCTAGGGACACAATGCAGTATGGCCGATCCCTAGGGAATAATGAGATTTGAATTTGGAACATTAAAAATCGTAAACATTGTAATTAAAATGTACGTGCATCGAACAAGTTGACTCGAAATTCAAACTGGCCACTAACAAAAATTACATTACTACTATTAAAACACCGTTCAAAATCCCTTTTTATAACATGTTTTACATGTTTAAATACCTATTTTTAACTTTTTACAACCGCAATAACCTAAGAATAAAAAGCAAAGATATTTAGTATGTACAATTGTACATAGTAACATAACATACTGTACAAATATCACTGCAATTACATCTAGTTACCGGGCTGTCAAACCCGCAACAAACGGGTCCTCGAGTCCCAGATACATAGGTATATAAGGAGATGCAAACAAGATAGGGTATCTGAACTTTGACATGGTATTCAAATCAGAAGGGACATCAATCTGGTCACAATAATTAACTGTTTGATTGTGATATCGCAACGGGTGGCAGTTGGTTGTACGCCAGTGATTCATCTACATTACAAAAGGAAACTTCCAGGCGACGCCAAACAAAGCCGACTCTGTATTATACAAACACCAACTTTCTCTCTCCTACAGGATATATACGTACGTATTATTTATATTGTACGTGTGTGTCGTAAGTCGTTATTGGCGTAATTTGCAACAATAACTCGCTCGCGAACTTTTATTAGTTCTGTATGAAGGAGTATATAGAGTTTTGTATGTGTCGTAATTGTTTGAACAGATAGTTTAATGCAAGTTATTATATACATCTACACTAATATTATAAAGAGGTATAGTTTGTTTTTTTTGTTTGTAGGAGGTAATTTCTGAAAGTACTCTCTGATCGCGAAAATTTTCACTGATAGAAAGCTGCTTTATTCCTGAGTGTAAGTAATAATTTATGTCTGTATGCGTACTAAGCCGCAGGCAAAAGCTAGTCTATGATTGGAACATAGCAGAGAGCAGTGTGACCCAGTGGTAAAGACCCCGACTTACGTACTGTCGGTCGCGGGTTTAAACCCAGCGTGGTGCATTACTTTGTGCAATTTTTCTTATCCCCATCGCTCTCAAAACGGCGAAGGAAATCAAACATCGTGAGGAAACCGACATGTCCTAGAACTTAAAATTCGAAACCACCAATCCGCATTGGGCCTTCGATTCCCTCTAAAGAGAGAGAGGAAGCCTAAGTCCCAGCAGTGAGAGTATTATAATACTGATTATCATACTGATTGATGCTATGCTAGGAACATAACAGCTTAGATATTTTACAAGACAAGACTAAAAAGCTAAGAATACAAATAAGTATAATCTAATAGGAATACCACATAATATCCCGAAACACAATATACTGATTTAGATTAAATACTCTGGCCATAGTTAAAAAAAAACATGAAAATAATACGCCCTAAAGTAAGTTGTATAGCATTATAAAGACCGATGTTAGTTGAACGGGTACAACAGCGTCGAAAGTGAAACGTAACATAAATCACCTGAGTTGGACCCTTGTCAGGCTGCGTGGCCGAAGTCAGTAAATAACAGGATCGCCGTATGCCGCTGACGAGGCTTTATGTAGCCGGCGTAGCTCTGCGTAGCACTGTGTAGCGCTGCGTAGCCTTGCGTAGCCTAACGTCCTCTACGAGGCTACACAGCGGCGACTACGTACCCCTTCGTAGCCCGTAGCGCCTACCCACGTTCCTACACCCGACACCATTTTGTTAATTAAAACACAAACATGATATGAAAGTATCTTAATACAGCATTTCTGTAATTATGATATACTGTTGGACACTTCTCATATTTTGTGGACGGCTTTTTTGGAACTAATTGGTGCTACGGTGGACGTGACATATTTTTTTTTAGTAGCAATACTTTGTTCTTGGTGCAAGTTGTCCAAATACAAAAAAAAGCTATTGATAAACGTATCAATTAAACTGTGTCAGGTAGTGCCTTATCAGTAGTCATTAAGTTACCATTCATAAATAATGTTTAGTGTGTGACATTTTTGTATAAACTAGGTAAGCATGTAATCTCGAGATACATATTACTGCCTAAAAGGAATTAACCATTTTATACAGCCATAACTTACAACAAAAACTAAACAAGTTAAGTGCTAAAGTGATTTAAGCCGCCATCTTGCTAAAGCTCAATAATATAACGTACCTACCAAGTATATACAGTACCTTCTTTCGGTGAGATAACATCAAATAACTTCTTTGAGGAGTGTCAGTTTTTACTGACTAAAAGCCACCTGTGTTCGTTCAGTTACCCTTTGAGTTCTAAGGCTATGGCAACTCTTTTGAACAATCCCGAAGCCCTAGCAGGTAACGGCCCTACTGGATCATAACAAGCTTTTGTAGTATCACTCTGTTTGTGATGGTTAGACTGAAAGCCATGGTGACTTTGCCAGATCTAACTCTTCAAACAAATGTAACTGATATTATATTGCAAAGCAAGTCGGTTATTCTATATCTGGGGCTCAAATCTGCTATTTTTTTAATTCGTCATTTCAACTCGATCCCATTGTCATTATGCTAAAAGTTCGTAATCTGCTAAATTCATAATGGTCGATAATTGGTTGATCAATGGTCTAGTAATAGAATTGTGGTAGAATGACAATAACAAGTTGTGTCTTAACAATTTAAAAGAAATGGCAGCATAATGACGTTTTAATGTAGGTTACTGATCCAAGGAACTATAAAAAATTTAACTGATTACCGCGTACGTCAGACATTCATAATTTGTCATTACGAACGTGATTACCATTCTATACTATTTCTTTCAATGTAATGCCAGTCGTTGACCATTGGAAAACCATAATGACGCCATTATTTAATAGATTACGAAACTTGTCAAAATCAACAATTATGAAATCAATGATAGACCATTCTTACACTATTGTAATAGCAAACTTAAGGCCCTAAAGGCAAGTTTTATTACTTTGACAGCATTGTTTCCTTACAATTTCCATCTTCAACGTTACTAAAATATGGTGTAAAATATTACAGCAATTATTCAATATCAACAACAAAACTGAAATGCCTCTAACTTTTGATTAATTGCTTGAAAACACCTTGCTGTTAGGCTGTAGTAAAAGAATTTAATTAAGTTTCCAATTTACCTGGCTGACTTATATTAAACATAGGGATACCTGCGCTAATTAATATTTAGTAGCGTCGTCGACCGCGTGATAGTAAAAAATATACGTCTATGTCACTCAGTAAAAAAATATCATTCAACTGGTAAAAGATTTAATAAAAATAACTATTTTTTTTTTAATTAATTCATTACAAACAGATACATTGGTATCGTAGTCGCAAGCGCGACTCCTGAGCGTGGAGTCCTGGGTTTGATTCCCGGGTCAGGCAAAACGTGCTATTGAGTTTGTCCATTAGGAAGACTCAATAAGTGCCCTGAGTTTGAAAGTTGGTGGTAGTGTTATAACAGAAAGTGCAACTGTGATTGCGCACACACTTGTAAACTATGATATCTCCTGCACACTCGGCTAATCTCCGTTAAGATGGGCTACCATGATCGAAATTCAGTCGAGAGGACTATAGAAGTACCATCAAAGACACTTTCGCTTGCCCCCCCCCAAAATTAACTTATCATTTTAGCATGCACTCGAAACGAAAACTTCAAAGGATTTGGTTTGGCGCCGCGCTGCAGGATTCAAGCGAAAGTTTTTTAAGTGATCACGAAGAAATTACCACGATAATACCTACTACCGTCTACTACCTCGAACTTATCTATTATACCTATGAATAAGTTCAAGTCACGATATTTTACAGTTACAGAAACTTTACACTGAAATGTCCCTAGATTTTAGTAAAGTTAAATGTTTACTCATAGGTATACACAATGGTGAATGCTGACCACTTGAAAAGAGGTAAATGGATTAGTAAGAACACTTTTGATGGAACACTTGTGAATTGAAGTGGTTGATATTAAACAGTATCTCTAGAGAATCTCTATTTAGAGTATTTCCTTGATATTCGTACAGGGCAGATCTGTTCCGTGAGCTTAATATTATAATCTACCTACAGCTTTGGTGAGTACATTCTAATATAGGATAAGACTTGATATAACAACAAAATAAATAGATACTACTTCTTTTCATTTTTATTGTAAAAAAACATACATTCACCTTTTCAAAGTCGGTTAGTAAATTAGTGCCTGACTGCGATCCCACAATCATTGATGGTGAATCGAACTACAGAGCCTGTTCGCTCTACACTTGAAGACACCTAAATCATAATTGGACGGGAAGACCGCTGCGCTGTAGGCTAACTGTTCCAATTCTTCGATATACACGGTTTAAACGATGGAGCGAAACACTTAGTCCGGACCGTAACTTAGTCAATAAAGTAAGTTTAGACACCCGCCGTAAATCGGGTGGTTCGGGGTTTTTGAACGATTCACTTATTGATGAATCATCATTATTCTACTTCAAAGCTGATTTAATTCGGTAAACTACGTGTTACTTTCAAAGAGAGTTTATGAATAAAAAATATAATATAACTAATACGTTAAACATGAATATGAGACGGCCTGATATTCATATTAAAGGTAGACCTTAGTTACAAAAATATGAATATTGCAAACATAAATTGGGCTTATTTGTTACTCCTTTGAGATATAGTTCTGCATAAACACGTTACATCTGTGCAACGAAATATGAATGAATTTTTTTAGAAATATAGCTTAGCATAGAGAGAGAAAAAAAATTCCCATTATGGCAAGTACCTCTTAAAAGGTACCTCTTTTTCATAGTCATTCGTCTATCCCTATGAAAAAGACGACCTACTTCTTTGTAAATCTTGATTTTTACGAACGCTAGACATTATCAAAGCTAGTCGTTTCAGAGCAGTGATTAAGGGATGCCTCTTACCTTCTCGTATAACTAACAAGGTTCAAAGCAGAGACCGCCTTTTGCTCCTATTTTAATAAGCTGATTTTCCTTACCTTTTATATTTAAACTAGCTTTTGCCCGCGGCATTGCCTGCGCACATAAAATATAGCCTATGTCACTCAGGAATAAAGCAGATTTCTATAGGTGAAAAATTTTTTTGCAATGAGACCAGTATTTCCAGAGATTACCTCCTACGAACAAAAAAAAAACTTTAACTCTTTATTATATTAGTGCATATAAAGCAAGTACTGACACACGTCAGACATCCTCGAACAATACCTAAGTGCCTACCTAACTAGTAGCCAAACTTTAAACCTAACATATCTGACCATGTGTGTGTGTGACGTAAGCAGTTTTTGTAACCGTCTGCGCTGCCTCAGAAAGAGGGTATTGTAGACGTTGTTTTTAAGACCTATTGCCAATCCTACTACACCTGTAGCCTGTGGGTTACCTATGTGCAGCGGGTCGTCAGCGCCCTGCCGGTCCAGTACAACAATACTTTCAGGTTGCTGATGGGTCTGCCTCGCTATTGCAGCGCGTCAGCGGTGTTTGCCGAAGCTCAAGTGGATGGTTTCCAAACCATAATCCATAAGCGGGCGGCATCGCTGATGCGTGGGGTGAGGGACAGCTCCAATTGGGAAAGCTTCCTAAGGGGAATTTCTTGTAAATAAGATACTCCTGGAGGCAGTGGACACAAACCCATCTTAAAAAATAATCTTTTCCAACATGTTTGTACTAACATTTACCATATGTTTCTTTTTATGTATTTTTACTAACACTATATGGACACTTGTCTGAAAATAAAGATATTATTATTGTGTTTTCTAAAACCCCGTGTGTTTTGTTCCAGTTCCGTTTTATGATGAAACTCGTGGCCATTGCTTCAGCATGTGGACCACGCTGTCTAAACGGGGACACACCGCTGCCAACCTTCAAACATTTCATCTACTTCATGTTCGCGCCAACACTCCTCTACAGAGATCAATATCCCAGGTAAATTAACTGCACGTTACTTGCAGAAACGCTCCACGTCTCCGTAATATCCTGAGTTAGGCAGAGACACCGGAGTATTTGCCTGAATTAAATTATGTAGCTAAGAGCCAACTGATGTCATTGGATTTCGAGCTGTTTGAGTCTACTTGAAATTAGCGCATCTAATTATAAAAACTGGGTAAGTGTGAGTCGGACTCGCACACTGGGGGTTCCGTACCTACAAACTAACTTATTCCTATAGACTAATTCCCGAATCGAACTATAAATTTTCAGTTTTCAGATTTAGTCTTATACTTGTGCTATGAAACCTTGCTTCATGCCAAATTTGAGGACTACGAGAAATTTGATTCCCTTGAGAGTGTCGCAATGTACGTTTTTTGCGATATACTTAGACGTTTGACCTTTTCACAGCTTCAAGGGACCGTAGACCTCAGTTGAGAAATATGATTTTAATTTCCACTCGATAGGACGCGGTTTCGTCAGGTAGACAGACGGACGGACGGACAACAAAATGATCCTATAAGAGATTTTTCCTTTTGTGCGATTTTTTAGAGTTCCATAAACCATTAATAAGATAATCTGTAAAATATTGTAAACACCAACATTGAGAGACTAATAAACTCGCGATTTGAAACTGAAACAACAAACGAAACAAACCTTGCTATTGTTTCATTTTGTACGATTCAGATTACTAACTTACATTGACAAATTAACTCAAATCATGACGTAACAGTATAACATTCTCGAATCAGTGATTATGCCTAATGAAAGCCACAATATTCGGTAGTAATGTGCGCTAATATCGGCATCGCAGCCCGCACAGTCGTCACGATACCTGTCGTTAACAGCAATGAGATGGTAATCCCGCATAGTTCAGAACCCGGCGGTATTTGATTCGGTATTTGCGGTAGCAAATTGCTTGATTGACGCTCCCCTGCTTTTTGGCTGTAGGTATATGTGCGCTAGTTGTCATTAACCCTGCTCAATCAAAGCTTACATTTTCTACAGGATTATTTGCAGAACTGTACTACTACTAGCATCATAAACAACAACTTTTGTTCTATGACTTTTTACAAAAAAAAATATCATTTATCAAAAATAAACCTTCAAGATATCGTTGTTCTGTCTAACACATTTCAACTCTGTACTTTGCTATACCTACCGTCTGTATGACGCGACGCAAGTACATCAAGCACCCCGCCTCCCTATCCCCGCTTCCCTCTACTATTGTATTATCGCTAGCTTCGCATAGATTTTATAATATTCAAAACGTTTTTAAATAGTTTTATTTTTGTATGAAAATCTGATAAACTAAAATACTCGTACGATACATTTAAAAAAATCATAAAACAAAAGTTGTTTGTGATGTTAGTAACATAGCCAATGTTTTTTTATCAACCCTGTATACATCGTCAACTAGTACTCATTAATTGTTGCATGAAGATAATGCTGAATTGTTTTAATTAAAGTCTAGGTAGGTACAGAACAAAAACAGAAAAATATAAAAGCATATTTGTCCTTCACTACACTTACTAATTAACAGCAGCCTTGTTTTATAAAAAGAGAAAACACACAATAGGCGTTAATACGAGAAAATGATTACAAATAAATGGTTCACTGTTTCAGTAGTCTCGTGATGTATCGTTAATCAATTTTCTATCTCGCTGTGCAATTGTTATCAATTATTTTCTATTAAAACAGAACAAAGAAGATCCGATGGGGCGTCGTAGTGTTCCATTTGTTGGAGGTGGCAGCAATTATATTCTACAACTGTTTTCTTTGGGAGAGATTCATTATGCCCTACTGGTCTGATTATGGGAAGGAGAAAACGGTGAGATAATCTCTCTTTTAATTACAGTAAGCGTTTTATGGGATGGTGTAATTAATTTAATTTGGATTTTGTGTTCTAGTGGTGGTATTAGCCGAGAATAAGCGAGTACCTTTCAGCGAAATACTAATTACCTAAATAAAGTATAGGGAAAGATTATCTTTATAATTATTTGTCTTTTTCTATGTTATAACTAGCTTTTGCCGGCGGCTTCGCCTGCTTGAAAGTAGGTTTCTCTATTCAAACTTTACCCTCGCGTTTAACTCCTTTGAGGATCAACTTTTGGAAAATCCTTTCTTAGTTCTCGCCTACGTCATTAAAGAAAGCCTTGTGCAAAGATTCACGTTCCTAGTCCCATTAGTTTTGGCTGTGCATTGTTGCGTCAGTCTCTCAGTTTCTCCTTTTATATGTAAACTAGCTGTCTGCGCGCGACTTCGTCCGCGTGTACTTCGATTTTCACACTATAAACGTGTTTTCCCGTAGTAATAAGAGGTTTTTCCGGGATAAAAAGCAGCCTATGTCCTTTCCCATGTCAAAGTCTATAGAAATGCATGCCAAATTTCATCCAAATCCGTTCAGCCGTTTTTACGTGATTAAGTACCAAACAGGCAAACTTTCACATTTATAATATTAGTTAGGTTATTTATTTTGATGACAGTAGCCGTTTTTATCGCTGTCTTAATACTATTTTCTGCGATTGCCCCGAGAAACAACCTACCTGAGCCTATCTATTTCCTCACAGATAGCGTATTGTACTGGTAATTCAGCTCTTCACTTCAACGTAGTGTCAACTGCATGTCTCTCTCTGAATTCTCCGCAATACTGTAATGGAACTGCGAATGATTAATTGATTTTTATTGACAATACAAAACACTGGCAATTAATGGCACTACATTATTAGTCTCTCTTCTTTAAAAAAATAAAGATGTCTAGAGGAGCTGAGCACAAACGGAGCACGAGCCGAACTCGAATTCGTAAAGTGTCGCTCGTGGTCGGCTCCCTTAAAGTTATCAAATTTAAATAGCTACTACTACATCGGACCCCTAATTATTATTTTATTGTTTCTTTCAGTTTTGTTCCAAGTTACATTTTAAGGTTTTTCTGAAATGTCAAAACGGACTTTTTATTTTTTAACGAGTTTAGAGCTCGTCCACACTACACGAATTTGAGCGCGGCTCGTGTTCCGCTCGTGCTCGGCTCCTCTAGTGTGGACCCGCCTTTGCAGGGCTGTAGGTTGATATCATTATGAACAACAAATCCATTTCTACTTAATAAAGCCAAAAGTTAAAAGTACCTAAAACAATTTCCATAGACGTGCAGTTGATTCAACTTATAGTAATTTTACAAAAACCACTACGATTTTGTCACAGGTGGAGGCCGGCATGGTGGTCCGCGGCATGTTCGCGTGCGTGCTGCCAGGGGTCATCTCATTCCTGTGCGGTTTCTACTGCATGCTACATGCCTGGCTCAATGCCTGGTCTGAGATGCTCAAGTTTGGGGACCGGCTGTTCTATGAGGTATCTACTCACATCTTTGATTTTATGCCAACCTTACGGACATAATAGTTTTAAATTTTTACTTCTACTGCGTGCTGCATGAATGGCTCAATACCTGGTCCGAGATGCCCGCCGAGTTTGAAGAACGACCATTCTATGAAGTATCTACGTACATAAATATCTTCATACATCATTATATCAACCATACTTTCAAATATTAGTTTTTACTGCGTGGTGCATGCTTGATTTGGAGACATGCGGTTCTGTGAGGTAAGCCCTTTTAAACATATGGATCGGCACAGCATAAACTGAACGAAGTTTGCTGATGTGGTAGAGTTCTACAACGCAAAGAACAATTTGAAACATTGCGACATCAGCCACGGACTTGTAGTTAGCAAATCGCTGAGCTTTCAAAGTTCTCTCAACATTTTTTTTATCAGAGGATGAAAATTAAGAACTCATGAAGTAAGTGTATGTAGAACGTTTACTATGGGTATCAACTCTGAAACCTACTAACAGCTGTTCAGTACGTAGGTACTGAAAGTAGTTTGAAATAATTAGTATGGCTTGACTAAATGTAGAGATCAAGAGATTATTTCAATATTTCAGGATTATCCTCCTCCTTGCGTTGTACTCCTCAATACTGATGGTTGTGACCTCCTGGATTCATCACTTTCATTCGAACGATATTCCTTGTTTCTTTTTCTGGCGGTGTGAAGGGCATTGTATAACGTAGTCAAGAACAGTGCGGATCTGGTCAGACTCTTGTCACTATCTTGCCTTGCAATGATTATATCCATAGCAAAACTTGATCACTCCTTCTGAAAGATTACCTACCCTGTTGTGTATAGTGATCACCCCACTCAGCTTGGTTGCGGCATGGCCCTGCTGTAACTATCTTGGTACAAACTAGTTTAGGCTCCATTACCCTTGCGAACATTACAGTGGCGTAGCTAATCCCGGAGGGACCCCATATCAAAGTTATCAAATTTATTTTTACACAGTAGAGTCCAACTAGCACAGAGACATGAGACGGAGTCATGATAGACCACGACAGAGATGACCTGACTAACTGGATAGATTTCGACCATGTAAAACAGAGACCTATGAACTCTATTAAGTTTAGTTTTTATTGTGATCTTATGTAGAGAATGCTAGAACGAATGGAGCGAGCTATAAAAACGCACGCACCTCTCATCAATAAGAGAACTGAAGGTCGTGGATAACATGTTAAGAATCTTTACACGGAGGCATCTGCTGCTCGGGGGCCCTGCGCCCAGCGCGACTATGATGACAGCTACACCCCTGGAATCTAGGTATAACATAATTTCTACGGACGCACTATATGAAGTCAGCTGAGTGCCCGCTAAAAGTACCCAGTTCCTGAGTACCCCTCTCCTTCGCTACAGCACGTTGCTGGCACTCAACTTGGCCGGGTAATGTGTCTAATTTTAGTAAGTTAAGTACTTAATAAACAGTGCAGTAATAAACAGTGCAGCGGTTACCACGTACCTGTATGTTGAGTTTGTCTTCCTTTGTTTGTCATAGGTATCCATTACCTATATAAGCTGCGTATTTACAAAACTATAGAAAGTGGAATAGGTATCTACTTAAGTCGGTAAACTATGGACCAGTGGCGTAGCGTAGATTAATTTAGACGTCGGCAAAGGCACACATACGAGGCTTTTTTCATACATAAATTCGAAAACGAGACAGCGTTTATCGCAACCCTGTATGCGACCACATCGTCGCTTACCATCAGGTGAAATAGTGGTTAAACGAGAGCCTAACAGTTATAAAAAAACCCTTGTTATTATAGAACCCTCGCTTGTGCGAGGCCCCTTGGGGTGCGAGCCGAGCGAGGGCCTACTTCGCCCAAGCCTAGTTATGCGTCTGCCACAAACAAATACGCCTTTGGCAAGAATAAGTGATGTAATCTAGTTTACCGGTTTTTTAAACAGCCTAATATTTTTATTAATAATAATTTAATATTTGACTGGCCTGTGGGTCTAGTCACTAGATTAACAGGCCAGTCAAATATTGAATTACTGGTCTCTAGTGGTTAAAGGCCCTAACTGTTATGCCGGAGGACGTCGTTTCAATTCCCACCCAAGACAAATGTTTGTGTAATGAGCATGATCGTTTTGTTCTGTGTCTGGTTGTAATTTATCTATTTCAAAATATATAAGCCTATGTTTATCAGTTGTATAAGTACGAATAGCACAAGTTCTGTTTAGTTTGGGACTATGTGGCGTTATGTATGTGATAGTTGTGGAATAATATTATTATTTCTAAATATTATGCTCCACTTCAGAAATTCTGTAGGTACCTACGGCAGATACAGGAATAATGTTATCATGCAACGCGATAGTTTTAAAGTGGATATGGATTTTTACATGCTACTTATATACTAATGAGTTTCTAATACGAAAAACTTTTCGATTCAGGCTTACTACGCTCGCTCTCTGCAATGAAAATCCACTTCAGTTTATGTAAAAGCAACGGGCCAGAGTTTGGCCATATTCTCGCTAGATGGCGTTGATCTTAGCTATTTTAGTTTATTTGATTTTTAGCGGGAGCATTATTAAGACAAAGAAATAGTATTTCCTAAAATTGGACATTCCATTGTGTTGAGCTTAGTCAAATTTTTTTGACTAACTTCGAAGTCCACCTAATTATGGCTGTTCATGTAGTGTAGTAGCTCTCATAGCTATCGTTCTAAAGTATAGCGATATATTATGTAGGTACTATAGATAAAGACATACTCCCGATTTCATAAAATTTGAAGTAGAGTAGGTACCTACTTCTCAAAGTCTCAAACTCTACTTTACCTTGAAAATCTGTCAAAATTTGGCGATAAATTAAGGTTTAGGACATTCTTAACTCAAAATACTCATTTCAGAAACATTCACAGAGTCTGTCTAAAAATTCAAACGACTTAGGTAACAGATTTCATTTTACCTATTACTTAGAGTAAAATGAAATCTGGTGTAGTCAACGCTGGTTCGATAAATCAAGGTTGACCTTTTGAATGTCTTATGTTACACAATGCGACATATGCAAGTGTCTTTCTATTGTGTCTCTAATTACGGCATTCGATGAGTTAAGAGGTCTTGATCATTATTTACTAATAAAAGAACCTTATAAAAAGCATCAAATATAAGTATTTTTAAAATGATTAATTATTATACAAAATTCCCAAATCGTTTGACTTTTCAGACAGACTATTCACATAATAAAAAAATGAACCAAAATGTATTGAGTCTAGCGCCATCTATCGAGAACATAGCTAAGTTCTGGCCTGTAACACCTCACACCTCAAAACTGAAGTGCTGAAAAATTTCATTACACTAAAATAACGTTATGAGGACGATCAGCAACGAAAGCCAATTTTGTTCGTTCAGTCATTCATATAAAGAAATATTTTGATAGGTTTCAACAGATTTATAAAAAAGGGCAGGTTCTGAAATTGAATTTATTTTGTGTTTATATTTAAAGTAACACAAACTTCGTCGTTTATTTAGTTGCACCCAAATCCGTTCTGAAATGATTCCGTTCTCAAATGTTTGTGTTGGTGAAGATGTAACAAATAATACCCAGTCGCACATACATACAAACTTTAACGTTTTTAATATTAGTGTGATTATTATACTGCTGTTCTTAAAAACGAAATAACGGGAGCGTTATACCTACAAAATTAAAACTATTGTTCAATTTATTATTGAATTTGGTGTTTCAAATCTCGGAACATGTCGTTGACATAACATACATAATCACCCTTTTAATGTTCCTACTGCTGGGAACATTAAAATGATAGTGAACATTAACTTGTAAATGAGAGCTACTAATATTTTTCTAGTATATAATTTGTTTCAGTCTTTTAATTATCTCAAAGAAAGTGTAGAAACTAGAGTATCGAACAAGGGAATAAAGGTTTCTATATTAACTCCCTGACTGTGCTTGGAAGGTACCTAATTATATAAATCCCCCACTGCATTCGGGATTAAAACATAGCCTTTGTTTTGTTCGGCTCCGCACTTTAAAATACTGCTCTATACCCTAGTCAATCTGCTATTATCTCATAAACTAGGGGCAATACAACAATCTGATATGCTGTATTTACCCACTCTTCACACTGGACCAATACAAAATTGACTATAAAAGATGCCAAATAACCGTGGACTAAAGTACATTGACCTTTTCCTAATGTCTCTGCGTAGGTACCCGAAAAACCAACAATGAATTTTCTTACCATTACTAGATCATGTAAAGGATCACGATACATGTTTATTCAAGACAGCTTTGTCTTTATTTCCGTTTTGGAAAATTTATAATGTCAAAAAATGTAGAAAGGTCAATGACCGTTATTCCACGTTTATATGGGTATTTTACATAGCGTACAATAACTGATACCTTGTGATGTCTATACCTATTTTTATTTAATTTTACAGGAATGGTGGACGACCTCTCGCTTCTCGCTGTACTATCGCCGCTGGAACCGCGTGGTTTACTCCTGGCTGCGCGACCACATCTACCTTCCTCTGGCGCCGTATACGGGACGACCTCTGGCCACCTTCACCGTGTTCTTTGTAAGGAAATAATATACTGGATAATGTTTTATTTTGATCTAGCCCAAGAGTAAAATTTTGAAGATCTTACTGGTAGGTACTGCTTGTGCAAAGCGAGCAATGGATAGCTCGCCGTCCGGTAAGGACTAGACTCGAGTCGGCGGTGCGTTGTATTCCATGTTCGTCTTAAGAGCCGGTTGTAGTCATTGAGCATTTTGTATGAAGGCCGCCCGGGCCTATTTCGATTTCGCGGCCCCGTTATGGCAGTTTTATTTTTATAAAAAAAGCAACAACTTCTTTTTTTATTATTGATAGGCTTGCGTTTGACCACCATCTCACCTGATGGTAAGCGATTATGTGGTCGACGATGGAGCACGCTTGCCTAGAAGTAACCTATTCACTTTTAACTTAAAGACTCCTAAGTTGTAGCTATCAGGAAACACAGACTCCGGCAGGGAATTCCACTCCTTGGCTGTTCTCAAAACGCTTTGTGCGTATGGGTGGGATGTCTACCATGTACCGGTGGCGCAACGCTGTACGTCGTGTGGTCCGATTATGGAACAGATTTGGCAGAATTAGATTGTGCTCACTCCCCGAAATGTAAACGATAGAAAACCGACAGACAAGCAACTCAGCGGCGATGCTCAAAGCTTTGGAGCTTCGACTCTACAAGTGCATCATTGCCGACGATTCTCTTGGCTCGCCTCTCAATCGACTCCAGCGCATCAAGCTGGTATTTTGCAGATCCATCCCAAAGATGACTATTAAAGATTTTTGTATTTGCGAGACACTTTAAAAAAAACAAGCTTAATTATTTTTTGTAACTTTTAAATATTTCCGTGACGTAATCGCGTCGACACACGTTTAAAATCGGAAGGCAGCATAGATATAAGTAAGGATTGATGACACTGCCAGATTCGCGATTTTTTTTATCGAGACAACTAATTTATAATTTAAATGTTCCGTTTCCTTAAATTTTTAAGGAAACGGAACATTTGGAACATTGTCTTGTGGAAGGTTGTTCAGTTTCGTCTACTGAGCAAGCCCTTAAAGTTTGTGGAGGGCTGTCCCTCGCACCTTGTATAGTCAGTTTTAACAATATATTTTTCATAGTGTTTTTTTTTATATTTGTGGATTTCCAGAGGTTTAAAAACTTCAACAAAAGTAGAATCTGGTCTAAAAGAAATGTCCGGTAAATAAACGGGACCCACTGGGGCTGATGCTAGCAAGGCTACAGGATTCGAAAGAGCTTCCGTAGCCTTGGAACCATAGCAACTGAAAGAACAGCGGTGGGTTTCTAGTCAGTAAAAGTCTAACACTCCCACTCGCCCCCCACAGAGTGAGAGGAATTATTTGATCATTTCCCACCTTAAAAGAAACCTATAGACCTATAGCACACTAGCTTTTGCCCGCGACTTCACCTGCGTACTCAAAATATTGCCTATGTCACTCAGGAATATAGCAGCTTTTTATTGTTAAAAAAATTTTAGCAGTCGGACCAGTACTTCCAGATCCTCCTGCAAACAAAAAAAACAAATTAAATTATTAGAGTAGATATTTACCTAGTACTACTACTACTACTAGGTATTAAAGTAGGTAGGTATTTATCTTCCTGCTATGCGATGTAGCATTAATGAATTTCTCAGGATCTTTAGATAGTGTTACTGTGTATATATGAAATACCTAATATGTATGAGCGTGTATAAGTAAATAACACAGATCATTTATCAAACTAATAGATATAAGATCTTGGTCCGGTGTTGGTAATTCGTCTCTAATTGAATGTCGACCTACTTGGACTGCTAATTAGATATTAACGAGGTCACCAGCCGGGCTCGCTTTGTACCTACTTAAACAATTGACAATGGCTATTGTTGGCTGCACTGGGATATCAAGGGGCCTACTATAAAGTGCCGTAGGGTACGCGCAAATCCATCAAGTGTGACAGTGACGAGTATAGACGGTTTTTTAAAGCTGGAACTACATTAGACTGACACACAACTGTAACTCGCCTGATTTGTACATAGAAAGACGTCGCGTGGCGTGGATCTAGTGTAGCTCTACAAGTCTAGTTTCCAGATAAAATGTATGTAGAGCGACGCGCCTAGATCGGCGTGTGTGGCACACGTGTGCGCAGTGTAGTTCTAGCTTTAAGTGAGCCTGTTCCTTCTTTTCCATTGTTCCAAGGCTCCAGGGATCTCTTTCACATCATCCGTGGTCCCAGTAGGCTTCAACCCTGCTGGGCCCTAGCGGTTGCTGACATCTCCTTGAGGCACGCGTGGAACAATAGGCACCGTCGACGATTTGGGCTCGTTCCGGACGGTTACCAAACAGTCGGACGGCAAGCTACGCATTGCTCGCCGTCCGCAAGCCCGCGCCTACATTGGACGCCAGACAGTAGCGAACTCACTAGACCATCAGAGTGCTAGATGACATCGAACAAGGAGTTTATTGTTTGAGGAAAGGAATAAACCATAGACAAAAAGAAACAATGAACGGATTGCCCATATTTTTAGGGTTCCGTATCTCAAAAGGAAAAAACGGAACCCATATAGGATCACTTTGTTTTCCGTCCCTCCGTCTGTCTGTCTGCCTGTCTCTCTGTCAAGACCCTTTATCTCAAGAACGCGTGGAGGTGTCGAGTTGAAATTAAAACCATATACTCAAGTCTGCAGTCTTCAAGCTATGAAAAAATCAAACTTCTAAGTTAACGAATAAAAAAGATAGGGCCATTTATTTCGCAAAAAAAGATCGAAATTCATAGAGTATTTGCCCTTGACCCAGAATCCTAACATTTGGCACAAAGCAAGGTCTTATAGCACTCATGGTGAAATGGCGTCAACGACTATCGCCACCCAGTGCTGGGCACGTCACAATCAATGCGGGAAGTCCCCTCTTTGAGGCGTGGTTGGAAAGACCTCACGGCGTCCTTACCTTCCGCATGACACAGGTCCTCACCGGACATGGTTCGTTCGGGAGTTTCCTGCACCGGATTCGTGCGGAAGTGACGCCCGGGTGTCGCAACTGTGCGGAATGCCCGGAGGACACGGTGGAGCACACATTTGAGGTGTGCCCTGCTTGGGCGGAGCATCGCCGTGCCCTCGTGGTGGCGATCGGCGGCGGAGACCTCTCGCGCCGGGCCTTGGTTGAGGCCACGGTCCGGAGCGAGGAGGAGTGGCAGGCGGTCGCCGACTTCTGCGAAGCAGTAATGCTCGCAACGGAGGAGGCCGAACGCATCAGGCAACGGCGTTATCGCCGCCGCTGCCGCCGCCGGGATTCTGATCCCGATTTCCGGCCACCGTAGGCGCGGGCTTGCGGACAGCAGTGAGCAATGGGTAGCTCGCTGTCCGGCCGTACGGTAACTGTCCGGACCAAGCCCAAGTCGTCGACGTCGCGCACTGTTCCCGCGCGCCTCAAGAAATTGTCAGCAACAGCAGGGACCCAGCCAGGTCGAAGCCTACTGGGGCCAGGGTTATCCAGGCTAAATAAGACACAGTCAAGCTTATATAATATCAAATCAATATAAAATGTCAAAATGAAATTAATTTATTATAAGTAGACAGAGCGTACAATACGTTCTAATTATGAATAGGATCAATTGCCATGTTGTGTGTGACATCACTTCACACTGTCAAATCAAAGAAATTGAGTAGGGTGAACAAAACAAGACATTAAATTTTTTTAATACTGTGTACTTACAAATCGTGAACGAAAAAAATTTAATCAGAATCCATCAATTTTGTTCATCTCTGCGTCACAAGTGTGAAGTGTCTGAATAGTGGCAAATGGAAAAAGAAGGCGAATTGTTCCTAACAATGAAAATAAGAAAAAAAAAAAAAATTTTAACTAATCATGACTTAAAACAATATATCTAGCTGATTTATATTAAACAATAACGATTTAACTTCACCTAGATTTAACTAAGACTTAGTAATATAAAACCAAAAAAAAACACTTAATTTTACGAAACCGTAGTTTTCACTCAACATTTGAAAGATCGAGGTTATTGACTTTCGTATTCTTATTTGGAACGCATCATACAACAATATAGATGGCACGTAAGGCGATTTTTGAGCGAATTTCAAAACAGAGTGGAATTCAAAATAAAATCGCCAGTTCTATTATGTAACAAAAGATGAAGCCAAATTCTTTTCCTTGACGGCCAAAACATAAACAAAGATCCGTGATTCACGTCGGACGCAAACGGGCGGCCGTGCATATGACAAGATAAGAGACTCCCTGCTGAAAAAACAACTGAGCTTTCTTCGTATTATTTCTGACGCTCGAGAACAATGAACGAACCTACGATTAGATAGACGACGTAAACAGTTTTGTCTCGTGAATTAAAGCACTTGTGATGCACGAACAAATCGTTGTCATCAAGTTATTTATTTATTTAATACTTTATGTACACTTCATTAGGTTCAGTTGAAAACCAGCGTCAGACAATTACTTCCTAGTTTTCTTTTTTTTTTGTTTTCTGTATGTCTTAAATTTTTGTTTACAATGTTTTTTTCCGCCAAAATAGGTACTTTTCTTTCTTTCTTTCACACAAGAGTACAGAGGCGAACTTAATGCCTTGGGCACTTTCTTCCAGTCAACCTTTGGGAGATGCAGAGAAAAAGTCGTGGTCCACTGTCTTACCTGTACCTATTTTGTCTGTTTTAGGTATCTTCAATAGCCCATGAACTCGTCCTGGCGTTGTCGTTTGGCTTCTTCTACCCAGTCCTGTTGGTCGAGTTTGGTGTGCTCGGCGTCATAATGGTACCACTCACAGCCACGGCTGGTCGTCGCTTCCCAAGTGCCTTCAACTTACTCATGTGGCTGGGATTCTTTATTGGAAACGGTAATTATACAAGAACTACCTACTTATAAGAAACTAGTTTTTTCTCGCGGCTTCGCTCGTGTACATAAATAACCTATGTCACTCATACAGCAGCTTTCTATCGGTGAAAAAATTTTCGCAATCGGACCAGTACCTACTTTCAGAGATTACCTCCTACAAACAAAAAAACAAACTTTACCTCTTTATAATATTAGTGTAGCTAATATATCGCAAATCAATAAAAGCAGTAACTTTACAAGACAGGAAATAGGTACCTAATGTTAGACTAAAAAGTCGATGATTATGCGCATCCCTAATGGCGTCGCGCATGATCGTCCCCGCACTAGCATCTTTGACATTCGAATATGGAATTACGCGCCCTTTGCACGTTGTTATACTTTTTGATTAGTTTAAAGTTGTAATTAAATGTATTTCATGTTAAAATAACGTTTATCTCTATTAGATTTCAGAAGGGGGATGTTTCTCACGTGCGTAAATAGTGTTTGTGAAGTTCGATCGTAAAAGTATCTACAAAAGTGAATACTTTAGTGAATTGATTTCAATTGTTGAAAAGTCATTGGATGCATCAAATGTGCTTAAAACTGGTTTTTGAGTTCATTGAAGTGGTGTTTATATTGTATACAGTTTCAAATGCGTTTTATTAAATCAAATGTAAACAAAGTGGACAATCTGACAAGTTTCGACGTGTTTGGTTTTGCTGGCGAACGTTTACTTGTTCGAGTTACTTGCTTGCTAATGCTCACTGGAAAGTGGTGTTGCTGGAATCTTGAGTGGCTTACAGAACAGCTTATTTTTTAAATAAATTGGTTTGCATGAAGATCTGGGTGAGATCAGACCATTTAATACTAAGTTGACTTTTGACTGCAAATTAATGAAAGTGGTGTGTTGTGGTTTTATATGGGACACTAATTTTGTTGCAATTACACTTGCATGGCAAAACATCCATAGTGAAGCTTATAATTGCACTGGTTGAGGTGTGAAATTTGAATGATAGACACACTTAAACTTAATTTTAATTTTCTTTGTTTATGAAATTGAAAAGATATTGTTTAAGTTTTGAATTAACTATTGGTGCAGTGGTAGTGGTACTAATTAAGTAAACATACTTTAAATTTACATTTATTAACATGGGCTGTCACAAGAAGTCAGGAAGTAATAACCACATTGGAAAGTTTAGTCCGGGAGCTGCGGAAGAAAAATAGTTCTCACCGGGATAGCTCATTAGAAGTTGTAGGGCATTCTACACTGACTTCATTATATGGGTTGAAATGATTTTATCCCAAAGTTTAAACATCAAACATCTTCAGTTTCAATAGAACATTGGACGGTAATTTGGAAAGTATTTCAAAGATGATTGTGATGAACACACCTTGATTTGTATTTGTAAATTAAACCTTTGTGGTTATGCCTACGGTTGGTATGAGCAACAAGCAGTATATGAGATGAGCTGAAGCAATTGGGAAGGCAAACTTATTAAAGCTTTTCCATTATTTACAAAGAATAAGTTGGCTCAAATAAGAGAACTTGTACATAAGACAAGGTTTCTCACTGGAAACTTATTGAGTTTTATTACAGTAAGCTTGGTATTGGTATTTTATGTCAGCTCAGTGATGATCTAATTACTCAAGCTATTATAGGTATACACTTGGTGATAAACTTCGAGAAGTTGGAGGTTTGTCAGCTTGTTGTCAAGATACCAAATCATTACTAAAATAGTTTTGCTAGTTTTATGTATTCAGACAATGGTATCAAGTAAGGCTAGTACAAATAGAGCAGTCAATTGTTTTACATGTGGTACGGATGGATATAGGATCTTTCTTTGCCACCGCTTAAAGAAAGATATATTAAGTGACTAGCTGGGATATGTTGAGGCAACTGGTTAAAGAAAGAAAATCTAGACAGATTTTATTCTTTTTGCAAAATTAAAGTACAAATTGTAGAAGAGTGTGGGAAATGTTCTAGAGCAGGGTTACCAGATGAAACTGGTGGAAAGATTCAAACAGTTAACTAGTACTAACTAATCAGATTGGAAGTATTTTAAGACCATGTTTATTAACAAGACTCCTACAAGTGCTTTTATTGATTTTGGTTTATCGTCATACAAAAGTCTTAAAAAAAAAATTTCTGTGTGATTAATTGAGTTAATCTGGTAATCAAAGCTTATGATGATATTCTGACTGTGTCACAAGTTACCGCTGCAACATTTTGATTATGGATGACATCCAGAAAGAGAGTTTTACTTTGCAATGTAAAATTATGATTAGTTGTAAAATTTTGATATTTTATTAAGGAAGCACCTTATATTATTGTGGTTAAGACTCTACACATTCTAAAAAGATAAAATAAGTTGTGAGAATAACATTTTAGTTGAAAAACTGAAAGTGAAGAAGGCATGGCAAATATAAAACTTGAAATATTACCAAAGCCTGTGAAAACAAAAAAAAAAGGAGTAAAGATTGTTTAGTAGTGTTTTGACTGCGTGGAACATTGTAAAATTGATAAAGTTGTAAATTATAAACTGTACAGGATATTGTTTCACAAGACAGAGATTGTCTACCAAGTTGCTACTGGGGTTCTGGACCTCACAAAGAAAAAAAAAAATTGAAACCTTACAGGATCACTTTGTTGTTTGTCTGTTTGTTAATAATTAAAACTGTTGAGTATCCTGATAATATGACAACTGGGTGTGGGGAAGTCTTCAACCCCACATAAATCAACTGCTATAGCAGAGCTCCACAGAAAATTCAAGAATTTCAGTCATTCTTGGGTTTAGCAAGTTATTTTTGCGAAGTTTTAAACAAAGATGAACCATTAACTTTGTTGGCAAAAAAAAAAGGGTAGTAGTGCCTTAAGTTGGGTAACAGACCAATGAGATGTTTTGACAGAATTAAAGATTTGTTATGTTAATCACAAGTTACAGCCTGAAATGTGAAACCCAAATTCACAGTGACTGCCAGGTCTCAGTGGTGTATTTTTCCAACATCAAGATGGTGGCGAGTGGAAAGTATGCAATTAGGCAAATGTCGGCTGCTGAAACTATGTATCACAGTTTCGAAGCTGAAGCGCTGGCTGTAGTTTTTAATTATCCAAAAGTTTAAAGTTATGTTTATGTTTATAGTTCGCTGGTGACTTGACCTCCAGGAGTTTGACTTTGATGTTAAGCATAGGCCAGGGAAGGCAATAACGTATGTTGACGCGGTAAGCCGGAATCCGGTATTTGCAAAGTCACATTAAAAAGAAAGGTTTTATAAATTGTTTTCAAAATGGTGATGAAGAGATACTCGAGTAAGAGATTAAAGCAATTAAAATAAGGCAGATGGTCGGCAAAGAGGTTTAAAATGGTAAGAACTGCTTTGTCGAATTATTGAAAGAAACAAGCTTAGTGTTGTTAGCCGCGAAGCGGTTTTGATAATAATGGTATTTTGGAGTTTGTAATGTGTTGCTAAATAAGCTATATTAATTTCAAAGGTTGGTAAAAAGCGTTGGCAAGTATGTGGTCCAATCAATGTATTGGGTGCTAGTTTACTAAAAGCCTACTGGGAAGTGACCAGGAATAAAACATCCTATAGGTACTTTACCCAGGGTGTCGGTTCTATTTGATGTACTATACGCGACCCTTGTGATTCGTTTTGTATAAGTAATGGTAAGACTTACGTTTTCAAAATTATTGATGGTTTTACGAAATTTGTGTGGCTTGAGGTTGTGGCAGGCATGAGTGCCAAAGGTTTTATTGCTGCTCTTAATAAATTAAGCCAAGTGTGGTTTACCGATGTAAATGGCGAGTGATAGACGCACTTCTTTTATTTGAAAAGAATTCAAAAAGTAATGTGATAAACAGAGCACAAAGCATGTGTTAAATGCGATGAGGACGAATGGGCAAGTTGAGCACCATTTTAAGTTGTCTGACCGCTTACATGAGCGATGGTCAGAAAAGGTGAGCTGGTTATCTTCCCAAGGTAAGATGACCATTAGCCAAGGTACTGGGAAACCTCCATTAAAATTTTGAATGAATATTGACTTTCTGTTGAATTTCAGGGTTCATGTGACTTGGTGTTGAGGGCAGAGGCAACAACGAAAGTTTATGAAGGATCAATATGATAAAGGTCGATGTGTAACCAAACCGTTTACTTTTGGTACTTTGGTTATGGAGGAGTGAAAGATTTTATGACGTGGTTGAACCAGTGGTGAATTGGTGCCTCGAATTGCAGGGCCTTACAAAGTTAAAGCTGTGTTGCCTAATGACCATTATGAAGTCACATAGGCCGACAGGGGCAAGAGGGCATTAAAGGTATTGTCGCCCATGACAAGTTGGAACTGTGGCATGCAAGATGTGAGACTACCTACATCCTATGAGGATATTCAATGATTCCTGTGTACTGTGAGGATATGGATATTACGGCTGAACCTTCGAAAATTAAAAAGAAAATTGAAATTGTGAATACCTACTGTCAATATTCATTTGCCGTCAGGGGCTCCTGGTTGTATTTGCCTTGAGGGGCTGCTGGTAATAATAATTGCCGTCTGGGGCTTAAGAATTTATCTGCCTACAGGAGCAAAATGTTGTAACCGCCGTTAGGGGCTGATGGTTACAACAGCTGTAACCGCCGGAAGGGGCTAATGGTTACAAGAGCTGTAACTGCCGTCAGGGGCTGATAGTTACAAGAGCTGTAACTGCCGTCAGGGGCTGATAGTTACAAGAGCTGTAACTGCCGTCAGGGGCTGATAGTTACAAGAGCTGTAACTGCCGTCAGGGGCTGATAGTTACAAGAGCTGTAACTGCCGTCAGGGGCTGATAGTTACAAGAGCTGTAACTGCCGTCAGGGGCTGATAGTTACAAGAGCTGTAACTGCCGTCAGGGGCTGATAGTTACAAGAGCTGTAACCGCCGTCAGGGGCTGATGGTTACAAGAGCTGTAACCGCCGTCAGGGGCTGATGGTTACAAGAGCTGTAACCGCCGTCAGGGGCTGATGGTTACAAGAGCTGTAACCGCCGTCAGGGGCTGATGGTTACAAAAGCTGTAACCGCCGTCAGGGGCTGATGGTTACAAGAGCTGTAACCGCCGTCAGGGGCTGATGGTTACAAGAGCTGTAACCGCCGTCAGGGGCTGAGGGTTACAAGAACTGTAACTGCCGTAAGGGGTTGAGAGTTACTAAGGCTATAACCGCCGTTCGGGGCTGAAGGTTGTAAAACGTTGTAACTGCCGGGTGGGGCTGCGGGTTACAAAAGTACTAATTGCCGTTAATGGTTTATGCACTTGACTGCTTTCAGGTACCTGCCGTCGTGGGCCAAAGGTTCTAACTGCCGAGTGGGGCATGGTATTAAGCTGGTGATTTATTTTGGAAGTAATTGCGTTGAGGAGCTCACCAAAACTGCCGTTACGGGCTGATGATACTAATTGCCGTTAAAGGCTGACGAAATTAATTGCTGCTAGGGGCTTACGCACCTTATTGCCATCAGAACTTATAAGTGTTCATGTCGTAGGGGGCCAGATGTATCGATTGCCGAGTGGAGCAAAGTAATGAACACTGCTGTAATGAGAACGTGGTTTTGTTTTGGGAGTAATTGACTTGAAGGGATTAACAAAATTGCCGTCAGGGCCTGTCATGTAATTACCGTATGGATTCATGAATGCCTTGCGCCTTGTGGGGCCTTTGTTTGCTTTTCAGGGCTCTACCACCTCAACTCTGCCGCAAGGGATCGCTGTGCGAAGATTACAACCGCTGCTTGGGAACGTGTCGCAGGTTGCAGAGAACATTGAAGAATCACAGAATGCATGAGCTGTCGAGAATCCTTCGAGGACGAAGGATGGCAGGACGGCCGAACTGTTAGACTAAAAAGTCGATGATTATGCGCATCCCTAATGGCGTCGCGCATGATCGTCCCCGCACTAGCATCTTTGACATTCGAATATGGAATTACGCGCCCTTTGCACGTTGTTATACTTTTTGATTAGTTTAAAGTTGTAATTAAATGTATTTCATGTTAAAATAACGTTTATCTCTATTACTAATTACCGTACAATATTTAACCAACTTACTTATAGACTATTGGCGCGTTTTTGAATTGAGTATTTTACAGCGTCAACCTAAAGCTAAACGCTACCATTATCAATATAACCAGGCAACACTGGTGGCATTCGGGTTGACGCGCTAGACCAGGGTTCCGCAAAGGGTGCTCCGCGGCACACTAATGTACCGTGGTGAATAGTTGGTGTTGTCCGAAAAAATAACGTTACTATCTCATAAAGTCAAGTCTGTCTACGTAAGAAAGATACAGGTCTATACGACTGGGTTCGAAATTTATTCTCCGATGGCATCAATTTTTGACACTTATCCATCAACGAAAGTGAAGAACTGTTGGAAATGAAAATGGGTCGCACATAAAAATTAAAATTTTCAAAAACTAATCTCTAAAAAAAATATTTTTATTTCATGGTGTACGTCAAAAATTTTCCGTTTTCCTAGATGCACCTTGAATAAAATTTGATATTAATTGAAGTTACACTTTCACACATTGAATTGAATTTTGATTGATTGTTCACTCATTTGTTTTCTTATCGGTCACCACGCTCAAAAAACAAATGAGTGGGGGTGGTAGGTTATATAAGAAAAAAAAAGACAAAGGAAAAAAATACTGCATAAATAAAATAAATAAATAATTATAATTGCATAAGTTGATAAAAATGCAATGCAATAGCTTTACCGCGGCAGTCCCCGAGTGCCACACGTCTTTTTTTATTCGCGTTTCTTTTTAATTTTTATTTTTTTATTTTATGTTATTTATAGTTTAGTTAACATATTTTATTTTATTGTCCTGTGCGAGTCACAAATTAATGTTTTTCTTTCTATTTTTCTGTATTATGAGTCAGTAGATACATGGTTAGTAAATAAAGGTAGATCTATATTATCAGCTTTAAAGTAAAACCTTACTTAAACTGTTTCAGGGATCCTGTGGAGTCTATACCCGATGGAATTCTTTGCTCGTCGGAACTGTCCGCCTTCAGAAAACGATAGTTTCTTCATACCAAAGTCATGGACGTGTCCTGAAGTCATTTTAAAACCCAATTGGACATTCCAGAATCCACTACGCATTTTTTATCCAAATTAAAAATATCATTTAAAAAATAGGTTACGTTCGAGATGAGAGAATGTTGTTTTATATTTTTATAAGTAAAATTATTTTAATACTTAGGAGCCTATTTATTTATTTAATCCGACCTACCAAAAATATATACCGAATTTGCAAATTGAAACGAAATAGCCCACGTTAACGGTTTTCATAATTTCTGGCATTTGATTAACTTTTGTTGAAACCACTGGTAATTGGTTTATAAGGGTTTAAAATTCAAAAATTATAGTTTCAAAATAAAGACAGCTTTTTCTGAAAAGGAAAGTAGTGGTCCTAGAACGTGACGGACAAGTGAAGGACACGGGTGTGGTTTTCGACACGGACGCCAACATAGTACGCAGGAACGTTGGTAGGTACCCAGCGCGCCGACTGATATATAAACATATTTCTTTCTTTTCTTTTATAAGTTAAATGTGTATGTATATGAACGATTAAATAAATAAATAAAACCTTTCACCACCGTACCGCCCACTAGCTCAATACCGCAATGAGAGTTTGTACATAGATCTCAAAATCTCCAATATCCAGCAGTTCATAAAATATAGAATAATATAATAATATAATATTCCACAACTATCACACAACGCCGTCTAGTCCCAAGCTAAGCACAGCTTGTGTTATAGGTACTAGACAACTGATTAACATACTTACATATATATTTCTAAATACATTCATATTATATCATCAGTGATGCGACTTTCTTGCGAATCACTGCATGGAAGCTGTTATTTCGATTCTGAGCAAACATCTCGGGCGCACTACAAAAACGGGGCAGTGTCAACAGCATCCTAAAACATTTTTGTTTAAGATACGTAAGGTATCCAGCGCTCTTTCGGTGTAGCTAACCCACAGACCTCCACATACAGACCCTGACAATATGCCTTCAACAGGGTGATTTTGACCTAGTCCGTACAACGAGAGAATCTAAGGATCATCATGTTACCTTGAACCGCCAGTGCCCTACGTTTCCTTACAATGTCTACATGATCTTTAAGGTCGTCGGTAAGTATATGCATCGAGTATATAAAATGGTAGATTTTAATTATTCTTATACCAATTTAACAAGAAACTATGTTCATGATCAGGGCAATTACCGGCGGCCTAGACCACCTAGACCTATTCGCATTTGTGTACGTTGTATACAAGGCCGTAGAATAGAATAGAATAAACTTTACAAGGCAGTATATTTCTCGCAGACCTTCAGTATTTTCTCTGATAAAGAAAAGAGATATCAACAAACCTTTAGGAGCTCAGCAGTACTACTGTATGATGACAAGCATGGGAAAACTTCTGAAAAGATAACTCTTGGTCCTGAAACTCAAAGGAAAACAGGTGTGGTTTTGGTTAATTAAAGTCTTACCCACCCAGAACGCGGCAGAAGTAATTAAACGATTTTTCACCGAAAAAATATTACGGTAAAGAATTTCAAAAGTCCATTCAGTAGTTTTTGAGTTTAATCATTCCTTCTTCTTCCTGCCCTTATCCCATATTACTTTTTTTTATGGTGAGAAAAAATCATGCATTGACATCCCCCGCTCTTGGGCGGAGCGGAAGATAGTGTCAGACTCTTACTGACTAAAAGACCCACCCCGTTCCTTCTAGCCTTCATACCGGGGCTCGAGCGCCCTTTCGGATAACCCTGGCCCCAGTAGGCTTCGACCCGGTTGGGTCCCTGCTGTTGCTGACAACTCCTTGAGGCACGCGGGAACAGTGCGCGCCGTCGACGACTTGGACTTGGTCCGGACAGTTACCGGACGGCCGTACAGTGAGCTACCCATTGCTCACTGTCCGCAAACCCGCGCCTACGGTGGCCGGAATTCGGGATTAGAATCCCGGCGGCGGCGGCGGCGGCGATAACGCCGTTGCCTGATGCGTTCGGCCTCCTCCTTTGCGAGCATTACTGCTTCGCAGAAGTCGGCGACCGCCTGCCATTCCTCCTCACTCCGGACCATGGCCTCAACCAAGGCCCGGCGCGAGAGGTCTCCGCCGCCGATCGCCCCCACGAGGGCACGGCGATACTCCGCCCATCCCATATTACTTGGGGTCGACGTAACATGATTTTTTTTTTCATTCTGTCCTGTCACCCGTCAAACTATCGTTAACTCCCTTTGAGTCCCTTATCTTTCATATCACTCCTCACACAATCCATCCATCTTTTCTTCGGCCTTCCTCTCCCTCTCCATCCACCTACATTACACTCAGAACTCTTTTGTTGAGTTTAATCATTCCAAACAAAAATAAATACAAACGCACAAAAATACAAATATTTCCTCTTTATAATATTTGTATTAATTAGTAGTTATAGAATTAGGATCGATAAATCTCTACGTCAGAGTTTGTCGGAAGCTTACTGAGTTATTGGCAGCGTGGGGCCCTGTATACCGGTCGGCGCACTGTACGTGTGCGTCCGTGAGGTGCGCGGTGGGACGACAGCAAGATGTGATGTGGTTGCCCTTGTCACAACATTATATAACTTGTGACAGAGATCAGCAGCCTACCAAAACCCTTCTTCGTCATTACCTAATGGTTCGATAATTCTATAAGCTCCATAGAATATATCAAATGTAACAAGTTTCTTATCTCTGTCAGATATTTAAATTTTACGAACAGCTGATGAAATGGAAGTCTCTAATGGGTTTTCAGTACCAAATTAAATTTTATTTGAAACGTTATCTTGTGTGTAAAAGTGAGTTCAGTAGGCAACAATAAAATAAACCTTGTGCAGAAAATAGGCTCGGCAAGAGTTCTTGCGATTGTTATCAGTGTAAAAATTGTGATGTTTTAATGTGTTGTGTTTGTGTCCACAAGTTGTACTAGGTATGTGTTAAACATTTTGAAAAATTTGTTTTTAAATAATTTTAATGGATAAAAAAAAACAACTTTTCTTTAAATTTATACGTAATAAATATTAAACAGGCTAACCCCCAACCCCTCCCGGGTTGACCTATTCTTAATTTTTCTTATTTCGGAAGGAAGGTGTAAAAAACGGTTATGGGAGAGCTGTGGTAGCCACCACAGCTATGCAAACACTCAGCCGAGTGTTAATGGCTCCGTGGCTCCGACTTACGAGTTGTAGGTCACGGGTTCAAATCCTATCAGGCGTATTACTTTGTGTGATTCATTTAATTACCATTGCTCTCAAAACGGTGACGGAAAACATCGTGAGGAAACCGGCATGTCGTAGAACCAAAAATTCTAAGACATGTGACATTCACCAACACGCACTGGGCCCGCGTGGTGGATTACGGCCCATTCCCTCTCCTAGAGAGGAGGCCAGAATCCCAGCAGTGGGAACATTAAAAAAGGCTGGTGATGATGATGATGATGATGATGATGATGTGTATAAAACAAATAAAATTATTTTTACGTAATAAATGAATGGCCCTTTACGTTTGTGGACTATGAGAAAGCCTTTGGTTTAGATCTACGATTTGAAATGCAGAAATATTTGTTCGAAATTCCACCAAATGTCCTGTATCTTCTGTCTGTATCTTCCTGCAGCGGAAAGTAAGATGGAGACGTCAATTCTCCGAAACCGTTCATAGCCACAAAGGCTGGTATCATCTACCATCTACCTTCATCACTCACCTTCGATTTGTCGATGATATAGTAGTCATGTCTGAGACTATGGAGGACCTTAGGTCAATATTTGATAACCTAAGTAAAGCTTCCGAAAAGTCTTAAAATTAACATGGACATACTCCAATCAAAATCGGAACTCTCTCTACACTCGATGATATACCTTTATGATAAGATCACCTCGGACAGACGGTCCAGTTAGGAAGGTCTAGTAACTTCAAGAAAGAGCTGTCAATTGTCGAGACCGACTCGGTTGGGAAATATTTGGCAAGCTGCACGGTATTTTTTTGCACAGATCTATGACCAGTGTATATTGCTAGTGATGACATATGGCACGTGATCGCTCACAATGGACCTCGGCAGAAGGTTTAAAGACAGTCTTCTCATCATCTCCCATTGCCCATAGGGTAGTGGAAAGGGCTATGCTCTGAGTTTTCATGCATGATAGAATATACTTGGCCCACGTAAAATCCAGACTGGACACTGCCGAAGCGATGACATCACACAGCTTTCGTCTGGTTGACAAGCTCTGGACTTTGCGGATGTTTAATATAAGTAAGGTTGCGAATTTGTAGGTATTATGAAACATCTTATTGTGATATTTTTTCCATCGTAATTACCTGGTGACCTGGCCTTACAAACGTATTATTATTGGCTGTATATCCGTGTTGCTATTGTAGTTAAAAATCCACTCTCATTATCGTTACGTTGGCTCTTATATACTAACGTCTTAAAGATTTCACTACATCAAGGAAGGGTAGTCTCTCCCACACTACCAAGTAGAGAACAAACTCACTCTTTGATTAACTAGGTACGTATTGCGTCACACGATTTATAAAGTCATTAAATCAAATGAACCAGGTTCTAGTTAAAACATACTTTTTCAGAATAAGAAATGACGAAAAACGATATTCGCAACCGTCATCTAAAAGTGAAGCAGAATGGAGAAGCGATCCACGAAGAGAAGAAGGAATATGAAGACTTCATAGTAAGAGAGTCTCTTCTGACGACGCTGATCGACTCGTCACTGCACATAAGAGTTATATACCATATTTTCGTCGTCATCCTCCTAGTTCTGATGTGTGACACCTTTATATTTGACCTCCTCGAAAATGGGAAGCAAGTAAACGTTATAAATACTTTAATTATATATTTAATTTAACCTTTCATTTTTTATAATTATAATCTATGATCTGATAGTGAGTGCACGATTACGAGTATATTAAAAAAGTCGTAATGTTGGAACTTGGAACATTAAACTTTTCGATATATCTACTGATTTCCCAAAGTTCTACAAAATAATTAAAAATATTTATTTCGACCTACATGAATTATATCAAATATTTTTTTTATATTCTTTTTTTTCTTCTTTCCTTTGACTTACTTTCTGTTTAGTATATTACTTACTCTAAAACTTTTATTGGGTGTTATACTCGTATAAGCGGTATATTGCGGATGTGTAGTCACGTAATCAGAATGCACGGTATGGATCTAATTAATCTCCTACGATGTTCCTCGAATTCTATTCTATTTGTAGAATCTATAAATTTTAATTTCACTACATACGAGAGATAAAAATAGATACTGCTATTTTTAGACGAGTTGCTAAATATTATATAGTGCTATGACAAGATATTGAACAAATGGTGCAGCAATTTTGTTATGTCGACGCCAAATTATAACATTTTTTACAGCATTGACATGCAAAATCTTCCTTGGTACTTCATAATAATGTAAAATAAATAAAGCCTTTATTGTTGATCTTAATTCAAAAAACAAAAAAGTTTTTTCTGGATGTCTAAGAACTCATTACTACTATCAAAATTTACTAGCTTATATTCTATATAAACTGTTAGATATATATTATTTTATTAACGTTTAACTGATTTTAATTCGGAAAACGGTAGTTACTCCTCAACTTGTCTTCCGACAAAGGCCTCCTCTAATGATCGCCATTCTATTCTATCCATTCCATTCCAGTTCGAGTCCATGTTGGATCTGCTGTTTTCCTAATTTCATCTTTCCATCTCTTAGTTGGTCTTCCTCCGTTCCTTTTACTTAATAGTCTTATCCATTTTTCCTTCTTCTCTCTTGTCATATGTCCTGACTTGACCAAAATAATGTAATCTTATCTTGTCTTTGATGAACCCGGTTGAACTTCTATACCCGGGTTCATCAAATATAATATTATAAATAAGTAGTAATTTATGTTTGTCGAAATAAAGCTTAATTGGTTATTTTTACAGGATAAACATAGGTATATCAGTAGTTGCGGCCGGATTTGGCGACATCAGACGAGGATTTAAGTTATGGGCCTACGAGTTTATTGTTTCAATGTCATTGTACCCTTTGCTTATGGTATATTCATGGATACGATCAATCTCGAGAAAATGTCCAGGTAAGGGTTCATTAATTCTGGCCAGATTTTAGTATTGATCACTTCATGATGTGGCCAACTAAAACTTGCCACATCGTTTAAACGCTAACATTTGATGATATGTCAAAACTCTTCCGACCACCTGTGTACTGCTACTGTCGTTCTGATTAACAGGTACTAATTGCATCTGTAATATAAAAGAACTTTATAAATAACGATTTTTTTTTTTATTCGATGGTAAAAGTCATCTTATGACAACCCCCGCTCTTGGGCGGAGCGGGAGATAGTGTCAGTCTCTTACTGACTAAAAAACCCATCCCGTTCCTTCAAGCCTTCATACCGGGGCTCGAGCGCCCTTTCGGATAACCCTGGCCCCAGTAGGCTTCGACCCGGCTGGGCCCCTGCTGTTGCTGACAACTCCTTTAGACGCGCGGGAACAGCGCGCGCCGTCGACGACTTGGGCTTGGTCCGGACAGTTACCGGACGGCCGGACAGCGAGCTACCCATTGCTCACTGTCCGCAAGCCCGCGCCTACGGTGGCTGGAAATCGGGATCGCAATCCCGGCGGCGGCGAGAGCGCCGTTGCCTGATGCGGTCGGCCTCCTCCTTAGCGAGCATTACTGCTTCGCAGAAGTCGGCGACCGCCTGCCACTCCTCCTCGCTCCGGACCATGGCCTCGACCAAGGCCCGGCGCGAGAGGTCTCCGCCGCCGATCACCCCCACGAGGGCACGGCGATGCTCCGCCCAAGCAGGGCACACCGCGATTGTGTGCTCCACCGTGTCCTCCGGGCGTTCCGCACAGTTATAAATAACGATCAAGTTTAACTTAAAATGAATTTGTACAAATGAAAAATGAAACAATTAGTTCCCCTCTTTAAATCTCATCACCTGAGTAAATTCAGGTACTTGATTGAGTACAATACAATGATAGTCCACAATCAGCTTGAACATGCCATGATCGCAAGGATAAAAGAGTTGAGAAATGGCTAGGGACATAGCGTCCTTAATTTCAGACTGACCCAGGTCCTCACCGGTGTTTCGGGAGTTATTTTCGCATTATGGTTAAATCACTCTATTTCAGTTATTAAATTAACCAAGTCTGACTACTTGGTTAATTTAATAACTGAAATCCACCCTGAAAAAAAAAACATTGTAGAAACAATTTTAAAATCAATTATTATTTAAACTTTTTATGTACAGCATTAATATGTATTTCAGATGTACAGTACCTATATTGATAATAAAAAGTTATATTTTCCAGTGCTACGTCCAACAGTAGTGATGTTAGGTGTCGCCGGTGTTATAGGTTTAGAAGTGGCCGTGGCTGCAGTGCCAGTGTTCGACCTGGGTAGGAAACATCTGGAGCTGGGCTCAACAGCCGTTGTCACATGTGAAATGGTAAGTTATATAAACCAAGCTTTTTCAAACGGATTGCAGTGCAGGTGCGTTTCATTCATTCAGAGTTCTTATTCAAGGGTCTTCAATTTTACATTTTTATGTTATCTCGAGATAAATATTTTTGCATAAAACGAATTAATACGAGTAGTACAATAACAAGCGGACAGAGTCCCGGCTGCATCAAACTACGCTGGCGTGTTTCAGTGCTTCAGATGACGAACGAGGGGGTTACCACCTCAATGTTCTCTTCTCTGAGCAGGTTCGAACCTCTCACGATTCCGCTCGACATCCTCCTTCTGGACCATCAAGATTTCACAAAAGAAAGCTTATTTCTCGCCAGTTATACATCTCTACCAGCAAAGCCCTGACTATTTTATGGTGCCAATGTGCCATAAAGTCTAAATAAACAAAGCCCATACAACTGTTCTCACAGGTAGGTCTCGCCCGATCCTGGCGCCAAGATCCGTTGCTCAAAAGACCATGTATGGCACTCTTCCACTGTGTGCTGTGCATAAACAAGGTCACCGTTGCGGTGGTGACAATTTGCTGTCGCTCTCGTCTGCGTAGGGTCTCATTGATTGTGAAACGTTGCTGCCGTTTTATTAAGTATTTCTAAAAAAAGTATTTTTTTATATTAGAAGAATATTAAACAGTATTTTCGAAAAATGAACAGTATTTTTTGTTTAATTCATAAATACATATTTTTAGAGTTTTTCGCACAACTAAGTTTACAGTCTTTTTTAGGGTTCCGTAGCCAAATGGCAAAAAACGGAACCCTTATAGATTCGTCATGTCTGTCTGTCTGTCTGTCTGTCTGTCTGTCTGTCTGTCTGTCCGTCCGTATGTCACAGCCACTTTTTTCCCAAACTATAAGAGCTATAGTGTTGAAACTTTAAAAGTAGATGTATTCTGTGAACCGCATTAAGATTTTCACACAAAAATAGAAAAAAAGCGATAAATTTTGGGGGTCCCCATACTTAGAACTGAAACTTAAAAATTTTTTTTTCATCAAACCCATACGTGTGGGGTATCTATGGATAGGTCTTCAAAAATGATACTGAGGTTTCTAATATCATTTTTTTCTAAACTGAATAGTTTGAGCGAGAGACACTTCCAAAGTGGTAAAATGTGTGTCCCCCCCCCCTCTAACTTCTAAAATAAGAGAATGATAAAACTAAAAAAAATATATGATGTACATTACTATAAAAACTACCAACGAAAATTGGTTTGAACGAAATCTAGTAAGTAGTATTTTTTTAATGCGTCATAAATCGAAAAAAATACACTATTATTAAAACATCGATCAAAGTTACAACACATTACAAGAACTTTTATATTATGTTACTTGCTGCTACGGAACCCTTCATGGGCGAGTCCGACTCGCACTTGGCCGGTTTTTTAAAAACATCACACGCCTCATCACAATTGTCTATAACAAAATTTAAACTAAACGAGGAGCTCATTCGATTTTTTCTGAAACTCTATTATTGAGAACGTTTTTCTTTCTTTTTCTTTATTTGATAAAAAAAAAAAATGTGAGCGTCTGAGTCTAACACGAGTAATGTGTGTAGTGTTGTTAGTTATCCTTTTGATGCTGAAAAAAGAATTTCGTATACTTTATTTTTGTTCAACAGTAAAAAGTATAATTTAGTGAGAAACAGTATAATACTGTTTTTAACAGTATAGTTGGCAACCCTAGCCTTAAGCCATACTGGCTACTGGTCGGAACCAACTCGCGACAGACACCCAATAAAACGTCGTCGAGTAGGCAAATAAGTCATTAAAGAATACATAATACTTTAATTGTTGTACCGAACTGCTGTGCTTCAGAAAGAGATTTATCCTCTTTCGGTTTTCTAATACCTTGTGTCTTTTGTTCCAGTTCCGTTTCATGATGAAAATCATGGCCATTGCTTCAGCTTGTGGGCCACGCTGTCTAAACGGGACACCGTTACCTACCTTCAAACAGTTCGTCTATTTCATGTTTGCGCCAACCCTCATCTACAGAGATCAATATCCTAGGTAATTTAACTAGATACCCGTTACCCGCAAAACTTTACGTCTACTTTATGTGTCATTTCAATGAGCAATTAGCGTAAAACTATATTTTATTCTGGTTAAAATATTCAGAAAATTGTGATTGTAAATGTACTTTGAGCGACGAATTAATTCGCAATAGGAAAATGAATAAAAATAAACCTATTATTTCAATCAATTATATCTCGCTGTGCAATTAGTATCAATTATTTTTCAGTACACCTACTTGAAAACCCGCTCTTAACTATATTGAAAAAAGTCCTTTTATAAACGTACTTTGTTACTGCCCTTGGCTCCATACCACACTCGCCTACGGCTCGCGCGAAATCCACCTCGGTCGCAACTTTCTTACTGCACTTGTTTCAAAATGTACTGTTTTATGCAAACAGAACAGAGAAGATCCGGTGGAGCATCGTAGTGTTCCATTTGCTGGAGGTGGCGGCAGTTATATTCTACAACGCTCTTCTTTGGGAGCGATTCATTATACCTTACTGGTCTGATTACGGAAAGGAAAAAACGGTAAGATAATCCCTCTCTATATTACAGTAACCGTTTCATGGGATAATATAAATACTTACCTAATTTTGTTTGGATGTAAGTTCTTGTGGTTGTCGAGATTAAGCCAGTCCAGCTCCTTTAATTTTTAAGTAGTTTTCATCGCTGTCTCAATACTAAAATAATAAATCGTTGTTCTGTTTTTGTTCCTTGGATTCCATGTGTCACAATAGTTTCCCACCAAAAGCGGGCTGTCCTTGGGCGCACTTGCCTGCAATCGACGATAATACCTGTGCATAGCGCGCACAAGTATTATCGTTGGTTGGTACCACGTTCCATTAAGTGTCTAAGGGGCCTCTGCAGGTTAGTTTCGGCTCTTCGTACGCCTTCCAAAGGTCCTGAGATAAATTAATACATAAAAAACGAACTACCTAAGACTAAATTAAAAGTTTACCACTGTTTCTAGTCTGATATTGTTATTATAATAGTAATAAGATTTAAATTCATTTGGCATGAGACGCTAGAATATGAAGGAGAGGACCTTATTATAAAAGAAAACATCTATGTACCAAGTACCAATGAAAACAACTGCCATCCTGCATAGGTGGAGGCTGGCGAGGTGATCCGCGGCATGTTCGCGTGCGTGCTACCAGGGGTGATCTCGGTCCTGTGCGGTGTTTACTGCATACTGCACGCCTGGCTCAACGCCTGCTCCGAGATGCTCAAGTTTGGAGACCGGCTATTCTATGAGGTACCTATCTAGTTATCTAAGTTTTATACCAACCATACTCACAATACTTTTAAATATTGGCTTATACTGGGTGTTACCTGTCTGGTTCAATGCTCAGTCTGAGATGCTCAAGTTTTGGGACAGGGTGTTCTATGAGATAAGCTTTTTTAAACCTAAAGATCGGCGTTGGCTCGCTTCTCAATTGACTCAAGTGCATCAAGCTAGTTGTCTAGCAGATCTATCGAACTTGTGCTTGATAAAATTTGAACAACTGTTCCGAGTATTACCTCACTATTGCTAGGATTCCCAACATTTTTGTGGTCAACTGAGTATTTAGGACACTGAACCAATACAAAATGAAAAAGGACTACTAGGTAACATGCCGCAAAATGACTTTTGCCTTAGGTATATTACGTACATCATTTTTATCTGTTTTACAGGACTGGTGGACGGCATCCTGCTTCTCACAGTACTTTCGCCGCTGGAACCGCGTGGTTCACTCCTGGCTCCGCGACCACATCTACCTTCCTCTGGCGCCGTATACGGGACGACCTCTGGCCACCTTCGCCGTCTTTTTTGTAAGGAATAAAGTATCCGTCATTTTACAAATTAAAAAAAAAGTTTAAGTATAAGAGTCAAGTGGTCATGTGAAGAGGAGGGATGAAGCGCATATTACTAAGAGAGTTCTGAGTATACATGTAGATGGATGGAGAGGGAGAGGAAGTCCGAAAAAAAAATTGATAGATTGTGGGAAAAGTGATATGAAAGAAAAGGGAGTTAGTAATAGTTTGACGGGTGACAGGACAGACTGGCAGAGGAAAACGTGTTGCGCTGACCCCAAGTAATATGGGATAAGGGCAGGAAGAAGAAGAAGAAGTCAAGTCAAAATCAGTTCAAGTCCTCCTTAGACATCAAGCCCCTTTGCTACAAGATCTTGCTCAAACCTAGACATACGGAACGAACTATGGGGTTCAGCTTGTTCAGCATTTCGTTGGGGTTGTATGCAGAGGCTGCATAATTGCCTAAAACTCCAACACGTCGGCGTCGTGGCTCTTAAGTTGAGGGTCTTTGACATACCAACACGCACAATTTGAAAATATTTAAAGACAATCAAGACAAAGATCAGATCATGCTCTAAAAATGGAGTACGGCTTGCAATCCATCCAAACTAACTGGCAGTGCAGTTGACCATTTCGTAATAAAGTCTGAAAAGGCGGCGGCATATTTTGAAAATAGACCACTGTATATTTCAATGTAAAGATTATCCCAAGAAGGATTATGTTTTGAAAGCTTATACATATTACTTTATATCATTTGCTCTTAGTCTAACGACCGATTCAAAGGCTTTGAAAATCCTTTTACACGACGCCGACGTAATTAATAATAATAATAATAATATTTTATTAGCCCAAAATAACAATTTTGACACAAAAGTTAGGTAATTAAAAATAAAGAAAAAACTGTACTACACTGGTCAAAATAAACATTTGAACCCTGCCTCCTAAACTAGGAAGATCCTGTATCTTAGGAGGCAGTGTCTTCGCATATTTATGGTGAAACAAAAAAATTAAGAGCTTATCGTTTGTTTATCTAACGATTCTTCTACGCCGACGTAATTAAACAGTTATGGTATCTTGTAAATGAAGGGAATTGCGATGAGCTAATTGTTGAAAATATTAATTTGGGGAGATTTTGCTCAACGGTCAAGATACTTGTGACATTTACCCATTGTTTTATAAAATTAAAAGTCCGACTCTCCCTCTCGCTCCACCCAGAGTGGAAAACAGCCATTGTTTTACCTATAGCTATGTTGTTGTCTATTTTAGGTGTCTTCAGTAGCCCACGAAGTTATCATGACGCTGGCGTGTGGCTTCTTCTACCCAGTTCTTTTGGTACAATTTGGTGTGCTCGGAGTCATATTGATGCCACTTACTGCCACGGCTGGTCGTCGCTTCCCAAATGCTTTCAACTTACTCCTGTGGCTGGGTTTCTTCATTGGAAACGGTAATTATCAATGACTTATGTTTACCTGTTAAATGCACAGGACATAGCACTTAGGTCTAATTATTATATTGAGTAGCAATAAATCGATTAAGGGAAACGTTCATCTAGGTACCTATTCATTTAAAGATTACATAACAGAAACATAATATTTTCACTTTTGGACGGTACAACCCCATCATAGGCCAAAGACAATTTTTTTTTTTTTTGACATAAATCCACATTCATAATATATATTAACATTTTAAGATGATTAAATAAAAAAAAAACAAACTTAAACACATTAGCGATTATTCTTTATTCCTATTATGTATCGACTAGTTCGTATCGATCTTTAGTTAGAGTACCTAATAAAATTATGTTTCAGGTATCCTGTGGAGTCTATACCCGATGGAATACTTCGCCCGTCGAAACTGTCCGCCTTCAGAAAACGATAGTTTCTTCATACCAAAGTCATGGACGTGTCCCGAAATCATTTTGAAACCAAATTGGACTTTTCAAAATCCACTTCGCATTTTTTAATCAATAATTTCAAAAATACGTTACAAGATGAGACATTCTCTATTTTATATTTTTAAGTAAAGTATTTAAAATAACTAGGTGCGTGTACATTATTTACCTATTAATTATCCGACGTACCGAAGAAAAGCACCAAATTGGCGTATTGAAACGAAATATTTCCTCATTTCTGGCTCACGGTTAGCAATTGACCATGGGCCTTACCATGACGTGTCGTAATGTCAGTTATGCGAGCGCGACAGATGAATGGAGCTTTACACCATCTCTTTAACAATTTAATTTAGGTCGTAAAAGAGCTCGTGGTAGGGCCTCAGATCTTAAAATTAAAGTTTCGAAACTAAGACCGCAATATTATTGACCTGTTTTCCTGTTTATAGCCGAACGTCACGCATTGGAGAAAACTAAAAAAATCAAGCCCTCAAAGGATACATTAATTTCAAAATACAAATATTTTCAAAATTTATTTTATTGACATTTTAATGATGTCTCGTAAAAACTTTTCAGAATTAAATGCATTCGACTTAAACACTCAATCGATACAGCCAAAAGTGTGTGTGGCCTTGGACGACCGAGCATGGCAGCAAGCCACGCCAAGTATAAGTTTACCAGCTTTCCTCTCCTCGGTACCTACACAATATTGAAAAATTACCCAGGAATATTTTATCTTTCTCACTGGTTGATGATGAGTTGAGGTGCTTATCCGATGCGTTAAACTCTTGGAAAATAGCTTCTCTCAACACGGATTTGCCCGACAACCTGTCCTTGGAGAGACGTGGGATGTACTGCTCTGCAGTATCGTACGTAACAACCTAATGAACACGTCGTCATGCTTATCAATTATCCGACTTGAGCGTGCGCGTGTGCTAGCTGTAGGGAACGGGAGTCGTGTTTGTGCCTTCAGGCAATCTCGTCGTCCACCATAGGCTAATGGATGACGCCTCGTTTCGGCTCGCAGTCTGTTCGCTTCGGCATACCTTGCGTTGCTTTACATCGGTGCCACCATGGCGAAGCTGTCGACCGCCTCGGACACCATGACATGTCCTGCTGCAGGAGCGCAGGCCGCGTGGCACGGCCCGCTGACATCAACGACATTATAGAAGTGACCTGATGGCATACCATCAGGTCATGTTTGTTACAAACGTCATAACGTTTGTGCCGTGGATGGTCGGTAGGCGTCTGATGTGGGGTGCCTGTGTCGACACCCTTGCGCCATTCCATGTTCCTAAGTACAGCGAGTTGGGCACGGCACAATCATGGCGGTAAGTCCCCTCTTTGAGGCGTGGCTGGAAAGACCTCACGGCGTCCTTACCTTCCGCATGACGCAGGTCCTTACCAGACATGGTTCGTTCAGGAGTTTCCTGCACCGGATTCGTGCGGAAGTGACGCCCGGGTGTCGCCACTGTGCGGAATGCCCGGAGGACACGGTGGAGCACACAGTCGAGGTGTGCTTGGGCGGAGCATCGCCGTGCCCATGTGGGGGCGATCGGCGGTGGAGACCTCTCGCGCCGGGCCTTGGTTGAGGCCATGGTCCGGAGCGAGGAGGAGTGGCAGGCGGTCGCCGACTTCTACGAAGCAGTAATGCTCGCAAAGGAGGAGGCCGAACGCATCAGGCAACGACGTTATCGCTGCCGCCGCCGCCGCCGGGATTCTGATCCCGATTTCCGGCCACCGTAGGCGCGGACTTGCGGACAGTGAGCAATGGGTAGCTCGCTGTCCGGCCGTCCGGTAACTGTCCGGACCAAGCCCAAGTCGTCGACGGCGCGCGCTGTTCCCGCGCGCCTCAAGGAGTTGTCAGCAACAGCAGGGACCCAGCCGGGTCGAAGCCTACTGGGGCCAGGGTTATCCGAAAGGGCGCTCGAGCCCCGGTATGAAGGCTAGAAGGAACGGGGTGGGTCTTTTAGTCAGTAAGAGTCTGACACTATCTCCCGCTCCGCCCAAGAGCGGGGGATGTGATGATGGGGGATGAACAATGCATGATTTGTTCCCACCATAAAAAAAAAAAGAAAAATGTACAGCGAGTTGTGTCTGCGCTGTCGCTGTAGCCGCTAAGACCTTTAAACGGCGCAAATACCGTAACCTTATTAGAAAATACACTACAAAGAAATGAATAAACGGGGGCTCACCAGCGACATAGGGATCGACGTGCGCCCAGCCTTATATGATAAATGTAATAAAATGCGGCGGGGAGAGCACGCACACTTTTCTGCACGAGTGCGGATAACAGTCTATTGCGGGCCTAAAAGCGATGGGATAAGAGCAGGTTTTCGAGTACCTAAGTGTAATGAAAAGTAAATGTTCTTTGACATTAAATAAATGAGAGTAAGGCCCCAAAGCTGTCGGTAGCGGTAGGTACCATAATTTGTTGTCTATTTTAGGTGGCTTCAATAGCCTATAAAGTCATCCTGGCGTTGTCATTAGCCTTCATATACCGTCTGCTGTTGTTATAGTTTGGTGTGCTCGATGTCATAATGGTGCCAATCACAGCAACAGCAGGTAATCGATTCTTAAATGCCTTCAACGCTTATGCGGCTGGTCTTGATAGGAAACTTCAAAATTACATATGAGGAAAATAATGGAAATCACTGTAAGCAGTAATTATATAGGGAAGGAAATAGGTGAATTTTATTATACGAATTTAAACCGCAATACAATACTAACCGACTTTGACACTAAGCATGATTTGGCCGATTTGTTAGTCATTTGTCGCCCTAAGTCAGACACTAACCCACACAATGCCTGTTTCAAAAGGATTACGTAGTCAATTTAAGCTGGTCATAATACAATACGCTGTTAAAAACATTATTTGATCTCTAATAAGCAAATATTTGGCGCCGCGCCGCAGGATTCAAGCGAATTTGTTTTAGGTGATCAGGCAGAAATGACCATAATGTTATGTAGACTTTTTAAATATGCAAGAAATTAAAACGTAGCGTGGGTTTGCGAACGACGAGTAATGGGTAGCTAACCGTCCGACGGTCCAGTAACTGTCCGGACCAAGCCCAAGTCGTCGATGGCGTGCACTATTCCCGCGCGCCTCAAGGAGTTGTCAGCAACAGCAGGGGCCCAGCCGGGTCGAAGCCTACTGGGGCCAGGGTTATCCGAAAGGGCGCTCGAGCCCCGGTATGAAGGCTTGAAGGAACGGGATGACGAATCGTTGATGACGCGTAGTGTTCCACGCGCAACTCAAAAAGATGTCACTATAACCATGCTCGGCAGCAGTGCCGATGTCCGCTGCAGCCGCAGGGAATTTCTGAAAAGGAAGCCTGCGGTCGCAGACCCCTAGGGTAACTAAAGGATGCAGGTGTGGTTTTAGGCGATTATCACACTGCCATGCAAGCAAGAAAAAAAAAATTAAAATATTCGCAGAACTAAGGTTAGATACCGATATAGCACGAAGAATTTCCAAACTTAAATGGCAATAGGCAGGGCACATTGTTCGCAGAACATATGGCCGAAAGGTTCTGGAGTGGCGACTGCGTACCGGAAGACGCAGCGTTGGAAGACCTGCAAGGTGGACCGATGACCTGGTGAAGGTTGCGGGAAATCGATGGATGCGAGACTCACAGGATCGTTCATTGTGGCGAGACTTGGGCGAAGCCTATGTCCAACAGTGGACGTGTTTCGGCTGATATGATGACGATGTTGATGATGAGCGTATCTACCTACTTAAACTGATATTGATTACGTTCCGTTAAACTTCGACTTCGAAGGTACTAGTAACGTAACATAATTATTGATAGTTGGAAAAATAATATTAATGTATAAGTGGGCCTACCAGACGCACAAGCTTCACTAAAGTTTTGCTTATGCATGCAGGCCGGTTTGGGCACGGAACACAGTGTAAACATAGATATCTAACGCTAGTATAAGTTTTACTAATCACGTGAAAGTTAAGGAATCCCAATTCACTAACATTTATTAGCTTCGTCAGCAAATACGATGTTTGAAATTAGATGCATTTCTCTCGGGTATTTTCCATAACACTATTTCATTAAGATTTATCTAGGACGTGCGTCATAGTTGGTCATAGTCGATCACGTCAAACGTTGTACCATGCTAGCAATTAAATTAGTATACTTGCCTACAAGATTTTTAGTTAATGCGAAACCAGAATATAGTTTATTCAGAATCAGTAACTGAATGGCTTCCAATAGTTTTTACACCATGTTATATTTTTCCCAAAAATATTTAAAAAGGACAAGTTGGACACCACGGACACTAAGTAAGTACAACACAAGTCATAGCGGCTATTAGGCGCCTACAAACAGCCGGGTGCAAGTGTAAAATAACCCCTCATTCTCATAGATGGCCCGGTGACTATGTATTTTTGCTGACATAACAAGTTTATAACTTAGTGATTTTTCATGATACAGTTATGAAATTTTGTACATAGATTCTTTACATATAAATACTAGACACGTGTTTCGAGTTTCGCATATAATTATAGGATCACTTTGTTATCCTTCCGTCCGTCTGTCTGTCAAGACCCTTAATCTCGAGAACGCGTGGAGGTATCGAGTTGAAATTAAAATCATATATTCAGGTCTGCGGTCCCTTCACTCTGAAGGTCTTATAGCACAAATATAGGAATAAATCTGAAAACAATAAATATTTTGTTACATACGTCACAAAAAAAAATTGCAATTAGGAAAAATCTTCGAGACTCCATTCGGGAATTGTAGTATGCACGGAACCCTCAGTGCGCGTATTTTTTTTTTAATTTCAAATTACAAATTATAATAGGTAAGTACATAATTAAGTACTTACATAAAAGTCTATCAAGTCTCAAAAGTCATCAAGGTCTTTTGTGCGAGATTTGGGCCGAAGGCTCGGTGAGGCAACGGGTGACTCCCGGTCCAGGTCGTTCTTGGTGCAAAGAATGGCCATCGCTATTCAGCGAGGTAATGCGGCGAGTGTTATGGGCACCTTTGCACCGGGAACGATCAGGGGCGGGTTATTTATTGACATTTGACGTTTTAATTTAAATTGTATCTATGACATTGTGTATTTAATTTACTTTTGAAAAATAAATAATTTTCTAAATTTAATATATTTATTACTTACATAAAATATAATATACTTATATATAAAATCAAAAATATTTTACCTATGTTCAAAATGAGAGAACGTTATTATATATTTTCGTAAATACTTAAAAAAATTTAGTAAATAAGTGTCTCTACCCATTTATTTTTATTTACCCGACCTACTGAAAAGTTATAATGAATTTGCGTTTGGTAAATATTCTCATAAATACTTAATCGAAACGTAATTTATGAGAATAGTTCAATTTACCGAAGACGCAAAATTGTTGGCCTCTGAGGTGGGGCGATTTCCTGTTTATTGCCAAGCATCACGCGTAGTCAAAAGCCCAGAAGTGTAAGCAATTAGTATTTGATTAATTAAGTAATTTACCTAATATAAAAGATGCTTTCATTTAAAAATATAAATGTTTTCAAAATCATTTTATTGAATATAAAAAATATTAAAATACAATAAAATTTGACGTCATATAGTAATCAAGTAAATAATCATCGCGTTTGTTATGTAATTGGAACCATTAGTTAGTAGATAATAATCATTTGAAAAGGTACATACAGAAACAAAATTAACCTACGCGCAATAAAATCGATTCTATGGCCACAGTGTATCTTAAATAATAACATAAACCAAAATATATCTTGAATTAAATTCTTATCTTGCTAAACTGAGTATCTTTATAAGAAATAAATACATAACACTTTACTAGCACTATGGAAATGAGTGTAGATGGGCAAAACAGGAATGTAGCCAGGTAAACCTATTGAAGCTATTATTACAAGTATATATCATCACATTTAAGGAGGGAATCTAAAACAAACAGTATTCAATTGACCTAAACAATTTGTATTTATGTAAATACAGTAAAAATATTACGAACAACACCTTCAGCTTATCTCCCCCAGACCAGTCACATTTCCATAGATAAGCACCGTGTCAGCAGGACACACACGGCACACCCATCTTCTGTTATTTGCACTTCAATCAAACCGCATTGGCATCTCTTCACAGCCCTCTTACCGACTATTAAAAGCACTACAAATATAACGATAGTACACTTAACATAAAATAAATCTAATCATTGTATATGGAACACCTACTTTTTATGAAATTAATGTCAAAATTTGCAACTACATAGATTAAAAAACAGTGCCAATTTGTGTACTTTTAAATAGAACTAGATTTATGACACGTAAAGCTTTAAATATTTTAGATCCAAAGGTAACATTTTGAGCAAAGTCCATGTAATGTGCAAAATATCAGACTTTTTGTAACAGTATATAAATGTAATATGTATGTCAAAATTTTCAATGTTTTAATAAATACATGGCAGTGTGGGGACTTTGCTTATAACAATGTATAAATCTTTGTTTAAACAGCAGGAGTTCGATCCAGTTCCTTGAATAATGACGACGACATTCTGCAACAGATAGCATAAACAAATAATTATAGCAAACAGAATCACTTTGCGAGATATCAGCAAATGTGCATGTGGCCAACATTTAGATAAGCTATTTCCCATTAGTAATGATGTTGAAACAATTGCCATTATTATAATGAATGAATTTCAATGGCCACTGTCTGGGAAAAGGTTTATTAATATTAAAGCTATCCTGTATGTGTCAGCATTAGGTAGGTATGTAGAATATAGATGTCCCACAGGCTTCAGCATAAATCTATATTTTATATTATAAAGTTAAAGAGTTTGTTTTTTTTAACATGCTAATCTCAGAAACCACTGGTTTGAATTTAAAAATTCTTTTAGTGATGGATAGCCCATTTATCCATATAGGCTAAATGCTATATAACATCATGCCATAACAAATAGGATCAAAACAGTATCCAAAGACACAGGTGAAACCGCAGGAGACCGCCTGTAAAGCATAAGTTATTGCTACACAATAAAGTAATTACTCACTTGCTTATCATATGCTGATATATGTAGGATGGAATTATTGTGATGTTTACAACAGAGGGACTGGCTTCAATAACTCTAGATATTTCCTTATCTTTCATGCCCACAACGTTTATAGTGTTGATTTCTAGTATCTGGTGATCAGTCAATAAGCCGTTACGTGCAGCGGAAGAATCCTTTACCAAGCCAACAATCTTGCCATCTTTGAATTGAAATCCAACATGGCCAAGAGAATCCTTATGGAGGGTAATTGTCCTCTCAAATGGTCTGAAAATAGAATGAAAAGAGTCACTTCATCTGTTCAAGTAAATTACAATGGAAAAACTAATATGTATTTTGTTATAATTACTCAATTAAAGCAAAAAAAAAAACATTATTATTCAAAAATACCTATTTTAAAATTCATACCTATCACGAACAGCCATAGAAATGCCATTAGCAGGAGACTTCTTCAGCAATCCATGACATTGGTCCATTGTCATTCCAGCAAGAGCTATATTGTTAATTTCCAGAATTTGGTCTCCAAATCTGAGGCCGGCAAGTGCAGCAGGGCTGTTAGCAGCAACATAGCACACAAAAACTCCATTGTTGACCGAATGCAGCCTTACACCACACTTCCCATCTTTGTCTTTACACAGTATAACGGGTCTTATAGCCCCAGTAACCGTAGCCTTTGCCAAAGTTGTTGATTGAGACGACAAAGGTGCTATCAGGTTACTTACAGTTCCGCGTGGTTGAACCTGTTGGTATTAACAAAAAGACCTGTATTTTGTACATATTAATAACAGGCAGCCATAAAATACACATAAGTGTGTTAGTTTTCTAAACTTTCTCAACTATTGCACAACAAAAAGGTAGGTACTCTAAAAAAAATCTGAAATGCTTGATCATGGAAAATTATGCTTCAATATGTCCCCTAGGTCCTAAGGATAGACAAGTATAAAGAAGTAGGTTCTTTAGTTCATTATTGTGGGTCCGCCCATAACGACGCACTATCGACCTTACTTGTTAAGCTATTTTTATTTGAGATAATGAAAGATAGACAAAACTTACTGTCTGAAGTTGATATTCTGGCATGTTCAACGCAATAACATCACTAGATAATTCAAGACCCATATAATCTCCCAGCGCAGGATACATATTATGAGCCGAAGGGGCGCTGGCTGGCATGGGAGCAGCAGGTGGAAGGCTGTACATTGGCGCCGCCTGCTGATGAGCCATTTGAGCTCTCACCATCGTATCCACTTTCATGTCCTCTAAGGATGGGTACAAAGACATCTTGTTTAGCGAAAATAACACTTTTTAATCAACAAAATGAGACCCGTCAATCGTTATTTCGACGACCGCGTTGACACTATTTCTGTGACTAATTGGAAACACAATGAATCATAACAAAAAAACCAATTGATAAAATTAAAACCCGTAGAGATGTGCCTCAAAAAAGGATGCACGCATGATTAATCTATCGTACAATTATTGAACAATATCGATTGAAGAGTCTCGTATGACTGGCGATACTACGAAATTCCAGTTACTAAATGATCACGAAATAGCTTCAAAAAGTCATAATGATATATCAGTTGTTTCTAATTTAATCTCAATTTGATATTGGTTTGAATTTGGACCCATTTTCGAATTGACTAGAAATTGATTAATATCGAACGGATTACCTCAATATTAGTCGATTTCTGAAGGTTTTTGCTGCTTTTTTTATAATAGTGGACGAATAATAGTGGACGAACGTCATTTGTACGCAGCTGTCAAGTGTCAGTGTCACTACTAAATAATGTCAGTGTCAAAAAAAAAATATCAATGGTTGATTGTGTGTGTTATGTATTGAGTTAATGTTAATTAATGATTTTTTTTATTAAATAAGGAATAAATGAAGTTATTACAAAATAAACTAGTTATCTTAAGTGTATCTGAACTATGGATGCGGTTAACAGCAAGCGTACTCCAAGGTAGAGTTTTATTTCAACCTATCCAAAATTAAAAACATTGTTTACTTTTACAAAATAATTTTATGAAACAACAATAAATCGTCACTTTTCAGCCGTTGCCGAGAATGGGAACGGGCTAGACGTAATAAATTCAACGAGGCTATAAGTAAACTTGGTGATATAGTCAAGTCAATACAGAAGAGTAATAGCCCATCAGAAGATGGTGAAGATGTGCAGTATCCGAAAATTGAAATCATCCAAAAAGCCATAATATATCTAAATAACTATGTTCAAGAGAAAACACATTGGAGTAAGTTGATGATGCAAAAATGATCTTAGTAAAATAATTTTTACCTAATTATTACATCTCAGTACTTACAGTAGCCATGAAGTATGTATTGATGAACAAACATAAGATAGGTTCGTAGAGTTTTATAGGGTTTGGCTTCCCCATGTGTAAGATTATCATTGACATATGAAATGCCAATTTTTGGATCATGATGTGGGCATCATGATCCAAAAATTGGCATTTCATTCAATTCAATGGATATTAGCCGCAGGTATATAGGAGATAACTGTGATATTCATATCGTTGCGACTTTAAGACCTCTTATGTGTAAAATTCCATTTTATGAAAAAATCGATAAAAACCGAAAACATAATGAAACCAACTACAACAAAAAATATAGGTATCAATCAGCCTTCTGATATTTTGATTTTAATTTTTCTATTGTTAGTTGAAATTAAGAGTAGTATGATAGTGAAGAAAAAAACAGTTTCAGTTAACACATAAGATATTTTTAGCAGCAACATTTTATTAGGAAGCTCATTGTTCTTGTCATTGGTAAACAAACGATGATTCAAAATGTCAAAAGGCTGGCATAAAAAGTAAATTTGCCAAAAGTGACACATGAATGGTCTTAGAGTCGCAACAACAATACAGTGAACAAGAGTGATAGATAAGAGTAGGACTCTTAAGGTATCACTCTTGTTCACAGATATCACTGTAGAATCCTTCCTACACAGATCAATCTCTAATTTCTGATTTAAACGCTTTGAGTATTTTTTAAACTCTAACCTGAAAACCTGTCAAAATTTGGGATTCAAATATGGTTTAAGTCATTAACACAAAATAATCTATTCAGAAACTCACACTTTATTAAGGATGTGATTAAGGATAATACTTAATTTCCATAGGTGAACATTATTTACTGCTCTAAAGACTATTTCATAATCTTCTCTATCTTTCAATTATAGAAGCAGAAATATTGGCCTTGCAAGTGGAATTAGATACTGAGAAGAACAAGAAAGAAAAAGGCAAAGATGTATCAACTCAAGTTTACATGAGCTTGACTAAGAAACGTAAAGGTGAGATGGGAAGGTGGAATCTTTATCAATTAATTGAAATGGCAGTGTTATATACAAATAACAGCTTTACATAATATGAAATTGTGGTTCCTTTTCGCATTACAATTTTTTTTTTATGAGGGTTTTTTTTTATTGTGGGGAAAATCATCCAATGACAACCCCCGCTCTTGGGTGGAGCGGGAGATAGTGTCAGACTCATACTGACTAAAAAATCCGTTCCTTCAAGCCTTTGTACCAAAGCTCGAGTTCCTTTTCGGATAACCCTGGCCCAGTGGGCTTCGACCCGGCTGGGTCCCTGCTGTTGCTGACAAAGTGACAACTCCTTGAGGCGCGCGGGAACAGTGCGCACCGTTGACGTCTTGGGCTTGTTCCGGACAGTTACCGGACGGTCGGACAGCGAGCTACCCATTGCCCGACAGCAAGCTACCCATTGCTCACTGTCCGCAAACCCGCGTTTGCGGTGGCTGGAAATCGGGATCTCGGCGGCGGCGAGAGCGCCGTTGCCTGATGCGGTTGGCCTCCTCCTTTGCGAGCATTGCTGCTGCGACTACCTGCCACTCCTCCTCGCTCCGGACCATGCTTTATATGAATGAGGGAAAGAACTCCTGCTCCAGGTGGAGCCAAAGGGAGTGTGAGACTAATAAAGCCCACCAATGTTTCTACAGTTGCCCTTTGTGCTCAAGGGACAGAGTTGTTCTTTGTGATCATCAGTTTCTTTCTCAACAAACCTAAGTAAAATAACTACATACTTCACAATCAGTATCAAAATGTATGATAATCTAATATTATTTCTCACAGTTTAAAGTTATTGAAAATCAACATGTAGTAGTGAAATAGAGCCGAATTATAGGTAGGAACTGGAAAGAAACACAAGATTTACTGTTTTAGAATTCATACATACATATATTACAATGTTAATAGGTAAGTATGAGAGGACAGTGTAGACCATTCCTTATAGTACCTAAGAAATACATAAAAAAAGTGGATCAAAATTGAAAATAATGCACTCTTCAGTGCTCTCATATTCACTCCATTATAACAAGCTATGTAAAAATAAACCTATTAAAAATTACATGGTTATATTACACTATTGACTGAAATTGTGTCCAAATTGAAGGCAAATAATGTAAAATCATTTCAATACAATGTTATTTATTATTATTATTATTGGTAGGCTTGCACTTGACCACTCTTTCACCTGTTTGATGTGGTTGATAATGGAACACGTAGAAGAAACCTATTCCCTTTTGACTTAAAAAAACCCAAGTTTGGGCACGCCATAATTATGGCGGTAAGTCCCCTCATTAAGGCGTGGCTGGAAAGATCTCTTGGCGTCCTCACCTTCCGCATAACGCAGGTTCTCACCGGACATGGTCATTTCGGGAGGTTCCTATGAAGGATTCGTGCGGAAGTGACGCCCGGGTGTCACCATTGTGTAGACCTCCCGAAAGCCACGATGGAGTAGACGGTAGAGCTGTACCCCACCCAGGCAGAGCACCGCCGTGTCCTCGTGGGGTGCTGGGCGGCAGCGATCTTTCGCGTCGGGCCTTGGTACAGGCCATGGTCTAGAGCGAGGAGGAGTGGCAGGCGGTCGACTCCTTCTGCGAAGCAGTAATGGTAGCAAAGGAGGCGTCCGCACGCGCAAGGCAATGGCCCTCGCGTCTCAGTCTGCTTGCGGACGACGAGCAATGGGTAGCTCACTGTCCGACCATCTGGCAAACGTCCAGACCCAGCTCAAATCGTCAACGGCGCGTAGTGTTCCACGCGTGCCTCAAGGAGTTATCAGCGACCGTAGGGGACCAATGGGGTCGAAGGCCACTGGGGACATGGGTGATGCAAAACAGATCCTCGGCCCTGAAACAATGGCAAAATAAGAACAGGAGTCGGTTTTTAGTCAGTAAAAGTCTGACAGTATCTCCCGCTCCGCCCAAGAGCGGAGGATGTCATTAGATGACTTCCCCACCTTAAAAAAAGACCCTTAGATTGTAATTATTAGAAAATAATAACTGGGGCAAGTAATTCTACTCCTTAGCTTTACGTACAATGAATGTGTCCCCAATAACACCATGATGTTTATGAATATTCCCACAATGCAGAAGTAAATAACTAGTGTGGACTAAAGTTTTTTTTTTAAGTAAACAATAATTGCCTTCTTTTTCTTATTGCAACTTTGAATAAATAGTTATACATTAAAATTTTATTTCCGGCGTCAAGGATTAAATTTAGGACAACTTCAGAAAAGAAAACTTGAGACATTTTTTTTTGTATTTAGTAAGATTACGATATAACATTACTTGGTTAGGTTTCTAACTAGTTTATATAGTTAAAATAGTATTGTTTCTGCCTATTTCAGATGGGAAATATGCTAAACTACGAAAACTGAAAAAAAGTAAACATCAACAAGCCAAGCCTGAAAAAAAGAAGCCTCAAACTACAACACAAAAGAAATTACCCTTGCTTCTTCCAAGATCAGCCTTCCTAAATAAAAAAGGTTAGAAAACTTGAAATTATGACTTACTAGACTATAACTTGTAAGTATATCTTACGTACATTAGAGTATTTGCAAATTTTTATATCAATACAATATTATTTATTCATAAAATATTGGAATTTGTGTGAATATGCTAGATAAAATATTTTTGATGTGGCATAAGATTACTTCAAACAAAATATACTGCAAGTCATTAAAATATAAAATAACTAAGTTTATGTTATGTGAACTTAAATAAAATGCACTACTTTTGAACATTGTTTCAGGCGCAGAAAACACAATAGTGGTCTTGCCTGCAACACCATATATTTTTCCTCAGAGACCACTATTGTTTCCATCTGTACCACCTGCTATAGTTTTAATAGACCAAAATATACAACCACTAAATAAATCACCTGTTCCTATAGTCAATAGAAATAATGGAGATATCACTAAAACCACTATGGTTAATATTCTACCTATATCTGCTTACTCCCGTCCACTATCAGCTACCAAAAGTAAAAAGAATAACGTTAAGTTAAAAAATGACATAAGTAAAAAGTCTGTAAAGAAAATCAAAGCAACTGTTAGTACTGTAAAAGAAACTTCAAATAGTACAGAGGGTAAAGATAAACCGGTGGTGGTGGAGGTTCCTAAAGAAAAGAAAAACCCTGAATGTCCAATTAGTGAAAACAAGAAAAATGACAAGGAAATCATAACCAGTGAAAAGAAAACAGAAAGCGATAAAATCTTGAATAAAGATCAAACGGTTAAAATAGTCGTAGAAAAAGATGAGAACTTAAAAATTAAAAATTCAGATAACAATGTTAATGCTTCTGATAAAATAAGTACTAACAAAAAAGAAAATAATGCTGTTTCTACCGTTATTAATAAACCTAAATGTGCAGAACCCATTGTCAAAGAGATACCAGCGCCTATAGTTACTTCAACTGCTACCATAACAAACACCGAAAATATTAAAACAACTAACGACATCACTAAACCTATCAAAAATTTGACTGTCAAAGAAACAATAGCAGAAAATAAAGAAAACAAGCTACCTACCATTTTACCTTTAGATACAACATTATGCGATAATGTCGTAGATGGAGGTAATGCACGCCTTGAACTGGCAGAAGAGTTTTTAGCTACTTCACCAACAGCCGCTTTTCTTATGTCATTCCCACTTGTCAGCGGAAACAGGGCAGATAGCCCCGCTGAAGAACATAGCACTGTCCCAGCCATCTCGAAGGATAATCTAAAGAGACCTGAACTAGTACCTCCGCCTATACCATACTTTGAAAAACCAAATAATAACGATATTAAATTAAAAGCAATAACAAGCAAACTGCCCGACACATGCAATCCAACAAATAAAGTAAATGAGCAACAGAAATGTACTGGTGCTGTTAACGTCGTAACTAAAGACTCCAGTATTATTACTGCAGTAACTAAAAGCTCTAATACTGCGACGTTGCCAAACGTTTCCAGCGAAAATCCTTTTTTGAACTTGTCCGTACCTTCAATAATTACAACCAGTTGTACACTAGGAGACACCACATTTAATTTAGATTTCGATTGCAATATTGTTAAATCTGTACCAAGCCAGTCCAGTGGTTATGCTAGTAGTAACAACTTTTTCTACAAAAGCGATCCATTTGCCAAGAGTGGTATCTATAGTACCAGCAGTATTACATCTAGCCATGAATTTAATGGTCTTGGTCTATACCCGTGTGCAATGGAAAAATATACTTCGAAAAATAAACCAGATTATTCAAGTGTGGATGACAATCTTATGAAAATTGGATCGTCAAGATTAACATACGACATTGACTTGGGATGGTCACACAAGGGTTTAGATTTTGTTAATTGCACAACAACTACAAACACTTTCAACAAAGACGCCATATTAACGACTACTTCAGCCGCGGCGCCGTACACGACATCTTATAACCCATTTAACCCAGATTTTCATGTACCGTTAGTTGCAAATTCTAACAATAAGAAAGATAATTCAACTAAACCAACCTCATCATTTGCTGAAACGATTACTAGCTTTTACTCTCAACCTACTAATTTATGGACTGAAGATGTACCGTTCTATACCAATAATAACATGTCCAAAACATTAACAACCAAAAACCAAAACTATACAACGTTTGATCCAGTGTATACTAATGTCAATTTAAAAACAAATGCTAACAAACATTTCGAACCGAAAGTGCCTGAAGTAAGCGCAGAAAGTGGAATAAAAGCGAGCAATAATGTCGTGACTCAACATATTCCCGAGAAGTATACTAAAAAATCTCCAAGCAAAATGCACATTAACTGGATGACATCTGAAACAAGATCAGTTCAAAATCACTGCAATCCGATACATCCCCAAATAAAAGACACTCATAAGGCGACCTACAATCAAACAGATCATTCAGTTAAAAAACAAGACCATAACGAAAGTAATTATTTTCCTATTACGATGCATAATTTTCCAACACAGGCACCTCAAGATGAGTTTCAAGTATGGCCTTCTACCAGACCATTAGGAACCACAGAAATAAGTATAGAGCCACCGCCCATCAACCTGCCGACCTTAGTAGGTGACCTAGCACTAGGACCACATGATAAAAATAGGAAACTAGATGGATCTAATCGTGGACTACCGCACGCTGACATACAAAATTGCAGCAATTTCCTCTCAGTTACGCAGCTTATGAATCGCTCAACTGATAATATGCCTTCTAGATATCAGGTCCCAAATATCGATACATCGAAGACAGTCCCTGGAAAGCAAAATGTCAACCAATTTGCCAACGAAAGTAACCGCAAAGCTATGTCGCATTTAGATAATCATATGACACAACCTTGTTATGTTTTCAACGACCCTAAATTAAATTCATATGAATCTATGGCACACACGCAGTTTCCCCCAACAAAAGCAAAATCGAATAGTAAAACAGAAAAATCTTCTAAGACTCAAAAGAACAACAATTATTCAACAGAAGCATTGTTAAGAGGTGCAAACGGACCGCAAAAAATTCAAGAAAGCGCGAAGTTCATGATGCCACCACAGAAATATACAGATTTCAGCGCCCCGCAGGATAGTGCTGTGGCTCAAGTCTCTCATTTTCCACCTATATTGGATTACTCTGATAACAGCTATGCTACTCAGCAATTTTCAGGAACCACTTTATACAACACCACCACGAATACTATGTCAAATTCGTTTTACTCCAACTTCATGCCTGGCAGTAGTAATTTAATGTCAAGTAATTATGCCAGTGGACCATTCACCGGCGACTATATTGATTACAATCAAACTCCTGAATGCAATTATGGAAACCACAAATATGAAGAATTGAAAATGAGAAATAACTCAACAGTATTTCAATCTGAGAAGATACCACCTACCTACAAAAGCTCAAGAAGAGAGTCAGCTACGAAACATAAACTGGAATGTTCTAAAAAGGAATCTAGTAAAAAATATCAAAGTAAGAAAGCTAAGCTTAATAACGAAGTTGAAGAATGGAACGATCCTCATATGTTTTGGCAGAACAAGGCGTTAAATAAGAAGCATCCTAACTTGATGACAGAAGAGTTGCCTTTTCCGAACTATGTGGGGAATCAAATGCCGTCGCAGTACCAGGCTGACTTCTTCAACAGCCACCTGATGCCTGCCAACGTGCAAGGAATGGGCCACAACGTAGATAGATCATTGGCCAGTTTCCCCGTCTCGTCCCGTGCCAACTTCAACCTAAGTACCATATTTCCAGAAATTACTATGGTAAGTGTTCATAATTTTTTTCACATCTTTACTACCTTACTTATTTTCCCTTCTTATAATAGAATCCCTGGTAGCCGTCAAATCACGAACGGTTATGCCACACATTGGTTTTATTTCTTAAAAAAAAAAAATCTATTTTTCATTTACAAATTTAGTTATTATTTTCAAAAATTATGACATCCTCGTCTCTGCAAGAACGTTATCTTTTACGTAAACCTGCCACCTAAGCTAAGTAACGGTTCTTGCAGCAACAGGGATCATATTTACCACCTTTTTGACAATTGGGCCAAGGCAGTATCAAATTGGTGGCATTTGCCAACTGCCTACGCCATTGATGCCAGGCCTTCTTATTTCATTCTCATCGAGACATTCAATAACGATTGTAAAATCTTTGTTTCAGAAAGTGCAATAATAGTTAAAATTAAGGTGAACGCAACGACGCGCTGGGTGTTGTAATGTTGCGACAATTTTATACTAAGTAGTAAAACTATTTTGTAAGTTATTACATTAAATGTGTTAACCTGTTATATTTAATGTTATATTATACGATTTGATTAATATAATCACCTGTTTCTCTTACCTACAAAAATACACCGACCAAACTAATCCTGGAACAGTAGGTACTTGCTTAATGGATTCAGTTCCAAGTTTTTTAAACATCGATCGATATTCACCCGAAATCTAACATAGATGGTTCTAAATAATAAGAATAATCGTTATCTAATATAATTAATCTATACCATATTCGCGTTAAGATTAGACATTTAAAGAAACCTTTTTTATTGTGGGTTCAACCGATTTTAACTTTTATATCGTAGACATAAGAAAGGCATTAAAAGCAGAAAAGTGGTAATCATACCAATTAATAAAAAACATACAAATTAAAACGAACGAACAGTAATAAAAGGTTTTCGTAAATGTCTAATGCTATTATGTATAGCGTTTATTAAAGCTACAGAGTGGGATAAATAAATTTGAAAAAATGTTTTTGTATCCCAATTAGTTAGAAAATTGCAAATAAAAATAAAAACATAGCAAATAGAAAAGTCAAATAGATCATTAAGCAAAAATGAAATAATAGCGCGTACGGCTGAAACCGTGTAGCACAGCTAGTTTATATATAAAGTTATTAATGTCGAAATGTACCTAGTCTGGCCATAAATTTTGTTACACATAAACAGTTTATTTTTTTCTTTCCAAAATATTTGGAACGCGGCTAGTTCATTCAAATATTGTATTGTGTTGTCGTATTTCTATGTACCTAGTTGTTTTCCCCGCTATTTCTAATAAAATAAAATGGGATGAGATACCCCATAACATTTTAATTCAAGAAAACAGAATTCCGGTGATTGCTGCATAAAGTGGGAATGGAACCAACAAGAATTTTTAAAACTGCTGAAGCTTGGTATCAGTCTTATGTTTGTTTTTTGTATCATAGACAAATACATAACACTTTTTCTGTTGATGATCATAAAAGCCCTGCCTAAGCCTGTGTCTCCTGTTAGTTACAACCCGGGGGTCTTCTAAGTTTAGAGTGAATGGAACTTCTAGGAAAACGTGCTCCATCGTCGACCACATCATCCTTCAGGTGAAATAGTGGTCAATCGCGAGCATATCAATAGTAAAAAAAAGATCAATTCCGTTATGTGTAGTGAGGTCTTAACAGGCAGAGGACTGTCAGAGCCAAAATTCATCGAAATCCTTCGAGATGTCCGCAAGAACGCTCGCGTATCATCAGATAAGTCTTGATGTACCTACGCTGATGGAAAACACAGGGCTTTCTTTTACCGATGCGAAAATATTCACAATCAAGGAACATTACAACAAGCAAGATGAGATCAGGCGTGGCTCCAAAGAAGTCTCTCAATTGGTCGCAAAGTCCTGCGCGGTCATTATACAGCACCAGTAATGGTTTAGTGGGGGGTGTCTTATCACCGTGCCCAAGAATTTTTTTTTTTAAGAGGGTTGAAAACTTTCCATCAAAAATTTCGAATATGGGCTATGTGTGGGCCATGACAGACGCCATATTAGGGAAAGTGGCCCCTGACTCTACAGATACAGAGAAACGGACGTCAGCCTGTACGAGATTAGGATGGCTCTGAAGCAGTTGAAGAATAACAAGGCGTCGGGTGAAGACGGAATTGCGGCTGAGCTCCTGAAGGGGTGAAAAACCGGTCCTAAAGGCCCTTCAGAAGTTGTTCGATTCCGTCATAATCGAGGGAAAAACGGAAGGCATGGAGCAGAAGTGTAGTGGTACTCTTCTTTAAGTAGGGTGATAAAACCCTGCTAAAGAATTACAGGCATCTCACTTTTGAGCCATGTCTACAAGTTGTTTTCCAGGGTCATCACGAACCGTCTCGCGCGCAGGTTTGACGACTTCCAGCCTCCCGAAAAGGTTTCAGCACCGTAGACCACATACATGCGCTACGGCAGGTCATACTGAAGACCGAGGAGTATAACCTGCCTCTGCCTAGCGTTTGTAGACTACGAGAAAGCTTTTGATTCGATCGAGACTTCGGCTGTGCTGCAATCTCTCCAAAGGTGCCAATTTGACATCGAAGTGCTGAAGTGTTTGTACGAAAACGCCACCATGTCAGTCTGACTCCAGAACCAGACCTCGAAACCTATCCTCCTGCAGCGTGTCATCCCTGTCATCTCTCCGAAACTGTTCAAGGCCGCAATGTAGGATGTCTTATGTTACACAGTTCGACATAAGCAATTGTCTTTCTATTGTGTCTCTAATTACGGCATTCAAAGAGTTAATGTTAATGGCGAGTACATCACTCACCTTCGGTTTGCCCACGACATAGTAGTCATGGCTGAGACTATGGAGGAGCCCAGCACAATGCTCAATGACCTCAGTAGAGCTTCTCTAAGAGTGGGTCTTAAAATGAACATGGATAAAACCAAAATCATGATTAACAACCATGTAGCGCCCACTCCTATCAAGGTCGGAGACTCTACACTCAAAGTTGTGGACGATTACGTCTACCTCGGACAGACAGTCCAGTTGGGTAGGTCTTACTTCGAGAAAGAGGTCAACCGTCGAATCCAACTCGGTTGGGCAGCGTTCTGGAAGCTACGCGGTATCTTCTCGTCCGACATACCACAGCGTCTCAAGACGAAAGTCTTTAACCAGTGCGTGTTGCCAGTGATGACATATAGCTCCGAAACGTGGTCGCTCACAATGGGCCTCATCAGAAGGCTTAAAGTCACCCAAAGAGCAATGGAAAAGGCTATGCTCGGGGTTTCCTTGCGTGATCGAATAAAAAATGAAGATATCCGCAGGAAAGGGAAAACTAAGGTTGCCAACATAGCACAAAGAATTGCCAAACTTAAGTGGCAATGGGCAGGGCAATTGCTCGCAGAACAGATGGCCGTTGGGGCCGAAAGGTAAGGATGTCAGAACTATCAAAATCGATATCGATATTTTTATATAAAAAAATAATTATATAACAATATATCGGTACGATACGAAAAAAAGAATGGTCTAATCTACTTTAGTCATCTTAGGTAAGTACATTAATAAATAAATACTAATCAATAGACATCATTTTTATTTAATAAATCAAGAACAACGATAAAAAATATTATTTATTAACTGAACCAATATTTATCTGACATAGACTTAAGAAAAACTCTTTTATTTATGTGCTCGGCTGTAAGCAGAGTTCTGTTATTGGGTACTGCGAGACAGCCAGCAGCCGTTGCAGCCAACTTAAAAACCAACATAAGTACCAAATTAAAAAAAAAAAGGTTAAGCAGCAAATTGAGTCGACAAAAGGAACCAAAAAAAAATATCGTTTTTGATACAATTTCGATCTTTGATATCGATATACCTATTGTTATAAATATATCGCCTAAAATATCAATGTATCGAAATGAAAATATCGTTAAATCGATGTATCGATATTTATTCTACAAGCCTAGCGAAAGGTTCTGGAGTGGCGACCGCGTACCGGAAGACGCAGCGTTGGAAGGCCTCCTACAAAGTGGACCGATGACCTGGTGAAGGTAGCGGGAAACCGATGGATGCGGGACGTACAGGAACGTTCGATGTGGCGACGCTTGGGGGAGGCCTATGTCCAACAGTGGTCGTGTATCGGCTGAAATGATGATGATGATGAATGATGACTGCTAAGTGTTAGAACAGTGTAGGTCCAAAAAAATACTCCAGCGATTTCATTAGACTATTCAAAAATAACCATCGGAAGAGAAGGAAATGGCAAGCCAAGGTTCACAGCTGAACGAGAAAACCGATTCATCGTGAGCACTTTGCTACAAAATCGACATCTAATGGCTATTTAGACCCGAAACAGGCTTGAAGAAATTCACCACAACAATGTACGCTCTGACATTATCCTGCGAGGACTTCGTAAAGCTGATACGAAGTCTTATAGGCCAGCAAATGGCCCCAACTGCTCAGAGATCTTCTAGTTGCCAGGTCATTATTATTTTCAAATCAATTCAATTTGAGAGCAGTCGTGGCCGAGTGGTAACAGACCCGGCTTACGAATTGTAGGTCGCGGGTTCAAACCCAGCCAGGCGCATTACTTTGTGTAATTTATTTCATCACCACTGCTCTCAAAACAGTGAAGGAAAACATCGTGAGGGAACTGGTATGTCTTAGAATAAAAAATCGAAGACATGTGACATCCACCAACCCGCACTGGGCCCGAGTGGTGGATTATGGCTCATTCCCTCTCGTAGAGAGGAGGCCTGAGTTGGGAAAATTATAAGGCTGATTATGCTTATGGAATTCAATTTTAATTTTAACCTAGTAGGTCTCTCCTCTTAACTATAAGTTTTATCAGCGCAATGCAATGGTTTTAATGTGTAATGTTTATAAATGTATTTGAGTGATGTAATTTATATTTCTATGTCATTTGTAATTTATAATATGGGTATAATTTCCTGAATCAAGTAAATGATTAATAATTTATAATTATTAAGTATTGTTACGATTTAGAGTCATGTCACAATGTTTCCCGATGAGTTCAAAGTTTGTGGGTGGCAAAAAAGAGTTTGACCCACAAGTGTCTATTTAAACAATCAAAAAAACGATATCAACGGTTAATGGTTCTGAATAAAAGGTAGACCATTCGGTGGAGGATCAATAATGGTATGCTGGGATATCTTCAAAGAGTCGTAGGTACTTAGTGAAGATAGAAAGGTTCTCTGACTACTTTTAGATACGTAGAAATTTTAATTGAGTACTTACATAATTATGCTAGTCCTCTCTTAAAGAATATGGGTGCAAACCTTTTTATAAGAAATGCGCGGCCTTATATTCCTCATTTCGTAAGTACTTACTTATTAGTAGTCGTTTTGTCGATATAGGTAGTCAGCTCGCAGCCAAAACTTAGGTAAATCCCATAGAATATAAAGGAGAGTAGTCACGACTAACAGCTAGTATATTTAAATAAATCTTCACTTTATTCTCTTTTAACCAATATATATTTTAACTAACCCTAAGTTAAAATATACTTTGTTACGATAGCCGATTAATCAGCATAGGCTTTTGTCAGACACGTATTAATATAATACCTATAACAAACTAATGATTGTTTACCTACATCTAAGTAAGTAAATAATATCTATATAGGAATTACCTAGGATCATGAAGGGCGTGCCGTCACGTGCCTATTTACTTATTGAAGTACAACCAACCCTGTATGGCACTTAAACTGATGTGAGTTAAGTCGTGTGGCAGTATTTTGAAGCAGACACAAATTCACAAATGTATCTCATTTACCCCTTTTCCAGCCGTGGTTGAGAAGCTGAGTCGTGAATAAGATCAGAGACTTTGATACCATTATAATGAGATCGTCTGTCGCCTTGGTAGACAAAATACTACCATGTTTTGTTTTTGCGAACTCATTGCAAACTGAATTCTTTGCCTCTTTCCTCGCATTACTTAAGTAGTTTTCCAGAATTCTATTAAGTATTTTAAATTCTTCCCATTTTCAAAACATACGAATCAAAACATTGATATAGGTACGTAGGTGCCCACATCCTAAGCGGTTGTTTCTTTCTACTTCAAAGGTGCTTACAATTCACAAGAGTTTATCGCCTGAACGAGACAGACTACTACCTACACCATCACTACCTACTTTGAAAACATTTCAGACAGACAGAACTCTGTGTGGGAGGGTGCAATATAGATGCAAGACAGCTGCTAGACTACCATTTACCACATATCGGTAAACCACAAACGTAAACTAAACTGAAAATAAAACAAGATTGATACAACACCTTCTATTTATACATACAAAACAATTTACATAGGAGGAGACATTTTCAAAATCACAAGTTTGCCAGGTCAATCACAGAATTGTGTATCGTAATGACTTTTTCAGCAATTAATTGCAGAGTAATACATGGATTCCGACGTCACTAGTTGGAAGCTTGCAACACTACCATCAAGCACGCTGCGGTGACGCACATCCCACAAAGTACACCAACTCCCCCGTGGTGTAACGACTTAGATCGAATGGATTAAAACTTCCTCCTCTCAACACATCTGTTGTTAAGACTTGAACTCAGTGCTCACAGTTGACCTAGCTATCTGAAGTTACACTGATACCTTGAACTGTGTTAGGAAGTTTTTGATTCGAATTTTTTTGTTCCAATTATAATGCATGTTATGGCAGTTTTCAGCTCGACATGGGCCTGATTAGCCTATCCTAAATTACCCGACAACGCTTTTTGCTTTAATGGTGTCATCCTAAAATTAGACACACAGAGGAACATTGCAGAGGGTAAAGTACCATTCATTTAGCATTTTGACCCCCGACTTTTAAGATCTATTGACTCTCTCAATTATTTTCTGAATTTTAATAAACCTTCTCCCATTAAAACTAAGTTGATGGACGAAATAAAAACTTGACATCCTCGTAACTGCTTATGAATGGATTTAGGGCACCATCTGAAAGCAATCGAGATAGAGACATGATTAATAGCTATAAGATCTTCCTCTTTGTCTCAAGTTTTTGGAATGAACCCAGCTGATAACGATTTTTTCATTAACCCGTCGCTTCATATCGTATCCACCCAACAGTGAGTGTGTATCATTTGGCAGCTCTACAAAATCGACTCTAAATCATTTTGTTATCAGTTAGTACTCAGTTTCCTGTTACCTGTAAGGCAATAAGTGTGAAGAAATGGTTTATATCTTTGAAGGTATATTGTATGCAGGCATTCTAAGTATTTTTTAAACGTATATCGAATTCTTAATACATGAAGAGTGGAACGTGTTTGCGTGTCTAGCATCACAAATTCACAACCACATAATGATATGCCCCTAAGAACTCGTATGTATGTAGTTTTGAGTTGAATTCTGCAGTCGTGAGGATATGTAAAAATTTTAGTTATCCTTACATGCAGGTGATTCATAAAACTTGGAGAAATAATGATAATTTTGTACATAGTGATCAGGTGGAAGCATAGATAGGAGGAAGTGTACAGGAATGTGGGTATTTGACACATTCACATTCAAATAGGTATCTTAAAGCCTATTTGGACTTACAGCTGAGATGCTGTTGCAGATGCTGTTCCACGCAGCTGAATGCGTGGAACAGCATCCTGAATCAAGAAATAGAGGTTTTGCAGCGGTTCCAGTCAAAGACCCTGCGATCGATAATGCAGCACCCTGATTCATAACAGACATGCATCTCCACAAAGACTTGAAAGTTGAGTCTGTCAAGGAGCAAATAAAACACTATCTGTTAAAATATTCAAAAAGACTTAATCATCACCACCCTAATCACCTACCTAGGGAGCCGATGAGCATAGAGTCAAAAGCCTTCAAAAAGCTGAAAAGGCTCCTCAAGACCTGACAGCATGAGGAGCTAGTACCAATTAGAACATGACATTAGATACTGTGCCATACACGCTTTTTATTTCAAATATTAAAAGTCCAGATCAATTTCGAAGAGACAGATTGCAGGATACTTTTATCCTGCAACATAAAAAAAAAACAAATTAAAAATAGGTATGATTTATTAATTAGATATTTAAATGTGTTCAAATTTATATAAAAAAAAAACAACTCAGTTGTTTACTTTTCCGCTCGCTTGTCGTCAACATCGAGTATGGTTTAAAAGCTTATTGCTACATCTAACGCAATCCAATGCGATGATCTATGAAGAGGCAACGCGAAAAAGATAGATAACGCCTGAAAACTCTGTTAGCATTCGGTAATTCCGTGATTTAGGTATCTACTCGCATATTTCACAAAACTTGTTCCAGACTATTCTTTCAGAATCTTGATTTGCAAGGCTTCTATTGTTATATTTTTTTCGACTATTATTTTTTTGAGTACATCATGAAGGGTCAAAGTTCATGCAAAATAGCAGATTTTCAGAGGTCTGGATTAGTCTTTCACAAATTTATAAATTAATTTCAATAGAAACCTAGATTAGGACCTAGACTATGACGTTTAAAGTAAGATCGTTTTAATCTTATTTTGGTGTGGGTAACAGAGCTATATAGGTTGTCTAGCGCCATCTCTTACCCACACTAAAACAAGATTAAAACAATCTTACTTTTAACGTCCGTCATGATAACCCCGAATATCCACAAGATATCTGCGTTTCCAAAATATCTAATGAAAAATGTGTAAAAACGTCATAATCGCGTAAAAACGGTTGTATGAAAAACAGTGATAATGCAGATGTCGAATTGCATATAAATAATCCAAGAAACCTATGACTGGGGCAGGCTCACTAATTAATGGTTAGTATGACCTCCGCAAGCCAACTATTGGCTGTTAAAATTCCGGTAACTATCTGAAGGTGAGACATTGCTAGTCATACCCATTTAGTTATTTGCAGATTACCTAACCAGGGTCAGGGACAGAATAAATATCTAATAATACTCCAGCGGGAGACAAGAGTGCTGTGGGGTTGTCGACTCTGGAAGTGGAACGGACCATAATCACCCTTATAATGTTCCCACTGCTGGGACTCATAGGTCTCCTCTCTAGGAGAAGGAATGAGCTGTATGCAATCCATCACACGGGCCCAGGGCATATGGTGGATGCCACATGGCTCTGTATTTTTGGTTCTAGGACATCACGTTTTCCTTTACCATATTGAGAGCAATGGTAGGTAAAGTAATAAGTTAAATAAAGAAATGCGGTTGCCTGGGTTTGAACCCGTGACCTACAACTCGTAAGTCAGGGTCACCACTGCCTGTAACGGAACACTAAGGGCAACTAAAAGAACAGAAGTGATTTTAAGTGGGTAATAGAACGGAGAACTTATTTAATGACTATCCACAAAACAAAAACCAAAAAAAATTAAGGGGGAGACAACAACAAAAATTATTAATGATTGTTGTAATATATAATTATTACTTAGGTACACCCCAACATCGATCGCATCAACATACAAGGTAACTTAATTCACAGTTAATGACGCGTTCATATATACCTACATACGTACCTACACACACGAATATGTTACAGGTACTTTATTTACATATACATGTAGTGCAACAAGCAAGCTCGCCTTGACCGCACTCCGGTTATGTATAATGTTCCATTCATCATATAATGCCATGCCGATGATAATATTCGTAACCTTTGGACGATTTCACAAATTCACTGTGGAAACGGAAGTCCAATGAATTTTTATTAGCCTGTTGACAAATTCGCAATTTCTTTATTCAACGTCACCATACAATTTTGGTTTTATTTGTGACTTTTGTTGATAATCATATACCTATAGTTGTTGTTTTGTAAAGCTAGTATAGTCAAAATAATTTGGTTAAAATTTGCAAAGGTCTTAATCAAATTATAAATTAAAAGCATTGCACTTAATATGATTTAGCAGTTTAAAAACTTTAAAGTAAAGCTCCCTTTTGCGCACTTAGGTAGCGGAGGGTGGATTATCCCAAAAAAGATCAGCGTCTCACTAAATGAGTCAGAGCAGAACAGTTCTGACGATCATCAACGTCATCACAATTTCACCTTAGCAGTCAGTCAACTCACAAACTTGTTGTTAGTCTGTAGTTATTCTTTAGTCCGCCAGTATATTACTGTCACTCGTGCACGACAGTCGCGCGCTCAATTCCACGTTTCATGAATCGCGTGTAAACTTTACGTAATGGCGGGAAAATAATTAAACAGTGGAAAATTCTGAAATATGAATATAAGTGACCTCTTCAGTAATGTTACTAATGATTTAAAAAAACTGTGCTAATTAGTGAATAAGTTACGAACTTGGACATTATGAAGTTTTTGACTTGGATCACGGTAAGCAAGCTTTAGTTTGTTACCACTTTTAAAATTATATTAAGTTAAGGATATATTACTTTATTTAAATTTTATTATAGATATTTTTTGAAACTTCTTACTTGATTCTAAACTTTCCACTTTTCTAAATAAAAAGTAACTCACTGAGAGCAACAAACTAATACAACGCCTAGTTCTAATTTAGACTTATAAAAAATAGAAATTTTTAATTTATGCGCTCTTTCACTCGCTAGTCTACGTACCAAAAACTACTAGCATCGTTTTTTAAACTTTTCCCTTTGATTGTAGTGGTACTTACTAAATATAAAATTAATGGACCTTAATTGCAAATCCTACTTGTTTTTAGACAAATAAAATACTGGCGGTTTAGACTCACTCCAGTTGCAACCCCTATAAAGTTATTGAAAAATAAATTGCATCTTGTAAATAAAATAGAAAGCTGGGAAGAATAGACCTACACCAAACAAGCCAGCTATTAAAAGCCAGAGTGCTTTTATCCTGGCATTGTCTGTTGACACTTTTCCAATTTCCATACATTTTCGCAGATACAACATCACAATATTTTATTTATACTTTACAAGAAAATCACGAATAAAGCAGAAAGTAATCTTAAATATTTTCCTAATAAATTAAAACTCAATTCTAAATTATGATTACAGCAGCTCTTTAAGTCGATAAAGCAAAAACATACTGCCCTAGGCAAGGGTGCTGTTCACTCACCTAGCTTAATATTATTTGCCACCGCTCGGACATGATTCTAAATATTTTCAAGCTAGCATCGCCACTTAACACGAACGTTCGCAAACTTTATTATCGATATTGGAGTCACCCTAAAAACGTTATTTACACCATCAAAATCACTCTGAGGATATCATTACCACCATCAAAATGAATAAAAAATAACGCTAATTTAAATATTCATTGATAGAAACCATTCGCTATTTCGCCCACAGACTACGTTAAATAAACAATTTTGGTAGGTGCTTCTACTGGCTGAAAATCAACCTCGGTTACTGGACCCAGAATTCAATTTACCAATCTCCGGAAACCATTGGAATGAATGTTATTGCTACCTAACAAGAATCCTCCCATTTCCTGAGATAACAATCGCAGAACTAAATATTATTGTTGCTAGCAATGAGATCGATCAGTGGCTTCCACAGGAAAAACCGTCAACCTTTTCAGCTGTAAACGATGAAGGCCATTTGTATAGCCCTCGTATTGAGATTTTTGTCACGACTGTAAAATTCTACTTAGGTAAATTAAAAAATAAACGACAATGATCAACTTTATCAGTTCATTATTTTCATTATGCAGGGCAAATGCATGCTCATACTCATTGATATCTAATAGAGGTTGATGGGGTTAACTATACTTTATGAAGAATCATGAATTCTACCGAATCCGTGTTTTACAAATTGCTTGTATTTAAGTGAAGTTAATATTATAAACATATCCTGACACTAGAAACTAACTTGAAGTATTTAGGATAAATTTAATACGATCTTAGGAACACCTAGCATATTACTACCACCATCCGTTCTATCATAAAATCAGCTACATGTCTTTAGGAAATTTGCCTCGCTAAAATTAAATTGGACTGGACAAATGACATAATCAATAGGGCCAACTAAAACTCAATAGGTCCCGGATGACAGGGACTGAGGGATAGTGACATCAGAAGACCAGAAAGACCTATAGACGGAAATGGCCGAATGAGCTAGAATCCTTCGATAAAGACTAATAATAGAAAGCTGGTTGGCCAATACCCGGTTGTTAGACAATACACAATTAATTCAGGTAGTCCTTTACATGGTTTACTTACTTAGAGAAATAGAGATCTTTGCGAGAGATTGGACGGAGATGGTAAAACACCGAAAGGGTTGGAAGGCCATGGGGAGACATTTTCTAGTAGTGAAGAAGAAAGTAAAGAAATATTTAGTGTTAAAACAACAAAAAATAAGTACATTTGTACTTTACATACTTTTCAGGGAGCCATGATTACAAAATGAGTTTCGCAATCGACTTTTTAACGTTATAGGTCGTTAAATCAAAAATGGTAATCGTAATAAAGATCTTGTTCTTTAGATATGAATATTGGCTTAATAAAATTGTACATAAATTATAGGAACTTGTTGTAAGTAGGTACACAAGCATCTTATGTTCAAGCTTTCCTGCAAACTACAAAAAGTTCGTCAAGAAATAGGTAATCCCACAAAACACAGCTATATCATATGAACCTATGAATAAACGAACGTACAAATAAATAGCTAGTAGTTAATACTTACACTATAAAAAATTAACCCTGGTTTCTGAATTGAATATTCGCAGTTAAAACCTAGTCAGACTGCTTTAGCATGAGAACTTAACAAAACAGTTTCATTACTGTAACCTGCTCCCAGTTTCTAAATTGAGAAATCATAAACTGGGGGTTTTATAACACTACCGGAACTTAGTAGACATCCCACCTATACGCACAAAGCGTTTTGGGAACTCATATATTGTGCGTACAGCCAAGTAGTGGAATTCCCTACCGAAGTCTGTGTTTCCTGATAGCTACATCTTAGGGGCCTATAAGTCAAGAGTGAATAGCTTACTTATCACATATCACATCATTGCTAACCATTAGGTGTGATGGTAGTCATACGCGAGCCTATCAATAATAATGAAAAAAAGTACTACCTCATCACAACCCGCGCTCTATACTTATTTTTTCAATAGAGCGTCCGAGGACCTGTAGGTAGGTTATTCCAACCAGGATATGTAGAATATAACACGACCCCTTCACCAAAAAGCAGAGAAACATAGGAAAAGACAGTAGTAACATAGATTAATATTTTATTTGTTACTGGCACTCGAGACTTCAAACCCAGCTTGAAAACATCGGCATCGTGAGGAAACCCGCTTGTCCTATAACCAAAAATTCGAAAACATGTGACAACAACCAACCACCCGCCCGCGAAATGGATTACAACCCATTCTCTGTCATAGAGAGAAGGCTTGAACCCCAACATTGAGATCATTCTTTTGTTTATAGGAGGCAATCTTTTCAGAGGCAAATTTTTTCACCGTTAGAAAGCTGCTTTATTCCTGAGTGACTTAAGCTATATTTTATGTATGTGAGCGAAGCCGCGGGCAAAAGCTAGTCAATTATAAGGCTGATTATGCTGTTATGCTACGGCACTAGAGACAAATGTAAAGCGAGGGGCAAGCACTCCTCTATACCTAATTGGAATTTTGGTTGATCGTGGTTCAAGTCCGTACCCAGAGTACTAGGAAACTTGCAAATGTGGTTATTACCAGAACTGAATTGTATTTTCCTCCTATATTACGTAAAACGTTTAAAATTAGGTAATTACCTTAGTCAGCCATAGTAACCTACAGCAATGATTAACCCGCTGTACCTACTCATGGATTGGGTGACAAATACTTCGTACCTGTTTGTACCTATACGAGTCACTTATAAGGAGGATTATATGTATGTGAGGACCTTTTGTTCTGCAAAGACGAAGACTACACTTGTGCAGACTTTTCCCTATAATCAACTATGGTGTCGTTTGCTATTTTAACCTGAGTCCTACCGCAAGCTCTTAACGCGACCCGACGCGAGCTGTATGTTATAGTATATTGCTCCATTCGTCTTTCTCGCTCGCACGCCTGACATTTTAACACGGCATGGAAAGGTCTCTGAATGCAGTCTTGCTGGATAAGCTTGATAGGCCTTCATCAACTGCATCATATTTAACTTGGAGAAACATGACCATGGGGTGAGCTTTTTTTTGGTGGGTAAAAATCATCTAATGAAATCTCCCACCCTTGGGTAGAGCAGGAGATACTGTCAGAGTTTTACTGACTAAAAACTCACCCCGTTCCTTTGTTGCCTTTCTTACCGGGACTGAGTTTTCCTTTCAGGTTTGAGCTCAAATGCACTATGCTCATTCGCCAGAGAGTTCGCTTTGAACCTAATCATCTCTCCACTCAACTTTCGAAGCCCTCCTTCTTATCTTAAACTAGCATTTGCCCCCAGCTTCGCCCGCGTAGGTACATAAAATATAGCCTATGTCACTCAGGAATAAAGCAGCTTTCTATTGGTGAAAGAATTTTAGCAATCGGATCAGTACTTTCAGAGATTTCCTCCAACAAACAAAAAAAAAAAGAAAAACTTTACCTCTTCATTATATAAGTGTTGATTATTATCTCAGTTTCAATATTTATATTCTTCCATGCCAATTTTACCTATTTGCGTTTTTCTAAGTATAAAATTAGCGATTTTTGGTTTCTATTTAACATATTAAATAGTAACCAAAAATCTGTTATCCATAGATAATCTTGTATTCTTTTGTATAAATGAAAAATAAGTAAAATAATGATAATAAATTCTAATCCAATAAGATATACTTCGGTATAATTATGCTGCTTCGTCCCTCTCATACTTCTGATTTTGCGAGGGCATGTTGAATGAAACTAATCGTAGTGCGATAAAAGCCAATTTTCAAGGAAGTGTATTAAAACCTCATTTCTTTTACACACAGCCTATATGTAAATAGAGGTGTCTAAACTACCTATTTAACTCTAACCGTAAGTATTTAGGTTATATATACTTTTCTATCCTTGTTTTCTCAATAATACTTACATTTTCTTCTTGCAGCTGCGATGCTATTGTTTTGAGATGAAAAATCATCAAATAACTCTTCCCGCTCTGGGTGGAGCAAGAGGGTGCGTCAAACATTTACCAATTAAAACTTAAGTACCTGTGTGACTTAAGTTGCCCTTTGCGTTTTAGGGTTGCGGTAACTCTTCTGAACAAACCTACAGCAACCAGTTCGCAACTGATAAAGAATGCCTAAGGCATTAAATACGCCTTTGCATCTTTGTGTTGCATAAAGTTTTAATACCTAAATAAAACTTTCCAATCGTATGTATTTTTCCGTTGTTGTATTTCGATGTAGGCCAATAGTTACATTAATTTAATTTGTCTAAACATGCGGGCTGAAGAACTTACATAGACTTATATATACTTTAAACATGTATAAAGCATTGTCCTATTTTCCAAACCGACATTATCGTAAATCAAAGACCTCATAAAGTTGTAGTAATTATCGATTATAATAACGTTCACGCATCATAATATTTATTAAGTTTAATGTTTGTGCATGACCTTGTCCAATTTCTATCCATATTATAATAATCATTTTTAATGTACGCGCGCATAATCCCTGTCTAATCCGGCAGTCCGGCACGCCGGCCATACGATATTTTTTTAGGGGAGAATTCAGCAAATAACTTCTGGGCTCTGGGTGTAACAATTGTTAATATCATAATTTTACGGACTTAAACCCACTTGTGTTCCTACAATTGCCCTTTGCGTTCGAAAAATCCCGCAGAGCCATGCAACATCCGTTTTTTCAGAATACCTGCCTAATATAGAACGGGAGATGTCTTAGAATGTTTTTCCCACCTAAAAAAAGGGGTATTGCTGTTGCGGTGCAAAACTGTCAACTTTCAACGTTGCAGGTTTAGATTTGAGCGTGTTTTCCACTTGTCCAATTATATGCCGCTCTTTCAAGAGTCCCCTCAAAAGAAAACATACCAAAAAAGCTGTGAACGTTGTATATAAAGTTATTCTGTAATATATTTAATATCAGCATTGCACCCATGCGAAGCCGGGGCGGGTCGACAGTAATAAATAAATAATCTGTATGGAGGGCTCTTTTGCGACTCAAAGGGCTCCATAAATATGCCTATATCAACATGTAATTGATTGAAATCAATATGTTTAGTTTATTTTTTGCAAGTGCTATAACGTTTTATTTTTACACTTACTTAAACTGTATGCTATCTTTTGTGTTATTTAATTCACTTAGTTACATTTGGATACAGGATTTTATTCACATGAATGGCATAATATGATACAACATTGTAAAACATGACATTAATATGTATCAGGTGAAGTGACAAGAAGGCTGCGCGGGCGCGCCGGGATCAGACATTGTTTGTCGATGATGCGGGCACAATCGATGGTTCCGCAACGTACGGGCCCACCCCGGCTGCATACAAATGCTTACTTTTCACTGACACCAAGCTATTGTATCGATCAATGTCCTTTAAAAGTAATATTGAGCCAAAATCGAAAATTACAAAATTTTGGAGCACAGAATCTTGTCTGCCAGAAAATCACTTCTTAAACAATCTTAGTTTTAAGTTATTCACGTAATGTTACAAAATAAAGCTTTCCGCATTTTATGTCCGCAAGTTGACAGCAAGAAATAAACTACATAATAAATAGTTACTTGTATTTGTGAAGAATTTTAAAAGGAACCTACGTAACTTATTGGCGTTCGCGTTACACTGGAATTTAATTAAACTAACAAGGAGCTTTCCCTTAGCCATTCACGGAGTTCGGTGTCCGGTGCTGATGTAATTAAATAGCTCTATCTGATGGTTTAGATTTCCCTTTGTTATCACAGTTGGTAGTCGATGTAATGCTCTGTAAAGGATCTCGTCTGAGAAAGTATTAGCACCACCACAGAAGATGCCTTGCTGCAAAGCAGCGTTTTTGTGCGTGTTTCGATTTGGGTAGCAGCGTCGGAAGTTACAGTCAAGCACATGAAGCATTTCAAAGTTCTCTCAGAGATGGTAACGCATCTGCTTTCCCTATTTACATACCTACCTATATGCCTGTTTCTTCGTTTGATCAAATCAGACACAAGAGGTTCGTAACCGTAATGACCCCAAAAATTGCTAAACTCAAACTCAAGTGGCAATGGGCTAAGATAATCTTGCTGCAGAAAGGATGAGCAATAGAGCTGGAATATTCTGTAGTGGCAACCACAGTTGGTGAGTCGCCCAGGAATCGACCGGACGCAAGTAACACTGACCCTGGTCTTTTGGTTGAAGCGATGAGGACACCCAACTTGATTTCCACTTCTGGGCTAATGACACATTTATGTTTTCCATTCGGTTACATAAAAAACAGTTTTTCTCACGAGACATTTTGAAAAATGTTGGCAAGTTGGCGTGCGTCGGAGTCGCGTTCCGCGGGCCATTGACGCCATGACGCGATGACGTGGTGACACGACAACTATGTCAATGCCGCGCCGCGTGTCGGCTGCACTATCGCATAATTCTTATCGACCTCTTCGATACATTGGAAAACAACATTACTAGACACAGATCCACCCATTGTTTCTAAATATTCTGATTAGATGGGTCGGGTCGTGGGGATCTCTGGACCGGGACCGCGATCCCAATTTCCACCTATAAAAACTTTTTTAGTAGTATTTTGGGACCACAAGGAAAAAAAACATTAAAGATTAGTTAAAAAATATATATATATTTATTTTATTTGTGGTCCCTATGTAGGTACTAGTTACTCATACCCGATAGGTCCAAGTTTAAATACAAAAACCGATTAACATACCGTTGGGGATCAATCAAAGCAACAAGGAAAGTGTGCAAAAAATCGGTTTTGGAGCTCACGAATTCAAATAAATTAATTACACAAGAAACTGGTTCGCACCTGTTTTATTTAGTAGCCATAACAATTAACAGCTTTCAATTTAGTATCTAAGTAAAATAAGACGGCTTCGTTCTTTAAGTGCTAAAATACATAAAGAAATGGTGTTTCAATACGTACAAACATTCTGAAAGGGAAATTAGGGCCATTTGGCTAAAGTGGAAGATTCGGAGATGGCGTTAATTGAACGTAACCATGCCATCCATTCTGCCATATCCTGATAGCCGGACCACTAAAGCGAGGGAGGACTCCGCCAATAAATCTCAGATATTTATTGCATTTTCCTTTTATTCTGATGGAAAAGAGTTCCTTGTCTGCATATCCTTTTGAGTAACCGTAATTTGTTTAATGTGACACGTACCTACGTCCGATGTTCTATAAAGTAGTAATATCTACTAATAAGATCATTAGGTGAATGCTTCAGGGTAGCCCGCGAAATTCAAATTTTCGAATGTTTTTTTTTTTTCAATTTGCAACTCAGAATCGGATAGTACTTATAGTAATAATAGCTTTCAATTGCTCAGAAATTGACTCTTATTCTACTGTACTTAGGTACATAATGGCCCTTGTTACCAAACTGTGACATTTTGATTACCATTACGCAGTAGTGCTATAATGTAAGTAGTTAAAACCTTTTTGTTCAACCTCTCTTCCTCCATAATTTTATCACATTTATCGTATCAGGATGGGCGCATCGTTCCCCACGAGTCGCCATTCAACCCCCGTTTATTCATTTCCGTGAGTGTATTGAAAGGTAAATAAAAAAAAAATATGGGCACGCATATGAAAACAAATTTTACCGCCACAAAAGTTTACTAGTTTTCAGTTATTTTCTTCACAAGTGTATTGAAAAACGTCGTATGATACACGTAAGTAATTAATGATTACCGTTCTCGGCTGTCTTAAGACCCTTGCCAAGGCTCGGGTCTAAATACGGCCTCGACGGTAATCACCCACTATTACACACTTATATCATAATGTACTACTATTAGCTCTAAATATAGTTTTATTTTTAAAAGGTGCGGCACTGGATCCTGTACTAGAATACCCTGTGTCGCACGTTCCTGTCTCTCTTCACAAATAATATAATTTAGGGATAAGTAGGTAACCAATACAAGTTTCAGCATCATTCACTAAACTATGCTAAAGACAAACAGGAAAACAAGTTTATATTGTAAGATGAGTGGGAATTCATAATGACAGGCCTGTTGGTATAGTGGTTAGTGACCTTGACTGCTATGCCGGAGGTCGTGGGTTCGATTCCCACCCAGGACCAATGTTTGTGTGATGAACATGATCATTTGTTCTGTGTCTGGGTGTAATTTATCTATAGTATGTATGTATTTAGAAATATATAAGTATGTTTATCAGTTGTCTAGTACTCATAACACAAGCTCTGCTTAGATTGAGACTAGATGGCGTTGTGTGGTAGTTGTGGAATATTATTATGTGGAATATTATTATAATCACATACATACCTAGTGAATAAATTAATTCATAATTCATGGTTTTCCGCCTCAGTGTAGCTAAGCCCAAGCAGCCAATCCTGAACATGTTTTTGCATACAAACTTCGTCGGGGGGAGGATTATTAACTTTTTGTTAATCTTTTCGAAGTATGGCCCACACGAAAAAGCTTTATTACCAAAAAGTTTGCAGAAAGCTCTGTTCCACTTAGGCTTTCTACGCGTGCACTGATCCGACCTTTAAGACAGCTGCAGTTTTGTGGAATCTTAGTACCACTACCAAAATGTAAAATTGTCGCACCGTAAGCAATCTCACTTCTCGATATAACTTATCAGGGAGATATCGGATTTCTAATTTCTAAGGTACCGTAAGGATAGCTCTAGGGACGGTCAGCAGAGCAAAGATTATAAGTTAATATAGCAGAGACAAGATATGCTTACAAAATTGTATAAATTTGCGGTAAAGACATGTATGTTTAAACACAACTATATTAATTATAGTTGTGTTTAAACATACATGTCATATAATTATACTCTCTAAATTAGAATCATGGTAAGACTTCAATTTTTTACTAAAATTACTTATTTTAGACCTTCTTTAAGTTAGAGAATTTTAATTTGTCACATAAACCTTGTCACATAAACCTTTAAAAGGTTTCAGACAAGTGTTTTTGTGTTAACAAATGTAAGAAAGAAAATGTAATGAACAATAAAGAAAAAAAAAAAAAAAAATTTATAATAATGAGTCCATAAACCCACAAAAACAAAAAGTGGTGAAAAAAACATAAGTAGGTACAAACACACTAGATACACCAGATTGTGTGCATAATATAAAAACAAAACACAAGCAAGCATTAATGACTACAATCAACAGTAAAACAGTTACAATTATTGAACAAAACAAATTGTCACTATAGAACTTTAAGTAGATCTAGGACACTATTCCAATAAATCCTACAACTCCCAAACAAAGAAAGATATTAAAAAAAAACATACATTTAACATTCAAGAGATTATTACACCCGTGATCATAATCATAAAGGCTTGTATTAAAGTTTGTACACATGAATAAGTAACCGATTAATCTACGGGGCTTTGTAACCAGTTTCAAAATACACTGATTAATAGAGGTGCTATGTATAGTCTACACCATACGTAGAGACAGTACCTACGCATGCAATCAACCTGTTTCTAAGACACCATTAATTTGGACGTGTAGGTAAACATGGTCATTTGTTTTAAACTATCGCTTGACGGGGTATCGATATCGAATTAATATGGCTATCGCAATTTAAATAATAACTGTTGTTTTTAGTAAACATGCTGATAAACTAGAAAAAAGGCAAACACAAATGCGTCTTCAAGATTATCAATTTGTTACACGTAAAAAAAAAAAAATTGGAAGACACGCAAAAATTGCTAAAACCAATCTACAATATCCAAAGATTAAATATTATTCATTCATTTACATACGAGTATATCAAACACAGTCCATAGGTTACATTACTTTAGAGACCTGTTAATATAGCGACATGGAAATATCATAAATCAGTTATGATGGAGTTTCTTGTCGGTTCTTCTCCATGGAAAACGACCAATTGGTACCTTGCACCAGCTTCTAAAGTTTTATAACTGTCGATGTAGGGCTATGTGAAATGAAAACATTTCAAATTTTAGATAAAAAAATAAAATCAAATTAAACATTCAAGTAGTTTATACTTTTAGGATTGGATTTACCTACATAAAGCACAATGAAAGCTGTTCAAGTCTTTAAGGCCACTATTAGCGAGACCTTTACAACACTTTTAAAGAAATAAAATCGAAAAGTTTAATACCGATAGCCGATCTGTAGATCCTTCTTTACGGTGGTCTGATCGCGAATGATAATGAACAACGTTTAACCAGTTTATTGCATTACGCAATTTGTAGTTAAAACTTTTTTGGTCAAATCTTCTTTTATGGTAGGGTCAATACTTGGGTCAAACTTATTTTCTTACGAAAGTCCTTAGCAAACAATGTTAGTATCCACTTCAATATTCCGCCGAAATCGGTGTGTAAAAGGCTATGGCTGTAGACCTATAAAATAACCATAAAGTGGAATCAACCCCAGGCTTGTGCGAAATTTTCAATCATCCTTCTTCGTACTTTAGCAGCCGTTAAATAAATGTTGGAACGAGGATCCGAAGTTCGACATCAGCCATGAGTAATTAGTTTAGCCTCGTGTTACCAACTTGTAATTTTGTTCTGAACCCGTAACAGCTTTTGAACTATCCCATAAAGTATCGTAACATATCGTACCTACATAGACATTCTCCTAATATTACCCATTACGTAGAAATATGACTGTGGTATATCTCTCGCTTTCCTAACCATAAAAATATGTATTAGAAATAGAAAATAAGAGTATCCTCGATAAATGAAGGACTTTCTAAGCTTCGAAGGTTTCTCCTCGCAGAAATATTAGGCAATAAACACAGCAGGAAAATAAATTGAACATAAAACTATTAAGTGGAATATTGCGCATAAAAAAACAAGATCATTGTCGATCGAGACGATTTTAATTGAAGATACACTTTTAAAACAATACGAAAGGAGATTCGGTCTAATGCAAGTGCAATGAAGCAGGCAAGGGACGGTTTTATGACACTCACTCTTTAACCCGGTCATAGTTACATAAATATCTCCCACGGGAGCTATTTTTAACAACATTGTACACAAAACGAGAGCCGTCTAGCGTCGGCCGAGTGTGTTCAACTGCCGACAGCACTGTCATGTTGCTCGTCCACATCAGATTTTAATACTTCCAAAAGCTATTAGTCTACTTTCTGAACGCTATCAGCTAATAGAGACGTTACTGCAAATGAATTCAACACAAATGCTGCGAAACTTTTACGCTCATAACATAAATTCGCAACATCTCGACATTGAGGCCTTGATAGTTTATTTTGACATTTGTTTATAATATGTAAACTGAAGTGTCTATGTTTAGATTATATCTCATTCCAACTCCAATTCCTCTGTAGAAAGGAATCGAAAACAACTAGGTACTAGATAGTTATATCGACAAACAAAATCACTTGCAAATTGAAGCCACATGTGGCTACCTAAAGGCAATTGGCGGATGTTAACTTTCACAATGTAAGGCAAATTGTATGCTTCACATACGGTCGCTTGCCTTTCAGATGGCCCTGTCGTCTGGTCAGACAAGTTTTGTGCACAAGTGTACCACACTCATTCTACTCGTTACATAAATGCTTGAAGGAACACTTAATTACTATGCAGTCGAATGGTCATTCTAACAATAGATAATAGAGGAGACTTACGCCGAATATTAAATAGGGAACGTCTTGCTAAACTGTCACAAGTAGAGTACTCAGTAAACTCACGAGCCAATTACTTTGAATGTACCCAGTGAACTTATTTAACGAAAGATAATAAATATTATCAAGTTTTTTTAAAGAGAACTGAAAGATGAAAGGAACTACTCGAAAGCACAAGCGCTATAGCTAGATAGTAGGTAATTACAACATAATAGAATATAAAAAAAAGGAAAATTTTGAATTTACCATTATGGGTATGCTGGCAGCGAAGCTTCTAATTTAAAAAAAGAAAAAAAAACTTATACTGGCATTGTATACTCATGTGTGCATTTTGTGCCCTTATCGGCCAGATGAGAAACAAGAATTTCAGAAGTCCATTATTTCTCATTTATTATTAGGTTACAAGCAAAAAAAGAACAAAAATCAGAATCAGCTCTAACTAGGTAGGTAAGTATGTAAGTATAATCGTGACGAAAGTTAATCAAAGTTTCAGAGACAAAATTTCCATAACCAGTGTCGTGTCGCCTACCTATTGTTCAGAGTTCGTCAGTACAATAAACTTTCCCTAATTCGCCTATTATATGGAAATTTGGCACTTCGCATTTCAAGGATATGACGTTGACAACCCCATTAGACTCAGTTAAATATCGTCGTTATTAAATCTGTCGCTTCTGTGTCGCAAATGTCTATAATTTTGGGTGATAAACATTAGTACGTAAGCTGGAGCGTGTGTTTAAAGTCGGGCCATCCACAGGCCGAGCCATTTTACGAGCTGGCAATATTGGAAAACTGTTGGCGGCAGGTGCACTCCAAACGATTTGCTGCTATAAGTTTTTTTTTAATTGTTGCTTAGTTCACTCCACTTCCGCGTCCAATTTTTCCTAGACGAAATATTGCTTTTCAAGCTTTAGGTTTAATCATATTTTGTTCTATGTAAAGCTTTTCTTGCTGGAGAATCTCTATTAACTGCCTAATTGGTATGAAAAGATGCTGAAAACTTGAAAAACAAACGCGATGTTAAATAAAATCATGAAACCTAAAATTAACCCATACAAAAGTAAAGTAAATGATTAATGAAGTCTAAATGCAATCAATCACTACTTTATGAATTAGCAGCAAGATTTAATTTATGACCAAAATGTTAACGAAAAGCATTTTTTTGTTCGCAGTGGCATTGGTGTTGGGGCTTACTAGTGATATCATTGAAATGGTCCTACGGAGAGAAATTTACTCTTGGCTACCTGACCGGCTCAGAACGACGGCCTGGAGACTACAGCTACCAGAGACCTGGGAGAGTCATATCAGGTACGTTATCATCATAAGCTAATTTATATGAAGACATAAAGACGAGACAAATGACTAGCAATGAGACTTTATAACAAGTACGCACTTAAAACTTCAACACGTAAGTTTGCATGCTAACTAGGTACTTAATTCGACCAAGTTCTAAAGTAAAATATCCCTCCAAAACGACTCGCCCATTCTGTGCAACTGTAAGAGCTTTACCATGTCGATAAATTTTCCATTAACGTCAACACTGTCTCTAGAGAGTCAAGTTTTCAGTAAAATAGTTCTTCAGAGACTGATGAAGAACATACTATGTACTTCTTATTTTACTTGTTACACAAACAAGATTGTGTTTATATTATAGTGAAGCCATCAAACGTGCATTTGTATATTCTGACTGACAAATCGAATTGCCTCAACAAGATTAATGGCGGCAACACTTGGCGCTGAATCCACTTTATGAAATAATTTGCTATTGCAAATAAACAATTGTGTAACACAAATATTGACGTTAGAATTTAGCAAAAGCAAACTTGTTTTATGTTATAGTAATTTGACTTGTTTGGTTTAAAACAGGTGCCATTTCAATGGCGATTGACGAGGTGAACGAGAAGCTCCTTGGCCCCATGGGTCACTCTTTAGACTTCGTTATCGCAGAAACATACGGACAAGAAGAGGTCTCAATTCGGCAGGTGTGTTTCCTTTCAATAAATAACTTTTTATTACCCTCATGAACATTAAATTGACTTTCTGAAGAAGAAAATCTTGAGAAAGTATTCCAATTTAGTCCGTAGATACTTTTTTCCAATCGGTTGCAAAATTACTTGGGAGTTCATTGGGAGTGCCCACTCACTCGGCGACCATTATTCTTTCACAGGTTGTGAACACAGATTACTCTCGGGAAATGTTATATTATTGGTGATATCTTAGGGTGCTATTTATTCTACTATGCTCTGTACACACGATATTATTTTATCACTGAAAAGACAAAAAAAAAACAAGGTACAATATTTGAAAGCTAGCAAAAACTATTCTAAATCATGTTTATTTGTAAGCTGTTAAATTTTTTCCGAATAAACAAAGCTGATATTTTATTCTTTGTAAAAGTTCGCGTCGTACAACCTGTCACCATAATTCACACTAAACTTTATTACATTGAATTATGGGTAATTCTATACGACAAGAGGATAAGATCGATATTCGATAACGTTTACGATATAACATGCAAGCTAGATAGCTCATGAGCTTAAAAATAGAATTGGCTGTCCTAAAACTGGTATTGATCATCGTGATTTTATGATATGGCATGTTACAGTATGGAACAACACACAAAAAAAAAAAAAACTTAAAAATTTGAATATTGAAGCGATTTACAACCAGCGAGTGAGCGAGCCAAATAGGACAGTCAAACAATGCACAGTAAGCATTAGTTTTATGGGCAATAGACCGAAGTTTAACACCCCCATAACTCTATGGAACTTGATCCGGTGTCATTCGAATTAAATCTGCAGTTTCTCGGAGAAACAAATCTCATTGAATTACACTAGTTTAGCTTTAGAACTTCGCTTTCCAACGACCTCATGATCCTCACCCGTTACTTTAAACTAGGCAATTGTTCATCTGTCGTATTTTCTTATCTAGTAAAAGGGCTACTTAGGCTGTTATTTATTGCATGTTTATTCTCTAATCCACTTAAGCACTCAATCTCATTATCCTAAGTACCTAGCTGCAATATAAAATAAACCTTGATTTAAAACTGTACTTTGCTACAAAGGCCATTGATAAACGCGGTTTATCTATCTGTGAAGCTGCAAGCACACGCTAAACTTGTAACGTATGCATCAGCCAGAAATAATTCCATAGTTATTTCTGTAAAAAGCAATGACCCAGTAATGGTGGCCATCGAAACGCAAAACACGTGCACGTCATTGAAGCATCTTATTACTTTAATTCAAGCCAGGCTTTGCATCAAACCTCTTTGGCATGCGTGTTTACGTATATTACCCACTTAACTGCTAATAGACATTATCAATAAGACATAGTATTGAAGGATGTGAGGTACGTACATATCTGTAAGTAGCAAATGCTCATTATTTTATTAGTCGGGAATATCAGTTTTTCTGACTAATATCTAGTTCTTCAGTTGCCTTTGGCGTTCCAGTGACACGGTAGCTCTTTCAAATATTTCCGCAGTATGCATTGGCCCTCATCTGAAGTAGAAATTACCCATGCATGTAAAGAAACGAAACATTAAAAATAAATACTTAATTCTACCGATTTTTCTTTTACCTTTCAGAATGTACATGATATTAGTATTAATTGGTATTTATATTAAAAAAAATCAAAGAACACAAATCAAACTCGAAGATTTTTACTAGTGCAAAATTAGTACATTTTGATACAAGTGCAGAAAGTTTGTCATAGTGACCGAGGCGGAATTCGCACGAGCGAGGGAGCGTAGGCGAGGGTGTTGTTATGGAGCCGAGGGCTGCAGTGACAAATTTGCACGTGTATCAAACTACTATTTTCAATACACTTATGAAGAATTACTTTCTCTGAAAATTACGACGCATTAGGATTAAAAATTTCTTCAGTGCAAAATTAACAATATTAATTTTGCACTGAAGAAATTTTTTCAAAGTTGCTATACATTTTAGTTTAGATTCAGATTGCAGCAAGTTATCGCAAGTATTTTTTACCTCTGGCGGCGGCGCGAGCGAATTCCCTTCAAACCTTAAATTCTAATTTGTTTTCACGAAATATGCCTTTTTTATGGTGCGAAAAATCATCCAATGACATGATTTTTCGCACCGCGACACTATCCCCCGCTCTTGGGCGGAGCGGGAGATAGTGTCAGACTCTTACTGACTTAAAGACCCACCCCGTTCCTTCTAGCATTCATACCGGGGCCATACTCGAGCGCCCTTTCGAATAACCCTGGCCCCAGTAGGCTTCGACCCGGCTGGTTCCCTACTGTTGCTGACAACTCCTTGAGGTGCGTGGGAACAGTGCACGCCGTCGAAGACTTGGGCTTGGTCCGGACAGTTACCGGACGGCCGGACAGCGAGCTACCCATTGCTCACTGTCCGCAAGCCCGCGCCTTGCGGACAGTGAGCAATGGGTAGCTCGCTGGTGGCTGGAAATCGGGAGCAGAATCCCGGCGGTGGCGGTGGCGGCGAGAACGCCGTTGCCTGATGCATTTGGCCTCCTCCTTTGCGAGCATTACTGCTTCGCAGAAGTCGGCGACCGCCTGCCAGTCCTCCTCGCTCCGGACCATGACCTCAACCACGGCCCGGAGCGAGAGGTCTCTGCCGCCGATCGCTCCCACGAGGGCACGGCGATGCTCCGCTCAAGCGGGGCACACCTCGACTGTGTGCTCCACCGCGTCCTCCAGGCATTCCGCACAGTGGCGACACCCGGGCGTCACTTTCGCACGAATCCGGTGCAGGAACCTCCCGAATAATCATACTGCCTAGTTTTATGTTTATGTTTTTTGCATGAAAAGTTTTTACTATAATGTCTTTCATAGTGATAATGGAATACGCATAAAACATTTTTTAATGATTTTGTAGTACATATTTAATTTAAACATCCACTGAATTACACTCGAATAAATCAAGCCAAAAACCGCGCGCACCTTAAAATGGCGGCCATAAACCACAAAAAAAAAAAACAATTTTTATTTGAATGTACTATTTATATGCAAAATTTTTTTTTCATTAAATAATTCGTTTGTACAATTTAAAATGGTCAAAATTGCATGAAATAAGTAATTAAGACACTAATTTATACCATTGAACGCAATAACATATTATTATGTAAACATTTTCCGTACTTAAAATTTGTTTTGCGAACAAAGAGGTTGAACAAAATGATTTTAACTACATTATAGCACGAGTGTGTAATGGTAATCAAAATGTTACAGTTTGGTAACAAGCGCCTTTATATACCTACGTGCAGTGCAATAAGAGTCACTTTCTAAGCAAGTGTATTGAAAACTTATATTTAATAGACATTTTTACCTTGCAGGAAAGAGAGAAGCAATACAGCCTACCAAATATTTTTGAATGTAGAACACATTAATTGTTAATTTGTTGCTATTAACGAATTATTGTGTAAATAATCTTATTTATTTATGAAATTGTGTTCATAAGCACAATTTAAATTTTCATCATATTATTCAAAACTTAAAAAAAAAAACCGTTGACCGCTCGACCGTGACGAAATAGGAATAAAAAAATCCCTGTTTGGGATAAATTTAAAAACAAACACGAGGTTGATACCATGCTGAACCTAATCGTAGTGCGATAAGAGTCAGTTTGCGAGTAAGTGTATTGAAAATATATACGTATTTCTTAGTAGACTTAATAAAAAATATGTATTAAAAATTAATACTCCAAACGGAACTACGGATCTACGTGTTACGTCGAATCGTATCGCGCCATGGTTTCATAACGAGACGACATGCATATAGGGGCCGGAACAGATAACGAAAAGTGCTCGTCCTTTATATTGAACATTTTTATATTCAACGTAGCTATGAAAGCTATGTTAACACAATCTTTTGTTTAACTTAGAATGTCTGTACGTATGTACATATGTTTGTTTAGGGCAAATCTTGTGACTGAATTTGGAAACAGTTGGTACCCCTATCCGCCTTTGTCTCTAAAATATTCAGCGAAACTGTTTGTTCATTTACACAGGAAAATCTCGGGAAAAACTTTCATATCATATAAATTGTATAACGTTGTATAATAAATTGATGAAGTTAATTTAATTAAATATTTATTTTCTTCTCTTTAGAACATTTGAACAAGAACTTGTTTTTAAATTATTATTTTTTTATACGTCGTCCACCTATGCCCGGGTCAGTTTTCAGTCTGTTCAGATCCAGCTGGAAAATCCTATGTATTTAATATCGAGCGATACATTAACATAATAGATATGCCGCAAACTTTTTCACTTCATCTGTCATCATCAAAGAAACGGTACCAATACAAAAAAGATATAAACGGTATTCTGGACCAACACTGATTATCTACTTTGACTTTTACAAGGATGAACCCGAATGGAGGATAAAAGACAGAGAATGGAGGATTTTTCTTGTTAAATTGTAAAAGTAGTTAATTTGTTCTTGTGAAGAATCTTGATCTTTAACAAAAAAAAGTCAGGATTCCATCATGTCCAATGTGGAGCATAAAATAAAATACAGCCGCAAAATCTTTTTACTATGTATTGTGAAAGAGCGCAAGTAAAAAAGATTGGGTCACCATTAATGCCACCCTCTGTTCAAAGCCTGACGTATCAGCCTAGCTAACGCATAAAATGGTAATCTCGGCGGATTCCTTTCCGACTCACTGAGATACTTGTAAACGTATTTCCTTTGGAAAACTTTTAAAAGTCTTGTGCTAGATATTTTCCGATACTTTTTTCCAAACCGATAAACGAAAAGTTCTTGGAAGACATTTATAAAAGTATCTGTCTAATACATCAACTGACAAGATATTTTAATATTTGTAATAGCAAAAACTGACAATCTTATAGAGATAGAGATGAAAGAAAAATCGCTCAATCTTTCTTTTGATCTCGATTTGTTTATACAAATGTGTATCGCTCCCACTCCGTGTAAGTGCTGCATGTAGAACAGGAAACATCGAACATAAATTTTACTGTTACAGGAAACACTATCTTTGCAAACTTTTATCTATTAGGGGTATTTGTCTGCGAAATTGATGTTGTCGCGTAAAGTTGACAGTCGCGGGCTCGCCGAGGGTTCCGTAAAAAACGAGAGCATCACTCGCTGTCTCTTGCATGCTTTGCCATGTCATTACTGTACTCAGAAATCCTTATGGGATGCCGACAGAGAAAGTCGCTGTGACCAAGACCATACTCGCTGTTATTGGTGGACGTGTCTATGCAACACCATAGTAACACTAGATTGGAAAGTGGCTTTGTTCGCTCTTCAATACACCACATCGGAATTAGATTCGAGTAACTACTCAATGTCATTACGTTACAGACCTACTATAATAGCTAGGTACAAGTAGAACAGTGCGACGTCTAATTACTGCAAGTCATTATCGGTCCGTGTGCCCTCAATTGTAAATAATAAGTACGACATTATGTTCCTCTAACCATCAACTCACTTCTTGACTTATGGCTACTATTAGCCGTTAGCGGGTTGTTTCCCTCTACAATAAATATTCTGTTTCGTTTGTTACAAACTTTTAACAGATAATAATGTTTCGTTTTCTTCGAACAGTTTGGCGTTCAGAAATGCGTAATAAATTACGTTACTTGAGCCCTCTGAAGTTGATTGTGAGATATTTATTGATAAAGGATAACTGGCAGTAACAGAGAACAGAATATTGATATTAAGCAAATGTGCCCATAAAACGGTTAATGGATAATATGACGTGCATGAACAAGGCTGTTTGGCAGTATGGCTATTTGTTATATGGAACGAACGACAGTTTTTCCTCACTTTTGTTAAGAGTTTTCTTCTCACGAGAAAAGTTAAACGACGTTAAAAAGCGATTAGGTTGACACCCCTACTATTTATGGTAGGTTCGTACCTAGTTACCTAGAACTAAAACGTATCTCGAATGATAGTTTAATATCTCTTATGCTGGTCCAACTTCAGAAGAGTAAATCGGTAAACAATGAATGCGTAATGCTTTAGGAGCGCTGTTTCAATCTGACACAGTACATACTTGTTTACTTACTCAAGCGCTGCTAAAGTGTTTCCAAATGCACCTAAAATGCACAATCTGTTTTCATTGTTAAGCTCTCAGCAAGGTAGGACGGGGTTAACACCACATTTGGCTTTTAGCCACAATATAGTCAAAACAACTTTATTATGGTAGATACAGGCCGTAATACATTGAAAAGTTTTTAAGCTCCTCGTTTTTTCGAAGTTGGATAATTAACATGTTCATATAACGAAATTGTGGCGACGACAGCGGACATTTTAAAGTTGCATCGTTAAGTTTTTACAACTGCAACAGAACGACTTATGATAAAATTTACTTTTACGAGCCGCAAAAGTTTCAGACGCAGGACTCTTACGGCTCATAAAACAGACCAAAAATTAATATTTTAAAACAAACCGTGTGCCCGACGACGGTCAAATATTATCAACTACATACACACAGTTACATACAGTACATACAGCAACAGTGCATTCAGCTACATACAGTTTTAACTCCTTCGGTGTTTAATTATCTATATATATATAAATGAATCCCTATTTCCCTTGGTCACGCCATCACGCTTGAACGGCTGGTCTGATTTTGCTAATTCTTCTTTTGTTGTGTTTGTTATTGTGAGGAGAAGGTTCTTTTGGGAAAAAATGAAAATTAGGGTAGTGTAGGGCAGAGTAAGGTAGAGTAGGGTTGCCTATAGAGCGGGTTTGAAAGAATAGCCTTATTGAGAATCACATTCAAGTGACAGCTGTCAAATTATTAAAAAAAATATTTCTTTTATCACATTTTTAGTGTACCATGTCCAAGCCATGTCTCAACTTTCTATACAGCCACTCAATTACACAACGGATACGTAAAAAAATAATAAATAACGATAGATAGACTTTATTATATTTAAGCAACTATTTCTTTATAATAACAGAGATCTAGAAAAAAAAAGTTTTTTCAATGTTAAAAATGAAAAATAATTGCTGAATAGCCGACTGGCCATAGACAAAAAAAAAAAACAAAATAAGCGGGAAAGCCGATCCTTATTTGTTTTTTTCAAATAGTAAAACTTTTGTTTTTATTATGCTAAATCCCTGCTATATTGATTGAGATTTGTTCAGATTCAGATATCGATTTAATACTAGATTCTTAAGCGAAGAAGCTCCAAGACGTCGACGGCGCGTATTTGTTCCACACGCACACCAAGCAGTTGTCAGCAAACCGTAGAGGCCGAGCAGGTGAAAGGAAGATTCGGCCCCGGTACGAAAGGCAACGGAGGAACAGGAGTGAATTTTTAGTCGGTAAACGTTTGACACTATCTCCCGCTCCGCCCGAGAGCGCGGATATGTCATTGGATCCCACAAACGAAAAACAAGGGAACAAGCTAAAGCAGTCGTGGAAATCCTTTTATATCAAAAGAACTTATATCTAAAATCATACGACGACCATTGACGACGACTCAGATTTTTAGTTTTTACTAAACTGTAGGTCTAAATTTTCGCTAATTAAGATTTTTTTCTAAAGCTAGATCTTTATCTAGATTATTTCAAAGTAGAACCTCTTTTATCATAAAACACTACCTCCTTATATCCATCCTACACCGTCTAAATACATAGTGATGTAACGTCAAAGTGGTTGCGTCCCCGTAGGATATATAAAATCTTTGTTGCGTCCTACAGGTGGCGGCGTTGTGGGCAGCCAACGTGTCGGCGTTCATCGGACCGCAAGAGACGTGCGTCCATGAAGGGCGTATGGCCGCAGCTTTCAATCTGCCCATGGTTAGCTACGTAAGTACCCTTTCTCATAACTAAAGCTACGTTTACACGATGTCTTTATTTGTCATTTATTTTAATTAAACCATTTACAGGCACTTTTGAATTGTCAAGAATTAGGTAAGTCAGTAAAAAAACATATGATGACATTCCAAAGCGAAGGTAGATCTCTATGGAGAAGAATCTGTGAGACACTCCATGGATAGAATGCACAGTAGGGTACTTTCTTGCATAACAATCACACTACACACTAAATTATTATTAATGCGAAAGTTTTTATAAATGTGTGCGTGAGTACGTTTATTAGTTCTTCACGCTCGAACGGCTGCTCAGATTTTGATAAAATTTGGCACACGGGTAGATCACTTCCTGTAATAGCTCGTATGTACTTAATACTTAAAGCACTTTTTATTCCACTGGTATGTTCCTTTGGGATTTTTCTATTCACGCGAGCGTATCCAATAGCAGAAGGTGGTAATGTAATAAACATTGTATAAACCCTATTTGAATACCATAGTTTATCAGGTTTTCAAGCTAAAGTAGGTGGTAGAATTTACTTATAATCAACTTTTAATGTATAATTCGAAAATCGGAGGACAGTCGAAAGTACCTATTGTTCGGTTTGAAAATGCATCTAACAAAATTCATTGCGATAACTAATAGCCGACCAATTATTCGAACTTATATGAAACCAAGCAATTGCCTCAAAATAATTCGGACCGTGGTAGAAATATAGGTAAGCTACACAATAAAATTGTGGTGCCACAGATCTGCGTTATAAACTACCATCACGTCATTGAAACTTTATGACAGACTACTGACATAACATGAAAGGAGTTCCATTTTCAAACGGTAATGTTGTTAAACATCCATTACGACGTCACAATAAGATCCATCAATGTTCGCCCATCTTGATCGATCAACTGTCAAAATTCAATTTGGCTTTTATCGAATCATGCATTCATACTTTATATTACACTTTACCTGAATCACGGCAAGGTTGTCGTGTTTACAAGGTTTTGACATTAAGTGGTTCAAGAGGTTTGAATGAATAATCCCAATACTTACTTATACAAACAAAGAGGTGATAAGAGAAACCGCTGAAATGAATAGCGGAGTGAATCATGTTAATATTACAAAGATGAAAGTTTGTATAATTATATGTGTGAAGGTATGGGTGTGTTTATTAGTTTATGTTCAAACGGCTGAACGGATTTAGATGAAGGACCATGTTTTACAATAGGTAGCACTTATGATGGTTTTTATCTCTTACGATAATGTTTTTTCAATACACTCACTCGGAAACCCGCTCCTATCCCTACCGCCTTAATTTACCGTTTTCGGCACTAGTACGGAAAAGTGTGCGAGCTCGCCCGCCACTATTTATTACATTTATTGTATCAGGCTAGTCGCTAAGCAGCCCCTCAAGTCGCAGGCCAAAGTCAAAGTCAAACCATTTACTTTTGAATAGTCAAATGTCAATCCAAGAAAAGTGAAGCTAAATTGCACGTTCCAAAGCGTAAACCTCTATGGAAAAGAACGTGCAAGTAACTCCATGGACACTCTTTTAAATCATATTATGTGTTACCTGTGTTACATATAACCAGGCAGGCATAAAACCAGGCAGGTCAACCTCTTTTTGTTTATTTCTTCGTGAGTGTATTGAAAAACGTCTAAACGTCTTTTGATACAGTTGGAAAATGGTTTCTGCAGCCCTCTTCACTTGTATCCAAATGTAAATAACTTTATCGCGGACGAAGCAATTAGCAGAAGCTATGATAGTCTAATGACTATTAATTTATTAATATACAAATACCAACAATGGACTTAAAATACACAAAACATAAATCGTCAGACGACGCCATGTAGGAACGATACTCAACTGCGGTTAACAATCAAACTTGACATCTTCAATAGGCAGGCTGCCAAGAGTTTACGGGTTAATTGGAAAAAGAACAATATACGTTATTGATGTCGAGTTGAAGGCAACGAAACTGCAAATGCAGTCAATGTCTTATGTTAATGTAATCACATTAACAATCGAAGGGCTTACAAACTTCACGAAGTATAAAATATTATACACGGTTGACTTTTTTTACGTGGGAAATCATCAAAAACCTTCTCATGCCTAGGGTGGAGCGAGACGAAGTGTCAGACTTTTACTGACTATATCGCACGGTGTTTCTTCAGTTGCTCTTTGTCATTGCCGTAGCGTGAACCAATTTAGACGTGGACGCATAGCGAGGCTTTTTTCTTTCATAAATTCGAAATTGAGACAGCGACTGTTGCAACCCAGTGTTCGACCACTTCCTCGCTTACCATGAGCTGAAATAGTAGTCAATCGAGAGCCTATCTTCACTAATATAAGTAAGAGATAAAGTTTGTTTTTATATTTCTGTGTTTGTAGAAGGTAATCTCTGAAAGTACTGACCCGATTGGTAAATTTTTTCACTAATAGAAAGCTGCTTTATTCCTGAGTGACAAGGGCTATATGTTATGTACGCGGGTGAAGCCGCGATCAAAAGCTAGTCAGTTATAAAAAGTCCCTGGTTCTAGCCTCTTCGTGAAGGCTACTGTAACTCCTTTAAACAATCAGCAGCACTTGAAGGTATCGGCCTGAATTAGCCCCGTCAATCGTGTTTGATAGGCTGGATTTGGTATTCGAAAGGCTCCATAAAGCTGAGAATATGATAAGTGATACTTATCATATTTATGACGATTACCGCTCGTTATAATCACTGTAAACATACTTACTGTGTATTATTTCGGTTCATAAACTGTTGTCCATGTAAGCATTTTTGAATCGTCTTTAATTGCTGTAATTATTTTTAATTTACTTGCTTACACAAGTCATTTCTTATACTCATAAGACTGGCAAGTTTGCCAAGGGAGTTTCTTTAGCGAGAATTTTTAGTCTTCACTCTAAACTGCTTTTTAATTAAGAGCAAATTGATCCCTATCCCCTAATGAATAATATAGATAATGTAGAATTGAAATAGTTTTGTACCTCAAGGTTCTACACAAATTGATAGATAATGTGGAGCTGAGATTTTTATCGTAGTGGGGATTACCTGAACGAAGTTTGCAGAAGGAGACTGACTCGATACATTTGCTGCCAAATAAATAAAAATAACAGAATGTGTTACACCTACTTACATTTTTTTTTTTTCTAGCCGTTGCTGTCCCACTGCTGGGCAAAGGCCTCCCCCAAGTCTTTCCAAACTTGCTTCTCTTTCACCTACTTACATATTAATGGAAAATAAAATGTAAAAACTAAATACTGTATAAACTTGATACTGTAACGAAACGTGTGAAAGCAAAAATAAAAAAATGTTAAAAGCCTTTTTTGCTAATTTTAATCCTTCCAGCAAAAATCTGTGTAGGGCGACCCTTTTCTCTTATAATCCTGATTAATTATAGTACTTAACTGAATCCTTTATTTTAACGTGTTTTTCTTTGTCGGACAGTACTGCCGCGATGTTGCCAGCTCCAACAAGCGAGTGTACTCCACGTTCGCCCGCACCAGACCCTCGGACATCGATATCTCCCGCTCCGTGGTCGCCGTGCTCACGCATTTCAATTTCATGCATGTAAACATTATAACAATACATTTCACTTAGCCCATTTACGTAAATCAAACATATTATATGCTAACCGAGTACTTTCAGTCCTTAGTTCCAGTCGTAAAGGCAGAAAACATTGAATTATATCTTAAATCCTGTGTAATGGTTCTCATACATAGGTAATGAACCTTCTTAATGTATTTGAATATTAAAAAAAGGATACTGTTCCTTAATGTATTAACATTTCAACAATCCTCTTTCCACAAATCTCAAACTGATCTCCTTTCATGGAAACGACCGTAAACGAGTTTACTAACCGTGAAATTGATTTCCTTTATGTCATTTTGTGTTAGCGCTTCGTAAAAGGCAGCATAAATCTACTGTAGAACGTAGAATACTGCACAAACTGAAACTAATTTATCTTTCATTCCGCAGGTAGCTTTCGTGTACCTAAAGGCTCCAAACCACGACTTTTCACGTTTAGCGCTTGCAATAATAGCGGCGGCGAGGGAAAAACAAATATCAGTCCGGACGGTGCAAGTGTACAGACAGCCTTATTACTACGAGAACAAACGAGAGAACTTCACCCGTAACCCCTTCCTGGACATCGTTCGCGAAACGTACAAAGATACCAGAAGTATGTCAACTTATAATAAACTATATTTAAATATATAAATACATTAAAAGAGAATTCACCAAAACTCTGAAACATTTGCCAACTAAAATATCGTATTTTGTTGCAGTTTACGTCTCCGTTGGATATTATCACGATCACATCGGATTAATGTTGGCTTTAGACGCTATGCAGCTTCTGGATTCTGGTAAGTGATTATTATATAAGGAGCTCTTTCAGCCAACTGTACATTTTCAGGTATCATCATAATAATTGACATAAAAAGAGCAGATTAAACAAGATATTAAGATATTCCCCCATAAGTATGGTATGAAATTTACCTATAAACCTACTTCAAAGCACTGTATGTTGAATATTTCACGTCAGTTGTAATGAAAAAAAAACTAAATTTTCTAAAGCATATTTTTGTTAGTCCTTCTTCCAATTTACATTTAAAAGCAAAATTGCAAAATTAACCTTTAATTTCCATAAAACAACCATTTTGCTTGGCAACAGACTATAGTAATGTTTAGAACGAAGGTGTATTCAATACACGGAACAAACCAAACTGTTTTATCTGTTTCGTGATGACCGTGAAGTCATGAAACAACATTAGGGGGCATTCTCCTCCGTCAAGCTCGTATCTGTCACGCTCAGGCCATGTGCTAGGCTTACCAGATGCCCGGAGTATCCAGAAATGTTCCGACAATTTGCGTCCTGTCCCGTGTCTAGTATCCAGTAATCAAACTTAACTGTCCCAGATTCCAAACACCGACTAGTTTTTGACACAAAGTTACAAGTAGGTTAGGTACCTATTTGTCTTGTTCTTTACGAATAGCGAATTTGTCATGCGCGAAGCGTAGCTCCACCGGCAAAATACCTATAACGCTGCGGTGTTGTTTATTTATTATTTATTTATTCATTAAAACTTCATGCAACACAAACGTACAAAGGTGGATTTAATGCCTTAGGCATTCTTTACCAGTCTACCAAGAATGGTGTGAGATAATATGGCAGGTGCATACAAAAATAGTAGTGATAAGAAAAACATGGGTACAAAATACTTTGGAAATAATTCCGCAACTTCCGCTTAAATGCGTACTAACTGTCACTGTCCCCCGTTCTGATATCAAGAGGAAGCACATTTCACAGAAAGTGCGACAAATGTGAAACAAAGATATAAGATTAGGGTTCTGGTTTTGGGAGACTTAACTTGATTGGTTACCGTGTTAAGACTATTGCCCTTGCCTGAACAATGTTATTAATATTCATCGATAAAAAAAAAATACATAAACCGGATGCAGTTGTTGAGAACTGTCAAGTTTATATAGCAACACCGCTTACAGGTCAAAGTAGCACCCGTCGCCATAGTCCCTTATAAGGAAAATTAAAATTTGCACCAGCATAGTCTTCATCTTTCCTGGCAAAAAGTATATCAGATGATACAAATATTATAACACAAAGTCCCATTGACTCTTTGAATGACTTTGCCCGCCAAGCGTCGAGTCAATACTCAAGACTGCTAACCGAAATCTTTTACGCTAAGGCTAATGGGAATGACTGCGTCATTGAAAATAATAAAATCCACCAATTGGTCCATCATGCGTGAGCTATCAAATACCATGGCCTAACATTTTGAGGTGTTTACGGACAGCCCAAATCTATCAGACCAGTTGCTGTTACTAAAGAATATTTTTTGCCTGTCACATTTCTAGCCCGACCATGGTATGGTACGATGTAAATGGTTACTCCTTTATTTTTATATAAGTATTTTTATTACGACCCTAGTCCATTACCCTACAATTGTGTCGGAAATGAAAAGCTTGTACCCGGCAACCCTAGGCAGGCAGTGGACAAATCTTTGCGGTCTACAAATGAATATTGTACATTCGTTAGATTCATTCGAACTACGGAACCTTTTACGGTGCGTGACCCGACACGTACTTGCCCGATTTTCCTATTAGCATCAAAACTTACTCTCCCATTCCCTACGTGAATAAAACATTTTCATCACAAAAGAACACGGAATTCATATCAGTCTATTTATCGGCATCGGCGTCAAACGAACACTTTCCTGATTACTGAAATAATATTCAGAATCAGATCGTATTTACCGAAGCTACGGCAATATCAATACGGCATAAGCTTATCTTCAGTGAAAGTGAGGAAAACTTTTGGGAACAGCTACAATTTCGTAGGAGGGTCCAATTCTAATCTATTTAACCCAGAGCAGCTCTGCTGTGGATATTTTAAATAGAGGCCGTCCTGGTCAGATTATCTCTTTGAATATTGGTCAACGGTAACGAGGGATTAACCAAGGTTGCACTTGTAAGATGTTGTATGTAAGAACCTAGAAAGAATCAGGTAGAAATCACTTGCTCCAATAACCAAAAGGCTTAAAAACGCTTTTTTCACTAATTGTGCTTAATAACTTTTCCACTCTGGGTGAAGCGAGGAGGAGTGTTAGAATTTTACTGACTAAAACCCACAGTGTTCCTTCAGTTACCCCTTACGAGGGCCACTGTAACTCTTCGAACAATTCACAGCATCTTAAACAATGCTGAAGTTATAAATTAAATCACACTAATAGTATAAAGACGAAATTATGTGAATGTGTATACTTGTATTTCGATGAAACTTAGTACATGGGTAGAACAGGTTCCGAAATAGCACATGACATAGGATACTTTTATTATTCAGAGAGTATCTTCCCTTGCGATAAGTTTTAAAGTCGCGCGGGCGGAGCCGCTGGCAGCAGCTAGTACAATATATTTTCTTCTTAAGACCTGTAGTTGTGTAAATCCATTCCTACATTATACAAAGCACCCTATTAGCGTTGGAGAGCGATATATCAAAGAGTGAGTGTGCAAGTGAAAAGCTTAACAACGTGCGTGATTTCCATAAGCTCGCGTGTGATATATTTGTCTAGATCTTCTCTTTGTTAGCATGACACCAACGCCCCATTATATGACGAGGAAAGCCTTTACCCCCATTATTCATCCTCAGTTTTCATGGTACAGTAACAATGAACACTTACACACTTTAATATATTTGTAACTTCTACGTAGATTAGCTTTTATGAAGCGACAAAACTTATAATTATCTATAGTTCTTGGAATACTGAAATTACAGATCTATCTAATGTTTTTCACCATTTTATAGATCATATCCTAAAATCAATCAACGTGCCTGCCTTTCCCCAGCTATTTTGAGGTTGGCTTACAGCATGACGAGTACTATATTTTTATTTATTGTTGATAGGTTCGCGCTTGACCGCTTTTTTTTATGGTGGGCAAAAATCATGCATTGAAATCCCCCGCTCTTGGGCGGAGCGGGAGATAGTGTCAGACTCTTACTGACTAAAAGACCCACCCCGTTCGTCGACATTTTACATGAAATGACCTCTACAACTTGGTATATCTACATACACCTACTATAAATGTTCTGATTAGAAGAAGTTTGAAAATGGTGCCAGTGACTAAAAAGTAATCGTGACCATACCAAAATAAAATCGGCATGGTCATGTAAAGAGGAACAAAGAAACGCATATTACTAAAAGAATTATGAGTACCTATACAATCATGTGGATGGATGGAAAATGAGGCCGAAGAAAAGATGAATGGATTATGTGAGGAGTGTAGCAAAAGGAGTCAATGATCACTATCATCTCTCACTAGACGGGTGATAAGACAGAATGAAAAAAACAAGCGTGTTACGCCGAACCCAATCAACCTGGAACAAGGGCAGGAAGGTGACGATGATAGATATCCTAAAATACTACTCTATAAAACAAAACTGAACTTCTATATAGCATTGGAATCGATAGGTACTTAATATGTAAAAATTATCACTCAAACGAAAATTTCAACAGATGCCTAAAAAATCTTTCCGACACTGCATCACATCTATTTTCAGGTTTTCCTCAAACATAAAACACAAAAATAGAAAGAGGAGCAGTCATGTTTTTGACAGATAACTAATAAACCAAACCAATTTATCTAATAAGACACATTTTAATGACGTGTTTTTTTCTCCGTCTGAATGATCGACGATTGTGGGAAAAATAGTGACATACCGATGAACGACGTCAGAAAAGATATATCCTTTTCAAATGATGAAAGGCTTAGATCAGATTATAGTAACATAATATGCTTAAAGATCTTGGTAAGCTATTGAATTTATTCGAGGAAGCATTGCGGGTCGTTGAAGCGAGCACTATTTGCCTCGCGAGAGCACATCGATCACGTGACGAGCAAATATTGTAGCTCTACAGAAGCGCAACTATTCAATTTACACCCGCTTTTCACTATTATATGAGAATAATATATCATGGTCGTATCAACAAACATTTCCAATAAAACAATATTTATAAAACTCATCGTGTTTTACTGTTTGTTGTTCTTGGCTGATGGCGTCCTAATTATTATTCAGTGACACGTTTAATAAGCCTTGGGGAGATAAACAATGGTTACAGCTCTTATCATTTGCCCGCCAGATAAGTAGGTATTTAATCCATAAAACGTGTAAACTATTATTGACAACTAGTTATTTAACAATCTCGACTGATTTTCAGTTTAAACACTCAAATACGAATATAAGACTATAGCGTTATATTTTGTTTCGCACGTAGTTTGTACCACGAACATTAGTGAAAATATCCAAATATGCCGGGAATTTTCATGTGAAAGCACAAGCCCCAGCGAATAATATTTGCTCAGACAATTTTCGTGCGCATAGCATTACAAGAATGAATGCTAAATGGATTAATAAAATTTTAAATAGAAGCTTGTCAGATTCCATGAAACCTCGGTGTAAACACGAAATAAAGGAATATAATCTTTTGTCTTAACTTCTACGTAAATTCAGATGAAATTAACAACAATAGCAGCATGAGATGGATGATTAAATTAGATATTAAACGCGTCTGGGACTGTTAAATTCTGACGTTGATGCGAAACAAAAGAAAATAATTTTCGACTTTAATTTTGAAGTTAACACTCCGGATTTATTGCATAATTCTGAAATTGAAGGATTACTTTGTTTTATATATACTAATTTAGGTACAAATAAAAACTTCATGCTTCACAGAAGTACAAAGGCGAACTTAATGTCTTAGGAATTCCCTAGGTTCTGATTTTTACGACTCTGCTATTTGTAGAGACAATATTACATAATTCCTAAACCGAAACACATTAAAAAGGCAGAATGTATAAAATCAGAAGTATGAGAAGGAAAAAGCGATAGGAGAAAGTTAGAACGCACCTTTGTGTGAAGAGCATAAATATTGAAGGTGAGATTTAAGATAAAAAAAGAACCAGAGGCAGCTGTTGAGGAGCCTTTTGAACTTATCTGTCAAATCCAATTATAACCAGGTAATAAGTTTCTCAGATCATACAGACACAGCAAAGACTCGATGACTCTGACTAACATTAGAAAGTTGACTTAACTATCCAAGAATTGGAGAGATATTTAATGTTAGGGCTAAGAAAATTGATCAGTATTTTTCTTTTCCTAATATTAATACCATGTCACACGTAGAGAATGTCTAACGACAAATGAATCTTCTAATTTCCATTTGATTTGTGTCAAAACCTCATGCAGACGAGATTGCAAGTACATATTTCATAAAATTCTTTCACAATTCAAGCTGCACGTTTGTGGAATGCGTTACCCGTAGAAGTAAGGCGTGCTCAAACGCTACCAACATTTAAAAAGATGGTGAAGGAGCATTACCTTTCTCTTTGATATATTTTCTTCTCCTGGTTCAACTATATATTTGATATTTATTAGTATATTTTTTTTGTATTGTATGTATGTATTTGTGTTAATGTATCTTGTTAGTATTATATCTGATGTTTGTACACTGACAACCCTTAATCTATCTTCTTTCTCTCAGTCCATCCAAAGGTTGTCTGTAAGAGATCGCCCTGTGCGATAAGACCGCCCATTGTGCACTTATTCTTTTAAATGTTTGTCCTGTATTTTTGTTTATTTGGTGTACAATAAAGATTATAATAAATAATAAATAAATAAATAATAAAATTCAAATCTTTCACAGGTGAATACGCTGCCATCGGAGTGGACGTTGACAAGTACGATTCCGATGAGGCAATCCGGTACCTTTCCGGTCCTCTACGAAAGGAGCCAGGTCACCGGACTCCTCGGGCCTTTCGTTCATTCATGGCAGTGGCTCCGTCACCCTCCCCATCATATCCAGTCTTCGCTAGAGAAGTCAACAGGAGGCTACAGATGCCACCGTTCAATTTCACTAATCCCTTAAGTGCTTTTGGAGGAGGAAAAGTAGTGAGTACCAAGCTTTTTCAAGAACATTTTCAATAAGATTTTTTATATAAACAGATAAACATATTTATTTGTAAAAATACTTAAATTAAAGCCACATTATATTTTAATTAAATTATGTACTTAGTTGTGTAAACTATTGCTACAATTAAATCATTAAAAAATAAAATAATTAGATACTTAACAAATAATATAAAATTACATCAATTAATTTTTGAAAATTCGTCATTTAATTGAAATTAAATCATAGTCAAACATAAAGTAATAAGAAATTAATGATTAAAAAATAAATAAATTTATTATCATTGAAATTAGTTGATTAAAATTGATATATCTATCACTAGTTAATATATTACTTGATATTTTATTATCTATCATCTCTTCAATAGAATAAAACGCTTTCTGAGTGAGCCAGCATTTAAGTTAGCTAGATTTCGTCATATCCGAGGAAACTGACGACGGACGGCAGTTTGTTATATATTTTAGGGCCTATAATGTGCGTAAGCTTACAAAACTTTGCGAGTCGATATGGTACTCCCGCTAGCTTATTTGCTGGTCGAGTGTAGTAAATTATATCTATCTCCTAACTTTTTGTATGTAAGTATGCATGTTATCCCACGTAAATATAGTAGCCTGAAATATTACAATGCCTGGCAAGGTTGATATTCCAAGCGACGCAAAGAAAAGTCGTGCAGATGTTTCTTGCAATATGTGCGAAATTCAATCTATCAGCAGCACGATCCCATAGAAAGAACTCGGATTGGTTTTAGTCAGTAAACGATTTCCCACCCTAAAAAATTACCGAAGATCGCACAAATGGAGCGAGATTGTCATTACGTTTACTTAATCGAGCAAATCACGACGTTCAACCTGCTATTCAAACGTAAACAAACTGAAAAAGAAATAAAAAAGCTTGTAGAAAGGAAATTAAGTAATGAACTTGTTTTCACCAAATTATGATGTAATAACTGACAATGGAAGAATCTGTTTTTCCACGACTGTATTAAAGTGCTGTAAAAACCAAGCCAGTGTTATTTTGTTTAACCGCCTCCAGAATAACCAGATCATAAAAACATAATGTAGCAAAAGTTATGAGGAAGAAAAGCCGTTATGTCGTACGTCATTGTTTAATTTAAAGATTTAATTTACTGTTTCTTGGCAAGGGAAACGCTGCTGTTCCCGACATCATATACACAGCTATAGCGTTAACATAATACATTGTCCAACTAATTAAACAGGACGTTCACACATTGCGTTAATTAAATCTGCATCTGACACATTGGCACATCATCTACATACATACAGGCTCCTATAATTACAAGGACATGAAAATGACTACATTTAGAGCAAATTATGCATCGCGTCCATTTTGCCCTTTCGTAATGAAATCTGCATCCTCAAAGTAATTAATTCAAAGGCACAGAATGAACTCGTCCCCGCAGGAGGGATGTTTAATCTAATGAGTGGAATTCACGTGAAGTCCGACTTACACACTGTTGCGTGTTGTCCGTTCATTTGCGTTTTCATTTATTTCGTAAAAATACGACGAATAGCGAACCATTAATCAGAAATGTCACGTACCTTATAATCTTCTTTCAGATCAACAACCGTTTTTGATCCTAATTAGTTAATCTATGTCTGAGAATATTATGGGCTATGCTAGGATTACCTAATATTAAAATATATGCAGATATGAATATGAGTTAGCCAAACAATAAAACTTGTAAATAAGGAAGTAAATTGGTAGATTAGCACCTAGCCACGCGACCCGGTAATTTTACAATCCTACACATAAAATATACAGTAGTAGGCACTTTACCTGAACACCGGGGCCCGCCCGGTTATCTGACCCTTTAAATGAGTTTTCGTTATTTCTCTGCCTTTTTGACCGCCTATTCGACCCCTAAATGAATTCTCCTAAAGTTGACACCAAGCTTAATAGCTTTCCGGGCGTACCGCATGTGAAAAAAGGTCACTTTCGGTTCATTAATTTTGATTTAAAATGAAGAAGTTTTGACTTAATTACAAGGGTTAATTATAATACCTAAAACTTTAAAGATAGCCCTGTTTAATGTTTCCTTTTTCCTGATGAGCCAGGTCTTGAATTTAATCTCGCCTGATAAGAAGCGGTGGACGACGTCAGGACGTAAACGGCATGAGCGAGCCCAGAAGATACCAGTTCACTTTTGCTTTATAGGCTGATGGCGTAAAAGTGCTAACTAAAACAGACGTTGTCACAGTATTCCGCACTTTTCCTAAGGGGAAAAAAACTATTTTGCTCTTGGTCAACGAAAATTCTGTTATATATATGAAATAAGCAGTTATGATTATCAATTATCACTCGTAACATGTCGTGGTTTCTCCAATAGATCCCAGTGGAAGCAGCATGGCTACACGACTCTGTATGGGTGTATGCACGAGCACTGGCAGAAGCGCTGACCAGCGGCGAAAGCCCGCGGGATGGTAGGGCCATAGCAGCGCGAATGAGGAACACGTCCTACCATAGTGTTATGGGGTAAGTGACGAACTTCAATTAATATGGAGAGTTCACGTAGAAGCTGGTACACCTAAAGTATAGGAACTTAATTTCGCTCTTGCCTATTTTTACCAAGAAGAAGGGTGCACCTTTTTATCCGTAATGAAAGTGATCAGTCCAAGATCAGTTGTTTGAATTTTCAGGAATTTTCGCCGAACATTAACGTAATTTTCAGCTTCAATCAGAGACAATCTCCTGAAAACCTTTCGAATTTCTTTTTACCACGAAGCCGAACAACGAACTGGCTTACCCTCTGGTTAGATAACTGCGACGTGCTTCTTTTGTGAGCCACATCTTGCCGTTTGTGGCTTAGGTAACAGAATTAGAAGCGACCGGGCGATATCGCCTGTCGCTTAGATTGCCCAATCTGTATCGGAAAAGCGAAGATTCTTTGCGATTCTGCTTCTAACGGTGGCGAGTTCGAATCTAATTTTACGTTAGGGACTCGTGTAAGTTGATAGGTAAGTAATTGAAAAGGTCAATAACTGTTGCATGTAAGTCGTGCTCTATTTTCCTGTGGAACCTTAAAACAATCCTGGCACGTCAGAACTTCGTGCCACATCACGTTTCGTGTTTTCGTGCAACGACAATAAAAGTGTTTTACACCATTTCCTCTTACAACCCGTTGACATTTAACGGTCAAAGCTCGGCCTATGTTTTGTTTGTTAGCTTTTGTTTTAAAAGGTTTTAAATTAGCTTGACCTATTCGGGTTTATAATAGCTAAAAGTCACGTTAATTTTCGCTTAGCAATGAAAACTTAAGATTTTTATTAGGTATTTTTAGTCGACTCTTTTCATAAGGCTCGTTTTATTACAATAATCTATCGTGAAATATTTAGGACAAAGCTTTTTTTAAACTTTGGCCCACCCTTAGAATTACCTACTTCTGTATCGCGGGTGCGTTTGTAAACATATGTACATACATTAGTCACTTCGACCCGAAACCCCTATCTGTAGACCACTGAAGACCATACAAATATTTGTTCTGCACGGGAAGCGTAGCATTCAATCGCTCAACCACTGCGTCAACTATTCAGTCGTAATTGTGAATTAGTTCTACGCAAGAGCATGAATGAACTGTCATGACCAACGTGAACTGTCGGAGATTAAATTGACATTACAATGTTTCGAGTTTTATTACTGTGGACCACAGCTGTGGACTTAATAAATTGACGCGTGGTTTCCAATGTTCAGGTACTGGGTGCACATGGATGAGCATGGAGACGCCGAAGGCAACTACACCCTGTTGTCCGTCGACCCGTCTCGACCGCCGGGGCTTTACCCACTCGCAGTCCTACACAAATCTGCACCGGTAATGCTCCTCTACCTACCATAAATGTTCACGACACATCTCTACTCGCAAATTGATCATTATACCGAATTGAAATTCCAAATCTGGTCCTAAAATTGTTATACAGGGTGATTTGGAAAACATAACAACCTTGCAGAACTGTATTATAAACATCTTAAACAATAACTTTTGTTCTATGACTTTTTACCAAACATAAAACATTTACAAAAAACAAATATTCAAGGTTTCGTTGTTCTATCTAACGCATTGCAACACTTTAATTTGCTACCTATATCTACCTACGCGACACAAGCGCATCGAGCACCCCCATCGCCCGATACCCGCTCCCCTACTCTATTGTACTATCACTTGCTTCGCATAAGACTTCGTAATATTTAGAACGTCCATTTTTTTTTTTGTATGAAAGTCTGTTGTATGAAAATATGATAATTTTTTAAGAGTCACAGAACAAAAGTTGTTGTTTATGATGTTAGTAATATAGTCCTGAGAGGATGCCAGTGTTTTACCAATAACCCTGTAGACACGTTGATTGCAAGGTCTTTTGTTACCATACAGCACTTTCCTGAAAAAGTATACGGTATCTACGAGTATGTGCCATACTTATTAGAGAAGATGACACAATCCAGGGTCATTTCTGTACAGCTTATCGCAAAAACTTTTATGATATGTTAAATAATATAATTGTGTTGACGTCCACTCGGTCTAAGTCTCATAGCGAGTTAAGCGATGTACGTAAATAATTACAACGCTAATTCATTTAATTCACTCACTTTGGAATATGGCGTAATGAATAATTGCGGCCATCACACTGACAGACAAATGATAAGTTACAACTATCCATCACAGAACAAACAAATTAAAAGCTCGCCAATACTTAAAATACCAACTAGATATTTCCCTGTAATGCCAATAACCTCTATGTCAGTTCAAGACTCTAAATGAAATCCATCTGTTGTCCTATATTTCCGTTCACACAAAGTTTGTAACAAATAGCCGTACAATAAGGCCAATTTTATAAATATTCGCTTGAAAACACTTACATCTACATGTAAATAGATTCGTTATCAAATATCCGAAACACGTACGCACAACGATACTCGACGTGCCCCGAATAAACGGCAACTTTTAACCGTTTACGTCACATTTTGGCTTCGGAGATGCACTTTGGTGCCAACGTATGGATTCAAATCTGAAGACGCTAAGGTCCTTTTAACTGGAACAATCTGTAATCCTATAAGCGTTTGAAATACTTAATTACGCACATGTAGGTAATTTATATCACTGCTGCTCCTTTTATTTCTGTTGCGATCCGTTTGATCTACGAGGAATTTTACGGCAATTTGTTTAATACAGAGAAAAATTTTAGTTCGAGGAAATCTTACAAATATTTCTTTCATACAGGAAGTGCGATTTTTACGGGAGATGGAGTGGCCAGGTGGCCATGTGCCACTCTCTGAGCCGCCTTGTGGATTCCGAGGAGAAAAATGCGTCAGTAAGTACCAACTTTTTAACAGAGAAAAGCACTCCATCTTCACAGGACACCCGTTGTCGTGAAGAGTGTTTTCACTTTCCCCTTAATGAACAACGTATGTTGGAAGCTAATAGAATCAGCAAGTGGGCTGAACACTCCATTACAGCGTACGGACGCGATCATTTTGTTTACTGGCGATCTAAAAAACTAATATGTACTGTTAGAGGTCGGGTCGGCAGCATTAAGCGCAAGGTTCGTAAGCGACAGTAAGTGGGGTGGCTCGTAAAAGCGTCGTCACGACTCGGAGTAAGTCGTAGTGACAAGCAATGCGGACCAGCGGCCATAGCGCGCACGCTACGCCTGCTGTGCCGACATCGTCGCCTAATGCTTACACTACATAGCTTTCATACTTACTACTTACTAACATTTTCGCTTTTACTGGACCTAAAATGTTAAATCTTTATTGCAATCTATAATGTTCCCTGACCTCCTTAGTTTCTACACGAAAATACTTAAGGCACTACATAGAGAGCTTTAAAGTATTTTCATTATTTTTCATCCTAACCGTCTCAATGTTTCGGTCTTAAATAAGGCTTTCAAGTCAAGCCGGAAGTCCCTTTAAGTTCGGGCCTAACAAATTAATTAATTTATTTACATGTTAATTGAAATTTTTACTATATACATTTGTGTAAATTCGACTATTTGACCATAGGTAGAACCTACGGAGAATATTAAATTCACCCTGTACTAAAATATTTATGTAAAACATCGATACATCCATCCTTGTTAGTAGAAAAAAGGTGATGAAAGAAAAAATCCAGTTTTAATATATGACTAGGTACTCCATATTTTAAAAACTGGATTTGCCCATCGAAGTGAACAATTTCCTTCAAGGAAGTCACAAGTCAGAGGGAATCCCAAATAAAAAATTGTACCGTCAATACAAACTATGCAATGGAAAGTTTTTTTTTCTAAATTATTATAGGTATCAACAACTTTATTTAGGGAAATACCTTAAATAAAGTTGTTAATGATATATTAAACATAACCACGCCTTTATGTTACAACATAATAACAGAATTCAACAATTTCCCTATACTTATTAGCTAGACTAGTATCAAATAGTGCTTTTTTTTGAGATGGGAAATTAACCATTGATGTTTGCGGTCTAGTGTTTAGCGAGAGCGTACAATTATCGACAACCCACCAGTTTTCGGTTTATTTGTCTAAAACCAACAAGTATCCTGTAAATTTTAGGCAAAAATAAAACTAGTTATGAAAATAAATTTTTCAAAAATCCAATGATTCAGTTTTAGTTTTCATCACCGGCACTGGCACTAATCCATCACTTCACTATCACTACATAGTATAAAACAAAGTCGCTTTCTCTGTCCCTATGTCCCTTTGTACGCTTAAATCTTTGAAACTACGCAACGGATTTTGATGCGGTTTTTTTTAATAGATAGAGTGATTCAAGAGGAAGGTTTATATGTATAATAACATCCATTAAATAGTGGAGAAGTACTGTTATTTTTGAGGTTTCTAATGTGATGTCGTAAATAATTACATTTTTTCCGCTTACATTGCAAACGCAGGCTGAACCCTACGAGTTTTATCAAAATAATGTACTAAGTATTGTACACATTGAAAAGGTCTACAGAAAAGTCCGTGATGGTATATGTCTATCTCTTATGGATAACCCACAATAACTTTTTTTGTCATTTACTTTTTACGACAAATAATGGCTAATTTTCGAAGCGATTTTAACCAATACAGCATTAATCCTTAACCAATTAAATACCTTGAATACATTGTTCATTTAATATAGATCTATATGGCCCTTACACCGTATGATTTAAGTGAATATTTTCGAAGATATTACAGATTTAAAAATTGCGGGACGTAGCGTTTGCGGCGGTACCGGCCGGCCGCCCGGTGCGGCAAGAGCGTGCCTCTTCATGGTATAGGGAAAGGGGGATTGTTTTACTCCAAATTTAACGCGTGCGGGCCACGGGCAGTAATGAATAAATCAAAACTACTGAATCGATTTTAATCACATAGGCTATATATTTTATACCCATGCGAAGCCGGAGCGGGCCGCTATGTTTTTATATACAACGTTCACAGTTTTTCTGTAGTGTATTTAGTATCAGCATTGCACCCGTGCGAAGCCGGGGCGGGTCGCTAGTACATAATATAAAAGCAACAGTTTGTATGTATAACACGTATGATTTACTCCTTCACACTCAAAAGGCTTAGTATCCTGGAAGTATATTCACTTAGAGGATATATTTTCTGCTTATTGCAGGCGATGTCGTTTTGAGAAGCTAGTTCGCCATAGTTTCTGATTTGGTCATTCACACCCACTTAAAAAATTCATTCATACAGAATGATTAATAAATTTAATTAATTTTTGTACAAATACTTTACGTATGTATTTCAGGAACTTTGTTTGAAAGTTTTCTATTGGATAGTTTAGTAGGAATTAAAGGTTTTATTAACCAAATATTTTATTTCCATATTCAATTCAGTTATTATATTCCTGTGAAGACATTCGTTCGTAATAAATGGATTTCTATCCATAAATCGAGAATAATAAATTCCATTTTTCTGCAAAGAACTTTGTGTCCATTTCAATTTGCAGAGTTTTATTGACACAGAGCCTTTTCTTGAAAAGAAATGTAGCAAGGAAACGAGCGTTCATTCTATTAAGCGATAGTGGCCAGCCAAGCCTGGGGCGAGGGTAATAGTGGCCGGTGCCTTAATTTCTTCGTGCCTTTATGTCCCTTGAGGATGCAAACCAAGGGTTTTCAAACGATGTGAGAGAAATACATAAACATTTACATTTTCTTTAAAAAAATTAAAATTAGTATACCTAGTACTAATATTATAAAGAGGAGATATTTATATTTCTGTTTGTAATGAATAAAATCAAAAACTACTGGACCGACATTTTATAAAAATCACTAAGTGACATTGGCTAATATTTTCTACTTCAACGCGGACGAAGCCGCTGGCAGACCCTACCCTTATACATAAATAATTAATAATCGTATTAGATTTTTAAATATCTAATATTTATGTACATTAATATTCTAGGAATACTTATTTATTGGGTAGTGCAAAGTAAGTATTTCGAGGTAGTACCTAGTTACCTCTATCTAGTTCCTCCATTTCAAAGACCGTTAATTTGTGAAGCGAAGAGATATAACCTCTTTTACTCGCAGTCTTTTTCAAACCTACTTTGAATTATGGTCCAAAGCGCTGCAAGGAATCCAGCGCCGTTCTTTGAAACTAGCTATAAATTGAATAAAGAGTTTATTGTTAGCAATTAAAATTCTACAAAGCAAACTGTTTCCATCGTTAAATTGAAATCTGAACTTTATTATGACGTTAAATTCCGTTTTCGTTGCGCTAATTCACAAAACAAATAATGAACTTGAGTTAGGATTAAATGTTTGTAGCAAAGATTAAGCCGTGTCATTCACCTCGCCGTTGTTTTGAAGTGTACTCTATCTTCCAGTCAATCTGGTGATCTACGGACTACTTAGCTACGAGTAGTTTGGTGGGACCTGACTGTCTTTAACGACATCATAAACTGATCCTCTACCATCAAGTTCACTAACTTGTCTTACAGTGTAATAAAATTGAAAATCATGCTAGATTGAACTTAGGAAGCACTTCAACTGAAACTTCAAACGTTCCTATTTTGATTAATGATCGAGTTCATTAAGGAAAACTTCATTAGTTTGCTTCTACTTAACTATCAATAAAACCACTACTCTGCGACCCCGTCGATTTCAGAAATCCGTAAATTACAATACTCAGATTTTAGTTTTAATATGCTCGATTAGAGTCTGAAGTATCAAAAGTAAAGCGATACCTTATTAGAAGTTAATGGCACAGCGTCAGGCAACTGCTACGTCATTGTCTAGCGTTATGCGGAACTGACACACACAATTTTATTCTATTTAGTGGTTTAATTTCAGTTTAAACATATTTGTATGTTCATTGTGTATGTCTGTGTGCCAACAGACTCATTTTCTTTTTCTTTCTATCTGGCCATATTTAATCCTCTTTCCATTCAGGTCACATCGGAGCTTGGGCACTAGGAGCATCAGGTGGTACCCTAGCTCTCCTCGCCCTGGCTGCCCTGGCATTATACCGAGGCTGGCGCTACGAACAAGAGCTGGATTCCCTGCTGTGGAAAATTGACTTCCGCGAGTTACACTTACCTGACGAAGAACAGCGAGCGAACAAACTGAGTAGGTAAACCGAACTTGTATATGTTGTTTGCATGCGCTAATGCTAATATTATCTTAAGAATACTATCGGGAAAACATTTTGAAGGGATCACTCCCTACTTAATGATGAATGGCTTGTGTGAGGAGCGATATGAAAGAAAAGGGAGTTAGTGATAGTTGGACGGTTGACAGGTCAGAATCGAATGTAAAAAAAAAACGTGTTGTGCCGACCCCGAGTAATATAGAATAAGGGCAGAAAGAAGAAGACTGCTTACTTAGTTACCGTTGCATTGTTCTCATTGGTGACTGTTGTTCTTATTTTATTGTTTCTTCGATTCTCGCTGTCTTTAAGTGGGTCTACGCTAGAGGAGCCGAGCACGAGCGGAGCAAGCCCAAATTCGTATAGGGTCGCTCATGCTTGGCTCTTCTAAAGTCGGTCCACACTACACGAATTTGAGCTCGGCTCGTGTTCCGCTCTTGCTTACCTTAAGTATGTTGGTTTAGTATAAGTTTAAGTGACGATGACAAACATCCTGTATCTATTGTAGTCTCCACACACTCACCTCTCAACTGTGTTCAAAAGTATGTAGATGCACTTATAAATATTTAGTTGGCTGCTTGCACCATTATCGTCTTGTCGACCGTACAAACTGAATGGAGCTAAACTTTATACTATTAATAAAGGTATTCACGTCTGGGGTCTTACACTGTTGACTGTGTGCAATTGTTAATATGAAATACACATATTTCAAACCAATGCTTCAGCGAACGTTTTGATACATTTAAGGCAAAAGAAATAGATTTTACTTTTCCATTTTGAAATTCAGGCTTTAAGAAATAGAGTTCAAATTGGAAAAAGGTATTTCTACAATTTCCTTCGACAGTAAATCACATCTGGAAATGAATAAAAGAAACTAGAACTTTATATATTAAATATAGTGTTGATGGACGTAGTCCTGCTTCTATAGAAATATTTTTCGCCCGTTGGTAGCGTAAAGGCATAGAAGCATACTGTCCCAATTTTATACTATCGATGTTTCCGGATGGTATAGGTATGGCTACCTACTACGAGGAAAAATATATCGGAAAAACTAAAATACCTTCTGGGACAACTTAAACTTGACAAAAGGATGGGGAACCAAGAGGCGGAAAATTTTCTCGGAAGTCTTCCGTGATGTTGATTTTTGGAGCCGCTTAAGTTTATTTAGGCAGGCACTTCATTATATTTCCAACTAACTTGATTTATTATATAAATGTTATTGTTTCTTTTCAGCATTTTTCTTTGTTTATACCTGCATAAATACACAAATACGACAAGTGCTGTATTCCTTTAAAACCAATTAGGTACTCTTCGGATACATCAACTCGATAATCTGCTGCTAGCATTAATTGCAAATTATTTTACTTGTAGTAGTTTACTTGTAGTAGTTTACTTGTAGTAATTTACTTGTAGTAGTTTACTTGTAGGAGTTTACTTGTAGTAGTTTACTTGTAGTAGTTTACTTCTAGTTGCAAAAAAAAATCTTAACGAGTTGATCAGAGCTGAATTCTTCCAGCAAGATAGCAATGCGGGGGGGAACGTCACCTCATCTACCAATATCGTGGGGGGAGAGAAGAACGGAGGTAGCACGGGCGGGGTCCGTTCCAGTCAGGTGTCCCTCAGCTCTAACCCCGACCTGGACTTCCGATACTCCGCGATCTTCACCGAGGTGGCCTTCTACCGCGGTCGACTGCTGTCTGTCAAAAGAGTGCGAAGACATCACATCGATATCAACAGGGAAATCAAGAAGGAACTTAAGATTGTAAGTTAACTTTTAATTTGATACTTTACGATAAACTACCAGTGCCGTTTCATCATCATATCAGCCGAAATACGTCCACTGTTGAACATAGGCCTCCCCCAAGCGTCGCCTCAACGACCGGTCCTGTGCGTCACGCATCCATTGGATTCCCGCGACCCTGAACAGATCATCGATTCACCTTGCCTTCCAACGCTGCGTCTTCCGGTGCGCGGTGGCCACTCCAGAAACTTTCGTCCCCGTAGACCACCTGTTCTGCGTGTAATGTGCCTTACCCATTGCCACTTAAGTTTGGCGATTCTTCGAGCAAAATTAGTAACCCTGGCCAGTGCCGTTTATGTCGTTCAAAATGCGAATAAATAATTATCCTTGAAAAGTTAAAATGGAGCTTTAAATCTGCTTACTTTAGCTTTTATAGACTAAGTCTACCAGTCCCCTGCGGCTTCACCCGCGTCTTTAATTACTGCTCCCTTCTTATTGGTCATAACGTGATGCTGTACAGCCTATAGCTTTGCTCGACAAATGGACCACTTCTTCTCGTCGTTCTTTTCATAACACTGAAACAGTTTTTGAATTCGAACAAGTAGTTCCTGAGATTTTTTATTTATTGTATAGGTATTTACTGTAGTCTTCAAAATGTCGACAGGATAAACATATACGAAACAACAATTGCTCATGTGCTCCTAAACTGCACAGGTGTCACTGAAACACGCACACGAGCCTTAGGATCCCCGAATTCCCTTATAGATGCCCTGAAAAACCTGAGAGGCCTAATCTGTTTTTGGAGGGAGGTGGGCTTGTTGAAATAAACCCACCTAAGGTTATGGCCGCTATGGCTCACGTACAATGATCCGCATGGGATTAAGTGCGGAAACCACACTCAGACTTAATCAAAAAAAAAGTGTGCAAAGGGTGGTCTTATCGCACAGGGCAATCACTCACAGACAACCTTAAGATGGACTGAAATAAAAGCATTGAATTTCGGGCGGTCAATGTACAAAAAAACCATAAATAATATAATTAATATATATACACATAATAATAAAAATACATATACATACAATATCATTCAGAGATTATAGCGCGTTCACGTGAACAAACACTTTAGCTTTATAATTTATTTTAAAAAAATAATAACAATAGCTACCTGCCCCAGCTTCGCGTTAGAAATCTTTGAATTTTTTTTCTACTATAATGCATGTATTTCTCATGAGTTCACTCTGTTTATAGCTGAACGAATTTCCATAGAGTTATGAAAATTCGTACTGTACTTTTCAAGTTTATCCCATTCATACAGTCAGACAGACGCGGTGAGTGACTTTGTTTTGTAACGATATAAATAAGTAGCATGGAATCACCTTGACTAAAACTCAAAGAAAAAAGATTTAACTAAGTTATAAATAGAGTATTTGTAATTTACTTTGATATATCCCTTTAGGGCATTACATGAGGATAGCTCAAAGCCTTCCCCCGGGCCGCAAAACAAACAAAACATTACTCTTCCAAGCCTTGTATGATGGAGGCAGCGACTGAGACAAATAGCTTTAATACATTCGGATTTACTGAACTGACGCAGCAGGTACATAACGTAGTAGAAAAAATGGTGGGTTTAACCAGCGATGTATGTTTCGCAATAATGTTTGTAAATGTTTATGAACACCTTTCATCATAGAGCATTTGGTTTAGTGACATTGATCTTATTATCAGCTTGTTTACTGGTAAAGATATCGATTCTTAGTTAAGTATAGCAACTAGCCGGGCCCCGCTGTTTGACCCGCGTCTTTAACTAAAGACGCTAGCAGCAACTACTGCTTCGCTTCTATTGCTAAATCATCATGAATTTGGCCATACGATAGTTATAGATAGATTGCTTCCAATCAGACTAATAGTGCCAGAAACTAGTGAGTCTCTCTTGTTTTCATTTATTCCTAAAGATTTCTTTTTGAAATTATAAAAGTAGGTAAATCATTGAAAAAATGGATTTAAGAAATATTTTTCGATCTTTATAAGAAGTTGTTATAAAGCTCTCACTGTAAATAAGGTGGAGCATAAAGTGCGATTTGTTCAGGTGTGGATAAATAGCATCGTAGGTACTCATAGTTCGCACTAACTTACACCTGTTTGTTCAGTTCCAGTTAAGAACCGACTTTATTTGAACGTCCAATTGCAAAAACTGTAATAAAAATATTGGAACTGCTGAACTTTCCTCTGGAATTGGTACGACAACTTTAACCTTTAGCTATGTTTAGTACAATATGTGACGAAATATGTTTTCTCTGAATTTTGGAATGCGTGGGCCCCGCGGCTCGGAGCAACCGTATTAGCGATCCTAACAACATGAGAAACATACCTAACCTAATATTCAAATATGAACATTATAAATACACACTACATTTATTTCTTACTAGCTTCTGCCAGCGGGTTCGCCGCTGTGGAAAGTAATTCCTCCCCTCTTACATTCTGATGTCCTTAGACGTTTGAGCGTAGACACAGACTTAAAATTACAAGTAGGTATAATAGCTGTGTCAATTAAATCTTCACTTCTGCGCTCAGTTTTAATAGGCTCTATGAGCAGGTGTTGTTCGATTTGGTATCTAGTGTAAGTAGTACATCGTACCCAAAAAAAAATATAGTAAGTATTGTACATACTTGCCCGTTTTTTTGTTGAAGAATGAGAGTACCGGAACTCTTTACTGATAGCGTTAATTTATTGCCCGCACCACACCCTACAATCGCGCAACTTTTGCAGCGTAGGTACTTATTGCATAGGGTGAGAGTATAAAATATGTGACTGAGGAGTATCTAGATATATTAGATAGATTTATTATAATGATCACGATAAAGCAATTGAACTTTCCAATTTAGCTTACTAGTTATATTTGGAATCCTGATCCGATCTTAGCGTCAAATCTACCTGAGCAAAACAGTTACTCAATGTTGGAATCGTGCCCGGTCATAACATTTATGATGATTATCTGATTTACGGGTAAATAAATTATCTACCGTCGACGTCGTCTATCTATTAGATAGGTAACGAAACCTTCTCATTTCATTAGTTTACCAGATGAAATACTTACAAGTAATTTATACACCTCACAGTGGTCCCAATCTCAATAATTGAGTCTGTCTTTTGATTTCACACGAAACCTACATAAAAGATTTTGCAATATTCAGCAGCGGCACCCATCCCTCCAAATAAATAAAACAGCAGGAGTCTGCTTCGTTGATATTCTGTGTCTACGCAATACTCGTAACATGCAGCGGTATCTACTAGACTACGAGCTATTGTTTCTGTAGCGTGTAATAAAATGTGTGTGTCGGCAGATGCGGGATTTGCAACACGATAACGTGAACGGGTTCGTTGGCGCGTGCATCGAACCGCCAAACGTTTGTGCACTATCCGAGTACTGCACTAGAGGCAGCCTCAAGGTAAAATACTGCAATATTTTCAATCTTTGGCAACAAACCATAGCTACTATTATTAAATGCATTTATTATTTGTATTTCACAGGATATTCTCGAAAATGAAGACATCAAACTGGATAATATGTTCATCGCGTCACTAGTTGGAGATATTATTAGAGTGAGTTACAGATCCATTTTACCTTCACGATTAATTCGTACATCGAGCAGGCAAGGTTCCTATTTGCTTCAGTGGATCTTATTAGATACTTACCTATCTCGTTTGCCCGCCCTGAAGAACACTCCAGTAGCTGGCAGCAAATCCTACAAATATTTTTTATAGAGCTGCTGATCCGATTGACCTCAGGTGGTATTTGGTTGTTTGCTTAGTACACGATTCTGTTATCGTTCTTCACCTGTCTGCATTCTTCTCTTGTTATATTAGCATGATTTCTTTCTCCTTCCCTAGGGCATGATTTTCATCCACGAGTCCCCGCTTCAGTATCACGGTGCATTGCGACCGTCGAACTGCTTGGTGGACGCTCGCTGGGTGGTCAAACTAGCAGATTTCGGACTGAGGGAATTCCGGAAGGGAGAATTGCCTCCATCGGACTCAAATGCTTTAAGATCTCATATTGAAAGTAAGCAATGCTACCTACTATTATTTACGTCTTCTAATTACATTCAGACTTAAACTGACCAAGATTAACATTTGTGGCTTTCAAAGTTGTGTAAAAAATATTCCCTTGGCTATAACCCGCACTAAATCTCATCATACCTAGGTGACCTATGTCAGGCATGTCAGCTATGTGGCTAATAATGGCTATCCATTATAAGGTTGTAAACTAAGTAGGAACCATTCAGTCTCATCACATGTATTTTTTTTGATAGGACTAGCGTATTTATCACCGGAGTTGCTTCGCTCTGCGGGCTGGGGCAAAGAAACCACTAACATGACGGTAGAATTACACGACGGGTCCCCACAATCTGACGTGTACGCGTTCGCTCTAGTGCTGTATGAGTTGCACACAAGACGAGGGCCCTTCGGAGGCGATGCACTCCCAGTACCCTCTCTGCTACACAGAATAGCATCACCGGACCCTGCGCCATACAGGTAGGTATGTGTCTGGGCAGCGGGCAACGTGACCTTACTAACATAACAATAAGGCCTGCTCTACTGGACCACTTGCCTAACTATGGTTTGTTTCCCAGAACACAAACTAGACACATAACAAATCGATATTCAAAGCTAACCTTTTCCTTACCTAACAATTCTTATTTGCAAGTCTTTTGTACAAAGACAACTCTTATTTTACGTGCAGTTTTCTTAAATCGTTTTTCTTTTCTTGGATAGACCTCCGTTTGACGCACTGACTGCGAGTTTTGATTGTGTAAGAGAATGTTGTACTGAGTGTTGGACGGAAGAACCAACTGCTCGACCAGACTTCAAAGCAATCCGTACTCGGTTGCGACCTCTTCGGAAGGGCATGTGAGTAAATCCTAACCAAACCAGATTGACTACTGATAAAGAAGCATAAGGTCAACTTTAATCTTTCCACACATTTAACGTGTTTCAGGAAACCAAACATTTTCGACAACATGATAGCAATGATGGAGAAATACGCGAACAATCTCGAGGCTTTAGTGGATGAGAGGACAGATCAATTACAGGAGGAGAAAAAAAAGACTGGTAAGCACATAAAGATCAGTCACTGTTCAATAGGTACCTAACTAATTACGCACGTTAATCAGATCTCATATCCTATTAAATTGATTTTCAGAGGCTTTATTAGAAGAAATGCTACCAGCGCCCGTCGCCGAGCAATTGAAGCGAGGTCGACGGGTTATGCCAGAAAGCTATGATTCCGTGACTATTTACTTTAGTGATATTGTTGGCTTCACGGCCATGTCCGCTGAGAGCACACCATTACAGGTACTACACCCTTCATATTTATGTTAAAAACTGTACCTACTCAGGTATTTTCACTAACACTAGAAGTTACAAGAATGTCTCAAATCAATGCTAGTCTACGCGCCGAAAATTAAAAGTTTAACAGTGCGCCGCGCAACACAAACCATTCATTAGGACCACTTTTCTCTGAAGTTCGATCTTCTTTTTTTTTTGAAAAGTATAATATTGTCATTTTATAAGTATTCTCTTTTTACAGGTGGTAGATTTTTTAAACGATCTTTACACATGCTTCGATTCAATATTAGAAAATTTTGATGTGTATAAAGTGGAAACTATAGGCGATGCCTACATGGTGGTATGTAATACAACACTACTAGTTTATTCATCGTGTTTGAACCAAAATTAAACTTCATGCTTCTTGTCAGGTATCGGGGTTGCCAATTCGCAATGGTATTCTACACGCGGGGGAGGTGGCGTCAATGGCTTTAGCACTTTTGTCAGCCACGAGAGCATTTCGATTGCGGCACCGACCTGAACATAGACTAATGCTACGTGTTGGATTACATTCAGGTAAGTTCTCGTATATTAAGTCTTTAAACGCATCTAGAAAACCGGCCCGGCTACCACCATCTTGAGCCCAAGAGACTCATGTTCATCATTACATTCCTAGGTCCAGTTTGTGCAGGCGTAGTAGGATTAAAGATGCCCAGATATTGCCTGTTTGGAGACACAGTCAACACTGCCAGCCGCTTCGAATCGACTGGGGCACGTAAGTTACACCAAAATTCTAACAATGAACTTTCGGCAGTAGACTTTGGTAAATTATTGAATATTCGGGACATGACTCTAACTTGGGTTACGTATCGTTTTTAGCTCTAAAAATCCACTGTAGTCAAGCCTGCAAAACGCTACTAGACCAACTTGGAGGATACATTCTCGAGGAACGCGGCATTGTCTCGATGAAAGGCAAGCGTGATCAAGTGACGTACTGGCTGAGGGGCGAAGAGCCCACCGCAGCCGCAGCCAGAGCCCGGCGACGCGCTGCCAGGGACAACGCGCAGCCTCCTGGCAGCACCGACAAACGAGGACAACGTAGCTCGCTTAAGACTAGAAACTGGAAGAACCAAGTTGGTGGACTACACAGGTAAGTGGAATTAAAATTTTAATTCATAACATTTAAAAATAAATTAAAAAATGTCTGCAACACTCATTTTTCCATATTTTTTCCATCTTTTTCTTTCATTTTGTCTTTACTTACAGATGTTGCAGTTTAGAATCTCCTAAAAAGTTGCGTTTCGCATCTGGAAACCATTTGGAATCGCATACAGACGGTGTTCTACATCACCGCAGCGATGAGTATCTCATGGAAGTAAGTGTAGCGTAGACTAGAGCGCCATTTAGAAGTTTGAGTAGTTATTGAATACCTAGCAGGTAATATAATTTATGTAATTTGTATTCTCAGGTGGTTGGCGAGGGAAGACTGGCTCCGGCGCAACGGTGTGACCTATTAGAGGCGCCCAGCCTGCGGCAAGAATATACGAGCGTGTCGTGTCCTATCATAGAGCACACCGAGTGCACCCCGGCGCCCACCGCCCCCACCGCCCCCGCCGCCGACACGCCGCTGCTGGTGCCGGACACCGCGCCGTGTGACACCAAGCAGTGTGACATCAAGCTGGTGATCAACGGCTGCTCGTACAACGATCGCGACGGCGCCGGCATCCCACTGCTCGCCGACGCCTAAATGTGCATTTGTACTTACGATGTAACCCTAGTCAATGGCAGCGACATGCATCTCTAGCTACAGCGACATTTCAAGCATAGCTCGATCAAGTCGCAGTGGTCTTCAGTCTATATGTGTGAGAACGGTCGTCTCGTGAGCGGTAGCGGAGTTCTACCTAAAGGTTGGAGGTGAACACTTGCATTATTCGACAGCACCTCACGATTTCTGAACCGAATCTCTCGCAGCTCGAATGACACTTAATGTAATTGTGATCTACGTCAGTATTATTAAGAGACCTTGTTCAATAGAAATTATTTAATAACATTAAACTTATTTCACAATTGACGGTAACATCGTTTTACTTACACATATTATTTACAACATCATCTCATATAATATACATATAATGTAAGATAGCGGGGGGGTAGTCGGTCAGACAGCGGACTCTGTGTCGAGCAGCGGCGGCGCGCGGCGCAGCTCGCTGGCGGGCTCGCGCGCGCCGAAGATGCCCACCAGCCAGCCCGGCAGCGTCAGGCGCGGCCGCCCAAGCGCCTTGCCCTCCGCCACGCTCTCCAGCGAGCGCCAGCGCTTGTAGAACTCGATGTAGCTGGCCTCGGGCGCCTTCCGCCGCGCGCGCTCCTGCTTGCACGACAGGCTGGTCTTGCGCAGCAGCGGGCTGTCCTCGTCGCGCGGCGCCTCGTCCGTCACGATGCCGATGATGGTGCCGTTGAACACGGGGTCGCCGCACACCGTGGCCACACTCACGTCGTGGTCCAGCGAGCGCGCCGCGTGCTGGCGCCGCAGCCGCACGTCGCGCGGCGGCAGCAGGTCCAGCGAGTGCGCGCGCAGCCCCCAGCGCGACGGCGGCTCGTCGGGCGAGCCCGAGCACGCCGTAGACGACGCGATGGAGCTGAGCGCGTGCCTGCCACATGCCACAATGCACATTACTGACTGCTGCGCCGCAGCTCGGCGCTGGCCAGCAGCGCGAGGCGTGGCGGGGGTTGGGGCGGGTGGAGGTGCGGGGGGGGCGCGTACCTGGGGCGCTGCGCTTGGTCGGGGCGCTGGCGGCGCTGCGAGGACGGCGACGAGCACAGCGGCGCGGGCAGCGAGCAGCGCGACCCACGCATGACGTCACCGTCGCGCGCGCCGCTGGACATGCGCTGCCGGATGGTACTGCCACCTCCACCGCCTGGAAATACCAAACACTTCTTAATGAAACTGAAACCGATTTCACATGTTTGTAACATGGTGCAAAGTGACGCATTCTATCATTACAAGAAAACAGAAGAACAATGTAAGAAGTATAGATATTTGAGTGAATGCATTAGATGACGTCATAAAACACCACATGACAAAAATGTGAATTCGCCTTATAAACGAGACACCACCACCAAGAAAATACCTGAAAGCGATGGATGCCTGGAATCCGCCAATCTGGGACTTCGTCTAGGTCGACGGAACAGAGGACGCTCCTCTCCTTCGACGGCTCGCTTCTGTATAGCCTTCTCAGTAGCACTGACCAACCAGTAGGTTTGGAGCTGTAACATAGACAAAAAAACATAGTTTACGAGATCACAAAATCACTCATGAGCATAATTTTAGTCAAAGTTCTAACTTTCGAAACTATTTTTGGATTTTAAATTTTATCTTCGCCAATATGAAGATAAAGATTTTAATAGACTCACATCTAAAGTAAAATATTTTTATATTTAACTTAATTTTATCATACTAATGCCCATTTACCTACTGTAATTTAATTTGTAATTATGACTACGAACCTGCCCTTTGCCCTTGATAGGGATCGTGCCTCTAGGCTCGACGATGTAGCCGCCGATCTTGTCGAGCGCTTGCTTGCAGCTCGGGGAGATGTGTATCTTCAGCGGTTCACCGTTGGACTCCATGCGGGAGGCTGTGTTTACGGTGTCGCCGAACAGGCAGTAGCGAGGCATCGTAAGACCTACCACGCCAGCTACTACTGCGCCTGGAATATTGGATTGGATTGGATCAGGGACGTGCGAGCTATACAAGGCAAAAAGCCCGGCTTGACCTACCACTACCTCACACCTAAATCATAGAACACGACCAATCAATTAAATAAAACAAAAATCAAATTTTAAACTTCGCGCGCCTACGCGGTAACGCTAAGTTGCTACTTCGTGATTTTTCCGTTCATTCAGAAGATACTAAGTATCGTATCTTCTGAATGAACGGACATGCATTATTGCAAAGTTGCCATTCTGAACGCACTCTCTCCGATCTCACTCTAACACTTAACAAAAGAAAGAGATGCACACTAATGTGTTGTTGTCTTTTTCTGCCTCATAGGCTTTTATGAGGCTTTATTTTATATCTTTACTTTCACTACAAAATCATCAAATTTTGAGTCTATGTGGGTAAAATATAATATTGTGTGCAAATGCTCATCGAACATTTTTGTATTAAAATAAAAGCTCGGCTTTGGAAAAGGTATCAATCAATTACGAAACGAATCCATTCTTACGCATATTACGAGGCGCCCTCTATGACGCATAAAGTTGGACGAACTACAAATTAGTTCTTTGCTTTGATCGGTTATCGTGTTGTACGTAATTGTTTTGACAGTTTTTTTTTTTTGTTTTCTGTCATTTAACAGTTTATGAATTCTGAAACTATACTTGTGTTTACTTATTAGAATATTTCAGAAAAGTAAATCACAAAATAGACAGTTATATTTCGGATGGAACCGAAACTTGCTGAAGAATTGGTGAAGGCGGCCGGAAATCCATGAGGTCATCAGGGTCGGTTCTTGACTGATTTCCAGACATGTCGTAACGGAAACTTCAGTATAAAGTTAAAAACTGATTTATTGTATCGAAATCACAATTAAATAATTAACTAGTTAAATTAACAATTCACTTCACTAAATAAACAAAATAAAATTTAACAATAAACTACAATTATGACTCAGGTGTGATCTGCATCACAATTCAGAGGTGTTGACGCTGCGACTGCTTCCGTCCAAGTGACTCGAGCCGGCTAGCGCGCCGCCTTATAACAGCTCGCCCCCACCTCGCCTGACTCATAGAGTGGTACGATGATGTCACGTTGCGCACGCGCGCCTTTCTTTGTGTTTTTCATACTTAACGCCGACACGGCCATTCTGCACTAAGGTCGCCCTCGACCTTAAAAAGAGAAAAAATGCGCAGTATATTAAGGTTCAACTAGTGCTTGAGGTGACTAGTTGCCTAAACCAACGTAAAACTCTTGTCCAAACATGTCTTTTTACTAGAGTAAGGAGGCCCCTGTCCTCAACTTACATTAGCTACGTATGACAAAGTAAGGAGGCCCCTGTCCTCAACTTACATTTGCTACACATGACAAAGTAAGGAGGCCCCTGTCCTCAACTTACGTTCGACTCATCATGCAAAGTAAGGAGGCCCCTGTCCTCAACTTACATTTGCTACACATGACAAAGTAAGGAGGCCCCTGTCCTCAACTTACGTTCGACTCATCATGCAAAGTAAGGAGGCCCCTGTCCTCAACTTACGTTCGATACATATTGCAAAAGTAAGGAGGCCCCTGTCCTCAACTTACGTTCAATACATATCGCAAAAATAAGGAGGCCCCTGTCCTCAACTTATATTATGAACAGGTCATGCAATACTTTTACACAGTTTTAGAATAATGAAAATTATTACCTCTACTACTGTAGACTTTCCTCCTGAAGTTGAGTCGAATCGTTAGGAGTATTCAGCCGGTTCTCATTTGGCTCTGTTATTACAATCAGTTCATCTTGCGCCGACATGGAGTCCTGATTTATGCTTCCATTTGGTTTAGGTGCAAGCCGTAGCTGATCATGAGCTACTTTCTTTGGTCGTCCGCGCCCTGTTATTTTCTTTACTTGGTAACGATCGTTTGGCAATATTTTCCATATAACATAAGCATCCGGGTATTTTAGATCAAGTCCGATTTGAGACCTAGGGTTAGTCTTGAATAGAACTACGTCATCCTTTTTAAACCTTTTTACTTTGGCTTTACCTTGATCAAATCTTGCTTTGTCTTCTTTTCCTTGCGTATCAATTTTCTTTTGTATGTAACTGTCAAGTTGATTTCGACTTACAGTTCCTTCTTCGTCAATCAAGGATACTAATTCCGGTGGTACGGCACATTGTCTGCCGGTCAGAGCTTTAATTGGACTAACATTTGTGGTTTTGTTTTTAGTACAATTGATTGCCAACTGAAGAGCTTCCAATCCTCTCTTCCAGTCTTGAGTTTCATAATTGCGAATTATTGTCAATCCGTTTTTAACAACGGTCATCATTCGCTCCACCTGTCCGTTAGCTCGACTAACCCCTGGAGCTATGAAGTGTTGGTGGATGTTGTGATGTTTACAAAATTCTTCAAATTCGGCTTTAAAAGCTGTATCCTGGTCACTTATGATTTGTCTTGGTGCTCCAAATAGAGATACAACATGTTTCAGTGCTTGCAGCATTGAGTTAGCTGTCTTGTTAGTCGCGTAAGTTAAGGTCACAAACTTAGTGTAAGCATCAATAATAACGACGACATATTCATGCTTGTTATTCCTTTTGGTAAGATGACCAGTCATATCTATGTGGATGGTATCGAAGGGAATGGGTTTCTTCTCTATGGAGTACATTTCTACTTGTTTGGCTCCAGAAGGACCTTTACTGGTTTTGCATATAACGCAATTTTCTACGAACCTTCTTATAGTGGTAGACATCTCGGGAAACCAGTAATTTTCCCGAATTTTACCAAGAGTCTTCTCCCATCCAAAATGTTTTAGCGCAGTATGATAGGCATTAATAATGCTCCATTGGTATGATTTTGGAACCACTTTTTTCCACTTTTTACATCCAGGCTCTTTATCGTCATAACAGTGTTCCAAAACAAGATTATTCATGCGGTACTCACTCATTTCTTCATTTTGTTCCAACTTCTTAATAATTTGGGCTAATTCTGCATCACGCCTTTGCTCAATTTTTAACCATGTGTCAACATTTTGCGCCAAATTAATGCACGCTATAGGATTTCGGCTGAAGAAATCTGCATGTTTCATTCGGTTTCCTTGACGGTATTCTATCTTAAAGTCGTAATTTTGGAGAAAAGACCACCATCTGTGAATCCTGGGTAAGAGTTCATGTTTGCTTGATGACGATTTTATGGCGTTGCAGTCGGTAACGATTGTAAAAGATCTTCCGTAAAGATATTGTCTGAAGTGTTTTATAGCCCTTACTACTGCAAGCGTTTCTAACTCGTACGAGTGGTAGTGGCTTTCTGGTTCTGTAGTTCTCATACTCATGTAAGCAATCACGTGCTGCCGGCCTTCTTGTATTTGAATGAGGACGGCACCCAACCCAGAGCTACTAGCGTCCGTATGTAGTTCTATAGGAAGTCCTTCTTGAAAAATTGTTAGAACTGGTGTTGAAGTCAGTCGACGAATAATATCAAGTCTGACACTTTCACATTCTGCGGTCCATTGAAATCGGGCGTCCTTCTTTGTCAAGTTGTAAAGTGGTATTAAACGTTCAGAGAAGGATGGTATAAAGCGTCTGAAGTATCCAGCCAAGCCACAAAATTGACGTACCTGTTTTACGTTTGTGGGTACAGCAGATTTTTCTAAAGCCTCAACCTTCCTTGGGCTTGGTCGAACAGTACCTTTTGTGATCAAATTTCCGAGATACTCAATTGATATCTTGAAGAAAGAGCATTTCTTTGCATTCACCGTAAATCCGGCCTTGGTTAATGCTGCCAAGACCTTATCCAATATCTGTAATCCTTCAGTGAATGTTTTACACTTTATCAACACATCATCCATATAGACCAAGATATTATCTAGTAAAGGTCGTAACGCAGTTATTATTGCACGTTGAAATACAGCTGGTGCGTTCATGAGCCCAAATGGCATTCTCGTGTATTCATATAAGCCATCAGGTGTAATAAAGGCAGTTTTCGGCACAGACTCTTCTTTAATTGGGATTTGATAAAAACCCTGCGCCATATCTAAACTGATGAAATAAGTGGCATCCGACAATCGGTCGATCTGATCGGAAATGATTGGCAGTGGAAACTTGATAGAGACAGTATTTTTGTTCAACTCTCTATAATCGGTGCACATTCGATCATCTCCATTCTTTTTCTTAACGAGTATTACAGGGCTGGCAAATTCTGATGTACTTTCTCTGACGATTCCGTTAACCATTAACTCAGTAATAATTTCCTTCAATTTCTGTCTTTCAGTTGGAGCCATTCGATATGGTCTTCTAGATACTATTTTAGCAGGATCTTTTAACTGGATTTCCAAGCTTCCCGTAGTCACTTGTTTCTTTGGAATGCCGGTAGCAAATGTCTCATTATATTTAAGCAATACTTTCTTCAATTCGCATATTTCATCTTCATTTGTCAAATCAGTGTCCAAATCGATGAAGGGGTCGTCGGATGTATCGATGTTTAAAATGGTTGACTGTCTCATCACGATAGCGCCCTTCTCGGTAATAAGTACACTCAAACCTGTACCCTTCACTATTTCGGCTCCAATCAAAATGCCACAAGGTGTTTCGTGGTCTTCCACAATGTAAAAGGCAATTTCCACAAAAACGCCGTTTATGTCACACGTTGCATTGATTTTTTGGCAGGACAGAATTGGGATGCTTTCACTTCCAATGCCTTTTAGCATTAACGCACAATCTTCACGTTTTCCAGGTATACTTGGACTAATGGAACGTCTTACTAAGGAACGTGCTGCACCACTGTCATAGAATGCTGTAAATTTGTGACCGTTGATTTCAACAGCCATTGGTGTTAATATTTCTTCTTGTTCGCTGGCCAAATTAACTTTTTCAGCTTCATCTGCCATCTTCTTGAAGCACGACGACTCAATATGACCAACTTTATCACAGTAATTACACTTGGGTTTTTGGCGTTCTGTGCGGTTCGAGGATTCGTTGGAATTAGTCGTACTTAGCAACGGCTTAGGACCGTCCGACCGTGTCTTCTCGTTGCCTTTGTCGCATTGTGCTTGCACATGTCCAGGTTTCCCACATTTAAAGCAAAGCACAGTATCATCTCTATTGTTTCTCAGTCTTGGTCGTTTCGCAGGTGGTTCACCCTGCCGAGGTTCTCGCTGTTTAATTGTAGCTGCCACCGAAATTAATTCAGGAACTGTGGAACATTTACTAGACAACAGACGTAATCGAAGGAACTCGTTGTCCACGCAGCCAATTACGGCTTCGACAGCGTCCTTGTCCTTGTCACCATTGATGACTCGTTTCCAGATGTTCCAAGCCCTGGTAATGGATTCAGCTGGATGTGCCATATCAAATTTAAAACTTCGCAACTTCACTATATCGTTTGAGTACCGTGCTTCGGGTTCAAAAGTTTGTATCAATGCTTCTCGCATGTCTGACCATACTGGCGACTTCACTAACCATGTGTCTCCAAGAGGTTTAGCGCGACCCAGCAGTAAGCCAGCTATTTTCGTACATACTTCGTAATCGGTCATTTGCCAGTGATTCTTTGCCCTGTCCACGTGCTCGCACCAATCCCGTACTGGTACATCACCATCAGGGTCAAAGGATGCGATATAAATTTCACTTAGTCTTGGACGTTTTGCTGGTGCCGCGGCCTGACTTAACAGTCCAGCTAAAAACTCACGATTAGCCTGCATACTTGCTTGCTGCTGACGCGTTAAATTTTCAATGATTCCGGCCAATGCAGACAAGGCCTGGTTGGTGCCAAAAGTACTGGTACTTTCTTCTATGCGAGCAGATGGAGCTGTAGAAGCCCCGAGGTCCATCCCACTTCTGATTTCGGATGGAACCGAAACTTGCTGAAGAATTGGTGAAGGCGGCCGGAAATCCATGAGGTCATCAGGGTCGGTTCTTGACTGATTTCCAGACATGTCGTAACGGAAACTTCAGTATAAAGTTAAAAACTGATTTATTGTATCGAAATCACAATTAAATAATTAACTAGTTAAATTAACAATTCACTTCACTAAATAAACAAAATAAAATTTAACAATAAACTACAATTATGACTCAGGTGTGATCTGCATCACAATTCAGAGGTGTTGACGCTGCGACTGCTTCCGTCCAAGTGACTCGAGCCGGCTAGCGCGCCGCCTTATAACAGCTCGCCCCCACCTCGCCTGACTCATAGAGTGGTACGATGATGTCACGTTGCGCACGCGCGCCTTTCTTTGTGTTTTTCATACTTAACGCCGACATATATTATATATAATACAGTAAATAACTTCGATAGTGCCATGCAAAATTCTCAATAGCTGTTGAATTTTGAGTTTTCGAGTTCTCCTTCTCGAACAGTTAAGTGATGTGAGTTAAAAAAGCGAAGAACGAAAAGCATACTGTTTAAATTGTGAGTATTTGCCAATTATATTACGTATCAATATCGGAAACAATTGAATGATCAATTTTTAATGGTCGCTAATTAATAAGTTAATCTCAATAATGAGTACGTACTATATTATGGATATTTATTTCATGTCATTAGACATTTACTTAATTTCTGATTGAAACTGCTGATTATAATTTCGCAATTAAAATCAGCATTACAGTAAGAATTTTGCACTGATGATACGTGACGGCAGATTATAGCGATATATTTTTTATTCGGGTAGTAGATAAGTATAAGTTTGCCCCCTTGTGCTTGCACCCTCTAAAGGCACCTGGCATAATGACATAACGGATTAATATTTCGATTTCTAGTTTTTTTTATTTTATTTATTCACATACATATATAAACCGTGAATCGATAGGCTTAAATATGCTGTCTGTCATAAGTAGGTACAAAAGTCTAGTTAAATCAATACTATCATTAAACTTTGCCTTAAAATATTTAGAAACAAGATTTGAAGTGAACACTTACCAGTATGAATTCCTATCCTAAGCTTGAGTGTTTCATTTGGTCTATGAGATATTTTGTGACTCTTGACTGCATTCAACAATTCGAGCGCCATAGATGCAATCTCACCCACGTGTCTGTCGCTGTTTCTTATTGGGAGACCAGATACCTGGAATACACACAAAATAACATTTTAAGCATAATTTCATTATTTATTGAGGCAAACATTGACCAAAAACAAAAAACTAACTTACCACCATGTACGCGTCTCCAATAGTCTCGACTTTATAAACGTCGTAGCCTCTAATTATTCTATCAAACACAGTATACAGATCGTTAAGGAAGTTGACGACTTGCAGCGGCGTGCTCTCGGCAGACATGGCGGTGAAGCCGACGATGTCGCTGAAGTAGATGGTGACAGAGTCGAAGGACTCCGGCTCCACGCCCTCGCCCGTCGTCAGGCGCCGCGCTACCGACCTGCAACAACCACCCTCATGTACACCGCTCCGACACTAGGGCCCGGCAGCCCAGCCAATCACGACATTCTGACCAAACACAACATCACTCCAACTTACCAACTACTTAAAATCATGCTGCTACTTTACTGTAAGCTACGGATAAAAACATACACTAAAACCCTACAGATATGTACAGTTCAATCACAAGCACTAAAATAATATAATCTTAATCAGAAAAAACTACAATATAACAATTTGTACTTAGATATAAAAAGTAATTAAATTATACATAATTAAAATGTGAGAAAGTAAAAAATACGAGAAATAGGTAGTACTATTAATGTTAAGCATGCTGATCTATAAATAAATTTTATCAAAAGTGCAGTGTAATTTGAAAAAGAGTCCACTCGTGCCCCAATACGGAAGTACACCGTAGAAACTCTACAAAATCACTTGCATAAAGCTATGAAACCAGTTAACTACTGAAGAAACCTGCCATCACCGACAACGACGCCACGCTTCCGCCACAGTCCCCAAGCAAGCGCTATAACTACTCAAACTCTGTTAATGAAAGGTGAGCCACGTGTATCACAATGTCGGAACCTTCGATGGAGTTGTGACGTGAGCCTGCCACCTGTGTGAGGCAAACCATATTAAACTACAATCACCAATAGGGAGTTAATTACCTCAAGACATTTTCACGACATTTCTATAATGGATTCAACCTCCACATCTGGAAAAGAACACAAGTACAACAAAGTGAATACATTAAATTTTTAGACGACGTACCACTGTTTTACATCAAGTCCATGTCGATGTTTCATTTGTTTTGATGAATGAACTATATTATGTGTATTAGTTTATTTATAGTACCATTATCAATTTGAGCTAATAATATTTTAAGCGTCAATAAATGCTCATTAAACCTACAGTGTGGTTACTTCCATACATAAATCACGCCAATGTTTGTAAGATAATACACTCCCATTTTATTATACAACACACTTTACAGAAGGACAAGAAATAGTGACGTAAAGCGAAACATTATTCCTGCAATAAAAATAGCACGTTATTACTGGCCGTCTCGACTGTTAACAATTTCGTGTACCAACTATAAGGAAATTCACAAGACGTCTAAGTTAGTGATCACATAGCAGCGATGAGACTTGGACTAAATGTAAACCAGTACGCACTACTGCGACATCCAGGTATGTGATACAGCTTGTTGTATTTGCGTCTTCCTCAACTGTGCTCACATGTATATTATTAATTACACCGATTACATTACAAACCTTCAAATTAGTAATATAATAACGATTAGATGACGCTAACATATAACACCAATGTACACAGAATATTAATGACATGTACATGCACATTTCACGATGGTACCAGTCTCGACTGGGCCGTGAGTACACAAAGTAGAGCTTGTATCTTTAATGCATTATAACAAAACTTTATACTAACGATCAAAGATGCGCATTTTACTATTGACATTAACTGATGCGACATCAGTTTCTATATACAGAACACCAACTGGGATAGAACTATCGTATTTGGGTAGAAGAATTTAATAAAAATGTGGAGTAATACGACAAATCACTTACTTTGGTAGCATCCTATGTAATAAGTCTTCGGTTTTCTGTTTCTCTTCGATCAATAGCCTCGTTCTCTCGTTGACTAGTTCTTCTAAATTATTGGCATATTTCTCCATCATGTCCATCATTTGATCCATTATGTTTCTTGATCTGAAATATTTAACCGAAATGTAACCATAACATTTACAGATTTAAATACTTATATGGTTCAAAATCATTTACACGTTGTGACGAAAATGTAAGTAAAGTACACACTTACTTTCCAGATTTCATTTTCTTAAGGCGACTTCTGATAATGGGGAAGTCGGGTCTCAAGTTGGGGTCTTCGGCCCAGCAGTCCTTCATACACGCCACGACGTAGTCCTCGGGAGCCGGATCTAGAGCGTCTGTGTCAGGTCGGAACAATTCCTCGCCATCTAACTTTGGTCTCTTCAGACGTTCTACTATATCTGAAAGAATAAAGACTTCAGCATCGGCTACTAGTAGCTCTTCCACAGAAATACGACGTGTAATAATAGACGGTAAATGTTGACACAAATGTAATGGTGAAAGCAGGATAGTCGTTTGTTTTTTGTCATATCCATCGTAGGTGATCGACCAATGTGTATGTAAACTGCGCTGGCGACCCACTGGGTGTCGAATTAGGGTTCCAAAGATATTTTCCATGTACAACTTAATCTTCCATTGGCCGTGTGGTTGTGAGTCCGGCCTCACTAGGAAATAGGGCGTATAGGCACGATACAAGTCCCAACTTTTAGTAGCAGTAGGGATTGTGGTACTGCAGTCTGTAGAAGACAGATGTCACTCATGGTTCTCTCATCTAAAGCCCCGTCAAAGTAAAGTAAGTCTCGATACAGTCACGACTACACAAAGTTCATAAACGCCAGATATATCTACTTACCCTTGGGTTCGGTTCCCGTCAAACCAAAAGGGCCTCTTCTAGCTATTATTTCATAGAGTATGATCCCAAATGCATAAACATCGCCCTTCTGCGTACCGCCAACTGTGCCGTTGGGGTTGTCCATCTCCCTTAGCAACTCGGGAGCTTTCCATAATAAGCCTGGAAAGTAAAATCACAGAGGATGAATGAAGATGGTTGATATTTTGGAGCATTGTGAATTTACAATAAACACAATGTTTGCCATACCTCTATAATATTGGTGTTCCCCTATAAAATCATTTTCAGCACAAGCTCTAAGCTCGTGTAGTCCAAAATCAGCAACCTACAATAAAATATGTTATAATACCCTCCTTGTAACAATATAATATAAATCATATATAATACAACAGTAGAAACTGACCTGCAGCATCCACCTAGACGTAACAACACAATTCGAGGATTTGAGATTTCCGTGAAAAATTAATGGCGAAGTATGAATAAACATCATACCCTGCAAAAAAAGAACAGAAAAAAATAAATAAAGTGTTGTTGTTAGTAACACTGTAAGTAGTACATATTAAAATTAACAAGTCGTATGAAACATACCTTTATGAGATCATGAATTAGCGAAGATATGAACATTTTGTCCAACTTTATATCTTCATTTTCGATTATATCCTGAAAACAACATCAATTAAAATAAAAGTTCATGTTTTAATTTGGGATAATAATGTGACAGATGCAAATGTCAAACTCCAGAAATACAAAATTAGTTGTAAAAATTTAAAATGGCTATTTTCAATAATGTTTTTCGGTATATTGGTTGCCGTACCTCTTTATTTATGAAATGGAAAAATATGTAACACTTGAAAAGTCAAATTATTGTCCGATTAAAAAGCGGACTTTACATTCACGATTCAAATAAATCGTTGAGTGTTTGTTATTTCTTTGAAACAATTAATATCAAAGGTGAAATCATGTTGTTGCGAATGAAAGGTATGCGAAATGCAAATGTCCTTTATCCCAACGAAATAAGGTTTAAATTCGTATGATAATTTATGTAATAATGGCACGCACCGTAAAACTATAGTGTTAAGACAATACTCACATATAAACTCCCTTTGGCACAGTAGTCGGTGAGTAAAAGAACGCGCAGTGGCTCCACCACGGCACCAATAAACGAGTTGAGGTTGTCGTGACGCAACTCGCGCAGCAGTCGCATCTCCTTCATTATCTCACGTGGAATGTCCTAGCAAATACACGCTACTTTAATATATTACTTATCAATTATTACATTACATTACCGCATTGTTGCCTCTAGTATTGTTAGTTGTAGTCAGGGAAATGAAATAAATACTATTACATATTCAAATTTCTCAAATTATCGCTCGAAACGACTGTACGAGATACGTACTGTGTCTATCTACTAAACAACATACTTCCCTGGCTGTACAATGTACACACTACAGTTGACGATGAACTTACTTTCTTTTTGGAGAACTTGAGCTCTTTTATCCTGACAACATTGCCCTTAAACTGCGCGGTTGTCGTGAATATCTGCGTGCAGCATTTGCTCTCGCACGATATCCCGCTCGCTAAACTCAGCTGCAACATAAACAATTTATTCGAGGAACGCCAGTTTTCACCCACAAACAACCACAAATAGCACATAAAGTCTGCACTGTTTACACAAAAGCTAGCGCTTGCCTGCGCGTCTATTTCTGGTAAGGGGTTACCTTACTGGGCGACCACACGAGCCCACTGCCCAAATATCCAGCTATCTCTTGTGGGTCTATCTTCCACAGGAGACCCTCGATCTCTTGCTCGATCTTCCACTTGCGGTAGATACTGATGGTGACGACCAGCGCGCAGAAGAGAGTGACTGCCAACGTGCCCGCTACCACTAGAGACGTTATTTGAGAGTCGTCTTTGGGGCACTTCTCATTTAGAAACCCGCATGAAGGCTCGTCTTCAGGTTTGACGCCGTCGGGCCAGTCTATTGGTAGGCGGGGATTTAGTTTATATTCCTGCAAAAATCAACCTTGCGTTATTACTGCATTTTTGTGGTGGATCCTTAGAATTTCGCGTCATGAAGATGTGTACTCACAGGAAACTCTCTCTTATTCTGATGCTGGAAGTGTCCCACAGGGATCATGCTGTAGGAACAGTTGACATCGCCGTCGCGGTTCTTGGTCGGCTTGAACGCTAGTACGGAGAAGTTGCCCTCCGAGTCCGCCCGCTCGTCCAGACGAATGGACATGCCCGATACACCTGCAAAAATTGCGATATTCTAACTATAACGTAATTAATTCATATTTTGATGTTTTAGACCATAGTTAAATCCTGAATGGAACATTTCAAAAGGTTGTTCTTCATGAAGCATATTTTTTTCTGAACAGTAAAAATAGTTCTAACATATCAAGGGAGTATGATCTGGCATCAAGAACCAAAGTCCTACGAAATTTTATTCAGGAAGTTGGGATCAACGCCATACTTACTTTTGTAAGGTGAGCTTTGGATCATCTTGGCGACGATACGCGTTCCGTTTGTGGCGATAGCGGTCAGCTTAACCATCGTCAACGTTTCAGTGCGAGTCTCTTCCTTTATGATTTCATCCAAAGCTTTCGCATATAGTTTCACCGAGTCATACAAGTATGCGGCGTAGATGGAAACAAACTGTAAACACAAAATCATGTTGAGATACACGTGTTTAGTCTAATAATCTAATTGACTAGCTGTCCCCCACGGTTTCACTCGTCTTTGGTTACTACCCCGCTTACATGAGTTGTAGCATGATGTTATAATAATCTATCATGAATCTGACTGTCCCATACAATTTTTTTTCCAGCTTGACCAACCAACAGCCGGACTGGTAAAAATCGATAGATTAGCATAAGAGCCCGTGACTGCCAGACTCGCTATTTTATAAAAGGAACACGCTCAGACAAACTCTCAGGTTTGTCAGAGCATGTCCCCCAACACAGGTAGGAACGATGCCGTACTATGAATATGAGTTGTGGTATTCACAGAGCCTGCCTAAGCCAAGGCTGGCTCTGAGACTACATGTTGAGGCTATATTACTAGCTTTTGCCAGCGATTTCGCCCACGTTAAAATAGAAAATTACCCCATTTTTAATACACCCAATAGGGGTCTTCCACATTTCTTCCCCATTTTTTTAAAGTGGGAAATCATCGAATGACCTGCCCACTCTAGGAGCGAGATGGTACGTCAGACTTTTACCGACTAAAACCCACCTGTACCCTTTAGTTGCCCGTTGCATTCCAAGACCACGGTAACTTTTCCAAAAATTCCCGCAGCCCATTTCATCCCCTTATAGAGATGAAATTTGTAAAATCTACTCTTACACATGCACTACGCAATCCGTTCAGTGGATAATATGTGTGTTGATGGAAGGATAAGTTTGGCAGTATTATACTTATTCTGGCCATAAATTAATGTTACAATAAAAAAAAAAACATTCTACCACATATGAAGTTGACATACAATCTACAGTCTCGTTAACGCTAGTAGAAAACTTCAAATATATGGGAATGGCATCATGTCAACGTTAAGTCATGTGGTCAGAACAAAGGAATCGGAGGCTTTACTGACTGAAGAAAGCGATTTGAAACGAAACGATCGTAACTTGGCTAGGACTGCAGAATAACATACTGGCAACATTTAAAACGTAAATGGCAAGTTCAAACAGATGTCCACGCTATACGGTAAAAATATGGTATATTTTGATAGAAGTGGAGAAGTTTGTCATTGCGACCGAGGTGGCATTCACCCGAGCCGAAAGCGAGGGTGTTACGGAGTGCTGCAGTGACAAATTTTCACGCTTATCAAGCGACGTTTTTCAATACTTAGTGTATTGAAAAACGTCGCTTGATACGATAAATATAATTTTCACACTTTTCCGCACTAGTGCGGAGAACTATAAATTACTTGCCTAAAAGCGGTAGGAAAGAACAAAAATAATGGGTTTTTTGTGTAAGTGTATCGAAAAATATCTTTTCGTTTTTTTCACTGTAAGTCACATAATATGCAAATATGGTTTTGAGCTCCCAAAATTAAAACAACTACCTTATTAAACTTATTCCCGAATACGGAGTCTTTGAACTTGAAGGGCGGCATGGTGTTGTACTTGCGCACTTTGTTGGTGAACTCCTCATAGCCGGGGCCCGGCTCCGACGACACCACGACCAGGAGCGACTGCGCCCGCTTCTTGAACTCTTGCGTGTTCGGACAAGTTAGCTTTGTTCGGTCCTCCGTTTCTGTAAAAAATGTTTATTTACTATACTAAAAGCTCGTATCACAGTGTTTGTTTTCCAATCCTTTCGAAACAGCTTGACCGATTTTTATGATTTTATTTTGTGTATATTTGGCAGGACTGAGAAAGTTAGGCTATTTTTTTCAGTCTTAATAGAGTAAGACTGAAAAACCCCCCCTTTTTTTGTTTAATAATTTTTATGGCAAAAAAAAGTTTACCAGCTCAGCTAGTTTTTTATTCACATCTCCATGGTTCTCTTTTTAGAAGTTCTACAGTTGTACATAACGACGAAAGTAATGAACATCGACTTATATTCTAGTGATAGGCAAGCACTTTCATGGAAACTATTTGTCAAAATACTGAAAAGTTAAAACAAAAGTTCGCTGCAACGCTACATTGGCATTATGTCGTCTAACAGAACTACTAAAACATACAGCGCTCTAAGATAGCTTTTAGAGGATACTTTTTACGCGATCAAAATGTCTTAAGCGCCTTGAATTTCGGGCCACTTACGCGTTTCGCTCAACATAGTGTAATGTTCAATGTACAGTCGACATTACACCTGAGTTGACTAAAGTGAATGTACGGCACGCCTAATCTAGTGCGTAGTACATATATATCGATGGTTATGAAGTATTTTCGAACAAAAGCAAAAACGGAAAAGCGTTATATGTCGACGTCAGATCTTTTTTTTATGGTGGGAACTCCCAACTCTGGATGGACCGAAAGGGAGTGCCAGATTATTATTGACTGAAATCCACCTGTGCTTCTTCATTTACCATTCGAGTTCCAGGGCCGCGGTATATGTGGTATTATACTGTATTTTGCTAAATTTACAGCCGCTGATTGGGATCGAAATAATATCAGTAGCATACCTACCCTAAAAGGAACATTGTTCCGCCCCTACCTCTAATCTAAAGCTGATAGTATCTATATATGTATTTAATCTTTATTTACGTAACTATTTCGAGAAGAAGATTGTATCGCGTATGATTATAGTTTATTGTACTGAATAAACAAGTGTGACTGCGACGCGACTGACGCAAGAATGCAACAAAAGTGAATGAACATACATGTAACACCCTCGTGTCCAAAACACATAACTCACTATAACTACAGTCATATACATAATTTCTGTTTCAATTAGATTTGCAATTGTAATGTTTACGGCTTGCGAGCACTGTGACGACGATTTAGCTAAAATAATAAGGAAAACGGAACTATTTAACAGTACTGACAAATACGCAGAAATTATACTAAGTTACGATACGTACCATTTTTCTCATAGAATGTAAAAAAAAACATATAAGTTACTCACTTATAAGGTATTTCAAAGCTTCCTTTTGCGAATAAGTCATCATATCCACAAAAATGACCATGTATTCACCCTTGGAGAATAGATGGAGAGATTCCATGGCCGTCATCATTTCTATGAGGCCAGACGTCGAGCCCAAGAACACGTATACTGAAAATAAATGATTTCGTTATTTATACTAATTGGAGTTGTTAGGCACTCGAATGATGGGCATGGGCAACTCAACTGTGGAAAATGACGATTTCTTAATGGTTCAAAGGAGATACATTTTTATTTGGTTGCAATGAGTGAGGGGTATATTAGTATAATGTGGATAGATGGAAAGGGAGAGTGAGGCCAAAGAAAAGATGGGAGGATAGTGTGAAGAGTGGTATGAAAGAAAAGAGGGTGATAGCATGGCGGGCGACGGGCAGAATGGAAGAAAAACATTTTGCGCCGACCCTAAGTAGAATAGTAGAAGGGCAGGAAGACGATGGCAATGGAGGCGCCTGTAAAAGAGGCATCTTGGACGCTTATACATACACAAGGAATGTATCATAGCTATCAGATCATATGACAAACGTAGCAAAAATGAGCTTCACTTTAAGCCAAACACAATTCAGAATTAGCCCAATAATAAAAGAAACATATCTAAGCCGGGAAACCACTGGCTGCGACACGCTCAGGATCGCTCGAAGTGACGACGCTTGGGGGAGGCCTATATCCTACAGAGAAAGTCTTAAAGGTTATAAATAGAGCCACTCACTTCTGGTCTTATTCTTAGTATCCTGTATAAACTGGTACCAGAAGCCAGGCGAGCAGCAGGTCATCTTCTCCTCGCAGCACTTGAAGTTGTCTATCACTGGCCGCTGGTGGTTCACCGTCATGTTGTTCTTCTTCGCATGATTCTCCAAGTTCAGTGCCACCGTAACCCACGACTCCTCGTACAGAATGGAGAACTTGTTCCATCTGTAGTACCGGAGGAGAGATATTACGGATTTTGTTGCCTGAAATAAAATTATACATCATTTGGTTATGCTACCGACGATAACCGAAATAAAAAAAAAATTGCGTAAGCGATTTAAAAGTTTAGGATAAAAGTGCATTCTAAATGACAGGTTACGAAGTTACGGCAGACTTGTTTTGGACGGCCAAACAAATGATAATCTAGATTAGAAAGAAAAGTCAAATCTTGCTAATTACACTTGTAATTTTAAAATTCTTATTTATGTAACCGAAATTATTCGAAACTACCGCATAATCCGAAATAAATTCGTATCCGAAATCAGTATAATAATTTCATATCCATAATTCGATAATATCCCTGGAATAGGTCCGATAAAACCTACTAGTCGTAATGGACTACTGAAATTATGACTACCTAACTGTCCTTCACAATACATACAAAATTTAGATAAATTACACCCAGACACAGAACAAATGATCATGCTTATCACATAATCTTTTGTCCTAGGTGGGAATCCAACGCATGACCTCCGGCATAGCAGTCCGGGGATCCTGGGGAATTCCTGAGATTAGCGCGATTAACTAAACAAATAAATTCATAAGCTTCATAATATCACAGTATGTACTACATATCGTGCCGCAAAATTATTGAAAAAATGAAACTTATTTCATTTGACATTTCAACGTGTTAACAGGTTGTATATCATGTTGAAACAGCTATTGTCAATTCAAAAGTAAGAACCAATAAACAATATAAATTATAGACATTTTGTCGACTTCTATTTTTAGTTTTATTACGCTTCTAGTTCAAACAACAACTTTATAATTATCTTCATGTATACTATACCAATAAAGTAGTTATGGCTTACCTGAGCGCCGGGCGGCTCCAATCTCGCAAAGTTCGACAATGTCGAAGTTTGGTAATCGGAACATCTCTGAAACAAACAAACCGTTAGATTGATATTGGGAGCCACTTCAGAGGAATTTTATTAGATTAGAAACAGATATCCGGCAACTTCCCAATATCCGGCCTTAATTTAATATCCGTCTGGATACTATAATTTCAATAAATAAGAAGCTTTCATAAAAAGGACTTTACTAAAATAAATAAAACATCTCATTGATATTGGAAGAATCGCTTCAAAGTAATTTTAGAAGATGAGAAACAGATATCCGGCAACTACCCAATATCAAGCCTTAATTTATCTGGTCGGATGCTATAATTTCAATAAATAACGAAGCTTTGATAAAATGGACTTTAGCTATGAAGGTAAAGTATATATCTATGTAGATATACCATATTACCCTTTGAATCGGGACCCCTACGGGTCCACTCAAATTATGTTATGTCCGGCGGGACGTTCAGCCTGTAAGACGACCGATTAAGCAGTAACCGGTCAAATCACTATTTGTTTCACCGCATTTCAGTGTCATATCTATTTGCTCGAGGACATGAGGTTGGTGACTTCTGTAATGTGTAGTATTAAACAGTAGGAAGCTGTTACACAGTATATTTTATAAAACACTAACAACCTTGCAGGACTATTTTCCTATCATAATAAACAACAATTTTTGTTCTATGACGTTTTACAAAACATAATGCATTTACCAAAAACCAACCTTCAAGATTTCGTTGTTTCTATCTAACACATTTTTTAACTCTCTATTTTGCTATACCTACCGACATCTTTATAATGCGTCGCAAGCGCATCAAGTACTCCCGCCACCCGATACATACAATACAATAGCGGAAAGGAGGGCTACTGTACTATCGCTTGCTTCGCATAGACTTCGTAATATTTAGAACGTTCAATTTAATTATTTCTGTTTTTGTACGAAAATCTTAAAAACTAAAATATGATATTTTTTTTTAAAGTCGGAGAACAAAAGTTGTTTATTATGATGTTAATATAGGGTCGCCATTCGTCCCGATACGTCGGGGCATGTCACCGTTATTAACAGTGGTGTCCCGACGTCCCGACGTCCCGACAAACATAATCGAGCGCAGAGCTACAAGTTTATAAAAAATCCGACGTAAACGAAAAGAAACGCTTGGGAGCCGTCGTGGCTATTCTTCAATGTAAAATTATTTTTCACATGAATTGTGAAGAATTTTATAAATTCATAAAAGGTAACCGACAATTACTGTCCAAAATAAAATTATCCGATAAATATTAAAAGGAATTATATTATTTTATTTTTATATTAATTATTTTTATGTTATCCTCGATAATTAATGAATAAATACATAATTATAATAAGGAAACTTTAAAACAAAACCATGTGGGATTTTGTTTTAGTTTCCTTTTTTTTAAATAAGCAATGCAATGGCTTTGCTATTGCCCTTGTTTACCGACGAATACAATAAATACTAAAAAAAGGACCCCAAATTTTAACTGTCCCGACGGGGCCTCGGGGGTTTATGGTAACCCTATGTTCTGAATGGTTCCCAGTGTTTTACAATTAACCCTGTATAATTAATCGGGGACAGGTATTAATCGCGTATGCGACTAATAAACGCATAACACTAAATCCTCCGTTATTGTCCTAATAACCAGTTTAATCATGATACTTACGTAAGATATCATGGGCAAGTTCCTGGACTGTGCGACGATCGCCTCAGTGTTGCAGCGACCCTCGGGCCCGAAGAAGGCGACAACGCCTGCGCAGCTCATGTCAGTGAGCAGGCGTGTCGCTGTCACCGTGTCAAACTTAGTGTCATGCCATTCTAAGGACAGTTCCACGTCAGGCAGCAACTCAGTACTGTTGTTTAGCTAAAAAGAAACAAGAGTTATAAACCTGTCCAAATGTTATTGCATTCTGAATTTAATTGACTGAAATTCGAGGTTCCATCAAATAGTTCAAAATAAAAGCCCGCGATAGCATATTATTTTATTTATAAGATTGGCTATAGGCCAGGTACACTTCTAATTTATTTGCAAAGATGTTTTAGTGTTTCCGTAGCATTTGTCATAATAAAAAACCTTCATAACCTAAAAATTTAACTCAGTGTTTCGATAATTTTATTACAAAAACTAAATCCGTTTAATATGTGTAATGGAACTAGAGTACAAGTAAAATCACTTCGTAACGAACCAGCGGCATCAGTTGGCTCATATTCCCCGAATTATGATGCGGATACCATGATCCCTACATATTTAACTTTCCAATTTAAACTAAATTTAAAAAAAAAAATATTTGCCACTTCAATGAAAATAGGAGAAAGGTTGCTGAACTCATTGGTGTCTCTAGATAAGAAAAATGAGAAAATTAATTTATACATATACCGTGGTAAACCATGAAGTTTAAAAGTAAAAAAAATCAATAATCAAAAGATGAATAATTGTATCTGAACCGCATAAAGCCGGGGCGGGTTGCGCTTGATCGTTATAAAACAAATATATTTATTAGTGTTTAGCTAAGTGCTTTTTAAACGAGAAGACCAAAGTGATAATCTGTAAATCGATCAAACATTGGTGTGTTAAATACCATGAACACCGCCTCTGAAATGTACCTGTGTGAAACTGGAAACAGTTGTTGGTTACAAATAATGACGAAAACTGGAATTAACGGTTAATTACCGGATAACTTCTGGAAGTATAATGAGATTTCCGGATATTATAAATAGTTATTCTTTTATTAAAGCCATTATTACCTCTACGGTTGACAGAACGGAGATAAAAGTTACTTTTTGTGGGATAGCTACGTATCACATAGTAACGTGCTGATTTTTTAAGATATTTATTTATGCACGTGGAATCTAAAAGTTAACTCAACTTGTTTGCCCTCGAGCTAAAAATAGCTGCGGAAGTGTAGATATGATTTTGCGCTGATCAAACAAAGTTTTATCATTGTACGAGTCCAACCGAATTTGTAGTGGCATTTCTTACTTCTAAAAGTAGTGAATGTAATTACATCGCTTGGAATTTAAACATGCATGAATCATTTGAAACCGCATTGGAATCAGTTTAGCATTACAGCCCGTACATGTGATTTAATGTGATACTAAAAATATTATACGGTATGCGAGATGAGGCTAATGGAAAGATTCACAGCGTCCTTGACTAGATTTATTTTAATGGATATATCCTATCAAGTATATCTGAATTATGGTAATGGGTAGTAATGCGAGCAGACCTCCTCGAGGGCAATGGAGAGTGCCCCGGAGATAGTGAGGCCCTGTCGGTCGCGCAGTTCGCCAGTGATGCAGGGCAGGTAGCCGATGGTGAGGTTGAACTGCTTGTTGGCGGCCAGCGAAGGCTCGGCCAAGAGGCTCAGCGCCGCGAGTACCAGCACCCGCGCGCCGCGCCACATGCCGTCGCCTTCACCACGACACGCACACCTGGGAACATACATACAGTTCATTAATTCAACTATTATTACTATTAAGTAAGACTTATTTCGGTGAGGCATAATTATGTGATGTGGAGTTGTATCTTCCCAGACTAATACTCACGAGGACGAAGATGGCTGAAAAATTTATGACTAGCCACGCCTAGTAGGTAAGCAAACCTAGAAATTCAAAGTAAGCACAGACGCTTACTTTCAGATCAAAATCTCAATGTAAAGATTTTACAAAAAACAGGCTTCACGCTAAAAAAATATATACCTAAGAACTGATTCACTAGATGCTTCTATAGAAGTAATCGCTATCAAATCAGAATATCTGGGTTATTTTGTATGACATAGTTTCTTGCAGAAAGCATTTTTCCCTACGGCGACATAGTATCAAGATAAAACCTAGGGTTTTATAAAACTTCAGAGGCATTGTCCTATTACGATAAGAGGATGATTGGTTGATAACAGATGTTCTGAAACAGTGTACGCTTTGATCTCGCACAGCAAACGCAATTATTGTGATGGCAATTAAAACTTATCATGATCAACATAGTTACGTATTTGTCGTGAAGTGAACTTACAGAAATTTATAATTACTATCTATTAACAAACATTTTTTAATTGTTCCTTTGCCACGAATATTGCCACAATCTACGTACCTACACATATTCGCCGACGTACACATTCTCTCTACGTTGCATGATGATCGCATCATAGTAAACAAATGTACAATGAGATTAGTGTCGCAATAAAATCACAATGTTATCGTCTAAATAACTTTTAAAACCTTTCAAGATTTTATGGATTTTATTGTCTTAATTGTCTTTGATATACCACAACCAAAGAATTAAATATTTTTAACCCTTTCAAATCCTCGTCTCGACCCAAAAATTCAAAATGATTCCGAAAAAGCAACACTTATGCGTTGATTTAATTATGAGACGAATAAACGGTATTCTCTTATAATAATTATACAAATATTTATAATATATATCAGATTGTGGCGGGTGCGCTGCGGACACGAAATTAATTTGTCACAAATATTAGACTGTGGCGTTAAAAGGATTAAAGCAAAACTATTACACATCCTAACGCACAGATGTCACAATGAAAATCTAATTTTAAGAACATCGCATTAAAACTTAAAAAACCTTTTTGTCAAGTTAAATAATTGAACATTGTCGAAGACCACATGATGGCGACAATGAGCGTGTCTATTTCTGTAACTCAATAAAGGGAAGTCTTCCTGCAGCGCGTTTTCCGCCCTCAAATGTAGGAATTGCTTCCATGCTGTCAAGTAAGTAATTGGCTCGCAGCCGGCGACCGATTAGACCAATTGACGTGCCGCTGTTTTGACAACATGCACCTCGTCTTCTTAAAACTTGTCCTCAAGACATACCACCTAACTTAAACATTTTGTGGACTTGCTTGCAAAGTAAATTTATTTATTATTCCATATAACTAGTGGTGTTTATGCACTATACGTATTCCAGGTGATACGCAGCAGCAGAAATTTCACGTCTGTCGTATACATAAACGCTATCTACCCCAGAGTCAATAACCGCATGTAGGCCGCGTTGCGCGATGCCGTGGAGTCAGCATGTTGGTGGCACCTAGCAGGCTAGGCCGACGCTATATCAGGCTAGCCGCGGCTCATTGCAGCGCACCACACGCACGACCGCCAGCGCCTATGAACCACGATCTCGCCATAAGATAACGCCCGCGATAACGTTCTACATAGTTATTTTTAGAACTTAATAAAAAGGTAATGTGATTACGATTACAATTCACACAAAGGCATGCGCTTCCCGCATAACTAACGTTATGGGGTATAGTTAAAAGTCAAACAGTAGCATTTTGCATTTAATTATACTATACGACTGAAAACGGTGTTCTAGCCGAGTATACCCATATGTATATATGTATGTCTAACTGTAGTCAGTTGAGTTTCATTAGCTAACTCCGCACTACTTGCTTATTTCCTGGAGGTGTTATCCTTTATACGCTAAGATCTACCGTGTCTCATGGAATAGTAATATTTTGCTAAACAGCAGAAAAATGAGCAGTCAACTGATAAAAACGGTATCTGTTGATACGCTCACTACCTATTTAGTTAACACCACAGATACGAGTACCAATACAAAATGGCTAATCACAACAAGTACAATCCAGGTCTTAGCTCAAATAAAATTGTTTAAAATAAGTTACTAGCTTCCAGATCGAAGAAAAAGCGAAAAAGAAATTTACTAATAAATTCACACGTCAAGGCAAAACGTGCCAAGTGGGCAGACAAAATTTAGTTTATCCAATGAACACTTAAAGTGACCGGCACTAACAAACACATCTTGTCTGATGCCGTAAGTCGATCTCGCACGGCTTTTAACTCAACTGGAAAGTTTGTCTACAACGATACCTTACTTATGTAGGCCATTCGTGTACTTAAATGTCACGATCATATTGTGTCAAGATCATAATGCGTCCTTCCAGCTGTGTCGGCCACGTTTTTCCAGAGAAATCCTATGTTGTTGACAGCATAAAAGAAACTATATTTATATTTATCTTAGATTGCTTCGAAGAATACATTTTTCCTAATTCTGAGAAGGCTGCCTTGCAATAAGCATTCTGACAGAAACGTAGTTCTGTCTGATTTTGAACACATACAGACAGGTTGACAGGCGATTTATATTTTAAACTTTACAGAAATAATCTGCTATTCTAGCGCTGTTGTACTGTTTGTAATTTATTTACTGAGCCCACTAAAGCAAATCTGCATGACAGTATCTAATTTAGTATAAAAAAGTACTTTGATAGTATACTTCCTGAAGCAGTTCAGCGGAGGAACAAACACAAATTTTGACCGGAAGCAAGACACATGAATGCTGCGAATGACACATAGCATCGAGTTAATTTTCTTGACTATACTAGAATTAAGTGCTTCCCATTTTTATCACCCTTAAGTTTTTAAGTGATTCACCAAGTGTTGGTTAACGGTGACCAAGGAAGTGGAAGTACAGGCTATATGACATGGGTTTATATATCGACACTTACCTACTTGCAAAATCTATAGCTTAGCCGTAGCATTGAAGTTTAATGGGATTATGTAAATTATTTTTTTTAGGATCGATATCATCCAATGACTTCTACCAGTCTGGGTGGCTCGGAAAGACGTTTAAGACTTTTACTGACTAAAACCACACCTGTGTCTTCAGTTGCCCCTTGCGTTCTAGGGTTACGGGTTTCCCCTTCAGAAATTCCCTGCGTTCCTAGCTAGCGGGCATCGGCCCTGCTGGGCACCTATAGTTTGCTGACATCTCTTTGAGGAGCGCGTGGATCACTCCGCGCGGTTGACAACTGGGTTTCGTTCCAGTTAATTACCGGACGGAAGAACGGCGAGCTATCCATTGCTCAACGTCCACAAGCCCGCGTCTACCGAGGCTAGTAGTATGGGTCGGAATCTCGGCGACTGGGACATGAGGACGTTCGTTCCCTGACGCGTGCGGCCTCCTCTTTCGCTAGCATTACTGCTTCGTAGAAGGAGGCGATCACCTGCCATTCCTCATCGCTCCTGACCATAACCCAAACCAAGGTTCGGCGCGATAAGTTGACGCCGCCGATTGGCTCCACGAGGACACGGCGATGCTCTGTCCAAGCGGGGCATACCTCCACCGGTGTCCGCCGGTCGGGCCACACAATGGTTTCTTCCGCCTGAATCCGATTCAGGAACCTTCCGAACTTGCCATGTCCGGTGTGGACGCCGCTCCAGCCATTCCTCAAAGAGGAGACTCACAGCCGTGATTATGGCGTGCCCATAATATATTAAATAATGCTAAACACCATTGAGTGATTGAGTATCGTTTGATACATTGACGCACACTGCTAGCTATTTGATCTTTGATAAAACAACCCCTATCGTTTAATTCATTAAACCCCAAGCGAACGGCGTTCGAGCACCTATTGTCTTTCTATTGTGTCTCGAATTCCCACGATTCAAAGGTAACCATTCTTGGAGCTAATTAAATATCGAAATATACGTACTTTATTTTTATTTTCAGCCTGATAGTGTTCACATTTCACTAATTGTTTCAATAAAAGGCACCACCGTTTATGCCGCAAACGCCAGGACCTAACTAGAACCATAATGAATAATAACTATTACTTTCTGACTAATGAGAAGACACGACGTAAATCGTTATTATTATTCCTGGTAAGTGCGCCTTATGGTTCATTACGTCACACATTTATTCAAGTTAATATTTGTAACCTCGACTTTGGTTACATATTTACCAAGTTATTAATAGTACACCAAATACATAAACTAGAGACTGATTCAGCAGACCGATAACTCAGATCTAGTATTTGCTACCAACTTGGCAAGTAGACGTTTTACACTAAGCATGCACGACTACTGTTTATTAGGGTTCCGTAGCCAAATGGCAAAAAACGGAACCCTTATAGATTCGTCATGTCTGTCTGTCTGTCTGTCCGTCCGTATGTCACAGCCACTTTTTTCTGAAACTATAAGAGCTATACTGTTGAAACTTTGTAAGTAGATGTATTCTGTGAACCGCAATAAGATTTTTACAGAAAAATAGAAAAAAAGCAATAAATTTTGGGAGTCCCCATACATAGAACTGAAACTCAAAAATTTTTTTTTTCATCAAACCCAAACGTGTGGGGTATCTATGGATAGGTCTTCAAAAATAATACTGAGGTTTCTAATATCATTTTTTTCTAAACTGAATAGTTTGCGCGAGAGACACTTCCAAAGTGGTAAAATATGTGTCCCCCCCGCTCTAACTTCTAAGATAAGAGAAAGATAAAACTAAAAAAAATATATGATGTACATTACTATAAAAACTACCAACGAAAATTGGTTTGAACGAAATCCAGTAAGTAGTTTTTTTTAATGCGTCATAAACCGAAAAAAAATACTCTATTATTAAAACATCGATCAAAGTTACAACACATTACAAGAACTTTTATATTATGTTACTTGCTGCTACGGAACCCTTCATGGGCGAGTCCGACTCGCACTTGGCCGATTTTTTCATTAAGAAAATCACTGCAAGTAAATAGCGAGAGATATAAAGGTATATCTAGTAAGAATAATCACAGCATTAGTTCTGTGATTAAGTTAGTAGTGGAGAGCCGTAAGGCGATAAATTAGTAAAAACCCGAGGCCAGTCAATGAATCTTAAGGCGTATAGTCCCTTGAACCATCTGACCGAAATTAAGTGAACGCAACTCTCGCACTCGCCTATGCGACAGTACGCAAATCTGTACATTTATTTGCGGCCAGCAGCGCCCGGAAAGCGCTTTAAATCCATTTTCTCTGCGAGATATTGATTTATTTACATATGCAATGTTCACTTTGAAGAATATTTAACCACCAATTTTTATGAGTAAAAATATTTCTAAAGGTCCAAGCCGTTTCGAAGGAGTAGGGAAAAGTTGCGAAAAGTTGCGAAATTGCAAATTTTTTTTTTTTGACAAAAGTATTAATTGCACGATAAAATCAAATGTTGATATTATTGTTCATGAATCTATAATAAACACATATTTTTTTCAAACCAATTGACTTAGCCGTTACGGAGGAGTAGGTCTCAGAAAATTACTGTTTTATGGCACTTTTTGGACGCTTGGCCCTTACTACAAACTATTGGACTATATTGTTAAAAGCTCAAATGAAAAAGTAAAAAAAAAAATTATGCACTCTTGTTTTTGTTTTTACCTGATATAAACTAGTGTTTGACTGCGATCCCAACAATTGATAACAACAATTGACTGAAAAATAAGAGAGACAAGAGAAAAAAAATAGGTTTAACACCCACTTTCGCAACCTTGAATACGTTGTGCTAACCCCATGGTGCTCGAAAAATTTCGAAATTTTGGCACTTTTTTTTGATTTTTCGAAAAAACTACCCGAAGAAAGCGTTTTTAAATATACTACAATTTGAGCTTAACCCCAGTACTCTAGGTTCATTATTTGCAGAGATACAGTTTGTCAAAGAAGGCTCCTTTTTTTTTGAAAAATTAAAATTTTGTGTTGGCGTCATATTCAAAGACTAAACTAGAGTCCTAGAGAAAAGTGTGAGGCAAAATTTTTATCAAATTCAATTAGCTTATATTTGATACCAAAGTAATGCGTCTAACAATGAGAATATGTTATATTGATTATTTTGTTGACTGATTATTAGAATTATATTATTTATTGAATGTTCTATACATTCAATAAATAGCCATGACATTTTTTTATTTCACTAATTACTATTTATTGTATGGAATAGTAATTAAATAGTTTCTTTGTAATTAATTATAAAAAACATGTATCATGTACCTACATAATTATGTGGGGTAACCTTTTGTACTTTTGCATGCCTTGTTATTGGCAAAATATGGCTTGTTCTCTTTTGTTAAAACATTGTACCACCATCACATGTACCCATATTTGCGAAATAAATCTTATCTTAAGATTCATAGTTTTCTTAAAAATTACAAAAATATCGGGTTCGTCTATACGTATAATAAGTTTTTGGTTGTGCGCGCATCACGTAAAATGTACCGAATCGATATTGATAACTTTTATACATTAAAATTATGTGTAAATTGATACATTACTTAGGCTTTGTTTCATCGCAATCGGTTGACTATATCGAAAGATATACTACATTTATTGACTGTTATGCGGTACAAAGTCCACAGACTTTCGCCCTTTTGGAAGGACTAGGTTTCATCCAGTCTAGATCAGTGGAGGAGTGGAGAAGAAGTAATAATGTTTTCTGGAGATGGAGACGGGTCGACATATGGTGTTAGGTCTTCCACATTCTCGTCCTCTTCATCCAGGACGACAGGGTTGTTGCAGTTTCGACCTTGGCAAAAGAAACAGGATAGAGCACTTGGGTCTTTCTGCAAGTGCACGACCTTAATTCAACCAAAAAAAAAAGAAACTGAAACAAATGACATGACAAATTTTACAGTTTTCCGAGCACTGCAATAGAATTGCTCATCTTTGACTTGCTGTATCTTCGTAACCAATGGACAAATTTTGCTCAAGTTTCGCTCAGATTGTAGCAAATTTAGCTATCTTTATAGCTATCTATATCGCACTACGATTCGAATAATAATAATAGAAATATCGATACGAATCGTAGTACGATAAAAGTCAGTTTTCGAGTATTGAAAAATTATTTAAAAATTAAGATCGCATGTTTTTACTTTTTAACATTTTTACATACCTATATCATTTCAAAAGTTTATATAAAATTTCATTGACTGGCCCTGGATTCCGAGGCATAAATCTTACGGCGGCACTCCAATATAGGTAGTCGTGTTCGAAATATTCTTTAAAAACAATTGAACAAGAAGTGAGAATGCCTAGTCCCGTGGGGCATTGATGCTCCAACTGTATTTATACACCAAATACAACCAAGACTCAAGACTAATATTGTACTAAGTAGAGCACGATGAACAAGTAATATTTAACTGTATAGGATGTAAAAACGCACCTTGTGCACGATTTATTTATGAAAGCAATTATAACTAAACACATACAATACTTTTGACTAAAATAATAACCAGAGCGGTTCGCACTTAGTCAAATTAATGGAAAGTTTTTTCTGTAGCATAAGTTAGATATAGGTACTACAAGCATAAAAACGAGGAAAGCTTATTACGAAATAAAAGTACGAAAATGTAAGAATTATAGTCTGGCTAAATGTTCAAAAAATCAACAGAACCCCACGAGAAATTAATCCTATAAAAACTGAGTAGGAGAAGAAAAATGACGTAACGATACAATAATAATAAGCAACAATCACGACAATATAGTTTTTACCAGACAAACAATGTTACTCTAAATCCTAGCTAATATTCAAATATAATGTTATTTATAGTAAATATGACAAGGCAGCAATAATTCTAGACAATATTTTATTGTTCAATAAGCACTCTTGCTGCAGTCATAACACTCTTCTGCTTCCGTTGAATGCAAATTTTTTAGCACCCAAAAGTTGCAGTTCTCAGCAATGTAGGTACCAACTACTACAAAGTGATGAGTAGAATATATGAAATCTGCAATTTCTTCATAATATTTAGAACTAACTTATTCTATATTTAGCTCTATATTTGTTTTACTCGTAAATATTATAATAAGAATGTATGCGCGATGTACGTGTATTTCATAGAAAAATATGCATTACCTAAAATATTGATATGATTACCTAACTACTGATACTATAGATTCTTATAATTTTAGACATAAAAACAATTCATAAGCAGTTACGGAACAGACAGTGGATTTAGTCAATAGTGAAAGTATTGTACTATAATTTGATTTTGCATAATAGCGTCAACAAAATGATTTATTATTCTTTATAATTTCACCATTTACATGATGACGAGAAAATTCTTAGCCAATCCTTTTTGTCAGTAGCTTCTAATTATCAAACTATCCGAGACTACGAGAAACAAAACTCGAAGAACATTAACAACATGCGCTTGACTACAATAAAAACACGCGATTTGGAATGTGTCGCAAGCGGAATAGTCCGTAACGATATCGATCTGGACAAGGCGATGTTTGGCCTGCCACTCCCGACCGCACCCACCCTAAGTTAATAAAAAAATCGACCAGCCCTCGTCTCCGACGACACACTGACACTATATTGTATTACTTATAAGGTTGCGATCTGCTCCTACTTGTGTATTTCGTATTGCCGAAGTCAACACTACATATTATAATTTATTAACACCTACAAATTAAAAAGTAGTTTAAATGTCAAGGTACGAAGGAAAATATAGTTTGAACAAAAGAAATGTAGTCTCAAGAATGAGTTTCGTTCAACTTTCTCAAAATAGTCGAAATTATTTCATCATGCCGATCAAACATTTATAATACAGTAATATTACTATAATTGCTTATGGCAACTATGAATCTTGAATAATTTACTTCTTGAAACCCAGATTCAGGGCTACAAAACTTGTCCTACAACTAGCAATGAAAGTAACAAATAGAAATCGTAAATCTTAAACAGAACCCAATGCCTAAGTAAGAAGCTGCGGCTACGTACACCATTGATGCGAACAGATTTTTCGAATGAAATAAAAATAGTCACCATGGCCATTATGGTTATAGAACAGAAGATGAAAAGAACAAGACTGGAAGATTTGCGGGGATCATGGATACAAAAACACTGTGGTTCTGTGCACACTTACTGTCATAATAAATACTCATTATTAATTATTTTGCCTTTATTGCAATTTATTTGGGGTCCACGCATTATGGCTTTTTTACATAGCTATTTCACTATAAGTCGTCGTCTCATTAGTTTTACTCTTAGGCACGCCACAATCAGGACGATAGGTCCGCACCGGGCACGATTGTTACGTTACGAAGGTACCTGTTTCCGATTTAGTGAGAAGAAACGCCTGCGTACTACCATTGCGCGGAAATACCTCGAGGACACGGTCCGACTCTGGCCTGTTTGGAAGGAGCACCGCCATGTCTTCGTGAAAGCTATCGGCGGCGACGACCTCTCATGTCTGGCCCTGGTCTGGGCCATGGCACGGAAACAGTGGGCACAGGAATGAAGAGACAGAAAGCCTGAGTCTTCCTTAAGTCGTGATCGCTGCAAGAGCCTTAGGCGTCAGGATTCGCCGGGAGATTCCTGCCCACCGTAGATGCAGGCTTACGGACGGCGAGCAAAAGCTAGCTCGCTAACCGATAAGAACCTGGATCGGGTCCAGTTGCGCCACCGATACATGGTGGACAACTATTTGTGCGTAAGGGTAAGTAAGAAACAATGCGCACAAAACATGCTAAGAAGTGGAAAACATACACATCTATTTCAGTTTTCCTTATTCACATGTTTATTTATAAATGTTTTAAAATAAGACATTAACTTATTATGTAGGATAGTAAAATATTAGTTGCTATTAATAGCTTTACTTCACACCATAAATAAATTATACGTAAATGTTAGGTGCATAAATCTATTCCATAATTATCCTCGATATATTTATAAACTAAACTAACTTACTGTCTTTCTTATAAACTTTATGGATAGAAGAATACAATAAGAACTCATTTAGTGGTTCCAATCATCATCTTCCTGCCCTTGTCTCTTGTTATTTGGGTTTGGTGCAACACGGTTTTTGCTTCCATTCTGTCCTGCCACCTAACGGGACACGCTCTCCCGCTCCGTCCAAAGGGCGGTAAATGTGATTGGATGATTTCCCATTAAAAAAAAATACCATACCAAGACAAACGATTTCCTTTTAACTTTTCTGTCACAGAGGCCACTTTCAAACTTCCTCTAATATATTCATCTTGCACTTTATCCATTCTCGTTACACCACACACCCATATCGATATTCTCATCACTGCTACATGTAATTTTTTTTTTCACATACTGGCATTCTGATCCATACAATATGACAAGGCTTATCAGGAATCCGAGCGATGTACAAGCGATGCAGTACCGGTCTACAGTGTGCATCACAGTACAGTTCAATGTGGTTGTCGGCTTACATCAAGAATCGGTTCTTAGCCCTTACTTCTTCGTCTGACGTCGAACATCCAAAAAGAGGCTCCCGGGAATATGCTGTTTTCTAAAGGCGTTATGTTGGTTGCCGAGAGTGGGTCACGAGGTCCAGAGCAGATTAGAGGTGTCACAAACTGCTCTTAGCTCTCGCCCGAAAGTCCATACCGATCTGTTCCGACTTTTGGTACCTCGGGTCGCTTGTCCAAGGGGATGGTGAGGTAGACCGAAACATAAGACATGCAACAGACTTCATCGTCATCATCATAATATCAGCCGAAAGACGTCTACTGTTGGATATAGGCCTCCTTCAAGCGTCGCCACAACAACCGGTCCCGTGCCTCACGCATCATCTCATGTTTATGTGTTAAGTTATAAATGTGTAGAAATCCCATTACTGACACAGAGTTACTTAGTGAAACTTTAGGTAAGTTACAGTCAGTAACTGAAACTTACCTAAAGTTTCACTAAGTAACTCTGTTAAAGTCTGACACTCGCTTCATTCTACAGCACTTATAGTAATTTTTCATAAGATTTCCTACTAAAGAAGTACCATATCAGAGAACTTGCTCACAATTTAGTTTTACGAGCTATGGAATATCAAAACTAAATATGAAAAAAGCCTCCACAATGACACGACAGCTGTGCTCCGCCCAAACTGCTCCACTGCATGCTCCACCTTGTCCTCCAGGCAGTCTGCGAAATAGTGACTTTCTTTAAGGCCTAGCGCGCACTGCCTTGCGGGTGGAATGCGGTGCGTTTATTCTACCGTACGGTAGAATAAATACATTCACGCGGCCGCGCACTGCGGTGAAAAAAACGCACGTTTTAACCGACTTCTAAAAAACGAGGAGGTTCTCACTTCAAAAGTTTGTATTTTTTTTTTATGTGTGTTCGCGCGTAACTTCGTCGCTTGCCAACCGATTTGAAAAAAACTTTTTTTGTTGGAAAGGGTATGTATGGGCTTAAATGGTCCCATAATCACCAAGTTGGGATCTGATGATGGAATCTTGGCGAAATCGAGGGAACTCCTTAAGTTCAATTAATTTTTTTAGTGAAGTAGGTTAATTTTGTTTTTAAAAAGGTTTTATGTCATTCGAACTCCGGCTTACATCGTTATGGACAAGAGTCACTTTTGGCATATATTTTGTAATTACCTAAGAAAGGGTACCCAAACAGTATTGGGTACATACCATGGCGGCCTTAAGGATTATGAAGGGCTTCTTTTTCGTAAGATATAACGATTTAGGTTCTTTTATAACCTGCAAATAAGTAGTTTTTCTGAGTTAGGGTCATGTTATCATGTTTTGATTCATGCTCCAAGGACTGAATGAACTTCGTTGAAATTTGGTACAAGACTAGGCCATATTCTGGAATCCGATCTAAGTAGAATATAATTTCTTATCCCGGGTAGTGCCTACGTTCTCCTAGAATGATTTCCCACTTACAAGCAGGCGAAGGCTATAGCAGAAACTAGTACAGTTAAAGAGAGATAAAATGATAATTCTTACTTAATATTTTAAATCTCTGTCAGTCTGTTACGCTTTCATGGTGAAACTACTAAACAGATTTTGATGAAATTTGGTACGGAGTCAGCTTGAACCCTACGGAGGAGCATAGCATATACTACTGTTTATAGCTTCGACTTAGCATTTGCATTAAGGGGCCGTTCAAATATTACGAAAGCAGATGTTTTTTGCCAACTCCCACCTACCCCTTGTCAGCAAAAGTAAACAAAGCTGTCACCGCCCATGCTTACATAATAGACATTGGTACAAGCATTTGTCAATATGGTTTCATTATTAATTATATACGCTTCAATTATTAATAACATGAAATTCCTCTCACATCCTTGTCTTCAATATTCTGTCCGAATATTCAGGTACTTACAATTGCCAAAACGGATCTTGAGCGCTCGGCGTCAGAGTGGGGATCGCTTTGCGTATTCCATACATTGGCCATACATTGGCGAGCCAATCACTGACACTCCCCGCCCCCGCGTCTCACTTCGCACCACTAAAGAGACCGAATATTTGACTTCTGCGCAACTTGAAGCCAGCACCCAAGATCCGTAGCGGCCTCCGCGCCTCCGTTACCGAAGAAACGCCAGGTAACGACTTATAGATCTGTGTCGCGTCCCAACAGCAACTGAGTGCCTCAATGCGTTTTTTCTACCGAAGTGCGCGGCACTTCATTCATAGATCTCTATGCGATGCAAAAAAATGTGCGGTAGATTAACCGCAAATTTGCAGCGAGAGGCCAACGATGACTTCACCGCATACGTTTATTTCACCGCAGTGCGCGCACTTCTATAGCACTCTATAATTCACAGATCATGCGTTAGAAAAACGCACGGCAGTGCGCGCTAGGCCTAAAAATTCTGATTTTTTGTTGGTCGAAAATCATAATTTTTTGAGTTTCTTTGACTGGCCTGTTGGTCTAGTGGTTAGTGGCCCTAACTGCCATGCCGCAGGTCGTGGGTTCAATTCCCACCTAGAACAAATGTACTTGTGATGAGCATGATCATTTGTTCTGTGTCTGGGTGTAATTATCTATAATATGTATGTATTTAGAAATATATAAGTATGTTTATCAGTTGCCTAATACTCATAACACAAGCTCAGCTTAGCTTGGGACTAGACGGCGTTGTGTGATAGTTGTGGAATATTATTATTATTATATTTATTTATCTTAGGACCTTGAGGTACTGGACCTTTGGAAGGCATACGAAGAGCCGAAACCAACTCGCAGAGGCCCTTTTAGACGCTTTTAATGGAACGTGGTACCAACCGGTGATTATCCCTGTGCTACGCCAGTACATCCAAGGACAACCCCCAGTTGAAGGGGCATTGCAGGGGGTATTGCAATACATGGAAAACTAATATAAGGCTATGGTTTTTGGAGTCTTAAGTGGACAAGTTACCAGGAACTATGTTAAGACTATGGCCCTAGCCTGAACAATGTTTTAAATTTCCATCGATAAAAAGGCAAGGGGTGACTTGCACACTCAACAAATGGGCCCCCAAAATGGTCGCTAGCACAAAGTGACGTAGCAACAAGAGAGCAACATATCCTGGTGTGCTTGAGGAGTGGAGAGGTATACCACGGCTATCAGGACAATCCCGAAAGTACGGTCAAGATCCCTAACCAGCACCTTACTGGATTTTACATCCTTCTCCCGAGCATGTTTGCTCTTGTGAATCTCCACTCAAGCCAGCCAGGGAGCTCTGTTCCTCGTCAGTATTCACTACGGCCAGCCAATAATTCCAATTATTATTATTATTATTCCTTTAATAATATTCTGTTGTAAATATGTACTTAATTAAACTTCCAACAATTTTGTTATTTGTAAAGATAACATAAACTACAGCAAAAATAAGTCTGGGACAGTGGGACTTTTTTATGTCTATAACAATAATTCTTTTTGGTGAAAATTATATGGTCATGTAACAATGATGATCATATGGACATAGGCATCCAGTGCACAGTCATGCAGGTGTCAATCGACTCCATCAATCATGAATGATGGTTTTCGTCATTTAGTACCATGAAAACATCAATCATCACATTAGATGATAGGTTTTTCGTCGATCAAAACATTGACTGTCGCAAAATTGACAGCAAAACCTATCATGCAATGGACACCTTCAAAATATTTAGTATGTTCTTAAATATTTTTGAGTTCCTCTAACCATGATTTTATTTTATTAACCAACTTCAAAAAGGAGGAGGTTCTATGTTCGGCTGAATGTATGTTTATTTTTTTACACAATCCTGATAAATAGAATGCATATAAAATAAATATGAGGACAAATGATAATAAAAAAAAATTAAGGGGTAAACCCTGTAATTTTTCTGTTTCTCCAGTTTTTTTTTTTAGACTACACTTGCGCGAACGCTGGGGTGTTTAATAAATTAAGTCTTGGGTCTTATTAATAATATTAGTTATTACATATAACATTGTATTTTTTAGGGCTGTTATACCTTAAAAATCCTGCAAATTGGGATTTGATGCAACCTACCATTAAAATGGTCATAATATATAATGCTAGTATTTTCTCTGGTTATTTGTAACCATTATTTTACTTGCAAGATGTCCATGTACAAAGTTCTCACTCATTCTGTTTAATGAGGAGCCTTTTGACCTTTTTAATCTTGAATTAACCAGATCATTGCAGAATTTGATATAATCTAAAGTACAAAATGATTTTGAGTACCATTAACCTGATTTAATAAATAATAATTTTACGTAAATATGACCTCAAAACTTCAGAATAAACTTATGTAAGTTTCAATCTATACAATACATATGTGTGAAATTGTATAAATTCAATCAAGGTGTGCAGGCAACTTGAAGATGCATCATTGATAATGTTTTTATAACCTTTCAGATACTGTCAATTTGAGACACAATAGTAAGACAATAGATGCGCAAATGCCGGCGCATTTGCTTGGAGTTTAATTAATTAAAATAGTATTGTAATTAGTAAATTTAATACCAAAGTATAAAAATCTACTTACACAAACCTGATTTTTTTTATGACATTTGAGCAGCAAGATATTTAATTGTTGTACCTCTTATTTTTTATGAACCCCATGAAACCCCAAATGCTAGTTTTGGATATTTCTGTATTTATAGTTGTTGGTAATTATGAATTGGATTTTATTTAATAAATATCTAAACCTGCATAATTATGTTAGTTTTCATCCAATAAAAGGGCTTGATTGATACACTAAAAAGTGAAAAAAGGGAGGAGGCGACTAAGTGAGAGAGCATCAAATTAACTGTAATAAAATCCTAAAGGAAATCCCGCCACAATATTAGTGTTATAATATGAATATTGATTGCATATATCATAACAATTCATAAGAACAGGTTAAAAGGATTCTATACCAAATCGACATAGGCTATATAATATAATTATTTAACCTAGGTTAAGCGAGGCAGACTCTTAAACAAGACTATTATATTTACAGAAGATTGCAATGGATTGCAATAAAACAAGAGTATGATAAAAGAATTTCTGCCACCAACAATTTTCATTACCATGGTAACTTTGAAAAATGAAAACCAACTGAGGTGACTACCGGAAAAGTAATGAAAATCAACAAGTGAACAAGAACTAATTTAACTGTCTTGGAACAAAAATAATCAGAAAAGAATAGGTGATGAAGTAAAAACAGAAGTTATTAAATGAAAGTGACAACCCTATAGAATTCTGAGAAACATAGGTTTCTATGGCAATAGTAAATAATAAAAAGATAGTTTTTTTTTTTTTAGTACACAAAGAATCATCATTACAAATGTTTTAACCCAAAGTTCAAGCAATGAATCACAGTGGAGTACTATTCTAAGTACAGATCACTCATGACAAGATTATTAAAAAAAAAACAAATAGCATAGTAATGCCACACCAAATTCATAAGAAATTTTTATTGCTACATAATTTTTAAAGACTCAAAATAATAAGCAATTTAAGAAAACATGTATTACTTACCATGAATGTCAAATTATCTTGTTTGAATTGTCCTGACGGTTCCTTCATATGATCATATTCAATCACAGTCATAAAAGTCATTCAATATGTAAAACCACTGTATAACTATATTTTATTTCACATGTACACAAACTGAATATAAACTTCAAAAATGTTTACAAAGGAATCAAGCTTGAATAGCATAGTAGGTTGGATTCTAAAAATACATCAACATGATAAAACAGTATGAATGTGTTAACTTAGAGCAACACAATAATGACAATATGTAATATGGATTGTGAATCCGGATTAACCGCTTCACGTGCGTGATAGGGTAGTAATAGTGATAGGCTGGAGCTAATGATAATACCAAAATAGATACTTTTATGCACAATGGAAAAAAATAGAATTGCAAGTAAAAATTTCTGATAGGAAAATTTAATTAAATCAAATTCTACCAATTTACTAGCACTGTGTTCACAGGTAAACTAAGGTACAAACGAATTAATCAAAATAATAACACTGATAATAAAATCGAGTATAATTTAACACTGGACTTTAGAAAGTCGTAGGTACTTATGAATTGACCTGTATACTCAGTAAATATATTACGGAATTACTCTACCGATGTACAAAAGAATCCAAAACCTTTTAGTCGATAAAATCACTATATTACAACGAGAGACGCAAAAACTCGAAGCTTAGCAAAGTATACAAATAAAATATCTTCCCGTCCACCATCACATAACCACCACTACTTGACAAGCACAGCACCATACCACACAAACGTATCGGTAAAAAGCGAGACAACACTACTATTCCAATAACCGTAAATTAGTTGCATCGTCCTAATTTTTTAGTCGAATGAAAAAATAATTTTAAAAGTCTTTTCTAAATATTTATTGAAAATAAACTGAACTAAACTACAAACTAAAAATACATTAGATTTTAATCTAAGATTACAAAATAAAATGGCATCAATAAACTGCTCCGCATAGGGATGTGCCGTTGCCGGCAATATTCCCACTTCACTGCAATATTGCCGGAACAGAAACATCTATAGCTCGGCGTTGCAGTCGATTAAAGCGCCGTACGCACGATCCATCTTGACGTACGTCCCGCCAAGGTCATACACGATGCACGATGCAAAACTCCCGTGCGTAGACTTGAAGTACGTCAATTATTATTAAAAAAAACCGGTCAAGAACGTGTCGGGCCACGCTCAGTGTAGGGTTCCGTAGTTTCCCATCCGTCACAATAAGTGTACCCACTTATGAGTTTAAAAAAATGCTTGCATATACGATTACACTACAAACTTAGTTCAGAAATTATTTTGTAGAACCCTTTTGTCTTTTTTGTACAAAAACTGTTCTTTCCATCAAGTTCAAAATAATTTTCCTAGAAAATCCTTATAAAGTTCTAGTTTTCAGAATTTTTACATATTTTCTAAACTTATGGTTCAAAAGTTAGAGGGGTACACATTGTTTTTTGTTTTTTTTTTGCGATTATTTCCGAAATTATTGACATTATCAAAAAATGATTTTAGTAAACCCATAATCATTTTTAAATACCTATCCAACAATATATCACAAGTTAGGGTTGAAATTTAAAAAAAAAAATCACTTCCCACTTTACATATTGGGGGGCTACCTAATAAAACATTTTTTTCCAATTTTTATTTAACCTCTTTGTCGGCGTGATTGATATACATATTGGTACCAAATTTTAGCTTTCTTGTGCTAACGGTCACAGAGATTAAGCGAGGACAGACAGACAGACAGACATGGCGAAACTATAAGGGTTCCTAGTTGACTACGGAACCCTAAAAAGATAGAATGATCTCTGCGACATTTGTGAAACTAACATTCCTAGGGTTGTCATGATTTAATTCATTAAACCCTTGTTTCTATTGTGACTGTAATATCCACGATTGAAAGGTAAAAAAATGTCGACAGTAATTTTAAACGCTTCTTACTTATCGATACTATTATTAGTATAATTGGGTTTAATTAAAAACGATACTAATATAAACCAAATATTTTAATACAAAATACATTTATTCTCCCAAAGGTTCACCCCAAATCAACATTTGAATCAGTTTCTGAATCACTAGAACAATCTTGTAAATTTATTATGAGCTCTTGTTCGTAAATAATATTATCCAATAGAATGTCGCGCTTAATAATGTTATTATATTTAAAACAATGAAATTAAATGATTCATTATTGTACGTTTGTCTGTACTGCTAAATTCAGCAGTTCCTAAGCGTGATTTTATTGATAGCTGTCGCAGAGATCAAGCTATCTTTTTTGTGTGTTGTTGTTGGCTTGCAGTATAGCAGTATAGGGCTGCCAGGTGTGAAAAAGGTATGAACGTACGACAATAAAATTACAAAAACAATGTATTCCAAAGAAATTTTGAGATAAAAAGATTGTACAACCAAGAAATACAAAGTTTTTTTATTAAAAATAACTTAAATTCGTTTAATATTAGAAAAAAAATGCAATCAAATCAGGATTGCCAGGTGCAAAAAAAGTGTGATTGTACGAGAATATAACTTCAAAAATTTTTATGCTAATGAAATTTTGGAATGAAAAGATCGTACAACGAAGAAGCAGTTTTTATTAAAAATAACTAAAATTCGTTTCATTTAAACACGTTCTCTCAGAATAATCATTCGATTGCATCTATTTATAATCTGTGACATCCAGCGAATTCAATGACCTTTATGTAATAGTCAGCGTTGCGTGCGTACCAACTACCTACAGGTCATTGAACTCACTCATCTGACGTTTTCTTAACGAAATTAATTTCATACATGCGTAAATTAATACGAGTATTGAAAAACAGGTGCTTTATTTTTTTTATTTTATCTTTACAAATCGTTATTGTTTCATGTAATGGATCGACCCTCCACGAGATTAAAACGATTAAAATTTAGCGGTATATTTAAAGAATATGACTAAAAATTTATTTAAAAATTCATATAGGTCTTAGTAATTTAGAATATAAATCTCAATAAATATACGTAATAAACAAATCTGTGTCAACTCAAAATTACGCTTGATATTTAGTGTTGGGATTTTATCAGATTAAAAACTCAATAAATACTCTTTTTTAATCGAGTATTTATCCAATAAAAACGAGTATTTATTCATTTTGAGTATTTAATCGGATAAAATCCCAACACTATTGATATTTGATATATGGCTGGGTTGGGTTGCCATATAAAAACTTTAATGTTGTTTTTACTTTCCGTCATGGTCACGACCATTCTCTTATTGCACAGACTCTACATAGAACACCTAAATTTTGACAATGATCAGTTTTATTTCAGTCAGGAGGTCAATGAATTCATGAATGGTGTAAACTGGCGCTGATCCAGGCTAGTGTCGGTTTTTCGACATGCTGGCAGAGGCTGAGCCCACGTGTTTAGGAGTTATAAAATAAGTGGGAAAAAACCTGGTGCTCGCCATCTGTGTATTCTCTAAACATATACACTCAATCGCATTTGTCTTGCCCGGTAGAAGAGTTATCTTCGTATCAAGAATCCGGTTTTATTGAGGAAATCAGCATGTTTCCTCAATAAAACCGGTTTATAGTTTTCACATCCTTATTGGATTGTGACATTTGTGACGTTTTATGATTGTCTGTGATTGATTCAGCTTATTTCTAGCTCGAAATTATGTTACAAGCATACGGGACCTTTCCTAATATCACTGGTGTTTTAGTTTATGATTTTCTCGCCTTAAGCTTAGAAAGATGATCTGTTGGAAAAAAATACTAATAACAACTTGCAAGATTTGATTGAGTCCAAGTATACCCTTACTTGGATAAAATATAATATTTCCAAGCTAGACAAACGGAAAACGCCAAGACCTGTTGGTTCATGACCGACCTATTCAAACGCAAACTTTCGCATAGACATGCATATTTTTAATTTTGGTCTGTATATATAACATAGTTAACGCATATCCTGAAAGCAGTATGTTTAGAATTGATTACCGAAACGATTTACTAAAACACCTGTTATTATTTTGATAAATTCTGATTGCATCACTAACATATTTGTGTGTGTGCGCGCAGATGCTACTACCGAAATGCTACCAATGTTATGCGTCGATATCGATACCATATTTACCTACTATTAGCATAACTAATTTCTTTTAAAAAAGACTACATATGTTCATTTCAGTAAATTTTCAGTACTTGAATTATTATTGTAACTTAATTTTTTGATTGGGGTTTTGAGTGGGCATTATTCCAGTTACATGTCGTATATGGCGTTTAAACTTGGCTTTAGACCAATATTTAGAAACTCAAACTCAAGGTTTTTCCATGAACAAAGGACTGCAGTATCTTTGGACTTATAATGGGACCGAGTTTGAGACTCAACTAAAAAACAACTTTTTAGATAAAATATATGCTAAGATTGTTTACATTTATTTAACTACCGAAACAAATGGATTATAAGTCTATACAGCGATATTTTTTCAGATTTCCGTAATTTTCAATGGGGAAGATTTTTGCCATTTTTTCCCGCTAGGTGTCGCGATTCTTATGATCCTTTATCGGCTTATCTATGTAGCGTTATTTATAACTTTTTAGCATTCTATTAAATATAAATAATAAAAATGAACTGTGCAGTGCCGGGATGCAAAGAAAATGGTAATCATTTATTCCCAAAAGATAAAAATAGGAAAAGATTGAGGGCTAAAGCAATAAAACGACCAGAATTCGTAAAGTCCCAATCTACATATTTACGATTATGTGGGCATCATTTTACAGAAAATGATTATAAAACTGTGTTAAATTCAGTAGATAACACAGCATACTTTTTTCCTGCTTATGAAAAATGATCATAGAAAGGCACAAAAAATTTATTAAATGACCTAATAAACTCACTCTCCACAATATTCTTTTAAATATATATATATATATATTTCATTTCCACATAATGTACAATTTTACTATATCAATTAATCTAAAATTAAAATGTACAAACGAGTAAAAAAGGCTGATAAACGGGGAAAACTCAGAGGGCATCAAAAAATTTGTCCACATCGATGTCAACGGGAATATTCCACAATATTCTTGTATTTGATGTTTATTTAATGGTGGCAATGGGATACCTCATTGCTGTTTATATCTTTATTATAATCGTCGTTTATATCTTTATAATCGGTGTGTCCATAACTTCGCTTTGTACTGGTTCTGAGGGATATGAATTATCGGTGAAGTTAAAATTTCTATCATACGCCTCTAACCTACAAAAACAGAATAGCTTAGATTTTGATTTACACAAACAATAATAAACAAGTGGATAAAAGTTCATTGGGTCAGGAATTTATTGTTAATCAGTAAAAACATTCACCAAGAAAATATAAAATACTGCAGTATTTTTTTTACTTTTATTTACCAACCTCTCTACAAGGTCTGCCTTTCTTTCATTACAGGTCGCACCCCTCTTCTTTAGTTCCTCTTTTAGCTGATTTCGTCAATAAAAAATATTGAATTTTTCATACAATTTCATAAGAACCGCTCCGAACCACAGAATGTAAATAGATCATACGCATGGCGCCCTCTGAACACATAATCTACTCCATTTAAAAAAAAAGCGTCCAAAATCATCTCGTAAGATAGGCAACACTAAGTTTTCGGTGGGGTAGCCATGCATGCATGGCGGTATAATAGCTGGTCTCTGTGATTTGTAGTCTATGGTACCTTTAAAATGTACCCTGTGGTGTAGCACACACTATTCTATTCTCTTATCTATGCTGCGCACTTTTGCATCATTTTGCATTACAGACAGCTACTACTCTCTCTAATCTGTGCAGACAGCTTGCTTGTGATAGCTGGCGACTTGGCGTATTCTTGCGATTTTGTGACAAATAGTTTGTGTTACTAAGCTTTAGAAATATTTAAGCAAAATGGGTAAAGGATTCAACAATTACATGTGTAAAAAGTTCTTTCATCCTGCTTCAAGGGATAATTTGAAGAGGGTAAGCAATATGCAGCTGTGACATTTTTTTATTGTGTTTACGATAGCTAGTGATCAGCTGTATCGCTTGTGGTTTGCTCATAATTTGTTTTAATCGATAGGTATGGATGGCAGAACAGAAAACAGAGGCTTACAAAAAGAAACAGGAGGAATTACGCGTGCAATATGAGAAGGAACAAGAACTTCATGAAAACAAGTAAGGAATAGTCGATAAAGTGTTATTTCTCAAGTACATAATATTTATCTTTGAATAATAACTAAGTGTTTTCTTTTTAGGGCTTTGCTGAGTAAAGACAGTAAGGACAAATTAAGTTTGAACTTTATGTATGAGCCTCCTCCTGGTGTAAAGAAAGAAAGAGAACGCGAGGATAACGAGCCTGAATACAAATTCGAGTGGCAACGCAAGTACAACGCGCCCAGAGAGAGTTATTGCAAAGGGGACAATGAAATCAGAGATCAACCTTTTGGAATACTAGTCCGCAATGTCAGATGCATCAAATGCCACAAATGGGGTCACATAAATACAGGTGGGTTTCTATTTTAATTTACTGGCAGATTATAGCAGCTTAACAAACAATAATATCTTCAACAGTTGTAGTTGACTTTGATGAAACTTAATTTGATACTAAAACCTGATTCTTTCAGGTTGTTGATCTTACCTTAATCAGCCAATTAATAACATTTATTAATATAGTTTCTCTTTTCTTTTGCAGACAAGGAATGTTCAATGTATTCTTTATCAATGAGTGAGGCTCGTGCCTTGCAAGCTTCCACTTCAGCTCCTGAAGAAGAAGAAGAAAAACCTGATGTTCCAACACTGATGCAACAAATGAGAGATACTGGTCTTGTGATGAAGGCTGGGGCACTACCTCTGTCTGCTACCAAGATTGAAGAAAATGATTCGTCAAATCTCACTGAAATGGATCTAATCAGTCAATTAACAAAAAAGCAAAAAAAGAAACTGTTGAAGTAAGTACTAAGAAATATGATAGATTTAAATTATATGCTCTTATCTTTGGATTTTTCTTTCTGCAATAATTCCATGATGTTTACTGACATGTCTATGAAGAAATAAAGAAAACTCAATGACCACTTGGGTTTATTAAATTCATGTGACAGTGAAGGTATAATGGGGGTGGGGTAATGGAGCAAAAAGTGAACCGCGCAGACATAATTCTGTTTGAAATGACTTTTACTTATCTAATTCTACTGACTTGCATGAAACATTAGACAGATGTCCTAATTCATCTATCTATCAACAAAATATTTTACTTTTGACGTGACAACGTCTTAAATTAGGTTGCGGCTGGGAGTCACTTATGAAAAAGTGTAACGCTCGGTAACGTTACGATGAGTCACCGAACGAGAGAGAGGCCCGCCGAATGCCTTGCGTCTCTCTCCCACTCAACTATTTTCATTCAATTCCTTGTTCCTATTGTGCAATTTAATTATATTCATATCAATAAATATTCTACCGAGAAAAAGACGTTGTCACGTAAAATCTTCGCCCGTAAAACCGACTTTACAGGCAACCATTTTTTTCCTTCATATTAATTGTTTATTTTGTTCACAGAAAACTGGAGAAAATGGAAAAAAAGAAGGATAAAAAACATAAGAAATCTAAGCATTAAGAATCCTTGCAATACATAATGGTACCAGGTTGTGATAGTCAGCATTTGAGCAATTAGTATATGGCAAAGATTTTTGTTAGTTAGCCTAGCTGATGTAATGTGTGTGCCTACAGTGTAACATCAATAATAGACAGCAACCAAGAGGTGTTGGTACTTGGTGTATTACTAGTATTAGTTTTCAATTTCATTATTTGATATATTGCTGACTTTTCCATATAAATTACAATGTCCTCTGAATTCACTTTAAATTTAGATTGAGATGATGCATTAAAACTGTGGTCATGTTATTCATAAACAAGTATATCATGTCAATTAATAGAAATGGTCTTTGAAATTTGCATGTTTATCAGATATTGAATTGTATTGTGAACTAGCTTTTGCCCGCGCGGCTTCGCTCCCGCTCTTCCCTACTTCAGCCTACTATACCCTAATCTACCCTACCCTACCCTACTCTACCCTACTCTACCCTACTCTACTCTACCCTACTCTACCCTACTCTACCCTACTCTACCCTACTCTACCCTACTCTACCCTACTCTACCCTACTCTACCCTACTCTACCCTACCCTACTCTACTCTACCCTACTCTACTCTACCCTACTCTACCCTCCGCTACCCTACTCTACTCTACCCTACTCTACTCAACCCTACTCTACCCCTGACGTTTCATGTCAAGTCACACGGGAACGCTGTCGAACGGGATAAAAAGTATCTTATGTCCGTCTCCTGGCTCTAAGATACCTCCCTACCAATTTTCCCCCAAATCTGTTCTGCCGTTCTTGAGTTATAAGTGGTGTAACTAACACGACTTTCTTTTATATATATAGATAATAGTTGTGAATAAATGTATTATGACCAACTAAGAAATTATAAATAAATACTAAGTGTTGATCATAATACATTATTTTCTACTCACTACAATTGTAATAAAAGCACTGGGGTAGCCTGCCAGCTTTTTTGTGAAATAGTCATTTAAAATGAACTGATAGGGTTGTATTAACAATTTAAATTATTATAATTCCATAAATAAGTACATACTACACTCACTAATTATATTTTAATCAACATACTATTTACTGACCTGCAAAATGTAAAAACTTAAGAAAATTACTATTTCATGGGCTACCTTTTAAATAAGGTTTTTTATTTTTGCTTTTTAAGTTATGCAATTAACAACTACAATGTAAAAACTTTCAAGTGTAATTGTCACACATGTTTTTGTCTAAATTAAACACATTAAGTAACATAACTATTTTACTTCCATTCTTTTCCTTGTGATAGTAAGCATTAAACTTCAAATTGTATCACAGTAACTAGATCAATAACTACAAAACTATAATTTACATAAATTCCAATTATTCGAATAGGTTGGATTAGTTACCAACTTAATGTAAATCAAAACAGTTTGCTGCTCAATAACAAAAACAAATTATATTTATTTTCATAATATCTATATACAAAAAAAGTTCCATCTTTTTTATAGCAGATCACATAATATCTTACAAGTAGGGAATAGGTACTTAGTGATTTACAAAACTAACTAAATAACAAAGTTAAATCTTAACATAAGTCTTCTCATCAATTTCTATAATATCTTGTCGGTCATTTCTTTCCTTCCAATGCAAGTATAAGACACACCCAGTGATGATAACTATAATAGCAGTCAATACAAACACACTCTTAAGAATAACTTTGCTTGGAGTCACAAATAATTGAGCTTTCCATTGAGATGGATCACTGGGTGGAGCTGGAATCACTACTATCTGAGAATTTGGTATAATTTGAGTCCAACTTTTAGAATACCCTGAGAGTCCAACATTCAAAGTATCAACAAAATTTGGTGTGCGATCCAAGCCAAATATGGAGTATGGTAACTGTAGAGCAAAATATGCTGACTGCGGTAATTGAGCACAAACACCAGTTCTGTAGGTACCTTCTTGTGACCATGTGTTGTAACCTATTTTAGGTCCTGGGAGATTGGTTCCTGCAAGAATAACACATAAATTAGTACTTGTTAAAAAAGATATCCAAAGCAACTAGTATAATCATGATGTAACTGTGTTTACCAAATGTAACTTTTCTATTGTATAAAGTTCTATTATTGACTGGCATTCTTTCATTGGTCAAACCGGTAACAACAATGACTTTGATGAAGTTTGTGTCATATTCCAACTCATTTCTGAATGAATTCATTGTATATTTTAGTGTTGTTAAATTTTTCTTGACATATATTATGTCAAGAACACCATCCATGTAAAAATCATAGAAAGTCGCCATTATGACATCATTGCCAAAGGAATCAAACAAATCCCACTGCACTTCAAATGTTCTGTAAAACTTGCATCCTGGCAAGTTGCATGGACTATTGTGAAGCAGAAAAGCCCTGGTTTCATTACTATTAACAGGACTTAGAGTCATCAAGATGTCAGGGTAACCATCCATGTTATAATCTCCACTTCTCATAGTGATTGTATCTAAATAAATTTCATCTCTCGGTGGCACAAATCGCCATAATGTTCCCTTGCCATCATTGAAATCTACTTGAAGGTCATGCCACTTCTGGTTATCGTAGATTAAAATAGTGCTATTGAAGCATTGTATATCATAACACACAGGTATGACTAAAAAGAATTGTCCAGATAGAGCAACATCAAGAAACAGAGCTTGGCCATAGATAGTTGGGTGGCCCACAAGTAATTCAATACTGTTGTTATATCTAAATCCATCAGGCTCGTCATTCAACCAAATTTCAACATTGGAAGTGGTTGTAACTAGAAGATCTGCAGCATCATCTTCATTGACATCTAAAAATGAGTGAGAATGTGGCAGCTTTATCATTTTAGACAAATCATCACCCATCTGTTTTTCAACTGGAGTATTTCTGGTATTGTCAAATACCCAAAACACCCTTTGGTTTTGTATATTCAAACCAAATAGGTCAAGAATCATATCTCGATTATAGTCCAAGACTAATGGCTGACCATATGATATAGCTTTTATAAACAAAGCATCAGAACAGTTTAAAGTGGACTCGCCACCCCATAATATTCTTACAGTATGTAAATCAGAAGAATATATATTTAAATTTTGTGTGGTCAGCATAATGTCCATGTATGCATCTCCATCGAAATCACCTGGTACTACACTCGTTATTATTATGTTACTGAAATTACAAGCGTATATAGAAGGTCGCATAAAAGGTTCTTTGTCGTAAGCAAGATAAACTTCCACACTTGAGAAATTTTTAATGACAAATGCATCAGTCAATTCATCTGAATTAAAGTCTCCAAATGCAGCAATAACACCCTCTTTATGTTTTCCAAATGAACTCTCCGTCATATCACTTATTGCAAAACTACCACTAGTCAATAAAACACTTAAAACTATTCTCGTTATTATTATGAAGGCCATTTTGCTTCGAAATCCTTATTTATTTTAGAAACAAAACATTTTATATCTCACTCAGATGTTATCTGACAGTCAACTGTCAACAAGTCAATGACGTCAGTTTAATTTAATTTTATTGCCATTATTTCAATTATTAATTAGACGTAACTGTATTTGAATGAGTCGATTAAAACTTATTTAGTCGATTTTACAAGGATAATGGGGAGGTTAGGACAACCACGCGCCGTGATTATTATAGGTCATCTGATCCGCCAGTTAAATTGCTTTTAGTAATGGTGAAGCCGCGTTTACACATTCGCGCAAACTCAACACCCGCCTGACCAAGGCGGGTGTTGAGTAGAAAAGGATAGATTTGTACTGACTCATAGACTATATACGCTATAAACCGGATTGATTGGATACACTGGCTACCTTAGTGAAGCTTGCCAAAAAGACTGACTTGGTAGGTACATTCGCTGCCAAGAAGTACTACAAAAAACATTTAACGGTGTTACATCCGTATTCTCAATGAAAATAAAGACTTCACTTTAACTTCACCTAATACCTAAGTGTTATCAGATCATAAAATTTCTAAAAAAAAAAAACGTTGAATGTCAAATAATTTGACAACTAAAAACGTAATGGCGTATAGGCGTCAAATGAGAATTTATTAAATAAAGTTTCTTCATCATAATTTCACTGTAATCGTGTGCTGTTATCCTAATCCTAAAGTAACAATAAATCTTTTGGTATAGTTTTCAATATTGTTCTCAACTAAGGTTTCCATTCGAAATGGCCGTCGAAACTGTTCAAATACTAAGGCGAAATCGACCCGGTTCGAAAGCAAAGGTATAAAACTTTAATACCTACTGAATACTTTACGTCTTTGATTGGTATGTATCGTTAACTTCCTGCTAATACTTCTTAGGATTTTTGTCGCTGGCCAGACGAACCCTTTGAGGAAATGGATAGCACCCTTGCTGTCCAACAATTCATACAACAAACCATACGACGAGATCCCTCTAATCTTGAAGCTATTCTTAAAATGCCTGAAGCTCAAGATGAGGGAGTTTGGAAATACGAACATTTAAGGTATGTTGGAAAATATCTACCTGTTTCCCAAGATTCATCCTAATTTGTTCAAGCATGATTGTTTTACAAACATCAAGACATTTTGGTTGGCTAAGAAAGTATTTTCATGAATATTAGTTTCAGTACAAATTCAAGTTTGTTTGAGAGTAATAGAAATAATAAACCTATTTTTTATTTGCAGACAGTTTTGCATGGAACTAAATGGCCTGGCAGTCAAATTACAAGCTGAATGTAAGCCAGAAACCTGCACACAGATGACTGCTACTGAGCAGTGGATTTTCCTATGTGCTGCTCATAAAACTCCTAAAGAATGTCCTGCTATTGACTATACAAGACATACCCTTGATGGTGCAGCTTGCTTGCTTAACAGCAACAAGTACTTTCCTAGCAGGTATGTTTACTTCTTACATCATCAAACAGAAACTTTAAATAGTATTTACTTATAATTTCACTTACACGTTACAGGGTCAGCATCAAGGAATCCTCAGTAGCAAAACTGGGATCAGTTTGTAGACGAGTTTATCGAATATTTTCTCATGCATATTTCCACCACAGGGCAATATTTGATGCCTTTGAGAAGGAAACTCATCTGTGTAAAAGATTTACTTATTTTGTTACGAAATACTCAATTATTTCAAAGGAAATTTTGATTCTGCCTAAATTAGATGATGAAACACCAGTGGGTGAATCAGAAGCATGAGGTTTAAAGAAATAATTTGGTTCTCCACTATGAACCAAATTATAAGACATTACTGACTGTTGTGTTCACATTGATTTGTGATGATAACTGACGTAGTAATAATATTTACTCTTTGCGTACCTACCCAGTAACAAGGTAGCGCCTTAAAAACTTCCTTACTTTAAAATGTCTTTTGTTTCATTTCTAAAATTTGTCATGAATAATAAAATGATTGTCTAGGCAAATAACAATCCCAGTCCACCAAGAAAAAAATGTATATTATCTTATTGTTACTTTAATAACAAGATGTATGTAATCATTGCATTTACTGCTTAATGTGTATGTAGTTTATTATAGATGTCTAAGGACCAGTCTCTAGGATGGAAATTTGACAAATCGTCAAACGCGCCTTATGGTGGATACAGACATTGTGTGGCATGGACTGCACAAGCCTTAACCTTTCAGAGACCGTCAATTTGAGACACAATAGTAAGACAATGGATGCGCGAACGCCGGCGTTCGCTTCGGCTTTAATGAATTAATATAAATTTGGTTTGCTTCACCATGAATTGAGAAACATATTTAGCGCACCGTGCGCTGTGTAATTTTCGTATCCACATTTAGCTACTGTTTGATTGGTTGAATGAATCAACCAGTAGCAACATGCGTTTGATTTGTGATGCGTCAATAAATCTTTCTAGATATCAGGTATTGAAGTATAAAATCCCTATTTTTAATGCATAGTACCTAGTATTTAAATTATATATGTGACTAGATCATGTTTATTATTATTGTAAACATGCAAATTGCTCTCAAATATTAGGATGTGTAATAAATTTCATGTGTCAAGTATTTAACTATGTGTTATTTATAAAATAGTCCTAAGAAAAATTGTGAGTTTATTTATAATCTCCAACTATCTTAATTACTATGCACAATAAAACAAGTTAATTAAAAAGATATTGTTTTATGTTTTCTTCTGTTTAAAAGGTTTCTTAGATTTATATGATTGGTGTTGTTTAGAGTTGCTGCTCTGTTCCTTTTGCCAAAACTTCTTTCCTTTTAGACTTTGGTACCTGCAAAAATATAAAACAGATTACAAATCAAGACCTGGCTTTCCTCAAAGACGAATGTGATAAAAATTCAATATTGTTACTCTAATGACAGGAATATATATTTATCATTGAAAGCTTGCTAAACTTGTGTTACAAGCAGGGACCGGACGAGCGGATTAATTTTCGAAACCCTTTCAAGGGGTTTCCCTTACGATTGACTGTCCCTTTATTTGGGAAACTTGTACGAATACTTAGCGAAATACTATGGAAAGCCGAATGAGAAGGAAACCCAAGCGATATCGTAAGGGTAAGCGCTAACCTAGCCTTTATTGGGTTACCCTAATGCTTTATTGCTTTCCACTTAATAAAAGGGTATTTTCTTCCGCCAGCAATTATCCCTTTTATGTAGGAGTAGACAGGCTAGAATTCTTCTGCTTTGACATCTTTACCTATAGGTATATAATTATTATATAGAGAATAATGGAAAGGTTTGCTTATTTTTAACCGACTTCGAAAAGGAGGAGGTTCTATGTTCGGCTGTATGTATGTTTTTTTTATGTATGTTCACTAATATCTTGGTCAATTGAGGACCGAATTTAAAAATCAACTTGGAAGCATAACCTTTCAATCAAAAAAATATTGATTGAAAGGTTATGCTTCCAAGTTGGTCCCATAAAAACATAGTTATGATCTGATCATGAACTTCGAAGATATGGAACATGACTTCTCATAGGATCACAGCAGAACTGTTGTAACAAGAAAAATTGGTTTGTTTATACGTGTAGTCGATGACTGATTGAAAGAAAAAGGGGAGGAGTTGCATCGAACTGATCTGATGATGAAGCTAGAAAGTAAATTAATGTAATCCAACCATGTTTGGGATTATTGGAATCGTTATGAGATGAATGAGTTTGGCTGAGGGGTACTTTTAGTGGTGGTGCCATTACTAAAAAGTGTGATATAAACTTTTTACAAAAAAAAAAATATAACCAACTTCAATGTTCACTGAAAAGTACAAAATAATTTAAATTTCGGAAGTCAGTGTTAAATAACGAAGGGACAAGACTATTATAGAAACACTCACTTCCGAAATTTAGTTATTTTGTACTGTAGTTGGTTAAATTTTATTTTTTTTAAAAGGTTTTTTTTCGATATTTACAGACTACTTTTTAAAGAACTTCTTGTTTACGTTCTTGGATAAATACCCTATAAATAAATGCTCAATATTTTATAATCTCTAGGGACGCCGGCGTTCGCTTGTTGTCCGTAATTGCGCGAAATCATGCGCGATTTGTTTGGGGTCTCTGTCTGCATACTACAGATACAGATATAATATAATACATAATATATGACGAGATGTGATTGTGACGTGCATATAACGTAATAGGTACATAAGTACTTTGGATTCTACATCAAGCTATATACCTAATGATATTTCATTACTATTTAAATTTTTATTTACCCAACTTTTTAGCGAAACGAATACGAATTGCCTAGTCTTCAGACGTTTTTGAATTTGAGAAAGCGAGAGGTAACCATCGGCAAAAGTTCCGCAAGTCCACCTTAAGTAGTGTACAACAATTGTATAGGAAGGCTCACGGTTAGTTCACCAAATTCATGCGCCTGGCCAATAGGCTGGCACGAAGCGTATTTTAGTTGTGTGCGTATTAATATAATGATGTATAGAAGGGGGCTCTCGCCTACAGCCTCGAACCAAATGTGTACGAGGCCTCACGTGTGCAAGAGCTCTTTAACAACGAGGGTTTGGTTTCTAGACTCGTGTTTGACCACTATTTCACCTGATGGTAAGCGACGATGAGGTGGAACGCTAATTTGCGACAGTCGCTGTCTTGTTTCGAATTTATGAAAGAAAAGGCCTCTCTGATGCACAACGTCTAAATTAGTTCACGCTACGCCTCTGTGTATCGTAGAAGTGTGATGCGTACACTAGGTAAAAAATTTATTTGTTTTTCGGTGAGCTCATATTTTTTTCACAAATTTTTCATTTGCTGGAATTATTTGTCTCGTCAAACTGAAAATATCTACGCACTGCATCTTTTCTTGGCTAAGGCATTATTTATGAATTCACTGCACTAATAAGAACACTAACACTATAAAAAATAATTAACCTTATCGGCATAAATTAGAGCGAGCGCATCGTAATTTGTATGAGGCTTCCGGCGACTGGGACCGCAATTAACTAGGACCGCGGTCCCAGTCGCCGGATCCGTAAAAATTAAATAATTTTCTTCCGGCGACTGGGACCACTAATAAATGATAACTTAAATCAAATAATGTACAGTCAAACAACGATGTAATAATTGAATAAAAATCCTTTTTGATTTAAAAAGTAGGGTAGGTAGGTTTAGGTTTAATTTCGACGTCAGCGGTTTTGTGAAAAGTGACTTTTTTGCTCCAATAGCATCGTTTCTTTTTTTGTAGAGTTGCTTTTCTATATTGTGAAAATATGGTAATTCTGTAGCAAACTGTAATCCCTCGTCTGTTCTCCCTGTAGTTCTGAAACTTCCATATTATTTTCAAACACTTGCGCAACAGGGATATTTAAGTCCTTTTGAACATCTTCTACCCATTTTTGCATTTGGCGGTTCACTATAACCTTCGCGAAATCAATAGGTTCATGACAATGAGCAGTTTCATTCAAAATAGTCATTGCATCGACTCTGATTTTTATTGTCGCGTTGCAAACACTTTTTCTTGCACATCGCCAGAGTTTTAAGCCATCTTTGTTTATTCTTTTAAGAATATATTCATAGCCAGCTCTTCGCAAAAGTTCACGTCCTCTTTGTGTGACATCAATATAAAACTACTGTTCAACTCGTGAAATTGAAAGACTTTTTTCATCCATTTTGATAATTCCAAAATCGAAAAAAAAATATTAACTACATGTCAGATAATCTTATTAGATGACAATTTTTTTTTGTGTTATTAAATAAAGTAAAAACATTTGTAAGCACGTTGTTTAACCCCCTTATTAGCTTGTTTTGTTCATAAATAAGTTAATGAAAAATTGTTTTAATTGATAGTAATATACAATCATACAATGCTATTGCCTTTGTGTGTGTTTTACCTGCATGTGTGAATTATGTAAAAATGGGCTAGCTTAATCTATTACTAAGCGCTATGATATTCATATAAATAATTTAGATTTTTTTTCGTTTGACTGTACCAATTTTGGCTTCTATAATAGATTTTTTTAAGTTACCTATGAGTGGTCCCAGTCGCCGGAAGAAAATTATTTATTTTTTATGGATCCGGCGACTGGGACCGCGGTCCTAGTTAATTGCGGTCCCAGTCGCCGGAAGCCTCATTTGTATGCGGTAAATAGTAGGTACTTATTACGAATGCTTTCGCCTCTCGCAAAAATGGCTGTACGCCCGTGACACGGTAATAATATCATATTATTACCGCTCCCGTGACGTATTATTAGAAAACAAACACAACATCATGCACACAAACACGCGCTGCGTCACGATAAATTTTAAAGCAAAGAAAATAAGTTATATTTTAGCATAACGCGGTGATCGGGAGGCGTATCTTTGTGTGCCTTAGAGTTGCCGAATTCATCTGCACGTGCTGCTACTGGCTTCAGATCGCTCTTATTATGCTAAAAATACGGTTCAAACTTGCTTGAATTAATATTTTGGTTAGCGCTTACGAAGGGGTTTCCCTTTCAGAATGGGATAGCTGATTGTTAGCGCTTATTGTATTCGACTGTAAAAACCCGGATAATTTTTTGGGATAGTCAATGAATGGGTTTCCCTTGAGAAGGTTAGCTAAAAAACTATCCAGCAAAATCATGGGGGTTTTTAATTGAATTAAAATATCCTAGCCCTTCAAAACCCGGGGTAAAACCCTATAAAAGGAAAGCGCTATCGGTCCCTGGTTACAAGTACCTAGTAGACAACTGATAAATATATACATTTCCTATTTCTAAAGTGTATACATTATAGATAAATACACAGAACAAATGATCATGCTCATCACACAAACATTTGTCCTGGGTGAGAATCAAACTCACTACCTCCGGCATAGCAGTTAGGGCCACTAACCGCTTGACCAATAGGCAAAAATGTTAAGTTTGTTTTATAAATTTGCTATATTTTGTGACTAAAAAATCTTTAAAACGTTATTTTAACCAAAATAGTAACGAAACTTTTACATAACTTAATTTAAGATGTGATAACTTCATTAAAACTTCAAAAAACTTTCAAAGCAAGTTAGACAAATCACTTACCCAATTTGGCTGCTATCTGGGAGGGCATCCACTGATAGTAAAATGTGTATGATAGGTATTTGTCTTTTTACTACTAGTGTTTCAAGACCATCCACTTTAGGCTCCCAAAATTCCTCCACCCTGAAAGTAATAAAACGAAAATATTGATTCATTTGACATTTAAATATATGTGGCCAAATAGACTTCTGGTTCTTACATTTTGTAGGTTAATTTGGTTACTTGATGTTCAATAGAAAACTGCCTCTTCAATATTTCAGCACATGAAATAGCTTTAGATATAGCAGCACCTGCTCCACTCCAAACTACTGCAGTGGCTGCCTTGTCTTCAAAGATACCTGAGGCATGGGATAACAGGTTTGCCATTTTGCTCCCACCTTTCACCTTAAATAAATAGAAAATTAAAGTAATTTTGCTTACATCACTAAGATTGTGCAATATCAGTAAATACAAGGAAATTGTTAAACACCATTTATTTATTAATCAAGCAGTATCGGTCAGACGGTCAGTGGGTCGTCTTATGGGCAGATTCTAAGTTCCAGGGATATTTGTGTAAATACATGCATTAAAGTTTTTTAAAATTAAAGGAATACAGAAACATTCAATAACTCACTTGCATCCATAGGAAATTCTCAGGCAGGTCCTTGATTGGTATTTTATCACGTTCTAGCTCCTCTTCTACATTTTTACCTTTGCTATAATTTTCCATTATATTTACATTTCATTCAGAGGCAATTAATATAAATAACAATCTGGAAAAGTTCTATTTCTAACCTCTGCTAGTCTTGTTGACATTGACAGTGTTGACACTTGTATTGACTGACAGTTGATATATTTTTTTGGGATTTTTTATTCTGGTGAATGAGACCTTTAGCTGATGTTCTTCATGTTCTTACGTTTTTGTTATAACAATAGAATACGCATGTATTATCACACATTCTAATGTTTTTATAGTTACCGGCACGGCAGTGCTACCCTGCCATTGTTATCAAAAATTGGCACGGCCATACCATTCTTTTCTCGATACAGTTCAGGCTATTTTTGACTCTCTATAACTTCGTTTTGTATAAAACTAGAAGCCTGAATTATCAGTAACCAATCAGGCATTGTATAAACACGGTATATTTAAAAATTTATTTAATTTGAACCAGTAAAAAATTAAAACTGGTCAAAGTTTCTTTATTTTGTCACTCATTGACTGACCGATAACGAAAAGTCTAAAGCACTATTATCAGACATAGAAGCATCTTTAGAATAAAATTAGTGTTTAGTGTATAATCCAATGAAAAACTAAAAAATTTTGCAATTTCGGTAGTTTTCTAGACACACCAACTGCTTATATAACTTTGTAATATACACATCTACACTAATATAATAAAAAGGTAAAGTTTGTTTTTTTTATTTTGTATTGTGATCTCTGAAAGTAATGGACCGATTTCTAAAATTGTTTCACCAGTAGAAAGCTGCTTTATTGCTGAGTGACATAGGCTGTATTTTATATACCTACGTGGGCGAAGCCACTGACAAAAGCTAGTCCCATGGGATTACAATGTTACATTTTCAGTGAAAGAACCAGTGTTCCTGTATCTTTTAAATATAAAATAACCCACAAAAAGAAATGAGATGTCATCAGGAACATAACTTGTTTTAAAAACCAAGGCTTGCAACTCAGTTCTTCAACCTTAGAAACTTGTGACATCCATGTAATACTAAGTCGGTTTATTTAGTCAGACCGTACTTAGGGGACCTTGATGGCCTAGATTTACTTGGCAATCGCATGTATGTCTAAAGTAATACGTATTATATTAAATTAGATTGTTTAGTCCGATTGCCAAGTCAATCAAGGTTATTAAGGTCCCATAAGTTTAAGTACCTACGGACTAAATAAATACACATGTCGGGTCGACGATGAAGTACCTGGGACTCATCCTCGACAGCCGGTGGAATTTCGTGGAGTATTTCCGACGTCTGGGTCCCAAACTCAACCAGTCTGCGGCGGCGCTCAAGCGGCTTCTGCCCAACCTTGGAGGCCCAGACGCCTCCTGCCGGAGGCTCTACGCGGGGATCTCATGGTGAAATGGCGTCAACGACTATCGCAACCCAGTGCTGGGCACGCCACAATCATGGCGGTAAGTCCCCTCTTTGAGGCGTGGCTGGAAAAACCTCACGGCGTCCTTATTTTTCGCATGACGTAGGTACTCACCGGACATGGTTCGTTCGGGAGTTTCCTGCACTCGATTCATGCGGAAGTGACGCCCGGGTGTCGCCACTGTGCGGAACGCCCGGAGGACTCGGTAGAGCACACAGTCGAGGTGTGCCCTACTTGGGCGGAGCATCGCCGTGCCCTCGTGGGGGCGATCGGCGACGGAGACCTCTCGCGCCGGGCCTTGGTTGAGGCCATGGTCCGGAGCGAGGAGGAGTGGCAGGCGGTCGCCGACTTCTGCGAAGCAGTAATGCTCGCAAAGGAGGAGGCCGAACGCATCAGGCAACGGCGTTATCGCCGCCGCCGTCGCCGGGATTCTGATCCCGATTTCCGGCCAACGTAGACGCGGGCTTGCGGACAGTGAGCAATGGGTAGCTCTCTGTTCGGCCGTCCAGTAACTGTCCGGACCAAGCCCAAGTCGTCGACGACGCGCACTGTTCCCGCGCGCCTCAAGGAGTTGTCGGCAACAACAGGGACCCAGCCGGGTCGAAGCCTACTGGGGCCAGGGTTATCCGAAAGGGCGCTCGAGCCCCGGTAAGAAGGCTAGAAGGAACGGGGTGGGTCTTTTAGTCAGTAGGAGTCTGACACTATCTCCCGCTCCGCCCAAGAGGGATGTCATTGCATGATTTTTTCCCACCATAAAAAATAAAATAAAATAAAAATAAATAGGTACGCATAATTATTTACATATAAGGTTTAGATAACTACCAATTGAAATAACTACCTATTTATAATATTCATATTGATCGCTACAGTAAAATTACAGGATTTATTTTCACATTTAGTGGGTTCGATTCCCAGTTTACACAGGCGATTATTTCAAATTCCTTGAATACATAAAGTTAATATTGTTATTCAATTATAAATGAAGTCTTTATTCATTAATCTTGTCGATCTATATCTACAGTAGGTATATAAGGTACTTTCTCTCCACGTGGCCCTGTTGATTAAACTCAGCGGCACGAAGTCTTGGCCAAGCTCGTATCTCGCAAAGACTCGTAATAAATAACAAAAACGTAAAAAGACGAATAGAAGAAGTGAACACGACAGCTGTGAGCTGATGATATTCGCAGATGAATAGCTTTTCGTGTAGGTACCTCCAAACTGTCAGGGGTGAATGTGAAGAAGAAGAAGAAAGATTTCTGCCCATTATCAACACACATAGACCACTGTGAGTTTTCATGGAGGCTCTATAATGGTTTAGGGAGGAGTAACCTTTCGAATCCCGTAATTAGAGACACAATAGAAAGACAATTCAAAATTAATTAAACCCCAAGTGAACGCCGCCGTTCGCTCTCTTATTGTGTCTCTAATTATTACGGTACAGGCCACAGGGACCTATTCGAAAGGTTAATGAATTAAATTCCGATACTCGTATGGAGTTGGTTATCGTCGATACCTAATCATCTAACTGCAACCCGATACATCAAGGAGTTCCTCCAAGGGCATGTTTTGGTAGTTTTTGTATAGGCGGGATACATTGTGTGCATCAGAATGGCGGGTGTAATTTCCAGATTTGCCTAAATTTATTACAGTTATTTGGTACCTTCTGTGTACCTTTAAGTACCTCTTTTGAAAATCTGTGTACCTAAACCCATACAATGATATTTTAAAAATTAGGTACACCCGCCATCCTGACGTCAGAACCGCGGGTGTACTGCTAACTAATATATGTAGCCAAACGTACTGTATTAGTAAATTTGGTACCTCTTGTGTACCTGCAGATACAAGTATTAAATAAACGAAATACTGTAACGTTGCTGCGAAAAAAAAAAAGATTTTTCTTAGACGGCGCGTTACTATTTTATAATACTAATAACTAAAAATAGTACCTAACAACGTCAAAGAAACATCTACATTAAACATTAGGGCCACAATACGTTTAATGTGCAATATGTTTAATATCGGGAATTCCTAACCTCTGTATATCATTTAGTCACTAGTGCGTGACCATACCGAGAGTTGGAATTGAAATTAACGGACACAACTTACACACAGATTATGGAGAACACTTTATGTGATCCGCTAATTGTTGTTTTATATGGGGATCAAACCCACAACTTCGTGTTCAGCAGTCGCATACTTCGACCACTGGACCACTGGTAGTCTACAATTGAACATTTTTTTTTTTTTGTTGAAATATATAATAAGTTCTTAGATAAAAAACTTTTTATAAAAAAAAATATAACCGACTTCACTAAAAAAAACACTAAAACGATAAAATAATTTTTTACACCACCTGCTCGATAATGTCGTTTTACACGTCATACAAACCTCACTTAAAGCAAGTCATTATATGCCTAGGGAGATAATGCAGTATGGCCGATCTCTAGGGAATAATGAGATTTGAATTTGGAGCATCAGGAATCGTCAATATTGTGAATTAAAATGTAGGCGCATCGAACAAGTTGACTCAAAATTCAAACCAAAGAGTATGTAATCACTATGATTCAAACTGGCCACTAACAAAAAAAAGAAAATAGAATAAAACGTGCGTACTGATGACACGGGAGCATTATAGAAAATTGAAATTATAGAATCTTGGAGTAGTGAATTTTGTTTGCTGATGAACTTGTAAATATAATACTTATATTTCTCTAATATATGATTTGGTCGACCAAATGGTCTTTTAATTATCTCACAAGTGGTGTAAAAAGTAGAGTATGCAACACGGGGATAAAGCTGTCTTTATCTTGGGCGGCTTAAATTTCTTACTTCACTCAGATTTCTTTATTAACTGCCTCGCAATGCTCGGGAGTTAATTTTATAAATCCCTCACTACCGTTCGGGATTAAAATCAGCAACCTTCGTTTCGCTCGGAATTCAACATGCCGCTCGCGACTTAAAGATACTGCTTTATCCCCTAGTCACATAAACTACTATTAATTTCGGAAGTCGGTGTTTTTCGTTATTGTTTGCGACTTCCGAAATTAAAATTATTTTGATCGTTTCAGGGTTTTTTTAGTGAAAAAGTTTTTTAATTTACAGTTTTTAGTTGCAATACACTTACAGCCAAAGTAGCTTTTTCTCATGACAATTCCAATTAACTCAAACCCTGCTAGAATACATCATTTTATTATGAAGTTCCCATGTCTACCTTCCCCCTTCTGGCACCATCATCAGATCAGTTCTATAGTACCTTATAGCCAAAGTGCATCTCATGACAATTCTAGTGAGCCCAAACACGGGTAGGATAAATTGATTAATTACGGAGTTCCGGTGCCTATCTTACAGTTCCATCATCATCAGATCAGTTCGGCAGTAGGTACCTTATATCCAAAGTGCATCTCATAACAATTCTAGTAAGCCCAAACACGGCTAGGATACATTGATTAGTTACGGAGTTCCGGTGCCTATCTTCCGGCTCCATCACCATCATCAAGCCACTTCGACGATACCATTTTTAACATGACTATTCAGAACTATTTATTTATTTGTATTGTCATAGTCGCATACTATGTTCATTGTGTATATCTGTTTGAGTATGAAGTTCCGTTGGCCATTTCTGCTCTTCTTCACCAGTTCCACCTCATCAAATGTCACTTGTTGACTGAAAATGCTTAAGCCCTCGATGAAAATATCAAAATGACTATATAGTTGCCTATAATATTCGAGGAGTTCCCTCGATTTATCTATGGCCCTTCTTACCAAACTGTGACATTTTGATTACCATTAGGTACGCACTAGTGCTATGTTAATATACTAAGTAATTAATAGAGGATGTTTTAATTATATACTAGTCTTATTTTTATTACATTGATTTATAGCTTTGTAACAAGTTTTATGGCCGAGTTAATGCATATAAAACCAATGCGTTATTCATATTAATCATTACTTATTTCGTTATCGTTCAAATCAATTAAAATATACTTTAAAATTGTCTCTTGTTTTATTTTGATTCTGGAAACACTGACAGACAAACTTTCTAATCTCATTAATCATTCACAATTCTAAATTATGCAATATGTTGTTAATTTTTGTAATTATATATACATATAGGTTTTATAATATTTAACTTAAGTTATCAGTACTTACGAAGATTCTTATTTTTAAAGATAAATACGTCAAAAAAAGTTTTTTTTTTTGCATTAACGTTACAGTATTTCGTTTATTTAATACTTGTATCTGCAGGTACACAAGAGGTACCAAATTTACTTATACAGTACGCTTGGCTACATATCTTGGTTAGCAGTACACCCGCGGTTCTGACGTCAGGATGGCGGGTGTACCTAATTTTTAAAATATCATTGTATGGGTTTTGGTACACAGATTTTCAAAAGAGGTACGTACGTAAAGGTACACAGAAGGTACCAAATAACTGTAATAAATTTAGGCAAATCTGGAAATTACACCCGCCATTCTGATGCACACGATACAGTGGGTACGACTAATTTCTCCTATGCACAAAATAATAAACGACCTTCAAGAAGTTGGTTATCAAAAATTGTAGGAAAAGTAGGAATTATAATTACATAAATCTATTGGTTTTGGGTACGGCTATGAAAATATTTCGGATAATCCATTGGTTTCGGATATTTCAGTTACGGATTCTAAAAGCAAGACAAATAGCGAGATTTGACTTTTATTTCTAGTCTTGATTATGATTTGTTTGGCAAAACCAACGAAAACCTAAGTATCGTAACCATTGAGTATAAAAACTACCTACATCTCGTTTGTTGATATGATTTTCCAGTCATTTGCTAGTAGGTAGGGAATGATAGTCAAGTCTGTGTCCGGTACTTAACATTTAAATTTCCAGTCCAGTAAGCTTTTCCGGCTGCGAATTTCAACTGGCGTAACAGACAATAACCCTAAGCCCGGTTCCAGACGTTCATCACCCGGGTATCTGGCGGCAACTGTAGGTAAACCGGGTGAACGCTGCCAGCCAGTAAGTGTAAAGGCTTTCACAGTACAACCCACCCGGTACCGAATCGGCAACCCGACAGGCTGAGCGTGTGAAAGGGACTTGAAATGAACTGAAATGGACCAGTACACTCGGAAGTTGAAGTTTCCGCTTGAGTTTTCGCAATAAGATAAGAGAAGGTTTAAGGATTATTATAATTATCTACCTATAGGTACTTAAAGTTGCTTGTCTACTACTGTCAAGTGTAAAGGCTTTCGTTCGTTGTAAAGGATTTTTAGAATTTTAGATAGTTATTATCTACCGACTTCTCTAAAAAAAAGCTTTTTTTAGAGAAGTCGTCGTCGTATGCTTCTCGAAAAGTAGGTAGGTACCTATTACTTATAATAGTGAATCTTCGTAGGCTTCATACACCTTAAATTGTGTAGGAGATACATTAGAGAGAGGAAGTGTAGCATATTTGGAATACTTGGTATTATAACAATAATACCAAGTTTTGAATAGGTACCTATTTCTGTTACCAACACAATATGTATTTTCTATATCCGAAATAAAGTAAAGAAATTATTATAATTATAGTTTTTAACACGCTTTATTAGCTTCATCTGTATGTTTGTAACTAACGCATTTAAACTCGATTTTGATCTACTTTGGGCGATCAGATTTTTTTCAAACTTTGCACACCCATCAAAGACTATACAATAATCTTTTTTTTAGTGAAAAATAAAAATATAGTTTTAAAAAAACTAAAAAACACGCTTTCATAGCATATCAAACTAAAAAGTGCAATCGGCAAATTTTGGGGCACTGTACCTAAAAAGGAAAATAACGGAACCCTTTTAGGATCACTTTGTTGTCTGTCTGTCAATTCCCTTTATCTCGAGAACGCTTGAAGGTATCGAGTTGAAATTAAAACCATTTAAGTACTCAGGTCTGCAGTCCCTTCTTCTTCTTTTTCCTGCCCTTATCCCATATTACTTAGGGTCGGCGCTACATGTTTTTTTCTTCCATTCTGTCCTATCACCCGTCAAACTATCGCTAACCCCCTTTTCTTTCATATCACTCCTCACACAATCCATTCATCTTTTCTTCGGCCTTCCTCTCCCTCTCCATCCACCTACAGTCTGCAGTCCCTTGAATTTGTGAAAAAATCAAACTTCTGAGTTAATGAAAAAAAGATACGGCCGTTTATATCGCAAAAACGTATATTTCGGTACTTCTCGTTGACCTAGAACGAACCTTGAAAATATTTGTCATGAAGCAAGGTCTCATAGCACAAGTATAGGAAAAAATCTGAAAACTGTAAATTTGTAGTTATGTCTCAAAAAAAATTTTAGCTATTCGGAAAACATCTTTGTAACTCAATTAGGGAATTCAACTCTTTTCATAGGTAATTTGTACGGAACCCTAAGTGCGCGAGTCCGACTCGCACTTACTTGGTATTTTTAGGGTTCCGTATTCACTAGGAACCCTTACAGTTTTGCCATGTCTGTCTGTCCGTCTGTCTGTCTGTCTGTCTGTCGTCTGTCGGTCCTTGCTTAATCTCTGTGACCGTTAGCACTAGAAAGCTGTTTGGTTCCAATATATATATCAATCACGCCGACAAAGTGGTAAAATAAAAATTGGAAATAAAAGTTTTATTAGGGGCTTTTGAACCATAAGTTTAGAAAATATGAAAAAAAAATCTGAAAAGTAGAACTTCATAAGGACTTTCTAGGAAAATCATTTTGAACTTGATGGAAAGAACAGTTTGTGTACAAAAAAGACAAAAAGGTTGTACAAAACAATTTCTGGACTAAGTTTGTCGTATAATCGTATATGCAAGCATTTTTTCAAACTCATAAGTGGGTACACTTATTGTGACGGACGGGAAACTACGAAACCCTACACTGAGAGTGGCCCGACACGCTCTTGGCCGTTTTATTTTTTATTTTTGTCGTGTTTACCTGGTCACTATCGCCAAATAAATACTTATTCTTTCTTTATTCTATTCTTTAACCGCTTAAGCGTTAACTGTATCCGGTGTTTTTATGACCACCACAATTTCTTCTTTTAATCCAAATTACCTACAGTATCCCAAATAGCCTTACATTTTTTCTGTTTTCAATGCGTAATGGAGTCAGCTACCTATCTACCTATTCCATTTACTTTATTTGAGGAAATTAATTATTTAATTTAATTAACGTCCTATTTACAAAGAAAAGCACGATTCTGAAAGATTTTTTCTATGAATTAAGTACATGAAAAGAAAAATGTTTGACAATTTTAATGATTTTGTTTTAGTTCCCGCTTTGTGTGCCGCAGGAGTGGCTGCAGGTTTTTTTTATGAATGAATCTGTATTTTAAGGAGTTTTAAAATAGTACCTACATTATAAGTGTGTTATGTTAGTGATTATCGTCGAGGCGGTATTATAACCCGAGCCATTGCGTGGGTCTTAAGAGAGCCAAGAACGGTAATCACTCACGTGTATCATATGACGTTTTTCAATACATTTGTGATGAAAATAATTGTAAAATTAGTAAACTAAGGTGGCGGTAAAAATCTGTTTTCATATGCGCGCCCATCTTTTTTTTTTATTTACCTTTCAATGCACTCACTGAAATGAATGAACGGGGGTTGACCGGCGACTCGTGGGGGACGACCTGCGCCCAGCCTGATATTTTATTAAAATTATGGCGGGGGGGGCGGTTGAACTATAAGGTTTTAATTACATTATAGCACTAGTGCGTAATGGTAATCAAAATGTCACAGTTTGGTAACAAGGGCTATTATGTACATTAGTGCAGTGCAATAAGAGTCACTTTCTGAGCAAGTGTATTGAAAATTCTATTTTTGCGCGGTCTCCAAGCAGCCGACTAACTTATTTTCAATTTCGTTTATTTTCAATTTTCATGCCTCAGTAGGAATCTACCTATTGCAAACTTTCTGTGTAGATATCTAATAGAAGATATTTATATTTAATAAAACTAAACCTTTTTACCTTTCCTGCATTGAAAGAACAATTGTAGGTACCTACTTGTATTGTATTATTAATAATTCTTACTTTTCCTTTTTATATGCAATTGTGAATTTGATGTGAATTTGAAATTTAATTTATTTTATTGAAATATTATATTTGTTTCGTAGTAAAACTTTTAATTTTTATTCCAACCACTGTACAAAATGTTTGCAATAAACTGATTTGATTTGATAAGTAGGCACACGATCTCACGAAGGAACTTTTACTAATTCTAAGCTTCGGATCTGACTACATTCAATATTTCACCTTATTTACTTATTTAACAATTCATGTACACACTTCACTTATATAAGAAAAGAAGACAGAAACAGAAAAATAGGTACATAGGTGATGCTTATTTTTAACGAAATCTCTTCCAGCATACCCGCGAAAGAAGAATTAGAAAAAAAGAGAAGTAGACACCGTGTGTAAAAGTGACAGGAAAAGAAACAAACAAAATAATTATTATAAGAATATACCTACCATATAAATATATATGTACTATCATAAATATAAACATACATATAATAGAATAAATATCGCAAAAATTACATACTGACCATATTATATTATATAATTATAAATATATACTAATAAGCAACTATGACGAAATAGAAAGATAGTGTTCTTTCACCCTTTTTTTGAAAACTGCAAGAGGCACCTTCAAACATCTTAGAACTCGGATATATTAGTATCGATATGAAACGGGAGCATTATTAATTTCCACACAACGAAAGGTTATCACTCGCGATGTAAATGCGTATTACAAGTCATGGTTAAGCAGATGATATCTTTAATTCGACATACGCACAGCCAGTACGAGTACAAGTAACCAGTAAACACTGTGCCGCACTTCATATAACACGGTAGTGAAGATTTGAAATAACAATGCATATTTACTTGCTTTGTTTTTGTTTTGTGGCAGTAAGTGCTCGAAATGCTTTCATCATTGATGAACGCTATGTATGCAGTGTCAAAACGTCGTGCTTCGAATGCCTAAAGTTATCTCAATGCTCATGGTGCCCAACGGAAAGCAAGTGCTTCTCAAAGAACCTGCCGAAGTTTGAGGATTACTGTTCCAATGACACCATTGTTCACGTAAATTATGGATGTAAGTTTTATTTATTTTTAGATAATTAGCTAACCCGGCGAACTTCGTAACGCCTTACAGTCAATTAATGTAGTATGTCTTTCGATATACCTAGCCTATCGATTGCGATGAAACAAAACCTGAGTAATATTTCAAGTTATAGGTACACATAGATTATATCCGTGAGTTATACACATATATGTCCGGTTATACACAATTTTAGTGTATAAAAGTTATCTAAGTGGTTTCGTACATTTTATGTGATGCGCGCACAACTAAAAACATCTACAGAATTATTACATAAATGTATAGATTAGTAGGTACCTACCTATACTGGCTATACTTAGGTCCACTCTTAAATATCCGGGTCCGCTTGTTCATAACAGGGCCTTTGCAACAAAAATTTTCACATGTAGATCTTTTTTTTTCATGGGAAATAATCAAATAACTTCTCCCACTCTGGGCAGAACGAGAGAGAGTCTTAGATTTTAATTAACTTTGGGTTCCGTAGTTACCCTTAGCGTTCCAAGGCCACGGTAACTTTCTAAATCCGTTTCTAACTATCACGTAATAGCCGGCCTTATAGGGCGAACTATAAGACCGGGATTCGTTTTGCTGATATCTCTTTGGCCGCAAATTCGGAACGGCGCGGGGCGTGCAGCGTAGCGTTCCAGCGTGTATAGTCACGTGCAGCGTCGAGTTTAGCGTACAACACAAGCTAGTTTTCGCTAGAGCGTGCGTGCGAGCGGGGCGTCCAAGTACGTTGACTAATCTGAGGTCGCCATTCCAGGGCAAGTGTCATCACATCAAAGGAATGATACCTATTTCGAGACATTCAAAACAAACAATTTAAGAACATTATGAAATTGTTCTTGTTTGTTTTGTTTAATCTACGAATGCGATCCTTCCGGGATAGTATTAATGTCAACATAATATCATTCGAAACTAAGTAGATATAATTAGCGAAATGCAATCACGTTTTACTTTTAGTTTTTCTTTCATTAAATAATTCACATCTTAAAAATGAATTTTTCATTACTCATACTCTGAAAGTAGGTCTGAAGTTGCCTGAGGAGCGGGCTGAAAGTGATACTTTTCATCCCTAGGGCGTTTTACTTTACAACTGACAGCTGCCAAATAATTAAAAAAAAACTAGTTCTATTTTCACATTTCTATTGAACCATGTTCCAATTTTCCATACAGCCAGTCAATCACAGCGCGATATAAAATTGAAATAACTTAAAGTGATTGAAGAAACTTTAAATGATTTATTTGTTAAACTATTTCTTTAAAATACTTTATTTTAAAAAGATTACAATTTATTTCTAATTTTTCATTAATGAGGCTGAATAGCTGGCCGGCCGCAGATAAAAAAAAAAATGGCGAGAAAATGGCAATCAGTCGTTGTTTTTTCGAGTTTTGTTTACGTTTCCGTACAACAGAGATTCGTATTAACACGCTATGTTTACCAGATTAAAATAGTGATTTAACGCCTAATTTCATAAGAGAATAGGCTAAAGCAGTAGTGGAAAACCTTTTACCGCCTACATCAGAAGAAAGATACCTACCTAAAATCATAGGTACAACGACTGACTCGTTGTACCTATGGTTTTACAAACTTTTAAATTTATTTTTACTTTCCTTGTATTCTTAATGAAAAGCACAGTGCTTACCTCAGGGTGAAAGGAACTAATTTAGTTCCTCGAAATAGCGACCTCGCTGCGCTCGGCCGCCAACTCCTTCTCGTGACGAATTGAGTTACTTTCACCCCTAGTGTAACAATGTACTATTCTTCTAATAATATGTCTTCCCATTCCATATTTTATTTGTGAACACACCACTTCTTTTACTGGCAAATCTTGACACACTGAACAAATGCTCGTTAAAACGCTAAAACACTGGTTACGCCGTTAACTACAAGCTAAAACGCTGCTACGAATACACCAAGAGAGACATCCATACGTTCAGTAGTCGAGCGTGCACGCTAAAAACAACGCGCTGCTGCACGCGCCGCCGCCGTTCCGAATTTGCGGCCTTTGAAGCGCGCGTTCCGTAGGGCCGGACAGGGATCTACACATTGCTCGCCGTCCGCAAGTGATCCGAGCCTTTGTTATATAGATGAGAAACAAACACAAAATAACCGAGCTTTTTTTGGTACCTTTGTGTGGTTACTTATGACGTCATGTTCATTCTCTCCAAGAGGAGATGTCTGACTCTGATTCTCATGACACTTGGTATGCAATGATTGTCAACATAAAAACAGTATCTCGGTAATACCGTTACAGTGAGTTTCGACGAGAATGCAGAGTGTTCATGCAGCAAGGGCGACGTGGGGCGCAGCTGCTACCCGCCTGGCGTCACCGAAGGCCTGCTGTGCTCTGGCCGAGGCACCTGCGTGTGTGGCCAGTGCCTCTGCAACCCTAACCCCGATCCTGAATTCCCGACCAAGGTAATGGTAAATTGATTAGGTATTCTACCAAACACGCATAGTTCATTTCTATACTTGGTCAATCGCCAGCTCTTGAAGTAGGCTTCATTCTATTTACCATCGCGGTCATTTATGCATGACCAAATAAAAAAAAATCGCTTGATTACTGCGGCGCGACGCCAAACCAAACCCTTTCAAATTTTCGTTATAAGTGCAAGCAAAAATGAACTTAATGGTGGTCAGGCGGAAGTGTCTTTGATGGTAATTATCGATAACAGAACTACCTGCAAACAATGAAATATAAATCTACACTAATGTATAATATTATAAAGAGGTAAAGTTTGTTTTTTTATCTATTTGTTTGTAGGAAGTAATGATCTCTGAAAGTACTGGTCCGATTTCTAAAATTTTTTCACCGATAGAACCGGAGAAATTCAGCAGAAAAAAATTGTCTATCCAACAGGGTCCTTAGGAATTTGAGTCCATAATACGTGCAAAAAAATTACTCCATTGTTATGTATATACCTTTGAGTTCTTCACTATTACCAAATTCTTGACGAGTTTTCTATATTTTATTTTGGAAGTACCTACCCTCATTGTGGGAAAAACTTATTTATTTTGTTGATCTTCCTTACCAAGCGCCTTCTAGTTTTCCCCACAATTAGGATAGTATGATCGCAAAAGCTGTGAAATTTTCATGCAATGCGTCAGTAAATTTAAATTTTTGTTTTCATTGAATGACTTTGTAAAAAAGTTATTCAGAATTGCTAAAGTCACACTGTTCCTGTAATCTGAGTATAACATGGTATATTTACTCCTTACAGATGGTGATAGGAGAGTACTGCGAATATGATAACTTCTCGTGTGACGGCCCCAAATGTAACGAAGGACCATATTCTCTGGCGAACCCGGCCAACCTAACTGTCATCGAGAAATCTGCTAAAACTGCTGATGTCGACATACCGGTTTCATAGCGCTAAAACGCTCAAATAATTTAACTTAAATCTTATTTAAATAAAAAGTCTTAATAAAAATTTAGGCATAAGTATTTTATTTGTATATGGTTAATATTATTATTTGTGTCGTGTAAGTTTTGTTTATTGCGGCCGAGGATAATTTTAGAACATGCAATCATACCTAATCGTGTTTATGTTATTCAGCCACAATATCGTATCGACTGCGAAGTAATTTTAGTTAACTGTACACAGTAATCGTGTCACTCAATATCAGACTATTTCATTACATTACACATAATATATTACACTATAGTACACATTACCGTTCATCGTGGTGATACTTGGGGAGGCGTCCAACTGTGGACGTCTTTCGGCTGAAAGAATGATGATGATATTACTTTACTCTAATATTATAAAGGCATACATACAGCCTTTCACGCTCAAACTGATGAACAGATTTGGATGAAATTTGGCACAAAGGTAAACCATGACTGCTGGGTTGTGCTATTCCAGCACATGACTGGGATGATTTTCCCGACAGTATGTTTCCTTGGAATACCTAACTTTCTACTTTGACGCGAGCAAAGCCACTGGTAGAAGCTAGTAAATAATATGTGCGATATACAATAATGCTGTAAACAAATGGTAACACATGACACAATTATAAAATAAAATAACTTGTCTCAATTTCGTACGTAGGTAAGTCGAGTCAAGATTTCTGTGTGGAGTGAAAAGTTCGCAGAATTTCTTTATAGTCAGCTATGCTTAGTTATGTTATGAAGAATGCTCGGGTGGATGGCTGTGAACCGCGGCGGAGGCAATGAGGGTTTTCAGGAGAAGCGTTGGAGCGAAGAAGCCGCGGCTCAATTAAGAAATTGATATGAGCCGGGCGTCTGTCGCGGATGGCTCATCGCTCTCAAGTGCTGCCCGTTATGGTTACGCGAAATTAGATTTCAACGAGTCTATTTTCTCTCCCACAAGGAGTTCACCTTTTATTTCCTCGATATTTATTGAACGCCTGCCTTCTATAGATGTCGGTCGTCGAAGTCGCTCGCCATACTCTGTATAGCGCAGCGTTTTTAATTGAAACGTCATAATAATAGGTGAGTTAATTGCTGATTACGAACACAATAGATTTTGTGACACTACGTTTTAATCAAGGATTAGCCTAGTAGTACTTAGTTAACAATTTTCCATAGTAACTATGGAAAATTGTTAACGAAAATGATTTTCATACTATTTCGTTTGTTTCGCGTCTCTCTTTTAATTAAATACGAAAACTTAATTTCTAACTTATTACAATAAAAACACATTGCAGTTAGTAAAAAAAAATTTTTTTTCCCTCTTTGTTTAAACGACAAAAATACACTTGCGTGCAAAACAATCGGCCCACCCCGTAGCAAAGCTTTGAAACCCAATAATTAACAAAAAAAAAAAACCGGCCAAGAGCGTGTCGGGCCACGCTCAGTGTAGGGTTCCGTAGTTTTCCATCCGTCACAATAAGTGTACCCACTTATGAGTTTAAAAAAATGCTTGCCTATACGACTATACAACAAACTTAGTCCAGAAATTATTTTGTAGAACCTTTTTGTTTTTTTGTACAAAAACTGTTCTTTCCATCAAGTTCAAAATAATTTTCCTAGAAAGTCCTTATAAAGTTCTACTTTTCAGATTTTTTTCATATTTTCTAAAATTATGGTTCAAAAGTTAGAGGGGGGGGGGACGCATTGTTTTTTACTTTTGGAGCGATTATTTCCGAAATTATTGACATTATCAAAAAATGATTTTAGTAAACCCCTATTCATTTTTAAATACCTATCCAACGATATATCACACGTTAGGGTTGAAATTAAAAAAAAAATCACTTCCCACTTTACATATAGGGGGGCTAATAAAACATTTTTTTCCAATTTTTATTTTACCACTTAGTCGGCGTGATTGATATACATATTGGTACCAAATTTCAGCTTTCTAGTGCTAACGGTCATAGAGATTAAGCGAGGACAGACAGACAGACAGACAGACAGACAGACAGACGGACAGACAGACATGGCGAAACTATAAGGGTCCCTAGTTGACTACGGAACCCTAAAAAGGGAAATTTCTTTTAGTATTCTTGAAAATAGGTTTATAAACTTCTTTTACACATACTCTATAATTTAGTAAATGTAGCGTTGTTCACATTATCGACTAAAATCGTCGAACACCCTCATTTTACTTTTTTAAAACATGATGTTTTTGATTTTGTTCCGTATTTAAATTGAACCAAATCTAAGAAAGATTTGGTTCAATTTAAGTATTTATTTGGAATTTGACTAACATTGTTGGTTTCTTGATCATCTCATCAAGCGTATAATTACTTCATGTAAAAATGGATACAAGTCCAACTGAGACCGCTCAAGTAGAGTCAGGGCGTCGTGGCAAGAAGTCTTCATTTAAAAGTCGATCTGCAGTAAGACGAGTGCGCCAAAGTTATTAATAATTTTAAAATTTTTTTTAATAACAGCGCAGTTTGAAGCAAAAACAGAACAAATATTCGTTTCCTAATTTGAAATTTAGTTCTTTTTCAAAATAACTAAATTCCGCACAGCTAAGTCATCGTTTTTTTAAGCTGTAACTTGCAGATACAAATAAAAGTTCTTTCAAGATTTATAATAAGCATTGCTAATCTAATGAGCGATCTTATGTACATAACTTTGAGAGTCATCGTAGTTTTTCTATGTGACTCTTTATTTTTGCAGGTCAGTTTCCTATAATAGTAGATTTATAATATAATATTGTAGGTATCTTAATAGACAACAACGAATATAACTACCCTGTAAAGAAGTACTATATACATTTATTCGAAAAACTACTGACTGTGCTGTCATAGTCTATGATTTCGATCTAATCTGTATCTTTCATCTAGTACAATTTAGGTCATTCCACACAGCGGCACTCTATAGGTTTTTTCTCGACTTGCAGTTGCGACTGAGCACAGTCTAGACGAATGGCACAATAAGTTCAATAAGTTGTTGGAAACCGAACAGACTCTACTTTGAGAAATAAGTTCTAAGTGCGAACAAAACGGCTACAAGGCTGCAACTGAATACAAGTTTCGCGGGCATAATGTTTTCGACAACGATCGATACATTTTGTCATGCAGTGGCGTATTAATGATTTAGCGCCCCGGTTATTGGGACCAGGGTATCAATTTTTCTCAGTTTCACGGAGTGCCACAAGTATCAGTTCTAAGGCCTGTCTTGTATCCTTATCTGCCTTAGGTTGACATTTACTTCTACTACTCGCACGTCCCTGGTTTCTTAACCGGGGGGTTTTGCTACTGCACGGATCTTATATCAAAATCTAGTGAAAACGCGGCCTGCAAAAGTAAGTGTCCCCGCACACGGGCTACAAAAAAAAGTCGCCAAAAAAATGCTAGGAGCGACCACAAAAAAAAAAATAGAAGCGGGTACAAAAAAAAGCTAAAAAGCGCGCGACAGCTTGTGACCGGAGAAGCTAGAAGCGACTTTTCTTTGTGGACCGTGTGCGGAGACACATAGTCGAAGTAAGATATGTCGTGTCGGTCACCATTGTCCGACATGGCGACTTACGACTAACGTATTATGAAAAATACGAGTAAAACCAATATTTTTCATAAAGTCGCTTTGTGTAAATGGCCAACGATACTCAATACTTTAAATACCTCCTTAATAAAATAAAACTGTCACCCACCGTAACCGAATTTGTGTTCAATAATTGTGGCGGAATGCGGTCCTCGAGGAGCTCGGAGAAGATTCGATTATGGAGGAGCGCTTAAATTGTTTTAGTGTCGATCAGCGCCATATACAAAATGCTAGGTACCACGTACTGCGTTCCACCAGTTTTCACTTGGAGTTCTTGGAGACAAGAACAGGACGTAGTCATGATACTAATTATGCATTAGCACAAGGAATTGTATGACGTGACTCACTGCACTTAGTAGTGACAGTAGCCCGAAACAATATTAGAAAATGAAATTGTTGTTTAATTCGACTATTTGACATCCACATGGAAGTTCCTATTTCCAAAGCCTGATCTTCACCAAATTAAATGGGACCACCTGGTAGATGAACTCTTCGAAATTAAAACGGATCATCAAAATCGGTTCATATTTGGCGAAGATATTGCTGAAAAACATTCAAAAAAAGAAAAACATTCAGAAGACTTGAGTACCTCCTTATTTTGGACACAAGTTGTACTAGCATTAAACTATGGATATCTACCACGGGACGCGAGACGTAACACGTAGAAATACAAGGTAAATGTATATTTTAAATACTTGACGTACCACGTGAGTAATTCTTATCTAGAATCGCATACTTATCTAGAATCCATTTATGACCAGTAACTAGCTACATTATTGAAAATAAGCTAGATTTTAATCACATTTAATGTGTGCAGTGTCGGTTTACATTATAGATTGTAATGAGTGCAAAGAAACTGTTATAATTTTGAAATTGACTTTACGAACAAATATTTTAATTATATTTTAGAAATAAATATGTAATCCAATCTGTACGTAAAAACTAACATAATGTTTTTTCCTGTATCTTTTTTGTTCATGCGGTGTACAATAAAGAATATAATAAATAATAAATAAATAAATAATAATGCTCTTTCTAAAACAGATTATTACAATATTCAAGCAAAAAAACTGGAAAGCTTGGCTACGAGCGGGCTACGAGCGTGCTACGGCGTAGCACGTAGCAAGTTACTTCTGAATTATGTAAGCAAAACTAAATAGGCTTTATGAACAAAATGTCAATAAATAAAGCTAATAAATTGTTAAAATTAACTTATAAAACTTAAATATCAACAAGTTACCGTGTAACACCTATCATGACGTAGCAAGATAGTTCAATACTTTTGGCATAACTTAAATTTCCTTAATACTTGAAACGCATATCAACGATCATTACAGCAAATAAAATTTTAAAGTTAGACTTCCACAGGCTGAATAGGTTAAATATCTGAAAACGAATTTTACTATTGAATAATTCTCGTGGAAACGTGATCGGACTTTTGAGCACGGAATAAGATGTCAATGGAGGCGAGCGGTGGATATATATTGCACAATAGGAGCCGAGATCACACATAATAATATGGCATTGGTATTCTGGAGTGGGGAAGAATGTGCGTTCCCCGGCGAGGCGGCGACTTCTTGACGTGCCGCGTGCCCGCGCGCTAGCGTCACCGGCGGCGGCGCGCGGCGGCCGGGCACGGGGGCCCGCAGCCCGCCACCCTTCACTTCCTAATTATTTCTCACGCGAATCTACTTATCAACTACTAGTACTTATATCAACACGGGCAAATTGATTTCCTTACACATTTCAACTGAAATAAAGGGCCCGTCATGCATTAAACTTTATTTTAGCAGGTTTTCACGTATTACTTTTCAGGCGTTGGAGACATTGATAGACGATTGTATCGGTAACGTGTGTATTTGGAATGCAAATAAATAACCTTAAAGAAAAAGACGAAGCTAATGAAACTGAAAAAGGATTGTTTAATTTTATATTAGTGGATGAATGATGAATAATTTATTATAGTAGAGTGCACTGAACGAGTTACGAGCGTGAATTTTATGGGAAACGACATATTAAATTATATTAAGTAAGGCAGAATGGCTTTCAGAAGACCTATTCAGTTGGTGAGTCATTACAAGAAGAGGCAACTTCATTCCTTTTATGAAAATCTAGGGAAACAATTGAAGCTGCTTTCCTGAGTCATCTTTGGTCGTTCCTCGTTCATAATCACATTAAAGTGTCACCTCAGAAGCCAGAAGTAGAAACAAGTGTCAATCTCGGAGCCCAATTCTAAGGAATATTTTGAAGGGAGGGATGAGCCTTGAATATTCATGTCGCCACTCTTGACTCTTGAGCGACAACGAGTTCTCTTTCACCTATTTGGCAAGATTTAAATTATTTATAACAAACCGTGTGGGCCCGGCCGCGCGCCTTTTCCTCTATAATTTGGTAAGCGTTTGTACGAAGCAACCGACATGCGAGGCACGTAGGGAAATATCCTTTATACTGCTGAACATTCTATTAATACACGATGAATTATTTTGTTTTAATAAAGGCTACGATAAAACAGCCTTTGTTCATAACATACTATTTTGTTACGATATTTTACCACGTAGATATCTACTGACAAACAAGAATAAGGTAGATAGGAGGTATCGTTACATCACTAGTAGGTATTTTCTTTTTACTTATTTTTGTAGATAGAAGCACAATCTCAAAAACTAAGCTTTGAATTTTTATAGAATATAATACGAGACTAAAAAGCCAATGTGTGACAAAGATGAGTCACAAAGAGACGTCTCTTATCTTAGATTTTAGTGTTTGGTGCTTGAAACCCTTCAGGTTCGTAGAGCGAGCAGAGACAGTAAATATATCAAACTTGTGTTATGAACCTTACAGTTGAATTCACGATTCTGGACCTACATATATTTTTATAGGGAAACTACAAAGCGAGATAATTAGTACGACCACATATTGATAGCTTTGATAAGGGATTCGGGTTTGTTCTTGACGTCACCGTGGCCTTGAAACGTAAAGGGCAACTGAAAAAAACCCACCTGTGTTCCAGGTGGGTTTTTCTCAGTAAAAAAATATGCCACTTCCTCTGTCTCCACCTAGAGTGCGAGAATTAAACTATTTGATTATATCTCATTAAAAAAGGGTAAACTTAAAAATAAATTAATGATAAGAAAATGGCTCACGAGATGTCGAAGAAATCTGCATTCAAACCGACTACGGTAAACGATGCTTCAATTAAACTTATTAGTTAGGAACAAAAATTAATATACTCCATAATAATCTACGAATTTAGACTTGAACAAAAGATACAGTTCCAACTGATCCAATTAGTTGGTTTTAATTAATTCTTGAATGCACATCTCTCATTTCTGTATGAATAGAATTCTACTTAATTACAAGTAGAAAAGCATGTAGCAAGTACATATGTACCTATACATAGAAAATCTGAAGATATGTTACCTTCGATTTCTGAATTAAGATTTTGTAGTTGAGTATTTATCAAATGTACCTATTTTTGCCTGAAAATCTATTAAAATTTTGAATTAGCAGGTATAGGATTTGAGACGTTCTCCACTGCGAAAGTTTGTATGTGTGTTTGATACTCCTACATGCTGAAACGGCTGAACGGATTTTGATATAATTTGCAACATGGGTAGAGCACGTCCTAGAATAGCTCATAAGATACTTTTATCCTGAGAGTGCGGGTGAAGCCGCAGAAGCTAGTGATTCCGTGTGTTATTTATTTATTAAAATTTTTGTACAGCAGTAGTAGTGTAGTGGTGGCGGCAGTTCCTCTAGAGTGGCTTGAATCCCAGCAGTAGAAATATCATACGGCTGATTATGCTTATGTACAGTAGTGATACATAGGCGAACCAATGCAATAAGACATTCTCTACCAGTCAACCTTTGAGAGTTGAAAGTTGGTTTATTCATTTTTTTTTTTAAATTGTGTACTGGATCTTCGTGATTTCTCTCTATCACTCAATGAAACCATTGAGTGATAGAGAGGAATCACTGGAAGGCTGGAAGAAAACTCAACTTTGAGTTAAGCTCGCCTATGTACATGAACTCTGATGTCCACATATTTTGTTATCTATCATGGTGTACAATAAAGAATTAAAGACAGTTCAGAAGCCGGCCCTAGCTTGAGTTTTTTTTTAGCCTTTTAGAAAGTCGAGAGCCTAGTGATCGATAACCCATTACGACGTCATGAGGAAGGTGTTTAAGTACCCCGTTTAACGGGAAACCTTATAGTACTTAAAGCGCTTTTGTCCGTGTCATCGATCGGCTGCACCGGCTGCTAATGCACCGCCGGTGCAGGTTCGATTCCATTATCTTTCCTCAACAATATCCTAAGAAATATCAGTTTACAATATGAAATCAAGATTATTTTTGCCGCACAAAACTTCATGGTTCGTAAATAAACAATGTAGGAATCGAATTCAATTACCTATTTATTTAAAATCCGCAGGCGTGTAGAATTAAAGCAACATTATTAATTAGGCCAATGAGGATAAAATAAAAATCTCAGCTTTTTTGATAATAATAATAATGTAATTAATAAAAAATAGGACAATAAATTAATACTGTTTTATGTTTTATTTATATTTAATTTTTCATCGTATATTTTCTCGTACATTTTTATTGTAGGTTACCTAGAAGTACAGTAGAAACCTGGACTGAAAATGGACCAAAAAAGTTCTTCGTATTTATTTCTTATTGATTTTTCAGGAAACGATTTTAGATTCCCAAATGAAAAAGGTAGGTACTGTGAGAACCACGAAGGTCACATATTAATGGAAGTAGAAACTTTATTGTAATGGACCTTTTAAGGCTTATGATATTAAGAATATAGATTTGAATATGACAGAAGTTGTCAACATGCAAAAATATGGAATTTAATTTTATATAATAATATAATTTAAGGCTTGAACGAATATAATTAGTAAAGTTAAATTCAAAGCCTTTCATTGGCGTCTCCCCATGTCACAGTACCAAACAAAAAGACAGGACAGGTCCAATCAAATCTGTATGGTTCTTTCCTCAAGAGACCATCTCAGACACTAATCTGCATGGTTCTCATGTGAACCATGCAAATCAGATCTCGTGATTTTTTGAACTTTACATGTTTTGACCCCTGAGTTTGTTTCGGTATCTCTTTTTAGGTTAGTCAGCTAGGAGACACCGCCCCGCCTTCATCTAGTTTAATCTGTAGGATACATAAAATCTTAGGTTTAATCTGACAAAAAAAATTAACGTGTAAAGGTGTTTTTTAAAAAACCTATTTACAAAATAAATAAGTATCATTTAAAAAAAAAAACTTTCTATCAAGTTTCTTAACTATTTCGCAACTGAAAAAGGGAATTGTGAGAAACTATATGCTGAGTACTGGTATGGGATAGCTGAAGTCGTTCGCTACTTAGAATTAGAAGGAGCGTGATCGTTCAGCTGACACAATGAAGTGGCGAGGAGGGTGGAACGGCGCGACTCGCGACGTATCATTGGCCGCGGCGGACGTACGACGCGGCCCAAGTCAACGACTGATAGCGGGATCGAGTTCTTTTGGAGCCGCTCTCAATAACCATAGATTGTTAGTGTTAGCTTCCAGTTCAAACCGGATGCACCTATATTTTTCTTTATCATTTCGGTTAAGTAAGCTAGCGTCAAGTTTAGACAGTACATAATCCTTGATATAGAATACAGTAGTCACTGTGTTTCACATTAGAATGCAATGTTGGTAGCATAATTAATGATATCGAGTAAGCCTTCTTAGTAAGTTTTGCTGAGGTAGTCAATACTGCAATGAAATTCTCAGCTCTTTCCTTTCTCAATCCTTTTTCTGTGATTAAACATATTGTCCAGTTGTTTAAACACTTGAGATAAAACTAAATCACTGTTACACCACAAAATCCAGTAGGAATCAATTTCTGATTAATTAAATCAGCCACCGAAATTTACTCGAAGGAATCACGCCTTTTAAAAATTATATGAATTCAATGAAATATAATATCTATTCTAGACCTGCCTAGCACAAAGGTCAGCTTAGCACGCGTGCTCGCAGAAATGATTTTATCTAATCTTGTGAAATAATTTTAAGTCACACGCACCTTTTGTCCTGACCATCGCCGAACTCTTCAAAAATTTAATTTTTAGGAGTTCATAAACACTGCGACGACACGAGCTTTTTATATAGATATCTTAAAGCTAATAGCCGAAGTGCGGTTACACTTAAATGTATCCTACTTATCTTCAGTTAGAACTAGGTTTAGCCTACATATTAGCGGCTAGAACTAGGTGTATCCTATTTATCATCCATCGGTTAGAACTAGGTTTTCAGTGCAGTTAAGCATTTCGGTTGAATGATCAAGTAATATATGAAATCGCTAATCGCGTGTATCGAAGACACGTTCGGCATGACTACGAGCGAAAGCCTTCACGCTCGCATCCGCCCCCCGCGCGCACCCCGCCCGCGCCCTCCTCTCAGCCGCAAGAGTGCTGGCTGCGGACGTCGAGTCAGCCGCAGGCCGCCGCGCCGCTGACATCGCACCGTCCCATGCAACAGCACTCGTTGCTCTCATAACACAACTTTTGCTAAGTGACTACCAGCCGTAACCATGGACGTGGAGGAGTTCCGTATCCGCGGCAAGGAGATGGTGGACTATATCTGCACGTACATGAACACGCTGCATACCAGGCGCGTGATCCCGTCCGTGGAGCCGGGCTACCTGCGGAACGCGCTGCCGGCGGAGGCTCCGCATCTTCCGGAAGCATGGGACGACGTGATGAGCGACGTGGAGAACAAGATCATGCCGGGCGTAACGCACTGGCAGCACCCTCGCTTCCACGCGTACTTCCCATCCGGTAACGGCTTCCCGTCGATCCTGGGTGATATGCTATCTGCTGGGATCGGCTGCATTGGATTCTCTTGGGTAATTTATGTTACACCCTAATTTCTAGATTTAAACCTAAAATACCTGACCCACTAAATAAGTTTACATGAAATTATCTTTTTAGCTTTCTAAACACTTTTCTTAGCCAGTAGGCAGATTATATTACTGAAGTTATCTCCTAAACCAGCATTTTAGTGCTTCGCCTTAATCAATAATTGAAAACTCGTAATTTATATAGCACTACCATTGATTAACTGTAACGTAACCGTTTTGTTAATCGTTGATTAGAAGAAAATAAGTAAATAGCGTTGTAACAGAAAATGCTGCGCGCAGAAAATCCCACGGAAACAAATTAACAACTAATTTCGAAAAAGGAAACGGATGTCTCAAATACAAAGTTTCGTCGGTCCGAAGTTCAACACGGTCCTGTTTTATAAAACAGCAATTTCACAGGACCTAATAAAACAAATCGGACCAAAACGAAAACGCAATAATGTAAGATCACATTAAAGCAATCGACAGATTTGATTGGCATGCAGTGAGAATGATGGATCGACTGATAATAGTGAGTGGAGTGACGTCTATTAACTACGTCTATCATTACATCACGATCCTTGCTAAACGATCTAGTTTACTTGATTACGCTCAGCTGATCTCTTAGGTATTTAGATAAGAGGTAAGGCTTATTGGACGAGAAAAAGAAAAAAAGTATCGCATATTAGCAAAATAGAAGTACCTACATATTTTGTAAAATTTATGTTTTTTGCGTAAAAAAATTAGCCATAAGTATTTAGGCTTGACCTTTTAAAAGTTTAATAGATGTGCTGTCAAGCTATCACTCACCATAACTACACAGCTTTGTATTAAACGAAAATGTAGTTTAATTAGATTTCTTATTAACTATTTTTAAGCTTGATTAGTTAAATATTATTTAAATTAATAACGTGAATTTAGTTTTAACCTTTTTTATTTATTACGTACCTATAAGTTATAACGGACATAGAACGGACTGAGTCAAAGACACCGATTGCAACAGTATTGATTGTCCTGTAGGTAATTGGTGTTTTAATTCATTAAACCCCAAGCGAACGCCGGCGTTCGCGCACCTATTGTCTTTCAATTGTGTCTGTCATTATCACGATTGACAGGTTAAATAACTTATATTGCTGACCTTTTTGAGTCTAACTGAAATACTACATTAATTTCAAACGTGGAATTACAATTTACATTCTTTAACAATGTAGATTTTTTTTTGGAAAACCAAATAAAATTTAAATTGTTACGCAATAAACCTGTAAACCTAAAAATAACTGAAGAAAAATATGTTCCTGAGTTCAAAAAAATGATTGTTAAAAGTTAAACTAAACAGATAAATACATAGTATACAAAATTACTCAAAAATACCTAAGTACATATATACCTATACATTTCCCAGTTGCATTTTCGCTCAATATGTCACCGGGTCACCTTACGACCTTCAATAATGACCCAACATGCATCATTAAGCTATTTCGAATTGTTAACCATTTTCTTTCATACCTAAACTTAAAGTACCAATTTCACGAATTGGTACGGACGGACAGGGAAGGCTAAGTAATAGGGATACGTTGGTTACTTTAACTTTTCGAATACTGTGATTATAAAGACAACAGCGTACGCCGGCGTTCGCTAAAATTAATATCACTTAGAAACTGTTTAAAAAAATCTTAATTTAAAATCTTTTAACCGGACTGTGAGAAGGATTATTCTTGTTTTTTTTTTGTTTTTTTTTTTTCAAAGAACCTAAAAATACCGCACACGCCTATGTGCACAATTTTCTCTTTTTTCTGTCGCACAATATGTGACTATGGGACTAATTTAGTATGCTTTTGTATGCAATGTAATTCTTTCTTACAAACTTATGCTGTGTAATATCTGAAGAAAATTAAGTTATAGGGTTCTATAGCCTAACGGCTGAGGTACGTTTTATTTTTTCGTTTTGTTGTCAGACATCGAACCCATTTTAGTTCACTCGTAGCACTGTCGTTATGACTGCTACGAGTCGAGTAGTGCAGTGTTTCGCAAACTTTTTGTATTCAAGATACATGTAGGAAATCGGAAAATGTTGGAGGTACCATAAATGAAAAATCATTTATTACAGATGATTAATTAACAAAACAAAGATGAGTTTCAGATAATTTTAATTTTAATGTACGCTCTGTTTTAATTTCCAACAGTTCTCCCTGCTCGTTAATCAGTGAGTGTCAAAAAGGAATGCCCTCCAAGAATGAATTTCGAACCCAGTTTATAGGTGGATAGATTTACAGTTTTCTTTAATCTGCCTATTAACTTTATGAGATAATAGTATTTTTCGGGGCACATCAACTATTCACCACGGTACATCACTGTGCCGCGACACACACTTTGCCGAACATTGAAGTAGAGTACCAACGCAGGACTTTTTAAGGCAAAGCTAGTATTTTGCCTTGAAACTACCTATCGTTTTTTAAGATAAATCAAAAAAGTGATATCTAATTTTTAGTGAGTAGCCCGAGCTCGGCTAAGACTTGTATAGTGATCTACGGTTCATCGCAATTGAGTAGGTACCTACCTAATAACAAAATTATCAAGTGAGGAATGGCATTAAGAAAAAAATCTTTGTACACAAAAATACAACTGACTTCCAGATATGGAAAACTGAAAATGACAAAATAACTTTAATTTCAGAAGTCGGTGTTACCAGTTAGTTTGGTTTTTCCGTATTTTTACACCGTCTTGAATCATCAAATTCGGTTAACATTTAGCAAAAATACTTTTCGCTGTCAAGACACAAAAAAAAAACATACAGCTGAAATTGATTCTTATGGAGGATTTTAACCTCTATTTTTGAAGTTGGTTCAAAAAATTAGGGTGAAAATTATTATAAACTTAGCACTTTGAAAGCACAACGGGCATTTTAATGACGCAGAAATAAAAGAAGTAGTAGTAGGTAGTAACACCAGAATAGTTAACCATCGGAACCTATCTGTACATTACTTGTCTGTCTAATGCCGCGGCTGAGCCATGAATTATTAACCTAACCATTATAGTCTACACCGCAAATCTTTATTTACCCACTTCAATTCTTTACTTCATAAAAAAATAAAGATGAAATGATACGATTCATATGCAGATTACAATAGGACATAACATCTCGATGATTGAACCACATTGATGGCCTATTTCATCATTTTCTAATAGCTACTTTGCGGTTTACTTTATTAAGTGGGTGATCGACGTGCGAGCCAAGACTGCGGTTTTATAACCTTGACGAGCCGCGAGCCGAGCTTAAAAGGCACAAAACCGCGGTATTGCAATGATACACTGGCGAGCTTTACCGACGAGCCGTAAAACCGCGGTTTAGTCACCCGTCGATCAGGCCCTTTAGTCGGTGTTTCATACACCGGTACCTGTGACGTGGCCAGACTTTAGAATTGATCACTTAATGATATGACCAATTCAAACGCGAGCCTAATCCATGATAAAAAAACTGGCCATATCGTTTAAACATTTACGTTAGATGTTATGTCAATCCACATTTGGCTATATCATTAGTGTAGGATTTCTATGATAATAAAAGTTGTATAGAAAGTATGACAAATGTAAACTAAAAATTTAAATTAAAAGCTCTGCATTTAAATAAAATTCTATTTCAGTTAAAGGGAAGGGGGTCAAAAGTGGGTCGAAACGGTTCGTGTAAATAGTGCATGGCATGCGCGCTGGAACTTGGCCTGCGCACGGCCGTGCCCTTAGATATAAAACTTATCGATTATAGTCTGTCTAATAAGTTAACCGACTTGGGAATTTTGTATAATATTTAATCATTTAAAAAATACTTATATTCGATACTTTTCATAAGGTTCTTCTGTTAATAAACAATGATCTCTATCTCTTAATCAACCTTGATTATTGAACCAGTGTTGACTACATCAGATTTCATTAAATCCTAATAATTACCCAAGTCGTTTAACTTATTAGACAGATTCACAGTCACATAGATAAACAGTGATATCTCCCAAGGTTATGTAGCTACTATACATGGATCGCTCGCAATAAATAAAATATTATAAGCAGATTAGTAATCACAGTAATAGTAAGAGGTGCCATTTATACAAGTTATAGCTCAAACAAGTTTTCAATGAAAATCATTTTTTCATTGCAAGCGTGTATGGCGCTGTATATACCTATATAATGAATACTCATCAAGACCATTCCAAAAATCACGATATATCGACTATATACAGACTTTCTACTCTATCATCGGAACCTGGCTACCATCTAGTAGCACCAATGTACTCGTCAAGACGGACCAAACAAGTCCAAACTCGAACGGGTTGTGTCGTTTGACTACCGCCTATAACCACCTTTCTGTTCCATCGTCAGATCAGCTCCATGACATAATAATTTTGCATTATCATCTGATTTATAAATGCATGCAAAATTTCAGCGCAATCGGTAACCGGGAAGTGGATCAATTTAATTTTCAAGATTTGTTTACAGACAAACAATTAAAAAAGCTAGGCAAGTGCGAGTCGGACTCGCGCACTGAGGGTTCCGTGCAAACTACAATTCCCGAATAGAGTCTCGAAGATTTTTCCGAATTGCAAAAACATTTTTTTTTTGTTTAAATTAAGAAATAACATTTTTCTGAGCTGCCATTAGGTAAGTTTAAAGAACATCTTGACTTGATCCTAGTGTTCATTCAACATGTCGTCACTAACACCTGTCACCAGAAGAAAACACACGAATTATTACCATGGTACAAGTAGGTAGAAGTAGCGTAGTACTACGCGTTCCAAATGAGAATAGGAGCGCCGGCCATGTTGTGACGTTACGTCTTACTGTCAAATCGAAGAAATTGAGTAGGGTGAGCAAAAAAAGAAATTAGTTAAATTTAATTTATTTACGAATCATGAACGAAAAATCTCTGATCAAAATCCAGTTCTTCAATTTTGCTGATCTTTACGTAACTGTGTGAAGTGTCTGAGTAGTGGCGTCATCACTGTCATCATCACTGCTGCTTTCCCTTATAAAATAAAACATGGATAATAGAGGTTTTTAATATTTATCACTAACTGTTGTTTTAAATCAAAATAGGCATTATTACCTGTATTTATAACAAAATTCAATCTGGATACTCAGACGCACGAAGAAACACCAACAACAAAGATAAAATGGCAGCTGGCAATTTGAATTTTGAATTTAAAATGTAGCTAATAATGAAAATAAAAAGAAAGTATGTAGTATAATTTGTTAAATAATATTATGAATATCTTTTTTATCTATTTCTTAATATGACTTAACTAAGGGTTTAACAAAATCATTAAAACGCAAATAAATAAGCTTTTTTTGCAAACCGTACTTTTCAATCAAAATTTGACAGATCGAGTTTATTGACTTTCCTATTCTCATTTGGAACGCATAGTACAGTACTGCATAACAATAGGGGTATATTCATCTACGGTCCAAAGAGTACTGCAGCTATTTCAGAAGTACTGATCTTCTGAAATAGCTGCTGCCTTTTATGTTCAGCTATTTAGCTGAACATAAAAGGACCAGGAAAAGGCAGGACAAGGTAAACAACTATACGAAAAGACCATATATCCTGACTGACCTTGTATATATCTTGAGCACCAATCGACACTTACGGCTGTTCAAATCCAAAACCGCCTTTAAGAAATTTAGAACAACAATTGGAGCTGGACACGATCCTGCAATGATTTTGTGAAACTGATAAGGGCAAAGACAGGTCGTTTCTTAAATGCCTGTAGCTTATTTTAATTTCTACTTTTCAATCCCAAGTTTTTTTTTTTCATTATTTATTTACAGTATGCTGCTCATATAATAGAAGTTAGTTAACCAGAATTTTTGTAACTCAGAATGATTTTAAAAAGATTCCACGAAGTTTCGTGCACGATCTTCTCCACAGAAAAAGTTTTGTTAACGTTTTGATATGTACCTACAATAAGTTTCACTTTTGTGACTTTTTGACAATTCATAAGTGTAAACGGGATTAATTGAAATAAATTTAATTTTGATGTAAAGCCTTATAGGCCAGCAAATGGCCCAAACTGGAGATCATCGAGAATTTTCTTTAATTTTTTTACGAATTTATCTTATGTATTTTCCTTATTCACTCCAATACAGTTCTGGCGATGATTGCCGGCAGGTTTTGTCCTTAAATCGGACATTGCTGTAGCAGACATGTTGCTTCAGTAATGTCCGGACATATCCGATAGTGAGAATGAGTGTGTTGTATTTCTGTGTATTTGCTGTATGGGTGCCTTTGGTTGCCTGAATTAAATGCTTTTTATTTTATTTTATTTATTTATTTTACTCCGTTACTTGATAAACTAAAAAGTATCACGTTCCTAGAGCTGTATTGTGCCGCAAGTTCGAACCACATCATTGATTGCCTTTAAAATTAGGCGTTTTCATAAACAGTCACTCTCTCTTAGCGGTGCCAGGTATTGAGGGATAGATTTTTTATGTCTGTCGTGATGATATTTTTCAAGTAGACAATGCAACAAAACAATTAAAAACTACTCATTGAATTTACGTTTTTACTATCCACTAGCACGAATATTTATTAAGTATTAAAAAGCCAAAAGGAAACTAAAATACAATAAATAATACTACTAAAATATAAAAAATAGTTCAACTAATAGCTTTTTTTATTTCTTGTTGACCTGGGTCAAAATGCTTTGCCAAAAACTTTTTTCATTGTTTTTAGGTACAAGTTCCGAGTTTCTAATCATATTACCTGGTAACCGACACCTTTTTTTTAAGTTTTAATACCTACAGTCCTACGTAAGGTCCTACACGAGTACACAGGGCTACTCCTAACTCGATTCGTGGCAGTCGTAGCAATTGTTCCCTCTTCCTGTGGAACATTTGCTACATCTACTAGGAACTTGTAGATTCATAGAGGGTTCGGTTCTTACAAAGTCACAAGTCAAACTCCCAGAAAACCTGGTCCGTGGTCCGTGCCTTACCTATCTTTCAATATTGGTTGTGTTTTGATTACTCGATGCAGAAAAAAAAACTTTTAGATATGGTATATTTAGTTAATATTTTTGGAGAGATATAGTTTTTATAAAACTTACTGTTATTTTTCACAGGCGGCAAGTCCAGCTTGTACAGAACTGGAGATCATTATGCTGGACTGGATGGGTACGTACATTTGCTTAATACATAGATCGCTAATTACGATTTAGTAACTGAACAACAATTTAAATAAAATACTGGTGACCGTTTAGACGGCACAATTAAAAATGTAAATTATGTAAAATTTAATTTAAAGTATATGACAACATAAAATAACATAATGAGAATACTTTACAAAGGACTGTTCTTGCCTATATTAGGCTGCCCACCCACGTTCGATAATCGGTGACCGATTTTTTGTAGGGGAAAAACAGAACACACTGATAGCAATAGTGCAACGCACACGTCCTACAAAAAGTCGGTCAGAAATACAGAACAATGTTACACATATACAAAATCGGCCCGATTATCTGTCCTACAAAAAGTCTGACGTGGGCGGGCAGCATAATGAGTACTTTCAGTTTATTCCGTAGCTCGTAGCATGCTTTCGTAGCCGCGTAGCCTCAACACGTAGCACCCGTGCCCGTAGCACTTAATTCGTAGCAAGTAAAAGGGGATGAATCACGTTAAATATTACAGCTGGTACCGAAAATAATAGTAAAATTATACACCATTTTATGAGATTTTTCAAAATAACGCATTTTTTAATGTAAATTAATAAAGACGTATAATTTTTGTTTGTAGAAAAGAATGTCTGGAAGAACTGATCCGAAAAATAATTTACTGTTTTTTTTGTTTTTCTTTCCTAAGCTTTGTATCCCGGAAAAATACAGGGCAAAAATACATAAGCCCCGTAGCTTATCCTACATCACCCTACTACTCGCTATCATGAGGCAAGCCCCGAGAAAAAACTGGTAATTGATTTTACCAATCAATCAACCTTTGAGCAATTTAAGCAGTAATTTATGCTTAACTAATTTTGTTTTTATTTTTCTTCTATCAAAAGGTTCGTTAAGGCCGACACATAACCTAAAGCGCGACCTAATGCTTACAATTTATTGCAAAATTTGAAGCATTTTATCGAATTACTCATAAAAGAGTCGAGTTCAATTCAAAATAACCAAAAATTGTATTCACAATTTAAATTAAATTTTACTTTAAGTAATACGATTTTTTAAAGATTAACGTAAGATGTAAAGACGTTAATTTCTAACGGGTTTAATTTAAACTTATTTCTGAAATAACGAAGTCCTCAGATATATGTATAGTCAAAATTAATATATATTTCCGAAGGTTTAATAGATTTAGCAATATTCTTTATAAAATCAGCAGTTTTCGTGTTTTGCCAATGACAGCCCCTTAACGTTAAAATATAATGAACTAATTAATTCCAGGTAAAGCAATTGGTTTACCACCAAGCTTTTTAGCACTCGAAGAGGGAAGCAAAGGTGGCGGCGTTATTGAGGTAAAAACCTAACGTTTATTAAAAAGGAATATTTGATTGAAGTTTTAAAACTATTAATCTGACGATGATGAAACGCTGATGGCCTGTTGGTCTAGTGGTTAATTATGGCCCTGACGGCTATCCTCCATTCCCACCCAGGACCAATTTTTGTGTGATGAGCACGATTATTTGTTCAGCGTCTGGATGTAATTAATATATAATGCGTATGTATTTAGAAATATGTAAGTATGTTTGTCAGTTGTCTAATACTCATAATACAAGCTCTGCTTAGCTTGGGACTAGATGGTGTGATAGTTGTGGAATATAAAAAAAAATCTTGGTGTAGAGAAGGCTTATCAAAAGGTCGCGTTTAAACTTCTTCTGGCCTGTCAACAACACAACACACACAACAACAACAACCACAACAACAACAGTCTTTCTCTTTGTGCTGATAAAGATGGTCGCAGTAATTAAGTAATATAAATTATGGTAGGCCTATCAAATGCGTTACGTTAAAACTGTGACTAATAATGATTAGTGATCAACTAGCAATACATTCAAGTTCGTCGCAGTGATCTACACGTATGACGATTACTGAATAGAAAAACACGATCGATTGTTAATTTCAGGAGATTAAAATTTAAGTCTTGATTAAATTAATGTCCTAATAAATTGACCTAATTTTTATATCATTTATAGGGATCCGCCAGCGAATGCGTGCTAGTCTCAATGTTAGCTGCCCGAGCCAACGGCATCAAGCGACTCAAGCATCAATTCCCCAACGTAGACGAGGGGCTATTACTCTCCAAACTAATCGCCTACTGCTCCAAGGAGTCGCATTCCTGTGTCGAAAAAGCTGCCATGATCTGTTTTGTCAAGCTGCGCATCTTGCAACCGGACGACAACGGGTCTCTTCGAGGCGACACTCTAAAAGAAGTAAGTGTTAGATTTTTTTTTAAATAAAATCTTTTTATCTCTTTTAATGCTATTGGATGTTCAGTTAGATAACTCGTTTTTACGCAACTACTACTAAGTTAATTCTGCGGATTTTTGCTAATTTTGCGGACGCCAAAAACAAACATGTACCTAGGCTACACTACTTTGACATTTTCAATAAAACCTTGATGGATATTCAAAAAGGGTAAAAATACATCGTCGACACAAGTTACTAACATTAAAATGAGCAGCAGCCTTTTATTTGGTTACCGTTATTGTTTTAAAATGGAATTGGGCCATGCTATGGAGTGCAGGCTATGCAGGAGAGGTGCAGATAGGCGGGCGGTAATTGAAGATACAAGACGGCACGGAGCGGCCGGCGCACGGCGAGGCGACGGTGTCCCGCGTTTAATGACTCGCCCGTGGATGCCGGAAATACGTAGCGAGCCGAGCGGTAATGGAGCCGCATTGTGTGCCACTTTCTATGCCGCAAATATTGAAATTTCACGATACCACCCTCTTATGAGAGGTCTCTTTAATTGCGAGCTTCAGAATACGTTCAAGAGTTTTAAAAATGCCCTTTCGATTTACAGGATATCTATTCAGGTTTATGCGAAATTTTATTATTTGTTTTATGTGCAATGTTAATAAAGATTTTATTCTTATAGGCGATGGAGGAGGATGAGGACGCCGGCCGTGTTCCTTTCTTCGTTTCGATAACTTTGGGAACCACATCGTGTTGCTCCTTTGATAATCTCCCAGAGATCGGTCCAGTCGTCCGAAAATTTCCAAGCGTGTGGCTTCACGTAGACGCCGCCTATGCTGGCAGCTCCTTCCTGTGCCCTGAACACAAGTATCATCTCGCTGGGATCGAGTACGCAGACTCCTTCAACACTAACCCTAACAAACTGATGCTCACCAGCTTCGATTGTTCTCTTCTGTGGGTTACTAACCGATATCTATTGACATCGGCCCTCGTCGTCGACCCACTTTACTTACAACATTGCTATGACCATACGGCCATCGATTATAGGCACTGGGGTGTGCCATTGAGCCGCCGCTTCCGTTCACTCAAGCTGTGGTTTATGTTACGAAGCTACGGAATCAGCGGCCTGCAGAAGTACGTGCGCCGTCATTGCGAACTAGCTAAATATTTCGAACAACTCGTGAAAAAAGACGATAGATTCCAAGTCTGCAACCAAGTTAAGGTAAGACGTTTATCGATCTTTTGATAATACCTATTATAAATTAATGCCGCTCGCACGGACACGGCAAAGATAGGGCAAGGTGAGTTCAAACAAAGCAATGCACCATTGAACACCTGATTTAACTGGATACTTAGCTAGTAAGAATTCGATATTTTAACAGTATTTAATCTTGTAAATTCTCTTAGATTTACATTTATTTAAAACTACCCTGTATACAATATGCAAATATCTTGGCTATTCTTGTTTGACTGCAGCAAACATTCTGTTTTCAGTTGGGACTGGTTTGTTTCCGTCTCGTAGGAAGTTCCCAGGACCCGGGAGAACAAATAGACGAGCTCAACAAGAAACTGTTGACCAACATAAACGCGTCCGGCAAGCTGCACATGGTGCCGGCGTCGGTCGGCGATCGATTCGTCATCCGCTTCTGTGTTGTGCAGCAACACGCCACGCGTGAGGACATCGGTGAGCGCCGACTACTTTTAGACTTGTAAATATTTTAGTTATGCCATCTACATGGAAAGAGGTTAGCAGCTATATGAACCTATATTTTTGTCATACACCTAGCTCTCCATGTGTCTCTTTATAAAAAGAATACGGATGGAATTAATTTAATAAAATAGTAGGACCATTTTATTTTAACATTTACCCCAATCCAACTTTTTGACGGAGCCGAACTCAAGACCTGATATATGTTATTAGCAGCGATTACCTCCATTAAATCAGCTTAATGCAATTTAAATAATTACATATTATCACCGTGTGTTCTTTGAAAGCCGGATAGTAAGAATGAAACTCGGTTAAGAGGTTGCTTTTCCACTCGCCTATCGTCAACATCCAATATGGTTTAAAAGCTTGTTACTTCATCTAACACAATCCAAAGCGATGTTTAACGAAAAGACAACGCGAAAATAGAGAGATAACGCCTGAAAACTCTGTTAGCATTCGGTAATTCCGTGATTTACTCGAATATTTTATAAAACTGCTTCCAGAAAATACCCGTAAAACATTGTCATTATTTAGAATCTTGATAAAAACTAGGCTTGTATAGTTTTACTTTTTGACTTTTTAAATATTTGAGTAAATTATGAAGTGTCAAAGTTCGTGCAAAATAGCAGATTTTCAGAGGTCTTAACTGGATTGGTTTTACACAAAATAAATTGATTTCCATAGAAGCATCCAAAAGATACTGTTTCCAAAATAGCTAATGAAAAATGTGTAATAACGTCATAATCATGTAAGAGGGGTTGTATGAAAAACAGTGAAAATGTATGTCAAGATGTTCAGCGTGTGATCATCCCCTTAAGAGCCGGTTATAGACACTGAGTATAAAGTATGAACTCCGCTTAGGTTTATGTCGATTTCACGGCCCCGTAACAGCGGTTCTAATTTAATATTAAAAAAAATAACTATTCAAGATTTTTGTTTTTGCGAGGTCCTTTTAAAAAACAAGCTTTTTTTATTTTTTATACACTTTCAAATAATTATCTCCGTGAAATCTCGTAGACATACACGTTTGAAATCGTAAGTTAGGGTCAGATTCACGATTTTATTTTAATCGAGCCGACTATAGGTTTTTAATATAATGTTTTTTCATGGCTGTTCTCTTTCGTATTTGTCGATTTCTAGAGGGTTAAAGAAGTTCAAAATGAGTAGAACCTGGCCTTAAGTTGAAACTGTTATTTTCTTTAGGTGATCATCTAATGACATTTCACTTGGGCGGGGCGCGAGGGTGTGCTAGACTTTTACTGACTATATCCCACTCCTGTTCCTTCTTTGCCTTCGGTTCAGGGCCCCGGGGTTCTCTTTCGCATCAACCATGGCTCCAGTAGGCTTCGACCCTTCTGGGCCCCTACTATTTGCTGACATCTCCTTGAGGCGCGCGTGGAACACTATGCGTCGTCGACGACTGGGCTCGGTCCGAATAGTTATTACCGGACGGTCGGACGGCAAGCTACCCATTGCTCACCGTCCGCAAGCCCGCGCCTACGGAGGCTGAAAATCGGGATCAGAATCCCGGCGGCTGAGACGTGAGGGACGTTCCCTCGCGCGTGCGGCGGCCTCCTTTGCAGCCATGGTGAGGATCAGACCATGCAAAAGATAAAGACGCCGTGTCTTTCCAGGCATTTCTCAAAGAGGGGACTTACCGCCATAATTGTGGCGTGCCAAAAGAGGGACCTGGTATTTTTTATATAAGTATGTGTATGTAGTTTATGTGTTTAGTGTATGCGGGAATCCGATGGATGCGTGATGCACAGGACCGGTCGTTGTGGCGACGCTTGGGGGAGGCCTATGTCCAACAGTGGACGTCTTTCGGCTGATATGATGATGATGATGTAGTTTATGCTTTAATTTAGACATTATAGTATAGGTACTTACATATATACACTGTGACTCTACATCTCTCACCCCGCTCTCCTGTCGCAGGTCTGCTGGAAGACATTACTTTTGAGATAAGCAGCACCTTTGAGCTTATCTTCTTAATAGTTTTAAATATGTGAACATCTCTATAATTGTTCTGTACGCGTGTTGTCACCTAACTCCTACTAAACAGCTTCACCGATTCAGATGAATGTTTTTGTTAAACTATATTTGAGTAGGTATCTGGATGGTTTGAAACTTAAATTGAACCTGGTGGCGCTACAATCGGGTTCTCAATTTTTTTTCTGACGAGTAAATAGGAAATAGGTATTAGTAAATACTTGAATAAATATCCACCTCGTGTTTCTACAAAAGTATTTAATTTCATCATTTCAGAAATAGCTTGGGATATTATAAGTGACTTCGCTACGGAGCTCCTGGAAGGACCGGACAAGGAACGGGTATGTCGTGAATTATTAAAATAATCGATATCGATAAAGTGCAGAATAAGAAGCGTTTATGATAGAAATGTCGAAAAAGATAACACGTCGTCGAAAAAACGTAAAAAATTTGAAGAACAATATTTGTAATTTTCTGTTCGAATATTTTCAGGATTTGAACGAGGAGCGCGCTCGTCGCAACAGGTCTGCACTGGCTCATAAGCGGTCGTTCTTCGTGCGCATGGTCAGTGACCCCAAGATCTACAACCCGGCCATCAACAAGACGCCGCCACCTGTGCCCACCACACCCTGCTCCCCGCCACCCTCCGCGGCTGCCCCCGCCACGCCTGACACGCCCATTGATCTGGAGAAGCTTCAGCCATCTACTCCGTGAGTGACATATAATTTATTTATACTACTATGGCATTTAATTTCTGGTCAAACTAAAGCAAATACCGCACGCGATGCTGGTCAAATTCGCCTACCGTCGATAGGTAGTGTTAATTACTGGATGGAAATGCTGAACCTGACAAAAATCGCAATGTACCTAGCTTTGTAATCAATCTGTTCGCCTCATCAACGTCATTTAGAAGTGATTTTTTAGGTGGTAGTACAATTTACATTCACCTAACATTTAGGAGGAACCAGAGGCGCCGGCTTTTAGAAAATCGCTTGGAAGGCCAGCTCGTGCCCATTTGACGACTCGTTCATAATGACTCGTAAAATGCGTGGGTACTCTGCACCACCCACTATTCTCGTGAATGCTGGAGCCCGCGACTCGCGAGTACCAACGTAGTCGGCGCCCCTGGGAGGCGTGCGAACAGTGACTGCCGTAGTTCTTGCTTATAATGGATTGCTAGTGACGAGATATGTTTGGTTAGCCAGCCAGCCCCAACAGCCCGGCTCAGAGACTGGCAGCGGGCCTGCTTGTGTTATCGAAAAGCTGCGTGCAAAGCGTGGTGACTGGTGAGTGCTTTCAATGACCAGTAGACAACTGCGTAGAAGTAGGGTAGTGTGCTTAGATATCTTCACCCAATTGACTTCTATAGAAAATACTACATTTTACCTTCATTAAAATAAAAACTGCTTATTGTTTATTGCAGGAAACAATCGTCTTGGATCAGCTGGCCACTCGGTTTCTTCTTCCAGAGTGTAGATAACGATGCTAACGATTTGCCATTGAGGTAAGCACTAATATTCAGACGCGTCAGGCGGATTCAGACCGCTTGGTACATCGTAAGGAAGAGAACCAGCCCGAAATTAAATTCGATACTAAAGGAGTGACCAGATGGTTGCAAAGCAACGTCCCAACCAAGCTGTCCTTGCTAGTTTCAATCAAGTGTAGGCAGCAGTTGCAAACCATAACCTTCAACGCCCTTGGTTGGGAGGCGCGTTTTTCCAACCACTGAACCTGTTGACGCGTGGTTTATATGCATGTAGCCGCAACACAAACCAAACACAAAAACTAAGGTGACCTTGGAGCGCTAGTTTGCAACTGTCTGGTCAATCCATAAAGTTGAATTGACATGGTGGAAGTTTCGTACCATTGCGGTCGTTTCTGCCTGATTAACTACTTAAAAAAAATTCGCTTGAAACCTGCGGCGCGGCACAAAGCCAAACCCTTTAAAGTTTTTGATTCGAGTGCAAGCAAAAATGAATTTAGCAGTGGTCAGGCGGGAAGTGTCTTTAATGGCACCTACTTATCTTAATAAATTTGCTTTTTGTTTTTACCAGGTTCCGACACCTGGACACGATGGTGCGCCTCAAGAGCCCCGGCACGACCAGCCGCCGAGGCTCCTCTCCGTGCGCGTCGCCCGAGCACCGCGCGCCCTCCCCCTACCATTGACCGACCCCATTATGTAGCCCTCACCTTCATCACTATCACTTAACGCAGAAATAAATTATTATGTGAGCATTGAAAAAAATATGGTTTATTTTTACGCATCAGATTTGTACAGAATGAACTAGGTACCTAACTACAGTAACTACCTCTCCAGAGAAGTCGTTTTTAAGTTGAATTTGAATAATTTATCATTATGGTAAGACATCCCCATGACGATAAAAGTGTAGGTACTTCTTTTATTGCAAAAATCAATTATATAGGTACCTATTTTAAAGTGTTTATAACTGATACTCATTCGGTAATTAATTAACTACTTAGTGCTGAAATAATTATATAACTCCTGTAAAATGTAATTCATTTTCAGTTTCGTTCAATTATTAATGAAAGGTAAATTCAGGTTTCCTCCATGCATACATCGTGAGGAAATCGGCATGTCCTAGAACCAAAAATTCGAAGACATGACCGCACTGGGCCCGCACGGCCATTACCTCTCCTAGAGAGGAGGCCTGAGTCCCAGCAGTGGGAACATTAAAAGGCTGATTATGCTATGATATGCTATACATAGGTACCAAGTAGTTGATTTAAAAGCAATCTATATTACTTACCTTACCCAATTTTTTGTTGATAGTGGCATTTTTCAAACTTTTAATTCAATGGGCACTTGTGACAAGTCACTCCAAAAAATGAAACAATTTCTGATAAGAAATACTGTGTTTGCATTTCAAACTCCCATTGATAGAAAATTTGTGGGTTGATAAAAATACTGGAGGCCATATTATTACCCAACTGCAAAGATAATTCGTATCTCAGTGAGTGTTATCCACTCACAGTTACAACAAATTAATGTTATTTAGTCACTAAATGACACTAATTACTTGTACACTCATCAAACCTTTATTAATTAATTAATTTCTTTCGACTAAGGGAAAATGGATTTCATGAAAAACTAGTTGGTTAAATTGAATTAAAAATTATATTTTCAAATTATTTTCATTCAAATGATACCGTATGAGATTTTAATTCTCCATTCCATCCGACAGTATGGAGAGCAGTCTTATCTTCTATATCCCAGGCTGCTCCTCTCACAAAATTACTATGCATATGTCGATCATGGTAAATAACTTTCGGTTCCGAGTTCTCCTCTACTTGACAAACTGTGACAATTTTAGTGTCACAGCAAACTGCTACCTTGTCACCACTGCAACAAAAGATTATATCTACATGAAAACCAGCTTAAAATATGTGATTGGCTCATCATCACTCTGCAGAAGCAGCCGCAATAAGAAAAAAAACAGGGATATTAAAAAACGTAGGTGTACATTGTGAAGATATTGACATATGTACAAATAATACGAGATAAATTCAATCTATCGCCACCAATTTTTAAACTGACTTTAGCATTGAATTTTAAGTGACACTTTGTTTGTACAATGCGTTCCAAATAAGATTATGATCGATTGCCATGCTGTGACGATTGACGTCACGTTATAATGTCAAATCGAATAAATTGGGTAGGGTAAGCAAAAAAAAGTTTTTTTTTACTTTTTGTTGTCTCCATTCGCCATACACACATAAAGGGGACAAAGTTAAGGAAATTTTATGGGGTACTGATTTTCCCGTGATGGGGACACAGACAATGGGGACAACAGGCATACACAGAACATGGTACTTACTCTGGATGCACAGCCAACTTGTGTACTGGAGCAGGGAATTCAGTTATTTTGACATCAGTTTCTAAGTTCCTTATATCTAACAAACGCAACAGTCCAGCTTCATCTCCCACTAGTAAGCGGTTCTCGTCCATCCATGACAAACAACGGATGCAGCAGTCATTTTTCAATATATCTGTAACAAATAATACATTTTATTTATTAATTGTCTACCAACATTTGGTTTGTAAACACATAACTTTATAGTCTGTTTTAATCTTATCTAGTAGATTCTTCATTCTAATAAACATAATTATCTAGACACTGGAACAGGAGTTCCCCATACAAAAATGATGTGCCCACCTTTTAACTGCCAACATCGGATATATTCGACAAACACTCTTGCGTTTAATCCACCAGGATCTCACATCCATAACCAAATACTCCATCTCATCAGCTTCTTTATCCTGTGGGGATTGAAGAGCTAAACGAGATGAAGTACCTCGTGGTAGAGACACAACCCTGGCAAAAAGGACACAAAAACATTCTTCGAATCTATCCGAGGCGAGCATGAAAATGGTTAATAATGTTATAGTAATATGAGGATATTTTGTCTTTGCCAAACATTTTCATAGATTTTGAACACATTGCAATCTATATATATAAAAGAAAGTCGTGTTAGTTACACCACTTATAACTCAAGAACGGCAGAACAGATTTGGGTGAAAATTGGTAGGGAGGTAGCTTAGAGCCAGGAGACGGACATAGGATACTTTTTTTTTTTTTTTTTTTTTTTGCGTAGAGTAGAGTAGGGTAGGGTAGAGTAGGGTAGAGTAGGGTAGGGTAGAGTAGTGTATAGTAGGGTAGAGTAGGGTAGGGTAGAGTAGGGTAGAGTAGGGTAGAGTAGGGTAGGGTAGAGTAGGGTAGAGTAGAGTAGAGTAGAGTGTGGTTGGGTAGAGTAGGGTAGAGTAGGGTAGAGTAGGATAGGGTAGGGTAGAGTAGAGTAGAGTAAGGTAGGGTAGAGTAGGGTAGAGTAGGGTAGAGTAGGGTAGGGTAGAGTAGGGTATAGTAGGGTAGAGTAGGGTATAGTAGGCTGAAGTAGGGAAGAGCGGGAGCGAAGCCGCGGGCAAAAGCTAGTAGTTTGATACAGAAGTTTTGTTTGTTTTACCAAGAACAGGCTTATCCACATTATCATCCCACAAAGTGACATATTGGTCCATGGAGCCTGTTGCGAAATTTGAGGTAGACTTAGGTCTCACTGATAATGCATTTATCAGCATGCTATGTGCTGCACTGTAGTTCCTTATACAGATCATGTCAGTTACGTCCCATACCTGGAAATATTGTTTAATTATAAAACAGAAACATTATGTCCGAAACAATAACAATGGAAATCTACTTGTCCTGCATGTGAGTTGAAAATATCTTGACGGAATGTACAGTCAATAGAGGAGATTTTAAGTAACCAGTTTTCAGATACAGTTGAAATTTTCATAGAAAACAATAGATGGATATGAATGAATTTTAATTTAAATAATGAGTTGTGTATTCAATTTTAATTTAATAATATTTCATTCAGTGGTTATTTAGTAAGTTTTAAAGACGTGCTGTAAAACTGAAATTCATAATAATTTATGTTTCACTATACCTACTATCCGAATCCGATTTGATGATTTGTTATGTTAAAAATGATTGCAAGGACACTAACCTTGACATTACCGTCAGCTCCTGCCGTAACATACAGTCGTTCTGACTCAAGACAATCGACTGCCAAGGCAGCATTGTCATGTTCTGCCACAGATATCTCTTCCTTCCACTGGTTCCATGCATCATTTTTATTGGACCACACAGTAACTGCACCACTGTCCTCACATGTTAGCACCTGTAAGTTTGTTTGTTTTATATTTGAATACAAGCAACAGATTGTGAAACCTAGTTTGATTTGTATTAACTTGATATCACTTCCACATGAACTTTACTTAATTCAGTAAACCCCAAGCGAACGCCGGCGTTTGTGCACCTATTGTCTTTCTATTGTGTCTGTAATTTCCACGGTTGAAAGGTTAAAGAGACTACACTCAAAAAGAGAAATAGTAATTAAAAGTTGAACCATATTGTGGAAATATATTTTAAGATCTCTTTATGATTGACATTAGAAGGGCTAGTATCATCAATTTGATTGTTGAGCAACAGTACTGAATTCTAAATATCTTTTTACAAGTTTTGTATAGGTATACATACATATTTTATTTTTTATTAGTAATGAAATTGGATTTGGAGCTGGCTCATCTAATCATGGCGCGATTTATAAGTTAAAATTCTTGCAGCTTACCTTGGTAGAAGTTCCAATAAAACATCCATCAGCGGTTCCACTACTGAGGGGAATGCTCCTTTTTTCCTCGTTTTGTACACATTTAGCATTGGCTATACCTTTATACACACTCACACCACCGTTCCAGTAACGACCAGTTAGCTCTGATGACCCAACTAAGACGCTGCCATCTATAAAAGAGAATTGAAAAACCTAATAAAAATGTTCCTATATGTCAACTTCTCAAATAACGACTTTTTCCATCGTTAAAGAATCTGGATATTGTTACAATAACATAAATACTTACTCGAATGAATAGAAATATAGTCTAAATACGATACTGTATTGGTACCGGTGGTATCAGTTCTATAAATCTCAGCGTTGAGATGTGGTGGGACGATTTTATTACTATTATCCATGGCTTAAACTTATATTTTGGTAATTACTTAAACTCCTATTACAACTATGACGTAAAGCAACAATCACAAATCGGAAAACATGTATAAACAAATCAAATACACATTGTTTTCGATATTTTCCTTTTCCTAACCTACAAAGTACAAAACTTGGATGGGAATTTTTGGCAGTTGACCAATGCTGCCAGTATAAATTTCGCATGTCCCTGAATGTCCCTGTCCCTACCATAGACTATAGTCACAAAATAGATGAGGCACAGAAGGCAAACTCATGCATGTACTTCACTTTTTATACCGACGCACACTAATGAGCGTTTGAGCCGGAATTGTTCGACAAGTGATCCGAGACGCGACGGAGACAAGACATCATGTCTCTGAGCGGTGTCTTTGTGTGCGTTGCTCGAGCGCGCTTTGTATGTAGATTGACTTCTGGGGACTTACGTGACCTCTTTTGGAAACGTTCAATTCCCAGTGAGTCAAATTCCTTTCAAAACCAGGCCTGCTTCTGAATCGCTAAAAATCGTACCATGACAGTTCTAAATTTGAATCATTTTTGTACAGAGTACGCTTGAATATCGCCGATGCTATGCTATCGCTGATCTGCTGTCATATACACGTCAAATAGCACACCATATTACAAAAAGTCTATACAAAAAAAAAGGTGAACGAATCTTGAGCGGATTTCGTAAACGTCACTTAGCAGTGGCCTGCTATAACGAAGTCATAGTAGAAAATGCCGGGCAGTTCAACGTCAGCACTGCTATAAGAGGTCATAGTAAGCCCCCTGTACATATTTATTTTGTGCTATAGTAGTCCCTACCCTACCTTACATTTTAATTTGTTCTATACCGATTTTCGTATTTCTTTGTTTCAGAAATACACTTGCGTGCAAAAAAATCAGCCCACCCATAGGCGGCGCTTTGAAACCCAATAATTAACCAAAAAATTGAATAATTTAAAAATGTATTATAGTATTGTTGAAGATAGGTTGTCAGAAACTTCATTTAATTAATAAGAGTTTTTGATCTAAGTATCGTGTTTAAGACCAAAACGTTAGTGGTGGACCGATTTATTTGCACGCAAGTGTATACCTATTGCGCTTCATCCAGTTCGCGACATCGGCGACATCTCATTTCTTAATTTATCATTCTTTATTGTACACCATATAATCAAAAATACAGGACAAATATTATTAAAAATAAGTGAACATCGTGCGGTCTTATCGTACAGGGTAATTTCCTTTAATGGACTGAAAGAAAGGAAATAGATCTAAGACCCGTATATAACATCGGATATAATATTGATAAGACATTCCTGCACAAATACAAAGATATACTAATAAATGTCAAATATATAATTGAGTCAAGAAAAAAAAACTAAAGTGAAAGGTAATGCTCGTTCACAATTTTTCGTCTAGCAGCTTGAATTGTGAAAAATTTGTCAACGAGGAAGTGCGAATGCTTAATTTTAGGATATACATATGGTGCGATAATTTCAAGGACCTATTATGTATGTCACTGGGAAACTGAAAGCGTTCCTTAAGACAAAACAGGGTACAAGGATTAAAATAGCACAATAAAAAGCAAAGAAAGATACAGATAGGCTACAGGGAATGATTGATATGAAAGATTTCGGAGCGAGGAGGAGTGGCAGGCGGTCGCCGACTTCTGCGAAGCAGTAATGCTCGCAAAGAAGGAGGCCGAACGCATCAGGCAACGGCGTATCGCCGCCGCCGTCGCCGGGATTCTGATCCCGATTTCCGGCCAACGTAGACGCGGGCTTGCGGACAGTGAGCAATGGGTAGCTCACTCGTGGGTTGTATCCGGCCGTCCGGTAACTGTCCGGACCAAGCCCAAGTCGTCGACGGCGCGCACTGTTCCCGCGCGCCTCAAGGAGTTGTCAGCAACAGCAGGGACCCAGCCGGGTCGAAGCCTACTGGGGCCAGGGTTATCCGAAAGGGCGCTCGAGCCCCGGTATGAAGGCTAGAAGTAACGGGGTGGGTCTTTTAGTGAGTAAGAGTCTGACACTATCTCCCGCTCCGCCCAAGGGCGGGGGATGTCAATGCATGATTTTTTCATACCATAAAAAAAAAAATATGAAAGATTTCATACAAATTATTGTACAAATTAGGCCACCACACAAGTCAATAATATTGGTTAAATTTTGACATTGACGTTTAGCTGGTTTAGTGCAGTATGTGCTGTTTAAAAATGCGGTTACGGAATCATGAACTGGTATATTTAGGAGCAATCTTAGAACCTTAGTCCGCAATGCGAATAAACTTGAGCCATTTAGGAATAGCTACAAGCGCCAAAACGCGTACAACCACGCACTGTGGTTGCAGTTTTGTTTAATTTATTTCAGTACCACCATGGACTTCTGACGAAAAGCTTATCTTGTGGCTTTGGTTTTAAAAATTGAAAACTTAATCAACGTCGCCGCCACAGGTACAGGGTACATACGCTAACAAACCAAATACATTTGATTTCGAAAGGATAAAAAGGTAGAAGAAGTCACATCTCGATAAGTTTTATAAGTACTACAGAATATCGATTGGCAATTAGCAATATCACTTGAAGAGCAACTTTCACTTAACCGCGATGCGTGCGCCACTATAAAACAACTACAAAATAAAATTAAAATAAACCGTGTTCCAAATGTAGCAAGTTACGTTTTTAAAATCAGTCATTGAAAAAGTTGCTAATGCGTGAGCTTGGCCTTGTATAGAAAGCAATGAGTTACACGAGTAAACGCGAGCGTTTAATCGCAGTGTGGCAGCCTTAGCCAGAGTGAAGTGATCTAGATAAAGCTTTATCAATGTATAGTCAAAGTCAAACGACTTGGGAATTTTGTATAATATTTAATCATTTTTAATAAATATATAAGGTTGTATTAGTAAACAATGTTCAAGATCTCTTAATCAACCTTGATTGAGAGATCTTGAACATTATATATTACATAGAAATCTGAAGTACTCAATGTTGCTTTAATCAACATTGAGTACTTCAGATTTCATTTTAACCTAAAACATTTTTATTACGCAAGTCGTTTGACTTTTTAGACAGACTTTAGCGTTGTTTAGTTCAGGTAATTTTAGTTGATGTTACGTTTAGAATATTTTTTTAATCACAACTACGCGAAAAAAGGGAGTTTTGCTAGAAACTGGCAGCTCTGACTGAGCCGTCACTGTCAGTGACTGGCACAAAGGCCAAACGGCCAAGCCATAAAAATGAAAAAAAAATCGCTGTCAGTGTAGTGATGCAAAAATCGACTTACTAATTAAAGATTTAATCTAATAAAAATTCTACCGTTTATCTGACAGTGTAGTTCCTACGTCGTAGGAATATGATCACTTAATTTTTGAATGCTCAAGTAATGTCCCACCTTTCGGTTTATTCAGGATGGAATTTGAATCACCTAGCACCTGAATGGCTAGTTCTCTAAAAGGTGGAGATCGAAAATACACAAAGGGGCAATTGGGGTTAAAAAACTCGAGTTGACTCGTATGTTTTTCGAATCGATTAACATGATTAAAATAATTCGACTCACCATCACTAATGTCAAACACACATGTGACTGACTGTGACTGACTTTAAACGTCACTGTCACTAATAATCAGATTTTATCAGACATTTTAGTTATTATTCTAAAATTAGAAAGGTAAGTGCATATGTGTTCTTTGGTAAAAATATTTTTATCCCCCATCTGACAAATAGTGGCCGCTACTACTATACGTTCTAATGAAACGAGTGTCGGTTCTGCATAGTCACACAAATTATTAACTGAATTTTAATTTTTGATGTAGTACCTACATAATTACATTACTGTTCAATAGCATAAATAACTGATCGGTCTTATTGATTAAATTATATTTTATGATTTCATTATAAAGTGATAAATTATTTTTATTTGAAGAAATGCCCAATTTGGAATTGATACAAACGTTGTCTGGCCACAAAGGCATTGTCTGGAATGTGTCTTGGCATCCTCAAGGGAAAATATTTGCATCATGTGGTGAAGATAAAACTATAAAGCTATGGAGCAAAGAAGGTCAGAATTGGACAATAAAAACGGTTCTTGTCGACGGCCACCAGCGAACTATTAGAGAGGTGGCGTGGTCTCCGTGCGGCAACTACTTGGCGTCAGCTAGCTTTGATGCAACAACTGCTATTTGGGACAAGAAAAGCGGTGTGTAGCTATTATTTCTGTTGTGAGAACATGAGATATTGTTAATCAAAAGTATTCTAAAGTACCAAATAATGTGTCCATAGGTCAGTTTGAATGCAATGCTACATTGGAGGGCCATGAGAATGAAGTAAAGAGTGTTGCATGGTCACCCTCTGGTCAGCTGTTGGCAACTTGTGGCCGTGACAAATCTGTCTGGGTGTGGGAGGTTGCTGGAGAAGATGAATATGAATGTGAATCTGTACTCAATGCTCACAACCAAGATGTCAAGAAAGTTTGTAAAGATACCTGTAAGAAATATTTTAATTTTTCAAGGAAGGCTATATTTTTATTCATAAATTATTCTTTTTATAGGTAGCTTGGCATCCTTCACTAGACATCTTGGCCTCTGCATCATATGACAACTCAGTGAAGTTGTACAAAGAGGACCCAGCTGACAATGACTGGAGTTGTATTGCAACCCTGCAGTCTCATGAGTCCACTGTATGGAGCTTAGCCTTTGACAAGACAGGGGAAAGACTTGCCACTTGCAGTGATGACAGAACTGTCAAAATTTGGAAAGAATACAAGCCAGACAACCAGGAGGGTGTCATAGTGACTGATAGGGAGTCCGTATGGAAATGTGTCTGCACATTATCAGGATTCCACACTAGATGCATTTATGATATTGCTTGGTGTCATCACACTGGTTTCTTAGCAACCGCATCGGGTGATGACATTATTAGAATATTCAAAGAAAGTGAAGACTCTGATCCTAATTCCCCAACATTTGACCTGGTCTGCACCAAGTTAAATGCACATTCCCAGGATGTGAACAGTGTGAAATGGAATCCAACAGGAAACAATGAACTGCTCTCTTGTAGTGATGATGGTGAAATCAAAATATGGAGCTTTTCTTCTGACTAGACCACATTAGTTCATAAGAATAAGTGTTATAATTTGTTGATCAAGTTACTGCATCAAATATTATTGATATATTGTTTAGATGTGTAGACTTTAAAAATATTGGGGTATCATATTAAATAAATATTATATTTTATAAAATTGTTTTCTTTACATCAGGTTAGTGTTAAAACAATGGCTTAAAAATGGCAAAAAGTGTTTTGGTTACCTAATATTACATTTTCTGTACTCCACAATGGGCTTTTACAGTTAAATGCATGGATTTCAGTGCACATCTGATGATTTTAACAGTAGGAAAACACATCTTCTCACAGAAAAATCTCAGAAGGCTATATACAACATCAGCTTCTTTCAAAATGTCTACTGGAGAAAAAGTTGGTGTGCCTCTGAAGAAAGTTACCACAGTTCTGGAAAACTTTGCATCAAAACAGTTGTCTGAAAGTTGGGACAATACTGGTTTACTGGTGGAGCCTTATACTGCTAGGTAAGTTGTTGTTTTTTTGTTAGGATCAATTAATCAATCAAACATTTATTTTGGGAGGAGTTATTTAATGTGTTCTCTCCTTAAAAAACCCTACTGGGACCATGGGTTCGCTTGTTATAGAAAAACTCAGTGTCCTAGAATTATTTTATTGTTATGTCCCTACATAGGAGTGGGTTTTAGTCAGTAAAAGTCTGACACGCTTTCCCGCTCTACCCTAGAGCAGGAGAAGCCCTGGAGTTGGATGATTTCCCATCTAAAGTAAAACCTTTAAAAAGTGCTTGTTCATACTTAACCAAGGTCTTAACATAAGGAGCTATTTGTCTTTTCTTTCAGAAATATAACCAAGATTCTATTAACAAATGACCTGACAGAAGACGTGGCGCTCGAGGCTCATGCTCATGGTTGTGAAATGATTATCTCCTATCACCCTCCTATATTTGCTCCAATGAAATCTGTAGTTCAAAGGTATGTTCAATTGCTACATCTGTTTTTTATAGTATTGAGATTTATTATTAAAAATAGATCCAATTTTTGTGAAATTAAAGTTCATTTTGCACTAGCTAAATACCTAAACCATTACAAATACAAACATGTTGTTTCAAGTGAATTATGTGTTTATGCTAGATAAAGCGTGTTTGTAAATATTATTATGGTTGTGGAGGATTAAAAGATAAATTTAACATCCAAAATAATAATTTAGATCAAGATTAAAGATATAAAATACTGTGTTCTTTTTAGTGCTTGGAAAGAGCGTATTGTCTCATTCCTATTGGAGAAACAGATAAGCTTGTACTCGCCCCACACAAGCTGGGACAGCGTCCGCGGCGGAGTCAATGACTGGTTGGCTAGTGCATTTAGTGTAGAGGTATCGAAGCCCTTGATCCCTGCTGCCCTTAACCCCCAAGTTGGGGCTGGAAGGTAAAATATATTTAATATTATTTTTCTATTCATTCATATTTTGTTTTACGAGCTTGCTGCTGTGAGCGGGAGCTAAGAACGGGGCGACGAGCGGGAAAAACAAAAGTATGAAAATGTGTGAAGCACGCCACGAGGCGCCACTCATAGCGGCGCGCGCCCGTTTAAGGTGTCTACACACCGAAGCCGGCACCGCCGGCACTCCACTGCACTCCACTGCGGTGCCGGCGGCTTCGGTGTGTAGACACCTTTACCCACGCTGATGCCTTCCCGACCGCTTCGCCGCTCGCCGCTAAGAGCGAATTTATGAACAGGCCGTCAGTCCAAAACTACCGGGACACAAAGTCCCTATGTCCTAAATTCTTAATCCAACCGAAGCCGGCACCGCCGGCACTCCACTGCACTCCACTGCGGTGCCGGCGGCTTCGGTGTGTAGACACCTTTACCCACGCTGATGCCTTCCCGACCGCTTCGCCGCTCGCCGCTGAGAGCGAATTTATGAACAGGCCGTCAGTCCAAAACTACCGGGACACAAAGTCCCTATGTCCTAAATTCTTAATCCAGGTCATGGTCTACCGGATGGCGGGACGGCGAGCAATGAGTAGCGTTGTGTTCCTGCGACCCTCAAAATTGCCAGAGGTGCGGATTGTTGAAGGAAAAAGGACAACTGTAGGTACACCGTGGGTTTTAGCCAGTAAAAGTCTGATACTCCCTCCTCCATAGCCAGAGAGGTCATTTGAATTCATTGGATGATTTCCCACGTTAAAAAGGTCATACTCTACTTGTATGCCTAGTTTTATGTAAAAACTAGGCATACAAGTAGAGTATGACCTTTAAGAGTAAATATAATATTGGTAATAATAAAATCCTGTATGTAGATATGTTGGTATGGTCTGCCAAATGTGTGTACGTACTATGTGTGGGTGAGTGCGCGAAACGACTGTTGACCTCATGAGTCATGACCGAGGTCCACTACGAGAGTTCAATTGCGCAAGTTTGACCGTTATTGATCTCGCATTAATTTGAATTATGAATATTACACCGTAAGACATGAAGTTGGGCAATATAACTTGACATAACGGAATTCTCCAGTGCATCTCTATAAAACGAAATTCTATTTGCACTGAAGACCATGTATTCATACCATGCACCTACTTTACCAAATAAGTGTATGACATGAATATTTCTGTTAAAATCGTTCCGAAACAATAACATTCAATTTATTTAGTTGACCCACTCTAGTTCGAATAAATAACGAGGTTCGAATTATTTCACCACTGATTGCAACTGTGGTTTACAAATTGTTTCAGGTTGCTTCAACTTAAATCGGGTATTTCTTTGTCGGACGCAGTTTCAAAAGTGAAGGAATTGACTGGATTACCGCATGTGCGGTTTGCTATTGGAAAGGGGAAAGATATGTCCAGTAAGATCAGCTCGGTAGCGCTATGCGCTGGTTCCGGTAGTTCAGTACTGAAAGGTGCTGATGCACGTTTATACCTAACAGGTGAGTAAATGTACTATAATAGTGAAGGAATGATAAGTCACTGAGAATCTCTAGATTTAGACTAATATTTTGAAAGCATGCATAAGTACATGCATTTGTTGATCATATAATTATGTCCACTTTACTGGGATACTAGAATGGACTTAGATCCCAAAATTATTTCGTTTTAAATCAGAAAAAATGCATAATCAGCTTTACAATGTTCCCACAGCTGGGCCTATTCTCTAGGAGAGGGAATTTCAGGGAATGGACCGTAATCAGTGTTGGACAAAATTTAGTTTGATTGATGACTAATGATTAGAATATTCAATGATGACCACTGACTAACAACAAAAAAATTCAATCATTAGTCATTATTGATGATTAATTGGTTTTAATTGACTAATTTTATGTTTTCTCACTGTTAAAAAAAAAAATACAAAATAAAGTTTAAAATCTAAAACCCAAATACAAAATAATCGAAAAGTTTGAAACTTGGCCACCACTACTAATGTAAGAAGAAAATGCGAACCTATTAAAAGGTTCAAAAAAAATCTTTAGTTAATTTAAATCAAATTGCAATCAAACAACTTCCTGATGGCTAACAATATAAAACTTTGCAGGAGAAATGCTTCACCACGATGTACTGGATGCTGCTCAAAAAGGAATCAGTGTCATATTAACTAATCACTCTGATTCCGAAAGAGGATTCCTCAAAGGGTTCTCAACTAATCTTCAGAATTTATTAGATAATGAAGTGCATGTGTTTGTTAGTAAGGTCGACAGAGATCCTCTTGTTACCTTGTAAGTGTCATAAGTTTAAAATAATTTGCATTTAATTACAAAAATAAAACAACTAAATAAGTTCATTAATTCGTACGTTTTATTATCATATACCAACTGTTATTTCAAATGTTAGATCACCGAAAATACATTAATGTTATTTATTTTAAATTACTGTTACATGTGAGATCATCGTTATCTTATTCTATCTATCTCAGAACACGAAATTACATAGCGCAAATAGGATTCAAAATATTTCTTTAATTTCTATGGTTCTTACGACTAGTAAAAGTAGTATCTACAATACTTGGCAAGACCTTTGTAAATGTACTTTCGTTTTCCATTTCCCATCTGCATAACTCAGTCCGTTTCGATCCTCTCGATGATCTTCGAGCTGCACTGAAAGATTTCCATTGTGTAAAGATGTAATCAGTTTATGTGTGTTAGAATTTTCATTAGAGCATGCACACGACTTACTTACGCGGGACCGCTTTAATTTTAAATGCTTTATCGTTCTGACTATCTTTAAATATTTCTTTTGACGATTTCTTGTTTCGCTTTGGTGTTCCAGGGTTTGGAGCTATTTTGCATACAGAAGACACGGTTCCGTTTTTATCATCATAATTAATGACGTATTCTTTACGCATATTTGTTTTATAACCGTTCGACTTTGTAGCATAATCTTTGCCATTGCTCTTCGGCTGTGCTGGAGGGATTAGTACTGTGTAACTAGATTCTTGTTTTTGTGATGGTTTTACAGTTTCTTTTGCAGACTTATCCCTGGATGAGTTTCTCTTACGACTACTGTTTATTCCTTGGTTGTCATCGAGGCTTTCTGCAACTTGATGGTCTGTTTTCTTAACAGTCATGCGATTTTCTTTGGGTGTTTCTTCGGGAACATCTTTTGTTTTAGGTCTTTGCAATGATCGGCTTCTATGGTCTTTATTTTCAATTGTAGATTTTTTCTCGTTTGAAGATTTGCCTTCTCGAGCTTTGCGGGTGTGGCTGGATGTATTCAGTTCCTCATTTTCCTTCCTTCGCATATCACTACCCTGACGTGATTTATCACTCTTCTCCGCTCGTCTTGATAGAGTATCTTTGTAGGAAGAGCGTGAAAGCGTGTCTCTATTTACTGAATGTTTTTTTCGGAGGCTATTATCGGTTCCAGAATCAGATCGATGTTCTTTTGTGCGATTATTGTTACTCACATCAGAAGCATGCGTGTTGGCTACACGTTCAGTTTTGTTTTTAATTAAATCTGTTTTATGAGATTTTCTTTGACGCGAGTTGAGCGAATTTGTGTTTTGTTTAGGGGTATCTCGGTTCTCCAACGTGTTGGACTTTTCTTTGTTAACGTTAAGATTGATATATAATGGATTTTCGTCTTCAGATTGTTGTTTTTCGATGATATAACTTATCTTTTCCACGTCGTTTCTAGGATTTCCATTTTTTGATCGACTCGAACTAAAAGTAATCAAAGTATTTGTTATTTTGTTTTATTGTTTGTATTTGTTATAGATAACTATGCCATAATTAGTTAATATTTGTTAAAATGGGTTATTACTTTTGTAATACCTAAATGTTTTGAAATACATACCGTGTCGAGAGATCTTCGCGTTCGTGAGACTTTTCCATTATTTCACGTTCACGTCTATAAGCCTTCGGTGGTGCAGATATACTCCTGCTTGTTGTAACCTCGTCTTGTCTACGATACTTTGTCCGTCGCGTGGAAGATACAACATCTTTTGTTTCTTGGATTTCCTTTTCAATAATCGGTTTAAAGACCTGAATTTCGTGGATTTCATTGGGTTTATCCTCATACTTAGAACGTAGTCTCGGCGTGGGTACTGGAGCATAGTTAATATTTAAAGGAATGTTTTGATACTCGGGTGTTTCATCTGAATCGTGTTCACTATTGCACACGCTATTTGAGACTTGTTGAATTAATTTAACGGACTGAAATATATTCTCAACGACATTATCATTGCGTCCCAATGTACTTTTCACATGGTTTCGACTTTTGTATGAATCAGTTCTACCGTGATCAACACCGAAGTATGTCAGTTCACTGTCCCGTAATTGTCTGGTTTTGGGCTTTCTTTGCGCTGGCGACAATTGTAGACCACTGAATTTAGTTTTAACATCGTCGATACGATCTTCAGTGGCCTTATTGATTTTGATATGTGTCACAACTTGCTTCTCACGTTTTAAACTGTCTTGTTGAGTTGGACCTGCAATATATTTATAACTTATATTTTAATATATTATTAGCAAAGGTTTTGATTAATAAATTATTACAATAGCAATGCATTGGTCATGCCAAATCAGGTGGCACTAATAAAGAAAAATGCTAAATTAAAAAATGCATACCTGCTTTATTTGTCCTTACAACGTTGGGCTTAATTACCGATTCGATTGATTCCCTAAGGAATGCAGATTTCACTTCGGAGTTGTAATGGTTTTCTGATTTCAATTGCTTGTTTACTAAAAACACTGCCGACAGCACAGAATCATGAGAGGGATCTTTATTCAAAAGATCATCTGCCATCCCAAATGCCATGTTCTCTCCTAAAAGATATGGTTTGGGTTTCGGAATTTTGTTTTTGAGAATACTCTTTGTAGCTGCTGTATTCTCATCGGATTCACCAAACTCACTAACATTAAAATTAATAGAAGTCTCAACTCCATTAGTTGTTACGAAATCATTCTTTTCACCAAACAATGTTATAGGTTTGTCAATAATTTCTTGCATGGGCACAAAAGCACTTCTTCGTTTTCTAAAATCATTTGAGGGTGGAGGTTTCTCATCTGTTGCAATTATATTCACTTTACCCGAATCAGGGGTGAAATGAACTTCAGTTTTACAGAATCCGACCCTTTTAACTCTTTTGTCAATCTCTTCACTCGTTTGGGCCTTTTTGTGATACTCATCTCCATCAGCCTCTATAGTAATAGGCAAGGTTATTGACACTTTTCCAGATGATTGCAGAGTTATATTGTTTTCTAATGGATCCTCCATTACAATATCATGTTCTCGATAAGTCTTGAACTTAGTTCCTCTGTAATGTGAAGTCGGCCGGTTTTTGGATAGCCAATCTCTAAAAGATTCTTCATGATTATTTGTCCTTCTTTCATCTCTAGACAAGTATTTAGTATGTGTGTTGTCATCCATTTGATCATTTACAATTTCCGTCGATTTACAAATACCGCTATCAGTGGAAGATTCCATGGCTAATGTGTCATTACTGTGTGTAATAGTTTCGTTCAATGGGGATGTGTCTTCAAAACTGTAACTTTTTCTTCTTGTGTTCCATTCATTACTGCTGTTTAAAAGTGATTTATATTTAAGAGTACTTAAAGTTACGGGCGTGTCTAAAAGTGGTGAGCTCCGGCTGTTACTTCTACTACCAAATTGAATATCACTGCTTTCCGAATCGTAGGAGTATTTTCTGTGAAGATTTCTACCTAGTCTCGAATCAAGATCGATGATACTGGCATTGTCAGTTGAGGATGATTCTTCACTAGGCATTCGAATCGAACTTCCTTTTGTAGAACCTCTCCACTTAGAAGGTTCGGATATCTCGAAGTCGTCTGGTTCAGTTACTTTGTAATTTTCTGATTCTGCGATAGGTTCTGGCGATGATTCAAACGGAGTAGACGATATTTCCAAAGGTTTCATAGGTGATGTTGGTGACTCCAGCATGTTGAAACCGGAGGATATTACCTGAAAAAGAAAAGATTGGATTAAATTAACAAATATACCAAGTTATCAAGTACCTTGGTAAACATTCCCTGTCCTTCATTCGATGTGTACAGCTCACGGGGATCGATAAGGCGCTAGTTAATGCCATTTGTTTTACGTTCAGTTGACCCAATAATCTAGAAATATAGCAACTCCCTAGGCACTCCTGACTTAGTCACAACCTGAAAACTGTCAGGTTTATAGATTTAACATTTCAGCTTTGACTCTGGGTTGACAAAACCAGAGTCATTGTGACGATTAGTGTGGTGGTGACGAGACGTCGTTCCAAACTAATATAAGTATGAAGTAGTGCTTACCCTTCGTGAAGAGTGCAGCATGAAGGAGGCCGCGGGTGCACCTGGGGCTGCGGATGAGTGGTAAGCAGCACGCATGACGCGCACGCGTGCTCCCGGCCCGCTCGCATGTAGCACCTCCATGGCGCGTGCAATGCGACGCGTTACGCCTCCTTCGGTCACCTGAAATAAGACAGCTTCATTTAGTCGAGCTGATTACTGTAGTAGCAATATTAATGACGGTCGCAGATAGCAAAGGTTTTCACACCTTGGGGTAGTAGGTACACAGTAACATGAACTAAGGGGTTTAGAATCAATCAATCTAATTTTCACATTCTTAACTTTGCTGGAGAGCATGACAAGGCTTCTTTTATTTCTTGTTTCTGTACAACGCATTAGTTTAGACTCTAATAAAGTTGTATAAGTAAATTGTAAATAAATAAATGGCAAAAAAAACTGATTAAAAACAAAATAAAAAATACTATCGTGATTTTAGAATGCTTTTAGACAGATAAGGCCTGAACACCTGGGCAGTCACTTGTAGTTGCATTGATGACTAATCTACCAGTCCCCAAAGTAATCGTGTTTGTGAATGTTCTACAAATGGAAATAAACCTCAAATATTTGATAACAACTTGTTGAGTTAATCTTACCGTTGCTTTGCAATTGAACTTTCAAAGTAGTGTATGAAATATTCATGACCAAGCATGTGATGACCTCAACTAAGCTGTTATTATAACTGTGCGGCCAGTGGCTACAGTGCTCAGACTTGGTTTGGCTGTAGTCAATGTAAATCATTGTCAAATGCAATGTGTGCGTGCCCGAGAACTTCTTGCTTAGTCGTCGTGACGAATGTTGTTCTACTACTTTCGTGTCCTGTGGCACTGCCCGGGTACTTGTTTTAGTATACGATACCTAAGTATATAGAACTTATTAGTTAGCTATATTTTAAACTGAAAGTCTAACCTGCTCAACAAGCTTACAGAACAAAGACATCTGAGCAACGGGCCGTGAGTTCGATCTCGGTACAAAAAAAAATAATTTGGCTGGCACTGTGGCCTACTGCGAGCCGCCTTCAGATTATGTTGTCGCAGTACAAAGATACCATAAGGCCAATATTTAATTGTGTTCCGGGTGGCGGTGTCTGCATGCAAGATTTGTTTGTAAACGTAGGTACCCAAGACAAAGAGGGCGTGAGGCAGCGGTTTTTACTAATATTTTTTTTTGTATTAATGTTACGTTTATTGGCAAGCATTTATTATATAAATACGAAACCATTTGCAAGTTAGTGTGTTACGCACAGTTGTTGTGGCCTTCGCGAGCATTAAAGTATGTATTTATTGTTACTAGTGACGTGATCCTTCTTGCGGGGGCGAAATGAAATTGCGGAGTGTTGTGATTGCGATCTTTTCAATGATCAACTCACTTTTGAATACATAAGTGGGTGTCAGAGACATTTAAATATTTGCATGTAGCCACAGGACGACTTATTAAAACTTAAGTTAAAGTACCATAACGTTTATACAAATATTTACTAAGGATAGCCATCAATAATGTCGGAAAAAATGCGTGCTTGCCCTTGACTTTGAATAACAGAGCAAAAAAGAATCTTGAACTGGCTCTTTTAAAATCCAGTTTTGTTCGTTTTAACCCCTTAATCGTTTTAGGTTAGGTTGTATAGGTACCTATATCTACTTAATAGCATAATATAATCGTCAGCTGTATGTCAATCTATGTAACACCTAGTCGTCTATTTGGACAGATGCAGTATTACGGACAATTCCACTTAAATAAGTTGGTAATGTGCGTACCTATGTTAATGTGTAAGCATTCTTAACTAAGACAAACAAAAGCATACAAAAATCCCTAATTTACATATTCAATTTTATGTAGGCAATTTATCTGATGTTTTTTGTTCTATTATTTCGTTCCATTTACAGAAAAAGATAAAGCCTTATTGGCGGGGAGCAGTCAGTTTGGAACTGCGCAGCCTTTTACTATGACTCTGATCAAGGCGATTTATTTCAGAAGATAAACTGACGTCATCTGTATAATCGAACGCAAAGTAAAACCAGAAGGTCGTATAAGATACGACCCACAATAAGCGCTCTACAAACTCTACAAGACTATAGACGTTGTAAGTATGTAGTTATGGATACTTGTTTATTTAAATCGATACATGGTGGGCAAATAAAATCATACCTAGTTTTTTGATTAATGAAATAACCGTAATTACAAGTTACCAAAAGAGAATCAGTGCCTGTCAATTATTGTACAACCGGTTCCGTTGCCGCCACGGCCTAGTTTAATTAATTCATGAAGGTAATAGCGAAGTAGAGGTTGTTCGTTATGGCTTAGAACCTGAAAACTGATAATTTACTTAGTGTTAGCGTGTTACTGGCTCTTCCTAGTAGAAACTAATTGAATTATAAAAATAGTTGTGCACACAGAATAACGATAGCCGCACGATCTGTTGACACTGAGGCGATTAACGAGCGCACGTGGTTTTTGCACAATTAACGGTAAACTTGACAGACTTATTAGTATTAATCAGAACACGCGAATTAGTAACAAATGCATGTTTTGAATTGTGAGAATCTTTCCGAATGGGAGACGGAAGGCTTAATTTGGCAAGAAGAGGGGGAGGGGTCCGTGACGCTAGCGGTCGTCGACTCTTGCGCAGGCGTGCGGGGCATCGCGCAATATCGATGTTTTACGAGAAATGATGCAGGAAAATACGCAAATCAGTTCGTCTCAGTTTCCAGTGATTCATCTATCGTTCGTGAACGTTGATTTTAATATAAAAATACCGCAGGTAGAGGACAAGGGCGCGTCATGAACTCGTATCGATCTCACACGTAAACCGCGATTGGCAAGTCAGCATCGTCGTCATGGATTTTCCTAAAACTAATGAAGGCTGTGAAAGTTTAAGGTTTCCAATTTGTTCTTGCTTTCTTTTTATGTTTTCTATACTTATGATAAAATATAGGTAAGATAGGTATGGTAAAATAGACATAGCTACTTATATTATTAAAAAAAACGAATTTCTACATGTCCGCCCGATACAAATATACAATGTTATTGTAAATTAAAGTTATCTCAACTCAAGTCAAAATATATGTATAAAATAATCTAATGCAATTTAAATTAATTTAATTTTGTTATTGACCTTTCAATTTTATGTAATTTTGTAATACCTGTACGTATGATTTTGTAACTGAAATGAGTCTTTGATACTTGAAAAAAATAAATAAAATAAAAAAAAATAATTCCTAATTAGTTACAGATATTAGTTATAGAAAGATTAAGTAATAGTTTTAAGGTATTCTTTATTTATTGTTTTCTTTATTTATTATTCTTTATTTATTTATTGTTTAATGAACAATAAACGTTATTCTTATTATTTTTCAAAAAAAGATCCAACTATCTCTTTGCCAGCGATTTCATTCGCGAGAATGGTTTTCATAAAAACTTAATAATACTCCTTATTTTGAGGGTAGTTTTGAAAAATTAATAATGGCAGTCTATAATGAAAGTCAGTTTTTTATTTTGATTCGAATTTGTGCCATGTCTCAAGTTTATTAACCCAAAGAATCAAGACTCTCCTTTACGACTTTTAAAACACCCTAAATCGTTTTATAGGGTAGTTTTGAATAATGAAAACCTTTTTATATTCTTAGATTAGGTTCTATTTGTGCTAAGTTCCAAGTATATTGACTCAAGGAATAATGTCATTCCCTTTTCACCCCTTTAAAAGTAAATTCCCTTCTCATTGCTCGCTCACAATGCAAAAGGAAGCCTTGTGCAAAATTTCACGTTCCTAGGCTGTAGGCTCTGCTTTGATATGTCAGTAAGTCAATTTCTCATTTTATTTTTATATATATAATTCTTCTGTGAGTGTGTATGTCACTGAACTTCTCTCAAACGACTGGACCGATTTTGATGAAATTTTTTGTGTGTGTTCAAGGGGATCTGGGAATGGTTTAGATTCACAATTTGGTAGGGTAGAGTAGGGTAGGGTAGAGTAGGGTAGAGTAGGTAGAGTTGACAGCTTAGATAAAAGGTAACTATTAGGCGGTACGAAGTTTGCCGGGTCAGCTAGTATCTATAGATAATCTAAGTCAGGTGCTAATGCAGTTGGACCAGGTAAAGAACTTACCCAATGTTTTATGCGTATGTGCAAAAAGCGTCGTTAACGTGTGCCCTTTACGTGAATAACATAATAGTTGCGTCGCCAAGCTCATCATTATGTGACATTCACGCAAATGATAAGTTGGCGTATACAAATAATACGAGACAAACAGCGGATAGCGCTGCAGCGCAGCCTCGCGAGCGCTGGCCTTTGCGCAGGATTTCCGGCAGTCTGCACACGAACCCGAATAACCATGTTGGGCTAACAACGCTTCGCTAACTTTCAGTTTAATGTACTCGAGTTATGTTAGAACGTACCAGAAATTACTGCTTACTTATCTACACTAATATTATAAAGAGGTATAGTTTGTTTTTTTATTTGTAGGAGGTAAACTCTGTAAAATTGATCCGATTGCAAACATTTTTTCACCGCTTTTATGCTACTGAATTCCTGAGTGACACTGTGACAGGCTATATTTTATGTACCTACGCGAGTGAAGCCACGAGGAAAATCTAGTTGGATATAAGCAAGCCAGTAGCCAAGCTTTTTCATTAAATACCTACCATGTTTATAATCATCACTATCCAATGAGTCATAGGTTTTATTAAAGTTCACAGGTAGAACCAGATTGTCTTTTTATAATTTCCTGCTTGAAGATGTAGGAAATGCGTTAAGCAAAACGATCAGTAGCTTCCTCACGTCTATTTGTTCACTTTCACTGTTCGACAATCAAGCGTTGGGATCGAGATTACCTACTATTGTGTTCGCATCACCTTCCTGTTGTAATATCATTTGCGATTGTGATATTAGTTGCAATGATTATCTTCTAAATAATCTTATTCAATCAGTTGGTTTATCGACTTTCTTCTGCACGTTGGTACATTTACAGGCACTTGGCGCGAAATCCAATTTGGAATTCGGTCTGCCTAATGGTACCGGTTTTTCGTAATAGATGCCCGGCGTTCCTTTATCCGCGTTTTTGGTTGTTATAAGTAGTGCATACATGTATATAGAACACAGGTAAATGGCGTGATCAATCCACTTAGGAGTTTTTGCTTGCTTCGTTTGCTTGTAAGAAATGATCTGATTAGGAGCATATTTTTGACAGAACCTACAATTCAATTGCGTTACAATTAAAATCCAATTTTTTAGGGCTATTCTTTGCTTGACGTTAAAAGAAAGTTTGTAAAATGGCAATGTCGGTTAATATTGTTTGCTACACACGTCGTCATAGAGCTCGCACAGAATAATGAAAAGCATGTTGTTACGGAAACGCACAGGAACAATTTACGACTGTGACATAACTGTTACATACGGTTTTGTAAGACTTGCATTTTAGTTTATCTTTTCCACGCGAATTAAAGGAACACAATAAAAAAACTTACTGAACTAGCTCTCAGACAGGTTTGGTTGAACATTTCCCTTCAACATTAAACCTTATGCCCTGAGACACAAGCCTCATTCTTTAAAATTGAATAAATATCCATAATATAGCTCGAACGTCTCGTCGTCCTGTGTTTTAACACCGTAAAAGGAAATGACCACTTTAGCCTTTTGGCAATGACCTCTTGTTAATCGAAATGCCACAATCTTAACTTATTTACTTACTTCGATAGCTATTTCACTTTGTTTTATAACTGCATATCTTTCTTTTATATAACAAATATGCAAATTAGAAAGCTTGCATAACGCGATACTGTCTAATTTATGCTGTTTTATTTGAACTTTTCTTTAAATTATACATTTGAATTATTTATGAGTTGTTGACAAACTTTGTGTGAAATTATAATATTTTATATTCAAAGCTGGAGCTTTTCAGTATTTAGGGGTTGTTTGACCTCACCTTTCCATATTCGGCCGTCCCAGCCCACTCTCGCCGCCATTGATCTGCCACTTCCATGTCAATGAGTTGGTGTGTGTCGTTTTTCGATAAATGCAGCTACACTCGGGAGCTCGGGCTCGTTCGATAGAAGCGCACACGCACGTTCTCGCTGCGCGCCGGCTCGTTGCCTACTGCCAGTCACCTCCACTGCCTTCGTCGCGCGAGACGCGGTACAGCCTCAGCCCACAAAATAAATTTAAATATCGCCAATTCGTCATTGCCTTCCGTTGACAAAAACCGTACCTACTTAATGTCAACGCCCACTGTCAGTATAAGGTACCTTTCGCGTAGGAAGCGGCCCACACTTTACTAGAGATAGATACTGCAATGTGGATACAAATGTATAAAGTTTAGTTAACTTAGAAATACGTACAATAAAACATTAATAGATGTCAGATAGCTGTTTGGTGATCGTTAATCAATTTTATCTTATTCAAAATTCATAACACTTATTTCAGTGTACTTAGATAGGCATACAGGCAATCTAACTGCTAAAATAAAAAAAGTAACAAGTTACAGGGAGAATTACAAGATAGATAAATTACTCCTTGGCTACAATACAAGGAATGGCTAACCTTGGGTAGGTTCGTTTCAGTCCTTCGGACATTGGACTCTTTCAGACTTCAGATAGTGCCAACACATTTCGCCATGTTAAGGCCGCTGGTCCAAACTAGCAATTAGGTATAGGTAGATGACTTGGATTCAATCTTATATAATTGCTAGCCCTGCACCTGCCAAACAGGTGAGTCAAGTTGGAAAGTAGGTATCCCAAAGGAGAATACTGCCGCATGCCGGGAAACTATTCTAGGACACGTGGTGTACCCGCGTGCCAATTCTATTCAGCCCTCGAGGCGTGATTGATTAACAAATATCCATACATCCACACTTTTCCATAATACTTCCATGCATATGTAACATACATGGCAATGGCAACTATCTAACCAATTTCACAAGGATACAGGGTTATTTTAGGGCACAATTTTCCCAGTTAATATTTTACACCTGACTGTCCTAAAAGAGAAAGCTCAAAAAAAAACATCTCCTGCAGAAACGAGATGTCTTACTTATCTCAAATTATCAATAATAATAAGTAATAAAACAACAACCAGGTATCATCATGATCATTACTTGGAAATATTATAAAAATTGCTAATTTTATTAATTTCTTGATTACTTTGTTTTTGTTACAATACTTTGCGAAAATATATGCAAGATCTTCGATATAAAGAAAGCTTTCGACAATGTTTGCACAATGGTTTAGGGTGAGTTGTACCATTTAACTATAACGATAACCAAACCAAAACCGGCCGCCTATTGGTCAATTCGACGATTTGACAACTGTTAACGGTTTTGTTATGGTTATAAGTTAAATGGTGCAACTCACCCTTAGTATCTTCGATCAAGCTAGTATTTAAGCTACTTTAACTCAGTGTACCAAATCATTTTGTACTTATCTTGCGAGACTTCGTCGAATCGTACCGCTATCGAATTGAAGGAGCGCTTTCATCGCCCCATCTCAAATAAGCAGGAGTCCCTCAGGGCTCTGTGCTATTCTCTCTAGTGTTCAAGCTGTTTATCAGCAAGATTTTAAAAGCTAAAAAGACCAATTGACTCTTTTCGCTGATGACACGGCCATTCGTATTCCTATCAATGGAGACAATTTTTTATTTGGGTCTTCTTCTCAAGGCTGCACCTGAAAACCTTTCCACCTCTCCTTCATTTTACCATGTATGGCAAGAAGATCCCTTGGAACAAGGAACAGTGCCGTAAATAGGGCGGTGCCTGCGGTGGCCCGGCATTTTTTTATTAATTTCATACTACATACAACTATTCTAGGAATATAATAAGTAAGAAGTGAAGTTTTTAATGGTTTGTTGGAATTTTGTAATCGGAGGCGAAGGCAGAAGCGATGAAAAACGAAATGAATTTGAAGGCACGGTTGGCGCAGTGGTTGAGAAATTCGCTGCTGCGCTGTGTCGCGGGTACAATTTCTTCACGGAACAAATATTTAGTAGGTATGGCCTACAGAGTGTTTTTCCGAGTCTAGGTGTCTTGTTTATCTGAGATTTCATGTTTGTAAAAACACCCACGATACTAATTCCTAGAGTGGAGCAGTTAAAAAAAAAAGACGGGTTGCACTCCGGGAGTGCCGGCAGAAGTGAAAACTTGATTATTAACGTTGAGCATGTTTGATATTTTGGAATGGTTAGGGAATAATTTTGCACCAATTGCTTTATCAGTATAAAAGTACTATCATTTATGTGGTAGAATACAATATTCATTTATTGCGCTATCGTACACAAACATGACAATTTATATTACATTAAAAATTTAACACTTTAAAACTATTACAATTATTTTACATTAAAAAGTTTATCTCTCCGAAAAATCAACTTTCATCCATCTTACGCTTTTTCGATCAGGTCACGTGTCCTGACGCGAGTTTAAGATTTTATACCCATTACAGAAAAAGTGCTCAACGCCGCTAAAGAAGTTTTCACTTCAAAAACAACTTGGTTTAATTAAAAACTTGGTTAACTCATTGAATGCCGTAATTAGAGACACATTAGAAAGACAATTGCTTATGTCGAACTGTGTAACTTAAGACATTCGAAAGGTTAAATACTTCCTTTATATGTAGTGCTAACTCGTAACATGCCAAATACGAATCAAAACGACAAGTGAAAGAGTAGTCGACGGAAGGTAAGGGGGGAAGAAAGTACCCTGCGTGATTAGTTTAGGACTAAACTTGTTTGTACCTCCAATGCATGTTTCAATTCATTCAATTTCATAGGACAGGCCTGTTGGTCTAGTCTCTATAGGTTAATGGCCCTGACTGCTATAACGGAGGTCGTGGGTTCGATCCCCCCCCCCCCCCCTCAAAGTTTGGGGCTAACAAAACATTAAGCATATACCCGTGCCAGTCTCTTAGGACCACTTACAAGCGCTTTCTAGTTTTTTGTCAGTTGTAACAGGCAGAGGTAATGTCAGCTATAATAAAATCACAAGGATTTCAGTAAAAGTCTGACATGCCCTCGCACTCCGCCCTAGGTGTAAGAAGTCATTGGATGATTTTCCACCTTAAAAAAAGTGCAGGAGTTACCATATAATAAAAATTAATAGATTGCATCTTTCAAACATCTTTTATTCAACATAATTTAATTACCTATATTAATATGTATAGACAAGAAATTCATAACAAAATACATTTTATTATCTTCTTATGAATTGTAAGTTTATCTAATAAGTAAACTAACTTACAAAGATAGTTGTGAAACATATAAAGCTTAACAAATAAAAATAATTAGTAGATAGCTTTTTTTGTAGGTATCATAATTTTGTGATATGTACTTAATTCATTAAAAAAAGTCTGAGAACAAAAATATTCTATTCCTTATTTATGAATTATTTTTAGTAGAAATTCTAAAATATTACTTTCAGTGTTGCACACACAATGGATATTTGATAGGTACATGGTTTGTTAACTTGCCCGCAGATTGTTTTCAAAACTTGATTGGAGTTGACTAATATACAAATCTAATACATTATTATCACATTTTCTTAATTCTAAAATGTCAAGAAAAGCATCACTTTTGAACTTATTCCTCATATTCACACAACTTTGGTACTTAGCAACCAAAACATCATGCTTTTGGCTCGTCATACAAAAGTTATAAAAGATTTTTTGCTCGATGTTATAATTTTTGTTGATGCCATTTTTGAAATATCTGTAGAATAGTTGTTGTTCGTAGTTGCACATATTTTCTACTTCAGTCCATTGTGATTTAGTCAATCCAAACAGGAGACCAATTTGAGGACCTTTGACTGCACATGTTACTTGTCCTGATCTATCACTTATTCTTAAAGTAGCACTTGACGTTACTTTTCCTTTATAGTTACTGATCTTGACCGACTCCAGATAATATTCTGTCAGCAATCCCCATCCCCTTGAGTGAAGTTTAATTCGTCGTGCCTCCGTAAGTTTCAAGCAAGCAACAGAGTGGTTAAGACTATTGTCAACTTGTTTCTGATTCATGGGCTGCTATGGATGTATCATCTAATGGAACTGGTGGTTCAGTAGAAGTTGGTAGGTACTTACTCAGTTCACTTTCAGGGAACTGCAATAATTCGTATTTCTGCTCACACCACTTTATTCAGTAAACCTGGTTATTTAGCTTGCATGGCCAGAAGATCTTTGTATTCAATTGAATACAAATGCATTTAAAAAAAATTCAAATCCGAACGAATTTTCTGAAGTTTACACATCAAATTATGACACGGACACGGCACACACATCATGCATGACATTACGCGGCCAGTATTTTGTCAACGTCACTGTCACTGTCAACGTTTGATTACTTTTTTAAAATTAATTTCTTGACCATGGATATTTTCAGTCTGAATTATAAAGATTTCATCTAAAGAATACGTCATTAGTAGTTTTCTTGCCATTAGAATACGGATGTACACATTTAGCACAATCTAGCATTTTCATACTAGTATTTGGCAGCATATTTGCTGCATTAAGTCAATCTACCCGATAAACTTTGCTGAGGTAGTCAACACAACACTATGATTTCTTCGTGTTTTAAGAAGAATATATACCTACAACAAGTCGCAGTTGTCATCTGTATCCGTCTGCCGCGTTCCATAATTTGTTTCCAGTTTTAGTCGATATCGCGTCATGTAATAAGAAGGGTCAGACTGTCTTACTCGAAATGAAAAGTAAGAAGAGTCTAAATATCGTGTGCTTACTAACGCATAGTGTAATAGGTCCTGTCTCGATGCAGTGTAATGTGGTGTTTACATGTGGGCCCAGTCGTGGCCAATCGCCATTGTGTTAAAGGGATTTCCCCGCACAATGGTTACACAATGGGGATTGGTCAGACGCGGGTCAGACTGTCTTACTCGGAATGAAAAATAAAACGAGTTGAAATATCGTTGATCGTGTGTTTAATTATGCGAGTGTAATAGGCCCCTAACTGACAAGTGACACTGACTTTCAGTGTTGCTAACATAGCACTTTCTGTGCTAGATTTGGCACTACTACTTTTCACAAGGCCAGCACTGAAATCGAACATACAGCACCTAGCACTCAATCTAGCACTATTTAATAGTCAAGCGAAATTTTCAAATTCTAATAAAACGCACACACACATAGCATGCGTGCAGTGTAACAAACACATTCGTATTACTGACACATAGATTTATTATCTGTGGAATTACACAGTTTATGACTTTTTGGTTATTTTGCAAATTGATTCATAGTGGATATTTAGAAATCCTCGTCTGGCGACGCTAGCTCGCTCAGTAGCTGGAGGCAGGAGCGTGTGAGACCGGATAGTGGTGTGATTAGTGTGGTGCGAGGCTGGCGAGGCACTGGCCAGGATATTCTTCTACAAGCTTGTTTTTTTTTTGTTTGCTTGTAAATATGTATGATTAAAAATAATAATTTTAACAGTTTTTATGTAACAAAAAACCCGGCCAAGAGCGTGTCGGGCCACGCTCACTAATGAGTTTAAAAAAATGCTTGCTTTTACGATTAAACTACAAACTTAGTCCAGAAATTATTTTGTACAACCTTTTTGTCTTTTTTGTACAAAAACTGTTCTTTCCATCAAGTTCAAAAAAAAAAATCCTAGAAAGTCCTTATAAAGTTCTACTTTTCAGAATTTTTTCATATTTTCTAAACTTATGGTTCAAAAGTTAGAGAGGGACACACACATTGTTTTTTGTTTGTTTTTTTTACGATTATTTCCGAAATTATTGACATTATCAAAAAATGATTTTAGTAAACCCTTATTCGTTTTTAAATACCTATGCAACAATATATCACACGTTAGGATTGAAATTTAATTCATTAAACCCCAAGCGAACGCCGGCGTTTGCGCACCCATTGCCTTTCTATTGTGTCTGTAATTCTCACGATTGAAAGGTTAAAAAAAAATCACTTCCTACTTTACACATAGGGGGGCTACCCTAATAAAACATTTTTTTCCAATTTTTATTTTACCACTTTGTCGGCGTTTGAAATACATTTTGGTACCAAATTTCAGCTTTCTAGTGCTAACGGTCACACAGACAGACGGACAGCAGACATGGCGAAACTATAAGGGTTCCTAGTTGACTACGGAACCCTAAAAAGGTAATTCATATAAAAAAATATTTTTTCATGTTATTTTATTGCACTATTTTTGGAAATCCATAGCAATCTAGCACTATTTGAGAAGATTTTTAGCACTCACTGGTGGTATAGGGTTGGCAACACTGCTGACATTCATATTTTGACATTTGGAGGTTATTTTGGACGTGTTGTGGTCATATTGTTTTTTCCAGCTTATATAATTTATATACGCTCTGCATCATTCTATTTTAGGAGATTTCACACAATCAGAATCAATGAGAATAGGTTGGATTCATTCTTTAGTTAACAAATGGCCCGGGAAAAATATCTTTGGGATGTATAGGTTTCTGCCCATGTTTTTTGTACTTGGAGCCGCTTTGGAGTTTTCTATGATCAACTGGAAAGTTGGAGAAGTAAACTTTTACAGTTCTTTTAAGAGGAGGCAAGCTCACGATTTAGTTGAAGAGAAGATAAAGAAATACGCAGCAGCATAAGATGCCAGCCGGAGTGACTTGGGGTCAATACATAGCTTTTTCTGCAGCAGCTATGCTGTCTATGTTTGCAGGATCGCAAATAGTGCATCAATACTACAAGCCTTTAAAAGATTTGAATGAATACATTAACAGAGAACTGAGGAGTCTACCAGATAGTGTACAAGTAAAAATTAGACAAGAACTGCAAGATGAAGGTGTGTTAAATAAAAGTGAGAATAAATAGTAGTGTCCTTGTCGTATGGTTATAATCAATGTGTAAATAAAATTGTTATTATATAGAGAGAAGTAAGTCCTTTTTTATTTTTTTCCCCATATACTTTTTTAATTAGGAAGGAAAGCAATGTATTTGTAATAAATTTGCCTGTTGGTTTAGTGGTTAGTGCCCCTGACTGCTATGTGGTTGTGGGAGGTTGTGTGATCAGCACGAGTATTTGTTCTGTCTGGGTGTAATTTTATCTCTAACATATAGTTAAAAGTATGTTTATCAGTTGTCTAGGTACCCATAGCACAAGCTCTGCTTAGTTTGGAACTAGATGATGTTGTGGAACATTATTATTATAATTGAGAATCAATCCTATGATCACAGTGGAAGGCAGGCATTAAAATTTAATTGAAGAAAAGTGGTCTTTTTGTGGTTTTGATTGTTTGTTGGAATGTAGCAAAGGATGCTCTTTTATTTGACGTGGGAAACCATGTAATGACTACACCCTTTTAGAGTAGAGTGAGAAGATATATTAGACTTTTAACTAATTAAAACCCAACTAGGGTACTTCTTTTTATGGTGGGAAAATATCATGCATTGACATCCTGCGCTCTTGGGCGGAGCGGGAGATAGTGTCTAGTGTCAGACTCTTACTGACTAAAAGACCCACCCCGTTCCTTCTAGCCTTCATACCGGGGCTCGAGCGCCCTTTCGGATAACCCTGGCTCCAGTAGGCTTCGACCCGGCTGGGTCCCTGCGGTTGCTGATAACTCCTTGAGGCGCGCGGGAACAGCGCGCGCCGTCGACGACTTGGGCTTGGTCCGGACAGTTACCGGACGGCCGTACAGTGAGCTACCCATTGCTCACTGTCCACAAGCCCGCACTACAGTGGCCGGAAATCGGGATCAGAATCCCGGCGGCGGCTGCGGCGGCGATAACGCAGTTGCCTGATGCGTTCGGCCTCCTCCTTTGCGAGCATTACTGCTTCGCAGAAGTCGGCGGCCGCCTGCCACTCCTCACTCCGGACCATGGCCTCAATCAAGGCCCGGCGCGAGAGGTCTCCGCCGCCGATCGCCCCCACGAGGGCACGGCAATGCTCCGCCCAAGCAGGGCACACCTCGAGTGTGTGCTCCACCGTGTCCTCCGGGCGTTCTGCACAGTGGCGTCACCCGAGCGTCACTTCCGCAGGAATCCGGTGCAGGAAACTAGGAGTTGCGTCATGCGGAAGGTAAGGACGCCGTGAGGTCTTTCCAGCCACGCCTCAAAGAGGGGACTTACCGCCATGATTGTGGCGTGCCCAGCACTGGGTTGCGATAGTCGTTGACGCCATTAACTAAGGTACTTCATTTGCCCTTTGCATTCTAGGGCCATGGTAAGGGTAACCCTTCAAATGTTCTTAAATAGCAATGGGTTTTGTAAGCTGCCTGGCCTGGCTTTGTATCTTGTAGCAAGTCCAATAGATCCTCATTTGTGTAAAATGTTACTGGATAATGACCATACCATCAAAATTACAAAACCATTTCACAAAATAAATTTAATTCATTAATTCATTAAACCCCAAGCGAACGCCGGCGTTCGCGCACCTATTGTCTTTCAATTGTGTCTGTCATTATCAAGATTGAAAGGTTAAACCCAAGCAAACACCGGTATTCGCTCTCTCTTTGTCTTTCTATTGTGTCTCTAATTACTGTTATTGAAAGGTTAAAACCCTATACAAAAGTAAAAAACATCATTATTTGTAAAATGTATTATAGCTAGCTATAAATTTTGGCTCCACTCTTATATTAATATTTACAATAGGTAGGTACATTAATTTTAACAATAAACTTTATATTCAATAAATTATCTTAAATTTTTATAACTACAATAAAATAGGCACTTACAAGTCATTTTTTTTTTTAATAGAAATTAGATTAACAACTTAGTTTTCTTACCAACAAAATATTATACATAATTATGTAGTTACTAACAACATATACTTTGTTACAAACCAAATACTAAACCTTAATATTAATGAAATCATCTTGGTCTCATTTTATTGAGTATTGTAAATTGTTACTTACATAATGTGCTACTTTTATCACATTAGGTACTTACTAATTATTTGATATACCTACTACCTACTACAAGTAGGTGCATCATGTAGCTTGACTACTGTATTCTTGATTCCATCCCATCCCCAACAATATTATACTTGTAACTCTGAATCTTAAAATTAGATAAAACACATTTCTGAACATCTCTTTTTACAGTTAGTTTTGTATGGCGTATAAATATACTATACATCCAAAGCATCAAATGCAGTCTTTTAAAATGTAAAATATTGTACAACAATAGGTCATCTGGCCGAATTTGATATAGTTCGCCGAATCCAATCGACATGCGAGCTAATGGAGTCGTATATGCGAGGTCTCCCCAATCCTATTTTCGTACAGGCAATGCGCCAACCGCTTACTCCTTCCAATGACCATTGCTTAGTTTTATCGTTGAAGCACATCATTGAACTGCCCGCATATTCTTCCTCCTGTGAAAAATAAGTAAGGTGTTATTATAATGACTTAGCACACAAGTAACTCTCGATTTTCTTTTCTCTAACTAGATACTTACGTCGCAGTCATCCTGGTCATATAAAGGTTCAGCGCATATTCCATTGACTGTGGCAATGCTCACATTCTCGCATGTATTCATGGGACTGGTCACCACGTGGACTCGTTGCAGTTGATCTTTATTTCTAGTCCATCCGAGGGTGTTGCAAACATTTCGAGTCGCTTGTTCTGCGCCGTTTTCAGGCAGACATATAGGCCTCACGAAGTCTGTCATCTCTACTGGTTCCTCGAGTCTTACTAGCGCGAGCATACTGCCCTCTACTGGGGAACGGACCATGCCGACTATTCGCCTTTCCTGTTGCCATGGAGTCGTACTTTGTATACGTACTGTGCCAAATCTGGCTGTCCATTCGGCTTTTGGCTGTCCCTGTGAAAAAATGGTAAACATTTCATTAGATTTTGCCTTGTTGGTAAGTGAAAGTCCAAGAATTGTGGCAAAAAGAGGGCTTCTTACTCGTTTGTATAATCAGTCACTTAAGACAATATGTAGGTACTTACTTGGAAGCAGGAGGCAGTAGTTATAAGCCAGGATGGGTGTATGAGCGCGGCGTCGCAAGCGTGCACGTGTGTGCGCAGCAGCGCGGCGTGCCACGGCCAGTCGCCCGGTCGCGCCGAGCGTGGCAAGCCTTCCACGCCAGCTGCAGCACTACCGCCACGCGCAGACATCACGCCACATTCTGTGTCGAGACGAGATGATAAATTAATATTTTCTTTGGTCATGTTAACGTAGTTCGACAGCAATAGCGAATTTAGTGGGTAATATAATAGGAAGGTAACTACTAGCTGACCGTTCGTGATCAACTAAACTAAACATTTAAGAGCCCTACCTACTTACTATAAAAGGAAATTAAGAATAAAGGCAATTTGTAAAGGGTTCTGTTGCTCTAAAACCTTTAAAACATTGGCAAAAAAACGTATAGGTAAATATGAGTAGGCAATAGCATCAATGACAACTCACCTAAATGATCACAAATGACTCGTATAACTTTTCGCTCGGGACATTCACTTTTAAGGAATGATATTTCTGCGGCAAAGGGGTCCACTATTTCTACATATTGTGGTTTCTCTTTCTTTTTATCAGTCTTTTCCTCCTGGTCCACATCTTCTTCGGCATCTGGAACTACTTCTGCGCTAAATGAAGCTCTGGAATTGAAAGGATTTCTCACGTTACCTAATAATACAGAGCACATAGATTCAGTAGGCAAGTACCTACCTAGTTATATAATATAGGTACCTTTTTCGTTACATCAAGGTCTTCAAGTTGAGTTAGAATCTATAGATATGAATATTAAACACCTACGCTTAGATCTCTAGAGACGAAAGAAATAACAATACACATACATACAGTCATTGTGTTTTTACTACTTCTAATTACAATAGTCTGTAGGTATGAATATAGACAAATACTTATTAATTGAGTACGTATCTACAACATAGATACTACTGTAATGGTCGTGTAGTTTTTTTTTTGTGTTATACACACTCAACAGTGCATGAATGAATTGGAATTTATATTAGGACCTATGGTACTACCTACACAATATACTTACTTAATGTTTTATTTTTGTCGATTGTACTTTCTCATCCTATGCACATTAGAAATAGGTATACATAATAGCTTAGACATGATAATTTTTTTTTTAAGGTTGGAAATTATCTAATCACTTCTTCTCTAGGGTGGGGCGAGAGGGTGTGTCAGACTACTGCTGACTAAAACCACACCTATGATCCTTAAGTTGCCTTTTGCGTTTTAGGATCACAAATATCCCTTTCATACTTTTTCCCAAGACCCTAGTAGGCATGTTGAAATCTCTTTGAGGCGCGCGTGGAACACTATAACGCGTCGTCGACGACTCGGACTCAATCCTTAAAGGATAAATGGACGGCGATCTACCCATTACTCGTTGTTTGCGAGCTCGCGCCTACGATGGCTGGGGATTGCTCTGCGATTCTCGACGCCCGGGGCGTCCTCTGTCACGGCGGCTGGGGCGTGAGGTCATACATAATAGGTAGGTCTTCATAAGTTGTCGCGTTGAGACAGTAGATAGTTGACCTAGAACTTCGTGTAGTCGTACTGAGTCGAACCTACCCATATAACGACTTTATGTAGATAGCAAGACTCCTGTAGGTAGATACTACTACCACTTATCTTCTAGCGTCTAGAAAGGGTCTATAAAACATCAAAATACGATAAAGTAAGTGCATATACTAACTTGAAGGTGAGCGCTTTACAGAGCGAGGCAGCGACACTGGTGAGCGCTCGCTTGTCGTGCTCGTAGGGCGCGGCGCAGACCTTGCCGTCGCGCCCGCCCTCCGCCCACACCGCGTACCCGCTGCGGCTGCGGATGGCACCCAGGGTCGACTCGCTGTTTTCTCGTCGCCAGGATGACAGGGACCGAGCAATCCAAACTGTGTTCAAAATCATTCTTAGTCGTGGCGAAGAATTGATGAGCGACTAGTGGCTGGGTATCTGCTTTAATTGCAAGGCAAAACTTTATTTGTTCATAAAATAATTGTTTTTGTTATAAATATGCATCAGTCATCAGACCTAACCTGGCCTACTAACGATAGTGTTTTGTAATACATGATTTGTTCCTAACATTGTGCAATATCTATCTAATGGTTTTGGTAGCTTTGCTGTGCCCGACAGGGTCCATATTGGTCTTATCTATATTTTTATACCATCTATATTATGTACATATGGAATGCAATAAAGTATTGAGTATTGAGTTGTTATGGTTTATCATAATAGGCCCAAAAATAGTGCCTTGTGGAACTCCAATTTTTTATCCCGAATGAGTGTAGTGTGTGGTGTTTTTTGTCCCGAATTATAAGAACAAAATTTGGGTCAAAAATATTTCTATCATGGTTTTATTATTTTATATGAAGGTCCATCTATAGTGCCAGAATTCCATCAGATTTATTAACAAGACACAAGATATAATTTGGATACCACTTTCGATTTGACATATTCGGTAAACACTTTAAAACAGCTTACGGCATCCAGCTTCGTCGCTACCATCAGGACAGTCGGGAGTGCCGTCACATCGCAGATGAGCGGGCAGGCAGCGCGTGTGTAACGCACAGCGCAAGCCTCCCGCGCCTGCAGCAGAGCAGTGCGCGCAGCTGCGCTCGTCTTCTGCTGCCGCGCAATCAGGGATGCCATCGCACTCTCTACGAGATAGGGCGAGCCTTTGTAGCCCGTTAGAGCAGCCTGTAGGTAGATGGAATATAAAATCATTAGTACATTAAGTACATTATTTCTGGAACAAGATAAAATGGAGTTAAATATCCTACCAATGTAAATGGAGGCAGTAAATGCAGTAGCATTTAACGATAGTTTTACAGTATATTGATTTGCTTAGTTTTGAAATAACGTCAGGAAACATTTATGTTAATTATGGCTCGTTGTGTAGTATTGACAATCACAACCCTCAGAAAATTGTGAGTTGGATCTGTCTTTTTAAATTCATAAAATTGCAAATACCTGGTTCAGGAGTACAGGAACCCGTGCCGAAGTAGTCAGGGAATCTTGCGCAATCGAAGTGAGGGCGCAGTCGGTCAGGCAGACGCGCGCCACACCCAGCATGGAAAGCTCTGCAGTAGGCGCGACAAGGCTTCACCAGGCGGTCCCCTGAACATTGCGGCTGAAGCATTTGGCACACGAAATCCTGCAAGATTGATACAAGGAAGGGAATATCATGATCGTGATCGGTGTGGCTCTCTAGAATCAAAAATTACCCACGGTAAAATTTGTACCATTGTATTCTAAAAGTACATTTGCGGGCTTATATGCCTCCGGGTACCTAAATATGGAGTCAGCCACTAAACTTAATCTTAGGTACCTACGCAAACAGATCTCTTAGCTTTGGTCTTTAACCACAAGGTTATCAAGATAATTCCTAAATACCTATAACTTCTGGATAATCAGACAGAATTTTTTAACAAGCCTTATAATTCAATTGTAATCAATAGGTTACAGTTTCAAATCATTCGTTTTATTTCATGCACTGTTGCGATAACAAATCTGAATTTTATTGGTATTGCCATAGCGATCGAACAGTTGCATTGATATGAAGTTCTCGTCCAAGGGGCCCGATGAAAATGCTATTTTCAAGAGGTCAAATCTTTGGGATCGAGCCGAATCTGTATATAATAACAGGAGAAATTGCATCAGGCATATCAACGCACAACCCGTCTCAGTAAAACTACTGGAGGAGTGTGAAATTTTTCACAAGGTTTCTTTTTGTGACTTAGGCTACTAAGAAAGGATTTTTCAAAAATCATGATAAGATTTTATGCAGTTGAAGCAGCTAGTAGAAGCTAGTTTTCTTATATAACCTGTGCAAGATGTGAACATTCAGCATCCAGGAGTTCTCTGAAAGCTACGAGGTCCCTCATTAGCGCATCTTTCGACGAGTGCCCCACGAGGTTGGGGTACGAGGTGCTGTTGTAAGGCAGATGTGAGCACAACGACAGCGTGACGGGAGAGCACTCCCGGACTTCCTCCACGGCGTCTGCGGAAACTGCTTCCGTGGTTGGCGTCTCTATGGGTGTTGTCTCTGTTTCCTTCAGCTCTAGTGATGATATTACTGAGCTTTCCTGTAATAAACACAAATGTAGATATTTACTATACGTATTGTAGTTGTAGGTTTATACTGAACTATAAATGTATAGAGACTTAATAATAATAATAATGAGTTTATTTAATTTTAGTTTACATTTTTGCTACATATTTCTAGGCTATATTGTTGAAAGAAAAAAGAATTAGACCTCTGTAGCCGAACTAGGCAAGGGCCTGTATTTCGGTTATCAGCGCCAATCCCCCTAAGTAATAAAAAACCGGCCAAGTGCGAGTCGGACTCGCCCATGGAGGGTTCCGTAATAACAAGTAACATAATATAAAAGTTCTTGTAGTTCGTTGTAACTTTGATCGATGTTTTAATAATAGTGTATTTTTTTAGATTTATGACGTATTAAAAAAAACCACTTACTAGATCTCGTTCAAACCAATTTTCGTCGGTAGTTTATATGGTAATATACATCATATATTTTTTTTAGTTTTATCATTCTCTTATTTTAGAAGTTAAAGGGGGGGGGGGGGGGCATTTTACCACTTTGGAAGTGTCTCTCGCGTAAACTATTCAATTTAGAAAAAAAATATATTAGAAACCTCAATATCATTTTTGAAGACCTATCCATAGATACCCCACACGTATAGGATTGATGAAAAAAAAATTTCGAGTTTCAGTTCTAAGTATGAGGACCTTCAAAATTTATTGCTCTTTTTCTATTTTTGTGTGAAAATCTTAAAGCGGTTCACAGAATACATCTACTTACTAAGTTTCAACAGTATAACTCTTATAGTTTCAGAAAAAAGTGGCTGTGACATACGGACGGACAGACAGACAGACATGAAGAATCTATAAGGGTTCCGTTTTTGCCATTTGGCTACGGAACCCTAAAAATCAATACTATTTGAGCCATCAAGTAGAATTAAATTAAGACAAGATAAAAATTAAAACAAAAATACAGTTAATTAAAAAAAAAACCCAAAAAAGTAAAATAAAATAAATAAATAAGTACAAAATTATCAAACCATTAGAATACCATTAGAATTACAGAAAAATAGACTAAATTATTAATCTAAAAAAATAACAAATATAATTTTTTTTTACACTATCTGCTCGATAATGTCGTTTTATACGTCATACAAACCTCACTTAAAGCATGTCATTATATCCCTAGGGAGATAATGCAGTATGGCCGATCCCTAGGGAACAATGAGTTTTGAATTTGGAGCATCAAGAATCGTCAACATTGTGAATTAAAATATAGGCGCATCGAACAAGTTGACTCGAAATTCAAACCAAAGAGTATGTAATCACTATGATTTAAACTGGCCACTAACAAAAAATAGAAAATATAATTGGCCACTAACAAAAAATAGATAGTCTGTATAATAAGTCAACCGACTTGAGAATTTTGTATAATATTTAATCAAATATTCGGTAATTTTTATAAGTTTCTTCTGTTAGTAAACAATGATCTCTATCTCTTAATCAACCTTGATTATTGAACTCGTGTTGACTACATCAGATTTCATTAAATCCTAATAATTACCCAAGTCGTTTAACTTATTAGACAGACTCTACTGACGACACGGGAGCATTATAGAAAATTGAAACTAGAATCTTGGAGGAGCGAATTTTGTTTGTTTGATGAACTTGTAAATAATAATAATACTTATATTTCTCTAATTTATGATTTAGTCGACCAAATTGTCTTTTAATTATCTCACAGATGGTGTAAAAAGTAGAGTATGCAACACGGGGATACAGCTGTCTTTGTCTTGGGCGGCTTAAATTCCTCACTTCACTCAGGTTTCTTTATTAACTCCCTCGCAATGCTCGGGAGTTAATTTTATAAATCCCTCACTATCGTTCGGGATTAAATCAGCAACCTTCGTTTCGTTCGGAATTCAACATTCCGCCCGCGACTTAAAGACACTGCTTTATCCCCTAGTCACATAAACTACTGTTACGTCCGTGGGTAATCAAATGCCGATTTACTGACAGACAACTTTATTCACCACAAACAATAACAAATTAGTCCAGTCAACAATAAAATCCGAATCGCAATTAACACTAGAGTACCGTTACACTATCGCTTGGTCGTTAAGTAAAATCACTTCAAGTACTAGGGTAGTTCGCTCTTGATCGCAGTCGAAATCACCACTCACTCGCTTCCGGCCGGGGGCCCGTATTTATATGCGGAGCCAAGAAAATTCTAGATACCGACGTCCCCGGATCTATCCAGAATTCCAGAACAATTGAATCGCTTCTCGAAGTCATAAATCATTTTTATTTCTCGTAATAATAAGAGTCACGTTCATGCGAATTTCGACTCTATTGTTAACGTCGGAGAGTACAATTTCCCTTATCCGTTAGATATATGCCTACTACTACTTGTAGGTATGTTGTGGATGTTTCGAGATTTTTCCAAGTCTGTCTAAGCACAACTACTCTAGACCTTTCGAACAGCAATGCGTTTTAATTGTTACGTGCCATTCGTTATTTTCTCGGAGATATGGCGTGTTCACGTTTAGTGGCGTAACACTACTATTTTTTTCAACTTAGTTCGGAAGTGTTAGAGTAGCTTTACTTGTCCGTAGATATATTGTACCTCTATAAATCACTGTTCAATTGGCCAATTCAGAATACTTTCTCTTTCACTATATTTTTTGGGTTTTATTGTTCCTTGTAGGACAATACCACAGCATCAATATCTACGTCATTCACTAAATACCAACCCAAGTAACATACAATTTAACTCAATTGGCTAGGTACTGAGGGAATCGGTGTTGAAGCCAGGCAGTAGCAAGTAAAATATTTTTCAATAGGTACACTTACCTACTCGAAAACTGGCTCTTATCGCACTAGGATTAGGTTCAACAGTCATGCTATGACTGTCTATCACCCTCGTGATTTTTTTTTAATTTATCACATGAAGGATTTTTTCATTCCTATTTTCGTCACGGTCAACGGTGATAATCTTTCTTTTTAAAGCAAAGAGGTGAGAGATTGGTAAGGTTTAAATTGTGCTTATGTTTAACTTACCACCAGATATAGTAACATATAAAAGACAAAAATAGTAAATGATCACCAAAATTAAACCTACTGTAAAATTATAACCAGTTTTAACATCTCGCTATCCTCTTTAAGCAAAATGAATCCAAATAAAGCATCGGCAGAACCCCATGGTTACGGAGATATCAGTAGTTAAAATTTTGAGGTTAGGTTAACTACCTGCCAAGCAGCAGCTCGACGGAGCCCCGATATGGGTGCTCCTACTTCTGGGTGGTTTAAAAAAAAATAACCTCGAAGAAGGTGACGGGGTCTGTGTTTGCTCGCTTCGCTCGCTCACTACGACCCCGCCACCTTCTTCTAACCTAAATCAAAACTAAAATGTATGGCAACTTTGGAAATTTTTCTATAGTGCAAAATAAACAAAAATGCATCGTAATTTTCGGAGAAAGTATTTCTCCGTAAGTGTATTGAAAAACGTCGTTAGATACACGCGCAAATTTGTCACTGCAGACCTCAGCTGCATAACACACTCACCTACGGCTCGTGCGAATTCAGCCTCGGACTTATATCAAAATGTATTATTCGCCAATTCCGATACCCGCGGATCAGCTAAAGCACGCTGAGTGACAAAACACTTTCAGATACTTTGTTAAATCGTTTTATTCGTAAAATCAAGATGTCCTTGTGAGCCATTTTCTCAAGCTTTTCTAGACTACCGGGTTAAACTCACTATTGATGATACGATTGATAGATGTCTTGTCAATAAAGAAAAAAGATACTACCTGACTAAATTACATCGAATTGATGACGAAACAATCCTTTCAGAAGGCAGGTCTGTGCTCTCAAAACCTTGACGGTTGAAAATAGTTGCTAAGTTTTTTCCATTCTATTTTATTTTAGCATTTGATATTGATATCTAGATAAACGATCTGTTATCTATATATATATAGAGAAAATTTATACGCATGTGGCATGTGCGTGTGTATTTTTCGTTTCTACTTCACGTTTAAACGGCTTTGTATGAAATTTAGCACACGGGTAGACAAAGGATAGTTTTTAACCCAAGACTATGTCCACTTTGGACAATTTTCTACTTACAGACAACGGACGCCGCTGAAAGAAGTAGTTTCACTACCTATATTTGTGATTTAGCTACAGATTTTTTTTATTTAATGTCTTGTCTTTGTGAAGCCTTGCACATCCATAATCGTTAAACTACATATGCCTGCTTATTTATAAAACTCATTTTGACGATTCTATACCAACCTACGACTTATTTCAATTAGAATGGGAGGTTGAGGCTATAAGACGAAAGGAAGTTGTATGAAACGTATCTTCAAAGGCTCCGGTGTTTATAATTTAATTGCCTTTCGATTGATCGATCTGCGAGGTTACACTGCGCTTACCGAGGTCACTTCGCGGCTAGGTGACATTTATACAAACATCGACACAGCTCTGCACTTACTTCAGAAGACATTTTTAACTGTAGGTGTGCTGTGGGTCACGGTGGTTAAGTCTCCTTATGTCATCAACACAGACATTCTAGCTACCGCATACCTGCCTAATCAAGGCTTTCAATCTCACAAAAATACCTTTAATAAAGTTCATTGTTCCTCGCAAACAATATACAAACGAATCAGATAGTTATGTTAATTCGGCGGGGTGACTGCCCCAGTGCAATGCAATTTCAAGAGCAAAATAAAAGAGTAAACTTTAGTTAACATTCGCATGAAACAATAGAAGGTAAATCTGCCTAAAATGAATCCAAAAACTGCGTAATAGAGCTATTAGCATCATGTGTGAATAAAAACTTGCAATTTGATTGCATTTTGTTTACCTAATATGCCAAAACAGGATTTGGTAATCAAAAAATATCTGCAGCAAAGAAAAAGGAGAATATGAATTTACAAATAAAGATCATCTAACCGTAAAGACTGCAATGTTTCACAATGACTTGTTTGCCTTGCTATTTAGCGCTGAAATCTAGCTCGCCATGAGGAATTTGAAGAGAAATGATGCTCACATAATTATCTCATAAATAATGTTCAACGAAATGCTTAACGAACGAAAAGCGACGTATTTACATCGACGGTTTTCGTTTGAATTAACTTAAGATCGTGGAAAGGGGTTCGTTTGAGTTGGCGGTTACGTGTCGAAAGGGATTCAACCAACGAACTGGAAAGACGAACACGTGTAAATGTAAAACAATAAGAGGAGAAATTTGTGACCATCTTGCTGATTAAGTCAATATTTGTTTTCATACGGTAAGTACCTACGCAACAAACTTTAACCGTTTACTGAGTAAAAAGAGCGTAAAGATAAGTAATGTTATAAGGTGCTAATTGAACTGCTTACCTCAATATGCAGTGTCTCCGGTAGCGTAGTTATCTTGCTTAGGAACACAGTTGGCATGGCCAGTTCCCGGGCGAGTACGGCTGTAACTTCTGCTGTGCTCACCGCGGTGAAGATCGGCTCGAAAGACACCTCGAAGTGGACGCGAATGCCTTCCGTAGAACTGGAATTTATATTTAGATTTAGTAGTTAGCCTAGTTATCTAATGGGTAGACAACAAAGTCATCGGTGCGAAGCACAACGGTCGGCGACCTGGGCTTATCCGTTGAACTAATACTAAGACATCTTATCTGGACTAACCACGCCCAAGTATGTGCGGAAAAAAAAGTCTCCTATCCTCATTACTATAGCTTAGCTAAATATGGACAAAGCGTTTCATAATAATGTCACCATCATTAGCTTCAGTTTTCTCTCGCGTTACATGTCCCCCTTGCTATTCTTTGCCTTTTGTTTTGATTGTCTCAAGAGTTGAGATAATGTCTTTAGAGAGTTGTGAGAAGCTAGTCACGTCGTCTCATCTCTGCCGAACTTCTGAATTGAGTTTGTGCCAAAGTTTGCAAGCACTTCCAGGACATCTTACTCCGAGTTCGCTGTTTGCTTCAGGGATCTAGATATTCTAGATGGCATTTTCTATCTCATTGGGTTAATTGCCTGCCTCATTAAAGTAGTTAAATATAATTATGTATTTAGGTATTTTAATAAGTTAAGCTTTAGCTATTTATTCTATTTGAGGCTTCACAAGGTTTTTGTTTACGGTTGTTATGTTAATGTTAACGCTTAAATATTCATTGCGTAACAGTTACGGTCAGTAAATAACAATTATGCTAGAAAAGCATTAACAAGAGCAACAGAGGTGGAATTCACGTAAGATATAATAAAAAATAAAAAAGATCTGGGACAACTATTGGCACAGCAAATCTGTTTTTAGTACTTCCGCCAGCTAAATCTTAGTGGGAATGAGATTTTTTTATATGCCAACTTATTTGAATAACATTTCAACAGCTTTAAGTTCTCAGGGATGTTCCATCAAAGCAAAGTTGCTTTAAAGTTTATGAAATCGTTTTTACAATTAACAATTTAACCAAGTTATTGTTACTACACTTCATATGATTCACGTTTATGATTGAAGCCATTAGTTTCTTACAATAGGATGTGCCTATTGTAAACAGAAACTAATAAAACTAGGCTATCTTCCGTCCATCTAATCCGGGAAAGTGGTCAGGATTTCCAGTAGTGAAAGTATTCACGGCTGCCATTGTAACAGTACAATTTTCGATTTGAATTCAGCTCGCAAAAAGAAAGGGCCGGAACATAAAATATCGGGAACAACCTTCAATGTGGATTACCTACATAGTAAGTACAGACAACGTGCGCTGCATAGAAAGTACTTAAGAACTTAAGACTAAAAAGCTCTGAAACAAAGCACGTATACAACTTTCTTGTGTCAAATAGGTACATACATAGCAATGTAGCGCTATGAAATCGTATGACACTTTATAAATAAGGATCGACGACGTTTTAAAGTACATAAAAGTAAAAGTTGTTTTATATAAAAATGGTCTCGATTTCTACAACATCTAACCTACCTATAGTGAAACTGTATATGACTAGGTATAAAAACTAAATTCCTATGTCGAGTCGAGTTGTGTGTCTAGTCAATGCTACCGTTAAAAATAAATGGACACAAAAACCAATAAGGTCAGTCCAAATACTTAAATGAATACGATGTTGACCAGTCTATAGCTGAGAATTTTTAATTACCTTAATCAAAATATACCTAGATAATAATCATGAAGTGACTGGCTGTCAACTGATTGTATAACGAGCACCATCATAACTTCATAAGGCACAACTTGAAATTGTAGCGTTTTACTAAAACATGGCATGCGCACGCTCGATTACAGACCCCGGAGATTTCGAGAAAGTGTACTTTCTCCAACCATCGGTAAAGACATTACTAGTCAGCGCCCATTAACATAATATTAATTTACATGTTAATAAAAACTGAATGATATTTTAGTTTGGTTAACGAAGTAGGTGTTCTTAGCCTGATAGGATTTTGTGTTTGACCGTGATTCTTGTTGGCACTGAACAGGTTTTGTAGAAATGTTTTTGTAGTTAAAAAGCAGATTTAAAGAGGTCACAACTCGTGAGTTTGTCACTGCTAATGTCTACTATGGTCATTGATTATTCAGGACAGCTTTGTGGCTTGAACTCATTAATGTGTCAGTAAAATTAGCCTTTAAAATAATTCGTTTCTTACAACAAGAAATCTCGGATGTAAGATAACAATTAATCAACGTTGCGTTTCATCGAAGCGAGGCTGCAATTAAAAGCTGACTAATTGTGATGCGTGTATCGTTTGTTAATCATTAAATTGCATTGTTATTTCCTGCCATTTCGCTTTCATTAACCTTTTCTTTTAGTTACGACTTTTGTTTTGTGTGATGTTTGTTATATTTAGCTTGACTTCGGACTTTCTGCCAAACAATACTTTCCCAGTTACTGTGTTTATTATTTTTTAGAGAGGACTCTACGTTTATTATAACGGTAGACTTATTTCTTGTGACTGTAGATATTTCCCTCAATACATAAATTTAAAATTGTATCTATTATAGTTATATAAGTCTGATAAATTGCTTTCATGCTTGCTTCCACCATTTTTATGGGTAAGAATATTTTTTTTCAGTCATCGATCATTTAATGCCGGAACCAAGTTGTGAGACGTGCGTGACTTTACAAACGGCACACAATACTAATCTTACCTGTCCAAAGCTAGTATGTCGGCAGAGACAAAACAGGATTTCAATTCCGAGTTTAAATATAGATTGAATAGCGCCTGCTGCAATTCATTTTCACGTGTCCGGTTGGCTCTGGAGTCAAGGTCGTTGCCCTTGTCGCCCTCTCCCTCGGCTCCCCACGAGGTAACGACGAACGAGCCCCGGAACGTTTGCCGGTTCAGGGGATCTCCGAACAGGTACATGTCTGTAAATACAACATTATGGCTTAGAAAACTGGAATCCGATTTATAACGGTTTGTGGTGACTAATAGCGTGTTTTTATAGGTATATAAGCAGGTATATCACACTAATATTATTAAGGCGAAAGTTTGTGTATGTTTTTTCTTCTTCACACTTTTTGGATGAAATTTGGCACATGGGTAGACCATGTCCTGGAATAGTACAAAGGATTTTTAATTCCGAAAGTACCTACCTATTATGTTTCCTTGGGACCATTTTCCACTTTCACCTGGGCGAAGCCGCTGACAGCAGTTAGTCTTTTTTTATTTGGCAGTACAATTACCGGCACGGATATTGAGCGCTGGCTTCAAGTTCCGCAGAAGTCAAATATTCAGTGATTGGCTCGCCGCGACATCGTGTCATAGAAGTTACTTGTGATTCGTTCCCTGTGTTGCTGCATATCTAACAACGACGACGATTGGCTCGCCAATGTATGGAATGCGCAAAGCGAACCCCACTCTGACGCAGAGCGCTCAAGATCCGTTTCGGTAATTGTAGGTATAATGTTGAATCGATTACGGTATCTCTATGTATAGGCAACCAAGTGTTTGGATAACACTCGTGTGTGTTTTCGTTCTTTCGTGCCAAATACTTGTGTTTTCTCCAATTAGTATTTTCTGTAAGCCGTAGTGATTCATTCGAGCATTTGGCAGTAATACGAACTTAATAGGTCAACTGAGAGAAACACGCCAAGAAATTTTGTGTAAAATGGTGAACAAGTGTTTGGAGAGCCTGCCCAATCTCTTGAAACAAGGTACTTTTATACTGGAGAACTATTCTGGAAAGACTGGGGTATTGACAATTTTGTTCACAGAAGGTGAAGTGTAAAACAAAAAAAAAATGGATTTATTTGACATAACGTAAAAGAAACAAGAATAAAATACTGTGCGGCTGTGCCAAAATAGGTCCAGTTTAGCATAGGTATATGCCAGACACCCTTGAATATATTAAGCCTTTGTGCGATATAGCGATATGTATGACGTGTTTTATAGGCTATTTATAAACCCATGTCATTCCTAAGAACAGCTATAATGAGATTCACGACTGACGACACCACATGTCTGGCATGACGGAGGCAAAGGAAATAGGTTGGTAGCCTATTCGTTCAGAAGTAAACAACCGTGAAAGATTGACGATAACGTGATACGGACATATGATTATATAAATTCAATAACACCTATTGAAACCGATATACCTAACTAAGTTTTGGAGTAACATTCACAAGTCACGAAACTCGCGGAAGTACAATCTCTTTTCTTTATCGATCACTCTCAGATTTTAATTGAGGTGATCAAGTTATATTTTCGTGAGTTTCAGTCAATATAACATAGGCTTTTGTTGATGTGGTTGAAGCACATGAGGTTTCCTACTAACTTTCAAATCGATTGTGTTACGCCAACTGAGTCTAATTAGAAGCAAATTAGATATTTAGGCCTTCAAGATAATGATCATTTAATATGCCAGTATTGTTAATAACATGAGCCAGTTATAAGGAGTGCACTTGTCTCCGCGGCGGGCTGCGCACGCGCAAGGCCACACAGCTTACTGGCCTTTGAACGCCGGTGACGGGCAAATGTCGCTCAGTTTACGCCTCTACTCGAACTATGAATACCCCTGTTTACTAACAAAAGAATCTTAATCAGATGAGAGAATTATTGCTCGACCGAATAGTGAAATAGAATTACGACACAGTAAGTTACTTGCGGCGAGTCTATTTGGTACTGATTGATATCAATTGGATTGTAATAATATCTGTAATGAATGAATATTATTTTTGCTCCATTTAAAAATATGTATTACGAAACTTTGGTTTCCGCATGTTTTATACTGAACTTATGGTTAACCGACAGCATGAGTGGTAAATAGGTTCTACCTAAGCTCGCCATAGCCCTCGGCTACACTTCATCTAGCTCCTAAGATGTTTTGCAATACAGTCCTTTAGGTCAGACGTTGAGTAATGTTACCATTTAAGGTTGTAACTTAAAATTGCTCGGAATGTCTGACAAAATTGCTGCAACATTCGCTTAAATTCATCCATGGCCAATTTATATATTTTTGAGACTGCACAACTGCAGCAGGTGTTTTGTGTTGCTTCGTGAATAATAACGTGTGTAGGAACCCCATCTTTTCGCCCACCATTTTACATTGAATCGGTATGCAAAGTGCACATTGCGCGTGCCTTTGGAAACCATGCTAGCAAAAACTTGAGCTCTCTAACATAAATGTTTACCTAGATTGCAACAGCTAGCACTTGCTGGCAGAGAATGTTTGTTGATCAATAGAGGAATTTTATCTTGAGATAGCTCAAAAATAACTTTATAAATAGCAAATGGTAAACTGCAGAAAACATTGGAGTTTGGGGTTTAATTACAGAGCAATGTGTTCTATGCCTTTATATGACACTAATGTTACTCATGGAGTCATGGCCGACTATTCGCTGGTGGCGGGCTTTTTAAATAACACAATGTGTCATTCTGACTCAATCTATGTCATACATTCGTTCGACGCAACCAATGAGGATCGCAGGACTGCCTCAGCTCGCGTGGTGGAAACTTAATATCCCTGCTAATCATAGAGCTCATTGACACAATAATAATACGTACGTCCGAGGTAGACTGCCACTGCAGCCAGCAGCAGTAAAACGAGCAGTGACGCGAGCGCCGCGCAGCAGCCGCGGCAGGGTCGGCTCAGCTTACGGCGTGTGAACCTGATGTCACTGCTCACTGACATCGTCGACTCCGGCGCACGGTGACGCACACATCGCTGATTGCCGTTACGGGTCCAGCCGTATTCCAGCTAAGAAAACAAAAAAGAAAAAAACATTTATCAAAAATAGGCGTTACAGTCAAAGAGTTTTCAAATAAAACGGTGAAGGAAGTAAAATTAAATGATATTTTCGTTACTCATACTCTAAAAGTAGCTCTGAAGTTGCCTGAGGAGTGGGTTGAAAGTAATACTTTTCGTCCCTAGGGAGAATCGCTTTCAACTGAGAGCTATCAAATTATTAAAAAAAAACTAGTTAGAAATATCTTCACATTTCTATTGAACCATGACTCAAATTTCTTTACAGCCAATCAATTATAGCGCGATGTAAAATTGAAATAATTATTAATTAAAGATTTTTTTTTTTCATTACTCATACTCGGAAAGTAGATCTGAAATTGTCTGAAGAGCGGGTTGAAAGTAATACTTTTCAGCTTCAGGGAGAACATCTTTCAACTGACAGCTGTCAAATTATTAAAAATAAAACTAGTTCCATTTTCACATTTCTCTATTATTATGATATAGGCCCATGTCCCAACTTTCTAAAACGCCACACAAAAACAGTGCAATGTATCTTCAAAAGAAAAAATATAAAAAAAGGATTATTATATTATACTAGTATTTACCCGCGGCTTCGCTTGCGTGAAAAAATTTGCCTATGTCCGTCTCCAGGGTCCCAACTATCTCTGTACCAAAATTCATCAAAATCGGGTTTGCCATTTAGGCGTGAAGACGTAACAAACAAACAAACTCACTTTCGCTTTTATAATATTAGTAAGGATTTTATTAAGTGGCTTTGTTATAAAATTTCTTTAAAATAACATAGGTTTGGGTAAAATATTCACCATTTTTTTCAATGATAATAAAGAAAAAATAATGGCCGAATAGCTGGCCAGACACAGAAAAAAAGAAAACAAAATAGGCGGGAAAGTGAAAATCCGATCTTTATTTGTTTTTTCGAGTTGTAAAGTTTTTTATTATTTTTTACTAAATCAACGTTTAAAAGAGAAGGATGAGTTCATCAGAATCAGATAGGGATTTTATGCCAGATTCTTCTGAGAAGAAGCTAAAGCAAAAGTGAAATAATCAAGACTCAAAAGAATTATACCTAAAATCGTACGACGACATTTGACGATGACTAAGGTATTTATTTTTGATACGTAATGAAAAGCACAGTGTTTACCTCGGGTTAAAGACTTATTTAGTCCCTCGGACGCCAAACTCCTTCTCGGGGCTAAATAAGTTACGTTCACCCTTAAGTTTACAATGTACTATTTTATCGCATGCCTTTTTATTTTAAAGTCAACAGAGGGTAAGTACAATAAACTGCAAACTCCAGGAAATTCAAACTTCGTGTGAAAGCGTGATATAACGACAACTCAAGATAATTACAACGGCCACTGTAGTAACACATAATGTGTATAATTAACCCTACTAGCGGAATGTCTCACTACATACCTTATGTACTGCGTAGAAGCATAAAAGAACAATTTAACGCCTTGTGTAATTTGTCGCTTACGTTACCCTCTATCTTATCACGGAAGAATTCCTGAAACGTATAACTCTAAATACAATTAAATTCCATTGCAACGACCATAACAAATTAGCAAGGTTTGAGCCAATACTTCACCGGAGATTTCGAGCAATATCGTTAGTGTAAATTCAGCGTTGAACGTTGGCATTCATTTGGCACAATAGGTTTCAACTTGAAGATTGAATGATACGCTCCATCACCTTTTGTGATCTACATAATGTCGAAGCACGTAAGTAGGTACTGAAGTAATTCTTTTTCAAACAAATTACGTCAACAATCTTGTACAACACTGATAGCTAGAAAACGCGAAACATAAAAAAATATACATACAGTCGAACAAAAACCTCTTCTTTTTTTTAAATCGGTCAGAAATAAAATTAAATCCTAATTTATTCCATAAACAGATATTTATTGCGGACATTGTTCAATAAGAAAGTTCGCAACGGAAGCATTGACAGACTGCCATACAAATGACTGCTCAAGCTTGACATAATTGCTCCCCATTTCCTGATAATTAATAAATAATTACAAACACTGATTATTTTGCGGACTGTTACGGTAGATACGTTGATTGTGATATAACTTCATATGTGCTGGAGTGTCTGTTATAACACAATACACGGGACTTCCTACATCTTTAATCAATTCATAATAATAACATAACTCCTACATAACGTAAAATTAACTTAGTAAGCATATGAACGAAGACCAATATAAGATAAAATGTCACCAATATCAGAGTAATTAATTACAGTTTTCTTAACAAAAATTATGTTCTAAATCTAAAATAAAATCAGAGTTCTTGACTTTGAATTTATTAATATTATTTATATTCTATTATCGAGGCAAATAAAAGTAATTTTCTGACCTACTTATTAATTTGGGCGTAGCCAATTTCCGCTACGAGTGCTACGACATACGTAGCGTACCTGGCGTAGCGGTTACGGTCTATGTTGACTACGAAGAACTTTTAAGGACTAATCTAAATTTTTGGCCGATTTATTTTTATAAGATTTTTGTTCGTATCACTTGTATATTTTTGTATTTACAAGTAATGAAGTGTAGGTCATAAATATTAATGATTAAATTAGATTTTGTTTATATTTACAGATTGGGAGACGATTAGTATTTAAACGACCAGGAGAACAGTCAAGCGCGTTTTGAAGTAAAGGTGCCATTCGGAACAGGATCAATACTGGTATGGGATGTCTTCAGAGAGTCGTACGGAGTTAGATAACGGTTTTCGAACTGCTCTCTAATAGTGAGACTTTTAAATAATGCCAGTTGAAAAACTAGTGATACGAGCTCGTGGAGGATTTACAAAGTTTTATTTTTTAACTTGTGATGTTTAATGTCAAACCTTACGAAGCAATTTTAAAATTTACTACTACTTTACTGATTGAGCTGAAATGGAGACTTGCTCAGTTGGAATGATAATACTTACATACTTAATTATGTCGTCATTCTAAATCCAAAATGGCGGATTCCTGGAGATGACGGACTAGTAAAGATTTTATATATCCTACGGATCGGGTTAGTTATTTTTTTATGCATCCCCGTGATACGGGTATCAAATTAAAGAGGCTTTATTAAAAAGGTTTTTATCATTATCTTGTTATTTTAAATAAACAGCTATATGTATTTTTTGTCATAAGTGAAGTGTTTTTTTATAACTGTATAGTATTTCATTTAAATGAACGGTTTCACACAAGGCCTACTAAAATAAACCGTTTTTAATAAAGTCGCGCAGTCCCACTCCCACTGTAGCTACAATAAGTAAGTAAGAGATAAATAACAGTTATGGCATTTACGAGTATTCGTAACTAATAGGCATGTAGGTAATTATTTTGTTATGATTGTGGTATGGTCAAATAGTGTGTTACACGCAAATTATTGTGTTTATTGCACGTACTTACTTATCGCCATGTCGAAGTTGGCAAGTTTGTCTACCACGGTAACTGCATTCGTATGAATAAATTATAAGTAGGTAGCTATTGATTGAAATAGCAAGATATTGTTCGCATAGAATAATTTCGTTTGTAAACGCTTCCGGCATTGGACTACAATCAGTTCGAATTAAAATCAATTTTCATAGCTATTGGTGATTTTGTATTCCAAATCGTGATAGTCACCTTTTTTTAAAGATAATTATGTTCAATTTATCATTAAGCTACAAAACAATTATATGGAAATCTTCACAAGGATTAGATGAGACTCACACGAGAACAACCTTCAACCTTGTTCCTACGCATGATACGTTCACTATTCAGACAAGTCATAACACATTAGTAAATATCACCAACGGTAAATTACTTAATTTATGTTACATACCTAACGTAAGCAAACTGTACTTACTAACATTATAATTAATTTTTACTTGAATTAAGAATCTGTTTCGTAATAATAACGTAGATTACTAGCGATGTTGTCTCATGTAATGTCGTAAGGTACATTACTATTTCTCCGTAGTCTCGAGCGCTCGAGCTCTAGATTTCCAACAGCGAGAAAATAGTTCAGTTCGGTTGCGTCAATGGAATATGCTGCGGTTTAACATTCGAACTTTAAAATGCCATTTCAGATTCAATTACTTACCCCATTGTGTTTATGTTTGTTGTAAAGGTTACTAGACAACGTCTATTTACAATTAACATTCGAGTTATTAGTTCAAGTTATCATAGGCGTGGTTCTACTGTAGAACAACACCTATAGTAGCTCTACGGCACAACGGCGTAAACTTACATCTGTAAATTATTTTAAAAGGTAACTTTTCTTTAAATTATTTAGTTATTAATTCAATCATCTTGCCTGATTGCCCTCAAAGTTTGACCTTAACGCAATACCGTGAATTCTGTGATTGACTCTATTTGAGCGTGCAGCAAAAAACATGGAAACTGTCGTATTCAATTACTGCAACTGAAAACTTCGAATATTAAGTAAATTCCAACTGTAAAATATGTCCCCGAAGAATGTTTGAATGTCGAGTAAATAAACTGTACTGGAAGTTTGATGTCACAAGACACTCTAAAATTTTGTTTCTATGAAAATGATCACAAGATTTCAGGGTAAATAAGGCTTAGTTATGCGGGCCCATTTAGCGACCACAAAAGCGTGACAAGCCTGACATACAACTGGCATTTGGACACAAACGTGCACAACAAAGAGAATATTTGGAAGCATTTCGAGCGAACAGTTCCTTCTCTCAGGCAGTAGTACTAGCAAGGTCAGCTGAGCGAATGAGGAAAGCTTTGCGTGATGAAACTTTAAATAACCAACATTAGGAATTATTGTTGTATCAACTATATAGTGAAGCAGTTTCTAATCGACTTCCATAAGAGAGAGTTTGTATTGGGTTAAGCGATATCTTCGACAAATTTTAATCGATTTTAATGATTTTTTTTTTTGTTTAAAAGAGTTTTGTTTCAAACGGACCACCGTTTAGATCTAATGAAGAACTTCAGAGATCTATGTATCTTTTTAAATATATTATGTTAGAAATATTCCGGGTGTATTACAGTCGCGTGTAAGTTAACAACATTTCATAACATAACATCACGCCAATAATACGCTTTGAAGGGGTACCTAAGCAGATGTGTAAAGTTCACCTTATTTTACCAATAAATGTTCAATTTCCATGTTATTGGGATTCCCAATTCGCGGATAACTTTTTTGTTTATGGACCGATCCGATGTTTATCCGATGGATTAACAATCCCATTACTTACATTTCATTTGTCAATCTTAATGCTGTAAATTGAGTAATTATGGATGTATTTCCTATAGTGCCAATCCAATAGGTGACTTACCACAGAACTTGCACACTATTTAGTTTTACCACAACTAAAAAGAGATAAATAAAAATGTTTTTTATAACCCTTTTAAAAATAGCAAACTAACTTTTAGTTTAGAAATCGGTGTTCCTAGTATTGTTTTTAACATCGAATTCCTAAAATAAACTTTGTAATGAGCAATTTATTAGCTCCTTTGTGTTCCTACACTGTTGTCACTAATTTAAGTTTGACGCATGTATTTTCGTGGGAGACGATAGTGTAAAAACCGGTAATTAAGTATTTGTATTGTAAGTATCTATTAACCTACACTTCAGTTACCTGTAGGAATATTTTCTTGTAATTATCCATAGTTTCAAAAGTAGAGAACAGAACATGCTGTGCTACTGTATGTGCTGATCTATTGTAAGTTCTGCGAAGTTTACGTACTATCTATTGAGGTACGTGTTACATAGTGCGTTTATTTTGGTTTTAAATTTGTCTTTATAAGTCAAGAACGTGGTTATTTTAAGCCTGTCAGCGGCTTCGCCCTAGTGGAAGTAGAAAATATACATATACCTACAGTCTATGTCACTCAGTGTTAGAATAGTATTTCATAGCTGAAATAATTTTTAAAATGGATCCTGTAGTGTTTGAGTTCGTAAGCATCAAAGAGTATGTAAAGCTAACGCTTTGGTATAAATATTTGGTATATATAGTACAACAACTTGATATAACCTGGCTAAAAATATAATATGTTTTCATGATACTCTTTGATCATTTTTTGGTCGCTGTTCCGCTCGTGCGGCCTTCATTAAAAGCTGCAAGTAATATTCGCACCCCCACGGGTTCATGCATACCTATATCTAAGTATATGTAGGTATTATGTATGCTAACGAAACGTACGGTCTGTTTAATTGACTGCACCTAATTTTTAAAAGCAAAGTCATAGTTGTATAATTAGGTAAGAATTATTTAGGTACCTACTAGATAGGTGGATAAAAGTTAATGAATTATTATTTATTTTATTTATTATTGTGCTTTTGGGTAGGTGTGTAATGTTGACCGGTCTACACTGTACCTACCCACTCTTATATCTATTAATATTGTAATAGGTATGAAAATATTATAAAATCAAACTTTTTCTTTTAAAGATTCACCATGACGTTTCTCGTCGGTTCTTCTCCATAGGAAACGATCAATTGAAACCGTGCACTAGCTCCTGATATTCTATAAGTGCCCATATGTGAAACAAAATTATTTGAATTAAATTGTAGGTAATAAATAACTGCTATTTCTTCTATTTTACAATGAGGTAAGCACGCCCTATGGTCTGGCAAACCTCAGCGCACTCTAAAACTATTATTATTTAGAATTGTTGCAGTTGACTAATGCACAATAGCAAATGGTCATAAAAACCATATAAACAACACAACTAGCGGACCACCCTGTCTTCGCACGGGTATAAGAAATCTTTGAAATTCTCAGCTTTTCTCTACACTAATAGGTATGCATGTATTATACACTTAAACTTTCCTCATGAATCACTTTGTCTATTGGTAAAAACGGAATTTTTTGAGCGAGAGAAAAAAAATTGAGTTTATCGCGTTCATTAGTGGGGGACTTTTTTTATTACAATTATGGATTAAATTGGGAATGAACAACTTACCAAGTGCCTAACTAACTATCTAACAACCAAAGAAGACATTAATATATCATTAATTCACTACATCTGCGTCTCATATGAGACAAAACAGGATTACATCCGAAAATAAACTGCTGCAATAATGGAACAAAAATAAAAAATAGGTTCAAGGAAATTACTTTTCTTTTTAAGCCTTAAAAGTTAAAAAAAAAATGTTATTCAGAAGCTTGATATTTAATCAAGATTTCTATACTTAGTTATTTTTTGACTTTTTTAAATTTATAAGTAGGTATATGTATAGGCACATTCATACTATTAATAGATTAAAAAAAGGTGATGAAACATTTATACTGCCGATAGACAGTGAGCAACAAACTGATAACAAACTACAGAACAACTTCATCACTAGACTCATTGTTAAAAGAGTGGCAATCGAACAAATTATGAGCGTTCGCGTTCACTGTAATTTGGTATCACTATCAACTTCCTGTGTATAATCGAGTTGCTATTGGTCAGCGTAAAAAATTAACATCTAAAAGATTTTTTTGGTAAATCTTCGATTTTTTGTCAAAAATATGTGTAAACAATTTCCTGTACAGATAAATAGGAGAAAACTGCTTGTTTTGATATAACATTATGTTTTGAAAGGTCAATAGTTACGGAGAAAACTTAGATAGTCCTGCATCGCGCAAGTGAAGTTTTCCTGCGCTGTTACTTATATACGTCCCATGATAGTTGACCATTGGTCTTCCTCTGGGGTCGCTTCATTGACTGACCCGCCTAGCCGTGGCCTACCTGATATGGGTTGACCTGGTTGGCCTCGGACGTCTTTCTATATCAATACCAATCTCTTGATAAAGGAAGATCACACACAACATCATCCTCTCTCTGGGTATAGTTAAACATCCGAGGCGCTTCTCGGTCACCTGCTTGGCGGGGGCTGTAGAGCGGCTGGTTGGGGGCTAATTAGCCCGCAGTGGCGCAGGCGGAGGGCTAGCTTCACCACGAGTGACCACTCCGAGTGCGACACCGCGCTTGGAAGATGAAGACCCCCAGGGGAGACAACCGCTGAAGAACAGCAGCGTACAAAAAATGTTCAAGTCCAAAACCAAACAAATAATCAAACACACCACAAACCAACCTTTTGTTTTTCTAAGAAGAAAAAGATTTTTGCAAATAAAATCTTCAGTCTCAGTCTGGTCTTAATTAATCTATAACACAGCATCAGACCTGTTTCCCCAGCACTAAAGTAAGCTTTAATAAGTTAAGGTGTGCAATAAAGATGTATAATAATAATAATAATGACGAACAACTACCGGAGACATATTATGAAGGATGGGACGGTTGACGTGTGTCGGGCATGTCATCGTCCGGGTGAGTCCATCAGACATTATTATCTCTGGTTGTTCTCGTCTGGCTAACGGCGAGTATTTGCACAGGCATAACCAAGTAGCCAGGATTCTTCACCAGCAACTTGCTTTCAAATACAACCTAGTGGACTCTGAGGTACCGTACTACAGGTATGTGCCCGACCCAGTTCTTGAAAATGACCATCGGGGTTACCATGACGTTCAAAGTAATATTGTTTTAATCTTGTTTCGGTGTGGGTAAGAGATGGCGCTAGACAACCTGTATAGCTCTGTCTCTTACGCACACTAAAACAAGATTAAAACAATCTTACTTTAAACGTCATGGTCTAGGTCCATGTCACGTTGTACTGGGATCGGTCTATCATTACTGACCGGACTATTGTAGCCAATAAGCCGGACATAGTGGTGATAGACCGATTAGCGCGCCGTGCAATGATAGTCGATGTCACCATCCCACATGACGAGAACCTCGTGAAAGCTGAAAAAGAAAAACAAATAAAATATCTTGACTTAGCACACGAGGTTGTCGACATGTGGAATGTGGACTCGGCTGTCATTGTGCCGATTGTTGTGACCGCTAATGGCCTTATAGCCAAAAGCGTCGACGACCATCTGTCGAAGCTATCGTTGCACGGGTGGATCAAGGGCCTGATACAGAAGGCAGTACTACTCCTTGATACGGCTCGCATTGTGAGGAGGTTCCTGTCTCTGCAGCCCTAACCACCGGTAGCTTGGACCCTGCTCCCGACACCGGTGGATAACTACATTTTTATATTTTTAAATGTTTTTTTTTTCTTTTGTATAATTTCGTTAAAAAATATTTAAAAATGTAATTTTATATGTAAAAAAAAATTGAATAAAGAGAATAATAATAATAAAGTAAACTACCCTTTTTTTTTAGTTGGGAACATCATCTAATGACATCTAGCGCAAGGGCTTGTCAGACTTTTACTGACTAAAAACCACTCCTGATCCTTCTTTGGCTGATAACTCCTCGAGGGGAACACTACGCGCCGCGCCTACTGGGGCTAGAAATCGGGATCGGAATCCCCGGCTGGGGTGCGAAGGCCATTGCCTCGTGCATGCTGCCGCCTCCTTTTTTAGCATTAATGCTTCGCAGAAGAAGGCGAACGCGTGCCACTCCTCCTCGCTGCGGACCATGGCCTGTACCAAGGCCCGACTCGAGAGCTTGCTGCCGCCGAGTGCACCCACGAGAACACGGCCGTTCTCTCCACAGGCGGGGCTCACCTCTACCGTAAAAGTACTCGTCCTTAGTCCCTGTCTAAACAATAGTTTTGCTTATTTTTAGAGTTTTGAATAAATATTAAAAGAATCTGCTTCCGCATATATGACGTTCGTTTAATTCTTTGTTCGCAAACCACCAATTATTTGTCATCTCTGCGAGAAATCCATCTTATATCATCCATCATTCCATCTCCATAAATCTATCCATCCATCCTTCTATTCTCGCCATCGTAAAGAAGTGGTAAGTACCACTCTACTATTTGTTATTTTGTTCCCTTCTGTTGAAGGAGATTGGCTACAGAGCACCAGTATGCTGCGTACAATGCGCGTGCAGCGAGCGGCGGCGGCGTGCACTTGTCGCGACCTACATCCCGCCGCACTCCTCAGCCTCACGTTTTTGCTCGGCGCTGCAACAACAAAGCCGCCTCGGGCGCGCTCGCACACGCCGCAGCCTTTTCGCTGGTTTCTATTAAGATCTCTAACTTTAACAATGCGGACGCCCTCACTTTCGTTCGGTACGTGCTCATTTGCAGATAATGGCGCTTGCGACGACGACCGGTAATTTGGACGTGAACCAGTATCATCCGCGACGACAGGTGACATCTTGTTGACAGAAACCAGACATGTTGTTTTATTTGAATAAAAAATTCGAGATAATTTCGATCCATCGCCATAAACTCAAGTAGATATTAATATATTGCGAATTGATTTTAATTAAAAAGACATGACACACTAAATAATATTATCGATTGCAGTGTTTTGTAAGACATACCTAGATTGTTGTTCCAAAATTTTGACCGTTACCGTCCCGTCTATCGACCTTAGAATGGTTCATCCAACGCAATCCAAAAAAACCGGCCAAGTGCGAGTCGGACTCGCCCATGTAGGGTTCCGTAGCAGCAAGTAACATAATATAAAAGTTCTTGTAATGTGTTGTAACTTTGATCGATGTTTTAATAATAGTGTATTTTTTTCGATTTATGATGCATTAAAAAAAAACTACTCACTAGATTTCGTTCAAACCAATTTTCGTTGGTAGTTTTTATAGTAATGTACATCATATATTTGTTTTTAGTTTTATCATTCTCTTATTTTAGAAGTTAGAGGGGGGGGGGGTCACATTTTACCACTTTGGAAGTGTCTCTCGCGCAAACTATTCAGTTTAGAAAAAAATGATATCAGAAACCTCAGTATGATTTTTGAAGACCTATCCATAGATACCCCACAAGCAGGGGATGGATGAAAAAAAAAAAATTTGAGATTCAGTTCTATGTATGGGGACCCCCAAAATTTATTGCTTTTTTTCTATTTTTGTGTGAAAATCTTAATGCGGTTCACAGAATACATCTACTTACAAAGTTTCAACAGTATAGCTCTTAAAGTTTCGGAAAAAAGCGGCTGTGACATACGGACAGACGGACAGACAGACAGACAGACAGACAAACAGACAGACATGACGAATCTATAAGGGTTCCGTTTTTTGCCATTTGGCTACGGAACCCTAAAAAGGGACCGAAAGAGGCAACGCGAAAAAAGAGAGTGAACACCTCTCTGTTGGCAGTCGGTATCTCAGTCAAATAGATTTTTACAAAACTAGTCAGAGGAAATTCCCTTTTTTTAAACCTTCAATGTTTTTGTAAAAAACAAATTGTCATTCAGAATCATAATTAGGTAAATATTTCTATAGATATTTTTTTTTTACGTTTTTTAATTTATGAGTAAGTAATGTATCTTACATTATGAACGGCCAAAGTTCATGCAAAATAGCAGATTTTCAGAGGTAGTAAAGCCTCTTAGTTTTACATTTATGATTTGATTTTAATAGTAACCCAGATAATAACCACAAGATATCAGTGTTTCCATAACATCTAGAGGAATATGTGTAGATAATAACACCATAATGACGTAAGAGCGTATGAAAGAGAGTATGAAAAATAATGACAATGTATCTTGGATTAGACGCTCTTAACTCAAGCATAGATTAACGGAAATCTGCCTACATACCTAATCGGTTGTTTCTTAAAATCTGGGGCAAGCCCAGTTTTATTGGCTACCTCAAACTTGACAGACAGCTTTAGCGTTAGCGCTACATTCGTAAATTGTGAATAGGTACGAAATAAATTGGCTTTACCCGTAAAGAAAGCAGTAATTGTAACAGAAAGGTGTCGCTGTGAAAGTTGAACAAGTGTTAAATTTTGTCAACTAGGTACTAAGTACTAGAAATACCGGCTGATTATGTTCCGTGATTGTTCACGCTAGAGGTTAATTAATTAATCATCAATTTATATAACAATGGGAGTCATTTCAATCAATTTCATAGACATTTTAAGCTTATTTATTAATTACAGCCATTCTTTTGATGAAGATAATCCTAAATGGTGCATATTTTTTTTTTATGGTGGGAAAAAAACATCCTATGGCATCCCCCGCTCTTAGCCGGAACGGGAGATAGTGTCAGCCTCTTACTGACTAAAAGACCCACCCCGTTCCTTCTAGCCTTCATACCGGGGCTCGAGCTGTCTTTCGAAACTAACCCTGGCCCCAGTAGGCTTCGACCCAGATGGGTTGATGCTGATGACTGCTGTTGCTGACAACTACTTGAGGCGCGCGGGAACAGTGCGTGCCGTCGACGGTTTGGGTATGGTCCGGACAGTTACTGGACGGCCGGACAGCGAGCTACCCATTGCTCACTGTCCGCAAGCCCGCGCCTACGGTGGCCGGAAATCGGGATCAGAATCCCTGCGGCGGCGGCGGCAGCGAGAACGCCGTTGCCCGATGCGGTCGGCCTCCTTCTTGGTAAATGGTGCATATGGATTATGTGTTTAAGTCCTGATAATCTTATTTTACCTCCTAATTGGAATCCATTTTGTTTAAGACTGACTGCATCGACTTTGTTAGTGGTCGCACAGCGCAGCGTCTACCCGTCATCTACGCAGCCTCTAAGGTGTGCCTATGTAATTTCCAAAATCTTCACCTGCTGCAGCGTAGAAGTTGTGTATACGAAGATTGAAGATGCGCGTACGTAGCGTAGAATGGGTGAATATAGGAATACGTTTTTCAACTTTGATGGCAAAATTGTCTTCGGTTTTCGTGAAAATTAGGGACCCAGGAGAGCCCGGGACCCTTATTCTCGCGAAAACCGAGGAGAAGAAACTTTTCCTCAGTTTTCGTTAATATTTCCAAACTCAGGTCCCTAATTTTCACGAAAAGTAAAAGTTTCTAACTAACGGTTTCGCCACTAAAATTGAAAAAAAAAATATATTCACCCTTAAACATGCATCACAAATACACCCATTAAAAATATAGACTTTGCTCGAGTAGACTTAATAACAAGCTCTTTACATAGTAAATTTTATATCTATTTGTGAATAAAGAATATATAGATAGGTACATATCTATATATTTTAACTTTTTTCTCTGTACTGCTGAGGTAATTTTCCGTGCGCGAACTTTGACATTGAAAACTATACAACTCTACTATATATATATGTATATAATACCGCCCGTAGCAGTCGGGTCATAAAATATCTCCGTGGTCATGGCAAATAGGCACGTATACCTTTTGTTACCCTGGTCAAACCAGTCTAAGTCTGTACAAGTATTTTTTCCATTAGGTCCTTTTGTAGACCTAAGAGGAAAGGATTTATCAGAATCACTAGTGTGACATATTTTATAGACGAATATTTTCTTGAATGTAAATATACAATACATATATTGTGTGTCTATGTATGTTAGTTACTGTATCGCGTTCAAATGACCGCACGGCGTGACACAAATGCAAACCATGTCCTGGAATAATAAAAGATAGATAAGTACTTTTTATCCTCGTATTTTTATATCGTAGGAAAAAATGTCTACTTACAAATTAGGGTTACTTATCCTACATAAATAACATGTTGGCTGTTTTATATGAATAAGCAACAACAACAATGAAGTAGGTAATTAAGTACCTATACTATAAGCAGGTATTCGCACATCACTCAGCCTCTTCTATCTATGTACCTATGTGTTCACGAGGTTGTAAGTAACCGAACCGTTGACAGACCGTTTTGAAATTCTACCTGCGAACAACCTGTATATGGATCTATTTTAAACCGAGTGGTAGGTACGCATATCCATGTCCGCCTATTCAAAGCTCACCTAGTTCTCAGTAAGTAACACCCAGTAAGTAGTCTCCGTCTATCTGTGTGCCTACATTTAACATTTCGTAAAAGTGACAGAATTTTTGTTGCGATAAAAAAAGTTAAAGCTATTATTACTAGGTGTTGTGATGAACTTCGTGACAAACGAAACTGCAGAAGGTCGTGAACTTTTAAAATTTGTTCACCTTGCTATTACTAGTTTTTTTTGTAAGTATTTGAATGTCGTAAGGCAATACCTATTTTTAGGTATATGTGTAATTTGAATGATGAATTTCAGTACAAATGATGATCACTATGCCAAGCCATGTGAACACGCCGTACCCAGTTTTAGTAATTTATTTATCTATGTAGTTTGTAAATGCATCTTTTATTTATATACTATTTTATTTGAAAGGTGTTTTTATGAAATTATTAACATACAAATCGCTACTCGATAACGGAAGAAAACGATCGAAGTGGTTTGTAACTTTTGAAAGTTTATTAATTCATTATTGGCTCACCAATTAAAATTTACAAATTATTTATAGATTACTTTTATAAGAGTATCTCATCTGAGTGGGGACTGACCAGTGACAAATTCTAATTTATAGCTTAGACTGTAGCTTAGCGTACTGGGCGCTGCTGGCTTGTGCGGTCAGCCATCACTGGTCGGTGGCCGGCGGCGACCCGGATCACGGATGACATCGCTGCGCCCGCGCCGTTAATATCAACACTGACACACTTCCCTCTCACTCAATTCACAGCATTCGCCAAAAAGTCAGAAAAGGCTTTTAAAGTATAGAAAGATATTCCTAATCTGATTCACTTTCGCAGCGCCTGATATAGTTTCTCGATTTCTAAATCTACGTGACTTTTTATTGTTTCAAATCTATTTTCTAATGCCTTTTTTAATTTTGTAGTGCTAGTATTCCACAGGATATCAGAAGACAATTTATATAGATAGATAGAATTATGGATTAGAATCTGTTGCAAAGTATTCTTAATCTTTTAGGCGCTTGCGTTTCTTTGGTTCGACGAGTGTTTTCGTGTCCTATTCGCCATGGTCGTATATTTGCGACTAGGTTCTTCTTCTCGTTTAGCTCTTCAATCCCCATATGTGACAGAAGAGCTGACGAGATGGAGTATTTGGTCGTGGATGTGCGAGCCCGGCGGAATAAATTCGAGAGTGTGTGTCGGATATATTAGACGGTTAAATATTTAAAAGATTAATAATAAATTCAATAAAATCCTTCTTATGTCAGTATAAGAAGTCCAGTAGGTACTACCATCTGTCCTCTAAAACACTGCTACGTCACCAGGTGTTTCCATTCTCAGATGCTCTAACTTCGCAAAAGTACATACATATCGAAATAGATGTAATTTTTTTTATCGTAATAAAAACCCAATAAAACAAGCCGTAGTAATTATTTAAGATGCAATATAGTCGAGTGTTTTTAGCCTCAGTACCTACATGTTTGCGTTATCCGCACTTTTCATTACCACGCAGAATCTGCATCAGTAGCTTAATTTCTAGATACCGAATTATCGATGCTATCTGTATAAGTCGTTAATCATAGTAGTCACCTATCTGTGCTGATCTATTCAATTATGCGTTTAAACAGCAATGATGCTACATAGGCATTACGTGAGACCAAACCCGTTTGAGTAAAAGATTCGAGGTCATTTGAAATCTTAGATTCACTGCGAGTTTTACCCCCCGAACTGTAATTTACTACAGGTGCATTACCTGTGAACATTCTACATTATAGTTACTGCAATAGCTACCAGTACCTATAGGTATGTTTCGAATAGCCGATGTTCAATCACTTTTCCTACTAAGGCTGCTAAGGAATGGAGTTTGCAACCTTACCGTCTGTGAAACTCGTTTGACCAAGCCTTCGAAGATGATTACCTACGTGTTTTTGCTCGTTTTGAGAGAAAATTTACTCATGCATGAAGCATAGTAGGCATGGTATATTTGATGTATAGCTTAATGCACAATCGAGCACGATGGAAAAGTTATTGATTAGGAAACACTTCACCTGATGGTAAGTGATCACCGTCATTCATATACATCTGCAAAAACCATTGAGTTCTGAGCAATGACTATAATTATAAATATTCTTTAGTTCCGACTATTCTGAGGTACCTATAATAGTAGATATTCTTTATCTTTTTTGTCATCGCAAAAAAGCAGAAATATCTTGTTACTTAGTGACACCACTGCAGCTAAATCCTTTAAAACGTAACACATAAACGTATATGAGCTCTTTCACAAGGAGCTGTATGGTCAATAGGTCCCTACCCTAACTACTAATATGAGCGAAACTGAAATTCATTTAGCATAGAGTTCTTTTCAGCACGAAGAACTTCAAGAACAACAGTCATTAATCGTCACATAAATACTTTTTATCATCATCATCATCATCTTTTTTAGATTAATCTCAGACTTAACTGGTTCTATATTCCTAAGTAACTACATCTGATATAATACGTAGGTTCCTACATAGCAAAACCTGTCCTGGTTTTACAAGGTCTACGTACTCATTAAGTGAAAGACGGTAAATATTATGCTGGGAAGGAAGTGAAAATGCTGAGGCGACAGCTGATCTTTGCATTGAAAATAAACGACATGCAACACCGATTTTAAAAGCCGCGAGTATAAGTAATCCCTAAAGCGTAGCTTAGGTATTTTATAATTAGTACCTACTGCCTGAAAATAACGCATGATAATTACATTGGTTCTACAAGTACGTCTCATCACTGCCAATCAAGTTTTCCAATCAATGCAAATAGTACCTTTAGGTACCTTGTGTCTACGCACTTAGCTGCTTTTTAGTTAGAGGACGGCAGCATAGTGGTTCTAAACCGTAAGCGCGACTGCTGATCGGGGGTTCCTGGGTTTGATTTTCCACCCCAGCAGGTCCTTACTTGTGAAATTTACGTTTTTTAAAACGGGATAGGTACTTTTGCACTGCCATATCTGCAGACTGATTTGGAATATCTTGAAATAAGCTTTAAATTAAAAGTTAGATATTCTTTGTACGAAATTAGTTATGTAGGGGTTGTCTTTGCCGGCGCCAAGAAAATCATAGGTGGCAGGATGATACAGGACACAACGTTTATTCATAGCAATGTAAGTATTATGCAAAGTTTGTAAACAATAATACTTCTACACATAGGTACCTTTTTCCAGGAAGGACAAAGGCCGCTAGCTCAGTCTTCTAGCTAAACCATAAGGAAAATTATTGAGTGCCCCGTAAATGACTATTATCCATTTACGGGGCACGAGTCCAGACTCCGAGAATTTAAGATTCCTGCTGTGTCTATAGCTACTTGAAATTTTAAATTAACAAGCTTAGAAGAATATCTGATACAGGCAATATAATAATTAGCATGAGCATAGCATAATACTTAATAATATTACGCCTGTTTTTTCCGAAAGCTATCAATGCTTGATAGCTTTATTAGATACATCCTCATTCCACCCATTGGTACCAACCAGGCACAATCTCATTTAACCAGATTATCCCGCTACTCATAGACCATTAAATAGAAGCGCTTTCATTTATTATTAATTAATTTACATACAATACTGTTAGTATCTTTGTCAGAGGACCCCATTGTTGAATATAGTTACTGCGTTAATTTATGAGTGTTATTGCGGAATGCGGACACTTCCGATAATACGTTTTGTATTTATAATACAATTAAAGATCAGGCCATAACAAACGCATCTATTATATATTTATCATGTTGAGTATTGCGGTTCCAAATGTAAGTCGGTAGCTTTTCACTGCAATCTTACCCACGATCTTACCAGCGTCCTATTATACTTATTTAATTTTAAAGTGCACGACCTAAGCAATTTTGTTATTACCATTTGTTTTAAAATATTGGATTGTAGCAATAATTAAAAGTTTTGTAAGGCTTCTGTAACTAGAGTAGGTAAGTTTTCAACTAGTTTAGAGAGCAATTTTCTAACATTAGGACCCGAATAAAAGGCTTTTTTGGGCCTTTCTAATCTTGTGCAGTTCAATATTTATTGCAAAAATTGCAGCCAACAAAACGTAGCATCCAAGGCTCAGAAGTATTAAAATTTGGATACAGGTATCATGCATTCTGTTTTTAAAAAGTGAGTCTGTATCAAATGCATTTCACCGTTGCAAAAGACAATAGACATACAAACTTCGCACAATAAGCTCCTGAAGTTATCTGTTGTATCTAATATATAAAGAGAAAGCGCTGATTAAATACAGATAAATGTCACACGAATAATTAAGCCAGATGAAATCTATGATACCATAACAATACCATTGGTCCCACGCGTGTCAATAAAATTAACCGCTGCGACACATGCACGAGATATTAGAAATCATGTTGTGTTACACTCACCTCTGACTCCCATGCGTCTTTCACGGGTCGCGGTTTACTCTCCTTCATGTTCCCAGAGAACGTCATAGCAATGATCCTTTGTCCCGGCTGTTGCACTTTCACACTGTGACCCCTGGCACTGGACTCATGGGCTACGGGCACCACACACTGTATACACGTTTTCTGTATAAGCTTTGTTGTTGAACACTGTCACTTTCTGTTATGTTTTAGCGAGCTCGTCGGTAGCGAGGTAAACATGGCTCGGCGCGGAGTGCGGCTGGTCGCGGAGCGGGCCGGCGCGGACTGAGCGCGCGGTAACGGGCACGCACTACAGTTAACTTTCTCTCAGCCCAGTCGCACGACCATAAGTTAGCGCCATCGAAAGTCGACACCGGCACAGCCTCACGGGTCAAAGCCTTCATTAATATTTCATTAAACCTCCCCAAAACAATAGTTCGCTTCGCTTGGCTACACACTACATTTGTGTTTCCATGTTTTAGTTCTTTGTATGAACAAAATTGTCCATTTTGTTTTGTGTGTTGCTTGAATCACAAAAATAAAAAAAAATAGGGTTAGGTGGGGAAGAAACAAAAACAATTTTGTATAAAACTTAATGTATAATTATGATATTTACAGACTTACTTTATATAAAACAAGTAATTTTATAGCTATCAATATATACTCATTACAACAAATCATTAATAATTTACACGATGTTTAAAATAAAAGCAACAGTATACAGATTACTGAAGATTAGCAATTATAAATCGTAATAGCACAAAAATTTATGAACGATATTATTGGAAATGAGAGATTCCATAATTTACATTATAATAAAATTATATACAGACATAATTTTAAAAGAATGTTTATCGATATAATTGCTTTAAAATCACTACCGCATTACGTGGATAATGTCGCACTTGATATTAGATCTTCATCAATTAGTGTGCTTACAGATTCGCTCTAGTGTAGACGATCGGTAGCATAGAACCAATGTGTAAGCAAACTTATCATTTTCAACCAGCTTGTATGTGTATTCAACGTCACACAAATATAAAAGGGTTTATTAAACACTAGTACATTATTACGAACACCGTAAGTGTAAACATGGAAAAATATTTCAAGTCAACATTTCAGCAGTTGGCCTGCGCTTGTTATCAAAATACTTTGTGAGATATATTAAATAATTAATTACACGAAGAACCTACGCTTCGACGCTTACTAAACGAAACACTTCAGCGTCTGTGATGTTATTTGCATTTAATTAAAAGTTATCTAGGTATAGTTTTATTGTGAACCAACAGACGTGTTTACTCTTGAAAGCCTGACTAATATTTATTTTCTCATAGGAAATCATTGAATAATATAAAATGAATGTAAAAAAAATGTGTAATCATATTTAACACTAGAAATTAAAATAATTATATCACATTTGATTTTATAAAAAATAATATCGCAAGTTATACACCTGTGGAGTGTATCGCCGGGGAAGGCTTATCTTTGTCGATAACTTGGTTTTACACGCATACACAGTGGATGTCACAATATGCACGCTAGTTCAAAGAATTTAGTTGAGCTTTAGATCTTTGGAAAATCTGAATGTCTTATTAAGTTATATTATATATCGATAAACATCTACACGTTACCTTATTAGTTTTAATTGCAAATCTAACAAAATCGTTTAGAAAAATAAGTCGTCATTTTGGCTTCCACTTTATTCTATAATGGAATGGTCTCAAGAATAACCATTATATCAACATTTTTGTAGCTTGTTATAAATTTTGTATAATGTACTGTAATTACTCATTGACTTAACATAACAGAATAATCGCTATATAAAAACATGTGTAATGAAACATTCTTCAGACTGATGCAAAGTTCGTGTTACCAAATTGACTTCAGCACTGCGAACTGACCGCGCCGCCAGCGCTGAGCACTCGGACTCGCGTCCTTCGCTACCAGAACCCGGATGACTTACTCATGAAACACGTCACACGAAATGGCACCTCTACTGAACATCGCTTTAAAAAATATTTTTAAACTGATTCCTATCTATTAGTTACACTAAGAAGAATTAATCTATACAGTAATATAAAAAGTTTTCAACGCTACTTCAAATAATGTCACTCGTCTGCCGAACAAGCCGATAGTTATTGCTCTCTATGTAGTGTCGAGGAGTCGGCCGGGGAAGTCGCGACGTGAAACAATACGTATCGACACGTTATCAAATAATCAGTTTAATCTCAGAAGGCGTATAATAATGTATTTAACAGCTACAGCCTTATAATAGCTTATTGAATCATTAATTAGTGATTTAGTTCGTTCAACGTTTGAGTAGCTTACACTAAGCTAGGCTAGAGCGCCACGATGTAACAACTTGTTCCCGCCGAGGTTGCTCGTCACGCACGATGGACACAATAAAGCCTAACAATTTAACACGCTTTACATTGAGCTCAATATTCAGTGTTATTTTAATAACAACAGTGTTCTATTAGTGCGTTATAATCACTGAGTTCTTCCCTGTACTTAGGAATCTCGTAACTGGACCAGTAGTCTTATTGAATAATCACAAATTAATTGCCTCTGTTCTGGTGGTTAACGTATACTTCGCTATTGTTTCATTTATTAGTAATTATGGAATTATTCACCTATTCAGTAAATTATATTTACTACAAATTCATACATTTTTCTGGAAAACTATGTCTTGATTATTTTAATGATACCAAGTAAACTTTACAAGAATTAGTATTAAGATGTAACTTGGGGAGTGTAATAGGTGGTATATTAGCGGCAGGACACAATTTAGTGTTCAGCTACGATTGAGCAAATAAACACGGCACGTGTGACTGGTAACCATAACGAATAGCACTTATGTCGGCGCGAGTTTCTTCGCAATTTAGAAAACAAAGTTTATTCACATATTTGGAAGCACTTTAAGAACATCAAATGAACATCCCAAAGTAGTTACCTACACCGCAGACACGCGCTTTAATCAAAATGTTTCTAACCAATATAACACCTATAGTCACATCTCAACTAAATGATATAAAATCTATTAAAAAATCCAGTCAGTGATGAGAATTCAAATTATACGTTTTCAAGTTCACAAATTAGAAATGGAAAATAAATTACTGAAAATCTGTGGTAGTATCTCCAAAGTATAAACTCTATATCAAAGAAATGCCGCAACTTGTAAAATTGATTAAGAACGATACATGTTATCGGAAAGTATAAAAAGATCGGTACTTATTATAAAACCTTGCAGTTAGCGCCGCTTTCGGCGAAAAATTGTGTTGTGATTGAGTCTACCTTATAAAATACGACACACAAAGAAAAGATACAATTTGTGACCGTAACATAATACAGTATAAATTTTATGCCAAATAAATAGATAAAAGTTGAAATCTAGCTTAACGACTACGGAGCTAAGAGCTAGCAATATAAGAAAAATCACAAGTTTACAAAAAATACAATATGTCGGATACGTCACACATATCAAAATAATTCACTTGTAAACGTTACATACAATTCACATAGTTTGAAAGCGCATAATCTCCACCACAATAAACAGTATCACTAACCTTTCTCGAAGGTCAATTCAAAGAATGTATAGTTATGCTTAGAATACGTCAACTTAATTATAATAAACGATACCATAATGACAATAATTGTACTCGGCAATAACTACGATACATAGTAGGTAAATTAAAAACAAATTGCACTCTCGGTACGCATGTACAAACGTAACGTCAGACGGCGGTACAACGCAACTTTAGAATATTCAACACTTTACCGATGCGTTCTGGTAAGTTATTGCATACAAATCTTCCAGAAAACGGAAGAAGTCAATATAAATAACATTAAAAATCACAGGTGCGGCCGCGGCCGGCGAGACGCTCCCGCGGCGCCGCGCTCCGGCTCCACCGCACAGCCGTCATGGCCGGTGGAATCTGCGGGGAGGGACACATTCTTACTAAATCATCCTGACAACCGGCTATTTATTTTGGTTTTCCCTTTAAAGCTCAGTCTGAGACAATCTCATTTCATCGAGAGAAGAAATAAAAGCCGAGTGGGGCTAGAGTAATTAATTCTTTTTCAGGTAAAATATGTTTGTATAATATATAAAGGGACATACCTGGTGAGGTGCTTGCTTTCCTCGTGAACGGCCATCTCCGAACTTTTAAATTCGTTGAGCTCGCGTCTAATGGCGGCCTTGTCCCGCGGAGTCAGGCGAGTCCACGGCTTGTCCGCGCGACGGTCGTAGTCATGCGCCTGCACAAACATTAAAATCATTAATAATTGAAAACAGACATACTTTAATATGAGCTCAATAGTTGTTAAAATCGGAAACTTTTAGTCACTGTATTGGTTAAGAGCAGTGCAAGCCCAGTGGTCATTTGCCCCAACTAAGAGCAGTGGTGGTGAGTTCAAATCCAGCAAGGTGCATTACTTTGTGTAATTTATTTCATGACCACTGCTTTCCAAACTGAAGGAAGATATCGTAAGGAAACCGGCATGTCTTAGAACAATAATTCGAAGACATGTGCCGTCCACCAACGGGCCCGTGTGGTGGATATACGGTCCGTTTCCTCTCCAAAAAAGAGAAGGCCTGAGTCCCAACAGTGGGAACATTTAAAGGCTGTTTACGCTTTGCTATTCTATGCTATATTGGCTAACGAGGATCAAACGGGACATTCATCTGCAGAATACTAAATAGCTACGAACAATTATTTTGATGACAGAACTCCCGAAAATATTTTTTTTTTTTTTTTTTTCCACAACTATCACACAACGCCGTCTAGTCCCAAGCTAAGCAGAGCTTGTGTTATGGGTACTAGACAACTGATAAACATACTTATATATTTCTAAATACATACATATTATAGATAAATTACACCCAGACACAGAACAAATGATTATGCTCATCACACAAACATTTGTCCTGGGTGGGAATCGAACCCACGACCTCCGGCATAGCAGTCAGGGTCACCAACCACTAAACCAACAGGCCAGTCAAAGAACCGGAAAACAGTCAGTTATATTCTCTCACGCATGTCTCTATTGAACTCATTATCTCAAATAAAATGGGTTTAACTGAATGATTCTTTTTACGTGCTAAAACCTTTTAATAATATTAATTTATTTCATTAGCAGACAGGAAAGATCTGTTAGGATTTTTTTTCTTTTACGGATTTGTTTTTTTTTTGGTTTGATGATTTTTTGATTCTTCTCTTACTTTTTTCCAATTTTTTTAAATATAATCAACTTGGTATATACCTGCGTGACTTCGATGTAATCACTGAAGCGGATGATCTTCTTCTCCTTCAGTTCCTCGACAGTGGGTCGGAAGCTGAGCTTGCGCAAAAGGTAGCGCTTCTTCTCTTCCTTCTGCTTCTTCTCTTCGGCGGGTGACTGGCCTGTAACGTTACGTCATTTAATATTGTGTGTAATGCCAGTCAGTTTTATTCAAAGTAAATTCAGTAACAGTTGAATGAGTCGCTCAAAAGCCAGTTACAAATCGAATGTGAAAGCTACAAGTAGTTTCATAAGTTTAACATTACAAGCAAAACAAATTGCTTAAAACAACTGATAATCGCACACGTGAAGTAAAAAACAAGCGAATACTAATTAAATGGATGAAGAAAGTAAGAAAAAGTATTGTTGATTACAGCTTATTTCGTACTTCATCAATTTTATTTATTATATTGTTATATATTTAGTTGAAAGAAAATAATATAGCATAATCAATAAAATTAAGTTACATACTCAACTAATAAACTTGTGTACAATAATGTACATAGTGTGATTTATGTAACTGATGTAAAATTAACGCAATGTACTCGTACATGCGACAGTGATATACCTTTCATAATACATAAGAAGCTAACGGCAGACGCCATCAAGATATACTAGCCGAAAATTGAATTAAGTACTGACACAAAAAGAAGCAGTAGCAAGAAGTGCGAGCTTACTTTTGAGTATATTCCTCTCGACGAGCTCCTCGGCGGTGGGGCGCATGGACAGGCGGCGGATGAGGCGCGCGCCGATGGCCTCCCACGACTCCTGCCGCTCGTGCTCACTCTGCACCACCAGGATGTTCCTGCGCACAACTCACCATCACTACACTAGCGAACACACTTCCTAACACAGTCTCTGATGTTTCTTCAATTTCTCCCCCAACACTAACGACGTCAGTTTTGCGCACCTACTCCTACCAACTGACATAAAAATTGCAAAAGCTAACGTGAGCCCGAAAATGTTTTCATAATATCCGATTTACATACACACTTGGCTAAATCCCAAGACCCGTAATTTAGCTCACAGGTTCAATTAATAAATTAGGGTTGTTCTAGAAAACTGCTGACTTATTTATGAAGCTGGCATAGGATTCAGTTCCTACGACAAAAGAGTTGAAGGCAACATAGTTAATAGTTATTCAATAGTTATTAGTGAAAATTGCAACAATGCCAATGCCAAGAGCGAGCTCTTAGAAACAGGAAGAAATAAAACGGTGATAACAATGACTTTGACGGTGCTGACTAAAATAACGCTCCCAGGCGTGCATTGTGTCCGGCTGGCAGGCGGCGTGGAGTGGACTATTACTGTGCCGAACTGTGTCTTGCGTAACGCACACGTGCATGTGTTGATGTGCGGCCCGTGCGAATGTTGATTCACAAAATAGTGCACCTGTTTCTATTTAGAAAGGCGTGGAACCTGTGCAAACAATATTTTGTAAATATGATTCAATATTTACTCGTACTGATATTCACTGGTGACAAACAAGGTTTTTAGAAACGTATAATAGCTACCTATATAACTGTGTAAATGAACATTAACAAGTTCAATCAATTATAGATAAATAATTCAGCAGTTTTTCCTTATTATTTCACTACCAAATTAGAAATAAAAGTTTCAGTTAGTACCTATTAGTTTTCCTTATAATTGTTTATTTAAAGATATAATAACATATGTCACATTATGCTGGTACACGATAGTCATAAATAAATATCGTAAATATTAATGAACACGTAATACTGCCAACCCTCATTAGCTAGAACGTAGGCAGTGACATTGACAGTGTTGTGACTATGATATCATACAGAGGAATTTGTGTAATTTTACGTAATTTCTTACAAACAGTTATGAGTGTTACTATTTGGCAGACGCACCTGAAGTTTTGAATGATTCTGTTACTTTTGCAAGTTGACATCCGCAACCAACTTTCACTGTGGACACATTCACAGCAGTTCGACATGCTCACATTAACCACTCCTTAATTATTATTTTTAACGTTTTCTTTCTTTACTTTTAATTTTCTAGCTTTATGGTAAACATAACTAATCAGTGGGTTTTCCATCCAGCACCTTCTATGTACACATAATGATGGTTCCGGGATCATTTTAGCCAAAATAACGTGTGTCATCGCATTTACAGTGCCAAAATACATGTTACGCCATCAACAGGAAGCAATTTCCAATACAATAGAAACGCAGCTAGTTACGCGAAGGTCAATACTAGATAGTAAGCAATCGGTCAGATTGATAGCCAGCTGAGTTTGAACAAGGCTAAGTTAGGTGCTATCTGTTAAGAATGGATTACCTACGACGATTAACTAAATTGCTTAGATTATAATTAAGGACGGTATATTATCACTCAATGGCATTGCTGATATGATTATCTGATAATCTACCACAGTTTTACGGCATATTTTTACACTGTGGCAAAGATCATTTCAACATTATCATTGAGGTCTTGTCAGCACTATAATGTTACTAGCTGTCCCCTGCGATTTCACCCGCGTCTTTGTTTACTTACTGTTTCTCTGCATTTGACCGTTGCGTGTTGTTGTTTATAGCCTATACTGCCGTCGTTAAAAAGTGAACAACTAATATTTTTATCGAAATTGAGTTAATTACATATTCGGTATCAGAAAAAAAAAATCTCGACGGCAGTATGGCTTTCCTTTATAAATGGATTATCTAACACTACAACAATACAACAATTTCTCCATACTAGTAGTTCTTGTGATCAGTGCGTTCAAACAAACAAACTCTTCAACTTTATAAAATCACAAGTATAGACTGGCTTCTACCAGCGGCGTCAGCCGATTCAAAGATAAAGTAACAATATACTTCCAAAAGAATTAAAAAAAACGATCCAAATGTTTCCAAAAGATTAGGTAGGAAAGTTGTACATAGGTACTGTGAGAATCTCGCGTGTTGCGGTAAAACATGCGGGCTCACAGTTTGTTTTACCTTGGCATGGCATGTCAGTTGTTAGCGCGTCGCCTGACGAACATTTTTGTATCGCAAGTTGTGGGGTATTTCTGACAACGAGAAATTCCCAACTCAGTTCTTTTAACTTCAGTAACTTCTGTAATTATGGACTGGTAAGACTCCATGAATTAAAGTAGGTATTCGCGATGATGAAACAATCATCATTATCAGAATTTCTAACCCCCAAAATTAATGAGAGATGGACCACGGAAGCGAATCCCCGAAGGCTGGACAAAATCTTTATTTCTATTTAAAACTGTATAGTGAATCGCGTCATAGTACTCCTGCGAGTTTTGACTCTGCTGTCACTTGAGGGCTTAGCCAAGTTGATAATAGCTAGCAGAAAACTTCAAATGAGAATGACGTCATCTCAATGCTCAGTCTCGTCGTCAGAATAAAGAAATCGGAGGCGTTGCCGACTCGAAGCGATCGACTAGAGAGAATCGAAACGAAACTGTCGTAAGTTGGCTAGGCCTGGTGGTGTTGGCGTGGAGTATAATATAATAAGATCGTGTAACATACCTGTTGATAAGCTCCTGTCGGTCGGGGCGCAGCGCCAGCTTGATGTTGAGGCTCTCCTTGCGCGCCAGCTTGGCGGCGACGCGGTCGGACTCGTTGCACGTCTCGTACTCCTCCCACGGCCGCGCGTTCTCCTTGTTCTCCATCCCGTTGGCCACGCGCACCGGTCGAGTACTAAACGTAAACAACGTGTTAAAAAAAAAACGGATTTTCGTGATACTATATGGGCTACCATGTGCGTTTGCATGTGTAAGCTAATAATGCAGAAAATAAAAATAATAAGGGGTCTATGACAGGCATTCGAGTTGCTAATTTGGCTTGCATTTCAGAAATAACTGTTTTCATTCGTTTTTATTTTGTCAGTCTATGTCGATATTCAAGGCTAATTTTTTTTCTTCATCTAGATTGGATTTAGTGTGTGACGGTAAGTGTTACTAGATTGGTAAGGATTTTATTAGCACTTTATTGTAATTACCCAACGTGCCGACCAGCACCGTAACCATGCATGTGCTCCACAATTTAATTTTATTGAAATTAGTACCAAATTCGTCTTAATCTTTCGTTAGCCACAGACGTAATATGCACTTTCAAGGTAGGCTTTAAGCCTTAGATCATTCAATACAACAACAACACGGAGAAAAAGATATATCTGACACAGTTATAACTACTTAAATATAAATAATAATTAACATCAATTTTAAAACAATGAACTAATACTAATTGGATTCATATATAGTCCTTAATGTAAACTAAGAAACAACAAAAAATCATTAAAATAATCAAAAGTCTATGATTATCAAACTATAATGAAAAGTACACGTACATGCAACATAGATCAACGACGTTCAGAGCAAGAGTACAAGAGAAAACAGCCATAATTTCATCAACAGCACACGTGACACGAATGTAGATTGTCGCTCCAGAGATATCATTCAACATTTCTGCTTTAAAATTTCGGCTCTTTGCACTTTTATTTGATTTAAACTACAATTTATTTTGAGTTCAAAGCATCACAATCGTATATCAATGCATCTATAATGGCGTTAGTGTGTAGACAGTTAGAAACATGGACTGTTAAATAAGAGAGAGATGAGATTCGGAAGCGTGCACAGCACGATGCATGGACTAAAGGCGAAGCGGACCGTCGGGAGGTCGGTGGCGGTGGCGTGGTTCAACAACACATAACGTATGGGACTGTTACCATATGCGGATCCTCGGTTTAGGCGGCGGCCGCCTGCTCGCCGACGCATGGTGGAAATAAACGTAACTTTCACTATCACGCCCAACATTTTATATGAACATCAATGAACTGCAGCTGTACTACCTCCTCGCTCACAATCACGTCAAAATGAAAAATATAAGTAAAATAAAATACTGAAAACTTCAAACTAAAAGTTGAAGTAGGTATTGCGGGGCTAGCGATTCGGGATCACAGCGGGTGTTTTAAAAGCTGAATAACTAGTATCATTTTGACAACATCGTGATCAAAGAGTAAATAATACGTGTAATTTATTACTGCAGATGGATGGTTAAAGTTAAGCAAGGAATTCTTCACTATTGATCACACTTGAATTCAGAATCTTTGGCTCAATTAGCTTCAATTGTGTAGTTCAAGTCGATTTTTTAGAAACCATTTGTAATAATTTTTGATGATCTTTAATAAGCTCTGGTTGCAATAAAAGAAGCATGATAAAGAGTTGATATTTATCTGAGATTCTGAATTAAAGTAAATGAATGTCGATATGGAAGTGTACAAGAAGTTCAGGAGGTTTTGTCCCAACGGAATACTGACTTGAAGCTAGTATGGTGATGGTCCTGGCGGGGCGCGAGCGGCGTGGCGAGCGGCGTGGCGGCGGGCGACGCCGACGGCGCGGGACGCTTCTTGAGCGCCGACTTCAGCGGCACCGCGTTGAAGATGGGCTCCTTCGGCGGGATCTCCTCCACGCGCGACGTGTCGGCGAGAGCCAGAGGCTCCACGTCGTCGTCCTCTTGTTCGTCCTCCTCTTCGGCTGGTAAATGAGACGAATAAAAAATAAATCATACGCTCACAATAAATACTATAATTTATTAAACCGAAAATATGTATATCACTTTTGTCTATCTGCATAACTTCGGTGCATAACCTTTTCGAAATAAGGGTGGGGCTGGCTGCAACGCTTTCCTTGGCTTAAATGTTATTTTTCTAAATTTAGAGAAATTCTGTATGAGCCATCTCATTTTAGCCTATAAGTTTGACTCTGTTTGAAACCCGATTTAATTTCATTTGCTAGATTGAATCAAGAAAACAGTGCAGTCATTAGTGTAAGCAATTACTTTGGAGTTTACATGATCGATATTGTAAAATTTGTATGATTATACAAACCAGGAAAAGGATAGGTTAATACACTACCTTGTGGAACTCGTCTTGTGTAACATACTTCGTTACTAGTATAGCCATATATTTTGATAATTTGCAAGCAATCACTAAAGTAACGCTTAAAAATGTAAAGCAGTAGACCTCTTATACCTGTTCCTTCCACTTATTAAGAAGGACGAGGACAGAGATAGTGTCAAATGCTTTAGATATATCAATCAAATATACCATAGACCAAAGCAGTATAAAGTAATAGATTATACATCAGTTCTTACAGTCAGAGAGAGGATGTTGCGCGAGGGGGTGTTGGTTGTGACTGTGCGCGTGTTGGTGTTGGTGCTGGTGCTGGTGCTGCTGGTGCTGGTGGTGGCGCGTGGGGCTGGGCGAGCTGAACATTGGCGGCGGCGGGATGGGCCCAATCTCCGACAGCGCGATAGGCGGCTCGGGCAACTCCGACAGCATCAGCTGCTCCTCCGCGTCGCCATGCGAGTGCGTGTGGCCGCCGCCGTCGCCCGTCGACCCGTAGCCACCCACTGGAACATTTGTGTCGTATTTATACCCCATATGTTTCTTTTTGTGCCATCGCTTTTGTTTTATTCAAATCATTTATCGTACTGTCCATCGAGGCTAGAGTTGACGTTGCGGTAAGAGCACCTAATGTTTCACCTTTTTTTTTTAAACTGGCCCGTTTAGTATATTTTTGTGCTTTGTTTTAACATGGTGCACAATAGTGTTCAAAATATAAATATATAAATAAACATCAGTGCAAGGCATTTTAAGTGTAAGCCAAGTGAAAAAAATGACAGTTGCTTGCACCTCATATTATGCAAATTAGCTTGACATCATGACGTTATGTAAAATATTGACCTGATGCCGTCTTACGGCATTGGTATGACAGCATAAAGTAAAATAAATCTATTTATAGGACATGGGGCTATGTTTCACACACTAAAATTCTAAGTAATTTGGGTCTCATTTGCTAATTAGCTAACCCTGTAAATTGTAATCCCCAAGGCTGACATTTCGGCGTTATTAATTACCAATGTGTTAACGCCAGCCAAGCCTGTGTACATTTATGGGTCAATCCATTTACATTACGTTTGTCCAATAAAGGGTCGTAGTAAACACTACATCAGCTGTATCATAGCCATTTAGAATAATGTTTGGGGCTTTAAGTACCATATAGATGATACCTCTTGACATGAGTTTGACCTTTACTTACTCTTATGTAAGTCTAACAAATTGTCTATGACATTACTTACCGACATCTCCTTGGTAGCATATTCGTCGTGGGATTTTGCCAGTCAAGGAGTTGGGTCGCTCAGGCCTCATTAGCTCACCACCATTTTCCAATTTGTCCTTCTTTGGTTCTGGAATGATAGAAAAACAATCTTTAAAGAAATTCAATTCTAGTTTTTCATTTATTAAATATGAAGTTAGTTATTTCTAATAACAAGGTTGTTAGTCTATATTTTAATAAACCCTAAGAAAACTACTTTTTAGTTTTATTTTTAATAATTGCCTGTTTTAGTTTAGCTTGTTAGGCAAATCGTAAGTCATAATTAGAGTAGGTACTTCAACGCTTTCTCAAAACAAAAATGAACACGTATAGTTAGATTAACAATCAAAACATCTTCATGTTTCAAGAACCGTGAAATTTTGTAAATACTGTTTAGTTCTGTATCCTCACTTCCATGAAAGAAAGACAGCATCCAAAAATATATATTCCAGAGTTAAAAAGCGTGTTTTGTACCATCTCCGTAGGTATATCAATACTGAGTTTTCAATAACAATAATCGATCTTAGTATTTTACAAATAAAAGCATATTCAAATGTGGCAACAAGAATTTGACAGTTAGCCAAGAGCTCAAATGCTCGAAGTAAGGCATAAACATTTCAGAGCGTGTGTATTTTGTCTATATGTAGTCCACGTCATTGTATTGGTAGTGATGTTGTTTGTGTAGCACAAATGAACAATTCCGTTACGCGTACGAGCGTGTGGCGATGAGCAATATAGAATTCTTAGGTGCACTATGGCTATATTCTAATAATAGTCGATAAACGAGTGACGGCGTGGCACGCGCCTCCATTCACCGCGCGACGGCGTCGGCGTCGGCCTTGGCCTCGCCATGGAACTGTGTTATTGACGCATCTCCGACGCTATCATACCCGAGATAAAAGTATGCATAACTTACTTTGTGCATGAAACGCGGGAGCAGGTGGCAGGGTATTGCCCACATTTGTACATAGATTTCTGAATGAACACATTTTGAAAACCTTACTCTAGGGTCTTAAATAACTCTCAATAAAGAGAAGAATGATGAAAAAGGAGAGAAGATAAAAGAAAAGACGGAAGGAATGAGTGAAGGAAGATAATTATGAAGGAAAAGGTAGAAAATGATAGGGTGACGGTTGACTGCCTGGCAAGTTGTAACCCGGGTAAAGTGCAAGAAGACCGTAATAAAAGTCAAGTTTTAAAAGCCAGGAAGAGTTTAGATCATAACTAGAAGAAGATTACAAAACTGAATTGTAGATCCACACTTGAAATATTTCCAATACCGATCATACCATTTTGGCGCGTTAGCCAGCTACTAGCCCTACATGTATGTGCATGTGTACAGTGAAGTACCTACCTACATATATATACAATGAGCAGAGCTATTAGGCCCTGGCCCATGTGAAGCAACAGTTTACATAGCGCACCAGGCACCGCCAGCCTCGTGACCGTATGCGGCTTAGTTAGCTATTGCGACATAGATCAGCTATGCAAAAACTATGTTTCGACAGATTCTATGCTTTGTGTAAATCATTCAAAGGTCTTAGCCCCCGAAATCTGAAAACAATGCTGCGCTAATATTCTTTTATTATGCTTTGTGTAGAGATGAACTAAATATTTTCGTGGTCAGGTCGCCAGAAAATCTTTAGCAATAAATCAAACAAATGACCGTGACATCTGCGAATGTTGAAATATTAGTGGGTACTATAGTAGGTATATAAATAGTACATTAAGATGTTATTTTAAGGATATGAGTAATTAAACAAATTACTAAACCAACATTCATAAAGGTATATAAATAGTACTTTTGATGCTATTTTAAGGTTGCGTGTAAATAAAGGAATGACTGAATAAACAAAATCCTGTATTTTTAGAATTTTCTTTGCCTCTGTCCCGTATAAATGATGAGTAACGGTTCCGCACTGTGAACGTGGAAGTTACAAACAGGTAATAAACAAACATTTACTACCGTTTCTGATTGATTCATGATTTTCGCACGCTAAAAACTGTTGTATTGTACACTATTTGTATTTTCAATGACGAAAGTGACCTTTAAGACACTTGCTAGTTACCATTATATTATATCATTGTATATCTGAACACGTTCAGTTAAGACTCAAAAACAAACTAGCCACGTAATCATTAATCAACAGGTGACTTTTAATTCCTTATAAAAAAAACTGCTGGTTAAACTCAAATTACATCTTCACAATCTTTTAAGAGGTACAATCAGGTACAGGTAGACACAGAAAGCTCAAGATGGCTCCCTGAGACAACTTCTTATTCTCGATAAAAGTGCTACATTGCTGCGGCCAAGGTCGATCTCGATCGATTGTCGCAACCTTCCTTCGTTTATTTAAGCTGAGAATCGGACATGACCATGAAATCCCAAATTTTTTAAGCTTTAACGTTACATTATTTCGTCATAAACCAGTCAAAACAGGTACTGGCTGATTTATGTTTGATTTATAATACAATACTGATCGGAAACGCTTTTCTATAGAATAACATAATATATATTAGACAGCTGTTACAGCAAATACTGTGTTAATTCAACAGGCTTTAAAGGAGTGAGAGGTTGCGCTAGCGCTGGAGCGGTGCGGGAGGCGGTTAGTCCGGGACCTGCGGATCGATGCCGCCCGCCCTTGGCCGCCCGCCTTCGCTCCGACAGCCCGAGGACGTCGCTCGTTGCAGCGTTATGTAACCTCCGTCGTCCTTCACTCCCACGGACCCACAGCTCTGAAGGTTAACCGCTATCTCAGGCACGTGTATTGCAGGTACCTAACGTAACTCCCTTTTTGAACAAGAACATTTAAGTAGGTACTTTTAAAATAGGAGGACAGCGTCGTTTTAATGACACCATTTGAGAGAAATTTATAATTTTGATTCGATTGTCTCTGACCTTGTTTAAAAATCTTGGCGAGACTTTGGGGTGCGACAATCTAGTAACTCTAGTGACATCAACAAACAATATAATAAATAAGTTCCAGCACATACAAGGTTTGTAAACAAACATTTTGCCTGCACATTAAAGATGCCATGTATCGTCTTGCTCACAATTTTCCTGCCAAATGGAGGCCATTAAGTACATTCTTAATGCTGGCGACGTGTAACATCAAACGAATGGGATAGAGCGACGATATCGCTGCAAAAACTCACAGGCGTGATTGGAATTTTCCCAATTTCAATTTGGGACAAATAAAATTATTCACTTATTCATCACTATTAAATCTTTTAGAATAATTGCGCGAAAATCTAGAGCTGTGACAAAGCCAAAGTAAATTATTTGCACAACCCAGTAATGTCACAAGACGTATCGTTATCAGCTGCCACCGTTTCTATACAGAAAAACAAAATCTGTTTAATTGCTCTACTTTCAATGTTTTATTACTCTGCTGGCTAGAACATTATGTAAATAATCATCCTATTTAACCTCTAATTACAGAATCACTGGAAATATGATCATGTTGTAAAATCGTGCCTAATTGTCATTGGGTTAGTATTTGACTGTTCCGCATTTTTTTTTGTACTACAAAATATACCTTTGTCCTAACAATATTAATTGATCACTAAAACACCTACCCATCCCCTTCTGTCTGAGTCAGGGTGCTCCAAGTCCCTTAATTAATTGTAAAAATTCCATTAATATGTGGTGTACAATTAGTATTTTAGTGAAGAATAAGATTTTTGATGCACAGTTCAAAATATCATATTGCAATTTAGTAATTAGTTGTCAATCAACGCAGTCCGAAGGATATAGACACCGAGTTGTATCACAACATGTGGACAATGTCAAGAGTACGCACGGCGCTCGCGAGCTGGCCACATGCTCGACTTGTCACGTCGCGTACAACGAACAGAGACCACACTCGTTAAAACTACATTTAGCACGATAAAAACAGAAAACACTCATCGACACGTCAGGTAGGTATTTGGCCTGTTTACGCTACACATAATGTTAAATGAATACTTTATTATACGTTACAGTTTTTTCCAACGATTCACGCGCCCACATATATAAAAATTCCACAGGTCTTTAGTGCAGCCTTCCATTAAATTAACAATTCGAGAACTTCAATCAAGCCTTCTAGAAACTTAATATGATAATAGCTGAAAAAGCAAAACTTTTAAATCCGTAACATTTCCACAACATAAAAGCAGAATTTTACATTTCAGAAGCACATATTATGATTGTTGCGGATATGATTAGCTAAGACTGCACAGACATCGATATATACGGACAAATTATGTTAAGCAAGATCAACAAACTGGGTCGCACGCGATAAGTACGCCAACAGGAATTTAGCGACGAACATAAGAAAGCATTTGCGACATTGACGTACGTGGGCGGGCGGTGACGGGAGAAATAACATCTCTTTCAGCAATTTTTCAGCAGTTTATTGCAAAATGAAAAAAGTTAAGACAGCGGAAACTTCAAAGAATTCTCTTGAGTTTAGTCTGTGAAGCATTCTTAGTCTCTAACACAAAGTTTTGTTATAGTTGTATAAACATCCTAAGATTATAGATATTTATATAATTTTAAAATAATAAATTATATTTATGCCTAAAATTACTCTTACTCAAAGGGGTTCTTTACAAGAGTACATTTTTATTGGACTAAGAAACATAAAATATTGGACATCGTCACATCATTCTGTAATCAAGTCTAGTCATTCCGCACCAACTTTCTACGTTTCCTGGGCTTGGATTGCTAGTCACACACACACTGCTTGCTGGCACAATTAATCTCATCTGAGTCATTTTGGACGAATACAGTCGCGTGCATAGTACTAAAGATATTACAAATTCTCTCATTCGTCACCCACCAGTGCCCTAAAAATGCGAGAGTATGAAATAAAACCTTACATTATTGTTGTGCTCAATTCTAATATTAAAATGTAATCGAAAATCATGGTGCAACACCTAGTCGATCGAATCAACTTGGTTTATATTTGAAGCCCGCGCATGTGTAATTGAGTTTATCCGCCTAAGAAGCGGAAATCGTAAGCTTATGTTCACACTTGTGGAACAGGTTTTTACAACCATACATATATGAATGTACTTTCGTTGTACACTCTTTCAGTAATTGCAACTTTACATTGTGAATCTAAATGCTGAAAATAATTGTTTATTCCGAAACATAATATTGAATTAAACACGGCCTTTGGAAAATGAAATGGCAAGGTTTCATAAAGAGAAAACTGTATTTAATGGAAAACAAACAAACAGTTAACGATTTCGACATTGAAGTGGAGACGCAGTGCAGCGATAAATGTTCAGTCAGAGTCAGCTCAGCGGTAACGGTAGGTCAAGGGCAGACCGCGCCAGCGGACACTCGCATTTCAGGAAGCTGCCTTCTCCAAATTCTGCGGTTTATTTCTCTCCCCTCTGATGTAATTTCTCTACCATTAAGAGACTTAAGGATAAGTACTTTTGTGGGCAGATAGGAAATGCAACACAAACAGTTTTTTTAATGCTTTTCCGTATTTATATCTGAACACAAGAAGCTAACAAGTTTTAGTACAACAACGAACCACATAGTTTCTTGTTGGTGAAATAGGAAGTAAGTGTGACATTGCTCTCTAAATATAAGTTTAGCGTGACTGACGAGGTTATCTATATTAAACGGACGTCATTATTGGAGGAATGTGTTGATTGACATTCGACGGTGGGGCAATTAAAATGGCATGTGTATGTAGCTTGCATCGGCGACGGCTCCACTCACAAGCACGCCGCTGCCGCAAATAGTTACGCAAGGCCACAAGGCGCCTTCTCCGTTATTTATCGACATCGACGTCGGCGGCGCCTAACTCACCACGTTACATTCTTACAAACATCCGCTATCCTTCGACACTTTATTTAATACTAGCCATTTCCCACAACAGTCACAAGCCAGGTCAGTACGACAAAGTGGCTCTACTCGCGTTTCAAATCAATATTTTCAGAGCTGAATTTTCTCTCCGTTACCCGATCCATTGACTTCATATTTGTATCGATTTCTTTACAATTGCCTCTTTATCGTATAATATAAATGAATGCTAGAATCTTAAGATATGCGCAAAATTGTAGAACATATGATGTATGAAATTGTACAAACTTTTGGCCATTATTTCGTGGAATTATAAACATGGATAACTGTAAATTCCTCAAGATGATCGATTGCCTTAGAGCATGAATATCACGATAGAAATAATCTTGAGTAATGAAAGATGCGATGTGAAGACAAATAATAGGTTTTACAAGATTTCTAAGTATAATTAGTCATGTTATTAAGACATACCATGAAGATTATAGCAGTGTTAGCAATTTCGCAAGATTCTTATCGAATAATAAGATGGTTTAGCCAACAAAAGGTGAGAAGAAAGATCGATTAACATAACATTGATAAGATTAAATGGGAATAGCTACTGAAAGAATTAAGATGAGAATTGATCTAAGTAAGGACACTTCACAGCTACGAAATAGTTTGCAAGAACAAAAGATGACTTAAAAGTGTTGACACACTGAAACCGACTGTAACCTTGTCTGTTACCTACTCCATGACTTTCACTCCTCGATGAATAAGTAAGTGTAATCTAAGTCTAGCTTGTTTCACTACGGATACGAGCACTTTAGCTTATTTAGTATAGTATCATGATTATTGATAAGTTAAAGCTGTATATCGGAATAAGAACTTTTGGCAAGGGATGCGAATCTACTTCGATTTATCTAAATAATGGTATTCAAAGATCACTTGAAGTACGGTATTGGAGAAGTGTATTGATGAATGACAAAAGAATTTCTACTGAATGATATAGAACAAAGGTTGAAAAGGAACCGATAGTAATAACAAGATCCTAAATGCCAAAAGGGTTCATGCAACGAGGGGAGCGTGACATTGACATTGGTAATGCACGTGCCGGCCGGCCGTCGGCACGAGCTGGGGAGGTGAACAGACAGGTGCGAGCGTGGTCGTGCATGCGGAGGCCTGGTGCTGGGGTACCATTGCTACGCGCGAACAGCGTCAGGTTCGCGGCGTGGCGCGGGATGGGAGACTTGCGGCGCACGTAGTAGTGGTCGTGGCGCTGCGGCGGCGGCGGCGGCACGAAGGGCGGCGGCGGCGGCAGGCGCGCGGGCCTGCGCCTGGCGCCGCCCGCGAACGCGTCCATGGCGGCGAGCGTGCCCACGTCGCTCATGCTCGCGGCGCGCTCGCGGCTGGAAGACTGCGGCCGGCCGCACGATCGTTACTGCTCCCCCCAGCCCCCGGCACCGCGCGCGCTCTTCGATCGCCGCCCGCCCTCCGCGTTTGCCGTCCGCCCGCCCACGCGCTGCTTCGCTTTGTTTTGAATTTTTAATTTATCGCCATTCATCTAGCTCTCGTTGAGAGTATAACAAGAAAATGAGCAACCCTAGGGTTTAAAGAGTGCAATGACCTATAGGTTTGAGGGCTACAGCCCGTGCAGTGTCTGATCTATCGAGCGGTAATGCGCCACGGTGTGCCGGTAACCCTCATTTATATTTCAATATTACGTGACAACACACTTGCATGACACGAAAATTTGGTCGTTACATTATCTAAACATTAAAATGATGTGAATCAACGTGTCAGATAAAAAGAAAATTTCAAATGTAAGTTTCTTTTAATCTATTCTCTCGGCCTCTGAAGACCAAATGGGGGTAGTTATGTAATTTAAATTCCCGAAAATTCTAAACGATTACACAAAATAAATAAAAGCTTTATTCGCCTTCTGTAGAATTATGTATTGTTAATTATATCCTAGGCAGAACTACGGCCGCAAGCTTGTTTGTTAAACTTCAATACTCCCTAAGCTTATTAAAATATTTAAGTCCTGAGTTAAATATATATTTTTAATTCTATGTGGGCGAAGCTTTGAGCAAATTGTACCAACTCAGCCGTACCTACCTACACACTGCAGTGGTTCAGCGCCTTTGACATTTACACAAGGTACATATTTATATAATTTTAAAAATGTTTAAAAATAAAAAGAAAAGCTTTATATTTTTTTTTTTTGCAAAATACACAAAGGCTCGAAAGAGATAAAGCTATAGAACTACAGCTGATGCTATCTCGACTCTACTCATCTCATTAAAAAACCGAACATTTGAAGAATCATTTCAGGTGTGAATGTTGGAGGACTTCATTTAAAAAATGGAACTACAAATATAGTTACTGAAAGTACATAAACCCACGATGGTTTATTCATATTCATAAGTTTTCGTAACACAGGTATCAGAGCTTGCCTGAATGACAGCAAACTGCGAACACCACATATTACTATGTATTTATGCATGCGTCGTCGTGAGCTTACCTAGAAACACAAACATACCTGAACATATGTATACACGTAGGTGTTTGCTATCATTCATGAATTTTGTTATTGCCAGCTTTATTTCTAAGTTTATGTTCAATTCTACCCCCGTTAACGTCTATGTATCTTTCGCTATCTTTACGATGATGGTAGCATATATTTTAGACACACGCCCTTTTGATTAGAACATGGTGTTTTATTAAATATACTGTGTGCATTTTTTCTGATAACTGGCATCGTTTCAAACTGCTAAAACCCTATAATCCTAGCTTAAATCTCAGAGTTGGAGATATGATGTATTTACTTGAGACGGTTTACATTTTACTATAATTATAATATAAATACATACTAGTGTAGTGACACCTATGGCGTCATATAAGAACTAATCCTGTACCGCGCAATTAATTTTCTTCGCGTGACTTGAACAATATATAGAACAGCCCGAAATCATCTATCGGGCAGTTGCCCATTAGACAACACGCGTCTAGCCAGAGGATCCTCCCTTTGCAACGAAGTTCTGTGGGATTTTCATCTCTGATCCGCAAACCTCCAAACTGGTGATCCTCGACAAAGAACGTCAGCGCATCCTTCGTGCAGTCACTACTTCGTGATATCATCATCACTTCAAGCTTTCGAGCAGCGAACCATACAACCAGCACCCACGGCTATAAAGGGTATCCTACTACTACCTGGCCATACCTAGACATCACCCTCATCAGCGACCTTGGCCAAGCACACCACACTTTCGGCCAGCACATGAAGAGCTATAAAGAACTTCACCTGGTCGACGACTGACGTCAAACCCTACGTCGCACAGCACAACTCCGACTCACTGGAGCCAGCACCTCTACTTAGACTCACTGAAATCTGCAGCGTCATCCCGACTCACTGGGACATCATCACCCCGACTAACTGGGACATCATCCCGACTCACTGGGAAAGCACCACCCCGATTCGCCGGGGCATCATTTCGACTCATTGGGACATCATCACCCTGACTCACTGGGGCATCATCCTGACTCACTGGAACAGCACCACAGACAGTTCCGACTCACCAAGAACTATGTGGCATTCGGTTCCGACCCACTGGAACCAACCTACTACTGGCCTGGCACGCATCAAGAACCAATGATCTCCGTTGTCCGGAGGGGAGCGATGTAGGTGGCATCTATGGCGTCACATAAGAACTAATCCTGCATCGCACAATTCAAGTTCTCCTCGCGATTTGAACATTTGAACAGCTCGAAATCATCTGACGGGCAGTTGCCCAACGAAGGTATGTGGGACTTTACTCTCTGTTCCGCATACCTCCAAGCAACCGTCCCTCCCTTGTTCTTTTGCAAGTGATAGTGTTGATGTCGAGAATTATCCCTCGGGAATATACCACCGGAATAAAAAGTACCCGTGTTTTAAACACGCTTGACATACAGCTCAGCAGTTGAAGCATGATTCTTTAAGATCCTTGGGCTCCTGATTATTTAAAAACAATTTTATTTTTAACCTTGGAACATTCAAAAACTTCGTCTTTATATTCGTTCTCACCGCACTGCGTTTATGTTAAGCTAAGAGTAAATCTTTCAAGCTTAAAATTCGCAACTAGGTACTTAAAAGTCCTCTCAACTTTAATTGGTCTATGTCATTATTCTGTTTCAAGTTCTCTTAATTATAATGATTTGATATACATAGCATTTATTAGTTTATCAACCGTAGTACATAGCAGACAGACAGATAAAGTTTTTAAAGATTGCATTTTAAGCAATTGCATAGCTTCTATCGCGGGCCTTGAGCGTGGAGACCGAATCCAGAAATTTTTGAGCGTGGTGACCGATAAGAAAACAAATGAGTGAAAGCAGTTGTCGGCGTTCTGGATGGGTGGGGTTAAGCAGCTTTTAGCGAGGTCTGGTTTTTGATGGAAGAGGTTAAGCAGCTGTTGGCGAGCTCTGGTTTTGGATGGAAGAGGTTAAGCAGCTGTTGGCGAGGTCTGGTATTGGATGGGTGGGGTTAAGCAGCTGTTGGTAAGGTCTGTGTTTGGATGGGTGGGGTTAAGCAGCTGTCGGCGTTTTGGATGGGTGGGGTTAAGCAGCTGTTAGCGAGGTCTGGTTTTTGATGGAAGAGGTTAAGCAGCTGTTGGCGAGGTCTGGTTTTGGATGGAAGAAGTTAAGCAGCTGTTGGCGAGGTCTGGTATTGGATGGGTGGGGATAAGCAGCTGTTGGCAAGGTCTCATTTTGGATGGGTGGGTTAAGCAGCTGTTAGCGAGATGTGGTTTTGCATGGGTGGGGTTAAGCAGCTCTGGCGAGGTCTATAGCATAAGTTGATAAAAAATGCTATGCAATAGCTTTACCGCGGCAGTCCCCGAGAGCCACACGTATTTTTTTTTGTTACAGGTATCATATGGATTATCTACGTATATCTATTTAAAAATGAATTCCTATTTTCTTAATCATGCCACCACGCGTGAACGGCTGGACCGATTCCGCTAATTCTTTTTTTTTGTGAAAAAAAAATGAAAATTAGGGTAGTGTAGGGTAGAGTAGGGTAGAGTACGGTAAGTAGTGCAGAGTAGTGCAGAGTAGGGTAGAGTAGTGTAGGGTAGGGTAGAGTAGGGTAGAGTAAGGTACAGTAGGGTGGAGTAAGGGAAGAGCGGGAGCAAAGCCGCGCGGGCAAAAGCTAGTTTAATATACAAAAGGAGAAACTGACTAACATATCAACTCACAGCTGAAACTACTGGAACTAGGAATGTGCAATTTTACGCTGGGCTTCCTTTTATGACGCAGGCGAGCACTAAGAGAGGAATTTTTAAAATTCACTCCCTATAGGGATGAAACATAGATATCTAATGAAACGAGGGCCCAAAGATTATATAGAGAAACTTACTTTTACGCGGGCGAAGTCGCTGGCAGAAACTAGTACTTTTACATGCATTTTTATTTATATGTACCTATAGATTTTTTAAATATTAGAAGTCCTTAATGTTAATGAAGCTTCATTCTATTTTTTTTTTTTTTCGTAAATCTGTCACAGTGTAGTTTTTTAACCCAAAAGTTGACTGGTAGAGAATGCCTTGTTGCATTAAGTCCACCTACGTACTACTACTATACATACGTTTAAATAAATAAATAACTTATTGAATAAATAAGATACTTTCATTTAGGCAAGTAGGAAGTCATTAAGAGCGTCCAACCCGAAATACATTTCCATACAAACGCTCTTACGTGATTATGACGTTATTACGTACACTTCTTCCTCTAGATATTTTGGAAATAAACATATCTTGTGATTATTGTTTAGATTTCTATTGAAATCAAAACTTAAATTTATGTAGATCTAATAAATAAAGACCTCTTGGGCACGCCACAATTATGGGGGTAAGTCCCCTCTTTGAGGCGTGGCTGGAAAGACCTCACGGCGTCCTTACCTTCCGTATGACGCAGGTCCTCAACGGACATGGCAAGTTCGGGAGGTTCCTGTTCCGGATTAAAACGGAAGTGACGCCCGGGTGTCGCCACTGTGCGGAACGCCCCGAGGAGGAGCACACAGTCGAGGTGTCGCCCTGCTTGGGCGGAGCATCGCCGTGCCTTTGTGGGGGCGATTGGCGGCGGAGACCTCTCGCGCCGGGCCTTAGATGAGGCCATGGTCTGCAGCGACGAGAAGTGGCAGGCGGTCACCGACTTCTGCAAAGCAGTAATGCTCGCAAAGTAGGAGGCCGACCGCATCAGGCAACGCCGCTCTCGCCGCCGCCGGGATTCCGATCCCGATTTCCAGCCATCGTAGGCGCGGGCTTGCGGACAGTGAGCAATGGTTAGTTCACCGTCCGACCGTCCGGTAACTGTCCGGACCAAGCCCAAGTCGTCGACAGCGGGCGACAGTTGGCTCTTATCAAACATTGCATTGGATGACGATGGATGAAATGACAAGAGTTTAAACCATTTAACGTTGACAAAAGATGAATCGGGCAGAGCCCTCTTTAAAATTCCGGACACGCAAAACAGTAGCTATAAATTATTAAAAGAAATATTTGTAAAACAAAAGCTAAGAAGATAAACCACAACCACATTGGAGAATAAAAAACTAAAGAAAAAGAAAGCCACAAAAAATGTTAAACTTCACAAGAAAGTAGAAAAAAAGACAGCAACGAGAGCATTGCAGTTGAAAAGACTTGTTCATTGATGCAGACTCACGCTTCAGTGGAAAATGTCTGCCGCCTGAGCTGCGCATTACATACAGGAAACACGAGTAGATATAGCTAGAGATACTCTTTTTTATCAGTTACTAGCAGTGGGAACGTTTGTGACAACGGGTTAGCAGAACCTTGGTTGGGAATATACTAAACTGTTATAGGAATACACTTTAAGGTCCTTTTAACACTAAAGTGCCCCGAGCGCGTATTATGTATTGATGAGGAACTAAAAGAATACCTAAAAAAAACTAGTCAAGTGCGATTCGGACTGGCGCACTGAAGGTTCCGTACAAATTTACCTATGAAAACAGTTCAATTCTTAAATTCTGTTACGAAAATTTTTCCAAACCACAATTTTATTTGGGATGTAACCACAAATTTACAGTTTTTAGATTTTTTCCTATATTTGTGCTGTGAGACCTTGATTCATGCCTAATTTCAGGATTCTAGGTCAACGGTAAGTACCCTATGAATTTTTATTCCTTTGAGTGTCGAAATACACGTTTTTTGCAACATTAACGGCCGTACCTTTTTTTTTCGTTTGTTAACTCAGAATTTTGATTCTTTTCACAGCTTCAAAGGACCGCAGACCTGAGTACCTAGTGTAGTTATAATTTCAACTCGATACCTCTACTCGTTCCCAACATGAAGGGACTTGACAGACAGACGGACGGACAACAAAGTGATCCTATAAGGGTTCCGATTTTTCCTTTTGAAGTACGAAACCATAAAAAGAATGTAAAATGATAAAAAAGAAATACAAACCAACTCTTTGGAAACTATCGACTGTTTTAAACTAATAACCAAGAGACTTTTTAATGTTCCTTGTCCAAATGATGGAGTTCGACTTTCAGTCTAGCCGGATAATGCAGCTGAATACCACAACCTAGAAAATAGTTATCACAATAATCATTTGATAAGTCTAGTTTTTTAACTAGCAGTAATGTTTTTTTTTTTACTGCTCGCGTTTGACCACCATCTCGCCTGATGGTAAGCGATGATGTGGTCGACGATGGAGCACGTTTGCCTAGAAGTATCCTATTCCCTGTTGACTTAAAGACCCCTAAGTTGTAGATATCAGGAAACACAGACTCCGGCAGGGAATTCCACTTTGATTGTCAAAGATCTTCAAATCATAGCCTGCAAAAGGCAATGTGCCCTTTTGCTTGGAGTTTCCCAATGAAATGAATTAACACCTATCAGTTGCCGTAGCCCTGAAATGGAAGAGGCAACTGAAAGAACACAGGTGAGTTTTAGTCAGTAAAAGTCTGACACTCCCTCTTGCTCCACTCAGAGTGGAATAAATTACTATAATTTTCAAGCTCATGTCGATCTGTGTGGCTGTTATTTCTAAAAACTAAAATTGAATGTAGTCTTATTTTTCTTCTTCTCCTCGAATCGACGGTTTTCTTTTCCCTCAAAGTTTTTGGACCCAGTATGTTGCCACGTTTATTGAATGTAGTTAAATACCGTAAATGCAGCACTATCATTTTACGTACTATTGCGACAAGTTTCGTCCGTTGCTCGTCCCTATCAACGTCATATCCTCAAGCAAACGTCATCTCGAGTCAAAAGGAGCATCTTATTTACCTCATGTGTTATCTGCGACCGCATGGCGTGACGTCAGACAGTTAGCACCAAGTAACAACTAAAACTGCATCGTGAACGGTTAAACGCCTCGTAAATTATTAACTGTGTAGTTAGTAGGTGCTCCGTGGAGATAACACAGGTTCTGAATTAAAGTGCAAGTAGTTTACACTTTTAGTTTAGTGTTGCATGAAATATTGATGATAGTAAGTGATGAGTTACGCAGAATATAATTTCAACATTATTTAGTAGAAAGAAACAATACGACTCGAAATTGAACTACAAAACATTCATGAGATTTTGCGGAAACTAAGCAAAAACACCGCATAGGCTATACTGGCAAAATCATCCAATGACATCCTCAGCTCATATGCGGAGCGTGAGATAGTGTCAGATTTTTACTGAATAAAAACCCACTCCTGTTCCTTCGTTCCCTTTCGTACCTGGGCCGAATTTTCTATTCAGAAACAAATCCTAATTTTCTAGATAAAAAAATATTTTAAAGAAATTTTGTATGGGATTTTCACTTTTGTAGAGTGGCTTTTGATATTTACAAACTTAATATCGCAATGTACGACGAAGAATTTGTTCTTATTTCTTTATTGAACACAAATACTATATTATAGTACAGAGAGATTTGACAATTCAACCACAAAAGCGAGCTTAACTCAACAATAAGTTTTCTCCCAGCAAAAAATGATACCCCAGATAGAAATGCTAATCTTTTGTCTTACGCGTTTATATCTTCTGCACTACTTTATTTGCGAGAAGCTCCAGGTACATTTCTTAAGGTAACAGAGCTTCGGAATAGAATAAGTAGGTTCTTGAAATGCATTGGTTTTGTTAACCATTCATCAACTTCCTGCCCTTATCTCGTTTTATTTTGAGTCAGCGCAACACGTTTTCAAAACCGTTTTTTTTTTTAACCACTGTCGTTCTAAATTTAAACAGCGTTATTTTTCTTTTAAATTGAGCATCAGAATCTGCCAGCAAACGAAATGAAAGTTAAAAAAATAAACAACAAATAAACGACTCTTTCACGGTGCGATAATGGACCACTATTTTGGTGACCAACATTATCTTTTAGCACTCATATTGAGATCAGAACGATCCGATTTCACAGTTTATTTTTTTATGAGTTTTAGATACGATGCCATGTTTAAATTAGTCGGTTATGTAACTGAAAAATTGGTTCAATTTTCAGGATTAAATTTTGTAAACGGTACGTTTCTAGGGGCTTGTTTTTTGAGGTGTCAGACTTTTACTAACTAAAACCACATCTGTGACCTTCAGTTACCCTTTGCGTTCTAGGACTACGGTTTCCCTTTCAGAAATTTACTGTAGTCCTAGTGGACATCTGCCCTACTGGGGCCGTATTGAAGACTACGCGCTATCGATAATATGGTGTCAGTCCTTACCGAACGGCCGGACAGCGAGCTACCGATTCCAGCTACTAGTTCGTTGCAAACCCGCGCCTACGGTGACCGGTGAACGCCCTGCGACTTCCGACACCCAGGGCGTTTCCTGTCGCGTCGGCTGGGTCGTGAGGATGTCCGTTCCCTCACTGCTGCGGCCATCTCTTTGCAAGCAAGCATTGCTGCTTATCAGGAGGCGATTGCATTTTATTCCCTCTTGCTCCGAACCATTGCCTGGCGAGAGATCGCCGCCGCCGAGTTCAATACAAATCAGGCAAAATAAATCTGTTTAAGAGAAGACTTCTTTACTGTACTTTCCATAGATTTTTTTTTTTTGTATCTTTTTTCGTAACAATTTTCTCTTTAGATTAAGCCAAAACGAGTATTTTTAAAAGACATCACAACACGGAAGTTTTTTTTTATTGAAAGTTTACTTCGAAGATATGGAACAGAACTCCTCATAGGATCACAGCTAGAGGTTGCAATCGAATATTCGAATTATTCGAATATTGTTTCCAAATGTATAGGTATTCGAATAGTAAATACATATATATTCGAATACTACCAAAACAAATACTAGTCTAAGGGGGAGTTGCACCATTTAACTATAACGATAACAAAGCCGTTAATAGTTTTCACGTTACACGTTAATAGTTTTAGTTTTCATTTATTCTTTATTGTAATTAAATTATGATTTTGATGTGGTGACGACTAATGTGGATTGTGGAATGTAATTTTATTTCTTTACCAGATCAATTACTGTACCAACATTTCTCTAAAGATTGATATTTTAATTTTAATTTTAAGTATTGTTTTTTTTTTGTTGTGTTATAAATATTGTAAAATTTTTCAAGCATTCGACACAAATGTTAATTTGTTGATGAAATGAATGAATAAAAAAATAGTTGTCAAATCGTCGAATTGACCAAAAGGCGGCCGTTTCACAGCTGGTTATGGTTTGGTTATCGTTATAGTTAAATGGTGCAACTCACCCTTAGTCTATGTTGGTAGAATTACGCACTGTGGTAGTTTCCGATATTATAGCAGGTAAATTTGATTTAATTCTGAATGATTATTGATGAATCTAATTTATTAGTGTAATATTGCATATAAAAATGATGCTGCAATGTTTTTACGACAACTTTGCATTTGTGATACTTTTTGTTCTTATTATTTATTTATATATACTTTATTGTATTATTAATGTGTTTACTACGTTTTTTACTTTTAAAGTTTGAGAATTTTGTAACTGTTTTAACATTTCATGTATAATCGTGTGATTTATAAGAACTTAAGTTATCTTGTAATGTTTAAAGATATTTTTTATTGATTTTACTCGTGTTACACTGTTTACAATTTGTAAATTAGAATGTACTTGTTAATTTTTTTTTTTAGTGACCATTGAAATTTTTTCTTTACTTTTAATATGAGTAATTTGTTTTATGATAACGACGAACTTTAAACTTAACCGAAGATAAGACAACATCGCGAAATATAGTTTACAAGAAAGTTATTCGTCGAGGTGATGACCAGCATTGAGGATAAACGACGAAAAGAGGTGGAGACTTCTTAATTTGTATAAAACATTTTTGTATGTATTTTGTTATGTATTATAGCCTTTATTTTTTAATCACTTCAGCTAATTTGAACCTTTTAGTATTAAAATGTATTTAGGTATATGATGTTGAGTTACTGCGTTATTAAATTGGTTTTTCTGCCAAGAAACCGTCGAATCAAAAACTTGGTTCAATTTCAATATTTAAATCATAAACGTAAAAAAAAACCGTAACTGTGTTTTAGTGCCTGCATGGCGTTATAGTGCTAGGTTTACTTATCTCTATAAAATTACAGTTCCTAAAGCAATAAAAACTAATATTTTAAGTATTTTGTTTTTTTTTTTTTTAAATATTCCTATAATATTCGAATAGCACTGAAAAAATATTCGAAAATCAAAACTATGGAATATTTGCAACCTCTAATCACAGCAGAACAGTCGTAACAAGTAAAATTGTTTTGTTTATACTGAAAAAAAAGGGGGATTACTGAACTGATCTGATGATGAAGACGGAAGGTAAATTAATCTAATCTAACCGTGTTTGGGATTATTAGAATTGTTATGAGATGCACTTTGGCTAAAAGGTATTTAAGTTTGGCTGTGGGGTACTTTTTAGTGGTGGTACCATATTTAAAAAGTATAAAATAAAAAAGGACTTACAAAAAAAAACCGATTTCAATTAAAAAAAAAAAAACTGGGCAAGTGCGAGTCGGACTATGAATTTCGATCTTTGAGAGTATCAAAATATGCGTTTTTTGTGACATAATCGACCGTATCTGTTTTATTCGTTAACTTAGAAATTTGATTTTTTCACAGTTGTAAGGGACCGCAGACCTGAGTAGGTATGTGGTTTTAATTTCAACTCGATACCTCCACGCGTTCTCGAGATAAAGGGACTTGCGTCTTGACAGACAGACAGACAGTCGGACGGATGGGCAACAATGTGATCCTATAAGGGTTTCGTTTTTTCCTTTTGAGGTACGGAACCCTAAAAAAACACAAAAAAGTGCAAAATAACATTGTAGAAACACCGACTTACGAAAATAAAGTTATTTTGCACTTTTTGTGTTTTCTTTTTACATTGAAGTCGGTTGTATTTTTTTTTTTTTGTAAAAAGTTTTTCATCTTATTGAAATCTGTTTTTAAATTATTAACTAATTTATTCATTAGCGACCGCGTGAAGTTACGCTTTGCCTACGCTGTGTCTGCGCCTACGTTTGACAAACTCCTGGTGGAAAAATACTTTGGCAGAATTCTTGTTCGTTTCAGGTGACAACAGTTCTGCACGCCACTGAATTCGGTACTCGGACATTTTCATCTATCGGTTACATCAGGACAGGGTGAGTGAGCTTACGATCTTTATTGACGGATCGTTAGCCCACCCTGAGCTAATTCACTTCCATTAACTACTAGTCAGCATGTCTACCCAAAGAGGCAATAGCTGGCCCAACTGTAGAACATTTTTAGATAGTTTTCTGTCTCTTCATCATGAATAGGGAGATTAATACCTTTTACGATAGTCTACCAATGACCGTCTGTCTTGGATTAAGTTCTATTAGGCAGAAATATTTTCTAAATCAATAATGTCCAGTGAACGTAAACGTTTCAAAAAAGGCTAACGTAATTTCACTCCCAAAAGAACTGCAACTAGTTACTTAAAATCCAAAAAAAAATTTAAATACATTAGTCACAAATCGTTCTGAAAACAAAGAATCGAGTAAAGTGTGCAGTAGTCTCCTTGAAATAGGAATGTACGAATGACAAGTACGAACCTCTCAGGCAGGCACACCCCATGATGAAACCCATCATGGAGACGCGCTGCGCAGGCGGCGGCGGTGGCGGCGGCGGCGGCGGCGGAGGCGGCGGCACGCGCCTGCCGCGCGGAGGCGCTCGCGACACCTCGCCAGCTATTACCCACCACTCTTAACCCTCCCCGGCCCGCTCATTCTCACTACGTCATACCTCATCAAGGCATTTTAACGATCAAAGAAATGTGTGCAAGGAATACTCCCAAAATTCTTGGGCATTGTTTAGTAACAACGAATTTGACATTTAATTTACTGCAATCTAACTTCCAATTTACACTGAAAATTGCCAAAAATTTTACTCAACATCCCTGAAAATAATAATCTACTTTCATGCACTTCCTGTCTTTACAAGTGCACCACTGAAAAAGCTTGGAAAGAAAGTGTGCGCAATGCGGAAAGGTAAAGGTAGAAATAAAAGGTTTCGAGTCGATTATGATGCTTTATGGCACAATAGCAATTTGAAATAATGCAATTGAATATTTGATGTTGTGTTTAGTGGGACATGTCGGGCAAGCGTCGCGGGGCAACGGGCGACGACGCCGCTGCAGCCGATGCGATCGCGTGCCGGTGCCGACCCGATCGATACCGCACGCAAAGTTCGCGCCTCAGACCTAACCACCAACCATAACTAAAACATATGTCTAGCTCCACGGAAAAAATGCAATCGATACAACTGCACCAACTAAGAACGATACGGGCAAAACCTAACGTGATAAACGTCAAAACAGTTAATTTTGTTGCCTGGGAATTCCATAGGTTTTTTACGCGGTGTAGTTCAGCGCTGATAAACCCTTGTTTTACATTTGTTTGCCACAAACATTATATCTATTTAACAGCAGCAATATAAATAATAGGTACGTGTTATCTTTTAAACTATTTATGGAATTAGCTCAATATGCCATCATGTATTTGTTATGTTATAAATAAAAGATAAGGCATAACCTAAGCTACACTGAATATTATTGCTCAATTAGCTTTATTGTATGTTTATAAGTAATTATTATAAGAAGACCTTCGTCTTAACTGAAATGAAAATGTAGTAATAGTTGCGTTTAGAACTGGGTAGTTAGCTTAAGAGTTATTTCGCGCCGTCTCTACATTTGATTACGAATGCTTTGTCTTTAATCTTTGAGCTGTATGTTTCCGGGTCTATCTTCTACTAAAACCGCTGTACTGTATCAGATTCATCAATTAAAAACAAACGGTACACTGCACCTCCAAAAGCTTTCAAGTAATTTCGGTTCAAGTGATACAGTCATTCGTTTGTTGCAATGAATGATCCTAACGAAGGGAGAGAAGAAAAACCATGAATGCTAGTTTTCACCGAGTGATTTGACAGGTGGTATGTATGTGGGCAGGTAATCGAGTGAGGTTAGGGCTGGCAGACGCTCGGGTCGGTTTGCGGCAGGTCGCGGCCGGCGGCGGCGCGGGCGGGCGCGGGCGCGGGCGGGCCGACACTGAGGCGCGCGCCGCACGGCCGCTCCGCACCCCGCGCGCGCCCTCTGCGGTGCCCGACTACCCAACCCCTAGTCGCCGGCACCTCAATCTAGACTTCGACGACTGCCTCAAAGAATCGCGACTACACTATTTTACCTAGACGAGATCCAAGGATCCCGAACATACGTATTTCAATTTTAGCCCACCGACCCATTTAGCGCTAACGCCGCTAACGGAACAGTAAAAGATTTCATAAATAAATTATAATGAGTTATGTAACCTCTCCATCTGTAAAGTAGAGCACCCATTTGTCTAGTTTTGAGATCTCAATGTCTTGTTGCCTAAGATACTGGACTGTACCAAAATGACTGGTGTAATAAGTCATTTACTAAAATAAACAGAAAAATATTCAGACAAAGTAAATTGTTACAAAACTGAAATATATAAAACATTAGTGTGAAATTTTGCCAACTGAATTAAGTGCGTTTCAATAAATGAGCCGAAAATACTTTTTCTCGCGTGTTTGAAATTGGGTTACAATAACAGCGACAGATATGTAATGAATTAGCCAAACTTCCAATTAAAAGTAGCAAAAATAAATGAATACTACTACAGGTTAAAAATATGAATATTTCATGATACTCCTGTTTATTATGTCATGTGCAGTGATGTCACGTTGTTGCGGTGGCTCTGTGACAGCTAGACAGCTTGCGGTGGGTCAACGTTCGACGCCCGTCCTGTCAGGATGTCGTTAATTCCCGCCACGCGTCACTACCTATTCTCCAATTACATTTAATCCGATTCAATAATTTCAAGTACAATTATTTTTATCAAATATGCAATATAGGATACGTAGATTTAACTGCAGTTTTCACTAAAACAAATTATTTGAATTATATTACGTTTTAAACCGTGCCTATTGGAAAATATTCAATGATCTAGCAGTATTCGTCGATATCCGTTCAATTGTTTTTCAATTAGATTCAATCACTCAATAGAAACTGGTCCTTGTCGGCTGCTAAGTACGTACACAGCCACTTAAGAACTACTGCAACTTCTAAATCATTTCTCGAACACAATACTCCAAGTGGTATATCTTGTAACTTAAACAGTAAACGATATTTATTACTTGTAAATGCTTATGACTCATAACGTTGCAAATCTAAATGTCAAAATAAAAAAGATCTATGTCCAATTTCTACACGCTATCCCGTCAAGCACAAAATGCATGGAGCAAGTAAGTTCGTGTACGAAAAATAATTTGATTGATACAAATCTGGAGCAGCTAATAATAATTACAACAGTCACGAATTAGCCAGATGTGTTATAGACGAAAATACGGACAATGTTGTTCGGATATATGTACTTATACTGACCGGTGCTAGAGATAACACCGACTGTCTGTTCAAACTCGCTAAATTATGTTTTTAATTCGAGCAAATGCTGGATAAATTGGATTTTGGGATACTGTGTTCAGACAAGAATTGATGCACTGTTTTATTTCTTCTTGTTTTCGTATCGATTTGACTCAAAATTTGTAGTTTGTTTCTGCATTTTCGAGATTCCAAAAAAATATTTGGGTAAAATGAAGAAAATGCACCGAGAAGAAAAACTTAAAGGTCACTGTTAATAGCTGGTTGAACTCTCCTTTCGATAAATATTCGAAATCATGATGAGTTGAAGAAGTGGCTATAACCATTAAAAGCGCCCTTGGATGTGTTTGTATATTGACTTATCTTGTCTCGTGTCACAAGAAGCATAATATTTAACAAGTTTTGCACAGCCCCGTACGTGTATAATCAGTTTTACGCAGGTGTAACTAACAAATAGATGGCGAACGCTAATTTATTATCATTTAATTATGCAAATAAAATATTACATAACATTGCTGGTATTTCCTTCGCGTTTATATGTTGTTCATGCTATTTGTAAAATATTCTAAAGATAATGTGATGTTTTGTGTATAAATTTAAATACATTTATGGGAAAAATCACGTGACTATGTTATCAATTAGTTAAATATTTTTTACCAATTCGCCACTAAAAGAAATAAACATGAATTAAATAAATCTCCCCCAACCATACTGAGGAAAAGCATGTTAACCCCAAAGAATGTTTTTGGGAAAAACCTATTATTCACACAACAAGCTTAATTAAAAAAAGTAAGAACACCATGTTTAGCAGAAGGGTGGGAATTTTCAGGGGGTTGTCTTTTGTGTAACGGATAGTAGCTATTATAAGAAATTGAAAACTGACCATTGAACTAGGAATCTTTTGTAGGAGTGATGGGGTCTTTACAACAAGATTTATATTTTTGTATATAGGGTCCGATGGATGCGAGACACAAAAGACCGTTCGTTGTGGCGGCAGTTGGGGGAGGCCTGTGTGTAACAGTGAACGTCTTTCAGCTGAAATGATGATGATGATACAAAGTAAATTTTTCCGTTGGGTATTTCCGTTTATTTTTAAGGAAACAAAATCCCACTACTCAAAAGCGTCGCTAATAAGGGTGAGACAAATTCTAAGAAGTAATAATACACGGCATTTTTTATTAAGCAAAAACTAACCAGTTCATTCAATCTTAGGCTGCTAGGCTGTTAATAGAATGACGAATTAAGCTATTTGACTGTGACATGTATTTTATTATTCTTCCCTTTCGGCTCCGGGTCGTATCTTCTCAATTCCTTAGGAGAGATTTGAGTCGTACCGTCATTTCCTTCGTGGTCTGCGCGACCCCTTGTGCGATTTCAAGGCATCAATTTTACTTTTTATGTTCCACCGCTCAATAGAAATGCGGCAGATATGTCTAGCCCAGTCCCACTAAAACTAGGTAGCCTTAAGCTGCGATACTTTACTGCTGGAACCTTTTTTTGGACTGCCCGTATTTCCCTAATCGACCTGCAGTACCCATTTGCGCACTAGTATAAACCACAAATTTCTAATTAGTACAAATACTAAAAGGGCGTAGTAGAAAAGGTCTTGATATTATTTAAGTAAAGTCTCAATAAATAATATTCAAAAACAGCAAAGTTATTAGCGTTTGCTAATAACTTTGCTGTTTTTGAATATTATTAGGTATATCCCAAAATGTCACTCAATTTATGGGAATATTATACAGGCTATTGATTATTATGAATATTTTAACCGACCGAGAAGGAGGAGGTTCTATGTTCGGCAAAATGTATGTTTTTTTTTTATGTATGTTCACCGATATCTCGGTCATTTGTGGACCGATTTTGAAAAATATTTTTTTGATTGAAAGGTTATGCTTCCAAGTTGGTCCCATACAAATATTGTTATTATCTGATCTTTGATTATTATATTTTATTATTTGAACTTCGAAGATATGGAACTCCTCATAGGTTCACAGCAGAACTGTGGTTACAAGTAAAGTTGCATTGTTTATACGTGTAGTCGATGACTGATGAATTTCGGAAGTCGGTGTTAAATAACGAAGAGACAAAACTATTATATAAAGTCCGACTTCCGAAATTAAAGTTATTTTAGTTCAAGTTATTTCAGTGTTTTTTAACATTGAAGTCGGTTATATTTTTGTTTTGTAAAAAGTTTTTATTGTATAATTTTGGGTGCTTCGTTTTTTATTTACTTTTGACTACATAAATATGATCAGTAACGAGTACGGATACAGCCCCATTTTTTTGTACTAATTAAAAAATAGGGGTGTATAATATTATGCATGCATTACTGGATATCTGATCAGTTTGTGGGAGGTATCTCTTGAGTGCTAGGCTATTTTGCGACTACTTTTGTTACCTTGGGTATACCTGTATACCTGTACCAGATAAAACAATTGTATGTGCTTATAATAATAAATAAATTATATCACGTGTAGACTGTCCAAGAGCCTGCTACTAGTCACCAAAATTATAGATATAATTCTCTCATTCATGCCACTAACATTGAAAGGCACGACGCGTCTCGCCTCGAAGGACCATTACCCCGTTCAGCACTATTGTCGAAGCTTTCAAGAGGTTTTGCAAGACGAAACTGAAGTGGTTGTTCTTGGTTGTCTACAGATTTTCACGTTACGGAACTATCTTTCACAAAAGATTTCTGGACAATTGCTGTCTGGTATTTTTGAGGTAAGCTTGGTAAATACTCTTTATGTATTATTTTTTTAGTATATCCGGTTAATGGCATGTACTTCGAAGAAATCTGCTCTGTTATTCTTGGCACTACATATGATAGGCTATAATTTTTTTATGGTGAATCAGATCATATCATCATCACTCAATAAACCGGAAGATTTTGGTTTAAACTAATTTAATTTCTAAACAAAACATAAATTATTGGAGGATTAATCCGGAAGTACAGATCCGATCAAGATTAGTTTTTTCACTGATGGAGCAACTTTGTTCGATTGCAATATTCGTTTCAGATAAAAGTAGGTTAACTGTGGTATATTCAGGAGCGAAATTTCTTCACTAATAAAAAACTACTACTACCAAGTAGTAGTAGCAGTTTTTTGGACCTTTGAAAAACAAACTTTTAAGTTTCTAAATTTTCGTAAGGATATTAGCTAAATAATACTTATATTTCAAGGGTTTCCAATTAGATAATAATATTGTACTTCTTTTTTTGCATGAAGCAGTAGACGAAATACTCCGTCAAACTTTTTTGTACTGAAATGAAAAACCTACGACCTAGCTAAAACCGATTGTCATAGCCTCCTTTTATTTCAGATAAACTCCTGGATCCTATGGGGTAGTCCATCCACAAAATCAAATTAGCTATTACTAGACACAAGCGAGCACTGACCTATGACATTATTGTTTTGATGGTGGTGCGCGGCAGCGGCGGCGGCGACGGCGGCGGCCATCGCGGCCTGTTGGTGCTGGTGCTGGTGCTGCAGCTGCGACGCGAGCTGCGCCTGCAGCGCGGCGTGCATGCCCACGAGCCGGTCCTGTGCCGCCTGCGCCGCGCTCACGTCGCTCCGCGCCTCCTCGCCCGAAGGTGGAGACACTGGCTCATCTGGAAAGGAGAATATTGTTAATATCAACAGTAAAAATGTAACACATAGATACATCTCTTACTTTTTATTCCTGTGTAAGTAAAAACTACAAAATGCCAAGTGCTACGTTACTTATCTACATAAAGAGTGTGCTTTGGTTTACTTTATACATAGTAATATTGCAATTTATCTAAGACTAGCCTTTTGCTAACTTTTCGGTCGCGTGAATTTTCGTTTTTTTTTTTCCTTATTTTGGTAAGTGTTCAAGTTTATTAACTTGAGAATTATGACTATTTTATACTACATATTTATAATTAAATCAGGTAAATATGTTTCATAAGCCCGATATCATTGGAATGACTTTAACCACCGAAAAAAAAGTCAAAAGTGTTCACTCAGTTAAAAATAGAATTTACAAAAACTCCTTGTATAAATAAATTTCACTTTCTTAGGTCCAGTAGTGTAGGCTGTTCTTTGATATGCGTGTCAGTCAGAGTCTCCTTTCATTATTTAGCAGAATTGATTTACTTAGATAGAACTAAGTCCTTGGTATTGCTTGACGGAAGTGTGCACGATTACTTGGTTTAGATATAGTTTATAGGTTGACCATTCCTATCAGTGAGAAGAATTCCAAGTCCTTTAAGGGTCAACTCACACCGAAAGAGCGGCGATGGTCAGCGAAGCGGAGCGCAGTTTCAGTTTCATATGAATTTTAACTTTATTATAATTACCATAATACTTATTATCGCATGAGAAACTCGAACGAGTCGCGCGGATGCCCGCGGCGCCGCAGGAATTCCGGGGAATTCTCTCGTTCGTGTTTCTCATGCGATAATAAGTATTATAGAAATGAAAATAAAGTTAAAATTCATATGACACTGAAACTGCACTGCCCTTCGCCGCTCTTTCGGTGTGAGTTGACCCTAAAGTTGTGGTATTTTTTTTTCCAAAAATCAAAAGCATTAATTGCCTGGTTTGAGGACATGGTTCAAGTTGAACTCTATAGATGATTTATCAGCGAAAATTAGTCTATTTACCCCTTACCCTGACCACTTTGTTACATGTTTGAGAGGTTGAACACGATTGCCTTTAGCTCAGTGTAGCCCATTGAACCACATCTGTAGTAATTGGATTGGCATTGTTGTCTACTTGAGATCGTGAATCACTCTCTTTGGAAACGGATGTCAAAGAACCAGGATCAGTGGGCTGAGTGCGAGTTCTTTTTATGTTAATGCGATCGGAACCTTTACTACATTTGGCTCTCTGATTGATTAAGAGCTTGGAGCGGGCCAATCGGAGGACCGAACGTTATAAACGTGTCGATCGCGTTAACGTAAAACAAACTCGCAGTAGGCACGCTGAACCTTGCTGTCACCCATTAGGTACGGCATCGCAGTTCTGTTATACAATCCACAGAACTTTGCGATACAGCACGGCATTTCCAATATAGGAAGTCGATCGATAAGCGATAACGATAAGCGCATAGTAATTAAATATTATCTATCTTTCAAATCGGTATCGGAAGCCAAGTGGACCTGTACTTGACTGAAAAAAAAAGAGATATGATGACGTGCGTTACAACTAATTACGAGGTACTTAATAATTAGGTTTTTCGCAGGGGCGTAGCTACCGCTGTATCAGCCGTACCAATGATACGGGGCCCCCAAACAGGAACCCTGTGTAAAAATTTGAAATATGTTGTCCACAACCCTTATTGATTGGAACATGTCTTGTTGTTGTTGTATTTAATGAATAATTACTAATGATAGGTTGTCATTGTTATAGCTGCCTTCATTCTAGCATTCTGTATAAGATCACAATAAAAACTTAACCTCTCTTCCAGAATAGAATATAATTCCAGAATACTCCAATAAACAAGGTCATCGTTGTCGGTCGTACATGGACGCAATCTATCCAGTTAGTCTGGTCATCTCAATCGAGGCTTATCGCAACTCTATTTCATATCTCTGTACTAGTAGCGCTTACGGTGTAAAAAAGAACTTCAATAACTTTTGATATGGGGCCCCTTTGGGTCTAGCTACGCCACTGGTTTCTCGTTAAGTACAAGTCAAGTTCACATTTGAGGAGTACGTTTTTTGTTGTTGTTTGAACGGTACCAGTCTCGGGTGTTTCACTAATTAAACATAATTATTATCTACTGTTACTTTATGCAACAGCTGCGTTAAATTAGTGTTATGAATAACAAGAATCATCTTTTGATAACAATGACATTGTTAACTAGTTCTTGCCCGACTCTCTTGTCATAGGAATATTACTTCATAACTTTATGTTCCAGGAATATAAGTATCTTATTAATATGTCCTTCTTCGGTTTGTGTTGACAGTTTTGATGTCAACAACAGGACTGTTATGAAGCTCCTCAACCGAAACCGATACAAAAGTTTCGGATAGTTTCGAATAAAGGCTTAGTCTAAACGACCGGTTTTTGTTGGCTTTGCTTGGCCAAACAAGTGATAATCTAGACTAAAAATAAAAGTCAAATCCTGCTATTTAGAATTCTCATATTTATAACCAAAACTAGCGGATAATTTAAAATAATTTCATATCCGTAATCGTACAAGAAACCGGTATAAATATTATTTCTGTATCCGTATTCAGATCCGAAATATTTTAACCATAACATCCCAGGTCAAGAACATACAATAGTAATTTTTTGGGTGGCCAAAACTAGCTTTTCTTCATAAATATAGCTACTGCTGACTTGTAGTCATGCTTAAAACTCGACCTGCGAAATCCAAATCTAAGAATGATTTGTATACTTATTTTTTTTTAGAGTATCATACCCAAAGGGTAAAAACGGGACCCTATTGCTATTGTCCCGCTGTCCGTCTGTCTATCACCAGAATATCTCATGAACCTTTATAACTGGACAGTTGAAATGTTCACTAATGATGTATTTCTGTTGCCGCTATAATGACCAATATTATTAAAAGCAGAATAAAATAATTATTTAAGTGGGGCTCCCATTCAAACGTGCTTTCTCCCTGAACCCTTCGAACTGGAGTCCGACTCGCACTTGCCCGGTTTTTAGTTATTGTCTGATCCATATGCTGGGTCCTAGCCACCGAAACTGAAAAGGTCTGTGCCAATTTTTAACTGACTTCAAAAAGAAGGAGGTTCTCTTTTCGACTATGTATTTTACAAGCTTATAATTAGTTTCACTTGTCCCGATGTTTGTCTGTTATCAAATCTTGTAAATTAAAGACCCACTTCCCGGCTGCCGATTGAGCTGAAATTTTGCATGCATGTGTAAATCAGATGACAATGCAAATTTTTTATGACATGGAGCTGACCTGATGATGGAACCGGAAGGTGGCTATAGAAGCTTGGTAGTTAAACGACACAACCCCATCGAGTTTGGGCTCGTATGATTCGTCTTGACGAGTATTAAATATATAGGTATTATACCGTGCTATAAAAGCTTGCTATGAAAAAATATTTTCATTAAAAACTTTTTATTGAAATCCGTTTAATAGTCGAGAGAAGAAGTTCAAACAAACCCTGATTTATTATAACAATGTTTTAAACTTTTGTTATGTTGCTATAAATAATTAAAGCACTTACAAGTTACATAATAATGGCAATCAGTTTAATATCTATACCTCGGCAATCAAAAGCCTATGACTCATCAAATAAAACTTTTGTTTTCCGATTGCCCGCGTTTTCTAAGAACAATAATTACGTTAAGGAAAACCGATTTCAAAGGAATTTATGAGACAAACATTATCCTGTTACTTCTGCCATTGAAGTATAAATATTGATTTCGATAAACATCGTTAGTATCTACTAATACTGTTTTGATAACGATAATGTTTGTACCCACAAACTGAAGTTTTTGTATAAGCTGTATTACTTTTTGGTGTACAATAAAGTCTATTCTATTCTATTCTATTCTATGTTTATCTATCTCCTAAACGTGTTTACTCTATTTTTAGCACTTGCACTCATGAACTCTATTTCTTAAAACATGTGTTTTGAAGAAATTAAATAAACATGTTATTTTAGCAACATGTTTTTCTGTGATTCTGAACTTTAGTGAAGTACCTGTTTTTTAAGTGTGTTTTTAATAAAAATTATAACATAGTACCTTCTGCCAACGGCGTCTCCGCGTGAAAGTAGCCAATTATCCTGAAGGAACATACTTCCGGGATAAAGAGTATCATTTGTTTTATTTCAAGATCTGGTCTAGCTGTACGCCATATGTCATCCAAATCCGTTCAACAGTTTGTGTGTGAAGAAGTACAATTGCCGTCACGGATCTTGAGCGCTGGCTTCAATTTGCGCAGAAGTCAAATATTCGGTCTCTTTAGTGGTGTGAAGTGAGACGTGGAGGCGGGGAGTATCAGTGATTGGCTCGCCGCGTCATCGCGTCATATATGTTACTCCTGATTCGTTCCCTACGCTGCTGCATGTATCTAACAACGAAGACAATTGGCTCGCCAATGGATGGAATGCGCAAAGCGATCCCCACTCTGACGCCGAGCGCTCAAGATCCGTTTCGGCAATTGTAACAAATGTACGCACAAACTTTCGCGTTTGTAATATTACTATGATTAGTGTGACACCTTCATCAAGACTGTCACACTTTATCAGGTAGCTTCCCTGGGATCAAATTTTGTTTCCGTGGAGTTGAATCAGCTAGCTTTTCTATCTATTTAACATTATCAGAGGCTTCGCTCTTGTAATACTGGGAGTTATCCTAAGGGATCACAGTCCCCGAACAAAATATCCTATGTCCTACATAATCCAGGACATGGTTTACTAGTGCCAAATTTCATTGAAATCCGTTCAGCCGATAAGACGTGAAAAGATAAGTTTTGCATAGGGGTATAATACTAGCGATCCATCCCAGCTTCGCACGGGTGTTACATATCTTTGAAATTCGGGGCTTTTCACTACTTTTATGTTTGTACTATGATTTATGATGAATCAAGTAGTTTTTCAGTTTCTAGCGAACAGACAGACACAGTGGGGTACTTTGTTTTATAGGTACGTAAGTATTAAGAGGACCAAAGTACCTACCTAAAGCCCGGTTACTTTCGGACTGCATTCAAAAGAACTACTATTTTTTGAACACACAATCTATCTAGCATTTATCTTGAACACAAACATAGATAGATAGATATACTTTTTATTATTGTACACCATTAATATAATTACAGTATGAAAAAATTAATAGGGTGTCCACAATGGGCGGTCTTATCGCTAAAAGCGATTTTTTACAGACAACCTTTGAATGGATTTGACAGAGAAAGGAGAAAAGATATGCAGATAGTTCATGGTGTACTATTTACATATACAGGGTGTAAAAGACAGCCTCACGATACAAAATTAAAAACTTGATTGGACAGTTTGTATGGAGAGGCTGATATTTTTATTTCATTTCCTGAAAAAAATCTTGTGGAAAGTTCTTCAGTTTTGTCTACTGAGCAAACCCTTAAAGTTTTTGGAGGGCTTTACCTTACACACTGTATACAATACATAACTATTTATACTAAAATAAATATTTTTCTGCTTCTATTATATTATAAAACTCAAGATGAGCTATGAGGCCCAGTCGTGAGAGCGAGAAAGAGAGACAGAGATATGCACCCTATACAATAGCTCCATCCCTTTAACAATTCAGTTTAGGTCGTAAAATGGATGGCGTTAAGAGCTCGCGGTAAATGCTCCGTAGTTTTCTTAATAGTATGTATGCGTTACTCACCGACTTCGGGCACAGGCGTGACCGGACTCTCTGGTAAGAGGATACCTTTCTGGACCAACTCATCTCTATTCGCTCGGACGGATATCTTCCTCTCTAAGGCTGCAAATAGTAAAACAAAATTGTACTAATGACATTTATTAATACACTTGTTTATTAAATAATTGAATTAAAAAAATTTGGAATCTTTATAAACTCAAGACAGTTATAAAAAAACTATACTGCGTAGGTACACTTTTTGTCAGGAAACGTATTAAATGTTAGTATTAAATGTTAGTATGTATTTAGTTTGTTTAACAGGGTAATCGCTCTTATAAATCTTCGAAACCCCTGTTCATGCTTTTTTATTGAGGCAGTCATCGAATAACTTCTTCCGCCCCGCATGGGCTAAGAATGTCAGACTTTTACTGACCAACTGATTCTTCAGTTACCCTTTGCATTCTAGGACTACAGTAACTGTTTCGGGCAATCCTGCAGTCCAACCATATTCATCATATCAGTTAATTTCTTGTTAAAAAAACATGCGGTTTAACAATAAAATATTTTGTTCGTTAATCAGAGCTTGGCTAAACTTTTAGAAACCGTGCATTTTCATTTAATAACGGATACCTTAATTTTATTAACATGACTGATAAGTAAAGTATGTCATGAATGTTACTTCAAGGTTCAACTCCAACTGTTATCTTAGATATTATCTTAAAGAACCGCATAAGAGATTTTATTGATTTACAAGTAAACAAAAAAAAAATTATATTCCACGGCACGTGTGAATCATATCCGGTTCCGGTTATCATGCTGACCGCTTATTACGTCGTTTCTGTGATAACTGATATAGAGTACTCACTTCTAGAAGCAGCTTCGAACTTTTCTGATTTCTTTTTCCGTTTCCACTTCCATGGCTTGAAAAGTCTACCAAAAGCTGAGAATTTGGACTTGGTCCGCTCAGCCGGAGGTGTACGCGCGCCCGACCCAAGGCTGTTCGTGCGTACCGCAGAACCATTTTGTTTCTTAGCTGCAACAATACATTTTAAATGTCAATCAAACTGGAAACTTGTCTCATCTTTCAAGCCTTATTTGAGCTCATGTATAATTTTCGCAACGCGGACAAAAGGACCATTCTCAATAAGGATAGCATTGTCACGTTGTGGGTTAAAAATAACTTATTTGAATGATTATGTCATTGAACTTTAAATGTATGTACCTAATGAGTACCTAACTGTAGCAACATTTTAGTTTTTTTTTTTCTGTCAGTTTCTTACAAGTAGACACAAAATATATCGGCATGGTATTGTCTTACTGATGGGCAAGTTTATTTCTATAGCTACAATGAAAGAACAAGTAGGTACAATCTGCACAGTGTATTATACTGTACTGTACGCATCATGAATCAAAGACATATTCACATGAAGGGCAAAAAACCAAAACTAAGTGAAACAAATACTTTGAGAGACAGCTTTGATACAAAATGGGTACCAGCGAGATGAGTACAAATAGTACTCACACATTCATGATACATCCACACAATCAATGGCCCCATTATGTCGAGAGTCTATTGTTATGAACTGTCCGCGCCTATCACAACACAATACCAAGGAGAACTAAGTATACCTACAAAAGAGAAATTTTCCCGTCGCCTGCCAAGACCACAAATCTATACATTTAGTACTATTGTATTCCAGTTGCATTTATCAATTCATATGGATATGATAAATGTTACAACTCACATTGAAGAGGACAAAATTATGTGAAACGATAGAGTAAATACATATTGGTGGTTTCGTAATGTTATACACTTAATTCGATCTTCGAGAATAATCAAGAAACAGGATAGGATGATCACGAGAAAGGCAGGACTTACGAGGTATGCATAACAAACTATAGGAACAAGTCATTGATATGCTGCTGGTGTCTGTAGTGCCGAGTCGAAATAACTTCAACTTAAATTTTCCAAGAAATACAGTACAAAAACTTGCACAGAATAAGATGATCACTGTCTTGGGGAAGTATAATCTTGCAACAATTTAAACGAAACTTTGTATGTCCTTACTACATACATACAAACTACCTTAACAGCTTCCAATTCAATACTATCTAGAACACAACATTCGATTTAGATTTTATATTAATTGTACTTAAACAAGAAAGATTATCTAGTGTGTTGTCGGCGACTTTCCTACAACTTATGAAGTCGACCATTCATTCAGTTGCAGTGCGTTTTCCTTTTATATGGCTTCGAAATGTTATGCAACATGCACCTTACATTATGTAAGCGCTTCTAGTAATCCTGTACCTAATAGAACATATGTATTAATTTGTTACATATATGTTACGTTAGGTTAGGTCAGCTCGATGCGCTTGAGCCAATTGACAAATGAACCAAGAGGAACATCGACAATGATGCTTTCGTTGAGTCAGAGCTGTGTGTCGGAATTGCAAAAATCCCACCAAGTCCGTTCCATCGTCAGACGAAAAGACGAACGAAGATGCACCACTTGTATGAGGTCGAAAACCCAACCAGGTTTTAGTTCAGTGGTATAAAAGTGCTACGCACAAAAAAAAATTAAGTAGGCATTCACTGTTCGTACTGCTAAAGAATGATCCCTGCCGGGGTCTGTGTATCTTGATAGCTACAACCTGTCTAAGTTAAGACTAATCAGTTTATCATCGACCACATCATCGCTTACCATCAGGTGCGATGGTGGTCTTGCGCTAGCCTGACAACAATAAAAAAGGTTGAAAGAAAGATCCCTGATTAAGCTGATAATATTTTAGATTTAAACTAGCTGACCCGGCAAACGTTGTTTTGCGGGTATGAAAAATAGATGTTGGCTGATTCTCAGACCTAATCAATATGCTCACAAAATTTCATGAGAGTCGGTCAAGCCGTTTCGGAGGAGTACGGGAACGAACATTGTGACACGAGAATTTTATATATAAGATGTAATTTTGAGCAAAATTTACATATTGACAAAGCAAACATGATTTGATTTATGATTACATTTTCATGATCATATTTCTAGCATTAGATATTTTCAAATATACCCGCGTGGTATACGATAACATGTAAAAAAGGACGCTAGTAAGGCTGAACAATCTAAAAATATTTGTGGAGGAATTCGGTCCCAGATAAGAGACAATTCATGTTCCGACGCTGCGCGCTGTCATTACCTTATCAACAAAGAAAACAAATTATCTGCGTACTTAGCATTTACAGTAGGTACGGTCGCTCAATTTTGTAGTGTATGTTAATTACATCAATCCAGAGCCGAGTTACCTAGCTACAATTATTACAGAACCGACTACTAGTGAGTTCTTTTTCCCTCATAGTTTTAGCCACCTCCTTCGCTTACATTATTGTTTCGCAGAAGGAGTTGACTGTTTCCCATTCCTTCTCGCTCTGTACCATGGTCCGGCGATCGCCGCCACCGATCGCCTCCACAGGGATTCGGTGATGCTTCACCCAAGCGGGGCAGACTTCCACCGTATGCTCCAGTGTCATCTGGGCGTTCCGCACAACGGTGAAACCCGGACGTCTGTTCCCGCCGAATCCGAAACAGGTACCTAAGGTACCGTACCTCTTGAAACATCAGTGTCCGGTGAGGATCTGCGTAAGATGGAAGGTGAGGACCTGTGTCATATGGAAGGTGAGGATGCCGTGCTGCCTCTGTAGTCACTCCTCAAAGGGGGACTTACCGCCACAATTATGGCGTGCCTACGCTACTAGTGAGATCTGAACTGAAGGCTTTAAAAAAAAAAAATTAAAATATAAAATTAATTTACAAGTTATTATTCATAGATTACTTTGCATATTACCCACAGAAATTGTTTATTTTAATAAGATCATTATTGGAATTATTTGCACATGAATCATTTTATATTTTGCTAGTTATAAATAGCGCGCAAACCGATATTATAAGAGTTTATTTTAAACCCGCACAAGTGCGCATAATTAGATAGAAATCTCTATTTACTGAAGGTATGTGTTCCGTATCGATGTTGTTTTATTTATATATCTATATATATAAAAGAAAGTCGTGTTAGTTACACCACTTATAACTCAAGAACGGCAGAACAGATTTGGGTGAAAATTGGTATTGAAGTAGCTTAGAGCCAGGAGACGGACATAAGATACTTTTTATCCCGTTCGACAGGTAGAGTAGGGTAGAGTATGGTAGAGTAGGGTAGGGTAGAGTAGGGTTGAGTAGGATAGAGTAGGGTAGGGTAGAGTAGGGTAGAGTAGGGTAGAGTAGGGTAGAGTAGGGTAGAGTAGAGTAGGGTAGAGTAGGGTAGAGTAGGGTAGAGTAGGGTAGAGTAGGGTAGAGTAGAGTAGGGTAGGGTAGAGTAGGGTAGAGTAGGGTAGAATAGGGTAGAGTAGGGTAGAGTAGGGTAGACTAGGGTAGAGTACAGTAGAGTAGGGTAGGGTATAGTAGGCTGAAGTAGGGAAGAGCGCGAGCGAAGCCGCGCGGGCAAAGGCTAGTTTAATTATAATATATAATTTCACCCTAATTTAAGTGTGTAAATATGCATTTAAATAATGATTATCATGAGTGTTTTATGAAATCTATGTTAAAATTGCCAAAACGGTTTGGAAAACACTCTTTGTTCGTCACATACCGGCAACTTTCTCTGGAAGTGTTCGACATTAAAATGTAGCATTTCGCATAGTAATAAAGCGTGATAGACTTGTAGCCTAATCGTGTAAAAAGCAACATTTTGTTTCTAGATACATATTCAGGAGACCTGAAAAATATACAGAACATTATAGTAGATAATCGTTCCCAGTTTCATATAAATTCGTAATTAAAGTAGGAGTGTTTGAATTATCAAAAGGAAAACATCGAAGGGTGCACGTGTAACCAAGTTACAATCGCAATCCTTTTAATTAACCAAAACCCTCATTTAGAGAAAGAAAAGGTAGTTGTAATCAAGGACCAAACCTCTCCATTTAGTTTATCAACGCGCCAATATATCGGTAATATAGATAACACGGTTGGGTAAAGGGCAATTCCGAAAGCTCAGTCAGTAAGTACCTTATAAAAAAAATCTCATCAACACTAACACAACAAACGTGACCAATCGAAAAACGCAAATGTAGGTGTTGTAGGTGTGATGGGAGTAACGTTTAATTTGCCAAACGTGAGTCACCGGTTCGTGACGAAGTGACTCGCCCACAAGTGCCGGAGCCCACCAACGCACTTTGCGTCCTCACCTCTCTTACCTTGTTACAAGATTTGAGGTCCTTACCTTCTAAGACCTCGACTTTATTCATTATAGATTATAGATATTGTGACATGTTCTGACAATGATATCGAAATAATGACTGCCAGTTATCTAACCAATACATCACGCAGTCTTTTATATTGAACGTGAAGTAAGGTAGTATTTGCAATATAGCATGAAAAGGTAAGCTTTCTATGAGGAGCAGTGTTAAAAATAGAGTAATTAGGACAAGTGCACTTAACGAACAGATGAACACCTTAGTAATGTTTGTCGACCATAAAACATACAATCAAGCTATTCCTACATTACAATCTAGTGCTAACGGAAGTCAGTACTAAAACATGTTTCATATTTAAAGAATGATTTAGATGATGATTGCAAGGCAAACACAGAATAAAATCCACCATAATATAGGTTTTATTGTGGCTCTTTTTATTATTACCATATGCAATTGTAACGACGAAGGGATATGTAAAAATAACTGTTATAATTATCTAAATAAAAACAGAAATGCCTTCTGTGAGAGAAAGGGGTCTCTCATTTGGTATCCTAAACAATTAATTGGTATTTTAAAATATTAAATATGCTGTGTTAACATTTTAGTCCTTCGACCCGCTGCGAACTCATGAATCTTATATGTTTAGGTAGGGGTTTTATCATCAGCATTAACTGTTAAGGGTGATCCTACGTAAACTACCATTAGCAACTCGTTAGGACTCTAAGTGAATTATTTATTTCATAATATGAAACAAACGAACACCCCTCTAAATATCGGCAACACAAATCAGTTAACTAAGTACTAAGTTAATATTAAAGTTATGGTCGTGTTCGTGATACAATAAGGGAGTGTTCAAACATCATTCAATTACACTTGCAATGATTCAACAGCACCTTGTGTAACGAATAGGTGCCATAGTTAATATGCTTCTCGAGTGTCACTTGCGGTAACAAAGGGACATTAGTTAATAGGTACCTGTAGACTGCAGGCGAACATGCCGATAGCTATTCCTAGTATATCTACACTTATTTATATCAATTCTACCTTATCTGGTACTGTTACTGTTAGTGAAATGTATGTGTGAAAGTGTCTGTGAGATACTCGCTGACCTTTTGATTAGAAATGTCACTGACAAAATAAAACAATATCCTCTGAGGAATGCAATTAATTCAACATGACGCAGTGCCCGCTACGTCCCGATAATTGGGTTTAAAATATTGCTTCTGGTTGTTCATCAGTAAATGAATGTCAACGTTGACTTCAATTAGCGCTAGCCAATCAGCGAGCACGTAGGATGTGCTGCCAGAGTCAATGGTATGTCTATACTGAGCTGTGTTTAAAATTCTGTATCTTATATTGGATGGTAAACTATTATCGCACACTTTAATGATACAAAAATACGATCATTAAATTGTAATAAAATTATTCATGTCAAATTATCTTCATAATCACTGTGGAAATTAACCTCTTTTATATCTCATTCAAACAAAATTACTAATCCTCCTTGTAATAGAGTTAAGTATTGTAGTGTAAGACATCTTGTCCTTAGTCGCAAATTAAATTGTAAAAAGCATTACATATTTTACATTTAAAAAATAAGTTTGAAATCTAAGGTTTGGCAATAGTGAGCCTTTATTGGTAAATGGATACAGCGAGAGTTACAATGTGACCTCATCGAGTGGTGAATGATACAAGAGATAATCGCTAATATCCATATTGTATTGTATGTTACATACATGGTCATACATACATGCCATATAGCGGTATAAACCACAAAACTTTAATGGAAATGGTGACTGAACAGGTAGTGCACAAAAAACTGGGCAACATAAATAATATCGAAGTAGGGTCCCGTAACGAGATTTCGAGGGTGGCTACCTGCTAACTTCGATGGTTATGGGCGTGACATGTTGCAATGAAATTGAAATAATTTTTAATTTTTTCATAATTTTTAAGCATTTACTAATACAACAGCCAACTTATAAATCTCAAACCTCAACTTATAAACTGAGATGTTTGTAATACATGATTAAAAAGAGTGCCCATAGAGTTTCTTGCACATTCTTCGTCATAGAGATTTATGCTTTGGAATGTGCAATTAGCATCATTTTTTTTTTAACTGACTGACTTCTTGACTATTCAAAAGTGCCTGTAAATGGTTTATTTGAAATAAATGCTTTGATTCTTGTTTCATGGTGAACCGTGTAATCAGTATATGTTTATACTACTTGAAAAGTTTGTTAAAGATTCATCAATAGATTCTTTATCAATCAACCCACCTTTAATTATATACTTTTCACCTCGATTGACCGAACAAATACATAGATAGATAGATAATACTCTTTATTTTACACCAAAAGTAAAATTACAATAGGAACTGTTCTTAGGAATCCTGGGATCTGTATTCATAAAATAAAACATTCCGACCTGAGTAGTGTTATATCAACGACTTAGAGACGACATGGCACAAGGATCGAAGAAAGAAACGAGTTATTTTTTCCTGTCCAATTCATTATGTATGATGGCGCAATGAGCTACATACAGTGTCACCTAGCTTAGATTGATCGATTTCAATCAACCTGCCAACACTATTAGTGACATTACTGTAGCAAACCAGTAAGTGTCTACAAGTATTATACTTCTAAGAAATGTATGTACCATTTCACTTTCAATAGCCAGACCATGTAGATATATATACGAGTATAAGCTACGAGAAAACGTGAGTAAAATCAGTCTCCCATCAAGTTGAGCCTCTTTTGTGTTCAAAGTGTATAAAACCAAGTATCTACTAAGAAACAACTTGTTTAAAATGGCATATATTAGCATTTTCACATAGTAATCGTATAATAATTGCGTAGTTTATACGTCTTCATATTCTACAACTGTACAGAATACAATTGAATTTATTTTTCATAAATTGATAAGAATTATGTATATATCGGTTCGCTTTGTATCAACCGAATGAGTACCTTCTATACACGTAGTTTCATTATCTGAGACACCGTTTTCAGGATTTTTTGAACCAACAATCGAGTTGTTCTCTTTACTCCGAGATTCATGTTCCACAGATATTAATACACGCCAAGACCCACAAAGAATTTCGAGGCCATAAGCAACATCGACAACACCCCGTTTTGAAGCTGGTTAAATCCCATTGGCTCATCCAAAGTTATTTAAATTTTGGTGGGACTGATTTTTTTTTTGGCAATTAAAAAAGAATTACGTAAATCGGGCCAGTCAGGTCGGAGAAATCAGAGCTTATAAAAAAGAACTATTCTATAGCAGAGCATCTAAAACTGAGTTGATACAGAAAATTTCTTACAATAGTCTATAAGAAACAAATAAGATCAATGCAATTTAACCTTACAAGTGGTCGTAAGGTTAACTTCGAGATCTTTACCTCCTACCATAATCAAAGCATGACCAACTGCATTAGAGAAATTGTAATTCAAATGCAATATTATAGCTAAGGTCGAAAGAGACACAATAAAGCGCCACTATCAGTAATAAAGCAACCCCAAAAAACGAAGAAGCATAAGACGTTATCAATATCTCTGGTAATGACAATGCCTCTGGCATTTCGAATAATATTTGGGCTTCACATACAGGACAGAATGGAAGAAAAAACCGTGTTGCGCCGACCCCAAATAAAATGGGACTAGGGCAGGAAGATGATGATGATGACGATGATAAATCAGTAAATGTTATTCTACTGATAGAATAAAATATCTTGAGTAAGATATTTTTTTTTTTTGTACGATTTGCAGGAAATATTAATTTATTTTAACTTCATATTCTAATTAAAATAAAGTGTCTGTTAACAACATTAAATATATTGAAAGACACGCAAGTGCTAATGAAAAATAGGCAGACATTGTGGGCTGTCGTGACTCGTGACTAACCCAAACCACTCCTGCAGGTAGCGTGATGCCAATAATAATATCATTCATTGTTCCAACTTTCTGAGTTTAAACACCTTGATATAGCATTATCCTGATTTTAGTCAACTGCTAAGGCTGAATAAATTATTGTATTATTCAGAACTCTCGGGGTATCATTGTGTTTACAATGATTCATTTATTTTTTTGACATCCTTAAAAGCTAACTGTAAGGTCTACGATCTACAGACCTACCTACATATCCATTGTATTTATTCCATGGGACTGATGATTATGCTTAGTTTGCACGTAAGGTGATTGGTATCATTGACCCCTTGTCACTTTTTAAATTTCATGGGACGTGATGGGATAACCCCGGTAATTTATCACCCATATCATGACATACACATGACATACTCATTAATTGCGTAGTAGATACATTCCATCAGAAGCTCGCAACGAAAATTTAAAATGTAAAACACATTGTCAACACAACATTGCATGAATAGAAAGAGAGATCATTTTTTGTTGAAACTATATGTTACAATAAATAGAGTACAATGCTGTGTTATGCACGTAGTTTTAATTTCGCAAAGCTATTGTTAGGAATGTGCCTGGGCGTAAAGAGACAAAAGGGAAGGGGGAACTGACCGGCGACTGCTGCTACCTCCTTCGCCCCGACATGTAAGAAATCAGTAAGAGATAAAGAACTCGCAATCAGTTGCCTGCGCTCCTGAAAATCGAGTTGGTCGAGGCTGTTGGTCCTAGTCCCGCGCACCGCCTGGACGGGCGCGCTCAGCGACATGTCAACTACGCGTCGCCATGTCGTACAGACGGCATCTTCACTATTGTAATAACACCAATTACACTGTCAATGAACACTAAACAAAGACACACAAGATGTGAAACCGACGCGAACCACGCCGATCACGACGTTTTCATTGCGAAATGCCTGCGCCGCTAGAGACGCTCAACGGCAAACTGGCGTGCGGGCGGCCGGTAACGCGGGGCAGAGTGGGGGCCCGGCTGCCTGCCTCTGTCGCTCCTGCATGTTGCAATGCACTCAGCTCGCCTCTCGACTAGTCGTGGTGAGACGACGAGCGAGTATCTGCCGCGCCGCGGGCCGCGCGCCGTCACGTCAACAGACACAACCGGCCTACAACGAGCTACGTTCGGTACGTCGCGACAGGCCCGCCGGAATTATGAACGTTTTGCTCTATTTGTATTGTAACATTTGTACGCAGATACTGACAACTTCGATTTATTATGATACCTTTGTTTGTAACTCGAGTTTTAAAAGCTTACTCATTTAGTTTCACATGGAGATAATTGTGTGACCAATCAAGCTACGAGTTATAAATTGTAGAGTCCTTAAAAGTCCAAGGTTGACTTCATTATTTTGCAGGTAAATTGATGAGATTCATAATACGAGTCAATGACGTTGGGTTTCCTTATCGATGGTGAAGAAGGTGCGTGTTTGTGAATACAATTTTGGTACAAAATACTTTGAATATAGAATACGATTTTAAAAGGGAATCAAGGCATTAAATTATGTAGGAATACGCAGATGTGTGTCAAAAAGATTGTTAACTGAACATAGAAAGAGGGGTCAGAGGGCCGAACGCTTAATTTGGATAATCTTGCTAATCTCCATTTCATAAATAGGTAGGACCACCTGACTTGGCACTATAGCAGTTCAGAGTTGTGGTTTTACCGTAAATAATGGTAATCGCATCTTTTTGAAATTCAACGAGAACAAAGTAAGGAAAATGTAAATATTAAAGCTTGTAGACAAAGACATTCTCAATACGATAGAGAAACTGCAAGCAGGTGAAGCCTCGGATGCTGAAGACTACGAGTTACGACAGTCGGGCACTCGAGAGTCGAGATGTGGTAGAGCTGACTATACACTACAGACACAAAAAGCCGTTGACCTAAAACAGCGTTTAGGTCAACCGAAGATGGTAAAATAAGGTTCCTGTTTTTAGTGTGATATGGTCAAATGCAAATACATGATATATCCAGAGAGGACGAGAGCTGGTAATGAAGTTTCGGGGCCGATTTTGATAAACACTAATACTACACTGCATCATTTGATTTTAACTGACTTCTAAAACAAATATAGAACTTCCTCCGGTTCTATGTTTGGCTGTATGTATTTTTAAGGTTACGTAGACGTACCTCATTCGGAAAAAACGGAACCCTTATAGGATTACTTTATTATTTTTTCTGTCAAGATCATTTTTCTCAGGAACGCGTACTTAGGTTTGCTATTTGGTGGAGCAGTGACAAAATGAAACTTCTAGGTAAGTTAACGCAATCTAAAGATACGAGTTTTAAACTCCGGTTAGGTGCCTATTTTGACACTCCAATTGAATCAAACCCTATGGGATAATTCATGTTGTCCTAGAAGAATTCTGAAATTTGGCAAGAAGCAAGGTCTCATTGCACTAAAAAGGAAAAAATCTGAAAACTGTTTTGTAGTTACATCACAAAATAATTACTTTTTTGCGATATTTTTCGAGACTTGTTTCGGAAATCGAAATATTTACATAAATAGGTAAGTCTGTTTGTTTGTTTGTTGGCCTGAAATTAAGTAGAACCAAAACGGAGTACTTGTTCTGCGATTTCGGCGGTCTCTCCAACCCTGTGCCTTTGGCTCTCGCCGGAACGGCCATACCAATCTTTTCCGACATTCGTTACCTCGGGTCGCTCATCCAAGAGGATGGTGAGGTAGACCGAGACGTGACACGTCGGATCAACGAGAGATGGATGAAATGGCGACAGGTCACGTGAACAATTTGCGACCCACGCATGCCCCTCAAGTTAAAGGGTAAAATTTACAAGTCCGTCATAAGAACTGTCATACTGTATGGATCAGAAAGTTGGGCAGTGAAAAAGAAGTATGAAAAAAGATTGCATGTAGCGGAGATGAGAATGTTGAGATGGATGTGTGGTAGGATGAGAAGGGATAGAGTGAGAAATGAGTATATTAGAGGAAGTTTGAAAGTGGCGCCAGTGACTGAAAAGTTGAAAGGAAATCGTTGGCCTTGGTATGGTCATGTGAAGAAGAGGGATGAAACGCCTATTACTAAAAGAGTTCTGGGTATACATGTAGATGGATGGAGAGGGAGAAGAAGGCCGACGAAAAGATGGATAGATTGTGTGAGGAGTGATATGAAAGAAAAGGGAGTTAGCGATAGTTTGACGGGTGACAGGAAAAAATGGTAGAAAAAAACGTGTTACGCCGACCCCAAGTAATATGGGATAAGGGCAGAAAGAAGAAGTGGTAAGTTTGTATGGATCCTTCGATCCGGTCAAGTGCGAGTCGGACTTGCACTTGACCGGCTCTTTTTTGTCTGTTCACCGATTTCGCGGTCAATTATAGACCGATTTAGATTTTTTTTGAATAATGACATGATGTAATAATGAACATCTGAGCTATAAAACGGAACTTATTATAGCAGAACTGTCATAAAAAATAAAATTACCACGGAGCAAGAACAGTAATACGTGTAGTCAGTCAATGAATAACTGAAGGAAGCGGAGAAGGGGGTACGTCGAAATGATGACGATTTGATGATGGAACCGAAAGTTGGATGGAAGGCATGGGAACTCAATAATTAAATAATGTATATGAACCGTGTTAGGGTTTGGCGGAATTGTCATGAAATGTACTTACTTTGGCTATAAAGTACCATCAAACTGTTCTGATGATAAAGGAAGATAGACACGGGTATTCCATAATAAAACAATGTATGCTAGTCGTGTTTGGGCTTATTAGAATTGTCATGAGATGTACTTTGGCTATAAGGTAACATCAAACTGATATGACGATGGTGGTGGCAGGTAGACACGGAAGCTCCAAAACTAAACAATGTATCCTAGTCATGTTTGGGCTTACTAGAATTTTCTAACTTTGGCTATAAGGTAACAACCAACTGATTTGACGATGGGAGTGGTAGGTAAACACGGGAACTCCGTAACAAAACAATGTATCCTTGACATGTTTGAACTTATTAGAATTAACATGGAACCCTCCATGATAATACTAATAAGCCTAGCTTAGATGCCTACTATAGGACTTGCACACAGTTTTTAGCTAACTATCACAACTAAAAAGTGTAAAATAAATTAGTGAATAAAAGAATCGATATTAAAATTTACGAAAAAACTAAACTAGAAATTTGTTTACAATTTGTGTGTTTTTTTTTAATGTTGAAGACGGTTGTTTTTTTTTCTCACATTGAATTACAAGAATATACTCGTATTTTTTACAAGACAAATAGAGATATGTGGATGATAATAATATTAAAGATGTATGGAAAAAGATATGCTTCGCCAACCCTAAATAAGCTAGAATAGGAGCAGTAGGATATGATTTTGATGGTATGATTTGCAACCGCTTTAATTTAGTCCTTTCTTCGCAATATCAAAATGGACAATCGATGCTTTTTTGGGGTAGGAAACCATCAAATACCTTCTCCCGCTCTGGGTGAAGCGAGAGGAAGTGTCAGACTTACTGGTTTAAAATCACTCGTGTTCGTTCACGTTCCCTGTGCGTTCCAGGGTAGTGCTGACTCTTTCGAACGATTGCGCAGTTCTAGCAGGCATCGGCCTCAGTAGACCCTATCAATTATGCTGACAGCCCTTTGGAGCGCGCGTGATACAAAACGCGCCGTCGATATGGGCCTGGGCCTGGTAAAGGCTAGGTAAAACTATAGGTGATAAAGATCAGACAACGAACTATCCATGCTCGCCGTCTGCAAGCTCCACCTGCTTCCAGCTCCACCAGCCGGAAGTGGCCCTGCGATTTTCGACGCCCACTGCGTCTCCTGCGGCGCCTGGGGCCTGACGACGGCTTCTCACACTTTTAGGCATCTCCTTCGCTCGCATTACTGCTTTGCACAAGGAGGCGTCCTTTACTTTTCTGGTGTTTCGTACTATGGCTTGGACTAGCGCCAGACACGACGCCTGTATGTAGGTGGTAATCTCTAAAACTACTGAACCGATTCTGAAAATTCCTTCTCTAATATGTAATTGCAAATACTCGAGTGCTATAAATTTTCTACTTTTATGTTTGTGAAGCAGCTGGTAGAAGCTCGTTTCGAATAAAAGGACTTATTGTGAGGGTCTCGAATATTTTTTCATAATTTTAAAAATATGCAAAAGAAAATAGATTAAAGGTCGAGTTCTCCACCCCTCGATAACGATAAAACTAAAAATTTAGAAAAAAATAATAAGTCTCTACGTATGTATATAAATTTTGAAAACCACAACTACAACAAGATTTTATAGTTTTTAAATAACATTTAAAAAACAAAAATATTTTCTGATGTTTTCTGTTTGCACTTTGCCGTTTTTTATTGAATGACGTCCAATACTAACTTAAATTAAAAGCGCTGGCAAAAAATCCTTTATCAAGTTGTCATTTATGCCAACCATACGAGTCTACATTTTTCTTCATTTGCTCGTTACACGACTTGTTTGAGTACAAGGTACAAATAGGCAACTATGACTTGTGCCATGGTAAAAATATAAGCCAGACAGTTAGGTGGAAGCGAGGCTGTCTGGTCAAGGTGCGCCAGACGAACATTTTAGTATCGCCGAGCTATTTCAATACACCCCAACTATTTCATTTTCTTTACAGTGCAATGACACTTTTGTGGTTGTTCTTTTAAAGGCAAAAACTGACTCTTTGTCTGTTGTGCTGCGGATTGATGTTTTTGAAACTTGACTGAACCCATTGAAAATGATCGACAGTTTTTTTAATAAGAAAACATGTGACCACCCACACTTTCGCGCACTTTTACGCAGGTCATAGCGATTACAGAGGGGTTTTTTTTGAGGTGGAAAATCCTCCAATCGGGAGGGTGTGAGGTAGTTACTGACTAAAACTACACCTGTGTCCTGCAGCTGTTCTTTGCGTTCTATGACCACGGGTTGTCTTTTCACAAATTCCCCTTGGCCCTAGCGACCATCGGTCAAAGTGGGCCCCTAAGGTTTTGCTGATATTATTACGAAGCGCGCGTGGAAGTCTACCTACATGCAGTCGATAACTTGGGACGGCTGCAGCCGGATTATAAAGGATAATTCGTTTTTGACGTGATCCAAAAAATACTGGCCTAAATACTACGGCAAAATTTGGGAATGGCCAGCCCTGTAGTTTACCAGAACATCAGAAGACATTGACATAGTTTGACATAATTCTCGTTGGAATATAGGAGGTGGTTAACAAGAGTGCGTTTGACTGTGTCGTACATATTACCTACCCGCATATCGGATAGTCACAAGTCACGCAACGTAAATATGTCTTGTCGCAATGCAAAATATCATGATATACACGCATAATTCTATTACTTTTGTTTGGCATAACATCACGCCTATATTCCCCGAAGGGTTAGGCAGACGTGTACTTATAATACAACCCAGTTTCGCCAGTATTTTTTTCAAAGTTCATTTATGCATTAGGGGGCAAGTATTGCCTTCAACCGGGCAAAAATCCAGGTTCCAGTCCCCTGGACTGCAGGATTGTTCAAAAGAGTTAGCGCTGCCTTGGAACGTTAAGGGTAACTGAAGGAACACAAGTGACTTTAGTCAGTAAATGCCTGACACTTTCTCTCACTCCACCCAAAGCGGAAAGAGTTATTTGATTATTTCCCACCTCTCCCCCCGAACCCCCTATATTATTTTAAGTTCTTATCCATCCTAAGGTTGTCTGCAAGACATCGCTGTCAGCGATAAGACCGCCATTGTACCCATAAATTTAAGTTTTTGTATAAGCTGTGTTACTTTTTGGTGTGCAATAAAGTTTATTCTATTTTATTCTCAAAAATAAATCCAGTTCGCTACTAAAATTCCAGAAGGATTTTGCCTTCTGGAATTAGATTAGGCTAAACGATTTTTTGTTTAGCCTAACCTGGGAAATTAACTCAGGACGTCATGCTCTGCCTGCAATAACTCTTGCAACCAGTAGACCAACCAAAATTATTAATTTAAACATAAGAATACCTAACACTTCATATACATATTATTACAGCGAAACGCATAATTTATAAAATACCTTTGTCATTCAAGGGTTATGAAATAATGGGAAATATTTTGCCATCTAATATAAACAAAACCTAGAAAACGGTAATGTACTTGTTTAACATTTGCATAACATTCGGTGGTGTACTAACCTGTGGCACCGGTGGCACAAACATTTCGCTTGCCACTTTCACTGTCAAAGTGTCGACCCGTGACCGTCCATTATTAGTAACTGGTTGTCCAATTCCACTATATTAACATTAAACTTAAAAAAAAAATGGGCAAGTGCGAGTCGGGACTCGCGCACTGAAGGTTCCGTCCGTGCATACTACAATTCCCGAATGGAGTCTCGAAGATTTTTCAGAATTACATTTTTCTTTGTGACGTAGGTTTACTGTTTTCAGATTTTTTCCTATACTTAAGGCAAGGTCTTTTTGCCATATATATTTACATTATACCCTATAAATTTCGATATTTGAGGGTATCAAAATATACGTTTTTTTGCGACATAAACGGCCGTATCTTTTTTATTCGTTAACTTAGAAGTTTGATTTTTTCACAGCTCGAAGGGACCGCAGACTTGAGTATATGGTTTTAATATCAACTCGATACTTCCACGCGTTCTTGCGATAAACGGTCTTGACAGACAGACAGACGGTTTTTTTGCAATTTGGAAAAATCTTCGAGACTCCATTTGGAAATTGTAGTTTGCACGGAACCCTCAGTGCCCAAGTCCGACTCGCACTTGCCCAGTTTTTTATGTTGTCACATCCCTAAATTATTATAATTTAAAGGCCTTTTTCTCAATTATGAGATTTTTGAGTTGTGATTTCAGCAGAGATGCGATATATTTACCATATCTTGTCTCCTGTCCGTGACAGGAAATCGAATTTATATAAATATAATAAAACTAGTTTGTTTGTTTGAAGGCGCTAATCTCAGGAAGTACATTGGTTCAAAAAAAAACTAAATTGTTCGTTTTGGATAGCCCATTCACCGAGGAAGGCAAGTTGTACATCACTCTACGAGTACCCTAGAGCAGCAGCAGTACCAAAGACGTGAGTGAAACTACGGGGGACAGCTAAGTAGTTAATTAATATATTTTGAATTTAAGCTTTCGATTACCGTAATTAGAGACACAATAGAAATACAATGAGAGAGCGAACGCCGGCGTTCGCTTGGGGTTTAATGAATGAATTATATTTCGTTTTTCTATCCAAAAGATTGGGCTTAAAATTAAGTCGTCATTATCTGACATAAATTTCTTTTTTAAATGCCAAATTAAAGCACACCCAAATAGGACTGTCTCTTCACAAAATTCAAATCGAACTTGTAAGATCTTAGCTAGAACTTTATCCAACGGTTAGGTTAGGCAGAGGCCTTAGGGTCTGAGCGCTGTCTAGATTTCAGTTGCTCTAAATTTGATTACGAAAAACGTAATGAAAGCCTGCCTTGAGAATATTTTGGCTGGCAATACCAAAACATCTAATGTCGGTAGTTATAATAAGCAAACTTTTAATACATATCTTATCAAAAAGTTGATTTGTTATTTGATTTATTTTATAGGGATTAGATCCGCGTACTAATGTGACAGTATAAACATAGTGTGATTATAAGTATAGGTACGAGTAATCCCAGTTTATGAAAAACAAAAACTTAGTGTGTTAACTTCTTTTCCCAAAAAGAGATTTGGGGTGGTTAAGGGTCGTTTCGGGTTGGTTTGGTTTTTTGGAATTATAAACCTTATAATGTGCCCACAGCTGAGACATTATTAGGTTCCCTCAGAGGGCATTTCCGCACTGGGCTTGGAGAATTGCTGATGTTACAAGATGTAACTTATTTACTTTTATTTGTAAAAGGAAAAACAATTAATTCCGACAGAAAGATGCAATTACTGTACCTAAGTCAGTTTAGGTAAAGACCAAAATACACATGCGAGTAGCAGGCACAAAAGCATGCAAGTAGCACTGTGCCTCGAGTATGGCTCACTGGCCTTCGAGTCGACGATGAAGTAACTAGGACTTGTCAATGTCAAAATATAATTATGACAGATCCCCAGTGGGATCACATGGCGACATGGAGACAGTGACTGTCGCAACCCAGTGGCGTCAATCGCGGTGATGGTGACTTATCGCAACTTTGAGGAATGGTTAGAAGTGCCACGGCGATCTCCCTTTGCATCTGACGCAGGTCCTAACCGGACTCTATTGTTCCAGGCCATGGTACGGAGCCACAGGGTATGGGAAGCAATGATCTAGAGCGAGTGAAAGAAGTGACGGAAAGTGTGAGGGAGAGGTAATCCTCACGAACCAGACGCCGCAGTTCTGAAACGCTACAAACAACACGGGTAGGTTTTAGTCAGTAAAAGTCTGACACACCTTTTCACTCCACCCAGAACGGTAAAATAGCATTCATGTTCCAATGTCGACCACTTCATCGCTTGCCATCAGATGAGTTTTGGCTAGTCTCCGAAACGGCTGGACCCATTTAGACGGGAGTTTCACTGATTAGTAGGAATAACTGCGTAAGGATTCCGTATAAAAAAGTACTTTAAACGTTCAATTGTGCTATTTTACGAATTTAACGAGGACGAAAATAATATTTCATATTTTTTTTCAGCGTGCATAAGTGTTCTGCTAATAATTTAAGGGTTCCCATAGGATTGTTCTTATTTGCCGTAGTTTAATGGGTATAAATATTCGTTTCGAGTTTGTCATAAAGGTTTCCTACATGCATAATTTATGGGCAGTGGCAAGACCGGTGTGTGGTACTTACATAAAAAACATGCATTTAAATTGTAGGTCTTCAAGTTTGAGGCAAGGTGAATATTTTTATTTAAGTCAGGTAAGTATACAAGGTGTAAGGGACAGCACTCCACAAACTTTAAGGGCTTGTTCAGTAGACGAAACTGAACAACCTTCCACAATTTATTTTTTTTCAAGAATCTTAAAAAAAATTGGCCTCGTCATACAAATTGTCCAGTCAAGTTTATCATTTTGTATGGTGAGGCCGATTTTTTTTTTCGTTTCTTGAAAAATTTTTTTTTTGGAAATTTGTTCAGTTTCGTCTACTGAGCAAGGGCTGTCCCTTACACCTTTTATATCATGTTTTACACAACGGCAGATGTCCCAATTTTTTTATATCCATGTGTGATCCCTATTAATCTAGTATACTCTTATACTAGGCAAATCATATAATTTCTAACTGTAATTTGAGGATGTTATGAAAACTTCAACCGTTCCCTTAAACGCACACAACTATTTTTAAATACAATTTATAAATGTACTTATTGTATTTCATTTGAATCGATCATTTGTTAGAATCCAATGATATTGTATAAAGCGAAAATCGTATGAAGTTTGATTCTCTAATTAATTTATCTGCCTTACGCTTCCGGAAACAGGCGGCATCTAGACATATTAAACTTTATAAACTCGCAAGATATGAAAAATATACTTAGGTTTAAACAATACCTTCCCTATTACGAGATCCAAAAAATTAGAATAGCTCCACATAAACGAGTATTTTACCCATGATAAATCATCCAAGAACTATTGAATAACTAGATTAATGTAGATAACTTGAAATTAACATGTGAACACCAATTAAGTGTTTTTAACTTCAACGAACAAGTGCCATTTAACGCCACCCATTGAATGACAAATAAACAAAACGTTTATGCCACTGCCGGTGACGACTGAGTTTATTACCAAGATAGTATTCATTGACAACTTAGTTATTAGCTCCTTAAGGTTGGCTATGGTATGGGAAAACGGTAAGTATCAACCTAATCTTAAATACCAACTACATTTGCCATTTGCCATAGAACCATAAATGAAAATTCTACAATGAAAAATGAATTGTTGGTCCAGGTCACGGGGATGGCAATGCAAAGCTGATTTCGGGTCTACACGATACAAAAGGTATGGAAAATGTCCAATAAACAATAATATTTATGCGTACATAGTCAAGATAGGAGGGAATATGACTTACAGTATACTTCGTCTATAATTTCAGAATCACTGCTCGTCTCATCGTCTACTGGCCTGTGCCTCGTTTTAATCTTTTGATTTCTAACATCCATATTGTCATGCTGTCGATCACAGTACACTCAGCTGCCCACTGCCAATACACACACCAAATATTAACATCTCACAATACACTTTGATATCCTAGTTGTACAAAATTTAAAATAACACTAAGACATTACGCATTGAATTCTGAGATTAGATAGCAATTGATAGCATCAACTTATCAAAATGTTATTCTATTGGTGCTTGATCGTATTGATTTCGTCATAACAAATAGCAATCAACTTATTTACAAGGTCAACAAAAAATGATAGGTAAGTAGTTACTATACTTATTAAAACAATGTACTGTTATGTAATGTAATGTCAGTACACAAGGAAGCAGAATTGTGCAATATGATTAAAAATTACCACGAGAAAAGATGACAATTACGATAACACACAGATGTTATTTTTTCTTTCATCGTCTACTTTAATTAAAGCCCAGTCCCATATGAACCAGACGATAGACGGGCAGACGCTACAATAATGTGTAGGTAAAAAACTAACTGCACAGTTCGCGGTTTTCCCGTCTTAATGTTATGAAAATCCAATCTGTTTCACAATAAATACCCGTGTGATCCATATTTACTTCCTGTTTAACTGATGTCAAGTATATTGGCCAATAATATACAGTTTACGTCCCACAAAATTAATCAGTTTTAACGTGGTACAAAAATATGAAAAAAAAAAACAAGCTTGAATGAACACAGTGTCCGCTTTTGATGATGGGCTCGGTTAGATTAAGCGTGCTAGTCCCTTTTTTTATAAATAGATGTATATTGCCCTAGAAAATAAGCGAACCATATTTTCATGCTAGAAACCTACGTAGCGTTAAATGCAAGCAATGAAGCTTAATGCAAACGTGTAACACTAAATACGCTAGGTATATATAAAACATACTCTATTAATTAGAATAATGAATTGTAGCATCTCAGGGATTAACCTAGTAACCGTTACGAGGAGGAACCTTTAAAAAAATATGTGAAATAGTGGGAAAAGCGGAGATTTAAGATATCGATTACCTAGAACATAACTCTAGGACAGTCCGACGCCGTTTATTTCATATAGCATTAATGGATACCCGTACTCATTGGAGTAAACTGCAGAACTCTACATAGGATTAGTTGGTTAATCCCAACTTCTAGAAAAAGTATCTGAAAGAAGAATATTTACTACAAATAGCGTTAAATAACAAATCCCCGAGGCAATAATACTATCAGAAAGAGAGGGCACTCTCACCTGCTCTAGTGTACACTGGGAAATCGCCGTCGGATCGACTGTGAGTAAGCATGGGTCCGTAGCACCGCCACGGCGGTCGGTCGCGCAGCGCCCGTGGGCCCTCCACGGCCGTTCACCTGAGCCAGCCCATCAGCACAATAAACACGGCACTCGGGCCTACATTTACGTGGCACTCTCAGCGCGGCGTCCAGCTCACAGAACTCACGTCAACTCACCGATGGCGGCGCCACAGAGACGGCGAGAGGACGGAGGCTGCGCATCTCTCGCGCGCATCCCTCACCCTTTCTGTTCGTCTAAGCGCGGCGGCCGGCGCCCGCCACGCATACCCTCCATCCCCCATGCAAACACGTGTACTGTGTTAACGTGATCTCTTCTATGTAGTAAACGCCCAATATTATGATAAGTCTATGTATCGCGTGATTTTTCATCTCCAGTATTATTAGGTGTTTATGAGAAAATGATAATTGTTGATTTTAATCATAGTAAAATTCTAATTCGCATTAAATGAACGACAAACATTTTTAATTTCGTAAATTAACATATTTCGTGCATGATGATACAAAAAAAAAACTTATAAAAAAATTAAATACTTTTAAAACTTATGATCTGGACAACTTTCACAATGATGCTTCTTGCACATTTCTGTTTTCAAAGGCAATTTCAACCAACCCCTTTGAAATCATCAGTGAGCTAAAGCACTAAAAATTGATACTTTGAATAGTATAATAATCTAGTCTTTTTCTTAAACATTTTTGCAATTTCGTAATAATAATAACTTGTACTTACTGATCTTTATTCAAATTGGTGGGCACAAAATTAAAAGAAATATTTTCTTGAACATAGTCCCAATTCATTTTGTTTTTTCAGATATATTTAGGATTTCTTATGATGTGCACCATCCAGAATGATGTACCCAAGACAGTTTCAAAAAGTTTTATGACATGATTATACATGCTTGCCTCAAAACAAATCAACACTTTTTTAATATGGGTCAAGTAATAAGTATGTAATTGTAATTGTATTCTACATCCACACTGGTCTGCTTAACCTGGACAAGCCATATCTGTGTGTAGAGCCTGTTACAAATTCAAAATAGTTTGTCAAAAATCTTGTACTCACTTATATCACCATTAGTTGTTGCTGAATCAAATGGAATAGATAAATGTCGACCACCTTTCCCCACAGGTTGCACACCCAGATTTGATTTGTCGTCGTTCTCACCTATGCAAAATATACAAAGCTTTTATGTACAAACATAAGTAAAAAGGAAACAAAAAAAAAACCTTCTGGTTTTAGGAGGTAGGAATTAATAAATTTTAAACTTTGTATAATCCTTTTATTGTAAGTAATTAGTGATTAAATTAATTTACACACAAGCTAAAACATTAATTTATATCACAATTTTAAATTCAAATTATAACATTCCACAATGGATTATCAATGTACGAAACATAATCTGAATAGTCCATATAGTCATGCATGCTTCCAGCTCCTTGACTGTAAGTTCTTGAATTTTTGTCCTGCTCTGCAATATAGCGTTTTTTATACAATTCCTTCCAATTTCTAACATCTGATTGAAAAGTACAGTCAAAATCCCTTTTACATAAAGAATACCACAAGCTTTCACTTTCAAGTAAAACTTTCAGTCTAGTATTGGCTTTACAGCATCTAAGGATGTCCACCACAGTCAAGTTGAGCATAATCTTCAAGAGAACTTCCTCTGGTAGCCCAATTAAACTTGCACTAGCATAACCATGATGACTTAGAATTGCACTTTTGATAGCAGATACAGTTTTATTTTTAAAAGTTGTTGAGAAATGTTTCAGGTCCCGAAATATCATTGGAATCGATGTTGCTTGTGGTGAAACCACATAGCGACTAATGGGAACACAAATAGAATAAGTCTCAAAGTTTAATTCATTGATTACTAAGTTCACTAACACAGTTGCACCCAATGGACTCATGATTAGTTTCAGTGGCATACTTTTAAATCCAGACATTATGAACGAAGTTTCGTATATTCCAGATGGTGACTTCAATCTAGATAATTGAACAATATCAAAAGATTGCCTGGGATCCATCACCTCCAAATCACTATCCACAAGTAAAAATCCATTTTCTATCATCAATACTACGATCAGTACAAATAAAAAGTCTTTTTGGATAGAATCATAGCTTTTGCTCTCTGCTAAAATTCGTTTTACTATTTCATGCAAGAGGGGTGATATCCGCTCTGTAGTACTTTCTTCTAATGTAATTTCCATGGTTTATCACATAAATTATATTTTACTTAATTTTGAAGAAAATGAGCAGAACAAAACGAAAATTTTTGAACAAATTAAGTACTCTCAACAACGATTGTTTACATAAAATGAAATGTCATCAACGAACAGACAACAAACGTCAAATTTCGCAGCTGACACGACGCGTTGCGTTTACGAAGGTAGTGGTGTTTTGATTAAGTTGTTATAACTTTCTGATTTTATTTTTCGCTGAATATTTTATTAGTATAATCCTGCTGCGTAAATAATACTTAGATGAAAAACTATTAAAAAGTACTATTATAACTATAACATTCGATGGGGCTCAGAAAAATGATTCATAGTGTAGTGAAACAATAAAACAAAAGGTTACTTCGTAAAGGCTACTAAATAAGCAAGCAAGTTTGTAAAATTTATATGGGTAAAGGAATATTATGCGAAGTATGTAGGTGATGTATAATTATTATGTTGAACAAATTATTAAAGGCTACTACTTCTACTTCTTTCACAAGCTTATCACATAAAATATTTATAGAATGAAGATGTTGAACATAATTCTGGCTCCTTAACTCCCCAAAAAGGAATCTAAGCAAATAAAAAAAGAAGCTTAGTAACATGCTTCTCAATAATAATTAATTATTATTACTCAATTATTCATTCTGTTTTGGATGTTTTTACTTTTGTACCTACCTAAGTCTTAAGTCTTATTATTATTATAATTATATTGTTCACCTTTCTGTGTGATAAACCTGTTTTAACTGTCATTTTAAACATGTCCATTCTTGTTTTAACATTAGTAATTATTGAAAGATTTAGTTCAATCTGTTACCATAAAACTATATTTTGTGTTTACTTTTTGCAATTAGAACAATACCACATTAGATGAAAGTTGGAAGAGGGTATGAAGGCCTTTGCTCTGCAGTGAGCCAGTTTTGGCAGATATAATAAAATAAATCTATAGATATAAATAAATTAGAGTGTCTGTTTGTAATATTGAAATAACCACTTTTTACTACATGCATATGATATACGACTGTACATTCACCAAAATATTTTTTTTACGATTTTGGTCTGTCTATTTGTTCTGACTAGTCTCTGAAATGGCTGGTCCGATTTTGACGGGACTTTTATTGGCAGGTAGCTGATGTAATAATGAGTAACTTAGGCTGATTTTATTTTAGAAAAATTCTTTTAATTTAGTAAAAATATATTCAAAATCCTGTGGTCCACGTGAACAAAGTCGCGGGCACAGCTAGTATACAATAACATTTGATTTGGGGGTATTAGAAGAGTAGTAGACTTGTATTACATTAGTGGGATGTCATCTAGATTTCCTTGTTGACTGACAGGTTTCCGTCACTACAAAAATGTGTAAAAGAAGCGAGAAGTTATTAACCTTTCAATCGTGGAAATTGCAGACACAATAGAAAGACAATAGATGTGCAAATCAAATTGTTCAAAAAATCAAAGTGTTCGCTTGAGGTTTCATGAATTAAAAATAATTGTTTCAGTAGACTTATAAAGGGGGCCAGTACAAGTGGGTTGTGATAATTTATAAATAATAGAATATTTAGAAAAACTAGTAAAAAGGTATTTTTGTAATAACTAAGTACATACTTGCATGAGTCCAGTCTAGTGTATCTGTGTTTTCATTATGATATTAATCTTTTCCTTTTTATTAGAAAATCATTAAAATTATTCTGCAAGTCAATTTGTATTTTAAGTAATAATTTTATTGTAGTTGATATTTTAAACATAGACAACCAGTAAATAAACTGTAATGCAACCTACGTTCTGAAGTATGTTATTTGATCAATTTTAACATTAAATGTTTGATACCCCAACTCTTTATCACAATTTGGAGTTTTAATAATTTCTATTATAACAATGGCTTTGAAATGTTCTTAAGCATTACAAATTAATTAAAATCATAGCTAGTTTTCACAATCTGACCCAAGATCAAAACTTTATAACAAGATTCTAAAACTTCTTATTTTGTTCATATGAAGTAATTGTTGGCCATGGTATAAATAAACATAGTTTCACTGAAAATAAAAAAAATAACAGTGACAGTACGGTAATTGGCGAGGTTGCAAAGTTTTAGTAATAGGGCTGACAATATAATGGCAGCACTCTCCTGCATAACGAGGTTATTCCTAATCAAAAACTTCACAATCCGATTTCTCAAACAAGTAATATTAGTTTTATTGAATAATTTAATAAAACACTTACCAATATTAGTACTATTTGCTAGTTTCTTATTGCTCTTTAGAGAACCATCCAAGTTATGATTATTCGAACTTTTATCGTTGTCACTAGCCATTGAAAAGATTAATGTGGTTAATGTAACAGATAAAAAGTATCACAATCTAATGTCCATTTCAAACATATTTTATATTTTCACTAGTACGTAAAAACAACTATAAAAGTAAAAAAGCACTCTTTCAAAGGTAAATCATGTTTACACCCTCTGTTTCAGACAGATGACAGAAAGTCAGAAATCATAACAATTAAAGGTGCGTTCAAATGAAAAAAAAAACTAGAACTAGTCAATCCACAATAAAGCATAGAGCGGGATGTTTGGAAGTTGTAAAAAGTTTTCATTTTGAAACAGATAGATGTGTAACGTAAATTTCTATAGTAGATTGTAACTATAAGGTATTTGCAGTTGAACTACCTTCTTTTTAGAACACAGTTAATTTTATTCAACACTCTAATACCACACCACGGACAAATGAGATTTTGTTAATCGTCTACGGTTCCCTTTGGAATAGGAGGATTGCGGTGGATTGCGGATCCCGGACTTACGAGCGGATATCTATTATTTAACTCGTAAAAAAAGGATTCAATAGTTTTCATAACAGAAAATATTTTTTCATGAACTTGTGAAATGATAACCGTCGATTTGTTTATGTTTAGCTTCCGAGTATTAGTATAGTATCCGATTTATCGATAGCAAGGAATCGACACGGCCTTGCGTTGCGCGACACTTCGACAGTTTATAGTTTATAGTGTTGTATCTTACGTCGCGCTTGAGCATAAGCATTAGTTCATCATATTCTCAAATTCACTATTGTTGATAAAAACTACCTATCTATGCTTGAAGAATACGCACGGAAAAAATATTATTAACAATTTCGTAACAACGTTTTCCTTAAATCGAACAGTTTTATCAATTCACAATACAAACATTAGATTTTTATGCATTTACAATATTCTAAAGAACAGTGGCTGCTGATGTGATATTCTTGAAATGTCATCGTATATGGCTGGTGTTTTTGATTTAGATTTAGATGTGGATACTGTAACTGTTGGAGATTCAGATGAAGATGATATAATTGAAGTTGACGAGGTATTCATAACATTAGCGTGATATAAAATTAGAAACACCTCATTATTACTTAACCTAAAACCTTGTTCCATATTCTCATGATTGTCAAGGATAAAATTGTCCGTCGTAGTTGATTTTAATTATTTTCAAAGAAGGAAATTCAAAATGGTTCAAAATGGTTTTAACTTTTTGAAGTGGTACAAACTCAGTATTTTTTTATCTATTGCCACTATTTGCAAATGATAATTGTTTGTGTAATAAAATCTGTATCAAAAAGTAATAAGTATAAGTCTTGATTTAATTTACAGCATCATAAAATTATGTTGGTATTTACTTGATATTAAGTTTTTTTTTTTCACAGGTGGATTATGAGCCTGAGCTACATGTTCATTCTATTTTAGAGTAAGTAAAACCTTATCATAATAGTTTCCTTTTATCCTGCATTTATGTAGGTATTTAAATATTTCTTAATTTTTTTATTTCAGGACTGAAGGATCTGAAACTATTCAATTATGTGAAGATAATGTTAATCCAGGCCAATGCAAACGTCTTGGTCCTCAAGATTTTGAATTACGCAAAGTTTTGGGGAAGGGAGGATATGGCAAAGTGTTTCAAGTTCGCAAAATTACTGGTCCAGATGCAAATGCACACTTTGCTATGAAAGTTCTTAAAAAAGCTTCTATAGTGCGCAATCAAAAAGATACTGCGCATACAAAAGCAGAGAGAAATATTTTGGAGGCTGTGAAGGTAACTGTAAATTTATAATAATGTGTTTTATTTTTATACCCTATATCCTTATGCACCTGCATTTAATGAAAGGAATTTTATGGTATCCATTATACAATAATAATTTAATTTACATTTCAGCATCCTTTTATAGTGGAATTAGTATATGCTTTCCAAACTGGAGGCAAGTTATACTTAATATTAGAATATTTGAGTGGTGGTGAACTTTTTATGCATCTTGAGCGTGAAGGTATCTTTCTAGAAGACACAGCATGGTGAGTTAATGTATTTTAATTCATTAAACCCCAAGCAAACGCCGGTGTTCGCACACCTATTGTGTCTAATTTTCATGATTTAGACGAGAAAGGTTAATTTTTGCACTTAATATGGTCTTAAAGACAGTTCTAAAGTTAACTAAATATTCTGTTTCAGCTTTTATTTGTCTGAAATTATCTTGGCATTAGAGCACTTACACAGCCTTGGTATAATTTATCGTGATTTAAAACCAGAAAATGTACTATTGGATGCTCAAGGTCATGTGAAACTCACAGATTTTGGATTATGTAAGGAACATATTCAAGAAGGAATAGTTACTCATACTTTCTGTGGCACAATTGAGTACATGTAAGTAATAATGTTGGATTTCTAGTTATTTGTGTTTTAAATTTTATAACTTACAAGTTTACAAATTTGATTGCCTTTGTCAGCTAAAACACCAATGTCAAAATATACAAAAAATCTTTTACAGGGCACCAGAGATCTTAACACGAAGTGGCCATGGGAAAGCTGTAGATTGGTGGAGTCTGGGAGCATTAATGTATGACATGCTTATTGGACAGGTTGGTTTTTTTAAATTACATGTATCTTGTCTTTTGGGTGCCTTGAGTACAATAAGCTCTGATTCTTTATTATTATTATATATATTTTTTAAATTGGGATAACCCAGTGCTTGACTGTGATCCTACCTGATGGTAAGTAGCGATGCAATCTTTGATGGTGAGGCATACTAGTTTAACCTAGCCTTGAAGATTATTAGCTCTAGACTGCTCAGCATCCTTAAGGTGCTTATATATGACTACTCCTACAACCTGCGTAATCGCCGCATCTACTGCCGCGTCTACACACCAAGTAAACTTTATGGATCATGTCAACAAAGTTTTCAATATATTTCAGCCACCATTTACCGGAGACAATCGTACAAAAACAATAGAGAAAATTTTGAAAGGTAAATTAATGCTTCCTGCCTACCTCACACAAGACGCACGTGACTTGATAAGGCGCTTAATGAAACGCTCGGAAACACAACGTCTTGGAGCGCAAGGTGCAGCAGCCGTCCGAGGTCATGCATTTTTCAAACATGTTCATTGGGATGACGTGTTTGCCAGGAGACTGGAACCACCTATAAAACCTAGACTGGTAAGACTATTTACGTACTACACAGCAGCAATATATTGTCGCAGTTAAATTGTAAAATCTGTCACATTACATAATGGCTAGCGATTTAAAAAAAGTCTGTCTAAAAAGTCAAACAACTTGGATAATTATTAGGGTAAAATGAAATCTGATGTAGTCAACACTGGTGCAATAATCAAGGGTGATTAACTCTTTGAATGCCGTAATTAGAGACAATAGAAAGACAATTGCTTATGTCGAACTGTGTAACATAAGACATTCAAAAGGTTAACGCATCTTCATCATTGTTTACCAATAGAACTTATTAAAAAGTATTGAATATAAGACAGTATTGTATTTTTAGATGATAATATGATGAATATTATAGGGAATCCAATCCCGCATCAAAATCGCGATCCCGCTAGCCTGCGGGATTGAAGTCAGCAATCCTGCGGGATATGCGGGATTGAAACTTTTAATTTCTTTTGTGTTTTAAGTATTAATCATGAAAACCGGTCAAGTGCGAGTCGGACTTTCACACTAAGAGTTTCTTCCCTGTGTAAATAGTACGATTCTCGAATAGAGCAAAATTTTTCAAATTGCAAAAAAAAAATTGTAATGTAGCTTTACGATTTTCTTTTAAAACAGCTGCTTGTATGAAACAATAAAATATTTAACGGACCTTCATCTTTTAAGAATTAAATTCACGTGCTTTGGGGAATCCCTGGCCATAGAGTACCTAAACTGACATTGATTACGTTTCGTTCCAGTTGCGATACCAGGACTCGCACAACACAAAATAGAAATTCAAAAATTGTTTAACTGTAAAAATGTCACGAGTTCCGTGTAAACTTCTTCGATCACTTTTTAATGAGAATGAGCTGGGTCTAATAAATAATCAAAAGGGCGGCCAGTCGTCGGAACCCAATTTTCCTATAAAAAAACTCCTGTAGACGTGCGGGATCCCGCATTTTCTAATTCCAACTTTTGAACATAATTACCTACCTATATACTAAAACAAGTTATTGCAATACTTCAAAAAATGTAATATTGGCCTTGTAGTATGAGGGTACTCGCAAATCACGTTTTATTTTTTTTTTTCGAAGTGTTGCATCAATTTTTTTTTCTCACGAAATTTTTAGGAATGTTAGTGCTTATAAAGGAGCATAACGCATAACATACATTATTGTCATGACTAAGTTTCAGAGAACACGGAAAAAATAGTTATAATTTACTTATTATTTTATAAAAAAATATTCATACATACATGAAGCCTTGCATTGGTTTCATTCATCTAGCTTAATTAGTTTTTGAGATATATTACTTTGAATAATAGTAGATAATTATATGGTATAACAACTGAAAAGTCAAAGTGAAAAGTGATTGCAAAAATTTATATAAATTGTCTTTACTCATCAAGTATATCGATACAGGTTTCCATTTGAGGGCCGACTTGCTATATTTAACCAGCTATAACTTTTCTGAAAAAAAAAAATCTTAATTTTAGAACGAAAAGAAAATGCCGTTTAGAACTCTCTGAAGGACATAGTTGTGGCGTATTAGACTTTTACTAACTAAAATCAGTAAAAGTCTGACTCGAGGGAGTCATCACAGCGCTCTAGAACTGAATGATTTCCCACCTGCAAAACGGCGCCGTATAGTAAATCACCTAGCCGCAATGCGGCGAATACTACAATTTTGGCTGCGACATAATTAGGATGAGTTCCACAAGATATTTAAAAAAAAATCCATTTGCCATCACGTAATCTTCCCATCATTGCGACCGTTTATGTCGTACTTCCTACAATTTGATTAGGACGATAAATATGTCGTCAGACCAACGCGGTACAGTTTATTTCCCACTAGTTATATCTGCCCAATTTGCTAAATAATCCCTATATTTCGGCATCGCTAAAAGTAATTTTATGATATTTTTCATTTCAGAAACTAGACATAATTTCATCAGTATTCGCAAGTAGTGTCGTTCTTATATCTGTGAATAACGTGCTACACTTTATTGTTCTCTTGTAAAATAAATAAATAATTAAGCACGTTTTTATCTTTGTTTTTAGACAAGTGATGATGACGTTTCGCAGTTTGATACTAGATTTACTCTGCAGACACCAATAGATTCACCTGATGAGTCTACTCTTAGCGAAAGTGCCAACCTAATGTTCCAGGTAATTGCATTGTTTACCTACTTTATATTCATTTTATAATTTGCTTTTAAACAATAGGAGGTAGACTACGATTATACAAACATACCAACCTCAGCATAGATGAAAGTAATCATTTTTTCTTCAGTATGATAATCACAGCCTGTATTTATAATATATTGGGCTCTTTATCTCAAATAAATTTATTTGTCAGGGCTTTACTTATGTGGCGCCGTCTGTAATGGACGAGATCCACAAACCTCGTATTATAACTGCCCGTTCGCCTCGTCGCCCGCGACCTCAACACCACCACTTCGCGATGCCGCCGGCTTCCACTGCGCACCCGCACTCTCAACACTCTCAACACCCTCAACACCCCCAACACCCACAACAAGCTCAACAAGAAGACCTCATGGATGTCCAAGGTTTACCTATATAGTAAATACCTACCCTTAGTTATAATTGAAAATAGATAAGTGTTGTGTTAATTTAACTACTGGTCTGTATTAATGAGAAAAAGCGGGTTTATTCTTCCTGTTAACTTTGTTACATAGATATCCTGAATTACGAAAATAAATCACAATTGTTTGATTGAACTGTAGAAGTAACAATACATACATTGTTATGATTAGAGAGAGTGTATGAATATAAGACAGACTTTTGTGTTTTAATTTCATTCAGAAATAGTATGAACAAATAATTATGTAAGTACATTTTAAAATTTGCGTCATTGATTTATTTTGTTATAACCATTTACTAATTTCCTTTAATTCCGATTTTATTTTTTGGACTACATTGCCTTATTACTGTTGTGTCTAGGTCAAGATGCCGAAGGTACGCGATCGAAGTTCGGCTTAATTACGCCTGCAATACGATTTGAATTACTGATGACACATTATGCCGAAATTACGTTGCGTTAAACCGAACTTCGATCCGACGTAAGTTCACCGATAATTCGGCGGCAGTCTTTTGTAGAGAACACATAACGCTACCAAAGTTCGATTTAATTGCCGATAAAAATTCGGGGAGGGGAGCAGCGGGAAGTAGGCATCCCCGCGCCACGCGCCCGTTGTGTTTATTTCGCCTTTGTCTGCGCACGACGCGCGACGTATGTGTTTTGTTATGTCATTAAAACAGATTTAGAATTCACAAAAAATATTTATCGCAGTTGAGTCGCGTCCGTGTTTATGGAACAGGAACAATGGAGATGCAAGCTATAGTTAACCATGAAAAAAAAAGGATACTGATGAGAAATGACAGTTTGTCGAAAGACTAACATCATGCAAAAATACTTGAAAAAATGGATCGGATAGGCTATATACTTTGCATGATGTTGAAACTGGCCATCTTGTAGTCTCGTAGAATTCAATGGGTGCACCCAATGTTCTTTCCTGTATTTGTCCTCTTAGAAAGCCTCTGTAATTACTGTAAAATAGTCAATTTTTCGAGTTTCGCACCTCAAAAGTACTAACGGAACTCTAATAGGATAATTTTTTTTTTCGTCTGTTTAAATAACACGACAAGATGCCACGTCAGCACTCGAGACACTGAATACACGCAAAGTTGCGAAACTGAATATCTGCCGCATACCAAACTTACCAAGTCATACCAGAATGGCAACGACGTGGCGATTAATTTTGGCGTGAAATAATTTTAAACTTTATCTACATTCCTAAAAGATCAGTACCTATCACCTGAAAAGCATGAAACGGTCGCAAAGCCGCCCGCGCCCGCAAGCCGCGCGTCTTGCCGGTAGTTTTAGCCTAGCCAGCCGCTGCCATTTCGGTGATACTCGGGCCTTATGGTGTATCATATCTGCCGAATACGTCGGAATGTAAGATCAGCCGCGGAACTTGTGTGTATGTACAAGGTTGCGCAAATTAATTTCTGCCGCGTAAGTTCGGCACTTATGGTGTGTGTGGAACGTGAAACCAGCTGCGGAACTTCGGTCGCGTACCTTCGGCATAGTGTGTTTAGACACTTAAAATGAATAAAGGAATTGTTTCTAATGTGAAGTGCCCTAGTTCAATTGTAAAAACCCCCACGAAACCCGCCAAAACTAACGTTAGATAATAAACATAGAAAATGAATTAATACATAGGCTATTATAGAAGATATAATTTTAGTATAACACTTTAGTTTCTTTTCTTTTATTTAATGTCTGATTTTTGTGTCACTCCTTTATAATATTTTGTCATCAACCTTCTATTTGATTGTTTGGAATGATACAGGTGTGTGTCATTGTTTACTTTTATAATTTAATAATCTGTACAATATCGTTTCGTTTTTATTGTAATTTATGATAATCAAACGAACTTCCTACAAAAAGCTTATGAGAATTGGAATGCAATAATAATGTATAACTATATTATATCGTAATAAAGATGTGTTTAAGTTATAAGAATGATTGTTATTTGAAAGTGAAATATTAAAGGGTATACAGAGCAGAGCAAGTCTTAAACATGGATCAAGTGCTGCGTCGTATTAGTGATATTTACTGATTGTACAGATTATACTATATGCCTTAAATACATTACACAGAGTTGTTGACTATTACAATTATAGAATTGACTGAAAAGCTTTTATTTTCAGGCCTAGAGTAAATTCATATAGTTGACCATTTTATGCTAAGGATGAATTCAACTACAAAAGATGCCCATATAATAATATCGGAAAAAAATGATGGTACTGTTTTATACTACATATTATAATTAATGTACATTTTATACAAGTTACCGTTTAGTCTAATCTTTTGGTAGGAATTAATCACATGTAATAAAATGTTCTAACCCCGATATGACAAAATAATAATTTACAATATACCTTGTTACCATGCTTCATGAATTGATTAAAATGTCATTTTTTATTTTGTAACCAGTAGTTTTTTTTCCTTACTTATATAAATAAACAAATAACAATAATACGTTACTAAAAAATAAAATATTTATTAAAATCTATTATTATACTTAACTACAAAACTTTTACATTGTTATCAATACACAAAACTGGATTAGGCTACAATAATTACTATCATGTGGGAAACTTTGAACAACAAAAAAAACAGTAGGTGCAATTAACTTAACTAATCAATATTAACGATTATATCACATAAGTAGGTAGTTATAAAAACATGGTAAATATAATAGTTATTAAATAAGGCTTCAAAACGCAATACACATTTTATTACAGAAACGGTAGTGTCATTAATTTGATATTTCAGCACAGCTGAATTAAGAAAGTATTGGGAATTAGACACTCGTACAGGTCGCGCGGCGAATTAAGATCGCTCGATGAAAGTAGTGGGGGCAATCGGCGCATGTGTACAATTGGGCACAGAAATTCTTAGTATGTTAGGATTTTATTTTTAATTTCTTATGTTTGAACCTTAGTAACATAACTTATAATAACACTAGTTTTTGCTTGTAATTTATCTTGTAAGTAGGTAAATTCAGAAAAATTAAAATGAAAAAAAAAATAATTTCGTTAGTTTCTTTCATAACGTAACAATTCACGTCGTAAACCATTTTTCTGGCTTGCCGTTTTAAAACTTTATTTTTTAGCCATTTTTTTTACCACTACGTATTACTAATACGGATAACACAAGCTGTACGTAACACTACCTAAGTATAACAGTATCCAATGAGACGCGTGAACGCAACGCGGGAATTGAAGAGCGACTGATCTACCAATGACGTGTCGCCGTCGTTGCACACCCGCCCGCACGTCGCCAAATAGACCTTAGAATTGAATACCTACTGCGCATGCCCCTTCCACTTTTGCCGAGCAATCTTAGTTCACCGCGCGACCTGTAGTAGGTACTTTTAAACTAGGGATGTCATGGATATGAAATTTCAGATACGGATTGGATACGGATATAGAAATGATTATTATACCGGATACGAAATTATTTCGGATTATCCGTTAGTTTCGGATAATTTCGGTTACGGATATTAGATAGGCATTTAGGGAATTTCAGAAGTAAAATATAAATACTATTTATATTTTACGTCGCGACACGTGTCGCAATTAGGCGCCGCCCCTATCTGTTATTATCCGAAACTTTTATTTCGGATTCGGTTATGGATATTATTTTATATCGGATATCCGATAGTTTCGGTTACGGTTATGGAACTCCCTAACATCCCTTTTTAAAACTAGATAATTTAATATACATTGCAATTGTAAAAATAAACTTAAGTTTGTGTCAGTGCAGACAGATCAGCAAGTTTTTTGAGCCGTTTTTGGAAACGTTATATTCACTGAATTAAGCTGTTAATGCCGTTAACATTGCTGCATTGTAAAATGAAAGATTGCGTTTGTGTGACAAAAATGCTTGTCTGTACGCCAGGCGGGAAGCGTTGGCGCATTAGCGAAAATGGCGACGAGATACGTGTTTTGCTCGCAACAAACATGGAAAGGTAGGTACAAGACGTCGTGTGGGATGAAGAAAAAGCGCTCTATTTGGTAGAGGCGTAGTATTCGTAAAATTCACAAAAATCTTAAACGTCATGTGTAGTTGGGTGGTCGGAAATTGAAAGAAAATTGTAATAACAAAATTGTTCGTCTTTTGTTTCCGTACCTTCGCGAAAAGCTGAATGAAAAAATAACAAAAGGGACTAGAAAATGTAAGATTATATAACTTATTGTTATGTTTCAGCCATTGACATTATATACTTTAGCAGTTTCAGATATGTAGTTACATACATACTTTCTTTCCTACCTGTATTACAATCGACAGCAAAAAAGCAATCAACATTAACGCCAACCTACAGTATTTTTAATTTTACTGATTGATTTTACGTATAAATATAACATCATGCAGGCTTTGGCATTTATACAAACGTCTTAAGATGCTTTAAAATTCTTCGACCGGAACACACCAAGAATGAGAAAAAACGCAGGTAGAGATTTTTTTTCTGAACATCTGTCTTGCCCTCAGGTAACCGTCGAGGGATACTTCAGCATTAATGTCGTTATTATTTTGAATCCATGTGCCTTCGTTAAAATGTCTTCTTCAATATCAATCTTAGGATAAACAACAGTTCTAGGATGAATTTTATAATTTGTCGTTCGTGCGTTATCAGGCTGTAAAAGCGCAGGCAGATTTTTTTTAAACTGCATGTATTTTCAACGATGACTACTAGACAACACCGCTAAGGTGTCGTTTACAATTTTGTTTTCAAACAGTTGTTTTTTACACAGTGCACCGTAATGAACTTCTAATACAAAACGTGTGCATTTATCGATATTAATTATTTAACATTGTAAAAGACCATGACATAGACGCTCTCTTTACATTCAGCACTTTTTTATTATCGGGTAATTTTTTTTTTTTATTAATTTAGTTAGTTTAGTTTTGTTGTAATGTAGGTAAACAATAAAATTATTGTTTTACGAATCTCTCGTCGTGAACTCAGTCAATTTCAGCATTATTATTAATAAAAATTAAAACAACTAATTGTTTGAACTGTATACATCAAAAATTCAAAATTTATTTAGCTGTACGGTAAAATCGAAAAACAAATTATTTTCCATACAAATTCTATCCCAGGATTGGGTCCCCTACATGAAACACATCCGTTCATAAATTTTATCCACTAGCGCTAATAGAATTAGTATGGAAATATTTCTACTAAGGAAAAGACTGCGATGTCTGACTACGCAGATCTGTTTTGTATGATTTTCTGTCTTATATCATTTATCTTTGAATTCTACGCCAGAAAAAAAATCTATTTTGCATCAACTAAGCAAACGAAACGATGTATTTTTTTACTTACAGTTACAACATGTCCATGGTTTTGCTTTTGATACATAGGTGCTAGGTACAAGTACCACGTGCTTCGCGTCTGATGCCCCTGATGAACAATGTAAAAAGTCCTACCTGTCTTTAAACTGCTGGTATATTTTCAACAAGACGATGTACTGGTGGAAACAGAAGCACGCGGGCGGTGCGTACACGCTTACGTCTACATGCAATGAGAATCAAAATTATACATTTTATGTTATGTTTCTCCAGTCTGTACGCGCCGTAATAGAAGACGGCGAAATCCCGCGTAGCATGCTCTCAAGCGTAAGCTCGCTGCACCAAATGAGTAGTAAATTAATATTCCTCAGAAAAAAAATAGAAGCTTTGTTGTATGTGTTCTTTCTGTAAGTTATTATTATGGAAAACGCAAGATAGCTCTAACTTATGCATGTGACCTCAAACATCTGCTGTGTCTGAAAGTGGATTTTGCTCCAATATGTTCGCATAACTGCTGTTGTTTATGCTGACTCTGACAAAAATTATTTTTTTCTGTTGCCACTATGGTCAAACACACTTTTGGTTTTACCAATTGAATAAATGTTTTTGACCATGCCAATTAAAGTTTAAAAATATGCAACAAAAAATATTAAATTAGTAACTTCATTTCTGTACAATTTTCACAAATTAGGTAAACATGACTTTCATTCTCCTCAACAACTATACCAAACTGTGCATCACTGCTGCACAAAACATTATGGGTATCCACAGAGCTTAGAAGTGATTTTTTTATTTCAGCAAGTGATTTCTGTGTTTTGATAGAACTTTTGCATTGAGAACAACTTAGATGACCGTTAACAAGTTGAACATTAGTCTTTTGGCACACTGGGCATATAACATTGTTGTCTTCTTCAACTGTGGACCAATCAATGTTTTCCTGGCTTTTTTCATACTCTCGGAGGCACCTGTAACAGATATTGATTTTCTGTAAGAAAAGTTCTTGCATACCCCGCGTTCCGAATTGCGTCAAAAGCTATTACATAGCGAATCCGACCAACGCGCAACGTCACAAACAGTACTCAATAGTCCTTATATTTTGTGACTATTAAATTCGGTCTGATTCGCGATATAATCGCTTTTGACGTAATTCGGAACTAAGGGATGTTGATACAACAGCTATGCTTCCACAAGGCAAACAAATTATGTTCCACTCGACCTAGATCGAATACACTAAGGGCATTACTTGTTCAATGTAGGTACCTACCTCACGAGTTAACTGACAAGACCCAATGTACCTCAACTATATTGATAGAAATTACAATTAATCTCTGCAATAATGATTCATTATCTTGTACCTAGGATCATATATTTGATCTAACTACAAAAGTTCTAAAGATTTATGGGTCAAGCTTGAATATCTATCTTCTATCTATAATATAAAAATGAATCGCTAAATGTGTCACTAAGCGCAAATCTCAAGAACAGCTGAACCGATTTCGCTAATTCTTTTTTTGTTGTGTTTGTTATTGTGAGAAAGTTCTTATGGAAAAAAAATAAAATTAGGGTAGTGCAGAGTAGGATAGGATAGAGTAAGGTAGAAAAGGATCCAGTAGGTTAGAGTTGAAAAGGGTAGAGTAAGGTATAGTAGGGTGGAATAGGGAAGAGTAAGGTATAGTAGGGTACAGCGGTGTGGTGATTCCTGACCCGACCACGACATGGAACCAATATTTTACTATGGCACAAATTGGTTATTTTAATTGTGTTTTATTGTGCCACTTATCCCAGGAATTTGTGCCTGGTACTTTTTGAGTAATAAGAGTACGATTGTGGTCGGGCTGGGGATCACGGTTCCTGACCCGACCACAACCAGATCTAATAAAATATCAATAATGGTTACTGATTATGCCAAAAATATGTGCCAAATTGTGCATAGCTATGGTACACGAAATTCTTTTACTATTCATATCACAGAATGTATCTTGATTCGGATAAAATTGAATAATCAAGAGATAAAGTGTGTCAATCACACGCTATGCAATTTTACTACGACTTTGAAAGCAGTTTTAATTTGTGAAATTATGCTATACACTTTATTATTTTATTTTACATCCATTAAAATAAAATAATAAAGTGTACGCGAATATATTTATATAAAAAAGTTACAACCACTATATTAGTGTGTTAAGCTTGTATAAATAACCGGTCAATGCGAGTCGGGTTCGAATCCTGAGGGTTTCGTAACCCACAGGAGCGATTTCCATAGAAATTGACCAAATAAACGACATAATTGGTCATATCTCTAATTGCGTTGACTTGGAAATTCGATTTTTTTTTTTGCCGCAAGGGACCGCATTATTTATTTTTAATTTTAACTTGATATGTCGCCGCGTAATTGTCGATTATATTTTCTAGATCTCACTATTCACTATTTAACTATTGTTATTTACGTAACGAGGTACGACTCTTTTTGCTTTTAGTTTTAAATCTGAAATGAGGGTAGTTGGTATAAATTTTTTGTAAGTGCCTTATTTGAATACTTACTATATATATCTGTGATGACTTAATGCGTTATGTGTGCCATAGGCACAATTTGGCACATATTGGCATAATCGGTAACTTTCCACTATTGATATTTTATTAGATCTGTTTGTGGTCGGGTCAGGAACCGTGATCCCCAACCCGACTACAATCGTACTCTTATTACTCAAAAAGTACAAGGCACAAATTCCTGGGAGCAGTGGCACAATAAAACACAATTAAAATAACCAATTTGTGCCATAGTAAAATATCGGTTCCATGTCGTGGTCGGGTCAGGAATCACAACACGTACAGCGGGAGCGAAGCCGCAGGGAAAAGCTAGTTATATAGGGTGACTGAATAATTAGTACCGATACTTATACACGATATTATACTCATGATTGCATACAACTTTCCCAAAGAAACTTTGTTACCTATATTCATTAGTTTTATCAAAATTACAAAACAGCTGTTCGCGCAAATTCGCGAGCGCGTGCCTGCGCACTCTCACCTGTTAGCCGCGTAACGCCTTTGTCTCATGTACCTTACCGACTCACAAACACATCGGTGTATGTAATCAGTGTAGATACCTACATGTTCCCGTTAAAAAAAAAGTTGCTTTGGGAAAGTTGTATGTAATCATGGGTACAATCACGTGTATAATTATCGGTCACTAATTACCAGTCACCCTATATATATAATATAAAAGCGAAATACTTTCAGTGGGTCGATCGTCTTAGGAATACCACTCACTGATTAATCACTTCATTAATCCTTATGCAGCGGAGATCTCCCGCGCCGGGATTTAGTTCAAGCCATGGTTCGGAGCGAGGAGTTGCAGGCGGTCGCCTCCTTCTACGAAGCAGTAATACTAGCAAAGGAGGAGGCCGACCGCATCAGGCAACGGCGCTCTCGCCGCCGCCGGGATTCTGATCCCGATTTCCGGCCACCCTAAGCGCGGGCTTGCGGACGGCGAGCAATGGGTAGGTCGCTGTCCGACCGTCCGGTAACTGTCCGGACCGAGCCCAAGTCGTCGACGGCGCGCACTGTTCCCGCGCGCCTCAAAGAGGTGTCAGCAACACAGCAGGGGCCCAGCTGGGTCGAAGCCTACTGAGGCCAGGGTTAGTTTCGAGACGTAGCTCAGCCCCGGTATGAAGGCACGAAGGAACGGGGTGGGTTTTTAGTCAGTAAGAGTCTGCTATCCCCCGCTTCGCCCAAGAGCGGGGGTTGTCATTAGATGATTTTCCCACCATAAAAAAGGTAAGTAAGGATGTAAACATTCGTTAAGGATTTTCCGAAATTCACCCCTTAAGAGGATGAACCAGGGGTCCAGTTTGTTTTGAGAAGACGACTTTCACGCGGGTGAAGCCGCTGGTAGAAGCTATTTAGTGGTAGAGTTATATATTCCGTACATTGGCAAAAGTTACGATCAGTATTATTTTTATGTAGGTACCTACTCCCAACACAACAGAACCGTGCGCATGAGCCCCGCTGGATCGATGAGACGATTAATTGTAATTAATATCAAAATAGTTGACGTCGATTGGATTTTGACAGTAAATTCGTGTGGTATCTACTTTGAACAAACAAAGATCTTGTTAGTAAATTCGTGAGGTACATTGCACAAAGCAATTCTAATATTTTTTTCGGTTTATCTCAAGTGTCCACGCAGCCGCCATACATTATAATTTTAAGGGTACCTACAGTCTTTCAATTGTTTAAAAAGTAGTATATATGTTAAAAATCATTGTGGGTACAGGTTTGTTATATGGTCTGGTAGCTCTCCTGTCATCTCTATGCTACTGCTTTTGTCTCATGAAAGAAAACTTATTTAAAAAAAATATTTTGCAAAAGGTTTTTAGAGATAATGATAAGGGCATACCATTCCAACTCTTCTTGTACAAGTTCTCTTTTGAGTTCTTCCATGATCAAATATTCTTCATCATCAATAATTTCTTCAGTATAATTGAACATAGATTTGTAAATGTCTGTTAGAGTATTGCATAAATCTTTTTCAATTAATGATCCCCGTAGTTTATCCATCAACATACCACGGCAGTTTTGAATTTTATGTTTGTAATTCTGAAAAATGTATTCTATTATAATTACCCAAACTGATACTAATTTTATGCGACATGGTTTTGTTCCACACATAACTTTGGCTAATAATAGACCAAATGTTTGTAAAACAGCTGATACAGTCTATTTATTTCAGATTTATGAGGTAAAGGAAAATAATAATGTTAACGCATACGAGGCCAATAGGATTCATAAAAAAAAAACTATTGCATGGTATTGAATGTTTCAAATATAGCCAATTTTATTATGAATAATAATATATGAAAACCTACTTACTTTTCTCATTTTTTCTTTTAACTCTTTAGGAGATTGTTTAGGTCCGATCCCTAAATTTTTAAATTTTGGGGATGAAGTCATATTAAAGGAATTAAAATAACAGATTAAAATAGTAAAACTTAAAAAGCAAATAAGTAATGAACGATATAAATTTTTCACAAAATCCACAAAATATCGCGGCTAATATTTGAAATGTCAATGTCAATTGTCAAAAGTATCATTTCCAATAATTAAAAAAAAATTTGCTTGGATATTAAGTTTTTTCAGCCTAGTCTACGGGTAATATTCATTTTATTTTGAAATAGCCGAATGGTTGAAATAGGATCGAATGGTTTTTGACACCCTAAACTAAATAACTGCATATAATCGGGTTTACGCCAGGTTTACGCATTCGTGTGAGTACAGTGGAGAGGCGAGTACGCGCACATTGTATACGAAAGTTTCGACGAACTACGAGGCGAATAGCGGGACGAAGGGGGAGCACGAAAGTGTAAATAAGGTGTTATTTTTAGAAAATGATTATATTTTACTATTCAGTGTGTTCGTAGCTTTTGTTCTTGTTATATTGCCACCCTAAAAAAACACTGGTGTGGGCTTACTAAGTTATTCCAACTCTATTTTATGTAAATAGCAACTAGCAACATTAGCTGTCAGATGAAAAAAACAATGTGTCTGTGAGTGTGAGTGATAAGTAAAAATATGGACAAGTCCAAAAGTTGATAGACCTTTTATCAAACGTAATTCAATAAAACCTCAAGTTATAACGTAATACTTTGACACACACCAACATTCATACTATCAAAATGAACGATGTTGAAAAACGGCAGTCCCGACCTGAAAAGGAGACAATACACTCGGGACATTTCATGGTGTCACATTTTGAAGCTGAAGCCCAAGACGACTTTGATGACTTGGTCACGGTTCCTGATGAAGATGAGAAACAAAATGTTCAAAAAGTTACAGCCGTGGCCACCTATACGGTGCCCGGGGCGATGATTCCATACACTCCTGATAAAGAGGAAAATATTCAGCATCAACAACTTTCTATAGAGATATCTCTAACAAAGTTATTCAAATGTATGACTTTGGCCTATAGGTGAGTCCTGACAAGTTTATATTCATATAGATGATTATAGAATAGACATACTGTAGCTGTTAATTGGCATTGATGTTTTCCTGGTACATGTTTAGTGAATGGAACTTGCCTAACTTACGTTTCTAGTGGCTGTTGTTGATCAGATATATTTAAATAAATCACTAACATGCTTCACTATTGTGTCTGGCAATAAATATTAACAATAAGATGCATTATTTATGAATAATAATTACTAATTAAGTACCATTTTAGTTTAAATTTGTAATCTCTGCTTCGATTTGAATATTGAAGTTTTAACTATAGTTTGATATCTTGAGGTTATTGAGATAAGTATATTTATTATTATATCAAAACATCTTAGTGTAACATCAAATGTTCTCTAAAAATAAGGAAACAGTATGTTTCCATTGGGTTTAGCGTGCAAAGATAAGAGGAGGTCATCATAGTCAGTACAAAAGACACAGGTCATATGCTGAGATAAGTCACTCTATGAATACTTACTTACCTATAAATAATTTACTTTTCATTTTAATGAAGCTACAGTGTTATTCTTCTCTATTTTAGTCTATTATGCAGTCACATTGTGATAAATGAACAATCAGCTATTCCTTTCTCTTGATATCATTTTATTATAGCGATATTATGTTGATATCTACTTAAACAATGATTGAACCTGTAAACATATTAACATGTTTTGCACTACAAGTGGTTGTAACAAGTTTATAAATAAATTAATTTGCATGATACTTGTGGCATACTAATGTGTGAATGAGCTGATGTCTTCTGACATTATGGTTATCCTGTGTCTATGGCTCACCTGAACTAAAATTTGGATAAGCATTAGGATTATAAATTTAAAAAATGACTCATTAGGAGTTTGTAGAGTTTTCCAATCATTATAGTTATATAGTACAAATAAACCATGTTGGTGACAAAAATATCTCAGATTATAACAGTTATTTATTCTAAGGGAAGCGTCTCATATTTTCCGTCTGTTATTGCATAGCAAAGTAATAAGTTACACCATATAGAACACATTTTATTTTAGACTTAACACTGGAACTACAAAATAAAAACCAAAACAGAAGGAAAAATTTTAAAGACATTAAATGAGTTCATAGAACTTGAGTCTTTACGTTTACAAGCAATTAACTAATTTATGTATTCTTCCTTAAGCTTGAGACAATTACTTGTGCATCATTCAGATAAAATATGGAAGATTTTAAATAATGTTACAGAATTATTTACTCACTACATAATCACCTATTAATGTAATTAATGAATTATGTACAAGCTTTGAGTAAGTTCAGTAATTGATGTCATTACCATATTTTTCCAAGTAAATCCTAATTTGTATAAACATAGAAATCAAAACAAACCATTGCACAGAACAGGAAGGCAAACCTTTATAGACTAGCTGGAACCTGCGACTCCACCTGTGCAGGATTAGACACAATATCTTTATAAATTATTGTCTAAATGTTATACTGATGTGTGTGAAGCTTTATTATTCTAAAGTTTCATTAACCTTTCAATCGTGATAATTACAGACACAATTGAAAGACAATAGGTGAGCGAACGCCGGCGTTCGCTTGGGGTTTAATGAATTAAAATCCATTCAGTAGTCTGCATGAAATAGTAACAAAAGTCCCTTCACATCATATAAAAAAAATGGGGCTAAAAAAAAAAAAACAAAAGTAGGCAATTTTTCTTTTGCATCCCAAAATTCATAGAGCAAATGTACATGTCAACGTTTTATGTATTTTTATACCAAGAAAGGTTTTGTGCATATTATTTGATAGACAGATGGATTGGATTAGTATGGTTTGATTGCTATTTTGGTGTACAATACAGTGTATTTTATTCTATAGATTCCAAGTAATCTTGTATTAGTGAGCTCAAGTAACATGTGCCACCATTGGTCCGCTATCCTTGCACTAGAATGACAGTTTTCTCATCTTTTTAATTGAATCGTTTTAATTTGATATCAGTAATTGGGCACACCAGAACTGGCTAAAAAGACCGGCGTCCTTAGCTTCCGCATGACGCAGGCCCTCACCGGGCATGGTAAGTTCGGAAGGTTCCTGCACCAGATTCGTATGGAAGGGTGGGTGTCATCATTGTTAGCGCAGGGTGTTTTATACAGAGATACACATTAGATAATGTTAACGGCATTTAATAAAAGAGCTGACATTGCTAATACGATAAAACATCTTGACATGTAAAAACAGTTAATTTAGTAGCATAGCAACCTATCAAAGGAGTATTTTCACTGATGTGCTATACAACCTTAACAATCATTGTGTAGACCGCTCGGAAGACGCAGTGGAGCTTACGGTGGAGGTGTCCCGCTTAGGTGGGGCACCGCCGTATCCTTGTTGGGACGATCGGTGGCAACGACCTCTCGCACTCGGCGCTGGTGTAGGCTATGGTTCGGAGCGAGAATGAATGGGAGATGGTCGCCTCCTTCTGCGAAGTAGTAATGCTAGTGAAGTAGGCGGCCGCACGCGTGAAAGAACAGCCTTCCTCACGCCCAATCGCCGGGATCCCGACCCCGATTTTAACCCATCATAGGTGTGGACTGCGAGCTATCTATTGCTCGCCGCCCGGTCGTCCGGTAACCGTCCGGGCTGAGTGTAACCGTGAGGGCTCCGGGAAAAGTCATTGAATGTTTTCCAAACAAAAAAAAGTACCAATAGTAATAAAGAAATACAGGTATAGCTGCAGCTGCGTATTATAGCAGGAAAACCAATGAATATCACCAGGTTTTGGTTACTTTTGTAATGAATTTGGAGCACCACATACCTAGTGCGGTTGGTTTATAGCATTCTAAAACCAGTTTAATACTAAATAAATAATGATAATTGAGACTAAAACGTTTTGTACAAGGAAACACTCATAAACAAGACAAAGAACAAAGACATAATATTAGAAAAAAAGTCAACAACTAAAACCCGACTACGACAAAACAAAACGACGCTGAAAAACCATGAAACGAGATTATCAGGATGCTGAAATATACAAGGGAACTGGAAATACAAGAACAGGAAAAAAAGAAACTTACTTTTTCAGCGTTGTTTGGCTTTGCCATAGTTGGGTAAGAATCACAACAGTTAGTGTTAGAAGTATTTGTAATGAAATCTAGTACTTAAAGAAAGATTTAACTTGTATTATAGGTACCAGAATTCTCTCGGATTGAAGGATTTTTAATCAAAGTAAAGGTACCTAAGTTTAAAGAATTGATTCATTCAAAAGAACTAGGTTCACTTAATATGAGTTTATAGTGTGTTTCACATAAAAAGTTCCTTGATACGCACTATACATAGTATACATTAATAACTTATGTCTTAAGGCTAGGTTGTACTAATTTTGAACTTCTTTGAACCTCTGGAATTTTACAAATATGAAAGAAGCACCATGAAACATTGACCATAATATGGTCAATGTTTTTGTTTTCTTATTTTGTTCTTAGTTCTGGGTCTCCTTAGTTTAATAATACCTAAACAAAGTACGCCGCATCGTACTGTAGATACCTCACAGATCACAGAATCGCCTCATCCATTAGCAGTAAATAATAATTTTACAAATTCCTGCCATAGTTGTTCTATCTCACGAAGACGGGTTGGTCTTAGTTTTTGTATAGATCCGTGTGTCCGTTGTGTGTTAATAGTACATTATGATATAAATGTGTAATGTTAGTGATTACCGACGAGGCGGTATTTAGACCCGAGCTGTGGCGAGGGTCTTAAGAGAGCCGAGAACGGTAATCATTAATTATTCACGTGTATCATATGACGTTTTTCAATATACTTGCGAAGAAAATAACTATAAAACTAGAAAATATGGCGTATATGGTAATATAATTATGGCGGGGGAGAGGTTGAACAATAAGGTTTTAAGTACATTATAGCACTAGTACGTAATGGTAATCAAAATATCACAGTTTGGTAACAAGGGCCGTTTTGTACCTAAGTGCAGTGCAATAAGAGTCACTTTCTGAGCATGTGTATTGAAAAACTATTTTCTACACAAAAAAATATTCACTTGGTACTATAAAAAAATTCTCCCCGCCGAATTTCGATAACCCTGGCCAATTTCAACAGAGATTAGCCAAGTACGCAGGAGATATTATAGTGCACAAGTTCGTGCGCAAACACAGATGCTCTCAAAGGAACAGATCCTTGAATCTCATAGTCCGTAGGGATACCAATTCGACACTAACTCAAGAAATAAGAATCGGAATCTACCATACAATCTTTTAAATCTCCTAAATTGTTCCATTGAGGATAGTTCTGAAAATAAAAATGGACAAGCTGTATTAACTACTTTATTGCTAAATTAGTATACTGGCACACAGAATGAGATTTTGTATACAAAGAAATTCCTTCTTTTCATCTCTTTAAAGGTTAAACTTCTAAAACCACATTCTCAGCGCTCGCATACGTCATACTAGGAAGCCTTGTGCAAAATTTCATGTTCCCAGTCCGTAAGTAGTTACGGCTGTGCGTTAATATGTCAGTTAGTCAGTTTCTCTTTGTATATATGGGGATATTATAAGAACAGACGGACCGAAAGTTCGATTTTGACCAAAAAAACTGGTTTGGGCGGAATATTCGGCTCAATCGAAACCGGGGTTTTTGGTTGTGACAGATACCTAAAACCCTAAGACTCCTTTTCGTCTATGTTTGAAATCTTTAATTTGTTCGATTATTTAGTATATTATGAAAGTTAATTGTATCGATGTATTATTTTTTTATCAGTTTTTCTGTTACTGCGTCAGTTTCTGACGGCTGCAACTCTTGTTTCGTTCGGCCACTAATTATAAGTAACGCCGTTTCTAACCGCTACCAGCAGTACTCTTTTATGTAAAATTTTGTCAAATGTTCTCACTCTCACTACCTATTTTGGTAACCAATTTACTACCCATGTCAGCTCGAATTCGAGTAATGGGTAGCTCGCCGTTCAGCCTTGCAGTAACCGTCCGGATCGAGCCAGAGTCGTCGAAGGCGCAAAGTGTTTCAAGCGCGACTCAAAGAGGTGTCAGTAAAACCGTAAGGGCCCAGCAGGAACGAAGCCAGCTAGATCCAAGGGTCGACTTCTGAAAAGGTTACCCGTGATCCTGGAACACAAAGGGCATGTGAAGGATCATAAGTCTGGTTTTAGTCAGTAAAAATCTGAGCGGCCGAAGTCATTAGAAGATTTCCCATCTTGTACTCATTTCACATCATTATTCAAATTAAAAATTAGATTTCTAATGGGATCACGCGTCAACAATTTTATACGACTCAATGTCGGCTTTCAATTTTGGAACGCAAAAATATAAGGGTGTGTTATTACTAGTGTACCAATTTATTCTCCTATCAAACACGCAGCGTCGCCACCGAAGCCGTCAATATAATATAATATCGATCGAGCTGGCGAATAGGTACTTACTTACCTAAGCTTGGAGAAGGAATAACAGATACGCAATCTCATCAGAGTATTTGACTCGGTCCTCTAAATGACCATGCGTGGAATATAGGTTTTGCTAAATCAGTTCTGATCTGATCTAGAGAGTCTACTACTCTCTGAAAAAAAGTCACAGTCGTCGGTCAATTTGATTGATTGAATTTGATGCGTGATTCTCATTACAAAATCGATTCAGCGTTATAGCATGAATCGATTGATGCTAAACGATCAACGATCTTTCAAACCAATTCCATTGAACGACGTCGAGCCGAGACCGTAACCTTAGTCAGCAAAATCGGAATTCTTATAGGATCGCTTTGTTATCGTATAAGGGCTATATTAGATATCCGTGACTGTCCGTCTGCCCATCTATCCGTCTGTCAAGACCTTTTTCCTTGGAACGCCTAATGGTATCAAGCTGAAATTAATATCAAATAATCAGGTCTGCTGCCCCTAGCAACAGTGAAAAAAAATCAAAGTTCTAAGTCAACGCAATCTAAAGATAAGGCCATTTATGCTCCGCTTTTCACACTAGTTTTTATTTGAGATAATACATCAAATAACTCCTCCCTCTTTGAGTGGGGCGAGAGGGAGTGTCAGACTTTTACTGAACTAACTAAAACGCGCCTATGTTCTTTCAGTTACTTTTTGTGTTCCAGGACTGTGGTAAATCTTTTGAACAAGCCTTCAGTCTATTGGCGTACACCCTAAGAGCATTAGGAACCTGAAAATGTAGCCATACACGCTACGGTGTACCTCACAGGTTAGCCTGTACAGTTGCGTTTTACAGGTAACGAGTACGTTGCACATTTGCACAACTGTGCAGGTTTCCACACAAGCTTACCTGACAGGTATAACTGTGCAGGCAAACTGACAGGTATACCCTACCCGTGTATGGCTACCTTTACGATGAGTGGGACTACTTAACCGATAGTTAGGTGAATCGGCTATAAATAACGTTACGTAAGAGCGCTTGCCGTCAAGTGCGTTATGCAATGGGTATTCCTTCAAGCCTGTTGAATCCTATAATTGATATCTTTATCAAATTTATTGTTACAAATACGTTTTCTAATTTACCTTCTGCCTTTTATTTGTACAAGTAGAGACCGCAGATAAGATAGCCTGTGTTTCTTCCTTATCAAACTGTTATTTGCAATAAGCTTAAGATCACATATTGATAGCGATGCTGATAACAAGCTTACCACTTGATTGTCTGACAATTTATTTCCACTGTGCAGCACAGTTTTATAATATTGTCTGCACTTTTGACAAATATTTTTTTATTTATTTTTTAATCATGGCTTTTTTAAATTCGTTCAAAGTGAAAAGGCTTCTTATTAGTTCAAGGACTTTTATAGTTAACGTTTTTATTTTAGTTCATTTATCTAACATTAGTTTGTGACTGGGTGAGCGCGGGAAGAGTATGGTGAGTTTTTTTTTTCTAAACATATTTTTATGTCTTCCTTTCTCAGACAAAAATTAACTTCGCCAAAATGGAATCGTTTTAAAGGTATAAAACTCCGGTGGAAGGACAAGATTCGGTTGAACAACGTCATATGGCGGTGCTGGCATATGCAGTGTGAGTACATACACTTTTTTACATAAATTATTATGAACTGAAGTAGCAATGATAGGAAATATGTGACGTGAAAATAGCTTTTACCATTAATTCTAGTTCGCCCAACAATAATTTCACTGTCGGTAAATTAGTTTTTCAGTGTGCAAATAGTGCACACTTTTCTTTGTCGAGGATTTTAGTGTCTACGTATTTTTTTATCTGTTGCTATGCGACGTATTCAGTAAAAGATTTTTTTATAAAAAAGTGACGCATCTCCTCTCATTAGTCGATTGCGTGATCGGCTTTCCGTCGTTAGGACTTGAAATGTTACCTAAATCAGACCTGAGGTAGTTAGGAGGTTACGAAGCTTTAAATCGAAGTTCAAGTTAATTAACATCCGTAATTTCTGTAAGCCGATTGCTGAACTTGCTGTAAAAAATACAACCTCGAGCAAGCATGCAGCAGACGCGTGCGAAAAGCAATATTTTGATAATGATGCTGATATGGAATTGGTTATAGGCGCGTAAGTTTCGGACAAATAATTTATTGTATGGGAAATTGTACACCTGTACAAGTAGCGCCAAACAGACTGGAGCACCTACATAGGTAAATAAGATAGCGGAGATAACGCTGACCCCAAACTGGACATTAAAATACAGACAAGGTTGATTTATATTTGATTGCTACTATGTGCCACGGTGATAAAATGCATATTGAGGCACATTAATTTTAAACATAATAATTTTGTTATGCTGTTTAATTCAGTAATTAATTCGGAGGCCGGTAGATATGGTGCATCTGAAAAGTTGTTTTTTTTTAGAAGAGAGTGAATTTAAGAATTTAGGTCTTTAGCTTATCTGACTTAGAAACCAGTTTTAATCACTTATATAATTTTGTGAAAATATTATTTTATTTATTCGGCCACGTGTAAGTTATTCAGTATAAAACCACGCCTACGTTTTGAATGATTGAAGGCGTGTCGTATTTTACCTACTGCGATGAGTATGTGTGCATTTTATCACTATCATATCTAGTTGAGTAATAAATTACGATATAGAAAAGCTTTTCAAATTTATGCGACGTGAACCTACGTCTGCGCGATTAACTATTTACCGATAATGAAGAATATGTAGGCCACATTATTTATCTGGGATCTATTTAGTCTATATATTTAAATGATTGAATAACCTTGTCTTATGAAACTTCAAAAGTACCAGTAGGTGATGTGATGTAATTCATAACAATGTTAAAACATCGATTTCATCTTCTAGCACGCTGGACAGTGAAGGTGCTGATAATATGCTACCATTTACTCGTATTATTTTATTATAACGTGTACCTACTTAAATTATGACTACATAAATTATGTTTGCAGTTATAAAGAAACAAAACACATTGGTATGCCAATTCGCTTCCCCGTTAGATGTTGACACGCACGTAAAGCCAGAGGTAATGTGTACAAATAAATTAAAAACGTTGTTATTTTTTTATATAAAAAGAGTACTATTAGTTTTTTTTAGTATTTATTAGTTATTAAAATTAAAACATGGCAATTTTAGGCAACAATACTAGAAGGTAAATATTGGAAACGGAGGGCCGAGGCAGTTATAGCAGAATATAAAAAATGGCGCAAGTTTCATATAATGCGACTCCTTGGAAAGGGAGACACTTCCGTACAGGATACGGTATGTAATATTTGGTATTATTTCTTGTAGAAAAATATATTTGGAGAAAAATGGATCATATTTTTGTAATCAATATGGTTGGTTTTTGTTTAGATATCAGACATGGACACGGTGGAATCGTTCTCGCAATGCAGCGACCTTGCAGGCAACATGCTCACGGACGAGGACTATCTAAACTTCATGACTGACACACTCTTCTCCACCATCACCAGCCACCAACCCTTCGCCTTCCCCGACTGTAGGGAAATAGGTAAATTGAACTTTAAGGGTCAATTATAAGGGTTATATTCCTTTAAGAAAAAGTGTTGCCCTGAGGAAAACAAACGCTTAACTTGTTTTATTAAAATGTTTTGTTTATTTCCATTTCATTGAGTCTGTTCAGCCCTGAATAAATTATAGTTATTTACTCCGTAACATTTTAGATAGTACAATAAATCAAATTAAATTACGTTTTCAGCCAGAGGAGCAAGTTTAGCAGATTTCATTCAACCAAGTTTAGGCCCACTGCAACCCAATCTTGAAGATTTTATGGACACATTGGAACCACTTCAGGGTAAATAACATTTTGATATTAAACTAGCTTATATTTTTAAATTGTTTAGTACTAATGTGCTAGTAAAATGTTTCAGATTTGTTGACGCCCAGATTGCTACCGCCAGTACCAGAGGAATCTGCGCTAACTTCCGAAGACTCAATGTATCGTGGGGGCATGTCCGTGGACACCTACTCGCCTCACAGTTTCATGAGCAGTAGTCAGAGCAACACAGCAGTCACGATGCCGACCAGTCAGATGTCTTTACACGGTACTATTTAAGTCTTCTTCTTCTTATCGTATAGATGGCAAAATTAGTTAAATTCCTGTTGAATTAAATTAATAGCTTACATATTTCACGATGACGAGGAAAATTGTTGCAAGCGTCATACATATCAATGTCATAAAAGTGATAGCATTCGTCATGGTGAAACGCAAATATGTATAACTAGCTGTGCCCGCGACTTCGTTCGCGTGGACTGCAGGATTTTGAATTTATTTTTTCTAAAATATATGTATATAGCCTATGTTAATCCTTATTACATCAGCTACCTGCCAAAAAAAAAAGCCCCGTCAAAATCCGTCCAGCCATTTCAGAGATTAGCCCGGACAAACAGACAGACAGACAAAAATTTAAAAAATGTTATTTTGGTGTATGTACCTTATATGCATGTAGTATGTTCATATGCATGTAGTAAAAAGCAGTTATCTCTTATATTACAAACAGACACGCCAATTTTATTTATATGTATGTATAGATGTATAGATAATATTCTACAGAGGTAACATATATAAGTTTTGTCTCTGAAATTATTGGGTCCATGTATCGAGGAAGGCTAGGTAGGTGTAGATTAGCAGCGAGGGCGAGAGCTAGTAATAATAAAATCAAATGAATTACTGAACAACACACCCTTTTTCTAGGTACAAACAATAATACTCAAATGATGTCGATGTCAGATCAAACAATAAAGAATGAGCAGCAGTTGGGGATGTACGACAATAACAGGCTATTCTCCCAGTCGGAACTACAAAACAATATGATGAACGCTCAAGAAATGCTATCATCATACCAACCCATCAGTTATGAACAGCAAAACACTTCACAGTCAGACCAAAATCAAATGCATAATGTTTACGTTGGAAAATCATCTAGGCTACAATATGTTAATACTCCAAAGATGACGCAATCTGAACCTTATAAATATAATACAGGTAAGTCAATTTCCCTGGGGCTTTCTTTAATTGTTCGGTTACAACAAGAAATAATACTTTTGGTTTTACGTTTCCAGGTGTAGTGCCGCCCTCACAAACTGCACCAGAGACCGTATCACTGCTCCAGCAACCGATACAGAATTCTAAATACGCGTCTACTATAGTGATTCAAGGGCGAGGCGGGTACGGGCGAGAGAAACCGCGACAGAGGGTGACTCACTATTCGGGACAGACCCAAAATAATCAGTATCAGGGTTATGGTCAGTCCATGAGTCAGTCGGGGCCGCCGGTGTCGCCGCAGGGCTACGAGTCACGTGCGGTGGGGTCGCGCCAAACGTCGCCGCAAATGCAGTACTTGCAGCCGAGTCCTGTGGACTCTTATAAGACGAAGCCCTTGTCGTCGACGGTGAACCCTAGGTCGTTTAAGATGCCTTCACCGCCGCTCGTTCCCGTCACATCTTCACAGGTAAGAAATACTGGTTATTATTTATGTAAAAAGAGGGTATTTCGTCTGTTTGGATGTCAAGTTTGACCGTCGCTTTCGTCTGTCGCTAGATATCGTCAGTGGCGAGTTCGAGTGCGGGTGGCGTGTCGCGCGTCAACAAGGAGCAGTTCCGCTCGCACAGCCTGCCGCTGGGCTCGCAGCTCAACCCCGACTGGACGGTGAGCGCGGCCGCGCCGGCGCCCGCGCAGCCCGCCCCCGCGCCGGCGCCCTCGCAGCATGAAGTGTCGGTCTCTAAGCACAACGCGAGGGTATGCGCTTTTACTATCTCATATTTCTTGCCAGGACCATCCGGACAGCAAAGTAATTCCCGACTGAGATCCTTGGAGTAATCGTTCTACATTCTAACAACCACAACTGCTCCTCCCGAGATTGTCCACGCATCGAGCTTGTCACGTTTTGAATTGCTGAAGTTTTGAAATAACACATTTAATATTCAATTTTCCATGGGCCAACTACAAGATTTCCTTTATATTGACCAACAGATGTCTATGGAAGTGAAGAGTGATTTAATCGCTCGTATCCTCGTGCAATGAAATCTCGCAAACGCTCGAATCATTTGAAATGGTAAGTAGGGGTGTACGTGTAACGTACAAAGTTGACAATTTGCAGGCTCGCGAGTCGAACCCGGGCGGCATTCGCATTCGGTCACGTTCGACGTCGAGCGGCGTAGTGGACGGCGGGCCCGGCGCCGGCGCGGCAGGCGCGGCGGCGCGCCGCCCGCCGCCGCTCAACAGCGTCGCCTCCGAGCCCACGCTGCCGCAAGCTAGCGTAATGCTCGCGCAGCTTCTCTCAGCGCAACACTGTCAGTCAATTTGCTACTTTATTTTTCTATGTTACACGCTCGCACGTTTTTATAAGTTGGCTAAAGATCGGAACAATAATATAAATTATGCTAAACACTTCGTGCAATGAAATGATTATTATTTCTCTATCTCTTGTTTTACGATACCGATCTGTACCTACATAACATTTCCTACTTGGAACCCGCGACTTCCTCTAACGTCTCTCGTTTTCCCGTTGCAGCCCAAAGCCTGTACAAGCTGAACAGTTGCGAGGAGAGCGCGGGCTCAGACCCGACCAAGTCGCCGAGTAGGAAGGCGCAGGCGTCGCCTATAGGCAGCGATGTCATGTCGCCGCATCACGTGAGTAGCTGGGTAATATGACCAGGCCGATAGGCAGACTCTTTAGATCAGACGCACCCCATTTCTACTTAAAGGAACATTGTCATTGTATAGTTTTATTTAATTGTTTAAAGTTTAATTGACTAGTTTGCATGCCAAAAAAATTAACGTGCGATAATAAACGTTAGCGTGCGACGATGTACGTCTAATAGGTACTTTTAAAAGCATGTGTCAAAGGGCATAAGGGGTTTCTAGTCGCGACTTTGGAAACGTGGATAAGTTTGCGTTGTCATTGAAAAATAAAACTTATAAAGTTATGAAATGAACATCGTGTTTCCGTGCTCATACACATTTTGCATATCTACACGATGGTTTGGGATTTAGTGGTTTTAATTTTTGCTAGACTCTAGCAGTCATTGACCTTTCACTTATTGAAATATAAACATACATTGAGAACCAATATATGCACGAAAAAACGGTTAAAAACAATAAGTCAATGACCGCTATTGTCACGCTAAAACGTTATAGTTGAAAGCTAATACTTAATGGTTTGTCCGCAGTCGCTGTCGCCGCCCACGTCCCCGGGCGGCGCGGGCGGCTCGCCGCGCGCCGGCTCCCCGCGCGAGCCGCGCCGCACGCACCTGCACGCCGAGCAGAAGAGGCGCTACAACATCAAGAACGGCTTCGACACGCTGCAGGCGCTCATACCGCAGCTCAACACTAATCCCGCCGCTAAGGTTTGTACATAAACTCACTACTGGATTCGGCCAGAGTTTTGGTTACAACCCAACAAGTGGCCGGTTGGCGAAAGTTGGCTTTGGCTGGTTGGTCAAGTTTCAGATTCATAAGCTGCAAATCGTATTTCGGTTGGTCATCATCTTCATTCCAGCTGAAAGACGTCCACTGTCGAAATCCTTCCCCCTCCCCCAAGTGTCTCCACAATTAACGGTCCTGTGCGTCTCGCATCCATCGGATTCCCACGAGCCTCATTGGTCCACCTTGTGGGAAGCCTATGGGCCTCATAGTGAGCGACCACGTTTCAAAGCCATATGTCATTACTGGCAACACGCTCTAAGACTTCCGCCGCCGCCGGCTGATCGCTCGCCGCCGCCGGCTGATCGCTCGCTTCGGCTCACTGCCTTTAGTGCGTATGAAGTTCATCAGATCATCACGTCACGGATCCCACCCAAACCGTCGAAAGATTCGTACGGCATCTCGATGAGACTTTTAAAACTGGTAGCAGCTCCTCTAGCCTATGTCCTTTCTGAGTTATTTAATGCTTGCGTAAGGGAAGGTTCTTTTCCTGCGCCGTTAAAGCTCAGTAAAGTGTCACCCCTGTACAAAGGAAAAGGGAAAAAAGATTGCATGGACAATTATAGACCAGTCTCTATTATACCTACTATTGCGAAAGTATTTGAGAACGGTTTGAGTTCCCGACTCATTAAATTTATGTCGGAGACAAACGCCCTTTCCGACCATCAGTATGCGTACCGAGAAGGCCGCTCGACCACGTCTTTAGCACGTGAACTCGTACATCAAGTCATGTCTGCACGTGAAAAAAAGAAGCAAGTGGCTGTCCTATGCTGCGACCTGTCCAAAGCTTTCGATGTTGCTGACCGCGCCGTCTTAGCTGTAAAACTACAGCATTACGGAGTGGTGGGGCCGTCGCATGCTTTAGTGACAGATTTGCTGCACGACAGGACTCAAGTTGTGGTAGGTGGCCAAGGAAAGGTGAGGTCCAAGTCTCTGAAATCGGAGATGGGAGTGGCGCAGGGGTCTTCCGTGTCCAACATACTGTTTTCGCTGCTGCTCAATGACTTGCCTGATGCTGTGACTGACGCAGAAGTACTAATGTACGCTGATGATGTTGCAGCGTTGGTAACAGCTGAATCAGTGGATCAGTTAGAGCAAAAGTTAAACGATGCCGCGAATCAATTGGCGTTATGGTTCCAAGAAAATGGTCTTGCTCTGAATCTGAAAAAGACCCACTTCATTCACTTTGTTCTGTCTGGGCGGTTTTCACGACCACTAGCAGTATCTGCGGGCGGAGTGGCTCTGGTTCAGGTAAAGACAATAACCTTTCTTGGGTTTGAAATTGACGGGTGCCTCAAGTGGGATGGTCAGATTGGTAAAGTGTGCGGTAAACTGGGTAGTGCATGTTTTGCTCTTGGCAGAATATCGCGCGTGTTACCCGAACGCGATGTGCGGTCTTGTTATTTCGCGACGGTGCACTCGTTACTTCAGTACGGCGCTGAGCTATGGGGACGTGCTGCTGATTGGCAGCGCGCCTTCCGAATGCAGAAGCGTGCCGTGCGGGCCATCGTCGGGATACCGCAGGACATGTCCGCTAGACCCCATTTTATTAGACTAGGCATCCTCACGTTACCTGCTATACTTATATATCAGGTTGCACTGTACGTGAGGATGAACCTCGACCTTTACCCAAAGGTAGGTAGCCGTCATACATATTGCACCAGAAGCAGAGGTCAGCTATCGACGGTCTCGAGAACGCTCGCCAAATCCTCCAAGACGACTCATGTTATGGGCCCGACAGTTTATAATCAACTGCCTGCCGCTATTTCTAGTGCCCCGACTATAGGCAGCTTCAAAGCTCGCTTGAAAAAATGGCTTATCGAGCAAGCTTTTTATTCTTTTGACGAATTTATGACTTAATATAACTTAACTTTGACGTAAATATTAATTCGGACTGAAATTTGTTGTGACTTTTAATTTTGTAATTTATTGTTAATTTTTATTTGTGATTTGATTTCTACTTATTGTATTTGTATTGTTTATTTTATTTGCTTGACATTTTATATTATTTGACATTTTTATGTAATCATTTGTTAACATGTAATTTAAAAATTCTGTATTGACTTGTAAGAATCCCTTACCAATAAACTACTATGACTATGACTATGACTATGACTTTTGTCTTGAGACACTGGTACGTTGGACGAGTAAATTCCGCGCAGCTTCCTGAAGCCGAGTCGGATTTCATATCTTACCCATTTCTAGAAATTAGATCTGACTGTCCTCTCCCAGGTAAACGTTATCGTGAAGTGTGTAGTCTCTGATCTTGATAGGAGTGAGTGCTACATAATTGTTTACCGTGACTTTGGTTTGGCCATGTTCAGACCCACTCTTTCGGAAATTGTACTGAGGTCATTGAGCATTGTGCTGAGCTCTTCCTTGGTCTCAACTATAACTACTGTCGTCGGCAAATTGAAGGGAAGTGCTGTACTCGCCATTCACATTAACGCCTAGCCTTCTTCAATCCAGAACCTTGAAGACCCTTGTACGAAAACGTCACTATGTCAGTCTGACTTCAGAACCAGATCTCGAAATCTATTCTCCTGAAGCTGGGTGTGAGGCAGGGAGACGTCATTTCTCCGAAACTTGAAGACTGTTCACACCCGCAATGGAGGATCCATTGCGGGTGTGAACAGTCTTCAAGTTTCTGGATTGGAGAAGGCTAAATATTAATGTGAATGGCGAGTACGTCATTCACCTTTGATATGCCGACGACATAGTAGTCATGGCTGAGACTACGAAGGAGCTCAGCACAATGCTCGATGACCCCAGTACAATTTCCGAAAGAGTGGGTCTGAACATGGTTAAAACCAAAGTCATGGTAAATAATCATGTAGCACTCACTCCTCTTGTATGAAAATGTACTATTCCCGCTCTGAGTGGGGGGACACGAAGTGTTTTTACCTGAGACTTGTACTGACACCTGGAAACTCACCAGTATTCATTCAGTTGCTCTGGGTTGCGGGAACTTTTTTACACCTCCGCAACTCTGTCAGTTATCGGCCCTAGCGGTTCCCGTCATTGTTACCAACAGCTCTTACAGGCGTGTGCGCAACACAACGCGCCGTAGATTCAGTCCTTAACGGACGACCTCTACTTTTTTTATGATGCTATCAGAAATATAGTAGAAAAAAAATCTTGCTGCATTAGTGATGAGCAGGGGGAAGTGTATGAATTTGTTAACTTCACCTCCGAGTAGAAAGATCTTTTTCAATAAAAATACTAATAAAAATTTTATGTTAATTATCTTTGCTTTATTTCTATTTGTCTTATGTCTGAGGTTTTTATTATTATTTATTTGTAATATTGTTGGCCACATGGGATTTTTACTAGAACATTTTTTTTAGAAATCCATATATAGTACATGAAAAACTCTACCTAATTCGGACCTCTGCTTATTGCACATTTTAGATAAGCAAAGCTGCCATGCTGCAGAAGGGTGCCGAGTATATAAAGCAGTTGAAAGCCGAGAGGAATCAAATCAAAGAGGAGATGGAGAGCTTGCGACAGCAGATTGAATGTTTAAATAACTCCATCACGTAAGTTTACTCATTACTTGTTTTTGTTTAACAGTAGATTATGATTAGAATTTAATAACGTAATTTGTGTAATCATCATAGTACAATTACCGTCACGGATCTTGAGCGTTCGGCATCAGAGTGGGGATCGCTTTGCCCATTCCATACAATCGTCGTCGTTGTTAGATACATGCTGCAAGCGCAGGGAACGAATCATGAGTGACGTCGATGGCGCGGAGAGCCAATCACTGACACTCCCCGCCTTTAGTGGTACGAAGTGAGAAGCGGGCATCTCACTTCGTACCACTAAAGAGGCCGAATATTTGACTTCTACGCAACTCGAAGCCAGCGCTCAAGATCTGTTTCGGCAATTGTAAGATAAAGGAAATTTGACTTAAAAATCGTCGTGTACCACATGGTCACACCCAAATGCATGCGATTTGGTTATGACCGTGTGGTGTACGATGATTTAATTGAAAAGTGTTCCGCTCACGTTAGTTTGGTTAACACGTTTAAGTGTAGGCGCACAATTGGCGACACGCAACAGCGACAGCTCGGCGACTAGGCGCGATGACAGGCTGCGGCCGACAATTTCATAAATGTTGTTCAAAGCTTCGCACACTTGGCGTCAGAGTCGCGGAGTCGCGACGACAAGCTAGGGGAGTCGCGCGCGCTCGCTACTTGTCGATGTTGTCGCATATTTGGGCGGGTCATAACGCATCAAAATTGTCTTCCTATCTTCGCTTACACATATTTTATGTGTACTCCATTCACAATAAGATGACACAGTTAAACAAACCTTTTTTGTTGCCCGTTCAACCGATTTTGACTTTTATTCCGTAGACATAAGAATGGCATTAAAAGCAAAATAGTGGTTACAATATAACTATTTACTGCAGCCTCCATTTGTTGTGTTTTACAATTATATAGTGAATTAATTTCTTTACTTAATTACTTTTCTGTAAACAGTGAAAACCCGTATTGTTTAAATTGCTGCAAACATATTAGTGAAAATATAGCAATTCCAATGAACAAGTTTAGAAGGAGTTGTTTGTAATGTTGCAGCAACTGCCACTCGCTGCTGCCGGCGACGGGCGCGCCCGTGTCGCGCGCGCGCTCGGGCCGCCTGCGCGAGATGTTCGCGCGACACGTCGCCAACAGGACCATGCACAGCTGGAAGTATTGGCTCGTATCCTTTTACAACACGGACTTTTCATTAATAACGTGTATACCTCGATAACAGGAGAACCAAGGTCACCGACATAGAATCGAAGAATTGCCAAAGTTAAGTGGTAATAGCAGCGGTCTTATCGACCATCGACATGCAATGTGCCCACATTGCACGCAGAATAGATGTTCGTTGAGGCCGAAAGGTTCTGGAGTAGCATCCACGTATCGGAAGACGCAGCGTTGGAAAGTTGGACCGATTACATAGTGAGGGTCGGAAATCCGATGGATGCGAGACGCATAGGATCGGTCGTTGTGGCGACACTTGGAAGAGGCCTATTTCCAACAGTAGACGTCTTTCGGCTGAAATAATGATGATACCGAGATATAAAATTTCTATCACATGGTCGCCCTATTATTTTATTAGATTGCCATACAGACCAAAAAACTTACCTACTGTGTCGAAGTACCAGCTGAGACTAATAAATTGTGTGACACAATGAAATCTTCAATTTTTTATAATCTTTTGGCCTAAATAGGTTATTACAATTACAATTGTAGGTAGTTACAACTAGTTGATACAGTCTTAACCTTTATTTTAACTTTAACCTTTATTTTCCTCAAAATAAATCGGGTGCTATTGAACTGAGTGAAAATAATCGCCCGCTAGATTTGTACGTACAGCAAATGCATATGGTGAGTGCGCCTGCATTCGCCCTCTGCAATAAAAATATTCGTACAATCCTAAGTTACATTCAATTTTATGATCCGCTTGATATTTCGATATACATTCGAAACTTATTTTTTGAGTAAAATTGTATTATGTAAAAACTAGCTCAGTGGCGTAGCTAGGTGACCAAGGGCCCTGGGGCAAAAACAAACTGGGGCCCCTAATTATCAATATATTTAAAAAATATTTACATATATATTTTAAAAATGCAACGCTTCTTTGTCTTTTATATAAATCTCAAGCTAAAAGAAGATTTATCATTAACATACCTACACACACAATAATATAAAGACATGGTCGTCGTTAATTTGATCGAAAATGATATCTTTCAAACCTTAATTACCGAATCTTCAAGAGTAGACTTTTCAACGAATACTGCAGTGGCGACATTATTTGATTCACTATCAACAGAAATATGTTTCGTGAAATTGTTCGTTCATTCAATAAACAGTTTGTTAATCAGGTTTTGGGGGGCCCCTTAGCTTGAGGGCACCGGGGCACTGCCCCGCCTAGCCCCTTTAGGTTCTACGCCACTGAACTAACTAATGCCAACGGCTTCACCCCGTGAATGTGGGCTTCTCTATACAAACTGAACCCTCGTTGCATCCGTTTAGGGGGTGAATTTTGTAAAATTCTCTTTTAGTGTTGGCCTACCTCATAACGCGGAATTTGCACAAGGTTCCTTTTCCCCACTCTTACGGCCCGTTCACGACCTTACCGTTGTGAGCGGTAGTTAAACGCGGGGCGGCGAGCGGTAATGACCAACAGTATGAAAATGTTTGAAGCACGCCTCGAGACGCCGCTGATAGCGCCCGGCGACCGCTTACCGATCGCTCACCGCTAAGACCGAAGTCGTGGCCGTGAATCCTAGTAGTTTCCTATAGTATCTAGTTCCTTATGCATAGGAGTTACCTATTGATTGAACCCGTATGTTGCTATGCAGAGAACTCTGTATTATGATTTGTTTACAATTTTAATAGGTGCCTATTGGTTCTATGATATTTCTTCTTTACTTTCGTAACTAAAGTAATTTTAAATTGCATTTCATCAACCAATATTTAAATATAAAATATTCCTCGTATTATCTAAGATATCGTTATTATAAACAGTCATTTTTATGAAGCAGGCGGCTGCCACTAGGTAATCTCGTGTGCGCTTCTGATCGAGGACGCTGATAGATACGTTATCGCACTTGTTTTGCCGGCAGACATACACTTATATCACTATCATATATGTTCTACACAGCTGACGCGATATATTTGATAAAAAATAACCGATAAAGATAAATATATGCCTAGTTAATAAAAATTACTTATCACTTGAACAATACTTATCTTGACATCAAGGGTTTTACTATATAATACCAGACGATTAATTGGAAAATTAAAAGCCCATTTTCCGCATGGAAACTGATCTGGATTACTTTCTCTTTGTTGCTATCTGAAGATATCGAGATTGACTCATAAGTTTACAATATTTCTTCGATCGACAGGTTATTCAATTTTGTCGTGTGGGACATAACATTTTTTTTTTAATATTAACAACGCAAGACTGTGGTCTTGCGTTGTCGTGAACTCGTGAACACTACACAACAAACAACCACTAAGTTACAATTGGAATGTCTGCGACATCCACCGAACTCCCCGGACCTTGCTCCAACAGATTACCATTTTTTCCGGAATTTAGACAACTTCTTACAAGGAAAAAAAATTCAATTCCGATGCGGCAGTCCAAACCGCCTTTAAAGAGTTTATTGATTCTTGCCCCCATAGTTTTTTTAGTAAAGCGATCAATGAACTACCTATGAGATGGCAAAATTGCATAGAATCAATGGTGCATACTTTGATTAATTAAATATACATTTTACAAAAAAAAAAATTGACTTCATATTCCTCCCGTACAAAACACCAATTTAATATGTAAGGACCTAATATATAACGTCAAAATCAGTTTTTAAGGCAAATCTTTTAAAGATATCATCATTTGACCAATTGGCTGGCTAATGTTAAAAATCTAGGTTAATGTTACAATTTATTCTAGCTTAGCACCACATTCCCCATAAAAGTAATAACTATATGTTACAAGTATCATCGCGATCATTTCTGCCTGAAAACTTCCCAAAAATTTTAATCAAATCTTTTGAACCTACTGCTTATGAACGAATCTTCGATTTTTGGCTGATATTTCGAGCGCTGACATTTGAGGGGTTAAAAAGTCTTTACATATGGTAAGATATTGGATGGCAGTTTACAAAGAAACAAAAAATGCATTTCCTTATCGAAGCGTACAGTTTAGCGTAGTGAGCGCGGCGCTGGTGGAGTCGTTCAGCGCGTGCGTGTCGTGCAGCAGCGCCGCCGACCTCGTGCGCACCACGCTGCTGTGGGCCGAGCAGCACTGCTCGCTCGTCGAGATGCGCCCAGGTAACTTTATATATATAAGCATAATCTGCCTTTTTTAATGTTCCCACTGCTGGGACTCAGGCCTCCTCTGTCTATGAGAGGGAATGGGCCGTAATTCAGCACGCGAGCCAAATGCGGGTTGGTGAATGTCACATGTTATCGAATTTTTGGTCCAAGGTCATGTCGGTTTCCTTACGATGTTGTCCTTCACCGTTTTGAGAGTAATGGTGATGAAATAATAAACAAAGTAATGCGCGCTCGACCTACAATTCGTAAGTCGGAGCTGTTACTACTCGGCCACCACTGCTCTCAACTTTATATAACCTTATTAACAGCATCAGCAACTCCAAAAAAGTGTTATATAAATTATAATTGAATATGTAATTAATAATTTGTAAATCAATTTCTAATCGACGTCGAAATCAAAGTAAAACCAATTTAATTGGGTTCCGACGTGTTGAGTCTGTAGACTGTTAAATTACTTCCTATATAATTAGAGGTAAGAAAAAAAAAACATTATTGTGAAAACGATCACGTCGTATTAATCGTTTGTCAGGTAGCTGGGCATGTTCACTCAACTCTGACCAAGAAAGGTAATATTGATATTTGTATTTGTCATCAGCTGTGTTGAACTCCCTGCGCGTTCTGTGCACGACGACGGACATCCTCACGAGCCCGGAGCGGCTGCCCGAGGAGGCGCGCGCCGCCGTGGCCGCCAGCGCCGGCGTCAAGACGGAGCCCACGTAGGCGCCGCCCAAGCACGGACAACCCGCCGCTCCAAAATAAAACATACGTTCTCGTCAATTTTTTTTTTTGGGGACTTCGTATACGTTGTCCAGAGAGCCAGTACTCTCAAGTAACATCTGGGTTTTCTACGCTCAGACCCAAAGACGCTGTGGTCATTGTTATTTGTGCGTGTCAATGCAGAAAGTTACATAATTATTATTTAACCGGCAAAAATATTGAATATTAAAAAAAATACTAAACCACATTGTAAGGTCGGTCTTATCTTTGTTGTTTTTTATTTTTTTTGTTCAAATATTTCTTTTTGGCCTATTTTAATTGTGTATTTCGGTCCACGTTTGCCTTAACATTTTGACAAAACCTTATTTATAAAACTCCTAACCGTATGTTAAGTTTGAATACTGATTAGCGGATTCTAAATTCAAATGGGTGAATGGATTTTTTTCTCTATGTATTTTTAGTTTATACGATGTGAGACACGAACTATTCGTGCCTCACAATGTCTAAACTGTCGTCTAATCGTATTTTCTTTCTTTCTTCCTAAATGAAAAATAAAATAAAAACTATGTATTTTTTTTTGAGAATCTACTAATCAGTGTTTAATCCAATCATGTTGTTAAAAGTTTTATTATTAAGGCCTTTATTGTTTATTTAAATACCCCACGAAAAACTTAATTTTGGAATTAAGAGAGGCCCTCATTTGGAGGAACGATATTAATGTTTTAAATGTAGCCTGGCGGTATATTTTGACTGTTGAGTAGCAAATATTTTCTACTGATTGTAAAATATGCGAAGTAAATAGTTGCAACTCAACTTATTGGTAATGACTTGTTGGTTTTTATTTCGACTATCTGCCCGGTTTGAAATGTTAGCTTACATCTAAATTGTTAATTCTTTTTTTGTGTACTATACTAAGTTCATAAATTGATTTAAAATTGTTGGTTTTCACGAAATTATCATGTTTGTTAATGCCTTGATTAAATTATCATAATTATGAATACGAAGTTTTGTTTGTACGAAACTTTGGAAACTTAGCTGTAAAAGGAGCAACGGGTAAAATATTTGGTGTAGCATCACAAGAATGAAATATAATTTTAAAATGTATCATATTCATCACATCGTGGACAATTTTTTATGTGGTAAGACAGTCCACAATTCGTATTTTTTATGATGAGACCTGTCATATGGCTTATTTACACGACATATTTGCCCTCCACGGTCTTGTTGTGAAAATGAGCCTTTATTATAAAAATCGGGCGGACTTTGCCTGTGCCTTGTATTTGAAGGTGATGAATGAAGTGTCCTGATCTAGTGCCTTGTACGTGGTAAATAAATGTAATTTTATTGTAAATACATATCTGTCACACACATGTGATTCTCAAAAAAATCAGCGGGAGAGAATTGTTATAGTAGCGAGCAGTAATAACCTGACTGTCGGGCATTACTATGTTACAAAGACTAGAAAATGTTGCTAAACTAATGTTAGTCACATAGTGGACCTTGAGGCTTTGGTCGGATCTTATTAGCGGCCTATCGATAGACGGCTGTTATTGTTGTTAGCAACTGCTCATAATTCTATTAACCCATGAAATGCCATTTAAATAATTCCAAACTTCGGTTACATATTTTTTAAAAATCTTACTAATTTAGTTCGACTTTCAAAGATCCCAGGTTTAGTCTGCAGTAATACTGGCTGCAATTAGGGCAAATTAAAGGAAATAATTTTACCAAAGATATAACAGCTGCAGAACGCATTGTTGAACGAGTATATCATGTTGTAACATATGTGATGTGCCCGTCCTAACCGATAACACGTGAATACCAATGTAGTTTGTAAGAAACAATGAATTTATTGAACTTGTCGAGATTTAATTTAGAATTATCTAAGTGTATTTACGTAAGTACTTGTAAGTAAATATTTTTATATTGTGTGATAACACAACTGTTTTTATATAACTATATATAACTCGGTGCCAACGTAAATATTGTTGTAATTTGTTATGTAGTGATATAATTTTATGAAGTATCGTTGACTCTGGCAGCACGTCGTCTGTTGGCCGGCGCCCGCGCCGCGCTCGTGAGCTTTAAATGAGGTTAAGTGCAATTGTTGTTCTATTGGAAATACAATCTGGAAACAATCACTGTTGTTTTAATTATCATCGCGGTATTTTGCGACAAAGAATCAGCATTGCCATCCAACGTGGTATTGCTGCCAGTGACTTGGGTTGGGTGGGGACTTTTTACATTGACAGCGATGTCGATAAATTTTAAAAATCTTATACGAGTTCTATTTGCCTTTTCTTCTATACGCACATAAACAACGTTAGTTCTTGTCTATGCGAACCCGAAACACATGTCTAGTATTTTTATGTAAAGAATCTATGTACAAATTTTCATAACTGTATCATGAAAATCGCAATGAAAAAAGCTTGCTATATTATCTGGTTGTCCGCATAAATAAATGGTCACTAGGCCATCCGGGCAAATGAGAGGTTGTTTTGCTCCCGCACCCAGCTATGCACTGGCACCCAATGCCCGCTATGATCTGCCGTGACCTGTACATACAAGATGGACAGCCCTCCACAAACTTACTTAAGGGCTTACGACGAAACTGAACAACCTTCTATAAATTTTTTTTTCAGGGAACGAAAAAAAAAATCCGCTTCACCATACAAAATTATTAACTTGATTGGACAGTTTGTATGGAGAGGCTGAATTTTTTTACGTTTCTTGAAAAAAAATTTTATGGGGGGTTGTTCAGTTTCGTCTACTGAGCAAGCCCTTAAAGTTTGTGGAGAGCTGTCCCTTACACCATTTATATTTTGGGAAAATCTAACATGATATAAAAAATATTGGAATCAATTCAGTTACTGATTCTGAACAAATTAAATTCAGGTTTTGCATGTACTAAAAATAATGTTGTTTGTAATTGAAATTATCAGTTTTTTTATGGAACGTAATGTTTAAGTTCACATTATATGGATGCGCGTGGGGTATAGGTGTCTTTTCAGTTATAAATAAATCGCATAGTAAAATTATTATTTATTTGGATCAAACAAGGTACAATTTAATAATAAATTATTACATCGTATACGTCACGATCGATTACAATCTTAGTTTTAATTGGATCAATCGTTCTCTTGCCTTTAATAAGTCTGTAGTCACTTCGAACATGTGTTAAAACGCTAATTGAGATTCAATGTCAACATCTTAATAAATAGCTAAAATTCCTGTTGTGTGAGTCGCTCGTTCATTATCCGAGTTTCACGGTCATATTATAATTAGCATATATTCATTTAGTAGGTAAATGGAATCGCCCTGCTGGACATACAATTCTTGAGATTAGTATTCAATATCAGTTTATATAAATGCTTGTTTGCTCTATTAGTTTCAATCACTGATTAACTAGTTCATTGCTACTGGAAATTGTGCACTGTATCACTCTTGTAAATCAAAAATGTCCATATACCTAGTTGAATAAACCATAAAAACAACATATTTCATTGTTCAATTGAACACATTTCTGAAATACAAGATCGATACCAGGAAAGGAAAGATGTCTTTTGTATTTTATACCTAAGCTAGAATACTGTGCATTCTAATACAAAAAAAAAATGTATGTTACTTTTCAATAAATCGGTCAAACTAAATACTTAGGTATTCAATCTGCCTTAGGGCCGAGACACACCAGAATGACAGCGACGCGGCGAGCACTTTTAGTGTGAAATAATTTTAAACTTTATCTACATACTTAAAAGAACAGTATCGCTTAAAAGTATGAAAACATCGCGAGGCCGCCCGCTGTGACGCGAGCAGCTGCACGCCATGCGCGTCTTGTCGCATGTCGGTAGTTCTAGCCTAGCCGGCCGCTGCCATTCCTGTGTGACTCAGCCCTAACGGGTAGGTGGGAGAGGCATTTTGAGTTCTAGGGAATTCGTCAAGTTTCACAAAGACCTGGATTATGTCTCGCTGCTTAACGAAAACTTAACTTCGCATTTATTATCTCGCTTATTCTTGCGAAGAAAGTGGGACAAAGGGAAGACCTCGCGGTGGGTTAATTGTGTCGTTGTGCAGCAGCGAGCATACGCGCGAGCCTGGAGGCAGGCGCCGCCAGCAGCGCGCCCACCGCGCCCTGCTCCACCACGCAGCCGCTATCCAGGACCACGCCGCGCTCGTAGCCGCGCACCGATGATATGCGGTGCTGTAAAGTTATAAAAACCTTATTTTATAACTATTAGCTAGGTACTAGTTCAACTTTAACGGTGTGCATGTAGTCGTGTCAATAATAATCAATAATCATTTATTAGGTATTTGTTAGAGGATACAGATCTTAAATAAAGTGTCGATGGAGAACTTTAATGTGTTGTTTATGTAATAACACATTAAAGTTCTGCAAAAGGGTCGCGGGGCGCGGCTGCCCGCGACAAAGCACTTTTGTACGGGACCGCGCGGGCGCCCGCGTAACGCAGCGTTCGGCCTAAGGCCTTTTTATGATGGAATAGACTTCTCGTGGACTTCTCTTACTCTTCGGCTATGACTAATTAGCAATATTTCAATAACACGTGGTGATTCATCTGGTAAGATTACCGCAACAGTGATGATGGTAGTATGTGGTGCGACAGCTGCCAGCGCCGCAAGCAGCGCCTTTTCAGCGGTGGCGTCGAGCGCGGCGGCCGGCTCGTCCAGCAGCAGCGCGCCCGCGAGCCGCGCGTGCAGCGCCGCGCGCGCCGCCGCCACGCGCCCGGCCCGCCCTGCGCTCCAGCCGGATGAACCGGACCGACTGCAGACGCTGCACTCTGCAACCAGTGTTACAATGATGGTTAAGGTAATATCCTAAAACTTCCCGGTCTACCTCTTTTCGCCCTTATATTGTTAGCAATAAGGTTGAAAAGTAGTTGATTGGGAAATTTCATAGAAAATATTATGCTTTCAGAATGCAAAAAAAAAAACAAAAAGTGCATAGGTCATTTATTATTACATAACCACAGAGTCGAAGTTCTCTCTTAGCTTGCTAAAAAGCATTGCTGTGTTTGTGGCGTCAGTACGACGCGACATGGAGGCTTAAAGCGCGCAGTGGGACGCGTATGATGTCTTCGCCGTCGACCACAACGTGATCACAGGCTCTACCGCAAGCTCTTAATACGATCCATTATACGGCATGAACTGAATTGTAAAAGGAATGATGCTATATAGGGTGATAGTTCCATCCCTCTGTTTCGCTCGCACGCCTGACTTTTTAACACGTCAGTAAAGCCGTAGTTGGTAGCATCTTATAAATTGTATTATTAATTAATTTACGAAGGTATACATACCTAATCCAGCAGGCTGAGCAGACACAAAATCAAACAGTCCGACAGCTCTCAAGCTGTTCCAGATCTCCTCATCAGTATGGACGGCCAACGGGTCGAGATTCTCTCTTAGCGTGCCGGAGAACATGGCAGGGTCCTGAGGAACCAGCACGACGCGGTGTCTGAGCGCGCGCAGTGGCACGCGCGTTATGTCCTGGCCGTCGATCAACACGCGACCAGAGCTGATGGTGGTCGCGCCGGCGCAGGTCAGTAGTAGTGTGGACTTCCCGCTTCCACTCCGGCCACATATTGCTACCTGTTTTTTGTGAAATGAGTCAAGACACAAAGATTTTCTGTTATCCTCTTGGAAATAAAATCCTACGAGTATATTTTTTCACGGAAAGCAGACTTACAGCTCACAACTTTTAAAAAGTCTCACACTAGGAACTATCCCTGAATCGTGGGTGCGTTCACAATACATCCTTAACAAAAAACCTTTCTGTAGGTTATACAAATATTTTTTCCGTGCGGGAGTCAAACCCACGACACACAGCGTTGCACCGTCTAAGCCTTTGCAAGAAATTTCTCAAAAAGAGTTCCTTACTGACGAAGGTAACCATTAAAAAAAGATTTTATTGAAATAATATCGTTTGTATTAATTCAAAAGTTACTCAAAGCTAATAAGAAATACTATCTAGCGGGCACTTGTAACAGAAAAAGACGTAAATATCATTGGATTACCTTTTCGCCAGGAGCAATCTTCAGGTTGATATTTTTAAGTATCGATGTTGATCCTGGTTCATGTTGAATGCTGACATTCTCGAATTCTATTTTGCCATCCCGCTGCCATCCGACAGGAATCGGACCTGAGTATCAACAAAAATAAAACAAGTTCAAGATGACTTTTGAAAAGTCTTCAAAGTTTGTCAAATACATAATAATCTCTAGTGGTATATTGGTATTAAACGGTTTTTTAACACGCTTTTATTTGCTTCACCTGTATGTTTGCTTGTATCCACCGCCTTTCAGCTCGAGTTTGCCCAACATTGGGCAATCAGATTTTCTTTAAAATTTGTTCATGATTGTTTTATATTTTACATCGCGATTTCTCGATGTTCAGATACTAAAGAAGATGCAGTGGTCCATCATAATTTTATAAACCTTGATTTTGAGCTCGCTTCAATAAAATTAAAAAAATATATTTCATGCCTTAGACCAAAATTTCGATCTTTTAACGATGACCATTACCGGTTATGGTATGCGAGTGTTTTTTTGTAACTTTCAGGTGGGGACATACCCAAAACACACTTACAATCATCCCTATAATCCTCCTGCGGCAAGTTGGTGTCGTCATGCACGCGCTCTAGCGCTGCCATCTGCAAATGCAGGTCGGCGCGGCACTTGGCCAGGTGCGCGAGATACGCGGGCAGGAGCAGCGCGTACGCTCCTGCCAGCCCCGCTGCCGCACCGCTCGCGCCTCCCAGCAGGCACACCGTCAGCACCACGCATACGCAACCTGCTCCTACCAGGTCCTGGTAAAAGATACGACAGTTTAAGGAACTAAGATCTTTGGTACATAGCATGGGTAGGATCACAGAACAGATGAAATAGGTTAGAATGCCCTTGTGGGCCGAGCAGGCGTGCCACAAAGTAGGGCAATGCTCATAGTTCAACTACCAATAGCAAACTTGTGATCTTAGTGTGCGTGGTCTGTTATTTGCGTGATGCGCGTTCGTATTGGTTTATTGCCTGTAGAGGAGTTAAAGGATGTGAGACAAACGGCGACACTCGTTGTAGTACAAATCGAAAAGTATTTCCTTTTTCATCTTCTCTGTGGGTAGGATGACAGCAGGACGAAAATATACCTACAAATCTTTAAGGTGAAAGAAAAGTATGTTTGTATGAATCATATAGCTGTCAACCGCACCATTCTATTCTGATAATGGTATAAAAGGCGCAAACACTGTACCTAAGTAATAGGAAATAATTCTTAGGCACAGAATGTTTGCAAGAGTTTTATTAGAATATGAACTTTAACTTCCAAATATAATAAAGGTTTATTTTGACATACCAAAGTAAGTCCAAGCCAGCGGTTAGCTGAATTGAGTAGCAGCAGCGTATTATGGTTGGTGTCGAGACTTCTTTGGTAGGTGGCGCGCATGCGCGGTTGTAGCCGCCCGGCTCGGATCGTGCTGCCGCCTGCGCAGGTCTGCGCGCAGAGGGACACCACCACCGCGGCACTATGTGCTTCTGCGCATTGGAGCTCCCTGGATATTGATTATATAAACATGTAGATTATTTGTAAAACTAAACAAGCTGTAAAAATACCCAATCTTCAACAAATATTGATTTTGTATAAAAAAATTGTGACCAGACACATCAATATACACTCGCGAGCAACCAAATCGACTCACTTACAGATGTTTTATTCAAAGAACATATACTGAACTATTTTTAATAAACGATTGACTGGCTCAAAAGTTGAGCAGTAAGTTTTCGCTGACTAAGTGCCTGTTAAAATAGAGCAACCACTTGAGCGGCTTTTTCTGGTGTAGTTTTCAGAAAATTACCAAAAAATTTATCGGATTTGCGGAGATAAGAACAGGTCAACTTTTGATAAGCTACTAATAAAGTCAAAGGGGTAGTTTATGTTCTAACAGGTAGGCACCGTAGTAAGTACATTTTCTTACGCGCCCAATTAAAGTAATTGTTAAAAAAGTGCTGAATAAATTATAATAGACTAGCTTTTGCCCGCGCGGCTTTGCTCCCGCTCTTCCCTACTCCACCCTACTATACCCTATTCTACCCTAACCACCAAACTACCAAACTTCACATAAACCATCTACTAAATAGTCCAAACAAAGCCAAATAATAATATTTAATAATAAATTTCAGGTTTTTCAACGGCATATCGTTTTTTTTTTAAACTGTTCAGTATTCTTTGAAGACATATACAGTATGTAGGTACCTACGCACCTGTAATTTGTATGTTGAGTCAATTTGCTTGCTTGCGAGTGTACACGAATAATTAATTAATTATCTCTGATCTAATTTTTTTGATATTTGATTAAGTGGACCAAGGTTCGAATCAATCATAATCAAGTATGTAACTACATAATTTGTTTTGTTTTCAGAACAAAAAAAAGAAATGTACTTGTAGATAATGAATAGATAACACACCTAAATATGCGTCACGACTCTATTTTGGTTTTGAATGTTTAAAATACTTAAAAATTAAATTATTATAGTTTCGAGTGTTATTTTTCGATTAAATTCACATATTTTGTAATTAGACAGCCCTTTACTACCTTTCTACGTAGACCTATTTTTATAACTGTTTATAAATATCCATATACCTACCTATTGTGTCGATTGGAAGTTGTGGAAGCCTTGTATTACCTGTTGATTGACGGATTGTCTGTCTCTGACATGAATTTATTAGAAATGATTTGTTTGGTGTCTTGTTGATTGGAACTGATTTGATTTAGGTACATTCCAAAAAATTTTGTTTCAACTCAACATAAAGGCGATAAAGCGAACTTTTTTTCACGATCATGTCCCAAATGTATTGCAGGAGTAGGTAGCAGTAGATATGTATTTAGGATATGATGGGATTGTTATTCTTTGTTATTTTACACCGACTTTCGAAATTAGTTAATATATTTTGTACGATTTACTACAAGTACTTAAGTAGATTATAGGTATTTTTCCATTGGTTCCGTATCTCTAAAGTTCATCAGATCGTGACAATATTTTTATGGGACCAATTCAGGAGAGACCAAATTAATACAAACTTTGGTCCACAATTGACCAAAAATTCGATGGAAATACATATAGCCGAACGTAGAATCGTCCTTTTTTCGAGAACTCGGTTAAATAAAAATTCCTGTTAATGTGTTTCATACCTGGCATTACTCAGATAGACGGACTGCAGAGTGAGGTAGAACAAGAGCGCCGGTATCGACGCGAGCAGGGTCCAGGGCGCGATGATGGCATTCACCAGCACGGCCGCGGTACAGAGGAGGGCCAGCTGCGCCCAGCGGCTGATTGCTGTCGGCAGTTTCTGACAGACAAAGTTGAAGATATATTTTGAGCATAATCATTTATTCTGTATCTGGGTGTAATTCATCTATAATATGTATGCGTATGAAATATATAAGTATGTTTATCAGTTGTCTAGTAACCATAACACAAGCTCTGCTTAGCTTGGGACTAGACGGCGTTGTGTGATAGTTGTGGAAGATTATATTATTTTATGTAGTTTCAGTTAAGTAAGGTTCGACCAGCCAATCCTTGTATCATAGATGAAGCGTTAGATGGCAAAATTCCTTAAATCATCATCACGGGCGATTACGTTCACTGCTGTGCACAGTCGGACTACGTCAGCCCCATCCAGTTTCATAAATTATATCGATATTATCGTCCAATTAGATGGCTTTAATCTACATTCTACCCAAATGATAGGAACTTTAGGGCAAGAAGCTGAATGAATCCTTTGTTTATTATTAGCAAACTAAAGTGATTCAGCGATTCTATCATAAATTCCATTGTGGATTATATTATTCGTCTATTTTGACGTATAAAAGTATTAGATAAGATTTAAAACGTGATAAAAATTTCGCAGCAATTCAATATTTATCGGGGATTTTTTGAGATTATCGATAACGAAAACATCAACTAGGAAGCAATGCAGCGAGTCTCCTGGAGGTAAAGTACAGACAATGCGGGGGTGCCCTTATTAACCAAACTCCACGTAATGGTAATAGAATGCGTAAAACAACAACATTTTGCAATAACAATAAATAACAAACAAGTCTGTTGGTCTAGGGCTACTGACTAGTAGCCGTGACTACTATGCTGGAGGTCGTGAGTTCGATTCCCACCCAGGATAAATGTTTGTGTGATGAGTATGACCATTTGTTCTGTATCTGGGTGTTATTTATCTGTAATATGTATGTGTTTAGAAATATATAAATGTTTATCAGTAGTCTAGTACTCCTAGCACCAGCTCTGCTTAGTTTGGGACTAGATGGCGTTGTATGAAAGTTGTGGTGTATTATTATTAATAGACTCCAGACTCGCCGTAAAGGGAACCAGTCCTCGTATTAGTGTTTACTCTTCTAGTCGGGGATTTTTCACCTTGTCAATAACTAGAATATCAGCAGAGAAGCGATGCAGCGTGTCGCCCAGGGGTGCGGAGCGCAGGTAGTGCGGGGGCGCCCGCAGCGTGGCCCGCAGCAGCCGGTCGTGCACGGCGCGCCGCGCACGTGCCGACGCGCACGCGCTGGCCGCCTGCGCCGCGCCCGCCGCCATCGCGCCGCCGCCGCACCACATCGCGTACGTGCTCACACCGCTCCAAGTCTGACAACAAAATGACATTCAAATGTTACAAATTCGGCTTTCGTTTCAGGTAGGATAGGAAAACTGCATTGTAAAACTAATCTTCGAGACGAAAACAAAAGTCATTACTAAACAGCCAGTAGTCTAGAAATCTTGGTTGACCAACATCTAAGAAAGCTTGCGTTAGGCATTTGGACCCAGGAAGGGCTCGAATCAGAGAGCTGTAGATAGCCAAAGTAACTGTCTACTCTTATACCTAATCTACGTAGGCATCTACTGCTGGATATTTATTTAATTACTAGCTTCTGTCAGCGACTTCGCCCGCGTGAAAGTAGATTTCTCTATACAAACTCAGCGACTTAGCCCGCGTGAAAGTAGATTTCTCTATACAAACACAGCGACTTCGCCCGCGTGAAAGTAGATTTCTCTATACAAACTCAGCGACTTCGCCCGCATGAAAGTAGATTTCTCTATACAAACTCGGCGACTTCGCCCGCGTGAAAGTAGATTTGTCTATACAAACTCAGCGACTTTGCTCGCGTGAAAGTAGAAGGGCTGAAATTGGAAAAATCCTCTTAGTGCTCACCTACGTTATAAAAGGAAGCCTTGTGCAAAATTCCACGCTCCTAATCCCAATAGTTACAGCTGTGCATTAGTAAGTTTCTCCTTTTATATATATAGATTTATGTACACAAATGTACTGCTACTTTTAAAAGAAATATCTTTCAGCAGACCTTCGAAAGAAGAGATATGTCCTAAATACCTACGTACGTATTCGTACTGTACCTGCTATAAGAGGATCCAGTATCAGCAGTTAAAAAGAAATATAATCAAATAACGTAAAGTGATCGATTTTTACCACCATATTTGTTTTGACAAAACAACAGTATTTTTAATACAAACCTGTTGATCAGAGAGCTGTGTATCCGCACTCAGTGAGGTGGTATGCGTAAGCCAGTAGTCTGCGGCCAGCGTCAGCGCCTGCGCAGCCACCGCGCTGGCCCAGTACGCGCCGCCCCACCACCGGCAAGCGCGCGCGTATTCCCACCATATTGCACTCTGATGAAAACAAATTTACAATATTTTGTTTTATTTTGATTTACTGATTGGTTATAAGGCTCACTGAAAGCGCGCTCATCCCGCCACGAATTTAAACTCCAACACGCCTGCTTAAAGTAAAACTGATTGCAGATTAAGGAAAACAAAAGAAAAATACATACGAGGTGTAAGGGACAGCTCTCCACAAACTTTAAGGGCTTGCTTAGTAGACGAAATTGAACAACCTTCCTTTTTTTTTTTTCAGGTAATGAAAAAAAAAATCAGTCTCACCATACAAAATGATAAACTTGATTGGACAATTTGTATGGCGAGGTCATTTTTTTTTTCTTTTTCCTGAAAAAAAAATCTCGTGGAAGGTTGTTCAGTTTCGGCTACTGAGCAAGCCCTTAAAGTTTGCGGAGGGCTGTCCCTTACACCTTGTATTTTGTTTAGCAGTAAGCCACCCTGTGGAAACGGAGTTGTAGGTCGTGGAACTTCTTTCAAATCAATGAAGGAAAACATCGTGAGAAAATTGGCGTATTCTAGAATCAAAATGTCTAAAACAGATAACAATAATAGGTGCACGTGCTGAACTCTACCGTGGTTACAGCAATGAGAAAGCTTTATAATACACTAGCTGCTATCAGCGGCTTTGCTCGCGTGAAAGTAATTTTTTCCATGCAAACTTTGGAACCCCGTTTCACACCCTTAGAGGGGTCCGCCCCTCAGGGGACAACGGGGGTACAAAGTCTATGGAGAAACCGACTAAGGGGTATTTAAGCCTAGAGTAAATAGGATACTTCTAGGTAAGCGTGTTCCAACGTCGACTACATCATCGCTTACAATCAGATGAGAGCGTGGTCAAACGCGAGCGGCTGGCAGAAGCTCGTATATACACCGCTACATTTTAATCGTTTTAATCCCGTGGAAGGTCCGTCCGGCACATGAAACACTATCGATTAGTAAAGATAAAATTAAAAAATAAAGTACCTTTTTTTCAAAACTCGTATAAATTTACGCATATACGAAATTAATTTCTTTAAGAAAACGTCATATGAGCGAGTCCAATAACCTGTAGGTGTTACGTACAAACTGCAAAACAATCATGTGTGCGAACGTAGTGATGAGACACTCAAAGATCTTTTCTTTTTATTTAGTTTAGTTGATCATTCACGGGCACTCTTACTCACCTCGCTTACTTCTTCTGGTTTCTGTGCAGTATCAGAGTCTTTAACAACGACGGTGTTATTAGTTTCTATGCCATTGGAGGTCAACGAACTGTATGGTGTCGTATCAACCATGGAGTCATCAACGACATCTGAAACAAAATTAAACAAGTTAGAATATAAAGAACACTCAATTTTTTGTTACATAGGAATTTGTTGTTAAAAGTGACACAAACCGTTACATTGACTATCTTCAGGTGCTGTTTCAGAATCTGAACTAATAAGGCGTCGTAAAGTTCTTGGTGTCCATCTGCAACAAAATATTGGTTTGTTAAGTGATATATTTAAATTGAAATTGTTTATAAAAGTATTAAAGAAATGTAAATAAAGGTGACCAGTTGTAGGTCGTGGGTTCAAACCCAGGTGCATTATTTTGTGTAAGTAATTTATTTCATCACCACTGCTCTCAAAACATCGTAAGGACATATCCAGGAACAAAAAATTCGAAATACATGTAATATCCACTAGCTCGCACTGGCTCCGTGTGGTGGATTACGGCCTATCCTCTCTCCCAGAGAGAAGAATTCCCAGCAGTGGGAACATTAAAAGGCTGAATATGCTATGCTAAATCATAATAATAAAATTCCACGACTATCACACATCGCATTCTAGTCTCAAGCTAAGCAGAGTTTATGTTATGATTACTAGACAACTGAAAAAAAGCTATTATGCTAACTAATGTAACTATAGCTCCCAATAGTCATAAGAGATCGTAGACCTGTTGACGCTGCGCGGTGCCCTTGGCTTCAGCAGCCGCCGCAGGTAGCTAGCCTCTCGATGTAACGCTACATTTGACTCGTCTGCACTCACAGCGCGCCGGACATCCGGACGCCACCTGCAAAATAGGTATAACCTCAGAGATTAAAAATAATTATAAGAAAATTCTACGAAGTAGGTTCTCACATCCTAGGCGTCGTGGATGACACTGGAGTTAGGTAGTCCTAGTGTCAGGCAACTGTTTTTTTGAACAAACACACTCCACACCTAGTTTCCAGCAGATCGTTTGCCCTTGAAAACTAACTGGATGTGTAAATCTGAAAATCTCTTGAAGTTGAACTGATTGTAGGCTCAGGTCGGCTGTTGCAACCAATGATCTCAACAAATGCGATAAGCAGGTATGTAAATATGAACTTCAGCCTACTTATTCCAAGATTAGTATGGTTTCTTAAATATATAAGAAGTCTAGTCCTACTGCCTGGTAAAATTATTACAATCGTATCATTATATAACTTACTTCGGGTTATACATGGTTGGTGGCGGCGAGGACAGCTGCCTCTCGAGGGGAGAGGCTCGCGAACGAGAGGACGCACGCCGCCGCCAGCTGCCGCCCGCGCACGTCGGCACCTCGGGCAGCAGGTGAGCCCCTGCCGCTTCACTGATGCCCACCTTCACAGGAAAAAGCCGTCCATGTAATTCTATGCGCTGCATATCTGATAGACGCTTAGCTTAATCTGACTTATTTTTACTTTAGCATGCTTTATAAAATCATAGAAACTATACACCGTTACCGACATCGACGCACAAACTATACATACAGTACAAACGCATCCAGTACATGATTAGTACATGAACCCTTCAGTGATGGAATTTTTCGTCGTCTTTTCCTTAATTATTTTTTAGTGTTTATGTTTTAACTTTAAAAAAAAAATGAATTAATTACTTTTTAAATCAAAAAGGTTATCGAGGTTGATTTATAATAACGATTTAACAACCTCGATGAATTTTTGATTAATCATCGTCATTTCAGCCGAAAAACGTCTACTGTTGAACATAGGCCTCTCCAAGCGTCGTCACAACGACTGGTCCAGTGCGTCTCGCATCCGTCGTCCCACCCTCATCAGGTTATCGGTCCACCGCTCGTTGGGGCAGTGTTCGAGAAGCTGCATGGTATCTTCTTGTCCAATGTACAACAGTGTCTCAAGACGAAAGTCTAGTGCCACCAGTGCGCGTTGCCGCAGATAACGTACGGCATCGGAACGAAGTCACTTATAATGGCCTGATTAGAAGATTTAAAGTCACCTAAAGGGCAATCGAAAGGGAGTACTCGGAGTTTTCTTGCGTGATCACATCAGAAATGAAGATATCCGCAGGAGAACCAAGGACTTAGCTCGAAGTATCGTCAAACTTAAGTGGCAATGGGCAGGGCACATTGCACACAGAACAGATGGTCGATGGGGCCGAAAGGTTCTTTCGAGGCGACCTCGTACCGGAAGACGCAGCGATGGAAGGCCTCCCACAAGGTGATGGTGGATGCTAATTAACGAATTTTTAATAAAAATAAATTAATAAAAATTGCTAGCTATAGATATCATCGAGGTTGAGTAGTATAACGATATTATATTGTTTACATTTTTAAAAATACAGATTTATTAAAATAAAAAAAATGGCGCCATGGTATTCGTTTGTGCGTTGATGTCGGTGACTCGGAGTATACTAATGGACGTATAAGCTTTCTATATTTAGGAACAACATGCTTTAAAATATGACTTCATGTTCCATTATGTGTGGATTTCTACAAGTATTTTTTATAGCCTCGAATCGCTAAAAATGGCTTCGGTTAATTGACTTTAATTTTTGATACCTACGAATGCGGTTGCGAACTTGAGACTGCTAAATGAAGGCGGTGGCTGCTTTAAAAGAAGTGTTGGTTGATTGAGTAATTAAGAATAACCGTTTACACATTTGCACTAATTCCTTTTGCCGTTTTGTGCCATGGGAATTGGTGCAATAGGTAACACTTTGGGGAGTTCAGGCTTCTCGCTCGACTACAAGTTGTAGGTACTTACCGTGGTCTCTTCCGAGTTGCTGTGGAATCGTGCCCTGCTGAGCGCGCGCACGAGACGTGAGCGTTCCCGCGCCGTGCCGCCGGGCGGGCCGGCGCCGGTGCGGGCCGCGGCGGCGCGCGCCTCGCCCGCCAGCCGGGCCCACCGGGCCAGCGCACCTTCGCAAGCCGCACCGCGCCCAACGCCGGCCACGCGCCCTTCCTCCATTGCTATTATCTGGGAACATCGAAGTTACGTGATATCGACAGCTTATTACTTTGAAATTTAGCTCTTGCATTCAGTGTACCTGGCTATGGCCTGTTCTGAACTACGTTAGAGCGATATGCAATCGCTCTAACGTTTGCATAACCAACTTCCTTCACAGTCACACGTCCTTGACCTTTGAATTTATGACTATCGTTTCACAAATGAAACATTTTCCTTAAAATCTATAACTTGAATTACCTACTGTGCCGCGTCGCTGATTAATTCTTAAATGCCTGGAAGCTGTTACAACAATTTGATGGAGTAGGTACCTACTTTGTGAATGATTTGATTTTCTTGCTAAAATTCCACTACATATTCAAATCTTTTTTTAAGAAATGGCCATAACTGTCAGAGTTAAAAGTTACCAAATCAGCATAATGTAGTAGCTCAAGTCTGTTGGTAGCGACGACGACCGTGCGGCCGGTGCGTGTGGCCGGCACCAGCGCGCGCGCAACGAGGTGGCGAGCTAGAGGCGCGTCCAGCGCCGCCAGGGGCTCGTCCAGGGCCAGCAGCTGCGCGTCCGAGTACAGCGCGCGCGCCACGCACACGCGGATGCGCTGCCCGCCCGACAGCGGCGCGCCGTGGCTGCCCAGCCGAGTGGCGTCACCCTCTGTTTGAAAACAAGCAGGCCTCATAATGAATCCTACTATACACACGACACGTCACGCGCAAATGTATGTATTGCACATACATATCTATACGCATAATAATAACCGTCATTGTTCGATCGTTCCAGATTAATAATTTCACTTGTAACTGTAGGTATACACGTGCCTTGATTCACTCGCTTGCAGTTTGATTATGATCTAGGATGATTGTGCTGACAAGGTTGAATGATAAGTTGATAATAAAGTTAAATCTAATCAATATGCATTCTGGTTTCTTGCCTGGTAAAAGCTGCAGGTCGGGTCTCAAACCGGTTGCTCTCAAGACGCGCCCGTATTTTCTCTGGCACCACGAGCTCTCCATCACGATGTTGTTGCGCACAGACCCCTCCAGCAACCACGGCGGCTGTCCCGCGTACCACGTCGAACAGTTCCTACGGTCAGCCGGTCGTAATTAGCTCGTATTTCTACTAAACACTTTATTGCCAATAAAACACCTTAAACTCACGCCTCGGCTTTAATTGCATACATCTTATAAAGTCGTGATCTTGCAATAGTCGAAGAGTGTAATAAATAATATTTGCAAAGCGAAATACCCATTCATAAGAAAGTAAGTGGAAAAGTAGGTTAGTTGAAGACGGTCATCTTACCATTTTCACAAGATACTTACTACTACTCTACTATTTTAAGACCTCCACCTGTGCTATTAAGCTGCACCTTAAGTTTAATAGTTCAGGACAACCTGGAAGTCTTCCTTAAGAATTTGAAAAAAGAAGCAAAAAATCGTGATCGCTGGAAGAAATTACGTGATGGTAAAAAAAATATTGGGTTTTTACATAGAATTTAGATACGGCATGTAGTTTTGGGTTTAAGATTAAGTGTTTAATTGGGTATATTAATAGCAACTTGTAATAAAATTTGCAGGTGGCGGGTTGTATTATTTCTGTTTACATGGCGTGAGTTTATCTATGGATGCCATAAACTTGTGAGAAACGATTTGCTTGCTAGATACAGTCTACAATAGGCACTAAACATTTATTGTCAGTCGTCTACCAATTCAACCGCGAGATACGTACAGCGTTACTGTTTTAATTAAGGTAATTAGTTTTAAATTGGCTAGCAATTTTCATTTACGGCTAGGAACATTCCATCGCTTCTCGTCCCAGGAGAGTCCAGGACTATCATACTTAACAGGGTTATTGGAAGGTAACTAGGTAACTAAATTGGTATGTCTGTACCTAAACATGTATATTTTTACTTTTATTAACTATCTTCTGTCCTCTGCTTTTTCTCATACAAACTTTGGAATTTCGTTTCTTCCCCTTAGAAGGGGATGAATTTCTGAAAATCCTCTCTTAGTGTTCGCCTACATCATAAAAGGAAACCAACATTTCGCGCTCCTAATCCCTGTAGTTTTGGCTATGCGTTGCTAATGTTGCTATATCATCCAGTCAGTTTCTCCATATATGTATAGACCGCTAAATTTTGATCGTTTTAATCCCTTGGAGGGTCGATCCGGCACATGAAACACTATCGATTTGTAAAGACAAAATAAAGTACCTTTTTTTTCAAAACTCGTATTAATTTACGCATGTACGAAATTAATTACTTTAAGAAAACGTCAGCTGAGCGAGTTCAATGACCTGTAGGTAGTTTGTACGCAACGCCGACTATTAACTACGACCCTCCACGGTATTAAAACGATTAAAATTTAACGGTGTATATGTATGGATATCAAGATATCAAGCAAAATGTGAGCTGAAGAAACTATCGATTTATACAAGAAAATAATTCCCTGTGGTCCCACTTTCCTCAATAAATAATTAGAACTTTCACGTTTAAAGAAATGTTATAAGTACTTACTTGCTGTAAACGACGTCACCTCTGTCCAGATACATCTCGCCGAGAATCGCAGACAGCAGTGAAGACTTCCCCGACCCAGTAGTGCCAACGACCATTATCAGTTTTCCTAGTAACAGACAATTAGTAATAGATACAATTAATTCGAATCAGCAAATTGATTAATGATGCTGGTAAATCGGAAATGTCACGGATCAACGATTGATTTCGGCAGGAGTTTAGTTTGCCGTATAATTTAAAAAAAATTACAATAATAAATATCACTAATAGTCTTATGAATCATTGTTTTTTAAACAGGTGTTGCGTTATGCAACAAAATTAACAAAAGGTACAACTGTGTAACAAACAACTCCCACCTGCTGGAATTTCCAGATCTTCTACTTCTAACAACATATCGCTCCGCTTGCCCCAAGTGAAGGCTGCGCTTTTAAATGTCACTAAAGCATCAGCTCTACGAGTTGGCGTCGTGAACACTTCATCATCGGAAAATTGATCTCCGCATTCACCTCCTTCGAGTTCGTCTTGATTGATTATGTAAGTTTCTTTTATTTCATTCTTATCTATAACAGTTTCTTGATTTCGATCTTCTGTGTGTGTCGCTTTCTTTTGGTCCTCATTATTGTTACATTCATTAATATTGTTCGATTCGGGAAGTTCCAAGAAATCTCTAATTCTCTTCGTACTAACCTGAATAACAAAAATATAATCTTTATTTACTGGTAGTTGGTTAGTTAGAACAAATACATCAGTTTTACAGATATGAATATTAATACATATTCCTTACCATGGCTTGAATCACCATTAGCACTGTTACTGGCAGTATGAGAAGTGGAACAGTGAGTTGATTAAAAAACGCTAATCCAGCGAATACATTAGTGGCCGTTAACGGATTGTTATTTTCTATAAAATAGTATACGGTAAAAGTGATAACTGTTATCATTATCGTCGATATTTGAGTTGTAAAAGCTGAAATTATATTGAAAATGTTAATATCCAACACAATCTTTATGTATGATTGAGCAAGATAATAAAATAACGCGCTTACTTAAGAAACTCCAGTAAACGGAATCCTTATTTAGAAGTTTGAGTTCAAGTTCTCTCAATTGTAAAATTTTCTCATTGAACAAATCCTCCCAAACATAAAGTTTAATAACATCTATGCCATGCAAAATTTCCGTCATCTTCGTCAATCTGTGGTCAGTACATTTTGCGATATCCTTTGAGTTGTCCGATAATTTCTTTCCGATATAAAACTGTAACGACGTGATTACAAGAACGCTTACAGTGGTGCCTATGATTGCACTCACACCCAGTTTTGTGTATAACAAATATAAAATAACGAATACCTGTAAACATAAATACGAGTTTTATAAAATTTTGTAAATTGTAATCAAATGCCTCTATCAAGAGCGACCTTTTACCTTCAAAGGTATGGCCCAAATATAATGACAGATCCAGAAACACGACATGATATTATACGTGTCCTGTGAGACTAGATTCGTGATGAGGCCGCTTCTCGTGGAGCTATTGTCTTCGGTGTCACGCAGGAGGCGGGTCGCCTCGTCCTCGTCAGTGTCGTCGGTTGAAGACCACGGGGCCAGCCTCATACACTTGTCGTACACCATGCTCTGTCAATAAAATACTGCATAAAATGCAACTATTATAAATTACATAGAGAACATTCAAAATATCAAAGCAACAACACTGTCATTAATAAAAGCTAAGTTGTCGTAACAAAAGAACGAACTTGTAGAGCTGTCTTCAGTCTTGTGCCTTCAACCGTCACTAAATGAGTTGAATTCTGAGATAAGAATGCTTGGCTAATTAGTGCCATCGTAATTATGAGAAGCATTACATATCCGTTGTTAAGGAATTCCTCAAGAGTCACTTGTGCGCTGGAGTCATATGTTTTAGGTGGACTTTCAATGTATTGGATTATAACGGCCAGACCCAAAGGAGGTACAACACCAATCAAATCGCCAAACAATTTTAATATTCCAGCAATATAAAAGTTTGGCCATACTTTACGAATGTAGCATGACCACAAACTGGGGCTTGCTGATTTTGCTTTAGAATCCTGAAAACGGAAAGACAATGTGATAATAAATTAACGTAATACTTGTGTATTTACATAAACCTATGTATATTAATATAGAACATGATGACATCATAGTAGGCAGTACGTACGTCTAGGTTTTGATATATTTTCACAAATTCCTTGTAATATTTAACCGAACGTTCTTCTTCTGGAAGTTCTCCCAAATAATTTGGTTCCAATGGTGATTTATATCCTTTTTTCAATAAAGAATTTAGCCAAAAGAACGCAACTTTGGAATAGAAGTGTGTGTCATTATGTTTGTAACAAATATTGGGGAAGCTTGACTTTAGATCGTTCCTGAAACGTTTCGTGACCTGAAAAATAAATATTTTTAGTAACATGAGGATAAAGAAGGATTAGTACAATACTGCATCAATCGAATGAATGAATCATCTGCAGAAACTACATTCAGTAGTTCCACTAAATTCCATCATCTACGCCAACTTAAAACACCATCAACCTTTGTAATAATAACGCGTAAACTAGTAGAGAGTGTTTATAGCTATCACGTAAAATCTACGTGCACTCATGGGAAATGCCATCTGAGAGCGGCGCCAGACGCATTGTGAAACCGTCTCCTCCGATGTGCTCCTTGCGCGACGACTGGCGCCGGCGGGCGCGACCTGACTCATACACCGCATATCCACATAACTATGCTTCTACGAGTATTCATCCTCCTATTTTTAAGCTCGATAATCTGTCACATAATTTCTTTCTATTAAAGAGAAAGTTGCACAGTGGCGAGTGACGGCGCGACCGGGTATAATGATATGCGTCCAACACGCACATCACTCTGTTACGCACGTACATATTACTACTGGCTTGGCATCTATTATTGAAGACACGGTATTTGCAAATGGAACGGAAGTGAGGTATTTTATAAATCTAATTTAATTTGAAAGCTGTTGTAAATTCGCAGTCCCAAGCTAATCATCAACACTGACCTATCTAATCTAACATTGGAGGTAGACGTAATTGGAAATATCAGTCATATTTCTCACGCTAAATTATTTAGCCCCAAAGAGCTGAAACTTAATTTGAATAGTATGGAGGACATTTACATTAGTATACATCTATACATAATAGGCACAACCAAATATGTCATAGGTTTATGAGGTAATTCAATATCTAAATTAGCATGAACTGATGGAAGCATTCGAGCGATAAATGACCGACTGACGCTTTCCTGTTTGAAAAGAATCAATGAATGATAACTAGACCGGCTCTGTACTGATACCTATATGATGTTGCAGAACCACTATTATTGATTCCTATACCGACGATTTTAGAAGATTCTTTAAATGATCTTTATTTTGCAAGTAGGTTTTATAAAAACACTTTTACACGTCAATTATTTTTTTCGTCAATTAAAGCTAGATGAGGCCGGTGTTTCCTAACTGACTACCCTGAGAAGAAACACCGAAACAAACTCAGGGGTTTACAATTATATTTGCTTTTAGATTAAAGTCTTTATGTTTACCATTTGAAAGAGTCATCGGACTTCTCGCTAGTGCCACTGCTCGATAAGGTGTTTATAATCGTCAACTTGCTGAATCGACCGTAGGATGAGGGACTTAGACGGAAGTGGAACGCTTATCAAGTTATGTGCGCTAAGTCGATACTTAAGTGCAAACACTAAGGGGATGGATGGATCAGTTTACAGAGCTCCTATATACAATTAGCATATTATCAACAGTCTTCACTAAAATAATGCGTGAGATACCAGCTACGTGCTTAGTGCCACGCACGTCTCTCACACTATGGTAAACAGTTAAACACTGGCATCACCCGAACGTCGTAGGCATGACATTGTCTAATCTTTTATATTTGCTGATACATAAAATGAATGACGTGCGAAGGCCTAGTGGTCAAATTGGTCACCCCCATTCAATTTAATCTGTTTTGTTTAATGGTGCATTATGATCCATACGCAATGATACCTCTTTGTTATTGTTTGGACTCGGTAGATAATAATACCCACATAACTGCTGTAACAGCGAATGCGTTGTATGTAGGTGATTAATAGGCCTAAGAAAAAACATTGTGGAAGGTTGTCAAAGGTCCCATCGGCTTGCTGGATGTCAGTTCAGTTCTGTTCTGAAGGTCTTGTTAAAATATTTAACGCTATTTTACAAACTTATAGGGTATACCTACATCCTTTAAACTATTTCTATAATAACTATTACATTGTATTACCTCGTCATAAAAGCAAACACAGTCAACTGCAGATATCAGCAATGTCATCAGTAACGAAACGCCTTGAACGTATAGTTCTACGTGAGTAGATGCAGCTCCCGTGGCGACGTGTTGCCAGAGGATTGTCCCGGCGGAGACGGTGGCCAGTATCCAGTATATGGCGAGGTAGAGGATGGGGGCCGCAGAGCGCCGGGTCCAAAGGGCCACGTGGAAGGCGGCGGCGGCCAGCCACGACCAGGGCGCCATCAACGCTGCCACCAGCCGCACTGTGTCAGCCGGCCGCAGCATGGCTGCAGCTGCGTCACAACACCACGCCACCCCCAGCACAAGGCTTGCTACTCCTCGCACGTTTTGTCCACGCCAGCGCTTTGAAGACCTGCGTTGGATTTCGATTTCGATGTTAAGGATTTCGGTCCCAGTAAAAACCAAAAAGACCTACGGTCTCCCTAATTGTCTTGGTTACCTATCTATTGTTGGTCTGAGCTGCTTATATTTTCTTAGGTTGATTTAGATCAAGCTCAAGTTTCTTGCATACAGCCAAAACTGTCGCAATTTCATATCATTTAGTCTGATGCACCTTACGTATGAATATTTGGTCGACTTTAATTTAAATAATACGCGGGTTGTTTATCAATAGCAAAAAATTACGTGGCACTATTCAGCAGCCAAGTTTTAAATTTATCTTTCCTTATTTGTAAACTAAATAAAGCGGCTCACATCATTCGCGATATGATATTTAAAAATAAACAAGGAAACTGTTTATAATACACATATTTTGTCACTTCAATCGTTTCTCGTTAATGAATTATCCGATTTCCGTCCAATAAACGGATGCGGATATGTATTGTGGAGCTATCGGTGCGGATTACGCTTATCGTGATTGCTTGGTGCGACTATGACTACCTTGTACTTGTTACCTGTAGTGTTTGTGTATGGGCGCGCAGCAGCACATGAGCGCGGCGCTGATGGAGGCGCAGTACAGGTTGATGGCGTGCAGAGCCGCCGCCAGAGCGCGCATCTCGCACGCTGCATCACCGCGAGCGCAAATCGCCTCCATCCTTCCTTCTTGACGACCACTACTTCGGTGATACCATGCGCTCTCACTATACACTACTCCACGACAGCTACCATTTGCGCAGGCGATTCTAACGAAACACTTAATTTTTATTATATTTAGAAGGTAAGTAGTCCGCGAGCTCTGTGTCAGAGTACTTAGATGTTTATGGGTGTATTTTATGAGTTGGTTACTACTTTTATTTGATTAAGTATATGAATTTCATGTGGCTAAAGATTGATAGAAGCCGGTCCCAATAACGCTACACTGACAATTATAATATGTATTCAGTTTGTTAACCTTTTAGCACCCGTAGTAACTTTTTATTAAAGAGTGTTATGTATTCCTTATTCTGATTTGCATGTTACTTACGCTTTACAACACTACTAACTGAAGCATAACAGGGAAAATGTATCTTTTTAGCAAAATAATTATCAATGGGATAAAGGTCTAAATAGTATTAGGTATCAATATTGTTTCTATGTAATATTTTCCACATGATAATTCTTTAAATATTTTATTAGAAACCAACTGTTCAGTTTTATAGAGCCCAAACATTATTTGAATATTCACGCAAATGACTAGCATAAAATATTCAAACAATATGTAGATGTTGGTATAGCCGCCAAGTTTGTAAACGGTGCCATCACGAACAGGGAAACGGAGGGTTTTTTAAAGATTTTTTAATGACTAACAATCTGACTCAAGATATTTATCGGGTAAGATGATTATTTGGTAAAAGAACTACGTCACACAGCGTCATTCCAGTTCGGCCGGAATTCACAACAAAACTCACCTCCAAAATTATTTTAATATTTCCACTACAAAACAATCACTGGTCACCATTCGAATGTCACTGGTTTGAGAATTTTACGTTCATCCGCTTCCCATTATAGTGAAAATGATTGTTTGGTTTATGGCATTATGTGGTTGTTATTATTCGATCAGTTTGTGTGAATTTGCATCGCGTGGAGAGCGTGGCACGAGCGCACGTGATAACAGGCGGTGACTGCGGTGGCGACTGGCCGCGGTGGCCGCCGCTTGCCGCTCGCCCGCGGCGGAGTGTCGCCCGAGCCGAGCTGGACTTGCAGCCAGCAGGCCCGACACCCGGCGCCGACGTCATCTCCCCAGCACCTCACACAAGCCTGCATTCATCTCCAGTAGCAGTGATTGACCTGTTAGATACTACAGATGCTCGCTTATTTATTTCTTTTGCTAACTGGTTGTTTTGTAGAACATATGAAAGTTGCACCTACCTACTTACCCGTATATATACAACTTGAGATCAATGTTCTTAGTTGTAGACGACATACGTGTCTACAACAGTTATAAAATCTCTAGGGAGTCTAAAAGTATGGATTAATTTTTTTTCTATTTTTATTTGTGAAACTGTAAGGTACTGAAATATTCTAAACTCAACTCAACTTCCAGTAGCGCCAAAAATTTTATTCAGTTTTTTTTACTGACACGAGGTTAAATAACAATTATTTTATATCTAGGAACATACAGAATGGGTCAGAGTTAGCAACTAGGTAACTCGGAGTTAATAAGTTAACCCTGGCGCAAGTGAGCCTTGGAAGACTTCTTTAAAAATGTTTATCTGTTAACTAGCAATTTGTTTTGAGATCTTAGTTAAATCCCGATTACCTATTAGACAATCCTACAGCCAATTCTCTGGATCTTATGTAACCCAATTAGTCTGAAACTTAATATTTTCATGTTTAGGTAGTTTTTATACTTATTGAGAGCTTGAGAACAATCTTGTACGATTCCATCGTCAAGTATTCAAATTGAGTAGGTACCTAAGTATTATAAAACAATCACAAAAATTCTTTGGGGTTTCCCCCGGAACGAATAGTTTCGTAGGTACATAATTTGCACGATTAGTATTCGATACAGCGTATTTCATGAGCAGTGACCTCATCGAGAGGCAATTTTTCAAATACGTTTTTGGTTCAAGTGCGTGGCTTACGCACTCGATACATAATGGCTGCTCGCACTCGATATTCAAATGGCAGTGGTTCGCATAAACAACAAGGCGACGAAGCGGTGCGTGCGCGCAGTCTCACTGGCCCACATGTACACATATGCGCCTGTTATTCTCCCCACTGACCTTATTCTCATTCCGCGGTTTTTCGCTTGCTCTCACGCCATCATAGCCTAGCTTCACTTGCATACCGATCAATCACTTCTTCATACAATTTTTTTGTTTTGTTTTTTTTTAATACAATTATAAAATACTTAGTTGGAACGAATAAAAAATAAAAATAATGTGAAAAAGAGATATATTTTAAGTAAAAAAACATGTAAAAAAAAGGTAATTATCACATAAATACTATAACCGTAAATATACGTTGGTAAGTACTAAATGGCCTAAATTTATTAGAATTTGTTACAAGCAATGTTTAAAAATCTAAATCCCATCCGGAAGTTTCGTCTGGTGGCTGTTTATCCTTGGGGTACTTCTCAAAGTTGCCGAGGTCCAGGTCGTTAGCTACCGGCTGTATCAGAGGGGCCTTCAGACGCCTCTCCAGGAGACCTTCCCAGTCGAACCCTAAGAACCACCTGCACAAGAAGAGACATTACTGAATGTGAGATTAGGTCTTCGTAGAGGTACCTACGAGTATTATCTACAAATACGAGATTAACAGCCAAATTCATTACTTGAGAATGTGATCCATATTTAGGTATAACTTTCTCAAATTCATTAATTTTTTATTAACTTACTTTTCATAGAAACTTATTAGCGATTCTGACGGCAGATTTTATTGGGACAGATAGGCTTGGACCTTGGACCTGTATGTAGCTGTAACTAGCATGTACAACTTGTGTTAAGTACATGTATGTATAAATTAACACGATAAAAAGAATCAACATTTTGAAGTTTGAAGACTAACGATGCATAAGTTCTCCGATTGTTTATATCAACCTACTTGTACATATTATGTATGTGACGGATCCTTTGTAGTGTCTATGAGACGCGAAATGAATTAATAAATATAAGTTCGTTACACATGCATATACATTTTGGCCGTCGATGACGACATTCAGAGATATGTGACATTGAACTAGAGATATAAATCAATGCCTTGAACATACTTGTGACTTTTGATGTCTGCTATTCCGTTTTTGAGGTATCCAAGTCGTTCGGCGGGCACAGCTCGGCACAGCTTGCGGATTAGCATCTGCGCAGACTTGGGGACTTGGCGCGGGTTGAACGCGACCGCGTCTATGCCGCGCAGGATCAGCGTGTACGTCTTCATGTGGTCCCCGCCGGGCGCGCGGAACGGAGGCTTGCCAACCAACAGCTCATGAATCAGCACCCCCAGGGCCCAACAATCCACAGCTCGATCGTGGCCCTGCATCCAGTGCATACGTTATTAAAACACGATTCAAAAACGCTAACAGCGTTACCTTTTATTTATCAACCGACCTTGTTAAGAACTATTTCAGGAGCGACGTATTCGGGTGTGCCAGCAAATGTCCATGTTTTGCTATTTGGTGAAATCCGTTTAGCAAATCCAAAATCAACCTATAAAAAATATAGGTTTTGTATTGCACATTGTCAAAATTAATTATAGATATGACTTACATATTTTGTTATCACTAAATGTAGGTAAGTAGGTTTTACCAATTTAATGTATCCTTGTTTGTCGAACATCAAGTTTTCAGGCTTAAGATCCCTGTAGATAATATCTTTAGAATGCAGGTAAGCGAATGCTTCGACGACACAAGCCATCATGAAGCGAGCGATGTTCTCGGGGAAGTAGCGCTGCTTCTGAAGAATAGTCCAGACGTCCCCGCCTAGGACAGGCTCCATAAGGAAGTAAATATATTTGTTGTCTTTGAATGTGCGATATAATCTGAAAATATGAAACATTTTTAGTAAATAATTGATTATTATAATCTTGATAGATTAATTTCGTTTTCGTTTAACGTAATTAGTTGTTGTAATTATTAATTTCGTAATTAATTGATTTTTAACTTGGACAAATGTGTCGTCAAGCGTAACCCAGATATCTCAAGGTACATTAGACTTATCTCTTCGTTAAAAATATTACTTGTCACCTAAGGTAAATCTTGAACAAAATTTAGGTAACAATAAGATAAAATGAAAATCGTAGAAACGCTTAGGTATCTTCTTAATTTCAATTTATTTGTGTGATTAAAGTTTCGGACCTACGAATACAAATGAGTAACGTTTATTGGAGTTTGAGTCCAATTTTATAACCTTCGTTTCACCTACATAAGTGGTATTATCGGTTTTCTTATGTTCACATTTTAATTTACGTATCTATTTGTAGAACACAACGGGAACAGATCATTAACATACACATAACTTATACCTTGCCCTATTTATGTCGATGTACTAGTACGAGTAGGTTCTTGTACTGCCTGTAACTTATTCTGTGGTACTTGGTAATACAAACATTTACCTGCAAATAAACGGATTTTTGCACGACATCATAATATTTTTCTCATTGTAGGCATGTTCCTGCTGCTGCTGCTGCACCATGTCGACCTTCTTGAGGCACTTGAGCGCGAATGTGAGCGACTTGTTGGGCTTGTACTGCACTAGCTCCACGCGCCCGAACCCGCCCACACCCATCGTACCAACTATCTCCAAGTCTTTGAGTTCCACGAATTCGAATTCTGCAAGACATAATTCATCATCCAGTCATCAATGCAAACATAAAATTGGGCACGCCAATCATGGCGATAAGTCCCTTCTATGAGGAGTGGCTGGAGGTCCTTACCGGACATGGTAAGTTCGGGAGGTTTTTGCGCCCGATACTTAGGTACTGTCCATGGAGTGGCACCTTGGCACCATGGAGTGGATCTCCCACAGGACACGGTGGAGCATACGGTAGAGGGGTGCCCCGTTTGGGCCGAGCATCATCATGTCCTCGTGGGGTCGATCGGAGTCAGCGACTTCTCGCATCGAACTTTGGTGTAGGTTATGGGTTGGATCGAAAGGGAATGGCCAGCAGTGGTCTCCTTCTGCAAAACAGTTATGCTAGCGAAAGAGGCGACCGCTCGTGTGAAGGAACTGATATCCTCACGCCGCAGCCGCCGAGAACCTGACTGCGACTTCCGGCCGCTGAACATAGATATAAGTTCGATATACCGCCCAGTATTGAGGTTTGTGGCTACTACTTCACGTTCATTTATCATACATAGTTTTTAAAAAGATAAAACTTACCACTTTTAACTTGCGACGATTTCTTTTGTTGTGACAGTCTCGGCGCATCGTGACGAATTTTCTTAAGTTCCTCTAAATTGCCCAATAATTCCGTGAATGGTCTATCAAATTAAAGAAAATGTGACATGATTAACTTATGATTTTATTAGTTAGTTTTTATATTATATATAATTATATTAAATTACTTAGTTTATTGAACGTTAGGTACAGTACAGTAGTTCAAGACTTCTAGAACTTGTACTAAAAACGAAATAATAAATAACAGATAGTATTTTGTTGATGTCCGTTTCATTGACATTAATAAAATTACTTTTAATATATATTATGCGAAACCAGAAACACGTGTCTTACTTTTATGCAAAGAATCTAATAATGTTTTTATGTCAGCAAAAATACATAGTCGCCGGGCCATCCAGGCGACTGAGGGGTCGTTTAGCACTTGCACCCAGCTGTTTGTTGGCCCCTAATGCCTGCTATTACCTGCTATGATCTGTATTGTACTTATTATCGGCGGTATCCACCTTGTAAGCTTTTTAAATACTTTTGGGAAAAAATATAACATGGTGTAAAAACTATTGGAATCCATTCATTTACCGATTCTGAACCAACTATATTCAGGTTTCGCATAAACTAAAAATTACGTTGTTTAGGAACAGAATGCCTATTTTTTTTCTAAATGGACAATAAACTCTTTTCCTACGGCATTTAGCTAGTAAGGGCTGGAACATCATTTTAACAAGTGAATAATTACCCTCGTTCCAGCGTCAGACACTCGACGCCCGGCGGCTGCGCGGTGACGGTGGCCAGCCGCCGGTCTTCGTGCAGCAGAGCCTGTTCGCCGAAGAACTGGCCGCGCCCGAGCACCCCGACGCGCTTCTCGCCTCCTTCTTCTTCCCGTTTCGTAACCATAACAGTCCCACCCCGAATGATATAGAACTTGTCACCTCGATCCCCTTGTCGAACCACCGGAGTACCCGCCGAAAAGAATTCCTGAAATATGTTATCGTAAGTTCACGTTCTCTGCTGCTTATTTTATATCTTGTAGATAATTTGATTTTCATAGGTACCCTCTTGAGGAATTCGGAGATTTTCTCAAGTTCGATAGGATGAATGCCTTGAAGTAGAGGCACTGAGGCCAGGAAACGCATGTTGTCATCTTGCTCTTGTTGTAGACTGCGAACCATAATCTTTTGGAAAACTCGGCGCTCCAACATCCATACTTGAGCTTCTGTTATACCTAATTGAAGTAGAATATAATGTAGGTAGGTATGTTTTGGTTTCTAAGTTATATTTTAATTCATAATCCTAAGGTAGGCGACAGATAACAATAAAATAACAATCATTGACCTTTTCGTAATATCTCTACGTAGGTCCAAAGATCACGAATTCACGATAGATGTTCATTGAAGACAGCTTTATGTCTTTATTTCCGTTTTTGAAGTTTTTTTTTTTGTCATCGCGCCTACTTTAATAAATATCAACTTACATCGTATCGAGGCGAAACGTTTCGCTTTGTAAAGAATAGCGAGTTCACCAAATACTTCTCCATCTCCGAAGGTTTTTACAACCTGACCACCTTTGAGAACCTCAAACTGTCCGTTTGCTGAAACAAAAAGATGGCTTCCGCTCTCTCCCTCCCGGATGATGAGGCTGCCGGCCGGGAACTCGTGGCGACTCATCGCTTCCACCACTGCCTCAAGTCGTACACTATCCATTAAGTTCCTCAAGAAGTCATTAGCCATCACAGCCTTTCTTATTTGATCAGCTGACCTATAAACAATTATGTGATTTTACATAATATATTATGCATGTTACTTTATTCTAATAGTGGATCAAACTTGAATAAGAGCGGTAGGAGAGAGTAAACTAACTTACGTCTTATCCTTTTCGTATTTGTCATAGTGCAGATCTTTTAGGCGGGATTCTGTGGGCGTGTGGGGACCAATCACTCCGCTCTTGCGTCGGGGCTTCTTCGTCCTCTGCTGCTGCTGCACTAGCTCGGATATCGTCTTCCGACCAGCACTGCTCTTGCGCTCATCGAAGTCCGTGTCAGAATCTCGACTGTATCTTGACTTGGTTGTGCTGATCTTTTTGCCATCTCTTAACGTCAAATCATTTGTACTGCTACTGCTATTATTACTGATTACAGGAGTGACAGGGTCCTGTTCGTTCTCGTCAGATATATCCCCATCGCTAATCGGTTGAAATGTATTGAGGACACCGTCAGGTATTATCTGAAAGTACGCGATAGTGAAATCAAAACATTATTAAATTTTTGTTGGAATTAAATTGATGACGATCACTGATAAGTGACGAACAACTATATGCAATTCGGGTATGTAGGTATTCTTTGCCTCGTATTAAATTTCGTTGCTAGTTGTATTAACTTCGACACAGGGAAGTGCAAAAAAAAAGATTTCATGACGCATGTTTTAGAGATAGGTATAATTTAATTTATTGTTAAGTTCACATAGTATGGTTTGTAGATACCTATTCTTCTGTTATGTCGGGGAGTTATGTTAGAGACTCTAACAAAACTCCCCGACATACTCTTGCGAATCGACCAACAGAAGTGGAGGTGGGCAGGCCATATGATGCGTGATAAAATGGGAAAATGGAGCATGCGGGTCACTGAATGGTACCCAAAAATGGTAAAAGAAGAAAAGGAAGGCAGCACCAAACGTGGGAAGATGAGATAAAATTGACAGCAGGACCAAATTGGAGAAGAGTTGCTCATGACAGACAACAGTGGAAAGCATTGGAGGAGGTTTTTGCCATTAGGCACACCGAATTAAGGGATTTTATATAACAGCATGTTTCAGAATTCAATCTGTATAAATTCGGAATAAAGGGCTTTATTATTATTATTATTCTGTTTTGAGTGTGATGAAGATGGGGATTGAAAAATAGGGTACTAACAACGTGGCAGGACTGTATTACTAACATCATAAACAACTACTTTTTTTCTATGACTTTTATAAAACATTATTCATTTACCAAAAACAATCCTTCAAGATTTCGTTATTCTATTTAACACATTTCAACTCTGTATTTTACTTTACCTACCTAAGTCTAGCGCACCAAGCACCCCCGCCGCCCGATCTACGCTCCACTGCGCTATTATACTATCGCTTGCTTCGCATAGACTTCGTTATATTTAGAACGTTCAATTTAAATATTTTTATTTTTGTATGAAAATCTGATGAACTAAATATGATACAATTTTAAAAGTCATAGAACAAGTTATTTATGATGTCAGTAACATAGTCTTGAGAGGTTGCCAGTGTTTTACATATAACCCTGTATATTATAATTTTTTTATTAATTATTATTTTAATAAAATACACAGTATTGCTGAATGACAGCGATGTGGAGGAGTACTTCGACATCTAAGTGTATTTTGCATACATAATATACATAAATCTAACTATGTACATTACAATTCACGAATGATGGCGGGCGTGAAGTTAGCCTTTGCGAACTTTCGCGCATAACACACTCTTCTCGCACATGCACGACGTCATTTGGTTCCTAAAACACGTTACTGCGCAGCCTTCTGCGCAAACTTCACGGCCGCCATCATTCATGAATTGTACTATATATACATATACGAGGTCTGTTCAAAAGAAAAGGTGAATTTTGAATTTTCGCGGGCTGTGTATATTCGATTTTTGAATCTTTTTTTTGTTGTTGGTACACATATGTTTATCATATTTTGGCATTATCAGCCAATTTGAATTAGTAGTTTGTTGACAACTGAAAAGATTAGTTACGTTTTTGGGTGTTCTTCGATTTTTGACTTTTGAAAAAAATTAATATGAATTAAATTGCGTTAAAAATGGAATAAAGTGCTCCAAGGCACTTGAAATGTTGACTGTGGCAATTGGCAAGTTCACTTTGTCTCAAAAAAGCGTTTATAGGTGGTACAAGCGCTTTACAGAAGGTCGAGGAGATATTGATGACGATGAGCCTCCTGGAGTTGCAACCGTTCCACGTGAACAAGCGAAGAAAACATCGAAACAGTGAAAAAAATTGTTTTAGAAAATCGTCGAATTACTATTAGGGAAGTTGCAGAGAATGTTGGCATATCAATCAGATCATGCCATACAATTTTCTCGAATGTTTTGGGTATGAAACGTACAGCCGAACGTAACAGCGAATTTTGTTCCGAACTTGCAAAATTTTGAGCAAAAGCAACGCACACACATCAATGCTTGGTCGTGATTTTTTGGCCAAAAACAACACCGTAGGCCTCAACCACCATATTTGCCAGATTTAGCTCCCTGTGACTTTTTCCTATTCCCAAAACTGAAGAGACCAATGAAAGGAAAGCGTTTTGCCACAATTGATGAGATAAAGTCAGAATCGAAGAATGAGCTCATGGCCATACCGAAAAGCGCATTTCAGAAGTGCTTCGAGGATTGGAAAAAGCGCTGGCATAAGTGCATTATATCTGAAAGGGATTACTTTGAAGGGTACAAAATGGAAATTGATGAATAAATAAATACTTTTCAAAAAAATTCAAAATTCACCTTTTCTTTTGAACAGACTATGTATATGTATATAGTATGTACATAGTCAGATGATGCAATTTAGCTTCACTTGTTTGACTGACCGACATTTTGACAATTCAAAAGTGCCTGTAACTGGTCTATTTGAAATAAACGTTTCTGATTTCTGATAGTACTAACAGTTAGTAAATATTTAAGTTTCACACGTTCGTACCTACAGAATTTTGTTATTTAATTAATTAATACTTGACAAGTTTTTATTACGATCTTAAAATTTTGCAGAGAACTTAACCATCGTACATATCAGTTTCAGTCTTTTTAGTCTATGGTATAATTTATAGAAATGATTTATGCCAGACCGTGCTGATAGCGATATTTGGGATACGTGGCTCGGCTCGTCTTAGTGTATCTCGTTGCTCGTGTTATAAATAACTGCGTAGCTTGATTCATCAGTCGTAGCATGTTGATTCTACTAAATCATTTCAGTCTAAGGGTCAACTCACACCAAAAGAGCGTCGAAGCGCAGCGAAGCGGAGCGCAGTTTCAGTGTCATATGAATTTTAACTTTATTTTCATTGCTATAATACTTATTGTCGCATGAGAAACTCGAACGAGTCGCGCGGATGCCCGCGGGGCCGCGAAAATTCCGGCGAATTCTATAAACGGTAAACGGGTCGCTTCGCTTCCCTGCCCTTCGCCGCTCTTTCGGTGTGAGTTGACACTAAGAGCGTAGCGTCTATCGTAGTGGTCGTAGCACGTAGCTTAGTTCGTAGCTATTGTCGTAACTTATGTCGTGGCGCGTAACTTGTCTCGTAGCGCGAAGCATTCTAAAATACTGTTGCACAGCAGATGCATACCTACCAAATGCACGCCGAAATAGATATCGTTTTTTTTTTTATAATTAACACGCTTTTATTAGCTTCACCTGTATGTTTGTATGTTAGCTTCACCACCGCCTTTGAGCCCGATTTTGTCCAACTTTGGGCGATCAGATTTTCTTAAAATTTTACAAACCCATGAAAGACCAATGACAATGCAATAATGCGATTAAAATATCCGATTTTCTTGATTATATTCGCCAGGATTCATCAATTTCTTTGAATCAATTCTGCTTTTTTACTTGCACACATGACTTAATATTTATCCCCTTAATATTTTTATCACATTCGGTAGCTATTCAATAAAAAGCGAAAAATAAAAATAGGTTGATGCGCAAACGCTTAGGGTTTAATTAATTAAAAAAAACTAAAAAAACACGCTTTCATTCGGGGTGCTTGATTTACGAAAAATACGGCATAAAGCACCACAATAATATTAATATTTTTGCTTCATTATTATATTACTACTACCTATATTGAAAATTATTTTACACTTTTTAGTTCGATCAGCTATGAAAGCCTGATTTTTTAGTTTTTTTAACTATATATATTTATTAAGTTTTTATTATAATACTTAGGTACGTATAATGCAGTGACAGAGAATATTTGTTTTGGTAGGTAATATACCTATTTCATTTACTGCATTCGATATTATCGGGACTTTACTAATGCAAAACCTAAATATTTTATCCGTTTGAATTGTTGAATTGTATCGTTATTATTCATGAATTGGTTTGACTTTGAACGGTAAGGTATATATATCCGAGGAACAATTCTAGATTGGATACACACTGCGTAGCATAGTATGCTATATATAAGCATAGTCGGCCTTATAATGTTCCCACTGCTGGGACTCAGGCCTCCTCTTTACGAGAGGGAATGGGCCGTAGTCCACCACGCGGGCTCAGTGCGGGTTGGTGGGTGTCACATAGTCTTCGAATTTTCAGTTCTAGGACATACCGGTTTCCTCGCGATGTTTTCCTTCACCGTTTTGAGAGCAGTGGTGATGAAATAAATACACAAAGTAAAGCGTCTGGCTGGGTTTGAACCCACGTCCTACAACTAGTAATTCGGGACCGCTGCTCTCAACCACTGCGTGCCCGCCTCTATTTTCTGTTCAGTAGAAAAATAAAACGTTTAAGGTGAAATATACATATTATATGTATAAATGTAAAATACACCTTCTAAATCGCTGTGTTCTGGGCTTAAGAGGCTGCTTTTCCACTCGCCTATCGTAAACATCGAGCAGGTTTAAAAGCTTGTTACTTCATCTAACGCAATCCAACGCGATGTTTGACGAAAAGGCAACGTGAAAAAAGAGTGATAATACCTGAATACTCTGTTGGCATTCAGTAATTCCGTGATATACTCGAAAATTTTACAAAACTTGTTCCAGGAAATACGTGTTTTTTTTTAAGCCTTTTAAAAGTTTTTGAAAAAGGTTGTCATTATTTAGAATTTTGATAAAATTTGCTAGGCTTGTGTGTTGTATTTTTTTGACTTTTATCATTTTTGAGTGAATTATAAAAAGTGTCAAAGTTCATGCAAAATAGCAGATTTTCAAAGGTCTTAACCAAAGACATTAAATATATACTACCAATAGACAGGACATAGCGAACAAAAGTCTAAACCGATACTTGTTACTTGGTAGTAACAAGTCGCTCAGTCTAGTATGACACCCCTAAACGTCAAGTCGTGTTTGTATCCGCTTTAGGCACTAAAAGAAAATCATTTTCTGAGAAAATGTGCTGAGTTGCGCATTACGCTATTGTAAATCTTGTTATGGTAAAATTATTGGACCTAACTTCGGATTATTTTGTAAATATTCTTGGTATTTACGCAGTAATTAATTAAAATTCAACAATTTCCATGAATAGTTCTAGAAAATTTGCTGATTTTATGATAGCGCCATCTATTGCTGAAAAGTTTAACCTTACCTAGCACACACCAGTGGCGTAGCGTGGGTTTTCGCCGCTTGGGATCGACCAGAAATACGCCGCCCTTTGTTGTTTATTATGTTTAAGAACACCAGTATTAAGAACGACTGCAGGTATCCCGTCGGGGCCACTAGCTTTATTCTTACGTACGTCTTTCTGATGGATACGAATATCTGACATACTCGTCACGTACCTATCAGGAGAAACAGGGGGCGGTGCGTCACCGTAATTCAGACGCGAAGATTCCGCAATAAGAGGGGCAATTAAGTTTGCTTTCTCCCCAGCGGTGCGAGCCAGGGACCCGTCGGGTTTCAGCAGTGGCGGAGGTTAGGGACGGCAGAAGTTCGATGCACTCGAGTTTGCCAGGGACCAAAACGCTTTACTACCAACGGGGTTTGTTCCCTATTCGGCCAATGTGGTCAAACTGGGACCTCCACAACACCTTAAGAGTCACGTCACTCGCCTTGCGCATACGAGTGTTGGCCCAAGGTCGATATGCGCGTGTTTAATCGCGTTAGCATGAACACACTCAGTGCCAAGTCATGGTTGAGCTTGGTCCGACATTGGTACGTCATAGAATGAACTTGGATTACATCAAAATTTGCTTGGCAAGTACGTAACGTTGCGCTCGCAATTTCGAATATCTAAGTTTTTTTAGCGCTCTCTGGCGCCTCCTTTCGTATGCCGTCTAGGGCCATGGCCCCCACCACCCTCCCTTCCCCAAGCTACGCCACTGGCACACAATGAAGCTTCTACCACGAGCTCATAATGTTATCTATTTTACGACCTAAACCGAACTGTTTGATCCTTTTTCGTTCGTACTACTCACATTTTAACATATCGTGGTAAAGGTCCTGGCCACCTACCGAGCAATAGTTAATTTATACAAATTTTGACAAATTTAATTCGCGTGATTGCTATTCAAAGCTAGATGGCGTCACTGAGAGATGGGATGACAGTTTTTCTAAGACATTTCTCCTGATAGCCGCTCTATTGTATCTCTTTAAATCTCTTTGGTCTTAACTGGATTAGTTTTACACAAATTTATAAATTGATTTACATAGAACATAGTTGAATGTGGAAACAGCGCGAACCTATCTACAATAAAAATAAAAATAGTCTTAAACATATTTATAAAAGTAAAGTTATCTTTCCCCATCAAATGTTGATGGTGAAAGATAACTTAGACTTAGGTAGATAGGTTCGCGCTGTTTCCACATAGTTCGTATATAACAAAGGATACCTACGTAACAGTTCTGCCTATTTTACATAAGTTACATCTCCTCTATGAGCCGGCTCGACGGTCTGATCGATCGCCGAGCACGCTACAACACTATTAGTTCCACGTTAATGGCAGAATACGGGGTCATGAAAAGCGTTCCGTTTAAGGACCGTGGTTGGTAGCTCGATATTGGCCTCCAAAGGACTGAAGGGAAATTGGCTATAGTATAGTGTCTTTTTGCCGTGGATTTTTTTTTGTAACTGTGCAGGTATTCGGAGAAGTATCCAGATACGGATGGATTTGAAATCGAGACGTCGGTGAAGAGACTGGTGGCTCCACTACACCTACATGAGGGAGAATGTGATCAGCGTGTCGCCGTTTCTCTTTCCCATTAGGGGTGGTGGCAGCATTTATGGGTACCTACGTGTTGCGACATTGGGAGAGGTGACAGTAGGTACTTGTAGGTACGTGTTGCAAATGTCGCTTAGTGCCATCTTTGCAAGGACGCCGAGTTTCCTAGTAGCTACCTAGGTATTGGTCTCAAAGAACCACCCAAAGTTAAGATTTGAGGAAATTTCAACTCTCAAAAGCTGAAGTCGGACGGTGCACTCCAACATATATACATTTTGAAAAGCAGAAGTCAAGGTGAACGGGTTCTTTTAGACGTTTCGATTAATCATTACTATAACCACAATCTTTATTTAATTGTTTGAGTCTTATCAAAGGTAGGTACAATTCCGAAATGGTCTGCAGACCGCAAACTGCACGCGATACTACTAGTTTCTATTGAATCTCTTGAAATTGATTCCGAGCGTGGCAACACTGCAGCTTGCAGCCGCGGCGCACAGCCTGCGGACGCGAAACGAATCGACCGCAGCACCTGGTGTCACGAACCGCAGAGTTCACACACATACAAAAATGTCGTCTTTTTTGGAAGATGATGAAAAGGAATTAATTAACTTTTTTGCTGGTCATCCATACAGATCATCATCATCTTCCTCTTCTTATCTTCTAATAAAGACACTGAAGTATCGGTTCCGTTATCTAATATTCTGTCTCACACGAAGATACTGGAGTGACTGAAGCATGTTCTATGCATTGTGCAGCCGCGACATGCCGCCGCGCTAGGAAAAGAAGCAACTGCGACCGCAGGCAGCACTGCAGTCAACCTCGGCTGCTAGCTGCAAGTGTCGCCTGCGGTTGCAGTCTGCAGCCCATAATGGAATTATACCTTAATTCTCTCCATAGACTCTGTATTTGTTATGATGAAATTCCAGAATTATGTTCAACAAGCTCTGTATTTCGTTTTTTTTATTAGACTGCTCAAAATTAGGTAGATATCAGTACCACCTTCACTTCATGAATATCTGGTGTTCAAGGGCGTACCCAGGGGAGGGAAAGGGGGGCAGCTGCCCCCCCCCCCCCCAAGAATTAGTTCATGGCCCTACTAACTTTGCCATATGCAATACAATATACAACTTTTAAAAGTCATGTACTATTAAATGGGTTTAAATGCTCAGTGTAAATAGAAAATTTGTTGACGCTATGGGAGATTATTTCACGAAAGACGTTATAAACCGTTTTGCTGAACTGCTGAAGACCTTCGAAAGTTGTTTTTAAAATAGCTAATGTTTAATTAATTCTGTAATTGTATAAAAAAAAACCTATTTTAATTTACGTTTATTTATTTGACCAAGTGCTTATAAAAAATCGCCCCTCGCCTCGATTGATTTGCTTCCCCTTGGCCTAACCCAGCTTGGGTAGGCCCATGCTGGTGTTAGACAATTGGTCTTTCTGTATAACTTGTGAATTAGCAAACATTTGACATTTCACTGTTTTCACCTATGTTGCAGCACAGCAGTTGGAACACCTGTGTTAGTTGTTCTTGTTGTGCCTGCTGGACGACAAGAAATTCTTTAAATTGTTTTTCAATACACTTAGTTACTCAAAAACCCTCTCTTACCTAGTGAAGCAGTGCTCTTAGGCACGCAATAGACTATTTTCCACACTAGTACAGAAAAGTATGCGCGGTCTCCCCGCCACAATTTTATTACTTTCATCATATCAGGCTGGGCGTGCGTCGACCCCCACGAGTCGCCGTTCAACCCCGTTTATTCATTACTTCATAAGTGTATTGAAAAACGTTGTTCAATACACGTGCGAATTTGTCACTGCATCCCTCGTCTTCATAATACACACGCCTGCTACGGTTCGTGCGAATTCCGCCTCGGTCGCTATGGCAAACTTTCTGCGCTTGTATCAAAATGTACTATTGAATTCATGTTCTTTAATGTTCCTTCGTCGTCAATTAATATTATATTATTATTAAAATACCATAATATTATGTAGGTACTCGTACCTATCTATATTTACTAGCAGAAGGCGGTAAACTTTACTGTGTTTATTAAGAAGATTTAATTTTTCAATTATGTACAATAACAAAGTCTGAAAATCGATAAAGACTTAATCCCTCATTATTTTTTCACGATTGCTATCTGCAGTGATTCGATCGACTTATCACATTATTATATCAAACATTTCGATTCGATTTTCAGTAATTTGAGATGGCATTCAGATAACCAAGAAATGTATTTTTATATTTCTCTTTGAATTTTATGATCTTTGTTCTAACCATTGATCAGAGGAGTAAGATAGGAGCTTGTGGCTAAAACAATAATAGCCGCACGGGTCGTCCAAGGTTAAGCAACACTGGCCAAGTTTGGTCTGTTGATGGGAGACCATCTTAACATGCCGGCCGAGATTCTTTCATGTCCCAGAAAATACGCCAAGCCCTTTGGCAGTTGTGACAGATACTAGTTTCCAGCTACCAGAAAATCTGACTTCAGTTTCACCAAGGAGTAGGTGTCATAGCTTACTATCAGGGGAGATGGTGGTCAAATGCGAGCCTATCAATCAATAATAATAATAACAAAATGTATTGTGTTACTGGATTGTGGAGATCAGACATTTTATAAAGCCCGCTCTATGTAAAATATGAGGTACTGTTATTCAGGCGCATCCGGTTGAACTGGAAGGACATTGGCGTTGCATGATCCTGAACTTCCTAAAGCCCCAATTGCATCGTCTTTCCTTAAAAGGCAACTACTTATTTCTGATCAAAACGACTGTTTAACAAAGACTGATCTCATTCTTCATTAGCATCACTGGATAAATACAGTGGAAGTAGGTACATCTTATAAAATGAGTTACAGATTGGAAAAAATCGTAATGCAAAATGAAATGCCCAGTACTCAGTGACAATGGTTTTGGTATCTACTCCACAATACTGTGATACCTATCGATGAGATGTTAATTAAAAAATAATAGTTTCCGTCATCTTCGTAGACGTGGTTGTCGCCTCAGACCATGTAGTTTATGTCTTCCTACTTCGTTGTAATTGCAGAAATATATAAACAATCGTTAAACGTCACACTAATATTCCATTATTTGACTTACAAAGATCGTTTCACGGCGTTCATTAGGATCATCTTTCGCAGGTACAGTGAACTTGTATCTGGCTCGAGAAGTCCATTTGAACGGCGGACACAACACCATTTTAAAATAATTATTTTTATAAGGAAATAAATTGCACTAGACGCAGCACTGTACGACACGAGTAGCGACCACTGAGGAGCGCTCGCGCCGGCCCGACACTGCTTGAGCGACGCAACCGCAGCCCTTATCGCTCTTACCAGATAATCTCACCATTCCGATTGTTTTAATTATTTCACACTAAAGAATCATTACCTACTGTGTTATCAGAGAACCTCGCAATCTTATCGACGGTGTACGATTGTCATCCAATCAGTTTTATTCACAATAGAGCAATTAAATCTCCTATTCTGTAAAATAAATATTTGTTTATCCAATAACAGGAATAAATCAAGTTTTGACAAAAATAAAATACATTGTTTTTTATACTATAATTTATTTATAACGTAAATGAGTACACAATGCCAAAGGCTTTAAAATGATTCACTTCATTTAATATTTTTCATTAGAAAAAAAAATATTTACAAGTAAAAAGAGAAAATCAGCTTTTGCAATCCATTAAAAATTGCCACACAAAAAGGAAAATTCGTATTATTAATTTACTTTAGGTATCACAAATCGTATATGAGGGGGGGCTCGCTGTGCACTTGGCTTAAAATTTCGGTTAAATAATATTGAACTAGTATCCTTTATAGATCCGTGCATTAATAAAATGTGCAAAGTAGGTATCTATAAAATGTGCGGAAACGGAAGACATTTATTATGTAACATCTATTGTAGTTTACATTAAACTTCAAAAACATTTTGTCAACATTATACTTACAATTTACAGATACAGGAATTGAGCACGGTTTTGTAATATTTCAAATACTGGCCGGCTGCGAGTGTGCGCTGTGGCCCACTATGCAACTGTAACGCATACTGATTGCCTTCACTACAAGCAACTTCACCAAAACCTCAACTTACTATATTGGTCTAAGATGATGCATACTGTAAATTTTAGGATAACTGTTACGATTTTTTCAACAGCAATTATTCAAGAAGCAAAGTATTGTGACATTAAATTTAGTCGTTATCATTATTTTTTGATGACAGCGTCACAAGCTACAAACTAGACTGGCCACTAATTAATTAAACAATCAGTATGCATTACATCTTCTAACTATGTACGGGTTAATCGAAACGATTAAAATCATAGACGTGATGCGTGACGATGTCGTGCATTACAATGAGTGACAGCACGTCTACGACTTTAACGATTGACACATAGGAGCAAAACTGGCCCCGCTAATATCTGAATAACCTACAACACCAACGGAACAGCTTTGACGAGTGCAATTGACGAACAAGTGATACTTATTAACTCTGGCTACTTTAACAATATGAACCCTCGGGTACAAGTATATACGCACAACATGCGGTAACACTATGTACAGTCGACAGCAGGCGGCGCGGCCCGCTGCCTGCGCAGGCGCGCGCCCCACTTGCCTGAAGTGCCGCTAGCGAACGTCGCAACTAGCTAACACCACTACTGATATGATTTATTATGCACAATATAACAATTCGCTTTAGATCTAATGAATACAGTATCGAAGCCGTCGATCGTATAAGTTGTGCACAGCATAAAACAAGAGAGTAGTATGAAATTTTAATTTAACATCTCATAAAAACTGAGAAACAAATCGCGTTACAAAATACATATCCTTAATTTTATGATTATAATATTTATAATACATTGTTCTTGATGTTATTTTTTTTTTCAATCTTATTGTAGCACACTAACCATTTTGTCAGATATGTAATTTAAATTCTGATTTTTCTCCAAGTAACAACAATTTGGCTTATATTATGTAACTTTATACAAAACTTAGGTATTTTGCTTTTGTGATTTATTAAATTATCATTAAAATCATACATAAAAGACTTAAAATAACATAATCAAAAATTATGTATCTTTTAGAATGAAGCAAACAGGACAGGTTTTGGTTACGACTTCATTGAATTATATAGTTACGAGTTGACACGAATATAATATTTGTAATTAATATAATTATTCCAAAACGGGTCCTGTTAACTTATTATAAAACTTGATGATTAAAAAAATACACAATTCACAAATATTTGTGACTTATAGTTGATAAAAAAAATACTAAAACTAAACAATAAAATCAAATAGAATCACATGTACTTTTTTCTGTACTCAGATACAAAATCTTGCATTAATCAGACAATTCCTACAAACCTAAGAATTACTTAAAATAACGCATTCACGCATGAGTATTCAGCAGTAAAGCACAAAATATTGTTCGAAGCTGCAACGAGACTACAATAACATACGATAAAAGTAAATATAACTTATTATATAAAGCCAGTGGCACTAAAAGGTGAGAGTAATAATCCGTAAAAAGAAAATATGACACGAACCGCTTATTAATATCGTACGGAAAGAAAATAGAATACGAATCGAGACAAAAGAGACCACAACTGATTCCGTAAATATCACATGAAACCTTTACGAGTAAGCACCTTTACTATTACTTTAATAAAAGATTGTGCGCGAAGACTAGAATTCTGCAAGACAAACAATAATAACGTCATGGAAATGCTACAAAATGAGTCAGTTACTCTAATTCTGGTTACAAGATGACACGACTGGTGAGGACATCACCTTAACACCTTTAATTAATTAAAGCTATCATGATCAGACGTCGCCGCCCGCTGCGCGCGCTGTGCCGCGTCCGCCGATATGTCGCAGCGGGCCGGCGCGTCCGCACCGGTCCCAACGTATTCGGTACATTATCTCTACTTGCTACGTAAAGGTTTGAAAATAAACGGACAAAGCTCTAACACGTCGACGTGGACGCAACCTCTCATACAGACGCATCTGTAACACAACGTGTAATATATTCCTTAGGAATTTACAACATGAGAAGATTGACAATCAACTATGAATTAATCAATTCAGATCTATATAGTTATGTATATAGTCATTGAACTACGTTAAGATTAAACTACTCTAGATGGCAAACATGTAGATATGTCCTTAGAAAAATTACTTAGGAGTAAGTTATGAAAACTTTTAACAAAATCAAGTAAAAATAAAAGTCTGTTGTTCTGTTCTAGTTCTCTATCTACACCATAACTTATAGATTTTGTAAGTTTTTCTCAATGAAAGACTATTAAATCTATAGAAAAGAGGTTAATGTCATGTAACACTTCTCCGAATACGTATGAATCGATGGGTTTTTGTGCTTTGGTATAAACGTTGAGCGAATTCATAGATGTTACGATACTTTAAAATCCTAATGCAAATGTTAGATCTAAAATTTACAAATTCTAAAAGGGTTGGACCCGTATGCGTGTTTGTTCTATTAAATGAAAATCCTTACGCCAGACAAAAACATTAAAATAGCACTGTAAAAATAAGACATCGTTAAAAGACAATAGAATTATTGATTAAACATAACTACATACAAGGAGAAAATCTCAATGATATGTAAGAACTCGAAGGAGTTCCCTTCTTCCCTTATAAACTACAGCTAAAGCGTTTCGCCCACACTCTGTAAAACATTAGCTTATTTATAAACTAGCAACCGATTATTCGATTTACAACTAACCAGGACCCCGAGTGAACACTCGCGGGTCAGAGATTAGAATCCGTACGAGAAGCGAAAGTACGCGAGTCCGCGGCGTGCGAGCTCGCGCGCGCTACTGACCAGAAGAGCGGGACTATCGACAAGGTAAGCTTCAAGCGAAATTTACAAACCAAAACGACTTCATATTAGTACTACCGACCAACGACACAGTTATATCAATACTCAGACTCGCATATAAACACCAGGAGACACAGTTTGCGGAGCAATACAAGTGGCCGCGAGTGTGAACACCGTATAGCTGCGCCGGGGGCCACGTCCTCGGGATAGCCTACAACTAAGTCACATTAACTGTAAGGGTACAAGGTAACATTAGAAAAAATATAATACGTGTATGTGTAAAAATAACAACCAAACAAATGGCACCATATTATATCGCACCAAATAACTTGTTAGTCCAAAATAGTTGTTCTGAAATTTCTATTGTCTTTGTATATACTATGTCTACGAGATAATAACGGTGATGTTACTGTAGTTGTATTCAATAATTCATGACGGTTTTTAACGTTAACTCACTCGCGTTTATAATTCGAAAATCTCTAATGTAATATTATGAATGGATAATTAATTACCTTTTAAGTTAACGAGTATATTATTTAGAATAAGATCGCTGAATATGTATTTAGGAAACGACATTTTGGAAATTTTGAATAAAAAAAATATTGTGACCTAATAAAATGTGTTTCCCGTTTAGTATTTACAATTTTTATGATATGCAAGTGCAAAGCTCACTAAATATATCATTATAGTAAATATTTCTCCTATTGTCAATGATACAAGTGTAACATCTACACTAGACAGTACGGTACTCTAATCGTAAGATGAATTCACTTCTGTGTAATTAGTAAAATTATAGTTACCTTAGAATATCTAAATAGAACGAAAGCACTCACTTTAGCTGCTCGCACTTGTATAGCATTAGGTACACAAATAATTTATATTAAAGTTCAACTTTTAGTAAAGTATTTCTGTTAGAAATTTTAATGACTTTGGTATTTCATAAGTTGTGTATGCGCGGCTGCGGGGCCGGAGACTGTAGCGCCAAGTTGCAGGCGCTCCGCAGCGGCGCTCCGACGACTCAACGACGCTCGCTCATCACTCATTAGTTTCGCTACCCAAGCTTAGATACTTATACGGTAGTCGGCTAGCGTTTATTATTGATCCTTAAATTTATGAATTATGTTTGTACGTTTACAAAGAGAGTTCATTGTCATGTTAAGGTGAAGGTGACGAAGGTAATATTCGAGTTTATCGTTTCCTGATCCACTGGCTTTAGTATGGCGTGAATCTGTTGTATCCACTTCTGTACACTGCGGTCTGGAAGGTAAATAGTAACATTGTTAGTATTGTATTATGCGTTTAGACTTAGAGAATCTAAAACGTTGTAAAATATAATCAATAAAGATCTTACCCCGTATCCGGACACTGGTCCGATACCGTGGCCTAGGTATGGATCTGCGTATTCCCTGCCGTACCTGCAACACGTAGCGTATTTTTCTTGTGTTATGCATCATAATACTATTAATAAGTTATTCTTTGTTTCAGTGCAGAGCGGACTAAAAGAAGCAATTATCTACTACACTAATCTACTACGGTCTAGTTCTACATTTATATCACAAAAGCTACACTATGTCAATGTCATGTCGGCAGAAGTAGCTTAACGCTCTCACTAAAGTAATGTTATGCTTGGAGTCCACAACTACAATAATTGATGGACTTCATTTTTATACGCTTGTGTGGACGACACAAGGAATGCCATATTTTTTGCATGCATTAAATAAATAATATTAAATCGATTGAATTAACGACTATTTACTTGTTACTTGAACACTAAGTGCTATAACAAAGGGCTCGGACAGTTCTCCTTTTTCAGCGACGCGTTTGGACAAATCAATCGGAGGATAGGGGATGTTAGTAAAGGATTAAGTAAAGTAATGTTAGTTAAGTCCTTGAAAGCTTTGTATTTACATGAGCGACATCAAAGTGTTGGAGGTGGACGTGGGTACTGACGTGGCACCGAGCGGCGCGAGCGCGGGCGCGGGCGCGGCGCTGACGGCGGCGGCGGCGGCGCGCGCGGCGGCGCCGTAGTTGGCCGCCGCCGCCGCCGCCGCCGCGTGCTGCGCCGACGTCAGCGGAGACTTCAGCAGCGGCGCCGCCGCCGCCGCCGCTGCGGCTGCAGCCTGCGGAACACCATTAAAGTCAGCACGTGCTGCGACACCTGCTCGGCGTCTGACGACATGTTCCTTTTCGAACAGTGAGCCCACAAAGGCGTAATGGAAGTCGATCACCTTTTGTCTCCGTCGAAGATATACAGCCTTCGCAGTCGCTCTTCGGCTACATTTGAGCACGTCGTTAATCTTACCGTGTATGGAGATCCATGGATGACATACTAGGGTAAAGGTGATTTTCATGTCGACATGACATGGATTGCGATCTGCGTAGCCATAAGTTGAAAGCGAAAACGATGCAGAAAGTAAGTACTACATACAAGAAAAAGATTGTGCACGTTTGTAAATACTATTTATTTACATAAAAATCGATTCACATGCAACCGGCACACGGTTCTATGATGTCTGGTGTTATAATCTTCTGCACAAACCATCGATTTCAGTTATCGACTTTTAGAATGAGATGCAGACTGTAATGTTAATGTGGGCGATGGATCATGAACATGCATTTAAAGAAACAATTATGACGGAATCGATCCAAACTAAATCAAAACGTCGAAGTATTCTAAATCTAGCTACATTATTATCGGTGATTGTTAGTGTACTTAATAATTGCAATTACATTTGTGGGCTCAATGTTCTACTCGTAGCATGGTATTAGCATCTGATAGATTCAACGTACAGCCTCAACATTGCCTAAAACTAAATCACCCACCACAATACCAACGAACAAGGTTCAACTCAACAGAAAGCAAACCGCGCGGGCCGACCGGCCGCGCGTGTGCCAAGTCCATCTGGTTACCACAAACACAATGTGCACCCTGCATTACGGTGGATACCAACCAATAGGACCATACGAATATAATAAAGGAGCAAACAAAATCCCAGCACTCACTCCATGATGGATATCGAACTTATACTAGTGTGGTGGAACATGAATCAGGAAGCGATACAGATACAGTCGCATATCGAGCGAAACTGAACTCTAAAGGCGTGACGTTTACCTCGGCTGCCGGCTTCGCGGCCTGTAACAACACACGCACGGTCACACCGGGCCTCACCCGCTCACTAGCGACACGGTGGCAAAGCAGACTGCACACTCAGTCAATAGGTATTCAAATTGTTATTTGTAAAGGAACTGACATTAGAGCAGGGACGAAAAACAAAAACTGTATTTACCTGCAGTCTGTAGTTGGAGTCAGCCGTTGCGGCCGCGGCTAAGAACGGGTCGTAATACACACTGCGAAATAAAATAACATTATACAGAACATTTAAATATTTTTTGACATGACTGTAATAAGTTCCAAATTGATATCAAAATTATGTTTGTACAATTGTAAAGGAATAAAAATTATTTAATAAAAATGTCTAGTCTACTTAGTGCAACGAACAGTAACGTTCAAAAGTGCTATTAGTGCAGAGAAAACATTAAGGAAGAAACTAACGTTCATTCTACTGGTAGTTGACTACTCGACACAATATTACAACATTGGGATTTAAGCAGTAAACATAGTTTATCTATAAGCTTAGCGATCAATCCGGTTAGAATTAACGTGACTGTTGTTAGTTACACATTTACACTCGATAATTACGTGATGTGCTGGTGTAGTTAATAAATTATTGAACAGAAAAAACTCATACCAAAGTTAGGTGAATCGGGGACTAGGGATGGGGGTGTCTGGGAGCGTTGGAGAGACTTGTTGTCCTGTCGCGCAAATATTTAACTGTTAACATATTAAAGGTTAAGTACCGGGGCCGCAAAATTCAAATTCTCTTATGTTTTTTTTTTTAATTTTACAAATGGGTGTCAAGTTGTATGTTGATTAAAATATGATTTATGACCGTAACACGTATTTATACAACATTACCGAAACACGTGTCCTAGTATTTTTATGTAAAGTATCTATGTACAAACTTTCATAACGGTATCATAAAAAATCACAAAGTTATAAGCTTGTTTTGCGACTGAGGACTTGTTTTGCACTTGCACCCAGCTGTTTGCTGGCACCTAATGCCCACTATGTTCTGCCTGTGTTGTACTTAGTGTCGATGGTGTTCAACTTGTAACCTTATTAAATATTTTTGGGCATTGTGTTAAAAACTATTGGAATCCATTCAGTTACTGATTTTGAACAAACTATCGCAAAAACTAAAAATATTGTTGTATAAGTACGGAATTATAGTCATTAAAATCATCAAACTGAACGTTCTCAATTCATCAAACCATAGCCATAGCCATTCAATAAATAGGGTTAGAAGAAAATTTTAATTTCGCGGGCTGACTTGGCACTTCCTCCATAATCTAAACTAAAAATTAAGAGTTGGTTTCAGAGCGGTTTTTATCTCAAAAACTGCTGGATCGATTTGAAAAATTTTATATTTTTGAATAACCCATTTATTGAGACAAGTTATGGACTGTATAAAATCACGTTACGTTCAATAGAAACGGAGCAGTAACAAAAGACCGGGTGGAACCGCGGAGAACAGCTAGTTAGTTGTTATAATAGGCAGTAATATTATAAAGAAGTAAAGCTTTTCTTTTTGTCTGTAGGAGGTAATTTCTGGAAGTACTGGTTCTTTTTTTTAATTATGTGTCTTTACAAAAAATAATTCACCAATAGAAAACTGCTTTATTTCTGAGTGACATAGGGTATATTTTATATACACAGGCGAAGCTGCGAGCAAAAGCTAGTTATTAATAAGTTTAATATTTCGACAAAATCTAAATACAAAACGAAAGAGTAACAAGAATTTGTATTTATCTTTGAATCTAAAGAGGTTAGTTGAACACTGCGCGATTCTGATGCATTCAACTAGTAAAAAATAGTGCTACATGCTCCATGTACCTCTACAAAGTTATATACCTATTATACATGTTTATAATGGTATCGACTTTGTTATATTATCATAATTTCACAATGCTGAACAGTCCGCCACATCGTGTCAGTGTACCTGTCGCTGCATGGTGTCGACAAAGAAAAGTAGGTTGTATCCAACGGGAAAATTTAGTCTACGGCTTGAGTTTTCAGACAGCAGCGCCGAAGAAAAGAGGTCATGAGCGCAGCCAAATCTAGTTCTATTTAATTATTACTTATTTCTTTTTTAATATAATTTTTAATATATTTTTTCTTTTGTCCCATTTTGGTGTTCTGATTCTTGACCCGACCACGACATGGAACCGATATTTTACTATGGCACAAATTGGTTATTTTAATTGTGTTTTATTGTGCCACTGATCCCAGGAATTTGTGCCTTTTACTTTTTGAATAATAAAAGTACGATTGTGGTCGGGCTGGGGATCACGGTTCCTGACCCGACCACAACCAGATCTAATAAAATATCAATAGTGGGAAGTTACTAATGATGCCAAAAATAGGTGCCAAATTGTGCCTATGGCACACATAACGCATTAAGTCATCACAGATATATATAGTAAGTATTCAAATAAGGCACTTACGAAAAATTTATATTAACTACCCTCATTTCAGCTTTAAAACTAAAAGCAAAAAGAGTCGTAACCTCGTTACGTAAATAACAATAGTTAAATAGTGAATCATAGATCTAGAAAATATTATAATCGACAATTTCGTGTCAACATATCAAGTTAAAATTAACAATAATGAATGCGGTCCATTACGGCGAAAGAAAAATCAAATGTCCAAATCAACGCAATTAAAAGATATGACCGCTCGTGTGGGTTACAAAACCCTCAGGACAGGACAGGACCGGTTATTTATACAAGCTTAATAAACTAGTTGTAACTTTTTTTTTATAAATATATTCGCGTACATCCAGTAAAATAAAATAATAAAGTGTTTAGCATAATTTCACAAATTAAAACTGCTTTCAAAGTCGTAGTATAGCGTGTGATTGACACACTTTATCTCATGATTATTCAATTTTATCCGAATCAAGATACATTCTATGATATGATCGGTAAAAGAATTTCGTGTACCATAGGCACAATTTGGCATAAATTTTTGGCATCATCAGTAACTTCCCACTATTGATATTTTATTAGATCTGGTTGTGGTCGGGTCAGGAACCGTGATCCCCAGCCCGACCACAATCGTACTCTAATTACTCAAAAAGTACAAGGCACAAATTCCTGGGATCAGTGGCATAATAAAACACAATTAAAATAACCAATTTGTGTCATAGTAAAATATCGGTTCCATGTCGTGGTCGGGTCAGGAATCACAACACCCCATATTGTACGTAGAGGCTCGTAAATGGCTCGTCGTTTTACCCTGTCGATGCATTTTATATTGCTAGCTGTAAGCCACCCAAAAAAAATAAAATCTGTTTTGACTGCATTATATTATTAGTTCTGATAAACAGATCAAAGATAAATTAAACCTTGTAAAAGAAGGACTGCCAATATAAGAGTTGTTTTATTTACTTACTCAATTTCATGTTAGTACTATTTTTGTACTTTCATTACTATCTTATCATCTTTGGACGATTTTAGTATGGTTTATGATTTTGATGATTGTTACAAATATTCAATACATAGATGAAGACAAGTTAATATAATTAAGGAATTTTTGAACAGTGAAATGTGAATTGATACTGATATAAAAAATTTAATTCAATTAATGTATCAATTACGTGATAATTTGCTAAATATGACTGATGTGGCACAATTATCGGCAATGATCGATAATTACATCTGTCATGTGTAGAGGCAACAGTCTCAGGTAGGGGTGGGGTGGGGGCGGGTGGTGCGGTGCGTTTACTCACGGTGCGTAGGCGTGCATCTGCGAGGCGTAGGCGGCGGCGCGGTTGAGCACGGCGTGCGAGAGCGCGTGGGGCGAGGCGTGCTGGGCGTGCGGCGCGTGCGAGGCCAGCGGCGGCGGCGCCTGGGGCTCGCGGCGCAGCGCTACATGCAACACACGGCAGGGACATGGAGGCTGGAGGCATGCGTTACCTGCGGCGCTGGGCGGCGCGCGGCGCCAGCACGAGCGGCGGCGCGGGCGCGGCGGCGGGCGCGGCGCCCAGCCACGGCCACGACACGCCCGACACCCGCAGCCCTGCGCACACACGCGTCACACGCTGCACACGCCGCACTACAGCGCAGACCGACTGCCGCCGTATCGTGCGCGTCTCAAATGCGACTACTAACTGATGCGGCGGCCACCGCAGAGGGTGCTACTATTTATGGGATTCGATTCGACAGACAGGGGACAAGAATCTAAATAACCGAGTAATCCCACCACATTGAGTGAAGGAGGTTCATGCTCGAATGATTGTTATGGTAATGTAAACGCGTAAGCTTAATTTAGTTTATCGATTAAATATCATACCAAAATCGTAATGAAGGTTCTCACCTTCCGGCCACTGGACACACACTGGAACAAAATAAATACAACATATAATACAAACTTTACAAGGTGTAAGTTGTAGGATTTTGCTAGATCTAAAACAAAGAACATACCTATAAGACATTCTCTACTACAAAATTGAAATATGAATATAGTGCATTACGGAAGTTGCATTCATTCCAGCAAAAGGTATGAACATTCATGTGTCTTGTAATAGCTGTACAAAACTGTGTCAAGTTATCTAGCAAGCTGTCTAATTGACGGTGTCATCCGTTTAATACAGTGAGTAAAGATCGCCAGGCAATGCGACGCCGGAGACAGCCTTCTGCAACGTTCAGATATCTTTGTGTGACAGTGCGTGGAGTCGTGTCTGCTCGAGGCGACTCTTGTACCGCGGGTGACTCTGTGACGACTGTCTCCGGAGCGGACTCATTCTCTAATAGCATTCACCTAGGAGCATTCAGACAACGGAACTAGCCACATGTAGAATAAGTAAGTACATTAACATGGACAACACCGATGGTTACAAGTTCAGCTCTCTCACCCAAAGTGGGAACTGATCCATTTCTAGCCAGAATAACTGGATGGATTAAAAAGAGAAAATCCCAAGATGCATTATATTTTGTACAGGTGTGATAAACAAGGTATTGGTATTAGTAATGTGTGAATTTGTAACTTCATTTTGAAAGTTTTCATTGAACTCATTGAATGTATTTCATGAACGATCGTCGTGCTACTTACCGTTAGGAACTGTTGGAGGTTTCTTTGTCTGCACTCTCGCTGTCGCATTATTAACCTGATTTGAAGTAAAGTCTATATGAGAATACGTTTGGGTTTTTACCAAAAAACATACATTGGCTGATTTTATTCAAACTTTATACTTACATCAAAAAAATTATAATATTTATTCTTAGAACAGGTTTTTATTTTACAAAATACGATTATAACTGCAAGAAAATGGCTAATGTTCAAAAAGCCTTTGATTCAAACTCTTTAATCAAAATGTTTGTGAGACTCGAACCCACTCCGGCTGCTTCTCTTTAAAGAAATTTAAAGTAATACCTAGTACAAAAAACATATTTCTAATGTGAAAATCAGCCAATTGAATACCAGATGTCGTACAGATACGAGATAAACAAAAATTAAACTAATAGTAATGAACTATTGCATAGCAAACAAAATAACATTTGTAAAGTTGTAACAATTAGCCGCAGACATCTGATACGTGAACATAAAATAAAGGAAACTTGGGATTTACTTTCGAAATTAATAAGGGATATTGAAGAATATTAAAGTGATCATACTGTTCCACTCTTAGCCACATTCACTCTCTTCTTAGGCGCAGACTGACTCGTCTACAAGAGCGCTTTTCAGCGCTTCTATTTAAATTTAAAATGAATAGATAGAATGGAACTAAAATTTGTTTAGCAATCTTACCTCTGCGGCATTGTGACGATACGGTTCGTTCTACATTTCTCTGTGAGACACTCTCTCTTTCGATCGGCATATTAAATGACCGTCTAGAGAGTAAAGGGATAAAATAAATAAGGTTTGTTTGTGGATTAGAGTGTGGCATACTTAGTGCTAATATGCGGGACCGCGGCGCGGCACGCTAGCATGACAGTAACTACAGTACAGAGCAGACGAGCGCAGGTTGCGGTGGCGTGGGCTAGGAGCGGGATGTTAAGTTACATAGTGCTACGGATGGTATTCATTGAGTCATGCACACCTCTATCTTTCTGCCCTCAACCACGGTGCCGTGAAGACGCTCTCGTGCTCGCTCCGCATCACCACTATTTGCGAATGTTACAAAACCGAATCCCTGCATGCAAGACAGACAAAACATGCATTAAAAACAGCGTCGCTCAAAAAACAACGTGCAACAAAAATTAACATTTATGCATTGCATATTCTTTTTAAATATTCTAGTGAAATATCGAGAAAATATTATCGAGTCGATTACGTTGATACTTTGAGCGTATTCTAGCTGTATGGGTACACATAAGCGTTTGGATCACAGTAATAAATTAATGTAACGTCGCTCGACCTAGTAGTCTGTACTATTGGTAGGAGAGTTTGTATCACTGTATACAACGAGTCTTGACGATTGTTGACACTAATTCATAGACACTACTTACTTTAATCAAAATGACAAGTCATTGTGTGAGATGTTAGCTGCGATTTGTTCTATACAGACTCACCGATCATGCAGTGGCTAAACCAACTAATTGGATCTAGGAACACAGGTATACCCAAACGGACTTGATCTTCCATTACGGAGCAACCACAGTACAAAATCAAACGTCGATACAGTACTCATTTTTACATTTAGATACTATTATCAAGTAAAACAAAACTAACTTTGGAGTCATACCAATATTACACCTATATTATTTTACAATATAACATTGTGCATGTACTTTACAGTGCCCAAAACTAACACGTTAAACATAAGCGATACTTAGATTCATTAGATATTGATAAATATACACCTGGTACATCCTAATTAATTACAATAGGTGAATCACACAAATTACTGTCAAAATTGTCGAAAATGGCATTCAGTACGCGTTATACAATTTCGTTCAATATTATTGAATCAATAGATCGTGCTCAGACAAATGAAACTACTTACTTTCAATAAATGGTGATAACCCATAGATACAAAAAGCAGCTAGCACAGCACACAATACAGTGGAAGAGACGAGTTGTGAAAGTGGCAAACAAGTTGCTGATTGTACGAAACGCTTACACTTATAAAAGCAAATGACAGCTCTATTATTACCATTCTGAGTGCAAATACTTAACGTAAACATTAAATCTGGGCAGAGAGAAAGAGAAAGAAAAAAATTATAATTTACGAAGAGGCGAGGGCCCGTCCAACGCGTTACTTGGTACCCGACCGGACTGTAACACAACGCACACAGTGCAACAAGCTCTCAGTATGTTGACAGACACAATCGATCCGACACGAGGAAGACACAGTGCGTACGGCTCGGCAACATTACGTTCAGCTCGACGAGGACCATTCATAACCGGCTCATTTATTTGCCACTCCATTCATTGTTGGTACTTTTCGTACTGTTATTTCATATCACTGAATGTTTCAGGCAATATTATTTAGTATCATGATCGAACACATACAAATTAATAGGAAGAAGTGAAGTCTTTAAAATTATTCAGGTCTTATCTAAGTTAAAGAATACTTCGATATTCTTTATTTCTTTTAATTATATCATAATAATCATATTATATTTGCAAACACAACAGCAACTGCAAGAACAGATTACGGGTTATATAGCCAAAACCGGTTAGAATTTTCCCAAGTGAAAACGAAATGTTACCGAAGTTATACGAGATAAAGCCAAACTAAGTGATGCACCCTAAAAGTTACTTCTAGGAAAATAACTTACATCATATAGTCATTGCGTTACATTATATAACATTGTGTTTCCAGGGTTCAGCAAAATATACATGCCCAAAACTAATAAAATTATATTCCCTTGTTAGGAAGCATATGACTGAACGAATTTTTGTATTATTTATTAATAACATAGTGGACAGAAAATAGTAAGTACACTGTCAATCTAATAGACTAAATACATCAGAATGACTGATCATCCAAACTACAACATAGATGCATTAAAAGGTTTTACATAGCAGTATATAATCATGTCATAAACATAATAAAGATGTAAGAAAATACAACAATAAGTATAAAAGATCGAAGCAGTTTGGACGATTGTAACAACCTCATTAGTGATGAATAATAGAGCTGTCCTGAAAATATGACTTAGGAAATCAGCTGTTATAGTGACGATGCATCATTCTCTAATACTGCATATCCCAATGTGAGGCATTGAAGAAAAAATAACTTGGAGCTATTATTTAAAAGAGTAAAATACTTCTTGACATGAGCGAGCATGGACTACTTTAGGGGCGGTCACCAAACTGACACAAGGAAAGCAGTAAACACGAAAAAGCGTTCAATCCAATCAATTATTATAAAAATATTTCGATAATAACTCTTTAAATTTCATGGGAATTATCATTTACAGTGAGTTGTTTTTTGAGTATATTTGAAATGTAAAATTAATGTTGCTAAATATCAATATGTTGCACCAATGACTTACTTCATCCACATCATTTTATTAAATTGATAAATATTCCTACAGTTCAGATAGAAATCGTAGCTAAAATGATACAATAAGTATGTCGATAGTGCAATTAGGTAAATATAGTTCAGATTTGTTCAAATCAGAATAATAGACATTATTATTCAATGATAATATACAATGCAATTAGAGATACTGCACCAAACATTAAAACCAATATGCTATGAGAAAGAAGTTTGTTTTAAAACACAATTATGATTATTTTAACTAAGCCCATTTGCCTTCAAATTTCTGTTAAGCAAGGAATAATTAATTAAATCGCATGACTTGAAGAGAAGTATAACTTTAGAACATATTATTATAAGGAAATATTTGTATAAGATCGGTAGTTACTTTGGTTTGGGCAGCGATAACTAATAATTGTTAGTAAGACCTCTTAGCTACTGCACTTCTGCTTGCCGTAATCGTTCAATACGAGTCTTTTAACAATGTTAATTTAGTCCAAAGGTGGTAAAGTCTAACAATACAAGTATTACAAGTCAATAGCTATGAAGTGCAAAATTGGTACATAAATTAAAGGAATAATTTTTGTTTTTCAAAAAGCAAAATAATCAAAAGAGGAGATACTTGTAAATTTTTATCATGACTAGCGTTAACGAGGTTATTATATGCTTTGATCAGAATTTAAAACAAGAATGGGTAATTTGGTCAGGTCTCACCTTGGCGGAAGGCTTTGCCTAGCATGTTGATGAGTGAAGGCAGCGCGGTAGAGGTGCGTGAGACTTATAAGTAAATAACAAGAGCAATAATACCTGCTCGGTAACCTTGACAAACATACTCGACGAGTCAGTCAGTCAAGAAAACCTTACTCTTGCCCTATGCTGCCTTGTTTAGAGTTGGAAACATGTAATAACCTTGTAGGATTGTAATGGCTATTAATTATTCCTTTAAATTATTTAAACATTTGTAAAGAAACAAAAAAAAAAACAACTTTAATTTTTTTTTTAAACGACTCTATTGATTCATTTTCTATTTTCGTATTTTCGATATTAATTTGCCCAAAAATACAATTTAGTGTTTTTTTTTTTGTTTCTAAACATAAAGATACTTTTAAAAAGTGGCCACAATGAAATCTGTGTTTCAACTGATTTCAATGAGCCACTTGATTTTCAGCACAATGGCTGAAAATAGTGCTTACCTTCGAGCCACGTTCATTGAAGATAATTTCTACATCAAGTATTGTGCCATATTGCTGAAAGGTAAAAGGTTAGAAATTAAATAGCTGGTTGTTTAACACCGAAAACTGGTTTGGGTTCGCCATGCTTGGAGGGTATAAAGGTGGAAGTGAATACGTACCCCAAACATATTTCTAAGATCAGGATCCCTAAATCTGAAGGGTATGTTGGAGACGTGTAACCGCTTGGGCTGCGACGCTTGTGAGACGGGCACGAGGGTCTTCTCGGGCGTGCCGGCGGCGTTGCCCGCGGCCACGGCGGCGCTGACGGCGGCGGCGGCCGCGTGCGCAGCGGCGGCCTGCTGCGCGACCACGGCCGCGGCCTGTTGTGCCACTACCGCCGCCGCCACACTCACTGGTGTGCTCTCTTCATTTGATTCACCTTCGCTTTGCTGAGGATAACAAATAGTTTTGATATTAGAATTGTCAAGTTCTCGTACCTAGGATGACCACTTTGTATGGCTGTTTATATGTATGATCGTACCACAAATCGAGGGGGTTAGCGCCAAAGCTAAGGATAGATCTGGACAAAAATGCAGACGTTAATGTTTCGCAACGGAATGTCATTCAGGCTGATTACCAAGCCAAGGTTGCAGGATTGTTCAAAAGAGTTACCAGCCTTTGCAGCGGGCAACTAAAAGAGCACTGTGGGTTTTAAGTCGGTAAAAGTCCGGCACTTCTCGCTTCTCCTAGAGCAAGAGAACACATTTGTTGATTCCCACGTAAAAAAAGGCTGATGATACTCGTAAAGACTTTTTTCAATAATGTCACCGTTACAGTTTAGGTCGCTTTGACCAACAATTATTGTTACGTGAAAAACTCTTCGATCAATACATTGAAACTAATCGACAACTAATACACTGGCAAGATATTTAGCCACGAACGAAATGAGTCTAGATACCCCAGAGACGTTTTTTGTGAACCGAACATACCACTTTAATCAAGTGTACGGGCACTAAATAAACAGAAAAAATCTTTAGCAACTATATGTAACGCTTACAACCCAACATTTATAAGGGATATTTTTTTATATATGGCTGACGTATAAACAGTTTGGTAGTAAAAGTAGTCGTATTTACAGACATGGGCAGTTATCGAAAATCATCTGTCACTCTCCGGCAACATACGAGTGTGCCGCCCCATTTCACACAGCTGAGCAGGACATGAGATATTATGTTTCCCCAACGGAGAGACGGTGTATACAAGCGGTCATATATTATTTTCACAAGTTTTCCTCATCCTTAGGTAAGTAAATAGACCCGGATATAAGGACCTTTCGCAGTTTCGTTGATAAGCAAAACATTGTCTACAGGTTGTGCATCTATTAATCTTTTTTTTTTCGTAATATAATAAGTTCAGTATTCAGGCGAGTTTTTAAATATATTGCTATTGTTATTCATTAATACAGCACAACAGGAGTGAAGCTTGAATGTTGTATGTCCCAGAAACAGACAGGTTGTCATATCAAGTCCTTCGGAGAGCAGCATCCAACAGTGACGTTATAAGAATAAATGTAACTTACTGAGTTGTTGTTTTGATTTTCTATTGAGTTCTGCGTGTGAGTCTGTGGCGGCGGTTGAGGTGAGAAGTTGGCTGGCGGTAGCGGCGCGGGTGGGGGCGGACCTTCGCTCTTGACGAGCGGGGGCTGCGGCGGTGCCGTAGGCCCGGCAGCCTCGGCCTTCACTCCCGCGAGCGCGTCGCCGTTGGCTGCGAACTGCGCCGCGGCCGCCGCAGCCGCCGCCGCCGCAGGGAACGGGGTCGCCATACCCGTCCCCACCATATGCTGAAATCAACCATAAAAATAACGTTATACAAAATGTTAAAACAGAGTGATGTTGGCGAGATGAGCAGACCACATTGCTGCGATCATGAGCAGGATCTGCATGAGGATGACATATGTACCTATGGGCGTTGGAATTGGCACAAGAAAAAGAAGCCCAAGCCCAGCGATGAGGGAAGTCAGGCTGCGTGAGTCGATGATGCTGAGAGAAACGGTTTAATGTCCAGTTATAAGCACCCATATATGTGTCAGCAGAACGACATTGATCATCAAAGAATTCAGAGCGATTTATCTCAGGGACGCGGTCTAGGTGGCTTATGTACTAATTCTGTCGTAATAAATAAACCCGCTTATAGTTGACGTTTCTGGGCTGCGAATCGAAATATTGACGCGAAGAACTCGTGCCAAAACACGAGCCGCCTTGCACTGGCTCCTTCGATTCCATTAAATTCACATAGTGCCATGGCCGTACTGTAGACCCTAGGTTTGGATTAAAAAAAATTATAAACATGTGTAACTTTTCTGTATTCATATGAATTTCCGTATAAATAAACAGAAAAGTTACACATTTTTATCTTTAATGCATTTATCCTTGTCTTTAGTTTGTAAGTTAAGGTAATTCTTTGTATTTACAATATTGTTATTACTAAGATAACTCGGCTAGATCACATTTAGATATCTTGCGTCCTGAACAACACACCTGCCTGTTACCTTTTGTGCCATTGTTACAATAACAATATTTGTACTCGTTAAAATACATTTAACGTTTGTAATCACATGTGATGTTTTTAATTATTCAAATTAGTAGGAGTTAAACTCGAATTTCCAACATGGCAGTACAGCCTGTTGTTATTTTTAATACACACGCTCTCTCCCTTTAATTTTATTTTACGTCCCAAAAGCCTGTCGGTAACAAAATTAAATTGCGAATGAATTCTAACGGAGAACACCCTCGGCCAGCGGGTGGCTCGTCGCCGCTGAAAAACTGTGGCCTTGGACATTAAACATAACGTCCTGAGCTTTCATCCCTTGATTAAACTTTAATGTATTCCATCCTCCAAGCATAGTATTTATTACGTCTCTTTATGTAAATCTAACATTCCCGTCATGATTGTTAAGCTTTTAGTAGTTTTGTTAGTACATTGAATCGTTCTAAAGAGCGGAGCTGTACCTACACTTGATATACCAACTATGTATCTACGTAGCTCAGTGCCGGATACGAGAAAATTAGGATGTGGCCATTGGACACAATTGCATAGACTGCCGCCTGACTCCGCGCTCGCTGGCTCACAGTACTCGTCGCAAATTATCGTATTGAGATAATGTTTTTGCTACACTCAAATACACTCATATCCCTACGATGGCTACCACAAATTCGTTCGAAACTTCATTAGATGACGTCCTTTTCCGCAAGCAATAAAACTGTAACACCACGCAGCACGAAATCTCGACGCGGAACTTACTTATTAAACATGAGTAACGTGTACTATTTCACATAAATATGGTATCCTTTTACCTAAAGACAGACGATATCTGCCTTTAAGAATATGACTAAAATATCTGAATGGTCTTTTCAACTCACGAAGTGTTGAGTGAGACATCTCTCACACCGTTTCAAAATTATCTGGGCAATTTAAGTGATAAAGCTCTCGTGATGACCCATTGAGATAAGTACGTAATTAACTACAAATTCGAAATTTTCAGTATGTTTAGGTAACATTTTTGGAACCGCTAAGTTCAAAGTACCATACTACCGTTATACCGTTGTTTATATTTACAACAGTCAAACAACCATTAATGGGAGCGGGGGATTAAAGGCGGAGGCAGGTAGCGAGCAAATCTCGAGATCGTCCTATAGATATCTATTGTATTGTACCCAGTTTCTCTAGACATAAATACATAATCTTCACACACCTGGCTTTTAGATAGGTAGCGTGAGGCGTTGTGTCGGAAATACAAATTCATCCTAATTTCCAGACAAGAATAAACCTAACTGGTTTATTGTCGTCACACTCGTCACGTCCTCATTACTCATAAGTTTACAAAATTATCTAACTTTAAATGAAATTGAAACCAAACTAATAGCCATGCCCTAAAGTAACGCAATGACAAGAATCTTGTTAAAGTTTCATAACACCGCCTCCTACTGTAAACTTGTTAAGTTCCTAATCTGTTTTTGTTCTTGTATACAAAACTAAATACACTCAAAGTGGCTAACTCCACTGGCAAGATTAAGTGAACTAATTTAAAGCTTGGCTAGTTGTATTAAAACAATCTTCTGTTATGTAGAAGAAAATAGAAATTCCTGATAAACTTAAACCTCTACGGGTAAACTATTTACCTTCAGAGGTATTGAAACTTATAGTTACCATAAGTATAAGTTTCAATACTAGCAAATGTAGCCAATTGATAGGTTCGTCACGCGTCGTGAGCCTCCCACCGGAACCTCATCAATAATGATGCGACACCTCTATGTGGATGTTTTTGGGAAATAAATGTAAAAACTTTGTTACTTTCCTTTCGTGTCTTTTTAAGTATATTTTCCAAGAATTGCACGGCAGAAAGCGTTCCTATTTTCCGAGTATTTATTTTCATTTCACGCGAATTCTGTAAGCACACTATTAATTACGGAATATCGCACAAAGGCCGCCTAACGGCTTCTAAATTCAAATCCCTCAACAATACGATGTAATTCCTTCATAAAAAATAAATATAACGTTTTATGAATAGCACAATTCCACCATTGTGCTGCCTCTACAACAGACTAGGGGTTCCTTTTAAGAACCAGCCGTTAACGTTATTCGTTTTCACTTCAATGAAAAGGAATTATTTTCAAGTAAACAAGTAGATATTGTAAGTATTAAAAGGAGGTAGCAATTGCCACTTTTTTCATCAAGACCTTAATTTTTTAAAAGGAAAACGTGGATAATACTATCACAGCACAATCATATTTTAAGGGCAAAAGTTTGTAACACATACGATACTATTCATCCCAGGAATAATGTTCTTTTGGGATTATCGTCTACTTTCACGCGAGCGAACCCGCTGGTAGAAGCTACTAAATAATAATTTTGGAAGATATACGTTTCGAAATAGAAACAGGTCACCCGAATCTTCGGGCCGAATCTGGAATATCAAGGCCTTGCTCTTGCCTAGGCTATCTATGGCTACTTGGCCTCAGACAGAGCCCTGCATGCCCAAAGTCCTCGTTCACAAACTAAGAGCAAATCTATAATTGAATTGGCGACTTTTGCGTGTGACTTTTATATTGGACGAATGATTTAAAACTTGAGATCCGTTCTGTCTGGAAAAGCAACGCTCAATTTCTTCGGCGGATTCGGTACCGATAATGTCAATACTGAAATGGAAGCCAGTCAACGCTGGCAGAAATAATAGAAATATTTTTAATGACGACTCTTTGACGACGGCTGCTTTTTATCGATTAATAACCGGTGTGGTTATTAATTGTAAACTTGGCCAGTTTACAATGAAGTTTCTTTCTTTTATCTCCCAAGTATTCCTTGGAGGATAGTAAACGCTCTACATAATATCACACAAGACACTGTAACGGAAATTACTAAGTTAATCGCCAATAAACTAACATTTATCGGCAATTAAGTCTAGTTATAATAACCGGTAAGGTTACGTGGTACGTGGCTAAAAGTAATAACGTCTACAATATTTTGGGGAGCAGAAAATAATAATGCGCTACTAAAGTGTGGCGGCACTCATTAATGAAGCGATAGTGTCACAAGCTAACCAGCCAATAAAGTAACATGTGACTGTTAGTTATTTTTAAGACGATACGAAACATGAAGCAATAGTATAGAGAAGAAAGTCATTGTGCCAAGACACTCGAGACGACATACGCAAGACGGAGTGGAGTGTCTCCGCTCTTCTGGGAGACAACGAAGGGCACTTCGTTTTTGAGTTCTAATTTCCCAACTGTGACACCGCCACCGTCTCCGGCCCGGTCTGAGGCGACGATGATTTACTACATGTGTCAAGTTGCCTTAGCACCCTCCAGATCTTGTTGCTATTTATGGTAACACGACGACACAATAGTCGTGACTCATTCGGTAACAGCGAAAGAGGCTACGTATTTATACGACATGTCAGTAATACTCAACTAACTTCATGCATATTCTAGTCACATGTCCCAACGGCTACAACTTTATTTAAATTACAAAACGATTTTATAGCATAAAGTTTATGTAAGAAGACGACTGTGAGCCTGAAGAAGGTAGCTTCTTCAGCCTTCAGGCTCACAGTCGTCGAATAAATAATACTTAAGTAAGTGCAAATTAAGTAATTGTAACATGTACGAACATGTAATCGTGTTGGCATTAGAGAGCAAACAAGACGGGTGTTAATATCCTGTGGAATACTTGAATGGTGAATACTTGGGGCTGGGTTAGAATAAGCAAAGCACTACACATGTGGTGGGCCACCTTCCAGTTGTATCCGGCGGTCCTGTAAACAAACTGACTTTTTATAGAGCGCGCCTGTGATTCGTCTCGCGCAGCCGCCTCGCTGCTTAGTCTCGTTTGCTTCGGAAACTGTATAATATGTTTGTAAACGACTAGGCGCAGTTTATATTATCGTGCCTAAAAATATACCCGATAAATGGCTGTTTCTAAAAGTATAGTCAATGATTTCCTAAACAGGAACATTAAGTTTAATTTAAATTCTGGTGTCGTATAGTAGGCGCCAAATGAAGAACACAGTACCATTAACATTAGACAAAACGTTTGTTATTTAAAACTAATTTGAAAACGTCGCAGTGAATATGATAATATTCTGTGTGAATAAAGTTTTCAGTTTAAGAAAAACACTGAAGTCCGGAGGCAACATAAAGTTTTCTGAACCCGACGTGAAAGTACAGGGAGGGATGTTATGTTTCAGTTGCTATTCAGAGCGAACGTATCAATTTTGCAACTCCCGCGTGTATTAATGGTTTGGATGGGTACTGAAATGATGGAAGAATACACAATAAGCAACCAGTATCTACGTTATCATACTGAATGTGTTATTTAGTTTTATGACGTTATTATTACTCTTTCTGAATGAGTAAAATTATATCAAATCAAATTGTTTCCGATGTAATTTAGTGTTTTATGAAACATGGAGGAATATGTGCAAAAAACACACACACTTTAAAGACTATCTAGCAAAATATTTGAATAAGGTCAATAACTGAAAGTTGAGTCCTATTAGTATGTTTTACATGTTATTGTGAAAAATTTCAACCCGGAAAGAAATACTTCTAAAAGCCATGATCATTATTTCAGTACATGTATCAGTAATATAAAAGGCGGTTCCGTATAGGTAAACAGTACCATTATTCGAGTTGAATGTGCAATGAGATGTCTTCAAATACGTATATCCAGGATCTGGCTAGAAGGAACGGGGTGGGTCTTTTAGTCAGTAAGAGTCTGACACTATCTCCCGCTCCGCCCAAGGGCGGGGGATGTCAATGCATGATTTTTCCCACCATAAAAAAAAAAAAAAAAAAAAAAAGGATCTTCCTTTTGAATAAATCTGAAATTGAATTCAACTAGTCAAGGCATTCCCTGATGCATCATGTCATACTCATTCAGTGGAAATACATAAAATGGATGTGGAACGCAAGATAGAAAATTTCAAAGAAGTAAGGAAGCGAGTCCCGTCGATCAAGCACAGAAATAATATCTGTGGTTCAAACTATATGATAAAAAACTATCCTTAAAACTTGAATGCTGGAATAGGAGAAGACGCGGGCTGATTCACAATTAGGCAATTATACGAGGAGCGATTAAATGTAATTGAACACGACACAAGTTACGGGCAACGCACGGAGGGACACTTGTACAGAACATGCGTCATCTCGAACAATACATCTGGACCAGTCATTATTATGTCTCTGTATGATTCTAAAATAGCTATAATTTCTTTTTCTTTTTTCATCTGTACATCATATGGTGGCAACTGAAACACGCCCGATGCTGAAAGTATTAGGAATATGTAGCAATGTTTGTAAAATAAAGATCAATGAAGTAAATTCGTGCAGTTATTTTTAGAAACCGTTAAATTATGATTTACGATACTTCTACGTAGGTTAAACGTTTCATTGCTCCTCAATGCATGACGTTCTTGTGAATGCAGTTTTCAGATCGTAAATAAATAAAATATTTCAACGATTGCATTGTTTCGCTTATATTAAAAATGTTGGTATATCCTGAAATGACCTCGTCACTAAAATGCTTTCCCATAACGACCATTCAAAACTATGATGAATAAGTAGCCGTGTAAGCATGTTATCTATTCTTACGTAAATATAATGAGAACATTATACCTATTGACACAAAAACCACACCCGATGACCAATTAAAAATATTATATCAATATGGTTTATAAAACACGCGCTCATTAGCGTGGTTTTCCGCTAACAAAGAGCTAAAAACGAGAAGTTTAGGATGTTACTCCTCGTGATGCAACTGCTAGGAATGTAGCTGTCGTATCTTATTCTAAACTTCAATCCTGTGGTACGAATAATAACTCGACATATTTCTAGATATATTTTCCCGGCTATTTGCTCCGTGAACAGTTCAAAGAGTTCAATAAACCTCTATATTTAGCAGATGTAAACTGAACAGCATTAGCGCTTTCTACAAACGCGACGATAAGTAAGTAGTAGTCAATAAAATTATGAGCTGCTTAATAAAGAATTAGAATAGTGATGCAGCTGCTAGTTTCATAAGGAAAAATTCAATCAGCTAAGTGCAACTTTCAATAACCGCTTGATTGATCACCAAAGTTTTGAATGATATTAGTATGATGAAAACTGTAAGCTTTATTCGTTTTTTTATCGTTCATACTGAATTGAAATAGGAATCAACACCTACACAATAACATGAACAGCCAGGTAAGTTAATTACATTAACCATGCTTTCCTTGTATGTAACTGTATTGTTTTTGTTATCATAACGCTGAATTTGACACCACATATTGTGTTCTTTACTCATTACATTATTGGGATCAATTTTAACCATTAATAACGAGCAAACACGAGGACAATTCAATCATAATTTGTTATCTAGTTATCATGGTAATAATAATTGTTCACAAAAGCGTGGATTAATGACAAGCCGCTTCATTGAAGTGTGTGGACTGTGGGTCTGTGGATTGTTGGTGTAACTCCCTGGCCACCCTCCCCCGCCGGCGCTCCGCCCGCGCCCCGGCGCCACCCGCCGCCCGCCTGCTACCCTGACACCCTCACACTGAACAGATGCTGAGTCTGATCTGAGTAAACACAAACACAGACCCCTTTTAAGCCGACGGCACGATAAAACTACACAATGAAAATAATGATATCCCTTGGCGTTTAACTGAAATGTGCTATGACAATGAAAATGTTCACATCATTTTTGGCATGCTTATAATATTTTAATAGGAAAATAACAAAAACTGTTTAAATATTAGTCTATTTATCCAATCTATGAAAAAAAGCTAATCTGAGCAACACCTAGCAACATAATTAAAGTTTACAAAATCGTGGATACACTACACAAAATAATTGAAGACTGATACGGGGACAGCGAGCACTTTAATAACTTAAATTTCCTTTTAATTTTCTATATTAGTTTTAGTGGAGTATTTTACACCTAGTTAAGAAGTCTGCGAAATTGGTTTAGTTTAAAATTTTAGGTAACGCTACAGGCATGAAATTGAAAATTTTCCATACGATCATGTAATTTTTTTAATGATTACGTATTTTGTCGCCATAGAATGTCGTCACGTGAGTCATCGTCATGAGTAATAATTAGAGTTCATGGAGTTCAATTCGGAGAACTAATGGTTCGAAGCTAAGTTGACAAGAGTATGGAACAGAAACGTTTCTGTACACTGAGAATGTTTCACGTAGAGCCGTTGTCAGAAACAGACCTTAGCTCTTATAGATTTTATAAAATACTTATTTCATCTTGAGATATAAAACATTTATTGAGGGAATTCATTAATTGTTTCATTCAATTCTTTTTCGGATATCTACTGAACCTTCTTCATGGATAGACGTAACTTGATACGTTTTCCGTTTGGTAATAAATAAAAGTCCTTTCATCCACATTTTCATCGTGTCGTGTCGAGCATATGTGGAAAGGGATAGTTCCGTTAAATATTTCAAATTTTAAGTGAATGCGCGGAGATTTGCGTTTGGGATTCGCCCTCTCAGGCATAGATAGAGCTTGGGTCTGAGCGAGATTTCTTCTGGTGAATATTATTTTGTATTAATATTCAACAGTTTGCAGCGGCTCTACGTGACCGGGAGAGTATTTACAATGCTTAGCGAAGCGCGCAACCCAGCCTCCGCCCGGCCACCCCGATGCCCGCCACTCGCTACCTACAACGACATTATGCATATGAACGATCTTGACGGTCCGCGATAACGATTAACGTTATTTAAGCACCGAATTATCTATTACACTCATTTGCTGGCGTGGAGATAATAGCAAGTCCAATTTAAGTAGTCCAAACGCATGCATGAGCTACTTTAGAACAATGTAGAACAGCGAAACCAACTAAATGATTGCAAATTACTTAGTATTCTCGTGTTAGTGTAAATCTTTTGCAATTTCATGCATTATTCTATGATCACACTGACATTCTTTTTGATTACAGATTTTGCATTAAGAAATGACCATGAATTATCTTCACTGAAATGATTTTCCACCTATTATGCCTATTAAAAATATAGAGGTACTTAGTCTGTTTTTTTTTTTCAACTTTCAGTCGCTGCTTTATTCCTGAGTGACATAGGCTATATTTTATGTACGCGGGCGAAGCCGGGGGCAAAATCTAGTCACTAATTAAAATATTGGAATTCAAAAATGGGTAGATAATCTTGTATGCTTGTGAAATAAGAGAATATGAATTGATTTTTACAGAAGGATTGATGCAGAATTTATGTATCCAACAGTTATTTAAATAGCTCGGATATTAGCTACAACTAAAGATAAGTAGAACAAATTGGCATGACATAACATAATGATAATAAATTACCCGCATTTTATTCTACTGATAAAAAATATTAGGTTTCATCATTTGTCATGTTGTAACAATACGCAGATTGTGTTGGGTGAATGCGGCCCGAATCCCGACCCCACTTAGAATGCTGTGCGTACATGTACAAGGCCGATCTGAGGGCGTCACTCGGTAATGTCCTCGCTACAATGGAGATGGGCATTCAGAGCTCACGAGTAAATGGCGGGAATAGCTCTCTTCCGGGCGCTGCAGCGACGGCAGCCGCTCGCTCCGACACAATATCCGTGCGACTACTGCTCTATTATGTTATTTAATTTACTACACAGAAAAACACTTGCAACAACTAAGTGAAAATATCGCAACTCTGAAGGAAAATTGAGCGCGCAATGAAAGTGCATTCTGTGCGAAACATGCTTAGAATAACAAAGTTACATTATAACAAATTGAAAGAGAGGTGTATAAAAGATATTATGAATTTTCAATTTATACTAACAAAAGGTTGTTTAACTAATCGAGCTCTAGATTAAATTCTAAAACAATAAATTCTACGAATATATAACTATTTTAATTCAAAATGTATAAGGCAAAAACTGAATGAGATTGGAAATGAGAACTTCCTCGTTTTATGGAAGTCGGTTAAAAAGATAAAGGTGCACTGTCAATGTTATTGGTCCCATAAAAGTGTGGGATACTATGTCGAGTGGCAATTTACTCCGCAATGCTTACACTATAAACCGCACCGCTCTCACGTTTGAAGATCTGTCTTCGGTGTATTTTAGATGAATAGATGTCATTTATATTTTGATATCGATATTGAAGTAAGCTTGCGACATGATTTAGGTCTAGAAACACTAGAGTTTTTTTGACCCCTAAAAGGATCGAATGAGATGAAAATCCCTCCTTAGAAAGTAAAATAAAAAAGATATTTGGCATTTTTGTTCAAAAATATGAAACATTTCTTTCCGGATTATCTCATGGAATCTACCTTGTAACACGAGACAGTTCAATATCTAAGCCGTCCAAGTAGCTGCTAAGCGCTAGTAGGATCATATCCATAACTTTCAGGATCGCTTTAGATTTTGAAACTGAAGATATAATTTGTAGGGATTGATGGAATAACAAGCGCATGATTGAAAGTTACAAATCCGAACTGAGCGTTTGTGTATGGAATGGATGGTTTGGGTTCACCCCAGCCGCCCGTAGTTTTCGTGTTCACACGAGAAGCCCGAGGAACGGGGATCATTTGACTTGGCCCAGTTCGGCTTAGTACCTACGTCTTTCTGTGCCAGAATACATTATTTTGCCAGCTGGAAAAGCCATTCTAAAATTACAATGCGAATTATTTTATGGTTAATACTGAAGTTGTCCGATTCTACATGGAAAACTGTCGATTAATCAGTAAGTAGCAGTAGTCATCCTCGCTATGGTTGTGAAAGATAAAAATCTTGCTGTCACAAGCATATTTCAGATAAGCAAAAATAAAAACGATTGTAATCGATTTTATGGTGGAGGGTAAACTGGCTCACAATGACACCTAGCTATAAGTATATCATCAATAATTCCCATCTCCACTCGTCCCCACACGTCGGCCTGTCGCTCAACGAATTACCGGAATCAATAAATATTTGATTACATTTTGAACGGCATTTTAGGGAGAACAGAACATGTCAATAAAGAAGATTCAAAATTCACATTATTTACTTAGAGCGTAAATATTTGTAAATTCCTCCGGATAAATTAACCTAATCCTGTTCCTTGTTTCCTTTATTAAATTCTCGCGACAGCTCATTACATTTCAAATTCTCTACTTAGATGATCAGACATAGAGATCGTTTTTCAATTTTACGAGACGCCATCAGTCAATAAACTCAATTTCCTTCGGTCTTCTGAATAAGCCTCTTTGACTAATAAATAATATGGAACGTGCACCCTCCCCGACATACTTCTTCCGCTGTGCTTTTGAGTGTGACAGAAATGAAAATTAATAATGGATTCGAAACCACAGGATGAACATAACATGCAGTTAGTAAGCAGCGTACGTGCGCCTGTTAGTTATGTATGCAAATCAGGCACGCGTATGGCAACTTCACGCCAATACGAGTTGCTATTCACACGTCATATTATGATATCGTCGCTACAAGATATCTATCGGCAAAATTCATTAGCAGCGGTGTCAGTTTGTTATTAGATATTTTGTTACAAGCGCTGATTGCTATCGGAACGTATTAGTCTGAGGTTATAATCTATCAATAAAATTATTGGATAGGTCCAATTAATTTGTGAATGAATAACAAAGAAAAAAGTATGTACTCAATTAGAAACCTACCTAGAAATTCAATTTTAATAATTTATTATTAAATTAGCAAATTCTTAGGGCAATTTCATTTCACAAAATTGGAAAATAACAATGTATGTATCCATTATTAAATTTATGTTAAATTCCGCTTGTACCTACTTCAAGGGTTGCCACCCGTACTACGTTATTTATGTCGTACCTCCACAAATGTAAATAGTACGCAAAATACTAAATATTTTCAGTGTTAATTGAAATATCGAGAATTATTTTACTGTAATCCCATACAAGGGCAAAAAAGGTTTATAAAATGCAATTTGGAGTATAATGGAAAAGATTTCCTGTTTTCATAATCGTCAAACTTTTCAGCAAGAGTTCACAACTTAACTCCTATTTCTGTAGGAAAGGTTAAAAAAATGGGTATAGTGCCTAGAATTTTCGAGCTCATTTCGCCCGCAAATGGCCTACGAGCCTACGACGTTTCTTTCGCACTTTGATTGAACTTCAACCTGTTTGTAAAATGTTGTGCCATATAATAAAATGGAGAGTGATGCTGATTATGGTTCACCAGTCAAAATATATTCAAAGGAGCTACTTAATTTTTTTTTGCGCTCATCAAAATTTATTTCCAGAAAAGTAGCAACCCTACTTGTACTCCTAAAAGTAAATACCGCTAGTCTGGATTATATAGCTCGACCGGTTCAGGTTTTCTGCAACATTCCTGATCCGAAAAAGTTCCGTTCCATGCCTGGCAGAAACAGATAATATGGCTACCACGTATTCTACTTTATATTTAGATCAATGTAAAGTAATGCACGGCAAAACACGCTTGGCTTCGAGTATTCCTGATCGTGAATCAGACTGAAGAAATTAATGGAATGCTGTCCGTACCAACAGGCACCAAACAACCACGGAAATGTAAGAATCATATCGATTTCATTGTCGTAAATGCTAGAAACATTTTCCCGGAAAAATACAATTGCTGTTTGAATGGAAAATCTAGAGCGCCATCGTTGAAGCGTTAAAAATGATGGTGTACTATTACAGAGGAAAAAAGAACGCTGACGTTGGTTGCATCACGGGGCGCCCGCTCGGTCCGCCGAGCCAATCTCTTTGAAACTGCACCCGAGGTCTACCCTATTTAACGGACCGCCGATCGCGTTAATTAAGCGTTTTCAATTTATATATGCCACATTTTATGTACAGCTTACTCTTACATAATGCCACGAAAATACAGCAAATGTTTGACACAATCACACATTTGTTTAACGTGTGGTTTCAGGAGGGTCGTTGGTGAAAACTGTTACTTACTGCAATTATTTATTGCGGTAGTAGGTACTCAGTTAAATATTTTGTAGTCGATATTTATTTTTTATGAAACGAATTATTTTATATGTGAATTACATTCAGGAAATAATACTTACCTGCCTAAACAAGGTAAGAATTTCAGAAACTATTCAGTTATAAATCTGTCACATTGCTTAGTTACATGGAGTATATTATGATATGCATACATACAACGCATACATAATAACGAGATAGATACTTCGTCTAATACTAAATAACTAAGGAATTTCTCCTGGCGATGGCGCACGCAGGCATCTCACGCGAATGGTCACGCCACGCAACATAACATGGAAAGTACGTATAGATGTTATCAAGAAGGTTGTTGACGATTGACTGTTTGACTTATAATAAAAAGAAAGAAATCAGTTCAGGGATTTTAACAATTTTAAGCAAGCACCTAATCAAGCTAATGAATCAGTTAAAATATACCAGTTGATTAGCTGTAGAAGCAAAAATGAAAGTGATAGGTAAATTCTTCGAGAAAAACTTTTCTAGACGCGAATTTGATAGAATCAAGCAATGAAAACAACAATCGTAGCGATGGCATCTCGCGCCTACGCCTCCACAGTTCCATATTTATAATATCAAACTAGCCACGAGTAAACATACTGTCAAAGTAGTGTCAAATGATGTAAAGAAATTCCAACATATGACGCCTCCCGTCTTCGTTCACTCCGGCCAGCAATCCTGGCTGACAGACTAAAGTGTGCCGAGCACCTGGCCCTGAGACAACGCTATCACTTCACCTACGGGAAATATTGATCTTATTTGAGCTTGATTAACTTTGTCGTTGTCGACGATGCTAATAATACCGAAACTCTGGCACCGGTCCAGGCGAGGTCTTAATGGTACTTCGATACACGATAATTTTCAAAGGTGACACACTATTATATATTTGATTCGATTTGATTCATTATAAAGATAGAGACTGCACTGCAGTTTACAGTATACGAATAGCTATACCTTTATGTTAATTAGTAACAACCCAATTAGCAACGTTAGAATCTGTGCGTATGTATGTTCGTAGGCACGCACGCAAAACTGCCCCATGGGCCTTCTAAAAACCCGCGTTTACAAAGCTGAAGCCACAAGCACGTTCGGCTACGGCTTTGTTTTCAGGACTTAATACTGAATACTTGTTATTTTTTGCGACTTTACATACTATAACGAAGCGGAAAAACATTCAAATTTATTCCAGAGTTATTCGAGGGCAATATACAAATTTACTCCGCATACCGAACGTCAACCAAAATATGCATTCGATGCATATGAACCGCATGTTGTGTTAGTTGGAAACTCGACGGACTAGGTACTGTCAACGACTGCTTATAAAACCCGATAGGCAGGATACGCACAAAAAGATTCACGATTAGCGGCAGGTAATACAATCGATTAAATATTTAAAACTTGTTTGCATGCAAAGCGGACACTTCAGTTTAATAATGTCTTGATTCTTGTACGAAAACGTTTGCTCGTCAACACTTCTCAGGAATACTGAGTACCTTTTGTTTTATAATTCGCATAATAAAGTCAGTTTATGATTCTAATAAAGTAAGAGCAGAATAACAGACTAGTATTTACAAAACTACTGTTGTCAAATATTATGTACATGTACTACGACATAGTAAAATTGTGGGTCGAAACACCAATAGAAAAGGTAAATAAGAAAATAATGAATAAATATGTAATAAATAACTTTACGTGTACAGATCAAAGCGTGTCTGGTGTCTCGTAGTCGACGGCTGGCCTATATCAATGTCACTTGGAGATTGAGGCAATTTAATTTATTTATTACATGAGGATTTGGATGAGATTAAACTAACATGCATGGTTAATAATGAAATGGAAGCGATAAATGGATCGCGACTGGGGTTGTCTCAAACTGTGAAGAAACGCAAAGTTACAGTTTACAATCTGTACTCCGCTCATGTATTGTGTCACCACAAAGTGAGTAGCTTGTCAAGTGCCACGGTTAAGGGACTTCTGGAAATTCTCCCACCTACTCGAACGTGAAAGGAGGCTGAAAGAAATCTTTTGTACCGCGCCGCACATATTAACCTTGAATGTTCCTTGTTCCCCGGGGTCGTGTTCATTTTCACTTGGCCATTGTTAATGTAATTTTCTCATTTTGCACAGAGATTTCCTTGATAATAAATACTACACGTTGGTAACCAGAATTTAGAAGCATCGCCATTTATTAGACGTAAGCAATGCTAGGTTTTGACATAACTCATAAATCTAGAAAAGATGAATACATTTAGGTCTATCTTATAAATACGAAACATTAATTAGTTCATCTAAAATGCTTTGATCTACTGCTACGTCACAAAACTGAGAGATCTAATAATTATACGAAAACAAGAAATAAACGTACGAATAATACAAGTATTCGGGTTATTATTCTTTAGTTTTGTACCGCGATGTACAATGTATCAAGGCGTTCTACATAATTAAAAAAAGGATATGAAAGAAAATTAACCTCTCGCACAAGTAGAAGAAAAAGAAGCTTAAAATTACTACGACGTTTAAAAATGAGGGGTAAGTCGTGCGGGCGAGTGAGTAGGCGTTACTTGTTAATATAAATTGAATTGGCAGACATGAAATGAGATCAGCTAACTTACGGTTAGTAAATTATAAACTAGTAATTATTTAGACATGTTAATGTGAATGCATCCGCATGCGTAAGTAGTGCTAAGTAATAAACGGTAAATACCAGCAGGGTAGGCGTTCCTGTATCGATGACATTGCCGTTACTCACCTGGAAGAAACAAAACTCACTAAGTGACTTCTAACTTTGATTAGGTCATGTATTCTATGAGGTTACTACCAATTCTTTATGTGATATTGTGATAAATAACCGATGGTTTGAATCGATGACACGATTCTGTTGGTTCTGTTTATCATAACTACTTCAAATAGTTTAATCTTATCAGAGAGCTGACAATAGTGTCTGATCTCAAAGTGAACAACGTTAAACTCTGGCTTCGCGTGGATGTTACGTTACATTAAAATAAATACTAAATAACTATTAGTTTGAGCGAATGCATTAAGTTATGCATAATGTTTTCGCAACGCCAATAAAATTGAGTATAGGTAGCGTGTCAAGTTGAGTAGTGATTAATGATTACTTAGTAAACCTGCCCGGAGGTGGACGCCTGATAGCGGGCTGACTAGTTAAACTTTAATATTGACCACTAGACATAATTAATGAATCCACAATGGTTCGGGAACCGCGATAGGCTCTAAAAAAGTAGCAAAGCTAATAGGCAAAAAATTAAATCTAGTAAGAATAAGAGAACGGATTTGTAAATATATTTACTGTTGAAACTGAGCATAGGCTATAAATGGTGCCTGCCAGGGTTGTAAGATGATTCTAACGGGTTATCGTGGCTCTGAAGCTTGAACGCAAAGGGCAACTGAAGGATCACAGGCGGGTTTGAGCCAGAAAAAAATCTGACATTCTCGCTCTACATAGAGCGTTTGGCTCCCATCATCAAATTACTTCTTCATTTGATGATTTACTCACTGCCATGAAACAGAGGTGTCATTAATGGTTGTTCACATGTGTATGAGCCCTGCGCAAGGCTAACAAATATAAAAATAACTATAACACCAAAGTTTCAGCCATATCCAACATTTTCTCAACGTTACCAGCAAATTACCCGAAACCTTCATGATACTCGTAACATGACGTCAATTACTTGTTATATACAAGTCTTACTTTAGGTAAAGCAAAAATATAAAAGCCAATTAAGTGCAAGGCGTACTTGCGCATTTGTTCTGCGCTATTTATGTAACAAACGTAAAACAAGGTTCGACGAAAAGCTTTTTTATTATGAAAGAAAACAACTCTGAAACGTTATGAAGTAAGGGACAGATTAAGTCCGAAATAAAATTGTTTCAGAGAAAATCGCTTCTGACAGCCAAACAATGGAGTGATGCTTTATGAGTTCCTTTTTACTTAGGTATTTTGAAACGGAATTTTCGGAACAACGCAAAAAAAGGGACCGCAAAAGTTTGTTTGGGAACCACGAATGAGATTTCATTATTAAAGCAAACAATTTGATTTGTTTTTCCTGAGGAGATGCTTTTAAAAACATTGAAGCCGTTGAATTAAGGAATTGTTTTTATAAAGACATTTTAAGTAAAGAGCAAGCGTAGGTAAGCGATGCACTTTCGACGTCAGGTATTGCACTGCGTTATCGAGTCCGATGGTCGAGTCAAGGGGCGTCGCGACGCCGCCGCCGGCCGCGGACCGAGCAACGTTGGCACGATCCCAAATATTTTTCATGCGCCTCACTCTACACCGGGATAAGTTGCCCTATTCACCTGAATCGGAATACGAATACATTTAAATCAAAGAATAATATATAAATGTATCGCCGATATCGTTGCTCAATTGCTTTAACGCATATCGATCCATTTAGAATTGGTTTCACGGCTGATTTTTGCAGATGGCATGTTTGAACCTCCGATATAGGATTATCCTCATTATTACATTTGCTTAGTGATCAATAGGACTCAGTAAATAAAGTGTTACTGTTATGCTGATGATAACAGAAATAGAACGCGATAAAAGAAAATTGTATTCATCGTAATTTGCGTTAGTGTTATTTTTCTTTCTCATCTCCAACGACGAGGACATTGGTATCAAGAATTCAAGATCTAAGAACATAAAGTTCTGCGGGGCTTCTGAACTATGTACATTCATCATTAATGAAGTGGTGGTTAACTGGGGCTAATTGATAACACGTAACATGTACTTATAAATCATCCGGAGTAGAGTATATGGATTAATGTGTATACTCGTACATCTGTTTAGCTGTGAGCGCGTCACGTCTGGCGGCTCCCAGCTACACGTTTGCAAACAATATTGCACAAATCGTGCCAGATCCATTTACTACATATTTTTCATACATTACGACGTGAACTTATTTTCTGAGTTTATACCTAAAATGTAAAACAGAAAATGTTTATTTTGACTTCAGTTGTTTACAGTATCGCTTCTATTTCAGTGGATAGCGAAGCATCAAAAACGTTTGATGATAGTTCACATTTGTATAACGTACATTGTTGAATCAGTAAACGCATTATTTGTGAGTTGAGTGGATAAACGTATGATAGAACCTCTTAGTTCATCATAATTAGGCGTTACAGTAAGAAGTTTCTAGCTTTTCAGTCTGAAAGCCAAACTTAGTTGACCCCGCTAGGGCCAAGGGAAAAGAATATCGTGGTCCTGAAACGCAAAGGTCCCTAAATTAAGGACAGGGATATATTATTTCAGTAAGTCTGCCAAGCCTTCTCGCTCCAACCTAAAGTGGGAGAAGCCATTGGTCCACCTCAAATAGAATTAAAAATTGAAAACGTGGTGTCAATCAAACTTGCGTGAGCACTGTGGTGGTGACTGCAAAGGAATGCAGCATTCTAATCTCCTTTCGAGATAAATCACAGTATAATTATCGCTTTCAAAATAAATATTTTTGAAACCGATTTATAGCTTGCATTATTTTTCGATAATAATATTGATTGATTTATTTATTAAAAGAACTATTAACATTGTATGCGAATTAAAAAAAACTAGGAACAAAAGAGCAATAACTAAAATAGTATCTAATCGATGGGTATTGTTGTTGATTTTTTTAACGTCGATAACATTACATTACCTCGTCAATATATGTCGTTGGATGCTACTTCGCTTCGGTGTTTTAAAACTGAGTTTTGGTATATCCTGCTTTCTAGTTTCGCGTTTATTTATTATTCAACGCGGTTAATATTACAAACGAATAGCCATGGGTACTGGGTAGCAAGCGCTCCCGAGTGGGCGTTCCCACTCTGTGGATGTATGATGGATTGTTGTACATTTTTTACGAAGTTTAATTTTTCATAATCTTGCTGAAGGCACTCATTTCGTTAGGAGAGTAGGTACCTACTTGCGGTTTCTGTAGCAGGGTCAATATGCTAATTGATCACAAATGATAACTAATAACAATTACTAATTAACTTAGCTATAAACTTTATTGACAACAGCATGGATAGACCAATTAAATATGAAATAAGACGTTAAAAGTAAATAAAACAGTAAGTAAATTAATACTCTTTTATGGATCATTTATTGTTTAATTTCTTTGTAGTTAATATCTTAATAAATTGCAGCTATAAAACCTTTGTGAAAACTGGGTGTTGAGAAAGATTTAATAGGTAACTAAAACAATGGAGGGTTATTTTTTACTCAGGATTCTAAGTTCTATCATTGCTTGTAAAAATAATTACAAATAATTTCAATCCATCACCACCAACTGAAATATCGACTCTTGTGTTGTATTGTATTTCAAGTTGATTTTTATGTGACGATTTGTATTTAAAAGGTCACCATAACAAGTCCTATGGATTCCAATGGAACTTGGAATTGAGTTAGTTGCTCCATTTGAAAATTAACTTTAATTATAAATTCAACTAAGTATAGGTAGAGTACAAAACGAAATAATTCAACGTGAGATGAAGAAAACATTAACGTTTCAATAAATTATTATTTTGAGGGTTAACGTCTGCAAATTTAGAAACGCCGTCGTCTAACTCGCACATTTATTATAGAGTAATAACGAGACAATAACGATTGAAAAGAGTATAAAAAGTGAAAGTGTTCCGTCGTCGTTCAGAGAAACAATCGTGTCTATAAGTGTACAATTAACGTTGACCGCGTATGTAATCTTGAGCCGCTTTCCATTAGTCGGTCTATTACACGCACGTCCAATCCAACGTCCAGTGCATCGCTCCGACTGAACGATGCTCAAACAGGGGCGGCCATGATTATAAACGGAATCATATTAATCTGGTACTTGCAACTATTTACTACACTAATACCAGTTTACCTTCAACAGCAGACGCATACCACAGACTGCAACTAACCAAATTATTGCTTAGATACCACTACAACCATAAAGCCGTCGCTTATTGATTTACTCTATGAGATAAACTGCTGATTAAGCGATGCCATTTCGAAAGTGAACATTTAGTAGATGCGAGAAACTTCCAATACTTATTGCTGATAATATTAATAATAAGAAGACGCTAACAACACAAACAACGCCGATAATAAAGTTATTTCAAGGACTTTCACCCTTTGGGCTGATTATTTATTATATTATAGTGTGAAAGGCAAACAAGTTAATAACATCGGTTCTCGTAGAGACAATGACAAAGAAGGATAAATTGTCTCGTGAGCGGTCAACTGTGGAAATGTTAACCCATCATTTTGTGGAAACAAAACGTGAGTATAAAAAAGTGGTTTCGCTGACTCAACAAGGTACGAAGTTGTTCGCATATATATGGGTGGATCAAGGTCCCTGAGTACGGAAACGTTGGTAACGCTTCCTTTCACCCGTGCAGTAGTGGCGGGCACGCGGGGCTGGCGACTGCATCGCGAAGCTCGATGTGCAACCAAGTAAATACTATGCAATACGAACTGTCCAGGTGTACCTCGCCACGTACGCACTCGAGCCGCGCCTCGACACGCTTAATTAACCGCACTGAATTCAATCTTACGTATAGTGCTGTCATTACTCTTTGTCTACTGATTGGATACTGATCTATTTTGGTGCTGAGGCTAAAGAATTTATCTAGTACAACGCCAAATTCACACAAGACAATAGACGTCCCGGTTGTTTATAATATAACTAATAATAGGTAGGTTATAATTTTCAAGAAGAATAAGCGAATCATTTCTAGGATTTTATTATGAGGAAAACCTTAACTTGGATATCTTATTTATAAGTAATACGTTTACTTAGTCTACGTGATTCATTAACTCTTCTAGCCAACGATTACATTTAGATATTGGTACATATTTACATTCAAATGAAATGTCATTAAAAACCTTACGCTCGTTATCAGTTCACAGATAAATGTTTGACCCCATTATCAGTGAATAAACACGCTACGACTTCCAATCAGGGACCGAAGCCGAAGATACTAGCAGGAAGAACTACACAATATTTTCTTATTATTATAATAAGCTAGCTTATGTCTGCGGTTTCGTCCGCGTGAATAGCGTTTATAGGGGATGCGAAGTTGAAGCCACTTGAAGAGGAGTCTACATGTCCTTCCTTGGGCTTACTCCGTACTAAATGTTATCAAAATCGGTTCAGTAGCTTAACCGTGAAAACGAAAAGATAAAATTATATTTATAAAATCCCCTCCCAAACCCTCCTTACCCCTCCCTTACCAATAAACTATTATGACTATGACTATTTATACGTATGGATCATTGTTTTGTCTTAAGTTTTCTGAACAACTTCACACGCAGAGATTTCTTTATAATAAGCATAACCTCTATTCGACGTAATTTTAAATTTATTACTAAATTTAAATAAGAATAAATAGTTTATATAGTATGTTTACCCAACTTAATGAATTATCTATAAGGATTAAAATCTTGTTAGGAAAACAAATCTGCACTGACTTACAGTTGGATTTATATTTAATATGATTTACCTAAGTCTCTTTTTTTGGTTAGTAGTATAAATAATTATATACTTGTCTGTGGTACATTCAAAGCTCATAATTCAACGTCATTATGAAATTGGGCCAAACAGTTCCAGATCAAAACTGAATACGATTTACTTGATACAAGTAAACCCTACTAAATCCTTTTAATGCTAGAGTGTAAAACGAATATATGTAGAATCGTTTTAGATGATATTTACTTCTGTAAGTATGATAATCTTTAGTAGTTTATGGGACACAATGATAAAATAGGGTTTAGTTAAAATAAACAGCAATAAATTATGTTTTGTACTTAAACAGTCGGCCAAATGCTTAAATCATCATTTCACAATGATGCGCAGTAAACACCTCTAACAAAAATAAGAGCACATCAAATATTTTAGGTACTTATGTGTATCTATTCTAAATTGACACTGGGAGCTGTAAATCATGTGTAATAGCACTCAAGTCGTAGACGGTCGTCTGATACGACGATATTTAAACTAGATATCTAGCTGTTGCCCTGTTGGACCATGGCCAATGTATCCAAAAAGAATTTTGATAATAAGTTTGAGATATGTTGATACCAACCTATAGAGTAGAATTATCACATCATGTTCAGGGGCTAAAAGAAATTATAAAAGAATTTATGTCACCTCTTCGTTGGTCTTTTACAAAAATAGTCGGGAGCAAAACCGCAACACGCGCTTGTGTGAGGAATAGAACAAGCGGTTAACGAACCACAAAAAAACATTACACCGACCATACCGCAGTAATGTTTTAAAAGATTGTTCAAACACGACGCTGGAGTCTAATAACATAGTAACTACACAAGTTTCCGTTAACTCCTCCTTACTGCTGATATCTAGTCTCTCTCATAAAATTCTTCAATTTATACGTATATTTCTTCTAACTAAACAAAATTAACTTCAAGTTCGAAGAAATACGATGATTTTGTTTAAAAAATGTAATATCAACTGAAACAAGTGTCATAAACTGTAAGTAGGTTTTGCTGAAATATTAATTCAGAAAATAAAATAATTTAAACGAAAATAAAATAATTTACCTTTCCTTACATAATTTATAATAAAACACGGTTCCCGGTTGCGACCGTCTGTCTGTATATTCGCGGTAAACTCGAAAACTACTGCAATTAATTTTCATGCGATTTCACCAAAAGGCAGAGGAATTCATGAGTAAGTTTCAGGAATATAATACCGTTGTTATACTTTAAAGAAAAAATCAAGAATATCAAAGATTTTTAACACCCAAGAGAAGCTAGAGCGGGTCGCTAGTTATAAATAAGAAAAATATCAGAGGATCATAATCATGATCCTACTATTTTCAATTGGTTATTGATTCCTCATTGAATTCAACGGGGACTCTATAGCCAATTGAAAATAATGTCAGTACAATGTAATCTATTGATTTGCTGGAGAGCAGTAGTGGCCGAAAAGTAACAACCCCGACGAGTTTGTAGGTGGCGGGTTCAAACCCAGCTAGGCGCATTAACTTTGTGTAATTTATTTCATCATCACTGCTTTCAAAACGGTGAAGGAAAACATCGTGAGGAAACCGGCATGTTCTAGAACCAAAAATTCGAAGACATGTGACATTCACGCATTGAGCCCGCATGGTGAATTACGGCCCATTTCCTCTCCTAGAGAAGAACTCTGAGTCCCAGCAGTGGGAAGATTCAAAGACTAAAATTATTTTATTCGTTTGCAATCTATAAGTCCTTATTTTAAATGGAAACTGTTCTGAAGCACCTAATTTGTAACCCTATTTTTAATCACTTTAGAAGATACTATAATAATATCTTGCCATATTTATGTCAGCTCGTGCTGTTGAGTAGCGGGCGTCAACGAGCGCCCGGTAGACAAATGAACGGTCGCTGGAGACGGCTGCCATCAAAACTACAAAGAAAGTAGGTGGCCTGGCATTTTGTACGACGTAACGAATAGCTGATATGTATTTACGACAAATATTTACATCGAACAGTACTGCGTTGCGCTGTGTGTACAGTGCTCTAGTACGTACTACGTAAAGCCGTCAGTCCCAGTGGGCATTCCAAGATCTTTGATAGTCTTTACAGGTAGTCAATTGCTAGAAAGTCTGACCACCAGTCTATTCAAGGAGTATCCTGTTGCCCAGACTGGGTTGTGGAGGTTTGATGGCAGCAGCTCCATATAAAACACAGGTATTCAGCCTCATCCAATTAGCCTGGAAGCCGTCCCCAAATTGAGAAAAGCCTGGAGATAATGGTTTTAGATCGAACAGAAATATACACCACTCAACGTGCACCATATACAAAATCTATAAATAAGTGAACTCCTGAAGGTTTTGTTTTTACATAAGTAGTTAGAAAAGTCAATATTGAATATTTAAATGACATAAGAGTTAGTTTTCAGTATCGATCTATTTTCATTGTCAATTTGCCAAAATTATCAGTGTTACAAAAAACAAAGCGTTACTTAATGACATATTGCGCACAATGATATTTGTCGTTAACGACTGATTGCTACTAAAACTTTATTGTAATCCTTTTCTTTCTCTTCAAAGTTGTAAGGGCATTTGAGTTCAAAGTTGTGTTTTTTCTGTTATTAGCTTCTGCCAGCGGCTTTGCCCGCGTGACAGTGGAACATTATCGCATGGGAACCTACTCCCAGGATAAAAAGTATATCTTATGGCTTATTCCATGGGCACGCCATAATTATGGCGGTAAGTCCCATCTTTGAGAAGTGGCTGGAAAGACCTCACGACGTCCTCACCTTCCTCATGGCGTAGGTTCTCACGGAACATTAACAGTTCGGGAGGATCCTGCAATATATTCGTGCGGAAGAATCGCCCGGGTGTCACAACTGTGTGGACCGCCCAGAGGACACGGTGGAGCACACAGTAGAGGTGTGCCCCACCTGGAAAGATTACCACCATGTCCTCGTGGGGTGATGGCAGCAACGATCTCTCGCACCGGGCCTTGGTACAGGCCATGGTCCGAATCGAGGAGGAGTGGTAGGCGATCACATCCTGCGAAGCAGTAATGCCAGCAAAGGAGGCGGCCGCACGTACACACGAGATGAAACGGCCCTAACGCCGCAGCTACCCGTGTCTCATAATTCATCTCAATTGTTTAGCTGTTGGAGCGTGGAGTAACAAAAATACACACACAGAAATAAATTTTCGCCTTGATGACACTAGTTCAAAACCAACAACTGCTCACATTGAGAATAATCTGATAAGTACATTACCAACGATCGATTAATTTTGGTGTTATTAAGCCAGATATAGATATTAGAAAAATAGATTAGATGCCCATTACTTCTAGCTCTAGAAAATTGGGTCAATTGTTTGAAATATAAACGTACATAATATACTGGTATAATTTGATTTTAATGCCGTAAAATCAAATATTCTTGCTATAAAAATAATGATTCTAAAAATCGTACTAATTTATTTTATTTCCTAAATTTGGTTTTGATATGGATTGGCTATCTTCCTAAATCTCTCGAAAATGATGGTCAAATTTAAAGATCCTGGGAGTTTGCAGGCAGTCTTCATTGCAGCTGAGCATCTGGTAGTGAAATCCATCCCATTATAAAGTGAATGATTACACATAGCCGCAGGTGGCTGCTTTTTCAGCGAGCGTATTACCATAAATAAACCGAGTACGAATGCCGCGTAATATACAAGGTAAGTTTTTGAGATGAATGTATAGCAAACCGAAATCATGAGGAAAAGTTTTCCAGCACTCGAGTTCACGGCACTTTTGAGAATTATTTATTTTCTACATAGTTTTAGGTTTTGTGAAGAAGTTTCCAACACAAAAACTGTTTCAGTAAAATTAAACATTATGTGTCCGGCTTTTGTAAGAATCACTAGGGAAATGATACCGCAACTTCAGATATTAATGCGCAATATAAATTCGTCTTCATTTTACTGCTGACGGGAACCACATTAAAATAGATTCCATTGTAAGTAAATATGGCACCTTTGTTGCTTGCTATAGTTTTATTGATCCTGTTACTTGTGGCAGAGAATCACAAGCATTTTAAGCTCGAAATACACCATTTTTTGCAAATAATCATCAATTTCGATTGGATCGCTTTGAGACCTCTAATTACAAGGGAATCTGAAGTATTATTAATCCACACTCTAAATCACAGGACCGGTCAAACCCGTAAATGAAGCAGGATTTGGTTGATATACAAACTGCTCATATCGAAATATTCTTACGTCTGGCTCACAAAAATTTCATTGGAATATCGTAATTTAATATTATTTCGGTTACGGCAAAAGGGTATCAGGGTGCTCTGAATACAATAAAATGCGTGTAAGTGAAACGGATACAATGCCATCAATTTACCGAAATTAGATCGAGACAAGACGTATGAGGTAATTGATACAAAACGCGATTGAACCATCCGGTTTGGAAGACATTTAACAACTTACTCGTACGTTTAGAGAATTTATACGTCTAATACCGTCCAAAAGTTTGGAAGTACTAAATGTTGTTTTGTTTAAAAACAAATCATTTAGTGCTGTACTAATAGTTATCTTGCTGTGTTTAGTGCTGTAATAATAGTTTTCTTTCTTTCTTTCTCTTTCTTTCTGTACCGCCGACAATATTAATTCACAATAAAATCAAGATGAGTAACACAAAAATAAAAAGATTTTAGGTATGTACCATTCCACATTCAATAAAATAAAAAAAAACTTTAATGTAGTTTTATTGAAATTTTTTGTGGTTTTACCTTTTTCGGACCCTATTTAGCCGCATTTGAGCAATGGCATACGAAGGTGATATGAACATTGTCGGTTCAAAACATTTCGACTACTGCTTTAACCGTAATTTTTCTTTGTAAATGAGAAAATGCAAACAAAGCACATTTGAACAGCGAAACGCTAATAGACTACACGGAGGGTAGGAAGGTTCGCAGAAAGGCTCGGAATTTCTTGTAAAGGTGTCAACTAGACTTGCTAGAAAATTGGGAAATAAGATACAAAAAGGAACTGGTGGATCCAAACCCACAACAAATCAAAACGATAACTTTATATCAGTTGTCTCTCTAAACTGAATCGCCGCTAACTGCACCATAGATAACCACAGCTCCTAATGATACGGCAGCCACACTCATTTCAATAACAACGCAGTCTGCGGAACTAAGAGGATATAATACTGCATAAAACCAAAACTATTTTTCTTTACGAAAAAAAGAATAGAATGAGCTAAGCAAGCCGCATTTTAAAACTGTACAATAGATCAATGTTGATCGTATCAATGTTGCAGATTTTGAGGTCCAACAGACGTGTCTTTGTACGTCCGCTCCGGCCAAACAGAGAGGGCAGAGGGAAACATGTACAATGCCTACTATCAAACATGGTAGCGGTAATGTCGTGGTTTGTGGATGTTTTGGCAACAGAAAATCTTGCGAATAGCCAGAAAATTAAACAAGATAGGCAATTTAAACAATTCTTAAAGATTCGAACATACCAAGTGCTCTGAATATTATTGGTCGGTAGTAGATTACTTATCAACAGAATAATTATCGTTGAAACTACGCCAGAAAATAGATGTAAATATTTAAAAAATCATGCAGTGGCCATCTCAATCACCTGACCTTCCTCTCAATGAACGTGTTTAGGACGAACTCGATGGAAGGGTGAAAAATCGATCTCGAATCCAACAAGCTCAGAGCATTTGTGAAATGGAGAGGGAATAGAACAAGTTGGATGAAATTTATGGAATACCAAGAACATGTGAGGAGATAATAAAAGAAAATGGTAGCAATGCAACTAAAATGTAATTGAAATAAGTAACATTTTGATGTTATTTGTTCCGATTGATCAATACGAAAAAAGACAGGTTTGTTTTATTTTACTTTATTTTACCGGAATGCTTTTAACGATGTGGACTATAGTGTATTAATTAACCAATTTTAAATATTATGGTTTTTAAGTGCCTCTTTAGCATTTATTATACATGTAATAATCATTCTGATATTAGTTGTTATCGTGAAATAAGCACGCTTTGGGCAGAGTTACGATGTAATGTAACGTTTCTTTCAAAAAATAAATAAAAGTAAGTAACCCTGTGTGCAGATATTGATCCCTTCCAATGTGTCATTGTCTCGTTTGGCGGTGAGCTTTGTGTTCGAGCAATATTACTCCCAAAATCTCACAGAAGCCTAAGGTTTTTTTATTTCACATAATTTATAATGGGGGAGAGACGCCATGGTTTGATAAACGCGTACTGCAGACTCAGATGTAGTTTTTTAAAAAATAGTCAAACTGGCGAGGGTTACAAAACTTGGTAATGTTTATATTGTGAGAATGATGTATTTGTTCAGCAAACAAAAGTGAGGCCATGTAAAAGAAAGCTACCACCAGTAAACAAATGACGGATCTCGTATGGCTCAACGCTGATAAGAGAAAGTGTTTATGAAAACCAGGACAGTTAACGATATATTGCAAGGAAGATTAAAAAAAAAATTTCATCGTTTAAGTATTTCAGTAGTAGTTAATTGGCAGTTTCAAAGACTCGGAAGGCGTCCAACGGAAATATCGATAGTCAATATTCTGTAACAATATTTTCTGTTAAATGTCGGTGCCTGCCAGCTTTCAGCTTGCTTGCAATTTCTGCTGCAATAAAGGTCAACCACAAAATCTCCGACCTATAAATCTAGCAGCGCCTATGAGCCAGTCATTAAAAGCAAACATTGTTTAGTATTTACACGACTTCGGAAAGTTGTACGGCGGCTTTATTTACACACGAACCAATGCGTGAACAATTTACAAATTCAACAATACGTAATGCGTTCATTTCATGTGTACCGAGTTATGTACTGGGAGAAAAGCCGTACCTACACATTTTCTTGACGCGTAAAGATTTAAATAGCAGAAACCAAGCCGTCATCCGAGGCAAGATGTGGGACGGAAACCTATTTGCCATATCGTGGCGCACTAAGTGCTTACTCTCACGGTAGGGCGAGAAAATGTAAATCCCGTTCACTTTAACTTCTAATAACTTTAATGTTAGAGTTACCGAATAAATTACAAGTTAAATACCTGTAGGCGTTTTATGTTCATGTGGTTATTTGCAATTATCATTTACATAAACGTTTGACTTATATATTATAAGTATTTTAAATTCTTTTCATCTAAGCAAAAATGGGTACTTATGATAAAGAAAACCTGCCATAATATTCAGGTAACAATCATTCTAACATTCATTAAGAGCGGTTGGGCAACATTTCACTGAAAGAAACCAGTAACTCATAAAGATACAATAAGTAATAGAAAAGTTTATCTCGAAAAGGGATAGCTAAGTAAATTTCCGTCATCTCGATGGAGTTCCAAACGAGCGAAATAAGTAAGTCATTAACGGAACCAACGAGGGCGACTGGCCGACTGTGTTTCGAACATTTAAATTAATTTGTAACTTTCAGGGATTCCGAACAGCAACAGATCTGCCATTAGAACCGGCTGCACGGTAACGAAATTAGTAAAACCTGAAAAGCTTTTTCCCAGACCTCCACAAAAACTGGTCCTCGTTACACTGCTTTTTTCACAATGTAGTGCGTTTAACATTTTTTTACATAACGACAGGACATTTTAATTATGTACTTCATATTAGGTGCTTTAAAGATTTCAGTCGATGCCACCCTTTAAAAATACTACTGGCAAATATTGTATGCTTGTTTCCTCTCAAGCGAGTCGAAAAACCGCCGTTCCAAGTTTTTCTATTCTGTGGTCGCAAAATTTTCGCACGCTTTGTCGCATGTCCCATGTTTTATTGTTATATTCAGAACTGCCTACTTCTGAAACTTTGCGCTTTTTAATCTAGCTGATAAAAAAGTTGATGTTTGTGTAATAATAATCATCTTTATTTCAATCTTCACAAAGGTACAGTACAAAAAGTTTCATATAAAATATACAATGATGCAAAAAACTTTGTGAGAGTCTGGAGTCTATACTAGGATACCCTGTGTGACGGATCACCCATTTATCAAGTGAAGTTTTCGATTTTAAACTTACAATAGTGGTACATAGGCGGACTTAATGCAATAATGCATTCTCTGCCAGTCAACCTTTGGGATTAGATTTTAATTTAGGTAGTGTTATTTCACACTAATCAACACGATACTAAACAGTTTAGTGTCAGTCTCATGGTTTCCTCCCGCCGCGATTTTAACGAGCAGGTTAGTAATCAAATAATAGTGCAGATTGGTGAGCTACTTCCAATATCCTCTCACTCACTATATAGCATCACTTCACCAATGCTTCAGAGCAAGTTGTTTATAGCTTTGCTGTTTCTAGTAGAAAAAATATAAGTTCGCGGATGCTGTTAGCTGGACCCTTTTATTGCACCCGATTTCTTTGCTATTTTGTTTTTGTACACGTGTAGTTATTGTCCCCCAGGTTCTTCATCGATACAATAGTTAAAGAGCGGTTCAAAATAATAATAATAAGCCAGTATAAAAGAGGGCAGCTGCGATTTGGAACGAGGCTTAGCTCGCTGCTACCTGCGTGTTCGATGTTCCAATGTTTACTGGCAGGTAGTCGACCCAAAGTCGTGAAGTTAATACATCCATGAACAGGGAGATGTGAACAAAAGGCCGGTATGCGAATAATTTGTCCTTATTACCATCACTGGTGGAGTTTCGCGTTCACCTTGAGCCATGAACGGGTTCCTGTAATCTCCCCTTCCGTCGCTGCCAATGGCGGCTTGCTCCAAATATTCAAAATGAGGGGAGCAAGCAAGACGATTCTTTTTATAAAATTTTCATTTTATAAACGTCTGACATCGTATTTCAGACAATACCCGCCTTTTGTTAGGTAGGTAGGTACTATGTTTGTCTATGTTGTACATCAATCGTACAAAGACAATTTATGAAAGGTTTTTCTTATGTCTGGCGATGGGGGACATCAGGCATGTTTCTCGTAATAGATAGGTACACTAAATTACAATCACCAACAAAATAGGTAGGTACCTTAGTAGGATTAATGTACATACTTACATTTCAATTTTCCTAAATCATACAATATTTTATTAAGCTCTAATATTAAATTTAGTTGCTAGGTTTACCGTTGGTGTACCTACCTACCTATGTAAATCTCATCACTGTTTGAGTACCTACCTGTCACTGACAGATATACCTACCGATTGAATATTCCCAGTAAAAATTGTCGCATTTAGAAAAAATGATAGGTACCTAGCTGACGACTTCAAAACGTCTTTAAAGTGGGTTAGGATTATTAATAAAATTTGTTTCACAACAGTCAATTCGGTGGCGCCGAGTCGTCAAGAGCACCGATTGCGATCCAAACATAGACGTATGTATGTAGGTACCTACTCGTCGGTACCTAAATGTGAATCTCATTAATTTGCACCACATTATATTCACCTTACTTATTTAAATCTGCGATTGAGAACTGTTGAACTATTTGTAGAATATCTAGGTAATTTAGTCTGAATCTAAAGCAACCGAATAAAAACACCACTTTTTAAACAGCATTTACGTGTAATGTGATATAGAACACACGCATAAACATTAGCAATGAGGTGTTAAATTTCAGACTTAGTTATCTCTAACCAGTTAGTGAAGCTAAAAGAACCTATGAGCGTTCCATTTGAAATCAACAAACATTTCATCATACAAAGAACGCGGCCAAAAGCCTAGCACTCAAGTTTTCTATAAAGTAAAGGTTTGAGTTGAAGGATGTTTTTATGAATATGCTCAATTCCAAAAATATTCAACGTATTGAAGTGCGATTTATTAGCAGATGTATCTCATTGTTATGATATTTTAACACTTGTTAAACAATTTTTGACAATACGTAAATTAATCCTTGAATGAGTGGGTATTTTTTAAGATAATTAGGTATGCGGGTAGCTTTATTGATCTTACAGGATACAATGACACGATATTTTTTTTGTACGTAAAAAAAACAAATGAGTACAAAAATACGTAAGTAAACAAAATGATGTGCAAAATGAGTACGATTATTGACTATGATAGGTTAAAACGTAGTGTACGAGTAAATGAAAACGTCTCTTTTTATCTTACGTCATTTTAGTGTAGCAGAAAAAGACAACTAACATAGAAATTCAATGAATTCATTCAACTTCAGTATCATAACAATGGACGAAAAAAAACATTCAATGATCCGTACCTATTTCGATAGGAAATTGTTTGTTATTCTAATAAAGTATTAACAATAAATGTAGGTATTGAAAATCTAAAATGGTTATCACATGCTAAATGAGTCCAGAGACTTGAACAGGGTTCTAAAATGAATTAAAATTAACACATGACAATAACACTGACAATTAACAGCTATGATCTTCTTGTCAGTGAAACCACAAAGTAGGTATGTAACGCCATGCGCCATAAGTGCCATAACATTGTGCTCCGCTTAGTCTCACACCAGGGTTATCTTTATAACGTCCCAGGCTCGAAAAACAAATTATTATCTACGTTCCTGTATAAATGTTATTTATCGTTAAAGATATTGAAATGTATACTCACAGGATAGTACATCCCCTGCGGCGGCAAAAAAAAGGCCCCTGATCCCCACAGCTTGCCGTTTGTATTTACTTTGTGTTGCACAAAAATACACTCCACGTACGCCCTTTGGCTGGGCGTAACTTCCACAACACTAACTTATAAATTCGAGGTAATCATGAGTATTTAATGGTATTACAATGAATAGTACTAAAATAATCAGGGTTGTTTAACTTTGAGGTTATGTGAGTATAGCGCGGAGGAACGCGCTCTAGCACTGAAAGCGGTTAATGTCGATGTGCAACAACGGACGGCTACGAGCACGCGTGGCCACTCAGCGAGTCGCCTCGCCCGTGCGAATCACTGTGAGAGAGACAAGGATAGAGGATCGAGTCGATTCGATTCGTCATTCGAAGCGCGACAAGTAATATTGCTGTTTCTTTTACACAAAATTACGGATGGTTTTAACTTTTCGGTCATTGGCAGAACTGTCAATAACAATAATTTAGTGGATAACAATTAAATGATTTAATAGAAAAAATATTACAAGCCGTTGATTTTTTTATTTAACTCTACTCTCTACGTATTGTTTACAAAGAAAATTCTGAAAATAAATATTGCTCGTGTTCAATATCAAGGTCAAAGCCAAATTCCAAGTGAGAAATAAATTAGAAATACAAGTGACTTTTCTATAAATTTATCAAATAATATATTTTTTTTTCATTTATAACATTGCTTTATTCATGATGATTTGCCTGCTAAGCCAAATTGAATGGAGTGAGAGAGAAACTGCACGGTAGCGGGCCCTCCCTTTGTTGTCCCTGTCGCAGTGCCGAGAACTGTTCGGATCAATGAATCGTTCCCGGGCCCCCCGCCCGGACCCGGCGTCATCCCAACCTCTATGCTCCGCGCTCCCTCTCGCGTCAGTCGCGTCTTCTCATCTCATTTCCCATTACTTTACCTACATACTCTCGTCCCACGTTCACCCGTGGTTTAGAGTTTTGATACAAAAGATATTATTGTATTTTTTGCTATAAACGGGATTTACGATAAGAAGGTAGGTTCTACCTACTTATAGTAAACTGTTTGGAAGCTGCAGGTCAGCATCTTACTATGTAGGTAGTCGCCTAGTTATAATTTTGTTACAGCTAGATATTACTAAAGACATTCAGTAATTCTACTTGCAAAGGAAGTTTATGAGATTTAACAACATGTAATGATGGGTAGATGTAAATGGTTGACGTCACAGCTGCACGCTCCGCTACTTACTCAACACCAATGAAGTTACCTTGTCTGTTTGTCAGTCTACCTCGATCTCAAAAACTGCTGAACTTTTTCCACCAGATTTGTGAAAGAAACGCAAATTTAACGGTATTTGGTGATATATCCAATTACACAGGGACTTCCAACACTCGCATATTGAAACGGCTCACTCATGTCAAAGGAAGTTGCTCGTTAAATAATTAAAAATGACCATCAGCTTGTGGTGATGTGGTCCATCTAAAACAATATAAATTAACGTTATGTAACAATTACCTAATTAAAGACTGACGAAGTTTAAAAAGCAACAACTACCTATATCACAAAATTTGAGATTTTTCACTCTGCAACTTTAAAAACCGACATTTGTTTCATATTTAATTTCAATTCAAATTCATACGTCTCAGTTATGACTTGCTTTACATTTCGCAACATACAAGTACAGAATTCATGACGGTTTAAACAGCGGAAACGTAGAGTAAGTTGCACTCATCTGTCTGGGTTACAAATGGCCGTTTTTTACCCCGCAGCTGTGTGGACCCATGACACGAGTAGGTATATGTGTGAGAACTAAAGCGGATATACATGTACCTTTATACATATATATGTATTTGTTTTTCATTGTAACTTATGGGTATAAAACTTTCAATGTGTGTAGCTTCATGATTATGTCAAAACACTTTTACGCATTTATGTACAAATGTAGGATACACTTAAGAACTGGGTTTGCAAAATTATTATATAAATAATAATTAAATAAATTGTTTTAATCCTCGTTACCTATCGGGGGACATCTGTTTCTACTTGTTAATATTTTATAAATACTTAGGGATTAAATCCGATCGTTGTCAATATTAAATATTATCGAAGGCAATTAAAAGAAAGGGCTTTTCAAAACCGCGAAACGATTTTCTAAATTGGTTTTAAAGAAACAATGGACATTATTTAAGTATCAAGTTTTGCTTGAAAATGACAAAGACGTGATTCAGTACTGCTTAAATTAATCAATAACTTGTCTAAAACGAGTTTTAAAATACCTAGCCAACGCTTAAAAGTGGGAAAGTTTAAACGGACAACGCCATCTGTTGACGTAGTGTGGTATACAAATGACTAGGTTACGGGGCTGGCCGGCTGACGGTGGCTTGTTGGCGAGTCTATGGAATGTACTTTATCGTTATGTTCCCCCCAATCGGCAGTTGAGGAAACTTTGCACTAGATGTCGGTCGGAAGCTGAATATAAGATGGAAAACGGGTAAAGTACCAACTTCTGTTTATTGTTGTTTCAGCGAACAGAACCCAGTATAGATTTACACGTAAAGTAACTACAAAAGTAAATGTCAGCAGTGTTAATTAAGAGAATACAAAAACACTGTGATAGGCAAGACTTAGGTAACAACTCGCCTGCTTTCCCTGAAGGGTTAAACAGGGATGTACCTGGTAGGTAAAAGTTAAATAGGTAGGTACAGACAGATATGTAAATCAATTGGGTACCCCTATTACATTAAAATAAATACGTACCTAACTAGTTGATGATGCTGCTCGTACATGTAAAGTAGGTTGTTCCGAGGTGGTCTTTTAAGAGGTCACGGGACCTCTACCTTGAGCTTGGAGAACACTGGGGTGGATCTAGTGACGTATATATCCCACCCACAGTCCCCTGGTTCTTTTCCCAAGACTCCAGGCGACTTTTAAAAGTTTCCACCCGATAACAAAAAAATATAATAACTAAAATAGATGTTTACTTAAACAGGCTTAGCTCTCTAAAAATCACCCAAACAAAGAGATGAAAACAAGAAGACGGCAATTAAAACAACATTTAAGGATGAGCTCTAACTTCAACTAATAATGTTCTACTACCCTCTCTTGTTTCAAAAGGTCTGCAGCGTGTCACATTACCAAAAGCTCAAGAAAAGTCGGAAAAGCTAAAAGCGCGCTTCAGGGATTTTGGTGTAACTTGGCCTTTTTTTAATTACTTAATTGTTTCTGGGTATTTTTAGATTTACTAACAGATAAAATAGGTATGGTAAGTAAGTAACTATGTACATAATAATCTTGTTTTTTGAACATTTTCTTTTTTATGCACCTACCCTGTGGTCTTTTCACCACCCTAAGTTGACTGGTAGAGAATGCTCAAGGCATTAAACCCGTCTTTATACTTTGTGTTGCATGAAGATTAAACAAAATAAATAAATACTTTTCGCCATTGTTGCTATCGCAAGTCGAACTAGCTGACCTCAAACGAGAAGGGGTTGGCTCAATAAAAGAGAAGAGTAGTAGAGCTGTAGATTATGAGATAAATTTTAGAATTCAGTATTACGGGTTTATTTGTTTATTGCATTCATGTCGTATATAAGGTCTTGTTACCTATACAAGTTTCGTACATGAATCCTGCTAGCAGTATATTTGCATGATCACTAAAAGCTTAATTTTATTTTCGTAGGAAGGTAGGTACCGACCTTGGTTGAAAAATTAAAGGGAGTTTTTCTTACTTAAAACAAACTTGATGTTAAATTAAAATAATATACCATAGTAATATTATGAAATCGACTTCAGGAACTCTTTTAATTTCTTTCCTACAGTAGGAATAAGATCTTCGAAGCTTAGTTCGTAGATAATTTTCCTAGTAACTTACCTACCTAATGTTTAAATCTATGTCAATCATTGAGGTAATAATGACACAATACTTAGAGATAGTAATTAAAATAGTAGGTAGGCAGAGGTAGGTAGATATAACCGTTGATTTAACCTTTCAATTGTGATAATTGCAGACACAATTGAAAGACAATAGGTGCGCGAACGCCGGCGTTCGCTTGGGGTTTAATGAATTAATTTACTGGAAATGGTCGTCGGATATTCTCTCTCATAAAAAGCACATAATCAATCAATGTTAGTTGGTACCTATGTACGTAAGATAAATCTTGTAATTAATACGTACCCAGATACATTTATCAATGTACTCCCAGTCTTGGTACCACTCCAGTAATAACAGACACTTTGTATTCATTGTGTTCATAAAAGTACCCATTTCAGTTAGTATTTGCTTTTAATTAAATAAAATATTTAATTAACATAATTTTACGACAAGAAGTTAAAGATAATTCGATTTTTAAATGTCAAGTTATCAGGTATCATGAATTCCAAATTTAAAATAAATTGTTTGTAAAATGTTCTAGGTAGAACTTAGCAGGTAGAAGTACCAATAATTATCATAACTTAGATGCAGGTCCCTAGGTAAAGTTATAGTAATAAAACACATTATTGTACGAATTATTTCTAAATATATTATGTATGTAGGCACAGCCATGATTAAACATTCCCAATTTGGCGATAACTTTTATTGAGTTGGTATATTTTCTTCAGTTAGGCAGAAATCAAATTATTTCAGGGAAATTCCGCTTGTCAACTTCGTTATGACGTGAATAAGTTGGGATAAACTTTCTTGTGACGTGAAGCTTGGCAGGGGATTTTAATGCAGGACAGATCATTTATTCTGTTAGCTGTTACCCACGAACGTTTTCGTTCAGTTCAGTCGCCAGTCGGGAGCGGCGTGTGTTGTGATAAATATTACACGGCTCCATTACCGTGACCGTAGTTTTCTTTTATCTTATGCTCTTAGTTTCTTATGAAGGCCAAGTTTTCCGCTTTCACAATCCTCTACGAAACTGCTGCGGCAAAGAAATTAAACCAAAGAGATATACTTATCTTCACTTAAATTAAAAACTTTAGAACGTTAGGACGGCGACTTCATACTCCAGTAGGTATAACTCTTGATAAATGTAAGTAGCGTTTATTGTTCCTCCAATTATCTGAGCACTCAACAGTTACTCGTATTTCAGGAAAAGCGAGAAAATGTTGGAGCAATAAATAGGTCATTATGAGGATCGCCTCCCTCGGACTGAAAATTTATTTGTGATAGGTTAAAATATACCGCGACTATATTCGGGCTTATACCAAATTCTAAACTATCTCGTAAGTCGATTTTATAAATAAAAGCAACTAGCTTTTGTCCGCAGCTTCGCCCGCGTGGCATCAGGTACTTAAGGAATCGGGATAAAAAGTAGCCTATGTTCTTTTCCATGTCAAAGGCTATGTGCATGCTAAATTTCTTCCAAATCCGTTCAGCCGTTTTTGCGTGATTAAGTAACAAACATCCAAACATCCACATTTTCACATTTATATTATTAGTTATGATCTAAAAATGTTAACGCGGACGGATTATAAATTACCTATTATTATTTAATAAACACCAAATTAAAGCAAGTTTACTAACACTCGTTTTCGGGAGACTGACTTTTCTGTAGCGTTTGGATGGCGAGGAAAAATAAGGCAATTTATAAACGCGTTACTTCCTCTCACCGTTACAGAGGTTGTCACAATACGGCTACCTTTACGGTGATCCAATCAAAATATGAAACGAAGGGAAAACATTCCACACAAACAAACAAACATTGAATATCATGTTACTATTTCTATTATACTCAAAGCTGCCACTTAACATAGGTCTCCAAGGATCATTGTAGAACCTGGAGTACTTTGGACGTCTTGGTATTGCAAAGGGCTTGGGTTTTATGCGGATATAAAGCTACAGTGGATTTAAGATGCCGATTTTTTACTCTACTTTGAGATAAATTTTATTAGACGAATAATTGAGTAGGTATTGGAAATCTATAAAGTTTTCATCCAACTAACGTTGGTGTTTTAGATTTCCGGCACGCTCCGGGCAGTCAGTCAGCTCCGCTACCAATTTTGCTGTCTAATCTCCTCACTACAGCGTGCAGCATGCACGAGTTAATTCTCAGTTACCTAGTTTGTACTGAGTCTGGTAGGTACAATGGATACTTCGATCAATTAGCCAAAAGTTAGTCTTGCATTGTATACTGGATTGGATAGGTACTTAATTAGGTGGAAATTCGTCTCTAGGGCTGAGGAGAATTTTTGAAGGATTTACCGAGACTCTGAAACGCAAGCAACTGAAGAATACAAGATTTTAGTCACTAAAAGTCTGACATGCCCTCTAACTCCACCCTAGAGCAGTAGAAGTCATTTGATGACATCTATTGTAACATAAAACGGGGTGAATAGAGACTTAGGGGTGAGTAGAGACAAAACTTTGGTTTAGTTTTTCACTTTGATACTATAATATCGGCCTCTAACAAAACTTGGTTTGGTTTTTCACTTTGATACTATAATATCGGCCTCTAACAAAGCATCGATTTTTTAGAAAAACAATTAATTAAAACATTGAAATAGATGCTGCAAAAAATATTCAAATATCGAGGAAATACCCTTTAAAGTTTTGTGTTTATTTACCCCTAAGTCTCTATTTACCCCATTTTACTGTACTGTCTATTTAGGCGGAATAAATATGTTTTCTTTCTATTCTTTTTCTTCCCATCTCAAAGGTTGAAATTCGACTGAATAAGTTAGGCCGAAATGAAATAATTGGTATTGGACACAGATCAAAGAGCCCACATTAAAATATCGTACACCCACGCGTATCGCCTGTTACGTGCATGTAAAAAAGAACCGGAGGATATCCTAACTCTGTGGTGGTCTCTTGGGCGGAGCGGGAGATAATGTCGCACTTTTAATAACTGAAAACTCACTCCTGTTCCTTCGTTGCCTTTCGTACCGGGGCTAAGCTATCTTTCCCTTTTAACTCTGGCCCTAGTAGGCTTCGACCCAGCTGGGCCCCTGTATTTTATTCTGATGTAAAGCCTGGCATCGTTTGAACAATGTTATTTAGGTTTTTATACTGCTCGGACTGGCAAATCAACTTAAATCGTGGATAGCAATTTCTACTACTTAAACCTAGGTCTAGGACAAAGCAAACCAAAATAAACAAATGTTATACTTACTGCTAACAGCAGCTTTGCATGCGTGACAGTAAACAATTATACCAAGGGAACGTATTCTATATCCTTTGAGGGACATAGAATGCGTTTCCTTGTTTATCTGTAAACTAAATTTCATCCAAATCTTTTCTGTCTGATGAAAAGAGAAGAAAGAAAGAAAGAAAAAGTATTTATTTACGTCAAACATGGCGCATACCTTGAAATAAAATAAATAACAATATCGACTAAAGTAGCACGTAAGTAAGATATGCGTCACATCCGCGCAAAACGGCCAGCGCTCAGCAAAATGCTAGGGCTCATGTAAAACAGAGCCACAGTGCTGATTTTCAGCACCAGCCGTCATCGACGGTGAGACGCTGATCGGTCAAAAGTAAAAACATAAAATAACAATAAACAGAACAATAACCGTAATTATACGTTAAACAAAACAACAGAGAAAAAAACTGAGCGCTATGCCAGGAGGTGTACAAATATGGTGTGCATCTAGCTCAAGGCTTACAAATTTAATTAAAAAAAAAAATAATAATAAGAAGTAACAAACATAGACCAAATGCACATAGATACATTCACAGAATACCTTCGTCCTAAGGTGTTACTTGGTTATAATTAGACAGATAATTAGATCAACATGAAATAACCGAGTGATCTTAGATATATTATCTTACTAGGCATATTTCCTAATTATGTTTGACAATATTCTTCTTGATTTATGAGTGTTGTTTCACAAAGAGTTTCGTGGGACTTTACTATCCACCAAGAGATCTATTTAGCGAAGGAAATTAAAGAAGTTTCGTTTCCGATAAGTGCCAGCCCGTCGATTCAGAAGTTTGTTTATCTTTTAATCAAGGCAAATTAAATTACGTACACATAAGGAAAGTTGGAGAGTGAATTGGGTGAGTGTAGAGTCGGTCCACTTAACTAAACTACCAACATACATAATTGAGCTAGTGTGCTAGCTGAAAACTTGTAGAAATGAAGACGCTCTAGTACTTAAAAGCTATTTCGTCTTTCTCTATTGAAAGTTGATAGGGTACGACGAACTGAGAGTTTTATATTGGTGATTTTAATGACTCTTAATCCGTATACGTGTTACGTCCAGCAATCCTAATTTAAACAGTGTCCATTTTTTTTTAGGTTGTATTCATCCAATAATGTCAGACTTTTACAGGCAACGATAGTGTTGGTACCGGGGCCGATTCTTACTTTCAGAAACAAATCCTTGGCTCCAGTTGGTTTCAACCCTGCTGGGTACCTACGGTTTGCTGACGATAACTGTGACTTTCCCTAAGGCGTGCGTGGAACAAAACGCGCCGTCGATGTTTTAGGCTCGGTCCGGGCGGTTGGACGGCGTGCTACCCATTGCTCGCCGTCCGCAAGCCCGCAACAACAAACACGACAAACAAAAATAAACGTTTTTTTTTCTTTATTTCAACATAATTGGCCTGGTGTGCTAGCTAAAAACTTGAAGAAATGAAGACCTACGCTCCTTAATTCTTAAAAGCTAATTCGTTTTACTCTATTGAATGGCTTTTTCATGAAATAGCTAAGTATTCAATAGGGTAACTTCTCTTTGCCTGTATTTTTCTTAGGTACTCTATGTTCCAACAGCTGAACGAGTTGTTTGAAGTTTGAGACACTGGTAGACAATGTACTGGAACAGGAGATTTTGTTTAGGTGGGAAATCATCTACTGACTTTTCCCACCCTTGGGCGGCGCAAGAGACTGAACTTTTTTTTTATGATGGGATAATCAACCAATGACAACCCCCGCCCTTGGGCGGAGCGGGAGATAGTGTCAGACTCTTACTGACTAAAAGCCCACCCCGTTCCTTCTAGCCTTTATACCGGGGCTCGAGTTTCCTTTCGGATAACCCTGGCCCCAGTACGAAGCCTACTGGGGCCAGGGTTGGTCCGGACATTTACCGGACGGCCGGACAGCGAGCTGCCCATTGCTCACTGTCCGCAAGCCTGCGCCTGCGGTGGCCGGAAATCGGGATCGGAATCCCGGCGGCGGCGAGAGCGCCGTTGCCTGATGCGGTCGGCCTCCTCCTTTGCGAGCATTACTGCTGCGCAGAAGTCGGCGACCGCCTGCCACTCCTCGCTCCGGACCAGGGCCTGAACCAAGGCCCGGCGCGAGAGGTCTCCGCCGCAGATCGCCCCAACGAGCATTCCGGGCATTCCGCACAATTTCGACACCGGGCGTCACTTCCGCTTTAATCCGGAACAGGTACCTCCCGAGACTTTTACTGACTAAAAACCTATTCCTGTTTCTTCTTTGCTTTTCATACTAAGGCCGGGTTTTCCTTTCAGAAGCCAGCCCATGGCCATTGCTCCTAGACAGACGCACCGTCGACGACTTGGGCTCGGTCCGGACGGTTACCGGACGGTTGGACGGCGAGATACCCATTGCTCGCCGTCCGCAAGCCCGCAACATAATTAGCCTAGTGTGCTATGAAAACATGAAGAAATGAAGAAGCTAGTACTTTATTTTTAAAACTTATTGTCTTACTCTATTGATTGGCTTTTACATGAAATAGCATTCATTAGGGTAAGACGAATGAAGATCCTCCATTGACATCTCCTGCTCTTGGACGGAGCGGGAGGGCGTATCAGACTTTTACTGACTAAAAACCCACTCCTGTTCCTTCTTTGCCTTTCATACCAGTGTCGGGTTTTCCTTTCAGAAGCGAATCCATGACCTCAGTAGGCTTCGACCCTGCACTGGGCCCGTACGGTTTGCATTATTAATACAACTTAATAACGTTATTTCCGCAAATAAATGCATGTTACGTCCAGCAATCATATATTAATCAGTGCACACTTGTAATTATTGACAAATTAACTCAAGAATGTACCTACCCCAAAAAAGTATTAGTGAATAAGTAATAAAATATAAACACAACAAAAATATAAACACACATCTCGGCATTGACCTGAAAAACGCAAAAAACTTAAGAAAATTGGAATTTAGCGGGCTACCTTGGCGCCCACGGATTTTACCGTAGCGTACTCGTGAAAATATATAAATATGTAGGTACACATAATAATAATATTATACATATCTACTCGTATAAAATAAATTACACTTCTTCGATTCTACATCTCTATATGGGTTCCGTACCTCAAAAGGAAAAAGAAGAAACCCTTATAAGATCACTTTGTTGTCCATCTGCTTGTCAAGACCCTTTATCTCGGGAACTCTTGGAGGTATAGAGTTGAAATTAAAACTCTGGCCTGCGGTCGCTTAAAGCTATAAAAAAATCTTTCTAAATTGACGAAATAAAAACATACCGCAAAAAAAAAAAAAAAACTCTGGCCTGCGGTCACTTAAAGCTATAAAAAAATCAAACTTCTAAATTGACGAAATAAAAACATATCGCCGCTTATATCACAAAAAACCTTTATTTCTAAACTCTCAAGGGAATCAAAATTCATAAGATACTTCCGTTCATCCAGAATCTTGAATTTTGCCATAGAACAAGGCCCTATACAGCACAGGTAAAACAATATATCTGACAACAGTTGTTGTTACGTCACAAAAAAAAACTTTTGGTGATTCGAAAAAATCTTCGAAACCTCATTCGGGTATTGAACCATTTATATAGGTAAGTTTGTACGGAACTTTTGTGAGAGAGACCGGCTCGCACTTGCACAGTTTTTTTTTCCCAACTCTCCTTTCACATAATGTAGTAATGCTGAAAAAGATTTCTCTAGAAATACGCATTACCTTTGTACCTGCTTTTCTGTATCCTTCATTTTTATTATAGATAATGTATAAGGTCAAATCTACATGAATTGTTAGATAAATAAATAACTTAATATCTAATCTAAGCCAGCCTATATTTAGTTGACAATAACTTTTAAAGATATTATTATTTACCTAAATAAGAAGTTATTTGACCTTAAGCAGCTCAGTTACGAGTCAGCAGTGCTACCACGAGTTCTTAATGCGATCCATTTTACGCACTAAACTGAACTGTTAAAAGGATGGAGCTATATTATATACACCAATATTTTTTAATTAGTACAAAAAAATCTGTTCTCTTATTGATCTTACTGTGTAGTCAAAAGTATAAAAAACGAAATCCCAAAAATGTCCACGAAATTTTATTTTCATTGGTAAATTCATAATTGAATCAATCACTCATAATAACAATTGCTCCTAGAAAATAGTACGCTCAGTATTTTTCCGTTGTTTTTCATTTATAAATGGGTATTGGTATACTATACTATAGTTATTTCCGTAAATTGAGTGACATTTTGGGATAAAAATAAACACTATTAACTTTGTTGTTTGTGAATATTATTTATTGAGACTTTATTTAAATAACAAGACTTTTTCTAATAAGCTTTTAAGTATTTGTACTAATTAAAAATTAGTAGTAGTATACAAGGGTGTATATGTATGGCTCCATCACTTTCGCACAACTGACATTCACGTCGCTGGTAAGTAAAGCCAGTAGTCAGGGGCTTTTAGTCAGTAAAAGTCTGATTCACCCTCTCGCCCCACGCAAAAGCGGGAGATGTCATTAGATCATTTCCCATCTAAAAAAAAAGTCCCTGACAGTGACTATTGGTATAATTCTCTTTGGTCCCTGATCAGCAGTGAGTAGGTACTCTCAGAACGATCAGATAAATAAATGGACTGCCGTTAAAACTAAGTTTAAAACTTGAGGCAGCTAGAAACTAATGTTCAACATTAGAGATCGTTGCCGTTGGCTATACGTTTCTTTTCCCTCTGTGTTTGCTTGTACTTTTGTACCTACGTGACTGAATCCTCGAGAACACGCAACTATTTTTTTTGATCCGGAAGTCATTAAATAACTTCAACCGCTCTGGTAGGAGCGAGAGCGTGTCAGGATTTTACTGACAAAAAACCACTTCAGTTAACTTCTGAGTATAGAACTCGAACAATCACACATCCTTGCGTCTTCCGGGCCATAGGCCTAGCTCCCATAAGGTGGACCGATGACCTGGTCAGGTTCGCGGGATGGATGCGTGACGCACAGGATCGGTCTATGTCCAAAAATGGACGTCTTTCGGCTGATATGATGATGATGATGCCACATCCTTGGCAAATATCTTCAGGGGGAGCTGGGCGAGAGGGCAGGCTCGAGTGACGGGCGTATCAGTCTTTTACTGATTGAACCTCACCTGTGTTCCTTCGACCCTAGTGGGTTCTGTCCATTTGTATAACATCTCTTTGAGGCGCATGTGGAACACAAAGCGCCATCAACTCGGACTTAATCTTCACCAGACGGCCGGACGGCGAGTTACCTATTACGTGTCGTCCGCCAGCACGCAACTACGATGGCTGAGAATCGTTCTGTGACTCCCGACGAAAACACGCTCATGAAGTTTAAATCTCATAAAAGTATACACTACAACTCAAATATAGGATTGACTCCCCAAAACGGGATATTGTAATTGTAGTACGAAATAGTTCGGGGATTGCAAGGCAAACTCTACTATTCCAGCTATTAGTTGGTTTTAAACGAACACAGTGTTAATAAACGGACTGTGCTTATAATAATATCTAATAAAAATTATAATAAATCATTTATAATCAGGCATCTTGGCCCATAGATACATATATACCTTACAGAGACTAACATATATATAGAGTAAATACAACTTGTAGTTAGTAAATAAGACTCAGGATTATGTTAGTAACACTTCACACTGCACTAAGTTCACTTCGTGCTGTTCTGTGGCACCTGTCCGCGGAAGCGACGGAACACCACGCTCTGCGGCCAAAAGTCTTCCTTCAGCAGAGGCAAGAAAGTGTTCGAGACTCGCACCACGAACGCCTTGAAATTACACAAATTCAGTGTGTCGCCGAATATATATGTACCTACACACATTCAGTGTGTTATATCTGTATATTTTTTATATCTGTTTGGGTTTTTTAGGTATGTTTTGGCGTGCCGATGAGATTTTTAACGAAAAAAGGTCGGAAAATACTTTATTCTTTTATGAAATTAAATACGTTTAGAAGCGCTGCGTTCCGTAATGAAAGCATATCATCGTGAAAATGCTGAAATACCTATTGAGTTTAATATTCTACCGTTATAGCTTCCATTAATTTCCATTAAGGGGTATACAATTTATCTTTTTTTTATATAATAAATAACTAAGGTTTGACGTTGTCCTACAGAAGGTGGGTGCGTTCACAATAGATGTGTAAAATAAGCACAAAACACCCCGGAACAACTATCTGTAGGCAATACAAATATTTGTAATGTACGCAGGGAATCGAAACCGCGACCAGTAGTACAGCAGCCAATCCCTTAACACCTAATACATATTATAAATGTGAAAAGTCTGTCACGTTTAAACATACTGAATCGATTTTAATGATATTTGATACGGAGTAAACTTAACACGCTAGGGTGTACCTGACAGGTTTACCTGCACTGTGGTACCTGTCAGCTATGCTTGTGTGGAACCCTGCACGGTTGTGCAACATACACGCCCTGGTTTACCTGAACAAGTCACCTGTACAGGCAAACCTGTCAAGTATACCCTAGCGTAAGTGTAAGGCTTTCAAGAAAAATATAGTTGCTTTTTGTTATATCTGTGTCCGCAATAACCGAAATTTGTGCGGACAAACTCGCTGGCGAAAGCTAGTTTGAAATAAAATAAATTATCCTTCACACTTCATGAGCTTTCTGTAAACAGAGCCGCTGAACCCTCCGTGAACTTCTTCAAAGTTCCCTTCAAATTGTGTTCCAGTTAGTATAAACAGATTGTCTGTTTTCTTTGCTAACAAAATGATTTTCTAACATTGTTAAAACAAGCAGGTAACTTGCCAACTTATTTACATTATGTTAAAGCCCGTATCCGAGAAGTATTGTAACAATTTAATCATAACGAAATGAGAAGATTGATGTTAAAGTAAGTAATAAATAGTAAGTGGAGCCTTTATAATGTTATTATTGAAGTTATATTCCTTTGTGCTCGTAACTCTGATGTTGACTCAAGAGTCAAGTAACATGGTTTTGATTGGTAAACTTATGAAAGCTTTTGCTACCAATTAATAATACATTAGTTCGAAACACCAATTAATATTACATATTGTATTAGTAATTGGTAACAATAGCTTATAATTATATAGACAGGTACTTATATATATTTATATATATAGACATACTGGGTAATGTCATAGCCAAAACTGTTAATTAGTCAAAACCACTTTTGACCAATTAAAATTACGTTTAAAAATGATTTACATTTACTCAGAAACCTGTTAAGTATTTAAAAAACCATTCCGCATTTTTTAAGGGTTCCGTACTTTAAAAGGAAAAACGGAACCCTTATAGGATCACTTTGTTGTCCGTTTGTCTGTCTGTCAAAACCTTTTACCTGGGGAACGCGTGGAGGTATTGAATTAAAATTAAAACCATATACTGCAGTCTATGGTCTCTTGATTGAAGCTGTGAAAAATTTAAACTTCTAAGTTAAGTCGCAAAAATTAAAATTCATAGAGTACTTCCCGTTGACCTAGAATCCTGAAATTTGGGAGAGAGCAAGGTCGTGGGAAAATCCGACTCGCAATTGCCCAATCCTATTTTAATATAATGACAAACACGTTTTAACTTTTGTTTTCACCGACGCCAATCTAAATTAGTTTTGGCTAATTAACAGTATCGTCTGTAACATAACACACATTTACATTATTTGCTAATTGTAGCTCTATCTCTGGTTTTGTATGGTGGTAGGTAATTAGTTAATTGTGAAAGCTTATAAGTACATACATGATGTTCTGTTTATCGTTCCGTTATAATACGTAATTTCTTATGTGGGAAAATCTTCCAGTGACATCACCCGCTCTTGAGCGGTGGGGTGTGTCAGACTTTTACTGACTAAAAAACCACTCCTGTTCCTTCGGTGCCTTTCTTACCAGAGCCGAGTTTACCTTTCAAAAAGTAAACCATTGACCCCAGTAGGCTTCGGCCCTTTTTTTATGGTGGAAAAAAATCATGCAATGACATCCCCTGTTCTTGGGCGGAGCGAGAGATAGTGTCAGACTCTAACTGACTAAAAAACCCACCCCGTTCCTTCTAGCCTTCATACCGGGGCTCGAGCGCCTTTTCGGATAACCCTGGCCCCTGTAGGCTTCGACCCGGCTGGGTCCCTGCTGTTGCTGACAACTCCTTGAGGCGCGCGGGAACAGTGCACGCCGTCGGCGACTTGGGCTTGGTCCGGACAGTTGCCGGACGGCCGTAAAGCGAGCTACCCATTGCTCACTGTCCGCAAGCCCGCGCCTATGGTGGTCGGAAATCGGGATCAGAATCCCAGCGGCGGCGGCGGCGGCGATAACGCCGTTGCCTGATGCGTTCGGCCTCCTACTTTGCGAGCATTTTACTGAATAAAAAATCCAACCCGTTCCTTCTTGCCTTTCATACAGGGCCGAACCTCCCTTTCGGAAATAGACCCTCGCCCCAGTAGGCTACGACCCAGCTGGGCCCCGCCGGTATTATACGTGTAGCTTGCCTATTTCGTGTAGGTACATATTTGTATACTTAAGTTCCATAGTTTGGTACTGAGTAGATGCACTTATTAACAGCGACTATTACAGCATCATTAAGGATTCTGTGTGTGTCGCGCGGCGCGGCGAGGGCCCCCACGCCTAAGCTTTATTAGTTGCCTGCCGCGGTGAAGGAAAAATTACAAATGAATGCAAGATATTTTATATAATTCTACCTTTTATCGTAAAAACGAATAAAGCAAACGTGTTTAGGGTTCCGTACCTAAACAAGTTTGCTTGAAAAAACATTACCCTTTGCCAGGAACTAGGTTCCGTTTGCAGGAAAACACGGAACCCTTAAAGGAACACTTTGTTATCCGTCTGTGTCTATCCTAGAACTCAAGAACGCGTGGAGGTATTTTAAATTAAAACCATATACTAAGGTCTGCGGTCCGTTGAAGCTCTGAAAAAATCAAACTTCTGAGTTCGTTCGTTTATATCGCAAAAAACATGTATTTCTCAAGGGAATCATAATTGATAGGGTACCTACTTCTCGATGACCCAGAATCCTGTAATTTGGCATGAAGCAAGATAATATAGCACAGGTATAAAAAAAAATTGAAAACTGTAAATTTGTATTTACGTCACAAATAAAAAACATTTTGTTTTGATGCGGAAAAATCTTAAGTAAATTTGTTCGGAACCCTAAAAAAACACAAGATGTTATATTACGAGGACGTAAATACTCGACGTTAAATAAACACAGATTGTCTTAATGTTAAAACATTGTCATTATTAATCAACACCTAATGTCTTCTCCGACGATCGACGTAACCGGTCCTTGTATGTTAATGTACCAATTCCAATATATTTGCATACTAATTAAATACACACGGATTAGTAGGTATCTATTACTACTGTCTCATCAATATCAATTTCGTCGCTCGATTGAAGACGACATTCTATATCGAAATCAAACAATTCTATTGAGGTCCTGAAATAACAAGCTGTCCTTCGATAATCCGAAGGTATTGTGAGCCTAGCAGTTATTATGAGACGACACGTCCATAGCGCAATCTCCACTAATAAATTCCTTGGACAGAGCGTACTGTAGAGACGCCTATGCTAAACTTTTTTGAACAAAGAAGATAACAATGTTTTACGTTGTATTTTTCAAGAGACAGCATAATTACAAACGCAAAAAGTAATTAAAACAGAAAGTCGTTTACGATTGCGAATTCTAAATTTCTTTCTAGAGGTAAGCTCCTTAGTTTAATTAAAAGATGATACTTCACAACATGAAGCTAACTGTTCTGAAATAATGAAAAGGATTTCCGTGTCTTTAGTGTGATTTTATGAACAAAATAATTCAGTCTATACAATACAGGTACAATCCCATCTATTTTTTGTTATAAGTACGAGTGTAAAACAAAATAGTTACATTGATTTAAGTGCAAAGATTATATTTAAAAGACCAGCTACCGCGGCCCTAGAACGCAAAAGACAACTGAAGAAGCACAGAGGGTTTTAGTCTGTAAAAGTCTGTTACTCCTTCTTGCTCCACTCAAAGTGGGATGATTCAGGGTCCCCGGTAACTTTTTCAAACTTTCCAGTAGCCCAAAGACATTAAATACAAAACTATTTTTTAATTAGTACAAATACTTTAAAAGGGCTTATTAGAAAAGCCCTTGTTATTTTATAAGTAAAATCACAATAAATAATATTCATAAACAGCAAAGTTATTAGCGTTGGTTTATGTCCCAAAATGTCACTCAATGTATGGAAATATTGTGCAGGCTATTGATTAATGAATGAATAAGTGACAATTATTACGGTAAAACACTGGCCGCAGTATTTCTACTAGCAATTGTTATGTTTAATTGATTCTATGATGAATTTACCTTTTCGTGGTCAATTTTAGGATTTCGGTTTTTTCTACTTTTGACTACAAAAATATGATCAGTGACGGGATCAGTGATGGAGCCCCATTTTTTTTTGTACTAATTAAAAAGTAGGGGTGTATCTGTATATAGTACCAACTCAATAAATCTCTTTGCCATAGCCCTAGCATGCATCAGCGTTATTGGGGCCTTTCAGCTTAGCTCACATCTCCTTGAGGAGCGCGTAGAAAATGGGCTGGTGAATTTCTCACGGTATCTTCCTATACAGCTTTGAGAACAGTGATGATGAAAAAAATTACATAAAGTTTAGCGCCCGACTGGGTTTGAAGTTCAAACTTGAACCCACGACGTACTTAGAACTGGAAAGTTGCCACCACTGCTCTCGGTCGTACCAAGTAGTTACATCTATCATCATCTCTTTAGCCTTTTCCCAGCTGGTTTGGGGTCCATTCTAACCGGATAAGACTAAATATCCGCGTTTCACGTGGAGGTACTCCCCATTAGACCTCCATAAGCTCCACAACCCAGTTACACGGAACAGTCGTCACACGTCACCTAATATAAACATCTATACATTTAAATAAAATTGGAGTATCTGTTTGTAATATTGAAATAACTACTTTTTACTACGTGCATATGAATATATATACGGTACATACACTAAACATAAATAAATAAATAAATAAAATAACTTTTTTTACAAGTTTTGTCTGTCTGTCTGTTTGTCCGGGCTAATCTCTGAAACGGCTGGACCGATTTTGACGGGACTTTTTTTGGCAGGTAGCTGATGTAATAAGGAGTAACATATGCAACTTATATTTAAAAAAAAAATCAAAATCCTGTAGTCCACGCGAACGAAGTCGCGGGCACAGCTAGTTAACAAAAATAAACATTAGATACAGTATCAGTAATAAACGTTAACCTTTTTGTTGTTTTCCACAAGCGGAACATTTTAACGGGCAACAAAGCGTATAGATGGTATCAAAAACAAATCGAATGATTCGCTAACATCGCATCAACGAGTCGGTGCCGATGGCAAAGCTTGCCGGAAATTGAAACCATGACACTGCACCGCCCATTCGTTTACAGCCATCGCACAAGCCCGGCCGCCATGCCAAGCCCGACCTTCATAAAAACTTATAGCTTATACTCACACCTTGTATATTGACAAACAAATCCGTGGGTCGCAGAACTCACAGATTATGTCGCCGAGCTTCGGTATCAATGTCTGATATTTGTGGTGGGCGGATATTAGGTACTTATTTGTTACCTAAGGGCGTTATCACACTAGCGGTTTGCGAGCGGCTACGAGGCGCGCAGTGAATGCGTCGCGACGCATGGAAATTTGCCGACGTGTAATACACTCAGTAACAAAATTAATTGCAACGAGGAGATGATGCTGTTGGCTTTGTTACTTCGAAGATACATATAGATACAAGATCTCGTTACGTGTCCGTAACAAATTCGCTGCGCATGCGCGACGTGCTCGTTGCGCGCCCGTAACGTATTCGTTGCGCGCCCGCTCCGCTTTGAGGATGCTCGCAATCCGCTATAGTATGATATGGCCCTAAGAGCAAATATGTAGGAATTTTTGTCGTTCTATTTATATATCACTAAGTATCTCTCTCTTGCTTTCATCTAAGTGACGTAGGCTCTTTCAGACTAACTACGGAAAAAATATAAACAAAATGTAACATAATAAGCGCAGATCCTAAAAGTAGATTAATTAGAATCGGATACTGAAACGATTTCAGCAATTTTTTAATTCTAAGACTAAATTATTAATTACCTATGTTGATAAAATACTTCATAAATCTTGACTGAGTCACTACAAGTGTATAGTGCGCCGATTCTGATACTATTTGCCTACAATTAGGATAACTTCTTAAAAATATTTTAACAAAATTTCAGTGCTTGAATTATGATTATAACTTAATTATGATTATTCTTTTTCGCGTCCTCGGCAACGTCTTTCCATACTTGGTTTAATCTAAAAATAATTACAATTCTTTCGAAGAATACGGGAAAGGAAATGGTAACCTGAGTTTTTTTTAAGTGGCCATTTGTTTATAGTTCGTGACCTAAAAAGAACTCATATCCTGGGTTTTATTGGTGCTACAATTTATAGATGACTTAAAATCGGGGAGGATTAACCCCCTGGGGTCTCAATCCTGCATTAGCATATAGAGAGACGAAGGCGGAACCTTCCCTTCATTTTACTTTTATAGAGATTAAGTTCAACTCTTTCCGACTTTCTGAGACAAGTACACACAGGCCTTGAACTGAGATCTGAGCCTTTATAAATGAACGAATGCGACCACGGGATCCATTCGTATCCGGCTTCAACCATTTTTTTTTCATTATCTTCAATGTTCAGTTTTGTAGGTTTTTTTCAGGCCGAAGTTAATAGAGCGTTCATCTGCTTTCTATTTAATTATTTAGAATATTATTCTTTCTTCAAGATGATTGTGAAGGTTCAGTATCAGAAAATGCCCTATATAGAAATAATAACTTATTCAGGTGATTCTTGTCGACTGAGTAAGTAAAAGCAACTGACCTTAATGTACCCTTGAGGAAACGGTAAGATGAAGGTATAACTAGGTCTGGTATACTTAAAATATGTAACGCCAAGCAACATTTACGCTCTTCTCCCCTTAATCGATATTAGGAAATCGGTCAAGGGCCTCTAATGTGATACGGAACCGAAGCGGTGTAGGCTGAATCGTATAGATGAGCGATAAGAAAACAACGTCATTAGCCGTAACGGTATCGACTTACTTGCACTGATATTGTGCTACTAATCATAGTTTTTAACCAACCAGGTATAAAACTAGCGGCCCGCCCCAGCTTCGCAAGGATGTTAGAGAAATTCACGGCTTTTCTCTTCTATATAATGCATCAAAAACTTCCTCATGAAAACTACTTGAAACTTCGTTTAATAGTTTTCGATTTTCTCGCGAACATAAGTCTTATATAGTACATTGCCAGCTAAAAACCAGCGCTAGGTGTTTGTCGAGCAGCAATTGCTGAGTTGGTGACCCTATCGGTACGGGCAAGCTCTCAGCTCAATTGTATTGTATTTCTGTACTCATGCTATTCTATTCTATTGCATAAATAATTATTATTATCGATCAACAAGACCTTATCAAATACTCATTATACCTAAGTGGCTTTAATACCACAATTACCACCCACGTTTGGTCTTGCTTTTAGTACACATAGTTTTACACAATAAAGTTAATACTAGACAGTGGAGGGGGACTTTATTTTTTAATACGAGTGTAAGGATATTGGTCTATTTTACGCTATTTATTTACATAGCTGACCTAGCGAACTTCTTACCGCCTGACAGTCAATGAATGTACCTAGTAGATCTTTCGATTTAGTTTCATCGCAATGATGAAACAAAGCCTAAGTAATACATATTTTTGTGTGTGAATGTTTAAAAGTTATCTACATCTGTGTGATGCGCGCACAACTCAAATCTTCTACAGATATATTATATGTATAGATTTTAATTAAATTATAACATAAATAACAATATTTAATTAATAAATTATGTACCTAACGTATATATTTTATATAACCTCGTCCGAGCGTCACTGCGGGGTGCCACCTGAAATCCAGCGCCTTGTGTCTGACGCAAATTCTGCGATTTTATGTAACCCATCGGTTCTGGATCATTCTTGTGTTGTGAATCTTTTGGTTCTACGACATGCCGGTCGATGTCTTCCTACAGAGGAGGCCTGAGTCCCAGCAGAGGGAACATAATTATGATTGTGCTTATACTACGAGTAGGTATTCTAAATTATATTTTACACGAACTGTTTTAGGTAAAAAATATTAAGGGTGAGTTGCACCATTTAACTATAACGATAACCAAACCATAATCAGCCGTGAAACGGCCGCCTATTGGTCAATTCGACGATTTGACAACTGTTAACAACTTTGTTATCGTTATAACGATAACAAAGTTAGGGTGAGTTGTAATATTTAACTATAGTTAAATATTACAACTCACCCTAAAACCTTTTTTGTGGCGGTAGGTTTCAGGTAGGTATTATGTTACTAGATAGGTTACCTCCTTAATTATCATTAGGTATACTCATAGCAATTGTTTCTTTTTTCTTTTGCGTCGAATACTGTAGCTGAACCAAACTTGTATAAGTAGTCTTCTTTTTTGACCGCTAATTTAAACAAAAAGCTTGATAGCCGTATTGACTACCTAAAATCTTCTTGACGGAGGTAGGTACTTACATATTCAAAGCGCGTGTAAACTTGAACCCATTTTTGTACCTAATTTATTCTGCTACTAGCTTTAGCCAGAGGCTACGCCTGCGTGAAAGTAGAAAATTATCCCAAATTAACATACCTATTTCAGGGTTAAAAAGTAACTAGTAGTAGTTTCTATAATTGTTACATCATTGTGTGTACTTATCTGCCAAATAAACGTGTTCTTTCTTTCTTTATTTCATGTGCTATTTCCCAACATGGTCTACGTGTGCTGAATTTCATCTGTTCAGTGGCGTAACTATATCATCTGAGGCCCGTGGCAAATCCATTAGATGGGGCCCCCGATAAATCACGTTACGTTGTGATTTCATTTTAATATTTTTTTATATATATTATGGGTTACTTCTTTTGAGATCACGGCCTCTTAGACCGGGGGCTCCATCAGACCTGGGGCCCGTGCTATTTTGCCAGCCTTGCTACCCTGTAGTTACGCCACTGAAGCCGATCCGTGTGAACGAATAACTAACATACACACAGGTAGGTACATACAGCTTTCACATTTATAATATTAGTGTGCAGTGTGATATTGCGTCAATATTTTTGTAACGTTCAAATAAGCTAACATGGCGTCCAATTTCAACATAAAATTACATTTTCATGCTATATTTTCCTGTCGATCACACGAATACGGTGCCTATATAGGTAGTTATAGTCATGGATATTAAGGAGCTTCGTAACCCAAACCGGTACCGATATAAAAGTTTCAGATAAAGGCGGAGTCTAAATGACAGGATTCGACAGTTTTTTTTGCTTGTTCTTTTCGGCCAAATAAATGATAATCTAAAGACTAGAAATAAAATTCAAATCTTGCTTTTTGTATTTTACTTTTGTAATTTTAAAGTTTGAATATACATAGCCGAAATTAGACGAAAACAGAGTATAATCCGAAAAAATGTCTTGAGAGAACTATATCGGAAACTGAGGACTTACCGTAACGTGTTAAAATGTCAATCGTTCGAAAGAGAAATAGGAGCTTTTAACAGTTTGATTCTTTTAACAGTTCAAGTTCAGATTGTAAAATGGATCGAGGTCGAGGTAGCCCTGGTATATCAAATATTATTCCTATATCTGGTTCCGTGCGCAGGTCCGTAATTTAATGTCCATAACATTCTTGATTATAATTTTCTATTAAAATAATAGTATATTATCTTTATATATATAATTCTTCTGTGAGTGTGTATGTCACTGAACTTCTCTCAAACGACTGGACCGATTTTGATGAAATTTTTTGTGTGTTCAAGGGGATCTGGGAATGGTTTAGATTCACAATTTTGTCCGCTGGACAATGTTTTTTTAATTAATTTTTAATTTATTAGTAGTTGTTGATTTTGGAATGTTTTACATTGGATCCGACAGACGGAGCTACCATCGCAGTGTCAAATTTTAAATAATATTCGAATTTTAATTTTAGTCTGTCCCGACAGTTAGCGCTGCGATCAAATTAAAAAAATGTTTTGTTATCATTGTAGACAGGACAACGTCTGTCGGGTCCGCTAGTTATATATATAATGTATGTTTAATTTGAACCCTTGGTTGACTGGAAGAGAATGCCTTTATAAGGATTTCAGTCCACCTTTGTGTTGCATGAAGTTTTAATTTAGCATAACATGGGCATAATCAGCCTTTTGATGTTCCCACTGCTGGGACTCAAGCCTCTTCTCTAGAAAAAGGAATGCGCCGTAATCCACCACGCAAATAAATAAATAACAATTTTATAACTTACACAACATAATATATAAAAATAATGCACACACAAAATATGATAGCAAAACACACAAAATATTTAGAAACAGTTGCAGAGGTGAGTGGTCGGTCAGTTAGTAGTTAGTATAGGTGTTACGGAGTCTGGTGTCGGTATAGTATAACTTCATTACCGGCACCGGTGCCTCTGCGGTGACACACATGAATGCATCCATCATATCGTTCAGCTGATTTAGTGGTGAACATTGCCCGACCGATAATGACCGGTGGTTAGGAACTAATGCCATAGTACACACATTAACAAACTCATTATTAACTCCACTAAACACACTTTGTAATTAGTAAATAGAAGGATAATGTTTTTATATTTATGTTATCAATATTGGTGATAGTAATATGAACTGCTGTAACTTCGAAGAGATACGGATGTAGTAAGAGTGTGCTACGGATAAGGTACGGTTTTACTAAGAAGTACAAGATATTTTAAAAAGTTTTCTAAAAGAACAAACTAAAAGCCAAAATCCTAAATCTTAGTACTAGAGTTCGCCACGCGATTAGAACATGACAGTCCAAAAACCATTATTGGGCAGTTGCGCCGACCAGACTGAACACCCGTCTGGTCGGTGCTTCTTCCCTTTTCAATAGAGGATGCAGAACTTTTCACTCTGTAGCGCATCCATCTATACTTTCACCTGGCAAAACGTTTTGTTACATTTTGGTGTTAACCTGTTTTCTATGTATGTATTTGTTTTATGCAAGCCAAGTTATGATAATTTTGTAGGTAGGTATCTCACTAACTGCAGCGATTTAGATCGACTATAATATTTCTTTAAATACCAGTCTGCTAAATGGCTATTTATTACATTTATGTGTTTTATTAGCAATTATTATCATAAACAAGTAACTAGACCCTATGTATATTACCGTAGCGATTGTATAAAAAGGACTAATAAACTCAATATTTAATATAATTTCTTTAAGTACGTACGTACAAAGCGTTTTGGGAACACATTCATTATGCGTTACCTGCGCATAATGAATGTGTTTCCTAAACGCTAAGGAATGGAATTCCCTGCTGGAGTCTGTTTTTCCTGATACCTATAACCTAGGGGTCTTTAAGTAAAAAGTGAATATATTGCTTCTAGACAAGCGTGTTCCATCGTCAGCCACATCATGGCAAAATGTGTCTGCACTATTATATTAAGTTACCATCTCCTGTACCGCATTTAATGCAAATAAATGGCTTTGACTTTGACTTTGACATCATCGCTTACCATCGGGTGATATGGTGGTGAAACGTGAGCCTATCCATAATTAAAAAAAAAAGTAAAACAAAAATGTAAACTATTTTATTTACATAAGTTTACGTCAAACAAAAATAAATCATTTATCGTGACAAAATGTGCTAGTAAGAATAACTTACAAGCTTACAATAGGAGGTTCGTGAAATTAGCAACACTGATTTTAAAATCACAGAAAAAATGAATTGACACGCGTACATAAAATATAGCCTATGACCCTCAGGAATAATACAGCTTTCTATCGGTGAAAAACATTTAGCAATCACACCAGTGCTTTCAGAGATTACTAGTCCGGTCAATTTAGACATCCGAGGCTACACTAATTCGCACTTAGCTGAAAATTGGAAGGATTGTTCAAAACACCATCATCGGCCTCCTCTTTTTTTTTGTTTACATCTTTTTTTTTCGGACTTCAGACCTAAGTATATGCTTTTAATTTCAACTCGATTCCTCCATGCGTTTTCGAGATAAAGGGTCAGGACAGACACACAGGTAGACAGACAGAAATACAGACACACACAGACAGACGGATGGAAACACCTCAAAGGTGGGGTGAAAACGTGTGCATGTTAGTATGATTAGCTGTTTCAATTTTTTGAATTATTATATCTCAAAAACGGTGGCTCTTAGGAAAAAAGTGTTTAGTTATTTTTGTAGATAATTATATTATCTGCTCAAAAATTTTTTTATAGGCTAATTTTATGATAAAACTTACCATTTTGCTGAAAATCAAGAAAAACTCGTTTGGGACCTTTAACTTCGAATATTTTTTTTTTCCAGGAGTCGGATCGGTGAGGACTTTTTAGATTTAATTTATGATGGTGTTTTGAACAATCCTACCAATTTTCAGCTTAGTGCGAATTATTGTAATCTAACCACTATTATTTGGTCTAATTTGACTGGACTATACCTACAAACAAAAAAGTAAAAAAATAAACTTTACCTCTTTATTATATTAGTGTAGATGAAAACCCCATTTTTATCAAATTAGCTAAAAATACTTATAGAGTAAATTGTTTTAGTCAACTTCTTTTAATTTAAAAAGAAACCGCTTTTGCCAAAATTCTTTGCAATCATTTTGAAGAAGACTGCTACCATCGTGCTACGGATTCTCTACAAACGTGCTAGTAATGTTCTACGAATGTGCTACGGATATGCTACGGTTGTGCTACGGATGTGCTACGAATGTACTACGGATGTGCTTTGTATGTGCTACGGAAGTGCTACGCTTGCGCTATGGATATGCTATGGACGTGCTACGGGTGTGCTACATATATTACAAACGTGCTACCGATAAGCTACGAAAAGTAAATAATATGCGTACTAAATATACATATTAGAATGTACTACACAAAAACGTACACTTATACAACGGGCGTACAGTAGGCACAACGGATCTTGAGCGTTCGGCGTCAGAGTGGGGATCACTTTGCGCATTCCATACATTGGCGAGCCAATCGTCTTCGTTGTTTGATACGTGCAGCAACGCAAGGAACGAATGAGCAGTGACGTCTAAGACGCGATGACGCGGCGACCCAATCACTCACACTCCCCGCCCCTGCGTCTCACTTCGCACCACTAAAGAGACCGAATATTTGACTTCTGCGCAACCGCTCAAGATTCGTTATGGCAACTGTACTACGGGACAATACCAAAATCTAAAACATAGTCGTTCTTTGTTCAACCGTGTTTATTATACGAGTACTACACCAATACAAATAATATATGAATGTAGCTGATAATTTTCTTAAAGGAACGTGTTTATGATAAATAAAAGTTCTTGAAACAAATATATTTCTACATGTTGGGGCGAAGTATCGCACTTATTTATATCAAAGACTCTGAACGCAGATTTTCCTCGAATTTATTAAAAAACTTTTTTCTTTTATTACAAACGTGTTTTCTTTGAACAGGTTTGCGGGAAATTACAGTGGAGACGTAGATGAGATAAAAAGTTTTTATTACATGAAGCAGATCGATGGCGTCGAACTTAACAGATATACTAGTACCTGTTGGGCGCGCACGGGTTCCGTAAACTAAAAGTCTTCACTACAAAGATCAAACGCTGATGCGAAATTCTGATTCAAATAATGATGACGATAAAGTAACGAGAAATTCAATTTTTATTAGGTATAACTTCTAATTTAAAATTACTTAACTCATAGTGTAAGTACTTAATTAGTAATTAAAGGTTCATAAAATATAATATGGCATATGAGCCATGAAACAAAAACCTATTAGTAATAGTCTTGGGTCTAGGTACTGAGTGACAACTGACTGGTTCGGTACTGCTTGCTGGTAGTGCTACTAGGCCAATGCTAGTGGTACCCGGGCCAGACACAGTGCGCAAACCCTGGAGGGACGTACAAATGATCAAAACAGGGTCAAGTTTTGATGATCAAAAGCTTGATAGTTAATTTAATAGCATATAAACAATACCCATTATTTATCGTGTACCTAATTCGGTTGTAGACGGAACCTACAAAGAGATTGAGAGAGAGAGGGGGATTTTGTGGGTGCTAAAGGCTCCAGCACCCACTGGAGGTAAATAGTGGGTGGTCGTAGAGGGTGGCAAAATTTTTAAACCTAGTAATATTTAGAGGGCTCCGTATCCAAAAGCTAAAAACGGGACCTTATATATACAGACAGCGATGTCTTAGTAGACATCGCTGTCTGTCCGTCTGTCTGTCACCAGGCTGTATCTCAAGAACAGCGATTTTATTATTTCTGTGGCCGCTATAATAAAAAATACTAAAAACAAAATAAAACATAATATATAGGGGCTCCCATACAACAAACGCGATTCTTTTACCGTTTTTAGTGTTCCGTAGACAAATGGTAAAAAAACGGAGCCCTTATAGATTCGTGATCTTATGTCTGTCTGTCTGTCTGTCCGTCCGTATGTCACAGCCACTTTTTTCCGAGACTATAAGAGCTATACTGTTGAAAAAGTAAATAAAAGTAAGTAGATGTATTCTGTGAACCGCTTTAAGATTTTCACACAAAAATAGAAAAAGAACAATATAAATTTTGGGGGTCCCCATACTTAGAACTGAAACTCAACATTTTTTTTTCATCAAACTCATACGTGTGGGGTATCTATGGATAGGTCTTCAAAAATGATATTGAGGTTTCTAATATCATTTTTTATTAAATTGAATAGTTGATGACATATGGCTCCGAAACGTGGTCGCTCACAATGGGCCTCATCAGAAGGCTCAAAGTCACCCAAAGAGCAATGGAAAGGGCTATGCTCGGGGTTTCTTTGCGTGATCGAATAAAAAATGAAGATATCCGCAGGAAAACTAAGGTTGCCGACATAGCACAAAGAATTGCCAAACTTAAGTGGCGATGGGCAGGGCACATTGCTCGCAGAACAGATGGCCGTTGGGGGCGAAAGGTTTTGGAGTGGCGACCGCGAACCGGAAGACGCAGTGTTGGAAGGCCTCCTACAAGGTGGACCGACGACCTGGTGAAGGTAGCGGGAAACCGATGGATGCGGGACGCACAGGAATGTTCGATGTGGCGACGCTTGGGGGAGGCCTATGTCCAACAGTGGAGTATCGGCTGAGATGATGATGATGATGAATAGTTAACGCGAGAGATACTTCCAAAGTGGTAAAAAGTGTGCCCCCCCCCCTGTAACTTCTAAAATAAGGGAATGATAAAACTAAAAAAAATAAATGATGTACATTACCATGTAAACTACCAACGAAAATTAGTTTGAACGAGATCTAGTAAGTGGTTTTGTTTTAATACGTCATAAATCTAAAAAAATACCCTATTATTAAAACATCGATCCAAGTTACAACGAACTACAAGAACTTTTATAGAACTTTTATATTATGTTACTTGCTGCTATGGAACCCTCCATGGGCGAGTCCGACTCACACTTGGCCGGTTTTTTCTACGGAGGGTATGGAACCCTGCGTGCGCGAGTCCGACTCGCACTTGCCCAGTTTTTTTTTCTTTTTATTGTTCGAACCAGGTGACATTAAAAAACATTAAGGAGGCAATTATAATATATAGAAGTTCGTAGATGGTACGCCCTGTACGAACTTCTATATCTATCTCCTTAATTCTCCTTAATTTTTTATACGTAAAAGGATAGTTACAGCACTGCTTGGCGGTTCCACACAATTTGAAACTCTAATAAAATGTATTGTGTGTTCTAGTGCTCCACTCCGACTTCGTAAGGGTGCAAAATATACATATAGTTCCCTCATTTATCGCCCTTTCTATTAGTGTAAACCGTAACAAAATCCATTTCGTGGTTTAGAAAGAGTTAGAGTGTAAACAGACATACGCTGAAAGAGCTTTTGTTGTATACTGTATATAAACTACTAGCTTTTGCCCACGGCTTCGTACAGATAGAAAATTATGAGAGAAAAAAATAACAAGAGGTCCATATTTTACAATAGGCCCCTAAAAATCGGTACCTATATTAGAGGTCGTTTGCGTATCACGTATCTAAACGAGCGAACATTTGCACCGACCGACAGTCTACGCCAAGTTTAATGGAAACCATAATCATATTCACAACTACTGTAACTCAAACTAAACACAATGAAATTAATCTTAAATTATGCATGTTGAATTAGGTTTAAGTTAGGCTGAACTTAGTGAGCTTACAACAACTGTGTTTGTTTCTACGCATTCCTGTAATTGCAGTAGCGTAGCTAGATGTGGGTGAAGAGGGCCAGGGTTAGTTTCGAAAGATAGCTCAGCCCCGGCATGAAGGCACGAAGGAACGGGATGGGTTTTTAGTCAGTAAGAGTCTCACACTATCTCCCGCTCTGCCCAAGGGTGGGGGATGTCATTGATGATTTTATCCACCGAATAAAAAACCCAAAGTGGTCTCGCGTGTGCGAGGGTACTTTAACGACGAGGGTTTTGTCTTATAATTTAGGAACGACGATGTGGTCAACCACTGGGTTCCAACAATCGCTGTCTTGTTTTGAAAATGAAAGAAAGAGTCCTAGCTGATACGTCTTCGCCCATGTCTAAGTTAGTCCACGCTACGCCTCTGTGTAAAGTGGACAGCTTGTCTCCTTATATAGATAGTTATTCGTAGATATATCGATGCTCAAGATGACACGACCACCACAACAGTCCTTGCTTTTTTGAGGTGACAAAACATCAAACAACTTCACGCTTTGGACGGAGCGAGATAGTATCGAACTTTTACTGACCTAAAGGCAGATAGAGTTATTTTCATATTTATAATATTAGTATATATTAATCATTCAGACACTGATATTTTAGGTAAACAACAAAATGACATTTTCATTACTCATACTCTGAAAGTAGGTCTGAAGTTGCCTGAGGAGCGGGCTGAAAGTGATACTTTTCATCCCTAGGGAGTTTTACTTTACAACTGACATCTGTCAAATTATTAAAAAAAAAAACCCGGCCAAGTGCGAGTCGGACTCGCCCATGGAGGGTTCCGTAGCAGCAAGTAACATAATATAAAAGTTCTTGTAGTTCGTTGTAACTTTAATCGATGTTTTAATAATAGTGTATTTTTTTAGATTTATGACATATTAAAAAAATAAACTTACTAGATCTCGTTCAAACCAATTTTCGTTGGTAGTTTACATAGTAATGTACATCATATATATTTTTTTAGTTTTATCATTCTCTTATTTTAGAAGTTACAGGTTACTTTTAGAAGACACATTTTACCACTTTGGAAGTGTCTCTCGCATAAACTATTCAATTTCGAGAAAAAAAAATGATTTTAGAAACCTCAGCATCATTTTTGAAGACCTATCCATAGATATATCCACACACGTATGTATGGGTTTGATGAAAAAAACATTTTTGAGTTTCAGTTCTAAGTATGGGGACCCCCAAAATTTATTGCTCCTTTTCTATTTTTGTATGAAAATATTAAAGCAGTTCACAGAATACATCTACTTACTAAGTTTCAACAGTACAGCTCTTATAGTTTCGGAAAAAAGTGGCTGTGACATACGGACGGACAGACAGACAGACATGACGAATCTATAAGGGTTCCTTTTTTTGCCATTTGGCTACGGAACCCTAAAAAGTAGTTCTATCTTCACATTTCTATTGAACCCATTTTATATACAGCCAGTCAATCGCAACGCGAAATAAAATTTAAATAACTTGACAAGTATTTAATGTTATTTTTCATTACTCATACTCTGAAAGTAGGTCTGAAGTTGCCTGAGGAGCGGGCTGAAAGTGATACTTTTCATCCCTAGGGAGTTTTACTTTACAACTGACAGCTGTCAAATTATAAAAAAAAAAAACTAGTTCTATCTTCACATTTCTATTGAACCATGTTCCAATTTTCCATACAGCCAGTCAATCACAGCACGATATAAAATTGAAATAACTTAAAGACAAGTATTAATTAAATAATGTTATTGATTTATTTGTTCAACTATTTCTTTAAAATACTTTATTTTGAAAAGATTACGATTAATTTCAATTTTTTTATTAATGAGGCTGAATAGCTGCATGGCCACCCGCAGAAAAAAAAAACAAAATGGCGGGAAAGTGGCAATCAGTCGTTGGTTTTTTCGAGTTTTGTTTACATTTCCGTACAACAGAGATTTGTATTAACACGTTATGTTTATCAGATTAAAATAGTGATTTAACGCCTAATTTCATAAGAGAAGAGGCTAAAGCAGTAATGGAATACCTTTTACCGCCTAAATCAGAAGAAAGATACCTACTTAAAATCATAGGTACCTACGACGACTCAGGTTTTACAAATTTTTTCTTTATTTTTAGTTTCCTCGTATTCGTAATGAAAAGCACAGTGTTTACCTCGGGGTGAAAGTAACCCATTTAACCCCTCGAATTAGCCACCTCGCTTCGCTCGCCCGCCAACTCCTTCTCGGGACGAAATGAGTTACTTTCACCCCTAGTGTAACAATGTACTATTAACAATTTCTTTAAAATACTTACTTTATTTTTAAAAGATTACAATTAATTTCTAATTTTTCATTAATGAGGCTGAATAGCTGGCCGGCAGCAGAAAAAAAAGCAAAATGGCGGGAAAGTGGCAATCAGTCGTTGGCTTAAAGTGATTGAAGTAACTTTAAATGATTTATTTGGTAAACTAGGTATTTCTTTAAAATCCTTTATTTTAAAAAGATTACAATTAATTTCTAATTTTTCATTAATGAGGCTGAATAGCTGGCCGGCAGCAGAAAAAAAAAATTGCGGGAAACTGGCAATCAGTCGTTGGTTTTTTCGAGTTTAGTTTACATTTCCGTACAACAGAGATTTGTACTAACACGTTATGTTTATCAGATTAAAATAGTGATTTAACGCCTAATTTCATAAGAGATGAGGCTAAAGCAGTAGTGGAATACCTTTTACCGCCTAAATCAGAAGAAAGACACCTACTTAAAATCATAGGTACGACGACTCAAGTTTTACAAACTTTTATTTTATTTTTCCACCAACTCCTTCTCGGGACGAAATGAGTTACTTTCACCCCTAGTGTAACAATGTACTATTTACCTATATTTAAGGTGCAACAAAGTAAGTCCAATCGCAGCGCGGAACCCTTTGAATTCAGTTTCGGTTTCGGCCTCTTTTCAGTCGAAAATTGAGTCTAATCTTAGCTTCGGAGAAAGTTTTGTCATGGTATTCGTAGGTATTTAGCTGTCGCGTAAATTCGTAGCAAGTTGTTACTGATCTATTCGGACTGTTAGATCCCTAAACTAAACTAATCCCCTGGTCTCTGGCAAGCAATCATCGACGTGCCACAAATTAAACGCATATCAAGTGATGCGTTTGGCTATTGGAAATGCATTTAACCAAATACAGCAGCTAACTCAAGCTTGATACTATATCAGATTAATTTGATGATCATTTTCGTTCTTGAAACTGGGTCTATATTATAGTCCACCTTGTAAACGTTCACTCGTGCTTAGTAAAATGTTATTACTATAAAAAGCATCAAAATAATTTGTTTTATTAGTGTTCCGTACCTCAAAAGGAAAAAATAGAAGCCCGAAATATTTCGGATTTTATTGGTTTTTTTTTTTTGTACTTATTTTTCCTACTACACACGATATTCATCTTGCATTCAACTTTTATCAAAAGGTTTTACTTATTTTTATGATTCTTTCTTCTTGATTTTATTTAATATATGTTTATTAACAAAATACTCAAACATAAACAGTTCAATTAATAAATTAGGTATAAAATAAATCCCTGCTTATTCTTAAATCAAATTTTTAGTATTATTGTAAACCGTAGGTACAGCCTCCTTCAGTTTCACAGGTAGCCTTAAAATATACCCTGTAGGCCAGCTGAATACGCCGCCACAGACAAAGATTGATGACTTACTCCTTTTAACCACGCACAATTTTTAAACAGTCAATGTGAAAATCTATATAAAATGTTTCAAACCTTCGATTACGAATTTGTTTACAAATGTAAACAAATTCGTAAACGAAGCTAAAAAAAACGAGTTTTGATAATAGTTTAGTGTGGGTGTGGGTTAGTTTAGGTTAGGTTAGTGTGATTTTTTTGTGTAAAGTCTGATACGACCTACAGCGTGAGAAGATATTTGAAGACTTACCATCTTAAAAAAAAAATGTGCACTGCGGGAGAAGACAGTAGAGTCAAGAGAAACATCATAATTTAAACAGAAATATATTTACAGCTAACTTGCAAATTATAAAAAAAAAACAAAACACAGACTAACTATTTATTTTTTCCTTCGGCAAAATTTATCAACTTCCTTTTTCTACTTCGATATCAACAAAAAAAATTCGGTTTAAGTTTACCTATCCGTATACAATTTGCCAGCAAATATTCAAAGGGTAGAAACATATCAAAGCAACCTATTATTCAGGTGAACGGAATGGTTCGACAAGTACCCGTGTCGATGGCTCCGGACTATTGGTATCCGGTAATTTATAAATAGATATGGTAAATGGTCTAGAAATAACATCTCATTAAACATTCCTAAACTCCCGCTACTCTAAAGGTTTCAGTCTCTAATTTACATAATTGTTTGTAAAATTTGAAATCCCACGACTTCTTATTAAGACTCTACTTACTTACGAAACTTAAGAGCGCAATTAGTTTAGCAAATTACAATTATATTAAGCTCGAAAGCTCCAGACGCCTTCATTGTTTTTTCTAGTCAAAGCCTTCTTTTCAACAAACGTTAGAACAGAAGGCAACAGACAACAGCTTATACGGCTTACTGTGTGTGCTAACAAGATAAGATGAAAATACCTGTTTTACATGAGCAACACGTATGGAGCAAATCCCTGCAAAACCCTCCTGATTCACGTGGGTGTAGCATAAATTAATACAGTGAGATTATAGGTAATAGAAAAAAGATCCCAATTGCAAAACATTTTATAAAATTGTTCTGTTAGTAGGTATTGCAGTGGCCTGGTCCATCTTGTGGCGAAGGTACCTGTAATGTACCTCATCACAGGTGATCACTTGAAGTTAAACGCAGGGAATACTAGGAGTGTTTCAATCCTCTGTATGTTTTGGTATTTCTGTTACATTGTCTAACAAACAACCAAGGGTTTTGTATACCCTTCATAAACATTTGTTGCCAACAACTAACATAAGAACAATTCAATTCTTCTTCAAAAATACCTATTTTTTTTTTTATTGTTACAAAATTTTTAAAGAAATCGCAAAAAGTATATTGCATCGACCGGGAATCGAACCCGGGCCGCCCAAAAAATACCTATTCATTTGAAAACCCCTCTAAAGTATATTTGATATCACAATAGTATACCTTATATACACCTTTTAATAATTAGTGTCAGGCTTGAGACTACTTATAATGGCGATTTCGTATTGAGTCTTCGACCCTGAGATTATCTGTACGTGGAACTTAGTAGGTAGTTTAAGCTAACTATTAGTAGTGAATTGGTTTCCTTTGATGAACTAATCTGATACGCCAAAGACGAAGGGATCGCGTGATGACCAGAATCGTGGGTTAAAAAAAGCGTGAGTCATTTATGCTTTGCGGCCGGCAGATTGGCTTTCCTCAAAATTGGATTCAGTTAAATTGAGCGTCAATTATGTCTGAATAAATGGCTTAAAATGTAATAACCAGGCGGGGTCATTGCGGTTTTTTTTAAATATTGTAACATGAATAATTATGAGTGCGGTGTAATAGCGTTGAAATAAAAATAAAACTTGCACTTTTTGTACCGAGCATAAACAATAGTGGGCCTTAACCCGCTCGCTGTTGTTAAGCGGTTGGTTTATTATATGATGCAATTACAAAACTCAATTGTTAAACTTTATATTGGAAATATACATATTATAAAAAAATAACTAACTAGATACTGTAGATATAGCTGCCCCGAGAAACGTTGTTTTGAAAAATAAATTATGAAAAAAAAATAGGGGGTGAGTGTAGGAGAGTGAAAAAGAGCTTACGATTTAAAAATGAAATCAAAACAAGGCAAAGATATACCAAAAAATCATAAAAAATGGTTAAATCGTTTCGGAGAAGTTCGATAACAAACACTGTAATAGGAGATTTTTATATGTATATTAGACTAGCTTTTGCTATGTCACTCAGGAATAACGCAGCTTTCTATAGGTGAAAAAAAATTCATAATCGGACCAGTACTTTAAAAAATTACCTCTTACAAACAAAACAACAAGAAACAAACTTTACCTCTTTCTAAGTTTAGAAGACATACACTTGAAACTTAGATATGCATTTCTAACCTATCCTTGTTAAATTTTTTTATGTGTGTATTTTTGTTACTCCTTCATGCTTTGCGCACTGAATAGAACATTGGAGACCCTGGAAAACAACATAGGATTTTTTTCCTACTTTCACGCAGGTGAAGCCGCTGGCAGAAGTTACTGTCGTAGCGTTATTACACGTACAGTATATAATACTTACCTAAGTAAACGAAGTCCTGTACTCTGCATACAGGATTATCCCGCTGAGCACGTCACAATCGCAGCGATAAGTCCCCTCTTAGAGGAGCGTTTAGTAAGACGCCACGGCGCCGGCCTCCTCACTTTCCACCTGACACCTTCCTCGCTGAATAGGTTTCCAGAGCTTTTTCGAATACGGCGGGAAAAAGGGCTCGGGTGTACCATTGGTGCATGTGGAGGTCTGCCGCGCTTGTATAACAATGCCGTACGTATCCTCGTGGAGACAATCGACAGAGGCGACCTCTCGCGTCCAGCCCTCGTCCAAGCCATGGTACGGGGATGAAAAGCAGTCACTTCCTTCGTCTAAATAGGCAATGCAAGGCGACGGTAACCATGAGGGAGAGGCAGTCGTCTTACTTCGGCCGCTACATAATTGAATTGTATTGTCTTTATTGAAATATCGTAGGTTCGTATGAAAGTACATATACAGTGCTTATAGTTAGCTGTTCTTCCTCAATCGTTGTGCAAGTGACCCGAGTGCTTAGTGAGAGTTTGTTTTACGTTAACGCGATCGACACGTTTATGACGTTCGCCACTTCGATTTTCCTGCTCCAAGCTCTTAAAACCAATCAGAGAACAATTACCTTATGTTTCGATCTTAAGGTAAAAACCGCTCGCAGAAAGGCCTCCTGAGCGTATGATCGGTTTGCTACGCCTACGCCTCTCGGACATCACATCCTTACTCCAAAGTATTGCGACGCACAGTTTTGGAACTCCTGTCATAGACAATTACTGTAAGTGTAGGCAACGTTGCATAGCGTTTGCTACACAAGTCTACGAGCTACCTGTGTGCTACGAACTACGAGGCGTAGACCATGTCTCTGATTGTAGGCAAATAAGTTATCGCGTGCCAGCCACTATTACTCCTGCCTAGACTTTAGATAATCGCTCCAAACTACCGGTTAAATACCACCCTTGACCCGATAGTGCATTAAAACACCTATTAAATGAATATTTGCAATTTGTTGTACAGTTTTAAATAAAGTCTCGTTTATTTAATAAACTGTATTACAAGCTACGTGCTAGAGCGATACTAAGATCCCTCGCGAGCTTACGATACGGTATCTTGCCGTGGATTGCACGCAATGCCCACTTAGTGATAACGTTAAGGAAAATGGAATTGCAATTTCTAACTTATAACGACTACAAAGTTCACTCTTGTAATTTAATATAACGAAGTGCTCTCAGATAATATCAGGCTATCAGAGTTTGTACTTTTAATATAAATTAACGTAAGTTTTGGGTCAACAAAATCCCTCGAGGCTGAGGTCAGTCTGCCGCATCTACAGGATTATGATTACTTTACAAGTTTCAGACATAAGTTGGGGATAAGGAACCGCTATCAGAATTAACTGACCACATCGCGGTGATCTCTCTGTTTCGGCACAGTAAGAGGATCATGTTTTTTATGATGAAAAATATTCCTTTGTAGTTGCTGAAATACTCAGAGAACGTTAGTAAAAGCTAGTACCTACATCATTATACGCCAGACGAAGCTTTTAATTGTTATTTTAAATAACAATGCCCTTTATTCGAACTTCTAACATATAGTAAGTACAATGAGTCTGCACTGTACAGCTTCGATCAATCGATTTTAATTTCAATTAAATCGATATTAACTGTGTCAAAATGTTCAATATGAAGTGAGAAGCAAGTAGTCAGCAGTACAATAGCGTTGACGTGATTAATGGCGTGACCAGGGACCAGGGCTCAATTGAGTGGAGCAATATAAAATGAACATTGTGTACCCCCCCCCCCCCCCGCCCTCGCCACCGACACCCCGCAGCCCGCATACCCCCCCGCCGACAATAAGCGCCCCTTATGAACTTTCTCCTGTGTATTCGGAAATAATAGCGAAAAAGTTGTTAAGGTCTTTTAATAATAACTTTCCCGCATCGCGTGTACAAACTATTTCTATAAGTTTATCGCGTAAAGCGTCTCTGTACAATACCGACTTACATTAACGTACTAGTTAGTAGTATTATTTTGATTTACTGCCGACACGTTGTGCTATGAAGTTATAAGTCACACATTACAAAGAGTTTATAAATTTAAAATTGTTGTTTCAAAATTCTAGTGGCTAGCCACAAGAATTTATCAAGTTATTATACTGACAATAATTCAAAAGCTTTCACCCAATTTAAACGCCTTTGACCTGATATACAGTAGTCACAGGGCGCCACATTTTCATATTCATCTGTTCATATTTTAGTTAGCTCAAGGGATCACACTAAATTAACATGTCGCCAGTCGCTCGCTCGCCACGGAGGAAATGTCAAACGAATTTAACTTTTAAACCGTTTCGCCTGTTGATTCTTGACCGATTTTCCTCGGCGGCTCTCATCTCAGTTTTCTGTGAATATTCAAGTGAATATGGAATTTAATATCTCCAAGCTTGTTGGAATACACTTCGAATTCTCTAGCAACGTAGCTGTCTCTTGTAATTATAGCAATTAGCGAGGTTATTTTTAAATAACCTAGTTACGTTGAATAATTAAATGAATAAAGAGGATACTAAAGGACATAAAATATTCACGCTGAAGGGGGATGGCCGAGAAAAATAAATTCTCAAGTGCTTTTGTTCCTGCGAAGCTGTAATGACTGCAGGAAATAAATTACTGCCCTGAGGGTGACCGAATTTAGGAAATTGGAAATATCGCTTATGAAATGGAACATCTCTGTTTATGCGTCTCGAATTTGTATTTTTGTAATCGATATTTATCGAAATGGGGCTACGGGATTGTTCGAAAGAGTTACCTGACCCTGAAACGCAAAGGGCAACTGAAGAAACAGAGATGGGTTTTAGTTAGTAACAGTCTGACACTCCTTCTCACTCCACACAAAGTGGGAGAAGTTATTCGAGAACATTCTCTTTTTTTGGAAGTCGGTCAAAAAAAAATCGTAGATGACTGTAGCCGCTTTCTAAGAACGTAAGTACCCAATGTTCACTGAAGTACCTAATTGCATTTATTTTCTTTGTACCTACACTTTCAGCGTTTTACTAATTGCGATTTGTTATCAAAAGCTTTGAAATTACGAACGGAAGCGCAGCCAACAATTACTTGGTACAGTTCCGGACGGCACTTTTCTGTGGCAAGGTCAAGACTTGGTAGTGAGCCACGCCGTGTTTATGCCTGGCCTATATAATAAAACATAATACGTACAAATACGAAGCCAGCTATTCTTACAAGTAATTGAACTGAGCCTACTGTTCAAATCGGCTTAACAAACCGCGCAATTCGTGGAGCGACTCGTTAACAATGAGCACCTACTAAGCTTTTGAATAAATGGGATTTTTTTGCTTCATCATTCTGTTGTAATTTAAAAAATTGTAAGCAAAGAACCTTATTTATTGATTCGAGGCCGCATAATTTAACGAGTGAACAGCTTTCATAGGCAGGGACAGGTGCTAAGTCTGCGGCGGTCGGAGTCAAAGCCACACCTTCAGAGGCGGTACTTGAACTGAAAGGGTGCTATTGAAATGGATCGCTCGGCTCGGTCTCACTAAACGCTTCCTGTAACCAGAAATGACGAAAGTTTCGCCCGTGTTGGGGTTTACAGTGAGACTCGACTGAGAACTATTAACTCGGTCGCTTCATTTGACAGATATTACTGCTGTTAGGTACGCAATAATATCTTTGTCAGTCGACGCTGCGACTGGGCTAAAGTAAATAAATTACAACTATGAACTGCAGTAGGATCTCTGTTTTCCAAAGAGGCAAACATTATTAACAAAAACAAAAGAATGGCACGCGTAACCAGAATTAATATTTAAAGAAATTAGAAACGCGAAATGTTACGAATTTCAGTATCCAAGGATCGCGATTCCCATAATCCTATTACATATTTACCCGCTTGCGAGTATAATTTGATGTACGAGGAGGTGCCATGTGTTTCGTAATCTCTCTAATTTTATTTCTTGCCGTCTGTAGCCTTATGTCTTGATTATGAATTTAATGTGCTTAGATATTCCCTAGGCTAGGCAGGCAGATATTACTTGGAATATTCCACTGAACCTTTGTAAAATAGCACTTTAATAAGACAGGGTAGGTTCTTAATTTGGCACAGGACAGACTTGGCGAGTCGTGTCCAAAATGTAGAGGTTACTTAATTACTGACTTGCTAACTAAGTAACTAGCACAAGATATAGAGTAGCTAGACTATCGACTCTTATTTTAGACCTATCTTAAGTTTGCATTAATATTATCCGCAAGTTGTTCACTGAAAGTGTTAACACGGATTATAAATAAGCTTTACCTATGTTCGGATGTTTGGCAAGCAAACCCAATTAAAGATTGCTTTACAAAATGGAACTTTCTACGTTTTAATTAATTGTCCACTTAACTTTGGCGGTTTAAACGCATTTTAAAACTCAGCTAAAGCCATAAACCTGACCTGATTTAATATTGGGGGCGCCAAACTTGTCGGTAAACACATGTGAATTTTTTCGTGTTATATAAATTAATGATATCGGAATGTAGCAAAATTGCTGATTGATAGTTGACTATTTCGTCTGAAGGAACGATCAATTATTTAATAATGTAACGGCACTGGTGAGGGTAATCCAGAGGGATTATTTCATTTCCCAACACACCGCACTCTATTATAATCCGGACAACCCCATCAGTCAATTAATATTAATAATTTAATTAGTACCTACGTAAAAGAGGTTTTGGCCAGCGAGCTGCGTAAACGAATCATCCATTCATGCAACTATCATTAGTTCTATTTCCAAAATATTTTGCGAAATATTGGGGACTAGCTGGCCGGCGAACTTCGTAACGCCTGACAATCAACAAATGTAGTATATCTTTTGAAATAGTCAAACCTTTGGCGATGAAACAAAGCCTAAGTTACACACTTTAATGTATAAAAATATTTACATCGATTTCGTACATTCAAGTAAAAACTTCTATAGATTTATGTTATGTATAGTTTCCTAAATGCGGTTAGTAAGCGAGTTGCACTTTAAGCGCCGGCAGTTTACTTACAACTATAGAATATTGGCGTAAGTCGCAAGGAAGTCACTTATGGTATTGCGAGCGCCAGCTGAGATAAGCCAGGTTTAAAGCGAGCCGGGTGAACTTGTCGCGAAATTCCGAACTATTTCCGTGCTATCTCTGTTTCGTGTCGAGGTGCAGTCGGCAGCTCGCTCGGGCCTCGGGGGCGTTCTAACTGCAATATAACAGCTTGTTTAGTGCTCCTGATGAGCGCACCAGCTTGCCGCGAAAGTCCCCTTTTTGTTGGTTATATGTTTTATTAAGATTAATGTTTGCTCGGTTTACTTCTGAGCTTGTTCAAATGCGCCGTTCATGTTTGTGTGTTTTTATTCGTTGGCATATTTTTAGGTACCGCTTTTACGTTTTATTTATATCTTTGCCAATTTTATTTTTAACTCAGGATATTGCTGGATCTGTTAGACATTTTAATGATTTCAAATATTTTAGTTTCTTTTTTTTTCGAGTGTTAAATCATCCAATGACTTCTCCCGCTCTAGGGTGGTGCGGGAGCGCGTGTCAAACATTTACTAACTAAAACTACATACATATACATATATTCCTACTTGCTCTTGCGTTCCAGGACCACGAGTTTCCCTTTCGGAAGTCAACCCATCGCCCCAGAAGGCTTCGGACCTTCTGATAACCTACGGTTTTGCTGACAACCTCCCTTGTGGCGCGCGTGGAACACTACGCGGCATCGACGACTTTGGCGTGGCCCGGACGGTTACCGGATGACCGGAAGGCGAGCTACCCATTGCTTGTCGTCCGCGAGCCCACGCCTACTGTGGCTGGAAATAAGGGTCGAAATCTTGGTAACTGGAAATTGGTGTCTGGGTTCCGGCAGTTATAGCGTGAGGATGTCCGTTCCCATACTCGTGCGGTCGCATCCTTCGCTAACATTACTGGTTAGCAGAAGGTGTCCACTGCTGCCCACACCTCTCGATCTGTACCATGGCCTGAACCAAGTCTAGGCGGTAAACATTTACATAAAAAGACGATTTTATTACCTAACAACTACGTCAAAAACCGCCACTTGCAAACCATTTCAACTAATATTTTAGATCATATCTGAGACAAAAGTTTCGAGACGTCTATAACCGTAGACTGAAAGTGCCATTCATCAACTACAAACAATTCTGCTCACAAGTTATTTTCAGTGTGATGGAATGTTAGGCCATTCTCCTCGCAACCTGCATGGCGCTCGTCGGGAGCGCGATCTCTCTCCGACATTGTTCAGAATGCTGTGCTTGGGAATTCGACCGCATAACTTGTGAGGGATCAGCCCAGATCATGCTAGAGATGTTCTCATCACTCAATTTTTAGGGTTCCATACCTCAAAAGGAAAGAACGGAATCATAGGCTCCCTTATAGGATCACTTTGTTGTTCGTCCGTCTGTCTGTCACGACCCTTTATCTCGAGAACGCGTGAAGGTATCAAGTTGAAATTAAAACCAAATACTCAAGTCGGTGGACGGTTGAAGCTGTAAAAAAATCAAACTTGTAAGTTAACGAGAAAAAAGCTAATTCGGTTTATTTTGGCCCCCCAAAAACGTTCACTTCGACACTCTCGAGGAAATCAAAATTCATAGAGTACTTTCCTTTGACCTAGAATCCTGAAAGGCATGAAGCGAGGTCTTGTAGTACAAGCATAGGAAAAAAATTTTAAACTGTAAATGTTTAGTTCGTGACGGAAAAAAAGCATCTATTTTTCGATTCGGAAAAATCGTCGTAACTCGGTTCAGGAATTGAACTGTTTTCAAAAGTAAGTTTGTACGGAACCCTGAGTGCGCGAGTCATATGACAATTTAAAATAGGTATAGTAAGCACCTAACACCAGAGTGTAATCAGAATTAGGCATGGCAGTTGGCAGATACTAATTATGTATTACAATATCATCTGGTAACTAATTAACTTAACGATGAACATAACCACCTACCTACATTAAACATATTTTCACAAATTACTATCGAAATTGGGGTAATTCACCAAACTGTGGGTAGATTTGAATCTTGTAAGGCTTGAATCATATACGAGGCACCTACCTTCAATCCAATTCTGAAGCAATAAGAAAACGATAACTTAATAGAACCTTGCGGATGTTTTTGGCGGAAACCGTTTATGCTTCTGAGAGATTGTTACATGTAATAGGTGTGTGGGTAGGTCATCTACTACCAATCCTATTCACTACAGGTAGACACGTACCTACTTAGTTTATATATCTAGTGCCTAGCCCTCAGTATGCAGACGACACGCTTGCTATTAGTTAAACGGACTCTAAGGAGACAGACTCTTAATACCTAAGTGTCCGCCAATTAAAGCAAACACCTTCATAAAAAGGACAAACATACATTTAAACATATTTTACACTCAAGTAAATCACATTTAAGCACTCATTTAATATTCTATTTTAGTTAAACGCGAAAGATTACACTAAAAGCAGCAAGAGTGCTCGCACAAACACCCGTTTATTGTATTTACCCGTGAAATAAGTGGCTACTTTAATAAGATTAACAATGAGTGGTGACGGTTCTAAATTTTCCACGAAAATAGGTGGCAATATAAAAGCCTGGCGGAGACAGATGGCGCTCGCGGTTACAAGAAAAATATTCCCGCATTCATTTGCTATAACAATGACTTATCTGTCTGAATTCTTCTCTTTAAAGATAAGTTTTTTCCATTATCTGACTATACGTAATGGCGATAAAATGTCGACATGGGCAATTAAGATTTAAAAGCGATTGTTTAATGTTGTTATTGCCAGTTACATTAGTGTTGAGTAGGGAGTAAATACCAAACATTTCCCGGCTATTAGGCAATTTTATTTCGCGTCGGTGAACGAAGACGTGACAGTGGTCTGCCTTTATCAGAACGGCTCCACGCCCGCACCGGTTGTAGCGACGTGATTAGTTGCTGGTTTGATCGAATTTAAGCCCAGTTCCGGCACTTTGTGCGTTAAGTGAAAATAAAGGCTCTGGCCAAATTTAATTTGGTGGGGTGAGTGAGAAACTGACGTAAGAGAGCCATATTTCAGAAGATTCCTTGACTTCCGAGTTTCTGCAATGGCCATATCAACCCGTGAAATGCACCATGAAAAGGCAAAATAGCTAGTAACTTAGTACCTAGTTGAAGGTTTTTGCAGTTGTTTAAAAATGTGGAATTTTTTGATCATTGGCAACACAAGAATTCTAACTAAGGCAGGTAGTTATTCAAGAATGTTGTTAGTCCATCAATGAATGCAAAACGGCTACACGTGCTGTGATAAGGTACAGCATGAGACCGCCTTCCGGAGCCCTGGCCCTGGTGGCATTTCGACCACACTCAACCGCCCCCCCCTCCCCCGCCCCCCGCGCCTGCGGCGGAACACCTCACCACTGCATACTTTTTGTGAAATCAGATTTATTTCTTCCGCTCGTACGTCAGTTGGTGTTCTTTTCCAACAAGACTGGCTTTGCGCTGAAAACTTGTTTGAAACATGAAAGGAAAATTGTTGCCAATATGAAACTACAATTGTAGCTCCGGCGAACAATCATGGAGTTTCCAGATGTAATCGAAATAAATATTTCTCCAGTCTTATTATTCTATGTTAAAAATAGAACGGTAACGTGTGTATACAATCTTTAATGTTTATAAGATTTATAAAATGATGATGGTTTTCGATTGTTCAAAATAATCCCTAACTCTAGTGAATATCGTATCAAATCCATTGTTCGATTCCATTGCTCCAATTTCTCAGTGTTTGTTTTTAATATACCTAGGTTCGCAAGAGGCAGACATTTTTTATTTTTTGATAGACTCGCGTTTGACCTCTGTCTCTCCTGATGTTAAGCGATGATGTGATCGATGATGGAGCACACTAGCCTAGATGTAACCTATTCTCTTTTAACTTTATAGACCTATATGTCTTGGATTTGCTACTAGATGTTCTCCGCACTGGGCGTGTTCAGGATATACCGGTCTGCCTTTCATTAAATGTCTCCTGATTAAGCAGCGTAGAAATATGAATAAAACAAAGATTTGTGTCAAATTAAACCATATAATATAATCAAGCATTATCGCTTGGTGCGCCCAGCCTGCTACGCTTATTACCTAGGTATTTAGGTATGGCTCTAACTGGCCAAACCCCTAGTTACCCTAGGCCAGAGCCTAGTTAACCTCTAAGTAATCCTGCCACCGAGGTTGAATAGCATAATCAGCCTTACCTTCCCACTGCTGGGACTCTCGTCAGTTCATCTCTCTAGGAGAGAGAATGGGCAATCATAACCTACTTACCACGCGCGCCGAGTGCAGGATATCACATTTCTTGGAATTTAGTTCAAGGACATTCCGGTTTCGCAACGATTTTTTTGTTCACCGTTTTTAAGAGCTGTGGGTTAAAATAAATTGCACAAAGTAAAACGCCTGTTTGAGTTTGAACCCACGATAAGCAACTAGTAAGGCGAGATTTAAACTCCTAATTAAAAGTAAATAAGTAAGTACCTACGTAGGTACGTATTGCCCATTTTAATACTGCTTAGAAGCGTTCAACTCTTTTTCTAATTCGTCCACAATGAACAGCCATCTAAATCATCTACATAGATGAATATGTACCTACCTAAGAGATGTATGTAGGTACCTGTAGCTAAATTAGTTGCAAACCGTAAAGAAAATTCCGATGAACTTTTTTAAACTACTTGTTGAAGTCTTAAGAAGGTTCTTATTGGTTACAAAAATTGTTCGGAAAACTGATAAAAAAAAATTCCTATATTTCGTTCAAACTGCTTCCTCCGGTCAATAATTATTGACAGACCGATTGACAGTTAACCCTGATTACTAGCGTTAGCTGCTTATAGTTTGTAACCGTAACTAATTATCTGTAGATTTTATTAAGTTAGGTTGTGGTAGCACCGCACTCAATTAGTTTTCGACAAAACGACGTCTGTCGGGTCCCCTAGTATAAAATGATAAACTTATCGATTGCACGTCAACAATTACCGCGAAAGTTTTCAGCATGTCATTTCATTTCACAAATGGCGGTGCGCGGGCTGCGGGTGATATTGGACCGGCAGCCGAGTGGTCTCGCTAAAAGCACACTACAACTGCTACGATGCTCTCCAGAGTCGTCTCAGCTTTCCACCATTCATTCACAATAAACGTTCTCTGTGAGGTCAAAAATGCTGATATAGTACTTTGTGACAAGGAGTAGAAGAATAAGAGACTACCCGAGAGCAATATTTTGCAAAAAGGAAGACTTGAGCATGAAAAAGAAAACATGTCTAACGCAAAACTAGATGTTATTGAAAGCAACATTATTGCATTGTATGAATAAATCTTACCTTGGTTGTAAAGTAATTGAAATAACCGCACAACTTACTCGACATGTCTATCTATCGTACATGCAAATTAACAGTTGAAAACAGAAAACCCTCAAAGGAAAACTTTATTAAAATAGTCCTGCTTTCCCGATGAAAAGAAACTGCATTAATTAATTACGTTAAATGACGCAATTAAATACATTTACATCGGAATGTCCGTGAGGCATGTTGCGAGCGTGCTTTGCTAATGGTTACTACGAATAGCCAACTCGTCTCGATCTACAATCCGCGGAAACGTTCCGCCGTGAAAATGTTTGTTTCTCTCTCCGACCGCGAAATACACATCAATCTCAATAAGTGACATTTACGGACTCTGTACATCGTATTGGGGCCTAATTCGAAAATAATTGTTCACAAATGGAACGATAAAATGAAATCGTTGTTGAAGAAAAGTGCACCCAGGGTAGGTGTTGCTTAGAAAGCGATTAAAGTAAATGGTAAGTTAACATGTAGGTCTACGAATAGATTACACGCGAATGTTACGCAATTAATTAGGAGATCAATAAATATACTGCGCAGCTATCAAAGTTCATTATGTGTTAATACTAGAGTGAGTGTGTACTAACTTATGTTTTATAATTGCACACTAAAATTGGATGATTAATTAGAGATCAATTTTATTATGCGGTCAACCTTCTGTACCATATTTACGCAAATAAAATTATTTATGGTTAGAAAACAAATATTGATGGTCAACTAATTCGTAGAATCTGGAATGAAACAGTTTCGGCGAACAGAACTTGCAATATACTGAAACCGTCTTAAGACTGAAATTTAATTTAAGTACCTTTGTGCTTATGAAGCTTTTGCGGTAACGTCTATGATTTATGTCTAAATACTTGATAGTTTCGCTTTATGAATTAATTTTGCCTTAGGGAGTTGCGTGTTTTTTCACTTTGCAAGAACCGTTCAATCACGGACTATCTCCATGTCAACTTCAACCTAGTTAATTACTTATCTATCCGTCTAACTAGTTTGAAATGTAAAGATAAATATCAAAGCGTTATGCTGTTGATTATGCTAATGAGTTTGGTTTTTAACGAGGATGCCCATTGTTTACCCTTAGAAATAAACCAACAAAAATGGTTTATTTCTCTTTGGCGAATACAGAAGTGGACAAATTACAAATGTTGTCCAACAAAACCACAGAGAACTATAAAAACTTGGGGTACTGTAAAAGCAAAATGTGAAAAATATGAAAGGGGAAAGTGGTGAGTGTTGTCTGTGCAGGGTCGGCGGGCGAGGAGGCGCGGTGGGCGCGTGGCCGGGCAGCGCGCCGCACGTCGATATGCATCGCTACGTCGCTGGGCGAACAATCCTCCGACATCATTACATCGACAATGCACTATGAGAATACACGGATGTATAGTACCTACGCTGCTTAATTCGTTCACTGAACACTACACAGCCCCCTGAACCTGCTTATTTTCGCTACCACTGCAGTTTTCTATTTCATTTGTACAGCTTCAGCCGAGTTTCAGTTACATATTAAAAAACTGGGCTTTTCTCTTCCTTTTATTTAATGATAGGCTAAGGATTGAGGACGACTAAGTGATACAGTAGATATGAGATATTTTTAGCTACTAACCCTGCAGTAAGTCCTGAAACTAATCTGTAAAAAGTGGTAGTAAATTTTATAATGAATAAATACCGAAAGATATATATCTGTGGAAGCCAACTAATATTCAGTAAACAGAAAGGCTTCGTTCAGGTGAATCATATTCAGGCGATGTGTAATGCAACATTCAATGAACTAGCGGGTTAATGCTTAATCCATTTATACTAACAACCAGGGGCCCGTGTCTGATATTTTTATAAATTCGTCATTCCAAAAGTCTTTTTGCTAAAAGTTCGTAATCTGCTAATCCATAATGATCGATCATTGATCGGTCAATGGTCTCGTAATAGAGTTGTAGTAGAATGACAATATCGAGCTTATTAAAAGCAATGACTGCACAATGACTTTCTAATGGTAGGTCACTAATCAAACAAGTTGCCATATAAAAAAAAGAATAGTCAAAATTTTATCAGATTACCGTATAGATCAGACATTAATTTGTCAACATATACGTTATTACCATTCCACATCACTTTTTTCAATAGAGTGTCAGTGGTTGACCATTGGAAAGCCATAATAACGCCATTATATTAGTAGATTAACAAACTTGTCAAAATCAACAATTATGAAGTCAATGATAAACCATTCTGACACTATTGTAATACTTAGCAGACTTAAGGCCCAGGAAACCATATATGTGACGAAAAAAAAACCCTCACACAGACAGAATGGGATCGAAAGAGATAATGGTGCCCTGAGTGCAAGCAAGCGATGCCCCGTCATCTCCTTCACGTTAGGTTCCTATAAACCCTGCAGATAGAAATGTCAACACATCGCCGGCTGAACGCAAATCAAAATTAATGTTACGGCTTGCTACAGCCTCTCTTAAATGTCCGGGTTAAGAACGTAATTAAACGTTATCGATTTAAGTCATTTGCTTCACTGTCTGATTAATTTGTTGAATTTTATTCGGGTGTGGAATGCCGTTGTTTAGTTAAACGACTAGGCTGTTAATTAAATGGCGAATTAAGTTGGCTGCCACCACCACCTATCAGGGAATAAATTTCAAAGAGATTGTATTGTACTAGTAACTGTAGATGCCTAATACTAATAAAAATGTTGAACAGTATTCAAATAGCATTTTGACACCGAAATAAATGGTGGCTCAAAACTCGTCAAAATCTCTATGGTCAACATTATAAAATGTACGTGCATCGAACAAGTTTATTCAAAATTCAAACTAGGCCTTAAGAAAATCAAACAGTACGTTGTTTATTGACGAATTTCTAAAAAAGTAATGAAATAGAAAATTAAAACTATAGAATCTACCAAGTGGTGAATTTTGTATGTTTCGAAGTCTGGGTCAGGATGACTGGACCAAGAGAGATTTTTGAAGTTTGAGCAATACCAAGTTTTAGTACCTATTTGGTACTATTTGGTACCAGACATCAAATAATTGGTACCTCGCTATAGAGGGAAAACTATGACGAGGAAAGTGGCCAGCCATTCTGACATCAGAATGCCTGGACCAAGTCGACTTCACCTAGTTGCAGGTGTTATAACTAGTTCATCTTTTCATTAAGGCATTTAGGCTGGCCTGTTGGTCTAGTGGTTAGTGGCCCTGACTGCTATGACGGAGGTCGTGGGTTCGATTCCCACCCAGGACAAATGTTTGTGTGATGAGCATAATCCTTTGTTCTGTGTCTGGGTGTAATTTATCTATAATATGTATGTGTTTAGAAATATATATGTATGTTTATCAGTTGTCTAGTACCCATAACACAAGCTCTGCTTAGCTTGGGACTAGACGGCGTTGTATGATAGTTGTGGAATATTATATTATTATATTATATAAAAATTTAGTACCTCATTGGTACCTCAACATATGTTTTTCTTAATTTTTTTCGAAAAGCCAAAAAAAAAGTTAAACCTAGAAGGCATTTTACATGAAATCTGGAGCACGTTGATTTCACCTAGTTGTAGGCGTTATAATTAGTTCATCTTTTCATTAAAATGTAGTATCTCATTGGAACCTCCACAAATGTTTTTCTTAGATTTTTTGGATAAGCCAAAAATAAGCTACACCTACAAGAAGTTTTGCATATACATATAATAATGTTTATTTCTACTAAGTACTAAGAAAATTACCGAAAATAAATCATAACACAAATATTACGTATATTTATGATAAGATAATTAAATAATTATCTTACAGATAGTGTAAAAGTAGAATATCTAACATGGAGATAAAGCTGTCTTTGTCTAGGGCGGCTTCAATTACTCACTTCACTCAGGTTTCTTTATTGACTCCGTCGCGATCGACGGGAGCGACAGGAGCGGAGGAGAAAAGCTCGGGAGTTAATTACATATATAAATCCCTCACTGACGTTCGGGATTAAATTTAGCAACCTACGTTTCGTTCGGAATCCAACACCCACCCGCGACCTAAAGACAGTGCTTTATCCCCTAGCCACATAATCTACTATTAGTATACTTACTTCAGACTTTTTTTTGAGGCAAGTATACTTGCGACAGCCTGATACAATATTATGTATGTGCGATGTATGGCAACTTTGGAAAATTTCGTTCAGTACAAAATGAACAAAAATGCAAATTAAATTTCAGAGAAAGTAAAGTAGTGTGGTAAAAAAATATTTGTAGTGAATTCCTTAGATACTACGCCGCCAGATATAGTGATTGAGATAAAAATACTTAAGAAAGTACATTGTTACACTAGGGGTGAAAGTAACTCATTTCGTCATTCGAGGGACTAAATTAGTTACTTTCACCCCGAGGTAAGCACTGTGCTTTTCAGTACGAATACAAGGAAAGTAAAAACAAAATAAAAAGTTTGTAAAACCTTAGTCGTTGTACCTATGATTTTAGGTAGGTACCTTTTTTTTATTCAGATTTAGGTGGTAATAGGTTTTCCACTACTGCTTTAGCCTTCTCTCTTATGAAATTAGGCGTTAAATCACTATTTTAATCTGATAAACATAACGTGTTAATAGAAATCTATGTTGTACGGAAATGTAAATAAAAGTCGAAAAAACCAACGACTGATTGCCACTTTCCCGCCATTTTGTTTTTTTTTTCTGTGGCTGAATAGTTGAACAAATAAATCACTTAAAATATAATATTATTTAATTAATACTTATGTTTAAGTTATTTCAATTTTATATCGAGCTGTCATTGACTGGCTGTATGGAAAATTGGAACATGGTTCAATGGAAATGTGAAGATAGAACTAGTTATTTTTTAATAATTTGACAGCTGTCAGTTGGAAAGTAAAACTCCCTAGGGATTTAAAGTATCACTTTCAACCCACTTCTCAGGCAACTTCAGATCTACTTTCAGAGTATGAGTAATGAAATAGTACATTGTTACACTAGGGGTGAAAGTAACTCATCTGGGTGTCATCATTTTTTTTTTTTCGATGGGAAAAATCATCCAATGACAACCCCCAGATCCTGACCTTGGGATCAACTCTGGACATAGAAAGTATACCCTTTCGAACAATTTAAACATGATTAATTGGGAAAAATATATTAAAATACATTTAAAAAAACCGGCGCGTTGAGAACCTCCTAGTCGTAATGAGAACTAAATTTAACGTAAGTACATAGGACAACTTTTGAATAATATACAAATCTTTGAAATGGTGATTATTTATACCAGTTTTTCACTGCACGAACGAAGTTTAAGAGGTTTTTCATTTTGTTATCCGAGTCTCGTTACCGGGAAGCTTTGATTTAAAGACGGCTGACAATATTTTTTGCACAGACAATGCTATGTAGTGTCTGTGGTGAATTCGAAAGCAAAAGCTACTAAGTACATTAAGCACTTACAATAAACTTTTTTATTCAGGACTATTTGCGAGAAATAACCACGTTGTTAGAAATATGTACAAATATATTTTGACAGATAGGTACGTTGGCTTTGTATGACCTTATCCAGAGGCGTAGCTACATATATTGTCGCCGTAGGTACCGGCTAGTACAGCAGCAGCGGGCTCGTAGGTTATAGAGGCTCCGTATAAAAAAAACATGTGTAAAAAATCCTAACATGTTCAACCAGAATTATCCACAACCAGAAATTAATTATCTTCAATGAATAATTACTACTTATATCGAAGGATTACGAATTGTATAGCTCGCTCCGCTTGTTTTAGCATTGTCTACAATAAGATCACAACAACATCTATTCTACCTAGTCTATTTATACGCTCCATAAGATAAGAGAGCTCATTTTGCCTTAAGGGCATAGGTATCGCGACTAAGTCGCTACGTCTCAGGGCGCCATCAACAATGTTTTATACATGGGCGTAGGTTCTTTGTGTTGGTGGGACTACCTACGCCACTGAGCCTGGTTGTTGGGTAATTGTGAAGAAAAACTGTGCACACAGAAACAAATATACACATAACTAATTTAGTGAAATTCTCGGACCGTGGGGTGCACGTGCTCACAAATTGTAGAAAGAATTTTCAAAACGCTTAGGTTCACACTTTGCATGACCCAAGAGCTGGCTTTACCTTGATCAAATGATAAGCCGTACCATACAGCGTGGCAATACCGCTAGTCTTCTGGGTACAGTACCAGTCGACAGCGATGCGGACGAGTTTTTCGACGCCATACTTTAGATTACTTTTAGTTCATTCATAGGTACTGATATTTTATTTATTTTTATTTAGTTATACAAGTATGTTGATTAAAATGATTTGCGACCGTAAAAAAAAGATAACGAATTAAAATTAAAATCAATTCAATTTAAGTGTATTGGCAGAGCACACGTTTGTTCAGTCGGAGATGTAGAGCCCGCGATCCTTTGAGAGTTAGCGCTGAAAACCAAGGCACAAAGCACACACTAGGTAGCTTTGTCGGAATTACATATAAACATGTTACATTAATTACTACTTGTGTATGTATTGAGCAGTGGTGGTCAAACGGTAATGGCCGCGACTTACGAGTTGTAGATCGTGGGTTCGAACCTAGCCAGGCGCATTACTTTGTGTAATTTATTTCATCACCACTGCTCTCAAAACGGTGAAGGAAAACATCGTGAGGAAACCGGCATGTCCTAGAACCAAAAATTCGAAGACATGTGACATTCACCAACCCGCACTGGGCCCGCGTGGTGGTTTACAGTCCATTCCCTCTCCTAGAGAGGAGGCCTGAGTCCCAGCAGTGGGAACATTAAAAATTCTGATGATGATGATGATGTATGTATTACCGATAATTATCAACTGTTTATCATGAAAGTTATGAGGCGTTATGTGAGCCTGCGTAATTAAATCCAGAAAATGCGCATACAAAAATATTATATCGTTGCTCAGATGAAAAGGGATTAATCAGTATTGTGTTGGTGTTCGAATAATTATAGATAATGATTGAATTTTATACATAAGCACGTATAACGCAAAAGTTGTTTACATATTTAATACAGATGCAGATATATTTTATTTGTGTGAACCTTTGTATCTACAGCATGTTTGGTACATTGAAAATACGGGTTTGTTTGCACAAAAAAAATGCATTCACTATTTTATTTTATTCCATTCGGTAGTTCTCGACCTTATAGTGCCAGTCATTCAAAGGGAATATAAAAAATAATGTTAAATAAATACATTAATTCATTTGAATAGAGGATTTAAACAATAACTAGTTGTTAATTTAGTACATCTATGAATAGTACCTCTCCCGCCAGTAGCTCTTCAGAGGGTTTAGAACTAATGGCATGTCTTTATTACATACAAGCTTCTGCCAGCTGCTTCACATGCATGTAAGTAGTATTCTCAAAACAAACTTTCGAACCCCATTTCATCCACTTAGGGGGTTTTTGGAAAAACCTTTCTTGTTCTTTGCATACATCGTAAAAGGAACCTCTGTACAGAATTTCAGCGATTTTAAAATCCATACAGTAAATAATATGTACTGGTCAAATCACATGAGAACCATTCTTTTGAAGAAAGAACCATACCGATTTGAGTGGACCTGTCCAGTCAGTGTTTAAGCATTTGTCAGTATTCGCAAAGCTATAGAACATAAGTTGTTGTTTATAAACAACTTACCTATGTTCTATGACTTTTTAAGTTTTTACAAAACATAGTTCATTTACCAAAAACAAACCCGATTTCGTTGTTCTATCTAACATATTTCAACTCTGTATTTTTCTATACCTACTTAAGTCTGAATGACGCGATGCAAGCGCATCAAGCAACCGCACCACCGGTTCACCGCTCCCCTCCGCTATTGTACTATGGCTTGCTTCGCATAGACTTCATAATATTTAGAACGTTCAATTTAAATATTTTTATTTTTGTATGATTTGATGAACTAAAATATGTTTTTTTAAAGTCATAGAACAAAAGTTGTTGTTTGTAATGTTAATTACATAGTCCTGAGATGTAGCCAGTGTTTTATAAATAACCCTGTTTATATAGAGTATAAAACAAAGTCGCTTTCCGCGTCTCATAGCTTCTAATTATAAAATACTAGCTTTTGCCCGCGGCTTCGCCCGCGTGGCATTAGGTACTTAAGGAATCGGGATAAAAGGTAGCCTATGTTCTTTTCCATGTCAAAGGCTATTTGCATGCCAAATTTCATCCAAATCCGTTTAGCCGTTTTTGCGTGATTAAGTAACAAACATCCAAACATCCATACGTTCACATTTATAATATTAGTTAGGATGACTTCTCTTAAACGACGCATCGGATTTTAATGCAATTTTCACTAATAGAAACAGAAAGGTCGTGTTAATATAATTTGCACCCGTACGAAGTCAGGACGGGTCACGAGTTATAAATAAGACAAACACTAATCGGAGTTTAAAAGTGAAACAGATTGTTAGAATATTTTTTGAGATAAGTAGGCAAATTAAGAGTGCAACGATACATTATATACTCGTATATCCACGTATATCAAAATGTACTTATTCTGACAACCTAAACAATTTATTTTATCATTTATAATACATATACTATTTAGTAATAAATTATATGTTAGAAATAGTTCGCGGTTTCTTATCGCCAACAAGGTTAATTTTCATGGGGTTGCCCAGCGATCGACCGATGTGGGAACTGCCCAGAGATGAATCTGATGTTATAATAAAATAATTATGTCTCATACGTTGCATAGGCGCGGAATTAGCTAGAGCATTTTGCCGCACTAGTGTGAAATATATTCTTCATTGCATCCGCAAGCCTAAAAACGGTGAGGCGGTTATCGAATAAGTGTGTTGAAAAGTCTTTAAGACGGCTATCAGATTTTTTGATAGTAACGTAAAAGAGTAATTTCGTATGAGTAAATTCTACAGTAACAGGTATATGAATAAACCTTTTTATTTTCTCCGATTCCCTCAATATCTACCCAGTATTATCATGAAAGATTAATGGTCCAAAGTAATCATGTGGGCAAGATCAAGTTAACAAAGGCCTCACGTAAGCTCTAATTGAAAGCCAGAAGCTTTCATTTTGCATACAAAATAACAGCAGACTACCGACACGAGTACAGCTTATATCATGGACTCGAATCTTGACAGTTTTAAAATGAAACCATCAGAAACATGCATTTACGTAGTTACAGCTGCAGTTTCATAAAACAACCAATTTCCTAGATCGATTTCCACTTGATAACGAGTGTGATCCGATGCACAACACAGCCTGTTATTCTTTCATTTTGCATAGCGATGCATTGGACAATCAAATATGGATAAAGCTCTTTCACGAATTTCATAGATTGCACAAAAATAAAAATATTCATTTTTTCCCAGAATTTTCCAACCGAATTGAGTTTCAATATCGTAAGTACTCGTAAACTGAACAGTATACCATCTTGTTATGTTGCTGTAGCGTATTCTGTTCTGAATAATATTATGTTTCGTTGAATTAATTGGGGCGTACAAGCAGGTATCTTCAGGACCTATGTGTGCATTAGTTTAACATTTGAAAGATGATCTGACTTGATAGGTGCATACAAAGGTTAATTACAACGTGGCGTGGTAAATTCATTCAACCAGTGCCAAAGATTGTTTATCACTATTATCATCATTACAGCCGAAAGACGTCCACTGCTGGACATAGGCCTCCCCCAAGTGTCACCACAGCGAACGGTTCTATGTGTCTCGCATCCATCGCATTCTCGCGACTCTCACCAGGTCATCTGTACAATTTGTGAGGCCTTTCAACGCTGTGTCTTTTGATGCGCGGTCGCCACTCCAGAACCTTTCGGTGCCACTTAAGTTTAACGGTTCTTTGGGCTATGTCGGGCTGGCCCGCGGATATCTTCATTCCTGATGCGATCACATAAGGAAACTCCGAGCATAGCCCTGTATTAAGAACTAATCTTTGGAAGGACTGGTTCAATTCTTTCATCGATACAAAACTACACTATCAATGTGTGTCATATTAAGCAACCAGGGCGGAACCAGGGTGGGCCATGGGAGCTTGACCCATTCCCCCTCCTGGGGCGGGTATAAGTCGCTTGGCCTACAATATTTTCTTGAGATAATCACTACAATGCTGTTCCTACCGCCCCGCCGTCTTGTCTTGTCTATCTATAGAAATAAGACCTGGGTGATTCAGTGTGTTAAAAGTTTTTAGCCCGCTTCGCTCGCTCTTACGTCGTTGCTTAAAAATTTTTTTTGCAGCTGTCGTTAAGGTAACTTCGATACATGCAAATACAGAAATAACCTCGGGATACATAATTACACAGGTGAACATAAAAAATCTTCCCTAAACATAGGAAGCAAATCTTTTAAATTTTCGAGCTCGGTTCGCTCAGTGTTACATATTTTTTTAGAGTATGTTATGAAAAATTGTAGTTCTAAGTATATGTTAAAAACTTCGAGCTCACGACGCTCGCTTCTATATTTTAGACGAGTTCTACATTATGCTATTATAGACTGCAGAAAAAACTAAGAAGCATCCATCCGATTCCCGCGACCCTGACAAGATTATTGGTCCACCTTATTGGAGGCCTTCCAACGCTGCGTCTTCCGGTACGTGGTCGTCTTCTTATGAGGCCCATCGTAAGTGACCACGTTTCGGAACCAGTCATCACTGGCAACATGCACTGGTCATAGACTTAAGTACGTCTTGAGACACTGTGGTATATTGGGCGAGAAGACACCGCGCAGCTTCCCGAACGCTGCTCAGCCGAGTCGGATCCGACGATTGACCTCTTTCTCGAAGTTAGACCTACCGAACACAGACGAGGACAGACGGTCCAGCCGTCTGTCCCAGGTAAAAGTAATCGTCCACAACTTCGAGTGTAGTGTCTCCTATAACTGATAAGGTATCTATAAATACGAGTATGTACAATTAGAAGTTCATATTTTTTTTTAATGAATGTTTTATGAATGGAAAGTATTTTAAAATTATGGATATAAATTGAATTATTTTTGTTATACCATTTATTTGTTCTGTTTTTATGTACAATTTTAAATATTATCATGAACGATTATAAAACACAAGCTACGGGTGGTCAAGACCATAGAGAGTGATGAATCTCCTAACAGTACCGTGAGCGCCGTGTCCAGGATTACTGCTTCGGAGCAAGGCCTTGATCCGACTGCTTAACGAGAGCCTTCTTAGGTGTTGATTGAGGCTCTTTAGTTGGTCTAAAGAGCCTCAATCAATACTTAAGAAGGCTATCTATCACGATATCGGCGCAATGACTGCTACTCATCTCTTAACCCGTTGTGTGTCTAAACGTGAATCCACGCGAGACAATGGCTTTTTAATTGTGTCTCTAATTACGGCACACGAGAGGTTAACGATGAAGACCGGCCCGTACGCCTATAATCAGAAATCACGACAAAAGACAATATTAAATTGTTAAATATAATTAACTATTTAATAATATGTCTTTTTTATTCGATTTATTATTGTAATCGAATGAAAGTCTGTTCAGACTAGACTTCGGCTATGTGACCGGCGCGGCGGTGTGTACTATGTGCTTTAAAGTTAGCCCCCTAAGCTCACCTTCCGCATGACGCAGGTTCTCACCGGACATGATAAGTTCGGGAGGTACCTACCTGCACCGGATACGCGCGGAAGTGACGCCTGGGTGTCGCCACTGTGTGCACCGCACGGAAGACACGGTGGAGTGCACGGTACAGGTGTGCCCCGCTTAGGCAGAGCATCGCCGTGTCCTTGTGGGGGCGATCGCCGGCGATGATCTCTCGCGCCGGGCCTTGGTACAGGCCATGGTCATGGGTGAGCTTACAAACAATATAATCAGGAACTTTATTTCAAATTGTTTCAAATAGACCAATAACAGGCACTTTTGGATTGTCAAAATGTAGGTCTGTTAAAAAAAAAAAGTGAAGCTAAGTTGCACGTTTCAAAGTGTAGATCTCTATGGAGAAGAACGTGTAAGAAACTCCTCAAGCACTCTTTTAAATTATTATGTCATGAGTTATAAAAATCTTGGTTACATATTTTTGTCAATACGTACCTACTTAATTAAAAATAAATTAAAATATATTTGATTTCACATACACACCCAGACGCGGAACAACTATTTAATTACATATTCAGGATAAAACGGCAGTGGTTCAAAGTGTACCAGTTCACCTCCGAAAGGCAGTCTAGGTGTGAAGTCATAACTTTCAAAGTCAAAGTTAAAGTATTCATTTCAATTAGACCATTAACAACTTGCCATTTCAAATAGTCCAACTGAAGAAGTCTGCCAGTTATAAAGTTAGTTGCCCGTTGCGAAGTTTAAGTTCATAGAGCAAGAAGTTCATTATTTCTATTGTATAACTAGCTTTTGCCCGCAGCTCCGCCCGCGTATATACATAAAATACAGCCTTTTTCACTCAGGAATAAAGCAGCTTTCTATCGGTGAAAAAATTTTAGCAATCGGACCAGTACTTCCAGAGATTACCTCCTACTAACAAAAAGCAAACTTTACCTCTTTATTATATTAGTGTAGACTAACTGCTGCTAGCGGGTTCGCTCGCGTGATAGTAGAAAATAGTCCCAAAGGAACATACTCATCATCGTCATCATCATTTCAGCCGAACGTCTGCTGTTAGACATAGGCATCACCAAATCTCGTCTCAATGAACAGTCCATCGGATTCCCGTGACCCTCATTAAGTCATCGGTCCACCTTGTGAGAGGTCTTTAAACACTGCGTCTTCCGGTACGCGGTCGCTACTCCAGAACCTTTCGGCCCCTACGTCCATCTGTTCTGCGAGCAATGTGCCCTGCCTAATTAGAGAATAATTAAAACAACCTCCAATTGGTGTACAATAAAGTTTATTCTATTCTATTCTCCGAACCTCACTCGCAAATCCCGCCAAAAAACTCTTTTTTTTGTTATTTTATTATACTTTTAGGTAGGTACAGATTAAAAAATTATTCGCAATATCATGGCATAACCTTTTCAGAGGATGTTTTGACATTTTGATGCGAATGTACCTAACTTGAATAATTATGTAGCTTTTAAATTGGTAGACTTACAAGTCACGTCGGACATAATTAGAGTCAAATCAGCACGAAAACAAGAATGGAAAAACACTGCGCGTATGTAGTATTTTATTATTTATTTATTGAAGCTTTATTGCACTAGCAAACACTGCACAAAGGCGGACTTATTGCCAGAGGTATTTTCTAGTAGCAATAATTGTTATGAATGATTGATTGATTCTATTATGAATATATATGAATTTACCAATTATGACATCATGGACAACTTTGGGATTTCGTTTGTTTTACTTTTGACTACAAAAATATGATCATTAATGGGTACGGATAGAGTCCCATTTGTTTTTTACTAATTAAAATATAGAGGTGCATAGGTAGACAGTCTATTTAAATATACCTACATTATATATAGGATTATTTGTAAAACACTAACAGTTTCGCTGGACTGTATCATAATAAACAACAACTTTTGTTCTATGACTTTTTACAAAACATAGCTAACACGTACCTATACTAAAAACAAACCTTCAAGATTTCGTTGTTCTATCTAACACATTTCAACTCTGTATCTACTTACGGCTCCCGCGCACTGTTCGCGTAATAATAGGCCCGCGCACTGTTCGAAACATTGTCACCACACCTTGCAAGCGGAATATAATAACCGAAACGAAATAATAATTTGCACCATTTCCGTTTATTAGAATATTGATACACCATCATGTAAAGATAATCACGTCCGCTCTGCCGAATTTCGCTAGAAGAACACGTATAATGACGCGACGCAAGCGCATCGCGACTGACCGACTACCGAGGGTCGCCTGTAAATAGGTCAAGTTCATGTTCAACTACCCTCCACTATTGTACTATCGCTTGCTTCACATAGACTTCGTAATATTTAGAACATTCAATTTAAATATTTTTATTTTGATATGAAAATCAGATAAATTAAAATGTGACATATTTTTAAAAGTCATAGAACAAAAGTGGTTTTTAGGGTTCCGTAGTCAACTAGGAACCCTTATAGTTTCGCCATGTCTGTCTGTCCGTCTGTCTGTCTGTCTGTCTGTCCGTCCTCGCTTAATCTCTGTGACCGTTAGCACTAGAAAGCTGAAATTTGGCACCATTATGTATATCAATCACGCCGACAAAGTGGTAAAATAAAAAATGGAAAAAAATGTTTTATTAGGGTAGCCCCCCTACATGTAAAGTAGGAAGTGATTTTTTTTTTAATTTCAACCCTAACGTGTGATATACTGTTGGATAGGTATTTAAAAATGAATAGGGGTTTACTAAAATAATTTTTTGATAATGTCAATAATTTCGGAAATAATCGCTCCAAAGGTAAAAAACAATGTGTGTGTTCCCCTCTAACTTTTGAACCATAAGTTTAGAAAATATGAAAAAAATCTGAAAAGTAGAACTTTATAAGGACTTTCTAGGAAAATTATTTTGAACTTGATGGAAAGAACAGTTTTTGTACAAAAAAGACAAAAGTGTTCTACAAAATAATTTCTGGACTAAGTTTGTAGTATAATCGTATATGCAGGCATTTTTCTAACCTCATAAGTGGTACACTTATTGTGACGGACGGGAAACTACGGAACCCTACACTGAGCGTGGCCCGACATGCTCTTGGCCGGTTTTTTATAATGTTCTTAACATAGTCATAAGAGGTGGCTAGTGTTTTACAAATAACCCTGTATAAAAATGAATCCCTAATACCCTTGGTCACGCCATCACGCGTGAACGGCTGGACCGATTTCGCTAATTCTTTTTTTTTTTTTGTTATTATTATTATATTATGTGTTTGTTATTGTCAGGAGAAGGTTCTTGTGGAAAAAAAAAACGGAAAAAAACACATATACTTCCCGTTGACCCAGAATCTTGAAATTTGGCACAAAGCAAAGTTTAAGCACAGATATAGGAAAAATTTGAAAACAGTTTTGTTGTTAATTACGTCACAAAAAAAATAATTGCAATTCAGAAAAATCTTCGAGACTCCATTCGGGAACTGTAGTTTACACAGAAGCCTGAGTGCGCGAGTCCGACTCGCACTTGCCTAATTTTTTTTCCTTTGCCTTTTTTAGGGTTCCATATTTCAGTCAAAAAAAACACGGAATCCTTATGGCATCATTTTGTTGTCCGTATTTCTGTCTGTCAAGACTCTTTTTCTCAGAAACTCGTGGAGTTGAAATTTTCAAAAACCATAAATCAAACTTCATGAGTCCGTTTATGCTCCGTTTATGGCGCATATTTTGACACTCGCAAGGGAATCAAAATATAGGTAGGTAAGGGTACTTCCCGTTGACCTAGAATCCTGAAATTTGGCATCAAGCCAGGTCTCACAGCTAGAGTAGAGGAAAAAGTCTGAAAACCGTAAATTAGTAATATATCACAATTACTTTTTTGTGATTCGGAAAAATCTTGAAGACTCGATTTGCGCCTACATAGGTATGTTTGTACGATACTCTCGGTGTGAGACTCCGACAACACCGGTTTTTTTTTAGTATGCTCCTGCTCTGCGTGGAGGAATGTGTCAGACTTTTACTGACTAAAAACCACTTGTGTTCCATCAGATGTTCCTTTTTCAAAAAATCCTGCAGCCCCAGGCCTTTGCCCTGCGGTGATAGGTACTGACATTTCTGCTAAAATATTTATGTTTCAGATCCATTGAAACAAAATATCTCTCTACTTCATGTGTATGTATGTACAAATGTTAATCTGTAACAACGTATGTGTTAGAGCTAAATGCTCTAACACATACGTGAACTGTCTAAACATAACGAGATATCCAAGTATCTAAGTACTTGTTCCTTAATTAAACGAAATGAGAAAGGGCCACATCAAAATAACAAGCGGAGCGACGAGCAGACAGATAAATTATAATATAAGTGTATTGACGACGCAAAGTTCTCGGCGCGTGAGTCAAAACCACGTAAATAAACGGTATGACACCATCTCTGCCCAATGTTAAGAATAATATATACCTGTTATAAAGTACGATATAAAGCTTCCAGCATACCTTTCATTTATTATTTTAATAGACAAAGGCTGTCTCTGCCGTATTCATCGCCTTTTGTTGACGTCCAAATCTCCCTATTGTTAAAAGAAGTCTTATCAATTTCTTCGTCTACGGTATTTTGTGAAAAACATTTTGATTGTAGAGAGAGACTTTTGATCGCTGTTCACAAAAGTTACAGAACTTTTGTTTCGTGCTACGATGCTTAAGAAATTCCTTAAATAGAAACAAAGTCCATCACACTATGAACATACATATGTGCGAAAGTTTGTAAATATGTGTGTTGGTGTATGTTAGTTACTCATTCACGGACTAACGCCCGAACGGAAATGAATGAAAGTTTTCACACAGACTATGCCCTGGAGAAGAACTTACGTATTTTTTAACACGGGAGTATTTCCCCTTGAGAAAATTTTCTACTTTCAGACGGTCGAAACCGCTGGCTGAAGTTAGTTAAATACAAAAGTAAAGTGGAACATTGAAGAAATATATAACGATACAAATGAAGCCCAGTATTGAAAAGTTAGCCATTCAAATGAAAGTTCGCAATAAGAAAGTACGAAGTTTCTTTGTAAATTCAATGAAACAACTTTCTACGAAGAAATAAAACTGAGTTCAACAGGTTGGGTTAGTTACCCGCCATAAAGTCAAAACTTTTCGTCTTGTTCATTAACAATACAACATAATTGTTTCAAGGAACTTTTTAACATAACTTTGTAAAGTTTACTTCGGAAGTTTTAAGTGCTGCAAGTTTGTATGGTCGCTTATAGTCATGTAATTATTGAAATACCATCTAAAAATGGTTAAAAGGGTTAACTTACCTTTAGTGACAGCTTAAGGTTTGTTGTTTATAAGTTGATGTTTGGTCGGTGTCGCGGACGTGTGCGGGTGTGTGCGGGGTGCGGGGCGCGGGGCGTGCGTCGTGGCGCGGCGTCGCGGCGGCACTACCGCGCCCGCCGCCGCCGCCCGCCCTAGCCGCCCGCCCGAGCGGCCGCCCGCCCCACGCGCCGACGAATTCCTTGCTGTGATTAATCGTCGAGCCACCTGCGGAGCCTTTTGTATATCGTTAATGTGTTCGGCTTGGTCTCTATAAACAATTTTGAATAACAATGAGGTATATAGGACATTTTCCATCAAATTCACATTAAGTCTCTATAGGTCTGTTCATGTGTACTATAGTACATTTATTATAAGGAGAACTCGTCAAGAAACCATAATTAGCCCAAACACCGATTCAATTATTGAACACCCAAGAAATAAATAGCAATTAAGTTTAGGAGTGTGTATAAAATGAATACCTAGTAGGTGGTCGTGTTCTACCAAAGATTGCTTAGCATAAATCCTGAACACACTGAGATAAAGTTTTATAGTGTACTTCATACAAAACAAATAAAACAGAGTCGTTTCTGTTTAGTTGGTTGAAGGAATGGGGAGCGGGGGAGGGGGCTGATGTACGGAGGTTTTACTAGAGTATTAATCTGTGCGGTGGAGGAGCGGAGCCAATGAATGAGCTGAAGATGAGACAGTGACAGCTTCTTAAAACAAGCAGTCGCCGTACCAGGAACTTAGAAAAGAATATTTAGTATTAATCGTTCTATGATATCCGCAGGAGAACTAAGCTTGCCGACATAGCACGTAGAATTGCTAAACTTAAGTGGCAATGGGCAGGGCACATTGCTCGCAGAACAGATAGACGTTGGGCGCCGTAAGGTTCTGGAGTAACCACCGCGTACTGGAAGACTCAGCGTTGAAAGGCCTCCTACATGGTGGACCGATGACCTGGTGAAGGTTGCAACAAATTAATGGATGCGAGACGCACAGGATTATTAATTGTGGCGACAATTGGAGGAGGCCTATGTTAAACAGTGGACTTATATCGGCTCGAATGATGATGATGATGAATCGGTATATGTGGCTCCATCTCTCTTTTGCCCTGGAATCATAATGGTTATAAGCCGTAATGGTAAGGTCCCAAGTGTCAGGTCTGATAGCTGACGGACGCCGCCGGCCTGTTCTCGACCTAATTTATTTCACTAAAAATATACTATGACGAATGATGCTTTGCAGATAAATTATTATAAATGTTGTTTTCTTGCCGGTAACTCGAATAAATTGTAATTCATAACTGTACTTTTTGACAAGTTTGCTTTGCTTGATTTCTGGGTTCGAGGTCCGGCCGAGGTAGGATTTCTGCCGGTTTAATGAATAGGGACATCGTTTCCCCTTTTACCTATTTATAACTTAAGTATTACGAATAAAATGATGGAGTACCTACTTACTAGTACTTAGAAATGTACTAAACTTATCTAACCTAGACATTCTATTTCGTGTAGGTACAGTCAACAAAGGAGATAAGTAAACGTCGTCGTGAAAGATATAGTTGAAGTCATGGAATCCGATCAATGGACATGAATAAAACATAATTAAATTCATAATAAATAAAAAGCTCTTTAATAAAATTAAAATACATTCATATCCATATCTGATGAGCCTGGTATTTTGAGACGCGCAACTTTTGTTTATACGGCTGAAATGTTTTGTTTGTTGGGTTATCGTTAACTTATCTCCTGTGTTGAATGTACCTGGGTAACATTAAAGCCTCGAATTTGGCGGAATACAAACAGCCTAATTCTGGTATTACGTCGTTGTGGCGAGGTGCACCATATGATATGGAAACATGCACGGCAAACAATCCCGCTTATGAGCTGCCGAACTGATAACGACACATTTACGAGCGCGCGGGGAAATTGAATTTCTAAACGATTTTTGGAAGTGTCAATGCTATGCAAACATCCATGATAAATCGTGGGTAAGTATGGCTACAATCCAGGTTAGGAATTATACAGTTGATCGATAAAATACTTAGTAAAAGGTGAACTCCCTAAAAAGCTGTAAAAAAATAAAGAAGGAACAAATAGGTATTTTTCATTTCCTCTAGCATCGTTGTGGGTATCGTTACTGTAATTCAGTGTCATTTTGTTGGTAAGTTCCTACCTGATTCCCTTCTAAAAAGAAACCGGCCAAGAGCGTGTCGGGTCACGCTCAGTGTAGGGTTCCGTAGATTCCCGTCTGTCACAATAAGTGTCCCCACTTAAGAGAGTAACTGCGTACATACAAATTTATATGAACAATATCCTCAAGAAGTTAAATTTTACTTACAATCTAACAGAACTCTATGTATGTTGGGTTTTCAGTGGTAATTTTGGATTGTATGAACCGATTTTAATGATTCTTTTTTTATTTGTAATAAGATATGTTTAGGATAATAAAATATGTAAACTAAGAAAATAGAAATGCTTGCTTATACGGTTAAATTACAAACTTGGTTCAGAAATTATTTTCTACTACTTTTCAACCCATCAAGTTCAAAATAATTTTCCTGAAAAGTCTTTATAATGTTCTACTATTGAGATTTTTTCATATTTTCTAAACTTATGGTTTAAAAGATAGAGGAGGGGGGCCACATTAATTTTGGGGCGATTATTTCCAAAAATATTAACATTATCAAAAATGATTTCAGTAAACCTTTATTCATTTTTAAATACCTATTCAACAATATATCACATGTTAGGGTTGAAATAAAAAAACAAATCACTCCTCACTTTACGTGTAGTACCCTAATTAAATTTTTTTTCCATTTTTTATTTCACCACTTTGTCGGCGTGATTGATATACATATTGGTACCAAATTTCAGCTTTCTAGTGCTAACCGTCACTAAGATTATCCGCGGACGGACGGACAGACAGACATGGCAAAACTATAAGTGTTCCTAGTTGACTACGGAACCCTAATCAAACCGGCCAAGTGCTAGTCGGACTCGCCCATGAAGGGTTCCGTAGCAGCAAGTAACATAATATAAAAGTTCTTGTAATGTGTTGTAACTGATGGATGTTTTAATAATAGTGTATTTTTTTCGATTTATGACGCATTAAAAAAAAACTACTTACTAGATTTCGTTCAAACCAATTTTCGTTGGTAGTTTTTATAGTAATGTACATCATATATTTGTTTTAGTTTTATCATTCTCTTATCTTAGAAGTTAGAGGGGGGGGGGGACACACATTTTACCACTTTGGAAGTGTCTCTCGCGCAAACTATTCAGTTTAGAAAAAAATGATATTAGAAACCTCAGTATCATTTTTGAAGACCTATCCATAGATACCCCACACGCATGGGATTGATGAAAAAAAAATTTTTGGGTTTCAGTTCTATGTATGGGGACCCCCAAAATTTATAGCTTTTTTTCTACTTTTGTGTGAAAATCTTAATGCGGTTCACAGAATACATCTACTTACAAAGTTTCAACAGTATAGCTCTTATAGTTTCGGAAAAAAGTGGCTGTGACATACGGACGGACAGACAGACAGACAGACAGACAGACAGACAGACAGACATGACGAATCTATAAGGGTTCCGTTTTTTGCCATTTGGCTACGGAACCCTAAAAATGTGGGTAGCTATATAGGTGTACAGGAAATGCTGGAACTTACTTTTACGCAATGTAAAATTTGATATTCTCACATGGGAACCTAGAGATCTCGAGGCGGTCTCATCTTTCTTTTATGATTATGTTTACTGTCAGATTTTCTTTTTTTAGATAAAGATACACGACAAGCTTACTAGAGCTCAGCGGTCTTAGTATCCATAGCTGAGCTTTATTAAATTAAGCGGATGATATTCTTGTGTAGATATACTTATGTAGGAACCTAATCTCGCAAAAACTGAAGGTTAAGGTATTGTTCAGGTTGATTTTGATACTTTGTTTGATGTATAACGCAATTTTATGCTGATAACATAAAAAAGGCATTTTAATGATACCTAACTATATTCTTTGAGTAGGTACCATCCTTAAAACCGTTGCCTATTCCTGTCCAATCGTTCTCCAATTAATTGTAAGACATTCAGCTGGATCCTCGATCACTCTCATCTAGCTGCTAGCCACTCAGTAGGTACCTACCTAGTTCTTATAATTCATATAGTTTGGTAGTCTACATTTCTACGAATGTGCTAAAAATGGTACGATGAATAATTTTATTAGGATCAAAATTTACCTTAGGTACATTTTAAAATAATTCTAAATAAAAAAAACCTTTTTTTTTTTTTTCTAGCCGTTGCTGTCCCACTGCTGGGCAAAAAAAAAACCTTACATCAAAATAATTCTAAAGATCTTTTAGCGTAGGTATGCCATTTACATCTGGAGTGAGGCCATCGCAAGGCATGAAGAAGTGCTTGCTGTCTCCATTAATAGATCGAGAGATAGGGTCCTTCGGTCTATCCACTTGTCTGTGTTGTTGGATCGCAGACTTCTTGAGGGATCGATCCATCGGAGTGGTTATTGACAGCTGCTCGTCCGGTCAAATTGATATTAATAAGAGTCCCTCAGAGGTCGGTACTCATGCCAACGCTGTTCTGGTACCTATGGATATACAGACGACAGCAATGTCCAGTCTGATGGTTAATCGCTTGAACTTGTCCCTGAAGGTAATCTCCAAGTGGGGCGATGCCAATCTGGTCTAGTTTAATGCTACGTGTCTTGTTTCCACTAAATTCACCGTCTTTCCGAGGTGTGAACGTGCCGACAACCAACCACCTAGAGCTTCTTGGGGTACCCTCAATTAAGGCTCATTTATCGAGGCAAAAGCTCAACTGGCTGTAAAAAATTGAGGATCGCGCCCACGGATATCGATATATATACACGGATATATATATATATATGGATATCTATGATCGCGCCGGACCAACTTTTCAACCTTTATCAAGCGCAAGTTCAATCATGTAGGTATGGAGTACCACTCTCATCTTTGGCGGGTCCAAATACCAGCTTGATTGCACTACAGTTTATTGAGAAGCGAGCCAAGAAGGCAATGATGCACTCGTCGAATCAAAACTCCAAAGTTTTTCTATAGTTTACGTTTCGGAGTGTTTTACCAAGCCCGTTCCATCATTGGCCCAATAGACTTACGGCGTTACGCCGACAGTACATGGCCATGGTGGACATCCCACCCTTACGGGTATACGTACCTATGTAGGTACAAAGCGGCTTGAACCATATTTATAGAGCTTAGGAGTAGAATTCCCTGACGGAGTCAGTGTCCTGATAGCTACAACCTAAGTCGAGAGTGAATACAACGTTACTTCTAGTCAAGCGTAGGTACTCCATCGTCGGCCACAATTCATTATTTAAAATAAGAACAATAAATTAATGAATGCCCTTAAGAGTTCGTATAGCTTCTCCCCAAGACCGATATCCATGGAGTTTTGTGGAGCTCTTGCGTCATACATAGCTCTTCATAACGACAAGATGCCTCGATCCTCAATTGTGAGTTTTTGACAGAAAAAAATAGTTGATATTACCGCTAAATCTTTAATTTTAGCACCCGTCTTGTCAGTTTTCCGAAAACAGAAACCGTGCTGAAAGAAAAACGTATTCCATTCCCGAGATTGAAAGGGCCACGACACAGCAGAAGGCCCTTCCGAAAAAAAGGTTTCTAGAAATGCTAATCATACAATCAATGTTGGGATCAGTGTGTCGGTAGACTCAGTAGCTAAGGAGAGTACTTTGAAGGGATTCATTCAAATTAGACGTAAAGGTTTGAAACATTTTGTGGCCAGATCTTAGAATTTCATTAAACATTTCATGACATACCTACCTATTGAGTACCTATTGACATACCACCTACCTAAGTTTGTTTCGGTGTTTCTTCTCAGGGATAGGAAACACCGGCCTCATCTAGCATAAACTGACGAAAAAAAATTGACGCGTAAAAGTGTTTTACCTATTTACAAAATACCTATCATTTATTATAGAACCTTGCCTGTTGGCCACACCATAATGTAGGATAGCCAAATCAAAGAAAACGCAGTGTTCAATCAACTGTTGATTGAACACTGCGTTTAACAATATTCAGTTTCAGCTTATTACAATGTACCTAAGTAGGTACTCTGTTAACAATATGAACATCAAACACGCCGATATTATATTTTTATGATAGGATCGAACATGAGTGATCAATCGTAAAATAGTTATGTTGTCCAACGGTAAGTATCTAGAGATGCTGATATTACTTTGTTTTTGCGCCGTAACGTTTCGACCATTTCGGCAGATTCTTTATTAAAGCGGATAATATTTTTAAAATAGAAGATTAAAGCTCTGTGCAATTTAATTAAGATAAAACTTCGTATTTGATATACAGCCAATCAGCAGTTCAGATGCAACTATTAGGTATGGTGTTGTTGTGCCAACAACATCCATACGATTTTTTTCCTAGTTTTTTGTATTGCAGACCATATACAGTTTTAATTTTTATGCTAGTTAGTTCTAACAAGAACAATGATGATCTTCCTGCCCTAGTCCCGTTTTATTTGGGGTCGGCGCAACACGTTTTTTTCTTCCATTCTGTCCTGTCACTCGTCACGCTATCACTAACTCCCTTTTCTTTCATATCGCTTCTCACACAATCCATCCATCTTTTCTTTGGCCTGCCTCTTCCCCTCCATCCATCCACATGTAAACTCATAACTTCAAGAACAATACAGTTTTTAATTGAAGTTTTTTTTTAAGTTTTTCTTACATGTAGGTAGGTTTTGCTGCGTGATAACACTGAGCAAAATAGCATTTCCAGCATCCTGCACAGGTTTATCTCGTTCACTCCGTGCGGGTGATGCGGATGAGTGGTGGTGACGTGCGTGAGACAAAGTAAGTTTTTTTTTGGTTTTGCCCTGGTTTTACCATACAATTAGAAACATTCGAACTGCACTGCACTCTGTTCGTTTTCCTCCTTAACTAAAAAAGGACTGATAGGTCCGGATTTCATACAAAACCTATCTTTCATGATACCGACACTTGAAAGGCGAGCGAATTAAAGTTAAAACTTTTAGAAAAATATATTGTTTGTTAAAAATAAGTCTAATTGAGATACTAATACCAGTGTTAATAATATCTAAATTCAACAATTTTATCATTTTTAACTAACTATTTTAACATCAAAAGTTCAAATCACTCTCCTGTGAAGTTTACTCAATGTCGCTAGGTAATTTTTACCTTTCATGCGTCGATATGGCCGCCTATGTACCACTATTGTATGAAGCATGAAGTTTAAATAAATAAATATGGTCGTCATATAATGATCTATTCTAAAATCTGGCTAGGAATTAGGTATACTATAATGAAGTACCTAAAACGATTTTTTCTTAAAATAGGTATCGCTCTCTCTCTCTCTCTCCTAGAGAGAAGGCCTGAGTCCCAACAATGGAACATTATAAGGCCAACTATGCTACCTATGCTATAGGCATAGCTCTACTGTTGTAATATCAAACAAGCACAAGTTTCTATGGATACCCCAGGGCTCACCTATTGATTATTCATGTGCCTAATGTGCGAGTATAATTCATTAGATTTTGGGCACATCAAAGTAGTGGTAAAATAAAAGCAGGTAGATAATAGACCTGGCTATATCATTGACTGTTTAGTTAACTTTTGTTTGGGTTCGTACCGTAATCCTTGTATGCCCAATCTATTTCAGGATGAGAAGTTTCGTAGAGATGTGAATACTTAATCGTCCAGTAACGCCGAAATATTTCTCTGCATGAATGAGTTCGGCTTAGGATAGGTACCCATTACCCATCCATCTCCATCTATGTGAGCATTAAACCAACAATGTACATGTGTTGTAGGATTAATAGGCATGTATGTATAAATGTATTACAAGATGAGCTTTTTCAATCTTACTTTTCAGAAGAGAAATTCGTGAAGAAAATTTTAAAAGTGTATTTGTGTTGGTTATAAATTCATTAAATTATCAAGCACACCCTATTATTACTTAACTATTATAAGAAATTAATGTTTCAATCCATTTGTGTGGTAAACGGATCAACAATCAAATAAATTACGGCTATTGAACAATGATTGTAGAGTCACGTTGTACTTGGTTTGTGCTATTGAGCTGAAGTTATGCCGCTATACGCCAAGCAGTTTGTTTATCCATTTAGCAGGCACTTCAAACACCAGCCTTTCCAACAACTAAGTACCTTTGTTAAAAAATAATATAGGGTAGAGGACATTAATGAAAAATAAAAAATTGTGTTAATATTTATTAGCTACTATTAGAAGCCACAATTGCTTATAATCTTTTCTGAATATAAAAACCTAAATATTTACAATCGGATAGAAAGAAGACCAAGACAACATTATGTTTTGCGATGATTGCAAAAAACTGTCAATGTATTGAATACGAGTTCAACCACGGGCCTCAAATAAATAGGCATTTTCCTGCTACCATAAATATCCCACTACTTACAGACACAAGTTCCTACCAAATGTCGGTATTAGCGTCAGTATTGGCTTTATATTTAAAACGATTTTGAAAGGAGCAATACGGCCAGGAGATACAACACTTTTATCGCTTTTTGGTTTCTGTATATTTGTATAAAATCCTAGATTGTGCGTATACTAAAACTAAAAAAATGTAAATATTAAAACATATAATTATGTATTTGTAAAAAAGGATGACAAAACTAAATCTTACTTTAATAAAACTTACAACGCTAAATGACATTATGTTTCTACATATTAACTTTTATATTTGAAATAAATAATATTTTTCTTATACACACTATGTTATTAGTAATGGCACTAGTTATTATTCATGTTATAACAAGGCACAAGGGCGAACAAGGGGAAGCTTTAGGAACGTCGTACGACGTCGTATCGGAGATTGACTGAGATTACCTCGACGAATCTGTACAAAATGTACTTACTTTATTTTTTAAAAGACTACGTTAGTACACTGCGGATCTTTGAAAGTATTCGGCGTTCCGTCGTAATAAATTGATGTTATCAGAACTTGAATGACAAAATAATTCGAAATACGTGAGATCGCTCTTAACATCGATTTCAGACTTTACGCCTACATCATTTATTCAACGTTTACGTCAATTTATTTACAGTCAAAAGGCAGATCACAATACATCTCACTTTCTGCCTTACAATAAAAATCTATTTATGGCAGTGACTAAATTAGTTGAAACGATTTTATCAATACTCGCAGTTATACGTTTACAATGAGTCAATAGTTGACGATCATGAGTTTTGATTGAAAAATAACATTGTATTATACCTAAATTGCTTTTAAAAATTAATAATAAGTAGTACTAATACACTTACAATAATATAATATCGGATTAATAAATTGACTCAAAGATTGACAGACTACCTTCACACATAGCTTCTTTTTAAAATGTCTTATGGAAAATAAGACTATGTTGTTGATGGTGAAGTTAATCTATCTTTTTACATGTATTAGACATTATTTCCGATTTTGTCAGTTTTGTAAATTAGGATTACTACCGTCAATAATAATTAATATAAAAAAAAAAACATTATAAAGCTCTAAACTACAACCTATCGAACGTGACATGCTCTTTACATAATATGATAACTTGAGGAGTGACCTGTTTAGCACCCGCACGTTCGACTTTACGAAGCTACACACAAACACATAAGTACATACGACAACATTCACACATAAGTACAAAAGCGTACAATATACATCCTGAGATTATAAAGACCTTCAGATAATAAATGTAAAATTAATTATAAATAAATGTAAGGCATAAATACAGACTGTTTGCGTTTGTTTTATATAAATATTTCTACGACAATGTAGACAAAATATGATTTCAAAATATACGTTTAACGTAATCCAGTAGCCAGGTCATGTTCACATTTGGCTATTTTAATTGTTTAATTTTATCATAATTAATGTTAAATTCTATTGAAAGGCACATTTTTAAGGCAACATTCAAAACTTTCTTTTAACATGACTAAAGTTCCATGTTTTAATAAAAATTCTAGAAATCACGAAACTTCATTGAAAACTGACGACTTGATTATTTTATAAATGCGGCATTATGTATATTTTGAGACTACTATTTTAGGTTTCTGACTATTTATACACGATGTAATTATTTTCCAGCATACGTAGGGTTTTTGAAGGTAGACGTCGCTTGCTTGTAAATGGGGTTCTCGCCCTAGGAAACAAAAAGTACACTGTCAAAACCAAATACATTACAAAAAAGAACAATAAGGATGAAGTCAAAAATAGGTGATGTGCAACAAACCACTAGACTAAGATTGCGTCGAGGTTATGCCGCGAGAGGTGGGCCACTTCTATGATCTATGTGGAAGAATAGAGTCATAATAGTGGCAACTTATTTTCTAGACTTCTCCCGCTTTGAATAAGGCGAGAGGAAGTGTCAGATTTTTTACTGACTAAATTCCACCTGTGTTCCTTCGATTGGCCTTGTGTTCCAGGACAGGGATAACTCTATCGAACTATCCCGCAACCCCGACAGGCGTCAAGACAGAATGGAGGACTAGAGCCCAAGCAGTAAGATCATTATAGGCCGACTATATTGCTGTACACATCAAATGACTCAGATCACGGCGATGACTTTCTGAAAAGTCAGATGCGTAGTACTCGAAACCGACGCATGCCCCACTAGATGTAATGTATGAATAAGAACGAAGTAAAAAATGAGTAACAAATGTAATAACGATCGTAGCACGTTGCATTTTTTCTTCCATTATATCTATCCCACTAGCAAATAATGAAAGATCCAAAAGCATAACAAATGTAAATGTTTTGTGATTTTTGTACCCCTAAATGTAAAATCCAGCATTTTACGATCCTTTCTTATTTTTTCTAATGATAATTGTTCATGCAGTTTCCTTACCGTGTCCCACTTGGCCATCATGCGTTCCTTCTCGAAGCGCGCGAACTCCCTGCGGTCGTGAATCGTGGTGGCCATCTTCCACAGCATCAGTAACGCTAGACCCACAAGCACTATGGCAGCGATCACACCGAGCACAATACCCAGGATAGGCACCTATGAGTTATGAAATAAAAGCTAGTTAGCTTTAGGTGAAGTCTCCTATAAAGGCCTTCGACTGCATACGTCATGCCACAGTCGTGCTCTTTATGAGAATGAAGGTATGTACTCAAGACTGCAGACTGCAGTCATTATCGATAAACATGATGATGGTGATCCAGATAGCATGCTCTCCACTGAATCTATATTGAAAGAAAGGCAAAAATTACTAAGCGACATTGACTTTGCAAAGAGTAAGTTTTGTAAAGTTTGCTGTGTCGCTTAGTAAATTTTGCTTTTCAAGCGTCGATATGATCGTTTGAATTTCGACCCCTTTTAGAAAGAACATCGTAAACGACAATTTGCGTTTTTTGATAAATGTCACGGAACAGCGTTTCGAACCGACATACTATTGAGCTAATAAATTACCGATTTCATTAGATCGGTGCAATTGCTGTAGTTTTTCGCACTAAAGTTACAACGCACTAATAAAGCATCGATGCTGATCTGTGCCTGGGCACCGCTTGCACCGCCCTAGTTACGGCACTGGTAATAAATACTTATATACGTATATATACCTTATACTAAAAATAAATACATACATAATTATCACACTAGAGAGGAAAGATAGTGCTCTTTCACTCTAGATTTGAAAATTTGCAAATCTCGAATGCTAGACGGAAGAGAGTTCCACAAGCTTACATGCATGCGCTGAAAAAGAGTAGGAGTGTAGCTGGATTAATGAGAGGATTTAAGTACAGATCTCAGGTGTGACCTGCACGGTGCGTCGCGGGGGCGAACGTAAGAAAGTATGAAAAAGAAAAGCGCTCACATTGGTAGGAGGGATAAGATGGGTTATAATTATATGATGTTAAAAAGGAAACATACAATCCGAGTGTTTCTGGGAAGACGAATGGAGCCAGTTGAGTTCCTTGCGAAGATGAGAGACGTGATCATACTTTCGTAAACCAAAAACAAACCGAATGCATAAGTTTTGCAGTCGCCCAAGCTTGTTTAGCTGCACAGTAGCATCCAGGTAGCAGGCGTCGGCATAATCTATAATAGTCAGAATAAGTGTTTGGGCCAGAGATTTTTGTTTTCAAAGGTAAAAGACCCTGGAAGCGTTTGAGCGAATGAAATAAGTTTACCTTACGACTAACCTCATTGACCTGCGCACGCCACTAAAGATTATAGTCAATAATAACACCCAAATCGTTTGCACCTTCGGTGTAGTCAATATGGACACCATCAAGAACTAAAAGCTGCAGAAATGAAACTACTGCCGCATGGGTGGGTGATCTGCAGGCCAAATGACTTTGCCCAAGCACTGATGCAAGCCAGGTCACGATTCATGGCAGCAATAGCAGAATCCGCGTCAGCCACACAAAAATGCCGATAGAGCTGCAAGTCGTCTGAGTAAAGATGGAAACTAGAAGAGTTTATTCTCTATAAAAAGAAGAGGAGAGAGAACGTTACCCTGAGGAACACCCTCAGTAAGATTACACCAGTCAGAGAACAACTCTTCAAGGCGGACACACTGAGAGCGACCCCGAAGATATGAATTGAACCAGGATAAAACGAAAGAAGATAGATTAATACATTTAAGGTTGCCGAGAAAGATGTCGAAATCCACCGAGTTAAAGGCTCTACTAGAGTCAAGCAATACAAGGACTGTAAGGGACTTGTTCTCCATAGTCCAGCGAATATCAGTCAGTTACTTTTAAAAGCGCAATAACAGTACTGTGACCCGCGCGAAAACCTGATTGGAAAGGAGATGTTAACGAGTTTGACATTAAGATATAGCTGCTTATGAACTAAGTGCTCAAAAACTATAGAAAGAAATGGATAATACAGGCATCTTTCCAGCCTGACGGAAAAGAGCATGAGGTAAAAGAGTGATTGAATGTGATTGGAAGGATGTGATTAATTATTCTAGAGCATAACTTATCATAGCCAACCGCAGAAGTTATCGCGAGAACAAACCTCTTAACGTCATCCATAGTAACAGCGCTAAAGTTAAACTGAGGATACTGTGGCAACGGCAGACTAGAAAGATCATTCAGTGTCATAGCTTTGATACAAGGATCAAGAAAAAAGGGAAGGTGACAGAAATGCTTGTTGAGATTATTGAAGTTTGGTTGGTTTTTCCTATGCCAACACACTTAAGAAATTTCCTTAGATCGGAAGAACTACGGTTATGGAGTTATTCGTGGAAGTACCGTCTCTTAGCAGCTTGACACAGACGCCTGCAGCAGTTACGCAGTGAAATGAAGTAAGAAAGATTCAGCTCAGAAGGTCTACGCTTATACCTACTCTTAGCTTTATCCCTGCGAGCCATAAGCTCTTTAATTTGAAGAGTTACCCAAGATGCTGGATTATGTTTTACCTTGACACGTCGCAATGAGCATGCTGGTGAAACAACTCGAGGACGGTTAAGTTAAAATAACTCACTTTTTCATCGGAATTATCGATTTCAAACATTTTCTTCATTCGACATCGCTGGCACTGCTGACTGCTGCCTGCAACGCCTTCTGGTCAATGCACTTGAAGTTACGAAGATATAAGAGCAGAAACTTACGCTTGGGAACCGCTTCGTAAGTTGACCATGGTTAGACACATTAATGGGAGAGAAGACAATCATAAGATCTAATAAAGAGGGTGTACAATCGGCGAAAAGTGAGTAGCAGAAAGGGTCAAGAAGATTTCAAGCACTATTTTATATCAATAAAAAAAAGATTAAAATTATAATCCGACGGGTAGAGCGCAGCAGACAAATTTTTCCAGTCCTTCGATGTACGCGTTATAAGCAAGGAGGCGAAACGCTTAGTACGACTTGTAAAGGTGTCAATAGTATAATAATGTATTCATATTAACAATTTTTCCTTTTTCACCAAAGAAAAAAAAACCCTTTCTGTAAAAAGCGCAAATTGTCCATTACGATGTTCTTACAAAAAGGCTTGATTTATTTGTGTCGTCTCTTCATGTAAAAGAGACGATCAATGCAGCTACAAAAATAGGCGATGCTTCTGAACGTTTGCCTGCGTATGGCTTTGTATTCCTGTAATAAAATGGCAATAAGCTGGACATCTTAATAAAAATACCATACACTTATCGATAAGCAACTAGAATAAAGTTTGGAAATGAGAGTAATGTTCTCCTTTTGAGCAAGATCTTGTTTATGACAGTTTAACGATATGAGACCAATTTCCTCGAGCAATAGATGGCGATAAGCTGAGGAACTGTTAAACATATTGATTTTCGCTGTAAGTACAACTATTACTTTAAACTAGCATCCGCCAGCGGCTTCACCCGGGTAGATTTACTACTTCCCCGATACAAATTGTTCTGATACACTAATATTATAAAGACAAAACTTTGTAAGATATATTACTGTAAAGTATCATCAAAATACGTTCAGTAGTTTTTGTACAATAACAAACATTTGTCCTTATTTTCATTTACTACTGTGTATTTACGTTAAGAAAATAGTGACTCATCGTTGTCACAGCTACAGCTAGTCACACTCCTTGACCAATTGGAATTGAAACAAGCCCTTCAGACTGTAAGGACGCGTCTTATGTCAATTTTAAAAATAGATCCCTCAAACATTTAAAAAAAAATTGAAATTTTGACAACTATTGTTAAATTTTCACATAATTACTTAATTATATTTGAAAATACTGTTTAAGTAATACTGTGTATTGGTTAATTTGGTTTAATTTTCACCTCAATACGAATACGCCTTTACTTAAGGGCGTTATCACACTAGCGGTTTCCGAGCGGTTGCAGCGAATGCGTCGCGAACACGCCGCGGCAGCACAGCGAAGACGTCACTGACGCTTGGAAATTCGTAACGTTTTCAACTTGTGTTTGTAGCAAGTTAACGACGTACAATACACTCATGAACAAAATGGATTCCGATGAGGAGACACTGCTGTTGGTTTTGTTACTTCAAAGAATAGATGCCGAAGACCCGCTTCTTGTTGCCGGATCTCGTTGCGCGTACGCAACAAATTCCCTGCACATGCGCGGCGTGTTCGTTGCACACCCGCTTCAGCCTCGCAGCCGCTTGCAAACCGCTAGTGTGATAACGCCCTAACAGTTGCACTGCCGAGTCACTATTTTCTTGAGGCGGATATACTAGTTTCTGCCAGCAGCTTGTTCCACGTGAAAGACAAGGATAATCCCAAGAGAACATACTTCTGGAATAAAAAGTATCCTGTCCTGTTTCGGGACATGATCTGCGCGTATGTCAAGTTTTATCCAAATCCGTTCAGATTGTGACGGAGCAACAAACTTATTATTTAATACATGCAAACTTACTTCTTTATAATATTAATGTGATTTATTCTCGTAATATAGTAGAATGTAGGACAAGGTTGAATTTTTTCTATTATTTTGTTGTAGCTATGGCGATATTGTTCTAGCAGTACTGAATGTTTTACCATATCGTTTTTGTTCTCCGACTTCAACTAATGTATGCATTTGTAAAAAGGATTCATAAATAACTATGACTAATTGCGTGTGATAAAAGAAACAATCACGTTTGACAGCAAATTAGCGCCAAACGATGTATCATAACTTTAATTATAAATATTACTAATTAAACTTAAGCTATTACATACCTTTTTAGGGCATTCGCGTTCCTTCTGCGCCCTAATAACAAGTTGTTGATCCTCGTTGTAATAGTAGACATACACAAACAAACAGTCTTCGTCGTCATAGAATGAGCACAGATGCTCATTTCGAGATTCGTTGGCTGAAAAAGACAGACAAACAAAAAGATAAAGGCATGTAGATAATTCTTCACTTTGCTGTGTCTACAGAGTAAAGTAGCAGTAAATGGTCAGTAAAACAAAGGCACTGTTTGCCTTCTTTGAGGAGCTATACCCTATTCGCGTTATGAATAGAAATTTAATTAAACCTTTTTTTACTGTCTGTTCAACCCATTTTAATTTATATTTTGTAGGCTTATGGATGGCATTAAAAGCAAAAAAGTGGTTACAATACGAACTATTTAACTGCAGTTACCATTTGTTATGCCACCAACGTAATAAAACTCAAAGAAACTGACAGTAATAAAAGGATTTCATAAATTTCTAATGTTATTTTGAACATATTATAGTGGTGGATTTTTTTTCCACAACTATCACACAACGCCGTCTAGTCCCAAGCTAAGCAGAGCTTGTGTTATGGGTACTAGACAACTGATAAACATACTTATATATTTCTAAATACATTCATATTATAGATAAATTACACCCAGACACAGAACAAATGATTATGCTCATCACACAAACATTTGTCCTGAGTGGGAATCGAACCCACGACCTCCGGCATAGCAGTCAGGGTCACTAACCACTAAACCAACAGGCCACTCATTGAATAACACTTGTTCTATCCGTAGGCAAAATACGCGCTATGGACGTGAAATTACGGAGACCAGCCCAACATACACACAATGAACATGATCAATAATGATTCATTCTTGATGATGCATTGCATATATGACGAACAAATCGTGTACCTATATTAATATGTAATAGAAGATGATTCAACTTTTATCAACTGTGATTATTTTTATTTTTTAAGTTTTTAGTCAGTGAGGAAGAGATACAAATGAATAAATAATTGGAAGAAAAGCCTGCATTTATAATTTTAGTGATATGCGACAAAGAACCTCTTATCGTATTTAACTAACGACCTTTTCGCGAGTTCAACAAGATAAACTTATGATATTTTAATTTTGACCAGCTTCTACATTCATTTTATAAATATATTATTCTATAAAGTAACTATAGACCTTATGAATTTTATGGATATACCTTCAATTTTGCCTTCTTCTATTATGGGATGAAGTGAGCATTGTCCGCAGATCGGGTTAGCATTTTCGGTGTAATTTGGCCCACGCTGGTGTACTTCGCATAGTACGCAGTCTTTGTACTCGCGGCAACGGCCCGGACAAGTCTAGAAAATATGAATAAAGTTATTAAAACTGGACTGTGTTAAACGGGTTTACATAGAACAGTATATTGGTCCTCGTTATGAATACTTTTTTTAATTGTAGATAGGTTAGCGCTTGACCGCTATCTCGCCTGATAGAAAGCGACGATGCGGTCGACGATGGAACGCGCTTACCTAGAAGAAACCTATTCACTCTCGACTTAAAGATTCCCGGGTTGTAGCTATCACTTCTTAGATGCACGCACAATGAATGTGTTCCCAAAATGTTTTGTGCGTGCAGGTGGGATGTCCACAATGTACCGGTGGCGCATCGCCGTACATCTGGTAGTCCGATGATGGAACAGGCTAGGCGGAATTAGGTTATGCAATTCCGACGCACACTTCTACTGTCTACTTACGGGACACTTTTCGCAGTATTTCCCAGAGAAATGGCGGTCATCATCAACATTACACACACATTGACCGCACACACATTTTCCATTGCCGCTGCATATTTCGCCGTTCTCTGTAACAAACATAATGAATAGCGCCTTGAAATTGAAAGTGTGTATTACATACAATTATCGGTAATCAGCACATTGATTAAGACTCAATTATATACGATTACTGCACGTAAACAACACGCCAGACATATTTTCGTCATAAAAAAACACCGTTTTATTTTCATAATTGTTAAAAAAGTTCAATTGGTTGAATCCTTCTACACTAACACTAATGACTACTTAAAAATTAAAATTCACTTTGGCTGCTACTACTAGGGCTGCTGCAAATTGTATGTTTTATACAGAAATATTTATAGGATGTTGAATCAATCAAATTAAATCAATTAACACATACCGAATAAAGATCTTGTGTTTTTATTTATTGGCCAGTCATGCAAATATAGTCTACAAACAATGAAACATCGATAGTTTAACAATTTCAGAGTTGATCCTATAGTTAATGTTTGTACAAATTTACGTGTTCTTTCAAGCTCTAAATTATTGCCAGCGTGTTGATCAAGTCACCTTGTTTTTAAGAAAAGAAATTTACATCAGACAAACATTATGGCAGATTCAGAATTTTGTTCTTGTACAGTCCTTGTACCTCAAATATTATACGAATTTCAAAATCGCAGTGATCTTTATTGTAGTTGCAATTAGAGGTAAAAATACTACTAATAGAGTGTAAGTCAGTTATATCTTTACCAGGTGAGCGGCAGGGCGTCTGGTCCTTCAGACACTGGCAGGCCGGGCCGGTGTACTCGGGCGCACAACTGCACTTGCCGCACACGCACTCGCCGTGCTCGGGGCCCGAACACAGGAGACCCTTGTTCATGTCGCACGTGAAGTTGTCGCACTCGCAGAATGGCCCAGAGATCACCTGCTCGAAACATGTTGGAGGTTAAAATTGGTTTTAGCAGTTAACTATTTATAAAGAAGAGAGATTTCTATTTTTGTTTATAATTAACTAGCGGCCCGTCCCGGCTTCACACGGGCAATAAATATAGCATATGTCACTCAGGAATAAAGCAGGTAAAAAAAAATTACCAATCGAACCAGTACTTCTAGAGATTACCTCCTACAAACAAAAAACAAACTTTACCTCTTTGTAATATTAGTTTATATAAATATTAAATATATAATTTAATAAAAATATTAAAAATCACTGAGTGACAGGCTATATATTTTCTACCTTCACTGGGCCGATGGCAAAAGCTAGTAATTTTAATTACTTACAAATGAAAAGATTAAAGAAATATGGATATCAAAGTTCGATGAGTTATCTATCACAAAAAATTCATATGTCAACATGTCACTATCCTCCCGACTGTCGGCTGTCGATCGCGGTGATCAGTCTCAACGGAAATTAGCCTAGTACACAGGAAATGTTATAGTGCAATATTATAGTTCCTTTATATTACTACTATACACTTTATAATCTAATGGGACGGTAATTCACCACGACTAGGAAGAGATCAGGCGCAGAACCAATGGCTGCACGTTGTTGTAACATCACGAAGTTCCAAACACCTAATTATCAGGTACTGAGATATTCCTAATGGAAAAATTCGAATGTCACTAGTCGCGGTCACTAGAACGTGGCATTTAGTTTCTAACTAAAATGTATGCCAGCAGCATTCTTACGCTATCTCATCAATAACCAATACTTACTTCTTCTTCTTCCTGCTTTTATTCCATATTACTTGGTGTCGGCGCAACACGGTTTTTTCTTCCATTCAGTCACCATTCAAAGTATTACTAACTCTCTTTTCTTCCACATCATTCCTTACACAATCCAGTACCAATACAGTATGACTAAAAAATGGCTCAATCATGACGTAAAGTTACCTTTAGAGGGTCGTCCATCTTGTTGCACTCACAAACACCACAGATGCAAGTCCCTCTGTTAGAGCACAGAGGTCCCGTGCTGGCATTAGTAGGCCTGCAGCCGCGTTCCTGCTCGGCCGACACCCCGCCGTGCGCCGAGCACTCGCAGTTCTTGCCGAAGCGGCCGGGGTGGCACACGCACACTCCGCACGCTGATACACCCTCGCCGCTGCAGACTAGAGGACTGTCGTTGTAAGCCTACGAAAACAATTATTTTTAATAATTAGGAGACATGTTGAATTACGATAGTCTTAAGTTTAACCTACTCGCGTACCGTGTTTATTTTAGTACATGTAAGCATTCGTACCTACATAATAATCTTGGTTATTGTTTTTATTAGCAATATAAACAAGAACGCACTGGACTCGTTCTGGCGACACAAGAGGAAGACCTATGTCCAACAGTGGACGTATTTTGGCTGAAGAGATAATAATAAACAGGTGCAAAATTTTAGTTATGCATTTCTGAGCCGTAAACGCCGTGGCCAGGCATACACCCACTTATAAGTTTTACGATTAGTGTACACTGAGAAGCAAAACTAAAGAGAGGTTTTCCTTGATGAAGAATTAATTTACATTTTCTCTGAAGGATAAAACACCACGCAAGAATTTATCAATAAGTAACAATTCCATGTGGCATATGCAAAGAATGAATGGAGCCTAAAGTAAATAACAAATGACTCACATGATGGCCAGGCTGTTCGCAGGGACAGTCGCAGAGCATCTCAAGTTCCACGGTGAGGCTGTCTGAGATGCCGACGGGCGAGATCTCGAAAGTCTGCTTCCACTTCTTGCGGTCCTTAGGGCATTCCTTCAGAGTAATTTCGGCTGTGAATTCCACAACGTCTCCCACCTATGATTTTAAGAAAAAATTAGTACAGGAAAACATGAAAATAAACTGCTTTTTTATTCTATTATTTGTCTTTCCTATAAACAACTGAATTGGGCCTGTACATGCGAATCATATGCTGTAATATATTACGGATAAACACATGACTGATTTTATATAGCTTCTGTTGTTTACTCTCTTAATAAATTAGTGCACCTCACCATCAACGATTGCATTACTACTTACCATCAGCTGCGATCGCAGTCATGCACTAGTTTATATCATATAAAAAAAACTCTGAAAACAGGATATACGTATATGAAAACATACCTTTAATCCGTCGCATTTGTTTGTCTGAGTGAGTTCTTTTCCGTTAAGACAAGATGAGTAATAAACTATTTGCACAGCATCACTCGATGAATCTTTCATTTCCACCGCTGACGTAATTTTCTGCAAATAATCACGTTTATTTTAGATTACTACAATAAAACGAGGTGGAAGGTCACAAGATATATATATAAATATACTGATAGGCAATAAACTTTTGGATAAACAAAATTTTGATTCAAAACTTATCACAATGTGGACAAGAAGTTGCATACTTCAATTAAAACTCATAATGATAATGTAAATATTGACAGCTTTTAGAAACGAAAGAACTTAGCATTATCATTAGACATTTGACCTGACAAACAAAACACCTTTTTATGATTTTTTACGACGACAAATATTTTTAATGCTACTCTAATTTGCAAATAGCATATTATAATCAGCCTTTTAACGTTTCCGCTGCTGCGACTCAAGCCTTCTCGCTAGGTAAGGAAATGGGCCGTAATCCACCACGCATTGATGGATGTCACCTATCTTAAAATTTTTGGTTCTAGGACATGGAGGTTTCCTCACCATGTTTTCCTTCACCGTTTTGAGAGCAGTGATAATGAAGTAAGTTACACAAAGTAATGCATAAATTATGATTTATTTATATACACTTTATTGTACTATACCAATATCACAATATTACAAACCAATATTTATAAAAGGAAACCTTTTAATAAAAATAAAAAAATACAATATTGTATTATTATTTTTATATCTTGGTATTTATTATAACATAATTATTGCTGTAATATTACCAAGGCTAGGTCTACATTATCAGGATTTTCCCGCAATGGTAGCTGCATGTTTGATAATTAATAATAATAAAACAAACAATCATAGCATCCAATAATATAAATACTCATCCGCATATTAGCAACTAACCCCGAGTTCCTGCTAACTGGTAAATATTTTTACCACAAATCAAACTATTCTAGCTGACCAGACACACATTATCCTGTCCCAATAGTTTCGATTTTCTCAAAATTATTTTTAGTGTTATTTGTTGTTCAGTACAAAATGTTGTATGTAGATAAACACAGGCAAGTACCAAATTTAACATTTTACCAGAAACTTTCATTTTCATTCTCACTTAAAACGTTACTCTGACGGTGCAGCCGTTCTCGAGCCACTTATCGATGATCAGCAATTCATTCCTATTTATATAAAAGATTTAATTGAAAGTTTTTAGTTTTTGGAGGTAGACCATGATATCTTTCAAAAATTCTCGTAGTCCTATCAGACATCGCCTTTGCTGGGTCCCTACGGTTTTGCTGACATCTCTTTGAGGTGCGCGTGGACCACTACGTATCGTCGATGACTTGGGCTCGGTCTTGGCCGATTTACTAGAAAATTTGTTTTAAAAGTGAACTTGTACTTACGTTGTACTGTTCCCGCACAAGGTCGACGATATTATCCGAGTCGTTGCTAAGCACTCCCGTACTGGAGCCCTCGATGTGCTTGCTGAGCTGCTCATATACGCTGATCTGTTCCGCCGTCACCGCGAAGATCACATTGATCGCGTGCTTCTTTACCTATAGATTAATATACAGATTAGTCATTACTTTATGACTCTTGATGATATTGGTTCAATATACGAGTATATAATATTCCACAACTATCACACAACGCCGTCTAGTCCCAAGCTACGCAGAGCTTGTGTTATGGGTTCTAGACAACTGATAAACATACTTATATATTTTTAAATACATACATATTACAGGTAAATTACACCCAGACACAGAATAAATGATCATGCACTTCACCATAAACATTTGTCGTGGGTGGGGATCGAACCCACGACCTCTGGCATAGCAGTAGACCATCAGGCTTATCATATATATTATGTACCATCAAAGACACTTCCGCCTAACCACCGCTAAGTTCATTTTTGCTTACACTCGAAACGAAACCTTCAAAGGGTTTAGTTTGGCGCCGCGCCGTAGGATTCAAGCAAATTTTTTTTTAAATGATTAGGCAGAAATGACCGCGACGGTACCTACTTATTGCTTTGAGCGGAGGTAGTGGGATATAGACCAAACAAAAATAAATAAGTTGGTGACATAATACGGAAGGATAAAGCATAAACATGTATTTATAATAATATAATATGTATTACTGGTTCAAAAAATTTGTGGTTAATGATAACACTGACAGTGCGTCAGAAAACTTTAGTCACTCATAAAAGCCTGAAATATTTTTATAGGGAATATCCTTGTATAGAGAAAAGATGCATGGTCTGGGAATCCAGTTATTGGTTCAAAACGTGTGTACGATTGAAACGATCTTTTACGATAAAATAGGATACACACAGTACCAAAATGTTACAATCTGGCCACCTAGCAATTATAAGTTTATAAGTTAATTTAGGTCAATTTGAATACGTATAAATGACGATGACTGACATCATTTACTTCGATGTGTAGTAGGAAGGTCTCCTATTCGTAAAGGTGAATAAGAATCAGAGTCCTCGGAAAAACTAGAACAAAATGAAAACAAAACAAACCTTATGATTAATCTGTGAAATACTGGGGTAGTCCTGTAACGTAGAGTGTGTATAGGTGTTGTCCGTCATGTGACATTCGCCATCGTTGGGTTGCACGATACCACCAAGCTGCAATTGAATACATCGTTATATTGAGATGTCAGCAAAACTTACAGGGCCCGGTACTCGGTAAGGTCGACGCCTGTTAATTCTGCGGGACTGTTTGGTAAAGTTACCGTTACCTTCGAACGCAAAGGACAACTAAGCGTACTACGCGTTCCAAATGAGAATAGGACCGATTCCTATGTTTCGGCGTCTCGTCGTACTGTCAAATCGAAGAAATTTTGGCAAAATTGATGAACTTAGAGATGAGTAAAAGTGAAGAACTGGATTCTGATTAAACTTTTTTCGTTCACAGTTCATAAATAAATTAAATTTTTCATAAATTAATTAATGTTTAAAAATTTATTTCCTCGATTTGTCAGTAAATCGTGAGTGACGTCACAACATGGCGGGCGATCCTATTCTCATTTGGAACGCATTGTACAAAGCGTTTTGGAAACAGATCCATTATGCGTACAGCTAAAGATTTGAATTCCCTGCCGGAGTCTGTGTTTCCTGATAGCTACAAATTAGGGTTTTTTAAGTCAAGAGTGAAAAGGTTGCTTCTAGGCAAGCGTGCTCCATCGCTTTCGATCAGGTGATATAGTGGTCAAACGTGTGCCTATCCAAAATAATTAAAAAAAAAAACTTAAGAAACACAGGTTCGTTATTTTTCAGTCAGTCTGATACACCTTCTTGCCTTCTTTCACCCAGGGCGGAAGAAGAAATTTGATGATTTCCCGCTTTAAAAAAAAGCCGCCCGCAACTTGCAACTAGCTTCGTAAACGGACATTAATGAAAAAATGCGGGTACTTGATAAACAATTAGCAATTTGCGCTGTGTTTCCTGATTAATCATTCGAGGACCAGTAATCCAGTTAAACGAAATTTGTGTGGGCAGATTTTTCAAGGGGAAACAAACATTGGGAAAAAAAACTGGCCAAGTGCGAGTCGGACTCGCCCATGGAGGGTTCCGTAGCAGCAAGTAACGTAATATAAAAGTTCTTGTAGTTCGTTGTAACTTTGATCGATGTTTTAATAATAGTGTATTTTTTTTAGATTTACGACGTATTAAAAAAAAAAACTACTAACTAGATCTCGTTCAAACCAATTTTCGTTGGTAGTTTACATGGTAATGTACATCATATATTTTTTTTAGTTTTATCATTCTCTTATTTTAGAAGTTACAGGGGGGGGGGACACACATTTTACCACTTTGGAAGTGTCTATCGCGTAAACTATTCATTTTAGAAAAAAATGATTTTAGAAACCTCAATACCATTTTTGAAGACCTATCCATAGATACCCCACACGTATGGGATTGATGGAAAAAAAAATGTTGAGTTTCAGTTCTAAGAACCCCCAAAATTTATTGCTTTTTTTCTATTTTTGTGTGAAAATCTTAAAGCGGTTCGCAGAATACATCTACTTACTAAGTTTCACTGTAAGTGTTTCACTGTTATAGCTCTTATAGTTTCAGAAAAGTGGCTGTGACATACGGACGGACAGACAGACAGACAGACTTGACGAATCTATAAGGGTTCCGTTTTTTGCCATTTGGCTACGGAACCCTAAAAACGAAATCTTTTACCTACCTTCTAATGACGATATGTTTCCAAAACGCATATAAAAAACAAGTAACCAATCTTTAATTATCTAAACAAAATCTTTTTAATCAATGTCAGTGTTTAGACAAATTGTTACAAGAGAAACAAATTGTTTCTGGTTATATTCTCAATAGTTAGAAATGAACTTTTTAAATCCACTCAAAAAAATATAATTACCTTGCCATCTCCAGCATAATGGAAGCCAGCATCCGTTGAGAAAACAAGAAGTCTTCTGGCCTGGTCACGCCAGCCTATCTGTTGCTTGCACACGACTGCTTGCATGATGGCGTCGAAGCCTCCTTCTGGCGCGTCCAAATTACCTGATACGTCTGCATTAGCTACGGCTTTCTGTTGGACATGAAACAGCATCGTAAATAACATAGAGTAAGTATTTCAAGAAAGTGTGAGGTAATGTGAAATTCAAACGAATTGGTTTTTTTTTATTTAATTTTGATCCTAGATATGCTGCGTAGTTAGAATATAAACTACAGCGCTGGCAGCTCAATGAATAGTCAAGGGTAAGTGTGAGGTAATGTGAAATTCAAACGAATTGTTTTTTTAAGCTATTGCATAGCTTCTATCGCGGGCCTTGAGCGTGGAGACCGAATCCAGAAATTCCGTTTGTTTACTCATTTGTTTTTTGAGCGTGGTGACCGATAAGAAAACAAATGAGTGAACAATCAATAGCAGCTGTTGGCGAGGTCTATTGTATAAGTTGATAAAAAATGCTATGCAATAGCTTTACTGCGGCAGTCCCCGAGTGCCACACGTCTTTTATTTTAATTTAATTTTGATCCTAGAAATGTCGCCTAGAGAGAATAAACTACAGCGCTGGCATCTCAATAAATAGTCAAGGGTAAAGAGTATAATAATAAAAGGCTGAAACTGATGTAAAATTATGACAATGTCGTCAACTCACCTCAAAGAAGTCTGTATCAGTACTTAGTGACATCTGATTTTGGTATCCGTAAGGCGCAGCACATCCGTCACAAGGCGATATCAAACTAAAAACAATCACAATTTAATACTCCCAACCGTGACAATATCCAAGTCACTTATCTGCTTTATAGAATCATTCTTTACTTACTTCTTGGGCACAGTAGATACATAAGGCATGACTAGTTTATCTACAAATGAGCCGAAACCGATTCTGAACATGGAAGTCATGTTCCTCATGGTTGCAGACAGCAAACTTCCTAATGTACTAAGCTTCTCTTTGTCATTTTTCATAGATCTACTGAGGTCCATAAGATAGTATAAGTCGACAGGATAATCTTGAGCCCTGGAGTATGCAAACGTAAGCTTCTGCATTTGGTCTGCGAAAAAAAAAAATTACATGCATAATTCAAACTACATTTGTTATAAAATTCATCAGGATATTCTGTCATACATAATAATAAAACTAATTAACCCATACAGCTCTATGATGACATTGAACGCGAACTGTTTATCATAACTAGTTGAGTTACGAATGAGTGATTACTAACTTCCCAACTTCCCACACAAAATGGTATGAAACCAATATACATACTCATTCTTAAATTGAGATTCACTCTCTGTGGCTTCATCTGTACTAAGCTCTCGCCACTGGAGAAGCCCCCGGACCCGGCAGCGGCTGATGAAGATCCTGACGCTGAGAAACTGCTGCCCTTCGAGCTATAAGATTCTTCATACGATGATGAGCCTGCGGCCATACCCATTCGGGTCTTTGCTAGAAAAGAAAAATACTAACATGAAACCAACTTTCTCAAAGAAAAGGAAAAACAATAGACTAGTTTTAATTGTTTACTATTTCCGTTACCTCTGCTCAGCTCAATGTTGTACTTGGGGTCGACAGATCGCTGGTTGTCAGGATTGAAGATGTAGGCTTCATCGCAGCCTGCGGTTCCGCTCCTTTCCATAGCAGGGTTGAAGCACCTGGGGCCATTGAACTCTGCCTGGAAGCACCACGCACAGCTGGCAGTGCGGATGCAGTCGCTGCACGTTGTCTTACTGGAGCAGGGGTTCTGCGCCAGCAGTTGCTCGGCGTGCTGTCCCCAGCACACCGCCAACAGGCTCACCCACACACATAGTCGTAAAACAGTCGATCGTTGTTTGTACATTTTGTTATTATTCTATAGATTCTTTTTCAGATCTAATTCTGTAACAAGGATATTTTCGATATTAAATTAAATTAGGTAGGTATTTAAATCGGTCATTTAAATTAAATTGGGTATTTTATTTAAATAAATTGGGGATTATCAGCATATTAATGTTGCGGTTACAATCATATTAAATGTGATTGTCCTGGTTTATAACAAGCGTTTCAGCGTGTTCATATAAAGTCATAACTTTCAACATTAATTGCGTGACCCAGTATTAAAAGGCCAGAACGTCAAGAAACTTATTTTAATCTTGAAAGCAAAATAACTTTTGTAATTTATTATGTTACCGGTATTACATAAGCTCGTGCAAGCCACATGTTAAATGCAGTGCAAGTGCGAGTAAACGCAATAGAGTATTTATAATAGACTCTCATAGATCAAACAATAACCTTCAACTCTTCATTACCTAATGGTATTTGTGGAAGAGAAAACAATAACCATACCAGCATGTTTAATTGTATGGACCAAAGTAACAGCAGCGGACAATGCCCAGCTTTCGATGAACAATGCCCCCGTCATCGAAAACCATTGTTATAGCTGTCACTAAAGTTCAATGTAATTAAAAATCATGGTATACATAGTGATTATGGCCCATAAACCCCGACCGGAATTCCTTCTAGATGCATAGAATTATTACTGTCGCCACACACAGCCAGTTCTTCAATACTAATTAGGTACGATTGGCCAATGATGATCGGCTTAACATCATACTAATACCATATATGTCTATGATATAATAATGAAAATGCTCATTGTTTGATGCTTATTTGAAACTCAGTTCCAAAATAACGATTGATAGCTTTCTTGCACACTGAGTAACCGAAGATTACACCGGTATTCGGCAGCAAACGCTTAATTAGAAGATTTCAAGCTAATTCTTTTACACACGTAACAGGCCAAGGTCTTAAACAAAACTAGGTCAATGGGACAACAAAGAGGATAATTTTGTTTACAAGTTCATAGAAAGACACTAGCGTATGTGGATGAAAAACGGTGGTATAAATAAAGATTGTGTAAATCCATGACGACGCATAGACCGACCGCACTATTAGCTGTAAAGTATGAATGATTGTACGACGCCGTCATCGGCTCACAGGTAGTAAATAGCGTTGAGTAAACGTTATGACACGGTTGGGATTGGGACATATGGCCACCTGTGGGCGGCGGCAGCGGCTGAGAAAGGGCGACGCCCACGCACCGCTGTATCCAGTCCGCCTCGTCTATTTTATACCAAGTTCTGTGATACTGACCAAAATTATAATGTTTTCGATTGATAGGAAACTATGATTATGCCTAAATTACTCATATTGTAATACTTTTCCTTTTAATTTTAGGCACTCACTTTTTTTCAAATGAATACATGAGTAATTTACAAGCTAACGTCACTAGCAGCAAAGACTAAATAAGGCCATACATATGTTCGCCTTGTTGACTTGCATGTTAACTGCCATAAATGCTTATCTTCCCGCATAAGATGTAGGAGGCAAATAAACGAACTACACACTACAGCTAACTCTGAGATGCTTGTACGAACCTACAAGATTGTTAGATGCAGTTATAATGGACAAACTTAAATCAGGGCACATAAGATGTCAGATGTCCCATTTTTCGGAATCGGATTGAATAGAAAATGATATAATAACTAGATGTTATGTAAAGAAAACACGTAAATTCGTATAATTTTTGGATTTAAAATAAGAAGTTGTTAGCCTTAGATACCGAAAAATAAAAAACAAGAGACCTAAATAGAAGTGAGATTTCAGTAATCGTTGTTTGTATTAAGCAGCTCATGTTTGCACTTACATATTGACACCGGCAGCTTGATAAGTCACTTATCATTTCACTGGGGTTAGCTTACATAGCATATCACCAATCATCACAGTTGTGTAGGTACTCTTCAGTCTTCACAATTACTATTTATACAAAAATATTGTATAAAACTTATATTAACATATCACTTGTAACTTTTTCCTTTGTTAAACTTCAATTTAATAAAACAAATAACGCGATCACTAGTAAAATCTCTTTCCACAAACAAAGTATCAGCTATTGGATTTTTAACACAATTATTTTAATAAAATTCTTATTATTTTAGTCAGTCTCAATAGTTTTTACAAATTATATTTGTAATAATATTGTTAACAGAGTGCGACGTGCGCCCGCGCCGGATACACGCGTGACTAATTGTACAGAAAATAACTTCGTCAGCGGTGATACAGCGAGCGCCGTCACAGTTTCTTCTCAGAATCAATACTCAATACACTCATCAAAACCTAATCGCTGCGACAGGGCCGCCAGAACACTAAGTCCTGAGAATATTTAGGTCAAAACCCTTTAGATTATCCTTACGAATGCGAACCATATTGATGGCGTAAGACCAATGAGAACAGTTCCCTGATTAACAAAGATCGTAGGTACCTACTTGGAAGACAGCCATAAAGTACCTAGTACATCAACCGGTGTAAATTCACAACGTCCAATGGGTGTTCCCCAAGGTTCAATATTGGGACCGATCATCTTTATGCATGAGCACACATGACGGAAGGGTATGCAGCAAGGTATTCAGATTTCATGTGCGTTTGTAATTAGTGTGTTCACAACACACATCCTACATGATCTGCCAGATGGAATTAAATAAGATTATTTGCTTTAAAATCGAACAAAGAAAGACGTAAATTATTCTTTTTTCAAGAGATTCTTATTAGAAGCTCTGTTAGTCGGAGTATCAATAGAAATTGATAGGTAATTAATTGACTCGCTGCAAATAACTTAGGCACTAATTGAAAAGGAAACATCTAGTAGTGCTGTCTGTTCATTTAAAACGATGCGATGGCCATTAGGGAAATCAGAGAAAAGATAAATTAACTGAAACAAGTAACATACATAACGTCGGCTCGGCCCAAGCGCCCAAAAAGTGCCATAAAACAGCGACTTTCTGAAGCTTCGGTAAAGACCAGGTTAATAGGTTTAAAAAAAAATACATGTTTAATATAGATTCATGAACAACATTATCAACATTTGATTTTTTCGTGCGATTAATACTTTTGTCTAAAAAAAAAATATTTAGCAATTTTGCAACTTTTCCCTACTCCTTCGAGACGGCTTGGAACTTTAGAAACATTTTTACACATAAAAATTGGTGGTTAAATATTCTTCAAAGTGAACATAGCATAATGCAATCAATCAATATTTTGCAAAGAAAATGGATTTAAAGCTCTGTCGCGCACTATCAGATACCTACGCTTACGCCGGCTAAGCGGGTACGAGAAATGTGTCCATTTAATTTCGGCCAGATGGTTCAAGTGACTTTAAGCCTTAACTTTAGTTACCTTGATGCACCATAAAGGAATAAGGTGCATCAGTCAAACTACAATAAAATTACCTAGGACCTTGATCCACATTAGTTCTTAGTAAGAAGCGATACTCTGAATTAAATTTAACTAGAAAAAGAAATAGGTACCTACCTGAATGATTTTGAAGACTGTTTCACCAAACATCACCCGAGTTAATGGATCAGTAGATGGTCCACAGTGAGTTTTTAGTATTTAGTTGTTTACTTATGTAAAGTCAAAACAATATCTCGGGGTTATCGAAATTACTCAAACTGGATACCTATTTTTTCCAATTCTTATAAGTCTTATTTATTTATATATTTAAATCTTATGCACTAGTAAAAAAAATACGAAGGCTTGATGCCACAGGCATTTTCTATCAGTCAATTAAACCTTAAATCGTTTTCATTATTACTATCTTGTTGGTTCTAAATAGGTTCAAAACCGCTACTACTGAAATCCTGAGTTCGATCCGGAGGTCCGCCAGTGTTACATGACTGTTTTTCCATCTGGAAATTCTGAGAAGCCAGACTGTTAGGATTTGCCGAAGGCAATAGGCTCGCTCCCTACGATAGGTAAAATACTGGCGGAAAATATGGGTGCACTAAAGGTACCTACACGGCTGCCAAACCCATGAGGGAATACGGGCGTGCGCTTATTATTAGCATTGAACTTACAGATAGAATCCTTAGCGCAAACGATATGACCTCCAAGTTCGAAGACAAACCGGTGCTTCTGTAGGTCGAGTAAATTACGTCATTAACAACTCTGAACGGCCAAATGATGATTCAAGTGTGATATCGTAAGCATTCTTTCGCTTATACAGTCACATTTGATGGCCATTCGAACATTTAAATCATATCGCCCATTAGTTGCTCCGGTTGCTCGGCCTTATGAGTGAGCGAAATACAATAGACTTCAATGAGGAAAAGAAAAAACCTCTACAGTTTGTTGTTGTGTTTTTAGTTAGATTAGGTAGGTACTTTGTTTAATAACAATTTTTTGTTTACACGATAACTAAACACAGACTTCCGTAGTATTAGTAACGCTGATTACGTCATATTTTAGGAGTAAGTGAGTGAATTAGGAACGGGACTCATTTATACGATGATGCGCTTTCTGCCTTCTGGGAAATTGATTAGTTAACAAGTATAACTGAACGGAGTACCTACAAAGTTCCGCAAAGCCTTCAGCGGGTTTCCTTATATCGACGATAACGGTTAAGGGGTGTACGAGCCGGGTCATCGACCGCTCCTGCTTACTTTGGCGGGCGCGGCGCCGGCCGCTATTACCCCACGACATGGTACGCCATGTATGGCAGAGAATCCCCAATTAAAATGTTGCATGTTTTTTTTTTTACTTTAGTATTCTACTACATTTTAAAATCATTTGCGAGTTCTCTTAAAATTTTACATTCTAGGTTTGCCTATTTGACGTTTTTTGTGCAGAGTAAGACTCTTTTATTCTTCATTAAATAATAATAATAATACATAAGTAATTATTCTTATTATTATTTAACTCATTCTTGAAACATTCAATATTATTAGTAACATATTCAAAAGTAAAAAGTAAATAGGTACTTATTGACCTAATTCAATATGTAGTTTACTAAACCTAATTAACTAACTACACCCAAATTGGTACACTGGTAAAAATGGGTTAGAATATAACTAATTGCAAAATTGGATCATAAATTTTAAACCATTTTCAACATGAAATATGAGTTCTTCATAACAAACCTGATGTTAAGTGTTCAATTTAAAGTTATGAACAGGTGAATTTATATCCATTCATAAATAAGGATCATTGTAGCATGAAGTTAATTGCTTTGGTGAATGGAAAAGAGATAGGTAAATTAAATGAAAGTTAAATTAAACGGAAGAATCAAAATAATTACCAATTATCAGATGCATCATTAATATGTTTGCAAGAGAGCAATAACAACTAAATATAAAACAATAAAAACAACTAATAAAACGAAATTAATTAAGTAGGTAAAATGCCACCTAATTATAAATATGAAATGCATGTAAAATGTTACCTGGTTAGTACCAGAAATTATTTTTTTTAAATTGAACACAGCTCATTTAGAAGAGTTTTGTGTCAATATTTCTGTTATTTATTTAAATATAACATATAATTATAAAAAAAGCAAAATTGCTAGTGCAATCTCATTTTGTGTGCAGGCAATCTCTGTCCATTCCATTCCAGGTTGCCTAGAAGTAATCGCCCAGTGGGATAAGGCTATTAATTCATTAAACCCCAAGTGAACGCCGGCGTTCGCGCACCTATTGTCTTTCTATTGTGTCTGCGATTTCCACGATTGTAAGGTTAATTGTATGTTTTACTATAATATGGTCCCCTTTTGTGAAATGTAATCTTGGTAGGTATACAATAAATTAAATATAAATAAACTACTGTTCTGTTCCCACTGTAAGGAATGAAGCCTCCTCTCTAGGAAAGCAATGAAGAGTTAGTTTGGTTGAATAAGCTTATCTCAGGAATTATTGACGCTTGAAATGCAAAAATTACTAAGCAACTTTTTTGGAGGAAAGTTACAGGCTTTAAAACACCATGCACTACCAATAGGAGCAAAGCAGTAAATAAAGATGTGGGTGGAACCGCAGGGGTCAGCTAGTAACAGTTTAAATAAAAATGTGTATTCCACAAAAGATATGACAGAGGTTTATGTCCTGGTCACAAATCCAGACTTCAGCCTGCTACTGAGATTTTTTATTATTATTGATAGGCTCTCCTTTGACCACCATCTCACCTGATGGTAAGCAAGGATAATAAATTCCAAGTGGGAAGCTCAAAAGCACCTGGCATAACCCAGGAACCTAACTCAGAACCTAATACTATAAAAATTATACTAGGTCTACCTATGTATCTAGTATTATTTAAATATGCTAACCATTAATTAAAAATGTTATTAGGAAGAATACCAGGTTATTAATATTATTATATTTTAAAGCAATAGCTTTAAAAATAAGCCTCGCTTCATAAATAAGATGAAGTTATGTTTTTTATCCTCTCAGAGATGACAATGTTTTAATATCATGAATTTAGACCTGTTTTGAAGTACTTACGTACAGTACTACTGAGTTTGTTCATGTTTTATTTTTAACTCACTATGTGTACTAAAAAAATTATAACTAAAACTGTTGCTCGTAATTGTCTTGGGGCAGAAATTTACGAATATTTACAAATGTTTTGATGATTTTTTACAGCTTTTCTTACGAATTTAAAAACAAAAGGATCATGTTGATAAAAGTTTAGGTAGGTCCCTACCTAAGGAGTTAATTGTTAAAAGTGTAAACCAGTGGCTATTGGTAATATAAATTTTAAGACAACTAAGAGATAAGTATTATCACTTTCCTTCAAACTGGTTTTGTTAAATTACATACGTTTTAGGGCAAATAAACATAATTAGGTCGCTCGTGGGTTGATCACTCAGCTGAAGTTTACTTAATTTCAGATCAATACGGAATACACACATTGTTACTAAATATAATACAAGAAACACTTACCAGTGCTTTCCCGTAATAAACGACGCTATATTATGGTCAAACACATTTTAATTCATTAAAAATAACAAATAAATAATCCCAAGTTCACAAAATGTACAAAATTATAAAAACGAGTGAATGAAGTGAACAGACAAATCATTCTCGGGATTACTCATCATTCATTCCGGCTACAGGCTGAAAATTCAAAACATTCATTCAATATTCTGTAACAGCTGTTCAGAAACTAAGATTATAAAAGACTGAGAGCTTTAATATGCAAAGTTTTTATGTTTCTTATGAATGAAATGGTAAATGTTCATTGAAATGTAATAATTTTTAGACTGGTCGGATTAACATTTAGTGGATTTTCTTTCACTTTCATGACTTTATAGTTTTCGGGAGGAATTTGTTGGACTAAACTAAAGGTTTTGAACGTGCCGTAGTAGCAAATCGATTTTGTGCTATTATGTTGGTTGCACTTCGATCGTTCAGCCAATGAGACACTTCTGGCCTTTCTTCTTCGAAGAATATGGCCGACATTTTGATATTGCTGTCATGAAGATTTTTCAGTGACAAAATTTTAACTTTGTAGTTCTTCATGCACGGTTTTATGTTCCCAAATCGTTTTATTTTTTAATTGCTTAGACGGAGTGTAGTGTAAGCTATTTTATTTTTTGAAAATGGCAGCTGATCGCGAGATTGCTGCTGAAGACAGCATCAGAGTGGTTTGCCGATTTCGGCCACTGAATGACTCTGAAGAAAAAGCTGGATCTAAATTTATTGTGAAATTTCCTTCAGGACCCGATGACAATTGCATTTCTATAGGGGTAAGTGCAAGTAATTTTATTGTCTATTGCTTTCCCCTATCATCGCCCTAAATTAGATCATGATGACTAATACATTACGAGTTGTTCACCTGCTACGAAATGGCCTTTCTTTTTCATTCCGCTTCGATGGTTATGATTATGATCGTGTTAATTTAAAGAATCTTGCCGAATAATCTCTGCATAAGTACAAACGTCTTTGTTTTGTCGAAAATCAATACAAATACTTCCTCGACCTTGACCCGAGAGTTGGTATACCACGATTTTTTGTGACTCTATTATGTTTATTGTGCTAAGATATTTTATCTAATTCCGATTCCAAGATAAACAAATTATTCATACTTGATTGTCTTAGTATCACCCTCTTCTATTTATCCCAAAGAACATCTTGTACTTAAACATGCTGAAGAACATCTGAAAATTAATAGTATTGCTGTTATAAAACATGGATCAAGGGTTAACTAAATAGGTACTATTCTACTATGTGAATAACTCATAATAGAAAGTAATTGAGTATATTTAAACAACATATAATAACATGCTTCTAGAAATATATCAATGATTTAAATCTTTAACTATATCAAGAACAGTTGGCCTCGTTGACCCTATAATTATTACATAATTTATTGCATCCTGTAAACCATGTAATTAGAACAACTAATTAGAACTGGATATATACATATCCAGTTATGATTGAACCATGTCTAATAAACATTTCAGTAATTATTTTCGCATCCACTAAATTCAAAACCTAATTAGAACTGGCACCTGACAATAGAAACCGCAAAGATAATGAGGGTAGTCGTAAAGAATTACTCATGCAGTTAGTATTTGACTGGCAGTACTTTATGACCAAATTTTTATTCTACTCTCTTTATAACTTCTGTTTTTTTCATGTAACATAAATATTGCTAATTTTATTCATTCTTTATTGTACACAAAGATACAAGTACACTGTGATACAAACAGTTCATGTACAAAGGCGAGCCAAACTCAGCAATGAGTTTTCTCCCAGCAAACCTTTGAGATACAGAGAAAAAACATATTCAAGGGAACATATTCTTTCTAAATTTCAATTAATAAATAAATATGAAGTATGCTTGCTCAGCGTAAGGAACACAGTCCATTGTGTTTTCAATAATTCATTTAGAAAGCAGTTCAGCGTTTTGTACCAAAACGTAACAACCTACAGTTTATTGCCTGTCTAGGTGATGATGTCAGATACTTATGTTGACCTGATTCATCTTGGGATGTGTGTTCAGTCTATCTACAGTATGTTTTTGCTTCAGATTTCACAGGAAATATTTTGCAAATGAGGTTTCTATAAATAAACTGTTCAATGTCTAGAAATACCAATAAGTACATTGAACCTTGTGTAGATAATCTTTCAAAAGGAGAGAATTATTTGTAATGTTTATTATAGATGCTCAAGTTAGTTTCAATTACCTACAAATATCTGAAGAGAATACAGCATTATCAATAGTAAATTCCTAGTTAGAAGTCAATAACCCACAAGAATAACTTTGTCTGTATGTATGACCATGACTTAGAAACCTCTTTATAATAGCAAGCCACATCAAGTACTGTAAGGGAAGTGCTTATTTAACATCTAATATCAGAGAAATTAAGTCTACTTAACTTGACCATAATATTAAATCTTATTATTATTATTAACTATTAATTTTATGTGGAATAATGTATTTTCTTAAAGGAAATTATAACAATATAAAACTAAATAATCTAGATATTTTCATGTATGAAAGACTCTGGCCTTCATACATGTTGCAATAATGACGTTTTCTTTTTCTAACTTGAAATTGTTTAAAACCAGGTGTAACAATTTTTTATTTCAAGTTATTAAGCACATGTATAACATCCTAATATGTAGCATTCTGAGAATGTTTTGAACATTGTAAGGTCATTTGCATAATTGAAATACTTAGAAGTGAGTAACACTTGAATATTTAGAAGTCTATTAATCTTGCAAAACAAATAGACCAAGACATTATTTTTGTATTATGTACAACAAGTGGGTATTAACAATGCTTGAGTCTTCAAGCAAAAATTTTAGAATAATTCATGATGTAGTTATTATATCATACATCTTATACCTATAGGTAATAAATATTCTTTACAATGTCTCGCACTGTACACAAGAGTTATTTAGAATGAAACTTTCATAATAGCATAGTATGAATTGTCTATTCAATTACTTCTTCATCACAATAATTATATTTTCTACAATAAATGTAATGCATTTCTGTTACATATGCCTTACGTTTTCATATTTTTTTTTTTGTAGGGTAAAGTGTATTTGTTTGACAAAGTATTCAAGCCAAATGCAACCCAAGAAAAGGTCTACAATGAAGCGGCCAAGAGTATCGTGTCTGATGTACTGGCGGGCTACAACGGCACTATTTTTGCATATGGACAGACAAGTTCAGGAAAAACACATACTATGGAAGGTGTCATAGGTATGTAATAGGTACCATATTAAGTCATGCATGTTTTGTTTATGATTTTGATTTATTTCTTATTCTTTTTTTCTGTCTTACAGGGGATCCAGGGAAACAGGGTATTATTCCACGGATAGTAAATGATATATTCAATCATATTTATGCCATGGAAGAAAACTTGGAATTTCATATAAAAGTGTCATACTTTGAAATTTACATGGACAAGATCAGGGATTTGTTAGATGGTTAGTACAACTAAGTTTTTATAATATCCTGATATCTATGACAAGAGAACAGTACAGAGTATCTATCAGAGTACATTATATCTGACTGGAAAAATTGTTGCTTTCAGTATCAAAAGTGAACCTCAGTGTTCATGAAGACAAAAACAGAGTCCCATTTGTCAAAGGTGCTACAGAAAGATTTGTGTCAAGTCCTGAAGAAGTGTTTGAGGTTATTGAGGAGGGGAAATCAAATCGACATATCGCAGTCACAAGTAAGTGTTTGTCTAAGTTAATGCAAGTTGAGTGATGTATGTTCAGTTATTAACCGTGTTGGTTTTTACTTCAGACATGAATGAACATTCATCTAGATCTCATTCCGTCTTCCTCATAAATGTTAAACAAGAGAATCTTGAGAATCAAAAGAAACTTTCGGGCAAGTTATATCTGGTGGACTTGGCTGGTTCTGAAAAGGTACTTATTATTCTAATATTGAAATATGTAAATGAATCAACCTTCACTAGTTAATACATATTTATTGCATTATTCTACGGAAATATTATATATTATTTTCCTGTCAAATAAGCCAGAATGATTTATTTGGAAAATTTAACAGGTATCTAAAACTGGTGCTGAAGGTACAGTCCTTGACGAAGCTAAAAATATTAACAAATCACTATCGGCGTTGGGTAATGTTATATCTGCATTGGCTGATGGAAACAAATCACATATACCATACAGAGACTCAAAATTGACGCGTATCTTACAAGAGTCGCTCGGCGGTAACGCTAGGACCACGATCGTCATCTGTTGTTCCCCCGCGTCGTTCAACGAGAGCGAGACTAAGAGCACACTTGACTTTGGTAAAAGGTATGTGTCAAGGACAGTATTTAAATTTTTTCTTGTACCAAAACAATTCTATGCAGAAATAAAGAGAGATGAAACATAATATCAAGAAAACAATCATTTCTATAGACCCATGTCCATCAACTAAGGTTTAGAGTCAAGCACAAAGAAGTAGATATTCCTTAACAGCACTAGTCTGCTTACAATCAAACTACATGTATTATTTCCTTTGTAGAGCTAAAACCGTCAAGAACGTCGTCTGTGTCAACGAGGAGCTCACTGCTGAGGAATGGAAGCGTCGTTACGAGAGAGAAAAGGAGAAGGTGGGCAGGCTGAAGGGCAAGGTTAGTACTACTCATGCACTACCCACATAATAAAATAACATTGACAATGGGATTCTTTATTCTAATAATTTCAATTTATTAGGTCGAAAAACTAGAGGCAGAGTTGAACCGCTGGCGCTCGGGCGAGACCGTGCGGATCGAGGAACAGGTTAACTTGCAAGAAATCGAGGCCGTCACTCCCGTTACGTCATTCATTGAAGAGAAGCCACCTGCGGCGGTAAGTGATGAATCATTCTACAAACTATTGTAAGCTTGAGATATAGGAATCCACGTGACACAGATGAATGGTTTTAGATCAATAACAACTATTGTTACAGAAAACTTAGTTCTTAAGAATTTTACGCCATGAAAATGATTTATGCCATTTTATACCGTCGACTATCAAGTCCCATAAACTTGGAATGGAAGGTCATAATATACCAACCGTATTCGTGTCGTCCTTCGGAAAGGTCAGGTGCGCAGTGTGCGCCGCCTGTGAGTGAGCTTGTATTGTATGAGAAGTTATCAGATGAAATTGTTTGGGTCATACATAAACAAGTAGATACGCCGTAATATTTTGTCTAGTCTAATGCGTGATTGAAATAGATAAAATGGAAAACATCTTGACGAAATAGGTATCATAGAACCAAAAAATTCGAAACAGGGACTTATTGGAGTATCGTAATCGAAACTATCTGATATCCGAAATAGAAAAAATATCCGTAACCATCATTAGTTCCGCGATATTTAAATAATAGGGTACGACAGATTATAAATGTTAATCTAGACCCGAAATAAAAGTCAAATCTTGCTATTTGTATTTTACTTTTATAATTTAAAAGTTCTAATATTTGAAACTGGTATAATATTATCCTTATATGTGTATCCAGATACGAAATTTCATATTCATAATATCCTAGATTCAAAGTACATTATTGACATACATTTTGTAATATCTACCAACCAATTTTAGACCCACCTTGTATCTACCCTACCGACCGCTACTTTTTGCAAAGAGCCATTTGCTCTCGCAAATGCACAAAGGAGCATCAATACAATGAGTATTGTATTGTTGACCTAATAAAAAAATTCTTGTCAGCCGGTGCCAGTTGCTGTATCTAGCGCAGTCGAAGATGCGGCCATGCAAGGCAAACTGGAAGCCTTGTACCAACAGTTGGACGACAAAGACGAGGAGATCAACCAGCACTCGCAGCTGGTGGAGAAACTCAAGGACCAGATGATGGAACAAGAGGAGCTCATTGCCTGCACAAGGTAATTTATTTAGGGCTTTTTGTGACTATTTTATTTGTCATGTGCATTTTATAACAGCATTAGCTTTTGGTAGCGGCGTCGCCCGCGTGTAATTCCAAGAGTATCTAACTGGAATATACAACAGGAATTAAAAGATTTTGAGGAAGATTGGGGAAAGGACTGACTTTCATTGACTTTTCTTTTAGGCTTCGCCACAGTCTGGGAAAAATTTAATATGTTTTTAGCAGTGTCATGCATGATGCAACATCATTATGATGTGCGAAAAACGAGCCGATATGTTTTCTACACAACTGATAAAAATGTGTTGTTGATATCTGAAAATACTTGAACATCTTTTCAGATAATTATGTTTAATTTCTATTCTGGTAGTGATGTTTTTGTTTGAAAGCAAAATAGAGACAAGATACTTATAACTAGCAAAATGCAGGCACCATCGCGATCCTTTCTGCCTGATCACTTAAAAAAAATTCGCTTGAATCCTGCAACACGGCGCCAAACCCTTTGAATTTTCGTTTTGATTGCAAACAAAAATGAACTTACGTCAGGCGAAAGTGTATTTGATGGTATTTATTCTATCTGCTTCCTCATTTGAGGGCTGCTTCCATGTTTTTATATAAAACTATCATTTTATTGTGATAAATTCAATATTGTCTAACAGACGCGACTACGAAGCCCTGCAAGGTGACATGAACCGCATCCAGCAGGAGAACGAGGCCGCTAAGGAGGAGGTTAAGGAGGTGCTCCAGGCCCTCGAGGAGCTTGCTGTCAACTACGACCAGAAGTCGCAAGAGGTCGACAGCAAGAGCCGCGAGTGCGACCAGCTGTCCGAGGAGTTGCAGACCAAGCAGGTCAGTAGCATAAGTACCAAAAGATGTTATAGGATATATTAATCGTAAAAAATAAAAGGTGTTCAATAATTAACTAGGTAGCAGACCCTCAGGTTCGCTGGAGTGACAATCTTCGTATAATAGCCGAGGATTGTGGTAAAAATGGAAGTATTGGATGGCTGGCTTTTGATTATGATCTAATTATTTAGTTACAAAATAAATTGAGAGAACAAGCTAAAAGTTTGTAATTGCAGCAACCATACACTTTGATCGAATCCAATCACCCATTCATGTTTATAGTGCTACTATACAGATATTGTTGTGTACAAGTGACTTACAATATTGAATTGTCCTCAGAGTGCTTTGGCTAGTGCGACATCCGAACTCCAACAACTGCGCGACCTCTCAGCTCACCAACGCAAACGAATTGCCGAACTGCTAACGAACCTTCTCCGAGACCTCGCGGAGATCGGCGCTGCCGTCGGAGGCTCGGAGCTGGACTTCAAACTGAATGTGGACACTGTGGGCAAACTTGAGGAGGAGTTCACGGTGGCACGCCTTCACATCAGCAAGATGAAGAGTGAGGTGAAGAACATCGTGCAGCGATGCCATTCACTTGAGTCGGCCAACATTGACGCTAACCAGAAGGTCAGTGAAGATTTTCTTCCACATTATTATTACGTTTCTTGTTTCAGTATTAAACTTAATGTTAATCCTGTCAGTGTCATAATTAAACCACCTGTTAACTCCACAGATCAAATTGTCATTTTATCAGGCGACATATACATATTGATAAAAATTTCTATATGCCACACCTAATTAACACCGCGCAATCATGAAATCGTAATTTCCTAAAACTTGTAACTAGAGCCTTTTCAGGAAGAACGTCGTAAGCGGTAGTTAGCGTTTTTCGTAGGAAAAGGGTTGTCTCTTCTATAGAAAATTCGATGTTTTTAAAAAACGTTTTTCCAATAGATTGACGAGTATGAGCGTTATTTTAAAAAATGTCTTTCCAATAGATTGAGGAGTATGAGCGCTCGCTGGGCGAGTGCAGGCTCCTGATCTCGCAGCACGAGGCGCGCTGCGCGTCGCTCGCAGAGTCCATGCGGGAGGCCGAGAACAAGAAGAGGCAGCTGGAGGAGGCTGCCGACGCTCTGCGCGAGGAATGCGCGCGTCTGCAGGTATGTGGACCACTAACATAGTAAAGTGTCGTTTTCAGACCCGCATTACTGCCATATGCGGATTACAGGCCTCCTGATTGTCAAAGGGAGTAGGGCGTAAACCATCACTTGGGCACAGTGCGGGCTTGTGAGCCCTATATTCATGTCTCTGTAATTTCTGCTAGTAGATCGTGTATGAACCCTCAATTTTTCACAACTATTTGTTGTGTTTTCCAATACCTAATGAAGCTGTTAGTCTGTCTCCTCTTCGCCTAGGTCTTCTACAGCATCTCCTAATTAAATACGTGAGTTAATACAACAGTCAACATTTGACTTGTGCAGGCGGCCGAGCGCGTGCAGCTGGCAGCAGCCGAGCAGCGCGCCGACTCGCAGGTGCGCAGCGCGCTAGAGGCGCAGCTGGAGCAGCTCCGCAGCGCACACGCCACGCAGCTGTCCGCGCTGCGCGACGAGCTCGCTGCGCTGCAGCGGCACCACCAGGAGCTCAAGGAGTTAGTACCTACACACCATTACTCGATTTACGTACTATCAAGTCAGTTGTGTTAGATACATTTCATCGGACTGTGACAGTGATGAAGAGTCAGTGAGCGTGTTTATTCGCACACATGGCTAGCTTCCTGTGAGCTAGAATAACATTCATTAGCCACTCGAAATTCTAACGTGTATTTGTTTGTTTGCAGTACCTACCAGGAACTGACGCTGGCCCGCCAGCAACTCCAGGACGACTACGAGAAACTGAAGCGCGAGGAGGCCGACAAGTCTGCCAAACTCAAGGAACTCATGTTAGTGTCTCGCTCACCGCGCCGTACTCTCGATAAAGCCGAGAAAGAGGTTGTCAATCAGCAGATGGTGCTGAAAGAGGAAGGCGATATCTTTAGGGATTACATCATATCGCCGAAGAGGGAGAAACTAGGATTTGCATATGGAATGGGCCTTGATATTGAGAAAGCTTCCATCAAAGAGGAGAAGTCGCTCTCGGCAATCCCCAAGTCCCCCGTCCGCCACTCCTGCAACATCCATCCCCTCCAGCTGCATCTACTTATATCTGTCACCATGATCCTACTCACCCATCGTTATCCACAAATTGTTGTTTTGGTTTAAGCTTCGTTACACGTTTTCTGTGATATAAATGTGGATCTCTGGACACCAGACAATATTTTTTGCAGTGCCTTTAATGACATGATCAGCAATAATTCAATGAGAAATCAGAATTGGTTTTAGGTGGCATGTTATTTTATTGAAAATATGTCGAATGGGACCAGCTCCGGTTGCTAATTAAATTCCTATTGTGGATTGCTGAACAAAATGTTGACTTTAGCTCAGTTTATTCATTTAATTTGTCTAAGAGATCCATATATTTATTTGATGTAATAATAACGACGCTATCACGTTCGCAACTGGCTTACATTTTGAAGTATAGCAATAGTACAAAATACCTAGATCTGTTATAATTGTAATTTAATGTAAGCCAGTTGTACATAATGTTGTTTTGATATTCAAAACGATAAGTTCATATTTTTTTATGCATTTTTGGCGCTTGGCTTTGAAGACGAATCATGACACTAGTCGATAAAGCATTTAATGCCTAGTCAATCATAGATTTATTTTATAATGATTATTTTGCTTGTAAGATACTTAAAATATTTGAATGTTGTAGTTATTTGCTATATTGTAGCATGTTCTATATTAACGTTCGTATTTATTTAGCATGAAGTTTTTCGTAAGAGTACAGTCAAGTCAGCAGTATAATTAACTAAGCTATATTCTATACTACAGTTGGTTATAAATTATCGCGTTGTGATTATTTCGGTTGTTAACGTTATTATGATATGCAACACTTGCGTGAACGCCCGGCTGCGCCTTCTAAGCTGTTGTTATCAAGTTACACTGCCTTACTGCGTTGTTAACAATCAAGTACATATTTGTACAGTTGCAACTTTACTTCAATAGATTTCGTTTTAGAAACTGTTCTTAGATTTATTTACACTTTGAATAGCGTAAAGTTAAATAATAATAAAACCTCTAGTCGTCGTTGGAACAGCTTGTATTGCTGTAGTTATCGACTCGTACTGTATAGATCGTTGTTGATGCTTGCACAAATTATTAGTCGCAAATATATGAAGCAGCATATTAAAATGATAACATAATTCAATATTTTCATGTAAATATAGCTGTAAATAACCCTGAGTGTTTGTATAGAGAGTCGGCGAGTAATATTTTTATCAAGATATTTTTTTATACAATTTGAAAACCGTTATTAGCTAACTCCTGTGGATATTATCGAGTTTCGGTACTATAGTATTCATCTTACTGTTTGTCCATATAAGATCTCGTGTATACTTAATCAAAGTTATTAGAGAAATTTAAGACGATAGATTAACGTAGGTATTTTAAAGTTAATGTTAGACGACAGGCGAAATGGAACCATTTAGTAATAATTTCATTTACAACTGCCATGTCTGTTCTAAGGCATTTACTATTAAGACCCATTTTAGCATTCCTTCAAGCATTTACCACATAGGATTATTAATTAAAACGCATTTAACTGATAATTTAAAATTGCATGAAACGTTTTTCATTCAACACTAACATTAGCCATCAATTTAGTAATCAATTGCATTTTACCACATTCCATTGTTCCTAGTGTCCATGTCACTTCCCTAGTCTGTGTGCACTCGAACTGCCGAAGAGTGATTATCGCCTCCATGTGTTTAAGATACCCTAAATAAAACATTCTTTCACGGTTTCTAAAACGATGTATCTATCAAGTTTGTTATATGCATGTAACTTAAACACACTCGGCGTACCTTTGGTCTAGCAATTAAATTGATGCAATATTTAGAACATCCCTACCTCAATACACTCTTCTAGATTAAACTGCTTGAAAGAAGCGACAAAACGTATATGTGTTCACATTGTTATGATCGATGTAAGTACGATGTAGACGTAGTGCGAGGTCTTGTAACGCCTTACGCTTTTTACTTTTGAGTTATCATTTTATTCCGCACGTATCCCATTCATATTCATTCTGCCGAGGGTTGGCATTTTCTAAAACATACGGCCTAAGTACAAGGAGCGGCGATGTATATGGATGGGTGCGTGCTGGGACTTAGATAGCTCACATCTGTTCGCAGGTAATGACGGGTGACCATTAACTATCATTGAGTTGTTTAGTTTTTAAGTGTTTTAATGAGAGATGTATTGTTGTGTAGTCAAAGCGTGGAGCGGCGTGAACAAGCCCGCGCTGACCTTAAAGGATTGGAGGACACGGTGGCCAAGGAGCTGCAGACACTGCACAATCTGCGCAAGTTATTCGTACAGGACCTGCAGGCGAGTACAGACAATATTGTGATCACTCGGATTTAATTTGTTAATTTATCTTTTTGCATATTAACATTATTGTATCGCGCAGGCAAGGATAAAGAAATCCAACAACTCGGAAGAGGGCGCCGAAGAGGAGGGCGGCTCGTTGGCTCAGAAGCAGAAGATCTCTTTCTTGGAGAACAACTTGGAACAGTTGACCAAAGTGCACAAGCAACTTGTGCGCGACAACGCAGACTTGCGCTGCGAGGTGCCCAAGCTTGAGAAGCGTCTGCGAGCCACTATGGAGCGCGTCAAAGCGCTGGAAACAGCACTCAAGGTAAGCTAAATTGTTACGATCAGACTTGTGTTAAGAGAAGAATCAATATAATAATTATTTATTTATTCAAGAATTTTACTTTTGTAAATTGTGACTAATCACAGTCTCTTTTTTTTTGTTTGCAGGAAGCGAAGGACGGCGCCATGCGTGACCGCAAGAGATATCAATTTGAAGTTGACAGAATTAAGGAAGCTGTTCGTGCAAAGAACCTCGCACGGCGAGGCCCACAAGCCCAAATCGGTAAATGGAGTTTCAATGTGACACGTTACACCTCACCACATAGGTAGGAAAATATTAACTATGCTACCTTTTTCAGCGAAACCTATCCGTGCTGGTGGAGGCCACCTCGTGGGCGGCGGAGCGCCCGGCGTCGTGCGGCCTGCGCCTGCGCAAGATATCAAACGGAAGTCCATCATTGTGGGCGCAAGAGGTAACCATATTCATAATTAAACCCCTAATCACAGTGAAAAAAATGACTAGTGATTACACAATCATTCTCTTTGTTACAGATGAGAGTTGAAGAGATAGCAGTTACATCATAGAGAATTTAAATGAAACTTCATAGATGTACCTTACAGGGGCGACGAAAATAATTCTTTTAAAAACATAACCATTATTATAACTATGTGTTTATGGAAAGCCTAAATAATAAGTGCAACAAAAAAAAATGAAAAATATTGGTAGTATTCTCTTAGGCTTAATGTTTTGAGCTACCTAATATTAAAGTGCACATGGATTTAGAACAGTTAATAGCTTTCTGCGATATAATATATCAGGTTTCATATAAATTCGATATAGTACCAGTTCTAAAATAAAAGTATTACGGTTTGAGCAGACCGAAGCTTCAATGGTCTTTTGATGTTGCTATTTTTAAATCAGATATAATATTTTTTATGAAATGACAAAAAGTATTAATTTAGTTTCTCATTATGGATGCTTAAACTCGATTAAATGGTCGATGAACTTAGAGATTATTTATCTGCTTGAGAAAGAAATGCGGCATACTGAGACGTGAGCAATCATTCAGTACAAAGACATACCGAGCCAGTTACCAATTTGTGTGAAATAGACGGGATATACATGTCCTCATTTCTTTCTCATATGGATATAAAGCAATGATTTCCAAGATGCAATATCTCGTTATCTTTAAGAATATGCTGTGAATTAATTGCAGAATTGCATATGCTGCCGCACAAATAAAATAAAAACAAAAAAATTAAAAAAAATATATTAATAATATGTATGTTACTGTCGGCGTTGTTATCAATTCCACGTGTGGTGGCAAATGCAGAGCAGTGTGCATCTTCAATGTGTAGTTGTAGTTTAAGCTTCTTTAATATATATTTTTATATATTGTGATAAGCGTTGATATGCCGACATGCGAGCATTTATTTAGTTAACGAAACGAAAACCTATATGTTCACAAGGTGTCATGGGTGATAACGAGAAGGTTCATAATAATTCAGATACATAAAGCTTCAGGTATCCGCTCATACCCGGTGAGTTTGCATTGGTTTCACGTGCGTGTGCCTGGACGACTTGCTGCAACAAGCAAGTTCTCTGTCACTAGGCACGGTCTGCGCCACATTGACATGCGATCGATATTAGTGGGCGATTTTTGTATTCAATTATGAATATGAAAATCTCTTTCAACTAATCACATTTAGCTCCAGTGAAAGATTAAACTGTAACAGTACGTTTGTTACTGCTTATGAAACATATTACACACACATAGTTGTTGCATATTGTAGGTTATCATTCATCGCACCTTTCGCTTAGTCCCTCCTACTGCGCGTCACCTTCACGTTAGCTTGTGAGCTGTGATGTTTTTTTAGCAAATATTTTACTTTTGTATTGCGTCTTTCTTGTAACTGTCTCAGTAGTAATTTTAGTCACTAAGTTACAATATCGGCTCTTATAATATAGTCCGTATCAATTAAGAAAGTATATTTTTAATGAAATGTATGGCATGTTTCACTTCGGATCACCGTCTGACATCTGTTCACATGAGAAATAAATAATATTTGGAAAAAAAACAGCGTCTAACATAGTACCTATGTTTGGTTGGTTTATAAAGTTCTCTATTTGCTTTAGGATGCATCAGCTTCGCAGTAGATCTGTAACTTATATAAGTACTTATGAATTAATCACGTCGGATCGCAGTCCGATGAAGGCTTGCTACATCTGACTTGGAGCAGTGTAGTGCCCACGTGGCTGCATCCTATGAGGAGTTATGGAACTATAGCCGACTCAATGTCCAGAAAACCAAAGATGAATCACAAGTTTAGATTTATTGTTCGAGATTACTTACCAGCTGAAATTTAATGTAAGCCCCGAATTACTCAATGGTTCCAAAGCTCCTTAGTGTGTTGCAATACATTTATATCGTTTAGATGTAAAGTTGTAGTAAATTATTTCACACTTAATTTAGATACATGAATTTTATCATATTTTATTTATTGTATTACATACAACTAAATTATCTCGTTTGTTTTCACTTTTGAAGTGTAATAAATGCGCTTTTTATATACCTCTACTTCATTATTTTAAAATCATGATCAAATACCATATTATATTTTGCATTCAAAATTAGAGATGCCTACAAAGATGCATTCCACGAGGAAAGCACATTGTATCTTTGTTAATCTTTAAGATAGTTGTTTTGTTAAAATGTAGTTAAAGAGGCTATCCTCGGTTTCCACTCGCCTGTTGCATAGATACTAGCCGGCGCTCGCCGCGGCTGGCCAACCCCAAACCGACAGGCTTGCCTTTGCACCAAGTGATTTAGTTTGTATTGACATCTTTTGTATCATGTATTTTAATATATGGGAAATTCTCAGAAAGAGTGTTTTCTTGATTTTTTTTATTTATTATGAAAATAAAATCATGAATTTATTTGCTAATGCGTTTTTTATTGAAGTAATCCTAAAAGTATCCTCCAATTAATTGATTATAAATTAATGACAAAAAAAAAATTAAAGCAAGAAATATAGACCGTTCCGTCTACTGAGCATACAATAAGAATAGGATCGATAGCCATGTTGTGACGTCACGATTTACTGTCAAATCAAGGAAAAAAATGTATTTATGAACTGTGAACGAAAAATTCAAAAGGTTAATCAGAATCTAGTTTTTCAATTTTACTCATCTCTGTTTTTCAATTTTGCCAAAATTTCATCGATTTGAGAGTACGACGAGAACAAAGGAATCGATCCTATTCTCATTTGGAACGCGTAGTACTATGCTCAGAGCACCTGAGGATCACCAACATTACGCTTTCAAAAGTGATAAACGGGTCATTTCAAGGTCATGGTCTAACCATGTGCCAAATTTTATCCAAATCCGTTCAGCTGGTCGAGCGATATGGCTGACACTAGCTTGGCCACCAACAATTTTGATAAAACATCAAACTTCAAATCTGATAACACAATTTGTCGGCCACTGGCACAAAAAGATGGCCGATCTGGAGTCTCCCCGGCTTACTCCAAAGTAGGTACTCTGTCACTTGCTCCCACATTTATATCTCGTAGGGTGGCGCGTTTTATCCTCTCTACTCTTCGCAATTTTTGTAAACTCTATTTCCAACGAACTAATTTAATTCACAAAGTTTCTTTTGACAACTCCTTAATTCCCTTTAGTGAGAAAGTTAAGAACTTGGGGATATTTATAGACAAGAACTTCTCTTGAACTGCCCAGCTACAGGAAGCCTGCCGAAAGTTCTGCTGCATTTAAGAGAAGATTGCGTAATTTTCTGCACCTTGCGCTTGTCTAATTGACTTCTACCCATCCTTGATTATGCTGCCGCCAGCTATCTTGACCTTACTTAGTAACTGGGAACAACTGTATAAAGTTGAGCAGCTTCAAAATTTTTGTATACGGTTCACATTTGGTTTGCGCAAATATGACTTTTCTGACTAACATAATACGAAGAAAATAGTGGTGGAAAAGCAAGCGGCCGAAGTTATAATTAACTAGTCATTGCCCGAGCCTCATCCGCGTACATAAAATACAGCCTGTCACTCAGTATTAAATCAGCTTTTTATCAGTGAAATAATTTCAGCAATCGGACCAGTACTTTCAGAGATACCTACAAACATAAAAACAAACTTTATATACCTAACCCTTTATAATATTTGTGTACATTAGAATTTGACTCTGCAATAGTAAGAGCATGATTTAATTTTTTCTTGTTTTAGTAATTACCCCTCACTCACCTACTTTTTGCAAATGATATCAATGAATAGAAAAATAAAATAATCCTCCCGGCCGACTTCCTATGATGGTGGCCAAACTCGACAGTTTAATCAAGTACCCAGGAGATATTATAGTACACAAGTAGTACCTATATGTGCGTTTTACGCGTGCACAAACACGTGAACTCTGTTTTTCATACTCCGATAAGAAGGCAATACAACACAACCAGAGAGACATCAAGCAAAGGACCAAAGGCGTTACGTTCTATTTGAAGCACGAAGTAGTCATACCACCAACTTCCGTAAAGTACCTTTTTTTCATAACTCGTATTAATTTACGCATGTACGAAATTAATTTCTTTAAGAGAACGTCACCTGAGCGAGTTCAAAGAGTCGGCGTTGCGTACAAACTAGCCACGGGATTAAAACGATTAAAATTTAGCGGTGTATAAATATCTTCAAGAAGTGTTCCCGGACACGGGCCACAAAAAAAACCGCTTCTAACTTCTTTTTGTGGCCCGTGTGCGGTGGTGCCGCCACAGAAAAAAAGCTAGAAGCCGCTTCTAGTTTCTCCGGCCACAAGCTGTCGCGCGCTTCAGTTTTTTATTGTGGCCAGTTCTGACTTTTTTTTTGTGGTCAGTATGCGGGGACACAAAAACGCAGTTACGCCCATCTTATTGAAAAGAGCTTGGCAAGATCTGGGTCTGCTCCCAAGAACTAGAAGTCGAGACGAATATCCCTTACACAGTGATATCAGATTATTAAGGAGAAAATAAAATACATTGGCTATGTATATGTAGTGTTTTAGTGATATATATAATTAACATTTCTACATCCTAAATAACATGTATAAAATATTCATTATACTAGCTTGTGTAGCTCATTAAGAAAACCTAGAGATGATTATGTATGAAACGCTTAGGGATATGTCACCGGAACAGTGCGAACGCCGAAAGATTGTAAACTATTGCGAGACAATGTAAACTATTTTTTCTAAAAAGCCGCGATTCTGTTAGAAACTAATGAATTTAAATAACATTTATCGTATAGTATCTTTTGCCAGCGACTTCGCTTCTTCCTTTCAGGGGGTGAATTTTGAAAAAAATCGCTCTTAGTGCTCGCCTACATCATAAAAGGAAGGCTTGTGCAAAATTTAACGCTGCTTAGTCCCAGTAGATACTTCTGTGCGTTGACATGTCATTCAGTCAGTTTCTCCTTTTATATAGATAGGTAAAACTATTTTATCATAATATTCGAGAAATTTTAATCTAATAAAGATTTATTACAGTCATACGGAACCTGCAATTTTCCGGTGTCATATATTATAAAATATGCGTTTACTACGTGTCATTTCTCTAATATCTACAATAAACACATAACATAATTTCATTTGAATTTGTTATTTATGTACTCCAACAATATAAATAATACGTCAAACGTACCAGCTCATAAAACAACTCTAGGTTCCCAACAATAAACATCTGAGTACATACAAATTTTATAAATTTCATTTCTATTTTACTTACTTAATATTATTATATTATTTTGTTATCTTCGTAAATTATCGGTTTCTGTGCTACGCAAATATAAACATTACAAGCCCAATTAAAACCTATATTACATAATAAGTCAATCTTCATTAATACATACAACATTTTTATAAATAAAAATAATTTATACTTTTAGTTGGTATCTATAACTTAACTGTGCATTTCTAAAAGATAGTTTACTTGGAAATGTACTCATTTTCACTTATTTAGTGTCTTCCAAATAAGCGCTGGTTAACTAATTTAACAGATAAATTCATTTAAATTCTGCTCACTGGGTAAATTTATCTGATGGATAATGCATGTCTGGACTCTGGAAACTTGCCTCTTTACGCCTTCACGAAAGCGTACTGTCATCATAGAGCGTTGTACGAAGATATAGAATCATTCGATTGTTGGCGATCAAGTGGGTTATTTAAACCATTCTCTTTGGTAGTAGATGAAGTTCTGAAATTAAAAACATAAAATTAAAAATAAAATATGGATGGTATGGAATGTCGTTCTGTTTTTTTAGGGTTCCGTAGTCAACTAGGAACCCTTATAGTTTCGCCGTGTCTGTCTGTCCGTCTGTCTGTCTGTCCGTCCTCGCTTAATCTCTGTGACCGTTAGCACTAGAAAGCTAGAATTTGGTACCAATATGTATATCAATCAAGCCGAAAAAGTGGTAAAATAAAAATTGGAAAAAAAATGTTTTATTAGGGTAGCCCTATATGTAAAGTGGGAAGTGATTTTTTTTAATTTCAACCCTAACGTGTGATATATCGTTGGATAGGTATTTAAAAATGAATAGGAGTTTACTAAAATCATTTTTTGATAATTTCAATAATTTCGGAAATAATCGCTCTAAAAGTAAAAAACAATGTGTCCCCCCCCCCCCCCTCTAACTTTTGAGCCATAAGTTTAGAAAATATGAAAAAAATCTGTAAAGTAGAACTTTATAAGGACTTTCTAGGAAAATTATTTTGAACTTGATGGAAAGAACAGTTTTTGTACAAAAAGACACAAAGGTTCTACAAAATGATTTCTGTACTAAGTTTGTAGTATAATCGTATATGCAAGCATTTTTTTTAAAACTCATAAGTGGGTACACTTATTGTGATGGACGGGAAACTACGGAACCCTACACTGAGCGTAGCCCGACACGCTCTTGGCCGGTTTTTTCTAATAAAATAGCTTACAAATTTTTCAATTATTAGTATAAAAAAGTATCTAAATATCAAAATCTACTTTACCTCACACTGAATTTTTTTTTTTTTTTTTCAAATCCTTCCAAAATGAAGCAAGTTAGAAACTTTTTAAATTTAGTGGAAGTGGAAACTGTAAGGCACCTGACAGAAAAAGGATGCACAAACTGAAATGTGACGTCATCGCCATTACTTTACGCGTGTTTACAAAAGAGAGAGCGCGATGTTCTCACCACACTGCAACTCATCCTTAGACTAAGTTAATTGTTATGTCATTTAACAACTAATTTTGAGGCTATTTTCACAATATGATTTCTAATTATAAAAAAATATCACACGGATATATATAATACCTATTTATTATTATTTTTATCTGAAGTGTGGGCGGTTTTCATTGTTTACCAGTAGTGTCCGGCCGAATGTTTAGTTTCGCTTTCGGTCGAATTTCGGCAAAAAAAACGACTTGCGGTTTCGGTGGTAACCCTACGACGGAATTCTCGCGCTGATGGGTCATGTTCAGCACATTAAATTCCTTGTAAGCTAGACATTTTGCCGTGTCTACGTGTCTAATCATGTCGTGAGTAGCTTGTTTTTGCAGTTCGCTTTATCTACTCGAGTGCAGTAAAATTCATGATAGTTAACGAATATAAATACTTAAATTTAAAATGCATTTATGGCAAAATAAGGACTGACTAATTATAATAACGTTTTCTTTATTTTTCCCTCAAAACATGATCCTTGTAAGGAAGCTTTGGTTTCGGCCGAAACTGTTGCCAAAATTCGGTTTCGGTCGGACACTTCTTACCTGTGACCGTACATTATAAAGGTATGCATACGAACCCAAAGAAAGGTAGCAAGGTGATGAGTTGTGCGCGGTTAGTACAGTCTCTCAGTTCTGGAAGTACAAGAAGTATGTGCCGCAGATACGCCTGGAGAGCTACTCGTCGCTGTTCCACCAAATGGGCATCCTGAAACATTGGAATTAAAAATTAAAGCACGCACTTTTATATTCAAATCGTTATAATTTATTTACAAAAGGAATGGGAAGGGGCATACATAGGAAAAGGTTCTCGGTCTACAATTTTTCAACCTTAATACTAAGGACATAAAGACGAAAAGGGGCCACCACCAACGAAAACTTTCACTTTTGTAAAACCATGTACAGATGTGGTTGAACTTTTTTTTATTCATCCTTATACCCATACTTATAAAGTTGAAAAAGGCTTACAAGTAATTACCCGTTTTCGTAATGTTTTCTTTGGCGGAAACTTGTAAGTTGCTATATCAGGATGACATTTTTTTAGCTGCATGTGGAGTTCGTGAAATTTGGCGTATCTATGATAAACATTCCACTCTTCCTGTCCTATCTTCAGATAGATCTGAAAATCAAACAATTGTTTAATGTATACCTTGAGATATGTGTTTTACAAAACAAATAACTGGCCAAACATGATTTTTGTTCAACAGGTAACAAGGTTTCGATGCCCTTGCGAGTGCCAATATATGCATGCAGTATAAACGGCCATATTTTTTATTGCATTGACTTAGAAGTTACATTTTTTTTTTCACAATTTCAAGGCATGCGTATTTGTATTACTACTATTATACTGACTGGTGATCCTATGGAGCCTAAAAATTACAGCGTGCTTTATTTCAATGAAAACAAGATTCAAAACTGGTTGGCAGCTACGCTGAGCTGCACTTCACAAGAGCTTGCGTGGACCGCCCGAAGGACACGATGGAGCACACGGTAGAGGTGTTCCCCGCTTGGGCGGAGCAATGTATAAGCAATGGTCTGGATTGAGGAGGAGTGACAGGCAGTCGCCTACTTCTGCGAAGCAGTAGCATACGAAGGAGGCCGACGAACGCGTGAAGGGACAGCCCTCACGCCTCAGCCACCAGAATACCGATCCCGATTTCCTGTCAACGTAAGCGTAGGCTTGCGGGCGGCGAGCAATAGGTAGTACGCCGTCTGATCGTCCGGTAATCATTTGGACCGAGCCCAAGTTGTCGAGGGCGCGTAATGTTCCACTCAACGCTCACCTCAATATGAAAATGGACCCTGGGGTCCTGGAGAAGAATGAACAGGTGCGGGTTTCATGATTTGGTGGTCAGTGTAAGTCTGATACGCACTCCCGTTTTGCCCAAGAGTGGGAAAAGACATTGGACGATTTCCCACATAAAAAAAAACTACAGCTGCATTGCCTGGGTTGGAAAATCTCTTATTTACCTGATATACATGATATGAATGTGTTTTCTTGCCCACTAGAAACGCACTGGGTATGTGAGCCTTCACATTAGATTCTGGATAATCCAGTACTTCCATAGCTGATATACTCTCATATTCTTTGAGGCGCTGTTGTAGATATGTATTGAACTCCATAAGCTCGGCATGCATCTCGGCCACCTAGACATGAAGAGCAGTCAACCTCAAATCCAACGAAATAACTTAATTTTAATAGCAACTTTATTACGGAGCAGTAAGGGCGAGTTTCGTGTAAGTTTCGCATATTTCTGTTTACCTGAACAAGTTTTCTTTCATACTGATCGACTTCTGCATTATCTCCAGTTTCATTTTTTAAAGCTTTTCCAATTTCAACAGCCGACATATATTGACGCAATTGGTCTTTCAATCGGTCATTTTCTCTGAAAAAGTAAGCACTAATTAAAACGATATTTACTACAAAAATCACTGCGTAACAATTTAACTAATCAGTGTTATGATGTAATAAATATAGAGATGTGACGACTAGCTTGCGATTGACGACGATCGTAAAAAGGCTGACTGATAAAAGGCCAAACCGATCATGATTTCGGGCACGTGTTATTGGATCATTCAGTTCCCTTCAAAATGGTTGAGCTGAGTGGGGCTGATGCATGCGTCATGCTCGTGAATGGGCGCCGTCAGTTGAAACTGGTCATCTCTTAACTGTCAGTGAATCAATTCATATTCTATTTTTTTTTATTGTTATCTTCATTGTGCTCACATAAAAGAAGCAATTAATAATGCTATTATTTAATTGCATTTCTTTTTTAAATTAATATGCTATAATTTGTAAAATTGTAACTTACTTGCTCAGATCTAGTACTACATTTTCTAACTTCTTAATTTTTTCCTTACTGGCTACTTCCATCTGACTGTATTTAATTTGCAAGTTTAAATACTCTTTTTCCTTATTTTCTAAAATAGAACTTATTGTTTTATCTTCTGGTATACCTTCATCTTCTGTAAAGCAAAGCTCTAAGCAAGAAGTACTTCCATCAATACTTCCTGCCATCTCTTCACTGTCACTTTCAGAAATTCTTAAATTATTTATACTTAATTCAGATACATCATCTTTTATCACATTATTTACATCAATACTGTTGGAAGATGAGAATATTTCCTTCGCACATTCTGATAGTTTCGACAGAATTTGTGAAGGACTGTCCATAGCTTTGACGCTGTCTGGAAAGAAGTGTCTCAGAGGACCCTTGTAATCGGAGCTAGTGGGCTCACTGCTGGAAGCAGCCTGAGATACTATTTTGGGATCTGGTGAATTAAGACAGGTTGCTGGTGCACTGTTCCACATGGAATTATCTACTTGCTCGGCAGCTCCAAGTGATTTTCTTTTATTTGCGTTTAGAGTTTTTTGTTCATTTTTATCAAAAGATATAACCTGACGTAAAGGTCTCCGTTTTAAATTACTCGATGATTTGATGGGCATTGGCAGAGGTATCACTAGTTCTGCTTTGTTAGAATGATTTGCTTGTTGTGAGTCATTCAACTCGGCTCTGTCAATAGATAACGCAAACAAGACTGTTGATAAACCTGAAATAATAGACGCAAAAAGTTAGTGTTATATTTATCTCGTGTCAGTGTTTGTTATCAAACTCATTCGAAACGGCTTGACAGATTTTTATGAATCTTTTTGTGGATATATGGTAGGTAAGTCTAAGACCGGGATCGGGGGTCGGGTCGCGTCGTAAGCTATTTTTTATGCCACTAGGTGATGTATACTATCACGCGGGCGAATTCACTGGCAGCAGCTAGTATTTCATAAATATATAGACGCTCACCAGTGAAAACCTTGTAAGAACATCACAAAATTTTACAGAAGAAAAAAAAAATAAGAACTATGAGTGTCAAAATAGAACATTTAACGTATTTTTCAATCTAAAATAATGATGTACCTATAATTTGAAAAAAAAAAAATGTACTCTAAGACTTTTTCATTGCCAAGCTGCGATCTGCATGTTATACACTCCATTATGAACTTTTCAGCAGCTTCAATAACATGGATACTAAAGTTATAAATATTGAATACAAAATATTTAACCTGCTGCCATGCCCGGTAGAAGCTGAGAGGTTTCAGGATCCCTGACAAGAGCTCCTTCCTCATAGTATTCCATCAGCAGACCATGAGCTACCCAGCTTTGTAAATACCTGATAAAACAATATGTAGTTAATAAAAATAAAAAAAACACAAAATAATGAATTTTTTTGATAATGAAATATTTACCTGTCAAGAGATCTTTCATTTAAAGTTGCTCTGAGAAAAGCTTTGAAATATCCTAGTGGAGTGTTTATATTAGTGAGAATTTTGAACCTTTCCTTCTCATGTTTAGTTAGATGTAAGCAAGTGTAACTCCACAGAGAGTTACCTGAAACAATACAATATGTAAATATATATTAATCAGTTTCCATCGAGATAGTGTTTAGTAAAAAAAAATGCATGTGTTAGTGAAAGCGCAACTATTTCCGAGAATATGTTTCATCATATAACATCATCTTACCAACATTAACAATATTAAAAGTGAAGTTTAAACCTGCTGTAACCAAATTCTGAATTGCCGAGTTTGATAAATTAGTTCTAATGCCATGGCTAAGCAATTTCTCCCATTTTTCGCATAGTTGTGCTATTCTGAAATAATCACCTAGTTAATATTATATTTCCTTAAACACTTATAGTTAGGTATATGGCTAAATTTGATTTTTATCACCTTATATCATCTTCTGTGGCTAACTCAGATTTCCCACCAAAACGAGTTTGGCAATTTTGTACACAGTTTTGTAGTTCCTGATAGATAGTTTTACCATTTTCTATCCTTTTCTTCAACTCCTCTCTATTGTCTATAGCATTAGCTATTGTGTTTAGTATCTTACTATTCTGAAAAAGAAACAAATATTATATGTACATATAATGCAACATATATTATGTTTTATGTTTTCCTGTTTGAATTGCACAGAGGAAAATAATAAACAATGTTATTTTAAATTGGGCCAGTATTATTTGTTATCCTCAAAGGGAAGTTTTCACATTAATTCATAATAGTTCTTTTTGTAAGTTGCTCATATGATGAATATTTTTTAAGAATAAATTCTTGGTATTGGTATTGATTGGGATAGTTGCATTATTGGTATCTATTTAGAGTAGGTCTCAACTAAGCGACCATATTATATTTTTGGCATAAGCAAATTTCAAAGAATTCTATAAAAAACTACACAACTAATAACTGTACTTGAATGATATCTGAATCACTTATTGGACGATCTATTTTTTAATCCTTTTTTTTTGGTGGGAAAAATCATCCAATGAGAACCCCCACTCTTGGGCGGAGCGGGAGATAGTGTCAGACTCTAACTGACTAAAAAACCCATCTCGTTCCTTCAAGCCTTCATACCGGGGTTCGAGCGCCCTTTCAGATAACCCTGGCCCCAGTAGACTTCAACCCGGCTTGGCCCCTGCTGTTGCTGACAACTCCTTGAGGCGCGCGGGAACAGCGCGCGCCGACGACGACTTGGGCTTAGTTTATAATCCTTGGTAATCTTATTTATCACTTAATAATGTATGTTGTGAGGGCAGCCTATTTTTCACACCTTCAAACTTGTGACTCACCTCCGATTCAAACAAGCCTACAGCGATTTACACATGCAGAAATATGAACACAAGGGTTATTTCTAAAACCAAGGGTTACTTTGCTACCTAAGATACACTGTAAGGCGATTTCTGAGGCATTAACTTCGCCTTTGTACTTTATGTTGCATGAAGATTAAATAAATTAATAAAGTATGTACATTAGATGCATTAATCTCTCTCAAAACATTACAGGCTACTAACCGCTGCATCTGTTTGTCCTTGAAACACTGAATAAGTGTTTAATGCACCATTAAATGTCTATTATATTCCAAACAGACAATTTACATGAAACCATGGTACAGTCAAAATACATGGACTTTTAATAGTGTTAGCTGACTTTTAGGTAGTTGTTTAAGTTTATATTACAAGTCTTTCACATTTAATTTATATTTGTAACAGCTACGTAAGCTTTCTCATAAAGAGAACACATAATAAAATTGTTATTGGGTATAATGTAATGAAGTGGGTAGGTAATCATATAAATTCTTACTTTAAAACATGAATACGTAATTAACAAAACACTTAAAGGTTTATTTATTAAATTAAATAACGGCCTTAATTTTTACAGGCATTTGTGTGTAGCAAACATCAATTTTTAACGCAATATAATTATAATTACATTAGTCAGGGACAGTGATCATTCCTTACCATGTTAACGGATCTCCGTAATTAATAACACTAATAGATGTATATGAAATCGTTCAAGCACATATTCTTAGAAATCCTAACAACTAAAAGTAAAATAGAAAGGTAAACATGATTTATTTTGACTTTCGTTGTATTTGTCTGACAATTTGTAATTTTGAAGGAAGGATGACATCTTGCTGCTTGAATTATTCTGAATTTCATAATAGTTATCGATTGATTTGATTACTTCAATTAATCGACTAAAAATAACATTTTATCGATAATGTTTTTAACTTGTGATTAATTCAGTTAAATAATAAAGCTATATTTAAAAAATAACTAAAATATAGCCCATCGCTGTCTATTACTATTCAGATAAAATAATAGATGTTCTAAATCTATAGGAACTCTAGAACGTTGATGATTAATTTTCTATTTCATCATCTTGGTTACCAAGATTAAGGTTGTACACGACAACTTTTTATTTACAACCTTTCAGACACATCCAGATAGCCAGATGACTTGTTTAATACTATAAAGTGTCCACACGTCCCGCTTTCAGGCAGTCTGTTTCGGTGTCCCCAGCGAAGCCGACAGTGGCGTAATTATAGGGTGTTATGGCTAGCAAAATGCCACGGGGCCCAGGGCCGACGGGGCCCCCAGTCTTAGAGGCCGCGAGCTCAGAAGAAGTAACCCAAAATATAAAAAAATTATATAAAAACTATTAAAATGAAATCACAACGTAACGTGATTTATCGGGGGCCCCATCTAATTTTGCTACGGGCCTCAGATTATATAGTTACGCCACTGAAAGCCGACATAGCTCTGCTTTTGCAAACAGATCTAACGATCATTTAAAATGTATTTCCTCGCTCAAAATACGTGGAATAGAAAAACAAAACCTGATAATTTGAAACAAAGTTCAGGCGACAAATACAAAGGACAAGACTGTTCATTGTGGCGATACTTGGGGGAGGCCTATGTCCAACAGTAGACGTCTTTCGGCTTAAATGATATAATGATGTCAAATAGAAAAATACGGCTGAGAAGTCACGCCACACTGGGGGAGCTATTTTGTGTTTAATGCATATAATAAAAAAAAACATTAAAACTTTTTTATTATAAGGTTCCGCAGATATCCCGCTCTGACAAAATGGTAACATTCTTCATCACTGTTCATCACATCACCACACCACTAGAGATGGGCAGCGGATAAGTACCTTCATTTTATTAGTTTTGATATCAATGAAATTCACAATGCACGCTACCCCGGTTATTATTTTGGATAATGTATAACTAGTGACCCACCGAACATTCGTTTTCGTTTTTGGCCAAAAAATGAACATTGAGTAAAAAAGGGATGGCATAGGTAACTATTTTCTACAAGAAATGCCCTTTTCAATGATGATGTAAGCTTGTTATACGCATAGTCATCGGAAAACAAATAAAGAAATATAAATCGGAAGAATTAGGTTGGCAGCCTTTTTGTTTGTTAATTATTTTTGTTTCGCGCACCCCCTTGAAACAAAAATCTAATCCTAACTTAAATTTCGTACCTTTTCTAAATTTTTTAGCTGAAAACTATTATCGAGTAAACATACAATGAGATAGTTATTATTTTTTCTACTTCTTACACATAACTGGTCTCACAATTTTATAAATTACGATAGTATTCTGACAAAATTGTTGTACTGTTACAAGTGCACTGAAAACCACACAAAAATATTTTTTGATGATGTTCCACTCTTGGGCGAAGCGGGAGATAGTGTCAGACTTTTCTGACCACTCGTGATCCTTCGTTTCCTTTTGTACCAGGGCCAAATCTTCTTTTCAGAAACAGATCTTTGGCCCCAGTAGGCTCCGATCCTGCAGGGCCTATGGTTTGCTGACAACTCCTTGAGGCAGGCGTGAAACGATAAGCGCCGTCGACGTCTTGGGCTCGATCCGGACGATTACCGGATGGCCCGGCGGCAGCTGGGGCGTGGGGACCGTTGCCACACGTGTGTGGCGCCTCTTCCTTTGCTAGCATAACTACTTCGCAGAAGGAGGCGTTCGCCTGCCACTCCTCCTCGCTTTGTACCATGGTCAAGGCCTGGCGCGAGAGATCGCTGTTGCCCCCCCCCCCAACGAGGACACGGCGGCAGTGCTCCGCCCAAGTGGGCCACAATTGTACCTTATGCTCCACCGTGTCCTTCTTGGAACCCCACAGTGATGACACCTGGGCGTCACTTCCGTACGAATTCGTTGCAGGAACTTCCCAAACTATGAAAAGTGAGGATGCCGTAAAGTCTTGCCAGCCACGCCTCAAAGAGAGACTTGCCGTCATAAGTATTGGACTTACCCTGATGTTAAAATACCGTTGCACACACAAAACTATTTTATTTCTTCTTTTCAGCTTAAACAAAAAAAATCTAACTCATTTTCGTTTTCGGCTAAAAAGCGATTTTTGGTCGAACACTATAAATAACGTCTCAAAGTAAGTTTCCATTCCCTCTCATGGAAAGGAGTAAGCCTGTTTTCCAGCAGTGGAAACATTAAACATACAGATGACGAAGTAGCTACTATATTGTGCATTTATGCTATAAACAAATCAATACAATAATAGGAACTTTGATAATGCTTGACGAAAATATTTAAGATGGAACATAATAGGGTTTATGTTATTAAAAATGTGGTTAATAAAGCACGTTACAAATCTATACTTTCCGTATTTTTATTATTTCAATCCTTTTGTTGGTAAAATAACATGATTTAAGCTAATTATGGCAATCCAAACTTTAGGAAGTATTTATCCATGATTTGGATTAATACTCGGGTAAAAACGAGTATTTATCCATTTTGAGTATTTACTCGGATAAAATCCCAACACTACACACCACTGCACTGAAGTGCGACTGCATGGATAAAAAGTCGTCGTGAGCCTCCCTTCCTTATATTAAACCCGCACTGATCTGCCCAAAAAGCCTTTTAGTTAAAATATAATTGTAGCCATAGAGAATAATGTTGTCATGTTGTCATTGATGTCTTTCTAAAAAAAAAAAAATCTTAAACAAAATGGCGTTACCAGCGTGAGTGTATAGAATTTGTAATTCATTCTTGTGTCGTGTCTAAACTTACATTCGATATAGTTCTCTTAATTTAATAACTTATTTAGTTTTATCAACTTTATGATTTGTGGTTAGTCTTTAGTTGTATTCTTTGAAAAGTGAGATTAGACATCGAATTAGAGAAGTTGTATCATGAGTAATTACGAGGACGATCAAAGCGAAGATGGAGAATTAGCGCGTAGCCCTACTCAAGATGAAATGGATTTTAGGTATGTAATAATCAAATACTTTTCTTTTGATTAAAATAAAACATGAAAAATAATGTAATGCAAATGTTGTGAAATACCATGTCTGTCAAACAACGAGTATCTAGTCATTGTGTTATGTACTTGTTTCTAGTTTAAATAGATATTTAATTCTCACACCTGCTGATCAATAACAGTTATTTTCGTCCTCCAATAAATTCCTTTTTATTATGATAAACCTTCTTGTGGGATGGGATGGGTTTTACCTGTCGCCATGCGTATGAGGAAAATGGTTGTACAAATATTGATAAATTGAAATTCTAGTTTTATTGTCTGTCTAACATTATTGTATAGCACATGTTTTTGAAAATAACACGAATCCTATTACAACTGAAAATAACTTTTTTCTGTTATAAAACTTAAAATAGGTCTTGCCTGAAGTAAGTTGTACTTCTACATTATATTTTTGCCTCAGGCAAAAATACCATGAATGAAAAGTTGGCAGTCCATCTTTTAGTGTTATGCTATCTGATCATACACTGCAAAATAATAAGTATTTGTCATAATATTTTTATTGTTTTTGTTTCTTCAATGAAACATGGATATTTTCTGACTATTTGGTAACTTTATAGTTTATCTGATGAAGATCGTGACAATGCTGATTCCTTAATTATCAAGCCTCCCCAAGCTGTGATTCGTACAACGCACCGGGACAAAAGAGGTCACAAAAGAACTGTCAAGGATAGATACAAAGACAATGCTAGGAAAGAGAAGAAACATCTCTACAGGTAAAGTACTTTTTATTTTACAAGATATTATGGATTAATACATTGACTTCTATTTAAATGGCTTTAATTCACTGATAACAGTATTGTGGTTTTATTGCTTTTGGTATAAATGTATTGTGGTTATATGTTTAGATAGTTCTGATAAAGAGTTATTTACATTTTGCATCTAAGTTAGTCAATAGTAATAACTAGTTTATTATTATAAACTTGAAGATCAGATGATGCAGAATTTGAAGCAGTACTAATAAAATAGTAAAGTATCACAATTTTGTTTCTTATCAAGTTTTTATTTTTTGTCAATGCTTTGTGATATTTATCCATTCTTCACTTTTTCATTGCCTTGTTTATAACATGTTTATAAATCTAATATTATATGCTTTAAGGTCTGACATCCTACTGACATTGGGAATGTTATAGATCAATCATAAACCTTTTTCAACAGGGAACGGGATAAGTCTGACAAATCAAAGCGAGAGATTAATAAGAATCCTGATCGTGAGGATATGGCCAAAGAGTACTATAGAGAAAAACAATATTATAGAGAGAAGGAATTGTATAGAGAAAACAAAGAAACATTTAGAGAAAAAGAATCTTACAGAGAGAAAGAAGCTTATAGAGAAAAAGAAATGTATAGAGGAGATGGCAAAGATAACATGTACAGGGACAATAAAGACATCAGAGAAAAAGATATGTATCGGGAGAGAGATATAAGAGAAAAGGAAATGTATAAAGAAAAAGAAATGTATAATAAAGAAAAGGAAGTTTATAGAGGTGAAAAGGATCCGTATAGGGAAAGAGAGCATTACAGGGAGAGGGAAATGTACAGGGATCCTTCTTTCAGAGAACCAACTAGGTCTAGAGAAGCCTACAGAGAGAAAGATATGACATATAAAGACAAGGAAATTTATAATAAAGAAAAAGATATGCAGAGGGAAGCTTATCTTGGCCGTGACAGGCAATACAATAAATATGAACAAGATCGGAAACGTCCTGACAATGAAAGAATAGAATCTAGATTAAGATCATTAGCTGAAGAAGGCCATACTAATCATAATAATGAAAAAGAAAACAGAGACAGGACTTCAGGAGATAAAGAATTGGAAGATTTAAGGACAAGACTACTGAATAAAAGAATAACCAAAGAGTTACAAGTCCAGGATGGCAAGAAAAGTTCAGAATATTACGACAAAGAGAGTAAATCATCTCGTCACTCATCACTGGACAAACATCAGGAACATAGGAAAAATAAAGTTCTGTTTGCAGGTAAGAATTGTAAATATATTCTTTACTAGCTGTTGCCCGCGGCTTTGCCTGCGTACATAAAATATCGCCTATGTCACTCAGAAATAAAGCACCATTCTATCGGTGAAAAAATTTTAGCAATCGGGCCAGTACTTCCAGAGATTACCTCCTAAAAACAAAAAAACAAACTTTACCTCTTTATTATATTAGTGTAGATATTCTCTTTTTATAATTTAATTTGAATCAGATAATGCTTGTTGGTATATGTATAATAAAATCAAAGGAAATTGAGAAACTTAAAAAAATCTAGTGTAAATATTATATGTACTTACATTACTTTTCAAGAGGTCAAGCAATTGTCGGTAAAAAAGGATGTCTCATATAGTTAGTTACTGCTTTGTAGCTACAAATAGTTTACAAATAGCTTTTAAAAATTTAAACATTGTTTAAGATAAAGAGAGAGAAAAAAGGAAACATGAGTCCCGTACAGAATTAGAAGCAAGAAGACAAGAGCACCGTCGCCGCGGCAAGAAGCGTTCAGTTTCACCAACTGAGACCACCACAAAGAAGTCTAAAACTGATTCACCCAACTATGGTGATTCTGTAGTCACTGTATCTGATTCTAGTGATGTTGAAATGAAAACTGACTCGTTGCACTCTGAGCCTGAAGATGGTAAGTAACTATCGCTGAAGTTTGATCTTTCGTATTAGCCAACTTCTTCAACAAAAATACCTTCTTTCGTTCCTTTGTTAAGCACTTAATTAACTTATCTAATCCTAAAAGAAATCAGACATAATTATCTGAGTTTCTTTGTGGTCTGAAGTACAAAAAACTGCTAGTAAATTTTATATATTATGCTTCTAGTTTTAAAGATTTCCTGTAACAAAAATCTGTAACAAAAGTCTTTTTTGTCCCTAACCAATAAATAAAAAAGATATACCATTAGTTTCTGAAAGAACACAAACTTTGTGGTGTTATTTTATAACAGTATGGCACAATCAATCTACATTAAAGCTCGTTTACATCTCCAATTATTAAATACATACAAAATTTTTTAGGCGAACACACAAATAGTGAAACTGAGGAGGACAGTTCAAGCACAGAGTCGGACTCAGCAGCAGAATCTAAATCTGAGGGAGACGAAGAACATGTGGAGGATGATGAGAAGTCTGATAAGGAGGATAAGGATCAAGAAAGGATCAATGAGAAGACTCGACCTCCATCTAAATCTAAGTCACCTAGCCCAAGCCTGTCGAAGTCCAAGCCTGAGTCACTACCATCATCACATGGATCACACTCGAACCGGTAATTTTTTTTATGTTGATTTATTTTTCATAGTGTTGTGCCAAAATATCAGTGTTAGTTACTTGTAACTTTTTTTGATAACAAAAAAACAACCAGCTAATAAAAAAAAAGCCTGGAAAAGGTAGGCACTAAAAAATCAGCCCTAACTTTCATAAAATATTAATAATTAAGTTTTTCCTGCGACTTTGCCCGCTTACATAAAATATAGCGTGTGTCACTCAGGAATAAGCCTTACCTCTTTATAATATTAGTGTAAATTTATTATTTTATAAAAACAATGATTATATACACACGAAACAGATGGTCAGTTTTTAGATCTACAGCAGAAGATACCTTCTCTATAATTACCTTAAAGATCGAGCCACTATTTGCCCAAAATCGAAACTATTTTTTTACAGAGGTGCCGTTTCGATTTACCAATGTCGTAATATTCATCAGGAAAAATTAATTTCGTCCACTTGTATTAATATTCATAAAGATATTTAAAAATTATTGTTTCAGATCACTTTCCAGATCTAAGAGTAGAAGCAGATCACATTCCTTTTCACCTCCTCCTCCTGGAGAAAATGGAAAGACAACAGAGGAAGAAAAACCTAACGAAGATAATGAGGAAACGAGACAGAGAGAGGAAGCTATTAATGCTCTTCCTCCTTACTACCCTGCATTACAGGTAATTATCGTTTTATATTTTGATAAACTAATATAAGAACCGATACACATCTTCACACTAGAGCAGTCTCAAGCAGGCGTTGTATGAGAACTGATGTATAACTTTGTTGTAATGACGGACTTGATTAAACCTTTCGTTCGCGCCCATGTTAGCCGTTCTTCTTCGCCAGCGCAGTCTCGTCCTTTAGCAGTGTGCTAAAGTGTAGCATGTATTATGCTATGCTTATGTGGTGTGTACAACTTCTCCATGTTTTAAAGAGATTTTCTTAAGTATTAAAATATGTCCCAATGTCCAAGCAAAATCTTTTTTTGTTTTAACAAAGAAAATTATTTTTAAGTAACTTTCCATAAGTAAACTTACTTCATTATCTACTTCTATTATTAAGCTATCATCAAACTTATGGAAAATGTTTATTTTGTAATGAATAATATTTTATAGGGGTGTCGTTCTGTTGAGGAGTTTCAATGTCTCAATAGAATAGAGGAAGGCGCATACGGAGTCGTTTACAGAGCGCGTGACAAAACAACAGACGAAATTGTTGCTCTCAAACGACTTAAAATGGAGAAGGAGAAGGAAGGATTCCCAATCACCTCTCTGAGAGAGATTAACACTTTACTGAAGGTAAGATCAACATCTTTAATTTTATTAGTAAGCTCACTTGAGCCATCATAATGCATCACTGCTCTTTTCTCGAAGGTACTTAATTTTTAAACAATTTAGTTACTATATAAATACGTGCTAGTGTTTGAGCCGCGAGCTGTGAAGCACTCGATGGCTCCTGTGTTGAATTCATTTCATTAATGCCTTGTATTTTATTCCTACAGGCCCGGCACCTCTTACCTGCAAGAGGGTTGTGCTAGAGGTGTGACCCGATTGCAAGGGTTAACAACTTCAAACTTGCGGGCTAAAGTATCTTAGGAATTTATTCCAGGGGATCCACCCTTCAATGCTTTCTTTTTGCGTCCTACATCTTCGAATTTGATGGTCTACAAAAAGTAATTTTCTTTTTTATTAATATCCAAAACGAACATCGAGGGTTACTTTAAGATAATGATCATGAAGAACATCTTCAGGTAAAATTAGGGAGTATTTTTAAGCTATGCTGAAGTACTTTAACTTCTGTCTATGAATACTTTTAAATCAATATTTGTAAGTCCCACATATTTTAAGACATGGGAAAACTCAGGGCTTTTATACTCTTTATATAAAACAACTTTGTCCTACAATTTGTTATGGTAACTGTGTATGGATGGCACGTTTCTTTAGTTATGGATCAATAGTTGAATATTATAATGAGTAAAAAAAGTCTAAGGTTTCCTTTAAATCCCGGTATAATTACGTTAAAAGAGTTTTAAGAATTTTACCTTCTTTATTGAGGCATTATTCATAAACATCTAGAGTGCAAAATAATGCTAAAGGATCATTTAAAAAATTCAAATTGAGGCAAAAAAGCATGGCAGAACTGGGATGTAAATGTGTGCTGTGAAATAGTTCTATTTCATGTTGATACCGTTATATAAATAACTGAAACAAAAACACTGATATTATTGTTCTGGTAAAATAAATAAATATAATATTTACTAACATGTCATGAAATGTTTCATGTTTGCAGCACAACATTTATATGTTTAATTTCTTCTGAGTTCAACAACAGCTATTTATTTACACTTTAAGACATGCTATGGAACACTTGATGCAGCTAATACCCCTAAAAGTTACACAGCAATACTCGACAGACATGCTTGTTCCGCTAACGATTGATTCTGCTTGGCATAGACAAACAGTAGATAGCAGATTTTAATGGCTATGCTTCTAATTTCGCGTCGTCAAATTCAAGTGAAATGGTGTAAACATTTTGTAAGACTCCCAGTTTCTGGAATTTAGACCCAAAATCCAGTCCCAGCAGTTTACGCGCGCCATAAAGCGCTCGTAAACTGCTGTTGTCGTCACATTTTTATACTTTTCGGAAACTGAGAGTTACCAAGCGCAATTTAGTTTCCCGTTTAAGCGCACCTTCTGTCTTGATACTTGAGCGGTCTATACATGCATAATATTATTAAACTAGTTCTTGGCTAAGGCTTGTTTTTGACATATTATAAAGTTTTAGTGTAAAATGTTTCAATAGGTACTAGTTTCGTCGCATTAAATCAGGGCTACTGTAACATAGAATCGATCAAATAATGTGTTGAATAGCTTATTCGTGATTGCACTGTCGAAAGAGGAAAATTAAGAAGACTCAACTGGCATTGAAACCAAATTTAACTAGCGCGGGTCATGCTCAGGTAAGCCCGCCATTAAAACTGATGAAATTTTACCAATCTCGCCGCTAATGCTGGCTAATTGTGATAGCGTTAGTTGATTCATATCCTTTGACAAATATGATGGAACAAAAAAATATACAATATATCAAGTAATTCTGACTAATAAATAGGTGCAGAGGTGATCCAAATTCTAAAGTTTTTAAATTAATTAGTATTAAAATGATTTTAACTTGATTAAAAGTAATCCGAACCGAATATACTTTCGCGTGCCTCCATACTTTATCTTAGATATTTAACGCCTACCTCGACGCCACTAGGGCCCGTATTAATAAAAGTTGCTCAACTACGTCCTCGTGTGCGATATCCGATCATACGACGTCAGTTTAGGGAGGCAGGGCAGGGAAGTCACGACCCTCAGCATTTAGGAATACGACACAAGGAGTAGCATACGATGTCAGAAGATCAAGATCAAGCTAATTAATAAATGAAGATTACAGAATCTCAGTTACCAAGATCAGCTCCTCAATACGCTGTACTAAAGCCGAAGTTTAAAATATTTCTTATTAATGAGACTTTGAGGCATCCCTTTACATACATTTTTGATGAACGATATCGCAAAGGCCATTAAATAGCATATAATACGTACTCTATTTTATCATCATAATTGATTTGACTCAAAATAGTTACCAACTCTATGTTCCGCACTACGCTAATCACGACCTCAAGTCCCGGTCGGTCTACACTCATGATCTGGCATCTTGAGTACGCAGAATGTTGTGAACTTAAGTCTAGTCTCGTTTATTAATCAGTCAACACTCTGTTGATGACGTACACCTGAGCTGAAACTTGAGCTCAACAAGCTTGAGCTTGAGCTTGTGAATCTTGTTTATTAATTCGATCAGACCTCATGCTTGATATAAGTACGAGATATTGGGCTGCGGAACGTTTATTAATACGGACCACGAAAATTTTCCTGTCAACAAGTTTGTTTATTTATTCACGGGTTCGTTGAGCAGCGGTTAAAAATATTCCAATATGGCGGCTGAGACAATGCAAACATGACATGTTTAAAATTACATTAAGATATTAGTCACACATTGAACACTTCACCAAGTTCACAGGAAAAAAAATCCTTATTTTTGAGATTGAAACTTTCGGATCGAAATAGATGAATAGGTACTGCTGCCGGCGGCAAACCGTGCCTTGACGAAGTCCAATTTAATACCGCTCTAAGATACAAGCCAAGGGTTTCACTGCTTCACGTCTTCACAGTAGTCCTCTCAGTTTGTCCAAGACCACAACTTTAGGTGTCGAACAAGTTTTTGTTAGAAATTCTTTTCGATGCTAACTTCCAAAAAAAATTGTACTCAATAGAGCAAAGCCATACATCAGATCTAATCAGCGTTTTCTGTCATACGTAGTACAGGTTGAGTCACACATGGACTATCATGAATTACAGCTTGCATGTCTAGTGTTAGCACACTTGCTGTAATTCATAAGAGGCAACGATATCGGCAATGATAAGTTTAACGGAGCTCATCACTCTTCATACAAAAGGACTGCTCAAAAAAGAGCCTTCTTACGTCTGCGATAGATCACATCTTTTTATAACGTAGCGTACGCATAATTCGTTTTACGTTATAGGTTTTACTCACGACATTATACCGTCACGCGTTATTGACTGCCAAACGCTATAGCTGCATTGCACGAAGTAGCTACATTTTTTGCTCTATCTCAAAGTATCACCTTATTTTACTAGTAGAAATCTGCGCCATAATTTGTCATAATGCATCAAAAAAATTGTTTTCATTATTTAGGCAAATATTTTCAACACAATCGCCTGTCAGAAATATCCGTCCACAACTATCGGAGATCTATAGAGTCAAATTTGTATTTATTTAAAATAAATACAGTAGCGATTCATGCTGAAATGAACCTTAAGTGTATGAAGTTTATTCGACAATAGACTTGATCAAAATTTTTACGAATATTAACTTTGAATAAGGTTCATTTGAATTTCGCTATTGTATTTAGTTTTTTTTAGATCTGTTCACGTGTTCCAGAGCATGCTCTAAATTGCACAAACACTAAGCCAAAACAATCTGTACCCTGTGATACCCTGATCTAGTTTAAACATGTTCGCACATATTTAAAAAAAACAACTTGGGTAACTAAGTGTGTCGAGTAGTTTAATGACAGTTACCCATTTGGTATCATGTAAAATTAGAAAGACAGATCTAAGGCGGGGAATGTATTACAATCTGTAATTTTGCAGTTTCCAACGACACGTCACCTCTTTTCTGCGATCTGCGACAACCGGTTGAAGCGACTACGACGGCACATTGGTTGTTCTTATAAAGTTCAGTGAAGTCCATCCAGTGCTGGTCGTGAATCTAAGAAAACGCCCTGTGAAGATTGATTATCTAGATCAGAGTACTTAAGCCTGTTAATTGCAGACAAAATCTATTAACAGTCTAAAGACATTCTCGAATTTATTATAATTATACATTGATTGTAAAAGAAAAAAAAAGCGATATCTGATCGACTAACTCTGATCTAGATTGTCTTCAACTGCCCTGCTATTTTGCCCGTAGAGCCTAATGAAATATTGATTTCCGTTGGTCGCGCCATTTTTAAACGTAAAACCCATCTATATTGCTTTCAACTAATCAAGATTGAACCTCTTGGTATAACGTGACCAGTTGAACGTATCAATAGATTCGATAGCGTCCCAAATATTACTAGTAATCTACAGCTTTAGGGAGTATTGTACGGCTAGTTTTGTTTGTTTTATAATTCTTTTATAACTATTTCCTAGTTTAGAGGTCTTAAAATATTGCTTTTCCACTTCCTTCTTCCAAGGCGCCATCTCTGCGCCGCGTTGGTCACGCCATGCCATTTACTCAAATTATATCCGCAAAAATATAATAATAAAGAGTTTCCATTGAGTGTCATGACACAGCGCAGTGTTGAATCTCACCGGTTTTCTTTTTATTTCCTTTAGTTTTTTTAAATTCCTAGCGAACACGCTTTTGACTTGTGATCTCGCCTGTTGGTAATGGATGGGTGTAGATGGCCCCTAAGAACCAGTTTCACTATACTTTACCGATTTACAGAATGAGACTATGTTCACATGTTTAACCACCAGAGTATGGCAAATCTGACTAAATCTTTTTACTAACTACGCTTAAGTTCAGTAAAATCAAGTAGTTGGTTGACAGGTAATTTGTAATAGCAAACCGACTATAAAACTATTGTTTGTAATAGGAGTTGAAATGGTTATATTCTTAATTGGTTTCAAGATTTCCGTTTCCGTCTTATTTTGGAGAACTTTTCATGCTAGAGTTCACAAATTCAGAAGATATATACAACAGACGACACGTGGGCATGTGTTTGTCATCCGATACGTTTTTTAACAAGCCGGAAATTCAAACGACTCTTTTAAAATAGGTTGTGACAACTTTTATTATATTTTTCACAATGCCCTGGTCTTCCCTCTTTATCCCGTCAAAATTGTCCAACACGTACTTAAAAACATCATAAAGAAACCGTATTTAAATTTGAGATAATTTTCAAATTTTGGATTGAGTTAGGGCTTTTTTAAAACAAAAGGTATCTTAATAAAATCAACCTAAAACACAAAGGCAAAGTTGATTTTGTAGCTTGTAGCGGTTGATACAAAATTATGTCAAAATAATACTTAAAGGATAAAGCTCCCAGTTGGGCTCGTCGCTTTCGCGGTGGTAAGGCCCCCTCTTTGAAGAGTGGCTGCAGAGACGCCACGGCATCCTAACTTTCCGCCTGACGCAGGTCTTCACCCGGCACGGTTGTTTCGGGAGGTCCCTATGTTGGATTCGGCGGGAAGTAACGTCCGGGTGTCAGCATCGTGTCGATCGCCCAGAGGACACAGTGGAGGATACGTTTGAGTCCGTCCCGTTTGGTCGGAGCATCGCCGTGTCCTTGTAGAGTGTCCGCCACCTCTCACGTCCGGCCCTGATAAGATCATTGTACAAAGTCAGGGAATGGGAGGCTGTCACCTTCTGCGAAGCATTAATGCGAGCAAAGGAAGTGGACGAAACCGTGAGGTGGAGACAAGCCTCACGCCCCACTCCCGGCCGAAGACGCCCTGGAAATCCTAGAGCGATTTCCGGCTACCCTACCCTACCCAAGCACGGGCTTGCGGCTGGTGAGTAATGGGTATCTCGCCGTCCGACCAACCTCGAATCGATGGCGCTTTATATCCCAGGCCCGTCTCAAAGAGATGTCAGCAAGATTGACGGGGCCAGTTAGGGCTGATGCCTGCCAGCACTGTGGATTTTTCAAAAGAGTAACCGTGACCCTCGCTAACGCGGTGTCCTATGTAGGCGATGCAACGCGATCGAGTTGCGACACGGTGCGCATGAAATAAATAATGGATACTCTGTTACGGTGGTTTGCGTGACCAACCGCACGTGGGTGCGGTGCGGCGATGAGTGAAGCGAAGCGTACGTGATCAGTTGGATTGATATTTTCGAGCAATGTGCGGTGGCTTATTTTAAATACATTGTGGCAATTCGCGCGCACGTAGCTCAGAGCTGCCGCGTTGCGTTGAATTCACGTAAATGGCAACGATGCAGCGTGAACAGATTAAACAATTTATACTCTATTGCGGTGGCCTACATGAGTCGTGACCAACCTCACGTGGGTGCGGTTCGATAAGTTGTTTTATATGAATAGTGACTGAAGCGGCGATTTCGTGCGCATGCAGAACATACCCGCCGCATCGCGTTGAATTCGAGTGAACCGCATCGGATCTCTTCGCAACCACATCCGCAAGTAGGACGCCTCGTAAAGGCTGAAAGAAATCTGGGTTTAAGTCAGTAAAAGTCTCGACTCTTCCTCTCGTTTCACCCATTGTGGGAAATGTCATTTGTTGATTTTTTTTTTGTTATTTACCTACTAAATATAAATGTATCAAAATAATATTTGCCCACTTTAGTAAGAGCTTCTTTATCACACAGAAACTCCGTGGTGGCTCTATCATAGAAACTGCTAATAAAATGAATACAACTTTATTGTAGGAATCGGCGTCCAATTGGTTTCGCAAACAACCATGTAGCAGTATTTTTTGATAGTGCGACAATGGTACCCCGTATTACCTTTAGTAATTAGATCGAGTTCACGTTGAATTACTTAATAATTGATCAGATGTCTGCACCAGTGAAACTGAATTTTGATGAGATGTGCTGCAGTCCTGAATGCATAATGCGAGTTTTACGTTAACTCGATTGACACGTTTAAGGGCTTTTGCCCACGGCGACTTTTTGTAGCGATGCTGTAGCGCGTTCGCATCGATACAGTCGCGATGTTTATGCGCTTACAAATGCGACTACCGCGCCTTAGTAGCGATGCTGTCGGCCCTAAAACGTTCAGTGCTCTAATTGGCTCGCTTGAAGCTTTTAACCAATCAGAAACTCAAACTTGGTAAACATTTCGATCACGGTAACGTAACAGCAACTCGCACTCAGCGCAATTGTGGCTTTCTTAAATTTTATACATATATAGTTTTTTTTTAATATTTTATTAAACTTTCACACAACACCAGTCTCAAAGTAAGCAGGGCTTATGTTATGAGAACTATTCAACTGACAAACATCCTTATATATTTCTAAATACATACATACCATAGATAAATTACACCCAGACATAGAACAAATGATCGTGCACAAATTATTAATTAGGAAGAAGCTTAGTTCTGTCGATACTAAACAAAGAAGGAAGATATTTGTTTTGGCTTCCAATTATTTGTTAGGTTTTTTTTAATAATTATGCTTCGTTACTTCGCTTATTATTTAATCTGTCATTAATTTTGAGTGTCTTGTTATTATTTTCTCAGAAGAATGTCGTTTTTAATGCATCATTATTAACCCTCGATGTTCGTAACATTTTCTCGCCATCAAATTCTTCTATGATATTCGATAAATATAAACTCCATGTCAGTAGTTCGAATCACAACTGACGTGGCATAAATTGACTTGCAACAGGTTTTTAAATTTTATCGTGAATAAATTAACCGAAATGATTAATTTATTAATTATTCTGTATATTCTGAGGTGATTTTAATTCTCCCATGTTATAAAATATTCCTTAAACGCTTAATTTAATTTATATGTTATATAAGTAGTAATGTTGACTAAAAATTCGTCACCGATACCAATATCGGTGACGAATTTTTAGTCAACATTGCTACTTATATGAAACCTCGGTATATGTAGATGAAATATTCATAAGACTTATGTTACGGTATATTATTTCTCTGTCCAAAACTTAAATAGTCATTATTACTGCCAAATCCTCTCTCGAGTAATGGATTGGGCAATAATAATAATAATTAGTTGTAATTATTATTGCTAAATTATTTACTCGAACTTCAACTTAATTTATTTCAATGGGCATAAATCTAAGATTTTTCAGAAAAGTAACGTTATGGAAATTGTCGCAATGAATTTTTTATGAATAAATCGAATTGCTTGCGACAATTTCTATGGTAAGTTATTGTTTTTCATGTGTCGTTCTAAGTGAATGTATAAATACTTCTGTAAAATATTGATAACAATTGACGCTTGAAAGACAAAATGATCTAAGCTAAACATAACGTAACGTGTTGAGTAAACTTTCAGGAGTGATTATAGTTAAAATTTTTAGAGAAAAAAAATGTTAAAAAAGTCTGATATAGGTACTATTATAATAATGTTAACAATATCTAAATCCGACTATTTCGTCATTAATTTTTTTTTTTCAAAAAAGAAAAATTAACACTCTCCTGTAAAGTTAACTCAATGTCGCTTAGATAATTTTGCCTTTCAAGTGTCGATAAGGAAACTGGTTGCTACTGTCTTAGATTAAAGTCACGCATTTTTAATGTTTATGTCAATATAGTTATAAAAAGCCTCTCTGCAAAAAACAATTTAAAATTGTATCCTGGCACGATTCATATCCTGCGTGATTTTAATAATGCACATTGTGATTATATATATTGTTATCTACCGTTTGATTAAATCAGAACAACTTGAACACCTGTCGCGATTGTAATGTATCTGAATATTATTGTCAATATTTGTTTTGTGGTCGTTTGTTTTAATTAAACTGTAGATAAAACAATTACTCATCGTAAACGCCACAGAGCTCGACATGTTTGTTTGTCAGAAATAATTTTCTATACTTCACATTCTAAGAGCGTAATTTTCTCGAGCTAAAGCACTGCATATATTAAAAGTAAGACATGTCGAGTTTTTGTTATAAATAAAATATTGTTAAGGCAAGATGGGTTCTAAAGAAATGAATTTATATATATACCTAATATTAGTCTATAATTTACTTCTAATCGTTGTCGTAAAGTCATACTTGTATTAGAGGTATCTGAAAATGTGTACTTCGCAATCAATATGTATTTTATTGACTGGCTATTTTAACATGTCTTGTTACAATTTGTAAGTTTCGGAATTCTGTTTAGTTCTATCCATAAAAATGATTTCAAGGGTTTGAAAATTTTGTGGACAAGGCGATAGTAAATTGCAAATATCTATTTATATTTAATTAAAAAAGTAACGCACAAGTTAAAGAACAAAACAGATACTCAGATGTGTTATTGGGTTGAATGGTTTTTTTACTAAAGACATTTGGTCGGAATTTTATTCACACTGACCATGTTTTGTTTCGTATATAAAACTAAATATCAAATTATTTTGTTCAGTGTCCACTTGCACAGCTAATACCTTTTAACGTTTCACGTGTTCATCATTCAATTTCTTAATTTTGTTTTCTGTTAATTGTTTGAAAATGACAGGAATGGAAAGATGTTTTATGGTACTTAAAATAAAATAAAAAACATCCATCTTCATAAAAGTATGTTGTAGTTTGGGTACATTTCAGGAGGGCTTTATATGTATATGTCGCAAGTTTATGATCAACAGGTTTTTGGTCCAAAACCTAGGCTTTTGGTCAGGAACAGTAACAGGACAAAATTCTTACTTTATGTTATCAGAAATTTCTTTTTTGTTTGTTATCATTAGCTTTTTAATTTTACTTTCTCATACATAAACATAATACTTTTCATAAACTTGATAAATTCAGGTTTTTTTTAAGATAACATAAAGTATTTTTTTTTCTTGCGGTTTTTGATCCTGGCTTATTTTTTAATAAAAAACCTGATTTTCCCATAAATTCACGACATATTTATTACTCCATAAAATTATACAGGTTATAAGGGACAGATCTCTGCAAACTTTATGGGTCTGCTCAGTAGACAAAACTGAACTACCTTCCACAAGATTTTTTTAGGAAACGAAGACAAAATCACCTTCACCATATAAAATTATAAACTTGATTGGACAGTTTGTATGGAGGCCTATTTTTTCTTTGTTTCCGGAAAAAAGTTTGTGGAAGATTGTTCAGTTTCGACTATTGAGCAAACCCTTAAAGTTTACGGTGACCTATTCTTGTGATGTGATTTAAGGTTTTCTTATTTTATCCTTAAATATTTTGCTTTATAGAATGTATTTAATAGTTCATTAGTATTGTTGATTTTTAATGTTATTATATCTCTTTTACTAAAGCCAGACTTATCTACGCTACATAAGGGTACTTTATGTTCGTCATAAAAAGCCAAATGCTGGTTGAAAGTACTGTAAAATCTTAAATATGTTACGTGGTCCTTTTTACAATATATGTATTCACTTAATATGCATATTATATTGCAGTTATATAATTATTAATCAAAGAGATTCCCAAATAGTTAAAGCTGCCACTTGATGATGTACCTAAACTGCTTCAATAACCCGAGAGGTTGATTCAAAATCCAAACTCGTGTTATTAGTTTGTAGGTAGACAGTAATTCTTTGATAATTTTAATTATACACTTTTGTGTATTAGATTATGAAGTATTGTGAAGCATCCATTTTCAGATAATTCTGTATATTCGATCGCATGTACGACAGCGTTAAGGATTGGACGATGATATCGACTAGTAGCGTAAGAATGTTCCGCCGTGGCCGCCGAACTAACTCGTCGCACGTTCTGCTTTGTTGTTGCAGGGCCAGCACCCGAACATAGTCACAGTGCGGGAGATAGTCGTAGGCTCCAACATGGATAAGATATTCATTGTTATGGATTACGTAGAACACGACTTGAGAAGCCTCATGGAGACCATGCGCGGAAAGAAACAAGTATTTTTACCAGGTAGCTTAAATAAATCAGTAAAGTCCAATATACATTGTAATATTAATTGGAATCTTCACTACAACATGTAATTCTACCTGTTACAGGAGAAGTAAAGTGTCTGATGACGCAATTACTGAGAGCTGTCCATCATCTTCACGACAACTGGATATTACATAGAGATCTAAAAACTAGCAATCTATTATTGTCACACAAAGGGGTACTAAAGGTTTGTATGGTTATGTACGTTTTACGTTCAAGTATAAAATAATATTGAATCATTGCTGCGAGCAAACCCATAACTGCACAATGTGTCACAAGAATATAAGAAGGGTTGACACCCAATCATTTTTCGCAATAACCAGGATGAAGAGAGATATTTAAAATGAAAATTCTTTTCAGGTGGGTGATTTTGGCTTGGCCAGAGAGTACGGCTCCCCGCTGCGCCAATACACACCGATCGTGGTGACGCTGTGGTATCGGGCGCCCGAGCTACTCTTGTGCTGTAAAGAATACTCAACCCCCATTGATATGTGGAGCGTAGGCTGTATATTCGCCGAATTTATTACCATGAATCCATTATTTCCTGGAAAGTCTGAAGTAGATCAATTGAATAGAATATTTAAGGTATATTCTTTGACCTTTAAATCCAATACTTTATTAAATAAGAAGAGAAACATTTTTATAAGTAATATACAATTTCTTTACAGGATTTGGGTACACCATCTGAGATGATTTGGCCCGGCTATAGCGAATTACCTGCTGTGCAGAAAATGACGTTCGCAGAACATCCTTCGGGTGGACTGAGACAAAGGATAGGTTCCGATCTCCTTTCAGAAACGGGATTATCATTGCTACAAGGATTCCTGACGTATAATCCAGCCAGAAGAGTGACAGCAGACGCAGCGTTAGAGCATGCTTACTTCAAGGTAAATAGATGTTATGATTTTAGTTAGTTTTTGTTTTTTCAATGTTCTAGTAATGATTTATACTGTCAACATTCAAGAATATTTTACATCTATCGCATCACTGTATCGCAACATAATCCTAATTTTGACTGGAAAAGGGTTAAAGTAGTAATAGCCGTCGTATCTAAAATAGTCGTTTATTGTTGTGCAGGAGCAGCCAGTGGCGATCGAGCCGGCCATGTTCCCGACGTGGCCCGCCAAGTCGGAGGGCAACCGCCGCAGCACGCACAGCCCGCGGCCGCCCGCCGGCGGCGCCGCCTACGCGCAGTACGCGCGCGCCGACTCGGACGAGGCGCTCGGCTTCCAGCTGCACCAGCGCTCGCTCAACGTCGCGCCTGGCTTCTCGCTCAAGTTCTAGCGACGGCCTTTCGGGCGCCGCTCGAATCAATAGACATAAACTTTAGCTACTTTTTTAATTGTGTAACACGTGTAATCTAGCTACGTATCAGTAGACGGACGTAGCTGTAGGTACTTTAATTTCCAAACAAATTAGACGCTAAAGTACCGCTACTGCAGCGATGATGAGATTTTAATTGCCATCACGCTAGATGCCGTCGCCTTACAAGGCACAATAAAATACAACTCATGCAGAGGAAGAGCAAATTCTTTACACGTCACACTGTGAAATATGTAATAGCGCGGATAAAATTAAAAAAAAAAAACTGCCATTTTGATTAGTAGACTGTATATTGCAGTAAAATCATGCGTTACAACGTTTACTAAAACGTCAAATAAATGCTCGTGTATATAATAATAACAACGTTATCTATGTACTTATGGAATACATAACAACAAATTGTATAATTAAATATTTCATTGTAACTCTTTGCCATTGTTGATGTATGTATGTGTAAAATACCTATAGCATAAAATAAAATAATATTTTTTCATAATTGATGTAATCGTATGTAATAACTGTATTGAGAGTCTAACGCTCAAAATATAAAACGGATTGAGTAAATAGCGTTCGACGTCCGATAATGGTCATTTAAATGTTGAATGCCCATACTGTTCTGAACTATTACCTGATCAACATTACTGTGAAGTTACAGGTAACACTGTAAATACCTCTTAATTTTAGTGGTGTGCCTCAATGAAGGTGGAATTAGTGTAGAATTAAAGTATGGTACAATAATTATATGTTTTCAACAGATGTGGTATTATTATTTTCAAACACCCAATCACATAATATTTAAAAAACTTTAAAATAATTAGGAAATCAAAGTGATTCTAACAATCTATTTTTTTTTAAGATTACAGTTTTTGTATTGTATGGCATACATACATCACTAGCACTTAGAGGATTCTTGCATGAGATTTATGATGCAATGGATTTAATAAAGTGACTAGTTGAAAATTTTGTCTCGTTCATTTTGGTAATTATCACAATAGTATTAATAATGTAACTCTTGCTACCGGTCTAACGGCCGGCGTCGTTCATGCCTTTGGGCAGGGCCAGTAGTGAATTTATCAAATCTCCGTTGCGCTTCCACGTTTTATATTTGGTGTCTACCAGAGAATTAGTTTCAATCACCATCCGCCGGTCGAGGATGTCATCTCGATACGCGTTGACCATTGAATGAATGTGCCGGATGTACTGAAAAAAAAAAAACAAACAATTTATACAAAAAAATATAGGTACCGACACGAATGTTGAGCGCTCGGCGTCCGAGTGGGGATTGCTTTGCGCATTAAATACATTGGCGAGCCAATAGCCGTGGTTGTTGTTATACATGCAGCAAGCGCAGGGAACGAATGATGTCTATGACGCGATTGCACGGCGAGCCAATCACTGACACTCCCCGCTTTCGGGTCTCAATTGGTACCTCTAAAGAGACCGGATATTTGACTTCTGCGCAACTTGAAGCCAGCGCTCAAGATCCGTGCCGGTATCTACCACTCTTTATTTTGGGATCATTCCATTGTCATCGACTAGTGGACCACAGTATTCTGGTAGACCAAAAACGCGCGGAACAAAGCTGCTTTCCATAACAAATCGCAAATGTCACCCAAAAAGCACCCAAGCTAATATACAGTAGATCGCATTGATCAGTTTTACTGTACTGTTTTCCACACAAGTACCTATACATTTTAAAGGCCCTATGACATTGCTGTTATGTTCTATGAAACCTTTTGCTCTCATTCGCTTGCAGAAATGAACATTTCAGTAATAAGGTACATTATTGTACACAAACGTCTTGGTATATAAAGAAGAGGGATGAAATGCATGTTACTAAAAGAGTTTGAGTATACATGTGGATGGGTGGAGAGGGAGAGTTAGGCCAAAGACAAGATGGATGGATTGCGTGAAGAGCGATATGAAAGAAAAGCTTGTTAGTGATAGCATGATGAGTAGAATGGAAGAAAAAAAACGTGTTGCGCCGAATAAGATGAAACAAAGGCAGGAAGAAGAAGATTGTACACAAAGGAAATTAGTTTTATGTATGAATCAATCAATACGCCTAGCCCTTTCGAAACTGCTAAGCTGGACACCAGTGCTTTACAAGAAGCGACTGTCTAAACTATGCTCAACTGTGTAACACGTGACACCATGGAAAGATTGTCAGACATTTTGGATTTTGACTACGACTCCTAAAGGTACATATACAAGTTAAAGATCTATGCGGCTGATATATCCTTTTCAAAATTTTCTACTATTGAAAGCTACAATCTAGTGTTAAAAGAGTAAAACTCATTGTTTAAATCCAGTAACTGCCTAGCTATTTATACGCCCGGTGCGAAATTAAATAACCACTCACCACCGCCAACCACTGTTTATCTCATGTGGGTAGGTACTGGAGACCAGGGATGTAACGGAGGTCATTATATCGGAACCGAAGGCGGAGTTGGAATTTTTAAATTTAATTTATCGGAGTCGGAACCGGAATCGGAACCGGAGGCGGAAGATGGTCAGAAGTGGTAGCAGGAGAGAGATTTTTTATTTATGGACAACTAAAACATTATTCAGTCAATATTGTTCAGTCAATATTAACTGGCCTGTTGGTCTAGTGGTTAGTGACCCTGACTGCTATGCCGCAGGTCGTGGGTTCGATTCCCACCCAGGACAAATGTTTGTGTGATGAGCACGATCATTTGTTCTGTGTCTGGGTGTAATTTATCTATAATATGTATGTATTTAGAAATATATAAGTATGTTTATCAGTTGTCTAGTACCCATAACACAAGCTCTGATTAGCTTGGGACTAGACGGCGTTGTGTGATAGTTGTGGAATATTATTATTAATTTTTTTTTTTTCATTTTAATTTTTTAATTAAGTATAAAGAAGATGAACGTGTCGTGTGCGTCAACAAACTAACAACAAATGAAAAAATAATTGACAATAAAGTGCACGTAGCGGGAGTCAGGGGCATTCCGGGCCTCCGATTTAAAAGTATCGGAGCCGAAGTCGGAACCGAAGGTGTAATCATATCGGAAGTTCCGACTTAACGGAGTCGGAGTCGAAGCTTCGTAACATCCCTGCTGGAGACCTCGGCAAATTAGTGTTGGGAAAGTGCGATAAATAAATAGTATTAGGTAGTTCAACCGACGGCGAAAGCGATGCGATTCGAAGCGTATGGAACAAACAATTGACATTCTTTGGCGCTAGCTTATGCAGGGCCCGATCCAAGGGCAAGCCGGGCATTTACCCAGATCGGCAAATTTAACTTACTCCTATCTTCCAACCTAGCCATTAGCTCTACGCCCAAGTGGGCAGGTTGAGAATTTTATGTGCCACCTTCTAACCTACATGGCAAGGTAAGGTTGGATAGTGGAATGGAAATATTTAAGACTTATATGGTTTTTGTACCTATGTAAAGGGCGGCGAAAATTATCATATATAGCCAGATCGGGCCCTGGGCCTAGGTACGTGACCAACCACATGTGGGTGACTGGGTGTGGTGCAGCGATTAGTGAAGCGAAGCGGTCGCGAATTCGTGATACACATTTGTTGTAATATTGACGCATGTAAACTATATATCACTAACTTTATTAAACTTAAGTGGATACTCAGAGGGATTAACAAGAATCAGGAATACTCTATTAACGAGCAAACCACTGTGTTAATCATAAAAGTAATAAGTACTGACTCTCTCGAGCTACCTAAGTACGTATATTTTATCTAATCTGCTGGTGAAGCTTCCCAGTTGGCTACTTGTTAATCAAGCATACAGCAGATATCGAAACGACTTGTTATACCAAATTTAACACATTACATATTACCACTGATGCGATATAATATAACCGTCAAATTTTTATCCAGTGATAATCTTTACATAGAATAAAATAAAGCTTTCCACGTCTGACTGTTTATCCGGTAACTCCCAAACCACGCAACGGAAATTGATGCGGTTAGGAACAAACGAGATATAATAGGAGGTTCTCGTCGCAGTTGGATCAAGGCAGTAGGTACCAGAAGGCAGTAGGTACTCCTACTGGTCACGGAAAGTCCTCGCTCTGGAGCCCTGAGTACGGTACGGGCTACTATTTTTTATACATATTCTACAAAGTCATGTAAACTTTGTTTATAAACAAATATTTATAAATGACACTTGTCTTTTCTATTCTTCTGTAGGTATCCTAGACGTGTTTGGGTTTAAGTATTAGAATTGTCATGAGATGCACATTGGCTATGAGGCACTATCGTACTGATCAGATGATGGAGCTGGATGGTGAAACGTAGACAAGACACGGGACCTTCGTCGTTATAGCTGCTTGACTACCTTAACCTTCCCAATACAATAAATAAAGACACAATAGAAAGACAATGAGAGAGCGAACGCCGGTGTTAGCTTGGGGTTTAATGATTTAATCGAGACATCTGTTTGCTTCGTCAGTACCTACCACTTCAACAAGTAGACGAATTAAAATTTACATTCAGAAATGTTTGCTTTATTTGCTACGAGGTGTTTAAAATGAAAATATGTAGGTATCTGAAGATTTCCCTCGTGGATCCCACAAATACAGTCGAATTGAGAACCATCTTGTTTTTGAAGTCGGTTAAATACTGTAAATTATGGGAGCGCAAAGTTGCCACGTTAATTACGAATGCAGTAGCAGTACCTATCTATACAACCTACTCATCATTTTCAGATGTTATCAGAAGTCATATCAGTAGGTAGGGACTAAAGTTTACATCTATTTATTTTCCTGTTTTATAGAAATTGTTAATTAGACGGGATATAGAAAAACGTTTAGCGATAATTTAGCGTTTGGATATCCTCATGAACTAGTGGCGTAACTATAGGGTGGCAAGACTGGCAAAATGCCACGGGCCCCTGCCCTGGCCTGGTCGGGCCCCCGGTCCGAGAGGCAAAAGTAAATATACCAACTCACTTAAATTATTAAAATTTATTAACATTCATAAGAAAAGGATCCATTTCCCGTGGTATTTTGCCAGCCTTGCCACCTTATAGATACGTCACTGGGAAGGCCACCTTCAGAGACGAATTTTATTATTATTATTTATTACATAGGTACTAGGTATATGATAGGGTAGGGCTGTAGGGCTTAGAGTCGTAGGGCTGTTAGGCTTGTAAGTTCATTTAACTTATCATATATTTACATGTACCGTCGTATACCTTTACAGTATTGTGGCCTTACATCACGTAGTTAAGGGTAGCTGTACAATAGGTACTTAAAGTTTCGATCGTGGAAATTACAGACACAATAGAAAGACAATAGGTGCGCGAACGCCGGCGTTCGCTTGAATTAAAAGCCGTATAAAAAATATTGTATGTAAAAATATGCTCGATAATGTCGTTTTATACGTCATCCAAACCTCACTTAAAGCAAGGCTTCTATCCCTAGGTAGATAATGCAGTATGGCCGATCCCTAGGGAATAATGAGATTTGAATTTGGAACACCAAAAATGTCAATATTGTGAATTAAAATGTACTCCCATCGCACAAGTTGACTCGAAATTCAAACTGGCCACTAACAAAAATAGAATAAAACCTGCTTACTGACGGGAGAAAATTGAAAGTATAGAATCTTAGAGTATCGTCTGTTTAATAAGTCAACCGACTTGGGAATTTTGTTTAATATTTAATCATTTAAAAAATACTTATATTCGATACTTTTTTAAGTTTCTTCTGTTAGTTAACAATGATCTGTATCTCATCAACCTTGATTATTGAACTCGTGTTGACTACATCAGATTTCATTAAATCCTAATAATTACCCAAGTCGTTTAACTTATTAGACAGACTCTACCTAGTGAATTTTATTTGTTTGCTGAACTTGTAAATATTATACTTATATTTCTCTAATATATAATTTAGTCGACCAAATTGTTTTTTAATTATCTCACAGATGGTGTAAAAAGTAGAGTATACAATCAGCAACCTTCGTTTCCTTCGGAATTCAACATGCCGCCCGCGACTTAAAGACACTGCTTTATCCCCTAGTCACATAAACTACTATTAATCACTTCAGTGATTTATCCAAATTAAATCACAAAGTTGACGATTTTCCTGAAGCCTCATTCAATCATTTTGCCACGGGCCAGATGGTATAGTTACGCCACTGGCATGAACCGCAATTATAGATAAGAGATACCTAATAATTACCTCCCTGTTCAGGTAGGTCTCTACATCCCTAGGAAGGAAATTCATTTCACAGGGGAAAAACATAAAATAAATAATATAAAAATATTTAACAATTTTAAAGTCTTTTTAATTTTTTTCCTCACTATTTCATAGCGATATAGTGAGGCGATTTTAAAAGTTTTAACTTAAAAGGAAAATTAAATTTAAAAGCGCCACAGCGATTAATATTACAAAATTACCTTGTCATTTTCCACATAGGGTATTATTTCGGCTAATTCCTCGTCTCCATATGATTCGATGTCAGGTTCCACGACGTAATCGCTGGCAAATACTTCACACGTGAGAACCAACGCCATGAAGAGAAGCACCGCTCGACGGATTAGATTTAACATTCTGAATCACTACAAACAACAATACAATGTATTTATACCCGTTTATTTAAATCAGTTTAGTGTTTATTTATTCAACACATTATTATTTTAACGCTCCGCATGTTTTGCACTCATATGGACTAGACAGCATATGATGACTATCCGGAACAGCTGGCTCTTATAACGAGCACTAGAAAATATCAATATTGCACATAGGTATGCAAATAAACATTTTAACATTTAACCGCCAGGACCCTTAAGCTTAAATTGATAAGGTAGGTTTACGTTATCACTATCGGGTAAGCTGGGATTGTATAATATTTTATTACATTCACAAGTTTAAGTCCCTTCATAAAACTCATTCCGAATACCGTGGGTGGTTGCGTGCTGCCTACTCTGCCAACAATGATTGGCATAGGAATTAATGACGAAAGTATTTAAGCACTTATCCCACCCACACATTTTTCACAAAACTACAGTCCTATAAAAAAAACCAACGAACCTGATTTGCAGGATTTCAAAGTTTCTAGAGTAAACTCTAAAGATTTGCTGAGTTTCTAGCTTTTGTTTTTTTTTCTTCTGTCTTCGATATGAATACGACACAAAATACACAAAGTTCTATAAATAAAAGAAAAGCACTTCTTTCGTAGTTTAACTTACCTCAGAATTAAATTAATCCTTCAATTAATTTTAATCCCTGGTATTAGTTACACAAAACAAAAAGTAGAGTCAGCAAAAATTCACGCAAGTTAGTCGTAAGTAATGACGCGGATTGTATTTGATGGTGACCGCCTGCTTTTCTGAATGACAATGTTGGAGTGTGTAGCGTCAGTTAAATGGGCAAGCAATGGTGGGCGGCCGGCCGGGGGGCGAAGTTGTTTTTCCTGGCAGGGTCGCGGGGCGCACTCGGGCGGAAGCGGAGAGACGGCCCACGGAGCGGTGCGCGGGACAGCTCCACCGCTCTGCAACCCTTCGCCGTACCTGTGCCTGTCAACTTAACTTACGTCATGTTTTATTTTTACTTATCCCTTAACAATATTGGCATTAAATAGAATGACAATCATAGACGTATTTTATTTTTACTAGGTTAGTAGTGGAAGTAGGTAAGAGGTACGATTATTTTATTACCTAACATTGTACTGGGTTTTGCTTTCCTTTTTTTTTTAAAAAAGATTTTTCAGTGAATCCTTTTTAAATATTCTCAAAACGACGTGGTTCTTCTATCCAAGTAAATCCCTTAGTCAGATCCTGTTTCGAAAAAGCCTCTTTTTTGAGGTGGGTAAACATCAAATGACTTCTCCCGCTCTAGGTTGGAGCGATAGGGCGGGTCAGACGTTTATTGAATATCTTAAATTCAACCTATGTCCTTTCATTTTCCTTATGGAAAGAGAACGGGGCCATAATCCACCACGCGAGTCTAGTGCGGGTCGGTTGATATCACTTAGCATATCTCATCTCCAAATTTTTGGTTCTAGAACATGTCGGTTTTCTCACGATGTTTTCCTTCACCGTTTTGAGAGCAGTGATGATGAAATAATTAACAATGCGCCTACAACTCGTAAGTCGAGTCCGTTACCATTGGGCCACCATTGCTCTCATTTGTAAAATAAAGACAATTTTTTAATTCAACACAATTATTTACCTTTAGGTAGATCATTTATTTTAATTAGCAGCTGGGCAAGAAGCGTGTTCGTGTTACGCAGGGTCCACGCTTAGCGATCATTTCGAACATATGCCCCTATGCTATGCCGGAGGTCGTGGGTTCGATTCCCACCCAGGACAAATGTTTGTATGATGAGCACGATCATTTGTTCTGTGTTTGGGTGTAATTTATCTACAATATATATGTATTTACAAATATATAAGTATGGTTATCAGTTGTCTAGTACCCATAACACAAGCTCTGCTTAGCTTGGGACTAGACGGCGTTGTGTGATAGTAGTGGAATAGATATATTAGTAAAGCGATACCAAAAACGCAATCAAAAGGTACCTACGTAAAATAGGCTAGTTGCCGTAGAAAATGTAATTAGTCCAAAAAAAGGGATTATAGATTAGTATTTTTTATTTGTAAATTAAACCAAAAATGACAAAGATATAGCCCATTAAAGTTACGTGTAACGTCACGCCGTGTTGCATTTTTTCGCACTAGTGACGTCACACGTAACTTTGATGGGCTATAATCTTTGTTATTTTAGGTTTAATCGAAAAAAGAAAAAATACGTGTCCAAAATTTTTTTATAATCTAAAATACAGACTAAATAAAATGTAATTATTTTGACCCTGGAAACTACCCTATTGCTATTTTTAGGAATTGGTTGGTATCAGCATTTATTAGGCAGACAACCTTTTAATCCAGGCTGGACAAGCGTTTACGTGACCAATCGTGCGTCCTAATTGGGTTCAGTTTCAATTATTTACTCATCCTTATATTGGTAAACAAAGGATCTGTGGTGTCGGACGTGATCTACTTAGTTATCGATAGTAAGGGCCAAGCGCCCGAGTAGTGCCTTAAAAAAGTGACTTTCTGAAGCCTGTACTCCTTGGTAACGGCCAAGTTAAATAGGTTTGGAAAAAAAATGTTTATTATAGATTCGTGAACAACATTATCAACTATTGATTTTTTCGTGCGATTAAACTACTGTCTAAAAATATTTAGCAATTTCGCAACTTTTCCCTACTCCTTTAAAACGGCTTGGATTTTCTATAAAAATTTTTACACATAAAAAATGGTGGTTAAATATTCTCCAAAGTGAACATAGCATAATGTAAATCAATCAATATTTCGCAAAGAAAATGGATTTAAAGGTCAGCGGGGCTCTATCGCGGCGCAGTTGGCCGCAACAGATATTTGTGCTGCCGCATAGGCGGGTACGAGTATTGTGTTTATTTAATTCCGCCCACATGTTCAAGGGACTATAAGCCTTAACGTTGGCATCTTTCTATTCGCATGAATTTGATCTTGATTAGTCTGTGGCTGTGGGTAGCAGCCAAACCAACCAACCAAAACTCTCCCAGAATTTAACAGTTTGCCTGCTGCGGTCTTCCCGTCTGATTATAATTTAGGTGTCTTCAAAGTTAGAGTGAATAGGCTCTTAATAAACTAGTGCGCCTCACCATCAACGATTGCATTACTGCTTACCGGTGGGATCACAGTCAAGTATATACTAGTTTATAATATAAAAACAAAGTACTTTTTAGATAATAAAGACAGAATTGATAAATTAAATACTACCTACGTATTAAATAGTACCTAGTAGCGAAGATCAACAAACGAAACCCATAGTTAGTAAGTAATTATGTTTTATTTATTAATAAGTAAATATGTTTTTTATTTAGAGCAGGTGGGTTCTGTCGGCAGCCCAAGCCAGGAGTGTAATGTGTCAAGTTGATGAGTTACGGCAGCTCGCGCGGTTCCTCCCAAACTGGTGTATTGTTCCACGCTTGTCTCCCATGAGAAAATACTCTGGAGCTCTTCGTTTGTTCCAAATTCAGGGCTGTGATACAAAAATTAATTTAGGTATCTAACTCTGTTTTTTCTTTCTTGAGAATATCTGGGATCATTTGCTTGATGAGGTCCGGTTTGTTTTTTTTATCTACCTACACTTTGTTTATTTGATTTTCATGTCTGGATGATGAAGTCAGAATATAATAATGAATCAGCTTGTGTTTCACTTACCAAATCATTTGAAATTCCTGGTAAGGCAAGCTTTTTAGGTCTACACCGAGGATGGATGCGCGTCGTAGAGCTTCCCCCACGAAGTGATGAGCTCGTCGGAAGGGTACTCCTCGACGGACCAGTGCATGTGCCAGGTCAGTCGCAAGCATACCAGGGTCCAAAGAACTTAATGCTCTTTCACTGTTTACCTGGGAACATTATAATAAGCCGAACTAGTACATTTTCACAGGTTTGAAAAATCATGGATTTACAATAGATAAAGCCAACTTACTTCCATGGTTGAAATAGTTCCAATGGCAACTTTTAAACAATCAAGCAGTCGATCGTAAGATCTAAAGAGAAGCTCCTTATCTGACTGCAAATCTTTATTGTAAGTGCTCGGTAACCCTTTGATAACGCAACTGAATGCAAACGCATCTCCAAGCAGGAGTCCCGCAGCGCCTCGAATCAGTTCTAATCCGTCTGGATTACGTTTCTGAGGCATCAAACTTGATCCAGTCGAGAACTGGTCAGAGAAGCGTACGATACCGAACTCTTGAGAGCTATATATGATCAGGTCTTCAGCTAATCTACTGAGATGAAGACCACATAGCGATGCCCAGTTGAAAAATTCCACTGTAACGAAAATAACCAATTTAACCCCAATAGGATCAGTTCGACAACTTATAGACGTGAATTTAATGTCTAGTACCCAAATGGTCTCTCGAACTAACAGCAAACATAGAGTTAGGCGTCAGGTCTTCGAATCCCAGACTGTTAGCCAGTCTCACCCGATCGATAGGTAGCGCACATCCGGCAATAGCTCCGCTGCCTAAAGGACAGCGGGAAAGGCGGCTCTTCTGTTCTTCTAGTCTTATCACGTCGTCGTGAAAAGCCCAAGCATGGCTGAAAGAAATAAGCACAAGTCGAATAGTAACGTGAGGTCATTTATTTAAGCGCTTTGGTAGTAATAGTAGGTATGTTATTACCTCAACAGGAAGTGACTCCAGCGTACAGGTTGGGCACGTTGAAGATGAGTATATCCTGGAGCAATTATATTTATTTCGCTGCTTGCTCTGTTGACCAGGACCTTCAAATGATTTTAAGCAGATTCAAAATATAAGAATGGCAAATTTTGGCTGTTAGTCTGATGGGTTACAAGTTGGAAGTAGGTACTTTTCATACCGTAATGAGTTCTTTGATGTTGGCGTGCATCTTCGGTAGGTTGCGAAGCATCCACAGCCTAGTATCAGTGGCGGACTGGTCGTTACGACTTCGGGCTGTGTGCAAGCGAAGTGCAGCGTCACCTGCGTATTTGAACAGACGCCGCTCCACAACTGAGTGGATATCTTCTTCAGGATCATTTAATCGCCCGCTTTTTATTATTTCCTCTTCAATATCTTTCTCCACCTGAAGGGGAAGTCATAATATAAAATTAGGTATAAATATTGAGACTACCGCATTTTGATCTATTTTTCGCAACTGTGAACTGCGTATAGAATCCTTCATTCAAGTTAGAGACTAAATTCTGACCTTAAATAAATTTTCAGTGTAGCTTACCTTGTTAAGCCCTTCTTGTATGGCATTATTATCTTTATCTGAGAGGTGTCCACTTCGATATTGCTCGGCAGCCCAGGCGCGACTGCCTTGTATGTCTTCACGGAACAATCGAGCATCCACTGCTAAGGAGTCGTTTAATCTCCGTAACACGGCTGAGGGCTCCTCTTCGAAGCATCCTCCCCATAGTTGGTACCTGTCCTATATAGATACCTAATCTTATTTTGGCGCAATACTACATATTTTTCTTTAGACAGGTAGGTAAGTACTTCTTATAAGTATCTACCCAAGTTTTTCAGTACCTAACATATTCGTATAAAATAGTTACAATTATTTAAATAAGTCTCAAACAAACAAGATGTGTACTCACGGTTGACATTATCTTCAAGGAATAAACGCTAAGATAATTAAATGTTGAGGCACATGATTGTTCAGAAATTATAAATTATCTTTCACATGCGCTCTCATATCTAAGAGGTTAAAAAGGTTACAAACAATCTAATTTATTAATTGTTCTATTTTATTAACTGTTCTTGGAATTTATTTTTGTTTATGTGCATCAACATAGAGTTGGTGACAACAATCAGGTTATTGTGGCCTGTAACGGCGGTTGGTTACAGGGCATCTGATTAATAGGTACTTTATGAGCCCTAAAATCTCAATTCTCTGAGATGGACTCATATCACTTAGCTCTTTCTAGTTTCGTATTCTTAGGCATTATACCGGGTAAGCATGTAAACAGCATGTTGATTTTGTGCCAGATGTCTCTCCCTAGAGTCTGGCTGCTATTTCCTACATGGTTGGCCAAGAGGTTGACTGGAATGGGTTACAAAATATGCTATGGTTTATTAATATTTTTTATTGTTTCTACTAATAGAATGAAGTACTTTTAAGTTTAACATGAAACTCCATCGACTTTTCTCGAATAAAAACTAAACGTATATAATACAATTAAATTAGATACGTTTTGTTCCGTTTGAATTGAAAAGTTGCGATAATGACATTGACATTCATTTGACAACGAAAACGAATACAAAAGCATAACCTAAAAATCGATGTTCTATAAGAATATTATTTACTTTAATTACTGTTTAAAATAGCATTATAAAACAGGGGTTTGTTTTAAGAACACAGTAAGTAAGATTAACAGTTTCGGTGAGATTGAAAGTTAAAGGGACTACACGTGGATAGTGGATGTGGGTGGTGTGGTGATGGCTTTAACTTATTTTCTTATGAAGATACCGTCAAGTAAGTTTTGAAATGGATATCGAAGAAGCAAGCTCTACAAAAGGCGACGTGGATGTAACCAAACCACAAGAAGAAAATAGTTTTTCGCATTATACACTATTTGACATCACGATAGATACAGGTTTGCAAGACGATGACGGCAACGAAATTCCCAGACCTTTTACCAAAAACCAAATGCGCAAATGGTTAAAAAAAGTGAAATGGGAAAACCGCAAGGCGGAGAAGCGAGCTAGAGAAAAAGCAAAGGCCAAAGAGAGGAGGAGAGAAGCAAGGGAAGCCAATATTGATCTAGGTCCTAATAGGAAGGCTTTGAAAAAAATGAAATTAGAAAGACCGAAAAGAAGTACTTCCATAGTAATAGATCTTAGTTTTGATCATTTAATGATGGAAAAAGATAGGTTTAAAGTAATAAAACAGATACTGCGTTGTTACTCAATAAACAGGAGATCGGAAACACCGGTTCAGTTCCACATCACTAGTTTTGGAGACATCGCTAAAAGTGATATGTCTAGGCATAACGGTTATGAACATTGGGATGTAAGTTGGATTCATACTATGAAAGGTGCATGTTGGTTTTGTCAATATTTAGTAAGTTATTGGCCATAAGAAACAGTTCACATTAAATTTCATTTATAATTTTTTTTAAAAGAGTAACCATGGAGTTTCTTGCCAGTTCTACTCCATAGAAAATTACCAAATGGAACTGTGCACTAACTTCTGATGTTTTATAAGTGCCCATAAATTTAGGTAGTGCAATAAAAAATATTTATTAATAAGGATAAGCGAAAATCTACCAAATGAAAAAAAAAAAAAAACTAGTTTCAACTTTCTGTATCACATCTATTATTCTATTAAGTCACAAACAATATCTTTTATTAACAATAAATAATATCTTAAAATAAATCAATAAATAAATACAATGTTTTACAGATAAACTTCCATGAAGCACCATATCTTGAAGTATTTTCTAAAGAGAACATAGTCTATTTAACAAGTGAATCGGAAAATATTATTGAACAATTTGAAGAGAACACAGCTTATATTATTGGAGGTCTAGTGGATCATAATAAGCATAAGGTAAGAAATAATATTTATGCTACAAAGTAAAATAATAAATTAATATCTGTGTCAAACACTTGTTTTGTGCTTATGAGACTACATTTAATTGCAAAATAAATGCTAGGCATTAAATGTCGTGCATTTAATGCTGTGCAATTTCTTTGGTTCAAAGTTGTTCAATAGTAAATGTAAATAAATAACATCTGTATTAACTTAAAATTCATAGTATTATTATTCAACTTTCTTGTTTTCTCCAGGGTCTCTGCCATAAAATAGCAGAGGAACAAGGCATTAGACATGGACAACTGCCATTGGACAAATACATTAATATGAAGACTAGGAAAGTGCTGACAATTGATCATGGTAATATCACTTTTCAATATTGGACAACACATCATCTATATTTATATAATTATACAGGGTGATTTGTAAAACACTAACAACCTGGCAGGACTGTATTACTAACATCATAAAAAACAATTTTTGTTCTATCTAACACATTAAACACTGTATTTTGCTATACCTACCCATCAAGCACCCCCCGCCGCCCGATCCCGGCTCCCCTCCGCTATTGTACTATCGCGTGCTATTCATAGTTTCCATAATATTTAAAATATTTTTATTTTTGCATGAAAATCTGATGAATAAAATATGGTAAATTTCTAAAAGTTACAAATAATCCTGTATAAAATGAAGAAACTGACTGACTGGCATATGAATGCACAGCCGAAACAACGGGCACTAGGATCATGCACAAGGTTTCTTTTATAACATAGAAAGGCACTAAGGTGTTTTTGAAAAGTCTTGAATTTCGTTTGAATGCAAAAATTCATTCCGTGCGCAAATCTATAGTCCGGAAAAGTCCGGTTTTGTCGAAAACCGTTTGATGAAAAACGGATTTTAGCTATCTCTAAAAATAAAAAAGTTACTTTGATTAAAACTACGAAAGTCAGTTACTATTGATTTTTTTTAAACGGAAAAGTATATTTTATTAGTGGTTTTAAAAAAATGTAAATTAACATAAATTACCCACGTTTTAATTTGGTCAGTGTTTATCAATACAGCTACACTTGGCCCTTAAAAATAGTTTAGTAATTATATTACTAAACATAAATCCGTTTTCATCAAAATAAAATAATAAAATCAATCATAAAAATCTTTCCAAATGCGTATTCCTTTTGTTTGTGCGAAACATTTAACTTATGGGCGAAGGGCTTACAATTAATTATTTTAAACCCTCTAGGAATTTTGTGGTTAGTATAATTCACTATCTTAAAAACTTTACATAAAAGATAACTCAATAATAATAAAGAGCATAAATCGTTTACCTATAAAAACAGGTTTAAATTTTACACGAGGTTAAATGCGCAATCTGAAGGGCGCGAAGTAAGTGTTTTTTGCGACTCCTATAAAGTTGCATTTTTGGAGTTCGACCCTTTTTCACTAGGGCCACAGAAATATGCTTAAAAGTTAGCACTACCTAAACTTACGCGTTTGTTCTTTTCAGAACTACCCGCAATAAAACAATTTAGGGCGTCTTATAGATTGTATGGAGAATTATTATTTCTTAAGTTAATAAACATGAAACTAGCATACTTAAATTCTAATAAAAATGAAAAATAAAGACTAGGTATCATTATTAGTTTTTTGAAACTGCCTTCCAAATACGATTTAAAATGTCAGTTTTTTATGAAAACATTCTCGCGAATAAGCATTCTCGAGAATGTTTTCATAAAATTTCATAAAAAAATTGAGAAATTTGCCAGCTTTGGCAAAGTGCTAGTTTATTATATATTATATTATAACTATCGAAAATAATAACACAGTATCTTTGTTTTTACAGTATTTGAGATAGTCCTAAGGGTGTGTGAAGGAGTGCCATGGCAAGATGCCCTGCTCAAAGTTCTACCACTAAGGAAAGGTGCCCACATTTGTGATAATGTTAGTAATTCAAGCTTAGAGATTTCATGTAACAGTGAACATTCAAATTAAATTATTCCTAAGAGTAAGATATTATGTATAATTCTTGTTATGTTTACTTGTCTAACAATAAACATTTTTTTTAAATTATATATGCATGTTTTGTTGTATTTCTTTAAACACTTATCAAACACAATAACTAGGCGACTAGTACACATTTTACGGTATCTATTACTAGAAGTAGTTAGTGTTACGGTTACTAATAATACTTTAATGTTTTAGTAAACAGAAAAAATACTAAAAGTACTTTTTGTCTGAAGGATATCATAATGAAAATATGCGTCTATTGCAGATTCACTTCCAGCAAATATTCGTACATTCAAGTTATAAAAGCTTTACATAATTTTGTGTGGAAAAAATATATCAATTATAAAGTCCAGTAACCACCTAATAATTACGAAACTACGTAAGTCAACATTTTTTTACGTACATGTTCATAAAGTTTTTCAAAATTATTTCACGACATTTAAAGATGCTGGTACAAAAAGTTTGTGTGATTTGTGGGTACAAAATAAACATGTGATGTAATAATATCATCACATAAAATGCGATTCGCATATATTTTTACTGCTAATACCTATGTAGTTAAGATAAGAAACATAAATTACGGGTGAGATTAGCTTCAAAGGACGATAGTTAAGCACATTATTAAGCAATTTAATTATAATAAATAATTTTAAGTTACCTTGGAATAGTGGTTTACAATAGTATCAGTTTGTATGTCTTGGTATTTAGTTAAATAAATACTTTAGAAAATTTTCATAACTTCTAAGATTTTTAGCGTATTTTTTATTTTACATGATTTAAATACTAAAGTTATGTTTCTTTATGAAATTTTTAACAAGTGGAGCTACTAGTTCCGGATTGTTTAAGTGTACATGATGTGTACCTCGAACAAAATGAAATTCGTAATTTTCATTAGTTTGCTCCAAAATTTCGCGCATTTCAATTGAGTACGCATCGGCCGAATATGGCGAGTCTATCGCTTTGACGTACAAGGTGGGACACTTTAGCCTTCTGACGAGGGCCTCGACGAATTTCTTATCTTCTGCATTAAACAATGAATACTTCAATCTGGAATCACGCGAGAAATAGTATTTCGTTGGATCTGTTTTCGACTGCTTGGCGCCCCTTTTGAGTAGGTGTGGTACACTTTCTATGGCTACAGACTTTCTAGTTCCTGCGTGCCAAATTTTAATCATGTCTTCTAAAGTATATAACGGTGGCTCCTTATCTAACCGTGTCTGTGCTATTAATCCTTTTCGCATGGTTACAGAAATTCTGTTTATTACATCATTCAAATCGTAGTCGTCGTAAATAAGGCTGTCTATTGCAATGTAAAATTCAACATCGTCTGGGAAGATAGTCGCAAAACGCATAGATGCTATTGCTCCCATAGAGTGAGATAATAATGCAACTTTCTCCATTTTGAAGTATTCTTTTAGATATAAAATAATTCTCGGCAGTTCCCAATGATAGTACAGCATACCTGAAAAATTAAAAATATTATATTTATTGTAGGGGATGTAAAATAATTTCTGCGCATAAGCAGCGGAGTTTTATTGAGTAACCTTGATCGTGTAGGTAATGGCCAAATCGTCGTAGAATATGAAATATTGTAGGTCTGGGTACCACGTAATGCGAAGATTTAATAATCCAAATTAATTATATATGTATTATCAACTTACCAGGGGGAATCCAGGACGAAAACCCATGTCCAGGGAAGTCCAGAGCTAATATAGGTCTATCTTTGATGATCATGGGTATCAAGGGGTCCCATGTGCCCGCGTTGTCCTGCCAGCCGTGCAGCGCGAGGATGGGCTGCTGGTCGCCGCTGCCCCATAGCTTCCCTGCGATGTGTCCGAACTTTACTGGGATCTGGATTTCTTTAGTTGGCACCTGTAGATTTATCATAAACATATTTACTTATTCAAAATAATTTATAGAAAAAAAAAATATATATTATTACCAGTGAATCTATAATAATAATAAATTCTTTATTGCCATAATTATAAGGTTGATACAGTTTATGAAGCGTCCGACTCTCGAACTAAGCAGGCCTGATGTCAGGAGTCACTGACCTCCTAATTTTATTTTAGCTTAATTTAATTCTTGTTCTTATTTTTTTTTTTTATTATACATATTAGAAAAATGAGATAACTAAAATACTAATTAAATTAATTAGCTAATTCGTGCGGTGTGTAGTGTTCGTGTACTTATGTGTGCATACATAAACATGCACACATAAGTGTATGTTCTAAAAATATATTTTCTAAAAAGCTCAGTTATTTACCTACTCGATAACTTATCTACTCTCATAAAGTAGATCTAACTTGACAGTAAATAACGTAACGTTTCTTTTGCCCCGGGAATGTAGACGAGGTGTACTTTTTACCGAACTAATTTTTAATTATGAATATGTATAAATTAAATGAAAGCAGACAACTAATTAAGTGGGTAGGGTACCCATAGAAGACTGATTTATATAAAAAAATATTTAAATGAATATATTTCAAAATCTCATAAAAATATGACAGAAAATAATAATAAAAAGATTAAGTGAAAATATAAATGAAAAAGAAAATAGAATACTTAATAATATCAATTTAAAAGCACTCACCTGAGTATGCAGTTTTTTACTGAGGTTAGGTACAGACGACTTAAGTGTTTTCCCACTAGAGCTCAAAATTAATTGTGATAGTAATCGCTTAGCCATGTTTCAGGTCTCACTGCACGAGGTAGATTAGAAATCACGGTAAAAAAATATTCGAAAATGTTTCCTCTGTTATTTGTGTCTACTAATACAATGACATGTTAAAATAACCATAGTCACGAAGAGGTTAACTGTATCGATCTGCGAACTGTCATGAATAGTAAACGTGATTTTATATTTCTATAGAATGACAGAAGTTATCAGAGTCTTTTCAGAATCACTTTAAAGTTGACATTAGTTACGTAATTTTCGCACAGTAATTGAATATATTTCACAAAACAGCGCGGTTTAACGTAACGCAGTGACGCACCGCGCGAGAATAACATTGCCAAGGCCGGCTCGCTGTTATATGTAGGATTGAATGTTCTACTCACACAGAATGGACTTTGGACTCGTAGTACCTAGCCATTTACTATAGTATATTATGAATGGGGATAGGGATAAGATACTGATATGCTTTCACCAGATTATTCAATTAATTTTAATAATAAAGTTTATTAAATTAATAGTTTGCCTATTATAAGCATTGGGAAAGCGTCGGAGTTCTAATAACCACCTTAGAAATATCAAGCCTCTTTGAGGCGTGGCTGGAAAGACCTCACGGCGTCCTTACCTTCTGCATGGCGCAGGTCTTCACCGGACATGGCACGTTAGGGAGGTACCTGTTCCGGTGTTCGAGCGGAAGAGACGCTCAGGTGTCGCCACTGTGCGGAACGCCCGGAGGACACAGTGGAGCACACAGTCGAGGTGTGCCCTGCTTGGGCGGAGCATCGCCGTGCCCTCATGGGGGCGATCGGCGGCAGAGACCTCTCGCGCTGGGCCTTGATTGAGGCCATGGTCCGGAGCGAGGAGGAGTGGCAGGCGACCGCCGACTTCGGCGAAGCAGTAATACTCACAAAGGAGGAGGCCGACCGCATCAGGCAACGGCGTTCTCGCCGCCGTCGCCGGGATTCTGATCCCGATTTCCGGCCACCGTAGGCGCGGGCTTGCGGACAGGGAGCAATGGGTAGCTCGCTGTCCGGCCGTCCGGTAACTGTCCGGACCAAGCCCAAGTCGTCGACAGCGCATTTTTCCCACGCGCCTCAAGGAGTTGTCAGCAACAGCAGGAACCCAGCCGGGTCGAAGTCTACTGGGGCCAGGGTTATCCGAAAGGGAAGTCGAGCCCTGGTTTGAAGGCTAGAAGGAACAGGGTGGGTCGTTTAGTCAGTAAGAGTCTGACACTATCTCCCGCTCCGCCCAAGAGCGGGGGTTATCATTGGATGATTTTTCCTACCATAAAAAAGCCCTTTCAGTGGAATATTTTCGAAATCGCTCAAAATCGTTACTGTCTTCGTCCACAGGTTAGGCATTACTTATAAGTAGGTACTTAATAAATAAAAAACAGAGGAAGTTTATAATAATAATAATTTATTTCACCATAAGCCTTCCATTAGAAAATTCTTAGACATTTATACAAAAGCTTATAATAAATAAGGGTATGTTTTAACGCCCTGACTCCTAAACTAGGTGTACGTCCCTGTGGCCACGATAATAAATATTACCGTGCTCTGTTATTTGGAATACTATTTTCTTTCTCGAGTCAATAACAGCAGATATACTTATCGATATCATGGGTGTTGATCACCGTGTGATGGTAAAAAAGAAAATCATGCCAAATTAATTGCAGTACCCCAAATAAGCTGCATTTCCACTACAACTTTGTAGGTGTATTTCATAATATTGTACTAATTTTATTTCCATTAAAAATATTCAAAAACTTAAATTATTCTTTTCTACGAAGTTTTTAATTAACGGCGCCACTCTTTCAGGGTTATTTAAATGAACGTGATGTGTGCCGGACACAAAATGAAATTCATATTTGTCATTCTGTTCCTGTACAATTTCGCGCATTGCAATAGAAAATTTGGTGCCTGAAAATGGAGACTCTGTCGCTTTTAGGAATAACAAGGGACACTTGAGTCTTCTGACGAGAGCTTCAATAAACATTTTATCTTCAGGAATAAGTATGACGTACTTCAGTCTCGAGTCCCGCGAGTAATAATATTTATTGGGGTCGGATTTTGATTGCTTTGCGCCTCTTTTCAGTAGGTGTTGAACACTTTCTAGAGCTATAGATTTCCTCGTTGCTAAATGCCACGTCTTAGTTATTTCTTCTAAAGTATACGTCGGTGGCTCGTTGTCTGACCGAGATTCAGACGTAAAATGTTTTTGTAGCAATTTGGGATATATCTTGTTTACTAATGTATTTGAATTATGGTTTTCTAATACAAAACTGTCTATTGCTATGAAAAAGTCGACATCGTCGGGAAACAACGTGGCGAAGCGCATACCAGCGATTGATCCCATAGAGTGTGACAGTAAGGACACTTTGTCCCACTTGAAGTGCTCTTTTATGTATAGAATCATCCTCGGCCATTCCCATTCGTTGTAGGACATACCTGAAAATAAATAACATATTAATGTCTTTTTACGATAGAGTGACAAATCTGTGCATAAGCGTCATTAATTGAGTAACATGATCGTGTAGGTGATGGCTAAATCCATAGTGAAAACTAAATATTTTAGGTTTACCACATACTGCGTAGATTTAATAATTATATACACTAATATTATATAGAGGTTTTGTTTCTTGTTTGTAGGAGGTATTCTCTGAAAGTACTAGGTATAAAAACTGCTTTACTCCTGAGTGACATAGGCTATATTTTATGCACGCGGGCGAAGCTACGAGCAAAAGCTAGTCATATATCAACGTACCAGGGGGAGCCCACGACGAAAACCCATGTCCAGGGAAGTCCAGAGCTAATATAGGTCTATCTTTGATGATCATGGGTATCAAGGGGTCCCACGTGCCCGCGTTGTCCTGCCAGCCGTGCAGCGCGAGGATGGGCTGCTGGTCGCCGCTGCCCCATAGCTTCCCCGCGATGTGCCCAAACTTTACGGGGATCTGGATTTCTTTAGTTGGTACCTGTTGTTAAAAGCAATAAGTTGTTGTCTAATCAGGAATTCAAGGAGATGTAACTTAGTTTGTAATTAACATTAATAATAAAGTCTGTAGCTCGGGAGCTAGGTGTTAGCTAGGTGGAGCCAAAATCTTCGCATATTTGTGGTAGGTACCCTACATTTTTTAACACATAGGTAATAATTTGTGACGATTAGCAATATCAACCCACAAAACCATGAATAATAACATATATATACCTAACCAAGTAACCACCATCATAGTCAATCGGTAATAGCAAAAACCTGCAGTCTATCTTATGTTACCGTCAGGAAATTTTTTTCATTCGTCAGATATCATATCTATATAACCATCTGAACCATCATTGTTAGTAACCTCATTTTTATTATGAAAGTGATCACTGTGATCGTAGATCGTACAAATACATGCAGGTCAGTAAGACGATCATTGCGATGAGTGCGAGTTGTTTTAACGTTGATTCGATCGAAAAGTTTACTGCGTTTGGCTCTCCGATTGGTTATGAGTTTAGAGCGGGCCAATCGAAGCACCGAACGTCATAAACGTGTCAATCGCGTTAGGGTGTTTGTAATATCGTGCGGATTTCATCACGCATGCGGAATTGCTCCGCATGCGTGATTACTCACCGGTATCATGCCCCGCATCCCGCGTGCGCATTCCACGCATTACAATAAATGCTTGTATGAAAAGGACATTTGCGGGGGCTATACTTGCGGAGCAATCCCGCATGCGTGATGAAATCCGCAGGACATTAAAAACATCCCTAATGTAAAACAACCTAGTCCGTGCGTAAAACAAACTCGCACTAGGCACTCCAGTTCCATCTGTGACGAAATGATCGGATCGTTTCCGGGCTTCGGTCATTATCCTTTAGATAAGCAATAGCGTAATATAAAAGATAAGTAAGCAAGTAGAAATACTAGCCTAATCAAAATCGTATGACTGAGATAAGTATCACTGTGTTGTTTTAAACTAAAAATAACTACTTACTTAATCTTTAGAGAAACTCACCTGAGTGCTCAGTTTTTTGGAGAACGAAGAAAGAGGTTTCTTGATTTTCGGCACATTATTACTCAAACACGTGAACATAAGTTTGACCATGTTTCAGGTTAAATTAAATAATTTTAAAAGAATAGCCACTTCTTACTTATGTATTATTCGACCTTATATTTTGTATACACGAAGGTCATTGAACCCCGGTTAATTGAAAAATTGAGACTAAAAATTAAAGCACATACAAACAACAGGCAGAAATTCGAAATTGATACACGTTTTCGTTTATTATATACGTTTCACGCAAATATTTTCAGTCGTGCTCTGCTTTAAGAATCGGTTGTTACACTGAATGGAATTTGGACTTAGATAGGTAGATAGATACCTAATCGAATTTTTAAAATGAAAATATCCAGTTATTTAGCAATGATACCATATCAATGTTGACGATACTTGTATTCTCAATTATTGTATTTTATATCCAGGAATCAGGATATGGTAAATCAACGTTTTCGCGCGTTCGCGGTCGGTGCCCTTGGCTAGCTATTACTTGACTACAAAACTGGTATCATCACAATCACTTGTATTTTGAACTTTGGACTTGACGGCAGCTTTAACTGTTTTACAACGTACCGTGACACAGCATGTTAATTTATTAAAGAAAGAGCCACGACAATGTTCAGTAGGTGTCTGATGCAATCGTAAAAAATAGTAAGTACGAGTAATATCATCATCATATAGACTTGAAAATCCGAGAAGTATTATTTAGAACAATGGTCACATACTTTTTGTCGGTAATATAATTTGGTGTTCACTGTGACGGAGCTAGACAAGAATAACCGTGCTACTAATCTCCGTCATCGTGCGTAGACGAGTCGAGTCCGATTTTGTCATAGTATTTACAAGACGCCTTTATGGCTCCTCTCGTTAACTAACAAAAAAAAAAAAAACCGGCCAAGAGCGTTTCCGGCCACGCTTAGTGTAGGGTTAGAAATTATTTTGTAGAACCCTTTTGTCTTTTTTGTACAAAAACTGTTCTTTCCATCAAGTTCAAAATAATTTTCGTAGAAAGTCCTTATAAAGTTCTATTTTTCAGATTTTTTTCATATTTTCTAAACTTATGGTTCAAAAGTTAGAGGGGGGGGACACATTGTTTTTTACTTTTGGAGCGATTATTTCCGAAATTATTGACATTATCAAAAAATGATTTGAGTAAACCCCTATTAATTTTTAAATACCTATCCAACGATATATGACACGTTAGGGTTGAAAAATAAAAAAAAGCACTTGCCACTTTACATATAGGGGGGCTACCCTTATAAAACATTTTTTCCAATTTTTATTTTACCACTTTGTCGGCGTGATTGATATACATATTGGTAGGTACCAAATTTCAGCTTTCTAGTGCTAACGGTCACAGATATTAAGCGAGGACGGACAGACAGACATGGCGAAACTATAAGGGTTCCTAGTTCACTACGGAACCCTAAAAAGCAAGAGTAAAAAGACAACCCAATAGTTTAATAAAACACTCGATAAATTTCAATGAATAGATACCAATTTGCTATGGAGTTGAGATGAGGACTTGGATTATTCCAGGTCCTCAACTCAGGGTTAGGTAGTAAAATCCAAGAAGCTTTGAACACGGTATCAGATTACTTTTTTAGGTGATAAAGGAGGATGCACAAATAGCAATTGGAAGATGAACCCAGGACTTAGCCTATCTTGCAATTATTGCTGTGTGTTACATCGTTGGAAAGGTATTTTTGAGCTGAGTAAAAATTACTATGACATTGAGTTCCAAATCTTGGTCCGTTTAGAATTATTCTTTGTTTAACATGTCAATTTTGCCAATAACCAAGCAACGCTATTTTTATGTAATATATTGCGTTTCTGTGTTTTACACACGTAGTAAGTACTTACTTACAGTTATAAATTTTATTGTGACTAAAATGTACCGGTGTTCTTCCAGCCGTTCGTTGCGTTCCACTTTCCAGGGCTACGCTCTTTCGTAGAATCCCGCAGCAGCGGTAATGTTAGGGCGAAAAACGAAATAAAACCTACGTATATATTGTAATAGTGATGCTTTAGCAATATGTAGGTACCTACTCTACTATGTAACAGCGTGTCTGCAAGTGCGTGTTAGATCTTTTTGCAGGTCAAGATTTTTCAATCGTGTTTTAAATCTTATCGTATTTTTCAATTTAACTCTATATATGTGCTTGTACTACATTACAAGTGTTATTTGAAGTAGTAACAGATTTAAAATTGGTCTTATGATGTTACCATGGGGCAATGCTTCATATATATCTGAAAATGTATAAAAGTCCCATAGTATATCGATGGTAAAATAACAATACCTATGCCATAAATATTCTTGCTAATCGGTGGGATCTCACGGTGTTATGGGGACAAGTGACTAGTCCATTGGTCACAACCTAGCGCTGGTCACGCTGCAACTGCAACGAAAGTTCCATAGATTTATTCTATGATAAGTTCCCTTTTTGACGATTGGCTAGAGACGAAAAGCGTAGGGTGGGCTTCCTCACTTTCCACTTGACGCAGGTCCACAATGGACATGACCAGTTCGGTAGGTTCTTGTTCTGGATTCAGGCGGAAAAAACGCCTGGGTGTCACTACATTGCGGATCGCCTCCGGAGGAAACGGTGGATTTCTACCCCGCTTGGACAGAGCAATGTCGTGTCGTCGTGGAGTCGGCGGTGACCTCTCCCGTCCCGTTCTGATTCAGGCCATCTTTCTATAAAGCAGTAATGTGACCGAAAACGATGGTCGCAATCGTTAGGGAACGGACATCCTCATTCCCCAGCCGCTATCGAAGGAGGTGGAGGAGAAAATAATGACTCATCGTTGTCATGTGCGTTTAGTTACGCTCTTTGACCATTAAGATCAAATTAGAAAGCCGTGTTCACGTTGACCTGCTGAACTTACTTCAGCACAGAAAAGGTAATATTCTTAAAAATAGAAGAGAAAATTCTGATATTCTTGATTTTTTTAAATAATTATTTAAATACTCTCTCTAGTAATAATAACTTTGCTTTAATATTAATGGTTTAATTTTGACGTGACAACGTCTTATAAATTGGTTTGCCGGGTGACACTTCAAGAAACTGCGTTACGCTCCGCTCACGTTATGCGCTCACAATGAGAGCGAGTGAGGGGCACGCGTCCCTTCCACTCGGGCATGGTTAGCCCGCCTAAGAGCGAGAGAGACAGACATGAAAAGTGAAAGGCACTTATTTTACCACTCAAAGTCGTTGTCACGTAAAACTTTCGCCCGTATACCGACTTTACAGGCAACCAATTTTTTTTACCCCAGTATGACTACCCTACCCTCTACTTTGCAGTTACATTGATGCGTCACTATTTTCTTAATGTGAATAGACTATAGTTCGTAAGAGATCGTACAGTGTTGTACACTTCAACGCCTTTCCTTAAATATAACACTGTTGGCTATTTTTTATCTGAATCTTGTAAAATAAAGTTACGAGGAACCTCGAATTTCATCGGTTTATTTTTTATGTAGGCACCTGTGATAGGCCCCAGATAAATTTTTAATAAAAAATACCTTGACCTTTTTAATAACTTTGCGTTGGTGCCTGAAAAATAAATAATCTAGTGGATTATTTGTTTTTCATTATTAGAAAATGTACATTTTCCTGAAAAATTGGATCGTGGTAGATGTAGATTTAAGGCAGCTGTGTGTGTGTGTGTGTTTACTTAAATGTTTTAAATAAGTAAAAATATCAAATGGGCTAGTAGCAGGATCCATGATTGCTATTGCAAATCCGGCGCCTTAGTCAAGTTGTTGAGGATATACCTATCTAATGTAGTTTCCAAGGTACCTAGATAATATTTGCAATGGAAATAACATAGGTAAATAAGGATAAATAAAATTGTAATTTCATAGTGTTTCCTGTTTGTTGTGATTTGCTTCAACGTTAGTTTAATAAAATTTTGCTATGATTCAGATAGTATACGAGTGTAATTAGACCAGAAACAGGCAGATTTTTTTAGGGAGATGATGAAAAGTCAACAATGTTACATTTATGTTCATTTTATTATCAGACTATGGACAAGATATACAGCATTAAATTAGTGATTTTGTAAAACACCATTATTATTTAATTATATGTAGGTATACAGTTGCGGTAACTATTCATTCCATATAATACATTTTTGTCTGTAAGATTTGATATCGAGGATAATATACAGTACCAAATGCAAAATGTTTAATTTTCTTTTTCAAATTATTCAGGTAAGATATTCAATTCCTTGTACTTTTACTTAAATTGGAAATACGAAAAAGTCAAAAAAGTCATACACAATTATTATCTAGTCCTATATTAAGTGTATCTAACAGTCAAGTAAAAATCAAGGAATTCACGAAAACGACGACACGAGTAGAAATAACTTCATCTTCATAAGTATCAAAAATATCACATTGAAGTATCTAAATATGTTAATTTTTTACTTAAATTAATTCTTAGATTAGCAACCCACAATGCAGTCTCATAATCGGTACTTTACACAAAGAAGTCACCGTTTTAAAATTATTATTACTGGGGTATAGTTTCTGATGATAGAGCCCAAACGTTCAGATGTTCAGCGTGATTTACTGTGCTGGTGTGCAGAGTTCCAGAGGTAGGTCAGGTTCGGTGAGGCCGCGGCGCAAGGCGCTGAGCAGCGAGCACGCTCCCCGAGCGTCCAGGTCCAGCGCCCACAGCGCGGCGCCACGAGCGCCCGAGCGCCGCACCGCCGCGCCCAAGCCACCCGCGTCTGCTCCACTCAGGTACGACGCCCATTGGTTACCACGCACGCTGAACGTACCCGCAGGACTTCGACTCTCCTTCCACTGATGTGTCGCTAAACCTTCGGCGACCTGTGGCAAATAAAAAATATTACCTATTGCTTACAGGATGTCGTGGTACAGGAAATAAAATTCCATATATACTCGTGATTTGCAGCAGCATCATTCCATATAAGTATCCTTAAATTGAAAGTAATTGGAAATACCACAACTACCAGAGATACCTTCCTACTAGCATTGCGGCTACCAATAAGACACAATTCGCTCGCCATTTCTTAGCGTTCATTAAATATCTGCTCTCACTCTTGTGGGGCAAGAGGGAGCGTCAGACTTTTAATTACTAAGACCCACCCTTGTTCGTTTAGTTACCCTTTGCTTTCTAAAGTCGCGGTGGTTCTTTAAAATAATTCGGCTGCCTGGACTAGAAAAATTTGTCAAATTGAAAAGGAGAGCGCAATAAATACTGGTTGTACAATTATTGCTTAATTGTATCTCCCAAAAAATACGATCATATTTCAGGATCGAGAATTAGGTACGTTTGCACTAAGGTGTTAGGAATCCTGTCTTGAAATAGTAATGTCGATGGATCATGCAAGGCCCTAATTTTGTTACGTCACCACGGGAATAAAACCAAATCTTATCATGCGTATCTACACTTCAGAGTGCTGCGTCATTTAATATTTACGTTCATACGATGAACACTGAAGTACCTACGCCTCTTCACTATGTTTCTTATCAGCAGATAGGAACGAGTCGCGTGATAAGCAAGTAGGTATGTCTATTATCTCGAGCAGGAAACCGTTTCAGGTAGACCATCACAAATTTGTCGCAATTTCACTTAATTAAATACTTATCTTTAAAATTACGAAGAGGCATTTAAGATTAGGAACTCAGGTGTTCCATTTATAATGTCGCCTAAGCGACAGATAGTCTATATAAAAACGAGAGCCAATCCATAGTAAAAAAAATTAAAGCATTTATAGAAATTATATATTTATTAATTACGTGAATATGACGAGAAACTATTGTATTCTATAGTTTTTATCCAGCCTTGAGAAATATCAGGAACAACCTAACACAAACTCACAAACTGTAGGTATGTAGGTAGGATAATGTAGGGTTCCTAGCATCGCCTAGTTGTTGTGTTCTGGTGGTTGCGGGTTGGAGTTACAAAACATTTTGTAACTCCAATCTATGGGAACACATTTATTGTGCGTACAGCTATGGAGTGGAATTCGCTACCGGAGTCTGTGTATCTGCACGCTTAGCCAAGTTGTTATTCTGCAATCGTTAACGCTGTAGAAAAGTGATGAAACGTATGGGAATAACGATATCTCAACGTAAAGTCGCGTACAAACGAATAGAAAATTCGTAGCAAAGTTCACATCGTTCAAAATGATAGAATGAATTTCTACAACGTTATACGCTACATCCTTTGATAAACAAAAGCTACATTGTAGAATGAGCGGCCGACGCAGGTGCGTCAACATAGCGAAGCTTTACCGATTGGAAAACGGAATTCGATATGATACGGTTGTAACTTGGCTAGGGGGGCTGGTCAGCAACTACCTAGAGGTCTTCAATAGGTTAATTTTTGCAAGCGTCTCATCGATCAAGACCTCGCTTACCATCCGGTGAGATAGTGGTCAAACGTGAGCCTATCAATATTAATTCATTAAACCCCAAGCGAACATTCGCGCTGTCATTGTCTTTCTATTAAGTCTCTAATAGTTGGTATTCGAAATGTTAATAATAAAAGTGGTTTTCTACTCACCTCATAATAGGCCAATAACCCAGGAACTCGTGTGTACGGCCCAGGTTCTCCCGGGCCGGTCACTGGGGCTCCAAGGCCAGCGTTTGCAGCGCTGCGCAGGCTGTAGGAGCGCGCATACGCAGGAACTCCGAGTACCACGTGCCGAGGTGGCAACACGCTCGTCCAGTATGTTAGAGATGAATTCTGCTCAAAACAAATTACATATTATGAATAGAAGGTTGAATCTACGAGATCTGTGTAGTCAGTTAATTTAGAGAGGGCAGCCATAGTAGGGATATCTCACGGAACAGTAAAAACAGCAGGGATATCTCAATGTACGGGCTTCTTGTCTTGTAAAAAGGTATAAGGTAGGTATAAGGTATATTGTCAGCAACTTCAATTCATTTTATGTCTTTATAAACAACATTATTTCTAGTTAATGCGAAACCTGAATATAGTTTGTTCAGAATCAGTAACTGAATGGATTCCAATAGTTTTTATACCATGTTAATTTTTTTTCCAAAAGTATTTAAAAAGGTCACAAGTTGGACACCACCGACAATAATTACAACACAGGTCACGGCAGGTCATAGCCGGGCATTAGGCACCAGCAAACAGCAACCCTGACTCGCCTGAATGGCCCGGTGACTGTGTACTTTTGCTGACAAAACAAACTTAATAACTTTGTAATTTTTCATAATACAGTTATGAAATTTTGTACATAGACTCTTTATATAAAAATAAAAATATACAAGCGTTTCGGGTTTTGCATATACTAAAAATAATGTTGTTGACTGGCTGACGTACATCACACATTCGAAACTACCGAGCCAGGAGCGTAAATTATGCACAAGGATTCCTTTTAAGACGTAGGCTAGCACTAAGAGAGGTTTGTCCAGAATTCTCGGGGCCCAAAATTTGTAAGGAACCTCGCGGGCGAAGCCGCTTGCAGAATCTAGTCTACTATAATGGCATTTGAAGCAAGTGTCAGGTCAACTTCAACAATCTTTCTTGCGAGTTAAGGTAACGTTGAAAATCAAGACTTACCAAGCTATTGACTCCTGTAACATGACTAGATTCCAGCGGAATTAAATACGACGTTTTTCCAGTTGAAGAAGCGTAGTAATCATTAGCAGCAATAGCGACCCAGTCTAACTCAGCCGCTAGTACGGAAGGCTTGTACGCTAACTCAGCTATTTCGGGAGAAGCAGAGACCATCGCTGATACTTCAAGGTCTTGAGGGCGAAGAGTCCTAGATAGCTCTGTCAGTAGATCAGCGAAGTTGTCCCTTTCTTTGGTATCAACTGTAGCATTTGTGCAGGGAGTCTGAAATTGAACATAATAAAATTAGCTTTATCATTGCTTTTGATTTGGTGAAGGGTACATTATTTGCTTTATACTACTTAGAAATAGACTAAAGCTATTAGTCTGTATGTTCCGAAAATTATATTTTACCTGTTTGCATCCAGGATATTGCCAAGCAATCTGAACCCCATCAAAGTGCCATCTTTGCAAGAATTTCAATACAGATTCAACAAATGTCTTTCTATTTTCTGGGCTCGATACCATTCTGCTCCATTTTTTGCTTTCAGAGTCCATAAGCCCACCAGCACCAATGATAACTTTGACACCTGTTTGCCGCAACTGGGTCAACCTGCCGTAGAAGTCTGGAACAGAGTTATCATCACTTTATATCTATACTTGAAAATAAAAACAAAGGGTAAGTTTTTTTAATTGCTACTTAAACAAGTATTCATACCATTTTCAAGATCTAGCTCTGGGTTTCCAGGCACCAAGTTGAAGGAATTTCCATCAAGATGAGCCCACGCGTATATGATATGCGAGCAGAGGGTTGGGTTCACTTGTTCAGGTCCGAAGCTGCCTTTGCCGGGCCTGGGGTAGAAGAAAATGGTTTTTTTCAATTTTTATTCACATATTGTAGAGTCTTTCAGAATTTCAATATTGAATGTTAATGTCTTTACCTATAGAAAGCCCAATTAGTGAAGTAACATCCCACTATAGGTTTATCTTCCTGCGTCTCTTCAGGTTCGGGTCCTGCAAGTCGTAACGCAGACTTTGTTCTGCATTGAGCTTTCTCTGGCCAGTCGCAGTGGTTCTGTAATTTAAGTAATGTAAGTCATTGATTTTTGGGAAAATGTTGCTTTGTCAAAAACTGTTAATATCATTTATTTAAGAAGAATATACGTACTTTATGCCAGTGCAGCGGCGAGGGACACTCTAGTTGCATCCAGTTACCGTTGAGACATAAGTAGTATTTGCTGCATTTACTCTCGTCAGCTTTGAAGACGTTTCCAGTGCACGACATGCCTGCAAGACTTGGACCCTGTTTGACAACACATGATAATATTATAACGATGACAATATGTGACAAGCTTACCGCTAACCCGATGCATCACCCACGGTCATCGGTGATGAGGCTTCTGAAATGCTCAACCACAAGGTATTCAGTCTCAAATAATATTTCTTAGCTGCTGACGTGGATATGCATCCAGATGAATTATTGTCGGTGAACAAGGGACTTGCCTCACTTTCCTTGGCACGAGAACTTGCGCAAAGCTACAGCCTAGCACTATAGATTTGCGTCATAGTCATACTAATGACTGCATGGAAGTACCCACGGAGCAAGTATTGCTTCGTGGAAGTATCTATAAAGGGCCTTCACGGACGCATTTACCGGGTCTTCCATGGGCTCGAAGAAGAGATTTTAGCGTGTGTATTTTTTTCTTAAGGTAGGAAATCATCAAATATAACTTTTCCCGTTCTGGGTGGAGGAAGAGGGCGTATCGGCCTTTTATCGACCTGTGTTTCTTCAGTTGCCCTTTAGGGTTCAGGACCTCGCCGGTAACTCTTTCAAACACTCCCGCAGTTCTACCTGAAGAAGCTGCATAAGATTTACTTACGTCATCACTATCAGTGTCTACATCCGTGTCGGGGCCGACACCAGCATCAGTATCGGTGTTAGTATCGGTATCAGTGTCAGTATCGGTATCAACTTCTTCAACAGGAGCTATCACTGGGACATCGTCTGGTTCCTCAATGTCTGGGGTGGGAGTGGCGCTCGGTATTGATACAGGAATGTCCATATCAGTTTCTGCATTATCTGCTTGTACTGTCGACATAAAATATTTATCAGTTACTTTCGACCTATTAACTTGTCTTATTTAGATATCTGGGGAAGAGTCAAGATTTATTTTGTTAACATAGTAAAAAGTTAAAAACACATATCAGATTGATTCCGAACTTACATTCTTCAAGCGAGCACCTTGGTGGTGCCTCACTGCCACGCAGCACATGATTGATGGTAGCGAGGAGCGGTGACTTTCCACAGCCGCAATTCCTTCCACTAAAGTCATCAAGGTCAAGGGACCACGCCATACTGCCTCCCAATCCCATAGAACGGACATACTCTGCCTTGTGGCGCACCATGAAGTCATCGTCGAATGACACCCACTGGTCGTCGTAGTATGCGTAGGGACCCATACGACCACCTGGGTCACGAGATACTTTCCAGCCCTTCATTCTGATGCGGTCACAGATCTGAAGAAGTTGAATGACAATTTTAATTTAATTGAACAAAAGGGCACTTGGTGTGCAGATAAGTTGCATTAACATAGAAATCACGTTCGAGAATATTCACGATGTAAATAGTAATACAAAAATAGAGCATTCTTTTAAATGTATTATAATAAATACAATGCTCAAAGTTAACCTTTTCAATTTAAATTTTGACTTAATTCAGTGCGGCACATAGTACACCTTGACCTTACGGTAATGCACACTGCAAGCAACGTGCATTATGGTAAGTTGTACTACGTTTTTACAAGTAAAACTCACTTCGTAGAATGACAAGAAGCCCCGAGCTCTGGTCTCATCGCCAGCTTCTCCACCCGCGTATGACGGTACTCCGAGACCTGTTCCTACATTCTCTTCCAATGAAAACGATTGCCCGTAGAAGGGCACTCCTAATATGAGTTTCTCAGGAGCTGCCCCTTTGTTGATCCAGTAGTGTACCGTAAAGTTCTGGAGGAAAGAAAGATGCCTGTTATTTCTTTAGTCCTTGAAATATGTACCCAGCTATTTTGGAATAGTGTCTAGTTGTACTTACCGTGTTCAAAGTTTTGTCTACATCACCGTCGCTGGCATACATTGGGGACACATGTCCAGTCTTCTTATCCCATTGTCCATGGTAGTCATACGACATAAGCGATATCCAATCGAGATTCTTTGCTAGTGTCGCTACGTCGTATCCTGTAATAATATTATAACATTTATTCCAGAATTCTTAAGTTAAACGGCTTGGAATGGAAGGTAAAACAAAATGAAAATTGAAGTCTTACCAGCATCTATGACTCGTTTATTGGCTGAGACACCAGCTGATAGTGATAAGCCGCGAGGTTTGAACGCAGCACGTAGTTCTTTGACGAGATTAGCAAAACCTTGTTTGTCGGAGCTCGGACCCTTCTCACAGTTCACCTAGAAAATTATGTTTCATGATAATCTACTTTGATCTGAATTGGTTTTTATTTTGGATATAATATTCACAGTCGTAAAACTTACCTGCCAGCACTTAGGATATTCCCAGTCGAGGTCTAAACCATCGAATTCATACTGTTCGATAAAGTCTATAGCGTGGATCACGAACTTCCTTCTCGCTGACGGACTGTTCACCATTCGCGAATACTTGTCGCTCGCCGAGTCGTCCCATCCACCCAGTCCAAGCACTACTTTCACACCTTTCTCTTTGAGAGATACAACCTTTTCATAGAATTCTAGAAAATGTGAAAAAGACTTTAGTTAGATCCGAAAATCGTAATAGGAATAAAATCATGAACTTATTAGGGACCTTTGTGTTCAAATAAAAAAAACCCTTGTAGGACTCGTGTCTGTCTGTTACACTCAATTTGCTCGGAATCGACTAGACACATATTGAAAATTAAATAAGAAATACGATTTTTTCGGCGTTTTTGCTTTTACGAACTCACGCATCGAGGGCATTTTTGTCACTCTCAAAACATTTATGGTACAAAATTTGCCGAACATGAAAAATCTTAAAATTATAAGCAAGCCCCCCCAATAGAAATGAAACGTTCGCATGCGGGTCTGACTCGCACTTGATCGGTTTTTTAATAGCAACTTACTGTTTTCCACATCCAGCCAAATATCGTGCGGTTTTATCACTAGGCGTTTAGTGTCGAGGACTGCAAATGCATACACAATATGGGTACAAAGCGAGGGGTCAATGTCGCTAGGTGTGAATTTTCCTGGACCCGGTCTGCAAAAAGATAAAATGACATTAATCAATAAACGATATAACACCCTAAAAGGGTATTTACCTATGAACAATTTCTTTGCATTTTAAAATAAAGATTCAAATGTTTTTACCTGTACCAAGCCCAATTAGTGTAATAGCAGACGACCTTATAGCGCTCTTCCAAATTGGTACTAACAGCAGTCGTGGGTTTCTTAGTCGTCGTGTCTACCATGATGGGTCTCTTTTGCGTTGTCGCCTGTGTAGGCCTTGGAGTCGGCTTCGTTACTGGCCGCACTTGAATGTCATCCAAGTCGTCTGTGTCGTCTATTTCGTTCGGAGGTTCTATTATAGGGTCGGACTGTATAGTCTGTATATCTTCTTCATCTACGTTTGCATCAAGTAGACCGTTCTTAATTGTGTTGACTAGCGGATATCTTCCTTGACCACATCTGAAAAATACAATAAGTTGTTTAAATCTAATTTCGATATTTAAATTAATTCATTTTGATTTACTTATGGCGGGTTTCTGAATTGAGTATTTCGAGCTATGAACGTCTCAAACCTTACTTAAATGCCAAATTTTGACAGGTTTTCAGGCTTAAGTAAAGTTTGGGAAATACTCAACTTTAAATGATTTATTCAGAAGTCGGGGGTTAGTTTCTCAACTGTTTACTCACCTATTTCTAAAATCGTCAAGATCAAGAGCCCAGACCATACCACCGGCGAGGTCTAATGATTTAATGAAGTTCACTTTCTTTTTGATGATTTCAACATCATCGAACGACACCCATTGGTTGCCCTTGTACGCGTATGGACCCATACGCTGGTTAGGATCCTTAACTACCTTCCATCCATTATATCTGATGCGGTCGCAAATCTAAAACGAGAAAGGTTTTATTTTAAATTGTTCTGTTTGATCGATTAACATTTTTTGTATGCATTTTGCCTTACCTCGTAATAAGACAAAAAGCCTTTAGCTCTAGTATATTCTCCTCCTTCGCCTCCGTCTGAAGCTGGTGCGTTTAAGCCTGTGTATTCGTAGCCTGTACCGAGGCTCTGTGGGGAGTCGCTGTCGGTGCCCAAAGTGAAAGTCTGGCCGTACATAGGCATACCCATAATAAGCTTATTCGCTGGGGCTCCCTTTTGCATCCAGTAATGCATTGTGTAGTTCTGTAAATAAATGAAATTATTTTGTAATGGTGGATTTTTCTGTAACCTTTATGAGCATAGCCCATGAAAGTCCTTTATTTCTAATTTCAAGTACCTAGTTGGTTTCATTCAGTATTACTCTGGAATTGAAGGAGTTCATACATTTCTGATTTAAACGAAAAAATAGTAAAGTTTGTACCGCATTGAAGTATGTGTTGTCATCTTCAGGGTGGTAGTACAGCGGTGCGACGTGGCCAGTCTTCTTGTCCCACTGACCGTGGTAGTCATAGGTCATGACGGCGATCCAGTCGAGGTGGCGAGCCAGAACCGGCACGTCGTAGCCAGCATCTATGACCTTCTTACTGGGGGACACAGCCGCTGATAAGAGCAGCCCCTTAGGTTTGAACTTAGCTGATAACTCCAGGACGAGGTCGCCGAAAGCTTCCTTGTCGGAGTCAGGGCCCTTTGAGCAATCAACCTGAGGACAACGAAATTATAGGGAATGTAGTAATAATATAATTCTAAGTCAATTGGTCCAGTTATTTCCGTAACATTATGAAGTTTTTTGTAATTTTCTTTCTCGTGAATGTATTTTTGTAGCGTGCTATGATGGTAATGCTAGGCACTTATCGTAATAAGGCAATCACCATAATTGTATTATTACTGACTCACTCGGTTAGTTACCAGTTAAAAAAATGCGACACAGCGATAAGTGATATGTGTCATATATATACAATTTTAGGAATGTTTAAAAAAGTGTTAATTCAAATTCTCACCTGCCAACACTTAGGATATTCCCAGTCGAGGTCTAAACCATCGAAGCCGTACTTTTCGAGGAATCGCACGACATGTGAGACGAATCGGGCGCGTGCCGACGGGTCATTGACCATCCTCGAGTACTTGTCGCCTTCCGAGTCATTCCAGCCACCGATCGCAAGAGATACCTTTATACCATAGCGTTTGTATTCCACAACCTTCTCATAGAATCCTGAAAATATTTGTGACATTAACAATCACGTTAATGGTGCTCTTATGCCTTTTAAGTCTAGTGGCAAGTCACTTACTGTTATCATAGTCCGACCAAGAGTCATGAGCCTTGATGAGACCATCGTCGTCGAGAACAGCGAACCCATAGATGATGTGGGTGCAAAGACTCGGGTCGATATCCTCTGGACTGTATTTGCCAATACCAGGACGGTACCATGACCAGTTCGTGTAGTAACACACCAGTTTATAGCGAGCTTGAAAAAAAAACGTCATATTAAAGTACATGTAAAAAACAAACCAATTTTGTAGGTAATACTTTATTATCTTTGGTATAAGTTTGTATTTATAATCAGGAACAAAACCTACAATTTAGAAGGGCAGGCTTGGAGCTGACGTCCGGTTGTGTGATGCTAGTTGAAGAAACCATTGGCTTCTCTGGTGCTGGATGAGCATGATCGTGTCCAAGGTCATGTGGGTGATCATGTACATGATCATGTGTATGATCGTGTCCGGAATGGTCATGATCGTGTCCTGAATGATCATGATCGTGTCCTGAATGATCATGATCATGTCCTGAGTGATCATGGTCCGGTATTACTTCCATTTCAACTGGGCGTGAAGTGGTCGTTGTGGTTGTGGTAGTGGTAGTAGGGCTGCCCTTGCGTTTGCATTTAGCGTTCCTGGGCCAGTCACAGATTTGACGTTCCTGGAAGTAAAATAACACAATGTTCAGAAAACCCATTTCAAATCGAACCATTATGAACTATGAGTATTTATTCTGTCATTTTATCGTTACCTGATTCCAGTGCAGTCCGGCGCTGCAGGCGAATTCTTCAAATTTGCCAAACAGGCAGTGTAAGTAACGAGTGCAGTCTGAAGGTAGCTGTGCGTACGCCCCATTTTCACAATATTCTGAAAGATAAAAAAAAATACACCACGATATAAAATTTTGATGAATATAGTATAAGTACTCAATTTATACCTTCTGGGAAATATCAAATACGTGGCTAGAAGAGGAAGTGCTTCGTTTTCACGTTGTATTGGAAAAGCATACGTATATATAAGGATAACTTACTAGGTGGTGCTTCATTGAGCTGCTGCATCACGGTCGACTGAGAGTTGGTAGAGTCGATTGCAGGAGGGTTGCTCTGTCGCTTGTCAGTACAAGAAGAGGCGGAGGGGAAGTCGCATTGGCTGCGGTCGGGACGCCACGCTAAGCCGGGCGCGCAGCTCTGCGCTATCAACACGCCGTTGACGCAAACGTAGAACTTCTCGCACTTGGGATGAGCGTGGTAGGTGCCAGTGTTGCAACCCTGGAGCATAGGAATTAATTGTCTTTATATCATGTGTAGTAGTGATAATGTGACGAGTGACAGGACAGAATGAAAGAAAAAAACGCGTTGCGCCGACCCCAAGTAATGTGGGATAAAGGCAGGAAGAAGAAGAAGTAGTAGTCATTAGTAGTTCTAGAACAGTTTGTTAGAACAGATGGGTTTTAAAGCAAAGTTAAGGTTCAATAGATGCCATTTATTTGAAAGAAGTGTAAAAGTTGGTAGATGGTGTTGTTTCTTCAATTAGGACATTTAAATTTATAGATATTTCTAAAAATAAAGAAAAATAGAGAACAAAGACAGAAGCTCCTAAAGCCGCCAATGCTCTTCATATAAATTATAGTCTACTTACTATATACTGATATTGTAAAGAGTTAAAGTAATCTCTGAAAGTACTGGTCCGATTGCTAAAATTATTTTACCGATAAAAAACTACTTTAGTCCTCAGTGACATAGGCTATAGTTTATGTACCTGCGCGGGCGAAGTTACGGGCAAAAGCTAGTAAAAAATTATTACCTTGCCAGGCACTTGCGGTTCATCGGCGAGTGGTTTCTTAGTAGTAGTAGACGTGGGTCTCGTTGGTCTTCTAGAGGTAGTGGTGGGGCGTCTGGTAGTCGTAGTGGTAGTGGTGGTGGTGGTACTGGTTGTGGTTCTAGTGGTGAGCGATGCGGTGGTCTGAGGCATCGGAGACTTGGATGGTTTGCCCACTGTAGAATAAGGGAATTTTAGGAAATGGGTCTGTAAAGTGAGGGTCCATTTCTTATTGTTTAGCATAACCAATTCGAAAAATGTGTTTCTGTACAAATTAAAAAATAGAATATGTTGATACAAGTGCAGAAAGTTTGTAATTGCGACCGAGGCGGAATTCGCACGAGCCGTAGGCGAGTATGTTATGGAGGATATGGAGCCGAGGGTTGCAATAACATATTTGCGCTTGTATCAAACGACGTTTTTCAATATACTTAAAACTCATGGGGGTTGACACACGCCCAGTTTGATAACATAAATGTAAATAAAATTATGGTGGGGGCGAGCACGCGCACTTTTCTGCACTAGTGCGAAAACGGTCAATTACGTGCCTAAAAGCAGTGGTATAAGGGCGGGTTTTCGAGTAAGGGTATTAAAAATATATTGTAGGTTTTATTACCATCACACATGGCGAACTCGACCCAGTCGCAGCGCCTCGTGCGCCTGTCCCAGTGCAGTCCGGGCGGACACAGCTGCTTGCGCCACTTGCCTCCCACGCACAGCAAGTACGCGTCGCAAGTGTCAGCCGGAGCGTGCACGTCGTTGCCGCCGCACGATGAGTCCTCCAGTGAAGAGCCAGATGGAGGAGCTGTTGGAAAATGGCCATTTACAATATTTATTCTTTATTGTTTAACGCTAATTTTCATTACAGAGCAGTGATAGCCGAGTGTTAACGGTCCTGAGTCGCGGGTACAAACCCAGCCAGGCGTATTACTTTGTGTAATTTATTTAATCAGCACTACTCTCTAAACGGTGAAGAAAAACATCGTAAGAAAACCGGTATGTCCTAGAACAAAAAATTCGAAGACATGTGGCATCCACCAACCCGTACTGTACCCTCGTGGTGGATTACCACGTGCCCATTCCCTCTCCTAGAGGGGAAGCTTGGTGTCCCAGCAGTGGGAATATTATAAGGCCGACTATCTAATTTTGATAATGTGTGCTAAACTAGTATAATATAATTATGTATTAATTTCTAACCTTCTTAGCGTATCCCTACATGTTCTTTTGCATTTTTAATTTAAATAATAATTTAAAGTCTTCCAAGAGTAGGAACATGCGTTCTGGTCTGTGTATTATGATGCTTTTGCGTTAGAGAGACAAAGATGTCTGACTTACCTTTCGTTGTTGTCGTCGTTGTCGGAGGCCTGCTTGGTCGTGTTGGTTTAGGGGGAGCCGTCGTAGATTTTGGCACTGCAACAAAGGAAATTCGAATTGAGACAATCATTATTTTGGTAACAACAAAGTGGAGAAACTTTAACTATGCTGCCGTTGAACACGTTGAAGTTGTCTTTTACCATGTCTTCATCATCATCATTTCAGCCGAAAGACGTCCACTGTTGGACATATGCCTTCCTCAAATGCCACCACAATAAACGATCCTGTGCGTCTCGCATCCATCGGATAACCAGATCATCGGTCTACCTTGTAGGAGGCCTTCTAACTCTGCGTCTTCCACTCTAGAACCTTTCGATCCTAACGACCGTCTGTTCTGCTAGCAAGCATTTTATCGGTCATGAGCCCTGCCTATTGCCAATTAAATTTGGCGATTACCATGTAGGTAGGTATGTTCCCATACTTAAGTTAAATGATGTCGTTTACCTTCGCACTTGGCGTTCTTGGGCCAGTCGCAGTGCTTCTGCGTGTTACTCCAGTGTAACCCGGGGGCACAGTGCTGCATGTGCCACACGTTGCCGTCGCAGTGCAGGTACGAGTTGCAGTCGCCAGGGACCGCGTTGTATTGCTCGCTAGTGCATGACTCACCGTCTGCAGGGCCTTCTGCTGTATCTGCACAAATAGATCGAGTAATCGTTATCACATGAAATTCTTACTTAATAATTAGGTTAATTAGGTTGACTGGTAGAGATTGCTTTGTTGCATTAAGTCCGCCTATGTACCACTAAGTAAATGAAGTTTAAATAAATAAATAAATTCTCTAAAATGGGAAATAAATTAGAAGATTGGATTTGTTTAAATTTTTGAACAGCTTTATTAATTACAGCCTGTTATCTATTAGGCTTTTCAATATCTAGACAAAAAGGACATAATTATATCGCCAACGCGCATGTAACTATGATTTTTGTAAAGCTAAATAAAATTACAATTTGAGATTTACTCCAGCTTCGTCAGGGTAGTTTAAAAAAAAAAAAACTGAAATATATTGCCAAAATTTCAGTTTTTCGAGCATCATGTGGGTAGCATAGATTCTTTTGTTTCTTGAAAAATCTGGTAGATCATTCAGCTGATGGCCCAGGATGCTTAAGATTAGCATCGCCGTGTTAGAGTGCGTCTACTGAAAGCGTAACCTGGAGTTTTTTTTTTTTAATTAAATTGGCAACATTGTTTTGCCGAAAAAAATCACGTCAAAGTCTATGGTTGCAATTGTCAGTTTTTGGAAACTGATATTTATTTTTCAAGAATAATTGCTTATTTGTGGGAAAAAGAATTAACAGTAACGTGCAAAAACTGCTACACACTATGGTTAATAAGTTCAAACAAAAACAAGAAGAGAAAGAAGGTGTTTTCAATGAAAACCAACATTGTTTACATACGATTTTTGATTTTTAAGTTAGTATGACGTTATAATCTTGATCCTTGTCGACTAATATTATTAGATAGTTATATTAAGGATGTAATGATATTTTTTTTTCTTATATTTTTAGATAATCTGACATATTGCGAATTTCATAATGGACAAAAACATCGAACAACGAAGGCTTTTGGTCGACTTAATCAAAAACACATGCTAGTGAGTGGTAGAATGTGTTCAAAAGCAGTTGAGATGTAATGAAAGATTTGCCTCACTCTGTCTGGTAGTGCATGAAAGTCGGCAACTGAAGTTAAAATCGCGGAAATCCTAGTTCAAGTTTGAGAGAGGCAGCTGCTGCAACAGCTGCTGAACTTTTTGTGTCTCACGAGTCAATCCGTATTTTTTGAAACAATCACTGGAGTATAAAACATGTTCCCACTTGACTAATCCCAACAAATCTGAATTTTCTCTATGCTAAAACGAATCGATTCCAACCCAACAATCTTGAAACACATTAATAGTATTGGCGAGACGTGATGAAGTTGAAATCATGTTGAATATTTTATTTGACTATCACGGTGTTGTGCACTTGGTATTCTTGCCAGAACGCCAAATGGAAAATAAAGAATATTATTTAAATATTATATAGCGACTTTTGAGAGATCAGATAAAATAAAATAATTTGGAATACTATCTAACATTTTGTGTGTCATTGACATTTACCATACACCCACCAAATAATTAAGTCTACACACATGTTTTTGACTAGGATTTAAGTTCTTGTACAACTATTCTAAAATTGTTTTAAATACAAAAAATACTCTAGTATCAAAACCTTTTTCTCCTACTATTTCAATAATACCACATTCAAAATTTTTGGTTGTAACCTCCTTTTCTCAGGTCACGCTTTCATTAGACGGACTCTAGCTTACTTTTTTTCTTTATAGAGGGTTTAATCACAAACTGATTATGCCACCCTCATCCTTACAAACAGAACTTATTCTATAAATACAATCATGTACTAAATCCTATATTAGCTAGTTTTTAGACAGCTCTTGCATCCTTTGACAAAGGAAACGCAAGAATGCTGTTACATCTACCCACATCTAGTGACTTCGGTAAAATTGAAATTCTGTCGGCCTCGTTCCGGACACACGTTAATTTATTTGTATGTGTACTCTTAATGATAATAATGCTGGTGATATATTTACCAGATTGGACCGGCACAGTGGTGGGTCGCTTGGTAGTAGTTGTGGTGGTAGTACTTGTGGGGCGTCTGGTGGTGCTGGTCGGTCTCGGCGGAGGACGTGACGTCATCGGCGCCAGGGTGCTGGTGGCAGTGCTTGCTTCACTACTTGCTGTTTCTACAAGAAGAGTTGATCATTTAATTCTCTATTTAATCTTAAGTACTTACGCGCGCTGTATGTTATTTGGTTATTTCAAATGAGCTGTTCCTGATGTTTGTCTATTAATTAAAGCGCAGGCAGACTAGATCAGATTAACCAATATCATACAGCATCAAAACTCAGTGATTATATGTAATTCAGCCTCATCTAATTAGACTGCATGTGCCCATACACAGTCTACCACTATTTATAGTTGATCTAACAACTATTTTGAATTAGACGTCTTATAGAAGGATTTAAGGGAAAATAACACTAACAGTTAACACCAATTTTTTAATTATTTATTATAGATAGGCTCGCGTTTAACCTTTAGCTCACCTGATGGTAAGCGATGATGTGGCCGACGATGGAGTACGCTTGTCTAGAAATAACCTATTCACTCTTGACTTAAAGATCCATAGGTCGTAGCTATTTTGGTAAGAATTTCTCCACTAAGACCTTAATGTCGAAAAACAGGGGCTTTGTTGTGTCAGTTGTGTGGCTGGACTAGGCGTCTCAGTGCTGGAGTGCTATTCTCCAATAAAACAGGCTTGAGCGCCCGCAGTGACAAAATCCAAATAGGTACTATGAGTTCCAAATGAGAATAGGATCGATCGCCATAGCGTGACGTCGTTGTGACGTCACGTCGTACTGTCAAATCGAGGAAATAATTTTTTAAACATTAATTTAAAAAAAATATGCACTGTGAACGAAAAAAGTATAATCAGAATCCTGTTTTTCAATTTTACTTATCTCTGAGTTCTTCAATTTTGCCAAAATTTATTCGATTTGACAGTTACGACGAGACGTCAAAACATAGGAATCGGTCGTATGATTCTCATTTGGAACGTGTAGTACATTGATTTAGGAACAATCCAGTGTATTTATTTGAATTTCGTCGCTGCGGCCAGCGCTGCGCTCAAAGCTGTTTTATTAGAGAATACCACTGCTGAACGAAAATTGTTGAGTGAAAATAATCGAAAACTAGTGAATATAAAGTTACCAGTGCACTTAGCGGAGCTGGGCCAGTCGCAGCGGTTGACGCTCGTGGCCCAGTGCAGGCCGGGCGCGCAGCGGTGCTTGCGCCACGCGCCGCCCTCGCACTGCAGGTAGCCCCCGCAGTCCCCAGGAGCCGAGTGGTAGTCGCCCGCGTTGCACGACTGACCTTCTAAGCTACCTGTTACACATACATTTTTTATTAATTCTTAGTCGTAGTCTAGAACAGAATAGAATAAACTTTATTGTACACCAAAAAAGTAACACAACTTATAAATAAAATTAAATCTATGGGTAGGTACTTATCGCTGACTTTATATCTACCAAACAACCTTAGGATGGATCGAAAGGACTAAAATAATATGGGAGGTAGTCTGCGGTGTACTGTTAATAAATTATCATCATTCATCATTACCATTGAGGGGACCCTTACTAACAGATTATCTAATGTTAGAAGGAGTAACTTTGGCTACTTTTACTGGCAAATTTTTCCACGGGAATAAAATTTCAAACTACGGAACCATTTCGAAGTCGTACCTACTTTGAAATGGTTTCATTGAACAAAATAGGATGGGACTTTCGCTGGGAGATAGCTAATCTTGTAATGAGATTTTTATTTTCCCGTGGGATCCGGATTTCATTTTAGGGGAGGGGGCGTTCGCCGAAGTGGATAAACTGATTTTCCATGCGAACGAAGTCGCGGGTAACAGCTAGTGCGGCCTGTTCACGACTTCGGTCTTAGCAGCGAGCGGGGGCGGTCTCGTGGCGTGCTTCAAATATTTTCATACTTTTGATGTGACCGCTCGCCGCCCCGCGCTTTACTACCGCTCACAGCGGCATGGTCGTAAACGGGCCGTAATATAGAACTATGGTCACTAAAGGCTTGCTTCAATTAACAGTTTAGATACTTACCAGAATCAGCTGGAGGCTTTTTAGTGGTAGTAGGCCGTTTGGTGGTGGTGGGTCGTTTAGTGGTGGTGGTAGATGTAGTCGTGGTCATAGGCGTGGTCGCTGCGGGCCACCATGTTTGAGAAGTGCTCTGAGTGGTCGTGGACGGGTTCCAGCTCGGCCAGGTGGTTGAGGTTTGATCGTGGTGGTGATGGTCGTGGCTGCCACCTCCGGCAGAACCTACAATGAGAAAGTACATAAGTGTACAGGCATTTATGATACGACATTCGTTGTGAATTGTACCATTCGAACGCTAAACAAAATAATAATTCTACTCGAACGAAAGGAACAGCTACACCTTGAGTTACTTCTTGCACGTTCTTCTCCATAGAGATCTATGCTTTGGAACGTGAAATTCAGCTTCACTATTTTTGACTGACCAGAATTTTAGTAATTCAAAAGTGCCTGTAAATGGTCTATTTGAAAGAAACGTTTCTGATTTTTTGATGGTGTAGGTACAGAAAGTTATTTGACTAAAGGCGAAAAAGAGTTAGTCTCCTCTTATTCCTCAGTCAGGTGACGTTGTGCAACAAGCTCATATCCTTGAACAAAGTTAATGATTTAAGAAGAACGGAAGTGGAAGACAGAAGGCCGCTGGGGCCGAAAGGTTCTGGAGTGGCGAGCGTGTACCGGGAGACGCAGCATCGGAAGGTCTCCTACAAGGTGGACCGATGAGGGAAATCCAATGGATGCTCAGGACCGTTCATTGTGGTGACTCTTAGGCTGAAATGATGATGATGATGGAAGTTGAACTCACCATCAGACTCAGCAGTGGTAGTAGTAGGAGGTAGAGGCGTGACAGGTTCAGGCGGTCTCTCGCAGGCGGTGGTGGGCGGCGAAGGCACACTTCTGCCGAGCGCGCGGCCGGCGGCACGCAGCAGGGGCGAGGGCTCCGCGCAGCAACGGTTGCTGAAGTCGTCCAGGTCGATCGCCCACGCTGTCACACCACCCATGCCTTGACGTAATGCCCATTCCACCTGCAAATAGTGCCGCTTTAGTTTCGGCTCTACCTTTGTTTGTTGCTAGATTTTGGACTTAGAAATAATATCTATTTATCTCAATGTAAGTCGTAAGATAATTGAAAAGATTCGTTTTCAAGGCCGGATTATTGGAAACAGAAATAGTATCTATATTTTGTTACAATTGAAGAAAGCTTGTCATGCGACCGAGGAGAAATTCGGTGTTACGGAGCTGAATGTTGCAGTGATTTTCCACGTGTATTTGGTACGATGTTTTTCAATATACTTATGAAGAAATAAATAAATAGGGGATGACGCGCGACTCGTGGCGTTCTCTTAGGGCCCAGCCTGATTCATATAATTAATTTTAGCGAGGCAGGGCGAGCGTCAGCACTTTTCCGTACTAGTGCGGAAAACCGTTAATTGCGAGGGTGCAAAAAAAAAGCGGGTTTTCGAGTAAGATTATTGAAAAAATTTAACTATTGTTCAAGTTATTAGGATTCTTCTAAATCGAAAAGCACTTATGTACCTACCTACTTTCCAATTAATTATCTTGACACCTTAAAAAAAATCTGTTTATTCTGATGTAGTAGGGTCTATGGACGCGAAAATGGGTACACAAAAGAAGTAGCAAAACCACAAAGTAACTGTTTAATATTAATTTTGACAAACTCAAATAAAATATTTCAATTAGTCATCATGACGACTGCTCGGTACATAAATGATGTGTCATGTCAAATAATTTAGAACCAATAACAGGAATTATAAAAGGCGACCTAAATTAAGTTCAAACTGTTTTTTTAAACATTACATTGAAGCTAATTAATTTATAAATGCAGCAAAAAATGTGAATGTGCACAAACCTTTTCAGTGATAGATTTGGGGTCATCGTAGCCGACCCATTGGTTGTCAGAGTAGGTGTACGGCCCCGCATTGTCCTGCCTGCCTGTCTTCCATCTTAAGTTTTTGACTAAAACAAAGAATTAATTATTAACCGACGTCAAAAAAGGAGGAGGTTCTCAATTCGAGAAATTTTAGAAAAGTTTTTTCAGCACAGGCGGTTAGACTGGATCTGGGATTACGCGCCTCTCCAATCGCCGATATTCGGTTGCTTCAACTTAGGTAGTTATTTTGAGCATGCAAACTTCTATAATCCATTGTTTGAGACATAACAAAGCGCTTGGCTTTGTAGACTCAAGAATTGTTATAGATATTCTATTTCACGACCCTTCGTAAGACCAAACCGCCTGGATTGATTTTAGATTGGCGTGTAGATTCACGTGTACATTTTATATGTGTGCATACGCCATTTTCTATGACACCAAACGTTCCGGGCTTACAGAAAAAAAAGTTTACCTGAGTCTAATACATACACAAACAAGACCAAATAGAGGATATAAAGAAAACAAAACACAATTGTTTAGCAATGCCAGGTGTTGTTGCCCACGGTGACTTTTAGTAGCGATGCTATCGCGCGTATCGGAAGCGTTCAACATCGCTACTAACGCGCGTTAGTCGCATTTGCAAGCGCGTAGAAAGGATGCACACGCGCTATACCATCGCTGTATCGATGCGAACGCGCTACAGCATCGCTACAAAAAGTCGCCGTGGACGAGGGGCCTAAATTAACTGACCTCTGTAACATATTTCATAGTAAGCCAACATTCCGGGTTGCTTGGTGAACTCTCCCGGCTCGCCAGGACCATCGGCGGTAGACCCCGGTCCCTTGGCCCCATCAACGCTAGCTAGTCTATATGTCTGACCGTAGAACGACAAACCAAGGAGAAGTTTCTTGGGATCTGCTCCACCACTTATTAGGGCTTTGATTGCATATTCCTGAAAAAAATATTTGATTATGGAGACGACTCAAGGGATTTGACGACGAACAACGATTAAAATCGTTTTTTTTATTTACAATGTGTAGTTTTGAATCAGCAAAAAAATTCAGGAGGCAGTTATGTTAGTGATTCTCGGCCAGTATCTGTCTCCTAAAACCCAACAATAAAATAGTATATTTTTAAAATTTTATTCTTTTATATGAAAATCGGTAAAAGTGTTTTGTAGAATAAGTGGGCGGAGCCTGGTGTGGCGCTTACGCAAACAGCGACATGACGCGCGATAAATCGCAATGGGTGATTCTGCTTTTTCAAGGAGTTTATTAAGTGAGTTCATTAGTATTCTGAATGACTATCAATATATATAAAAAAAAATTAAATTAATAAACGCATTATTGTTTGATTGACCGGGTATAGTATTTTTATGTTTTACGGCTTTTATAACAAATTCCTGAAATTTTTGCACTTTCAAAACTGCACTTTGTCTAATCACTCACAATGGAATAATAAGCCAGTGTGTCTCTAGGTGATGGCACTAGCGGAGTATGGTGTCCAGTAGATCTCTCCCATCCGCCATGGTAGTCATAAGTCATGGTGCTGAGGAAATCAGCCGCCTTGGAAAGAACTGGTAAATCATACGCAGACTCGATCACTTCTTTGTAACCAGAAAGAGCGATACCAAGTTCCATATTAGCTCCATGGAGTGCTTTTGATAATTCCTGCAAAGGAAAAACAGTTCATATATAATCGAAATTACTACTTTAGTTTATTAAAAAGAAAGAACTAAGAGCTGACGCTGCGTTAATCGGGCGCCCGCGCGGTCCTATACAAAAGTGCTCTGTCACGGGTAGCCGGGCCGCGCGGGCTCGCGTCGCGGGCAGCCTTGCCCTTGCCTGTTTTGTTACGTAATAATATATTAAAGATCTACCGCGACACGACTACATGCAAACCGTTAAAAAGTTGAAATAGCGACACTGCGCCAGGTAATAATCCGGGTTCCACTACGGGGTCCATCGCACACGAAACACACGACGTCACGCGTCGGGTACCCGCGCGGGCGCCTGCTTAACGCAACGTTGGCCCTAAAAGAAACAGTGCTTACCTGAACGAATTTAGCAAAATTGGCTTTATCAGACGCAGCACCCTTCTTGCAGTTACTCTGCCAACAGACTGGGTAGTTCCAGTCCAAATGGAGTCCCTTGAAGTTGTGCATGCGCAGGAAAGGAATCAACTTCTCTATGAACTTGCTGCGATTTGCTTCTGAGGATACCAGTCGGGAGTATTTGTCGCCGGCGGAGTCGGTCCAGCCTCCCAAACCAAGGATAACTTTGACGTCCCTCAAAGAGGTTATACGCTCGTAAAGATCTGAAAAAGAGACATATTTTATTTGGTTGGTCTGATTTTTTACAAGATTATATGCTCTCGTATAGTATACCTCTGCGAGTGGAGCTTACAGACTTCCTTTAATATTGATAGTAATAATAATATTCCACAATTATCATACAACACTGTCTAGTCCCAAGCTAAGCAGAGCTTATGTTATGAGTACTAGACAACTGATAAACATACTTATATATTTCTAAATATATACATTTTCTTTTTTATTATGGATAGGCTCGCGTTTGACCACTATCTCATGTGATGGAAAGCGATGATGTGGCCGATGATGAAACAATAGATAAATTGCACCTAGACACAGCACAAATAATCGTACTCATCACACAAACATTTGTCTTGGTTGGAAATTGAACCCACGACCTCTGGCATAGCAGTCAGGGCCACTAGTCACTAAACCAACAGGCCAGTCTTCAAATTGACAATTTTACTTACTGTTGGTAACATCAGCCCAGGGATCGAACTCCTTAGCGATGAGTTCATCAGGAGAGAGCGATGCGTAAGCGTAGACCACGTGCGTACAAAGCCTTGAATCTATATTTTCCGGAACAAACTTTCCGTCGCCTCTACGATAGAATGCCCAACTGGTCATGTAGCACACCACAAGTTTATCGCTCTGTTTACCTACAAAATAAAATATACATTTTAAAAGGTTAGTTTTTCTTCTTAAAATGTTTAGTATTTCCAAATGTTAGTATTTCTTACTCTTTTTAGTATCCAACTCTGCAATGAAACGTTCTGGGTCTTTATTAGCCATCATGTCTTTGGTAGGTTCATTCCACTGCGAAAACACATTGCAATTATTTTTAGTTCATCGTATTTTATTATGAACTGATCCCTAAAGACTAATAGGATTAACTCTTACCTCAAAATCATTTTCATATGCTTGCGATAGAAACCGAGTGGCATCTTCTACGCTGATTCGCAGACTTTGTCCTGGCATACATTTTTCTACATCTTGGTGGCTGTTGAAAACAAAAAAAAATTAGCCAAGTCACCAAGTTATGCGTATGTCGATATCGATACCCTGAGGCTGATGCCCGCGAATTATAATTAACTCAAAAGTTTAACTTTAAATCACCTTTTCGTAAAGTTTACTCAATGTCGCTTACACCATTTTGCTTTTCAACAGTCGATATAATAATAATAATAATATTCCACAACTATCACACAACGCCATCTCGTCCCAAGCTAAGCTGAGCTTGTGTTATGAATACTAGACAACTGATAAATATACTTATTTATTTCTAAATACATACATATAAAGATAAATTACACCCAGACATAGAACAAAATGATCATGCTCATCACACAAACATTTGTCCTGGGTGAGAATCGAACCCACGACCTCCGATACAGCAGTCAGGGTCACTAACCACTAGACCAGTCAGGTCAGTCATTCTTCTGTGCAGGATTACTTCGAGTAGCTTACAATATCTTTATAAATTGTAACATATGCGTTATACTGATGTATAAACTATAATAGTATTGTAAAGTTTCATTAAAATCTATTCAGTAGTTTTTGCATGTAAGAGTATCATTAAATATATTAAAACTTTCGCATTTATAATGTAAGTAGGATTAATTTCGTACCCGCAGAATCCAGTAGAAGGATCGTATAGGCGTTCATCTTCGCAAGCCATCCTGTAACTAATGCCTCCGGTACAGAAGTGGAAGTGTGCGCAAGAGTCTTCGTCGGACGCCAAGTAAGCATTCTCAGATTCACAAGATCCTATTTTCAACGAAGAATGATCCGTTTGGACGGCTTCACCTGTATGGAAGGAAATGGATTCGTGACTTTATAAATTGATTTAGTTTTATTAAAAAATACCAACATTATTTCTAGTTTATGCGTAATCTGAATATAGTTTGTTCAAAATCAGTAACTGAATGGAAACCATGTTATGTTTTATCTTAAAAATATTTAAAAAGGTCATAAGTTGGACACCACCGACATTAAATACGACATGTCGCAGCAGGTCATAAAGGGCATTAGGAGCCAACAAACAACTCGGTGCAAGTGCAAAACAACTCCTCAGACATCTGGATGGCCCGATGATGATATGTATTTTTGCTGATTATGTCAGCTGTCAAGGTTATAACTGTGATTTTTCATGATACAATTATGAAATTATGTACCAAACACGTGTTTCGGGTTTCGCAATACTAAAACTAATGTGGTCGATATATATATTTTATTAATAGGAACAGTATGTTACCGTTCAATGTTGTTGAAATGGCGCTCAACAATGGGAAGGGTTTGCCACACAATCCTCTAAAGTCATCCATATCGATAGACATTGCTGCAGCTCCAGCTAAGCCTGTAGTTACCACAAACTTCATCTGCAGGAAAAATACACGGACTGAGTTTCATGATCAAAAATCTAAGATCAGAAAGTCTTTATATAGAAAATGGCTGACATCAATGTTAGACAGATATATGTGAAAGTTGATAGTAAGAGTACCTTTTCTAAAACAGTTTTTGGAGTATCGTAGGTGATCCATTGGTTGCCGAACACCGCGTAAGTGTTCCCGCCGTCATCTGTTCCACTTCGTCCGGTGCCTTCACGTTCAGCCATACATATCTTTAAAGAAAACATTAAGAATTAATATATACTTGAACAGAAATGGCTCAAACTTTGATCAGCTAGCCGATGCAAAAATGTCACGAATAAGGAGTTAACCCGACCACTTTACAAGAGAAATAATGGTGATTCGGCTAGAATTGGGACCTCTGCTGAAGGACAACTTGTCCGAACAGAATACTTACTTCAAAGTAAGCCAGAAGTCCTTTAGTCTGTGTGTAAGATCCTTCATCCCCCCATCCACTGACTCCAGCGCCAGGCGATGGCAACGTTGACGGCGCCAGGGTGTAAGAGCGCCCGAAGAACGGGACGCCAAGCACTAACTTTTCAGCGTTCATGCCGTGGCGCAGGATGAATTTCACCATGAATTCCTGTGGAAAGTAAACAATATTTGCATAATTTCAGGCCATTCAGGAAGGGCTTGCGGACAGTGAGCAATGGGTAGCTCGCTGTCTGGCCGTCCGATAACTGTCCGGACCAAGCCCAAGTCGTCGACAGCGCGCACTGTTCGCGCGCGCCTCAAGGAGTCAGCAACAGTAGAGACCCAGCCGGGTCGAAGCCCACTGGGGCCAGGGTTATCCGAAAGGGAACTCGAGCTCCAGTATGAAGGCTAGAAGGAACAGGGTCGTTTAGTCAGTAAGAGTCTGACACTATCTCCCGCTCCGCCCAAGAGCGGGGTACCTAGTCATTGGATGATTTTTCCCGTCAAAAAAAATAGACATTCAGGAGGAACTAACATTTTGTTCATATTTCTGAATATGGTAATTGTGAAAACCATTCCGGTCAGATAGAGGTCAAATGCACCCGAAATACAGGATCATAATAAATTCGGTGTCGATATCTATTGACAAGAACTAATAATAAAATAATGAATAAATAAATAATCTCGTAATTCAAACAATGAGTTTTTCTGATAGCATGTCAGGTAATGAAAGCTGAAATTATGAGATCGGTATTTATTTTTTGTTTAATTTGTCATTAGTAGACATCATATTTCATGCATTTGCATGTTTGCATATGTAAAACACTGTTTTGCATATTTTTTGCGGCGTTTTTGCATATTTTAGCACATAAGTTTATAAGCTTTTATTTAGTTACACCTGTCCCGATGTTTGCTTGTCTGTAATCAAATCTTCTAAATTAAAGAAAGATAAAGATATATTTATTGCGTAATTGTGTACATTAAGATCGTATTTATAAACATTACATTTTAATCAATTATTTTTAATTTGCAAGATTTCATTTTCCCAGTGCCCGATTCCCGGTTTGAGCCGATTTTGGGCCGATTGAGCTGTTTTGCATGCATGTGTAAATCAGATGACAATGCAAAATTATTATAACATGGAGCTGATCTCATGATGGAACCGGAAGGTGGGCATAGAAACTCAGATAACCCTACCGTGTTTGAGGTTTTTGGAATGGTATTGACGAGTATCCTTACCATTAGTTACCATAGATATCATCCTTACTAACTAATATTATAAAAGCGAAAGTGAGTTTGTTTGTTTCTTTGTTACGTCTTCACGCTTAAATGGCAAAACCGACTTTGATGAATTTTGGTACAGAGATAGTTGGGAACTTGGAGACGGACATAGGCTAACTTTTTTTTTTTAAGTGAGTAAAGGGAGAGAAAGAGGTGGGCGAAGCCGCGTGTAAAAGCTAGTTTATTATAATAAAGGTATATACCGCGCTATAAAAGCTTGCTATGACAAAAATATTTTCATTTGAAAACTTGTTATTATCATTGCTTATTTCAGTAGTTAAATGTGTCAGCCGTGTTGTGTTATGCAGGAACGGTGGACAGCCGCAGACAGTGACGAGCTACTCGTGCGTCATACGGGGCACTCGGTTAGAAAACGTTTTGATTGTAAAATAATGGTCACTAGAGTTACAAGTGATTAATATAATAAATAAATAATAATTAAATAAATAAACATTAATAATAATAGAAATATTTTGAAAAAAAAACGTGTAGTCTAATATTATAAAATCTAAAATATCGTCATCGCATATTTTGTGCATATTTCGCCCCTTTTCAACGTATATTGCGTATCTATAACGCTTGCATATCTTGGCATGTTGATAGTCTCAGATTTTGTCTAGTCATTAGATATTTATTTAAACTTCATTTTCAATAGTGGTACATAGGCGGACTTAAGAGGCCGGCGACAGATGAATTTTCATACAAACGTAATACCATGCTCATTTGCAGTTGGAGCATATTTCCAACATATTATGATGATATTTGGTTTTAGACAATATGGCATGTTTTGTTGTTGTTTGTATGTTTTCATGCCATTTGGCTTTTTCTGTATTAAAAATAACAATATTTCTAATATTCTCGACGTAGGAACCTAGATAAATATTGTCTATAACCGAATATCATCATAATATGCTGGAAATATGCTCCAACTGCAAATGAGCGTGGTATTACGTTTGTATGGAAATTCATTTGTCGCCGGCCCCTTAATGCCACAAGGCAGATATCAATAGCCAAATATTACTTCTGTGGAGTTTAACTACATAGCTAATTGATCGTTAGTTTACAAAGTCGTTACTAAAGTACATTTATCTACTTACAATATTATCATATCGTTGGTCCCGTGCGGCTGCTCCAGGGTCTTTATGCAGGGGACTGTGCTGTACAGCTCTAGAAGGTGCCTCATCACGTTGGGCGTGAGTCATGTCCCATGCTTGTAGTATTGTGTAGTCGGTAGCTCCACTCACCGCGCTTAGGTCGTAGCCATCTTCTATTTGATACCTGACGGTTTAATCATTTTTGGTTAAACATTTGTTTCTAATTTATCGAGCATTTTTATTTATTTAAACTTCATGTACAGTAGTGCTACATAGACGGACGTAATCCAACATGGCGTTCTTTGCCAGTCCCCCTTTGGATCGGATAAAAACAACACTGTGTGTGTGTTTTAAGATTTTTGTAGGTAACAATTTATTGTTGCTCTTCTAAGAGTTTTCTATTTAATTTAAAGATTTTCGTTACCTGAACGGAGGCAGCACAGTCGAAAGTAGGAATCCATAAGATGAAAATTTCTCTCGGAGCTCGTAAAGCAAGGCTGTCAGTAGCTCTTTCTCCTTTTCGTCTTCACCTGAAAATGTTTCACTACATTATTTCGTGTTTCTTTTTATAGGACACGCTCAAACTTAGATACTTGTGCATGGTCTAAGGACTTACCTGGGTATACCCAATGGAGATCTAATCCGTCGAAATCATGGTCTCTCATGAAGTTCACAGCACTTTCTATGAACATGCTTCGTCTGACTGGTTCTTGCACCATTTCGCTAAACAGGCGGTCTGTGCCTTCACCACCTACACTGATCATCACTTTCAAACCTTGAAGGCGGCGTTTCAGGCCGGTTGCGGTGCGATAACCACCTGCGGAAATAATGGAAATTTTTTGTACTGCTTTCTGAAGTCGTTTTGATTTAAAAGTTATGCAACCACTAAATAATAATACACTGAACAGAAGAATGTGGATGATTCCTGTGTTCTATTAATAATATAATTAATACGACATGTAACATAACAATCGCATATCCTGAAATTAGTCTTTTCAAGATCGGCTACTGTATGATTTCAGTTATTTTTAAAATAGGTATTTTTTACCCTAAATTCTTGAAAAATCTCAACTACGTATTTTATTAGCGTGTTTGTATGTATGTTTTTCAATACTAGTACAATACCGATGTATACTGTCAATGTAGTGCGTCAATTCCCATATTATTTGCCTACAATTAGCATAACTATTTTATTTTTTAAACACTACATAGATGCATTGAAGTAAAATTTTAGTGCTAATTGCGTGCATTATTCTAGTTACATGTTTTACATAAATTGGTATTGAACTTACCCTTGACGATGTCATAATCCTCGTTGTTAGGAATAACAGAGTACGTATGGGGGTGCATGGTGGCAAACGCGTAGTGTAGATGTGTGCAGGATTTGGGCACCAAGCCAGCTGTGAACGCTAACGGAGGGGCCCGGTATGCGGCCCAAGACTCCATGTAGCATACCACCACGCGACGCGACGTGGGACCTGCCACTGTCTGCTGCATCGCTGGACAAACATATGAATAATGTGAAGATAGAGAAATATACCTACAAGATTATTTTTTTAGTAAATACAAAACCAGAATATAGTTTATTCAGAATCAATAACAGAATCGATTCCAATAATTTTTACACCATGTTATATTTTTTCCCAAAAATCTTTAAAAGTCACAAGTTGGACACCACCGACACTAAGTAAAACACTGGTCACGGCAGGTCATAGCAGGCATCAAATTTCAGCGCACAGCTGGATGCGGGAGCAAAACAACCCTTCAGTAGCCTGGATGGCCCAGTGACTATGTATTTGTGTGGTCAACCAGGTAATATTACAAGCTTATAACTTTGTTTGTTTGATACAGTTACGAAATTTTGTACAAAGATACTTTGCATAGAAATACTAGTGACGTGTTTAGGTTTCGCATATAATATACCTAAAAATAATGTTGCATATGCAACAAATAATTGTTGCGTATACAACATTAGGTGGTTCCGGGTCTAGGTGTCTTGTGTATGTTCTTAATGAGGTTCATTATCATCATTTCAGTCAACTGCTGGACGTAGACTGCGCCCAAGTGCCGCCATAATAACTGGCCCTGTGCATTTTGTGTCCATCTGATTCTCGCGACCCATATTAGATCGTCGGTCTAACTTGTAGGATGCCGACGCTGCGTCTTCCGGTAAGTGGGTAGTGTGGATGCAATGATTAATATATTAAAGGCAAATATTAAAGAAATTACTCATGGAGTGTTACCTTGTAAGTTCTCATTGCCGTGTTGCAATCTCTCATCACTGCGCGTGCTGCTGCCAAGAAAAAAATATGAGGTTTAGTTATACTGCAGCACGTTTATTATTACTTAAGTTTTGCATATTGCGCATGTTCTTACTTGTTGAGATAACCAGCAGCACCGTAATATTTCCACGCACCTAAATCTTCATCCGAAAGGACTTCAGCGTCCTGGGGACATATCAATGCATTAGATAATTGATTAAAATAATTTCCATAACTTTGCGTTTGTTTGATATTACTTACATCTACTATTTTAAATGAATATTCTGGTTCAATAAGTGAGATCGGTCGTTTCTCCACAGCATCGCGCAGTGGAAGTCTCTCGTCTCCATCATCTCGAAGACTCCTACAATTCAAACAAACGGAATCAATTCAGGTACTTTGTATGTGCATAATAAGACACCGTTTGTAACGCATTTTTTATTTTATTTACCTTAACGGTATACTTTCGACGGAGGCACGTATCGGTGCAGCTATAGGATCATGCTGCGGGACGGTTTCTACGGCGCTTCGTGCGAACGTAACGCTCGCTCGAGGAGACGCTAGTGCGTACGCGCATAGAGCTAACGCTAAAGCGCCCTGCAAGTGAGAAACACACCATAATTAGTCCATAGTCATTACAAAAGAAGAAAACGACGAATAATGTCTCCTGATAGTGCAGCAAAGCAGCGAAAACGTTAATACTTTAGTATGAGTTTCGTGTTTCGTCTGCGTTTCCTTAATTTTTATTCTCGACAAGAGGCAGCTATCGTGTTTTGCATTAAATTCATGGAATAGATGGTTTGAAGGCTATCGACCTTTATCACACAAAAAGTTTTGTTGACATCCGTAACAATACAAATGGTATCAATTAAATGGTGACATTTAAATTTAAGCTTAGGTATAGGGAATACCGTTACGAGATTGTAAAAAAAGCCAACAAAAACTTTGCTCTGCTAACAATGTCTTTGTAGTTTGTGAATCAATTGACGGCTTGCAAAGGAACTATTAATAAAGATTGAATGGTTTTTCTATGTGCGGCGCCCGAACTGAAAATATTTGAAGTGTAGGTGGTAGCGGTCAGCGACCTTAGGCTCATGTCATGTATCGCACCGCGTCTTTGCGTAATTTACATAACTTGACAGACTCAAGAATTAAGATCAACACTTGAGACTGGTTCACCAAAGTTTGTGTTGATTCTCATTTTATTGTGGTGGCTATGTCAACGGCCGCAACTTGTTTAGATCACCATCGGATTATTTGTGGTGAAATATTTAGTTTGATATAAAAATAAAATAGCTGTAGTTGTTTAAATGTCAGCTAAACAAGATAAATTAAGTTTTATCTAAGACATAAAAATAAACGGGATAGCAAGTAAATAAAACCTTGCAGAAATATACCACCATACCTAAACTTAAAGTTGTTTATGATTTTTTTTTTAAGCTGAAGGAAAGCCGTAGGCATTCGCGAAAAACGTGCCGTTTAGAATTTATAATGTTTCGAGATCAGATGTTCATCTAATCTTGAAGCATTATAAATCGTAGCAGCAGTTATTCTCGAAATCCTGCTTAACTTGTATAATATTAAACAGGTAATTTTTTTGATTACCGGAATAGCTGATCATCTAACGCTTTTGTGATGTATTTTTTGGGTGTGGAGAATCGATCTAATAAATTACTAATAAACGATCTCTAGTACATTGACTCGGGTCGTTCGGAAAACAACACAATTTGCATACAGGCATCAGAGGCAGAGGCAGGTAGCGGCCGGCTGCCCGCGGGGTCATCGTCATCCTCCCAACCAGTCCAAGGTGTTTTCGCGTGACATTTCGCCGCCGATTAGGACACGAGCTTTTATTTTTAAACGTTTTTCAATTCGATATTTGTGATAACTTAAGCATGATTATAAATCCCACCAGTCATGTTATTGTCTCAATCCCCTGCTCATTAATTTTACGGTCAAGATATGTGCATTCAATTTGCATTAATAGTCCGACCACATGCAAATCGCCCTCAATAAATAATATTGATTAGCTTTTTGTAAAAATGGAACAAGAAATTATTTTTATGACTGGTTGTAGAGGTCTAATAGAGTTCAAATTAGTCATAAACACTGAGATTAGAAAAATCCTCCTAAATGATATAAAAATATAAATATATGTTCTAGGAAACTAGAGTGATACGACATGACATTGTGTTGATATGAAGGCCGAGGGAGCGACGCACGAGCATGCGTCCCCGTGCGTGCATCGCATACTACCCATATAAAATAGTAGGTACAACTATAATATGGTATATTTTACTTTAAAATGCCTGTAGAGCACGAGAAGACACGGTCATTATCTCCATTTTTGCTAGCTGCTTAATAAAATAGAGCTAATGGGCACCTTCGATAGCAATTTAATTTTAGCATGCACTTGGAGATAATGGCATACAATCTTGAGCTTTTATTTACAAAGGGTTTAAGGTATTTCAATAGGCATTGAGCTAACGTACATTTGAGAAAACTCACGATAGTAGATATCTACTATCGTGGCGATGTTATCGGTAAAGGTAACTAGACGGTTTTAAGGTGCTTGAACTTAACGATAATTTTGTAGAGTCCTTAAGAGGAACTCGCTAATTCATGTAAAAGAGGTATAACAGTCCTTATACAAACATTTGAAAATTAGCCTAAAGCTATGAGCTTTAGGCTATGAGGCTAATTTAAAATAATAACATAATATAATCAATAAAATTATAAATCAAGCTGTATATTATTATGAACATTTCACTTTTCTTATTTTGTCGATGCTTATTAACAAGTAGGTACCGTCCATAAAGACAATGGTCAATTAACGTTAATGAGTCACGATGAGGATATAAAGCCAGTACATGTACAACGATGTCACTTTTACAAACTTAACCTGAAATTAGTCATTGCTGTAGGATCGCTTTAAACCACAGTTAGCCGAGCTTTGTCAATAACATGCGACTTCTATTTGTTTTTGTTCTCGTGTTTTAGTGGTACCTGCTAACTAACCAATGTTTTTTTTTGGTGATATTTTAAAACACTTCAATAAGTAAATAGTAAAAGTAAATAGTACCGCTATCTCTTTTAAAAAGATTCTTCAAATAATTAGCACTTCACCGAATATCAATAGAGATTGTTACAGTATTGCTGGCCTGCTTATAACTTTTTTCTATACTTAACTTTTTTTCAATATTGATTTGAACATTACTGTACATGAACTTATTCTCGTTTTAGTTAACAGTTACTTTTAGAAAAAAAAGAACATTCACTCTCCTAATTAGAAAAAAAATTAAATTGCTGAGACGATTATCTATAAATAGAGGTAAATAAACAACATCAACAAAAATAAGTAGAGCATCTTTCGTGCAAAGATACAAGGATGAACCGGTTTGATACTAAGTACTGCCCTGGTTTACCCCGATCCCGACCTTGCTCCCGACCACGTGTGCCCCACTGCCTCATATCATGCAGGTGCTGCAGTTAACTTTCTCATATGACTTTATATATATGTGGGCATTCATGTCGTGCATATGGAATGAGCCAAAGAGATACTTATTTTGCCGAAGCAATTTTGGGACGGTATTCAAATAATGTGTTAACAGTTAAGTATTAGGTACAGTGTACACTTTAAGCATCCGTGTAGGAATTTGTTACGTATATCTGGCATATCAGGGGTTTGACAATTTTGAAATTCTCTCTTTTCTGTACTACAATGTGCATGCATTATCTAAACATTCCTAATGAATCACTATTGGAGAAAAACGCATGGAAATCCGTTTAGAACTTTTTGAGTTTCGCGAACAGACAAAAGATAGACGCGGTGGAGGACTTGGTTTTATAGTACGGATTAGAACTTTAGGAGTATTCTATTCGATATGTCTTCACGAATTTAATTGGTGTTAATATAAGTGTTAAGTTTGACCCATAAATATTAATCGCGGTTTCTATTAACTCATATTAATATCGTTTTAATCGATACCCACAAATTAGCCTAATTTTATAACATGCTGTAAACTCTCATTTATTTAGATGGAAATATCGATACGATGCGTATATGTTATTTATAATTTATGGTACAGGCTTGTAAGACACGTTATGTGCGAAATTAAATATCTATCCAAACAAGTAATACAAAATGAAACTTTTGAACTTTCAGGAAAATTTAAGCGAAATGCGATAAGAAAACACTTACCCATAATATGTAGTTATGCCCCATGACGGGGAGCTTTCAGCTATACTTCAAACTTATATCTGAAATAACAAAAAATAATCTTAATACAACTTTTGTTTCTTAAAATACCGGTCTTTTCCTGTATGCACTTTAAATGGCATAGTATTTATTTTTATTACTTTCCCGAAAATGGATGAAATCATACTGAAATAATATTTTATAAACGTACCTAATTAGTATTATCCTGTGTAACTACAATAGGGTATAACTAAAACACTACCCTTGTTGAGAAGCTGCGCGTGCGCGGGTCTGGTGCGACTGAGCGGGCGGCGCGCGCGTTACCTAGTGTTAAATACCCCGGTGTCATCGAGCCGAGCTTCGCGTCGCACCCACGTTTGTGCACAACCATCAGACATGTTTAGGGACATATTCCATTACTGCTAGATACGAAAGAAGAATCAACGGAAACAAAATCTCGGTATTTTATAGCTGTATCAGTGGCAGTACCTACCCTAAGCAAGATACCAGGTTATATCGAAGAAAAGAGGCTGTAATGGCTGGAGTACAATAGAATTCAACTGTCTTTAAAGTACTTACCTCATAAATTAATTTGAGTTTCTATTACAAATTACAATAAAGATTCGATCATTTTCAGCTCACCCAATCACCGAAAGCACGGTGCCATTGACATCAATGGCTTGGAAAACATTTTCCGCACAATTGTGTATCAATAGTCCTAAACTTGTGGTTACCCTAAGAAGAGACAAAGTGTTAAAAACTACTGGCTAATTTGTGAGCTTTTTATTTCAAAGCTATTTGAGAAGCTCTTAATTAATAGGACTACTACTTGACTGTCAAAATTGTTAGTCTTTATTATTCTTTCATCATCGCTATCGAGAGGTTTCCAGAGTTTTTGGAGTGTTTATATTCGTTAAGGCGTGTTTTATTTCGGAAGCTTCGAAATTCGCATGTCTAGTTATACTCTTAATAATCTCAACAAAGAAAAGTAATAAAAATTAACTTCAATTGCGATCCGATTATCTTTTACCGAAGGAAGTATCGGCCTCGACACTTTACGCTTATTTAAGAGTACATAATTGTTTGAGTAATTCTTTTGGATTTTTCTATAATTTTTTTTATAGTCTAGCGTCAAATTTAGTAAATCTCAATTAATTATATTTAGAAGAGATTGTGATCAGTACGCATTTCTAGATATTAATACTCATGGAAAAAAACAGTAGAAAATCAGAAATGTGAGTTCAAAGGAACTGCTTATTTCTATAGAAATATGATATATTATAGAAAGAAGATGCATGATAGATAGATTTTTGATAATTAATTCTCCCTTTAGATTATTTTGTCAAATAGAAAAATGTGGCAGATACTATATTTCACTTTAATAAAATATGTCATAAAAACGGATAATGAAACCGTTATTCGCGTCTAATAAAATTAATGAGCTACAAAATAAAAAAAAAGAATGAATGGATCAGGAAAAAAATACCAATAGGTAAAGATTTCCATAATGTTGGTTATTGACTTTTGGTGATAAATTATTTAGGTATAAATAAAGGTACTATTATTAAAAACAGGCAAGCAGCCAAGCACTCGCCTCAGGCTGCTTTCATTTGTTTTCATCAGAACATGTAAGTAACACGTTACTTTATGGGATTGATCATCTCAAAAACAACCATTGAACTTTTAACAACTTTTTTTTGTAAAATGAGAGGGTCAACTTCTTTTCAAAATTTCTTTCACCACACTTGGGAACTTCTTTTCCATGCAATTCTTTATTGGTGATCGATAATGCAAATAAATTAACATACGGAATGGCTTTTCTTCCTTTAATTCCACCATTTACTTTTTTGTTAGTAACAATCGATATAAAAAATTCACGTTGCCTAGAAGAATTATGGACTGGTTTATAATTTTCAATAATGTTATAAATCTTTAGTTATGGATTTATCGATATCAAATGATCAGAAAAGAAAATTATAATAATTTGCAATTTGCACTTGTCGATGGTTTGGGTTTATGAACTAAAAATTAATTTACTAACCTGTTTTACGATCTTGTTTTTCATGTTTAATCCCATCAAGTTTTGGCAAATGTATCTTATAGTCTACATTAAGGTTAGTACCTGATTGAAATATAATCTGTCTTACCCACTGATTTATGTATGCAGTATGATCCTAAAGTCAGGCGCAAAAAATTAATAAGAAAAACATTCAAACAAAGTGTTCGCTCTACTTTTTACTGAACATTGTGCTGAGGTAAAGGACAGAAAAGAGATGTTGGTGGGGTGGGTTGGGTGTTCATTTTTCAAAAATCATAATAAGTACCTTTTATTTCGTTACGTTGTAGGTGACAAGATGCATTAAAGTTTTTGGTCACATTCACAAACTTAAACACGAAATTCACGAGGTTTTCACATTTCACATAGCAAGAACCCACACTCCTTGATGTGTTAGTTTTTGTATCAGGCTTTATTAGACTTGGTAGGGGATAGTCAACTACTGGTTGAGTATGTCACGGAACTTTTATTTGGTTCACGACAGCGTGCATCCGCAAAAAACAGCCATGTTTTAGGCTGTCTGGTGATAGGACAAATTCTATTAGATTGCACTTTTCAATATTTTATGAGTTATATAATATAACAGTCGTGGGACGTCAGGTGCTGTGCCCGGACTCGTCCATTGCTAGTGTACGTGGTGTCGAGGTGCGATAGCGCACCGGGCTCATCCATCATTACTATGCACGGTGCGTTTCTTCCTTTCTTGCCGCCAATGTCACTCGCATTGTTTACCGGCACGACGCTGTCGCCATCGGAACACCACCTAACTGTACACACACGAACTAAGTGGACCCTGAAATTGGCAATGCCCTTGTTCTCAAATGTTAAAATTTGACCTGAACGAGTGACCTAGCTATTTAGGAAGTTAGGCTGGACAGATACCTACAGGTTGTTTTTATTCTCATTTACTTGGACTTGTGTGAGTGCGTAATAAGCTGATGCTAGAGCAAGACTTTTTTATTATTATGTTATTAATGGCTCATTCGGAATCTGGATCATCCTGCCCTTTGGAAGAAGGACAAACCGGAACCGGTATGTGTTTACAGTTTACTGAGTACTTGTGCACTAGCACCGGGGTGGTTGTGGCGGGCGATGGCCTGCAGCACCCCGCGTGCTGCCTGTTTCAAGGCGAAGTTCAAGGCGGGCCGTTGGCATTTATTGTATGATTCGTCAACATTTGGTGTCAGATGCTCCGCGCCCACGCTCAGTATGGGTTCACAGATTAAATGAAATTAAATCTAACATCAAATTATCTATTGTACTCGTAACCACACTTCATTGTGTATGACTATTATTGACTAAATACGGAACAATGGGGACAGAAATTAAGAACGTTTTTTACAGAGCCGATATTTTAATTGAATATATCAAACTAGCTTCTGCCAACGGCGTCGCCCGCATGGAAGTAGATAATAAATAGCTCATGTTACTCAGTGGAGATGTATCTTTGTAATGACGAAAGAATTTTTGAAATTGGTCTAGTAGTTTTTGAGTTAAATCGTAACATACAAATTTTTCTAAATATTAGTTTAGATAGATTTTCAAAAATTATTTAAGCAGCGTTGTCATTGACAGGACTAGGCTATCCCATGTCTTTATAATATTAGCTATATTCATAAATTATCCTAATAATACTTTAGTAATGATCATTCATCTAAATAAAATAAAACGTATGATGTAGTGAGATCTACAGTATACAAGTAACGATTTTTACAGCTATCGAACATCTTTCGTCATCTTTATCACTATCGTCCATTTGTTTGTTTACAATAGTCACAAAGTATTTGCGATAACAGAATCCGCTAATGGCGCGTGGTCATGAGATCAATACTTAGTTGTAAATTATACAGCGGTGGTGTTGGACGCTCGTGGTTCGCATAGCAACATAGCACACAGCCATAACTGTTGCCAGTCGGTGTTGAGATGGCGTTGCCTGAGCGTCACTTGTTTTTGAGTAAACGTCTTGTTAGTGATAGCGGTATCACAGATGGCGGTGTGCTGGTGGATGAAAGCGGTACGATCGAACAAATTGTCACCAGAGAAAAAGCAAATAAAATTATAGCTGACAACGATGGAAAAATCAAGGTAATACTAAGTTAATCACATAAAGTTTACACCTCGCTTTTAAGAGGCACATCGTTTTCCTCAAACCGGTCTTAAAATTAATTAGTAAGCAGGTAATTTGCTATAAGTGTATGCATGTGTAACAATGATAGTTGTATCATTGGTGTATTGTAGTGTATTTTTTACTTTAAAAGAGCCTTAAATATAACAGATTTATTCTTTATAAACATAATTTCGTTCTAGGTTAGGTCACGGTCTAATGGCCCGGCCTACAAATAGCATTAACCACAACCATGAACCTTCGCCCAAAAAATACTTAAATCCAGATGCCCATTTTTCAGGTGGTGGATGGCGGGAACTTGGCACTGCTGGCTGGTGTGGTAGACTCCCATGTCCATGTCAATGAGCCGGGTCGCACGGCATGGGAAGGGTTCCGTACAGCCACCAGCGCTGCAGCCGCTGGGGGTATTACCACCATCGTCGATATGCCCTTGTAAGTAAAATAAAAAACATACATTCAGCCGAACATAGAACCTCCTCCTTTTCGTAGTCGGTTAAAAAAAAGTTCAGTTGGAAGAATTAATAACGCAGTGAGCCTGATTGTTAAAATATCAACTCTATAGCAATTGCTGAAGAGCATATTATTATCTAATGTAGGTAGGTTTCTTTCAGTAATTGATTGATGTACTGTAGTCGTAACTTTTTGAAGTTGGAAGTAAAGTTTCAAGAGTTCAAGAGCCGAAGATTGTGTTACTTAGGTACTTACTATTTTATCTGCAGACAAGCGATGTGTAAGATACGAATTGATCTAGACACACGGTAGTGTTTCAGCCAAGTTTACGAAGCAAAAGAGTGCTGTGGGTCACATCATACTAATCATTTCGGACCACTTTTGAACTCCTCATGACTTAAAATCTGTTGGATCTACATACTTGTAATTTTGTATATCAAATATTTAATACCCGCTTTTAGTAACCAAATCCCGAAATCCATTAATAAAACTTCTTATCATTCACGAGATAATGACGTCCGAAAATCTACATGTTTAATACTGATTCAGACTTTGAGTGTGTTTCTAAATTTTGTATTTTCAAACCCCCATTATAATGACAAATTTTGACAGGCTTTCAGGCTAAAAAGGCTTCCAATTCTTAAATCAGAAATCGGGAATATGACTTAGGAAGCTTTTATTTCTTATTCCTCTTAGCGTCTAAAGCCATGGAGAAAGATTTTTGAATATAACTACTTGGTCAGTTGACATATACTTGACTAAATTGTTCTGAAACTCAAAGATTAAAATTAAACAACTTGGCAAATAGCATAATTGAGTAGCTAAGAAAATATCATGTTTTCTTGAATAAATGAAGAATGTTTTGAAACTATGAAATAAGGAACTGAGAGAACATATATGGTATACCTACAGGTAGATTTCACTTATTTTATGAACGGAGTCATTGTAAAGAACTTGACTTTCTTTCACATTTATATTTTTGGTGGGTTATCTATCACGAACAATAATATACTATCAACAATGAACAGTGCCAAGTATTGTTCTGATCACTAATTGGCGCTAATAATGACATCACATAAATGACTCATAATATGTGTGTACATATATATGTACCTAGGCAAGGATCTCAAAATTAAAATATTAGTAGTAGGTACCTGCTAATTGCCACTACAAAAAAAAAACTCAGAGGACTTACTCGACCAATACACAATAATTATGCTTACTGCTTAGTTACAATATTTGTACTGCTGACCTCATTATAAATAGTAGCGTATATAGTGGTTAATGTGCCTATTCATAAAACGATAAAACATTACCCTACTTTCAGTAGAGTTGTGGCACTATATCGCTCATTGATAAGTCGAACTAGGCACCAATCCACGATCGACTATCTAGTGAAATATTTTTAAGCAGTTTAGTTAGTAGTACTAACGTTGATGGTTTTGTATCGTAAATTAAACTTAGAATAAGTTCTAATGCGGCATTTATCTTGTTTTGCAATCAAAAGTAACAAAATGAAATGTGGTAGGTACATATATGGATTATCATACGCCAACATATCCTATTGATGTCCGACAAGATATATCAAAAAGATACTACTATCTGAGATCTATGAAATAGCACCGAGGTCAACGATCCTGCTTAACTTTTTAGAGAAACATTTAAACAATGGCAAACTTTTTTATTGTTTTAAACATTGCTTAACATCTTGTTCCAGGAATTCAATACCACCAACTACGAGTTTGGAAAATCTGAAAACTAAAGCATCTTCTGCCGAAGGAAACGTTTATGTGGATGTTGGATTCTGGGGTGGAGTTATAGTAGGAAACGATGTAAGTAATAATTCATATTATAATAAAATTAGAGATGACGATCAACCTTCTCCATCGCAGTCACGTTACCGCATCAAAATATAGGCACCTCCCTCCAAATACAACCATCGAAGCAGAGTACTTGTGTGTCGTGGGGGCGACTGAGTGCCGTCTACGGCGCTACTATTATATGCTTCTGCCCGTCTATGGCGCTACTATGCTTCTGCTACGCCACGACTGCTAGTATTTTGCTACGAGGTTTATACACTTTATACAACCTTACTACGAGGATACAATGCTGCTATCACTGCTACGCCATTGCTACTACGTCTATGCTGTTTATACGCGCCACTGACGCATGCGTGGACAAACGCACTGTGCGCTGTCCTTTAGGCAGTTATTTAAAATCTCCATAAAGTACATTAATTTTTTAAGTATCTAACACGAAAACGAAGGGTTTATGACGGTGATCGACACATTTGTCCCCATATTATTAGTTTCTTCATAAGACATATTTTAACCATAATTGAGAAAAAATAACAAGTTTTAAATGTTATGTGTTCTGTAACACTTAAGCTAAATAACAATAAACTTCCAAAAGGATAAACGGAATTTGTTAAATACAATAATATAATATCGTTAAGCAAAAAATAAAGCAAGATATTTATATTCAAAGCTATAATAGGTTATTCACTCTTGAAATTGGTAAAACAACAAGTCACTTCCCGTAGTTCATTTAATTTATTTGATGCGGAGGCACTTTATCATTTCTTTGACATCATGTAACGAAAATAAAGAAATGCCTTTATTTGGTTATCTGATCTACTATTTTACTAAGTAAATTATAAAAAGTTAAAGTTGATTGCTTATATTTTTTATCCTGATGATTACCATCATTAAATGACTCCTCGGAGGAGCGAGGGATCTAGAACTACACTGCTCACACGTGTGCTACACACGCCGATCTGGGCGCGTCGGTCTCTATATATTTTATGTAGAGCAACACTTGACTCACGCACGCGACGTCGTTCTACGTACAAATCTGCTTTTTAGCCAAGTTATGACTGTTTCGTTTCGATTCTCTAGCGTTGAACGCCTCGAGTTGGCCACGTCTCCAATTCCTATATTCTAACGTTATCTCACGTGGTCAGAACAAAGGAATCGAAGGCGTGGCCAACTCTAAGCGTTCGACGCAAGGAAATAATAATAATAATAATTTAGCACCATTTAACTATAACCATAACAAAGCCGTTAACAGTTGTCAAATCGTCGAATTGACCAATAGGCTGCCGTTTCACGGCTGGTTATGGTTTGGTTATCGTTATAGTTAAATGGTGCAACTCACCCTTAGTGACTAAAACCTACGTTTCTTTAGGTGCCCTGCAGCAATCAAGCAGGCCCTGACAGAAATCTCGGAAATGGAATTAGTGGACTTACAAACTATAGACTATATATAATATATATAGTCTATAGTTTGTAAGTCATATATAATTCTAAGATGTATATATATAATACTAAGATATTTTTATCCAGGAAACTCGAGCTAAAAATGCTGGTATATTATTAATATTCCTAACTTTATAGTATACTTACATTTTTCAGGATTCGCTGCGAGACCTCGTGAAGGCTGGCGTGGTGGGATTTAAATGCTTCCTGTGTCCGAGTGGTGTCGACGAATTTCCCAATGTTGGGCCTGAAGATTTGGAAAAGGCCTTTGCAGCTTTAGAAGGAACAGGATCAGTTTTAGCGGTAATAATTTAAAAAATATTTGATGTTTTTGTCTATTGGAAGAAATTATAAGTACTAATCATAATATTTATAAACTACTGCGGCCCCGTGGTTTCACCCGCGTCTTTGGTTCTCCCGTGGGTCGTAGCGTGATGTTCTATATCCTTCCTTAAAATTCAGCCATTTGAAACCAGTGCCTAAATCCTGAGATTAACGCGTTAAAACAAACTCTCCAACTTTATAACATTACTGCCAGTGGCTACATCCGCGTGATAGTAGAAAATTATTGCAAAAGAACACACTCCCGGGATAAAAAGTATCTATGGACATTTTCTATACGTCTATTAAGTTTCATCTAAATCAGTACAGCTGTTTTAGAGTGAAGATGTAACAAACGTACACACAAACTTGCGCCTTTATAATAATAGGGTCCTCGCCCACGGTGATTTTTTGTAGTGATGAAATCGCGAAGCTGTCGCGCGTTCGCATCGATACAGTGGCGATGCTGTAGCGCGTTGGTATCTTTCCTATAGCGCTTGCAAATGCTAATAAAGCGCGTAGTAGTGATGCTGTCGCGCGCTTACGAAACGCGCGATAGCGTCGCTACAAAAAGTCGCCGTGGGCGAGGGCCCTTAATATGAAGCAGAAGTTATAACTACGTTTAGATATTCGGATATTTCTTAAATAATAACTCAACGGCTGAGCAGATTTATCCCGGTAGTACGTTCCCGTGGCAGTTTTTCACCTTCGCAAGAGAATGCTGGCGTGTAAATATTTAACGTAAGATTTATATTTTTAGTTCCATGCTGAACTTGAAGATGACAGTCCACCCAGCACAAAGAAAATCAAGAAAAAAGGTAAGAAGAACACGATATTTATCGCTGAATCTGTGTTTTTATTCTAGTGGATTATTTGTCGATTAATGGCGAAAATGGATTAAATAATTTTTGAGTTCCGTACCCAAAAGGTAAAAACGGGACCCTATTACTAAGACTCCACTGTCCGTCTGTCTGTCACCAGACTGTATCTCATGAACCGTGATAGACTGATGAAAATTTCACAGATGATGTATTTTATTTGCTGCTATAACGACAAATACTAAAACCAGACTAAAATATTTAAGTGGATCTCCCAGCTCCCATAGAATAAACGTGATCTTTGCCGTTTTTTGCGCGATATCAATAGTTATAGTGGGTTGTATATATAATGGTACGGAACCCATAGCCGGTTTATTTTTATTAGATTAGAGAGTTACTTTGATGAGTGGCCCAATCTGAATTAATACCACCATTTTATTGGCTCCAATTCACGGTTTGTTGAGCGTAGTAGTTGAGCGATTTTCTGCGATGCTGCGTGTTTTGGGTTTGATTCTCGCACGGAACATATTATATTTGTAGGCCACTACACACAGTTGTTTCAGTTCTGGGTATCTTGCGCACGATACAGGAAGAAGTTCCTAGTGTGGAGCAATTTAAAAAAAGAAAATGTCATTCAACCTTCAAAAAGAACGTTTTAGAACTGTCAATAAAAATGTCCTTGTACCTAAGGACAAGGCCGTTATATGAAGAGGGTTTGTGGAAGTTAAATAACCTACCTGCAAACGTATCAACCGAAACAAGCGAATACCTGCTTTTTAGGGTTCCATACCTCGAAAGGAAAAAACGGAATACTTATAGGATCACTTTGCTGTCCATCCGTCCGTCTGTGTGTCTATCTGTCTATCACGCCTTATCTCGGAAACGTGTGAGGTATCGAGTTGAATTTAAAACCATATACACAAATCCGGCCTCTTGAAGCTGTGGTAAAAATCAGACCTCTAATTTTACGACTGAAAAAGATACGGCCGTTTATGTCGCAAAAAACGTATATTTCTATACTCTCAAAAGAGTCAAAATTCATAAGATACTTCCTGTTGACTCAGAATCCTGAAATTTGGCATAAAGCAAGGTCTTATAGAACAGACATGTATAGAAATAAATATGAAAACAGTAAATAAGAAGTAAAAAAAAAATACATTTTAGCAATTCAGAAAAATCTTCGAGATTCGGGAATTGTAGTTTGTACGGAACCCTCAGCGCGCGAGTCTGACTGGCAATAGCCCAGTTTTTTAAATATAACAAAGGTTGTTTTTCAATAGGTACACGTACTTATTTTGTTTGTTTCAGATCCCGAAGAATACCAAACATATCTTGAGTCAAGGCCGCCCAATATGGAACTAAATGCGGTCTCGCTCATTAAAGATTTTGTTGACAAAACTGAGTAAGTCATTTTGTTTGTGTATTCCAAATTAAATACACAGAACTTTTTGATAAACTTTTTTTTTTCAAAGCATATCCACGTTTTCGCCATATCTACTGTTATAATTAACAAAACAAATCAGTAAAAATAATCCTAGATACTTTTATGTAACACTTAGTATTGGTAAAAATCCTGTCCAAATCGTCCTGTCTTCCGGTAACCGTCCGGACCGAGCCCAAGTTGAAAACGGCGTGTGGGGTTCCACGCGCGGCTCAAGGAGATGTCAGGAAATTGAAGCGGCCCAGCAGGGTCAGCAAGGTGACATCTCTTTGACGCTGGACGGTGACCTACCCATTGCTCGTCATCCGCAAGCCTGCGCCTATGGTAGACGGGAATGGCCCTAGGACTCCCAAGTATATGGATATTCCCGGTGGAATCCTATGCCAACCTTAAAAGCATATACGTAGTTTCGAAATTAGGTATTTTTTGTTCGTTTGTGGTAAAACTTGAGTTGAGAAATAGGCAAGCGCTTTCGACAACTATTCACAATACTTACTTTATTTTATTTCCCACCAGTGTCCGAGTCCACATCGTCCACGTATCATCTTCAGAGGTAGTTCCTCTGCTCGTAGAGGCTCGAAAGGCCCGGCTGGCGAAGGGCCACGAGGCCTGGCGCGGCGGAGTCACCGCGGAGACCTGCCACCATTACCTCACTTTCAGTGCTGACCAGATTCCTAAAGGACGGAGCGAGTACAAGTGCGCTCCACCTATTCGGGATAAGGATAATAAGGTAATTATAAGATGTTGACTCCGTGTGGTCAACTGGTGAATTGTGTATTACACCTTGTGGCTAACATAAGGACTACGGAAGAAGCAAAAGAAAACTATTTATTTAAAGTGGAACCTATATTGTACAAAATATACAAGCGTGATAAGTGTCAATCAACAAATTTACATTGTTAATCGAAGGTGGCCGGGCCCATACAATCGAACTTGGTTGGTTCTCTGTCTAACTGTGCGGTACAAAAGTAACTAGATCACATAACGCTTTGCAAATTAGTCAATGTAGGTAGCCAAAGCTTTGTCAAAATATGTACCTACGTACCTATACAATATTTACTTACATAGCATAAATGCGAAATAACTGAAATACAGAACTTTTTGTATATAATAGCTCATTTAAAACAGACTACCTAATATATTAGGCAAATGTATCGAATCCTAAATGTCATTGATCGAATCAGTCTTCTTGGCAAACTTCGCTGTATTATCAATAATACATTAAAATTCTTGCTCCATTTTACCGAGATCGCACCTCCAATGATTCCACATATTTTCCAATTGCACAGACACTTTGAGATACAAAACTACACCAATTTTACATCATAATCATAATATGGATGCACAAGGAATCAATTAATTTGAGAATATTAAATACAGTCACTGAACTTTACTCGAAATAAATCCCGCCAAAAATCCTAAATTATTTTATTGTACTGCGCTTTTCACATTTGAAATCGGAAAACATTTTCTGTTTTTTTTTTTTTTTTTTTATACTTATTATATTTTTTCGACTGCCAGTCTTACTGGATAGCGCAGCCAAGCGCCTTAGTGAACCATACGAACTTTTTAAGAATTGTGTTTATCGCTCAAGCTTCACATGAAACTTAGCAATTACATAAAGAAACCTTTTGAATACTGAAACATTATCCGTTGCGTGGTTTAGAAAAGTGGATAAATAGAAAGATAGATAAGGAAACTTTGTAGTAGAGAAATGCGATATAAAATCGAGTTTTACATTATTTAAGTGCACTTATCAATTTCGGATTTTAATTTAATTTATTATTTGTATATTTGCAGGAAAAGCTATGGGACTACTTATTAGAAGATAAACTGGATCTGGTAGTGTCCGATCATTCTCCTTGCACTCCGGATCTCAAATGCTCAAATAACTTGGAGGCTTGGGGCGGGATTTCTTCTGTACAATTTGGTATGCTAAAAACATTAACCGATATAATTATGTGTGTACCTATTTACGATTTTTGAACCACATTTTCCGGTTTAGTGTAGTAGTTAATATCTTAAATTCTATAATAAATCCTTAAAAAATTAAGACTAAAACACGCAATTCTAATTAAGTAAATGAGAAGCAATTAATTAAATTTTTATTTTTGAGTGTTGGAAATAATTTCTCAAGCTCTAAGTGGCGCGAGAGGGAGTTTCAGACTTTTACTGGCTAAAACTCACACTGTTCCATCAGTTGCCTTTTGCAACGTGCCATTTCTTAATTTATACAATTGGAGTTGTAGTTTTAAGTGTAGTATATTCGTTAAGATTTTTCATAACGCGCATAGGTAGGTATTTCTCTTTAGAATAATAATAATATGTAAATTAAATATATACAACAGTTTATGAAACGTTTACTTCCTTTCTAGGTTTATCCCTATTTTGGAGCGCGGCAAGTACGCGCGGCCTCGACTTGACCTCGATCAGTAAATACATGAGTTCAGGGCCGGCCCAGCTATGCGGCCTCCAGGACCGCAAAGGAGCCCTGAGACCCGGCCTTGATGCTGACCTCATATTCTTCGACCCTGAAGCCTCCTTTACAGTCACAACTGAAATTATTCGACACAAGAATAAGGTAACCGATAAATTTTAAATATCGTAAATAAATAGTAAATACGGACATTGGTTCGTACAATAAATATGGTTTATTGTTATAATCGTTAACTTTTATGGGTGAAGTAGGTAGGATATTGTATCTTTGTAATGGCCTTTCTTTAAAAACCCATAACTCTTTTTTGTAGGTAGTCATTTTGCAGTTCCACGATGCTACTGGATGCAGTTAATATTTTACTTGTAAATCTTTATCTATTAAATATGTTTCCTAAAAGGTGTTTATGTTGCATATCGAGAGCTGAGCTAGTATGTATTTTAGGATATCTTGCATAGCTGTGGTAATGTGTCACACTTAGCTTAGCTTATGTGAGCCAAGCCGAAACTAAGGCCAAGCAAGTCCAAGCATTACTTAAAACTAGATTCAAGGTAACGCTTGAGTTTTGAGTGACATTTATTAAATACGGGCCTGACTTTCTCATCGACCTAGCTTAGCTCTGATCTACAGCCGACTTTTGTAGAATATTGGCTCATAGATTCTTATTAAGTACATAGGTATTCAAAGAAAGAAACATTTATTCGTACCTCACACATTCAGTACAATTTAAATACAGTAGAATTCCTACCTAACTCACAAGTCTGGGCCTCACTTTGCCTCTACACATTTTTTTTATGTTCATAAATTATCTTATCATATTTTATTGGCCTTGAATAAATAAACAATTAGGCTTTTTCAATTAAGGAAAAAGATTGATTTAAAACATATACGGGTAATTTATTCTCAAAAACGAAATTTAAGTACTAATAGGTATATTTTGATTCCCTTGAAAGTGTCGAAATATAGGTACGTTTTTTTGCGACATAAACGGCCGTATCTTTTTTTTAGTTAATATAGAAGTTTGACTTTTTATCACAGTTTCAAAGGAACGCTGACTTGAGTACTTATACGGTGCTAATTTCAACTCAATATCACGTTCCCGAGAAGGGTCTTGACAGACAGACGGACAACAAAGTGATCCTATAATGGTTAGGTTTTTTCCTTTTGAGGTACAGAACCCTAAAAATCGCCTCTCCTCCTGTTTTTGACATTTCAAAAGTGCATGTAAATGGTTTATTTGAAACTAGCGACCCGCCCCGGCTTCGCACGGGTGCAATGCTGATACTAAATACACTACAGAAAAACTGTGAACGTTGTATATAAAAACATAGCGGCCCGCTTCGGCTTCGCAGGCACGCTCTTGCCGCACCGGTACCGCCGCAAACGCTACGTCTCGCAATTTTTAAATCTGTAATATCTTCGAAAATATCCACTTAAATCATACGGTGTAAAGGGCCATATAGATCTATATTAAATGAACAATGTATTCAAGGTATTTAATTGGTTACGGATTAATGCTGTATTGGTTAAAATCGCTTCGAAAATTACCCATTATTTGTCGTAAAAAAGTAAATGACAAAAAAAAGTTATTGTGGGTTATCCATAAGAGATAGACATATACCATCACGGACTTTTCTGTAGACCTTTTCAATGTGTACAATACTTAGTACATTATTTTGATAAAACTCGTAGGGTTCAGCCTGCGTTTGCAATGTAAGCGGAAAAAATGTAATTATTTACGACATCACATTAGAAACCTCAAAAATAACAGTACTTCTCCACTATTTAATGGATGTTATTATACATATAAACCTTCCTCTTGAATCACTCTATCTATTAAAAAAAACCGCATCAAAATCCGTTGCGTAGTTTCAAAGATTTAAGCATACAAAGGGACATAGGGACAGAGAAAGCGACTGTAGTGATAAAATACTTTGAATCTTTTGAATTACCGGTACAAATGAGTACCTATGATATATTTGTATAAAATATAATTACAGGAAATATGCATGTAAAAAATATTTGTTATCTAACTAGTTTATCTATGAATATACATTACAAACATAGAATATTATTGTAAATTGTTTTCAACAATGTCAAAAGCAAACGAGATAAAACATTTTTAAACAAATGGTAATACAGTCTCTCTTTCCAAGACGCCGTTTTCTATGGCGGCCGTATGGGTGTCGTTGCGTTAAAAACCATGTCCAACTCTCTTTCTTATCAGCAACTTTGAAGCTTTTTCTTCTTCAAAATTTTGGTACTTGAATGAAATACACGTGGAGATAATATTTAAAAAAAATTCATAGGTATCGTTTTTTACAGTTTTTAAAGTTTTAATCCCAAAAGGAACTCGCACCCTAACGGTTCCGTACAATTCCGGAATGGAGTCTCGATATTTTCATCAAAGACTTAAGCATTTATAGTCAAAACATGACATTTGATGAAGTGGAACTGGTGAAGAAGACCAGAAATGGCCAACGGAAGTTCATACTCACACAGATCTCTCAATGAACATAGTTACAAATAAATGAATAGTTCTGAATAGATACGTTGAAAATGGTATCATCGATGTGACCTGATGATGATGATGGAGCCGGAAGATAAGCACCGGAACTCCGTAATTAATCAATGTATCCTAGCCATGTTTGGGCTTATTAGAATTGTCATGAGATGCACTTTGGCTATAAGGTACTATCGAACTGATTTGATGATGATGATGGAGCCGGAAGATAGGCACCGGAACTTCGTAATTAATCAATGTATCCTAGCAGGGTTTGAGTTAATTGGAATTGTCATGAAAAAAAGGTACTCTGGCCGAAGTGATCATTCTTCTATCCACAAAACTTATATAATATTTAGAAGCTATTAGTATGTAATTTGTGTTTTTTAGAAAGTTTGTGTTTTCTCCGCTTTAAAATTTTGCAATATAATATGAATTCATTATTTTTTATAGATATACTTATTTATTTTATTTTAGTCTGTAGTGTAATAGATTTATATTGCACATACTTACTTATCATGAAGGTGACCTTTTCGTCATTTCCTTATCGACGATTAAAAATAATAAACTCTTTAAATTTTAATTAAAAAAATATATTAATCAACGAGTAGGTAATCTATTTCGAGCGAAGAGGACTGGCAGGCGGTCGCCTCCTTCTGCGAAGCAGTAATGTTAGCAAAGGAGGAAACCGATCGCATCAGACAACGGCGCTCTCGCTGCCGCCGGGATTCCGATCCCGATTTCCGGCTACCGTAGGCGTGGGCTTGACGGACGGCGAGCAATGGGTAGTTCGCTGTCCAACCGTCTGGTAACTATCCGGACCGAGCCCAAATCATCGGCGGCGCGCACTGTTCCCGCGCGCCTCAAGGAGTTATCAGCAACAGCAGGGGCCTAGCTGGATCGAAGCCTACTGGGGCCAGGGTTAGTTTCGAAAGGTAGCTTAGCCCTGGTATGAAGGCACGAAGGAACGGGGTGGGTTTTTAGTCAGTAAGAGTCTGACACTATTTCGCGCTGCGCCCAGAACGGGGGATGTAAAGAAAACAAAGAAAGAAAGAAAAATAATTTATTTGGTACAGCACAAGGCCCAAACACAATAATAAACAAAAAAACACGTTTCAAAAGTAAAAGAATCAAAAATAGCAATAAAAAAATAAAAATACAGTTGTTGTGTGCCTCATGGCTGCACCAAAATAGGTCCAGTTCAGCATGAATGCCAGACAACTAGTGCCTGACGCTGGTTTTCAACTGAACCTTGTGACGCAACGGACGCAAAACTGGTGTGGATGTCATCAGATGATTTTCCCGCCGAAAATAAAAAAAATAAAAATATAATAGTAATGTAACGCTACTTTATCTTTTATATAAATCCCAAGTTATAAGAAGATTTATCATTAACATGCACACACAACGATATACATGGTCGCCGTCGTTAATATAATCGGCAACTATATCTTTCACAGCTTAGTTACCGAATCTTTTCAACCAATACTGCAGTGGTCACATTATCTGATTCATTATCACTAACAACAGAAATATATTTCGTAAAATTTTTCGTTCATTCAATAAGCGGTTTGGGTTTGTTAATCAGGTTTTGCCCCCCAAGAGCTAGAGTGCCCCGGGGCACTGCCCCGTCTAGCCCTTTAGTAGCTACGCCACTGCCTATAACATTGTTCATAATATTTATTCTTTGTTTCAGTTGACGCCGTACATTGGTAAGGAGCTGAAAGGTGTCGTAAAAAAAACTTATCTTCGGGGACGCCTCATTTTCGAAGACGGAGAAATTGTAGAAAATCCTCAAGGAAAACTGTTGTTGAATGATATTTAAAGCTTTAGTACAATGTTTATATTGGAGTGTGTACCTTACATTACTTGTACATTATTTACATCTTGAAAAATATATGAACGTTGAAACATGATGTATTTTCATTGTGTCATTGATTCATTCATTATCTTTTTATGGTCTTTATTTTATTTTATGACCTAAGTAAGTGCTTGTAGAAGGTAGTCTACAGAAACTTTAGTTACAAAGATAATGGTCATGTATAGTTTACATTGTCGCAGTTGAAGAACAATACAATTGAAGACCTACCTTTTGTCTTTAAATCTTGGAAATTTAAAAACTTCAGTTGGTATCTGTGGCTATTTCATACATATAAGAATTTATATTTCTATGGGCTATATCTATGATCTAAATCCTTATCTTGGTTTACAACAGTGTAGATATTGATAAAACATGAAAAAAAAATCAGGAAAGTTTATTTCAAATTGACCATTTACAGGCACTTTTGAATATTTAATGGTAGGTCTTTCAATGTCAGACTTTCTTCTGACTATACCTTTTTTTAGGTGGGAAAATCTTTCAGTGACATCCCCCGATCTTGGGCGGAACGGCAGGGCGTGTCAGACTTTTACTGATTAAAAACCCAGTGTTCCTTCTCTGCCTTCGTCCCAGGGTGTCGCGTCTCACTTTCACTCTGTCCATTGCTCCTGTAGGCTGTCGAAGCTGGTTAGCAAACCGTAGGGGCCCAGCAGGGTCGACCTGCTGATGGGTCCCGACGGTTTGCTAACATCTCCTTGATGCGCGCGTGATCGGATGGCGAGCTCGCGCCTTCGGTGGCTGGAAATCGGGATCGGAATCCTGATTTCCGGCCACCAGCGTTGGCTGGGTCGTGAGGGCTGCGTCCTCGAGCGTGCACGTGCGGCCTCCTCCTTTGGTAGCATTACTGCTTCGCAGAGAAAGGCGAACGCCTGCCAATCCTCCTCGCTTCGAACCATGGCCTGTACCAAGGACCGGCGCAAGAGACCGTTGCCGCCGATCTCCGATTCTGGTGCAGGAACTTCCCGAACTGACCCTGTTCGGTGAGAACCTGCGTCATGCGGAAGGTGAAGACGCCGTGAGGTCTTTCCAGCTACTCCTCAAACTTAAGAATATACCTACAATTGGGTAGGTATTTGACTAATATTTTATTAATATTATAAATCTGTTTATAATTAAAGTTAGTTAGAAACCTTTGTTTGGTGGAAGTGTGACGACAGGTTTCTCTACCTATACTTGCAAAAGATATAACGCGAGATTTACCTACTCTCCACGCATCCAGGAATAGTAGATTATGTGACTAGGGGATAAAGTCTTTAAGTCGTGGGCGGCATGTTGAGTTCCGAACGAAACGATGGTTGCTGATTTTACTCACTATACGACTCATATAATTAACTCCCGAGCATTGCGAGGGAGTTAATAAAGAAACCTGAGTGAAGTGAGGAATTCAAGCCGCCCAAGACAAAAACAGCTTTATCCCCGTGTACTCTACTTTTTCTCTCTACTTTCTCAGTTAATTACATATATCCCTCACTTTCGTTCGGGATTAAACTAAGCAATGTTCGTTTCGTTCGGAATTCAACATGCCGCCCGCTACTTAAAGACACTGCTTTATCCCCTAGTCACATAATCTACTATAATAATATAGCCCAAAAAAATAACTTGAAGCCTATCCTACAATAGAATAAATTAGCTGATGCGAGACACACGGAAACTGAACATGAATTAATTACAATAGCCTCCAAAATAGAACGCATTTTTCCTTTAGAATAGATATCCTAATGAACTGTGAAAACTAATTTTATTTGAAAATTACTTTAATGCCTTGTAGAACACTTGCGTACTTAATGCTTTTCATTTTTAAATTAATTTTTTTCACCAAAACTAAGTCACACTTAAATGTACTACCATAATTATTATCTTAGTCGAAAGATGTTCCAGCCCAGGATATAGGTCTCCCCCATGTGACGCCACAATGACTGGTTCTGCACATCTTGTTTATATCCAGAGTTGCCTCGGAATTACCAATGCTTAAAAACTGTCATACAGTAAGTACTGAAGTTTCAACTGTCGATGGTGAAAACCTGATTGGGCTTGGTATCGCCTTGTGTGAATAAATAAAGGGCCTATAGAATATAATTATGGCTTTATAAAATAAGGTGGGTGATAGGTAACTTCCTACAGTTCTTACATAGAGTCGTAGTTAGGTATGGTGCTTGCATAAGGAATTCGGAAAAATCTTAGAAAGGAATTTCGATGTTCGACAGCTAGTTCGAAAAAATCTTGTTACCTCATACACCTAGGTATACCTGCATCATAGATATACCTAACCTAAATGTGTGAATTCACTTATTTGGTTACAAATTCGGAACGTGCATACAGAAACCTATTATGAAAAAAATATGGTCTAACAAGGAACCGGTCTGAAAATGGCAAAGCAAAAACGACAAACACGCAGTTTTTAGATGCTAAATATTTAAATAAGTTTATTATGTCTGAGTGAGTTTTAAGCCTGATGTAGGTTAAGGATGTCCATCCAATTTAACAAACCGAAATTATATAAATGCAAATCGCTTTTATGTATTCATCCGGTTGAGATTTCTATTTTATTTTCGAAAATGGTCGGCATTTAGCCTAGGACTGCAAACATTTTGATAGACATCTGACGTAGAGATAATAATCCCATAGATAAAGAGTAGAGACCAAATCTGTTATTGGAACTGGGTTGTTATTTTCATGTTTCCAAAGATACGCTAGCATCTAACATCTCAAACAATAGGATCTGGCGATAAGTTATCTTATTATAGAATTAAGCAATAGTACCTATGATCCATATTCACAGAAAGTATTCAGCGCTGTTTCGGCAACATTAGTTCTTTCTCTGTTGAATAACGTGTTTCATTACCAACAAATTAGGTTTTACACGCTCGCGATATTACCTACTCGTAAAGATAATTGCCTTTGTCATTGATGTAAAGAACAGCAATAAGTAAAGCTGCTCTTGTCTTGATTGCTATTCAGTTTTTAGTAAGCAGCTACACAGCATTGACCGCTATGTTGCTGCCTCGCATTTTTTTATTATCGACGATATTATTGTGTAAGTGTTCAATCATAAAGCGCATGGTTTTTGTACTATGTCGACGTTGATAATCTAATCGATTGTATTAATTTTGTAGCGGGAGTTACATGTCGTATAATCGGGCTGTCACCAAAACCTGCTGAAAAACAATTGTTTTTAAGTCGTCATGTGGTTACCGAAACTGAAGAGTTTGAAGGTGGGGTCCTGGTTGACGAGAGTGGAACCATTGAAGCTGTCCTGAAGAAAGATTCTGTTGATTTATTACTTGGCTCTGAAAGAAGCAAGGACTGGCAAGTAAGTGCAAATTCAATAGTATTTCGAATAGTATCACGAACATGATTGATCATTGGAATGAATAAGGATAAGAAGAACTAATGCGTATACCTACGGTTTTTAATGGCTTTATAATTTACGTAGGTATGTTAGTAATGTTTACCACACACATTTAAATTTGTTTTACCGAGTGTTAGTAAACTGTTTATTTATCATTGTTGCGGTATGATTAAAACAAAACCAACTTTTTACTTTCATTGCGATTAGCTACCAGTTATTTTTAACTAGCTTACCGATTGGAAGCCCTAATTAATGGTTTGATCAAGGCTTACGTTTGTAAAAAAAATTATTCTCTATGTCGGGAAATTGGAAGTAGATCCCTATGTATCCTCATGGATCATTTACACTTATATGACGGTGACACAGTGTTGCTGCTTAGCCGTCCAGTCTGGCAATTCAATACGATGCCAAAGTTAACAATGTACGGAATCAATGGTGGCAGTACTCGCTCCAGTGTAAATGAGCTATAACGACTTACGAGTACCACCATTATTGTAATGGTCTACAGAGCTTATGGGCGTGACGGACACGCTACATTTGTGTTAATTCTATTGTAATATTACCTGAATTCTATAAAACATTGTTTTGTTCAAGTACTTTATTATGAAGTAAGACGAATTGAAGATTCTCCAAACAATACTCAGTTCAGAGGAAAAAAGATCCATAGATTTTCCAAGTCAATATTAAGAATTTCGGCGCCATGGCAACGGAAAAATAATTTCCATTAATGTTAATATTAATAACAAGCTATAACTGTTAGAACTTTCGGATTCGAGCTGGACTCGAATTGGAGGACATGACTTGGGATTAATCGTACAATAACTCTTTCATTTCCTAGTTAATAGATGGCGGATCATGGGCCTTAATGGCAGGAGGTGTGGATTCTCACGTACATGTGAACGAGCCGGGCAGGACCTCTTGGGAGGGATATGTCACGGCCACCGAGGCAGCTGCAGCTGGAGGGATGACTACCATCATCGATATGCCTTTGTATGTCACTCTGTTTTTTTTTCTTTTATACAAGTACTGGTAAATAAAATACCTAGGTATAATAAAACAGTTTATATCTTCATCAAAACACGTTCGGGTTTTGAAAATTTTCCGGCTGCGCTGATCGTACCTACGTCCGCGTCGTGTAGGCTATCTTTGTTATCAGTGAATCAGATTATCATAAATCAATACCGATTTAGTTTATCGAATAGGTTCCTTATCCTGGTGTTGTTGCGTGGTTTATGATCTACCTTCCGGAAAAATACTTGATGATCTTAATTGTCATCACGCACTTTCATTAACTTATTCGTTAGTAGTAGTATCTGTTTTATGGTGTGTACACACCATAAGACAGGTCATCGAAAAAAGTAAAAAAGTACGAACAGAAAGAGTGGGTGAAGCCTTCCCTATAAAGAGAGGAGTTCGACAAGGAGACCCCCTGTCACTAAAATTTTTCTCAGCAGTCCTCGAATACGTATTTAGACGCCTCAAATGGGACAACTATGGATTAAATATTAACGGAACAAACCTGAACCACCTCTGATTTGCAGACGATCTGATACTTATTACAGACAATGCGAGAAGCCTACAGAAAATGCTCGAACAACTTACGTTAGATAGTAGACATTGTGGACTGTCAATGAACACCTCAAAAACGAAACTAATGACAAATACAGAAAAGATCCCAATTAAAGTCGTAAATAGAATAGAGTCTGTCTAATAAGTTAAACGACTTGGGTAATTATTAGAATTTAATGGAAAATGATGTAGTCAACACGGGTTCAATTATCAAGGTTGATTAAGAGATAGAGATCATTGTTAACTAACTGAAGAACCTTATTAAAAGAATCGAATATAAGTACTTTTTCCATGATTAAATATTATACAATATTCCTAAGTCGGTTGACTTATTAGACAGACTATACGTGAATGAATACACATACCTTGGACAAATTATCTCTCCAAAAGACCTAACAAAGAAAGAAATAAATAACAGAATTAATCTATTCTGGAATAGATACCGGTCTTTAAAAGAAATCGTAAAAAACCCAAAGATATCACTTAAATACAAACAAAAAGTATTCAATTCATGTATTCTACCTGTTATGACGTACGGATGTCAAACATGGAGTTTAACGCAACAAAACATACGCACATTAGAGACCTGCCAACATGGAATGGAAAGAAGTATGCTCAATGTTAAACTAAGAGACCGACTAAAACTTGAAACAATCCGGAAGGAAACCAGAGGCAGATGTGACATATTGTATCAAAAACAAAGTAAAAACTAAAGTGGAGGTGGACAGGCCACATGATGAGGAACAAAAAGAACAAATGGACAAAAGATGTAACCGAGTGGTGTCCAAGACAACACAAAAGAAAAAGAGGCAGACAGCGTCGGAGATGGGAAGATGACATAAAAAGAATAGCAGGCACGAAATGGAGAAGAAAAACACAAGAACGTACTCTATGGCAAGCTTTAGGGGAGGCCTATGCTGAGTAGCAAGACAATCTTCGCAAAACTGGTGTCAATATTAGAAATTTTGTTTAGTAGATAAGAAATATGTTTTGTAAGATGATTTGTTTGTGTTTTGTATAATGTTAAATAAAGGCTTTATTTTTATTATTATTAGATATTATTAAGTTATAATCGGCAGAGAAAAGTGGGTAGATTGGCCGGCTACAATTTTATTTTCATTTTTTTTATTACAGGAATTCCGTTCCGCCTACGACTACTCTCGAAAACTTAAAAATTAAAGCCAACATTGCAAAAGAAGAAATATTTGTCGATGTTGGGTTTTGGGGAGGTGTTGTCCCTGGAAATGAGGTAAAACTATAAACAGACAGTAATATTATGAATGCAGTTAGTGTATATGAGTGAGTGTATGTTTGTTACCCCTTCACGGTCAAACAGCTGAACTTTACTTGAATTAAATTTGGCATACCATAAACCAGAGTACTTACCACCGACCTAAACTGAACTGATAAAGGGATGGTGATACAGGGTGTACAGTTCCGTCCCTGTCGATATGAAGGCTTGAAGGAACGGTGTGGGTTTTTTAGTCAGTAAGAGTCTGACACTATCTCCCGCTCCGCCCAAGAGCGGGCGTCATTGAATGATTTTCCTCACAAAAAAAGGTCCATCCCTCTTTCTCGCTCGCTCGCTTGACATTTTTACACGTCATGGTTTTCCAGGTCCTAAAATAGGACACAGAATACTTTTTATGGCGAGATATACGAGTATAAGAATACGATCTAAATTAGCAAGAATTGCGAAGTGCTTGTGTTATTTTTTGCCTTCAAAAACCTATGAGGCCATATGAATACTATTTAAATATTTTATTCTGGGGTCCAAACTTAGACATAGGGATGATGAAGGTTGTGAGAAGATCGTCAGTAGCAATTAAAATGAGTAGAGAGCTGAAGCGGTAACCGGTAGTTGCAATGAAACCTACATTTTCCTTGATAAATCTCGTCCTGGTGCGAGGTCGATTCGTGTTTATAGAAAAAACTGAGATAACGCAATTTGGTACATAATTAATTATAATTAATTCAATTATTTCCTCGTCTGTATTTTTTTCCTCATTTTTTTCAGGCAGAGTTACAAGAAATGGTAAAAGCGGGAGTGGTTGGTTTCAAATGCTTCTTGATCAACAGCGGCGTGTCTGAGTTCCCCTACGTCACGCCTGAAGATTTGGAAAAAGCCTTGGTTTATCTCAATGGCAGTGGAACTGTATTAGCTGTAAGTTTTTTATTGGAATAATAAACAATAAGGTACATGTAGGAACTAAAATTAATTAACTTATAATTAAAAAAAACAAATAGAATAAACTGAGGTAATTACAACACATGAAATGGAACTGATCAAAGCAAATTACTCACATGCTAATTTATCAGTTGTTTTATAATTGGTATGTTAAAAATTAAACTTTTTCAGTTCCACGCTGAAGTACAGGTTGGTGAAGAAACCCCTGAATGCACAGATCCCTCATGTCCAGGTAGATATATAAACAGTTACAAACTATACGATATTTTACGAAGTCATTCAAGCTATAAAAAATAAAAAGAAAAGAATTAAAGAAGAATAATAGCAAAAATCAGAGCAAGTTCTAAAAATAATCACGAGGCAGCAAAGACATTGACCGGTTCCAGGTTTTACTTACCTAATTTTATTTTTATCGTAGGTAGGTATTGGAAATACCGTTATATTTTATTACTTATTTATTCCTATTACCATTTCAGATCCAGTTCTCTACGATACCTACCTTGCATCCCGTCCCGAAATAATGGAGCTCGAAGCAGCATCATTAATCGCGTCACAATTACACAAAACTGAGTAAGAAATTCTCTTTTCATTATTCGAAAATTATGCAAAATTCCAGTCTGCTCACAGGTCACTGAATATCTTATAGAACAAGTATTGGTCAGCGGTTTTTTATATAAAAAAAAGTTACCTACCAAGTATCAAGATATTTTATTACCTAATGTAAAGAATAAATTAACCGTTATCTACTCAGATACACGGTATGAAATAACAGAAAGAAAAAACACTACCTAGATAGGAACTATTAATATGACTATGTATAAAGACCGGATTAAAATAAGCGGTTTATTATAGGAACGCATAATCTACAACGCCACATCACTACTGAATGTAGAACTTCTTTTATTAAATACTTTACCGAAGAACACTCGGTAAATTAACGGACTGTCACACCAACTACCTACCTTTTTTACGTGAAAAGTCATCAAGTAACTTCTTCTGCTCTAGATGGAGTAAAACTCTAGTCTGATACGCTTTGCCACACTTTTACTGACTAAATCCACCTGTGTTCCTTCAGTTGAATTGCCCTTTGTGTTCAAGGGCCACACTTAACTCTTTCCAACATTCCCGCATCCTGACGCAAACTCCCATGATTAGTGAATTTTCTCCTCATTGTCGCTTATATTCTACTGATCACTCCCAAATTGCACCACAACACCCGTTCCGTTCCATGGTGACTTGTTATTAGGGTCGTTGTTCCATCAGGTATATATTAGGTTAGGGAGGTATTCCACGATACATTTTGGGGTACGCGGAATTCGTACGATGAAGAAGAAGCCTCGAGCCTGTGAAGCCTTGTTTGGTGCGGACACTATAAGTCCTTCGATAGACATGCGGTCCCACTGCCCCTCAGCTAACATCGAGACGCGTAGTCAGTAACACCAGTTCCTCCGTGTTTATTAGGTACCTGTATTAAGGTAGCCGTTGCACAACTTTGCCGGTTTCCACACAAGCTTATCTGACAGGGATAACTGTGCAAGCAAACCTGTCAGGTATACCTTAGCGTGTAAGACTACCTTTAAATTTATCTTGCAGTGTTCACGTCCACGTGGTTCATGTGTCAGCGGAGGGCGTGGTGCCTATCTTGGAAGCTGCCAGAGAGGAGAGGATTAAGAACGGTTATCAGGGCTGGCGAGGAGGCGTTACTGCGGAGACCTGCAATCACTACCTCACGCTCAGTTCGGAACAGATTCCTCCTGGCCACACCGAGTATAAGTGTGCGCCACCTATTAGGAACATTACCAACAAGGTAAATATAGTGCTATGAGCCCCTGACTCTCATATATACACAACTTCAGAATAACACGCTAGGGTATACGTGACAGGTTTGTCAGTACAATTATACCTGCCAGGTAAGCTTTTATGGAAACCTGCACAGTTGTGAAACATACACGCTCCGGTTTACCTGTAAAACTCAACTGTACAGGTAAACCGGACAGGTATACCTACCCTGGCGTGTATGGCTACCTTAAGGAGTGGTTGTGGTCCTAGTTTATCCGGGAATCTCGTGTAAAGGGTAGGCACATAGATATCTACTTATACCTGTTTAAAACCAAGGTATCTCTATCCGGTGAGGTTTCTTTTGGAACATAATTTCTTTAGTAGATACTGAATTGTAGCTTTTCATATAGTCCTGTCCCATTTCAACTTGGTTTTCTTTTGTCGATTTACAGGGTAGTCAGTTATACATAACCAATAGTTAAGACAATCTCTTTCTCTTTAGTCTTTGGGGCATAGGTAGAGCTGGGTAGAGCCGAATGATTTTTATCGTAACGTTTACTTACAGCAAAAATTATGGGAGTATATTCGAGATGAAAGATTGGATTTGGTCACATCCGACCACTCACCCAGCGTTGCGGAGCTCAAAGGACCAAATTTCATGACGGCGTGGGGTGGAATATCTTCTGTTCAGTTCGGTATGAATGTTATTTTTTTTTCTATGTGCTTCTTTTTCTTCATGACTTTTAAAATTATCTTATTATTATAAATCAATTTTCAGATCTCCCATTGTTCTGGACGGAAGCTAAAGCCCGTGGTTTTTCGCTGCGCACCCTGACTCACTATTTGTCAGCGGGCCCGGCGCGCTTGGTTGGCCTGCAAGAGAAGAAGGGCTCTATAAGGGCTGGCCTTGATGCTGACCTCATTTTCTTCGACCCTAACGCCTCATTCGTCGTCACGCCCGAAATAATTAAATACAAAAACAAGGTGACTAGCAATTCTAATATAACGACATAGAATATACAGACCAGCCTAAGAAATATTCTAATATATTCTGTCGAGCCTCGACAGAATATATTAGAATATTTCTTCAGAAGTCGAGGTCAACCTTTAACAAAGGCTTGATTATTTTTTTTCTTATATTGAAATACTAATAACCCATTCCAATCGGTCTACTGCCTAAGGGTACGTTTCCATTGACACGAAGCTGGGCGGAGTGGAGTAAAGTGGACTGTGTATCGGCCAATCACAGTGCTCGAAATTTCCACTCCGAATCAGGGGAAACAGTGCAAGTAGAGTGGAGCTGAACAGATTTTCAAATGAGACATATAAACACGAAAACTTGAGCCGGACAGTATGGAATCGAGTAGACTGGGGTCTCGAGCGGAACGCACTCTTCGCCACTTACACTGTTTTCACCAGTTTTCACTGATACGGAGTGGAGATTTCGAGCACTGTGATGGGCCAATTTACGATCTGCTCCTCTCCAATCCTCTCAGTTCCGTGTCAGTGGAAACGCATCCTTACCGTCTTACGTAACTACCTACATAAGTAGATAAAAGTAATATTCATGAATTTCTTGTTTTACATTTTTACGAGTTTAATAAGTAGATTATGAAATCTGAAAGGCCCTCCGAGGATCTCCTCTGGAGTAAGCAGAGACATATAAATCCTACAACATATTACAAATTAATTATATTAATCGTGTGTAATTCCTAAAAAAACCATTACTACTGGAGTACCTAGCTGATTCTTGTATGTGGTACCTACACACATATAGCTTCATACTAACCTATATTAAGATAGCTGTCCCCGCGGTTTACAAGTGTTTTCGATTACTGCTCCACTCCCTTTGTTTGCAGTCTGAGGTTACATAGGCTTCCTCGATAAATGAGCTATCCTGCACCAATATATTTTTTCATTTGTAAACCAGTAGTACCTAAGATTAGTATGTCCAATCAAACTAACTTTTCAGCTTTATAATACATTTATTAAGAAAAAAATATGAAAATATAGATACGCCAACGTCTTCTTCCATGAAATAACAGTACCTACTAAACTTGCTGCGTTACGAGTACCTACCTACCTACCTAATATTTACCAACTTCTTATTTATGATAGGCTATGCTTTTCTCTATTTACAGATTAGTCCCTACATGAACCGAGTGTTAACGGGGAAAGTAATGCAAACCTACGTAAGAGGACAACTCGTCTACTCAGATGGCGAGCTGATTGGAGGACCCAAAGGAGAGACGTTGTTAAACTATGAATAATGACAACTTCAAAGCATTTATTTTAAATAAAAAAACTAAACTTATTTGTATATTTATCGGTATCCATTTATTTATTTACAAGCACTTGTACAACATTACATACTATATATAAGACACCTCGCTAGAAACTCGTGGTACTACCTACGGCCTCTAATCTGATTTTAATTTATATCATGGAGTTACACATAATGCCACATTCTATTACAATTTCTATAACATGTAATAATAATGTAATGTAATGTGCAAGTGCAACTGTATATTTTTCCAAATTAATTTAACAATAATAATAATTTATAAAAATAAAGAAAAACAATGTAAAAGGGCAACAGTCAGACGCCCCCTTACAACCACCATAATTATATGGGTCCTTGCCAGGGCATTGATCGCGCCATTGATGGTAGAACTATGACTTCGGTCAATAAGGGTAAACAGCATAAGGTAAGCGTCGATCGCGTCAAGCCAGCTTACATTAAACATGATCAAATTTTGACCCTCCCATAATACTAAGACAGTCCACCTCCTACCACAACACCGAAACAAACATATATACAAAACAGCCGCAGCCACCAGCCGGGAGTCTGGAACTACCCGATATATTATTTTACTATATGCGAGACACTGACAAGTAAAGTTTAAGGATTTTTCCGATTTCTGCTTTCTGCGTGGGGGTGTGCTGTGGCGTCACATATTGCTTGGCTTATGCATTATGAACGTGTTTACATGCTCTGTGTATGAAAGCACCTTAGATTTAGAGTTGCAAGTTAATATTTAAGTCAATATAGTTAAGTTAGATAAATGGCAACACGAGGCGAGAATTTGGGGCGCTACCCTAAAGTACTTATTACACTATCCAATTTTTAGAAGCTAATTTAGGAAATCGGCTAACAACTTTGCTTCCAAACTGTTCCTAAATTGGCCTTTTTTCAATTTTTGTTTTTTTTTTTGGCCTTTGGATTTGCGATATAGTCGCTTCGGAACGCGGGAAAGATGGATGGTGCCTCTGTTTATAGTGTATAGTCTATGGATGGTGCATACCACAGAGTATTTTGTAAAATACTGAAAGTGCGTACGGCGCTTTACACCGGCTTGCTATTATTTGTGACTGCCAATGTTTAGAAATATATGTACATAATAAAAGGATTACACGATCAAATTTTTTGAAAATCTATTTAGGAACAGTTCGGAAGCAAAGTTGTTAGCTAGTGATCGCTACCTACTGATCACACTACACTAAATTTAATTATAAATCGTGCCGACGATGCATTTGTGAAGAAGGAAACTGGGGTACACGTTTTGAATTTTCGATCGATGGCGCTGTAGCCTGTATTTATCCTAAAGCTGTAACAGTGGCCACAGTGGACTCAAAAAAAGGAAAAATAGAAAGTCCCGCACTTGTAAAACGATAAGTATTTGAATAAAAAAAAAATATATTTGTGCGGTGGTGAAACGATTATTTCAAAATTAAAAACGGTTCAACAAACTTTTTTCAAAATTTTTTGAAACTTGATTCCTAGCTATTCGATCACTTTATTAAATTCGCTTTAGCGAAAAAGCTCTATTAAATAAAATAATGGTATTCAAAATTCTAATTATAATTAAAACTGATTCACGAGCGACGCTAGTTTTTATTAGAGTCTGGTGATTATTAGGATTTAATGAATTCAGATGTAGTCAACACGGGTTCAATAATCAAGGTTGATTAAATAGAGATCATTGTTTACTAACAGAAGAAACTTATACTTCTATTGTATTTTTTAATATGTATTAGTTTATTATTTGGTAGTTTATTTATGTATTATATATATATATATATTTCTATTGTACTATATTATTATAATATAATATTTATGTTGTACACTGACAGCCCCAAATCTTTTTCCTTTCGTTCAGTCCATCCAAAGGTTGTCTGGTAGAAATTGCCTTGCGCAATAAGACAGGCGGTCTTATTGCGCAAGGCAATTTCTTTAATTGTACGCATAATCTTTTGTAAATGTTTATCCTGTATTAAGCTAAGGTGTGCAATAAAGTTATAAATAAATAAACTTATAAAAAATATCGAATAGTATTTTTGAAATGATTAAATATTATACAAAATTCTTAAGTCGGTTGACTTATTAGACAGACTATACTACGGTTTAGGACAGTGACAATCACGACTCGTGACTGAAACCGTAGACAATATAAGAGCCTATTACACTACGCGTTATTAAGCGCACGATATTCAGACTCGTCTGAGCGGTTGGGATCTCCAATTTACGCTAAATCGAACTCAATTTGTTGTAACTGCAATTATTCAACAACCCTCGATTTCTTAAATAGATTTTCTAAAAATTAGATAATGCCTTTAAACATCGCAATTTGATTTTTACTTCTGCTTTCAATGGGGAAGATTTTGTGTTCAGAGGGCGCTACGCGTATGATCTATTAGTTATTACATTCTGTGGTTCGGAGCTTTTCTTATGAAATTGTATGAAATATTTATGTATTGACGATGTATTGTACCTGGAAATTAAATCAGCTCAAAGAGGAACTAAAGAAGAGGGGTGCGACCTGTAGTGGAAGAAAGGCAGACCTTGTAGAGAGGTTGGTAAATAAAAGTAAATAAAATACTGCAGTATTTTACATTTTCTTGGTGAATGTTTTTACTGATTAACAATAAACTCCTGACCCTATGAACTTTTATCCACTTGTTTATTATTGTTTATGTAAATCAAAATCTAAGCTATCTTCTGGTTTTGTAGGCTATAGGCGTATGATAGAAATTTTAACTTCACCGATAATTCATGTCCCCCAGAACCAGTACAAACCGAAGTTATGGTCATACCAAAAGACGATTATTATAAAGATATAAACAGCAATGGGGTATCCCATTGCCACCATTAAATAAACATCAAATACAAGAATATTTTGGAGGGAGAGTGAATGTATTAGCTCATTTAATAAACTTTTTGTGCCTTTCTATAATAATTTTTCATAAGCAGGAAAAAAAATATGCTGTGTTATATTATATTCTACTTAATTTAACACAGTTTTATAATCTTTTTCTGTAAAATGATGCCGAAATAATCGTAATTATGTAGATTGGGATTTTACCAATTCTGGTCATTTTATTGCTTTAGCCCTAAATCTTTTCCTATTTTTATCTTTTGGGTATAAATGATTACCATTTTCTTTGCATCCCGCCACTGCACAGATCATTATTTATATTATTTATATTTAATAGAATGCTAAAAAAGTTATAAATAACGCTGCACAGATATGCCTAACGGATCATAAGAATCGCGACACCTAGCGGGAAAAATGGCAAAAATCTTCCCCATTACCTCAGCAGACCTCATCGCAAGACACATAAAAGGTGATAATTTTTTTAACAGATTGATATTAATTTATTATTTATGTAATGAAAAACAAACCAACGGTCACAGAGCATGATTAGGGTCAGACTGTTCGGAAAGAAAAATAAGGAGTCTGAATATCGTGTGCTGATTAACGCGTAGTGTAATTCGGGCCTTTTACTCGGAATGAAAAATAAGACGAGTCAGAATATCGTGTGCTGAATAAAACATCGGTTTGGTTAGGCGACCATTACACGGTCATGGAAGCATCAATCAATTCTATCAATCATGAATAATGGTTTTCCGGTTTTCCTCAATCAGTAGGTACTAAAAAACGTCAATCATCACATTAGGCCTTAGATTATATACCTCTAGATATAGCCAATATAGCCATGCGACTGTGGGGCAGTGTGAAAGTGAGAAGCATATAATTATATAAACAAGTAAGAAAATTGAGACAAAACATAACATTCTCTGTCTCATTCGGCGTGTCGCTTTTTTGCTTGGCTCACTTTGAAAAGTGAGCCAAACAAAGGCCTGTCACTGTCACTTTGAGATCAACTTGAGTAAATTTTTATGTCTTTAGAATAATTTCGGCAATTAAAGTAATAGTTTTACTATATGTATGACAAATAGACTTATATAATTCAGTTTTAAGCGTATTTCTGTGGTCATCTTTATGAAAAGGTTGACGTAATAACCTCATTTTAGTGTTATAGTGCTGTCTCATGTGTGGCCACACGGTGGCGATATCTATAGATAGGTATTTTTTTTTTGTGGCAATTGAGCCGACTGCGACTATTCTGCCAGTGTCCTATAGATATTTAATCTAAGCATCAGGCGGTAGTAGTATTGGGATTTTATCCGATTAAATACTCAAAATGAATAAATACTTAATAAATACTCATTTTTAATCGAGTATTTATCCAATAAACCCGAGTATTTATTGAGTATTTAATCATTTTGAGTATTTAATCGGATAAAATCCCAACACTAACGGTATGCAAGGTAGGTTTTTCTCAAGTTTTTCTTCAATCAAAACATTGACTGTGGCCAAACTGACAGCAAAACGATAAGGAAAAATGTTTCCAAACGCGCTTTGAATTGCCAAATCTATTCGTGTTTTTCTGTTGGTAGCATTGATTGTCGTATAACCGTCGCGCTTCTTTGAATAAATCTTTAATTTTGTTATTGTAATGCTAGTGATTTTTCGCGTATTATTATCGCCTATGGGGTTTTTAAATTCAGTTTATAATTTATTAATATAAAATTACTTTATTCTTGTTGTGGCTTTGTAAGAATAAAATTAAAAGGTATTACTGTGTCACTTTTGACAGATAATCTAACCTAAAAAGTGAAATAAAAATCATACAAAACTAGTCCAAACTTTGTTATAGCTGTGTATTGTTTTATAATGCTGTTTTTAGATGCCAAGTGTAATAAACAATAGTATTGACACTACACGTCCAGCAGACGGCACCAAAATGCAACTAGAATCATTGGAATTAGCTGGTTGCACACTAGACCGGTATATTAGTGCTGATAATTCGCGCCCTTCGTTTTTAGAGGTTTGTTGAATCAATCTTACCTCCTCAAAGATCTTTTACTGCTCGCAAATGGAACTGTGTGCGAAGCTATGCCATTAAACTTTACAAGTGTCATGTGTTTGTTATTGTTACTTTTTAGATAACTGGAATAGCCTCTCAAAGGAGTCCAACATGCAGTGGTCTGAACGCAGGAGACTACAGGAACCTCGCCGCGCTTGTGAATCATCCGAGCTTGTCGCAGTTGAAGATATTAAATAAAGTTCCACTTCCACCTGAAATTATGGAACACTTTGCCCGTATCCTTTTCATAACATTCACTAACTAAGTAATTAGCTTTGCACCACATTTATGATGAAAGCACAATTAATTCAACTCATTTTTTCACCCATTAATTTCTGTAATCTGTAAATAAACTAATGATGAATATGACTATTGCAGTATGGTTTGCAATCAATTGGCTCATAAACATGTATTAAAATTCACTTATTGTTATAATATTAATTACATAATAATATCCTTATAAAAATAATCAGATATGCAGTGCCACTGTCTTATGGGGGTTTTTCCAGAAATCAGCAGGGTCTGGCTTGCAATAGACAGTAATATATATGTATGGGCCTTTGAACACGGGAGTGATGTAGCATATTTTGATGGCCTTGGTGAAACTATAGTCAGCGTGGGCTTAGTGAAACCTAAGTCCGGAGTATTCCAGAATTTTGTTAAATATTTATTAGTCCTTACAACCACTGTGGAAATAGTAGTCTTAGGTAAGAATTGTCTTGCATCATAAAATTTATTATTTATCCTACAGGTTGCGCGGTGAATCAAGATTGCTCGGTGAAAGTAGTGGGGGCAATCGGCGCATGTGTACAATTGCACACAGAAATTCTTAGTGTGTTAGGACTTAAATTTTAATTTCGTATGTTTGAACCTTAGTAACATAACTTATAATAACACTAGTTTTTACTTAAAATTTATCTTGTCAGTACGTAAACTCAGAAAAATTTAAATTATTAAAATTAAATAAAAATAAATAATTTCGTTAGTTTCTTTCTTAACGTAACAATTCATGTCGTAAACAATTTTTCTGGGTAGCCGATTTAAAACTTTATTTTTAATCATTTTTTTTACGACTACGTATTACTAATACGATAACACAAGCTGTACGCAACAGTAACCAAGTACAACAGTATCCAATGAGACGCGAGAACGCAACGCGGGAATTGAAGAGCGACTCTATTTGCCAATGATGTGTCGCCGTCGGCGAACACCCGCCCGCACGTCGGTCGCCAAATAGACCTTAGTATTGAATACTGCGCATGCCCCTTCCACTTTTGCCGAGCGATCTTGATTCACCGCGCGACCTGTAGAATATTATATGTTTCCAAATCAGGTGGTGTACAAAAATCTTTTGATTCACACTATGTTGATAGTATATACTTAATCACAATACATTAATTAACAGCAAATCACTATACCTAACTCTATTTTTTTATATGTTTCAGGGGTAACATTCTCTTCTAGTAAAAACAATGGATCAAGTGAATTTCAAGAGATACATCTAGTTCCTGAGCCAGTATTTGTGTTGCCTACTGATGGTATTTCTATGATGTGTGTCAAATCTACAGCCAAGGGCAGGATCTTCATGGGAGGCAAAGATGGATGTCTGTATGAAATCACATATCAGGTAAAGGACTGGAGGTTGTGGGTTTGATTCCCACCTAGGACAAATGTTTATGTTTTGAGCATGATCATATGTTCTGTCTGGGTGTAATTTATCTATAATATGTATGTATTTAGAAATATATAAGTATGTTTATCAGTTGTCTAGTACCCATAACACAAGCTCTGCTTAGCTTGGGACTAGACGGCGTTGTGTGATAGTTGCGAAAAAAGTACTGAAAATTCTGATAAAAATTAAAAAAACTTAGTTCTGAAAATTCTGATAAAAAATTAAGAAAACTTGTGTGTACACAGTTACAACTTCGTCTATAAACACAGATATTACAACTCATTGGCACATGTATATATTTTTTTAAATACTATAAACTAGTGCTTGACAGCAATCCCAAATTATGGTAAGCAGTGGTGCAATTGTTGATAGTGAATCGCACTAGTTTATTAAGAGCTTATTCACTCTAGCCTTGAAGTCCTCTAAATATAATCTGATGGATATTAACCTTTCAAATACCGTCAATTAGAGACACAATAGTAAGACAAAGCAGCGCAAAAGCCAGCATTCGCTTGGGGTTATAAATTAAGAAAGTATTAAAAAAAGTGTTTGAACTAAATCTGATATGTATATTTGTGCATATATATTTGTATATTGAAAATGTATATATTTAAATCTTAACCAATTCACAAATAATATGTTTTACATAACCTAATTCATGTTTCAGGCTCAACTAGGGTGGTTTGGAAAACATTGCAAGAAAGTAAATCACTCAACAAGTACACTATCATTCCTAGTACCAACGTTCCTCAGTGCGGCCTTGTATGACGAGGACCCTATAGTTAAGATTGAAGTAGACAATTCTAGACATATTCTGTATACTTTGAGTGAAAAGGGATGCATAGAGGTGTTCGATTTAGGCGCCGATGGTGAAGGACTGAGCAGGGTTGTGAGGCTAACACAGGGCAAAATTGTATCATCTGCTTTTGACATTGTGAAGTAAGTAATGTGACAAAATTTCCTAATTATTGACAAAGACCACCCACCATCTACTTTTCGATAATGACATGTAATCATTGATGAACCTTTACTAATTGGATACCTGAAACCAGTGTTATTAACCTTGTAGGCAGTTGCCTAAGTCGGATATATCCAACCAACTCTCTTGCTTTTACTCTATCTACAAGGTGTAAGGGACAGCCATAGAAAATCATAAATTTGATTGGACAGTTTGTATGGCGAGGCCGAATTTTTTTTTAATTTCCTGAAAAAAATGTTTGGGGAAGGTTGTTCAGTATTGTCTACTGAGCAAGCCCTTAAAGTTTGTGGAGGGCTGTCCCTTACACCTTGTATACTCTTTCTAATTAGCTATTCTGTCACATATGGGGATTGAATAGCTAAATAAGATGCGAGTTCCCAGTCGCATACACGACCCTAACAAATAGAATGCAAACACATTCGTCTGACCAATCCGACATAAGCGGTGAAAAGGTTAACTTTGGATTAGTTAAGTTGTGACGCTTCAGCAATTTATTTTGTTTCTTCTTCATTTTAGAACATTGGAACCCAGTAACTTTAAACCAGTTGTAGCAATATCTGCAGTTGAGGAATCTGAATCTGATCACCTCAATTTAGTGGCTGTGACACAGACTGGAGCTCGATTATATTTTAGTACTGGAAGTTCAGAGTAAGTAAATAACATAATTATAACGTAACATAATCAGCTTTACAATGTTCCCATTGCTGGGACTCAGGCCAAAGAGAGGACACTAGGAGAGCAAACGGATTGTAATCCACCACACGGGGCCAATGCGGGTTGGTGGATATCACATGACTGCGAATTTTTGGTCCTTGGACATGCTGGTTTTCTCACGATTATTGTTTTCCTTCACCGTTTTGAGAGCAGTGGTGCTGAAATAAATTAGATACACAAAGTAATGTGCCTGGGTTTGATCCCGCGCCCTACCACTCGTAAGTCCGGGCCGTTACGACCACTGCTCTAAGTAAGTTAATATTACAGCAAATTTCTTACACAACTGTGATTTTATAATGTTTTTATTTAAGGGCCAAGCGCCCGAAAAGTGCCATAAAATAGTGATTTTCTGAGGCCTACTCCTCCGTAACTGCCAGGTCAATTGGTTTGAAAAAAATATATGTTTATTATAGATTCATGAACAATAATATCAACATTTGATTTTTTCGTGCAATTAATACTTTTGTCAAAAAAAAAATATTTAGCAATTTCGCAACTTTTTGCAACTTTTCCCTACTCCTTCGAAACGGCTTGGACCTTAAGAAACATTTTTACACATAAAAATTGGTGGTTAAATATTCTTCAAAGTGAACATTGCATATGTAAATCAATCAATATCTCGCAGAGAAAATGGGTTTAAAGCGCTTTCCGGGCACTGCTGGCCGCAAATAAATGCACAGATTTACGTACTGCCGCCTAGCCGAGTGCGAGAGTTGCGTTCACATAATTTCGGCCAGATGGTTCAAGGAACTATACGCCTTAATGCATCATTTTGTGTTCTCAGTGCGAGTCAAGGCGGACCCCAAAGACCGCAATATCTAACATTGCTACACGTAAGACTGCCGCCGGGATTCACGCCTAACTCTTCAGTATTGAAACCAAAACAAGTACATAGTGCTGTTTATGAAAACGGTGAGGCTAAGATCATCACTATCTTAACATACATATTTTTTATTTCTTGTCAACTGAACTTATTATTTATTTACTATATTTACTCTCAGTACTTATTAACAATCAAATCCAACATGTGCAGAGGGTAAAAAAAATTTTAATTCCATAACATAGAAAAAAAGAAACCATTCATTACGAACCATAAATGGTAGCTATACTACTATTTGTGGTTTATAATGTATTTTTTCTTTATTATTATTAAGTAATATTTATTTTAAGTTGTTGTTTTTTTTTTGTAATTATTTAGTTGATTTTTCATGATTTATCTAATCTAATCAAATTAATGGGCTTTTTACTATATATTTTGTATTTTTTTAATATATTTTAATTTTAGTTGTATTTGAATAAATAAATAAATCATATGTTGAATTAATCAGGTTCACTAGTAATGGTATGTTCCGCGGGCGGCGGCGGCGAGGCTGAGACTCTGTGGTGCCTGTCCCGCGTGCTGGCGTCCGCAGCCACGTTCAGCGAGTCGCACACGCTGCTGGCGCTCGACGGACCTGCCTGGGCGCTCACCGCGCTGCCACACCATCATTCAAAGCATCTTTCACAAGCTATGCTGTCCAAAAAAGGTATTAGTAACAGTTTCCTTATGTTATTCTATTGTTATTTTTTTTATACCAATCAATGCACCTCAGTGTTTAAGTAGTGTTTGCAAACATTACTTTTACTTTGATGCACAATAAATGAATACTCATCCTGAATGTTAAGTCTGTAATTGTCTTTATAAATCAGCGCCACCCTTGTTTATGATCGAAAAACTAAATAAAAAACTCTATTTTTCATTAGTCTTGATAATAACTATCTCTCAAAAGGGAACTGTAGAGTTGAGCTACATCTGTCAAGCTCTAAATCGTGTTTTCTTTTGCTTCTGTCCTTTTCTGTCTCCTAAAAATGGTTCTAGACAGACTAGAGCGAGAAAGAGTACGGGAGTGCGACTGAACGAGGCGGGATTGTTGCCGACCACCTTTTAGAGCGTCCAATATATTTTGACTGTACTATAATATCTCAACCCATACTCGTATTCATCAGTGTTTGTTCTGTTGTGTATCAGAGGTTTGGAGCGTGTCTCGCTGGGCGGTGGTGACTGGAGCAGGGGCGTGCGTGGTGGAAGCGGGTGCCGCGCCCGACCTACTGCGTGCATTGCTGCGGGACTGTCGCGGACCTGACGCACATCCTGTCAAGGACTTCTTCCAGGTATGGCCACTCTGACTCTTAAGTTTAATTTGCGATAAAATGCTACTATTATCAGTAACTGTCGCTTCGAAACGATACTGTTACTACTACTACTTTTTGGAGCCAAGTGCCCAAAAAAGTATCTTGAAATATTTACTAAGGAATCTCCCAAACTGTCACAGTATATTCTTGTTTTAAATCCTTCCTTTCGTAATCCTAACGATATTCCACAGTTGTACAGTGTAGAACAAGCGTGCGCCTGTGCATTGTACTTAGCGTGCGAAGACATTACTAGTGGCGACCTCTCTATCAGCGAGTGGGCGACTCGTGCCTTCTTCCTCTACGGTAGCCAGCTATCTCCGACGCCTATGTTCCAACAGCCTTCTCAGATGCCTTCTGCTATCAGTAAGTAAAAAACAAAAAAAAATTGTATGAATTACAATGTCGGACGATAGTTTCTACATATATTTAAATCTATTCTTTGCGCACAGATTCGCCTAAGTTTTCGCCGCGACAAATGTCGACACCAATGTCAATGAGAGGACCACAAGGCCAAATGCAGCCAGGAAAATTGAACCAGTCATACCAACCTGGACCTATGAACCAATCCTTCCCCGGTTCACCGAACCAGTCTATGATGCCTCAATCACCATTCCATCAGAGCATGTTGAGTCCTGGGTTCAACCAGTCTTCGTTTGTGGGTAATATGAGCCAACAGCAGAGGGATCCCAATTTCCCGATGCCTATTGAATATAGCGCTAAGCATAATGGTCTTTACATATACATTGGAAGAATTTTGGCTCCGATATGGGGTCTGAAATGTGTTTCAATGTCGCAGTCTCCCGATCACAAGGAATTTGTAAGTAAAGATAACTGTTATTATTAACTTTCAACTTTAAAAAAGCTTCTAAAAGAGTTACTTACTACTAGCCTTACTGTTATGTTTCTCTACCTACTTTAATTATTTTATGAACTGTTTTGTTAAACATTCTCGGTGTTTTTATATTAAAATTATGCATGCATTACACATCTAACCTTCCCCATGATTCATTCTGTTTATTTTTGAAAACCGCATAAAAATCTGTTCGGTACTTTTAGAGTTACCAACAGACAGACAAAGAGGCATAGTGTGAGTCTATGTTATAATTCCTCATTAGTATTGATTAAGAATTAATTTCACAAAATATTTTGTCATGCAGATGAGTAGCAAAGTGACAGGCGAGGACTGCGCGTACATAGTTCAAAAGTTGCAGCGTGTGGCCGCGTTCATGCAGCGCACACTGGCGCCTCCACATTCCGATGAGCACACATCGCTGCACGCTCTTAAGTTATTTATTAGTACGTATTACAGTTTCATTTATATGTAGTAGCTGAAAAAATATTTGTCAAGAGAAACTTGGATTCGTTAAAAAGTAGATCAGTTAATCAAAAAGCTAGAAATCAGAAATATTTATTTTAAATAGACCCTTTACAGGCACTTTTGAATTTTCAAAATGTTGGTCATTCAAAAATACTGAAGGTAAATTGGATGTTCCAAAGCATAAATGGAGTCTAGAACATGCATGAAACTCCATATTCTCTTTTAAACCATATTATGAGTTACAATAGTTAGTACGTTGCGCCATTTTGACTTCATTAACGCCACCTTGGCCGTTCTTGAGGAAAGTTAAAGATTTATATACTTTGTTCTGTTTTCAGCAATGGCGATAGAAATGTTAAGTTTATGGAAGGTGCTCTGTGAGCATCAGTTCCACGTGATCGCCGCTAGTCTTCCGCCTGAACAGCAGAACGCTTTGCAGGCCGCTAGTTATAGGTATTTTCTTCAAGATGTAACTGTACTTGAACACGAATAAAAGGGATTGTGTGGAAGTATAAGTGGTGAATTGTTCAGTTCGTTTACAAAAATTAGTAACGCGGAAAATTTACAGTCTCTAGTCTTTGTAGTTGTAACTATATCAGGTATTATCATTCTTTCAGGGAATTATTAGTAGGTGGACAAGAAGTAGCATGCTTGCTCCTCGGATCTCTAGTCGCCGGGTATTTGAGAGATAACGCCTCAGTTGACGGCATCTCGCAAAAGTTGAGACAGCTCTGTCCCACACTTTATAGGCAAGAAGACGCTACTTGTTCTAAGGTAACACTTATTAATTAATTAAAAACACGTAACATTCTATTTAGAAGTATTATTTATTTACTATTTTTTTGTATTCAATTCAGGCCAACGAATTATTAATATTTGCAAAACAACAAAAGAATCCAGCTGAAAGAGAAGAAATGCTTCAACATGCACTTAAATTATGTAAAGTAAGTACAATAACAATAGTATATATAGTATCACAAACATTGGGGGTAGGTGCTAATTTCAATACAGATGTATAATTTCGATATAATTATAGACTAAAACTTCATGTTATTTTGTAGGATGTAGCACCAAACGTGAATCTGCCGCTAGTATGTTCAAAATTAGTGTCTTGCGGGTTTTATTCTGGCGTGGTTGAGTTGTGCGTGGCGTGCGCGTCCAAACTGGACCCGCAGGACAAAGCCGTGCACTACTACAAGAGTGATCAGCCCTCTCAGGATAGAGAAGGACACTTTATTTATTATAGAAGGTAAGGACCCTACATAAAAGGTAAAGTAGCCTATCCTCGCTTCTGGAATGAATGTTAATGCAAAATTAATTTGTTAAAAAACCAAGTGCAAGTAACCTAAAGTGGCTGGTTGAATAAATCAACCACCAATAGTATCATTTAATTTTATCATAGGTATTAATTTATAATTTTAATGTAGATAAAGAAATCAAGTAACTTAAAAAATATATATGATGCTCAATGATAGATTTCACAGCATAGACAAATCAGTTTTCAACTCCTGATGTTGATTGCTCGTATCTTTGTTTAGGATGGAGATTTACCGCGAGGTGTGTTCAGCGCTAGAGCGCTTGTACGAGCGCAGCGCAGAGGCGTCGAGCAGCGAACCCTCACCTTTGCGCTCGCAGCCGAACAACGACAACATCCTTACCATGTCACCTGCTGACGCTAACTACCAGGTAACTACAGAAATTACAATAGTTCACATAATATAAAACTTTTTCTTACCAGATTGTGAAGTAGTTATAAAATACATAGTTTAAACTTTTTTGTATATTTAATCTATCCATTGCATGCCGATGTCCTCTATGCTTCGGAAAGCACGATTTGCCTGAGCTGGTATTTAGAAGTCAAAGAATCTAAAGCCAGTCTTGCCTAGAGGTATTATGATCCCTCTCCAGTTCCTTGGTTGTTGAAATCAAATATGCAGTTGCACTATTTAAAATATTGATACTCAAGTGTATTCTGTAGACTGCATCAGTTGGAATTTGTAACCAACCAATTATATTCGATAATTATTTAGAATATGTCCGGGGATATTGATAGACATTTAATTCTTTAATATCTTTGGTTTGCAGGGAAGAAAATTGGTGTGGGAGTGTCTCTCCAGAGACGATGAACTACTCCATGTCGCAGTTTATGAATGGCTGGTGTCCAAAAATCTTGGTTCAGGTAATGTGGGCTCTTCATTACACAAACCATTATTAATATTTTCGAGATAACTGTCAATTCGCAAAAAAAAATTGGCTACTCTAAACGAACACAACATTCAAGTCATACTTGACTTGATGACGTAGGGTTAAAATTATCGCGATTTATAAATAAAAAAAAACTAATAGAAATGTTTTATTCAATAGTAACATTTAGGTCGACCTCTCCTTTTAAGTGTGACATCTATGCCAAGAGAGACTGCTCTCCCTTGACTTGATTACATTTATGTGTATTAATAACAACTTAAATTCAAGTTAGTATAAATAGGTATACTCATCAGCTCCAACTTTGTATAAAGTCCCTTGGAACTCCCTGTCTGTATCAGTCTTTGTATAAGTACTAAATTTACAAATTTCCTTAAACTTTTAGAGCTTCAAAGGTTATGGTTTCAGCTATTCCTATACTAATAAGTCCTTTGTTATTGTTCAGAGTTGCTATCTTTGGGTACGGCGCCGCCGCCCACACTGCGCACATACTTGCAAGCAGCCGCTCGCTCGGCCGCGCCTTCCGCAGCGCTACACTTACTTGATCTGCTGTGGAAGGTGCTCGAAAAGAGTGGAGACCATCTCGCTGCCGCGAATGTGCTAGAAGGACTTGCTACTAGACCTGGGTGAGTAAAGACTAAACGTAAATTGAAGTAGTAGACTGGTATAGTTAGTTACATGCGCCATTAACATCCTCATAAGTCGGTTTTTTTGCATGAGAAAATTGTAATGATTAAAAAAAGAAATTTGTGGCAAGATACGTGTGCAAAAGGTGATCTCATTTACTGTCGCAATATATTTCGTTATCTGTTTCTAAGACGCGCGTGTGATGAACGACTCGCGACTCATCTTTGTTACTGTCGTCTATCGCTGCTGATGGATCTTTAGGCTTTCTTTCCATAGATGCGTATTCGTCATTGTACGCTTTGTTTACGTCTGCTCACAACTTACATACAAAACTATGTAACTCTGAACACGAAGCGGCTACGACACGACGGAAGCTACAAGTCCGTGGACAGTAGGTCAGTGTTAGACAAGAGATACCAAATTGTAGTTAACGTTGCAGGTCAGGCGCAACCCTAGCGCAGCGTATGTCATGGCTGTCTGCGGGCGTGGTGTGCGTGCGCGGTGCGGGCGCGGGCGGCGCGGGCGGCGGCGAGCTGCTGCGGCGCCTGGAGGAGGCGGGCGAGGTGGCGCGCGTGCAGGCCGCCGTGCGCGCCGCCGCCGCCGCGCTGCCCGCGCAGCTGCAGCCGCACCCGCTGCACATGCAGCGCCTGGACGATGAGCTGCTCGAGATCACACAGGTAACGCAGCATTAGCGCATCGTCTATCTAGCTGTTTCCCAACTATCCAGCTAGGCAGGACCCCTGTACCAGATCTCTATATGCATTGATTCCTGAAGCGTTCTCAGATTTACACAAATTGCAGAATAACCAACAACAATGTAAAGAATACTTCCATTTGAGCATTTTCATTCTCGTCAGACTTCAGATCCATCACATGTCATATTAATTCCCTCCAGAACATTCTCCTTCCTGCAGATTTTTGTAGAATGACCTTCACAGATTTCAGTTTGTGAGTACATAGTGAAACAGACTCCTTACTCAATGATGCGCGATGTCGCAATTACGTTGACAGGTTCATTATTGTTCGGTGACTGACCTGAACAATAGCATCATACACATTTTATGTATTTTTTTTTCTGTTATTTAAAATTAATTCACCACGGTATCTATTTTCTAGCTTTACGAAGAATATGCAGACCGCTACAACCTGTGGGAGTGCAAGCTCGCGATCGTGCAGTGTTCGGGCCACAATGACGCACTGTTGGTTGAGAACATCTGGAGCAACATCCTCGCGGAAGCTGAGGCTGTCGCGAGAGGTCTTCCTACTCCTGACGAGAGACTGGCCTCCGTGCTTAGCAAGCTGACGACTCTTGGGAGGGAATATGTTAATACTGGACATTGTTTCCCATTGTGTAAGTAATTTTGTTGGACGAGGTCAAATTATTCATATAAAAATGTAGAAGTTCATAAAACAGTAGGATTTTATTTGGAATACATTGTTACAACAGTGATTTGAGTGTAATTTTATTTTTTCAGATTTTATTGTGCGTCAACTAGAAATCATGAGCTGTAAACTTCAAGCAGACCGAGGGATGGTGTTTAGAACAGTTTTAAATATTGGAGTATCGTTAGAACAAGTATTGGACATCTATATCAAGTAAGTAATCCTCTTCAATATTTTTTTTTTTAACAGGAATAAAATAAAATTCAATTGTTCTATATGCTGAACAATTTAGTGAATTGTCTAATATGACATCACAAATATTAATTTATTTTATATGAGTAGCTAATAGAGGTTGGATATTGGTGCGGTGTGAAAAGGTCATTAAGCAAAGTTATTATTTCTTTGCTCTGCACAGTATTGAGCGAATTTACAGTTCATGCATATTCAACGCTGTGTCATCAGCATATATTTAGTTGGGCAGGTTCTTTAGACAACATATTTATGACCAACAGGAAGAAAGTGGGTCCGAGAATACTGCCTTGCGGTACTCCAAAAGAGAGAGTAGCTTCTGAACTCCTATAGTTACTTATTCTAACGCATTGGGTTCTGTTGGATAGATAGGAGCGACTAATTTCCAATGCAATCTCACGAATGCCAATCGATTCTATATTTGAGAGCAATATTGGAACGGAAACAGTGTCGAAAGCCTTTGATATGTTGAGATACACATCTATTTCTTTCTCACATTATACAGTCTATAATTTTAAAGTTTAGTACCTAATTGGCATTTGAATTGTTGTGATTTGTTGACATTATGTCATCTCACCATATTGTGACTTCGATAACAAGTACAGCTTGTTACAAACTGTATGGTGGTTCTGAATATAAGGCGAGTCCACGCGGGGTTGCAGGTTGGGTTGGCACAGCGAGCTATTGAGTTTTACGATCTGAACTACTATTAAAATTACCCGCGTACGAATATTTAGAGCCAGATAGGTTCCATAAGCTAATGATGGTATTGTATCGTAGGCTGGTGAGCGTGAACGAGCGCGTGTGGCTTGGTTGTGGTGACGAGAGTCACGTGTGCCGCGCGGCCGCCGTGCTGCTGGAGAGCGCGCGCGCCGAGCTGCTGCCGCTGCCGCCTGCACTGCGGCGCAGAGCCCTGGCCAGGTGTAAAGACCTGCACGAGGCGGCCTTGTCCGCGCTACAGGTATCTACTGTATAAATATTTATACCTTTACCACTTTTCGAATTCTTTCTTTTACCATATAACACTTTGAATCTACATTAACATACTACAAAAATAATTGAAATCAAACTAAAACCTTATGATGGACTGGTCAATGGAAGATGCTGTTAAACGACAGCACATGATGCATCAAAAATCTAAAGGTCCAAAACACGACACATACCAATTAACAGAAGAATCGTACGACTACCAAAAGAGCTGAGAATCTACACAGATGGATCAAAGACAGATACTGGAACCGGGGTCGAAGTTTTCTCCAATACCCTCACTGACCTGTGTTGTTTGTTTACCACACTGGACTGGCAGCCGTCAAAGTGCTTTTGTGCCCGTTCGATATTCGCCATTTTGGCGCTGTCGGCCCTAGCGAATGTCTGCAGCATTAAAACTAGTAATGTCGGCTGCTTACAATTATACACATGACCTCATTTTCATAGGTTTTATATAATTCGTGAAGCAAGAATAACACGAATACTATCATAAAATAGATGGGCACAGAAGACAATCTCATGTATGTACTTCACTTTTTATACCTACGCTCGGTGGACGCACGATATGAGCGTTGGAGCCGGAACTGTTCGACGATTGGGCCGAGGCGCTCCGAGATATCATGTCCGTGAGCGGTGTCTGTGTGCGTTGCTCGAGCGCGCTTTGTATGTAGATTGACTTCTGTAACTATATATTTTGTGGTAGTACATAAACACTTCTCTTCAGTAATTTGCATTATACGTCAATATTAGATCTCTGGACGCTCGCGAGTGGTGGAGCAAACAAAAATATACCGTGAGTGGAACGTATAGTGCTCTACTGAAGTACTATAGCTATACTACATGAACAATTTCAGTAAGGTGGATTTTGAGGCAATGTTTGACTTTAGCAAATACCAAAAAATAAAAATGTTGAGATCAGCGTCATCTAGCGAGAATATGACCACCCTCGGGCCCGTAGCTTTTACCTTAGTCAGTCTGGCATGATGCTATAAAAATTTATTCGCATATCTTGCACCGAAACGAAATTTTTATGCATAGTCGTGTCTTATTTCGGCGAGAAATTCTTTTGTGACAGATCTAAATTTGTATTTTTGCACTTGTTGCAGTCTCGGCCAAATACTCAACGTCTTATCGATCGGCTGTCAGTGGCGCAGGCGCATTTGGACCGCATGGATTGAAACTAGTTATAGGTTGTAGAATAAGGTATTATTTAAGTTCATACATGTGCACATTACATACAAAACTGAAAGAAAGATAAACCTACTTGCGATTACTTGCTTCATATTAGTTTACCTTTAAGTAATTGATTATGCATGAATCAGTAATATGTCTATAATAATATATATTTTGTAACTGGTAAAATTTAGGTGTGCTTAGATGATATTGGTTTTCTTAACAAAAATCAAAATACAAATTGACTGACATAATTTTTTTATTTAATATTTTCATAAATTACTAAACATACAAAAAGTCATACAGTAATTATTATAAATATAATTTTCTAATATTTTAAACTATTGGCTGTTGACATAATATTTGAAGTGGCAGTGACATACAAACATTCTCCTCATAAAATTATGTCAAATGTACAAATATGTTGAATCATGTGCATAATTATAAAAATATAAGTGATTATGCATTAAAAGGCACTATGAAAATGGTTTCTATTTTTGTAAATAAACGATAATGATTTAAGAACATCAGTGACTGTGATTTATGTACCTCGTAGAACATGAAATGCTTAATGAGATCTAATATTTAAATTGATCGTAAATTAAAATTAGTCTATCATTTAGTATTTACAATCCAGATTCTCTAGGGGTAAAATAAGTTTGGAAACCGCCAGTAGTACTCAGCGTGTCCTTTAAATTGACAAAAGTTTGATATTAATGATAAATGAATAATGACGTGACTATGAGGAGTCTTCATCGAAAGGGTTAGTAGTTACCTGATGGCCTGAGTGATGCTGATGTTCGTCGTCGGGGTACGAGTACACCCCGCTGTGCTGTGCTCCGCTGATGGTGGGGACGCCCACCGTATTCATGGGAGATGTAGCGCTATTATATTGCTGTTTAGTAGGATCTCTCCCTGTCGAGTTTTTTCTTATAATAGTGGTGTAAGTAGGTGTTGACTTTATCGGCATGTCTTTTATCCTGGTACCTGCACGATACGTGCCAAATTCGTCCGGTGGCGGTGGCAGCGAAAATCCATCTGATGTTTGTGTGATTTCGGAAGCCTCATCGCTCAATTCCTTAGCGAGTTTGTGTCGCATCTTTCTAGGCATCGTGTAGAACGTGTTCATCTAAAAGTGCAAAATGACAGAGTTGTAATTGAGTACATGACATTTTTTTTTTAATTATTTGTATAAAAAATAGTTTGTCCAAAATAGCAAATAGAAAAAACTTTTTAAATCCCTTCAAAATTACATAAGTTAGAAACCCCTCAGATCTAGTGGAAGGGGAAACTGTCAAGTAAAAGAAAAAGGTATGCACTAACAACAATGTGACGTCACCGCCGTTAGGTTACGCGCGTAGAAAAGAGATAACGAGATGTTTCCACCACGCATCCTCTCTTCCTCACACAAATATTTAAAATGGTAATTGCTGCATCATTTTATAATAGGTGCGGTTTTCAGAAAAACATTTATTGTTATTTAGTAGAAAATATGGCAAGTACATGTTATGTACAATATCGATAAAACTTGTTAACATACCGGTCTTGGAACGTTGTAATTTGTTTCTGGTGGTAGATGCAAAACGAGATGATCGCACAGTGCTTCCATATCTCTCTTCCTGCTAATATTCTGCAAAGAGTGTACCCTGCAGGTCGTGTGTCGCGGTATGTCGCACTTTACATTCTCCGCTTCAGCCATGTCGTGCATATAGCGCGCCGAGTGAAAGGAGCTCGTTCGTCGTACATCAAAATTCTTGGAGGGACGTCGCGATACTGCTCTCCGGAATGAATCGGTTCGTCGAACGTTGCACTCGCTGCCTTCGTCGCTGTCGTGGTATGTTTCGCAGTTTGACTCTGTAAATGGCAACATTTTGTATTTTTTATAGTTGCTTGGCTGGCCTGGACATGGCTCTAAGCTTTTATGGAAATCACTGAAAGTTGGAGTTTCCAATAATTAGTAAAGTCATTTATAAATTATTTTGAATCGGTAAAAAAATAAAAAGAATGATTTGAGCTATGGAGGACTATACGTTTCGCCTCGTCGTTTATACGGCGTACATCGAAGAATTGGGACAGTTTGCTTGCAGCGGTCTTCCCGTCTGATTCTAATTTGGGTGTCTTCAAGCTCAATAAACTAGTGCGATTCACCATCAACGATTGCATCACTGCTAACCATCAGGTGGGATTGCAGTTAAGCACTAGTTTATATTATTAAAAATAAAAAAGATAGGTCTTTAATAATCCGATTAGAGGGTCCAGTATTGGCTAGGTGTTGTTCACCTTCAGTGTTGTAAGCGCAGAGCGGCGGGTCGGCCAGGTCGCGCGGCAGGTCGTGGCTGGCGGCGCGCTCGTACGTGCACAGCACGAGGCCGCACGCCGCCAGCGCCACCAGCGCCACGCCGCCGCACAGCGCTAGCGCCAAGGTTGTTATATTCTTCACACTGCTTGCTGTTATCTCCGGAGCTGAACAACGAAAATGAACCTTCTATTTATGGAAAATACGGACTAACACAGGCAAACTTCTCGTAGGGGCCCAACAGGGTCGAAGCCTACCTACTGGGGCCATGGGATCACTTATGAAAGGAAAACCCGGAGTCCTGGAACGCAAGGCAAAGAAGGAACTTAAGAGTGGGTTTTAGTTAGTCAAAGTCTGACACACCATCCCGCTCCGACCTAGAGCGGGAGAGCGGAGAAGTCATTGGATGATTTCCTACCTATAAAAAGGCATTCTTCGGCCAACGTAAGTTAAGTTACGGCGTTTTGAGCGGACATTGATTGTCGTTGTGACTGGAGTCGCGATTTTACGTTACATGAGTTTCCCGCGTGTATCAACGATTTTTAACGTTTTAATAATTGATAGCTGCTTCGGGTCTGGTTTTTTGTGTGACATTCGAAGTCAGAAGAAATTCCAGTAAAACAATTTTTCGCAAAGCAATCACCACCGACAGGTCTGCGGGTCCAACTTAAATAAATACTCACCAATTTCTTCACTCACTATGCTGTCTTTATCAATTTCTACAACTTGGCTTTCTCCTTTATCGTTGAAAGCAACAATAACAAATTTGTACTCTTCGTATTTCGGCTCTGGTAACATGAAGGTCGGTTCTAAGTTTACTGATGTTAGTTGTACTTTAGAATCGTCTGCTTGTACGATAAATTTGAATTTCTGAAACAATAACATTCTCATTCATGAATAATTCGATCAGTTGTAAACACGAAAGTTTAAAATCATTCGTCGAGTAGTAGTAGTACCTTCTGTACGCGAGTACCCAGTACTTTTCTTTGAAAAACAGACAGTGTTAGGTTAAGATTTTTCAGGAAAATATTAGAATAGCATAGATGTTGGCATAACGTATCGAGTGACGACCGACAAAGTATCTGAGCCTGCTGTTGATAACCAAAGGAATGAACTGGATGATTTGTAGAAGATATTGATTTCACTGTTCTTCATGTGCTTTAATAATTTGTTTAATTAACTTCCGCTTATGCATAACATAAGCAAAAGGATGCATAATCAGCCTCATATGTTCCCACTGCTGGGACTCAGGCCTTCGCTCTAGGAAAGGGAATGGGCCGCAATCCAGCACGTGGGCCTAGTGCGGGACCACTGTTCATTTGATGCAATATTTGATTTCTCACCTGAGGTAGGCCTCCATCATGTCCCTTCTCACAGGTAACAATAATATCCTGTAAAGCGGTCTTCTTAGCTTCGCAGTTAGTAGGAGGCCGAGGGATAGTTTCGTCGGTCACTAGGAAGGTACACGGAGAGTGGGGCAAGCCTTTAGACGGAATGTCGTTTTGTCCCCAGCAAAATATTGTGCCTGGAAAATGAGTAGCGATATTTTATCTTGATTGAGGAAATCGTGGCTTAGTAATGATCCAGTATGACTGGCCTGTTGGTCTAGTGGTTAGTGATCCTGACTATTATGCTGGAGATCGTGGGCTCGATTCTCACCCAAGACAAATGATTGTGTGATGTTTCATTTGTTCTGTGGTGTAATTTATATATGTGTGTAGGTATTTAGAAAGATGTAAGTATGTATATTTATCAGTTGGACCACCTCTTAACTGCCAGTGGCTTATTTTAATTTCTATTTTTGACTAAACATAAAATCAAATAATGGTTTATTCGAAATAAATGCATCGATTTTGGGCTCAGATTTGATTTCCAAAACTTCAAAGGGTTTGGTTTGGCGCCGCGCTGCAGGATACAAGCAAATTTTTAATGATTATTTTATTTATTATGATTTTATTATGACCGCGACGGTACATTTTTTTATATAATTTATTTTATTCTGTTTTTAATATTTGTTTTTATAGCGGCAACAGAAAAACATCATCTGAGAAAATTTCAACTGTCTTGCTGTTGATGAGTTACTGGTGACAGACGGGGATAGTAGGGTTTTAGTATTAGGGTCCCATTTTTAGATACCCTTTGGATACGAAACCTAAAAGACGACAAACTGAACTTACTAAACGCAGTTCCATTAGGTCGTTCATACAGGAGGATGTTATCTTCGGTCTCAATCGTCTCGTGCGGCTGGTTCTTCAGCGTGGTCACGTTCACCTCCTCGTTGACCAGCACCCAGCGGTAGGACGACGGCGCCGGGTTGGCTTTCACGCTGCACGTCAAGTTTATCGCTTCGTTCTCACCAACGCCGTATTCTGCTATGGCTTCGTCTTCGCAGTAAGCGGGATCTGCAATTTATAAATGAAAAAATAATGCCATACTAAGAATGTGTCGAAAAGAAAGGCCTATTAACTTTCGATAAGTTATATCTTCTAAATCGGCCTCTCAATGTTTAGGATCACGACTTTCGCATTATTTTGTGAATAGTAGATCCCCATTTGCTCTTTTTTTGAGGTGGGCAATCATCAAGTGGCTTCTCTCGCTCTAAGGTAAAGTGAGAGGGCGTGTCAACATTTACCGAATTAGCCCCACTGTTTTTTTGGTGCTTTTTGTATACGGCGTTCAAAAAGTAATGAGAATAGCTATGTTAGAAAATAAATTTATTTAATATTATTTTATTTTTCGACGTAATCACCCTTTATGTCAATCCATTTAGCAAATCTTTTTTCTAGAGCCAAAATTCCCTTTTAAAAAAAATCTTCATCTTGAGTGCTTAAAAAATCGTTTAGGTACGGCGGCTTTCACTTCTTTGTCATCTTCAAATTTTATGCCTCTCAAGTCTATTTTCAAACGCAGAAATAGGTAGAAATGACTAGGGGCCAAGTCCGGTGAATATGGCGGATGATCGAGGTAGTATCTCTATCAAACCTTTCTGTAGTCCTTGCCGGTATCGGACTTACTGAGCCCGCGAATGAGGCGCACACGTCATATTTAACCGTCCATTCGGGCTCATCGTCCGCAAGCCAGCGCCTACGGTGGTAGAGAATCGTCCTGCGGCTTCCAACCCCAGATTTGGCATCACTTTGGCCACTTGATTAAATTAGTAATGACTTGAAAAATTAAATTAAATAACTATTGCCGGATCTTACAAGTGACATCGACGTTGATTGGTTCGCTGTACGTGGACCCCTCGTTATTGTTGGCGACACACGCGTATTCGCCCCCATCTTCTTCCGTTACGTTCTTCAGTTCCAAAAACTGCTGGATTGTGTCTTTACCGTCTTTTTCAGTATTTCCTACCATATCTTCCTAGAAATTAAACGAAAATTAAGAAATTGTTTTAATTAATTTAAATATACCTACTAAATCTCTACTAAAGATTATTTATTTTATTTAAGTAGAACGGCCGAAGCTAATTAAATCATTTAAACACAGACAGAATACAAAAAAGACAAAATATAAAACAATGATTAAAGTTAAAACAGACAAGTCACACGTCGTGCAGGATTTTTAAGGGTAGATAAATTTAATAAATAGTGGACACAGTCATTCATTCATCTCACAGAATTTCATACATTCTGACAGTATCGTCTTCCATTCTTCCGCAAACATATCAAAATCTGTGTTCTTGACGAGGAGAGCATTAAGTGCAGTGTCCACGGTATGGGTTATTTTTGAAGTATGTAACTGGACCATACGTCGGACGGAACTGGAATGGTAAATTACCTTGTGAAAGAAGAGTAGCTCATAAACAGCAGGATTGGCTTCATAGCTGCAAGCCAGTGACAAATTGGAACCTTTAACCACAGCTACTGTATTATTGTCAACTTTCGCATCAGAGACGACGATCTCCAGTATGGGTGGATCTGCAATTATGACACAATTAGTTCTCACTACGTTTTTTCTTTCTGAAAGTTGCCTGAAAGTAGATGTGAGCTTGAGAGCTTATCTCTTCAAATCTTTAAGTATTATCTACGTAAAAGTAAAAATTTTGACATGATATTCATCTTTATTCGCTATTATAACGTTAACACTTTTGCTGTCGTTACAAAAAGCCGTCTAACTAGTTGATGCTCCTATTTCATGCTCTTTGTCACGATTACAGCTTTCGCAGAAACTTTCTATACTTAATGTGAACGCTGCGGTTTTCCTTATACACCATTACGTACAGAGCACGGTGAGGGGTAGCGGCTGCGCGCACACGAACTGCTCGGAGCTGTTACGGCGGTGCGCCGGCGCACAGCACGTGATCGTCGACTCATCGTACTTCCGGTCTATCGTCAGCTGGATCTCGCTCGCCACGAGCCGCTGCGAGGGCTCCATCTGTGTGGGTTACAATATTATTAACGCCAATTATCACGATTAACGTCACCGGTATGAAATGGCTTTGTTACCGACACATTTGTTGGGCGAGGACTGCCGCAATTAGATGGTTTCTGTAGTTCCCGCTCATTAAATGTACCGACAATAATTCCTATGGCACAATCTGCAAGTAAATTATGATGAATCCTTCGTAGCTACATTGTTGATCGAAGGATGAATCATTCGCTTTTTGAGAGAGAATAGGACTTTGAAGGGACCGGTAATAGGTATGCAAATATCTATTTTGCAGATGATCGAATGAAGGCTACAAGCCATGACGAGCATTTTTTTTTTGTTAACTAAATTGTTGCACCCCCCCCCCCCCCCCCCGCCACTAAGAATTAATCATGTGTCGTGGGTGCGTACATACATTTAAAGTCAGATCCGGATAAGAGATCCCAACAACTGTCTATAGGCCAAACAAATATTTTTTTCGTGCGACATAATCGAATCCGTGACTCGCAGGGCAGCAGTCATCGCTCAATCACTGCGTCAACCAAGAGACTTTAATTTATTTACCGGACGGATTCTAAATCACAATACAACAGGTATGTGTTCATTTGTGTGAGTGTGTGGAAAAACAGTGGAAGTCAGAGCCGAAAAGGGGCAATGTGGGCTCAGGGAAATGTCGAAAATAATAATAATTACACTGATTTGATTATACTTTATGTCTTAAAATGAGGGATATAAATAAATTCGTGGTCTAATGTGACCCTTAATCCATACTGTCGGAAATTTTTTCCGTGTTTGAAGTGACACTACATTAGGTTTGGTACTTCTTTTTAGTGTTCTAGTACAACAACAAGTACTAAACACTTTGTCCCAACAAGTTCGTATTCCGGTTCATCCGTTCAAATTTTAATTCATGGACTCTGCGCTAATAACCTGTTTAGGTACTTGGCATGGTCAAAGATATCAATCATCAAAATCCAAGTATGGTGCTGGTGAAAAATTTGCAGTTTCCGGGCCAGGTGCATGAACTATGTAGGTAAGCAATAAGGCATAATGGGTATAGCTACATGATAGTTATGCATAGCCCGACACGATATCGGTGTTATGAATTTATAAAGTGAATGTGAATAGTCAGGTCTTTTTTTCAAATTAAGAGGCTGCTTTTCCCCTCGCCTATCGTAAACATCGAGCATGGTTTAAAAGCTTGTTACTTCGTCTAACGCAATCCAACGTGATTTATGACGAAAAGGCAACGCGAAAAAAGAGTGACAATACCTGAAAACTCTTTTGGCATTCAGTAAAACTTGTTCCAGGAAATACGTGTTTTTTTAATACTTACTTAAAATTTATTGAAAAAAAATTTCACTATTTACAATCTTGATAAAATTTGATAGGCTTGTATGGTTGTACTTTTTTGACTTTTTAATTTTTTTAATAAATTCATAATTTAGTGTCAAAGTTCATGCAAAATAGCAGATTTTCAGAGGTCTTAACTGGATTAGATTTACACAAATTTATAAATTGATTTCCATAGAAGTCTAGATAATATCCACAAGATAACGTGTTTCCAAAATATCTGATGAAAAATGTGTAATAACGTCATTATCGCGTAAGAGCGGTTGTATAAAAAACAGTGAAAATGTATGTCGAGATGCACCCCCTTAAGGTATTTTATTATCGTGCGGATTTCAGCACGCATGCGGGTTTGCTCCACATGCAGAAAATTTCAAAATGTAAATAACGCATTACTATGAATACTTGTATGAAATGGAAATTTGCTGGGGTTACGCATGCGGAGCAATCCCGCATGCGTGATCAAAACAGCGCGATATCAAAAACACCCTTATTACGCAACTGCTTTCTAACAAAAAGGACAATCATCGATCAAATAGTACATTGTTACACTAGGGGTGAAAGTAACTCATTTCGTCCCGAGAAGGAGTTGGCGGGCGAGCGAAGCGAGGTCGCTAATTCGAGGGGTTAAATGGGTTACTTTCACCCCGAGGTAAACACTGTGCTGCACACACATATATGATTTAAAAGAGTGTCCATGGAGTTTCTTGCACGTTCTTCTCCATAGAGACCTACTCTTTGGAACGTGCAATTTAGCTTCACTTTTCTTGGACTGACCGACATTTGACTATTCAAAAGTGCCTGTAAATGGTCTATTTGAAATAAATGCTTTGAATTTGAATTTGAATTTGAATTTGCTTTTCATTACGAATACGAGGAAACTAAAAATAAAATAAAAAGTTTGTAAAACCTGAGTCGTCGTACCTATGATTTTAAGTAGGTATCTTTCTTCTGATTTAGTCGGTAAAGGTATTCCACTACTGCTTTAGCCTCTTCTCTTAGGAAATTAGGCGTTAAATCACTATTTTAATCTGATAAACATAACGTGTTAATACAAATCTCTGTTGTATGGAAATGTAAACAAAACTCGAAAAAACCAACGACTGATTGCCACTTTCCCGCCATTTTGTTTTTTTTTTCTGCGGGCGGCCATGCAGCTATTCAGCCTCATTAATGAAAAATTTGAAATTAATTGTAATCTTTTAAAAATAAAGTATTTTAAAGAAGTAGTTGAACAAATAAATCAATAACATTATTTAATTAATACTTGTCTTTAAGTTATTTCAATTTTATATCGTGCTGTGATTGATTGGCTGTATGGAAAATTGGAACATGGTTCAATAGAAATGTGAAGATAGAACTAGTTTTTTTTTTTATAATTTGACAGCTGTCAGTTGTAAAGTAAAACTCCCTAGGGATGAAAAGTATCACTTTCAGCCCGCTCCTCAGGCAACTTCAGACCTACTTTCAGAGTATGAGTAATGAAAATGTTATTTACAATCCATGCTATGACAGATAAAAGGCACAAGTGCTGTCACTCACACTAATTTTCTGCTCCAAGTTGAGCAGCTGATTGTCGGCGAGCCGCCACACGATGGGCGGGAGGGGGCGCGCGCCGAGCACGCGGCACTGCAGCGTCAGGGCTTCGCCCGCGCGCACCCGACCCACCGCGCTGTCAGACTCCGGACCCTCGCTCCGGAGGGACACCAAGTCGGGCGGCACTTTGATTCATAATGTGTTGTTTGTATTATCGAGATGAAACAGGCGCATTAACTGGGCAGGGGGATTTGGTTGGTATAGGGCAGGTAACGATAACATAATAACAGTCAATAGTTAAAGCTACCGTTTCTGATATAATTGACATGCTTTAAGACTGTATTGGTGATACCCCCTACTTTGTAAATGAAGAACGCAAGCATAAAAATCAGATTGATAAAACTAGAGAAAATGTCCGTCATAGTAAAAATTTGGATAGTTTTTCCGAGGATAATTATTAGAAAAGCTACTTCCGCTTAGTTATCTTAGCCAGGAAGATAGAGACAGGAATATGCGAAGTAAACAGGTAAATAAATTTTCAAATACTAACAATACATGTCTATAGTGATGTCTATGGACAGCGGTGAGATTTTATCGTTATTTTTCGCGAAACAGGTGAAGACTCTGCCGTGGTCCTCGCGCTGCAGGGGGCCGTAGATGAGGTCGCTGCGCACGCGGTGTTCCGACAGCGGAGTCAGGGTGTTCTTCAGGAGACGTTGCTCTGTCCACCATTGTAGTAGAGCCAGCGGCTTACCTAGCACATTAAGGAATAGTAAGGCTACAGAAATGTAAGGAAACATTGGTACCTACGTACATAGAAGCTGCTACAAGTGCTCTTGATGTACAGTAGCAGTAAATTCCACTTATGATGATCGCAGTAGAACGCGTTGTATGTAGCATTATTACGATATTAGAAATGGCTAAAAGATATGTAAGTAATGTCCAAGTCGGAAAATTGTGTATCAGCCGCTCAGCGACGAACAACAGGGAGAATATGTATTTTTTTTTGTTAGTTTTATCTAACCTTTTAGCTTATATATATATATCCTTTTAGCTCTGGTAACATAAAAAAAATATATCTTTAAGTTATTAAGCTTCAAAACTGCTAAATAAGAAATAGCTTAGGAGTCCGACTGCTGCCATAGAAAACGGCGTCTTAGTAAGAGAGATCTAAGTATTGTTATATCTCGTTTGTTTTTCCGCCAATTTTAATATTGTTTACACAATTAGTCTTCTGTTTTTGTATATTTATTGAAAACTAAACTAGTTAAATAAATAAAAAATATTTATTTTCCCTATTGTGAAATTCAAATCTAAAACAATTGTCCATAAGTATGTATTACGAAATGCGTCATCAACTGGTTATCCCCTCTGAAATGACTTTATTGTGTTACCCAATTGATACAGCGGTCTGTACCTATGTGTTATTGAGAGAGGAACAATTTTCCTCATATGCGCTTTTCAAGCAATTACTGCGACACCACGTCTCGTTAACGAGTGGTCCATTAAGAACGGTGACTTGATTACATAATCGCTGAATTGACTGATGTTATCTACTAGACATTGAGAGCTCAGACGGAGATCAGCCAATCGTTCCACGTTCATTCATGAGTCATGCACATAGTTCCATTGACTGTGGTCAACCCATCCGGTACCTATCGAAGATGGTAGAACCTCTCGATCTCTTTTATCTGGGCTTTAAAAAGATATCTAAACCGAATAATTCGGCTATAAGTGATTTTAGGCTTAGATACCATCTACTTATTATCATAAATCGGTTTTGGAGTTTAGATATTTTTAAATGAAAAGATGCGCAAGCGCATTGTAAGGTGTTTCGTATTCTAACTAGAATATTATTTTTATTTGTATGTTTTGACGATGTACAAATAGTTTTACAGGGATACATTAAATTACCTAGTGAAACTACAATGATGAATATTTCGATGGATGTCTAATAAATGACAACGAAACACGTCATTTTATATATCTACATATGTCGTGTCCTAATCTTAGAAATTGATCATTTCATGATATAGCCAAGTAAAACTGGCCAGATCGTTTTAAACGTTATTTGAGGATATTTCTTATCATCAAGTGATCAATTATCAGATCTGGCCACGACATCTATAATACCATACCCATCACATCGTGGAGTTCCTCTAGCTGGTTTTATTTATCCCTGTGGATATAGTTACCTCCATAAGCCACGCATGCGAGGTGCACGGTGTCCCCCACGTAGTAAGGTCCCACGTTCTGACTCGTGTTGGAGCCAGCGCTGGCCTTCGCCACTTGAGTGCCGTTCTCGTGCACCACCCAAAGATGACGCGGCGGTTCTACACACAATACAAACTTGGGTTTAAACTGTATCAAAAACCATTGTTGTAACGAAATAAGTGTTATAATCAATAGAATTAAATCTAAAGGTAGATAAATCTCGTTTGGAAAGTGGTTCTAGTTTAGGCTCTATAAGTTAAAAAAATCAAGATTTTTTTGTATCAAACCACATGATAAACCATTGATTACAAATCTGCCTTCCGGCCCCAGGTACATTATATCTACTCGTATTAATTCTCTCTAGCCTTTTCACTCTCTCGACTTGATAGGCTTCTAGATAAGACGAACGCAGCTGTTTACCGGTATTTTACATGTAGCGACTGCCTGTCTGACCTCCAAAAACCATAAACTGGGTGATACGATATCTATTACCAAGACTGGTGTCTGTTTTCGGCGGTAACGACTGTTCAAGTTCTTTGTATCTACAAATGACCTAGGTATATAATATATGCGTACCTACCTAAGTAGGGTGATTCTTTGAAACCGAGAGAATGTCTCATTCATATGGCCTAGCTTTTTCTTATCACTTTGATATTTTTATTTGCATAGGTATTTACTATTTAAGATAAGGAAACTATAACTAGTCTAGTCTGTCAGGATATTGTAAATTTTTGAAATAAATAAATTAGTTTTCCAGGATCACTAAATGTATCAAAAGCATTCTTTTGCGCCCAGTGGCCTACGACAAAAAATATAGGTACTTATAGATAATTATATAGGTACGGAAACTGGGCCAGATGAATGAGACATTCTCTCGGTTTCAAAGAATCACCCATTACCTACCTATAAAGTTATTCAACAATCGTACACGAGTCTAGTCCTAAAATAGTATAATGTCACTAACCTAGCTAATTATTATGCTATTAATGCTGTAATGTTTACGTAGCACAATTGTTTAATAAATGGAGCGAACAGTTCCGGCGCTGTCAGCTTCCTCATTAGCCGCGCGGACCAATTAACTGCGCCGCGGCTATTCGGCGGGATAGGTAAATTTCAGTTCGACTTGTTAAGCCTTTGTTCCGATCATGTAAAATGAAAAAACAAGTATTGTTGCATCTAAAATAACTGGAATATCTGTCGAAATTACCTACTTACAAGCCTCTTATAAATTGGGAACAGCAGTAGTAGTATCTCTCATTTGCTTCTAAATAAGGTAAAATTGCAGAAAGAACTACACAGTGTCATATCATTTACGACAGATTATAATGCGTTATGACTCATCTGACAAGAGTTATGTCATATAACTCACTCACATTGATCCTACAGTCAGCTAAGTGCATGAGCAATTTGCAGTCACATGCCACGGAGATCAGCGCATAAAGACGTTAACAGTTCAAACCGTGTGTTGCGTTAATTTCTGAAATTGCTACGGTTCTTTCAAATCATATGTCCTTCACCTTCTGTTGTTACATACCACAATTTCAATCAAAACTAGAGGGCAGCGTATCCGCCTATGCTTAACATAGAATATGCGATATACAATTATGTAGGTAAGTAGCTGCTTGGTCTGGTCTGAGGACTGCTCAGAAAAAACAGCTTCAGGGAGGCAACCACCTCGATGCCTAAAACGCAGAAAACCTACGTGTACCATTTATGGCTGCCTGTCCACCGAGTAACCCCATGAAAGACGGTGGCACAGTTATAGTTATAACGTACTGCCGTGCACGTGGAGCAGGGGAAACTCCAACTCAGTCTCCCCAGGGATGTGCCCAAAAGTCTTTGTACAGAGGGGGTTCCAGGGTGATCACAGGGGTGATTTTAGTGAGGTATACATCCTACATTCTCTGGTCTTCTATCTCCAAAAGTCCAGGCACTTTTTGAGGTTTCTCCCCGTTGCGCGTTGTAAGGTACGTTAGGTGTTTAATAGTCCGCCAGTCTCAAATGGATAATCGGTAAAATAAAGTTACATCGACTGCCTGAGAAATTAAAAAAAAAGCTAGAAAGGCTTGTCAGTACCGGCAGAGTCTAGTTAGACCTAGAGCGTTTTATTTGATCGATTGACTGATTTCTGGATGACCCATATGGTTTTCTATTTAGGGAACTCAACCTCTGCAATCCAGGGTTGTTCTGTTTTTCTTCAAGTAGCTAAGCTAGAAATAAAAAAAGCAGGAAGGTAGGACTTACCGATAACAGCAAGCTGAATATACGTTTTATGCGCCGGGCTAGCAGCGAAGTCAGCGAGGCAGGTGTAGGTGCCAGCGTCCGAGGGTCGCACGGTGACTATCTGTAGCTTGTCCTCTCCATCAGTGTCACCCGTCACCAGCCGGTAGCGGCCTCCTCCCGCCGTTGTGGTGCTCTTGTCACCATTGCGGAGGTCACGGCTGCTGATGCAAACCAAGTGAAAGAAACTCACTCATAAACAATCAAGTAGGAGGGTAAACCTTTTCGTAAATTGCCTTCAGGCTAAATTGTATGAGGGTAGGCACGCCGTTCACAAATGCTGATCTATGTTCCCTTGGCAACATAAGTGGAAAAGGGACCAAAGGGGTGAAGAGGTATGACTATGCGATATTGGAGAAGCAATATGTACCCTTGTTCATAGATAGGCGCCATTACAAACAGATTGTTTATGATAATATTCACAATGGTGGAACTTTAGAACTGGTATTACTTTAAGTACGTTTCATACAAAAACAGCATTTTATAAAAATATATCCTAAGTAGCTGAAGACCTGGAAGAGTTTAAAAGGTAAGGCTGAGTTTAGAAATCGTCTAATAACCTCTTCCAGAGGGAGAGGGGATGTTAGACTTTTAATGATTAAAATCCAACCTGTGTTCTTCAGTTGCCTTTCAGGGGTACAGTAACTCTTCTGAACATTTCCACAGTAAGGTCTTTGGACAAAAACACGATGTTTTTGCACGTAAAAAAAATCGTAATTACCTGTAGAATGCAGTGGAAGAACCATTTTTGTACCAAGCTAGTATATTGAGCTTGTCGTCTTCTTTCTCCGCGGTGACGTTGCATGGCAGCTCCACGCTCTGGCCCACCACACCGTCCACTAATCACCATCCAAGAAACATGATGAATATGGTCAAAAATCAAAAACCTATGTAGGCACAGACAGCAGCATGATTAACTATTTTTAGGGTTCTGTAGCTTTAGTACCTAATGGGTTAATTTAGCTGTCTGTCCGTGAAGACTTTTTTTAGGAACGTCGCATGTAAGTATATCTATACTCGTAATCTGAAATTAATATCAAATACCTGCAGTAGTTGCAGTCCTTTGAAAATGTAAAAAAGGCTTTTAATAATTATATCAACGCAATCAAAAAGTGTGACCTTTTATGCCGTACCTACCTTTCTTTATTTCAATTACAAAGTCAGAACGGTTACGCATAACTTACATCCTAATTTGAGTTCCGAGTATCTACTATCCGAATTTGAATTCCGAGTGCCTACTATCCAAATTTGAATTTCGAGTTCTATCTATCTGAATTCGGACGGGCGGAGTGCAGATCTAGCGCCGGTGCAACCCCTCCTATAAGTAGTACTACGGCTACTCCGGAGTTCTGACCGACATTTCTCAGATTTGGGTCGGATGTAGTGCGTAACTGCACTTAAGTTTGTCCTTGTGTTAGAGCAATGTTTGTTCCTTTCGTAGTTTATGAACTTCAGTAATGGTTGGTCTTTCGGTGTAGGTACCTACCTACCTAAGTAGCTTTACAATTTATTATTATCTAACTGATTTCAGGTTAGAATGTTTTGATCTGAAGTTAGGAGATGATCTACTGAATTTTTTTGGTATTACTCCAATTAATATGTATACATCTCTATTATACCTATATAATTCTTCTGTATGTTTTTTGTCACTTAACTCCTCCTAAACGTTTTCATCAAATTGGATGAAATTTTGTGTGTATAGAGTGGGTCCCTGGATGGTTTGAAAATAAAATTAGATCCGGCAGGTGGTGCTGTAATCGGGTTCTCAAATATTTTTTCACAAAAACTCAGCTTTCGGACAGGACGTCCGTCGAGATCGCAAGTTGATATATAATTATCTAATTAAATGAATAGATCATTATTATCTTTGTTTAATTGTCTCTAATGTTATAGGTACCTACTAATGCAAGTTGGTAGTAAATACCTACCTAAATAAGAAAAAGACGGGAACTCGATTTTGGGAGAAACAAAATACACAACGAAAACGGGCGAAAGATTTCGAGAGTCAATTTCTGTAATGACGAAAAACTATCTAACATGCGTGCAAGTAAACAGTACGGAACCCTCGGTGCACGAATCAGACTCGCAGCTACTTGTTTTTTTTTTCTCTTGAAAAATTGGTAACAGTATCTAGTATCGTTGAATATCTATGGATAGGTAACATAAACTTTCACCGCAACTAAACCCAGTGATCATTAGGACAGTTTTGAGATATGTAAACCTACATGGACGGGGTAGGCTTTAGCAGAGACCAATTTTTATTTTTAAACTTTCCATCTTAGGTATAACTATTTATGTATGCTAGAAAAATGGTAAACAGTTGAACAACTAAGCATGTCGCAAGAAAAAAAAGAAGTGTCGGCACAACTAGGTTTAGGTACCTAAGTACCTACCTAATTAATTTTCATTTAAAATATATCAAACAATCCTGAAGACGATATGATTATTTTATTTATGACGTGATTGTCAGTGGTTTTTATACTGCAGTTTACTTCAAAGTTATGTAGTGTAAGCATAGATATCAGAGTGTAAGTGTAGAAAAACAATTTCATAACAGAAAACTAAGTTTTGCGTCCAATATATCACTGTATAATTTTCAAATGATCAACCTTTGATCTATGCTCAAGAATAAAATTCTTTGGGAAGATATAAACAGGTGCTTACCTTTTTCATAGATTATTTCCGCACATAAACCATTAAATAATGAAACAATCACCATAAAATGTATAAAACAATTCATTTTTACACAAATTTTATAATTATTTTATTACACATTACAAAATTTGTAGTCCGAAATTTCACCTCGTCGAAGAGGGCACGTCCCGATTGGGCGCAACGGACACGCGTTTCAATTGGCGCGCTCGGCCGCAATAACGATATCGCCGGTCCAGGGAGCGCGGGACTCCGCTACCGGCCGGCGTGCGCGCTCCCGAACGCTTCCGGAGCGCCCGCCGTCCCCGCGTGTGACGTCACGCCCGCCCTGCCTGCCGAACCATCATTTACCTTACACTTTTTAATTGGGGAGGTCAAAACAATTGGGTCACTTCATCTGGATTTATTTACCGTACAAACTGAAAAACATTTTATTTTTGGTAGTTATGCTGTTTCCGGTTTGCGCTGACCCTATATACTCCTTTGTGTGCAGTTGTTGTCGGCCGAATGACCGTGTAAATTACGAATTTGCAGCCGCCAGATAACTGTGGGGACGGTGCGTCAGGACTCGCGGAGATTTTGTTTGTTAAACAAGTTAACAAACTGAGTTCAAATTGTAGCAAATTTATGAGTAAAGAGCAAATTTCAATAAAAGAGATAAGAAATATTTTAGAGATTCTTTTATTTAACAAAACAGCCTATACAAGAAGTCAATGGTATGTTTTAAGTTTATTAATTAAAAACAAATTGGACTTAGACAGTACAAAATAAGGGCTAAGAGAAGGTAGGTGGTTGAGGGTTTAATACTAATTCAGTTGTTTCAGAGATCGAGTAAATAATACTGCCAACATAATAATCACAGCACTACCAACTGTGCCAACTATAATTTTCTTTTTAGTGCTGCGCCTTTTGTTTGTCTTCAACTGAAAATTTAAAAAAACATTAATGCTTAGTTTTATCAGATTGATTAAGACAAATCTTCATTCAAAGAAAATTATAAAGCACTTGTACCTTTAATTGTGTGTGTATTGAGTGGTCCATCGAGTTCAATATCACAGCCATTTCATTTAAAGTGGAGAGTGCAATATTAGATGCATATTTGTCTTTGTGAAGCAAACAGTCTGGCACATTCTTCGTTTTGGTCAGAATTACATTGCTGGCCACCATACTTAAATGTATTCTATGGAGAACTTTCGCACACTCTTCAAAAACTTCAACTATTTCCATTGGTCCAAGATTTGACCTGCAACAAGATTTATAAAATAATATTTATTAGTAAAAACTAATGTTAACCTTTCAATCGTGTTAATTAGAGACACAATAGAAAGAAAAAGATAACCGTTGTTCAGATACTGTCAATTTGAAACACAATAATAAGATAATAGATGCATGGACATCGGCATTCACTTGGGGTTTAATGAATGAATATACCTACTATTTCTCTGTTATCCTAATTTATGAAAGAATTATGTTTTATTTATATCAATTTTGGACAAATGCTTTGTTTGGATTTGAGCAGGAAAATAATAACACATTATATTTTATTAAATGTATTATTTTTCTACTGCCCTACTTTTAATATTTGTAACTTGAATAATTGCTTTTTACCACTAATGAAAAGATTTAAAAAAACTCATGTTGTGTCAACCGTAAATTAATTGGGACAATTTCTCTCTGGTCTCCTGAGATACAGGTTCACTACCTAGTTCAGGAGGCAGAGCATTTATGTAAATGTGACACTTGTTTGCAAATAAATGATTATTATTATTATTATTATTATTAATTTGCTTACCAATTGTGAGGATGACGAATTGCATTAATTAAATTAATATTAAAGAGTTCTTCAAAATGCTTATCTATGAATTAGTCATGTGACTAGAGACTGAGAATATGGTACTATTGATATCTACTCAAATGATGAATAATGAAATATTTTAGCTAGAACCTTCTAAATGATACGAAAATAATTGATACTTACGTGCATATATCAGTCTTATCATAAGCGGGAATCAATTTGGCATGTTCAATGATTTGTTTTCTTATTTCAGGCTCAACAATACCCAGCGCTGTGAGATCTTCGTCAGATAACTCTGACAATCCAAACTGGTCAATATTTTGTTTTCTGTTTAAAGCGAATAAAAGTAATAATAAAATAATGAGAAACTGTTTATCAGAATACAACGTTTGAATAAGAAAGATATCTTACTTGAATATATCGATATATTTTTGAGCGCCTAGGCCACATAGTATCGAGCTTACAGTTTCTTCATATTTTGCGGAATCTATTTTATCAGTTTCCAGTGCTGTTTCTGTTTGAGACATCTTTTATTTGCAATTAGTTGTTTACCAATTTTACTACTGGGTGTGATAAAAAATTCAATATTTGAATTGTCAATGCCAAAAATTTGACAATGACGTTTGACAGCTACAATTGATGCTCCTTTTTACGTAGTTACAGTCTCACAAGGATATTGTGTTCTTTCTGTCCCGTTTTCATGCTGATTTTTTTATTTGTGCACTGGCAACAGTATGTTTAATAATGACTTTGTCTTATCTCATACAGAGTCCAGTGGCCTAAGTCCGATGAATTCATAATATATAAACAGTACAATTTGGAGACCCTTTTTCATCCGACTATCCGACTACAGCGCGTTTCACTTTCCTTCGCCGTAATGCATCCGTAATGTTGGCAAAACGGAAAAACAGAGTTGCTATACTTTTAGCAATGAAATTGCTTAATATTAGGGAGATGGTATTTCGTTACTTTTAAGAATTGCCTTATATTTTTTTTTATTTCTTTTGGAAACTGTAAAAACTATTTTTGAATAAAGCATTCAACGTTGGGCTCGATTTCGATTGTCCTGCATTTCTTTCAAATACGAAACCACCACGCCGCAATATCGTACCTCTCCATCCAACAACTTCCTTTTAGACTTGCTTTTTTTAATAAAATTCAATTCCCCTCATTTATTCTCCATAAAGTGGTGCGACTACCGTTAAAATCGATTTAGTTTCACATTTCGTGCAAAAATCTGTGAGATAATTAAAAGACAATTTGATCGACCAAATCATATAAATTATAGGAATGTATTATATTTACAAGTTCATCAAACAAACCAAATTCACTACTCCCAAGATTCTATAGTTTCAATTTTCTCTAACGCTCCCTTCAGTAGAGTCTGTCTAGTAAGTTAAACGACTTGGGCAATTATTAGGAATTAATTAAATGTAATGTAGTCAACAAGGGTTCAATAATCAAAGGTGATTAAGAGATAGAGATCATTGTTTACTAACAGAATAACCTTATAAAAAGTACCGAATATAAGCATTTTTTTAATGATTAAATATTATACATAATTCCCAAGTCGGTTGACTTATTAGACAGACTTATAAGCACGTTTTATTCTATTTTCTTTTTTTTTGTTAGTGGCCAGTTTGAATTTCGAGTCAACTTGTTCGATGCACGTACATTTTAATTTACAATGTTGTGGATTTTTGATGTTTCAAATTCAAATCTCATTATTCTCTAGGGATCGCCCATACTGCATTATCTTCCTAGGGATAGAATGACTTGCTTTAAGTGAGGATTGTATAACGTATAAAACGACATTATCGAGCAGGTGGTGTAAAAACATAATACATGCATCGAACAAGTTGATAGTAGGCGTGATATTATACGTTTTATTAATAAGGCGAAACGTATTTATGCAGACAGTATTCCGTGGGAGTCATCTAACGACTTCTTGCACTGACTAAAACCCACTCTATGTTCCTTCATTCCTGGGCCTGGGTTTCTTTTTCGCACAACCCATGGTCCCAGTAGGCTTCGACCCTTCTGGGCCCCTACAGTTTGCTGACATCTCCCTGAGGGGGCGCGTGGTAAAATACGCGCCGCTGTCCATCGACAGCAGTCATCACTCACGCTCGTTCCAGACGGTTACCGGACGGCGAGCTACCCATTGTTCGCCGTGCGCAATCCCGCACTTACAGTGGCTGGAAATCGGGGTTGGAATCCTGGCGGCAGAAGGAGGCGACCGCTTGCATTCGCTCCTTGCTCTAGACCATGGCCTTTACCAGGGCCTGGCGCGAGAGGTAGTTACCGCCGATCGGCCCCATGAGTGTTCTGCCCAAGCGGAGCACACCTCTACCGTATGCCTCACCGTGTCCTCGGGGCGACGGTCTTCCACCCTATAGTATTAGGCAAAAGGAATACACATATTTATAATTCAGGATTCAGGACCAAAACGAACTCGTGGTATCTTCGTTTAGCACCACATCTACTTTGCAAGCCTTAAACTATGCAAGGAAAGATCGAAAACGTACAAACGCGTCAAAATGTGTTTCGGCCCTCAAATAAAAAAAAAGTTCGAGTCAAATTTCCATTTATTTGATTTTTCTATCTACTCTGATACACACACCAACATTACACCTCAGCTAATATCATTTCATAAAGTCATTTGTACACATTTTGTTCTACTCGTCTACATTTAGTGCATCACGAATTTTCTTAAATAACTTAGTAGTAATTTGTTAATGTCAGCGACAGCTCTATGTGTTTAATAAATGCATAGCGTTTTCTATCTCTATCGTATCAATCTGCTCGTAATCTTTCACATTGTTCTAAAATTCTACTACGATATCAACTCATATCATTACATTGCGCATTTAATTCAACATTTGGGGAACAGTGAGATTTATTTGTGTCTGGGTTGGTCCTTGCCTAATATTGCGAATATATAATCAAAGAGATAGAACATGATTTTCATATTAGATATTATTGTTCAAGTTTTAAGATCAGCATATAACGTAGTGATTTTGATATCTTCCTCCAAAATGTTTGTCAACATATAAATTATGGCAATAAATAATAAATTACAAAATTGAAAAGTAAGTTTTGTTTAAATTCTAACAACTAAACTACTCTAATTGAGCAACTGGCGAGGCGTATAAAATTTAAATTTACTTATAAACAATTTACAATTTTGGTTTAACCAGGGGATAAGTTATCTACGATAGCTTTGACAGCTTGCCAGGTTTCACGGGCAGTGGGCACGATTTGGGAGCCGGGAAGCAAGAATCCGTACGGACCGAACGAATCTCGCAGGTCCACGTGATACGAGAATTTGATCCCAGCGCGCGCTTTCGCCCAATCATGGGACATTCCAGAGGCAGGCTGTCGTATTTCAGCGGCCGTCCCAACCTGAAAATGAAGAATAGTTTTATAATTGATTTTCTGTACCAAACTGAATTGAAGTGAAACTATTAACAAATAAAGGATGACATATATTTCTAATCTTAAATGAAAAAGACAGAGCTAACCTAATAAAGTGCCTTAAACTAGTACCTACCAGAGGCAGCTATGAATGGAACAATAATAAAACGCAGTAACAGAGGGATAATTAACCGATCAACTTTCTATGACGTGATTCTTACTTGATACTTGGTGCCATATAAGTCAGCGAGTGCGACGGTGGCCAACTTGCCCATCTCGGTGAGCACGCCGTCGTCTGCGAACGTCTCGTGCGCATGTGAACTGGGAACTAGCCACGCCTGAGAATACGCGTGCAGTGACAGGTACAGCTGGGGAGTAACCAACGTAACAATTAAACTTTGTAGGTCCATAACAGAAAATTACACTAATTATTGTTTAATCTAAACGACATTCATCTGTTTGTGCACGCTATAAACTGCTAGTTGCTTTATCGTTCCCATCATTTTGTAAAGTTCGTTGTATTCTGTACGTTTATGTAGGTACCATTAGATACCTATAGCCACAAGCTATGGGTAACTGACCTAGCGTTCAACAACAATCAACATAATGTTTAAGTTATGTTTAAATTGATCAAGGAAGTTCCGTTTCGCATCAACCCGTATTCTGTGTCGTGGTTTCTTACTATCAACATCTTCTTTCTGACCGAATTCTAAAGGGACAAAGACAATCATACATCTTTTCTTTGGCTTCTCTCTCTCCATCCATCCACGTGTGTATGCCTACTCACGTGGTCACTAGTGGTCTCTTATTTCTAACTCTAAAAATAATGTGACTTATATGTTTGGAACAAATTTTGTCTGAAATAATAATATTGCTGAAACATCTTGAACATATTTTCGTATTTCGATGTCGTTTTTGCTCTAGATAAGTAAAAGCGAGATTCATTGGTGAACGTCTATGCAAACCTAAAAATTTATTTATGTAGGTACGAAAAAAGATGGTCTGACATGATTATGAATTGGATTAATGTAGGTAATGAGAATCTTGATCCAACAAGCCTTGCATAAGAGGAAAAACTCAGCAAGCGTAAAGATTAAAATTAACTGAACTTGGTTAAAAGGTGTCAGTCGACACGCAGTTCTGATTAGGTACACCTGATAACACATCTAACATTTTATACTCGGCATTCTTATAGACCAAGCCACAGATCATATTTTACAACTTTATATTTTCTTGAATATCAACACTTTTGAGGCGTTCGTTTTGAAAGTGCTGTAGAAAATCTGTTGAAAGTAACGATGTGGACAAATACCGTATTCTGTCATAATTTCACGCGATCGACGTGCGGTCTACCTTTACGGTTTTGAACGAGTGATAAATTGCTATGCTTAAAGGCGATGGAAACCATTTCTGATTTCTATTCAGCGAATACAGATTGTGACTTTATGACAAGCCTGCTTTAGCCGTAAATTTTTGTGAATGTGGCAGCTTGAGGTGTTGATTTCCACAATTTTGTTATTAGCTCTTATAAAATATGAAGTTATCTTTAAGTAGTCTAGGACTATACATTCTCCTCCATATATATGTACCTCAAAAGTCAATCCGACTGTAAAATAAGACTTAAGATGCCAAAAGGCTGATTTACCTACCTAATTGTTTTGTTGATCTCTCAGTGTGGTCAAATTATACCATAATAATATTATTATGTCTTCAGCAACAGTTTGTAAACTAATAAGATCTAAAGTGAAAACGAATACTACGAACCCATTACACCCGGTAATTATAGGTACTAATTACCCATTTACATGAACACTTTAAATGGGTAATAAGTACCTATAATGACGTATATCGTGTGTGCATCCGTCACGCGATAAACAGGCGGAGATAGAAAACAAGATTGGTCACTTGAACCGGAGTTCATATTGGCAGATTACCGAGATTTATACACTCGTACAGCATTCAAATTTTATGACCATCTTCATTCTACATTTGCAATAAGCAGTGGTGCTATTTGAAATCAAACTAACTGACTTTAGATCTTTAGAACATAGGTTTATGTATTAAACACACGCCTTTTGAAATTGATCAATAAATAAGGTATATAATCTACATAATAAGTATAGGTAGTTGTCAAAAGTTATTAGTGGATTTTCTTTTAATTACAGTTTCTAACATTAGGTGGGTACTTAAGTACTTCCATTTCGAAATAACAGAAAAATAAGGACCAGTTTATTAAGTATAATTATTTTTGTTAAGATTTACACAACTCAGATACCTATTTACATTATCTAAACCATGTTTTCCTAATTGACGACTGCCAGACTGATATGTTGTCATATTTTTTTGGGATGTTTCCAAGAACTTGTTTTAAAATTTATAGTACTTACCTAAACAATTATTCGACATTGATAAAACACAACAGCAGTTAAGGCGAAGTAAAAATAAATTAACATAATTATTATTACAAAGTTTTAGAAATTGTAAAATCACAGTAAAAATTTATAGCTACCTTGATCTGTCCTCTATGTTCGGATAAGAACTCGGAAACGGCTCTTGTCTCTGGCTCGCTGAAGGGGTGTGGACCGGCGTAGTTGTCGGAACAAGGGTCCTGGGACGAGTCCTTCTCGTTCCAGTGGTAGTCCCAGTTGCGGTCCGCATCCACACCAACACATTCCGTTTGGCCCCAGTTCCATGGAAACCTGTGTCAGAAAAATTTATTTTTAGCAAATTTTTAATTACCTACATAATATTAATAATATTCCACAACTATCACACAACGCATCTAGCCCGAAGCTACGCAGAGCTTGTGTTATGAGCACTAGACAACTGATAAACATACTTATATATTTCTAAATACATACATATATAGATAAATTACACCCAGACAGACACAGAACAAATGATCATGCTCATCACACAAACATTTGTCCTGGGTGGGAATCGAACCCACGACCACCGGCATAGCAGTCAGGGTCACTAACCACTACACCAACAGGCCAGTCAAACATACTTATACAACATTAGTTTAAGTATAATGCGAAACCCGAAACACTAAATCTATGTCCAAAATTTCGTAACTGTAGCATAAAAAATCGCAGAGTTGTAAGCTTGTTATGTAAGCAATACCTGCAATACATAGTCACCGGGCCATCCTGGCGACTGAGGGGTTGCTTTGCACTTGCACCCAGCTGTTAATAAGCCTGTGTGTTGTACTTGGTGTCGGTGGTATCCAACTTGTGTACTTTTTAAATATTTTTGGGAAATAATATGACATGGTATAAAACTATTGGAATCCATTCAGTTACTGGTTCTGACAAGCTATAATCCGGTTTCGCATACACTAAAAATAACGTTGTATACATGAGGCCTGAATGATCTTAATTTTTAATCATCATCATCAGCTTTTTTTAATGTTCCCACTGCTGGGACTCAGGCCTCCTCTCTAGGAGAGGGAAAGGGCCATAATCCACCACGCGGGCCCAGTGCGGGTTGGTGAATGTCACATGTCTTCGAATTTTTGGTTCTAGGACCTGCCGGTTTCCTCACGATGTTTTCCATCACCGTTTTGAGAGCAGTGGTGATGAAATGAATTACACAAAGTAATGCTCCTGGCTAGGTTCGAAACCGCGACCTACAACTCGTAAGTCAGGGCCATTACCATTTGGCCACCACTACTCTAGAAGAATTTTTAATCGATTTTCAAAAAAGGATGAGGTTCTCAAGTCGATTGTATTGTCTAAGATTATTGTCGGAAGAGTATTGTCTAATTTATCCATTAAGGTATATTTTTTCGTTTATGGACCAATTTTGATGATTCGGTTTGCGTTGCGGTAAGTTAAAACCCCATGGCAGTCTCATTCTTATATTTCGTTTTCCCATCCCAAAGCAATGTGTAAATTGTGGATAATTATGGATATTTTTAATTCCTACAGCTACTTTAAACAGAGGACTGACCCACTATAATATGATTTCAAGTTGTGGAGTCACAACTACAAAATGAAAAACAAAAGATTTGCCCAAAAAAATACACCTCCAACCGACCCGTTTTGTAAAACCTTTTTTTTTATATGGTTTAGGTCTAGGGACGGTGTGAAGCTCATGAACATAAACAAACTGATTACACTGAAGTGACCTTCATCATTGACCCGTCATAAGTCGGTTGTCTTACGACATTCAAAAAAAAAAAAAATAAGTAAACTAGAAAACCAGAAAAGCTGGATAACTGGTGAAAGTTTTAAATCCTCCAGTTGTTATCCTAAATACTTAGTGGGATGTTGGTCTCAACCTATAACCAGGAAAAATGAGTAGATTACAGAGAATATTAGACAGCTTTGGATTGTCGGGAGTACTTACGGCTAGACTGGTTTCCTGCCAGTATTAGAGTGTACATTTATATTTTATTTTTTATTCTTCTAAAATCATAACGAAAAAGTACCTGCATGATGTCACTGTTACGTAAATATATAATTAGTCACTATAAAAATTCCTTCTGCACGAAATTGTATTACTTTGGACGTAATGGGTGGTAATGGTACGAGTAATAGAAAGTGTTATGTATTCGAGTAAGTCTTTTTGTAAAATGAAACATGTAGGTAATGCACCTAGAGAATTTATAACTGAAACACTATGCTTTTTTTAAGATGGTGTAAGTATTGAGAATTCGAGATACTTTGAACGATGCCATCTATAGAAAAGTCGGTGAAACGAAAAACAATATTGGCGGCACCTACGTATTTTTTTCTTCGGATTCTGACTTGTATACCGTACCTTGTATATCCTTAACAGGCACAGCGTGGTTTATGCGAACATCCGTGAAATTCATTACAAAAGAACGCTTTCACTACAAACTTGTCTTGTTGTTAGTACTATATGTATAAATAATAAGATAAGTTGATATGAAAATTTGTGGCTACACCATACCATGTGGCAAGAAATAAAAAGTGCGAGTCAGACTCGCGCATTAAGAGTTCAAATTACAATTCCAGAATGGAAATTTTTCCGAATTGTAAAAAAGTTTTTTTTAGTGACGTAGGTAATAACAAATTTACAGTTTTCAGATTTATTCCTATACATGATTTAAAAGAGTGTCCATGGAGTTTCTTGCACGTTCTTCACTATAGACATCTACGCTTTGGAACGTGCAATTTAGCTTCACCTGTGTTATAAGACCTGACTTTGTACCAAATTTCAGGATTCCGGGTCTTCTACGGGAAGTACCCTATGAATTTCGATCTTTGACAGTATCAAAATATACGTTTTTAGCGACATAAGCGGCCGTATCTTTTTTTTTCGTTAATTAAAAGTTTGATTTTTTCACAACTTGAAGGGACCGCAGACCTGAGTATATGGTTTTAATTTCAACTCGATACCTCTACGGTTCTCGAGATAAAGGATCTTGACAGACAGACGGACGGACTGACGGACAACAAAATGATTCTATAAGGGTTCCATTTTTTCCGTTTGAGGTACAGAACCCTAAAACGGAACAAAATCATTACCAGTTCGGTATCGCCTTGTAACTATTCGAACAGGATGTCCCATGCCTTGAGCAATGTAGGTACAGCATAATGTCCTAAATTAGGTACAGAATAACTTTCTAGAAAGTTTAAAATATTTTAATATTAATACCTTTCAAACAGTTACTAATGATTTCATTACAATTTTTCTTCTAATAAAAAAGTAGACCATAAGTGAGATGTGCCAGCTAATGGTAATCGTAAGTGGTCACCGTCGTCAATTGACGCTTTCAAAAGAAGTATTCAGTCAACTTTTTATATGTTACTTTTTGTTATTAAACTGATTGCAAAAAATTACCTAGTGCTTAATTTTTTGGGTACCGCTGTTACAGATTTAAAAAAAATCTCATCGAGAATTTAATTCGCTTTATAAGTCGCCAGTCACCGAGTCAAAAGCATGTTTAGACGTTGCGCACAATTAACTATCGTGCAAAGCTGCACGTAGGCCTGTTTCTAAATCGTTGTTGTAGATCAAAGTTTCCCCGCAATAGGTGGATCACTCAAATGACTTACCATCCTACATAATAGTCGTCGGAATGGTCGGGCAGTCGTGAACGTGTTTTCCTCCAAAGCCGGTCGTGAGTGTGCGAGTGCTCGTAACCGTCGGGGTTCAACACCGGCATGATGTAGAAGTCGGCTTGCTTGAGCAGTTCGTACTCCGCGCCTATTAATAAAACAAACAAGTTTACTAACAAAAATATCAATTGGCTCTGCCAAAGAAAGTTGCACTCGGATGTGTTATTGATTGAAATATGTAGTTTGATTAATTTATTAATTGGTTACGTAAGTATTAGGTGGGACTTTTTTGGAGAAATGTCTTTGTGTTTATGAAATAAGAGGATTTTCAATGAGAGCGCTCGAACTTTAAGAGAAAATAAACAGTTAACCGATATAGTCACAAATGATTCTTTTTATTTTAACATGCCAGGCATTGAGCCTGGCTTGTTAAAATTGTGTTGTGACTTATGTGTGGAATATACCAACATAATGTCGCTGCTGCTCCGTTGTAATCGTGCATCCTCCTCCGTTGTAATTGTAAAACAATTTTGTATGACATCTTCGCACACGTAAATGCGTCTAATTTTTTTTTTAAACTGCGTGCCGTGTGTGCCTGAAGGGCGGCATTCGTTTATGTTTAGTTGGGTTAAACCAGAAGTTTCCCGTAGCTCTACAGAAAATAGTCGCCCATGATCGAAAGCAGCGCAGAGAATGTTAGATAAAAAGACAGAACAGAACACTGATTTTGAAAGTATATGTTTACAATTTCAACGTGTTGTGAAATCGTGTTTGACTACGGTCAAATGATCCGCCCAATGAACCACCAAATTTGATTGTTGTAGCTTAACAAATCTTCAAGACAGCTACCATACTAAACAGTGTCGAAGTTCGAGCGTACCTATTAAAAAATCCTATAATAGATGATCGAACCTAGGTCTTTCTCTCCCTCGACGAGTGCATGTATCATCCACGTGGCGACGGCCGGCGCGATCCACTCACGCGCGTGAGATCCTCCGTCCAGCCACACGGCAGGCTTCATGTGCGACCGCAGTTTCCACTTTTTCTTCTCTTTTCCTTTCATCAGAGTCTCATTATTTGATAGTGAAATCTGAAAACAATAAAAAAACATTACATCCTATAAAAAAATGGTTAAGGGTCAAATATAACAAGGAATTCATACACAGATTTAGTATATTTATATGTACCTTTACTGCAACAAGTGGTAATCCTTCTGATGATCGGCCCATGGGTATTAGGTCTACTAAGTCAGAATGCGAGTGCTGTAGATATTCCAAATACCGGAGGATGTCAGCATATCTATGAAATCTTCTCCAAGTCATTGGGTGACCTCGTAGCTGTTCTAACTCAAGTCTCTGCTTCTTTGACAGCCGCGGGTTCTCGTAGGTTATCGCTTTCTATGGAATAAATAAAAGATAGTATTTAAATTCACAAATATACTAATTCATACCAAACGTTGTGTAAGGTTACCGTACCTGCAAATCCCAAATTATTATATCAAAGTCTATTTTATTTGACTTGAGATGGTCTTTGACGTCTTGTAGAAGATCGGGAGGTACAAGCAGATCCGTGGATCCATTGAGTGAGGGAGGGGTCCACCACATGAGTCCAGAGCCTTGGGCATCTTCCTGCAGGTCCAGCATCTCGTGCACCTTCCATGGAACGTCAGGATACGTCCTTATCAGCTGGTAACCTTTGTAGTTCTTCTTCAATGACTTCTTTGCAGATTTTTCTAGAGTGCGATATGTAACGCCAATTAGAACATTTTTTGGCAAGTCAGCCGCATTCATACACAAATTGTGAGAAAGTTGTAATAGTAAAAACATTGACTGTAGAAAGTTGCAAACGGTATTATTGTCTGAGCAAAAACTTTTGAGGTCGGCGTTATGACCTAGGGTTTGGTACGGACGGGATATTTAGTATTTTTGTATCCTTACATTTTTTAGGGTAGGTAATATTTATATCGATAAGACTTTTACCAGATATTCTGATTTATAGATAAATATGTGACGCAATATTTTATGTTTCTTTATTAGTATTTGACACGTCCTAACCTTACCTAACAGTTGTGTGACTTATACGCCTTAAACTTTGAATTAAAAAATAAACTATGCTGTTAACAATTATTTTATCAAATACATGCTCGAAGTTTCTGGTTATGAACCAAAAAAAAAATAGAACTGTTTACCAGACCAGAACGTCATTAACGGCAGTTAAGTCTAAATAAATTAAATTAATGAAACCGTCTGACGTCAGAAACGTAAATATGAATAAATATTAGTTAGTACTGCACATCTGTTTGAATTAGGAACCGACCAATGTACTTTTAACCAATTTCAAAAAGGAGAACGTTCTCATTTTGGTTGTATTTTTTAAATGTTGTTTACCTCTGAACTCCTTCATTTATGGACCGATTTGCAAAAACAATTCGTTTGAAAGGATACACATAATTCCGGATTGATCCTATCCTTTTATTTTATTAATCTAGTTCTGATGTTGAGAGCCATAAGAAATTGAGAGAACTTCTCAAATATTAATGGTATACGTGGCGATTATGGATGATTACAGACTGGCATATGCATTCAGGAAGTATATCTTGAAAAAGAGGAACTGATGAAGAACACCTCATATAGCCAATGATTTACACAAACGCAGAGATATCATAATTAAGATGGTTCTGATCTGTTCTGATTTGAACTGATTAAGTGTTACTTAAAGCTAATAAGTAGATATACTAAGACTCTGTAATAAAACAATCAATATCCTAGCCGTGTTTGGGCTAATCAGAATTTTCGTTAGATGCACTCTGACTACAAATGTTTCTTTGTGTTTCACCTTTTTATTTTACAAGTCAGAAACACCGACTTCCAAAATTTTATAGCTTTTTATACGTAAAACTTGATTGTATTCTACTATAAAAAAATTTTTAGTAGTAAATAAAAATATCGCGTAACCTAAATTTAAATTGTCAGTTAAGTATGTTTTTTAAAATGTAGTCTTTCAATATACATAATAATGTTAGGAGAAAGTGTTGTATATACTGGCATGCGCTTGCGTTACCTTTTTTCTTAGATCATAAAACCTACCAAGTCTATTCCAATATATATGTTACGGACCAAATGATAAATTTGGCATTATACATAATGCCCGGTCATTATGAAAAACGCCCAATATGAGAGTGCGAATTGATAATAATTATTCAAATAATCAAATTGACTGGGCATTATACATACGGCCCATCACCTTTCGGGCAGAGTAATACTAACATATCTAATTACCATTTTTTTATTGGATTTGTCATTTAACTTAAAATAAACTAAATATTAAACCATTAAAATAATCAGACTCTTATTTGGATTAATTATATCAAGGAGTCTATTATCTACCTTCAAAGTCTGCCAGTTCGAAATAACGAATAATACCCACAATCTTTCGTAAAAATATGAATGTATTTTGATTGCACTTTGAACTGGGTAAAATAGGTTAGGTTAGGTTAGAACTGTGACCAACCGCGCGTGAGCCGAGCGAGCGTAGCGAGCGATGCCGCGGCAGCGGCCGGCGAACGCTACGTCCAAGTTGTTTCGTCCATTCGAGATTTTACCTTTTTCTCCCCGCCCTCGCACCGCGTCTTTAGCTTTATTATCAAATTGCCCAATTGTCATGTAGCAATATAATAATGACCGCGCAATGTGATAAATATTGAAGTTAAGATAGTAATTAATTACTTGGTCCAATAGAGTTAGACATTATTCATAATGCTCGAACATTATTTATAATGCCCGCATTAATCACCCGGTCCATAACATATATATCATCATATCAAAGTGTACAATTTAATCCCTGTGTTTAATTTAACTTAAGTTCATAATTTTTGAATAACTTAAATAGCAACAGTTACTACTACTAATACTACCCCTTTGGAAATTAAATGTTCAACTACGTTAATGAAGCAAAAATTACCCTTACTCATAGTAATATCATTAGAGATGTATGCGCCGTCACTCTCTTCCGTGTCCAGTAGCGTTTGGAACCAACTGCTTGGAGCCGTCGTCAATGGCCGATGAGTAGTCGTGGTGATCGGTCTCTTAGGCAAAATATCTTCGGAAAACCAGCTGCCTTGAAACCATGTTGTCTTAGATTCCATAAACCAACTATATATTGAAGAGAAAATTCCTGCAAAAGATGAATCGTCGTTTGAAAGAGATATTTCTGAGCGAAATAGATCGCAATTGCTAAATGGAAAATTCATAAAATAAGAAAGAAAATATTGGAGAATTGTTAAAAGAAAAAATGTAATTTAAGAAAGAAAGACGTTCTACGCAGTTGATACTTAAAATGCCGTTCCTCAAGCTACGCAATGTACATAATTATTTCCAGTTTGCTGCGTGGACCTGCTTAATAATTCAATAGGTACTATTCTTGTTATCGGACGCTTAGTCCAGTAGTTACTACATTTAAGGAGAAACTTTTTTATGTTAGTGGGGCATGAGTAGCGAGCGAGAGCTGGAGGACGGGTGCGCAAGCGCAACGCGTCGTGCGCTGTGCCTCACCACAACTTCCCCGAGCATTTTCCGCGTCACTCACTGATTGCTGCATGACTGATACCTATTATGTTAATTACTCCGTGTTGTTTACGATTATTCTCACGTTCGTTCATAATATCTAAACGTCATCACTGAGAATTAGAACATAATATATCATTATAATAGCTACGAGAGAGTCGAAGTCAGTCGAAGAGAAATTTCAATATAATGTATTTTTATTTTATCATAATATAGATAGACGATAATCATAACGATCAGCAAGACGATCGTAAGAAATAGTATAAGAGCATCTAAAGGCCATTTGAATAGTAGAGTGGAGTTATTGACTTGGGAACGCATCTGTTACGTGTGTGTAAGCGACTTTGTAATCATTAACAACTTTCCCGATTATGACTTCAACTTGATATGTAAGAACACAAGTAAGTGTATCAATGTGAGATCTGCTGATAATCTTAGACATTAGGCTGTAAAACATTTGAAATCTTTGATCAAGATATGTATGTACAAGAATTTGATACGAAGATAGATTTGATTTTAATCTTAATTTGTTCGCAATGTCCAATTATTATAGCAATAACAATACTATTATCTCCGTTGTGCTGCATCACAGATAATCTTTAACGATACTTTACGACGAAGCGAAAATTACATATCGAATACCCTGTCAAATTATTTATACTCGTAGATAGAAATACAGGATAGAGCACAAACGGAAATAAATAGGCTTAATATTTAGAGTACATTTTAATACAAGTGCAAATAGTTTGTTATTGTGACTGAGGCGGAATTCGTGTTATGGAGCTGGGGGTCTAAGTGATAAATTACACGTGTATCAAACGGCGTTTTTTAATACACTTTCTGACAAAAACCTTTCTCTGAAAATTACGACGCATTTTTATTAAATTTGTACTAAAGAAAATTTTCCAAAGTTGCCATACAATAATTACTACTTATAAACAATTAAATACCTATAATTACAGTAAAAAAAACCCTACTTTAATTACAACTAACTAAAATCAAATTAAAATCTGGCGTCAAAAAACTGATCCACAGCGCTGTCGACTGGTAATGTGCCCAAAAGACTGGCGGCATTGCCACGCTGTATGGCAATGCTTATCTTCTGTCCGAGGTAAAATCCAGCCCTTGGGTCACGCGAAGTGTCAACTAGACGTTTCGACAGATCTTGTGAGCATTCGGCCTCCACGATCCGAGAGTTTCAACCCCAAACGATTAAAAAATAACTTCCAACAAGGTTGTTATATTTTCGCCACTCGAAGTTCTTCACAGCCGCAGCGGCAGCACCAGCCCGACACGAAATGCTAGGAAGATAGGAAGGCGCAAGAGTATCGACACAAGTAGCGTCCCATACTAAAGGTCTACCCATCTTCCAAGGGAATAACCACATGCCGTCCAGTCTCTTGCTCGACACGTGCCAGACACCTGGCACGCACAAATACGACTGGAACGCCGACGGTGACAAGAGCGTGTCTGATGATGTCGTTACAGTATATATATAGATATAGATTTAGATGGCAGGAGGCTATCACAAGTATTTTTTACCTTAATCAGAATATCTGGCGCCAGCGACGTAATTTCTCTTTAAAAAAAATCTTAAATTCAACAATTTTATTCACAAATACCACAAATTATAAAATAATATATTATAGACTTTTTTCCCACGTTTTACCTTTGCAGGTTGCAAAGGTATCGTATTCAAAACGTTATGCATCCTACGTAATATTAAAAATAAAAATTCAAATATTTTAGAATTTAGAACACATATAATTGTTAATTTGTTTATAATAACAAATTATTGTGTAAATAATCTTATAAAATAATACAAATTTCATTAAATAGTAAAACTTTAAACATATCCGCCTTTTCGCTTAAAAAAAAAAATCACCGTTCACCGTGAATAAATAGGAATAAAAAATCCCTTGTTGTGATAAATAAAAAAAAACACGAGGGTGATAAGCATGATATGTTGAACCTAACACCATGTTTTCGAGTAAGTGTATTAATAATTACTTAGTGTTAATGTAGCTGGTTCAAACAACGATTCGAAACTGAAAAAAAATAGAAAATATTGTGTGGCTTTCGTGAACAGAAATAGAAGTCTGTAAGCTTGTTGAAAATGTTTATTTAACAAAACAACTAAACTTAACAAATCAAAGTTTGGGTACACAATTTACACGGTTACAATATATGAACAACAACATAAGCGAGAATACTTTTGCTCGGACGCTCGGACGCGTGCCATCGAAGTTCTCGGTTGGCGGTTACGGGACTAGAGCGATCTGCCTGCGCGTCGCGAGCCACGCGGCGTCTTGCGCATGCGTAGTAAGGTTCGTAACAATTCGGGAACGGTTCGTGTACGCTCGGGCGGCCGGACGCCGGCCGCGCGGGCAACCGGCGATTGCGCATGCGTGGTAGACTTCGTAAGTTCGGGAATGGTTCGCGTATGCTCGGGTGGCCGGGCACTGGCTGCGCGGGAACCTACCTACCACTGGTCGGCGCGTTACACCCTCCCCCTCTAACCCAAGCGTTGCGCCCTCGCTGCTGGGTTAGCCTTACGGGGCCTTCCCCTTTTTCGTTTTTCCTGAAGAGGAGCCTGTACAGAGCCTACAAAAGGAGTTAACAAGGATACGTGGTACCTTCCTAATAAAACCCCATCACTGATGCGCTCGAGCGCATAGGTGGTGAGTCCTACAACCTCCTTAATGCGGTACAGACCATCTCGCCGGGGAGTAGCTGGCACCTGGAGCAAGCCGGCAGGTTTCCGCGTGTCCACCTTGTAACGCTGACATGCAACACAGTTTTTTATATACTGGGAAACGTCATTTCTCATCCCAACCCAATAATATTTACCTGAGAGTCGCCGCAATGTTCTCTCCACGCCAAAATGGCCAGCTGTAGGAGCATCGTGGTACTCGGCCAGAACGTCCTTACGCTCATGCTCCGGCACTACTAAATTGGCGTCATCGTTCTCCTCGTTCTCAGGTCCATAGCGATATAATATGCCATCGGCAATGACATACCCCTTATCGGCCCACGCTCTCCCCCTAAACGGATCGTCTGATTCCATCGCGTCTATGATCTTGCGCACCTCGGGGTCTTTTAGTTGATTTTCCCGGACCTCACTTGGGCTGCGTGAAGGCAGGTCCATTACGGTGAGACACAAGTCATAGTCGGTGTCGGTTGGACAAGCAGGGCGTGAGAGGGTATCTGCGATCACATTCGCTTTGCCTGGAGTATACGTCCCGTCTTTTTTCCTGACCAGAACGACGTTCGAAGCCCAAGGAGATTCACACTCTTCGATGACATCGGCACTGAGCAGCTTTTGGAGTTCCTTCTCCAATGCTTTCTTCTTCAATGGCGACAGCCTGTAAGGCGGTGATGCAAGCGGTTCCTGGTCATCACTTACCTTAATTTTATGAGTGGCGAAGTCTGTCGGGGGTCCTTCGGCAGCAAACTGGGCCGATCTCCTGTTTAAAAAAGCGTTGAGCACATCCCGGTTCTCTGATGGCAACCCATTACCTTCGTCATCACGCAAGGATACATCGGAGATGTCGGCTTGCATCAGTTCGGTGTTATTTAAAAGGACAGATCGTACAAACGGAAATATTTGTTCGGGGTTGTCAGAAAAGTACCATGACTCCTGGGCTATGTCCAGTGTGACACCAGCCTTAGCAATAAAGTTGCGACCTAACAATGTTTTAGTTTTTTCTTCAGGTAATACTAGAAACTCCGTATCTACCTGTCTCCCTTCTAAAAACACGGGTACCGTCGCGATGAGTACTCTTTTTAATCGTCGAGAGCCGTCCGCAAGCCCGATGGTGCGTTCTGCCTCGCAAAACTGTACCCCTTCCGAAACCAAAATATTATATAACAGGGAACCTGCAACACTGCAATTAGCCCCTGTGTCCAATGTAGCCACACCTACCCTATTCGCGATGTTAACGGAAACAGTCGGATGTGATGTCGATGACACGAGCGGGACGCGCGTGGCGTCATCGTCAGTCAAGGTGTTAAAGTCGCAAGTCCGCGGTGGTACATTCTTTCCAAGGCAGTGCTCGCATTTTGACCTCACTACGCCAGCCTGGCCACAACCGTAACAACGTATCGGGTTAGAATTATTATTACTACCTTTACACGAATCTGAAAGGGTGTTTGCGGCTTGTTTGTTTTTTAAATTTCTACAATCGGCTACATTATGGCCGTAAAACTTACAAAATGTACAACGTACGCGCTTTTCGCGTTTCGAATTTTCGTTCGAGTTACTGGTGACTTTCGAGTCGGTGGTAACGCTAGAACCAGTGGTAGGGGCGCGCTCGGTTTTATCAAGGTCGCGATCGCGTGAAACTTGCGAGCGGGAAACGTTCGTTATTTCGGCAGATGAAACGTTCGGCTTTGCCGTGGTGTAGGTACTTGTGGTACTTACCGATAATTCGGAAATCGCGTCTTCGATGACCCTCGCCTTCTCTACAAAACTATCAATATCAGTGATATCACCTCTTTGTAACCGTTTTCGAACACGACGGTGTAACAAACCGTAAATTATATCTATTTGCATAGGTACAGGCACTTCATATGGCAATTTTACAATTAAAGATCTAACTTTGCACATGAACACTTCGGCACGTTCGTCATTTTGTTCGTGACTGAACACTTCTCGCAGAATTTTATATGCCGGTCTCTGCATCCCGTACATGGAGCGAAGTCGAGCCACGGCATCCTTCCAGGTGTTGACGGCGGTGCGGGCGCCGCGCCACCACACGGCGGCGTCGCCCTCTAGCAGCATCGGGAGCCCTCGCAGCGCGTGATCGTCGCTCACGTCCGCGCACTCCTTATACACCTGAACTGCATCGATGAAAGCTTCCAGCACTTCCGGCTCGCGGGAAGTACCATTGAACCTCGCGGTGCATTTCGCGAAGTTTCCAGTTGATGAACCAGTGGTGGTGTTTAGTGTCGGCGTCGATGCCGGCAGCGGCGATTGCCACGGGCCACTGCTGCTAGGTAGCGACCTCAGCTGTTCCACCAGGTTCCTGTTGGTCTCTGTCTGCATCTTGACAAACGACTCCATCATGTTGGCAAGGAATGTTTCGGTGTCCATTCTTGCGTTGGCGCCGGCACGTTCAGACGCTGGGACGAGTTTGGGGGCCCGTTCAGGACTCTGCTCCGTAGCCTCGTCGTAATCCTCGCGATCGCTGACGTCGCTCGGCTGGTTATCCGCGTCCGAAGCAGCATTGGCAGCTCGCATAGCTCGCGTGTTTGGCATTGTAGGTAACCGTTAACGTAGTTTACGTTTTAAACTTTTCGCGTGAGTACCTAGGTAGGTACTAATAAGCACGGCCACGGCACTGCACTTGATATGTACGTAACAAAACTGTAGGTAGAGTTCGTGATTCGTAGCCACTAGTTGGAGCGCCACTGTAAGCTTGTTGAAAATGTTTATTTAACAAAACAACTAAACTTAACAAATCAAAGTTTGGGTACACAATTTACACGGTTACAATATATGAACAACAACATAAGCGAGAATACTTTTGCTCGGACGCTCGGACGCGTGCCATCGAAGTTCTCGGTTGGCGGTTACGGGACTAGAGCGATCTGCCTGCGCGTCGCGAGCCACGCGGCGTCTTGCGCATGCGTAGTAAGGTTCGTAACAATTCGGGAACGGTTCGTGTACGCTCGGGTGGCCGGACGCCGGCCGCGCGGGCAACCGGCGATTGCGCATGCGTGGTAGACTTCGTAAGTTCGGGAATGGTTCGCGTATGCTCGGGTGGCCGGGCACTGGCTGCGCGGGAACCTACCTACCACTGGTCGGCGCGTTACAAGTCTTAATGAATAATATGTATAAACAGCAAAGTTATGTAAGTTTTTGTTTAAGTATACCCCAAAATGTCACTCATTTTTGGAAATATTGTCCAGGCTATTGATTTGAACAAATGAATGGCGATAACAACGAAAAAATACAGCACGTAGTATTTTCTAGTAGTAATATTGTTATGAATCAACGATTCAAACGATTCAACGATTCGATTCGCTCAAAATTACAAATTACATTACTCAAATGTCAACAATAATTTTAAGGTGTTGTATTATTTTTTGGAAACAATAAACTATTATTATTATTCAAATATGAAAATTTTTCGTGGACAATTATGTGATTTCGTTTTGTTGACTACACAAATATGATCACTAATGGGTACGGATAGAGCCCCATTTTTTACAACCCACTCCTTACACATGGTACCTAATCCGGGAACATTTTATAAAACTACACTACACAAGCCTGAATAAGAATAAGAATAATTTATTTGTAAACATACCTGTAACACCGCACACACCTATGTTTACAAATAAATTATTCTTATTCTTATTCTTATTCAGGCTTGTGCTATTCTATAAATGTGTGCGTCATGTACGTCAAGTCAAACGGAGCAACATCAAAATACTAAAACAATTCCAATATAAAGTACTCAGGGATGCTGTAAAAGCACCTTGGTACATTAGAAATGACGACCTCCACCGTGACCTCAAAATGGAACTCGTCACCACCATCATTCAAAAATTTGCTGAAGCCCACGAACACAGACTTCACCGACACGTGAATGTTGAGGCTATATAGCTGTTAGACAATACGGACCTAGTGCGTAAACTAAAGAGAACTAAACCTTTCGAGTTAGTGTAGTGTTTAAAGTTAGTGTATAATAGTGATCAATGCTGTGCTAATCATATTACACATGAACAAAGTGTTTTTATCAATATCAGACTCTAAGAAAGTGCTATGGAGATAAGTGCTAAAGCACGCTAGTTTAAGCAAAACCGTATAAAAATAAGTTAGAGTTAAATTACTTATTAGTCTTTTAGGCTAGATTGTAATCAATTATTAATAAATTTATTCTTAGTAATAAGAAAAAAAAATGTACGTCAAGTCAAAGTCAAAAGTTTTTTATTTCACATAGGCCTACATGGGCACTTATAAAACATCAGAAGCTAGTGCACGGTTCGAAATTGGTCGAGTCGTCGAGTCGTTGAGTCTAGTCTAAAGTGCTGTAATAAGATATTTATTAGAACTGTACAAAGATCTATTGTACTACACTTTCATCTAACCTTTGCTTCTACCTAATTAGCCGAGACACCTAAGTGAAATCACGTATAGAAATCTTACCAAGGTATGCATGTGTGTGTGAAAGTTTTCACTGCCAAATTACCCAAGGTTGATAATAGCAGATTATTCACCAAGGGAATAATGCAATGCCTTATGTCACGCCCATATTGTAACCCGAGCGTCACGTAAGATTCTGGGAACATAAGTGTTAACTCTCGAGTAAAGCAAGAATTCTGAGTTTAGGTAGGGGCTCAAGCTAATCCCAAACGAAGGCACCTTTATCCCCGAGGAAAGTACTTTTCACATCTACTATGAGCAAATTGGTGGTAAATACAGTTAGGTAGATGACTTATCATTTACAATTTACCTATTAGTTTAATTATTATTTATTTAAGAATGTGTGAAGTCTTAATCCAAAGTCACATATTAATTAAATATACCTAAACATAAAATATACCTTCAACTATAAATATATATATGTAGTTACTTATTTAGAACATTTATTGGTCAAATCACTGTCGTCACTCGACATGTTCTTGTTATGTTTTTGTAAAAACCAAAAAAATGTTAAACAGAATAGCGGTTCGTATTAGAAAGAGTAAAAACGGAACCTTATGTCTCCACTGTCCGTCTATCTGTCACCAGGCTGTATGTCATGAACTGTGACAGCTAGACAGTTGAAATTTTCACAGAAGATGTATTTCTTTTGCCGCTATACCAAAAAAAAAAAAACTAAAAAACAGAATAAAATAAATATTTAAGTGGTGCTCAAACGTTTGATACGGACATTACGGAATCCTTTGTGTGGAGTCCAACTTGACCGATTTTTTTTAAATGTGTGTGTTATATATTTAGTGACACACCGAATAATTATTTTCGGCCATTTACGGCAAAAAAATGGATATTCGGCTATATTTTCGTTTTCGGTAATAAATCAGCCGAATCTTCGGCCAAGCCGAATATCACAAGTCCGAGTAAAAAAAGTACATCTTATATAGTTAACTATTTTCTACAAAAAATGCTCTTCCAATGATGTATCACACTTGTTTTACACATAGACCTATAAATCGGGAGAAATAGGTGAGCGGCCATTTTCTTTGTTTATTTTTTTGTTTCGCGGACGCCCTTGAAATAAAAAATCTAATCTTACTTAAACGTTAATCTTAACTTTAACCTTTTGTACAATTTTAGGCTGAAAACTCGAAATTGTTTGTCTTGTTAAGAAATCATCGGGTTTTATTTTATTTATTTATTTCTGAAATACAAGGTGCAGTTTTAAAACTGCACAATATTTTAGGAGGTTGTAATAAAACTCATAAATAATCATGTGAAAAACGATACCTGGTCAATAATCAGTAATACTTGTTATTTTATTTTTTAATCATACTAAACTAATTCGATTGATCGATGGCAGCGGGGGCGTGGCTAGGGTGTGGCGTGCGGGATGATGATTGGATGATACATTATTTATGAAACTATCGTTGCGAGTTAGTGTGTGTGAAAAACGCCCTTTATTTTTTTACGTGTTTGTGTGTGTGAAAGAAAGCGCGGTTATAAGGCAGGTATCAGACTGGCTGCTTTTTAAGAAACGTAGTTCACACAGACCGATTTTCATAAATAAGAAAAAATTACATACTCATTTTATTATTGATTCGGGTCGAGAATCACTAAACATAGGTAATTACCTCCTGAAATATTTTGCAGCTTCAAAACGACACCTTGTATATTTATTTTTTGGTTAAACAGAAAAAATACAATATTCCACCGGAAATATATTACATTAAGAATTAATTTCATATTTTAAATTTTTATTATACAACGAGCCCAAATGGTCGACGGCGCGTAGTGATACACGCGCGCCTCGAGCTCGAGGAAATAAATCATAAGAGCCTAGCTGGATCGAAGCCTACTAGGGCCATGAGTTAAGTGAAAATAAACCTGGAAAGCAAGGCAAGGAAAGAGCAAACGAGTGGGTTACGTTAGGTTAGTATAAGTCTGACAAGCGATCTCGCTCCGCCCAAGAGTAGGAGAAGTCATTATTTGATTTCCCACCTTATAAAAAAAAGTGCAGCTGGACAGTTTGTGGAATCATTGAACCAGCGCGATTCCGGCAAAATCGAGCTGAAAACGACTACATCTTGACTAATCTCAACGAAACTCGCCGAGAAGTCTGATTTGATACATTTGCCGCCAAAAACTGCAAAAACATTAGAATGTGTAACACCCACGTTCTGTTAAAACTCAAAGTAATTCAAATTAACTGCAAATTAAATACTTTCTAAACTTGACAGTGACTAAATGCACAAACCGTGCGAAGCCAAAATAAATAAGAAAAAACAGCTCGACGGGATTTTTTTAAATGGCGAAAGTCTCAGGTTTCAATAAAACAAAAAAAAAGAAATATTTTTAAAATATTCAGTATTATCAAAGTGTACAAAATAATAAAAAAAAAGAAAATAGTGTTTAAAACGGGCAAATGACAACAATAAATGTGTGTAATGTACTGGAGCAGATCAGCGTTTCTGACTTTTTTCTTCTGTAAGCACACTTAACGCTAAAACATGACCCTTGTCTTGTTAACCGTACAGGCTGTTTATCAACTCAGACAGTTTTAATAAAATATCACCCGTCAATTTTAATTAACGCAATAAAGAAAAAACTATGTGAATATTTAATATTGCAACACCAATTTTTCTTTTTTTTTAACTATTGCCAGGAAAATCTTGTACTTTTTTTATGTAGGCGGAAATGTTCAAGAAAATTTTCTGACGCATTCCAATTGTGGATATGATGTAACAACACCTGCGTCTTCTGGAACGCGTTCTTATCCGTAAAAGTAAAAGTTAATTTGTAGGTACAGAGATATTATAAACTAATGAGTGGATTGGTATTCTATAGCCACTGCAGATCACGTAGTTTGTTGAGAGCCCTGTCCTGACCTCAAGCAATTTGATACCGTGCATATGTATTCGTACTGCGTAGACATGCAATAAACATTGTTTGTTTGCACAATATTTACATTTCCAAAAATGACAAACAAGGCTGTTTAATTTACACATAATCTTCTAGACTCGGTGTTAGGCAATGTGATATAATATCATAGCATTGTCAAGGCCTATAAAGTCTGACATTGATAACAAGAGCTTTCGGTTGCGAATAGATATTTTAACGTCTGGACCTTTCGATAAATGTTTTCGCTAAAAGAATGTCATTTTGCCCTTAAGAATGTACTTATATCCGGATACACTTTACCCACCGCTGAGAAAACAGATTTTATCTAACTTGTCAATGAAAAGTGAAAGCACTTAATTGAACCATTATGATTTATCGTTTCTGATTTAAACCAGTCTCTCAAAATGTTGCTGTCATAACTCGTAATAACATAAATGATTATCGACTATAAGGTACAACTGTACAACTGTTAGGTACAAGTACACAGCTGTTTTCTTCTGTTAATTGTGGATTTTATAGCTTCATTTTAATCATAAATCGAAATTGTTTAAGACTAGAATTTCACGTGCCATCAAGTGCAGCTTGCTACTTGGTTAGCCAATCAATTATGCAGTAAAAGCCATTACTTGAAGCGTTATGGACTACAATTTTTATTGGCGTTGCACATAAGCTTTGACCTCCGACCTCTACGAATTAATCTAGGTATATTTTTCTATTGTCAACTGATTTAAGTCAATTTTAGTGGATGAATTATGTAGTATAGACACGAGTAGATTATATTTTGTGTATATAATAAATCAAGGCTTTTTTATCTGTTATATCTGTTATACACTAGTACTTGACTGCGATCCCGCCTGATGGTAAGCAGTGATGCAATCGTTGATGGTGAGGCTTATTTAGATGCTTTCATAAATTATATATATAACTAATTTGAACTGCGTGAGTCGCCTATTCTGAATTATGGTTATGGTCGCAGGTATTTTATCTAGTTTGATGTTAACAAAATTGTTAAAGTAGTTCGTCGTCCGACAATCTGCTTTAATTCGATGCTAAATTTTATGATCATAGATCCATAAAGTTAATTTTATAATTTAATGCAAAATGTGTCTTGAGCAATAACAATAAATATATTTTATGAAAGAAATTAAATTCTCAATATTTCAATTAACCCCATTTTATTGAGATGGTGGAATCTGTCAAGATAATGTCGAATTCCATACGGACCTCTTAAAAGTTTTCAGAAGTTTTTGTAATTTAAATGCATTAACATGAATTCGAGATATGCTTATTGGATGTGATTGTGAGAGATAGCTCTTGTAAGCTGTCATATTTAAGCTGCCATATCTTGATCCTGAGTGGACAAGCGAGTTCTGTAGCGTCCTACAAAGTATATCATCGTTCTAATTTCTTAACCAATTCTTCCTAAAGAGGACCATATAAGCAGATAGTATTTTGCATAGTATAGTTTTTTCAAGTCTCATAAGACTTACAAAAGGAACTGTACTACTGTAAAAATTTCCATGAGTTGAAAAATAATAGACGCATTAAACTAATTTGAAGCTTTTCTTGTGGCTATCTTTTTTATATTTCTCGACTATTTTGGGAATAACTCCGCAAAAAGTTGTTATGATCATTATTGTGGTAAGCGTAAATCCGGTTTGGATGACTCAAAAGTAAAGTAGACAAGACGCTTAGGTACTGTGTGATTTTGTACTATGTTCCTCCAGTAAGATGTTAGTTACTTCGGCAAATTATTTGCTCCACAGTGATCTACTGTGATCGCAATTATTTTCCACAGGTTGTTTTGGATGCAATAAACCAATTTCTATTTGACCAGTTCCCTCGATGCTCTTACTCGCATTAAGGGAGAAAATTTAAAAAGCTGCTTCTCTTTCATTTATCTATAATCTAGGTACCAACGCCAGGTAGGCAGTGTGGATTTTAATTAGCCTATTGACTTTTAACGAGATTAATCTATGGCTGTAAGTGTACATATACAACATGTATCTAATTGGAATAATACACACCCATATACAAACCAATTAGAAAATGAAGTTAATATCATAAATTCAAGGATTGAAATACTTAAACGCACTTTAGCAGTGTCCTAGCCGAGTTTGGGCTTATTAGAATTTTTATGAGATGCACTTCGGCCATAAGGTACTCTCGAACTGATCTGATGATGGAGCCGGAAGGAGGAAGCTAGACACGAGAACTTCATCATAAAACAATGTATCCTAGCAGCGTTCAGGTGTCAAAAGAAATAGGCACTCTGGTATATAGCAACTAAAAAGTGTGAAGTAACACCAAAAGGATCAAAATAACTTTTATTTCGGAAGTCGGTGATTCTCGGTATTGTTTGTTTCTTATTTACCACCGACTTCCGAAATTCAAGTTATTTTGATTCTTTTAGTGTTTTTTTTTGTGATGTCTGTTATTTTTTATTTCCGTTCTTGAAAAACTCGTATCGTGCCCAGCTCGACAAGGGTGTAAATGATATACATACATTTTCCTCGTTTATGGATCTTTCTATTAGTGGAAAATTAGTTGCGGGATTTAAGTAGAGTTAGCGGATAAACAGAATGCAGAAAGCGATTTGTTTTACACCATGTTAAGATATTTTTTATACGACAATCTGCAGGCTTTGTCTTAGGTGCGTTTTATGCACCGTATTTGTACAAGCTTCTTATCAATTTTGTAAAACCAAATAGTAGGGACGCAGTAGGACCGATCCCGCTAAGGCTGCGGGAATATCCCAAAAAGAAAACCCGTGGTCTTAGAACACAAACGCCAACTGAAGGACATAGGTGTGGTTTTAGACTGTAAAAGTCTGTCGTACCCTCCCACTCAACCCAGAGCGGAAGAAGTCATTGAATGATTTCCAAAACATACATACAAAGTACCTAATAAAAGTTAAGAGAAGAGATAGAGTAAATCTTAGCGCTATAAGAAAGAGAACAAACATTGCAGACGTATCACATACAATTAGAAAACTTAATAGTGGGCAGGACATCTGATATGAAATAAACAAGCAAAATGGGCCCAAATAGTCACAGAATGCTATCCTAAAGAAGGAAAAGGACAGAGAGTGAGGCCCTGTCGACGGTGGAGCGATGATTTGACACACACCACGGGAGTACTGTGAAGTAGACCGAGTCACGACTGTAATTACTGGAGGAGCCTGGGAGATGCCTACGCGACAGCAAAACAATGTGTGCCAATGTCTTAAATAAATAAGAATATATATATATATATATAAATATAAACAACGGTATCCTACTGGCATCAAGAACAAGGTCGAAGCTACTAGCAGGACTTCAGAGAAAAGAGCCTTAGAAGCTTATTATTACTATAAAAGTCAACAAATCGTCGTCGAGTCGTTTACAAAAATGACTGTGCACACATTGGCTCATCAACTCTGATCCGATTGTTCTGACCGAATAAACTAATCGCACTTATAGAATAATCGGACTGTTTCGTTACGATTTGAGCTTAATAACTGGGTAGATAGTTCCGGTTGTCAGTTGTGGGCAATCGACCATGACGTCGGAATAGTCACACACGGTATGGATTTTAGTTCTAAATACACGTATCTAGAGAAAGGACTGTCCATTGACCATAGTGCACCGACGACCATTTTAGGTAACTTTACAACGTAAATAGTCGCTAAATTGAAATTGCGCTTTGGTAACCCTATGACAATTGTGTTCTTAGGGTACTAGGAGGGGTTCATATTGGCCTTGAATCGATGATGAAGTACCTGGGGCTTGTCATCAAGCCCATGGAACTTCATGGAGCATTCTCAACTTCTGGTTCCTAGACTGGGGCGGGTCAGGCTGTTCTCAATCAGCTCCTGCTCAATCTAATGGTTGTAGACGCCTCCTACCGGAGGCTCTACGCGGTATTCGTGCAGTCCATAGCCCTTTATGAGGCACCGCTGTACACGTCCCAGAAGGTTATGGTAATTCGGATGGCGCGGAGATATTGCGAGTTATCCTTCAAAGTGGCGAGTTTCTTTGCCTGCCTGTCACCGTAGGATTTGGACACATGCACTACTTACGCATGAATAAATTGTAACCTAACCGGGTCGGTCGAGTTCTTATAAGCTATTTAGATCTACGAATAGATTTAGGTCGTAGGCGCTAGTGGTCACGATTTTAACCTATAAACTTTACAAAGGGATATCTAAAGTATTGATAGGTCTAAGAAATTACCCACGTAGTCTTTGTTTGACTTGGGTCCTTCAAATGATAAACGATATTGAACTGCGGAATAAAACTGCATTTTTAACCGACTTCGAAAAGGAGGAGGTCCTATGTTCGGCATGTATGTTCATCGATATCTCCGTCAATTGTAGTCCGATTTTGAAAATTCTTTTTTTTGATTGAAAGGTTATGCTTCCAAGTTGGTCCCATTGAAATATTGTTATGATCTGATCATGAACTTCGAAGATATGGCACAGAACCACTCATAGGATCACAGCAGAACTGTCGTAACAAGTAAAATTACTTTGTTTATACGTGTAGTCAATGACTGGTTTAAAAAAAAGAGGGAGGGGATGTATCGGACTGATCTGATGATGAAGCCAGAAGGTAAATTAATGTAATCTAACCGTAGTAAACACGAAATTGTCTTACCCAGATGGAGACTAGCTAAGACTAGCAAGTCATTCTTAATAAACAGCATTCGCTTTTATACTAAGCTGCCAAAGGCGGTAACTGAACTTTCTTTTGTGAAAAAAGCGTGGGGTGCTCGATTTAGGAAAAATATGGCACAAAGCGCCCCACGCTTTTTTCACAATGATATTAACATTTTTCGTTCATTATTATTATTTTCTACCTATATTGAAAATTATTTTACACTTTTTAGTTTGATATGCTATGAAAGCGTGTTTTTTTAAACTATTTTTTTTTTACTGAGAATTTTTTTTTGAGATTTGGTGTACAATACTTGACTGTATAAACTGTTCTTACATAATACCTATTATAAAAACAACCACTTTTTTTAAAAGAGTAACCATGGAGTTTCTTGCCGGTTCTTCTACATGGGAAACGACCAATTTGGAACCGTGCACTAGCTTCTGACGTTTTATAAGTGCCCATGTGAAATAAAATATTTTTGATCTTGATTTCGTGTTTGGGATTATTAAAATCGTTATGCGATGCTCTCTAGCTATAAGGTATTTAAGTTTGGCTGAGAGGTACTTTTTGTAGTGGTACCATAACTAAAAAGTGTAAAATAAAAATTTTTTACAAAAAAAAATTCAACCGACTTCAATGTTATTGTTGGATGTCGGTGTTTCTATTCGTCTCTTTGTTATTTAACACCGACATCCGAAATTAAAGTTATTTTGTACTTTTCAGTGTTTTTTTTAACAATGAAGTCGGTTGTATTTTTTTTTTGTATTTTTTTATTGTATACACTCGTTTTGCATAAATAAATTAAGCCTCCTATAACCCGACCAATTTAGTTTTTTTTGTAAGATTGGAACACCGGTAACCATCGGTCTGCTTCGCTTTTGACCCCAGCTTTTATCAAGGAAAAATAATCTATAGCTTTTATAATATAAAAAGGTCAGTTGAACCGCAGCATCAGTTTTTATCGGTTAGTATGATTCATTATTTTTAAGTAGAGAAGTGCTACGAAAGAAAGTTGAACATAATAACGTAAACTATGTGCTGGGGAAAGCCATATGACGCTATAATGTAAAATAGGTACTACCAAACGGTAATTGAAGCGGTTTATGCATCAACATTATGTTTTCAAACTGACGTTTCGACCTTTTATTTCGCAAATTTGTGCCTCCCCATTACATTCAATTGAAAATTATACCTATTAAATATTTTATCGTCAAATTTTTTATATCGCAATAGCTGCTGTTACCTTCATAGCTAGATTCAATCTCTAGTGCAGGCTTTAGGCTGTGTTAATCTTTTAATTTAGATTTCAAAGTACGTATTGAGTGGGCATATTCACGATAAATATACGTTTTAAAGCGTGAAATAGCGCATTAGAAAGCACAGGTAAGAATATTAAAACGCATTTGTCTGTCTTAGTGAGCCCGCAATTATTCGGTTCGTCTCACCTGCCATCATAATGATGATTTCGGCTGAAGTTCAACATTTTTAGAGAAACTTTGTCGAGACTTTTCATCTGCTTATGGTCATGGTTTTAGCACTTTGACTATCATTAGGTATCATTACGTGGAAGTTTCCATCCGGTAACGTTCGGTCGAAATTCAAAGAGCAATTATACACACTTGTATGGGCACTTTCAATCATAACTCGTATTTTTTGTTTGTTGCTTCGAACTTGTCTATTGATGGCTGACCTACCTCAATGGATATTGAAGATCATGCTACGCCAGCACGTAGCATTGTGAAGTGGTCTCTAATTTAAGATTAATTTGAAAAGTGAAATAATTAAATAAAAGTAGACCTACCTACAAACCAACCTGAGTTTGCTGGCTTATCTGGAACCCTCTTTAATTTGTTTTCCTCGAAAAATGATGACAGCCACCCAGAATTTTTAGGTGGGCACGTACTTTTCTTCTTCGTATGGGGTGACTTGGTAGTTTTAGTGGTGCGACGCATGGGCCGGGTCGTGGGTCGCCGCGTCGTGGACGGTGGCCGGCGCGAAGTGCTGGGCCGCTTGCCAGGCCGCCGCGTCGTCGGCGGTCGCTTGGTGGTAGGCCGCCTTGTGGTAGGCCGAGCCAACTGCTCCGTCTCGGGAGACTCCATCAACACGAATTGGTCCCCTATCTGGTACACCGGAAGCCCTGTCACGGCGTTGGGCTTCCCTTGAGGTGGTTTAGCTATAAAATTAGTATGACTTTCTATATTAATATTAGTGGTCTTAATTACTTGTTTTTCTTCACCTTTAGCGTTTTTCTTAGTCACGTTCACTTTGGGGATTTTCCCCTTGAGTATCACTTTAGCACTTAGTGTGGTGGTGCGCGTCCGTGGCGCAGGGGTGGTTTCGTACGAGTCTTCGTATTCGTCCCACACGGAAAAAGGATCTAGGGATTCTGAATCTGAGATATCTGCGGAGTGCCTGGGCGGGTGGCGGACGGCCGCCGCGCACGCCAGCAGCGTCAGCAGCGCCAGGCGACGCGCCATGTGTCGAGCGTGTGCGCATGGCGAGGTGCGCGCGCACTGTACGTCCTGCAGCCGCCGCCGCGGTCGGGCGGACCACCTTCCCTGCCACTGTTCTTATGCGTCGATGTCGCTTTCAACGCGCCCGCGACCACTAGGTCAGCACGTCCGTACCCGCATCAGTTATCTATATGCCCGGTGCCGTTTTCGGTCTGCCTCTTGTACATCTTTTATTAATTCATTTTTTTTTTATTTAGAACTTTCTAAGAACTTAAAAACCTCAGTGTCCACAAAAAAGCTTTCAACTTTCAATACATATTCTATACTCATAATTATACAAGCTACTGATTGATAAGGCTTAAAAAAACTTTTTTCAATAAATAGTATATATCCACAAATAATATCCACTTTTAAATGTTTTTTTTTTGCGTTTTTTTTTTTAATTTTCACATTTTAGTTATGAACCTGAACAGTGTGCAATTTCTGAGTAAGGACCTAAAGAATATAGCCATTATAAAGCCGTTTATAGCTAATAGAATAGAATAAACTTTATTGTACACTAAAAAGTAATACAGCTTATACAATGCAGCTATTGCATTTTATTACAATTCCATCAAGCTTGAACACGACTATCCCTGAGTTAATTTCCAAATTCTGAAATAACAAACTCTATGCCATACATGATGGACTTTAAACATTGCAACACCTACGTGAGTGAGTTTTTTTAACAATTTGTGTTTAAAAAGTCCCTAAAGTGACCCTTGTCACATAAAAGCAACAATATATAATATAATACTTACTAATATTTGAATGTCTGGAAGGACTTGGGGGAGGCCTTTGCCCAGAAGTGGGATAGTAATGGCTATTAAAAAAAAATATATATATTTTATAGAGGGAAAATTTGTATTTGTAATGGATAAACTCAAAAACTACTGTGCTGATTTCAAAAATTCTTTCACCATTGGAAAACTACATTCACCCTGAGTAACATAGGGTATATTCATTAAGCCGGGACCGGCCGCTAGTATATAATATACACAGCGCTAACGTCGACGCAAAAGATTGAAATTATCTCGAATTATTTTTTTATTTAAAATTATTTTATTATGGAGTAGCCGTACCTACTGATCTGTTGCTGAAGCCAGAAGATAATAGTTAAAGTATAGTTTGATGGTACCATTTCCATCAGAACCATTTGTTTAAATTTCTTTCGTCACAGTCGCTTAACTATCTTAATCGTGATATTTGTGATTTTGTGAAGGTACGTTGGCCATATGTGGTCTTAAGCATCAGTTACACTTCAAAAAATGATACTTTCTGAATGCAAATTCTTGGTTTGTTTAAAACACCAAAGTAGCTAGGTACCTATCTATATATATAAAAATCAATGCCACTTTTCGTTGTAATTTATATACACTCAAGAACGGGCTCACCTATCCAAACCAAATATTTAGCCTTTTTTCGGACTATTTAGTAGATGGTTTATGTGAAGTTTGGTAGGGTAGAGTAGGGTAGAGTAGGGTAGAGTAGGGTAAAGTAGGGTAGAGTAGGGTAGAGTAGGGTAGAGTAGTGTAGAGTAGAGTAGTGTAGAGTAGAGTAGTGTAGAGTACCTAGGGTAGAGTAGGGTACAGTAGGTAGAGTAGGATAGGGTAGGGTAGAGTAGGGTAGAGTAGGTAGAGTAGGGTAGAGTAGGGTAGAGTAGGGTAGAGTAGGGTAGAGTAGGGTAGAGTAGGGTAGAGTAGGGTAGAGTAGGGTAGAGTAGGGTAGAGTAGGGTAGAGTAGGGTAGAGTAGGGTAGAGTAGGGTAGAGTAGGGTAGAGTAGGGTAGAGTAGGGTAGAGTAGGGTAGAGTAGGGTAGAGTAGGGTAGAGTAGGGTAGAGTAGGGTAGAGTAGGGTAGAGTAGGGTAGAGTAGGGTAGAGTAGGGTAGAGTAGGGTAGAGTAGGGTAGAGTAGGGTAGAGTAGGGTAGAGTAGGGTAGAGTAGGGTAGAGTAGGGTACAGTAGGGTTTTTTTTTTTTTCTTGTTCTCCCCTGACATAATCGGGGTCATTGCTATGCTCGAAATTTTGAACTCTTGCATTCCAGTTCTCGCTCGCATGCCTCTCGTACTTTCTTTCTATTTTCCATCATATCTTTCTTTCAGGTCGGGATAGACCATCTAACCTCTAATTTATTATGTTCAACACAGGGTAAATAATTTATTTAACGCTGCATACAGTTTAATTAATGTCATAACACAAATACAAAATACAAATGAAAAATAAATATATTTTCAAAAATAAAGCAGCCCTCACTGGGCGTGTATCTGTAACTATACCGCTACTCTCCATACACGTAGTTGTCTTGGCTCCTGATTTCTTGCAATGCATTTTTTGGCAATTGCTTTGCAGTATTCAATAAATATTTCTCTTAATTTTTTATTTTTCATTATCTGGCTGAAGTTGTCTGCCCTGACCACGGTTTCCATTTCTGCTTCTACCTGCAGCCTATCGATGCAATTTACAGGGCACTCTACCAGTAAATGCTCAACATTTTCCACTGTGTTGTCATCGCAGATGCACTTTGGACTCTCCTTACACTTAAAGCGGTGTAGGTACTGAGAGAATCCTCCGTGGCCCGTCAAAACCTGCACTAAAATTGGGTCCAGTTCCACTTTCCTGACAATGTGGTACGCCTCCACCGCATCCGGGAAAAAGAGTTTCGTAACTCCTGCAGTATGACCATCCCTATAGCGACGATTCCATTCGTCAAGCGTCTCCAGACGGATCTGTCGCTTGACGAATGAGATCGGACACTGGTCATAGTCGGCCCGCTTTTTTATCTTAAGAGCCGCGTCCTTCGCAAGAATGTCAGCCCTCTCATTTCCCTCTAATCCCATCCCAACCCTCTAATCGACGCACAAACGAATACCATGGATCCAGTACATGATTCTGGACCCCCTCTTGGGCGAAGTGGGAGACAGTGTCAGACTTTTACTGGATAAAAGCCCACCCCGTTCCTTCGTTATCTTTCATACCAGGGCCGAGCTTTGCTTTCAGAAGCAAACCCTTGGCCCAAGTAGGCTTCGACCCTGATGGGCCCCTACAGTTGCTGACAACTCCTTGAGGCACGCGCGAACAGTACGCGCCGTTGACGACTTGGGCTCTGTCCGGACGTTACCGGAGCACAGCAGGGTACAGCTCCACAGTTGAGTTGTTAAAGTGATGGAATTTTTCGTCGATTATTCCTAAATAAAAAAAATAGTACCTACTTTTTTAAATTTAAACTTTATAAACCTGTTGGTAGTTTGTACGCAACGCCGACTATTAATTACAGACGTTTTCTTAAAGAAATTAATTTTGTACATGCGTAAATTAATATGAGTTTTGAAAAAAAGGTACTTTATTTTTTAATTTTATCTTTACAAATCGATAGTGTTTCATGTACCGGATCGACCCTCCACGGGATTAAAACGATTAAAATTTAGCGGTGTATACAGTTTCAATTTAAAATCCATAACATAAAAAAAAAATAGTAAACAATCGTCGAACACGTCTCATGTCGTGTACGTCACGTACTTCATCTAGGTTGACTGGCAGAGAATGCCGCCTATGAACTTTGTGTTGCATGAAGATTAAGTAAATAAATATATATAATAAATAAATATATTGGTGACTTATAAAACCATCGTCCACAAGTGCATTCATTGGATGTAACTATATGATAAATAAAAGAATCTTGTTTAAAACAGACGAAAATAATTTATTACTTCTATCGTTGAAAGTTGTTTCTATAATAGATACAAAGTTGAAATTCAAATCGTTTTACAAAATTTATTGAAAATGGTGAATTTTTTTTTTTGTTACTATCCATAAACCTCAATATTAACTATATTAACCTTCATACCCCTTTTTTATGGTGGGGAAAATCATCCAATGATATCCCCCGCTCTTGGGAGGAGCGGGAGATAGTGTCAGACTCTTACTGACTAAAACACCCACCCCGTTCCTTCTAGCCTTTATACCGGGGCTCGAGCTTCCTTTCGGATAACCCTGGCCCCAGTAGGCTTCGAGCCGGTTGGGCCCCTGCTGTTGCTGACAACTCCTTGAGGCGTGCGAGAACAGTGCGCGCCGTCGACGACTTGGGCTTAGTCTGGACAGCGGACCCATTGCTCACTGTCCGCAAGCCCGAACCTTGATACCCCTCCCGTAAAAGTAATGATCAAACTATAGACAGTACCCAGACAGGCGAAATCAATCAGATTTCTAGTCCGTTTATTGAAAGTTACAAGCGCAGCAGGCGTAACAAAGTGGCGAGCAAAGTCAACATCAAATCATATTGTTTTGTATTAAAGCATATGATTTAATTTCTATCGTTTATCATCACATATGAATAGACAACGCGTGAAATGTAGTTCAAACTGCGCGGTTCGTTGAGCGCCGCCGCCGCCGTGACGCGTGCGCAGCTTAGGGATGTCGACTCCATAGCAATCGCATTTCACTCGGATTTGTTCCATAACTCCATTGTACTATTTGAAATTACTATACGGATAGTAATTTGATGTAGAACAAGCTTTCCTTTAAATGATTATGGATGAGCTTTCTAAAGAGGAGGATGTTGAAAACTTTACCTGCTATAATAACATTTTATCTGCTATAATACTCTGTAGAAACCATTGATATGAATACGTGTAGGTAATTGCCGTTGCACCTAAAGAGTAATGCCTAATTTATTGCCGTTTAGGTATTTCTGCAAAATGGGAAACTTAAGCTAATCTTTGCAACAAAGGCGTGCATAGTTTACTGTACCAAACCTATCTCCGTCGTAAGTGGGTTTTTTATCGGGACAAGACAATGAAGCGGAAAACGATCTTTCTCGACCTAATTTTTCCAAAACGAAAGGTGCATTGGCAATTATTGTGAGAACGGTGATGCACTATGACACATAGTAGACATTACGTATGAAAGAAAGAAAGCAGATGTTTCACTTCAAGTTGAATTCGAGTTAAGTGAATCGGGTTTTTTCCACTTAACCGAAAATTTAAACATATGCGAAGGTGTGATACTGTGAGTGGCAAAGATGCGATTATGCGATTGCACGTCAATCATTTTATTTCGAAAGTTAAACATTTGTATCCGACTTCAAAAGGGTTTTATTATAGGTATTTAAGACAGTAAAATAAACTTGAGAGGTAAAAACAACTCTCAAATTTATTTATAAAGTAATGTTAATTATGAGGAAAACTTTTTTCTGATAATTATGAATTCGAAAATATTAATTCCCGCTACCTCTCCCATAGGTATTATTAATGAAAACGGGTACATATAAATGTTTCAAAGGTATTCAGTTCTTGACCAACTTATTTTTAGTACTGAGTTATTTGTCAATTAGGTAACACTAAGTGTTTCCATACAGATACTTTTCCATACAGACACTTTTCAATTTATTCGTCGAGGCTAGCTCCAGGAAGAATATTACTCTGATATACTTTGAGGAGTGAATAGAAAAACTCCACGACGTCCTCCTTTTATGGGAAGATACGACCGGATGTCACTATTGTGCGGATCGCCTGGAAGACACGGTGGAGTATAGGGTAAAGTTCTGTCCTGATTATTGTGTCGTCGTAGAGGAGATCTGCGGCGGCGACTTTCCGCGTGCTAGCCCTGGTCCAAAGCTTGGGAAGCTGTCTCCTGCTGTGAAGCAGGGGTGCAAACCACCGTAAGAGATGCCCTGATAGTAGGATTTTAGGAGGCATCAGGACGATTCCCGGCCACTGTTGGCGCGCGCTTGTGAACTGTGGGTAATATGTTTTTTTTTTTTTTTTTTTTTTTTTAATATATACCTACATAAGTTGGACGCCATACAACTAAGATAGATCGCGGGGCCGCCGCGTGGAAAACGCGCATTGCGCGAATGTGCGTTTTCCACGCGGCGGCCTGCGTCAATTATATTAATTGTATTATATTGTTATGATCGCAGCTGTTATTTATATATCTTTGACAGCCATTACTAGCAGTCAGAAGAAATAAAATATGAATCTAGTTTTGTCAAGGGGTATCGTCGTACCAATAGTGGTGGGGCCTAAACTCAGTTATGGAGGACTGATTGGCAGTCGCTTCAAGTAAAATGCACAAAACAGGTATTCAGCTGCACTCTGTTAAAACTGGTTGGGGTACAGTCTAGACAGATTAATTAGTTCCGCCATGAATAATTTTTTAAATTAAGAATACAATAAATATTCGAAGTAGACAAATAAATATCCGGGTTAATACATCCTTGCGTCGATTAACTATATTGTATTTCGCATGTGTATAAATGGCTATGCTCAGTAGTCAGTAGATTATTATGAATATTGCTGAAATGTGAGATAGAGATAGCGCTAGAGAATTTGTAGCAAATTGATCTTCCGATTGATTTTGTTCCTCCGATGCGGATTTTGGTCTTGATAAATTTTAATCGAATGTTATGTAGGTGTTATGCGAAGTACAAAACAGTTTAGATACAAGTACTTTTCGCGTGGGGAACCTCCCTCCTCGTGCCTTCTGTCTATTACTCTTTCACTACATAGTTATTTTGTTTGAAATTTGGAATGTCGTGAGTTCTCGCTTCATTTACATCCACCGAGTAAGTAGTTAACTTTGACGTTTCTGTCCGCCCCCGATCCTGGTTCCGATTCCGGTTACGGTTTCGATTCCGCTTCCGAATTCGGTTCCGGTATGACTACTTCCATAACATTCCTAATTTTTTAGCAATCAGGACAGGCCCTCTCGCCCCACCCTAGAGCGAGAGACAATATTGATTGATTTTCCACGTATAAAAAAGGGCAATTTTTTTTTATTTTTCTACATTCGGAAACCAAATGTTAAATTATTAGTGGATTAAAAGTACAAATTTAAAAAAATAATTTAATTCATTAACCTTTCAATCGTGAGAATTAGAGACACAATAGTAAGACAATGGGTGCGCGAACGCCGACGTTCGCTTAGGCACAGTATGATAATATTAATACTGTGGTACTTAGGGTATCGAGAATAATTCATGCAATTACCAATCGCGATCTTGGTTTTAGTTTGGTTAGGTTCGGTTAGGTTATATTGAAACAATTATTTCTGTAATATCAAATCTGTATCGTTTGCCATTAATAATAAGACTGTCTAAGTCTAATGAGACTTAAAAACGTCACACATTATCTTATAATATCTAGAATATTGTAGTGCAAAATATTAATGTGAAAATTACGAGATGTCAATTTACTACCTAATTCAAACAAAATTGCTTCGATCTACAATGTTAATTAAACTGTTCAGTCCTCACTTTAATGATGCTACATGCCATCAAACGAAATTGTGGGAAAGCCCATACCATACGAAGAGATGAACGTTGTGTGTGATTAATTGAAACACGCACGTAGTGTGTCAGGCCAAGTCATGGCCAGCTTTACTTTTTGTTAGCATTGTCGGCCCTCGAACAAAGCAATACTAAATTGTTGCTGGACTGTTATAGTTCTGGTTTTTGTGCGTATTCTATCTGTTATGACTGCTAGTGGATTATTCTGAGAAAAGTTATAATATCGTGGACTATCCAATCGGAATCTCAACCTGGAATTTGAATACTTTCTTGACGCCATAAATAGCATCCATTCGTTCCTGTAGCGTGTAGGCAACATGGCACGCAAGACTCGATATTAACTAATCTCCGTGTCAACTTCACTGTTTTCCAATGGTTTACAGATGGTGTTTTTTTTGGTTTATCCGCATAGGATTAGGTCACCTGGCATCAGTGATACCTTCTTCAAAGCAAACAAGATCACCGATCCCGATCGTGTGTGGAGTACTGCAGCCAGTCACTGCCAGTCAGCCAAATATGGTGCTGCAAAATGTCACCTAGCAGCTTTAGATTCAAAATTGATGATTGGTTTATCCGAATAGGATTAGGTCACCTGGCATCAGTGATACCTTCTTCAAAGCAAACAAGATCACCGATCCGATAGTGTGTTTAGTACTGCAGCCACATATGGTGCTGCAAAATGCCACCTATCAGCTTTGGATTCAAAATTGATGATCAAAATTTGGTTAAATTCAATCTGCAAAGCCTTGAGTACAAGCGTAGGGTAGCTAGCCTTTCGGTATTTTACAGAATGCATTTTGGAATGTGCGCGGGAATTGCATGACTTCTATCACATTTTTAGGGTTCCGTAGCCAAATGGCAAAAAACGGAACCCTTATAGATTCGTCATGTCTGTCTGTCTGTCTGTCTGTCTGTCTGTCTGTCTGTCTGTCTGTCTGTCCGTCCGTCCGTATGTCACAGCCACTTTTTTCCGAAACTATAAGAGCTATACTGTTGAAACTTTGTAAGTAAAAAAAAAATTTTGGGGGTCCCCATACATAGAACTGAAACTCAAAATTTTTTTTTTCATCAAACCCATGCGTGTGGGGTATCTATGGATAGGTCTTCAAAAATGATACTGAGGTTTCTTATATCATTTTCTTCTAAACTGAATAGTTTGCGCGAGAGACACTTCCAAAGTGGTAAAATGTGTGTCCCCCCCCCCTCTAACTTCTAAGATAAGAGAATGATAAAACTAAAAAAATTATATGATGTACATTACTATAAAAACTACCAACGAAAATTGGTTTGAACGAAATCCAGTAAGTAGTTTTTTTTTAATGCGTCATAAACCGAAAAAAATACACTATTATTAAAACATCGATCAAAGTTACAACACATTACAAGAACTTTTATATTATGTTACTTGCTGCTACGGAACCCTTCATGGGCGAGTCCGACTCGCACTTGGCCGGTTTTATTTTTACCTTCGGACAACCCAATGTACGGCGAGTATCCACCCTTATGTTGTTGCAACTTCTACAGTCCAGATGAAGCGCTTCGTCTCGTCGTTTATACTGGGTACATCGAAGGAATGGAACAATTTGCCTGCTGCTGTCTTCCCGTCGGATTATAATTTGGATGTCTTCAAGGCTAGAGTGAATCTAGGCTCATAATAAACCAGTGTGTCTCACCATCAACGATCGCATTACTGCTTACAATTAGGTGGGATCGCAGACAAACATTAGTCTATATGAATAAAAAAAAGCTTTGAAATTTACATAGTTAACATGAGTATTTTAAAGCCTTCAGTAGCCATTTGCGTTCTAGGACCGAGTAACTGCCCTTTTCAAACAGTTTTCCCATAGCTCTATCAGGCATCGGTCCTGCTGGGCCCGTAGCAGAAAGGCTAAGATTGGTCCGATTTATGTAATTTTACAGTTTACTTATCTATTCAGAAAATTGCCGAAACATGCAACTCTTTAGTGTCAAGACTTCGAGAGCTTTTGTAGTATTTTACCACAACATACAGAAGAGAAGGTCTTGTTTGCAAAAAAGCGGTTACATATAGAGAAAGCAACAAAATAACTTAATACCTAACATTTGCATGTGAATTATTGTTATGGAAACGTCGTGAATATATTATGTCAAATTGTCCGAAAAGTAGAATTTAAATTATAATTATTAAGAACGATAGTATTAGAATATTTCATCAACGACCAGACACAAAAATAAGATTGCAGATTTATTGAATGATTTATTTAAATAAAATTTTATTTTATACGTAGATAATGCTTCTGCTTTATTAATTTATTATTCATTCAAGAGCTCGTAGGACTACTATTCTTAAAGTTTTTACACCAAAAAGAATTATTTCCATTAATTTGCCTTAAGTGCATCAGCTCCATAGAATCATGGCCATCTGTATGGTGCCGGGATACCGCAAGGTCTCCAGCGAAGCAGCGAGCCTCCTTGCCGGCCTGCCACCATGGGACGCACACACGATTTGCGCATGGAGATGCAACGCCGGGGTGAAACTCCGCTCCCGCAACAAGTCGCAGGGTGGTGGACAGAATTCCGACGGGATTTCATGGTGAAATGGTGACAGCGTGTGAGTGAGCTCCGTCTTTGAGGAGTGGCTGAAAAGACGTCCTCAACTTTCGTATGACGCAAGTCCTCACCGGACATGTTATATTCGGGAGGTTCCTGCATCGGATTAGTACGAAAGAATAACTCGGGTGTCACCATTATATGGGCCGCCCAGGGACACAGAGAAGCACATGGTGGAGGTGTACCTCGCTTGGGCGGAGCACAGCTATGTTGTCGTAGGGGCGACCGGCGGCTACGACCTTTCGCACCATGTTCTGGTTCAGGTCATGGCATGAACTATCACGGGACCATGATCCGGAGTGAGGAGGAATGGCAGGCACAAAGTAAGTGTGGGCTTGCGGACGATGAGAAATGGGTAGCTCGCCGTCCAGCCTTTTTCTTCCGATGGGAAAAATCATCCTATGACAACCCCCGCTCTTGCGCGGAGCGAGAGATAGTCTCAGACTCTTATTGACTAAAATACCCATCCCGTTCCTTCAAGCCTTCATACCGGGGCTCGAGCGCCCTTTCGGATAACCCTGGCCCCAGTAGACTTCGACCCGGCTCGGTCCCTGCTGTTGCTGACAACTCCTTGAGGCGCGCGGGAACAGTGCGCGCCGTCGACGAATTGGGCTTGGTCCGGACAGTTACCGGACGGCCGGACAGCGAGCTACCCATTGCTCACTGTCCGCAAGCCCGAAGGTCGACCCCATGTTTGCCCAGCATTGTTTTTTTTACGAGGTACTATGATACCACAATTACCAATAAGCATTTTGCTGTCTATGTTGACACTCGATTTTTAGCTAAACATTGGATGTTATCATTGAAAACGTACTCTATTCAGTCAAACTTCAGAGCTGATTTTTGAATAAAAATGACGATTTGACAGGATACATGTATATAATCTAATTATGTCAACCGGTAACATTTATGCTTCTGTTATAAATTATCTGAAATAAGTAGCATTTAAACGACTGACTTTATATTAAAGTATTAAGTGATAAAAATTAAGTTAGGTGATAGAATTAATAAGTGAGCAACTGACTGCGAGCGACGAGAAACCAACAGAACAGTGACTTACAAACATCAATTTAAGTTACTTAAAATACAAAATAAGAAGCTTCATAATATTTGAGCGACCTAATATTTGTTTAAGTGTCAACGTTACGATCTGCATTTTTTTTTCAATATTTGGGAAATTATTCATATAAACTGAGCGGCCTTTTATCTTATATGAAGTGTTTCGAATGTCCTAAATATCGAAGTAGAGAGTATTGAATGTATTAAATATCGGTATTTATGTATTGATAATTCGGACATTGCGAAATCCCGGATAATTATAAAATGGTGAAATAAAATCTGCGAGCAACTTAGACATAGCGTTCGCCTGCCGCTGCTGCGGCACCGCTCGTATCGCTTGCTCGGCTCAAAAGCGGTTGATCACAGTTCTAACCTAAACTAACCTATTTCACCCAATTCAAAATGATGAATCTGCCTGCTATTTAATAATTAGACAACGGTGAAAAGCGAACTTAAATTATTTTATTCGCTCCGTTAGTAATTTAGTCGCTTAGCTAGGATTTCAATAACGTGGGTTGGTTTTAGTAAGCTCGTTCTGGATTTTATTATCTATTGATCAATATTTGTCATTAGTTAATTTGTCGCTTATTCAAATGAATACCTACTGCTCAATTTATTAAAACCGTATTTCATCAACAGTCGCAAAGTTTTTTTTATTCCCTCATTTTATAATTACCTTCAAAATCATCGCTTCTAGATAAACAGCTCATTTACAATACGGTGATTTAGTGCAACTTAATATACTGCTATCATCTGTCTCTTTGTCTATATTGTACCTAATGCTGAATTTCTAGAGCAATAAGGAGCAATATTACTGATACACTTGCTACAATTACTGCGGCAACCATTGCATTCAATGATTGCTATGGTTTTAAAAAGACATGTTTTCAAAACAGCGCAGTTTTGAAGAAAATGTTGGTCTGTATGAATTTATATATTTGCAGCCCTAAATATTGCGTTCGCCTAATACCTACATTTATTTGGCCTGAGTTCTAGCAGGCGGAAATAAAGTGCAATAATAATGAATCCTGAAGAAAGAAATGTCAAAATAGATTATAGTGAGATACTTGCCAGGTAATAAATTTTACAGTTAATACTGTTAATTTATAAAAGTATTTTTTAGTGGCTATTAAAACCGTCTTAAGCACAAAAGCTATGTAGGTATTACAATGAAAAAAAATTGGAAACGTTTTAGTAAATATATAGACATACATACATTCATAGAATCGCTACAAAAAAAAAGTGATTTTAAATTGTCACAAAAAACCTATCACCCTGACTGGTTTTTGAATGAATGGTAATTTGAAAGTTAGTATGTATTTTTTAGTGGTAGTGTATTTAGTGGTAGTGATTTTGACAATCGGTCAAAATCAATGTCAAATAGTAAAAACTTTTAATGTACAGTTTTCACTAAAGCATAGATTTTTTTTTTTGTAATAATTTCGTGTTGGCTACATACATTAGATTTGACAAATACGTCGTGTTTTTCTGTCTGTGTAAGTTTAGTCAATATAAATCTTCCTCAATTTCACACACGACCATATTCTTAATTAAAAAAAAAACTTATTTATTCACATGTTACTACTAGGTACCTACTCATAAAACCGGCTGGCGGAAGTGGTTATATTTTCAAATTAGTCTGTATAAAAATACATAAATACTCAGTTTTTTGCGTTCTGTGCCGAGCAAAAACACAAGACATTCGAATCGTTCTAGTGTATCTATAAATTTTTCCACAACACTTTTACGGATTTGCAAACCATATTGATCAACTAGAGATATTCCAATGAAATCCTTTCCGATCAGTAGGAATAACACGGCCAAGAATCTAAGGCTAAAACCTTTTAGATTTTAATGAATATTTCCTGTTCTTGAACAATGGCACCCAAGGGCTGCAGCTGAAAATCAGCGTCAGGTGGTGACCCTGTGTTACCATTTGGCATTATGCTAAGCTGAGGCCTTTTGACATTACTTAATATACTATTTGTTTAATTTTAAGTTGTTTCTGTTTTTGTAATGCCAATAAACGTTTTCAATTTTCTTGCTTTCTTACATCGGTTTATTCGCCACTAACTTTTATTTCAAAGTATTTAGCTTACCCTTTTGTTTTCTGTATTTACGTAGGTACATAATTATGTATTTTGCTTAATACTATTTCGCAAAGTTTAAAAATATTTGATTTTTATTTTTTGTATAGCATAATAATATGTAAAAGCAACTCCTCTGATAAAACACTCAAGCGCGAGCGAAGGACTCGCATATGAAGGATTTTGTTGATTCGTTGCTATTCGCAAAATTTCATGATTCTAGGTGAATTGCAAGTCGGATTGTAAGTTTTGAAATATGCATCATTGCGAAACTTTGGTACGTTACTACACTATAGCGTTAGTATTTTACACATAATATATATTATTTATTACGATTTTATTATATTTTGTGACAGCAGCTACAGTAACATATATTCTGTAAAATCGCTTTGGTTGGGCGAGAGGGCTTTTACTGACTAAAATCCACCTGTGTTCGTTCAGTTGCCTTTTGTTTTCCAAGGTCGCTCTTTCAATATTCTTGAAAAAATAACAATCACATCTACAAACACTTGAATTTTAATTGTGCAAGTATAGTATATGTATTTTTACTAACAATTTTTTATTTAAATACTTTCAAAAATACGAATACTTATGAAAAAAGAGCTAACTTTCCTTGCTGAATCATTATGAAAGTTGTTTATCATTTTGAATTTTGTGTACAGCAAAGTCTTTGAAACTTTCTCTTTTTTATATATATCATACTTCTGTAACTATGTTTTTTAGTTGTCTTCATCTGAAGTTCAATTAGATTTAGGTTTTTTCTCCTACCTGTATAATTACTGAGCAGTTTATAAAATTCCAAGTGTTCATTTTTTCTAATCTAACCCAGATATATGTTAGAGTAACTGTTATATTTGTAGCACATGTGCGTTAATTAATATTTATAATTTAAATGAGTGTCTACTTTAGCCTCTACTACGGAGTGTGTACTCCACCATTAAGACGGGCTCCAAAATAATTTAAAGTACCTTATAATAATTCATGTCTAGCTTCTGCGTTGACTTTATAATGCACGCTCCAATTTTTATGATAATTATTGTTTATTATCATGTATGTTATTATAATAATATCATCACTTATATTTTTATACCTGAAAGTACATAAAAGTATAATACAAACATTTATTTTCAAAGCATTATAATTGGTTTTTTATTCTATTACACTTAAAAGGAGAAACTGAGTTTATTATAAAACCATGGCCACGAATGAAGGATATCTAAAATAAGAATCTTATAATGATTATGTATCTATGACTATAATCTAATATAATAAAAAACGGCTATGCTTCAGTCAATGTTCTTCCGAATACACGATAAACTTTTGTCTTCATTATATAGGCACAAAGGAAATCTGGTCTTGTAATATTACATTTTAGCTAGCACTCTGCCAGCGATTTGATCGCGATAATGTTTTCATAAATTCTTTAACACCTCCTAAACCGAATTTTGAAGATTGTTTTGATTTATTTTTAATTTTGATAAGAATTTGTGCCAAGTTTCAAACTTATTAACCCAAAAAATTAGAATCTTCTAAGCTATCATTAAAATTCTCAATTGGGGATAGTTTTGAAAACAAATAATGGCAACCTTTATTGTATACAGTGTGACTATTTATACAAAAAATTCAAGTACATAATGAGACAGAATGAGATGTTGCAAAAAAAAACACCCTTTTCGCCTCTTTAAAGGTCGAATTTTCAAAAACCTAGACGCAGTGCTCGCCTACCGGCCTACGTCATAAAGCCTTGTGCGAAAGAAAATATTCCTAGAGGTTCAGTAGTGTCGGCTGTGCATTGATATGTCAGTTAGACGGGTTCTCCTTTTAATAAAAGATATTAGGCTATTTTTCCTCATTCATTATATTCTATTATCTACCTACTATCGCTCGGTATATTCATCCATTTATGTAAAAAATATAAATACCGTCCTGTGGTCAGTGTAATTATTATTTTAGTAAATTGTTTCACTATAGGAAAAACTTTGAGCAACAGCACAACGTTTTCTGCGTGTTACGATTACAGACCATTATTACTTTAACCCAGGTTTCATCACGATGTTTCTTTCACCGCTAGACGTAATGTCTAAGATTAAATTAGACAGTACAAAGAAAATCTACATTTTTCCTAGCATCCTGCTTTATATATTTTAAGTAGACGATGATCGTAGCGTTTCCCTCGAAAAAAATGCAACTAACTACTTCCTGTATCGATCGAAGGCAGATTAGTATCTCCTTTTACCTAAATACTAATCTACTGCAATGTTAGATACATATTTATTACCGGATCTAATACACTACCTTGTAGCATAACATTCACTTTAACCAGTTCTGGTTACAAATTAATTTATCTTAGCTATTAATTTAATTTTTAATCTTGAAAAATGTCTTTTATACGGTTTTTACAATAATTAAATACTTACTGTTGATAGCGAAGGTATACTTCGTCACGTCCCAGTCGCCTGATCCTGATTTCCAACCATCGTACACATAGATCGTACACATGGGCTTGCGGATAACGAGCAATGAGTAGGTCCGTTAATCGTCTAGACTGAGCTCGAGTAGTAGACGCCGCGTTCAAAGAATTGTCAGAAAAAGGGTGGGCCCGTACGGTTGTGCAGGGCTGAAAACTACTGGGGCCATGAGTTCGCTTCTGCGAAAGCGAAACCCGGAGTCCTGGAACGCAAAACAAAGAAGGAACATCAGAATGGATTTTAATAAAAGTAGCGGGAGAAGTTATTGTTCGATTTGATTTCCCACCTAAAAAAAACTGTTGTTTAACGATGTTATTCGTCGAACTCTTGTTACCGCAGGCATACCAGCCGTATTAGATCTTTACGTACCAATGATGATAGGAGGAGACCAGATCTCATAACGTTGGTACCGCAGTAGGTGGCTAGGCCTCGTGTATGAGACAGGTTCCTTCTTTACATCATCATAGTACAGCTATCAGTGCCGGTGCTGCTGCTGCGGCTGCTGAGGCCCTAAAGCGGCGCAAATATGTAAACTTATTGACATGGAGTCTGCGTGCGCGTCTCCTTTTCAAGGATTTCTTACGACGACTGATCGACACTTTAATAACTGATTGGCAAGTCAGGGCTAATGGGCGTGTTTCTGGATGACACACATGTGGAGGGTTACTTGGTCGCCCGCCCGAGTGTATTTTTTGTATTGTACCTATATGTAGCTAGGTTTGGTATAAGTACACAGTTAATATTCAAGTTTAATTGTAGTATGGACATAATATAGATATAATGTTATTTAATTTTCATAAATAGATACCTAAACAATTCACAATAAAAAATAAAGAAACGGAAATTTTATACTTTTTCTATAACTCTTCTTAACCTTTCTTATACCGCAATTAGAGTCACAATAGAAAGATAATGAAAGAGGGAACTCCGGCGTTCGCTTGGGATATAATGAATTATTAAGTCACCAATCAAAGGTGTGTCCTACCTACCTAGGAAATAGTATAACAAACTTTCTACCTAAAAAGTAATTTTACATTTACATTTTTTATTTTATTGCCCGATTGACGTAATCAAAACCGTAACGATATCGTAGCGTATTCACATCCATAAATCGAGTTTGAACGACACCGATTTTATAGTCGTTTCAAAAGAAAAAGAATCTGTATTACATTATCCTGGTAGAATACTTTTTAATGTAACTGGAAATAAGTCGTCGATAGATCGTTTAGTTTCGAGCCAGTTGAGTTGTCGTTCTATCCAATCCCTTCGAATGTCTTAAGTTACACAGTTCGACATAAGCAACTGTCTTTCTATTGTGTCTCTAATTACGGCCTTCAATGAGTTAAGGAACATGTGAATATCACTTTTGGATAGGACTTCGATCGAACGACTTTAAAACTTCAATGATATTTGTCTTGTATGTTTTTACGTGGCTTGGCACGTGTGTAAGTAGGTTTTTCCATACAAACTTTGGACCCCATTTCATTCACATAGGGAGCGAATTTTAGAAAATCCTCTCTTAGTGCTCGCCTACGTCATAAAAGAAGACTTTGTGACAACCATATTCCTAGTAGATATGTTAGTTTCCTGTTATACATTATAGACTGTTACCCTAGGGGTGAAGGAGTTTGTCGTCCGAGCGTGGTGAGATCGCCAATAGTTAGAGGGAATAAATAAGTCTTTAACCCGAGGTAAACATTGATGCTTTTTATTATAAATACAAGGAAAGTAAAATTAAAATAAAAAATCTTGTAAAACCTGAGTCGTCGCATGATTTTACGCTGGTATATTTCTTCTGATTATGGCGGTTAGATGTTTTTCACTACTGCTTTAGAACCTCTTCTCTTATGAAATCAAGTGTTAGATTCATCTGAATGTGATGAATTTATCGTTTAATACAAATCTTTGTTGTACGGAAATGTAAAAAAACAACTCTACAACTCGAAAGAACAAAATGAAGATCGTCGGATTCCCTCCCGGAATGCCATTTTCCCGCCTATTTTGTATTTTTTTTTGTAGCCGGCCAGCTATTCAGCGTTTATTTTTCAATTTCGTTATTGAAAAAATATAAAAAATATTAAATATTTTAAAGAAATACTTGAAAAAATAAATATATTCTATAATTGACAGGCTGGATTGAAAGTTGGGACATGATTCAAAAGAAATGTGAATATACCTAAATCCTTAATGTTACGGCCACACTACCGTGATATGCCAATAATTATCGCCATAACTTCAATAACTTCTAGGTGTAACCACGGCTTATGGCCATAATTTTACAATGCCAATCAATTTGGCAACTAGCTCAGGCGGGCGGCGGTCTTTTTTCGCACATTAAAGAAGATTACCGCAGTAATTAATGCGTTTATGGCCACACTACCGTTTGTCCAGTGTGCAACATGAGCTCAATAACGTCGCACGTATCGACCGACATGGAGTGGTCGACAACCGTCTCTTTGGGATACCTGACAAAAAACCCATAAAAATCGTAGTGTACAAAAAAAAAGGTTCATGTAAAAATAATTGACACACACTTAAAATACAACACAGCGCGAGCGGCAGCTTCAACCTCCATCTTGAACAAAAGATATTTTTACCGCCTAATTTATTGACTTATTTAGGTAAACTCTAGTGTAACCATACCACTTCACGCAGTAATTTAAACGGAAAATAAATGCTATAATTATTGCGGTAACAACTCGGTAGACGGTAGGTAGTGTGGCCGTAACATTACAGCCAGTATTACGGAGAAGAGTTGGTTGGATTAACATAGATTAAATTATTGTAACTAGATGTCAAAAAGTTTTTATTTCTGATTTCGTCACAGAAACAAAAAAAGTAAAGAACTGAGATGTTGTTTGTTGTCATACGAGCATTACAACGACCAACGACTCAACTCTTTATTTTAATCGACTTCTTTTTGCTAATGTTTTTGGCTTAGATACCAAGTCCTTTAAGTCATGTCTTCGTATGAATAGTTAATTGTTTAATAATAATAGAATATGGATGTAATATTTTTGTAGTATTTGGTAGCAAATGTATCAAGTTAATCATCTTGGCCGCTGAGGCAGTCAACACTACAATAAATTTTACCGAGATCGTGCCTGTTTCAATGATTCCGCACATTGATTATCCAGTTGTGCAGACACTTGAGATACAAAACTACACCATTTCTTTTTTCATGAATATATCTAATTTAATTTGTGAATAATTAAAACAGCCACTGAACGTCACTCAAAGAGTACTTGCCAAAAAACTAATTCTCTATTTATGTGGTGGCGATCTTTTTTCCTCATCAATTTTTTAAGGCGGTGTGTTCTAAATTCAAATATTTTTAATTTATTATTTTTAATATTAAGATGTACAGCGACTTTATACCTTTGCTTCTCCTTCAACTTGCGAAGAATAAGCGCGGGAAAAAATTAAACGGAATTAACTTTGTTGTGGCTTTATTATTTGCGTGTGCTAAATATTTTTGATAAATACGTAGTTTGATACATGTGGAAATTTGTCACTATAGTAATCGACTCCATAATACCCTTGCCTGTGGCTGGGGCGAATTCCGCCTCGGCGACAAAGTTTATCAAGTGGAAAAATTTTGTCGCCGTATTAAAATTTACTATTTCGACATAGGAACTAGCAGTTGCCTTGCAGATAATAACACTTGGAATTACTACACTTCCACTTAGAGGATGAGCAGATTGATAAAGGTATTTAATGAGACATAATAAGACATCTGAACATGGTATCAAACAATACCGTGGTATAATACATGAGTTCCATCCATTAATTTTCCATAATGACTACTGCTGAATGACAAGAAAAAGGCGAGACTTAACAAGGGTGCCTTCCTTGGTAAGTCTCGCCTTTTTCTTGTTTTTCAGGTTTTTTTTTTAGAAGCTAAAAATATAAGGAAATAGGTAACTTGCGTATTGGGTAAACATTATTGATGTAAGTGATCCATAATACGTCGGCCTAGCCCGTAAAAAAAGTAGGCTTCTCCATACAAACTTTGGACCCCCGTTTCTTTAGGGGGTGATTTTTTTCTTTGTTAACATCATATAAGACGCCTCTGTGCAAAATTTCAGCATTCTAGGTCCAAGAGTTTGGAGTTTGTGTTATAGTGTTTGAGCTAGGTGTTGAAGAGTTAGTGAGTCAATACTTTTTGTACCTATATTATACAGACTAACTGACTCGGCAAACTTTATTCTATCATATAAATATCAAAGAAAAAATGGAGAAAAAAAAATAGCCTACAACCTATTCTTAAACCTATCAAATATAAAAGAAAAGTCCATAGTTTGTATTCAAAAAGGGTAACTTTACGCCGTTTTAGACAATATCTGATGCACTTTAGCTGAAATTTTCACCGTTTCTTCACAAAAATGGACCTTGGTCACTCCGTGATAGGAAACCGCATCAAAATGTATAGCTAGGACTACATTAGACCGACGCACACGTGAACCACGCCAGATTTTTACGTAGAACGATGTCAGGCCGTCCGGTAACTGTCCGGACCAAGCCCAAGTCGTCGACGGCGCGCGCTGTTCCCGCGCGCCTCAAGGAGTTGTCAGCAACAGCAGGGGCCCAGCCGGGTCGAAGCCTACTGGGGCCAGGGTTATCCGAAAGGGCGCTCGAGCTCCGGTATGAAGGCTTGAAGGAACGGGATGGGTTTTTTAGTCAGTAAGAGTCTGACACTATCTCCCGCTCCGCTCAAGAGCTGGGGTTCTCATAAGATGATTTTTTCCATCGAAAAAATATGTCGCATGGGTCACACAGCGCGGATCTAGCGTAGCTCTCTCTACAAGTCTAGTGTCCATATGAAATGTGTGGAGACCGACGCGCCCAGACAAGGCACTTGTTTGCGCAGTGTAGTTCTAACCTTCTAATGCCGCATGATGACCACCCAGGAATCTACCGACCAGTAAAGAGGCTTCCTTAGAGCCACGATCATATACCCGATCAGTTGTTGTAACGTTCCTCGATTGTGTGAATTTTGGTTGAAATGAATATCCATGTGTTTTACATCGGCGTAACGATGAACAAAGAAACATTTTGATCTTTCCACTGTCTTTGGTTTAACCGACTCGTTCAAAGTGTGTCCCGTTTATCGCCAGTAAGCGCCAAGTTTCAAATCTCCTTTGATGATATGCGACTACGTTCTAGCGGGTATCTTCATTTCATGACAATAAAAGATTTTTTGTATCCTCAAGGGATTTCGATGAATTTTGGTGCTGACAGCATTCATTGCTGTTGAGTGCTGAGTGCTGTGAGGACTCCCTCACAACACGCGGCCGTCATGATTTTTTCAGGTACAGAATCCTAAAAACTCAAAAAAAAAAAACCGGCCAAGAGCGTGTCGGGCCACGCTCAGTGTAGGGTTCCGTAGTTTTCCATCCGTCACAATAAGTGTACCCACTTATGAGTTTAAAAAAAAGCTTGCCTATACGACTATACAACAAACTTAGTCCAGAAATTATTTTGTAGAACCTTTTTGTCTTTTTGTACAAAAACTGTTCTTTCCATCACGTTCAAAATAATTTTCCTAGAAAGTCCTTATAAAGTTCTAGTTTTCAGATTTTTTTCATATTTTCTAAACTTATGGTTCAAAAGTTAGAGGGGGGGGGGGACGCATTGTTTTTTACTTTTGGAGCGATTATTTCCGAAATTATTGACATTATCAAAAAATGATTTTAGTAAACCCCTATTCATTTTTAAATACCTATCCAACGATATATCACACGTTAGGGTTGAAATTAAAAAAAAAATCACTTCCCACTTTACATATAGGGGGGCTACCCTAATAAAACATTTTTTTCCAATTTTTATTATTTTTTGTCGGCGTGATTGATATACAAATTGGTACCAAATTTCAGCTTTCTAGTGCTAATGGTCACAGAGATTAAGCGAGGACGGACAGACAGACAGACAGACAGACATGGCGAAACTTTATGGGTTCCTGGTTGACTACGGAACCCTAAAAACTGGAGACTAATAATTACTAGATATTAATAATTACAAATATCACCGGTTATAATATAACCGGTTTTTCGGTTTTCGATGAAACCGGTTTGCATTAAAAAATAGTTCAGTTTGAAATCATAATGATCCAAGGAGCTCACAATACTGTGCAGAAATGATGGCCATAATTCATAATATTTATACATGTTTCGGTATCAATGTTACCTATGGAGTTACGAAGAACGAGACTACGAAACTGATACTATGATCTTACAACAACGACGACACAATGACATAATGCAAATACATCTAATAAAAGGTTTTGAAAAAATGCAATTTTTACTTTACGGCCATATGCGTGGGACTGTCGATTTCTCTAGTTACTTAAGACTGCTGGAACTCCGGCCTCCTCTCTAGAAGAGGGAATGGGCCGTATTCACCATGCGAGATCTAGCAAGATTCACGTAATTATAACCATAACGATTTAGTCGAATAGACCGTTTCCGTATTCATATCCATCAATCGAGTTTGAACGACACAGATTTTAAAGTCGTAAGGACGAAGAATCGATTTAAAAAAAAATCTGTATTACATTATCCTGGTAGAATACTTATTAATGTAACTGGAAATAAGTCGTCGATAAATCGTTTAGTTTCGAGCCAGTTGAGTTGTCGTTCTATCCAATAGAATATGTGAATACCTCTTTTGGATAGGACTTTGATCGAACGACTATAAAACTTCAACGATATTTGGCTTGTTTGATTTTACGTGAATCAGGCTACAGAGCGAGCTTGTGAATAGCACATGTCTTCGAACCATAAAATAAAATGTATTCATTAGCACTCAACTTTGTTAGTATAGAGAATTTAAGACATATTACGTTAATATAAACGCCTATATTCAACCTATAGTAGTAGCGGGGCCGAATACTCGCTTTTGTCAGGTTCTTCACCCACTTGAACGTCAAAAATTATCCAGAGACCTTTACTTCCAGAATGAAAAGTATATTTTGTTCTTTTCCAGGACATGGTCTGCCCGTGTGCCAAATTTTATTAGATTCCATTCAGCCGTTTGAGCGTAAACGAGTAACAAATGTACGTACACACATACATATAAAGTTTCGCCATTATAATATTGATTTTGTGTGATGGTATGAATATAAAAGAATAGTAACCAAATTCATGATAGAAAGGAAATGTAATAAATTAACTTTAATGAACAAAAATCTCATAAGACGCAATTGACAGAAGTCAGAGATGAAAACTAGTCTAAATTCAACAGAGGAATTTTTCTTTGAACCTGTTATCAAAAAAGTCAAGTTTGGGGTTACAGCACAGCTGAGTTTATTGATAACACTTGGCCTCCACAGAATTCCCCTATCATGGACGCTGATAGGATAACGACCTGAGTTGTTTTTTTTTCTTTTATATTGGAATAATAAGGGATTTTAATCAAGTGTGTTTTTACCTAATTGTAAATACGCAATATTTTTTAATTTGTGGATATTTCAGAGAACACAGAAGATACGAATATCTACGTAATGAGATTTCGAATTCATGTTTGTCCTACTTCTCATTACTGACATTATAATTATCTCTAGAAAACATTTCTTATTTCATCATATTAGAATGTTTTCGATCGACTATCTCTGAGTTGTGTGTTAATTTTATATGTTCCCACACTTGGATCATTGACACCTGTAGTAATGCGTATTGTTGGCACAATAAAGGCATCGGTAATATCAGTCATAAATTATGTATGGATAGTTGCTGTCACAGCCGTTGTAAGAATTTAATTATAAACTTGATTCGTCACTCGATCTAGAGGAAATTATGAACATAGCGCTAAGTTGTTGATCGTAGACGAAGCTCATTTGATGTCTCGTGACAACACTTTTACTGTAATAAATCACCTTTTACTCAGCCTCCAAGTTTCACTGTCATAAAATATAAATCTTAAACTTAAATCTTTACGTTGTTCACAAAGGAGAGATAGAACATGGTGTACTTAATCCGCAGCTATTTTTAGTTGGACTAAAAATCGAAAGATCGACAATTAAAAAACTCGTTTATCCAGCAACCTCTAATTAAGTACCATCAAAGTCATTGAATTTAAGCTGACTACGGTGACTCGTCATTATAATAGTTAGTCTTTCACTATATGGCATTTCGGCAACCGGCAACCTCAAGACCTGACGGTTTCGTTTTTTTGTGCATAATTATATCTACTTTTATGATGAGCGACGACATTCAAGACTACGGTTAACATTTTTGTTAAATTTTTAACTAATTATGTGTTCTCCTTAATGTTTTTTAAGGGAAAAAATATTTAGATTATATTGTAGATAAACAAATACAAATACATAAACTTGTGTAGTGGAGCATATCGCATAATTTAATACGTGTTCATGCCAATAACAATAAATTTCTTGTTATTTGGTTATTATTAGTTATAGCAGATACGAAAATATATTTAAGAAATCAGGTCTTTAATCTGCATTACAAATAATGCGTGCCCGTGCGGTCACAGGTTCAAAATCGGCGAGTGTCAGAGGGAGTGCCGAGTCGAGCGGTCGTGCAGTGGCGAGCTGTCGACTCTAACGTGTAAATAAAACACGCTACCCAAAGGTACTTGCGCGCTCTAATAACCTACCTAGTAACTAAACTGAGGCGAGCGATTGCGACTCGTTCCTCGGGGTCAAGACAGTTCACTGCCAGCTTTGTGTTAAGCCAACGAGGGTCATTGCCGCCACACGAGCCCCACCAGCACTCAGGTACACGTACATCTATTCTGCATGCCGACTTTGTTGATGATGATCCGCAAAGAACTGTTTGATTGACTGACACGGCTCTCGTACTTGTTTGTTTACTCACTCTTGCGCTAACTTTTTTTCCATATGCCTGAAGATCACGTGTATATACATGATCGTATATTTACACGCGATTTGCAGTTGCGAAATTCTAAAACGGTTTCGTATTGTATACGATATTAAAAGTGGATTCATTCTAGACTGCCAGGTCAGCATCATCATCCCATAATAACTTTGTGGTCACCTCAAAACGAAATAAGTTGATTGGAATATTAATGTATTTAAGTAATATCTCACATAAGTGGATTACCAAAAAGTGGCGCATTCCCATTTGACACAAATAATGAAATTAATGAAGCAACAAAAAAACACAATGTTTTGAAATTACCTAGGCAATCACGTTTATGTTTTAAAATTAACTGAACCGAAATAAGTGGAAATTTTAAATGTCGTAACAAACATTAAATTATTGTGTGAAATGCAATAGTGTTCGATTTTTTATTGACGTCGCTGTAACACGACTTGAAAATCCCAAAGGTTGTTATATGGCCCTTACAACATTTGAAGTTTCTAACGTACAATTTTCAAATTTCAATCAAGTAGTAAAGTACAACAACAATAACCCAATCTACTGACTTATACTTAGAAGGCATTAGAAAACATATTTTAAATATACTCTTAAGTAGGTAACACTAAGTTTTTTCGTATTTATGATAAAATAAATTCTTTAGAATTTTAAGGAACTTTTTACAAAAGTTACATGATAACATTTTCCTTATATACATAAAACTATAGGTAAGGAGTGAATTTTATTATGATTAATACATAATAAAATGCACTACCGACTTATAGATTTTAGAAAACATATATACAGTCAAAAGTCATCGTCCCAAGATGAAATAGAAGAACAATAAATTGGAAATCAATAAAGTGGATGGTAAAACATCTGATGATAGCACTTTTGCATCATTTTAACTGAAAATAAGAATGAGACTAATAGCAAACTACAAAATTACTAATTCCGAGGTAAGCAAATAATTACTTGGCTACTTAGATATTATAATTATGATTAATTATAATAAACGTCTGGCAACCTGATTTGTTTCGTTTTGTTCCGTTTGTTACACAACGAGCCAAAATTTTGCAGTAGAAGCATATTTTTTCTTGTTAATTTGAATTTGTAGAAGGATTTTCCCTGGGGTTTTAAGTACTATATATTAATGATTACAACGATAACCTTTCGTTTTACTGTGCAACATTTCGTTTACATTTGCCTGCATTCTCGATTTGAGAGAATTTGATACTTACCTTTATGTTGAATCGTTAAAATACATAGATAGACTTAGCTCTTACATCATGGGTAAACAAATTATGTTTCTTTTCGTGACACAACAAACACTTCCAGAGCCTTATCTGTCGTGGACATAATTGCTTCATATTTCACATTGTTAACCATTAACAAAAGGCATTTTTTTTACTATGTTATCCTTAATGCGATAAGTTCGATAGTCTAATGAGCCCGATGTCTACAGTCAATATAAGTCGGTATTCGCATTTATACGTGACTGTTACTCTGAGACTTTAGTAGATCTATGTGAGTGCTTAAACAGTTTATTTTATTATATTTATATTATTAAAATATTTCATTTTATATTTTAAATGTGTTTGGTAACTTGCTAGTGTTTTTATTTTGGCAATTAAATCAATGATTTTAAATTATAATAGTGTCCAAAAGGTAAAATAATAATATTATAGTACTTAATAACATTATTAAAACTTTTTTTTTTAATCTTGTGTCTTACTAAATTCTCTAAGCTTCATTAAAAGTGCTATTTCATTAGGTAGATAACTGATTATCCCACTAGATTTGAGAAAGTAACTTTCTCATATCTTGTAGATCTGATATCTGGTTAAGACATATTTTCCCTTTTTTTGTTATCGATTTTAATAGCAGACGAGTACAGGAAATGATTTGGGAGTCTATACAGCGCATCATTCATTTAAATATTGGCAGACTGACGGCTCATTTTTTGTTTCGTAAAAAAGTGAGCCGTCTTGTCTGTAAGATTTTGTTTTTAATTTAAAGGTGAGATAATTTTTTGCCATTTGTTTGATAGAAATACAGACAAATGCGCATTTTTTCATAAATTTGAAACAACATTTAGTTAGTTTTAACCCAGCCTTTACTTTAGCATTAAAACTGTACAAATAATTATGTTGTCGACCTCTACAACGCTTTTTTTTTTCGTGAAAGCTGTTTTGTTGAAGCTGCAGGAAAACATATGCTAATCACGCTAATATTATAAAGGCGAAAGCTTGTGTGTTTTAATGTACATATAATGTATGTGTGTGTACTGTGTATGTATGTTTGTTGATCCTTCTCGTCCAAACGGCTGAATGGATTTGGATGAAATTAGGTACACGGGTAGGCCATGCCCTAGAAGTTTCTTTGATATAGATAATTTTCTACCTACAGGTAGAAAGGTACAGGTAGAAGCTTGTCTTGAATATATTCCTGAAAACTTATTGGTGTCCCAAACAAGTGCAGAGACACACAAAAAAGAAAAATGCTCGATAGAGGTAATCGGCCTCTTTAAACTTAAAAAAAAAACCAAAACACTAGCCAACGTATGTAAGTCAGTCAAATTGATTAAAAAAAAAATAAAAAAATAACCGAATCACACTAATACTTAAAGGAGAAAGTTTGTGAGTGTGTGTGTTTGTTATTTCTTCACGTTCGAACGACTGAATGGATTTGATTGACATTTGACACACGAGTAGATCATGTCCGGGAATGGCACATATAAGTATGTTCCCTGGGGCAATTTTAAACTTTCATGCTAATAATGCAGCTAGTCTTTTAATAAATAAACTCATTTTTTAATAAATTGATAAAATGCTTCATAATTATTAATTTCATATTAATTTGCAACAAATGATAAAAAGAAAGAGTAATGGCATAGTGTCATTGCGTATCTCTTTCTTTTTTATGCATTCCGACTGTGACCGCAGTTTAGGTCATAAATACGTAGCCTGAGACAGCTATTTTAAACTTCTTGACCTACATTCTCGTTGCTGTTCTCTATTTAAAGCCGATGATAATGCCATACTTTATAGATAGCCAGCATTACAATTGAGTGTCACAAAGTCTTGGAACTGGACGTATGATTCACCTCATCATATCTCTGAAACCTGCAATATTGGTCTGTTGTCGATCTGTACTCTAGAGATGGCCAGCTAAATCAGTGATTCCTTTTTTCTGTCTATGCCCTTCTTTTTTATTAACCGACTTCAAAAAAGGAGGATCTTTTCAATTTGTTTGTATATTAATTTTGTTACTTAGGAAAATCGTTTTTTTTTTTAATATTTTTAATTTGATTGAATTTGGCTTAATTTTTTTTGTGCCGTTTTTGATGACCCTTGAGGAACTCCTAAAATATTATAGGAATTTTATAATAAATTTAATTTTCTTAATGCGTTTTATACATAATAATAGATACTATTTATTTATTTAATATTTTCAACCAAAAATGAAATAATAAATTTAATGATGTCCTTACTATTAATTAAATTAATTTCTCATTTTCAAATTAAAATAGAAGTAGAAGCATTCAAATAATTTTATTGTTAGTCAATATAAAAGTAAACCTTCAATAAAATAATTTTCAACACACTTCCTCGAAAACTCTTATCGCCTACGATTAGGTTCAACTTGACATGTTTATCAACCTCGAGTTATTTTTTATTTGTCACAAGGGTTTTTCCTTTCTTTTCGTCACCACGGTCAGCGGTGTTTTTTTTTAAAGCAAAGAGGAGCAAATTTTTTAAGGTTTTAATATTTAATGAACATTTAAATTGTGTATTTGTTATTTTCATAATAATTAGTTATTACTATCAAATTAACCATTAGCTGTGTACTAAATTTAAAAAAAAACTTGTTTATATATTAGGAACAGGATGTAAGTATAACGATTTGATACCTTTGATTTATATTTATTATGCATTTGTATTAAACTTGAATTCATTGCTCAAAATTTGTACAACTTTTATGTAGAAAATAAATAAAGAATTAAAATAAATTATTAAAATTATTCTCCTTCAACCTGCAAAAGCGCGGGAAAAAAGTACATTGAACACTATTATCTAATTTATTAATTTGTGATAATTGCGAAAAAAATTACAAGTTTAAAATTTTTAAAGAATTCTTTAGATATCTACTATAACGCCACCATATATTGTGATCGGGCTAAAAAATACTTGCGATAGCCTGCTGGCATCTAAATCAAAACTAAAAAAATATGGCAACTTCGGAGAATTTTCTTTAGTACCAAATGAACAAAAATGCGTTGTGATTTTCAGAGAAAGTATTTCTTCGTAAGGGTATTGAAAAACACCGTTTGATCCTCTTGGAAATTTGTCATTGCAGCACTCAGCCCCTTAACACCCTCGCCTGTACAGCTCAGGTGAATTTCGCTTCGGTTACATTGACAAACTTTCTCCACTTGTATCAAAAGCTCCTCCTTCTTCTTATACTATTGTCTCTAAAAATAATTACCTAAGTACCTATTTATTTAAATACATAAATTAACAAATCACAAATAACGCGCGCAATAATCGCGGAATGCGATAAGGCCGCCCATTGTACGTGTTTTAGATATAAGTTTTTCTTTGTTATGTTTTGTATGTACAATAAAGTATATAATAAATAAATAAATAAGTAAATAAACAATATTGCTTCGCTAAATAATGTGTAATAACTATTCCTAGCCTTCAAGAACTCAAAAAACAATACGTGTTAAGTTCACTATCACAAATAATATGTACCTACCTACTTTTTTATTACCCACAATATTGTAAAATTATTGTGTATCAGCTACCTACTACTTTATTTTAGTGTGTACTTACATTTCACATGTTAACGTATTTTAAGACTAACTTATATTTATCATAATAAGCGAATTGTAATCTTTTTATAGGATAAAAAGAATATCTTCAGTTAGGGATGTCAGAACTATAGCAATATAGTATCGATATATATCGATATCGATATTTTTGAAAAAATCAATATCGATCTCGATATTTTTAAATAAAAATATCGATATATCGGTACGATCTACTTCAGTCATCTTAGGACACATTACTAGATAAATACTAATCAATAATATCATTTTTAATAAATCAAGAAAAACGATAAAAATATTAATTATTTATTAACTGAACCAATATTTATCTGATACAGACATAAGAAAGACTATTTGAATTATGTGCTCGACTGTAAGCCGACTTCTGTTATTGGGTACTCCGAGATAGCCAGCAGCCGTTGCAGCCAACTTAAAAACCAATATAAGTACCAAATAAAAAAATAAAAAAAGTATACAATAAATAAATAAATAAATAAAAGTTAAGCGGCAAATTGCGTCGGCAAAATAAAACCAAAAAATATATCGTTTTTGATACAATTTCGATCTTGGACATTTGATATCGATATATCGTTATAAAATATATCACCCAAAAATATCGATGTATCGAAATTAAAATATCGATATATCGATGTATCGTTATATATTCTACAAGCTTACTTCAGGTGCTGGTCTAGACGTTTATACTACTCAACTGGCTGAAACGACACAATAATAAGAGTAAGCAACTGAATTTGTCGATATGCTCTTTTGGGTTTCAGAAGATACTTGTTATGCGAAACTGTTTGTCAACAATATTGTGAGATGTTCTACTAATCGATTAATTTATCAATCAGGCTTATCAGCAACAATAACCCTGACAGAAAACATTGAGTTCGATAATATTTCTTATTGTTCTTGATGCTGTTATTTGAGTGTCTTTCTTTTTGCAAAATGTGGTACCTAATAGTGTTGACACACGCTTGAACTTGATACGACGAATTTGGTCCGTCCGTACTATGGTCGAGCGTGACTTAGCGTGAGTTTTGTTCGTCGTACCAAGTTCGAGTGTGTTTAACAGACACTACGTGTATTTAATAATTACGCTAAGGTGTGTTTAATAATAACGCTAAGGGCCGAAACTGCGTAAAGTGGACGCCCGCGGCGAGCGGCTGTCGCGTGACAAAGCGCGTATGATCACGCGGACGGTCCCCGTCGCGGAAACCGGATACTATCTGCGCAGTGTCACTAGTTCCACTTATAACGGTGTACATGTAGTCATATCGATGGAAACTAAATATATTATTTCGTAGCAATGCAGGGCCCGGCTGGCCGCGCGGGGAGCCGCATCGGAGCACCTGTTGTTTGAGTCCCGTCCGCTTTACGCAGTTTCGGCCCTAAATCACACTCGACCTTGATACGGACGGACCACGACTTTGGTATGATGGGCCAAAACCGTGGTACCAAGTTAGAGCGTGCCTGCTAACACTATGATAATAGGTGCTAAAGTTATCTATATATCTCTGCATTGTCTTTCAAAGAATAAAGAAGTGATTAAATTTCATTATTTAACAGTGTCACTTAACTAAATTGTTTTCTTTTCAGATAACGAAATGAGAATGCAATGGGGCGTATTCTTGACAGTGTCATTATGGAGCGTGGTGAGCGGTCCCCTGACGAAGGCGGACGCTACCTCCGTGGAAGATCCAACAGTCATTCAAGTAGAACATACACGAAACGTGGAACTTTCAGAGCCAGTTAAACAGGTGATTTACAATAGTGATTACAATTTAAGTCAACGGCAACATTTGAAGAAAATATCATCTCAAAAATCACATACTACAGAACACTCTCCATTCCAGGATTCCTCGATGAGATCGCGAAGAGAGATTTGGCCGTCTTTTGTATGTTTTTTACTTTTTATTAACCTTCTTTTTCTCATGAATTTTCTAATATAAAATAAAGAAGAGGCTAGGTATCTAGTTGAGGGCAAAACAAGACCTACCAGACTTTTGTTACAGACACTAGGTGATATTCCGTGATCAGACTTAAAGCATCTTGGAAGATGAAGTTCTTTATTAGATTTTGTGATCGATGTTTATCTCCATGGTTATCTTCAACCGAAAAACGTCCACTGTCGTATATAGGCCTCCCCCAAGTGTCTGACTATCAAAGATCTAAAAATGCCACCCTCTACGCTTCGTGCCTTCCAATTCTCGAATGAATCTCGTTATGTTAAGATGGTTACTCATGCATAACTGACTTCAGCAAACGTAATAATAGCCATTATTAGTTAGCCAACGAGCCCCTCAAATATTATGATCGCCAGATTATAATATGTACTTGTAAAGAGTCGTTAAATGGATCCGAGACGGGTCGTATAGTCAAGGCTGCACCAATTGACCCACTGATCATACTGACTATTAAATAAACGAGTATGGAAATTAGTGCTACAGCCTAATTACAATAGGACGTAACGTTCCCCACGATAGGAGTGTTTACAAAGCAGAGTTTTTTACCTCAGAAGGCGAGGCCAAAGGAAATGTTAACTTTTTTGCAGTATAGGTATACGAGTATAAATGTATGAGTAAAACTTTATCTATACCGCGGTAATAATATCTACAGTAATCCAACTTCATACAAACGGACGAAACGCAACAAAAAACAACACGCATTTTCATTGAAAACTTCCTATTCAATTCACTAAGTATTTAATTTGTTTATATAAAAAAGTATATTTACAATCACAAAACTAAATGGAAACACAGTAGGCAATGTACCCAATTAAAATTCTGGAGACGGGCTGCCCTATCGCATGTTTACGTACCGCGCAGCTTTAGGCATTTATTTTAAAAATACGGGCGAGTTACATTACTGTATGATATTATTACCGTGGCTGTCCCCAGAATCTTTGATTACATTTGGTGATGTTTTTCGCTTATAGCTTCCTTGATAAAGGGCTTATCAAACACTAAAATATGTTTTAAATTCGAAACAGTACACCATTAACCTTTAACCTTCCTGACATTAATGCATTAAGACAAATAAACAAATGTTTCAGCTTTACATAATAATAATTAGTATAGATAAAAATTTCCAAGCGGTAAAAAAAACAATATTATTTTATACATTTCAGCGTTTATAACAGTATTAAATTGTGTAACTTCAAGTTTACTCCTATAAAACATTTTCTAGCCTTCGGTAAGTAGTCATTTTCTCAACACCTTATAGAAAACGTCAGAATTTCAAGGTATCTATGAATAATCAATATGCTAATTAGAATAACTACTGTAGCTTTCGTTATTTGAGCAAGATACCATATAATAATTTCACATTATTAGTTACTTAGTTAATGTTTAAACCTTGAGCTTTGTCTATCGGCTATCATTATAGGCACTTTATAGGAATACTTAATCAGGCTTATAGTCCCTTGAACCATCTGGCCAAAATTATGTAGACGCACCTCTCGCACCCGTCTAGGCGGCAGTACGCAAATCAGTGCATTTATTTGCGGCCAACAGCGCCCTGAAAGCGCGCGGCTGACCTTTAAATCTATTTTCTTTACAAATCAAATATTGATTGATTTACATATGCAATGTTCACTTTGAAGAATATTTAACCACCCATTTTTATGAGTAAAAATGTTTTTAGAGATCCAAGCCGTTTCTAAAGAATAAGGAAAAGTTGCGAAATTGCTAAATATTTTTTTTTAGACAAAAGTATTAATAGCACGAAAAAATATAATGTTGATAATGTTGTTCATGAATCTATAATAAACATTTTTTTTTAAACCTATTAACTTGGCCGTTACCGAGGAGTAGGCTTCAGAAAGTCACTGTATTATGGCACTTTTCGGGCGCTTGGGCCTTAAGAGGCTCCATACATTGTTTTTTTTTAAGGTAGGATCGTCCTTCTCCCGCTCTAGGTGGAACGGGAGGGCGTGTCAGATTTTTACCGACTAGAACCAAACCTGAATCCTTCAATTACCCTTTGCTTTCTAAGACCAGAGGTTACCTTTTAAGAATATGCCCGTGGACAGAATTTAGAGTTTAATTCATTAAACCCCAAGCGAACGCGATTCGCGCACCTATTGTGTCTGTAATTTCCACGATAAAAAAAGGTTAAAATGAAGGCCACAGATGAGAAAAATACACTAAATATTGAAAGTAAACATGCGAAGATGACGTGACACAAAATATTTACAAATCATTCACACTTTAATTGCTGATTGATGTTGAACTAGAAATTGAACCAACTTCTGTATTTTATGGCATAGTTCGAAAGGGTCAAATTGAAAGAAAATCATGCAACGATATAGGCGCCTAGGCTCTTGGTTTATTGAATTTATCAATTTGTCTATTGTAAGGTTTGACTTATGCTTTCATGAATAGTACTGGGGCGGGTCGCTATGTCTTTACATAGCGAACAGCCCCCGGCTTTGCACAGGTATATACTGGACGTGTAGTGCTCATTCTACTAGTGAAGCCCCTGTATTAAAATCTGTGTAGTTTAAAAGGAACTAGTGAATAAACTCGATGGATGGCACAGTTGGGACAATGTGTTGGAGATAAAACCTTCTTGCAAGCTTCCTAAATTATATGAAAAAATATGACACTTCTATTTGTCACTTGTCTTCACTTGTTTTTTGTAAAATATATTGTTCACACCGAAAATTATTAAAAACTAATTTGCATTGAGCATCCAGTCATTGATTTTCATTCAGAATACCCATAATTCTCGCACATGGTCCATAACGAGCCGGATGAAATATAATTAAGAAGATCAGCGATTATTTTCAAGAAAAAGAATAGAGACTGACTTCCACGCTGAATGGAGGTTCATGAGTTCACTGCTGGAGAACTGGATTGATTTCAAGCAAGTTAGTTAGTGGTGTACAGTTATAATTACGCTAATATCGTCACCCAACACTCAGGTAGTATATATAAGTAGTCATACTAAGGTCAGTACTATTTTATTAAATTACCAATTATATTGTGTTTGAGTAAAATCATTAGGTACTTTGTTGCATTGTGATTAGTATTTTATTCAACAGCAATGTTAAGTTTAAACTCATACTTTTAACAGTATAGTTAGCTATTTTGCTACATTATTAAACTTACATTATATTAAGCTGTAACTAATTACATAACTACTTAACAGTGGTATTAATTTTTAACAAGTATCTTGACATAATAAAAATATTTGAGTGTTAGATATTAGTACAAGTCATTGTTATAAATTATAGTTAGCAGTCAGAAAGGGCATAGACTACAGCTAGGCGTATAATTATTGAAATTATATTGTTGTTTTAATTTTTATATTCCTGTATCAATGCCAGGTTGACAACACTCGTCTCCCAGAATGTCTGAGGAAAAGGATTTAATTAAGAAGCGAGGCAGCTTCAAAGGTCGCTTGACTAGTTTCCTCAATTTTCTGGACTCATTCAAGGACAAGGAGCTATCTAGCTGTGATGTGTCCGAGTTGCAGTTGCGCATGGGCAAGATAGAGGCGTTGTATGAGCAGTATGATGAGGTACAGTTACGTCTAGAATGCATTGTTGACGACATCAACTTACAATATTCTCAGCGTTCCGAGTTTGAGTCTATTTATTATAAAACCTTATCTAGAGCCCAGAATATTCTGACTGACTACAATAAAGATAATAAATCGATGGAAAGTTGTAAAAGTACTCGTGTTAGCATAAAGCAGCCGGTTAAATTGCCAACGATTCAGTTACCAAAGTTTAGCGGATTATATTGTAATTGGCTTGAATTCCGCGACACCTTTACTAGCCTAATTCATTGTAATGATGACATAGACGCAATCAATAAGTTTCACTACTTGCGAGCATCACTTGAGGGAACAGCTGCTATAGTTATCAAATCCATTGAGTTTTCTTCAAGTAATTACTCTGTGGCATGGTCATTGTTATGTGATCGGTTTGACAACAAAAGATTACTGGTTCAGAATCATATAAGTTCATTATTTACTATTGAATCAATTACAAAAGAATCTTCTGTTGCCATTAAGAATTTGATCGATCAGTTAAATAAAGACTTGCGAGCTTTAGAGTCATTAGGGGAGCCTGTGAAACACTGGGATACACTTTTAATCTACATTGTCACACGAAAACTTGATCAAAAAACCTATCGTGAGTGGGAGGAGTGCAAAGGTAGGATAGACAAGGATGGCTTAATCACGTTTAACGCATTTATGCAATTCTTACGCAATCGAGCCGACCTCATCGAGACCCTGGAACTCCCCCGCAATCATTATTCGCAATCACCAGGTAAATCAGGTCCTAAGATCAAGTCAATGGTAGCACAATCTCCTATCAATTCTAGCACTGACTCAGCTTCTAAACCTTGTCCTAAATGTAATAACAACGATCACACATTAAATAATTGTCCACAGTTTCTCGCATTGAGTAACGATGACCGTCTCAAATCATTACCTAGTTATAAGGTATGTTTTAACTGTTTTCGTTCCGGACACTATGCTAACAAATGTAAAAAACCAGGCTGCAAACTATGCAAACGTAGGCACAACACATTAGTTCACGTACATTCTAATGGCACTGTATCGAATACACCTAGTGGTAATTCGATGAATAACTTGTCTGCTACGACTGAAACGAATAACGTAGCTTTATCCGCAAACATTGCATCTCCGTGTGGTCATACGCAACGAGATGTGTTGTTATCAACCGCTTTGATCAAATTAAGAGACCACAATGGGTGTGTGCATCTCGCTCGCGCGGTGCTCGATAGTGGTAGCACGTCTTCACTCATAACAGATAGGTTGTGCAATAAACTTAACTTAAAAACTAGCCAGGTAGATAGATCAATCCTTGGAATCAATAACGTCACTTCGCACGTAGGTAAAATATGTCGGGTTAAGGGTACGCCATTAGATGATAGCTTTGTATTCGAACTAAATTGTTTTGTTCTTCCGTTCATTACGAGTAGTGTTCCGTGTCGTCAGATAAATATTTCTGATTTCGACTTACCCTCGAATATTACTTTAGCTGATCCTACTTTTTATAACCCTGCCGATGTTGATATTTTAATCGGCGCTGATCTTTTTTGGGATTTGTTAGGATCTCAAAGACTAAAGTTAGGTACCGGGAAACCAATATTATGTGAAACCCGTCTAGGATGGATAGTTTCCGGTCCAATTACTCAGAATACTATCTCACTGCTGACGAATGACGTAAAGTGCAATATGTCTAAAATGGTTGCCGACAGCGATGGTGACTGGGAAAACCTCAAGTCAGAATTGACAAAGTTTTGGCAATTAGAGGAGGTGAATGCGAAGTCTTCCAATTCTTATATGCCTGAAGAGAAATTGTGTGAAGACAATTTCGTTACAAATACGACACGATTGTCTGATGGTCGTTTTTGTGTTCGCATCCCCCTTAAGAAAGATCCTTCAATTTTAGGAAATTCTTTTAATAAAGCCACACATTGTTTACATTCTTTAGAGCGTAAATTAAAGGTTAAGACGAACTTTAGTAGAATGTATCATGACTTTTTGTCAGAATACGAGTTACTTGGTCATATGACAAAAATTAATAAACCTAATTTATGTTTGGGTTATTTTATTCCACATATGGGAGTTTTACGCGAGTCGAGTACCACGACCAAACTTCGTGTTGTTTTCAACGCTAGTGCTTCTACTTCGACGGGAGTGTCCTCTAATGACCTACAGATGGTTGGGCCAACCGTACAGGACGGTCTATTGTCTATACTTCTTCGCTTTAGAGTCCACAAGTATGTTTTATCTGCGGATGTGGAGAAGATGTATAGACAAATAGTCGTCCACCCGTCGGACAGATATTTACAACAGATTGTTTGGCGTGATAATGTTAGTGATCCTATTAATGTTTATCAATTAAACACCGTCACGTACGGTACGGCCAGTGCGCCATTCCTTGCGACACGATGCCTTAAACAAGTAGGACTCGACTGTAGGAACCCTAAGATATCGGAAATCATCCAACATGACTTCTATGTCGACGACTTGCTGACCGGAGGGGATGACTTAGATGAAGTAAAGTTCATTCGCACTGAAGTCACCAAAGCGCTTGCGTCGGCATGTATGCCATTGAGAAAGTGGAAGTCAAATGATTCTCAATTATTGTCGAATGCTGTCCCTGCGTCATACGATTTGAACATTGGACAAAATGAGCCAGAAAAGTTGCTTGGTCTCTGTTGGCATATCGGCACTGATGAGATAGGGTTTCCTATAGGTCTGACTAAATCTTCGACTAGGTACACAAAGCGTGACTTGTTATCCGTTATTGCGCGAATCTTTGATCCCTTAGGTCTGTTAGGTCCTATTGTTATTACTATGAAGATCTTGCTACAGAAAATGTGGTTAGATAAATTATCATGGGATCAACCATTACCTAATGAGATTTGTAAACAATGGGAGATTATTATTAAATCTTTACCTCTTTTAAATCATGTTCGCATTCCGCGACTTGTAGTCTGCAATTCATTTACGGAGTTAGAACTCCATATTTTCACAGACGCGTCTGAGTCCGCGTACGGTGCTTGCGTCTACATTCGCAGTGTTAATGCTAAGGGTGAGTACATGGCTCGTTTGTTAATGGCAAAGAGTCGAGTTGCTCCCATCAAGCCTACGACAATTCCGCGACTGGAGTTATGTGGTGCGGTAGTCGGTTCTCGTCTTCACGAGAAGGTGATGAGCTCACTTCGAGTGAAGATCAGTCGGGTTTATTGTTGGACTGATTCAACCATTGTCTTGGGATGGTTACAGATGATGCCTACCAGACTTCAGCCCTTTGTGCGCAACCGCGTTGCTGAGGTTTTGGATAAGTCGGGTAACTGTACTTGGAGGCACGTCCCAACAGATCAAAATCCAGCAGACCTAATATCTCGTGGCATGGATATTAGTGATCTGCAGGAGTCAGATCTGTGGTGGAAAGGACCAGATTTTTTAAAACTAGATTCGTCTGAATGGCCTTCTCAAATTACGAGCCCAGGACTACAATCGTTACCGGAGACTCGACCTAAAATCATATTACATGTTGTAAACGATTCGAAACCTGAAGTTTTAATTGATTTTAGGCGTTATTCCAATTACACACGGCTCGTACGATCTGTTGCCTACGTATTACGATTTATTAAGTCATGTAGAAAGCATTACCCTAAAACCAAATACTTGTCACATGATGAGGTACAAGATGCACTAACTCTTGTCATTATTAAGAGTCAGATTCAGTCATTTTCTGAATACCAATTATTTTGAACAAAAAGAGTTTACCTAAAAAGAGCGCCCTTCTAAAGTTTAATGTTTATTTAGACGATAATAATGAAATGCGAGTAGGAGGACGTCTCGATAACTCTAATTTTGCTTATAGTAAGAAACACCCTATTTTATTACAGTCCACTCATGATTTCACTAAACTATTATTTAATTTTGAGCATAAAAGGCTGATGCATGCTGGCCCACAATTATTATTAGCTTCCATTAGGGAAACTTATTGGCCAATAGGAGGTCGCAAGTTGGCGAAAGCCTGTTATCATAAGTGTGTTTTGTGTCACCGTATGAAGGGTAAGGTTGTAGCTCCCTTAATGGGTAACTTACCACGAGAACGCCTTCGTCCAGGTTATCCCTTTGAAAGCACAGGCGTTGATTACGCTGGCCCTATTATGTGTGCTAGTCGCCAGGGCCGTGGATGTAGGTTAGTAAAGGTGTATGTCGCTATTTTTATTTGTTTCACAACCAAGGCCATTCATTTGGAGCTCGTTGGTGATTTAACTAGCAATAGTTATTTACTGGCTTTGTATCGGTTTATTTCTCGGAGAGGTAAACCTGCTGATATTTTTTCCGATAACGGTACCTCATTTGTCGGTGCATACAACGACCTTTCCAAATTTTTAAAATTAAATAGTTTGTCCTTGGGTGAAAGTGCAGCAAACGACGGAATAAGGTTCCATTTTATTCCCGCCTACACCCCACATTTCGGTGGACTCTGGGAGGCGGGTGTCAAGTCAGCAAAGTATCACCTTCAGAGAGTGTTGGGAAATTGTAACTTGACTTTTGAGGAGCTGTACACCACACTAACCAAGATTGAAGCCATCTTGAACTCTCGTCCATTGACGCCGTTGTCTTCAGATCCTGCAGATTATACTCCGCTCACGCCAGGACATTTTCTTGTGGGACGGCCACTTACTTCTTTGCCGCAACCTGATTACCAGGATAGCTCTGCCAATTATCTGTCTCGTTACCAGAGGATCGAGCAGCTTCGCCAGCATTTCTGGAGCAGATGGAGCAAGGAGTATGTTGCAGAATTGCAACAACGCTCCAAATGGCGTTCCTGCAAGGATGGCTTGATGCTGAACTCCTTGGTGGTGATCAAGGAAGACGATCTTCCTCCGTTGAAGTGGAGACTTGGACGGATCGTGGCTGTTCATCCAGGAACGGATGGTATCGCCCGTGTAGCTGACATTCGGACGTCTACTGGAGTCGTTCGACGGGCATTCAACCGAATCTGCCCTTTGCCTGTGTCTTCAGAATCTGGTTGAAACCATTGGTTTCAACGCCCGGGGAAATGTTGGAGATAAAACCTTCTTGCAAGCTTCCTAAATTATATGAAAAAATATGACACTTCTATTTGTCACTTGTCTTCACTTGTTTTTTGTAAAATATATTGTTCACACCGAAAATTATTAAAAACTAATTTGCATTGAGCATCCAGTCATTGATTTTCATTCAGAATACCCATAATTCTCGCACACAATGATCTGTGGCCTAATTCACGTAAAATCAAACAAGCCACCTATCCAAAAGCGGTATTCACGATCTATCGACTTATTTCCATTTCCAGTTACATTAATAAGTATTCTGCCAGGATAATGTAATACAGATTTTTTTTTTAATCGATGAATTTCGAACACCTTTAAAATCGGTGTCGTTCAAACTCGATTGATGGATGTGATATGGAAATGGTCTAAACGACTAAATCGCTACGATATCGTTACGGTTTTGTTTACGTGAATCGGACTACAAGTACTGTACTCGTACTGAGTTGAGAGCTGCGTGCCGGAATTTCGATTCCCGCATAGAACAAATATTTGTATGGCCTACAGATGGTTATTCCGTAGTGAGGTGTCTTATGTACGTGAGATTACACGTCCACGATACAGAGTTAACTCGAGTTTTTTTCTACATACTGATAGACGTGGAAAGCTACTTTATTTTATGTAAAGATTTCGAATATTTCTTACTATTAAGTAATCATAAGTTGCAAGAATATTAAGGGTGGGTACACTCCTCCTCCCAAACCGTTTCAACATTTTATTTTTTGAACTGTTGTGAACTTGTGATAACTTTCCACATTATTATATACCTAAGGTAATTTGATATACTTTGATTTGAATATAACAGTGTAATGACTAACAGTACCAATGCAATCGTACCACATGGCGTTAAACTCTCCTGATATCTTGGAAATGCATACTATGAACATGCACTAGGTATAACGCAATCATTTAGGTGAAACAACAAGAGGAAAATTCTAAAATTACATGACTTAGTCGCCGTGACAGCGAAAAACAAGTTCTCCATTAATATTTCTTGTGATTAATCAAGTTGCCTTTTTTTGAGGAGGAAAATTATCAAATGACTTCTGTCGCTTTAGGGTGGAGCGAAAGTTCGTGTCAGACTTATACTGAAAAACTTAGACTTACTGAAGTAAAAGTTCGACGCTCTTCTTCATCCAAAACGGGAATGTGATAATTTCTTACTGGTTCAAAGACGTCAGTTTCTTACCACCGAAGAAGCATGGTAAACAGGTGCTTACCATGCTTCTTCGACTTGTGCTTGTCTTAGCAATGTAGATCAATGGTTTTTTTCGTGGTTGTATCTGCAGTCGCCAGTAGCTAGAAGCTGATGCACTGTATGTGCACTCTTCAATGAGAGTGAGACTGAGTGTACTCTTCAATGAGAAATAATTAATATAGATAACATTGATCCAATGGTTTGTAAAAAACTTATCATCTAGTTGTAAGTGGCTGGAAATCGGGATCGGAATCCTGGCGGCGGCGAGAGCGCCGTTGCCTGATGCGGTCGGCCTCCTCCTTTGCGAGCATTACTGCTTCGCAGAAGTCGGCAACCGCCTACCACTCCTGAGAGAGGAGGCCTGAGTCCCAACAGTGGGAACATTGAAAGGCTGATTGTGCTATTATGCTAAATAATCCTATTCCATCAGCACCCCAATTTGATGCATTAGTATTGTATAGCTGTCGTGACTAGCTCTTAGAATAATATGGCCAATTAAAACTGGCCAGGTCGTGTAAGCGTTAGCATTTGATGATATAACAATCCTCGTTTGGCCTTATAATTGATGTAAGATATCTATGATAATAAAAGGTCAAGAAAGTAGGCCAAACGAGGATTCAAATATCACCAAACTTTGACGTTTAAAAAGGATCTGGCTAGATTTAGATGGCCATATCATGAAGTGAACAATTTCTAAGATCTCCCACCACGACCACGACATGGCTTTAACATCTTTTCGTTTTAGCCTTTTATAAAATGTAAATTGCTGGGTACAATAAAAAATAATAAAAAAATACCAAAACCAATATGTTTACTCAACATTGAAAGAATTTCGTGTTTCTTCTTATCACAGTTGGAAGTTTCAAGCCACACCATCAGGATAGATGGTGATCAGTTCGTGCTCGATGGCCAGCCGCTGCGCATCGTGTCAGGGTCGCTCCACTACTTCCGACTGCCGGCTGCTTACTGGCGAGACCGTCTGAAGAAGTTGAAAGCTGCTGGACTTAACTCCGTTGCCACGTAAGATATTATAATCTTTCAGACTTTGATGGTATTTTTTTAAATACCTAATATAAACTAGTGCTTGACTGCGATCCCACCTGATGATTCGATTCAAAAAATCTTAAATTAATTTGATCCTTCGCCACCTATTTAATAATAGACTATCGTGTGTCTTAAATTGATTTTATTTTAAGTTAATTGAAATGCCTGTTCATTACATCTCTCTTTATCATTGATAATAATCGCCTACAGTTTTATATTTTTTTTTTTTAGGAAAATGAAAGAGAAAAACTTGTTAATCTATATGAAATTAAAATGATGATGTAGATTACCTACTTAGATAAGTCCTTATGAATTTCCAACCTTTTTTTTCAACGCTTTCTTGATTAATAAACAAGTTGGTGTGTCTTCCAACCCACATACCTGTTACTGGGAATTGTTTGCAACTCTTCTCTTACCCATTTCCTTTAACCCTTTCAAAACACTGGAAAGTGGCCAAAAATTATTCACTCTGAGTATGGTTTCAATTATTTATCTTGTTGTATTTGATTTCATTAGCTATGTAGAGTGGAGCTTCCACGAGCCAGAAGAACGTCAGTACTCATTCGAAGCTGACCGAGATATCGCAAAATTCATCCGCACAGCTGCCGAGGAAGGCCTGTACGTGCTGCTGAGAGTCGGTCCCTACATCTGCGCTGAGAGGGACCTGGTTAGTGAACAATATAATAATAATACATTTTTATTTCGGACCATTAAAGTCCATAAAACATTGCATTTAGAAACAAATTACACAATTTTCTTTAATGAACAGTGCGCGCCGTCGGCGACTTAGGCTTGGTCCGGACAGTTACTGGACGGCCGGACAGCGAGCTACCCATTGCTCACTGTCCGCAAGCCCGCGCCTACGGTGGCCGGAAATCGGGATCAGAATCCCGGCGGCGGCGGCGGCGGCGATAACGCCGTTGCCTGATGCGTTCGGCCTCCTCCTTTGCGAGCATTACTGCTTCGCAAAAGTCGGCGACCGCCTCCCACTCCTCCTCGCTCCGGACCATGGCCTCAACCAAGGCCCGGCGCGAGAGGTCTCCGCCACCGATCGCCCCCACGAGGGCACGGCGATGCTCCGTCCAAGCAGGGCACACCTCGACTGTGTGCTCCACCGTGTCCTCCGGGCATTCCACACAGTGGCGACACCCGGGCGTCACTTCCGCACGAATCCGGTGCAGGAAGCTCCCGAACGAACCATGTCCGGTTATGACCTGCGTCATGCGGAAGGTAAGGACCCGTGAGGTTTTTCCAGCCACGCCTCAAAGAGAGGACTTACCGCCATGATTGTGGCATGCCCAGCACCGGGTTGCGATAGTCGTTGACGCCATTTCACCATGAGATCCCGCCGGAGCTCTGTCCGCCATTCCGTGACCGGTCGCGGCAGCGGACTTTCACCCTGGCGTTGCATCTCCACGCGCATATCGTGCATTACTTCCAACTCCTACTGAGACTTGCAACGCAGTGTATATTATTTTGAATAAATGTGTTTAAAAACATCGTTCGAAACACGTAGAATTTTTTCGGCATTAAAACTACCTCGCCTTCGGCTCGGGCGTGTATTCCGCCTCGGCTGCAATGACACTGTTTGCCCACTTGCATCAAAATGTGCTATTATGTAAAGTTTATTCTATACATCTTCCTGCCTTTGTTCCATGTCAGGTACTTGTGTCGGTCGGTGCTGTTCGCATCGCAAATAGCAATAAGTTATTCACCCACATACCAGTCAGGTGACAGGGTCAGATGACATTCGCGTCTTTTCAAATGTGCATTGACTTCTAATAAATAAGACTGAAATTACTATCCAATGTCTGCAACTTTCTTGATTCTACTGACCAAACTTTTATTTATTTTCACCTATACCGGTGTTTGTTTGTCTGTAATCACATCTTCATAATTAAATTTGATCCACTTTCGGTTACCGATCGAGATGACAATGCAAAATTATTATGACATGGAGCTAATCTGATGAAGGAACCGGAAGGTAACTGTAGGAACTCAGATGAACCCACAGAACAGAGGGATAAACCTAACGTTTTCGAGTTTTTTTGGAATGGTCTTAATGTGTATTAATTATATAGGTATACACCGCGCTATAAAAGCTTGCTCTAAAAAAAAATATTTTCATGGAAAACTTGTTTTTCATTGTCCCAACAGCATTACGGTAATTTTATAGCCAACTAGCTTTTGCCGCGGCTTCGCCCGCGTGGCATTAGGTACTTAAGGAATCGGGATAAAAGGTAGCCTATGTTCTTTTCCATGTCAAAGGCTATATGCATGCCAAATTTCATCCAAATCCGTTCAGTCGTTTTTGCGTGATTAAGTAACAAACATCCACACTTTCACATTTATAATATTAGTTAGGATTCAAATGAAGAAGCTCATTACAAAAATTGTTGATGTATAATGTAATTGCATGCAAATTAAATCCGCGCTACTGAAAATATTGACTTATTTTTGTTGTATGTCTTCAGGGTGGTTTCCCATATTGGTTGCTGGGCAAATATCCAAACATAAAGCTACGGTCAACTGATAGAGGTGAGTTGTCAATCAATTTGTTTAACGCGTGAAAGTTTATAATTCTCCCGCTGTTTTATATATTACAATGTTTTATAGTGTTCGACCGAACGTTCGGTTTCGGCTTCTGTCAGTTTCGGACAAATGAACTGGTTTCGGCTAGAAAGTGGTTAAACACAAGCCTATAAATAATAAAATAAAAAAGGTGCCGAACATTTGTCTCGACTGAAAGTAGCTTTTTTTAGCGAACAGTTGTAAATCACAACCAAAACTTGTGATAGACAACTTAAACTGGTGGACAAGTTCGTAAAGGCTATCGACGTTATCCCGAGGTCAGTCAGCCAATCGGAGATAAGATTCTTGTCTGGTTAATGACTTGCACGGATAATAATCCGTAACTTAAACCTCATTTGAAAAATTCCAAAACTTTATGATATTACACCTTTATCATCATATCTCTTTAGGAATGAAATTTTGTTTTTTGAACAGTTTTAAACTTTTTATATTCTGGCAATTTTGCTAAAACCATGTAAGGTTCGGTTTCGGGCGCGGCCGAATCTAAAAGCGGAGCCGAACATTTCGCTTACGGTTTCGGTTTTGGATGAAAATCATGTTTCTTTAGGTCAGACACTATTTTTGCAACTTTTTTACAGATTTCATGGCAGAGTCCGAGATATGGTTAAACAAATTATTCGAGCAAACATCTCCGTTGCTGTATGGAAATGGTGGACCAATCATTTTGGTTCAGGTAAGATAATATAAACGTAGAATTTAAGTTTTTCTTTTAAGTTAATTTTTATTTTATTAAATTCATAGGTTTATCAAATCTGCCAACCACTTCTTGTTAAATTTAGGATTTAATTTTGACTTTATCTTTATGATTTATATTAAGTTAATAGATACAACTGTTAATGTAGAATGCGTCAGATATAGTTACCTACCTGGTACCTATATAAAAATCAATTTCTCTTCGTTATTATCGCTAAACTCGGGGCACGACTGACTTGAATAATTTTGTCTTATGTTTTTTTTTTTTATGTAGGCGTTTACCTACATAAACAAAAAAAAGGTGGTTTAAACATAAAAAAAAAACTATATAAAGTAAATACTTTTAGCGAGGGCTAAGCCGCGGGCAGTAGTTCTTTTTTGTATAAAATCGTTATATTTCTAGGCAAAAAAATGGGAGTGCCTAGTGCCTAAGTATCACACGGACCTTTAACTTACTACATTTGGTAAACTTATAATTATTACAAAAAATTGTGCTGTTTCAACGTATTATTAACAGTTCAATGAACAAAGGTGAACCACTCTCTTGGTGCAAACGCCCCTGCCAAGAAAGCTTTGAACTCTGACCTCCTTTTCTTTTATTTGACGCCAAGTTATCTTCATTTACAATCAGTTGCCCTAAAGAGGAATTAGGACTTTTATTGAGGACGACTAAAATATTAAAATTATAGGTTAATACCTTTAATTACACTTTGACTATTTTGGAAAATTCGACCAAAATTTTATTAAGTAATTTGTCTTTTTAATTGAATGTTTGACTAGAGAATGCCTCGTTCCATTAAGTCTGCTAATTTACTACCACGTTATATAAATAAGTTAAACGCTTGTTTTTTAGTGGTTGGGCCCCTAATGATATGTTTTAATTATTTTTTTATTGGTTAATAGACATACAGTAAGCACCAAATTGTTACATAGCAAGCCAACAGTCTACCAATTAAAAAAAAAACATTACGAACGTTGATCATTATTAGTATTTATTAGTTTAAGATTTCACTAACTCCTCTTTACTTATTTCTGCACACTATTGTCTACATCTCTTCTGATCTTTCCTTTCGCAGTACCTTTTTACATAATTTTATAATAATGCTGTATCTTCTTCTGTATACTGTGTGTAGGTACATAAATTGTAAAATAAATAAATCATTTCTTTACCGATATATAAAATTAAGTCGAATTTCGGTTTTAATTCATCCAGGTAGAAAACGAGTACGGCAGCTATGGCAACGACCTGGAGTACCGCGTGGGGGTTCGCAACATGATCCAGAAGCACGTCGGCCTAAACGCCATCCTCTACACCACGGACGGCAACTCACTCTACTTCCTCCGGGGAGGAGCAGTGCCCTACACCCTCTCTACCATAGACTTCAATGCTTACTCTGGTCAGTAAATTTACTTAACTCATTATGATACGTACATTTAATGCTCATGGGGTGGTTAGACTTTTGTTCCACCGCCAGCTATTTTTTCACTCAAGAAACGTACCATCGCGGTCATTTCTGCCTGACCATTTAAAAAAATTTTTGGTTCGGGTGCAAACAAAAATGATCTTAGCGATGGTTAGGCGGAAGTGTCTGATGGTACAATACTTAAAATATTATTCTGGATAAACAAAAGAGATGCCTAGATTTAATAGTTGATCGCTGGCTGTTTATACTGCTGGTAAGGACTCGCTCCACTAGTTCGTCGCTGAGAGATACTTGCTCAGCGATACACGATTGGCGGTCAGAATAGAAATCATGCATTGCGTGTGTAGTTTTGGGCAGGATTAGACACCCCGTGGTGCGAGTAATCGTCCGCCGTCGCACTCGCCCACTCGCTTATAGCCTAGCGAGAGTGACTAATCTATAACTACACACTCGTTACCCGATACCCGCTGCTCGTAAACTCATTTCTAGTGTATCTAATGCCTTGACCACACCGAGTAAACAGGCGAGACAGTACTCTCGGCCGAGTACTCGGTACGTGTAAACACAGCGCCGAGTACCTACCATTTATCTCTACAACTCGTTTACATCACTGTCTCGGCTGAGCAACATTTTACTGTCTCGCCCTTTTACTCGGTACGTGTGATCAAGGCATAACTCTGCATGTTTCGCGCTCATCGTTGGCGGTGGGAGAAGTGCTTTAAAATCCCCCCTTCAAACTTACCACAATAATATTATCTAAGGTCTGTAGCTATGTATATTTTACCAGGCGTTCATTTTGTGGATCATTTCATTATCAGTGTAGGTAGAGTCTGTCTAAAAAGTCAAACGACTACTACACTAACTATATTATAAAGTACTAACGTACGTTATAATATTGTCAGTTTTGTTTTATAAATACTTAGTAGTACATTTTTATTTTTCCTTCCTAAGTAATCAACCATCTAAGGTAACCCAGAACGAGAGATGTACGGGGTCTTGACAATTTGTGATTTTATAGACTTCGACGAGGCATCGAGAGTCAAAATTTTTACTTTGCCACCTTAAATGCATTTTTGCCGCTCATTTTACCAAAAGACTGGACTGGATCTTAACAGCTATTAATAAATTTGGAGATTTGGATTGTTTCATAGTTTATAAAAATGATGTTTTTATTTTTGCTATTTCAGTTTACTCAGTGAGTAAGTTGTTTAAAACATATTTATGAGTACCTAATTTCATTTATAATTTATGATACAATACCAACTTAAACAGGTTTTATAAAATCAAAGTAGTAAAAAGCTTTATAACAGCTTGCCATTTAAAGTTGTGACACAGATATTTTTTTCTAGAAACCTACTCTCCAAGCAGCGTGTAAGTTGTTAATATTTATTTATCTACTCATTAAGAGTGCCACCACATCATATACTTTTTTGTAGTAGAAGTTAATATCACAGTCACAGTAAACATAATCAACCACTTCGAGTTTTTTAGTGCCCCCAATCTTGAAGAAAGTTGGTGGGTTCTTGTTTTGTCCATTTTCATTTTAAGTCCCATTTTTTCGGAAGCTCAGTTATGTGCTTGCCTTTATTTAAGACGCCTAGGCATTTCGAGTTCAAAACCTTGTTGACAACTTTTAGTGTAGCATTGAACAGTTTCAGAAAGATACATCTTCCTGCAGAAAAAAAGTTTTCTGTCTGTGAACTAAAATTCTGTACTCTTCGATCCACAGATGTGAATAAATCGTTCGAGGAGCTGCGTCAGTTCATGCCGCAGGGTCCCCTGATGAACTCGGAGTTCTACACGGGCTGGTTGACCCACTGGGGCGAGACCTTCGCCACAGCCAACGCCGATTCGGTGGTCTCCACCCTCGGGCAGATCCTCGACTACGGAGCTAACGTCAACTTCTATATGTTCTTTGGAGGCAGTAACTTTGAATATACTGCAGGTAAGGTTTTTGTAAATCTATATAATACATAACATTACCGTGGCTTTGGAACAAAAAATACAGATGAATTTTAGTGTGTTCTTGGGCATCCACTTTACGCAGTTTCAGCCAATAAAAGTTCGTCACTCCTTCCTGCTCCCAGAGCGTCAGTTTAATGATTTTCCATCTCAAAAAATTAGTTCTAGGACATATAACATACATATTTTTTAACCAGGTGCCAACTTCCTGGGTACGTACCAGCCAGACCTCACTTCATACGACTACGACTCACCGCTGTCGGAGGCCGGGGACCCTACTCCCAAATATTTCCTCATTAGAGACAAATTGAAGCAGGTATTTGTCAAAAATAATAATATTTATTTGTTACTCATATTAGCTTTTGCCAGCGGTTTAGCTCGTCTGAGAGTAGCAATATAAACCTATGTCACTCAGTAATAAAGTAGCATTTTAACACAGACCAATTAAAAAGTAGGTACTTTTTATTGGTCTAAGCACTTTACTGGCGTACTTTTTTTGTTGTTTAAATTGGTCCAGTAGTTTTTGAATTTATTGATTACAAACAAAAATATTGAACTTTCTCTTTGCTTATTTAAACATAATCAATAATAATATTTGTGATATTAATAATAATTTAGAAATAAACAAAACGTATACAAAAAAAAACTAAAAAAAAAATGACAGTGGGTGGCTTTATCGCATTCCACCATCTCTTCCAGACAAAGGAGATGTTCCAAAAAAAACCAAGAGTCCACAATAACAAAAAAATGTGCGTTCTGTGCACCTTAAATGTACGGAATAGTGAAATCGTGTTATTTATATTTGGGGATTAAAAGATCAGGCTTTAAAAACTATAAAAGTAACATGCAAACAAAACCAAACAAAAAACCTACCTAGATTCTACTTTTATCCGAAAAAATCCGAAACCCTATGACTATTCCAGCTTTTATTTCGAATATCCGATAGTTTCGGAGCTCCATAAGATCATTGGACACAATATGACTACGATTTTTACGACACATTTTTGTTGGATCACAGCTCCTTTGCTCTACAGATATCTGGGTTGCCTCTTTGATAACGTCAAGTGCTTATTATAGTTAACCAATTGTTACACATTAAGTCCTTATTGATTCTGGGTTTTTTGTTCGTAAAACTTGGGACTTCGACATCTCCTTTATTTCTATTATATTGAAATGATAATAATAGCAACAGCAAAATAACCACATGGGTCGCTCTGAGGACATTCAATTTATTTTGGAACCCTTCGTTGTAATGTCATACATAGATGATTGACAGCCGTCACTGGTAGTCAAAGGCCCGACAACCGGACACCAGTTTCACCCAATATATTTTTGTGACAATTTTCGTACAAACGTCTGAAAAAATTTAGTTTTTGAACTTTTTTTAGCATCAATTATACAATATAATATAATAATATTTTTAATTTATGCGAAATCTGAATATAGTATTTTCAGAATCGGTAACTGAATGGATTTGAATAGTTTTTACACTATGTTATATTTTATACCAAAAATATTTAAAAAGGTCTCAAGTTGAACACAGTCCTCAGCAGGTCTTAGCGGGTATTAGGTAATAGCAAACAGCTGGGTGCAAGTGCAAAACAACCCCTCAGTCACCTGGATGGCCCGGTGACTATGTATTTATGCTGGCATAACAAGCTTATAACTTTGTGATTTTTCATGATACAGTTATGAAATTTTGTACATAGATTCTTTACAATATAAAAATACTAGACACGTGTTTCGGGTTTCGCATAAATACTAAAACTAATGTTGTATTGAGAAGCGGTTATATATAGCCTCATACCACCGCAAATGAAAATGGACCCAAATTGAAAGTTAGCAAACTATAGGCATAAGTATATGTAAATTAATTATCATTTTTGCCACTTTCAGTACCACCTTGTAGACGAAAACCTTCCTGTGCCCACCGCCAGTCCAAAAGGTGACTACGGACCTGTGCTTCTTCAACCAACGGTGAACCTGCTAAGTCCCGACGGCCGGGAGCAGTTGGGCAAGAAGTACGACGACTACACGGGCTCCACTCTGCCCACTTTCGAACATCTGCGCCAACGAGGAGGACTTATCTTGTACGAGACCACGCTCTCCGAAGCTGATGATTTGCTAGTCATAAGGAAACCACGGGACATGATTTTCGTATATGTCGATGGCGTAAGTATTTCAGAAACTCGAAATATAACTTTAAAATTGTTGCATTGTAAGATTTTACTGCAACACATTTTCGTAAACCAATTATGTACCCAAAATAATAGAGAACCAGGGAAATAGATGGTGGATGTAACTTGAACTTGCGGATCAAGCCTACGTGTTGTGGACTGACTCAGCGTAAACATGGTCTATGCAGTTTATAAGATGCGTCGCAATGCATCCTTTATATCAAATTGAGCAATTCACATAATATATGTACACAAACTATCCTGTGGCCTTTTTTCCATATTAAGCAGATTTTTTAAGCGGCTTCATTGTATGCAGATTGATTCTGAGTCAATTTTATTAATGGCTATAACTTCTTACCGATGCTAATAGTAACTCAACCTTGTTGTCATTAAAACAATCGACGCACCGTGACGTCCCGCGTCCTGCGCGGGATTCACATCAATGTGTCTACAGCTTCACCCAAGTATTTCCTTTTTCAGGTATTAAAAGGTCGCATAAGCAGAATACACAAGATCTACAGTCTGCCTCTGTCTGCTAAGAACGGTTCAGTATTATCATTGCTAGTGGAGAACCAAGGCCGTATTGGCTTTGGCAGTAAAATCCACGATTTCAAGGTAATGCTATTACACAGGAAAAATGGTAATATATTCCAGGCAAAATAAGAAAGAGAGTTTATTATTGATAATACATATACAATATATGTACATCTAATTCACTACCGAATTCAATAATAATTTTACCAGTACATTTCATACTTCTACTATATTACATAATATGTAGAGTCACATAGGCAAATACTTTCTATTATCACCAGAGATCGGAATAGGTAGCGCTGTTTTATGTACTTGCCATAGGTTAGAATAATATGGATACTCCCCGAATCCCGGGATTTAGTTGGATTATAAGTAGTAAAATTATAAAAAAAAAACTGTTCTTGCCTTCGGGACTAATGAAAGATTACACTTCCTTTCTGACGGGTAAATATAAGAAGGACGGGATTAAGGACAGTATAATAAATAGATAAACTTGATTCATTAAACCACATAAATATTTTTTACGTAACAATTTCTTATTCAAGAATCAACAATCATTTTTATCCTGAAGTTGTATACAAACATATTAATAATCCCGTGGTATATCCATATTAAAATCAATGTTTGCGGATAATGAACCTAAATAGCCCTACCTATTCCGATCACTGATTATCACACGGGAGAAGCCGCTGCCAGAAGCTAATATATAAGTACTCATAAATAGTAGTACGTTTTTTTTTTGCTGAGTGTACAAAAAGTAAAAATGGCCTATACAAAAACAACAAAATATAGGCCAAACAAGGAATATAGAATGGGACGAATCGAGGCAAGAATTATAATAATATTTTGAGATGAAGGAAGCATGTAGTTTGAGATGAACAAAGATTTTTTTGTGGGACAAAACTTAGTGGGCTGAATGAAGAACAAATCAATAATTCCACTGATGTAATATGAAAAACAATATGTAGTCTTTCGAAAAATCTACATTTTTTACCCACATTTTGTTTACTTATTATTAAATGTCTTATCAATGTTGGGCAAGATTTCAATAATCTATGAAAACCGCTATTTTCATTTTGTGGTTTAACTATCAATGTGGTTGGACCCTTGGCGATGACCTCATTGTCAGTACTGCTGATATTTTTTATGGGAAATATTCTTTTTTTATTTTAACTAGTGTTCTCATACTAATGTTTGCCCGCGTCGTGGAGCTATTTAGACCGGGGCCTCGGTCCCAACTTTCACGGTGGAATAGGTGGAAATTGGGACCGCGGTTTGCCCAAGTGCTTGAGGGGCATTTGAACAAACGGGAAAGCGTAGAGTAAAATCTACAAGTCTGTGATAAGACCTGTAATATTGTACGAATCACAATACAAATGTTTGGTACAATAGGGTTGCATATGAGGATGTATATATAGAGGAAGAGGGTCACCAAGGAAAAGATGAATGGATTGCGTTAGAAGTGATACGAAAGGAAAGGGAGTGGAGAGAGAGCTTGACGGGTGGCATGACAGTGTATGGGTACTTTAATATCTGTCTTCCCTTCGAACATCTACCGTCTGAACAGTATATCTTTATCAAATCTATATAATACATTAAATCTATACAATACTTCATATATATAATACATCAAATCTACACAGTATCAGAATGAATTAACCTCGTACCAGATTTAAATTTTTAAAGATTTTTTTTTTTATTGTTTTGGCGGTTTTTTTGTAAGTGAAGTTTATTGGCAATTTTAATATAAATAAAAGTCCATTTCTAGTGGATATTGTAATACGAAATGTATGGTTTTGCATCTCAAAAGTTTACACCGCTGGACAATATGTGGAATCATTGAAACAGGCGCGATTTGGGCGAAATAGAGCTGAAAATGTTTTCGCAGTACTGATTGACAGATTTCTTAACTTGATGCTGGCTGAATGCATAATACTGTGTGAAGCCAAATGAAAAAAAACTGGCCTAGTGCAAGTTGGACTCGCACACGAAGGGTTCCGTACCGTCCTTAGGAAAATTCGGCAAAAAAATCGCGTTCGTTGTATGGTAGCCCCCTTTAAATATTTATTTTATTTTGTTTTTAGTATTTGTTTTTATAACGGCAACAGAAATACATAATTTGTAAATATAAAATTCTCGTGTCACAATGTTCCCGTACTCCTCCGAAACGGCTTGACCGATTCTCATGAAATATTGTGAGCATATTGAGTAGGTCTGAGAATCAGCCAACATCTATTTTTCATACCCCTTAGTGATAAGGGTTGTCCACCCTTAACATTTACTTAAAAATTATTTATATGGCAAAACAACGTTTGCCGGGTCAGCTAGTAATTTGTAAAAATTTCAACTGTCTAACTATCGCGGTTCTTTAAATACAGACCTGGTGATAGACGGACAGACGCACAGACAGCAAAGTCTTAAAATAGGATTCCGTATTTAGAGTACGGAACCCTAAAACAGTGTAACAAAATGTAAACTCGAACTATGTATATCGGTCAATTTATCTTGTCAGAGTAATCCTTGTCCTTGTCAAACATTGACCAAGACAGATGACTCACTATAAACGTTATCGACACAGTTATGGTTCACTACTCCTCCAAAAATAATATAGAATGTTATCTAAACTTTTCTAATCAGGATGGCCTTCTAGAATCTAAACTGTTTTTTTTAAAGTTGTATATTAAAGAATCTACATCTCTCATCCAACTCTCCTGTCGCAGGTCTGCTTCAAGAAATTTCGTTAAAAATAAACAGGACCTTTGTACTTTTTTATCTGTATTTGTTCTTTCCGATGTCAAATGTGTGTACATAAATAAATAAGAAAATTCGAATTTTGGATTTTGCTGTCGGATTTGCAAAACGGTGAAAAGTCTTAACTCGTCAGTTGACAGCTGAGTGATTGATAGTACCTACAGTACATTAGTAGCCCATTGCTAAGGTACTAGCCGATATAAAAACTCTGTGCATATAAGGCAAGATTCGAAAACATAACTTAAAAAATAATTGATATTCTTGAAATATGTAGAGAGACGACGTAAATCTTGTCTTGAAATCACAATGTTCATGAAAACTTGAAAAGTTTATTTTAATTAATAATTTTACCAGTTGTGAAAAATAAATTTATTTTACCAAAATATTTAGGGATATCTATGATCTAATATAATATAATATTCCACAACTATCACACAACGCCATCTAGTCTCTAGCTAAGCAGAGCTTGTGTTATGAGTACTAGACAACTGATAAACATACTTATATATTTCTAAATACATACATACTATAGATAAATTACACCCAGACACATAACAAATGATCATGCTCATCACACAAAGATTTGTCCTGGGTGGGAATCGAATCCACGACCTCCGGCATAGCAGTCATTATCAGTTATTTATGTACATATTAACCATGACTTACTATATTTACAGTATGGATTATGGAATAAAGCGTATACCTAGATTTATACAACATTAAACATTCGATAAACTAAATACTATAAACTTTTTTGTGCACCAAAAAAGTAACAATTTCACTGAAACTTAAATCTATGTATATAGTTTTATTATAACCAGGAATGTAATGGATATTAAATTTCGTATCAGATACGGATACGTATAAAGAAATAATATTAATTTGGTTACGGATATGAAATTATTTCAGATTATCCACTAGTTTCGGTTACGGATGTCAGAATTAAAAAATTATAAAACCATAATACAAATAGTAAGATTTGACATTTATCTCGCATCTAGATTATGATTTGTTTGGCTGGGCAAAACAAACAAAATCCTGTCGCTTAGACTCAGCTTTAACTTTATATCAGTTACATCGATTTTATGTGGTTATATCGGTTTTATGTGGCCGACCAATCCGTAAAATGTTACTATTTTATCAAATAGTAGCTGCCGCCAGCAGCTTCGCCCGCGTGATAGTAGAAAAGTCTGGGTCAGGATGACTGGACCAAGAGAGATTTTTGAAGTTTGAGCAATACCAAGTTTTAGTACCTATTTGGTACTATTTGGTACCAGATATCAAATAATTGGTACCTCGCTATAGAGGGAAAACTATTACGAGGAAAGTGGCCAGCCATTCTGATTTCAGAATGGCTGGACCAAGTCGACTTCCCCTAGTTGCAGATGTTATAACTAGTTCATCTTTTCATTAAAATTTAGTACCTCATTGGTACCTCAACATATGTTTTTCTTAATTTTTTTCGATAAGCCAAAAAAAAGTTACACCTAGAAGGAATTTTGCATGTAATCTGGAGCACGTTGATTTCACCTAGTTGTAGGCGTTATAATTAGTTCATCTTTTCATTAAAATGTAGTACCTCATTGGAACCTCCACATATGTTTTTGTTAGATTTTTTCGATAAGCCAAAAATAAGTTACACCTACAAGAAGTTTTGCATATATATATAATAATGTTTATTTTTGTACTAAGAAAATTACCGAAAAGAAATCATAACACACATAAATATTACGTGCACCTCAGTGCTGCAGTAGCTGATAAAATGGATAATAGTTACAAATGTTATGGTATATTTCTAGATATTTCAAAAGCCTTTGATACGGTCTCTGTGCCAATTCTTTTATCCAAATTGGAGCGTATTGGAGTTCGAGGACTATCTTTGAATATTTTTAAAGATTATCTCACCAATAGAAAACAGGCAGTCAAAATTGACACCGTGATAAGTGCGGATGAATAGATCCAATATGGAGTCCCCCAGGGGAGTATTCTTCGCCCCACGCTGTTTCTAATATACGTCAATGACTTGTGCAAGACGGTTCTTAAAAATTGTGATATTTTTACATATGCTGATGATGACACATTTTACATATTGTATTCCGGCGTGGGGTGGGACTTACAAAACTCTATTTTTTAAAATAGAAAGAGCCCAAAGGTCTTTCCTTAAGATCATACATTGTAAACCACGTGACTATTCTACCACTGAATTATACAAGGAATGCGATGTATAGACGGTGTGACAGCTGTTTATTCTACGCACGACATTCGTTGCTTCCCCTAAATAAAGAGGTTTTGAGGAAACGTAGTGGTACACTTGTTTGCCCCTCTGTGCGATGTAGAACGGATTTCGCACAGCGACAGTACAGGGCATTGAGTTCTAGGCTTTACAATGAAGTCAACAAAAAGATCTCACTTTATAAACTCAATAAGCACAAGTTTAAAAATAAATTATAAAGTTGGTTAAAGTCATTAGACTACAATGAGTCAGAAAAACTTATTGAAATAACTAAAGGATGTAAAGCTTATTTTTTATTTAATTTTTGCCTTTTTTGTTTTCTTTTTCTTTATTTAAAAAAAAATGTTTGATCCCAGAAGACATAATATTATGCTCCCAACAGAATAGGATATAATACTATATCAAACTGCACAAATAAAACGGTGGACCGCCGATTACCGGGCACTATACGGGCAGTGCTCAGTTTGGGAGTCGTTGACTCACTTTTTGGAACTTACCAATGTTATATGATGTTATCTTGTAGTTGTGTTTTTGTGTACTTTTTGGAAGAAATAAATTATTATTATTTCCATTTATTCATAAACATTCATATAAATTATATTTTTAAATATTTCAATATAAAAAAAAAACATTTAAAAATAAAAAATAAATAGTTTATTATTATTATTACGTATATTTATTCATTGATTGACAATATTTTTTGCATATAAATAACAGTGTGCATACATTTTGTTTTTACTAATTGTGATGTGAAGAGAACAGCTTGTGATTTAGTTAATGATTTAAAAATAGTCCTGTATATATTGTTTATTAGTTTATCATAACTTCCGAAAAATTTCTGTTATCTAACTGTTTATGTAGTAATACTCAACATATTGATTTATCATTAAACTACTCAATACGAGCATTCATTATTGCATTTGTCATTCAAGTTTTTAGTAACTTTTTGATGTAGATAGTTAAACAGTCAGACATTATTTCTAAAAATGATGTGGGTATACGTAAAATATTTATACCAGTTTTTATAATTATAACAGTAACTTTAGTTCGTACTTTGTCATCGTTATTATATTGCTCCAATAAAATGGTTTTAAAACGTTTTTTGGAAGTGATTAGTGTTTATTTTCTATACATCGATATATATTTACTACGCACTAGATTAGGCGTGCTGAACATTCATTTCAATGTGTGTTATTTATGTGTGTTATGATTTATTTTCGGTAATTTTCTTAGTACAAAAATAAACATTATTAGTTATATGCAAAACTTCTTGTAGGAGTAACTTATTTTTGGCTTATCGAAAAAATCTAACAAAAACATATGTGGAGGTTCCAATGAGGTACTACATTTTAGTGAAAAGATGAACTAATTATAACGCCTACAAGTAGGTGAAATCAACGTGCTCCAGATTACAGGCAAAATTCCTTCTAGGTGTAACTTGTTTTTGGCTTATCGAAAAAAAATAAGAAAAACATATGTTGAGGTACCAATGAGGTACTAAATTTTAATGAAAAGATGAACTAGTTATAACACCTACAACTAGGTGAAGTCGACTTGGTCCAGCCATTCTGACATCAGAATGGCTGGCCACTTTTCTCGTAATAGTTTTCCCTCTATAGCGAGGTACCAATTATTTGATGTCTGGTACCAAATAGTACCAAATAGGTACTAAAACTTGGTATGGCTCAAACTTCAAAAATCTCTCTTGGTCCAGTTATCCTGACCCAGACGTAATTATCCCAAACGAACCAATCCGAGGGAAATTCATCCAATTCCCTTCATCAGTTTCAGCGTGAAGGAATAACACAAATATACACACACGTATTATTTTAGTGATGTCATTAAATGGTTAACGTTTGACGTTATGTTTATCGACGTTTTGTCATATACATATTTAACTAGCTTTTGCACGCAGCTTCACCCGCGTACCTACATAAAATATAGCCTCATGTTAGGAATACAGCAGCTTTCAAATCGGTAAAAAAATTTTAGCAATCGGACCAGAACTTTCAGAGATTACCTTCTTAAAAACAAAAAAATAAAAAACTTTACCTCTAAAAATTTGTGTAGATTTGGGGATAGAAATGTGTTAATGACCAAATTTTCTTGTTATTTTCCAGGGTATACTTAGTGAAGTAGAGTTCAACAGTAAGGTATTAGACGGAAAATGGGATATAACTGGGTTCCCTCTGGAGACGTTCGACACCTCAGAAGTTAGAAGTGACAACAACCATCGACTTCCCACCTTCTATGAGGGTGACTTTACAATACCGGTTGGCATAGAACCATTGGATACATTTGTCGACACTAGTGGTTGGGGCAAGGTAAGAAAAACATCAAATTCAAAGTGATTTTTGCAATACGCATCTTGTATGTCGTTAAGTCGATGGTTCGATAGGGTTAAAAAAATGGGTCTAAAGATGGTTGCAACCGCTCAGCGGTCTTGTAACTCAAATTTGATTAAGAGTCTCCTCAAGAATACCGATCCAGTAGGAAAACAATGTTTCAACCATAAAGGTATTTTAATGTAAGTAGGTACCTATGTATTTATTTTTTATGTATATATTTTAATAGAGGACAGGGAGCATTGGTGATTATTCTTTTTTTTTCTTATCATACATATATTTTTATAAAGACGTCCGAATATCCCAAATTATCTGTAGTCTACCAAATATGCTGCCTGTCGTCTATTAAAATATATACAAAAAAATAAATACATAGTTACTTACATTAAAATACCTCTATAAAACATATAAATACCATTTTAATAAATACATACAAATTCAATAGAACTGAACTGTTTCGAAAAAAATTATCAGGTATTTGAAGTGGGTTGAATCGTTTTAGCATACCTAACATTATCCAAAAATAATACAAAATCGTATGCTGATACATTTGTAATGTTTTTATGTTACAGGGCTACATATGGGTGAACGGATACAACCTCGGCAGGTATTGGCCCAGCGCGGGTCCACAGATTACTCTGTACTTGCCTGGAATATGGTTGAAGCCAGCACCAGAGAAGAACCATATTCAGGTCCTGGAACTTGATAAACCTCCTCAAGTGGTCTCCATAGACTTGATCGACTACCCTATTCTCAACCGAACTGGAAACATCAACTGGTGGAGATATCAACCGAAGTCAACTTAATACTCGCATTTTAATGTTTAAGCAATAAAGTTCATACTTTTAATATGTTAATAAAGACTTGTAAAATTTATTTTTAAACCTCGGTCCACAACTGATTGTATTTCCTGCTTCGAAACTGAATAGACATTTAAGTAATTTTATTCCTTTTTAAATATGCAAGTGATGAATTAGTACGAAGCGTCCAAAATAATTATGCTCTAAAAATTTAGTTAGTAACTATCCCTATCTTCAGATATTTAACATTCTGTTCATCAACATTACAATTTCTCATCCAAAAGCAAAAAGTTAACAGGAACGGTACATAATTGTTCTGGTTAAGTTTTTGCTTTTGGAAGATGAATTTCGGCGTTAAGAATTTAATGCCTGCAGATTGTTGATTAATGGAAATACGACATTGAGCATAATATCTACAAATATACACACGGTAGGTATGTAGGTATTGGGTAGGTACTAGAAAACGAAAAAGTTTATCAATAAATAGCATAACTTGAAAAGATTATAATCGCACATACGCATCCCGCAGGATGTGTAATGAAATGAACTTATGCGCGCGTACCTACTTTATGTTGGAACGAATTTCAGTGTTTTAGATTATCGCTATAGCTGTTGAGTTAGCTGTATAATATGCGCATAACTTCTGTAGAACGCTAATCTCGTATTACCATGGAATCACCCATTAGAGATATCCTGATATCAAATGATTTAGGAGAAACAGGCATCAACCGAGACAAGTACCACTCAACAAAAGACCCATAAACGCTCGAAGTGGTTGCATTTTCGGAGCCAGTTTAAAATTTGCCTCTATTATAGAAGCATAAAGAACACAAAGGAAACAATTCACAACCAGTCCAAGTTATATGAAAGAGACCGATATAGAGAAGTTAGTGAGGTGTGGAAGGGTCGGAAGGAGGTAGGAGCGGGACGGAGTATGATAAGGAGTAAGTAATGGGTGAAGCGAGCCTGTCGTCGTGCAGACTGCGACAGCGCCGGACCGTTCCTCTCCGGCTTCACAATAAACCACGTGGCCGGCAAAGCGAACCTACAAAAAGTGAGTAAAACTACGGTTTATTGACCGATGCGTAGGTTAATAATTACAACTTTGAACCTCGATATAACTCGTCATATGGGACACAGTAATTATTCATTTATTTGCTCCATCTTGAGCTATTGACGCCCGTAATTCTTGTCATTTAAAATGAAAAGTTTGTTTTAGTTTCTTTGAAAAGTTAGTCGTAGTTGTAGTTAAATTTTTAACTTAATTAGTATATCAATGGTTTTTATATCTGCATTGAATTTTTATGCATACAGTTTTATTATATTCCATGCTTGTTATAAGTTTTTTTAACCTTGAAATTAATTAATTGATGTTCTAGCTATATATGCTGTATAATTAGTAATAAACTGTTTCATATAAGTTTAAAGATTATTGTAAAAATATTAAAATTATGTTTAGGTACAAACAATTTATGAAGCAATCAATTGGCCCAACAACAGAAATATTATTCTAACTAATTATTATTTAATTAAGACGTTATTTTAGCGGAAATTACATAATGAAAAAGTGAAGCCTTCTACCTAAATATTTAGGCTGTTTAAGAGATTAAAAATGTGGAATAAAATAAATTTGTATTAGAATCTCACATAGCAACTAAATCTCAGCTGTTTTTTGTTCGTCCAACAAGTTTCGATAGATACATTATTTTATCACCGTTACGATACAGTGATACTCAATTGAATGCTGAAGAGTTTTATGTATGATCTAGAATTAGGGATTTAGATAGATTTTTTTAAACATAACCATAGGTAGCTTTAATTGTTTGATTTGTTTTGTCTGAAATTCTAGATCTATGTAGCAAGGTCATGTTCAATCATTGTGTTTAATAATAATGCTCTAGTATCATAATATGCTGTCGACAAGAGGTTGTAAGATGAGATCGACATCAACTGTTTGTTTTGACTGTCGCATATTTTATAATTATGAAGTGTGTATTATGCCACCGGAAAATCGTTATTAACTCCGTATCATTGAAATAAATCTTTATTAAATTTAATTTGTCGAAATATTTTCAATGACTCGTTTTATAGACTACTCATCGCGTCCAAATTCATTGGTTTGCAACAATATCATTGACTTATTTAGAAAGAATAGTTAATAATTTCTCGCGGTATTTTACAATCTTACGACTTTTGCAATTTTCCGGTGACATATAAGTACATATTAACGACGTAGACTTTATATCATGACAAATCATTTATTCCGCAATTATAAAATAAGTACTATAACAGTAATTTTTAAATAACTCATTACCTAATCATATATACAAATTAGTGATAATGTATGGTTATAACATAAATAAAACTCAATCATGTCGTTACTTGAGTCTTCATAATATAAACGTTACTGCTGAATATAGGCTCTTGGTTTTAAATTCCAGGTAGTTCAAGCTTGTTCATATTTGGGTCTGAGAGAAACACTAGTGGAACTTCGGTGTGCCATACAAGATATCTGCTAGTTTTTTTTTTTTTAGAAAGACCGATTTATGGTTTATAAATTAGTTTAGATTAATAAAATGTTCCTTTTTATAGATGGTGGCAGATGATTTAAGTTGCGAGGTGGGGCCACCCTGCAGCCTGGTGTTAGCCGATGGATCGGTCTTCACAGGACGAAGCTTTGGGGCCCAAGTGGGTGTGGATGGAGAAGTTGGTTAGTACATTTATCTGTTCCTGTGATGTTAAAATTAATCACGCCTCGATCTCTCAATAATTTTGTTTATCTTTTCCAGTATTTCCTATCTGTAAAAGATAATTATGTATACGTATATGATAGGATGAACTATCCAGAAAAAAAAATAACAATTTAATGTAACTTAATTAATTTTGATGATTAATGGTTAAGATAAAAATTAAAATGAAACAGCAATGTAAATAAAAAAGAATCTTTACCTAAATTAAGAGATTTCCTAAGGGCTTTGGAGTACTAATGGCATATCTTTTGGGCACGAATAAAACTGACACACAAAATTGTGGTCCACTGGTCCACAAAATTTTGAATTAACAAAGAAAAGTTTCGAAGCCCTCGACACAAGTTGTTTTACAGACCTAGGTAATTGATTCGTAAGAATTTTAAGTATTTCGTTAAGTAACATTGTCTCTCATTTTAAAGTATTATTTTAAATTATTTGACCCCTGGAAGAAACCGATATGCAGTAAGGATTTAAAAAATACTTTTTCAATACACTTACTCGAAAACTGACTCTTATCGGCCTGATTACGTTCAACATGCTATGATTAAAACCCTAGTATTTTTTTACTTTTATCACAACAAGGGTTTTTTTCATTCCTATTTCGTCACGGTCATCGGTGTTTTTTTAAGCAAAGAGGTGTATTTTTAAGGTTTTAATATTGAATGAAAATTTTATTTGTGCTTATGAACAAAATATCATAAATAAATAAGATTATTTACACAATAATTGGTTATTTTCAAGAAATAACAAATATCTGTATTCTAAATTCTAAAATATTTGAATACCTTTTTTTAATATTAAGTAGGATGTCTAACGGTTTGATAGCTTTGCTTCTCCTTCAACCTGGAAAGGTAAAGCGCGGGTAAACAGTCTTAATTTACGCATGTAGGAAATTAATTTCTTTAAGCCGGCCTCATCTAGCATTATTTGACGAAAAAAAAAATTGACGTGTAAAAGTGTTTTTATAAAACCTACTTGCAAAAAAAAGATAACCTGTAGGTAATAGTCGGCGTTGCGTACAAAATACCTACAGGTCATTGAACTCGCTCAGCTGACGATTTCATAAAGAAATTAATTTCATACATGCGTAAATTAATAGGAGTTTTGAAAAAAAAGGTACTTTAAATCTATAGTGTTTCATGTACCGGATCGACCCTCCATGGGATTAAAACGATTAAAATTTAGCGGTGTATATTTAGTATTGTGTATCTATTCTAATATTATTATTCTAGTAGTTATTATTTCTATTTAAATCCATAACAGCACCTAGTGCAACCACAGTGCTCAAGCAACCACTATCCCATAAAGGTTGCCTGAAAATAAGTACAGAATGCCGCCAATTGTATGGTTTCCAATGTTTTAAATGTATAAATTGTATCATTTAGGTACCATTTCCATTTGATATAATTTCTACCTTTAGGTTTTCTTATACCGCTTCAGAAGAAGTTTATTAATAGTGTGGTTGAACAGTATTTCAGACTGGTATGGTTGGGTATCCGGAGTCGCTGACAGACCCGTCATATCACGCTCAGTTGTTGGTACTCACATATCCGCTGGTCGGCAACTATGGCGTCCCCGACGAAGAAGAAAAAGACGAGCACGGAATACCCAAGTAAATATTACCTGCTACTTACACTACACTTAAGTAAATTGGGGTCGGCCCAAACTAGCAGGTAGCTTACGTTCAAAGGATAGACAAAGAAAGAAAGACCCACAAAGACCATCAGTCCCATACGATTGAATTTATTATCAAAAATAAATAATGTTTGAGGGTTCCTCTGGGATCTCGCTCTATCTATTCAGAGCGAAAACCAATAGATTGTTTGTTTGTCGTAAATTTTAGTTATAAAGTCTTTTTAAGGGTGTTTCGCGTAGTTCGTGCAAATTCGAAACAATTCTAAATTTTAAATTTATTGTCGAATTATTTTGTTTTTCTTACTAATATCGTTAATAAAAGGATAATCTTGAACATTTCGTAATTTCTACTATCTTTTTATTAGTAACTTTGAATTTGATATCATTTCTAAAATCGAACTGAGACGGTAATGAGAACGATAGGGAAGGAAATGATTTTGAAGATGCAATGATGTTAAATTAAAGAAACGACGGTAAACGAATGGAATGAGGAAGAAGGTAGTGAGGTTTAAATACTTTATTCAATTTTTATTCAAAAATATTAAAATTACAAACCTAATACCTATTCCAAACTTCGAAGGGAATCATTGAAATTGATAATAAGCTAAGTAATTAACAAAATCATATAAACTCATGTTATAATACGGACGATAGGAAAGAGAACGATTCCAGAATAACCACCTCCCGCGACTCTCAACACGACAATTTTTTTTTTTCACAAGCAAGCATGCACCTGTTACGACATTTACTGGCAGACTGAGACGTGCGCGAGGCTTGACAAAGCAGTAGAGTAGCATTTAAGGTCAAGCGCAAACTATGATGTGGATTTCTTTTCATATCGAGGGTAATCAGAAAAAATAAAAATAAATATTTATCAAATCATATTTTAATGTATTGAGAAGATAGCATTATTTAATTTAAGTGTAAACGTTATGTTTTTTAATATACTTAATTAATATGATTATTTTGTTTCTATTTAAACTGATTTATTTGATTAAAAAATCCATTTATTACGGACAGTAGTAAATGGACATCGAAGGAAATGAGAATAAGTAGAGTTTTTTATTTATAATTAATTATTTATGCTAATTACTACTGTAAATATTACATGCATGCAGCCATGCACGTATAACTGTATTACATTTGGTATCCTTTGGAAATAATATAGATATTTATTGAATAAATTAATGTTATTTCACTGGACGTATAATATGCACGAAATAAAAAAAACACCCTTAACCGATTTAAAAAAAAGAGAACTTTCCTAATTCATCGGATTTTTTATCTTTGTTCTCCGATAACTCAAAGATTCCTGGACACATTAGATTTTTTTTTTTTTGTTGAAATTTTCATCGTCATCAGGATCTGAAGGATCCCCCTGGAGAAATCGAGAATTCTTTAAATTATATAGCTACACTTGATTGTATTCTACAGGTCTACACACTGTTTAAGTTTCTTTTTAAATTTTACACTTTGTATTTGAGACCTAAAAATAAAACCAACTTAAAAAAATACTAAGTACCTAAATTGTGAAAAATAACTTGAATTTCGAAAGTCGATTTAAATAACGAAGAGCAAACTAAAAACCAAAACTCTGTTTAAATACACTTTTTTAATATTTTCCGGTGCTTAAAGTAGCTTTCCTATCGAATGTCACCTCGAATTTATGACTGTCATCTAAATAGTCTCCTTGGTGTATTCCAGGTGGTTTGAATCCGACCGCATTTGGGCAGCTGGTTTAATAGTGGGTGAAGTGAGCACACGCGCGTGCCACTGGCGTGCTAAACGCTCCCTGGGATCTTGGCTGGCAGCCCACGGTATCCCTGGCCTGTGTGACGTAGATACCAGAGCCCTGACTTTCCGCCTTCGAGCTGGTGTCACTCTTGGACGTATTATTCAAGGAGTGCCGCCGTTTGGGCCACTACCAGCCCTAGCAGACCCAAATACCACGAATCTGGTTGCTGAAGTGTCTGTTAAGGTAAGACTAAGTTGATCACTTTAGGAAATAAACTAATCAATGTAAAGAGAATAAGAACCTTTCTACCTTGTGAATTGATTTCCAATGCTATGAAAGCTCCATCCATGCGGTAGTTTATCATTCGTCTTATCAGAAATGCATAATAAAACAATATAACATTTATTCGTATTATGGAATATATTAATAGTACGTAACCAAGTGACCATAGTCTGTTATTATTTGTATTTTTTTTTTCTCCTAGATTTTTTCTTCAGATTTATAGCAGATCTGAAGATCAGTCTGGTGCGTCATCAATAGATTATTAAAATCCTTAAATTCAATATCAATTTGGCTAAACTAGCTAACTTTATATAACATAAAGTTGATCGGGAAACAACCAATTGTATGATTTGCTATTTTTTCAGGAACCTAAAATATACAACCCTAATGGGTTAGTAACAATAATGGCGGTAGACTGTGGTTTGAAGTACAATCAAATCAGGTGTTTGATTAAAAGAAATGCTAAGGTTGTGCTAGTTCCCTGGGACCACAAGCTGGACCCCAGCCAGTACGATGGGCTATTCATCAGTAACGGCCCAGGTGACCCGGTCATGTGCAAGAAGGTGGTCGACAATATGCGCACAATCATAGAAGACAAGACCAACGTAAAACCAGTATTTGGCATCTGTCTGGGACACCAGTTACTATCCACTGCAGCTGGCTGTAAGACTTACAAAACAAGGTAAATAATGAATAATTCATTTTGGTACAGGTATAAACAAAAACACGTAAATTCGATATTATGAAGACGTAATTTCGATATAAATACTATAGATTTTATTATTAATAAACCGCAAGCAGCAAGGGGCTTGGTTTCGATACTCATATTGAATTTGTCCATTTGACTCCTTGGTATCAGCTATACAATAATATAGTACTTTATTTTTTAATCTGTAATTTTTATTTCAGTTACGGTAATCGTGGACACAATTTACCTTGTACACATAATGGCACTGGCAGATGTTATATGACCTCACAAAATCATGGATTTGCTGTCGATGCTAATTCGTTGCCGGAAGGTTGGAAAGTTTTATTCACCAATGAAAATGACAAAACTAACGAAGGTATTATTCATAAAACTCTGCCGTTCTTCAGTGTTCAGTTTCACCCAGAACACACTGCTGGACCTACAGATTTAGAATGCCTTTTTGATGTATTTGTCGATGCTGTGAGATCTTACAAAAATAAGAAGTCTTGTAATATAGACGGAATAATTACAGAAAAACTAAAATTTACACCTACTTTAAATGAGAGGCCTAAAAAAGTCCTCATCTTGGGTTCTGGCGGCTTATCAATCGGACAAGCTGGCGAGTTCGACTATTCAGGATCACAAGCAGTTAAAGCTTTAAAAGAAGAAAAAATACAAACGGTTTTAATAAACCCTAATATTGCAACTGTCCAGACCTCAAAAGGCCTAGCTGACAAAGTTTATTTTCTCCCTATTACACCAGAATATGTGGAACAAGTTATAAAAGCGGAAAGACCCACTGGCGTACTTCTCACTTTCGGTGGTCAAACAGCACTAAATTGTGGAGTAGAATTAGAAAAGTCAAAGATTCTAGAAAAATACAACGTCGCTGTTTTGGGAACTCCTATTCAGTCAATAGTCAATACAGAAGATCGCAAGATATTTGCGGAAAAAATAAATTCCATTGGCGAAAAAGTTGCCCCAAGCGCAGCTGTAACAACGATTGAAGAGGCGCTAGCAGCAGCACAGCAAATTGGTTATCCGGTGATGGCTCGATCTGCATTTTCCTTAGGAGGTTTAGGGTCCGGTTTTGCTAACAATGAAGACGAACTTCGAACACTTGCTCATCATGGATTATCACATTCCGATCAACTTATAATAGACAAATCACTTAAAGGATGGAAAGAAGTGGAATATGAAGTGGTCAGAGATGCATTTAATAATTGCATCACCGTTTGTAATATGGAAAATGTAGATCCTTTAGGCATACACACAGGCGAGTCAATTGTAGTAGCACCTAGTCAAACTCTCTCAAATAGAGAATATTACATGTTGCGAAACACTGCTATCAAAGTTATTCAACACTTTGGAATTGTAGGCGAATGTAACATTCAGTACGCCTTAAACCCAAATTCAGAAGAATTCTATATTATAGAAGTGAATGCCAGACTATCTCGAAGCTCAGCTTTGGCAAGTAAAGCGACTGGGTATCCATTGGCCTATGTAGCTGCTAAATTAGCACTGGGCATATCGCTACCTGTAATTAAGAACTCTGTAACAGGAGTGACGACCGCTTGCTTTGAACCAAGTCTCGACTACTGTGTTGTTAAAATACCAAGATGGGATTTGGCTAAGTTTAATAGAGTAAGTACAAAAATTGGTAGTTCAATGAAAAGCGTTGGCGAAGTTATGTCAATAGGCAGAAGCTTTGAAGAAGCTTTCCAAAAAGCGTTAAGGATGGTAGATGAAAATGTTAATGGTTTTGATCCAAACATTCAAAAAGTGAATGAAGATGAATTGAGAGAACCGACTGATAAGCGAATGTTTGTGTTGGCGGCTGCTCTAAGGAAAGGCTATACCGTGGATAAATTATACGAGTTAACCAAAATAGACCATTGGTTCCTTGAGAAGTTCAAAAATATAATAGATTACTATCAAGTTCTGGAGGCCGATCACCATGGATCAATTCCTTTCGATGTTTTAAAAAAAGCTAAAAAAATTGGGTTTTCGGATAAACAAATAGCAGCTGCTATAAAAAGCACTGAAGTGGCTGTTAGAAAGTTAAGAGAAGAATATAAAATTACTCCATTTGTAAAGCAAATCGACACAGTTGCAGCTGAGTGGCCAGCTACTACAAATTATTTATATTTGACTTATAACGGCAACACACATGATCTAGATTTTCCTGGTGGTTTTATTATGGTTTTGGGGTCAGGTGTATATCGTATTGGAAGTTCTGTTGAATTCGATTGGTGTGCCGTCGGATGTCTAAGAGAACTTAGAAATCAAGGCAAGTCGACAATCATGATTAATTATAACCCCGAAACGGTCAGTACTGACTATGACATGAGTGACAGGTTGTATTTTGAGGAAATTTCCTTCGAAGTTGTTATGGATATTTATAACATTGAACACCCAGACGGTGTTATTTTATCTATGGGAGGACAATTACCAAATAATATTGCCATGGATTTACATAGGCAACAAGCTATTATTTTAGGTACGTCTCCTGATATGATTGATAATGCTGAAAATAGGTTCAAGTTTTCCAGGATGTTAGATCGAAAAGGTATAATGCAACCGAGGTGGAAGGAACTTACCGATTTAGAATCGGCTACAAGTTTTTGTGACGAAGTAGGATATCCATGCTTGGTGAGGCCATCATACGTCCTAAGCGGTGCAGCTATGAATGTTGCGAATTCAAACCAAGAATTGGAAACTTATTTGAAGTCAGCTAGTTCAGTTAGCAAAGATCATCCAGTAGTGATATCTAAATTTATAATGGATGCAAAAGAGATTGATGTAGACGTAGTCGCTGCTGATGGTGCTATTTACTGTATGGCAGTATCGGAACACGTTGAAAATGCTGGAGTTCATTCCGGCGACGCAACATTAGTCACTCCACCACAGGACATAAATGACGAAACTTTGGAAAAAATAAAAGAAATCGCCAGTATTATCGCGGAGACACTCGATGTTACCGGACCTTTTAACATGCAACTTATTGCAAAAGACAACGAACTCAAAGTTATTGAATGCAACGTCAGAGTTTCAAGATCCTTTCCATTTGTGTCGAAGACACTAGATCATGATTTTGTTGCGATGGCCACAAAGATCGTCTTGGGGATACCGGTGGAACCTGTTAATGTAATGACTGGCTGTGGAAAAGTGGGTGTAAAAGTACCACAATTTTCGTTCTCAAGATTAGCTGGTGCAGACGTAACTTTAGGGGTTGAAATGGCATCTACAGGAGAAGTAGCATGTTTCGGTGAAAATCGTTACGAAGCTTATTTAAAATCGTTAATGAGCACAGGGTTTAGAATACCCAAGAAAGCTATTTTGCTATCGGTGGGAACGTTTAAGGTGAGAAAGTAATTGTTAAAAATCCTGTAATTTATTTGTTCCTACAAAATCTAACCTTGTAAAATGTTATTTTTTTTATTTTAGCATAAAATGGAGTTACTTCCGAGTGTTAGAATTCTGCATAGAATGGGATATAAACTGTATGCTAGTATGGGCACAGGAGACTTCTATACTGAGCACGGAGTGGAAGTAAGCCTTTTTTTTGTCATTATAGTTTTTGTCGCTCTCAAAACCTGTATTTTATTGTTCCTATTTATTTCAGGTTGAAAGTGTTCAATGGACATTTGACCATATAGGTGATCCAGAGGATATCAGATCAGATGGCGAACTGATGCATTTAGCTGACTTTATGGCGAGACGTGAATTAGATTTGGTTATTAATTTACCAATGCGAGGTGGTTCTCGCCGAGTGTCCTCATTCACTACGCATGGATATCGCACTAGGCGACTAGCTGTGGATTACGCTGTACCTTTAGTGACTGATGTAAAGTGCGCTAAACTATTAGTTCAGGTTTGTTAAGCTGTTTAATTTTAATCCTTTTCCTTATATGATTTATTTGTAAACTATTGAAATAAAAACAAATAACATATTTTCTACAGGCTATGCACCTTTGCGGTGGTGTTCCTCTAATGAAAACTCATACTGACTGCATGACATCGCGCAACATCATAAAATTGCCAGGTTTTATTGACGTACACGTGCATGTCCGTGAACCGGGTGCAACATACAAGGAAGATTTCGCGAGTTGTACTGCGGCTGCTCTTGCTGGAGGCATCACTATGATATTTGCAATGCCAAACACTAACCCTCCAGTAGTTGATCGCGCCTCTTACGACTATGCTTCTGCTTTGGCGCGCGTGAGTGCTAGGTGTGACTACGCACTGTTCATGGGAGCGTCGTCCAGCAACTTTGAAACTGTTAGTGAAGTGGCTCCTCAAGCGGCTGCTTTGAAAATGTATCTAAACCAAACATTCAGCACTCTTACATTAGACGATATGACCATTTGGCAAAAACATCTCCAAAACTGGCCAAAAAAAATGCCAGTGTGTGCTCATGCGGAGCGAGAAAAAACTGGAGCTGTGATTTTGATGGCCTCTTTACTGGATAGACCTATCCATATTTGTCACGTAGCCAGGAAAGAGGAAATCCTTATAATAAAATCCGCTAAAGAAAGAGGTCTGAAGGTAACTTGTGAAGTATGCCCTCACCATTTATTCCTGAGCACATCAAATATTGATCATATAGGACAAGGAAGGGCTGAAGTGAGGCCAGTATTGTGTAGCCCGGAAGACCAAGCAGAACTTTGGAGAAATATAGATATCATCGACGTCTTTGCAACTGACCACGCTCCACACTCTGTGCAAGAAAAGAATTCGGAGAAGCCGCCACCTGGTTTCCCTGGATTGGAAACCATTTTGCCACTACTACTTAATGCAGTACATGAGGGTCGGTTGACTTTGGAAGATCTGATTAACAAATTCCATCGCAACCCTCGTAAGATTTTTAATTTACCGGAACAACCAAATACTTACGTGGAGGTGGATATGGATTACGAATGGACGATTCCACAAGCAATGGAATTTTCGAAATCTAAATGGACGCCATTTGCAGGCATGCAAGTTTGTGGTGCAGTTCATAGAGTAACGCTGCGAGGAGAAATTGCGTATGTTGAGGGACAAGTTCTAGTACCTCCTGGCTTTGGCCAAAATGTACGAGACTGGCCAACACCCAAGAAACAAACATTCCTCACTATTGAGAAAATGGAAAAAGAAATCAGTCGGCCAAATTCTGCACTCGAAATACATACATCTGCTGATTTCAGTCGAGTTAGTGATATTGACTTTGATCAAATCGATAACCGGCCAGATGCGCAAACTAAGCCTAATGTTCACTTCAGCGAAATCGCAGCTGCAAGGTGTTTATCACCGCTACCCCAGGTGACTAGACAGAGATGTGACAGTACATCTAATTATAATCCCCCTGCAACAGTTTCCCAACGCCAACGCAGTGACTTATTCGGAAAAAGTATACTGACTGTAGACTCTTTCAGTAAGGATACTCTGAATGATGTATTCAATCTAGCACAGTTCATGAAAACCAGTGTTAACAAGGGAAGATACCTAGATGATATTTTGCGAGGCAAAGTTATGTCGTCGATATTCTATGAAGTTAGCACTCGAACTAGTTGCAGCTTCGCAGCAGCAATGCAAAGGCTTGGTGGTTCTGTGATCCATACTGACGCTACCAGTTCATCGGCTAAGAAAGGTGAAACTTTGGAAGACAGTGTTTCGGTAATGGCAAGCTATTCAGATGTAGTGGTACTTCGGCATCCGGAGCCCGGGGCAGTAGCGGTAAGTGATATAATTACAATAATAATAATATTTTTTTCAATATACTTTGTCAAAGAAATATTTAAAAATGTAAAAATAGTAATATGTTTAAATAGAAAAGAAATGACACAATAATAATTATATTTAGTAATTATATTTATGTCGATAAAATGTTCAAATACATTTTTTTTCTTCAGCGTGCAGCTCGTCATTGTCGCAAACCCATAATCAATGCAGGAGATGGCATTGGAGAACATCCCACACAAGCTTTACTTGACGTCTTTACAATTCGTGAAGAAATCGGAACAGTGAACGGATTAACGATCACTATGGTTGGAGATCTGAAGAATGGCCGAACTGTTCATTCTCTTGCAAGGCTTCTGACCCTGTATCAAGTACAACTACAATATGTCAGCCCACGAGGGTTAGGTATGCCGAAGCATATCACAGATTACGTCGCCTCTAAAGGTATACCTCAAAGAGTATATGAGAGGTTAGAAGATGTATTGGAGGATACCCACGTTTTATATATGACTCGAATCCAAAGAGAAAGGTTTCAAAGTCAAGAAGAGTATGAAAAGGTAACTAAGTTATTTATTAATATCAGTATTTATTTATTTATTGAGTAATTTTTCGTTGTACTTTTATAACTCAAGAACGGGCTCACCTATCCAAACCAAATGTTTAGGCTTTGTTCGGACTATTTAGTAGATGGTTTATGTGAAGTTTGGTAGGGTAGAGTTGAGTATAGTAGGGTAGAGTAGTGTAGAGTAGAGTAGTGTAGGGTAGTATAGAGTAGGATACAGTAGGGTAGAGTAGGATAGAGTAGGGTAGAGTAGGGTATAGTATGTTAAAGTAGGGCAGAGTAGGGTATAGTAGGGTGGGTCCCTACTGGAAGAGCGGAAGCGAAGCCACGCGCGTAAAAGCTAGTTTAACATTAAAAAAGAATCAACGCCATTATGGTGGTCTGATATATATAACAATAACGGCCTATATAACATTTGCTATTAATTTGCTTTGTGATACAAATTAACAAAATATGCATAAAGTATTTGCATTTAATAAATTCCCAATAATATTTTTTTATTAATTCATGTTATAGTGGCAGTTGCAGTATTTGTGGTGGCAGTTGTACATAATATGAAAATAAAAAATCAACTGCCTTTGCATTTTTTCAATCTTTTTTATGTACTTAGCCTTAATATTATTTACTGCAGAAAAAGATATTGTTATGTACTTAAAAGATGTTGTCGATAAGTAAGAAAATTGCAACTCCACATTTTATACTGGGCCCGTTTCGTTCCAGCGAGTTTTATTATTACCATTTCAACCGACACGGCATCTATTCATTCACGTCGTCTATTCGTGTTACAGACTCGAGGACTACTAGTGGTGACTCCTCAGCTGATGACGCGAGCTCGCAGGCGCATGGTGGTGATGCACCCCCTCCCTCGCGTCGATGAGATTAGCCCAGAGTTCGACTCGGACCCGCGCGCGGCCTACTTCAGACAAGCCGAGTACGGCATGTACGTGCGGATGGCGCTGCTCTCCATGGTCGCCGGCGTAAACCCGCTCACGTAATTTTACAGTGCTACACGACTTCTGCCTTATAGTGGTTAGCGGCGCAGCGAGCGGGGCAGCACCGGTGCACGGGCGCGCGGGCTGTGAGCGGCGTCTCGTGGCGTGCTTCTAACATTTTCATACTTTTCATCTCACCGCTCGCCGCCCCGCGCTTAGTTCCAGCTCACGGAGGCAAGGTCGTGAAAGGGCCGTTATACTTTTCCTAATCAAGAGCTTATTAATGAATATGGAATCGTCATTTTGAATAAGCAATGTCCGCAAAAAGCAATTTCTAATTAAAACGATGGAATCACCGGAAAATATCTAAAATCGTTTGATGTTCCTGAAACAACCTATCAAAGAAATATTGCTAGCTACTAAGGAGTACCATATCATTTGATAAAAATTACGTAAGCCCGATTACACATTCCTGATTCCAATATTCGCAACTTGGGGGGTCGTAAAAGCTTAATCAGCAATTTTATAGAAAAACGAAAAAAATAAAGTTTAAATTGTTTTAATTCTCTTTTTTATAGTATACTTATATTGAAATGAAATAGTGATAAATAATTGCATTTAAATGTTTTGTAAAACAGAAAATGATACATTTTAAGTAAATCATAAGTTTTAGTTAATATTAAATGTATTTTAAAAGTTACGATGATTAGATAAATGTTATTCACACTAAGTACGGTGTAACAAGTAGGTACGGTGTGACGTTGTTCCAAATATGTAAATATTCCTAACACAAAATGATTTGTCGAAATGTTAATCTAATATATAAAATTCTCGTGTCACAGTTTTCATTGCCATACTCCTCCGAAACGGCTTGACCGATTCTCATGAAATTTTGTGAGCATATTAAGTAGGTCTGAGAATCGGCCAACATCTATTTTTAATAATAATAAAAAAAAATTTTTAGGCGGTACGAAGTTCGCGGGCACAGCTAGTTTTCATATAGAACACAATTGAAAAAACTTTATTATAGATACTCCAAAATAGTACCTAAACTAAACTTAAATCTATGGGTACATGGCAGTCTTATTGCTAACAGCGATTTTCATCAGACAAACAGTCTCATCCTGGTTTTCTGGTGAACATCACTGTCAGTAAGAATCGGTCAAGCCGGTCAATTAAGAATGTCAACAAATGTCGGAGGGTCAATCCCTCCTACATTTGTTGACATTCTTAATTTCAAAAACAGAAATAAAGATATAAAGCTGTCTTAAATGTAATAAAGTAATGAAAAGCAGTTCATTGTTTGTTTTTTAGGGACCTTCGCAGATATATTAGGAAAAGGTCCTTTATTCCACGGTTGTCTGGCACCGTCTTTAATCAACCTAGTCTTAATGAATGCGTGTATTATTAGGTCAAATACTATTAGTTGAATGCTACTACTAAATCGTTCAACAACTGCAACCATTCCCATTGAAGATTGTTATAAATAATAATCAGATCGTTTATATTTCTTATACTTTAATAAATATTTTGAAATAAAATAATCTGTTACAAACTGACGTATATTATTTTTCCTGTATCTATAACATAGTTAACATATATGCGGGAGATGCCAAGCATGTAAAAAAAAACTAAGATTTGCTAATTCCATACAATATTTAAAAGTTAAAATTGCTAGTAGGTACTTACACAAATCTTATTCACTTACAAAATTAATACCTATTTACAGTATTTATTAATTTTTTTACAAGTATGGATAATTAATTTATTAAATCTCATATGACCGCAACTTGAAGAGTTTTCAGCACGTAGTACATTAAGGGGCACGGTGGAGCATACGAGGAAGAATGCCGCAGCGGCTGTATTCTTGTGGATGCCATCAGCGGCGGCGGTCTATGGCGTCCGTCTCTGGTTCCGTCCGGGTCCGGAGTCTGGACATAATGTCTGTATATATCTGGCGTCTGGGTAAAAGGAGCGGTCACCTTTCTGCAAAGCAGTAATGCGAGCAGAGGAAGTGGTCTCAAGCGTATGGGAACGGATATTCACACGCCCCAGCAGTATCCACAGTATTAACTAGTCATGAAATTATCTTTATGCCTATATCTGACTCACCTATTGGAAACATATCTCAAAAAATATCAACACCATCATCACAGTTTTTGGTTTCTCTTCAAACTGGCTAAGAAGTAGTATTTCATAACATTTAAAAATAATAAATAACACATCTAATAATAATTGTTATTCAGGTAAAATACACTCATATTTTTTTTGTTAGCCTGTTCTGTCCCACTCCTGGGCAAAGGCCTCCCTTCCCTCCTTCCATCTTTTGCACGCCCGGGCTCCCTCTTACTCATTAAAAGCTTTTATTAACCCGTTGTATGTCCGGAACGTGGATCCACGCGGGACTCAATAACTTTTTAATGGTGTCTCTAATTACAGCATACGAAAGGTTAAAGAAAATTAGGTTTAAAAAAAATGGTTTCAATAAAAGCCTGGTATTTGATTTAATTTTCAAATTTATTTTATGTGGCAACATATAAATTGTCAATACTCTTACTCGAAAACCTGCTCTTATCCCTCCGCTTTTAGGCACGCAATAGACTGTTTTTCCGCATTAGCGCCGAAAAGTGCGCGTGCTATCCCCGCGCCGCAATATTATATAATACTAGTTTTTGCCCGCGACTTCGTTCGCGTGGAATAGTGACTTCCGGCAGATAGTATTGAATTGATGCCGACTCTTGACCAATAGATGGCGCTGTATGTTCGGAATAAATTTTATTTTTTACTTTATTGTTTGTAATAAAAACTATCCTATGTCCTTTCTCAAGTTCCAAACTATGTCTGTACCAAATTTCTCACAAATCGGTCCAGTAGTTTAGGCGTGAAGCAAAGACAGACAGACAGACAGACAGAGTTACTTTCGCATTTATAATATTAGTTTGGATATCGTATCAGGCAGGGCGCGCGTCAATCCCCACGAGTCGCCGGGCATTCTCCTATATTCATTTCTTCGTTAGTGTACCGAAAAAGGTCGTTTGAGACACGTGAAAATTTGTCACAGCAGCCCTCGGCTTCATAACACACTCACCTATGCAAATTCTGCCTCGGTTGCAATAACAAACTTTCTGCACTTTTATCAAAATAGTGCTATAATGCCTTTCAATTGGTTACAACTAATTGACCGGACGAACAGCCATCAATTATCACTCCACTGAGATGCTGTGGTAAAGTTTCCTCCCGATTATAGGTAAAGGTTGAGAACCTGAAGTCCTTTAGATTACGGAGACGCTGAGAACTAATGTCATCCTAGGCACACACTTGTGTGTGGTTCAAACTTGAGCTCTTAGGTAAGAAAGGTAAGACGCGTTAAACGGACTTCTGATGTGCATCTCTCTCAGTATTCAAATGGTCATGGACTGCGATAAGATTTGAGTGGAGACCTAGTATGTCACTGAAGTGCATTTTGTGTGAGAAGGAGGGCTGCTGCTGCTCAGCTTTTCCTTTACAAATGGGTGTGAGTGAAGGAAGGAGAAGAAAAGAAAGTGAAATGAGGTTCCGCGCTGAAAGGACGACATCATTGGAAGAGTAGTCTGGAGAAGACTGCGGGCACGCACAGGCCTCCCGGGAATGTTTGTCGAGCTCTCTCATCTAGTCACCAACCAGCATGATGGTGCAATCCGGGATTTTCCGACAGGCAACCTTTCATATGTCGCTGGCACATTACTTGGGTCCCACCTACCTGCGGTCGACCCGCGGTTCATCAATCCTCGGATCACACTACTCTCCGCACCTAGTTTCCCGATACGTTTAAATTAGCGCGAGCCAGGTTGGTCTGCCTGCGTTGGAATAACTATTTCGATCCAACTCTTCTGATTTGGCTACACTAAGCATTAGTGGCGCCTTGGCCCTATACGTACTAAAGCTGATAACCCGACATGTCCAATATTATATAAATATTAAAAAAATATATATATTATTTTTACAATAAATTCATTATTGTTCCATTTATTTATTATTATATACATATTTATCATATTTTAAATCTTTCTTCAAAAAATAACATTAAAATAAAATATAAAAAATATTAGCCCACCGGCATCGGGAACAGGGTCCAAGCTGCGGTCAGTGCTCTTGAAAGAGGAACCTCCGCACAATACGCGCCGTGTCAAGGAGTACTACCTTCTGGATCAAGCCCTTGATCCAACTGCCTAACAAGAGCCTCCGCAGATGTTGGTCGAGGCTCTTGGCTATTAAGCCATTGGCCGTCACGAATATCATTATTAATATTGACATTGTTTTCATTATTAATATTACTTTTTATAGCTTTCATGATTATTATGTTAATTTTATTAAATTATTATTTTTTGTATTACTGCTATTGATGTGTGCCTATAATTTATATGTGTAGTGTTAAACTGTAAGAGTAAATTGGTAATAAATATATAAAAATTAAATAAATAAAAAGTGACAGGTGGCAATTTGTCTTGAAAACGTCAAATATGCACTGACCCCTAATAATAATATACACAAATATGCTTTCTGAAACAGAAAATTGTCATGCCATATTGACATATTTGTAGAATTGTCCAACATTACTAACAGGAGTGTTAGTTACCTTTGGTTGCGAAATTATATTTTGAAGGTGTAAGAAAGTCTTTATTATAAAAAAAAAAATTACTTATATCGAGCATTGAAAATAGTACACGTAGTGATGATGAATAAGTCGCTCAAAAAGTTTAATTAAACAGTTAACTTTTTGACATTATATCCTTAGATTAATTAATCAAAACAGCGGAAGATAGGTGACTCACCTCTAGCGCGCTGAAATCAGGTCCCCGTCGCCTAATTTCACTCAGTCACAATGGGTGAGTGACATTAAACGGGTGTGTTACGCTAAAATATTTTTATTTTTTGTTTTAAGTGGTAGTAAAGGTTATCAAAATGCCTTTGTGTGTTTTTATGTGTTGTACTAATCATTGAATTACAAAAATCACATGAAAACTTATTTCTTATGATATTTCTAATTTTATTTTACTTATTGTTTTGGTCGCCATTTTGCGAAGCGAGATAGATCGAGCTGTTTTTCATAAACACTCGGCGGCTAATGCGAATTCACTCGAGTCCTTACCTATCAATGACTGAAGGTTTGCAACTGTGATGACACTGATCATAGTTGTGTGAGTTTCAGTGCATGTAGTCGTGCACAGGGTACAGGTATTCTGATTGCGATGTTAGCGCGTAACGTATTTTTTCCTTATAATATATCAATGCATATGTGGGACTTGTCGGATTCTCGGCTTTATTAAACAAGGCCCAGGCCGCTTGGCACGTCTTTGCCCAGTGAGCCTCGTGACAATATGAGACTCAAATGTTATAGTTAATTTCATACCAATATTCTCGATCATTATAGTCATATAACAACTGGGAATGGTTACCGTAATTAAAAGATTTTTATAAATAATAATCAGATAGTTTATATTTCTTAAACTTTACAATACTTTGATAAACATTTTATAATAAAGTAATCAGTAACAAACTGGCGTACATTATTTTTCCTGCTAAAAATAATATTGCAAGCATCTACAACATAGTCAACGAACACGCACGAGATTCCATACATATAACAAATTAGGTACAACGAATTCGAACGAATTCCGAGACCTATTTAAGATTTTATATCCCTATGTACAAATTTTATTTACAAAATTAATATTTACAGTAACTCTTCTTTTAAAAATAAATTTACAATTTTGATTCCTCTCCACTGATTAAATCATTAAATCTCATATGATCGTAACTTGAAGAATTTTCAACATGTACATCAACAAAAGTAAATGCCGAGATACCAGGATTTTCAGGCGGAGAATCTGTAACTTCTTCAAACTTGGGACGCTGCCTACGTGGCGGTTTTTGTTGAGGTCGATCAAGTTTGCTCTCTTTTCTTGTTGGTAAGTTCAAACCACCTTGATTCGCTAATTTTCTTTGACAGTCAATTAGTTTTTCATGAACCACATCTAAATATTCATTAGCCGTCATATCGCCACCTGGCTCTTCCAGTAACAATTTACATAGCCTTTGAGCCTGTTCCAGGTATATGAGCGCTTGTCTTATTGCTTCAAATTTTTCACTAGATCGTGCCATAGCGATGAAATGAGGAATAAAGAATTCGAGAACTAGTCGTCGACGCTCCGCTTCCATTTTTTTTGGTATTATTATCTGTAACCAATAAAATATAGTTTAATAACCAAATGTAAAACGTTTTCATTTGGAATTTAATACATGCTTAATAAAAACCATTTGGAAAATCAGAACTTAAGTAGCACTGTGAGTATGTGTGTAAGTTTATTATTTTTTTACGCTCGAACGGTCGAACTAATTTAGCTTTTAAACTTAGTACACTGATAGACACGGACGGCTTTTAAGATACTTTTTATCCTGGGAGTATGTATGTTGGGTTAACTTTCTACTATTACGCGAGCGAAGCCTTTAGTAGCAGCTAGTGATTTAATAAAAGACTAAGTATAGGTATTTTACTAAACAACTTACGTTTCGGTTAATTTCTCGTTCCTTTTTCTCAGTTCTTTGTCTTTTTGCTTGAACTTGAGCGTTTCTCTTCTCTAATTGCAGTTTGTATTGTTTTGTCCATTTGTAGTTTTTGTCTCGCTCTTTTTCCTTACCCCTGAAGTTTGTTCGAGTATCGTCCTCACTATCAGAACTGTCTTGATAGCTGGAAACTACTGGAGGTAAATGCGGATTGATAAGGCGTAAAGGATTTTTACAAGTAAGAATATCATATAGCCTTTGGCAGTTAAATGCTGGATAAAAATCTTTTTTAGTATATTTTATCTTTTTAAGAGCATTCAGGACATGCGCCACAGGCGCCTCTAGGATTTCTGCGATGGTTTTTTGCTGTGCGTGTCTCAAAGGTTTCGGTATATTTTTAAGTTCATTACAGCTTTCTACAAAATAATTGGGCATTCTTTTCTTCATAAAACTACTGTAAAAAGTTTGCAAAAACATTCTCAAGGATTCACCAAGTCGGTCTTCTGGCCATTTTGCGTAATTATCTTCGCATTGCCAAAACAGATGGTTCTTAATATGGCTAACATCTATACCAATTTTGGCTGTTTCATTTTCCAAAAATGCCTTATGCAACGCTAAAGTAAACAAATAACAACGTATGTGAGAATGTGCCAAACAACTTTCCAGGTAACGTTCTGCTGCTGGAAATATGATTTTCCACTGTACATTCTGATCTGGATTTTGGCCTCTCTTGTCTCTAAACCCTATAGGTACTAACAAGCATCCGAAACCAACAGCTTTCTTAACCATTTCTTTTTTCGGCCATTGATAAGTAAAATTAGTTCTGGGATTTTGTATTATTTTTCTCTCTCTAATTATCCACTGATTAGCTGCATTGGGCCAAGCAGCAACAAGAGCCGGAAATATCTCGTAACCGATCTTGGAGCCATTTTTAATTGAATCGCAATAAATACTGGCGCCTTGAGTTAACGCAGAATTAACTTCTTCGGTGGTCAAACCTAATCCCGAACCTAAACTGATTATAAAGTTATCCACAAAGTTATTCATAAATCTCATAGAGTTGAGGTAGTAACATCTCTCATACAAGTTAGGCGATTGCGAAAAGTTGGAAGCGCTGTCAGGAACTTCATCATCGTCGTCATCGCTCCATTCGTCCAACGCTTTGACATACACGGGTGTCCATGTCTCATCTGGTAATACCCCTGATGTGAGTGAGTAGTTAGAATGTAAACTGAGTCCTATTTTTTTTGGTGTTGCTGCCTTAGTTATGGTAGAATAACCGTAGTCAGATTCAGCTTCACTCGAGTTCGATTTGTAACCAGAGGTCTCAGTATCTTCGGCTAAATTGCCTTCTGAATGAGCTGAGCGCATATTAGTTTTTGGGTACTTATTAAGATCTTTGGTTGAATTACTTAATCTTCTGGAATATTTCAGTATTGATTTTCTTGGAGCCATATCATTTTCATCGCGCAGTCCGGTCTTGTCCTTTACTAAATTATTGTTGATTTCAGGTTCATCTTGGTCTTCGGGTAGTAAAGCATTGATGTTAAATTTGTTTATGTTTGAAATATTACTTTTTGTTACTTGTGAACTAAATTGTTTTATCGGTCCACTGTATCTTCTACCGACAACCCCATTTGTATCAGAAATCATTTTGTCATTGGCGGCTAAGTAGGATTCAGTGTTCCGCATTTTAGTTTTAATTTGTTCTAAAAGTTCTTCGCCCTTACTGGCGTTGTATGGAAATTCATCAGAAGCATTTGATTCTTTTTCAGATTCTGTGTATATGCTATCCAAGTCAGCGTCATTCATAGTATTTGCTTCGCTCTCTTTTTGTAAGGTGCTTTCTAAAACTTCCATTTTCTTAAGTTTTACATATCCTGAAAACACAAAGTATGATTTTAGTTTTCAAAATGATTTAACACGTCTACGACAAATGTTGTTAAGGTTAATATTTGAAAGTATTTTTTTACCTGGGGTTTTACCATCCTCTATGCGCAGTTTGTAGAAAGGTGCATCGAGAACTGCGCTGTAATCCGAGGTATCTCCTGGTTCACTAGCTTCCACATTATCATATATAACAAAAAGCCTCGGAGCCGACAGGGGCTCCTTGCGCTCCTTTGTCTTCTGGTAGGTGACGTGTTCGTGAACGCACTCTTGCAATCGATCCGCGAAAAATACATGTTTGTTTTGCCGCACCATTGCTTCGTTGATAAAGTGCTCACGTTCACTTATTGGATTATTTTTTATTTGATGTACTTCCCTGAAATCAAACATGAAATTGATTTTATTTTATATCTCGACTCTTGATTACTTTTTACATGCACCCATACATATTAAAATTTTCACGTATTAACAGGTGATAACAAACGAATTATAAAATAAATCACCGCTAACATGTGATTACTTAATAAATATGTAGATGCTAAACTTTATCATTTAATACCAATCTCTTTGCCATTATCATATCTGTTGGAATGATCGCTTTAATGCGGTAATAACAACATAAATGCTTTGAAGTATCTATGTATACCGAATGCAGTATCAAATTTAATCAAACATAGGAATATAAGCGGATTAGGGCTCATGAGTAAAAGCTTTACTTGGAAAAATTCTTGGGTTTAACCTACATAGTAAAGTTACATTTTTTTAATATCTTCATAAAGCTAGGATGATAGGAAATATTCCTTAACCTTGAAGATTATTTTATAATTTATTGAAGGAAATCCGCTATCTGAATGACAGTCACCGTGAGGTGCTTTCATTGTGCCTCTACTACTGATAACTTGATAAGGGCATGCATGACACCAATTTGCCTAATATTCAAAATTGGCTCAATAAAATAGATAAATGGACAAAGGACGCATTAACCCAAAAAAAAGGATTAACTTAATCATGAATTATCTTTTTGCATATAACTTGCTTCACCTAATTAAAATATCAACCTAAAAAATATAGGCTCAAATATTATCGGACAGCATATTTTTGATTAGGGATAATTTTTTTTCTTCAGTTTTTTTTATGAAAAAAAAGTAACACACTAGTTTAAAATTTTCTTCTTGGTTATTTTTACTTTTTAGACATACTATTCTTGAAATATTAATAACTATGTGAATTTAAAGATGGAAAAGTAAAAGACACGGTTTTGACTTAGGTCGTCCAAAACTGAAAATACCACGGTTTTGGAACAAAGAATACATTAGTCACCAAAAAATCTATGTCACCTTTTATTAACTAAGATGGTATTAAGCTTGCAATAGAGTACTTGAATTTCAGCAGTTTCTCAACAAAATAGACGAGAAACCGGTCACGATGGTTAACTGCTGTGGACGCCTTCTACCCCAGGTTCAAATTCTACTCGTACGTCTACGTGTTTGGCTCTGCCCCAGATAGGTGTAGGTAAGTATTTGAAGCAGAGCCAAATCAAAAAATTAATGTGGTTTTCGTAATCAACATTTTTAGAGACAGATAGTATTCAGATAGGTACATCAAAAAATGATCCCTATTTTAAACCTATTAAAGTTAGTTTATGTAAATAGTTAATGTTAAAATGTTCTACTAAACGAAATAAAATATTCATAATTAATATACCTCTATCAGTTATCTGAAATCGTTTTTAATTATGTGGATACACGACGAATTTATCATACCTATTCTAACAAAAGATTTAGATTGTATAAGGACAAGATTTAGTCAGAATATTCTTTATCACTGGTGCCACTGATTTTGAATTCTTTGAATATGATTAATTGGACAATGTCGAAAGCAAACATATAGATTAACCTTTCAATTGTGGAAATTACAGACACAATAGAAAGACAATAGGTGCGCGAACGCTCACAATAGCTCGCAATAGGTTCGCTTGGGGTTTAATGAATTAAAACAAAGTCATTTAATAACAAACTTACCGTTCGTAATTCTCAAAGAACTGCACGGAGAGGAGAATGTTATTCAGTAAGAATGCATCGGAATCGTTCTGGAGCTGGTAGCGCATGCGGTCCAGCGCTTCCTCGTCGTAGTTGCGCGCGTGCTGCTGCAGGCACAGCGGAGCGGGCGAGCCGGCCGGGGGCCCAGGCGCCGCCACCGGCAGCTCCGGCGGCTCCTGCTTGCCAGCCCTCCTGAGCGCAGGGTTCACTTTCTTCTTCTTTAACTCTTCTCGTTGCTGCTCCTTCCATTTCTCCCTTTCAAAAAACTTGTCAGGCTCTTTATGAGTTTTCTTTGATTTACAATTGCCCATTGAAAAACTTCACTCGCTTAACAGATCACGCTTAATTTTATGGCAGAATCGGTATGTAATTAGATGATATAAAGTTTCACGCACATTTCTATTCTGAATATTACACGTAAAGTTAAATTTGTTAAAGTTAATTGCCGAGTGTCGAGTGTCCACGTCTGCACGAGTAAACAATGCCCGCAGCACTGACAAAGTGATTTTCACAATTCGATCAGTGAAAAAGTGTTCTTATCAGGCACCAATACTGATTGATATAGTTATCGTGCTTAATCGATTAGCGCTGCAGTGCTATGCACGGAATTTTGCGATGATCAAAGTCACAGGGTGTTTTGAGAACTGGTGCATGTTGCCAGCCCTCAGACTTCAAGGATGGATCTAACCCTCAGAAAAGGTAATGGTCCCGGGCATCGAAAAATTGGTCAAGTGCGAGTCGGACTACGGACTCCCAGTGGTATATATAGTGGTAGTGGTACTGTTAAAGCCTAATCTGTGGTAAATGCTAAGATTTGCCAGTAAACACCATGAAAGGAATAGGCGCAGCGATATTCATTTATTATTACTTTAACGTAAAAACTAATTTGACAGACTTACTAAGTCTTTCTGGTAAATATCCGAAATATTCCGTGATATTCGCTTATATGTTTTTTTTTTATTATTTAATTTAAACGAGCAATTAAAAGTGAATCGAAATTGCAATGTTTGATAGCGGACCGTCCGTAAATTGCATAGGTACATTTTGCCATAATAATATATAACTTCTTCAACTTTAAACTTATTTAAATTGCAATTTAATTTTTTTTATTTATAAATTAAATAAAAAAGGTCATAAATAAACCGTCAAACATCATTAAATAACCCGCCCCTGATCATTCAAGAAAGAAGAAGTTAAACTACACTAACAACTTTAAACTAGAATATATTTAATTCCAGACTTCTATTAATAGTAGGTAATGTCTGAGATAAAATGGTTACAGAATTTAATCCATATGCTTTTGTAAATTTTGACCACTACACGTTAAAAAGTTATGGTAACAAATATTTGTTCGGGAGTTCACCGATGTTCTTTTTTATTGGGGGCGGTAAGAGCGAGTGATGCGAACTCTTAAATATTCTCGGATAGCCTCAAATTCTATTTATTATAACTAAGGAGGCAAGAGCGAGTAATTGCTTTACTCACATTATAGAATTTGCCCCTTTTATTAGTTTAGATTGCTTTTTTGGTATCTATATATTTATTCTGAAATAAAAGCCACTTATTATGCTATGTGATTATGTAATATTAGTTCTGTAGGGGTAGGAAAATAAAGGATGAGTGATTGTTGTCGAGATCCACTGAATTTTCACCTCCGAACCTTAATAAATTACAAATCTTAATCGGATCACTAATGAATCTCTAGTCAACTGCTCATTTTACTAAGGCATTAGATTACATCAATCAATTATAATTATTTCGAATTATAGATATTATAGGCTAGGGCCAACGATAGCAATTAAGGTTGTAGGCAAGCCCACCGTGCCCACAATGGTGCATCCGCCCTGACTAGACGTACGCGTCGCGTCGCCTGCTGGCCTGTGCGTGTGCGTGCGCATCGCTACACAATCAGTCAATAGGGAAAACTGCATTCCTCTTGCTCAAGACACGCTGTTATGTAAACTGTAGCACTCGATACATACACAACCAGTTTATTGTCACTTGTGTTTTTGTTTCTAACCAATGTTTTTTTAGCATTTATTAACAAATAGGTAACAACATTACCTTAATAATAAATTACGATGTCATAGTCATTTTTCTCTAATCGCATTTTATTTGGCTTCGCTGAAAACTATCTCATCATACTTCACTCCCATTTTCCAACTAATTATTATCCTAATAAACAAATTCTAATTTCAGGAACTACTGATGCGAATTGTAAAATTATTTTAGTGTTGGGTAGCCCATTTATCTAGGAAGGCTTTAGGCTATGTTAAGTCATGCTAGGCCTTAGCATGACTTAACATAGCCTAAAGCCTTAACATAGCCTAAAGCCACGGGGCGGAGCAGTAATCAAAGACAAAGCGCGTGGAACCGCGGGGTAGGTACAGTTAGAAATCAATAATACTTAAGTACGGATCATAATCAATCATTTTGAATAGGTACCTACTTTTAGGACTCCGCCCTCTACTGTAAAGACAGTCGAAATTCATCATTGGTGTGCTAATTAAAAAAAAATTAGGTGATAATGACATGCATGACATGCCATGCTGTCTTCGAAAAATCTTTGTAGGCAAGCATAATAAAATTGCAGATAAGAAAAAACAGTGGGTTTGCACCAACTATAGATCGAAGTTAAACTGTTTCCAAATTCGATAGGCTCGATTATATAACCTAACTTTGGAAGGTGTATACCACAGTTAGGAGCTCCATGTTGCTGTTTAAACATGTGATCCGGTAATTGTCGACCTCAGTGTCAGTGTCGGCTATCAGGACACTGAGCTGTGTTGAGTCGTTTCGGAAATTGATTACGAGCCTTCAGAATTCTCATGATGTTGTTGTCTGTCTCATAGCTATTATTTAGTACCAGTCATGTCTAATTACGTCTTTAACGTCAAAAATGTAACCTGGCCCAGAAAACAAATAAGTATAATAAAGTTTAGATCAGACGCGCCGAAAGCTATGATTTCCATCCAGATGCTATCACTGGTGCTATTATCAGCAATCAATATTTCGGTCTACTTACATCAACTAATACCACGACTAATCGTGATCTCTGATTTTAATAACACCGATTCAAAAGAGAGACGACCCGACAATTAAGGACATATAAAATCAAAGTAGGTAAGTATCTTCTTTTTTCTATGATTGTATTAATTATTATCATTTAAGTACTTGACATCATTTCACCAATATCGCGAGAATCATATACAGGCTACTCAAAAATCTTGCTTCTGAAGAATTTAAAAGAAATGTGGTTATAACAAAACATAATAAAACTTCAATGTATACCGTTACTAAATCTCATTTATAATGAAACTGGCACAGTACAAAAATACCATATTTATCTATATTCTATCAACAGATTCTTAGTCATAAAAATTAAATTAATATTTCTTTACTTATTCGATTTTATTTGTTAGCACTAAAAAAACAAAACATGGTTTATAAAAATAAAATTATATCACATCATATAATTTGCTTACGTGTATTAAACGATTTTTAAAATAATTATAACTTAACTAAGTATTCTTCAAATAATCTTAGGATCAATTCCAAATATCTAAATAAGATTCAATTGATTCACCTACTTATAATTACTATGTACACGAAGGTTACACTTTGGCCCATTGAAAATAATACATAAGTAGATATAGGTACCTATACAATACTAAAATAATATAGTGTGGAAAATTAGAACTTTTCAATTGAACCTGTGACTTAAAAAGTACCTATTATTAACATACACGCCAGTTGCAACTACTTCAATGCACAAATTGGTCCCTTGTTTTAATTTCGACACTATTTTCGTTTCATTTTTTCTGATATACATATATTTAAGTTTTATATTGATGGAAGACGCTGTTTGGCTATGTTGCCGCTAAGGTGGAAATTTTCTGAATGTTTTAGTGATGCTAGGGTATGTGCCGCAAGACTTCCGCCGGAGGCTCGCTCAAGCCCGACTCCTCCATGTTGTTGGCTATGCTCGCGTCGTCCGCTTCAGGAGTCGTGTTCACTCGTCGGCTGGTCTTCATTCGCTTCGCCTCACTGATTTTCTTTTCTAATAATCGCCTGAAAGAAAAAACGTGAACGATTTTATTTTATCTTCATCTACCTACGTCTAACTCGATGAAGGAGATCTATGCAATGCATTTTCCGACTCTCCTACTAATTCGAAGTACCTATGTCGATGTGAAGCGAGAACATAAATAGTTTTCATATTTCCGGTCCAATGTACCTAACCAACCATTCCTAACATCCGTTATTATTATTTGCATAAATAAAACGCCATATTAAACATTTATCTACTGATATAAAGATTATAGAATGCAAAGAAACAACAGCAAGTAGATATTTTTACTACCATGAATTACTATTAATAAGATTAAAGTCTGACGTTAAGGCTGTGATATCGGCTAATCCATAAGCTTTTCCAGCATGTCGAATGGATTCTCGGTAACTAATCTCTGGTATTCAATTGGACACATTACACACTTTCACTGTTATCACAACGGCATTGTAATGAATGCCAAACATTTGGATTATTAAGCCTTCCAAGGAGATTATCTAATTACATCACGCGTCCGAAGAAATAACGATATCAATGATACGTCAAAAACTTCGTCAAGGATTATCGTGAGTTTTTCCTCAACGTAACCGATATGTATTTAAACATACAATTTCGAAAAGCACACGTGTTCGAAAGCTCAAAAAAAAAAAAAACGAACTGTTGGTTGTTATTTCTTACATATTGGGATCAATTAATAATCAAGTCGAATGGAGAGTGGTTTTTGTTTTATTTCATTAAAAAAAAACAAGTCACATCTTCTTTCAGTTAAGCCGCTGTTCTTTCTTCATTACGTCTACAGTTGGCAAAACCAGAGATGTATTCTTTTCAAACATGATATGGTGGACAATATGGCATTTAGAACTCATTGATTTGAAAGTTGTAAAAATATGCGAAAAATAGCATATTTAATTAAAGAGAAACCTTTATCCTTTGGCATGGAGTTATTTATGAGCATATAACCAACACTACAATATGCTCATAAACAACTTTGGACTGGCCTGTTGGTCTAGTGGTTAGTGACCCTGACTGCTATGCCAGAGGTCGTGGGTTCGATTCCCACCAAGGACAAATGTTTGTGTGTTGAGCATAATCATTTGTTCTGTGTCTGGGTGTAATTTATCTATAATATGTATGTATTTAGAAATATATAAGTATGTTTATCAGTTGTCTAGTGCCCATAACACAAGCTCTGCTTAGCTTGAGACTAAACGGCGTTGTGTGATAGTTGTGGAATATAAATTGTGGAATACAACATTCAAGTTCTGTGAAAATCCTACGTAAGTAAAATAATATTTACATAAGCCAACTTTCTTTTTAAATTTGTTATGTAAAAATGACCAACTTACTGTTGTCTGCAATCAATGAGCACTCCTAGAATAAATACACCAAGGATCGCTATGAGCATGATCACTGTCATTCCCACTATGGTGGTCACCGTGAGAGTTGGCATATCCTCTGAAACCATCGCCACCGTCAGGTTGGGATCCGACGTCGGCACCACATCTGAAACCAAATCACGTACTTAATACAAAGCGATCAGTTCGCATCAAATCAATCTGATCAAGATTGACGCAGATCGACGAAGAGATAACGATTGCGGAAAAGTCAAAATACTTATTTGGCACTGAACATGTGACATTTTGGTAGTGCATGTCAATTTTGAACTTTAGACAAAAGTTATCGCTGAAAGATTCCATTATGTTTTACTAAAGCCTGATGACGTACCGATTAACCACTGAGGGCACGACCACAATACACAGACAACAAACCTCTTGCCGATAATTTCACAAGAAATTTAACAGTTTCGTAATTATTGGAGAAAGTGTTACAACAATATGATATGACATATAGTTTAATATACACGAAAACATTTAATTCCAGTTTGGGCCTGATTTGCATCTAGACTTTACTTTTTTTTTTACGGTCACTCGATTCTAGCTAACTATTTACTGGCCATCGAAATTGTATCTAAGTAAAAAGAAAAATAATGCAAATACTTTTTTGGTGCCAACGAACAGCACTGGTCGTGGTGACGACACTGGGGAGGCCTATATCCAGAAGTGGATGTCTTTTGACCAAAATACCCCTTATAATTAGAATTTGGAAATTTTGAAGATAACGGAAACTTAACCAATTCTTACCATTAATAAAATTATCTCAGTGACATTTAACATGGACGACAGAAAATGGCTTATCAGTCGAAAAAGAATACACATAAACAATAATTATGTTAATTTTATCATAGACAAAGTGGGCTTATAACATACCTAATAATAGATTCTAGAAGTCACTAATTGAGAAGTGATTACCTACATTTTGAATAAGAAACCACTCACCACATTTTGAATTCATTAAAAATAAGTTTACCAAATGATGAATACTGAGACCCTTAATTGACGAGGAATTTAATGAGAAATAGAGAGACACACAATACTTAACAAGTTCCAAATCCTTATGGTCTTTAATGTTCATAAATATAAATATGACAAAAAACAGAATTAGACTAAGAAGAAAAACATAAAGCAACTGGAGGGAAGAGTAAATTGTTATTTACAAGAAGTTTAAAGAAATAGTTTCAAAATTGAGGTGGTGTTGTCTATCAAGAAGTTAAGAAAGGGATTGAAGTCCAAGAAACAATTATGACTGTATAAAAAATAAACATGCGTAGACACAAAGTTCTAAGAATTGTATTCTTGTGACGCATTCGACTAATATTTACCTTCGTCCGGCCAACTCATTGCCTTGTCTCCTGGAGAATCCATTTTCTTTTAGCTTTTCTTTTGTAGTTGTATGCTCTGTGGAAGAAAAAACTAATGTTACTAGCTGTCCTTGACTCCGTTTAAACAGAACATTATAGTTCCGATTCATCCGTAAATTTACATAATGTCCTTTCATACTTCGTGCCTTCAGCCTAGAAGAAATTGTCTTTATAGATCTTAAAACTTCCGAATGTTTCGTGTTTAGTATTGTCAATCAGTCTGTGTAGAACATAAAACTTCTAGATGTCTCATTTTGTCAGTCAGTTAGTGGCCATTCGTTACAATTATACCATTACTAATGGGAAAAAACTCATAATTGCAAACGAAAGATTTTTTGTTTTTATTTTCACATGTTTGTTATCTTTTTACTCTTTCACCCCTTTACTTTCTATAAGATCTGTCACCCATCTATTTCATATACCGTTTCCTTGTTTCGGTCAAATAATCAACATTATCATTCAACGTGACAACGCTGCCAATGTTTGGGGCACTTTCCCCATTGTCGATGTGTTGTGATGCGGACGAATTTTGAATGCCCATTAAGTTCTTTCCTGCTTCGCTTGTATAAAAATCCATGTACAAGCTCTTAGATAGAGTCTACCCTCAGCATGTTTCACCAAAACAAGCGCTCCAGTCGCATTTTGCCGTCGCTAAGGTTCTAGTCGAGTTGTCTAAAGCAATCAAGTTCGTGCTTTGATCTCTCAGGGTTAGCAAATATATCAGATTTCTTTGACCTTGCTCTGTTACAATTCTGTCACATTTTACGTGAAATATTTTTGGACTCTATACATCTGTATAGGTAGATCGGAGGTCGATTATATTTTTGAAAAAACGTTATCTAATACTAGAATTTACTTCTGTATCGTAGGTGCATTCACAAATATGTGAACACACGTAGACAAGATACCCAGACCTGGAACCGAGTCTTTCCGCGTCCGTATCTGTAAGTCATACAATTTGTTTCGAGCAGGAAACGAATTTGCGACACGCAGCGCAGCAGCACTGCTTTAACTAGTATTTCATTATACATGTTTAGTTTTGTTTTAAATTAATGCTTACGTTCCCGTTGAACTAAAATAAATAGACTAATATTAACCATTAAAAGTGCATAACAAGCAATATCAAATCCTATTAAAGAACCATAAAAGTCGGAAGTCCAAAGGATCACTGATGGATATTTATAAACATGCCTCTTTATTCATATTATTTAACCCTGAAAATGATTGAATTTTTTATTTTTAACAGTTACTGATATAGCGCTTCTGTTTAAAATAAATGGTTTTGATATTTTCGTGATACTCATCATTCTTTATAGGTTTAGAAAACAATTCCAAGAAGTAAAATAATAATTGATATGACGCAAATCAATTATGATCAAAGATAACATTTTGGATACCTATTTTGGTCTAAAAAGTCATAAAAATTACATGTAGTAGCAAAGATTGGTAATCAGTGCCGCTATCAAATATTCACATCTCTGATTATAGAATTTAACAAGGAGCCGCCCGTGACATTGTCCGCTGGAGCAAGTTCACAAACCTATTTTATGAGTACCAATTCATGTTCGATATGATACGCGCTAAACTTACAATTGAATGCTTTTAAAAACCGCAATCTCAAACTTCGGCTGCGACTATGACTAATATTGATAATGGAATAAACATAGCCGCTTCTGGATACAGCCTTGGATCTCCTTCAAAGCCTTGTGAAATGAATTGCTTGAGTATACGAAGAAAACTTCTTCAAGCAATATCAACAGCTTAAAATAATTCACTGACCATAACATTTCTTTTAAGTGTCTTAGGCAAGCCTATTCCGTCATCTACCCATCATCGATTACCATCAGGTGAGATTGTGATCAAAGGCCAGCCGATGAACAATGAAAAAATGCAGTATAACAATTACAACTCAAAGTGCATTCACACAACCTTCCAAGTTGAATTTGATGCATAGTACATAAAAGCTATAGAACTTGCGTCAGCACAACAGTAGCATCGAATTATCGGTCGTCGTGATCGAATGTTGTAACTTGAGTACTTAAAGAAGTCACGTAGTATAGTGGCGTGACAGTTACATTATCAATTCTTACACCGCAATGTCTTACATTCCAAACATATGATTTTGTGGTGAGCCATAGCAGCTGGCAGCTTTTCTGCAGACTCAAAATATTCAGGGCAGGATGTTCGAGTAACAATAGTCAAAAAGACAAATGCCCTTCTGCCTTTTTGTATTGCCTGTAAATACAACCTAGATAGATGATGATACTTTGATTTTAAGTCACAATACGACAGTAGAGTCACGTCATAATCGCGGCTTCATCTCTTGGCTTGCTTTGTGCAATAACACCCGCACTGTGAAAAACCATTGCAGTGCCAACGATAACGCAGTCGATGTGGCTGAATTCTGATTAAAGCTTTTAATTATATAATTATGTTATTGGAATAATATGTACACAAATAAAAGAATAGTGGCGGTTCGAGGATGACAATAGTAGAAATTCCTATTTTTCACCACTGCTCTAAAAACATTAAAGGAAAATATCGTGAGGAAACCGGCATGTCCTCGAAACAAAAAAATTGAAGGCCCGCACTGTGCCCGCGTGCTGAATTACGGCCCATTCCCTGTCTTAGAGAAGAGGTCTGAGTCCCAACGGTGGGAACGTTATAAAGCCGACCATGCTTTTTTTAATAAAAAAATCATACAACAGTCAAAGCAGTGTAATTTTTGCAATAGGTAGGTGGTATCAATCTATTTATATTTTTGAGCGTGTTTTCAAACACGTGACTTTAAATTATGTGATTGTTGTGTTTTGCTACTTCGTTGTTGATGTCATTTAATTTATTTTTAACCGACATCGAAAAGGAGGTGGTTCTATATTCGGCTGAATGTATGTTTTTTTTAATGTATGTTCACCGATATCTCGGTCAATTGTGGACGAATTTTGAAAATTCTTTTTTTGATTGAAAGGTTATGCTTCCAAGTTGGTCCCATAGAAATATTGTTATGATCTGATCATGAATTTCGAAGATATGAGACAGAACTCCTCATAGAATCACAGCAGAACTGTGGTTACAAGTAAAGTTGCTTTGTTTATACGTGTAGTCGATGACTGACTGTCAGAAAAGGGGGGGGGGGATGTATTCAACTGATCTAATGATGAAGCTAGAAGGAAAAAAATTAAATGAATGTAATCTAACCGTGTTTAGGATTATTAGAATCGTTATGAGATGCACTGTGGCTATAAGTTGTTTAAGTTTGTCTGAGGGGTACTTTTCAGTGGTGGTACCATAACTAAAATGTGTAAAATAAAAAACTTAAAAAAAATATAACCGACTTCAATGTTAAAAAACACTGAAAAGTATAAAATAACTTTAATTTCGGAAGTCGGTGTTAAATAACGAAGAGACAAATCTATTATAGAAACACCTTTTCTTTCGAAATTAATTTTGTTTAATTGTGTTTTTTAACATTGAAGTCGGTCATATTTTTTTTGTAAAAAGTTTTTTTAATAACGATGTTTTTTTTTCTTACAGGTTTTATTATTGTAACTGTCAGAATCACGGTGATGTATTTTCCATTAATTATCTTTATTCTGTATGTTTTTCATGCTTCTCTTAACTCTGCTTTCTCTTGCCTTGACAAGCGAGAACATTTATGCTTGAATTGCTATTTCGCCTGTAGTTTTTTAGTAATGCTACTCACGACCTTCGAAAACTATTGCTTGCTTATCGAATCATACGTACTCTAGCTTCTCAGACTGATTTTAAATAATTCAAACATTTTCCTGGTTAATCTAAATCTAATACTGATAACGCTTACATCGGAAGTATTCTACGTCAACAAAACGATTTTCTGAATTGTTTTCTTATCAACACATTTAAAGCTTAGGATCCATTTGGAAATATGTTTATTAAAGTTATCATTCTAATAATTATGGATCAGTTATCAACATTATTAGTATTGTTTTTTCTAGGAATTACTACTATATCAGACTATGTCCGACTCTAGAAATATTATGGTTTCTTTCCTGTTTGTTCTTGGGATTTTAATGTGCCGAGTCAAGCAGTAATGCTCATATTTGCTATATAGTCATTTCTTCTGTACCTGTATAATTCAACTTATTTATATTTCCGGTTCATTATTCCAGTTGACCGTCGTTGTCCAACTTGATATAAACCAGTCGTTAGCAGGTAGGCATGCGACAAGTTCAATCAACTCAACGTATTTCCCCCTATGGCTGAACTAGGCTGAACATATTATATTACAGCCCATTTCTCCCAAATTGCTTCAATCCACTCGCTTCCTTTTATATTCTATCTAAGTCTCGAATTGAGTTCATTTATCCTGACTGGCGAGTTTCTAACTGTCGTGACTACTTTGTACCTAAGCCTGAAACTTGCTTCGAACTGGTCTACCTTGTTGTGGTCGCTAAAGAATCCTTAACTAATTTTATCGTTATGTACTTTTTTAATGGCATTGTATAAATCTGTACATCATACGATAGTGTATTTCCATATTCATTTAAAGGTTGTAACCTGTGTTTAATCGATGGTAAGGGTTGATTTCAGCTGGAGAAAATTCGGGACTATTCTAATCGTCCAAACCTTGCGTCTTTGAGCCGAAGGTTGCGACAGTGACCTAAAAAACGGACTGTTTCGATCGTATGTATAATTATGTTTGTAATCAGTTGTATCTAATCATTGTTTTATTAATTTATTCAGTATTTTATGAAGGTTGGCGCTGTATTTGTATGTTTTCAATGCTGTGATAAATTTAAAGGCATTTTTTTTCTAATTTAGCCAGATTTTTTCTGTTTTTTTGGGCTCAGTTTCGATTGAATTATAAGGAAAAACAAACATTCGGTTACGGTTTCGGCTTAAAATCGTGTTATACATTGTTTTATTTCGTTCCTTGTGCGTTTTAATAAAAGTAATCATTTCTAACCATAGGAAATTAAGTGTGGAACCATCATCTCTTATTTCCTTGCTTATGAAAATCTAGTAGGAAGAACTGTCGTTGTTTAGTTTTAAGTATACTAAATAATAAACAATCAATAAATGATCACGCATTTGGCATTGCATTTATTTGGGTCATGGCAACAGATCATCGCATTTGCAGCGACTGCATTCCTCTACACAATCAACTAAGCCCGACTTATCCTGTAAATTACCTATCAATGAGAGATTTACAATATGAATAATTTTCGTTAATTTTGTATATAACATTACATAGATTCCCATAATTATGACATTACTTTCAAGAATTTGATTCACTAGAGACACTATTATAGATAATGGTAAAAACCAAAAAGTGTTTTAAGTGTGGCAACATCGTTTACTCCAAAAAATATTTGCAAACTTAAAGCTGTTTGTTGGATAGTATCTATGTGTGTTATTTTTTTTTTTATCAAAATCAAACCCGTGACTTATTTGGATATCTTTTAATAATATTCCACAAATTTTACACAACGCCATCTAGTCCCAAACTAAGCAGAGCTATCACATGTACTTATACATATATGTATATTTAAATGGATACATACTCGTATTAAAGATAAATTACACTCAGACGTACAAATGATCGTGCTTTCACACAAACATTTGTCTTGGGTGGAAATCAAACCCACGACCTCCGATATAGCAGTCAGTCACTAACCTACACCAACAGGCCAGTCAATATGCCCATGGTTTCAGATTTGACCATTCACGGTTACTTAGAAATTCATCCTGTATATCTCTCATAATATCTACGTATTTGAAAACGATAACGCCGGTAAAGTACCCGCGCGCCTGCGCCGTGCGCCGTGCGGCTGAAGTCCTTGCCGCCTGGAAGCAACTTATCACTTGAGCGATACTGTACACATATCACAGCAATGAATCACAGTGTCGCCATACGAACGTGGAAGTAACTACCGAACTACGCATTTTAGGTCAATGTTTTTGTATGTATTTACAAGTACAAGTAGTATGTTTTTGAGTGTTTTCATTCATATCGAAATGTGATAAAATTTTCAGCTGCAAAAAAAAATCCTTGAGTGTAATGTTATCAGTCCTCTCAAGTCTAGTGTCCATTATCGTCCACTCTTTACTTTAAACTCAATACAATACAATTATGAAAACACTTGCATGTCACGAAATATTGCTATATCGATCGTTATCGATATTAACGTCAATATCGATTGTTTAAATCGTTTGACGTCTGCAACTTCAACAATGTTTCACTCGAATGGTATCTTACGTTAGCAATACTTTGATTCAATTAATAAATGCCCTTTATAAATAATCACGTTTTTTAATTATATTATTTTACTTGTTGTTTGTAACACTTTACAAACAACAAGTAAAATAATATAATTATTTGCTAGTTCCGACATTATGGTAAATATTGAGTCTATGGTATGTGTCAATACCATAGTGTCAATTGAGTAAGCAACCAAATAGAGATGGGCGTTGTTAATATTTTTCGTCATCGATGCGCATCGTTGCTACGATAACGACAACCGTTGTCAACATCGTTGTTTCCGCCAACGATGTCGGACATCCACATCCACGCTAACGTATTAGATGTCATGTTGATGTTGATGTTGAACAACAACGGCATTTACGAGAACGCCATCGTGACTACGTTGGCGTTTTCGTAAACGTTGTAATGTTGAAGTTCGATACCTTTGTACTTCAACGAAACGACATTTATGAAAATAATACTAAAGGAAAGTGTAGATGCAAGAACAAAATATTTTGATTAAGTAATACTAATCTTAAAATCAAATCAATCAAACCTGAAATCGTACCCAATAAAAATCAAATTAGAGCAGTACTATAATAACACTCTGTGAAATTAGTTTATTAAACTAATAGTGTAATTAGTGAAATTAGTTTAATAAACTAATTTCACTAATTAAAAAAAATATATATATATATTTTTTTATACTTATTGTAATAATTAATACTACCTAAATGTATGGGGCTTATTCTAATTCATTCCATAGTACGCTTTAAAGTTCGCTCCATATTCGACACTTAAGTACCTATCAGTTGAATGACGGCACTTGATAGTTTCTTATTTCTTACAAGCACGCAGTCTTGTTGTCATCGTTTCATGCGTCGTTCGGTCTCCTTCGTACCTACATACGTTCTCACCATATTGTTGCTGCTCGCAACGGAACATCGGGTATGGTCGGAATTATTCGGCATCGCGTTTAGTTTGTTGGGTGTTAGCCGGTGTTACTCACATCCGTTGTTCAACATTTCGACATCGTTGGCCAACATCATAGACTGACATCGTTGGCCACCAACGTTCTTTTAAAAACGGCCACCTCTACAACCAAAGAATTCTGAGGATTACACCTGACTAAATGAACTAGCATGCTACAGGTAGATAAATACTTCTACCTGAGGGATAAAAAGATACTTAGGTAAACAAAAGAATTCCACAGCGACCAACTTTTTCCTAGTGTTTTATCATTCATTCTACAATCGAGATTATGACTTTACAAGCATAAAATGTGTTACCCATAACAAATTTTTATACAGTACTTAGCGTTGTTGCGTATATTTGCTCAGCAAGGTTTATACTGAGAGTAATAAAGCATACTAACTAGGCGAAAGATAAGCAGCTTACAGCCTACATACCTACCTGAAGAAGTTAAAAAGATAACACGCACATTATTGCGCATATTAGAATGAAGGTTGAGCAAATTTGGTTTTCAAAAAGTATCCGTTCAGTATACCGGATGTAAGGACATCGACCAAGGTTTAGTAACGGGAACATTGTTAAGGAACTGGGTCAAGAACCTGAGAAGCGCAGGCGCATCGCTAAGCCAGCACATACCTCCCCAAAACTACTGTGAGCTATGTGGAAACAGCTACAGAGTCACGACAGCTAGAAGGATAACTTCATTTAGATTTAAATAATAATTATTTAAAACAAGTTTTATACATCTTCATCTTTTTTCTATACGTTAGATCAACATTGATACAATATTTCTTTTCTCACTCACACTTTACATTGTAGATAAGGATGAAACATATATGTTTACAGCTGATTGTGAATTTGGACGTGCCAAACATTTATACAACCTTCAATCTGCAGGTATTTTCCGCCAATATACCTCGCAAGAACGCAGAAAAAAATACAAACGGCAGGTAGGTTTCCACTTACATAAACACGCAGACGTGAACAACGTGACAAGTCCTTTCACTTACAAAAAAAAAACTAGTTTTGTTGTACTCGATTTTACACACTAAATACTTTGGCACTGTTTATATATCACTAGTATGTTTATGTTCTAATACCACAATAGGTGCGCGGTGTTGGTCGCGCATGCGCTGCGCTCCACGGCGCGTCTCTCACTGTGGAGTCGGCAACAGCGAGATCACTTCACTATAATGTCTTGTGACAAACCTTTTGCTAGACAATAGTTCGGCCACAGCGGTTACAGCCTATTATTGCATCGCTTGCTATTGTATGACACAGGGAACGATATCAACAATCTGCGTTGTATAAAAACACTGATTCACTTGAACTACAGTTAAACCCAATGACGTGGAAACCGCCCCCTAGATGCCAGATCCCACTAAACCAGGCGTTGAACATAGATAAGTTATCTATAATAATAAATTTTATATTGATCTATCTATGTTCAAAACACGCGTCCATCGTAACAATGAGTCATCAACACTGCTTACTAAGAAGTAGTTAGGTGGGTACTTATTTGTTCATTATGTTCATGTGCACCTAACTAACGATCACCTAAATACTTAGCAAGAACTTAAATTGCTTCTACCGACATGCGCAAAAATACTAATAAAAACAAACCGTCATTGATTCAAAAACAGATTTTTTTAAGTTTTGAATAGCTATAAGAATAATCAAACAAGTTCAGGTAAACGTTGTGTGGCGGGAATGTTCGAAAGGATTAGCTCGGCCCGGGACCGCAAAGGGTAACTGGTAGGTCTCAATCAGTAAAAGTCTGACAGTTCCTTCTCACTCCACCCAGAGCTTGAAGAGTTATTTGATGATTTCCCAAATCAATATAAAAAAGTAAGGTATAAGTAGATTGCGTTAAAAAAATTACATAAGTAATAAAGTAGGTAAGTCGGTTCGCAGCAGTTGATTTGCTCTTATACTTGTGATATTGGTCCAATGCATGTATAATTTGCTTTCATGCAGCCAAGTGAACGTACGCCGCGGTCACGTGACGGCGCAAATTGTTTGCACAACTCGGAATCTGCGACCAGCCGCTAGCCGCTTACAACTCACAAGTCCACAACGGATATTACAAAACAATATTTTTTATTCAACACCTCGGTACAAGATCGAGATTTCAACATATCCGATAGCAAGAGATGATAATATAATTAAAGTACAATTAATAAATAATAATTATTATGGTGCTCGTATCTATGCAATATGCATGCATATTATGTAAATGAATGCCTTTTCCTGTTTGTAAAATCCCAGTTTATTACGATCGTAGGGTAAATAGGTAGGTAGGTAGGTGGGTAGGGTAGGGCTTTAACCATTAATAAAATGTTTTTTTAATTAATTAATTCAGTTTATTATTTTTAAAATCAACCGATTTTTCAAATGGAGAGACCGTTGATAGAGAGAAACTTGAGAGACTTGAGATTTAGAAAATTAAGAAGTTGATAAGCAGGACGAATTGGATCATGAGCTCATTTCTGGCTGGCAAATAAAGGGCACTTTATGTAATTTAAACCCTCGCAACTTTTTTAAAAACGTTTATCGAAATCCTTCTGAGAAAACCTCCATATGGAATCAAAATTAGGACATGTGACTTTCTCCAATCAGTACAAGGCCTGCGTGTAAGATAGATACACACATTACATAGATATATCGATATGCCATGCCAACCTTCGGCATACTTCGATCTCATATTGAAGAGCCCTGATACCTATTTTTTATTTTCGCGGTGAAACCTTCAAAAAGCAATTAGCCTTTGTGGTTAAAGTCTGGGGAGTGGGATTTTTACAATTTGACCTCACTAAAAACCTCCCTGGTGATCACCATCAGCACATAGAAGGGGCGTTACCTCTTTACAGACCAGTCTGGAACCCGACCTGTGCAACATCGGTCAGGGTACGTCCCTGCAGAGGTGTAGGTACAGGAGACTCCTCTGAATCTCGCTGTGTACTGCAGCACGTGATCACTATGCCATTGTCTTCCCTGGAATCACTCGATAGTCCATCGAGTGATTCAGGCAGAGTCCGCTCTGAGTAGTTCCAAAGTCTTACCTGCAGTGGATGAGGCAAGCAGAATTTCGGCGTGTTAGGCATCGATCAAGGCGATTGCCTCCCCAACGAGGACAGAGAGAACAGAAGTGGGTTTCTCAAAGTGGTTTTGCGGCCTGTTTCCGGACCATCAGCAGTCTCACAGAAGGAGGCAACTTACCTCCAGCTTGAGGCATGATATCCAGGAGTAGAATTTTATAACAAAGAATTACTGGATTGGAGTATTAAGGAATTTACGGGTTCTGTTGGCTTGAATCTGACAATGATGAAATAGCAAAAATTAAGCAATCTAAAAAGGTGACATCATGAGAACACATTCATAATTTCTAATAACTAGACCGGAAGAGGAAATACATAATTATTGTGTTACGTAGCCATAATCATAATTCCAATAAAATGTCTCGTAACTTTTTCTGTGAAACAGAATACGTATTAGATAGCACCAACATAATGAATAGGAAATTAATTCTGTACTGAATTTAAAACGGATTGCTGGTTGGACGGCTTTGTTAGCATGTTACTAAACCATGACCAATCTCTTCAACAATACCCAATTATTTTCTTATACAAAAATCTGTAACATAGTGATAAAAAGTGTAAGCATAATCCGCCTTTTATAGGTAAAGGGAGATTTATTTTTATAAGTAATTTGGTGGTATTTTTTTTAAACAGCAGAAATACCACACTGTTCCAAGTAAGCACATTCACGAGACAGCGCCAACGAGTGTTACGAGCGTGAGGAGGATCAATATCTTCATACTAGTAACATATTATGTATAGGAAACTGCATGATACCTATTGTGTTTAAAAACACATCACCAAATCATTATATCTCCAATATATCTCCCTTTACTATATGTTACCACAGATGAAATTGAGTCTTGTATAAGGTTCGATAATCTCTCAAAAAAAAAATCATTGGTTAAAAGCGTGGTAGGTATAAACGTATGATGATACATTTGATCAATACATTTAGGTTATATTATTATAATATGGTACTTACGTCTGAATAATATACGTACCTACCATACGTATAACTGAGACAATAACAAGAATAAATTAGAGAAGCAGAGTTCGCGACGCAAAAGCTTGTTAACTATAATCTTAAACGTAACCTACAGATCCTTAACCTTGGTCTTTCACTTCTACGCCAAATCATCGCCAAAATTTTCCTTTCTTCCATAAAAATGACGTTTAGTGTGAATAAACATTAATTACTTATAACAAAACCTCTGATTATCTTGTACTAAAATATTTCTATGACGCGGCTATCACAAGGAAACTACAATTCAAATTCATCCTAATAACATCAGCAATAAGGTGTATATTCAAATAATAGACTGTGTTATATCTTAGATCGCTTATCGTGTAAAGGTGTTTCATTTTTATTAAAGAATGAATTAAAAATAAGAATAAGGATTTCTGAGTTAAACTAAAAATATCAGTCTCAGAGAAAGTGACAACACGATAATCAATATTAGATGATTTATTGACCCTGCAGTTATCGCCGGATTAAAACAAATATAATCCACTGTTTCTGAGAATCATTTGCCATTCCAAGTACATAAAGTCTCCTGATTTATATTGAGTTTTGTTCGATTACGTATATTGTTTTCAATACAAAATGCTTTTACATTTTTTTTTACAGGTAGGAAATCACCCAATGACTTCTCGCGCTATGGGTGGAGCGAAAGGCTTTGTCGGACTTTTACTAATTAAAACCACACCTGTATCTTTCAGTTGCCCTCTGCGTTCTAAGACCACAGGTTTCCTTTATAGAAAATCACGCGGTCCTAGCGGGCATCGGTCCTGCTGGGTCCTTTCGGTTTGCTGAAATCTCATTGTGGACGCACCACTTTTTTATCGCCATATCACAAAGAAATCAGTATTACTAATTTTGTGTTGAATTCATTGTTAATTAAATTATTTTTCTTCACTATAGTGTTGAAAAACGTCGCATGATACACGTGAATATTGGTGATTACCCTCCTCAGCTCTCTTAAGATCCTCGCCTTCGGCTCGAATCTAAATACCACTTCAGTGGTAATCAACAACATTACACACTTGTATCATAATATTGTACTATTAATGCACACCTTAACTTAATACAGGACAAACATCTCTAAAAACAAGTATACAATAGGTGGTCTTATTGCACAGGCCAATTTCTTACAGACCAGTGTACAAAAACATAGAGAATAACGTAAAGAAGTAAATATAATACAGAAATAAAATACCAAATAATATACTTACTAATAAATAACAAAAATAATTACAATTTAGAAAGGAGAAGAAAATCTAAAGTGATTTACGTGAACACTTTTCGTAATGTACTCATACATTTGAAAAGTAAAGAACTAAGAAAGAAGAACTTTTGATGTTTTTAAAGAAATACAATCAATGTTCGAGAGAGTGCCTTAATCACTGAGTGCCAACAGAACGTTCAGGTGTTATATTTTTTTCCGTGTTTTTTTTTGTTGCATAAGTATCAAACACTATCTTTAGTCCGCAGCTTCGCCGCGTATTTAAAATATAGCTTATGCCACTCATGAATAAAGCAGCACTTTCAGAGATTACCTCCTACAAACAAAAAAAAAAAAAACTTTACTTTTTTATAATATCAGTGTGTGATTTTGTATTGCATTGGGTTGCATTGGATAAAACAACTAGCTTTTAGACCACGTTTACGTTGACAATAGACGATCGGGAAGGGTCATATGAAGGGGTGACCAGATGTATGCATACTAGCACAAACCAAACACAAAGGTAACCTTGGTTTGTGTGTTTGGTTTGTGTTGCGTTGTTCGCTTGAAAACGCGCCTCCCAACAAAGGGCGTTGAAGGCCATGGATTACAACTGCTGTCTACTGGTCTACACGGTTGGAAACTAGCAAGGTTACCTTGGTTGGGACGTTGGTTTAAATCCATCTGGCCGCCCCTTTTAAGGTCAACTGTCGCACAATCGCAGCGCTCAATAAAGAGGAAATGAATTAAATGAGATCACCATGACGTGACCGAAATTCTATCCAGCCTGTTCTAGACAGTTCCTAATTAAAACAAAAGATTATTTATACTTTATCTTGTTTAAGACGAGATTGCTGTCAACACCAACATATTACCTACATTTTCAATCTTGATATAGTTTTCATTTGACACAATGATATTTTAATATAATATCATTGATTTGACACAACTGATATCACTAACACCGTATTAACCCCGGTATACAAATAAACAACAACTAGTTCATCATGTTTTTATTTATAATTACACCTATTTATTTTATCTTCGTACTTTGTACTACTTTCGTGCTGATGCGCGGATTAATTGCGTGTTATAAATCAATCTTTACATATTCCGAAACTTTCCTAAAAACTGACAGCGACAGCAGAGAAGCAGAATTTTAATAATTTATTAACAAACTAGCTTCTACCAGCGACTTGGTTTGCGTGAAGGTCAAAAGCTATTTATATTTTACTTTTTATCCCAAGGGAACTTAATTCCGGTATAAATACTACCGCTTGTGTGTAGAATACGGTCTTCCCATGCACAACATTTCATCCAAATCAGCTCAGCCGTGTGGATACACAGATATACAAAAATCTGCCTTCATAAGACAGCCTGGGATAATCTATTCAAAGTCAAAGTCAAAATCATTTACTTCAAATATACCATTTGCAGGCACTTTTGAATAGTCAAATGTCGGTCAGTCCAAGAAAAGTGAAGCTAAATTGCACGTTCCAAAGCGTAAATAATATTTCAATAGTGATTTAGATAACAATATTTACTCTAAGCTATTTCACGTCATTATCATCATCATTTCAGCCGAAAGACAACCACTGTTGAACATCGATATCCCAAAAGTCGCCATAGCGACCGATAATATGCGTCTCATATTAATCGGATTCCCGTGACCCTCATCAGGTCTTCGGTCTAACCCTCTTCTCTCTCCCTTCGGAGGCCTCTTGCGTCTTCTGATACTTGGTCGCCAGTCTAGAACCTTTCATCGCCGTCGACCATTTAATTTTGTTCTGCGAGTAATGTACCCTGCCCACTACCATTTAAGTTTGGCGATTCTTCGGTCTTTTTCGGTAGCCTTGCTTCATTTTTGATGCGATCACGGCAGGGAACTCCGAAAGTAGTCCTATACATTGCCCTTTGGGTGACTTGAAGCACAGTATCTTTAAGCCTTCCGATGATGCCCATTATGTGCAACCATGACTCAGAGCCATAGATCATTACTGACATAGGAACTAGTTGAGGCAGTGGCAGATTAGCTATATGGCAAGAGTAGCAAATGCTACAGGGCCCGCGCATTCAGGAGCCTCGCGCGTTCAGGGATCCTGCCCTTGAATGCAAAAAAGAAATCTAGTTAAAATACATATATTTAAATCCGAATGAAAACAGCTAATTATTTTATTTAATGATAGTCAATCTCTTAATTTCCCTCATTTTGTATTCCCAATCTTAACGTCCACCGGATTATTGAAAATGAGAATAATAGTTCCTACTAAATAGGTTTATACAGGGGGGCCATTGGTCGAATTTGCTACAGGCTCTACGCTAGCTTAATCCGCCACTGAGTGAAGGAAATTCCTACTACTAACTACGGCCAGCGGCTTCGCTTGCGTGATAATAGAATCCCAAGGGAACATGTTCCTGGGATAAAATGTAGGTATCCTAAGTGTAATGTAGGCATCGGATGACCCGGAGCGAGGAGGAGTGGCAGGCGGTCGCCGACTTCTGCGAAGCAGTAATGCTCGCAAAGGAGGAGGCCGAACGCATCAGGCAACGGCGTTATCGCCGCCGCCGTCGCCGGGATTCTGATCCCGATTTCCGGCCAACGTAGACGCGGGCTTGCGGACAGTGAGCAATGGGTAGCTCGCTGTCCGGCAGTCCGGTAACTGTCCGGACCAGGCCCAAGTCGTCGACGGCGCGCACTGGTCCCGCGCGCCTCAAGGAGTTGTCAGCAACAGCAGGGACCCAGCCGGGTCGAAGCCTACTGGGGCCAGGGTTATCCGAAAGGGCGCTCGAGCCCCGGTATGAAGGCTGGAAGGAACGGGGTGGGTCTTTTAGTCAGTAGGAGTCTGACACTATCTCCCGCTCCGCCCAAGGGCGGGGGATGTCAATGCATGATTTTTCCCACCATAAAAAAAAGGTATCGGATGACGCAGCGTTGGAAGGCCTCCAACAAGGTGGACCGATGATCTGGTCAGGGTTATGGGAATCCGACGGATGTGTGGCGCACAGGACCGGTCGTTGTGGCGAGGCTTGGGGGATGCCTATGTCCAACAGTGGACGTCTTTTGGCTGATATGATGATGATGATGATCCTAAGTACATGCATGTCACGTGCTTTTATATTATCAATATGTTAAGTAGACATCGACCTTCACATTCTTACAAGATTCTAGAACCTTGATTCAAGAAACTGTGAAACAGAATTGTGAGTAATTGAATACTTTTATTAATAAACATATATATACCTATGGAGACATCGAAATTCAGATCTACAAGATGTTGAAGGATAATGGCGATAGAGGAAAAGTTATTCAATTAACTCAATGACGTCACCTGTTCGGCCAAAGAACCAAAAAATATTGATGTTATGTTAATAAAGCTTCGCCTGGGAAAACCCCAATTGGGGAAACACACCAAGCTTATTTTAAGTTTGTATGTTGATATCACTTAGTCTGTTTGCGTATGAATGGGAAGGATATGCGAGTACAGTATACGTGTCTACTTTAGCCAATATAAATTCTACTGTGAAAAGGATTCATGAAAGTGTTAGTAACCTCTATGTTATCGTTATCTGTAGACATATAATAATCAAAATCCTGACTCACTCACGGACTCATCAACGCCCAGCCCTAACTCTTGGACCTAGAAAGCTGCAGTTTTGCTTACAGCCTCCTTTTATGATGTATAATCGTGACCAGCCCCCCTAGCCAAGTTACAACCAGTTTGAGCCGAATTCCGTTCTCTAATCGGTAACGCCTCGGTGACAGCAATTGTAGAAAACGATAAGTTGGTAGCCATGTTGACGCGCCTGAGTCGGCCGCTCGATCTACAATGTAGCGTTTGTATAACAAAGGATGTAGCGTTAAACATTGTAGAAACGATTTTGACCGATGTGAACTTGGCTACGAATTGTCTATTCGTTTGTTCTGACCACGCGACTTTACGTTGAGATGACGTCATTCCTATACTTTTCATCACTTTTCGACAGCGTTAATGATTGCAGAATAACAACTTGGCTAAGCGTGCAGGTCTTAGAATTGATCACTTCATGATGTGACCGGCCATTTCATGAAATTGTGCTATTTCAGCTAAACGCATGATCATTTCATATATGGTATGCATATTGTCAAACATGGCTGATTATAAATATTGTAAAATAATTACGTTGTCCACCATTAGAATCCACTGTTCTTCAATGTATTTCTGGTTTCTGTTGATAAACTCGTGACGGCGAATCAAAACTTGTCGAAAAAATTAAAAAACAAGAGGAATAAGTGTTTGAAATATATTAATAATTTAAATAAAACATGTAGAAGCATATAAATTATATGATAATAAAGATCTAATCTGTTTTTTAGGGTTCCGTAGCCAAATGGCAAAAAACGGAACCCTTATAGATTCGTCATGTCTGTCTGTCTGTCTGTCTGTCTGTCTGTCTGTCTGTCTGTCCGTCCGTATGTCACAGCCACTTTTTTCCGAAACTATAAGAGCTATACTATTGAAACTTTGTAAGTAGATGTATTCTGTGAACCGCATTAAGATTTTCACACAAAAATAGAAAAAGAGCAATAAATTTTGGGGGTCCTCATACATAGAACTGAAACTCAAATTTTTTTTTTCATCAAACCCATGCGTGTGGGGTATTTATGGATAGGTCTTCAAAAATGATACTGAGGTTTCTGATATCATTTTTTTCTAAACTGAATAGTTTGCGCGAGAGACACTTCCAAAGTGGTAAAATGTGTGTCCCCCCCCCTCTAACTTCTAAGATAAGAGAATGATAAAACTAAAAAAAATATATGATATATATTACTATAAAAACTACCAACGAAAATTGGTTTGAACAAAATTCATTAAGTAGTTTTTTTTTAATGCGTCATAAACCGAAAAAAATACACTATTATTAAAACATCGATCAAAGTCACAACACATAACAAGAACTTTTATATTATGTTACTTGCTGCTACGGAACCCTTCATGGGCGAGTCCGACTCGCACTTGGCCGGTTTTTTTTACACCAGCTGCTGGATAATGCCATTTTATATGTCATACAAATGTCACTTAAAACAAGAAAAAATCTGTCCCTAGGGAGATAGTGCAGTATGGGCGATCCCTAGGGTATAATGAGGTCTGAATTTGGAACGTTAAAAACCGTCAACATCAAGTGAATTTAATTATACGTGCATCAAAATTTAAACAAAATTAAAACTGGCCACAAACGAAAAAAAACAGAATAAAACGCGGTTACATACTGACGAGGTTTTTTTTTTAAGTAAGAAGTCAGTGGGATCGTTATAGAAAATTAAAACTATAGAATCTTAGAGTAGTGAATTTTCTTTATTTCAAATCTTATCACAGTTAATATTAATTTGTAAGGAATACTTGTATTTCTCTAATATACAATTGCTTTTAGTAAATTGTTATTAACTCACTGGTGGTGTAAAAAGTAGAGTATCCAACACGGGGATAAAGCTGTATTTGGTCGGTTTAAATTCCTCACTTCACACAGGTTACTGTATTAACTGCTTCACAATGCTCGGGAGTTATTGTATAAAAGCAACATATTGTATTCACTGTATGCCATTGGCTAGGTGCTACTTCAGGACATAATCTACCCGGTTTATCAAGTCGGTATATACATATAATCCCGTTCATCCGTCCGAGCGTGAAAAAGTAACAAACTTTCGCCTTTAATATTAGTGTGATTAAGTATTTATTATTATATTGTACCCGTAATTTAAATTCCGTCCTTTATAATTTTATTGTTTTTGGATTTTAATCGTTATAGCCGTAAACTTTTTTGTTATGGATCCGCTTTAGGTGCTGCGAGAATCGAGGGGAGTATAAAATTTGCACTGACCAAATTCAACCGTGTTCCCTCAGGTACTCTCTGCGTTCCAGGGCCGCTGTGACTCCTTCGAACAATCCTGCAGTCCAGGCACAATTCTGCAGCTTTGACTCTAGGGTACCAACAAACCGTACCCTGGGGTACAAAAGCTAGCTGAAAAAGTTAGCTCTTTTTTATTATATTTGAGACAAAAACAGTCAAGTGACTGTTTTTTCACTCTAAATCTCGATGTGAAGGTAGGAGACTCATGCTAATATAGTTTTAATGAGTGTTACTGTGTAATTAGTCTAATTACACACGTATCTTGACCGCAAATATATATTTTTTACACTCCGGTACCGAAATACGAAATGCAAAAAAAAATTTGAAAACTTGAATTTCGTGGACTACTCTGGAGTCACCGCCTTCATTTTGATCAGCTGATTTTATTGGCTTATTCTTTATTATTAAAATAAATAAAATTACTTTAGGTTATCCATATTACAACTTTGAAATCAATTCAATATCAATAGAATTAAAATAAAATAGAATCATCATTTTTTATATCAGAATTAAAATCGGGCAAAAATTAAAATTATTGAGCTCATTCTATTAATTTTCTCTAGCTATTATCTCTATTTTATCGTAACATTGAAAAAGCATTCCAAAAACATAAAAAGGCATGTCATGTGATTAATACGAGATTTTATTAGTGTACGAAGTCAAATGACCAAAAGATGGTCACATTTCGCTTCTAGCAACCTAAAGTCATCTGGAGAGAAGGTGTACCGATGTACTGATGAAGGCCTCGAGAATCCGATGGATGCGACACATACAGAACAGTCATGGTGATGACAGTTGGGTCTAGGTCCAGCCGTGGACATCTTTCGACTGAAATCATGATACGTGATAAAACCCAAAGTACGTTACACTATTTCCATTTTTTTGACCGTAGTTTTCCATTGTTGTCTGGAATCATCATAATAAAATCAAAACATCATGTTACTCGTATGACTTGCTAAGATTTCAGAACTAGCTAAGTACGCATTTTCCTTTCAAAACTTACACATATCGTAGGTACCTAAATGACGGTATACCTTTATCTAGCCACGTCATATTATTAATGCGTCCTTGCGTATACGCACACCTTCAGAAAGTATTCAATCTTTGTACTAAGTCGTTTATTTTATTATTTATGATAAAGCATGATTACGTGTGACGTGAAGTAGATACTACATACAGGCCCTTATACATAGGATGAGTTGTTATCATTACTGAAAGAAGATTCACATCTGCACTTATAATAGATAATATACATTGAAATTATATAAAGCCAACACACAAAACTTTTCAGAGTCAAATATTCAACAACCTTCGCTATGCTGCCATTGCCATGGCCTATGATTATGTTAATGCTAAGTACTACAAAATTTAATAATCCTCCTGATATGATAAATATAATTAAACAATCAAATGAAAAACGTGGAAATGAACACATAGGCACAACATGCAAGAAACTGTACCTACGTCAACACTCACATATATACATTTCACGATAAATTCAGCTATCAAATATGATAATCATGATAATTTATCGTATAATCAATTGCTCATAAAATAAATGTTATCGACGATACATCCGCATTAAAATGTGAGATTTTAAGATACCACATGACTGATTGCAAATATATTTCTAGCTTGAAAACTATGTCACAAAGAGTATGGCAAAAGTTTACACCAAGTCAATCCGATGTCGAAATTGGAAACTACAACTTTGCTCCGAGCAAATAAAAATTATACATGCTAATTATAGCAATGAGAAATATCTAATGACAATCTCAGATAATGTTAATCATCATTATGTGTAATAAATAAGTTATCAAATTATTCATCAAGAATGTGAAATGAAAATCTATCAGCCGACTGTGATTAGCAGGTTTTAGACCAATAATAAATAGGAAAATAAAAATAAACATAATATCTAAAGTGAAAAGCTGTCACTTAACGATATTGAAAGGACACTTCACCCTAATTTTTTTTACTCATTTGCAATTTTTTACTAATCAAGGAAGAATAAAGTTTTAACCGAAAACAAAATTCGATACCCCAGCAATAAGAACATTGCACTATAGTCCTTCCCTTGGAAGTATGGCCTTTTGCCATACTTCTTATTTCCACGTGTCCCTTATCAGGTTCTCATCCCGCATCCGTCCATACAAAACCCACAATAAGACCATATTTTATACTGAGTTAATATGTAAATTCTCATTATAGTACATTGTTACCATAGGGGTGAAAGCAACTAATTTCGTCCCGAGAAGAAGTTAGCGAGCGTAGCGAGGTCGCCAATTCGAGGACTTAATAAGTTTAGGATTCGAGAGGCTAAATAAGTTACTTTCACCCAGTAAACACTGTGCTTTTCATTACGAATACAAGGAAAGTAAAAATAAAATAAAAAGTTTGTAAAACCTGAGTCGTCGTACCTATGATTTTAGGTAGGTATCTTCTTCTTATTTAGGCGGTAAAAGGTTTTTCACTACTGCTTTCTCTTGCTGCTCTTCTCTTATGAAATTAGGCGTCAAATCAGTATTTTAATCTGGTAGACTTATCATGTTAATACAAATCTCTGCTAAAGATACGGAAATGTAAACAAAACTCTACAACTCGAAAAAACCAATGACGGATTGGCACTTTCCCGCCATTTTGTTTTTTTTTCTGTGGCCGGCCAGCTATTCAGCCTTTATATTTCATTATTGAAAAATTTGTATTTATTTATAACTTTTTAAATAAAGTATTTTAAAGAAATTGTTGAAAAAATAAGTCACTTAAAAACATAATATTATTTAATTAATATCTACTTATTTTTAAGTCATTTCAATTTTATATCGCGCCGTAATTGACTGGCTGTACAGAAAGTTGTAACATGGTTCAGTAGAAATGTGAAGATAGAGCTAGTTTTTTTTTTAATAATTTGACATCTGTCAGTTGAAAGTAAAACTCCCTAGTAATGAAAAGTGTTACTTTCAACCATCTCCTCAGAGACCTTCAGAGCTACTTCCAGAGTATGAGTAATGAAAAACACGTTACGTTTTAGAAAATGGTCAACATTCTAGAGCAACTTCGTTTTTTTACGTATTACATACCATTGCGGTTACCAATGCGATAAGTTAAATATTTAAATTCCTGAAAATGTGCCTCCCAGCTTGAACCCTTGGACCTAGATATCGACTTCGGCAATGTGCTAGTTTATCATATATCTTGCTCTGAATCATCACAAAGTGATCAAGTTGGTTTTTGTCTATTTTTTAACAACTTAAGAATATTTAAGATATTAAATTAGGTGACTTAGGTAAATCTTAGAAATTATCGTGAAAACGTGAAACGGCTGTTAGCCGCAATGGTCGATTAACACTATTTGTTAGCTCTGAGATGTAAAATGTGTGCACTTGGAAAGCATTGGGAGTACAGTTATCTAAGTCGGTGTTAGGCGTAGGGAGGGCCGACATCTCGGCGGCCCACTTTCCTGCCACTAGAGCGCACCGGATGTCGAAAGCTGTGTCGCAAGTTGACGCGATGTCGCCAACGCCGTTTCCGAACTAGACGATTACCTACTTTAAATCAGGTTCAGGTTCAGGTACTAAATCGCTATATTTGTATGTTATAAAAATGATTTAGATACGATACGGTTTAAGATATAGCTACAATTGAATATTGTGTATACTTAACGGGAATTTACCGTATTTTTAGAATGACTAGTCGGTATTTATAACTGGGTATAAAGAAACAGGTTATTTACCCAAATAAAAGTAACACCATTTTTTAATTCGACGCAGAAGATGTGATCGACTCAAAAATTTGCTACAGTCGTTATATGGCTACAGTCATGGTGTATGTACAGCTCGTTATTACCGATAATTTAATTCGACCGTGATTTGCTGCATCACGTATATGTGGCTATAAAAAAGCCTGCCATGGTACCTACCTACTGATTAAAAAATAACAGCTGTTAAATAAGTGTGGCTTGTAACGAATCGCACTTAAAAATTGAAAGAGTATATCCTTCCATCCTTCTCATTCTTCATGAGGTATCTGTATTTGTCACCGAAAAATTTAAACCGCTATAGATTGTAAAATAAGCGAGAAATTGTAAACTACTTTTTCTAAATATCACACGGTTATTTAAGAAGCGAATGAACTTAATAATATGATTTATGGTATACAAAACGATTTTTTCATAGTATATTAAAAAAATATAATCTAATAAGGTTTTATTACAATCATACGGAGTCTGAAATTTCCCGGTGACATATTATTGTAAAACAAAATCCCCACCGCGGCTGTCTGTATGCGATAAACTGAAAAACCAATGAACGGGTTTTCATACAATTTCCACCAATATATAGAGTGACTCCAATAAATGAGAAAGGTTTAGGTATATAATACATGCATACTTCGGTAGAAAAAAGCTGAGAATTTAAGGTAACACTCGTGTGAAGACGGTGCGGTGGCGCGGGTCGCTGGTCCTTGAAAAAAGTTTTTCGCTAAATGCTGCCCGAGCTCTACAGCCACACTACAGTTAGTTTTTTTTAATTTAATTGAAAGAGATGCTCTTGCTCTTTTATTTTATTGTTTTTGACATAGCTATATTTAAAATGTCTTTATTCATTTTTTATACATATTGTATTACATTTTTACACATCATATATAAAAAAAAACATTTAAAAATATAAAACCATAGTTTTCCGCCGGTGTTGGGAGCAGGGTCCAAGCTACCGATGGTTAGGGCTCCAGAAACAGGAACCTCCTCACAATGCGAGACGTATCGAGGAGTACTGCCTTCTGTATCAGGCCCTTAATCCAACCGCGCAACGATAGCTTCGACAGATGGTCGTCGAAGCTTTTGGCTATAGGGCCATTGGCGGTCACGACAATCGGCACAATGATAGCCGAGTCCAAATTCCACATACCGACAACCTTGTGTACTAAGTCGAAATATTTCATTTGTTTCTCTTTCTCAGCTTTCACGAGATTCTCGTCATGTGGGATGGCAACACCGACTATCATTGCGCGGCGCGCTAATCAGTCTATCACTACTATATCCGGCTTATTGGCTACAATAGTCCGGTTAGCAATGATAGACCGATCCCAGTACAGCGTGACATGGTCATTTTCAAGAACTGGGTCGGGCACATACCTGTAGTACAGTACCTCAGAATCCACTTGGTTGTATTTAAAAGGAAGTTGCTGGTGAATAATCCTGGCTACTTGGTTATGCCTGTGCAAGTACTCGCCGTCAGCCAGACGAGAACAACCAGAGATAATATAATAAATAAATGAGCGAGAAAAAGGGTTGCGGCTATACACCCTAAATAGGTTCATTCCTTTAACAGTTCATTTTAAGTGGTAAAATAGAATGCGTTAAAACATCGTGATAGAATCGCAGGTCATTAATAGCATCATTAACAACCGTGTATAAGGCTCGAACTGCAGCACACTATGGTGTGCACTTGACCTTGCCTGGCCGTTAAAGCGTGGCCATGGCATGACCGCCATGTTATGTGTTATGTGACGCGGATACTTAATGCTAAACAGGGTTTTGTCAGAACACATTTTTATAATAAAATGAATTTAAGTATACTCCATCTGTTTAGGCAGTTAACTAAATGTAAACTATCTTAACATGTCTTTTATTTTTTTAAATTGTCTAAATACTTCTAAAAATGTTTACAAATCGATGTTAGGTAATTAACTAACGATGATGTGTTATGCCAGAACTTATATTATATTATTATCGTGCATGCAATGTATAATGTACACCATGTTTAAACAAATAAATTTTTAATCACTTACTATAAATGAATATGTTTGTATGTCTTCTAAACGAATTATTTTAAACTAGCGGCCCCTCCTAGCTGAGCACGGGCAATAAATATGTTACTTAGGGTGAACGTAGCTTTCCAATGGCGTAAGAAATTTTTAAAATTGGCACAACAGTTTTTGAGTTAAAATACAAATTTTCCCTCTTTATAATATTAGTGTAGATAAAAAGACATATCAAAATTAAACCAGGAATCAAATTAGAGATAAAACTACTGTTCAGTGCAATTGGCAATTGTGTTCTATGATCACATTTTATCCGATAAAATTGCAATCAAATGAGCGTGTCCAATAATAAAATAAAAAACTACATATCTCGAAGAATTCAAGAGAATAAGATCATTTATGTCATAGTGAAAGATCTACCAACGAAATAAAAGTGTAAGTATGTGTAGACCTGACATCCAAATATAAGCTAGACACAATTTTTTATCAGAGATGGACTAATAAAAATAATATCAAATTGCATGTTTATAATCCGTAATTCGATAAAAATTGTTTGCTATCGCAGGCTCCCAGCGCGGTGAAATGACGCGACAAGTGACGGCCGTACCAGGCACGGCGCACGCGCACCGTTAAATAAAAACCAATCTCAATCGCTGGACATCACAATCCACGCTTACAATACTTGTGAAGTAAAAACCTTTGTTCGCATGGGAACATAACAAATCGTAGGAACACAAACCCAGACGTTGTTATATTCATTCTTTTACACGTAACATCACGGCTAAATCCCTCGAGATTTTAAACAGGAGGTATTACTATAGGTACTTGGATTTGAACCAAATTTTGTCAGGGGTGGGGACATAAAAATACGCCTGGAATTATTGTTAAAAACACCAGGGAGTGTGGTATTTTTACCTCATCTTTCTCGGAAGCAGTGGTGACCTAGTGGTAACGGCCCTCGACTTAAGCGTCCGTAGGTCGTGGGTTCAAACCCAGCCAGGCGCAATCCTTAGTGTAAGTAATTTATTTTTTACACCACCTGCTCGATAATGTCGTTTTACACGTCATACAAACCTCACTTAAAGCAAGTCATTATATGCCTAGGGAGATAATGCAGTATGGCCGATCCCTAGGGAATAATGAGATTTGAATTTGGAGCATCAAGAATCGGCAACATTGTGAATTAAAATGTAGGCGCATCGAACAAGTTGACTCGAAATTCAAACCAAAGAGTATGTAATCACTATGATTCAAACTGGCCACTAACAAAAAAAAACCGGCCAAGTGCGAGTCGGACTCGCCCATGAAGGGTTCCGTAGCAGCTAGTAACATAATATAAAAGTTCTTGTAATGTTTTGTAACTTTGATCGATGTTTTAATAATAGTGTATTTTTTTCGATTTAATTCATTAAACCCCAAGCGAACGCCGGCGTTCGCGCACCTATTGTTTTTCAATTGTGTCTGTCATTATCACAATTGAAAGGTTAAGACGCATTAAAAAAAAACTACTTACTAGATTTCGTTCAAACCAATTTTCGTTGGTAGTTTTTATAGTAATATACATCATATATTTTTTTTAGTTTTATCATTCTCTTATTTTAGAAGTTAGAGGGGGGGGACACACATTTTACCACTTTGGAAGTGTCTCTCAGGCAAACTATTCAGTTTAGAAAAAAATGATATTAGAAACCTCAGTATCATTTTTGAAGACCTATCCATAGATACCCCACACGTGTGGGTTTGATGAAAAAAAAATTTTTGAGTTTCAGTTCTAAGTATGGGGACCCCCAAAATTTATTGCTTTTTTTCTATTTTTGTTTAAAAATCTTAATGCGGTTCACAGAATACATCTACTTACAAAGTTTCAACAGTATAGCTCTTATAGTTTCGGAAAAAAGTGGCTGTGACATACGGACGGACAGACAGACAGACAGACAGACAGACAGACAGACAGACAGACATGACGAATCTATAAGGGTTCCGTTTTTTGCCATTTGGCTACGAAACCCTAAAAAGAAAATAGAATATAACGTGCGTACTAGCGACAAGGCAGCATTAAAGAAAATTGAAACTATGAATCTTGGAGTAGTGAATTTTGTTTGTTTGATGAACTTGTAAATATAATACTTATATTTTTCTAATAAATGACTTGGTCGACCAAATTGTCTTTTAATTATCTCACAGATGGTGTAAAAAGTAGAGTATGCAACACGGGGATAAAGCTGTCTTTGTCTTGGGCGGCTTAAATTCCTCACTTCACTCAGGTTTTTTTATTAACTCCCTCGCAATGCTCGGGAGTTAATTTTATAAATCCCTCACTATCGTTCGGGATTAAAATCAGCAACCTTCGTTTCGTTCGGAATTCAACATGCCGCCCGCGACTTAAAGACACTGCTTTATCCCCTAGTCACATAAACTACTATTTTACACCACCTGCTCGATAATGTCGTTTTATATGACATACAAACCTCACTTAAAGCAAGTCATTCTATCCCTAGGGAGATAATGCAGTATGGCCGATCCCTAGGGAATAATGAGATTTGAATTTGGAACATCAAAAGTGTGAATTAAAATGTACGTCCATCGAACAAGTCGAGTCGAAATTCAAACTGGCCACTAAGAAAAAAAAGAAAATAGAATAAAACGTGCTTACTGACGGGAGCGTTATAGAAAATTGAAACTATAGAATCTTGGAGTAGTGAATTTTGTTTGTTTGATGAACTTGTAAAAATATAATACTTATATTTTTCCAATATATGATTTGGTCGCCCAAATTGTCTTTTAATTATCTCACAAATGGTGTAAAAAGTAGAGTATGCAACACGGGGATAAAGCTGTCTTTGTCTTGGGCGTCTTGAATTCTTCACTTCACTCAGGTTTCTTTATTAGCTTTAGCTTTCGTATTATTTGGCTACTGCTAATTTTTATACAAATAACCGGTTCTTGAGCGGTTTGTTGAGTTTCCTGGTTGTTTGCTCACGGAGAGATTCTGTAGCGTTTTATTTTAACACAATCTATGTAGTCGACGCGTTACTAGTGTAATTGCGGCCGGTCGTGCCCGTATCTTGAGTATGCTGGAACAGAAGTTCCTAACTTAGAGTCGTATAGTTGATCCATACCAATCCCTAAGAATACTATGGCCATAATACGGCTTATTATGGTGCAGTTAGGTATGTGGCCTTCTTGACAACTTATCAACATTCATCAGTTTTTGGGGGATGATAGACTCTAGTCGCCTCGGTGAATCCGCGGCTGCTTTGAGTACTATCTTATATTGTTGCCTAATCCTGTATCGCAGGCGCTATGCAAGGTTCAGTGACATATTCGAGAAAAGAGTCTCTTTAGCATGAGCGGTAGCCGCACCTTTGTCTGCAAAACAGTAATACGATCAAAGGAGATGGCCGTAATCGTGAGGCCTCCATTTATCGCCATAGGAGACGCCCTGGGTGTCAGGACTCATAGGACGATTCCCGGCCACAGTAGGTGTGGGCTTGTGGAAGACGAGCAATGGGTAGCTGGCCGTACGTTAAGTACCGAACCCGAGTCGTCGATAATGCGCAGGGGCCTAGTAGGACGGATGCCGGCTACTGCCGCCGCTATGTTTGATATAGTTACACTGGCCCTGCAAAGCAAAACGTGACTTGGAACACAAGTGGGTTACAGTTAGTAAAAGTCTGACACACCCTCTAACCCTATCCTAGAGCGGGAGAAGTAATTTTTTTTTACACCATCTGCTCGATAATGTCGTTTTACACGTCATACAAACCTAACTTAAAGCAAGTCATTATATGCCTAGGGAGATAATGCAGTATGGCCGATCCCTAGGGAATAATGAGATTTGAATTTGGAGCATCAAGAATCGTCAACATTGTGAATGAAAATGTAGGCGCATCGAACAAGTTGACTTGAAATTCAAATCAAAGAGTATGTAATCACTATGATTCAAACTGGCCACTAACAAAAAAAAGAAAATAGAATACAACGTGCGTACTGACGACACGGGAGTATTATAGAAAATTGAAACTATAGAATCTTGGAGTAGTGAATTTTGTTTGTTTGATGAACTTGTAAATATAATACTTATATTTCTCTAATTTAAGATTTGGTTGACCAAATTGTCTTTTGATTATCTTACAGATGGTGTAAAAAGTAGAGTATGCAACACGGGGATAAAGCTGTCTTTGTCTTGGGCCGCTTAAATTCCTCACTTCACTCAGGTTTCTTTATTAACTCCCTCGCAATGCTCGGGAGTTAATTTTATAAATCCCTCACTGTCGTCCGGGATTAAAATCAGCAACCTTCGTTTCGTTCGGAATTCAACATGCCGCCCGCGACTTAAAGACACTGCTTTATCCCCTAGTCACATAAACTACTATTTTTAACTTGTTGCCACTCTTTTACTAACCGTAGTGCTGTATCCGTTCGGAATAAAAGTTGATCTATTGTATTCTATTTAATGACGTGTCCCACATCAAAAAAGTATTACATATTTTCTACCTATTGGCATAGCCAGGAGATTTACCATGAAGTGTTAAACTGTCAGTCGTTCAACTAAAAAGAGGGTTAGAGCCAACCAGAAGCGTAGCGTGCCTTGGCGGGGCCCCGTATAAAAAAATTTTTGGGGGCCCTTAGGAAGGGTAAAGATTTCTCACAAAAGAAAAAAAAATGTTTATTAATCATAATTTTCTATCTGTCACTTTTTCCAAATTTTTTACAAACAATTCAAGTTAAATATACACTCTCCTTGCCTTTTTTTCGGCAAACTGATTTATTAAATCATTTAGAGCTGATGATGACTTTAATTTTTCTAAAGTTTCTGCCTCTATGGACAATAGTGACAGGTCTGACAGGCGTTCCTGCCCCATCGAAGTTCTTAGGTAATTTTTTACCAGTTTTAATTTTGAAAAACTTCTTTCATCAGTATGTACATCGATTATTGTGGGATTCCCTCGCTGAGTAAATGACTTAAACGGGGAAATCTCGCAGCCCTGGATAACCGATGTAGGGTGTTGCCACCTTTGGATGCACGCTTTACGCGGGAAAAAAAGAAATTGCTTTTTTTGACTTTTGTCGTTTCTGAAATAAAAAAAAATATTGGGAAGTTTTTATTAATTTTTGCTTACGCACGTATAATTGATACGACAGATACGGCGGTAGCTACGCCCCTGGAGCCAACCCTACATAGCTCCATCCTTTGAACAGTTCAGTTTAGATAGCAAGATAGATCACCTTAAGAGCTCGTGGTAGCAATCCTATACGAAACGATAACAGAATGTGTAAACGAACATTGAAAAATAAATTAAAGACGGTTCTCCTTAAGACAGTAGCCGCAAGATGTGAAAATACCCAATAACTTATGTACCTATGTATTTTTTAAATTAAGATATAATTTAATTGTATTACATTTGAACCAATTATTACTAACAAGCGCTAATCCCGCCGACAAACTGTTACGCAGTTTGGTGGGTTTATAGTATGCAAAACTTTGTTGGTCCAAATAAATGATTTATTATTTATTATTTATTTATAACGTTTCAATATTTATAAACCCATACCCTAAACTGAAACACAGCAACATTTATTCCGTTTTAATACCTCTCAACTATTTCTTTAAATCCGAGCACCGTTGCTCGGTGACAGAAATAGATAGATAATATTACATGGTATTAGTATTGTACTTCCCCGTAAAGCTTAAAGTACCTTTTCTTTCCAAAATTATCAAATTTTAATATAAGCCCTAAATTGTTATGGAGCAAAAAGATAAGTTGTGGGTAATGTCTCTATATTATACTAATCCCATTTGATAGGTAAGTACTTTCAAACTCTTATCGAGGTAGGTAAGGTAGGGTAAGTCCCTTCCAGCAAGAAGGTTAGATTTCAAAGTCAAATTACAAACAGAACATTATTGATTGATTGAACCCATGTTAGTTCGTCTCCAGATATCATTCTCAAAGTGTACTCTCTTTCCAGGAAAATCTGATAGAGTAATCCGTAATACTACAGACCACCTCCTTAACCCCTTTTTTAACACCAACCTGTTTTTAATAGCAGAGGTACCTTCAATCGAATTTCAGCACCTAAACATATAAGTGTACTGAAATCGAATAGATACCATTCATGGAATAGGTACATCAGCGGAAATATTATAAAGGGTTACCGTACCACATAGACCACAAAAGCCACTGAAGGAACACAGGTGGATTTTAGTCGATTAAAATGTGACTCTCCCTCTCGCTCCATCTATAGCAGAAGACGTTTTTGGACGATTTCCCAATTCCAAAAAAAGCAGAGGAAAGTACAACGGTTGTATAGTCATTGGTACAAACCTACTGCAATCTTCGCAGGTTTGTGCCAGGTGAGCCAAATTTGTGGAATTAACAAAAATAGTATGTTTTGATACAAGTGGAAAAACTTTGTCATTAACACTGATGCAAAATTCGCCCGAGCTGCAGGTGAGGGCGCTTTGTAGAGCGCTAATACCTACTGAATTAATAAATGTGCAATCATGAAAAGAAAGGTAGGTAGCAGATAGACATGCTAAAATTAAAAATTCAATTTTTGAATTTATAACACAGGTAAATGAGCAAATTATTGTATAAACAATTATGTTTATTTATGATATTCTTTAAAAAATGCGCCGCTGCGTCACGATTGTTTATTTTTATCTGAGATGAAATCAGAAAAAAATATAACCCTGTTATTAGATGTAGGATGACAGGCATCCAAGGATATAAGCAATGAGTCCTCGCTAGCAGCACAGAATGAGTAGTAGTACAAGTTGTAGTAACTTGCAGCGATACTTGTTCGTCTCATGTTGTTGATGTAGGTTTGCACACATAATAAAACACTTTATGTAATAAAATAAATCTGATAAATGCTTTATTTCCCATAAATTAGTAGATACACAATACAGCGTTATAAATTTTATAATACTCGTTTTAACTTGGATTATATGAATATAAGTACGTAAATAATTGCTAGATAATATTAATACTTTGCAAGTACAAACAAACATAAAATCATTTATTGGAATGAAGTGTTACATAATTTGGTAAAAGAGTTATTTACAGACCGAAGGTTCGGTTTCGGATAAACCGAAATATAGTTAGGAAAAAATGTATCGAAACATTTTTATTTATTGTTTGTCAGTTTTTCTGTTACCACATCAGTTTCTGCCCCAGTTTCGGTTACTTACAGCCGAAACTGTAAGATAAGACGAATATTCGGTTACGGTTTTTCGTTTCAACTGCGAATTGTGTTTCGGTCGTTAGAATTAATTGTTAAAGTACCTATATAGAATAACATTCATGAGTCTGGTAACCCGAGCTTTAATTAAAAAGCTATCTTTTACACAATCAATTGCAATAGAACTAAATTAGAGAATTATTAAAATGTCTAATTGCAAATGCTAGTGCTACAAAAAAATGAATCGATTTCTTGGCAAACCGAAGTTGAACAGTATTAACACAAAATTATGTTGCTGATAACTGTATTATCAACATGCAACTTTTTGAGTTACGGATACAATGAATACGATGCCTACATACTCTCACCCAGTTTTTGGAAAGTAAATTATCGAGGAAACACAATTTAAACACAGTGATGCAATTATGCATTTGATTATACTCAATCTTTTTTTATTATTTTTGTCCTAAAATAACTTTATCGAAATTCAAATATATTTTTAAATCCGTAAATTACATTCTTTTCAAATCTGGTGGAATGGGAAACTGTCAACAAAAAAAGGATACACAAACTGAAATGTGACGTCACCGCCATTAGGTTACGCGCGTACAAAAGAAATAACGAAAGTTTCCCAAAACGATTCCCACTCTTCCTCACACCAATATATGAAAAGCCAATTGCTGCTTCATTTAACAATAAATTTGAAGATTATTTTTAATTAACATTTTTTGTGATACCATAAATGTGAAACCATGAATGGTGCAATTCGGATGGTGCGGGGATACCGCACGATTTCCCGCGAAGCGGCGAGCCTTCTGGCTGGCCTACCACCGTGGGATCTGGAGGCAACAGTCCTTGCACACATGCACGACATGCGCGTGGAGATGCAACGCCGGGGTGAAAGTCCTCTGCCGCGACAGGTCGCGGCATGGCGGACAGAGCTCCGGCGGGATCTCATGGTGGAATGGCGTCAGCGACTATCGCAACCCCGTCATGGGCACGCCACAATTATGGCGATAAGTCCCCTCTTTGAGGCGTGGCTGGAAAGACCTCACGGCGTCCTTACCTTCCGCATGACACAGGTCCTCACCGGAAATGGCAAGTTCGGGAGGTTCCTGTTCCGAATTAAAGCGGAAGTGACGCCCGGGTGTCGCCACTGTGCGGAACGCCCGGAGGACACGGTGGAGCACACAATCGCGGTGTGCCCTGCTTGGACGGAGCATCGCCGTGCCCTCGTGGGGGTGATCGGCGGTGGAGACCTCTCGCGCCGGACCTTGGTCGAGGCCATGGTCCGGAGCGAGGAGGAGTGGCAGGCGGTCGCCGACTTCTGCGAAGCAGTAATGCTTGCTAAGGAGGAGGCCGACCGCATCAGGCAACGGCGCTCTCGCCGCCGCCGCCGGGATTCCGATCCCGATTTCCAGCCACCGTAGGCGCGGGCTTGCGGACAGTTAGCAATGGGTAGCTCGCTGTCCGGCTGTCCGGTAACAGTCCGGACCAAGCCCAAGTCGTCGACGGCGCGCGCTGTTCCCGCGCGCCTCAAGGAGTTGTCAGCAACAGCAGGGGCCCAGCCGGGTCGAAGCCTACTGGGGCCAGGGTTATCCGAAAGGGCGCTCGAGCCCCGGTATGAAGGCTTGAAGGAACGGGATGGGTTTTTTAGTCAGTAAGAGTCTGACACTATCTCCCGCTCCGCCCAAGAGCGGGGGTTGTCATAAGATGATTTTTCCTATAGAAAAAAAAAAAAAAAAAAAAAAAAAAACCATGAATGGTTTAATATGAAAATAATGTTGTACAAAAATAAAGGGTTACACCCTATAGACTATTGAAATCTCGATCAACTATTTGCAGCATCAGACGCGTGACAATTTGTCACATGTATTTTCGCGTTAATTTTCTGGTTAGTAGCTGGGCCTCCTCTTTCTTCGTATATATTTAGTGATAGTTTCGTTCATCGGTAACCCTTGTGATACTTGTAGGCCAAATACGCGTCCACACCGTGCAGAATTCCAACCACCACACCGATGTACTGAAAACACAAACGACGAACATATCATTATACAGCCCTCATAAAAAATAAAAATAAAACACGAAAACCTGATAAAGCTTTCCATGTTTCATGATAATAGTAAGTGTAAAGAACGATAAAGAAATATAATTATTTATTGGTATTGTTTAAACGAAAAAGACGACGCTGTGTCTACGGCTCTCTTAAATTTATAAACTATAATCCCGCTCTGAAAGGAGCAAGTTATACTTTTCCTAATGATGCGTTTACACGTGGGCCCAGCCTCGGCCAACCGCCATACCTAGCCATTGTGTAAACGGGGTATAGCTTACGCCATTCATGCCATTTCATGACCAAGACTCCATTCACAAACTGGCTAGGGATGGCGATTGGCCGAGGTTGGGCCGACGTGTAAATCACCCGTATTGCCGTCTACTTCCAAAGTCGCAGTGAATCTTTCAAACAATCCCGCAGCCTTAGATGACTTTTTTTTGAGGCTGTGGCGGGTCCCGTCATTTAAATACAAGTGTGACATAATCTCTTTAAGGCGTGCGTGGAGTAGAACAGGCCGTCGACTCGGGCTTGGTCCTTATTGGATAATGAGCTCTCATCCCACATTCTTTTCGATAAGCAATAAAAATTCCTGATAAAATATCTTTTTCCTTTTTAAGAACCTTGCGCTACAGTTTGTGAATGAATAGTTAGAAGAATTTTCTATTCTTCTGTATTTTTTACTGATTGACTTTTTAATGGACCTATCCATTCACTAAAATTTAAACTAACTTACACAAGAAGATCAATTTTTACAACTATCTGTACCATACTAATATTAATTACCTACATTCGGGAATCAACTGCGCTAACCGTGCCGTCATGCTCTATTATTTGGACTGCAAGACTGTTCAAAATATACACCGCAGCCGTGGAAAGTCAAGGGCAACTGAAGGAACTTAAAAGTTAGCTCCAAACACAGCAGGACAATTTATTTATATGATGGTTATTATTTTCACCCCAAAAATCAGCATATATTTTTCCACTCTTGGAACTCAGGACTCGTTTGTAGGAGAGGAAATGGGCCATAATCCACCATGCAGGCCCAGAGCGGATCATGTCTTCGAATTTTTGGTTTTAGGACATGCCGGTGTCCTAACAATGTTTTCCTTCATCGTTTTGAGAGCAGTAGTGATGACATAAATTACACAAAATAATGCGTTTGGCTAGATTTGAACCCAAACCTCGTAAATCGTGACCGTCACTTTTGGGCAACCACCGCTCCGCCCAAGAGCGGGGGTTGTCATAAGATGATTTTTCCCATCGAAAAAAAAAAAAAAAAAAAAAAAAAAAAAAAAAAAAACTGCTCGCAAGAAATATGCTCTTTGGTAATCATACTAATCATCAATTGCCGCATATTACCTAAATCAAATCAAAGTAAGTAGTTAGTTTAGTCCCTAATTACAAAACTAAGACCACACATGAGGTTTAGGTAAAATCGAGATTCACGGTACTTAGCCTACGATACGATTATTAATCTATGATTGATTACATATTTCGTATTTATATGCGAAAGAAAGTTCATTTGTCCCACTTCCACGGCTCGTCAACTAATCGCGATGTCCCTCAATTCATTATTACCGACACACACGCCAAATTAATCCGGAAGCGTTTAAATGTCACTGATTTTGTCATTTTACATAATCTTTTAGTTATTTATATATAGCTTATCCTAGCTTTATTGCGGAATGTATATAAAGAAATGCAAAGGTGACAGCGCAAAAATTGTAACTCCTAACACGAATAATAATGTACCAACTAAAAACTAGCGCCCAATCACACCTAGGTATTCACACTGATACGAGCATAATAACGAAAGTTTGTGATTGTCAGAGTGTGTGTACATTACATGTTTGTTACTTCTTCACACTGAAACTAGTAGACCATATCCTTAAATACCACTTAGGTTACTGAGATAATTTTTATTCCGGTACTATTTTCCCTCGGGATAATTTTATACTTCTAGACGGACGAAATCGCTGGTTCTGCCAGTGAGCAGCTAGTTATTTTATTATATTACAATAAAACTAATAATAACTAAGCTTCAGTAATGTAACTGGGTACTAAGATAAGATGCAAAGGTTCTAATATCGACATCAAGCTGTTTTGCTCCGAGTAAGTGTACCAGAATCCGGAATGAGGTTGGAAAGTGCGCGAAAACTGGAACTAAACCAGCATCATATAATCCCGTCATGTACTTAAACAGTAGTGCATAAATAAGACCAGTAAGACTTACATAGACGGCTGTCATGGCGGGGTATGCGGCGTACATGTTGACGAGCGCATACCGCGGGTACAGGTAGATGTTCACCGCTACGCCCATGTAGGACGACGCTGATAGGTACAGGAAACACGCCACTGCGTTGAACAGGCATTCCTGAAATTTTTATGAAATGGTTTAATTAGATTTATTTATTTATTTATAACTTTATTGCACACCTTAGCTTAATACAGTTTTACTTAGTGTCTCCGCACATGGGCCACATGCCACAGTTACAGTATTTGGTCGCAAGTATATTCAACTAACCTTCTCGGTGAGTTTCGCTGAAGTAATCAATACTAGAATAAAATTTTCTGCTCCGTTTCACCTGTTTCAAAGATTTCGCATGTTTTCCAATTGTGAAAAAGACGCAAACTACGCCAATTTAACTTATCATTATTCACTAGGGATTAATTTGTGAAAAAATCCTGCATTAAACTCCACTTTATGGCATGGCACTTAGTATTACAGGCAATAAAAATCGCACGAATACTTAATGTATTGTAGCAGATACCTTTTGGTTCGTTTTTTGCACTCTGATGATGTTTGTTTAAACAAATCTAATCGAGCTGCTTAAACGCCTTTCCAAAATTTTTACAACTTAATAAAGAAAAAAGTTCATAAACTGTCAGTAATGATAAACAACTTTTAACAGAATTATTCTAATTCCAATAAGCTGCAACATGGCTAGGTTGATGAAAATACCATAATCACAATATGTTTGAGAAGTTCCCTCAATTGATCATATTACTCGTTTAACCGGAACTTTATAAAAATGGTACCAATCTAAAAGTAGGTTCTTTCAAAAATAAGCGAATTTTCCAAACAACAATAGTTAATAAAAAATACAAAATTAAACCGAAATAAGAACCTCAACCTTATGTTGAAGTCTTATCTTACAATAAGTTAATCAGCAACATAGCTATCTACAACTGAAATTCTTAATTCTTTATTGTACACACATATTAAACATACAATAAAAGTACCATCGCGGTCATTTCTTCCTGATCACTTAAAACAATTTGCGCCAAACCAAACCCTTTGAAGTTTTCGTTTCGAGTGCAAGCAAAAATGAACTTAGCGGTGGCCAGGCGGAAGTGTCTTGATGGTACTTAGGCGAGCTTAACCCACAACTGAGTTTTTTAACAGCAAACCATATTTAAAATGAAAATTAAAGTTTGCATTTGAGGAACTTTAAATGTAATCTAACAAAATGTTATTTCCTCTTACAAATATAGACTGCCGGATAAGTTGCTGCGTGTTTGAAGACAGCACGTAGCAGGTGATGAGGAGCGCCGTGGTGAGGAGACAGGCGGACGCCGTGGTCAGGAACCCGTGGAACGCCGAGCCCATGCTGCTGGCCTCCGACATGCCGTACTTGACCAGCAGGCTCTGGCACAGACCGCCTAACATCTGCCGGGAGCAATAAAACCAAGTATAGCATGTACAACATTTTTTTTTATACCTCATAATAATCACAGGACAAACACCTTTAAAAACAGGTATTCGATGGGCGGTCTTATCGCACAGGCCTATCTGTTACAGACAACCTTTGGGTAGACTGAACGAAAGGAAATAAGTTAAACAAATAATATACATGGTTATTTGTAAAATACTAACCAACAACCTTTCAAGACAGTATCACTAATATCATAAATAATAACTTTTGTTCTATGACTTTTTATAATCTTCAAGATTTCGTTGTTCTATCTAACACAATTCAACTCTGTATTTTACTATACCGGCGTTTGTATGAGACGATGTAAGTGCATCAAACACCCACTCCCCTCCGCTATTGTACTATCGCTTACTAACACAGACTTCGTAATATTTAGAACTGAACGTTCTATTATTATTGTTATTTATTTTTTGTGTGAAAATCTGATGAATTAAAATATGATACATTTTTAAAAGTCGTAGAACATAAGTTGTTGTTTATGATGTCAATAACATAGTCCTGAGAGGTTGCTAGTGTTTTACAAATAACCCTGTATACTACAAAACAATACAATTCAACAGATTACTTCTGAACTACTGGGAACTTTTATTTAAACGGCTAAGCTAAAAGAGATACAGAAAACTTTTGAATAATCTATAGTACTAGTTTCAGCCATTCGATTCGACATCGATATAAACTATTACTTATTTCATAAATGCCCATAAAACATCTAACGCCAGATTGATTATAATTGAGTATGAATGGAAGTGAATTCGGGCTTTACTATAAACTGATCTTACAAAAGCCTCATCATCATTTCATCCGAAAGACGTCTACTGTTGGACTTCCCAAGAGTCGCCACGAGGAACGATCCTGTGCGTATCACACCCATCGAATTCCCGCGACCCTCATCAGTACCCCTAGCCAAGTTTCTAATCTGCAATAGTTAACGCTTGTAGAAAGCTTCAAATGTTCGGGAATGACGTCGTCTCAACGCTCAGTCACGGGGTCAGAACAAAAGAATTGGCGGCAAGGTCATCTCGAAGCGTTCGGCGCAAGCGAAACGGTTGTAACTTGGCTAGGGGGGCTGGTTCGGTTCTTGTGAGAAATCCTTCAAAAAGAAAAGCCTATTGTGGTAAAATTGAAGTAAATAAAAAAATTATTAAAATTTACTCGTAGTACATTTTCAAAATTTTCTTGCTCATTTTCCATAAATTGCCTTTTTGAGTTAGGTCACTTTCGTTTTAAAAGTCCGTATAGGTATAGGAATGAGTCAAACTAGGTATTGATTACACACTGAACAAAATTGTGATGAAATTGATTAGCCAGATGAACTAATTACAAAAAAACGCTCTACACGCAACAAAATATCTGACTTGCACAATGATAGCAAGAGTTGTGCTGCACAACTGAAAAGTTTCTATAAGTTTTCTCAAGAATCACTCAAAAAGAAACCTCAAGTTTTAGTTAAGCTTACCATTGTTCATAAACTTTTTTCTCTCTTTTAAGTATTATGTAGTTTTTGGTACCTACACAATAAAGACGTGAAAAGAAAACACATCTTTTAGGCATATTTCATAAAAAGGAGATGATACTACAAACGACAACTGAATGAACACAGGTGAGTTTTAGTCAGAAAATACATTATGGTTTTTTTGGTAAGCAGTAAAGACGTGAAAAAAAAAACTTTGCACCTCTTTTAGGCATATTTCATGCAGAGGAGATGAGATTTGGCATGACAAAGCGATAGACGGTAAGATCGAGAAATAGTTGTAGTTTAAAATAACATTTTTTTTATAATTCCTGTCGAATTTTGCCCACTGGCCAATCATCAAAATTAATAAAATTTCAGATACTTACAGCTTCAGCTAGCTTTATGAGGCCATGATGGGAAACCAAATATTCAAGGTTGAGGCATTCGCAGCATCGACAGCAGCAGCACTTGATGCCCTTACCACCACCAGCACCACCGGGAGCCACGCGCACTATCGTCGGCCCGCGAGTCATTTTAAATCACCGAAACTTCACTAAACACAGGCCTGCAAGTCCATCAAACACTTAAACCTCACTGCTGAATCTCTAAACAGGAAATAAGGGAGAGTTCAATCCTCTTACACGGTCAGTATTACTCATAATATCGTATATTTAGAAGACCGCATAGTTTTTAGGCCTTTGGGAGCGCGTTCATTCAACTCTGACCTACACAATAAACTATGTTTTATTTAGGGAACAAATAATTTTCAGTTTACTGCCCGTTGTAATCGTTTTGTAGAAAAACTATGAAAATCTTTACTGAAATTGATTTCAACAAATGACAAGTCAGGACAGGAACAAAGTTGAAATAATTTTGAATGAGTCGCGTGCCCGCGCGCTGCGTGTGCGCTTAATTATAAAAATAGAGCGACGCACTCGCGACGGGAGGGTTGATTCTATTTCAGGATATTATTTACAAACTCATTAACCTTATTGTTTTGTTTTTTTAGGTACGGCGACATATCAACATGCGGTTGGTATCTTTAATAAAAATCTGGTCGGTTAGAGTAAGTAAACAAATAGATTTATGCGGTACTCTTTAAAAGATTATATTGTGACGATAAAGAATAAATATCTGTGGCCATCTGTCTGGTATGCTTCCATGTAGTACATTCTATCGGTTGTTTTCATTTTACTTACAATTCCAGTATGCAGTGAGCACTTACACGTGCAATATTTACCTATAGGTAACAGCTAGCACCAGTAACGACTCACAGGTGTAGATAACATGCCAAAAACCAACCTATTAAAAAATTGAGTGCCCGAATCGCTCGTTCTTTTACAAATAAACACAACAAAATTATCATAAAAACGTACCTTTTCCTATGCTGATTTTTGTAATCTGATTTTCAAATAATTAATTTAATAATTTTTTACGTCTCTGTAAACAGGGCTGTGCGGATAACTTAATAAATTAAAACTTGTGAAAATATGACCGGCGACATGCAAACGTAAGTTGAAGTGAAGGATGTCGTGTCGTGTCGGTCATCATTGCTCGACGTGCCCTGAATAGAACATTCGCACGACATGGCGACTAATGTGTTAAGGATCCCTAGTAAAGGTAAACTAATGATCTTTGCTAATTACACTACCTATTATTGTGTGCATACACAAAGCCACATTTGCGGTCACCGAACCCGTTAAATTTTTTGTTATTATTATTCATATATTCATTTTATTTATACATTTTAAAATATTTTTAAGGTATATAACAAAAATCCAAATCAGCCTCTGTCGAGAGCAGAATCCAAGCTTTCGGTGGTAAGGACTCCAGAAACAGGAACCGCCTCACAATGCTAGCCATATCGAGGAGTACTGCTATCTGTACCAGGCCCTTGATCCAACTGCGTAATGACAGCTTCAACAGATGTCGGTCGCGATTTTTAGCTTTAAGGCCGTTGGCGGTCACGATAATCGGCGTAATTAAAATTGAGTTCACATTCCACATATCGACTAAGCTAAGCTTCATTATTATAATTTTTAATTCAATAAATTATCAAAATCTATGCGTGATGAAAGTGTGATGAAAGATATCGTGTGCCACATTGCCCAAGACTCTGAATTTTGGACTATCAGAGTCATGATATACATAATAATATATCAATGATCAGACTTAATTTGGGCAAAGAATTAGGATGGAGATTAAATAAAAGGTGTTGTAAATATAAAATCAAATAAAACGTCGTAATATACCAAAAGTACAAACATTTATTATCTTATTTCTCTGTTTATAAATCTATTTTAAATGTTCAAAATAGTAAGTTTTTGTGCTCTGTCTGCCTTTCACTTCAGTAAATCTTGTTATACAAAAATTTACATTGTAAAACACAAAATTGTCTGCGTTATAATTAAATTCAAAGGTAATAAATATTGACAAACGAGTTCTAAAATATTTATAAACTAGAAACTTCTTATTAAAACATAGACAAGACAATAATAAGGAAGACAGTATTGTTATTTTACTAACGCCTCGACAACGCTTCAGCTTCGCATGTGTGTCACAAATCTTTGAAAGTCTTTGCTTTTCTCTACTATAATAATATTATGTTTGTATTATACACATTCCTAATGAATCACTCTGTCCATTGGTGACAACTCGTACGGTAGTTTATGAGTTTATTGTGAACGGACAGACAGACGAGGTATGGGATTTGGTTTTATAATATGAAGGAAGCATACATTTAGTACAAATATTCTAGAAACTAATGAAGCAATACACCGGGACGGTACATTAGTTTTATTACTACACGCTTGTATATGGTGATTTAATGACTTTTCAGAAAGCCTTTAAACATCGTTCAGATAAATAAAATTGTATCAGCCTGTAGATATGAAGTTACATGGGTTTCACATCATGGCGTTTTTTTAAATTAGTTTCACTTTTTATAATTTTCAGCTAATAATTACAAATGAGCAGGCTCAACGCCACAATAGATAAGATATATTTAATACAAATATGAAGCGATCCTTTAATTCTACTTTGCAAGTAGATAGGCAGCTGTGCAAGTGTAGCACCTTCATTTTGGTGTACAAACAAATCTATAAAAATATCGGTACCTTCTATAGACAGTAAATTCTTGATAGATACCTATCTACTGCTGAATACCTATCCAGCAGTGGTACCTAGACTTTCACAGTGCTCTATGACGTTTTGCACTGACATCCGAATATTCTCTTTTAATTCCGCAACGATAGTGCTTACAGCGCATTAAATAAAAGCCGTCAGTAACAACGTCAGAAGAGTTTTATCATTGTTTTCTAGTTTCATGCAATTTTCTACCAATCAAATCCTTTCAGTGCGCAATTGTTTCGTAGGCAAGCAATCGATCACTGATTTTCGATAAAAACAAATTAATCAAACACGACTTTGATGATAAATATAATGCAAATTTTCCTCATTTCTGTTTGTTGTTCTGTCAACATGTTTCCACGTAGGTATTCGAAAATAAATAAGTAGGTAGCCAATACGTTTATAGATAAAATAACTATTTATAGAAAAGTAACACTAACAGTAAATCTATTGGTACCTAAATAACATTTTACTTGCTACAATTAACTTAAGATATCATTAGAAAGAATCATGCAGTTGGCAACAATGTTAGGTCCTACCATTTGCCCCAGACTAGAAATTATATTTTCCATGTAAACATTTCATATAAAGCATTTTTTTTATTTATGCCATATAATACTTTTTATGTGTACAATACATAAACAAATCTTACTTAACATATTAGGTAACTTTGCACCCTAATATTGTTAGGTTATTTTTAGCTCGACTCAACTTCTTTCCAAAATCAATGCTTAAAAATATCGCAGATTTTTGATAATACAAATGCAATGTAGGAAGTGTTTTGTGTCGGATTATACCTTTTTATCTGTGAATTATATCAAACAAAGTGATTTATATAATTAACGTGTGGGTTGTACGAGATAAAACGCACATTATGAATATTTTGAAAATAAACGTGTCCATTAAACACATTGGTTTTTTTTACCCATTTTCTATAGGAAATAGGATCAGTCAGTTCTATCATGATAACGTATCTGATACACTTCTTAAACATAGATACATACCTACACAGTTTAGATTTGAACGCTTTGAATATAAATATTCGTAATATATTCCTCTAAAGCTAATAAGTTAAACATTTATATAGGTATAAAAATAAAAGTTATATTTATATCGTTTAAATACTTGTACAAAGTTGATTACTAAGATATAGGTATATTATTACATAAAATATAGGCACATTACATGGGTAAGCAGAGGATACTCACTAGTACAGCTTAATCTGCTTAATTCCGTAACTATGTCTGATACAGGGTACATTGACTAATTTAATAAATTAGACCCTAAGAGCCTGTACACACAGCGTTATTTCACCGTGCAGTTTTTTTTTCGTTATTCTGTGACACATTGAATCTTATGGAAGTTTCCGCACAGGCGATAAAAAAACCGGCCAAGTGCGAGTCGGACTCGCCCATGAAGGGTTCCGTAGCAGCAAGTAACATAATATAAAAGTTCTTGTAATGTGTTGTAACTTTGATCGATGTTTTAATAATAGTGTATTTTTTTCGATTTATGACGCATTAAAAAAAAACTACTTACTAGATTTCGTTCAAACCAATTTTCGTTGGTAGTTTTTATAGTTATGTACATCATATATTTTTTTTAGGTTTATCATTCTCTTAATTTAGAAGTTAGAGGGGGGGGGGGACACACATTTTACCACTTTGGAAGTGTCTCTCGCTCAAACTATTCAGTTTAGAAAAAAATGATGTTATAAACCTCAGTATCATTTTTGAAGACCTATCCATAGATACCCCACACGTATGGGTTTGATGAAAAAAATTTTTTTGAGTTTCAGTTCTAAGTATGGGGACCCCCAAAATTTATTGCTTTTTTTCTATTTTTGTGTGAAAATCTTAATGCGGTTCACAGAATACATCTACTTACAAAGTTTCAACAGTATAGCTCCAAAAACAAGCGATAAAAAATTCTGTGATTTCTTGAAGATTTGACGCGGTGCAGAAATAAATCCGCGCGAATATTTTCCGCGCGGTGAAATATGGCTGTGAGGACAGGCCCTAAGAGAGAGAAAGACGTGCCGCTGCAATCGACAATGCCGTGAATGTGATCAAATAGGTCGAACAAAATGACGACTGTCGTGACAGCGACGCGAAGAAGTCAAAGCAGGCCCCAAGGACCTAGCCTTAGTGTTGTTATATCACCTATGACTATGGTGGTAAATTTAAAAATATAATTATATAAATAAAACAGGGTTTCCAACTCTCCCAAAACCCTGGGAATAAAAATATCTTCACTTTCAGAACAAAATAACATATTTCAAGTTGTTTGTTAAATGACCTCGAAAATTTTGAGTACAGTTAATTGGACATATTTTTTAATAACAAGTTCGTGGTTTGCGTTTAATTAAGACTAGTGTTTTTAAGAGCACTTCAATATAATATTCAAGATTTTTTTTACATTTGTTAACTCCAATTAAGTGTTCTCCTAGATTTAGACAGCCAGTTGGTGGCAACCCTGAATTGACATAAACTACCGAAATGCTCATCTGTGTCAACCCGTGCGCTCGACGTTGCATTTGTTGTCTAAGCTCTCTGGGCTGAGCATGAGTAGGTAATTGCCCCTATATTTTGGCCTTCGCTGGATGGCTCAATATTTAGGTCTAAAGCTCCAGCTTTCAATACCTTTCTTAAAATCATCACCTAGAGAAGGAGACTATATTCCAAAAGCCGGTATTATGTTCATTCATATTATAGTATCAAATATTAACGTCACCGCAGGATTCTACGAAGTAGTCGCTGCGGCCGTGGAACGCTAAAGGCAACTAAAGGAACATAGTTGAGTTTTAGTTAGTAATAGTGTGACACTCCCTCTTGTTTCACCTAGAGCCGGAGATGGTATTGGATAGATTACCACCCTCAAAAAAAATACTAACGAACACTTTACTATTACGGGGTAGACACTACCCCATGTAAGAGGTAATAAGTTTTGGGGCACTTTCAATTTATGCGTCTGTTTGTCGACGTACTGTGTATGTACGATCGTATTTTTCATACAAAACGCGCGGCGCGGTAAACATGTGGCGAACGGTCCAGGACGGCAACGTCTCAAACACGTCGTGTGCAATTCCATTTGAATAGTGCCATGTTGAATAGCGCATCACTGAAATACAAACGCACGGCAGACAGATACGTTTTCAATTTAGGAACTTGTTGTCTGACTGCTAACATACCGTAACCGGCTGACTGCGGCTCGGTAAACGTGCGGCAGCGGTCCAACATGAAACTGCAAAACTCTAAATTGATAGCGCCCTTATTCATGTAGGTAGATAATCAGCGCCTCTAGGGACTGATTGAAGAAACTAATTTCATCGTAAGATTATTTTTGTACCTGCGCAATATTGATCATAGGAAACTTAAATGGTCTCATATTACTAATGAGTGGCATTAAATAGCATCTGCTTATACTATAAAATTAAGTAATAAATTATTTTCCAACAGAGTTCTGGGCTTGTTTCGCACATTGAATTTAAATGCCTCGGTACTGACGATTTGCTATAAACGTGCTGAACAAATACAGCGCCGCCATGATGAGTCCCATAATCTGAAATAGAGGAAGAGTATTTGTTAGTTTCGTCTGCCTATAGCTTAAATATAGTTACAAAAATACAATAACAAATTGCAATTTAAAAGTTCAATATGGAAGCAAAGGGACCGGTTAGATTAAAAAATCTTAACTGTTCCAGCTACGAATTTTTCGTCAACTGCCATTGAAATGATTAGGGGGCATTGAACATTTAAAACAATTTAGGCTTCAAATCCGCGATCACAATAGTGTCAGAATTGTTTATTTTGACAAGTTTGGTAATTCTAATATAAGGGAGTCATTATGACTATTCAATGGTCAACCACAGACACTACTTTGAAAAAAATGACATAGAATGGTAATCTTGGACCATAATGACATGAATGTCTGACGTATGGTAATCCGCTAAAACTTTGACAGTACCTTTGATTAGAGACCTAACGTTATTAGAACATCATTGTGCAGTTATCAAATAGTTTATGCATATATCCTACGGGTAAACGCAGTTATAGCTTTTAATTTGTTACGAGACAGCTCGATATTGTCATTCTACCACAACTCTACCATTGACCGATCAGTGATCGATCATAATGAATTAGTAGATTATGAACTTTTAGCAAAAGGATAATTTGATCGTGTTGAAATGAAGAATTTATAAAAATAGCAGATTTAGGCCACGATTACTACATTAAAATAAATCAATTTTTTTTTAAATTTCCGGCAGTCCAATTCAATTAACTTTTGCCTTCCGGGTTATATTCGAAGGAAAGTCACGACTATAAATTCCCAACATGACTTTAAACTCCCAACACAATAGCTTATCAGATAATTATGTCAAAATCAATAATTTTTATATTAAGTATTTTTTTATTTAGAGTACACGAAAAGTACATAATTCTGGACCCCAAGTGGTGGAATTTTTTCGTCGGTTTTTTCCTATTTTTTTTAAATCTTTATGTCTTATAATTTAAACTTTATAGAATCAGAATCATTTATTCGTAAACATATGTGATAATTAAATACAAGTTACTTTTTAAATTACTTTTAAAATTAAAAATGTCATCGAGGTTGATTATTATAACGATTTTATCTACCTCGATGACTTTTTAACTAATTAAATAATTCATTTTTTTTACTAAATTATCATTGAGGTTGGTTAAAATAACGATTTGATAAAGTTTTAATTTTAAAAGAACAGATTGTTTAAATTAGCAAATTCCGCCGAAAAATTCCACCACTGGGGGTCCAGAATCAAATACTGGATCCGCGCGCGTTTGTGCGTCTATGTTAAAGACACCGGTATAGTTCAATCGCAAAACTTCACTTTGATTAAGCTTATTAGAATCATAGACAACATAAAGAGCTTACCGCTGCTGCCAAGTAGGGTTCATAATTTGCGCTTCTATAATACGAATTCTTTGAATGATTGACTTCAATCATAAGAGTAATCCCAGCACACAGGTACAAGACAAACGCAACGCCATGGTACACCACCTCCTGAAAAAACAGAAAAAGATATCATCGTAAATGCAAACTAAGCGTAGGTACCCATTTAAAATAGTCCCTGGTTCAGGCTATGGTGCGAAGCGAAAAGGAATAGGATGCTGCCGTCTCCTTCTGCAAAACAATTATGCTGGAGACGGCCGCAACTATGATGGAACGGATAATCTCTAGTCCCATCAGTCACCGCCAAAGGAAATTTCATCAAGACAATTGAAAACCATAGAGTCAGCGGGGCCAGTTCCCGCTAGGACCACGGGAATGCTTGAATGGGAAATGGTTGTCCTGGAACGCAAAGGTCAATTGAAGAACACTGGTGGGCTGCAGTCGGTGATAGGCTTCCACGTCCTTTTGTTCCACCCTAGACCGGCAGAAGTCATTGGATGATTTCCAAATCCCAAAAAAAGCTCATGAAAATAATGTAATTGTAATTTTCTCTTCGTAACTGGCATAGTTGCTGGCAAACAGCCAAAAGACCAGAACCTAAAAAAGATGGGCAGATCAGGTCCGCTCCACACTGGCCACCCAATTGCAAGACGCACTTCATGGCGCTAAGAACCGTCATAGATGGTGAGACACCATCAATAAGAAGCTAATCTGGCGGGAGCTTCACGACCCTCAGTAATGAGGAGTACGACTCGAGGAGGAAGAGGAATTTTTTCTTAACCTGAAAAGAAAACTTCGTCAAGTCGTCTTTAATTATATAAATATTTACTTACATAAACAGTTTTTGATATAATTGATGCTGTAGACAGGGACACGACGCAAGCCGTAACTAGGCAAAACGTGCCTACCAGGCAGGCCACGGCAGCCAGCAGGTAGAAGAGCTCTGCCTTGTGGTTTTCGCTCGTGAAGCGGTTGTGGTCCATATAGTAGGCTACCAAGCCGACGCATGCCGCACCCAGCAACTGGAATCCAGATAATATACTTTTGAATAACTAATTATTAATAACATAAGACCTCTCTTGGAGTACACTAATGTCATCTGGGACTCATATTTTATGAAAAATACATTACTCTAATCAAAAATGTTCAGAGAAGGGCAACAAAAATGGTCCGTACCTTTCTCAATCTATCTTACGAAGAGCGCCTTAAAGAACATGACCTTAAAACACTGGAAAAACGTAGACAAAGGGTAGGCTTATTGAGACTTGTAAAATACTCACAGAATACTACTATGTGCCCAACATTCAAGCCAACAAACATTTACGAGGACATTCCCTCAAGTTGTGGGGAAATGCATCCAAAAAGAAGCCTTTGAAACAATTTCTCCCTAACCGAGTTGTAACGCCATGGCTCCTAAAAAGTGTTGTGAAAGCTCCCACATTGAACTGCTTTATTTAACGGTTGAACAGACTAAACATCTCCAAACTATATGAAACACACGCATCAGCTAATAGCTGCTATTACACCACGTAGATAATATGGTGCCTCGACTATAGAGCGCTTCAAAGCTCATGCAAGCTAATTTTATTCTTTTGACGAATTTATGATTTAATTTAATTTAACTTTGACGATTGAATATAAAGGACTATTATAGGATATTATTGTGACTTTGATTATGATTTATTTTTTACTTGTGATTTGACTTCTTTTTATTTGTTTTCTTTTATTTGTTTGACATGGTATGAAATCATTTGTTGACTAAGTACAATGTTATAATCTGTATATGACTTGTAAGTATCCCTTACCAAAAACTACTATGACTATGCACCATGTCAAGTATCCAGTAGGTAACTTTATTATTACTGAACCTTCCTTTTGAAAGCCGTTCGTGGAGTCGAAACGTACTCGCAGAGGCCCCTTAGACGGTTTTAATGGAACATGATGCCAACCGGCGATTATCCCTGTACACGATAGCACTATCTTAGAGTGCATCTAAGGCGATCATCACACTGCCACGCACCACGCAGCATACCTAGCGCGTGAATGCGTGTTTTAACGTTGCTTGTACAATTGCCGAAACGGATCTTGAGCGCTTGGCGTCAGAATGGGGATCGCTTTGCGCATTCCATACATTGGCGAGCCAATCGTTAGATACATGCAGCAACGCAGGCAACGAATGACGCCCCCGCGTCTCACTTCGCACCACTAAAGAGACCGAATATTTGACTTCTGCTCAACTTGAAGCCAGCGTTTAAGTTCCGTGACGGTAATTGTAAGTATCTCTGTTTCACACCGAAAATGCATCCACGCGCGTTCATTCAGCTCACGCGCCTACATGCGGAGAAACATATGCACACACGTGCGTAGCTGTATGCTACACGCAAGGTATGGCACACTGAGTCTCGTAGTGCCGTGCATGATTTTGTATGAAATGAGTCGGAGCCTGCATGAATTTACAAAACGCAACTACGCGCGTGAGTGTGTAAAAAACCCATACGATGATGAAGATCTGCACACCCGCAAGTACACGCAGGTGCGTTGACAGTGTTGACACGCAACATGCAGCGTGATGCGTGGCAGTGTGATAATAGCCTAAGGACAAACCCCGATCGGTAGGAAGTGGGAAGCTATTACGACATATGGAAAACTGCTATGATTTTTGAAATCTTAAGTGGAATGGTTATTATTATTAGATAATCTATTTATTTCATAGGTATCTTACCATAGTTACCTTATTGATTTATGTTAGTCTCAAGTTCCTTTGTACTACTGTATAAAATCAGCCTAAATTTCTAATAAAAAAGAAGTACATACATTGTGAGGATATTTATATTGTAACTTTTCGATAAATTATTCAAAATTATATAATTTTGATTACCTATTTATAAAATTGCCTCGTGCAGAGCAAGCGTGGCTCATAGTGAGCCTGAGTAGTAATGCTCGTGCCTTTTTTAGATGAAAAGAAGCCTTTACTCTGTTGTGGGTCAGTTCTAGGGAGATATTAATATTTGATAATAAATTCCATAAAGTTTAAATATTTTAATACTTCTAAAATATAGCCAGAGTGAGTAATCGATATAACTGGACATATATTAATAGGGAAACAGTAATGGAAACTTCGTTAATAAATTATTTACATAATTGAGTTTCCTTATTTGTTAACATTGGACTGAACCTTGGCAACGTTGTTAACATGTTAGGCTGGGACGCAACTCAATGATAGGTACACTTCACACGTTTGCAGACAATTGTTCCCCACAAGGTTTTCCTCGAACCAGCAGATTTTATCAACAAACCTCTGCCGCATTGAAAATACAAAATTAAGTATTTTGACGCACTTTCGCGATGCATATCATCGTTCGTTTGTTTATTCTGGTTGCTCCGAGAATAACCGCACGGGTGAAGTCATGGCTACCTCGTAAAATGCGAGCTCGGAGAATATTATGATACCTTTACTTCAGAAATTACATATGTACATGAAAATCTTAAGTGAGTAGTTTTAGATGTTGTTGCTGTTCATATTTTTTTCATCTGTAATTGCTCTATAGATGAAAAAAATATGAACAACATCATACCGTAAGTTACCCGTATTTTTTAGCGAACGATTCTATTCTAATCGCAACATCAATTTGTCAAACTTGTATTGTATTACAAAATTAAATTAAATAAACATTTACCATGCAATCAAAATTATACATACATTCAGTCAAAAAAGTATCGGGAATGGATGATTTGTTTATGGTTCCAAATTCAAATTTTAGATTTTTTTGTTGTTGCTAGATTGGCACAACTGTTTTCCATTTTGGCGCTGAGTTTGATTTGCTTCTGTTATTTATATTAATTCAATTTTGCACCACAATAATGCGCCTTCGCACAAGGCCATCATTGTGAACGAATTTTTGATCAAATACTCAACAAATACCATCGAGCAATCACCATATTCGCCATATATGGCTCCAGCCGACTTCTATCTTTTTCCTAAACTCAAATTACCACTTCGTGGCATCCGTTTTCAATCTGTAGAACATAAAGGACGACATAAAGGAGAATTCGCGGCGAGAACTGAACTCAATTTCGGAAACAGCGTTTAAAAAATGTTTTGATGATTGGATTATTCGTTGGCGTAAGTGTATCGTTTCTGAAGGGGCATACTTTGAAGGTGATAAAATAAATTTGGATGAATAACAAAATTTTTGTGTATTATTGATCTTTTTCCGGTACTTTCTTGACAGAGAAGTATATGATATCGTTAATGATCATACCAGAGAGCATACCACAATTCAATAATAATGTAAAATACAAGAGACATTTATATTCATCAACTGAATATAGACATTTCATCAATAAAATTTGAAACTCTTAAGCTGGGTTTTAAAAGTAGATACTAGTTTGGATAGTGATTATTAGTGAAGGCAAATGATTAAATAACTTGTCTGATTGGTATCATGGTCGATGTTCTACAATATTGAAATTTTAACGTATTTGATTATGTTTAATGTCTTTTTTTTTCGTATAGCTCCACCCTAATTAGTCGTTCATCTGTACTCTCATATTTATAAATGTACCTACTTGGCCATGCTACTGAAAAGTACGAAGACTTATACGCTTGGCACTGTAATAATACCCTGATTTCTAAAATGCTGAAGTGTGCAGATACGAAAAGTGAACCACTGGAGTATCGGTCAATTAACTTGTTAGTTATTATCATTGGTCTAAATGCAGTAACGAGAGCTAATTACAAGTTAACGTTCAATTCTGACTCATTTGATAAAGATAGCTTGAGAAACTCACACTAATACATAGTACAGACACTTGTACTTAATGTTTTGAACATTCTCGCAGACGATTCAATAAACCACGATGACGCCATTCGTGATATCATCCATGGCCTTTTCAAAGAAATCCGGACGGAAAACCAAACGTGCAAACTGAATACATTATTAACGTTTAAAATCGTAACAATACCTTGACACATTTTAGACTTCAGTGTAAATGGAATATATCCTTTTTTGTTGGAAAATCATTGACCGACTCCTCATCGATCTCTAGATAAATCGAGAGTTAGAGAGAGAGAGGAGTGTTAGAATTTTATTGACTTTTACACCTGGGTACCTTCAGTTGCTCTTTGCGTTCCAAGGCCGCGATACTCTTTCGAACGTCTTAGCAAGCAGCGGCCCTGCTTGGCCCCTTTGAGAGCCCTGGTAAATTCTAACATCCTAGGACAACTGATTTGTAAAGTGCAAAAATATTTTACCAGAAGGCGAATTCTTGGTATATGCCTTAGTCACGTAATAGTATGCTTCACTGTTTAAAGACGAAATAATCAATCAGACTGTGTATGAATTTCATTCAACTTTTTAAAATCAATATAATTAACTATTAAGATGTGACACTTGTCAAATTATGGACTGGCTTCAATGACATCCTACATAACTTCGTCTCATGAATTTTATTTATTTGCCTAATTCAAGGAGACCCTTAAATTCTCTTGATACAACCGTGTTGCCCAACCACGATATTTACGTCACAGAAACTGGGTTACACTCCGGATCGAAATATCTGAGCAGACAGGAAATATTGTTGATCATTTACACCATACTGCAAACGCTGGTGAGATAGTAACCAGTGTAGCGTTAACTATGCCATTTTATGCTAATAATTTAGTGTTAAGACAAAATTAACTGTAATTTATTTGTTAAGCACTCGCATCAATAATTAGGTAAGGCTTTTTGGGAGATAGGAAATCTGTATATCCGATATTTTTTCTAATTATAACTTTGTTCTCTCAAAATTGTACTTCCTTTATGAAATTGCTGTGCATTTGTTTAACCATTTTATAATCTTTGTAACACATGTGAATTGAATTGAATCCTGACGGCAAACTGATTCTATTTTAAACTATAAAAATGGGTAGCTATCAATGACCTGTCTTGTGGTTGACAAATCGGCATTTAATGTAATTATAATCAATTAACAAACCATTAAGGTCAATTACCTACTTATAAAGCCAGAACCATCGATAGTACCATTAGGTATTCTTTTAAAGTACCTAGAAAGTATTCAGTATGATATTCCAGCACAAGTCTACCCTCAAAAGGCAACATACCTCTCAAAGTTTTAGTCAGTAAAAGTCTGACACGCCCTCTTGATCCACATTAGAACGGGAGAAGTCATTGAATGATTTTCCAACTCAAAAAAAGGAGTGGTCTACCCAGGTGCCAAATATCATTCAAATCTGTTCATCGATTTGAGTGAACACTTTTGCTGAATTACTTTTATAATATTACTGTTATTCCTATCTACTATCCTGTAGGTACCAATTGTGATTTTCATAAAGCATGTTTGTTTATCCCTTTGAATAAAAACTTTAATGAGGGTTTAGCTTCACGACATACCATTACTAAATACCAAATTCAGCGCCATATCATCTAACAATTTAAACATTATTGTTAACTTCGAGCATCATTTCTTTTTTTTTTAGTAATTTTAGCTATACTCCTTACCTAATTACTTATTGTAGTATCAGCAATACAACATGCAAACCGGTGAATATCATATTCGCTAGCACGGACAGAGCCCTCCATTCCCTTTCGTTGTCAGCTTTGTCCCTAAGATCGGTAGCCAAGTTATTTAAACAATAGAACCTAATAATAAAACCACAAAGTATGAGTTGTGTGGCTGTTATGTTTCACGTCCTTACCAGTTCTGCGAGCTTCAGGAGTCCAGGTGTGGTGCCCATGTAGCCGCTGTTGATGTACACGGGGGTGCCAGATGTGGCCACCGTCGTCCGCGTGATGGTCAGTGAGTGAGACATCTTGGACCACTGTAATGTACAAACACTCGTATTTTATTATGGTACTTACGCTGTTAGATTTAAATGTTCTACGCACGATATACCTCAGACTAATGAAAGACCATGAAAACAATAAATGTGGATTCTTAGAAAGATGATTCGGTGATGACAAATAAAGATGACTAAAGAAAAAGCATGCAGCGCCGACCAAAAACAAATTGAGATAAGAGTAGGAGATTCTTTTTTTCTCTCTCTTAATAAACGTAACGTATGAATTTTGAAAGTCATACACACAAGATACCCCCCAAACCCATACAAGTATTAATGTGAATCGAACCCAAGACATGCAGCGCAGCAGTCAATTGCTTAACCACCACTAACTCTATATATTAATTGTAGTCTATGTTTACCACAGCAAGAAACGTGCCGTCGAAGAATGAAGAGAGATTTTGCATTTATTTTTGCCGCCCCTAGCCTAAGCTTCTAAAAATGTGTATGTTACTGTAAAAGTCTGAACTACAGTAAATATTAGGTTTTAACAATACATCTAAAGATTTAGCGTCATGAGTTGGTAAATATAAAAATATTATAATAAAATGGAGATAAATTTTTCACACATAAGTATACAATTATGAAAAACCTAGCATGTACCACTGCTAGGTTTTACCAGAGGTGGTTCATAAATGTTGATTTTGAGAAGAATATCATTATGGTTAACACCCTGATTCAGAGCATCCGACTCGTATAGGTAAGGATGAAAGGCTAAGGAAAAAGCGGAGCTCCCGCCCATTCCCCCTGGCTCCGGACCATGAACTCTGTAAGGACTGGGTTACAATGACTGTGACCGAACAAAGTTAAGTGTAGGTAAGTCTTAATTAAAAACAATTGATATCAATTTGATGACAGAAACTGCTTGAAATACGACATTTTATTTAAAGAGTGTGGCATCGGGTGATCGGGTGAACACTGGGCACATTCTTTCTGTCAGTGAAGGCCGTAATCCAAAACTGTGAAGTTTAAAAACTTATTTGGCTGATACTGTCCGACATTACTTATAAAAAAAAACCTACAGATGCGAGTCGAACACGCACACGAAAGGTTCCGTACTATCGCGATCGAAAGTATTAATTTAATTTTTTTTATTCAGGCGAAAGATATCCCTACTCATACACAATAGCCTTATTATACTCCCTCAGCTGGGACTCAGGCCACAGATTACTGAATAGTTACTACGTAACTCAGGCCTCCTCTCTAGAAAACATGTCTCCAAATTCCTTCACCGTTTTGAGAGCAATGGTAATGAACAAAGTTACGACGACGTACGACTTGTAAATCAAGGTCATTTCCACCAGGCTACCACACCACTGTTCTAAAGAATCATGTCTTTCTCTTAGAGAAACATATACCTACATACATGAAAACTCTATTATATTCATGAGATTCATGCCACTGACAGACAGGTAGACCGACAGCAGAAGCTTAGAACTTACATTGTTTATGCTTTAGTAAAAAAAAAGTGTATATTAAGATTAATCCTATTATTATTATTATAGCCTTTTATTTATCTAATGAATATAAACCTTTTCTTGTATTTAAATGCACATTTAACTTACTATCTAACATGCTTAAACAATATTCATGAATCTCAATAAATTGTGAGTAAAACCCCCTCCAAGATTTTCGATATATCTCTATTTGTTGCTTTAGACATCCAGCCGCTTCCTGCAACTGTTTTCATTTCATCCTCCCATCTTTCCAGTGGTCTAACTCTGTCCGTTTCCCTATAAGTGCACTCCATGCTGTGACAGTGTTTGTCCATCTCTGGGCCGTCAAGATTAACCCTAAAAAGTGTACATTAACCTCGAACACAGCATAGTCATGACAACACTTATGTCATTTCCGAATAAGGGTCGGTTGGGTCGAGGCGTTGGCGGGTGACGCGCAATGTTTTTATGCCAGGGTCGACTGCTCTCACGACACATAACCACCTCACTTATGTATATACATATCGTGTGTGACTGAGTTCGTTCACTGTCTTGCATTTCTCACATGCGATACTGCATACTAACTTGCATTTATCAAAGAATGTCTTGTGTAATCAACGCATCCATTGATAATGCAGATGATCAAGTGACTGCTCAGCTGTTTCGCCGCTGCATTGCGAATTAAGTGGCACAGCTGTTATCATTTACTTTTAATACATTGATGAATAAATTGTGTATTAAATAAATACTGTTTAAATAAACTTGCTTTAGTAAAATACGAATCAGTTGAAGTAGTTTTAAACTGTTTCACTTACTAATAACTATTAAATAATTCTACTAATACTTAATTAATGAGATTTTGAAATCGTTCTCAAAGCCTAAATTATTTTTAATAAATTACTAGCTATATGTATACAAAACACTTCCAGATAAAGTAAACAAATGAATAATAGTCTGAAATTCATTATTTTCCTTTAGGACTCCTGGATTTATTCAACAAAAATTGTATGTAGAAACCTATACTCTGTAGCTACAAGATTCTAAATTAGTAAACAATAAAATGGTACTTACAGTGTTTATATTCGTCGGGAACCTATGGGTAGTGATTTAAAACAAGTGAAAAGCGCACGTATGCACGAGCGGACAATGTTGGCGCGACTGGGGCCGCACTCGACTCAGGCGGTGAGTCACCGCGGCCGCCGGGTATCGACATTGCGCACACAACATACACCAGACGCACTGCTTCGCGCACCAACACATCACCTGGATACTATCGATGCGTCAGGAACAGCCTAACTTTCTTTTAAACACAATGGAACTGAAACAAAAAACACTCATCTTCTCCCGTTTCTTGTCTCTAACGCATGCGCACCTGCAAGCCTTGCAGCTCTATTAATAACACTGACTTGCATTTTAAAAGTGCAGGTCAAAAGACTTCTTATACGGATAAGGATCATTGAACATCTCGCGTGCGCACTGCAATGTCAGACTATTCAGTTTTTCTTGAGAAATATAAATTCTTCACCGTCATCCAATAAGTCCATAGCGTGCATTATCATCGATTGCATCATCGCTTGCCATCTGTAGGATCAGTATCAGTATGTTTGAAACTCAAGCCGAGAAAATAATATCTCCCAAATAATGCACGAGGAGAAGTAAGACACCACACTACTGCACTGATGAAAACTATCTTAAAGCATAATTTTCATCGTCAACTGGGCGCCGGGATTCTGATCCCGATTTTCGGCCAACGTAGGCGCGGGCTTGCGGACAGTGAGCAATGGGTAGCTCACTGTCCGGCCGTCCGGTAACTGTCCGGACCAAGCCCAAGTCGTCGACGGCGCGCACTGTTCTCGCGCGCAGCAAGGAGTTGTGAGCAACAGCAGGGACCCAGCCGGGTCGAAGCCTACTGGGGCCAGGGTTATCCGAAAGGGCGCTCGAGCCCCGGTATGAAGGCTAGAAGGAACGGGGTGGGTCTTTTAGTCAGTAAGAGTCTGACACTATCTCCCGCTCCGCCCAAGGGTGGGGGATGTCAATGCATGATTTTTTCCCACCATCAAAAAAAAAATATAGTCAACTGGGACAGATAACTTGTGCTTATAATTTAGTTCAGGATCAGGCATTAGCATAGGCGTATATAGAGTGGGGCTGAGCGGGCTGGGCCAGAATGTTGAGCTAATGATTCGAAATTCTTCAATGGACGCTAAAATACTAATAAATTCAACTTTGGCCCCTGGAATATTCGCCCCCTAAAAATAACTGTAGATACGCCAATGGGCATTAAAAGAGACAAGTATGAGGAAGATGGTAGTTGCCTAAGTATAGAGAGACTGATATTTGATTACGAGAAGATTTTGTTTATTTAGCGAAAGTGAGAGGAGGCCACTACTGTGTCCCAGTAGTGGCTAATTATATATTCTAATAATTTCTGCCGTAAAACAAACACATATACATACAAACTTTCACCTTTATAATATTAGTGTGACTTTGCTGCCATATTTTATCCATTCATTTTATGGATAAAATTTTAAATGAAAACCACATTTTCGGACGATGTGAAAATATCCATAAATATCTATTAAAAAGAAAAGAATTACTTACGAGATTATTATACCTACTTTATTTTTCATAATGAACAAAATATAAAAAAATAAAAGATATTACAATATGTTAAAATACATTTATTAACTTTTTACAAATTAGGTCAATAAAATTAACTATTGTTTAAAACTTTACATAACATCCGACATTCAACACAACTTAAATATTTCAGTACTTAACAAAAACATCAAAATGTAACTTCAAGAAGTATTAAATAAGTGTAAGTATTGGTACCAAAATGGGTATAAGTGTAGATAAACGTGCTCAATCCCAAAAAGAAAACATTTAGTCAGTTTAATAGAAAAATACTTTAAAGACCCTGAACTTTCATTCCTGACTTACAAAACAGCAACTACATATTTAATATCGACAAACGTCGTATTTTTGAAAATTATGAGCAATCATTAAAGTTCTTGGTCATTGCGATACATATTTATAATGTATCAGGTACACAAACTCTTACATTAGATACTAAAGTGCATAAAGTTGTATTTACCAAAAATATCTTGTCCCAAATTACATTAAAATATATCATTACCAATAATTAATTCGTTTTAGATTACATATAACTTTAATTCAAACGTATATATTTTTGTAAGACTAGTCTAACAAAATTTGTAAGAACCGTGTGATATATTATGAGTAAATAGGTACACAGAGATACCTTATCAGAGAAACCTAGCATTTAGGTACTTTGTCAAAACTGGCCCCACTTTTTCTTTAAAATATATTACTTTTTTCTTTATATTTAACTAATAAAACGCTTTTCATTGTTTTTAGCGTCATTTCCATTATTTTCAGTATGAAATAAAATAATGTGCACAACGTATTATAATTTAAATAATCTAGTTTTGGTTGATCTTAACACTGCTTCTGCTTGCACGTTCTAATATTTCCATACGACAATATCCAAAATGGTAAAAAACTTTTTTTTTTACTGTTCGTTTCGCGAACATAGAAAAAAGATCTAAAAAAGTAATGTAATCTTTTTGCTGACGAACATACTTGTTTAATTAGTTTTCCAAACTTTTAGACTGAAATCTGTCTGTGTTTAAAATTTAATTGTTAATTTCCAGTTTGTTCATAAAACAATCCGGTTGAACAGTGGAAAACATTCACTGTATAACATACCCTACCATTTATATTCCTTACATGTACACATACACAATCTATGGCCATTAATTTAAGTATTATTCTATTAATATTAATATAAAACCGTACTGTTTGTTATATGACTTTTAAATAGGTAATAAAATTACAATTATACATATTGGCTTATCTATCCGCATAAAATGCAATGGTTTTGATCAACAAATCTAAAGTTAATAAATTTTCTCTCGTTTGCGACGGAATAATCGATAAATGAGATATAAAAATAAATAATATCAAATATAGATTTCTAATAGTTTATTCTGTGTAAGATCAGCCTGGCAGCTAAAAACACATTCATATTACCTTCGATTCTGAAAATCTATAAATAACGAGATATGTAGAGATAGAATCTTATTAAAAATATATATCTAAATCTATATTGTAACTAGATTTAACGTACCTCGAGACAAACTATCTTTCATATACCTAATATTTGTTTTAATAATTCCCATAAGATAAAATGCTTAGCCACCAATAGCTACGTTCCCATGAATAAGATTTTTTTTTTAAAGTGTTTATTGTAATCGTGCCAAGTACAGTTCGATTTTGCGTTCAGAATCAAAAGCGAGATAAATATGAGTAATAAAGTAATAGGCTTCCGTTGAGGTTTATGGTAGTGCCGTGCGCATGCGCGTGTGGGTCTCGTTCACAGCTCACGCCGCCTGCGCCGTCGTCACCGTACCCCGGTACTCCTTGAACAGCAGGAACGTGCTGGCGCCGTAAGCTACAGTATTGAAGAGGCCAAACACCTGCACAAATAAAATAAAAATATTTTAAGCAATGATCCAAAATAAACAAAGCATTTCGATAGAAAAGATGGATTATGTAAAAACAATAATAAAAAAGACAGTGAATGATAACGTGACGGTTGATAGAGAAGAATATGAAATACACATTGCGTCAAGCAACATGCGACATAAACAAAATATCACAGGTGCACAAAACACACGTCACAATATAATTTCAATTCGGAAACGGCAATCAATCAAAGTCGTCGACAATGCGACGGGTGCAAAGTAAAAAAGTTATCTGCAATTTTGCGATTTTCTGATAATAACTAATAAATAATAAATATTTAAGTGAATAATACTGTAGTTATGTAACATTTTTTTTTTTTTTTCAAAAATATTTAAAAAAATCTATTTCTGCATTTTTGACACTTGAAAAACAATTTGCCATGTTTTAAATTATAAATTTTCAGTCGAGAAGGTGCTGCTCAGTTGTGCTCCCGATCTCCTGGGTTGCAATAAAAACAGCAAAACATTAGATGCTGCTCTTAAGCAAAGTAACTATAAATTTACTTGGGTTGGTCCTTTCGAGAAATGACAACTGTAGCTAAGAGTGTCGTGTCGTTCAGTGCGAAGCCCGCATCATTACGTTAGGATCAATTTAAGTAATTCATAAATATGTAAGTAAGTATATTCGATCCCTATAACAAAAATGCATGTAGTAAAAAAAATATTTTGATATTACAGATAGACATTAATTTTTTTCTAATAACCTAAGAGTCTTTAATTTTTTTCTGATAACCTAAGAGTCTTTAAGTCTAGAGTGAATAGGTTGCGTGTCATCGTTGGCTACATCATCGCTTTCCATCAGGTGAGATAGTGGTCAAAAGCGAGCCTATCCATAATATTAAAAAAAAAAAAAAAGATGTATATGTCGTGGTCAGATCTTAGTTCTCGACCATGAAAGGGTGACATTTCGTGATATAGAACCTGGTCTGTTGGCCACACCGTGATATGGACAAACCAAAACAATGGACAGAGACACACAAGCTAAACGCATGACTATTTCATGATATCGACAAACACAGCTGATCAAATCTTAAAATAGTTCTGATTTTGGTTTGTTTTCTTGACGTAATACGGTGACAGACATTTTTTACTAAAAGTGAATAACAATTTTCAAATGGAAGATTAAACTATAACTAATTACAATACAAAGCTTGATTAGCTAATACGTACGAGCCTGCAGTCAATCAACAGTTTGAATGTAGTGTGGTACAGTTTTGCCAACCACATTATATACGATTTTAATTGCAGTAGTACCTATTATTCTGGGCACGCCACAATTATGGCGGTAAGTCCCCTCTTTGAGGCGTGGCTGGAAAGACCTCACGGCGTCCTCACCTTCCGCATGATGCAGGTCCTCACGGGACATGGCACGTTCGGGAGGTTCTTGTTCCGGATTAAAGCGGAAGTGACGCGCGGGTGTCGCCATTGTGCGGAATGCCCGGAGGACACGGTGGAGCACACAGTCGAGGTGTGCCCTGCTTAGGCGGAGCATCGCCGTGTCCTCGTGAAGGCGATCGGCGGCGGAGACCTCTCGCGCCGGGCCTTGGTTGAGGCCATGGTCCAGAGCGAAGAGGAGTGGCAGGCGGAAGCCGATTTCTGCGAAGCAGCAATGCTCGCAAAGGAGGAAGCCGACCGCATCAGGCAACGGCGCTCTCGCCGCCGCCGCTGGGATACCGATCCCGATTTCCGGCCACCGTAGGCGCGGGCTTGCGGTCAGTGAGCAATGGTTAGCTCGCTGTCCGGCCGTCCGATAACTGTCCGGACCAAGCCCAAGTCGTCGACTGCGCGCACTGTTCCCGCGCGCCTCATAGAGTTGTCAGCAACAGCAGGGGCCCAGCAGGGTCGAAGCCTACAGCTAGAAGGCCCACTCCGTTGGTGGGCTTTTAGTCAGTAAGAGTCTGGCACTATCTCCCACTTCGCCCAAGAACGGGGGTTAAAAAAACCTATTGTTCCTCAATTTATTTCAGTTTCCTACAACTAAAAATGCCTATGTTACATAAAAAAATGCACTATATATCGTACTCTGTTCAAAATTGTATTAGAAATTTATGAAAACCTTGTATTACTGACCATTCAACCGATTTTGACTTTTAATACGTTGGTAGAATGGCAAATGGCGTTGCAGTAAATATTTGCTATTGTAACCACTTTTTATTCAAAATTGATATTCAAAATAGAATAACCACGAAGGCTCCTTCAAACCTAAACTATCCGAGTTGGGGTGCCCTATGTCCCGTAATCATTGTAAAAAATCCATTAATCCTAAATTAATGATGTGGCCAAACGTGGATCGAAATACATCAAACGTTAACGTTTAAACGATCTAGTCACTTTTAGGTGGCCATACCATGAAATGCAATTATTTCGTAATACGGCCGGTCACATTATGAAGTGATCAATTCTAGGATCTGGTCACGACATTTATATTATGTACCTCTCAGTAATAAATAAAAAATGATCTTTATTTGGCAAATAGGGTTTAAAAAAAAAAACACTTTTATAGTCTGTCTAATAATTTAAACGACTTGGGTAATTTTTAGGGTAAAATGAAATCTGATTTAGTCAACACTGGTTCAGAAATCAAGGTTGATTATGAGATTTTGGTCATTGTTTAATAATGGAACCTTATAAAAAGTATTCAATTTAAGTATTTTTTTAAATGATTTAATACTATTAGGGGACTTTTTAACAGTAAAAAATGCAAAAGATTTTCGTTTAAAATATTCCTATATCAGTCTCTTTAATGATATTCTTATTAAAAACGTAGGATACATTTGCAAAGACATAATAGTGTAATAAGTAATAAAATAAATCTGGAATCGTACGAGAAATCTGATTCTTAATAGTCTATTCCACTTATTGATTCATCATCACTAGCCATACTACGATCAAGATCTGTTGTAGAACTATCATCATCTCAAAAAACAAGTGAACGACCACTAAAATTCCAGTTGCCAACATTAGATTTTTAATTTCCTTAAAAAAATTCCAAGTCGTTTAACTTACTAGACAGACTATACACGTCAATTTTGTTTTCAGTCAGTTTAAACTAGATGAGGCCGGTGTTACCTAGCTAACTACCCTGAGAAGAAACACCGAAACAAACTCAGAGATCAAAGTCTCTTTTAAAGTCCATACAGTAAAGGACACGTAATGGTCAAATCATATTTTATTTTAGTAAAAATTTCAGCATTGCAGTGGTTTTCTTAGGATCAAGAGGATCAAGTACTGAAATCTGGCATGACAAAGAATCACATGGTAATGCTTGCTTACGGTTTGTCAGACATAATCATTAGAAACCCCTGCTTCAAGATACACCTACGAAAGTAAGTAGGTAGTCGATATGCAAATCTAAAATAGAAAGTAAGATTTGATTCGTCGTCGTTCTCAAAGAAAACTACTAAATATACAACTATCTTCGTTAGTCTCATAGTCCACAGTCGTGTGTTCTAAATTATCTGCAGTAAACCTACTTGTTTATTTTTATTTTTAGATAATATTCATCACTCTTAATATACCATAGGTCATTCAAACTAATTAATTACCTAGTTTATAAGTGTTCTAGAAATTCTAGAGAACCTATCTATAGTTTATAACGATGGCGACTACCAGACCTATAAAGCTTGCCGTTAAAGTGTGTCTGAGGAGTATTTCCCACTAACCGATCAATTTTAATTAGCCTATTCTTCACCATGCAACAAAATCAGTGAAATAGGTGGTTACAGCTACTTCATTAATTTGGCAACGGAAAATGCGAGAAATATTGTAAACGATGAAATTAAAATGAAAACGATTACACTAAACTAAGTTACTGCACTGATGGCTCTACACAATATTGTAGATAGGAAAAACTGACTAATGTCACTAAATCTTTAAGAAAACATCAACCTTCACATAAGGTACTGGACATAATTTTAAGCACTAAAATGCGATATGAGTGACAATTTATCCTTCCCAGCTTGTTCCCTATATAGTCAAAAGCCATCAGTACAATACTAAATGTCGTCACGTAGAGGTTGCTGACGAAAAGAACGATAGTGTGACACTAGACACGGGAGAATGAAAAAAAAACGTGTTGAGGCGGCTTCAAGTAATATGGGTCAAGGGAAAATTGTGATGATGATGAGGATTTAAAGGCAAGCTACTTAACAAAAATCTTTTAGATGCCGTAAGTAACTCTAATATTGTTATAAGCTACATCATAATATATTTAAGCCAGTACGAGTAAACTGTACAAAGTTCGAAAATTAAAATGGTGATGACAATGGTTGATGATGACGAGAAAATACTTACAGCAGCTGCAACGTTGGCTCCATACCCGTAGAAGTTGTGATAGCCAGCCGTATTCGCGAAGAGGACGATGAAGGCAATCAGGTACATCAATGTCTCTATGCTGGTGCTGATCATCTCCTGAAATGACAGTGTATATGCGTTAAAAAAAGAGATTCGCAGTAAAAATCATAGAGAGAGAATATGGGAGATAATCAGCCTAGAAGTAACCTATTTATGCTTGACTTAAAGACCCCTAGCTGTAGCTATCAGAAAACACAAAAAGAGAACCTTTTTGTTAATATTATGTCTTTATTTATTCATTAAACCCCAAGCGGCCGCCGGCGTTCGCTCCCTTATTATCTTTCTATTGTGTCTCTTATTACGGTATTCGAAAGGTTTAAGGTAATTACGATATTTTAAACGTTTCCGTTTTAAACATGTTTAAGCCAATACCTACAAAATTAATCTGGATAATTCGCTCATAGGACTGTTACAATCACATCTAAATTTTGGTCAGCAAATCAATTAGAAAAGGGAGTTAGTGATAGTGTGACGGGTGACAAGACAGAATGGAAGAAAAAAAACTTGTTGGACCGACCCTAAGTAATATGGTATAAGGGCAGGAAGAAGAAGAAGAAATCAATTAAATTAATGGCGGAGGCCTCCTTCGAGTGATCGTTCTTTCAAGTGTAATACAGATTATATTAGGTACATTTTTTTTAGTTTTCTGTAGATTAGATTACTGTTAGTCAAATCCAGCAATTTAAAGTTTTTAGGGATCATCGTTGCACAATATGAATGAATGGTTCTAAATTATGCAAGTACTTACAGATAAAAGCCAGTTAATGGGTAGTTTGAGTGCATCTTTGATGCTGAGCAGAAAGACAAAGCTCCACATGAGCGTGGTGATGAAGCTGGTGACTGCAACGAACACGAACCATGTGGAGTACCATGGCGACGACAGGGCCATGCACAGGATACCCAAGACCTGGAATAGAAAGACGGAGTCTGGTCAAATATCATTCATAATTTTTGGTTATTCACAATGAATAAACCTGTACCTAATTTAAAAAAAAAATAGCACTAAAATATTCGTCATTTTCTATTCTCTCTAACGTTTTTTTCTACGTTGATATTTCTTAACGTGAGTAATGTGTGTACTTAATTCTTCCTTTATTTTAATTTTGAGGCAGTTAAAAAAATACATCCTAAGTAGGTACACCTGTTGGATGGTAATCGAACTCTTACAACCATTAACATCCATTTTAGTAGGTTATCGATTTAGCTAAAACTGAAATTGATTGCTCTCTTAAAAAAATTCATTTGAATTTTAATACCAAAAATAAATTGTATTTATTGTATATCAAGGTACTTATTTTTAATTCTTTACGTGTCAATGTTTAATAACAATTAAAATTTTCCACTTCCATAATTTTTGCAATTTCTATTTCAAACCTGACAAGGTAATTTGAAACTTGTTTTTAGATGACAATAAATTTGATATCCATGTGACGATATGTGATACAGAAGTTCGTGTTTTACAGGTGTGCAATCTTATCTTCCGCCAGTTGTGTTGTGATAAACATTATCCCAGGACATGACGCATCGTTATTCATAATTCTTTTGCTGGGTCGATCTAAAAATAATCTTGAGCACAGCGAGCTGTAATGAAATAAAAATCAAATGGCAAACGATGGAGAAGTAACCATTCTTAAGAATTAATGGAGCCATGTCACAGCAGTATCAGCTGTATGCTGTACTAATACTTATTCTGTGACTGTAGCAAGTTAATTTGTATGGAGACAAACAATATAAGCTAGACAATGACTAATACAGCAAAAGATGTATGACACTAGTTAAGATACGTATATTTATATCACTGAAACGATAACATTAAATATCTTCGAGAGGATATCGATTACAAGTTATAACGGATATTACGGTTACGAGGAAAAATAACAATAATTAATATCTCAAATATAAATTCAAGGTGCAACTAGATCGTCGATTGACGTGATTGAGTGCATGTCAACCGCGGCACAATCATGATTTATGTTCTGAGGGGACCAACCTCGACTGGATAATGTCGATGGCCTGAAATTGTTGTACACCCTCTTTATTGACTAATGCTACTATTCCCAAATCATCTCTGTCATCATTATTTTTCTACCCTAATCGCAATATCTTAACGGTGGTGCAACATTTCTTCTTCATCCATACTCGTACTTACTTGTTAACAATATAGTTACTTAGATCTCTTTAACTGAAACCCAATGATATTATATTAAATTTATTAAAATATTATTGTTGAAACTACTCTGAGTATAAATAATACAAGATATTTAAATGCGGCGCAATCTCACAGAGGTCAATTTAAAAAACGGCACGCAGAATTTCTTAATTTTTAATGGTTGGGACGCTGGTTTTGTTTACGTTCCCATACATTTTGGCCAACAGTTTATCTGGTGTTTACGTCTGGGCTCAGGATATCGCAGCACAAGCACTACAATATCACTATAGACCAGTATGCCGACCAGTAAAAACATTAAATAATAGTCTCTGTCATTAATGCAGGAAGATTTTTTTGCTATACTTCTTAAAGTCATAAAAAAAAATCTGCCCTTTGAAATCTCGGGATTTGAGGCATTGGTATTCACTTTATTCTTTCGTTGTATGAAATCAGTATAAGTAAATGTTTAACTCTACCTAATTCCGACCTATCTTTTTAGGACAGAGGTGGCCAAACTTTAGATCTCGCGACTGTTAATCCAGTGGAACTTTGCAGGCAGTAGCGTTTCTACTTTTAGGCTAAAAATCCAGCTATCGCGAGAGGAGACAGATAGCTGGCTATTATTATACTAAGCTAGAGGTAATAAATTAAAATATCGCCCAGTAATTTCTTGTTTGTAAAAAAAAAACATTGAATGTATTCGAAGTAAGCTGCTCTTGAGCATAATTAGACAGATTTTGCTAAGTTTGTCTCTTCTTGTTATTAAATTGATTTTGTAATTGGTAGATCTCACAGATTCTAGTTAGTACACAATAAAAATCAGCATAGCCTACGGATTGGCCCTAGACTTTATTGGCTGGTTTGCCTGCAAAGGTAACTAAAACTCATTTTCTGTTTGAGGAACATGATTGCACTAAGCCAATTAATGATAAAATAATACAACTAACTATACCTTAACAACATCATGACGACGTCGTTAATTAGCTTTTCGTCGATTAATAATTGCCAATTTCATTTGTTTTACTTAAGTAAGCATATAACTAATAGTTAGGTAACGTCTTTTGAAATTCTTGAAATGAATACCAATCAATAAGGTAATCAACTTCAACTAACTAATGTCGGTCTTGTTCTTGCATTAATGACATATTTGTCTTTAGCGTTATTACACCTATTAAAGTTTATTTTAAGATAACTTAAAGCATGTAATAGATAAACTAGCGGTAATATCCCAGTACCACTAGGACAACGGTGTCAAGTAAATGTGAACCATTAGCGTCCATCGGAGGCGGCGAGCGCGGCGCGGGCGCAGGTAAGCGCGCGCCGCTTCGCCGCGCGACGGCCTCTACCAACAAACCGGTTTGATATCGCGCGCGAACACGAACCCTCTGTCGCAATGCCCACTAACAGGTGTTGTTTGTAGAAATTCCATCCGATAACCAAACAGCCAAACATTATCTTACAATATATTGCGACCGTCCCACCTCAACACTCGTTCTCCGAACACGGAACATAATTAATTGCAATCACAACTTAGATGACATCCGCTCCACAAGTATGTTTGCGTACGTCCCTACCTTACCAAGGAGGGACGGAAATGTGTGTCAAACTACGCACGTGCACAGATGCATATAATATGGAGAAAGTGCGTCGCAAGCGCAGCCGCGGGGCAAAGTTGTCGCGTGGACGTATATGTGACGCGGCCGCCATACCAAGCTCTATCAATGGGTTCACAGACCATCATCGCTTTTACACGTTGCAGTCTCGCTCCAAATAACAAAACGTGGCCGGATTTCCGCACACACTGTATTCCGTATCTACATCTATTGACGAAAGTGCCACAAATAACAGGACACACCCACGGAATTTATATGGAAGTAGGGATAACACACCGATACCGTACAGCCTTTGCTCAGATAACTTCTCAAACTCTCTCCAGGTTACGCTGACAAGAAAATTGTTAAAATTGAAATCTCTAAACAAATTGTAACTTGTATTCGTAAATTCTGCGCAAGTATCGACTCCACCACAAAACTGGTTAATATTAATTTTTATTCTCATGTATTATGTTTTTTTTTAGTTTTATATAATGACTCAAAGAGTTAATTTGACGAAGGTCTAGAGTAGGCGTTTGGTGACCGTTTATGCAACACAGGCGTCGCGGCTACGCCATGTTGCCGCTACATCACACTATTATTATAACCACACTACGATATTATAAAGGTGAAAGTATGTATGTGTAAGTATGTTACTTATTTGCTAACTTATTTGGACGATAGACTATGTCCTAGAAATACCACATATGAATATGATCCCTTGGGATAATTTCTACTTTCACCGCAATAGTACTAATATTCGGAACCAACGCAGCTTCTCAAGAACTTCTTAGTTTAGTAGCACTGATACGCATATTAAACGCTGCGTCTACGGACCTTCTTCGTAGCCCTGAAGCACTGCTACGCATATTAAACGCTGCGTCTGCGGACCTTCTACGTAGCCCCGTAGCACTGCAACGCATATTAAACGCTGCGTCTACGGACCTTCTTCGTAGCCCCGTAGCACTGCTACGCATATTAAACGCTACGTCGACGGACCTTTTCGTAGCCCCGTAGCACAGCTACGCATATTCTACGCAACGTCTACGGACCTTCATCGTAGCTCCGTAGCACTGCTACACATATTCGACGCAGCGTCTACGGACCTTCTACATAGTTCCGTACACAGGTTCAATAGCGCACTACTACACGGATTGAACGCAGCATATACGGACCTTTTACGCAGTTCTGCAGTCACAGTCACGAAATCAAAATTTTCTGTTCGTATTCTATTCTTCGTATAGATAAAATACATATTTTATGTAACATAAACTCCAACACACCTGCTAAAAGTAAAACTGATTGCAGAGTAGGGAAAAAAGAAAAAAAAAAAATTCATATAAAAAAAATATTAATATGAATAGGGCTGTTTAATTGGACATTTATTGTTAATTTAACAAACCTTTCTATGTTTTAGTCACCTTGAAAACTATCTCTATGATTGTCTTGTATCTAAAAGTTATATTACAAAGATATTTAAAGTTTTCATGGTGATATTACCAATTCGTTTTATTCATTGCTTACCGCACTTAGCGTGTATTTGTGCCGTTACTCTGCTCCCATGTGAAGGTACAATGCGCAATTGCCCTTGAAGTTATACCAATACAGAATGGCGACTAATTAAAGTGCCTCCATCGATCCGTGCTTGTTCTTAACCGTAATAGTTAGCGTATTATTGTTATTATATCAAATGACTTCGGTAAATGATTCTTAATACCGTTGCATGACTATTGAAACAGTTTGTAGAACAATATCTAAGAAAATGGACACAAAGCGGTTAATTTAATAGTATAAAAAATAAGTGATGAATGCATCTGACACTGTTCCGTAAGTGGGTGTTGTATCGAAGCCGATCCAGTAACGCAACGGTTGCGAAGTGAAAATGCAATCAAGTAACATAACATTGGGGTCAATGGGTGCGTGCGGCGTGGCAGCGTGGCGCGCCGCGGCCAACGTGGCCCAAACATTGTCTAGTGCTCGGTTCATTGACCATACTTCCGCATAGGGTTCAAACTTAACTTCGTGAAAAGGAAACTGATTAGTTGACCTTAAGGCTTAACTTTCACTTAGGAACAGTAGCGACTTGCTGATGAGTCCTAGTTTATTTTTAACAAACCAATGTTCCTCGTAATATAATTTAATGATCATTTGTGCCTAATAGCATTCAACATCACCACAAAATTGCCAAGACTCGTCGTTAATGTACTTGAATATAAAGTTATATTCATTAAAAACCAGTTATACTACGTAATTATGTAACTCAGACCATTGTTTTAACCACATAGCTATTCAGATACTATTAAATTTTTATTTATTTATTTATTCTTGTAGCGCTAAGAAAACGGATTCTTCCTTGTTAAGTTGGTAAAATTCAATTATCAAATATACAACGATGTCGACCTTGACAGACAATATTATAAAATAACATTAAATATATCCACATACCTACAACATACCAATCGTCGCCGATTTGACGTTGTGAGTGAATTTTAATATGGTGCTCGCTCACGCTCAAGAAAATGACGCAATCCACAGACCTAGTCAGATTCGATTTAAGCAAGCCAAGTGCCTGGCCACCAATTGAGTCGCATAGTTTTATGGTAGCTACGAACAGCATTTAAGCCAACTGGATATACTGTACCAACCTACGAGCCTGCGCATTCTTCACTACTAAGGTAGGTACCTACACATACCTATTATATATATCTGACTCCAACCAATATCTACCTACTCAATAACCTTTTACAAATCGACTTTGACCGCAGCTTGAACTTTATAAATATTGATTTCTACAAAAGCGCAGAAGCCAACCCGAAGAGCATGATTTTAAAAGAAAGTTTCATATTTCAATTTCATTGACCTTGATTTGGCAACCGTGACTGTACGACACCGCAGCGCGGTCCGACGAAAGCGATGTTTACTAACAAATGAACACAATAACATAAAAACCGGGGTACTCGCAACACAAATAAATGATAGAGAATTACGTTTGAACCTCATAAAATATTGTAGTCATGAATACTTATTACGTGTCTTTTCCTTGTGACCTTCGGCGACTAATAGGAAAGCTACACAGTTACTCACGCATACTAGTAAACGATTTGAACGAAGCATGCGCAGAAGTAAAGAAACTCTGTTTTATTCGTATTAAGGTTGATGAGTCTAAACTAAGCCACATCAGTAATGACTTGAGAAGTTTGTGAGCTGTCGCTATGGAGCAAACAATAGGCATCCACTGTGTTTCATTCACAGGGAAATGTGCTCTGTGTGAGTATACAGCGTCGCGGTTGGATGACATCGATCCAAGCAAACTACAGGCCGTTGATGTGTAGCCAGAATTACTAATTAAAAAAAAAAACAGATTTACAAATAGCGGTGAACGAACGTTAGGTACTAGAGGTTGCAAGACTTGCACGCTCTGAAGGTGACCTAAGATATTTATTTTTACTACTTAGTGCAATCAAGTCGATAAGAAACAGTGTAAGGAGCACAATAAAAGAAGCTAAATTAAGCTAATGAAAGACTTACTAAATAATATATTTCGAAAGACATCCAGCACTGCCTGTAAGAAATTCAAAATACACCAGCTAAACCTGGGAAGCACTTGGAAAAAACACTTGACATTCAAAATTTTAATCTTTTAACCTAATATTGACCTAGTATGTATGCTGTTGTAAATGTAACTAGATGAAGCTTTGATAAATTGCACTAGCAAAGTAAATAACATACAAGTACCTATATCCAGTCATACAAGTGCCTAACTACATTCCTTTTAATTAAAAAATTAAACCCAAGGCTGAGAGGATCAGTAACTCAATAGAGGCGATTTGAGAGGTGTTGGAAGTCAAAAGTCAGAGGTCACACAGCGAATGCGTCGAGGATCTTCTAGACTAATTGATGAAAGTTACATATGAACCTACAACCATTCGACGAGTATAACACTTGTTCTCGCTTTACACAAGAGAGGTTTAAGATATGATAAATTAAACGTTTTTATTAAAAGTGTATGTTTGCAGTTGCCTATGATCTCCGTGACCCGTTTTCCTGAACGATGCTAACAAGAAAAATAAGAGAACAACAGATGAGCGTCCTCCCAAAATAACCGACCGTGCAGTAGCTTCAGACGAATTTAAACTGTTGTTCAACGCGATTAAAGCCATGACATAATGAAAGATAACATGAGTTTTTGTTACATCTCATCGCTACAATTTTCCAACTTCCAAATCATGATAACTACACAGCAAAATTTTACGACCATTGTCAAATGTTACTCATTCGTAATAATATTAATTTTAAGCAGTTAAATATTTAGCACATTATTCTGAAATTATAGCATTGACTTTATTTACAGACTGCGCTGTGATAATTTGCGCTAACTGCGTTATTTGGATATCTTAGTGTTGGTTTTCTTCAGTAAATAGCTACGTACGTTCGGTATTACCAAGTTTAGTTTTCCTGCAAACACTGTTGCTTTACATGCATGCAATACAACTGAACTAAGCGTTTAGGTGTGTCGCAAGCTTCTAGCACAGCGTATACAATGCGAAAATTTCGAAACACATTTTTGTGTTCGACGTGAGTATGTAACAGGTAGTCATACTGTTATGTTAACCGTGTTCTTAGATATGGATTCACTAACAATGTTTGACTTTAATGGAAGTAGCTACCAGGCTAACACGATATTGAAAACAACAGTTTTGTCATGTACCATACCAAAAAAGTCATTAACATCTTTGTATTTTATCGAGTTAAGTAGACATATATTTAGCATTTTAGAATAACTATCATCTTAGCTTGATAAACTGAGTAAAAGAAAGAACCTCGTTAGATAAAAATTATGCACACATACTCTTTGGAACAGACGATGAACTTTTAAGAATGAAAGTAAGCAAAGAGAAAACTTTCTGAGTTGCGTAAGCGACTCTTTAAACTTTCAACCTAGTCGTTCCTAGTCTAGTTGACTTAGTTCTTGAGGTAAACTATGTCTGACCAGTGAAAACGATTATGAGTACACGCAAGTACATGTTATTGAGCGGTAGAAATGATGGGAAAACGACAAGTGGTCACACCGGCCGGCGGCCGTGGAGTCTCGAACACGCGTAGGAACGACGCAGCCCGGCCATGGCGGACCACATGTTGACAGTACTACTTTCATTTTGACGCCAACTTTCACCCGATGTCGCTCTCGAATAAGCTACGAATGCAAAATTTTAATAGTCTGTTAATATGCTTGTTATTTTTTTGCTTATTACATATTCCGATCGATATCACTTCTTGTTCCGTTCATTTTCGAGTCTTTCTCCACCTTTTTTTAGTTTGTAAGAAACAAGATTAGCCAATTACCTGCTTACCTAAGAATAATTATTTAATATTAAATGTTTTCGATTTGGTGAAATCAAAGAATCATAATCTGAAACCAATATTATCGAATCCATGAATGATTTGAACAATAGCACATTGTTTGATAACATGTTTCTACAGTTTTATCGTCAAAATTTCCTTTCTGTTAGATTATTATTTACAAGTTTATCGGGGAAATTACTTACCAGTGTACGATAAGAAAGAAACGAAAATGCAATTAAAGATATTACTTGGATTATAACGTTGTCAATATCTACGAGTCAGGAGAATAGATTATCTACTGTTAGTCAAAAGTGGATATACCTAAGTATATAAACTGGCCCTCAAATACACGTTAATCAGCAATATCTACTTACTTGTAAATCCATTCTATACATCCCTTAAAATAAACGATAGATGACCCGGAATATATTAGGAAACCATATAACTACAGATCTTAGTCGAACTGAATATGATACGTACCTATATCATAGAAATAGGAATACAGAAATATGCACAGGTTCCCTATCAACATGTTCCCTATCATAAGTTTATTAGATGGTCATCCGATAATAATATTTATTTCAACTCATACAAAAACATTACCTATAAAAGAAGCATCACATTCAGATTTCCTTTGAGTTCCAAACATCAGTGAAGCTTCCATCATCAGAGAACCTTAACATACAACAGAGCAATCTGCCGTGTTTACAGAAATCGCAAGGAATGATATCCACGGGCAAAAACTTTACCAACATTAATGCAAAGGCAAAGACTGTGTATATGTGTCATCGTTTGCTTATTCATGGATATTCATAGTGTGTTACGTAAACTTTGCAAATATATATGAAGACACATTTAATAATACTAGACAGATATTTATAATTAAACCTAATATTTAATACTATGGGTTACTTTTAGTACCAGATTATTATGTGCACGAGAATAATACGAGCTTATCGAAATTAATAACTAACAGTGCAATAACATACATTATTTTTGTGTGTTTATCGCTGGAAGTAAAGTAGGCAGGCACTTATTTCCGGTTCAGGAATAAACAACTGAACTTACAATTAGATAAGGATCGCATATCCTTATCTAATTGTAAGTTCAGTTGTTTATTAAGTCGGGGGTTTCCAATTTTATTCCAGAAATCGTTTCAAACAATAGTTAATTTGAAGCGGTTTTTGATACGTAATTCAACCTAAAGTAAGCATACACAGCATTGCATAACGTTGCTTGCCAACCGAAGAGATTTTTTTTTAACATTTAATCGTACAGCGATAGTGCCGCCAAACGCTAAGGTCATAGTTGAATGACATTACTAACTTTAACTGTAACAGTTTTTATCCGATTGAATTAGAGATAACAATCACTAGCTAATATTTGTTGTTTGTTTATCTGATAGCAAATGCAGTAATTTTATAGGTGTATATTTTGCCAAGTTCCCATGCCTACATAAGTATGTTTAAGATGTAATATGGCTGGTTGGCGGCGGTTTTTTACGGTCTACTTTTACTCGAAACATGTATTTTAAACGGATTTTACTCAGATTTGTAATGTCACGTAATGTGAAAGCGAAAGCGACGTGTAATACAGTAAGCGTAAGTTTTTACTTACCTACGCGTAGTTTTTGTAGGTAAGATCTTGAACACAAGGCCAGAATACTGCCTATTAAACTGAAACCTACAATGCAAGTGTTTATAGACGCATAAATAAAATCGTTGCCATCTGGGTACTTTTCCTCTCGGGCATTCGAGCTGTTTAGGCATCTTAAAATTATTTTTTGCACTATTTAACAATTTTACATTTACGGAATTGAAACAGAAGAATGATTTTGATGCACTTCATACGCTTATTTCCTAACAAAATGTCTCCTTTTGTACATATAGGTATAAATGTATAGAAACAGAAGATGATTTAAGAAATCATAATGGATGTCGACACAGGCTTAGCAAAAATATCCTTAATTAGTATAATCCTACAGGATAAGTTAATAAGAGCTCCAATTATAACAATTAATCTAATTGAAGCCAAAGACGAGCAACGGGAAGTAAATAATACCCATTACGTAATCTTACTCATCAAAGTCTGCCATTAGCACTCATTCGGAGTAAGTCTTACAATCATTACACTTTGCACTTGTTCTACGAGTGTTGATACTAATTGCCTGGCACTCCTGGCAAAGAGATTCTTAGCACAGCTGATAACTTTGGCATAAAACAATTAAGATAGGCTACTCCAGAAATTATTACAGCATTAAGTGGTTAGGTAGTAGAAATATGTAATCTTACAACGAAATAAATATGACGTCTACAATTGAGCATTGCTGTATGCATATAAATATTAATCCTACTAATTTGGGCAGCCGTGTATTGGAGCGGAGGCAAGGACGACGATGATATCAGCGCGTTGAGACGAGTAGGCGAAGGCGAACACACGCCCAGTCAAAATATGACGAATACAACTTATTAAAGTTCAAATAAGGCGCTACTTTTAGTACCAACTTATATTTATCGCTACGAGAACTGACTAACCATTTCAAGGCCGTGAAGGTGACATAAACAATGACAATTCAGTGACGTACGGACTTGGTAATTAACAGCCGCGGGTAAAGAAATGCACTATGATTGTTTGTCAGGCCAAAATACTTAAAGAATCTAGAGGATATTCAATTGGGTAGTTGACTTCATTTTTTTATGAAAAAATCTAAGATCACAAATAAATTTGTTTTTATTATGATGTTATTTGACAATAACGGAAGAAGGGTGCATAAACTGAAATGTGACGTCACCGTGTACAAAAGAGAGCGAAATGCTACCACCACATACCCACTTTTCCTCATACCAGTATTTGAAATGCTAATTAATCATTCATTTAATTACCAGTTCTAATGCTGTTTTATTAATGGATTTATTTTTAGTGTTATTAATTACTCAGTATAAAATTGTAGAAAAGTATCCAAAACACCGAGCTTTAACTACCTATCTAGGTACCTATATATTTAGTACATGACATTATTACAGCGGTTTTCCTCGACTCATTCAACAGCGCACATGGTTGTGGTCCTAACCATTACTTGACTGACTACATATATCTACTACTATCCCAGCAAATATGTCTAAACTGGCCTTATTTCAATCAAACTTTCAATCAGTGTATTTGTCTAAAACCTTCACAATAAAATTACCAAAAATACCCAAGCCTGTGACTAAACAGCCAATATCTTATCTATATCATGTAAAATTGATAGGATATCTGGCATTAAGATAGCAAACATTACCAACCTATCTATGAAAATAACATTACTCATCCATGTTACCTTTCAACCTCAGCAGGCCTGGCAACCCCAATTTGGTGCCCCTTAATAACCAATTAACTTGGTAATAATAATAGAAGTCATTTAAATTTAGGTAGAACAAACGTTAAATAAATCTATTAAGTAATTAGATGGAAAATGACTTCATCTATGAGACGTAGATAAATCAAGAAACATCATCTAGTGAATAACAAGTAGCTAAGGACCTACAAGAATGTGTGGCTACTTAGTTCAAACATTATCTAATAAAAGGGAATTTACTTAACTAACGTAACTAATCAGGTGGTTAATAAATAGGTAAGTATACAAAAACAGAATGCAAACGAGCCAACTAAAACAATTTAAAAAAATATGTAGGTACTTCTGTCTCTCTCGCCAAGATGTTGTTTTCTATGGCGGCCGTACGAGTGACGTCAAAAACCATGTTGGACTTCTCTTTCATAATAGCGGCTTTGAAGCTTTAAAACTTCGTTGTTGATGATGTTTTTTTTTCATATACAAATTTGTTGTTTACTAGAGCTAGTATTTAAGTCAGCAAATTAAAAAATTGCATGCATATTACTTGGCTTTAAGGAAGGAACTTTAAGGCAATTGTGACTGTCTTTAGGTTGTTTAAATATTTGGTATGTACCTGTTACAGTTTAAATATAATCATGATTTATATCCCCTGTTTCCTTTTACTGATTTTGAATCGAGCTCCAGAGCCGACAGCAGAGACAGATGGTTCTGTTTATTTTATCATCTTAGGTACCTATTTAGAAAGAGAAAATATTTAGGGATACGTAGGACCCAGGCAATGCTAATCTTTTTCACAAAATTATTAATGACAACAGGTAGGTACAAAGATGGGTCTATGAATATAATTATAATGATTTCCGAAGCTGTTTACTAATGAATCTGGCTTTTTCCTACTTAATACTATGAATGTGCGAAAATATAGGTATTTGGACGTTTCTGATCAATCACGCCTCAACGACTGATCGGATTTCAATGAAACTTGGCACACGAGCCCATGGATTGGATCATAGGATACTTTTAATCCCGAAAGTAGATATCTACTTACCTACTTACATTCCGTAGACATACCTATCTGAAAACACGAGAAAAACCGCGGGCAGAATTAACCTAGTAAAATCATATGCAAGACTTATAAAACATCGTAGATGGAACTTGGGTTGTCGCCGAGTTATTTCATAGCGTTAGTGAATGGAGGAGTAAGACTAGCGCGCCTCCTCCGCAAGTGGCTCGGCAGTGTACAACCTGCGGCGTCAGCCCCCGCCGGCCGCGCCCCGCACCCGCCTGCCTATTGCCTACTGACCTCCACGACACCAAAAAGCATTCTCAGCGACAATATGCAACGGTTTATGGCCTCGATAACTCATATGCATAAAATACATCATGCTTGTGTACACGCTCTCACGGTACCTGCGCCCCTAACTTTAACGACACACCTGGCTGAGATGTTGAAGATAATATTACTGTTCAACCAACAATACACGTAACACACTGAAGATCTAACTTTTTGGTGCTAGAACGCATAGAAATAAGGAAGATAGGTCAGTTACAGACCGGTACATCGTTATACTGCAACGATGCTGAAAGATGTAGCGTTAGCAAACTAATTAAGTACTGCAACTGTAAAATTTTAATGATTTAAATATTAAGGACAAACTTTCTTTCACTTTTATTTTTTTGCGCTTGCTTTTAACAAATTGTTGAATAAATATTCAACAATTTGTTAAAAGTTTTTAACATTTTTTTTTTAATAGAAGTTACACAGACTTTAATTAACGTCTACAATGCTGTTATACAGCCCAATTAATTAAAAAAAAAATAGGTACTTACAAGTTGTACTATTTTTAAGAGACCCGGTGGAGTTTTGAAATAGTCAATGTCGATTTTAATCCAATCCAGCGCACCGCCTTGCTGCTGATTTGAGGGAGCAGTTGGTTTGTTGTGTTCCGTAGTCACCACTGTCTCGGGCGCCATCATTATTTGATTTAAAGTTTATTTTTTAAAAGTTGAATTCGTGTGCGTAGATCACGAGCACTGGCACTGTAATATTTAGTACACTGTGGACGCGTCACACATTTTCGTCCGTCGATAACGAGCGTAGTATCGTCCGTGCAGCGCACAACTGTCGAGAGTCGCGGTCTGGGACTGCCAACCGCGGGGAACGAGAATGGTGGTGATGGCGTTTGTGCCACAGTACAAGCACGACCTGCCCGTGCGGTGACGGAATGCTACGCATATTATTAGTTATGTAGGTGCTCATATGTGTGTCGCGTATAGAAAAGGCAAGTAGCTAAATCACTAACCAATTAGCACTATTTTAGTTACAAATTAACCGTCACATTACACATTTACCTACTTCCTGAATACCTTATAAGTATGGTTATTTTTGTTACAAGTCATATAGTTCATAGCAAAATACAATATTAACTAGTTTTTCAACTCTGGTAACCACCTGCCTGGGCTCCGTAGGCCACTGAACATAGAAGAAAGTACCTAACCAGGTACACAATATAAAAGGATTCTTACAATTGCTAAATGGTTGAGTCTGAAAACATGAGTAAGAAGCAATAAAACAATATCCTGTATATGTTTTTACCTATGGTTATTATAATATGATACCTATTAAAGATTAGGTAAAGAAAACCCTGTAGGTACCTATATAACGAACGCAAAAAGGCCGACAGCAGTTTGCAAACTGACGACTCTATTCATAAATAGCAAAAATGGCCTCAGACTAAAAACATAAATATTCAAGAGAAAAACAATTAGATACATTGTGGATTGGTGCTACTGAAAGGTCTTCGCTTTCAAGAGGACAGATGTGATAAAAAACCTTAAAAAAACAACCACCATTGATTTTAGTACTCATCATTTGGATACGCCAACGCCATCTACTTGTAAATCATAGAACTTTTATTCTCCAAAAGAGCACAAATACATCGCTATAGTCTGTCTAGTAAGTTAAACGACTTGGAATTTTTTTAAGGAAATTAAAAATCTAATGTTGGCAACTGGAATTTTAGTGGTCGTTCACTTGTTTTTTGAGATGATGATAGTTCTACAACAGATCTTGATCGTAGTATGGCTAGTGATGATGAATCAATAAGTGGAATAGACTATTAAGAATCAGATTTCTCGTACGATTCCAGATTTATTTTATTACTTATTACACTATTATGTCTTTGCAAATGTATCCTACGTTTTTAATAAGAATATCATTAAAGAGACTGATATAGGAATATTTTAAACGAAAATCTTTTGCATTTTTTACTGTTAAAAAGTCCCCTAATAGTATTAAATCATTTAAAAAAATACTTAAATTGAATACTTTTTATAAGGTTCCATTATTAAACAATGACCAAAATCTCATAATCAACCTTGATTTCTGAACCAGTGTTGACTAAATCAGATTTCATTTTACCCTAAAAATTACCCAAGTCGTTTAAATTATTAGACAGACTATACAAATTATATTAATCGCTCTCAAGACTCTAGCAAATAAAATATGAAGACAAATTCTGCAACTAAGTATACGCCAATGTCAACTGCATCTTTTGATTATTTGCTAAGCAAAATACGAAGTGACATTACTGAAAAAAATACGAATTTTCTTCTTTATATTACACCAGAGAAGCTTTGGGTAACATTGAGGTAAGTAATACTACAAGTATTTAGTTATATCGATATTAATAGAGTTAAAAACAGGCTATTATACTGGCATTTTTTCAATCACAGTACAGTAGGCACAACGGATCTTGAGCGGTTACGCAGAAGTCAAATATTAGGTCTCTTTAGTGGTGTGAAGTGAGACGCGGGGGTGGGACTATCAGTGATTAGCTCGCCGCGCCATCGCGTCATAGACGTCACTCCTCATTCGGTCCCTGCGTTGCTACATGTATCTAATAACGAAGACGATTGGCCCACCAATGTATGGAATGCGCAAAGCGATCCCCACTCTGACGCCAAGCGCTCAAGATCCGTTGTGCCTACTGTACTTACATACTGCTTCCCAAACTAAGGTTTTCCCTTGTACTATGGAATCCATGAACAACGAAGGTACCACAAACACCCAGACTCAGTGATCTAAGATCCGATAGAAGAAATCTCTTATCATGCTAGATAATGCGTTCATTAAGAAAGCAAATAGATTGCCCAGCTAAATCTGGTACCAAAGATACTAGAGACAATAAAATGCGTAGTTACATTTTTGACATCACTTACGCCTCATTTGTTATTTGGAAAAGTCGAGCATCAGCTGAAAGAATGTGCCCTAAGGAACTGAAAAACTATAGGTCGCCTCATTTTTTTTGGTACAAATAGGGTTGCTTCGCATAGAGGTGAGTAAATGGCCATAATTTACCCTCATCTGTTATAATCGTTTTTTAGGGTTCCGTAGTCAACTAGGAACCCTTATAGTTTCGCCATGTCTGTCTGTCTGTCTGTCCGTCCTCGTTTAATCTCTGTGACCGTTAGCACTAGAAAGCTGAAATTTGGTAACAACATGTATATCAATCACGCCGACAAAGTGGAAAAATAAAAATTGGAAAAAAATGTTTTATTAGGGTAGCCCCCCTATATGTAATGTGGGAAGTGATTTTTTTTTTTATTTCAACCCTAACGTGTTATATATCGTAGGATAGGTATTTAAAAATGAATAGGGGTTTACTAAAATCATTTTTGATAATGTCAATAATTTCGGAAATAATCGCTCCAAAAGTAAAAAACAATGTGTCCCCCCCTCTAACTTTTGAACCATAAGTTTAGAAAATATGAAAAAAATCTGAAAAGTAGAACTTTGTAAGAACTTTCTAGGAAAATTATTTTGAACTTGATGGAAAGAACAGTTTTTGTACAAAAAAGACAAAAGGGTTTTACAAAATAATTTCTGGACTAAGTTTGTAGTGTAATCGTATAGGTATGCAAGCATTTTTTTAAACTCATAAGTGGGTACACTTATTGTGACGGTTGGGAAACTACGGAACCCTACACTGAGCGTGGCCCGACACGCTCTTAGCCGGTTTTTTTTTTTCATGTTAATTAGTGCTTTTTAGTTTAATAGAAGCTATTAGTAACGATAGAATTCAATTGCAAGTATTTGGATAAAGTCAAAAATATTTATAAAATGTTCGCGATTTTAGACTTGTTTAACAACATTGGCACCAGATTTAGTTAGACAACCTATTCGGAATGTCTTATTACACACATAATCTAGTACACAATATTTATCATAATCGAAAAATAGATGAGGGAAGAGACTTCTTCTACGCATCTCGTACTACAACACAAATATCTGTTTCATCAACAAACGTTTGTATTGGTGCGGGAATCGAAACTGCGACCCTTGCGTCTCAACCGGCGCTCAAAACCACTGCGCTAAACGGGTCGTTGAGTAATTAAAAAAACGCCATCCACAAAAGGCGATTACTGATCTGTTTCTTTATGTCTATTCTCAGGGGTGTACCAATCACCCCTGAGAACATTGCTTATTTCTCATGGGTGCTCGAGCCCTCTATTTATAGTGTATAGTCTATACTCGAGCCCCCAGAGTGCGTTGTGTAATTCGGACTTTAAACGGTGTTCGGTACGTGTTTCTTCTCAGGGTAGTCAGATAGGAAACACCGGCCTCAACTACCATAAACTGACGAAAAAAAAAAAAAATTGACGTGTAAAATAGTACATTGTTACACTAGGGGTGAAAGTAACTCATTTCGTCCCGAGAAGGAGTTGGCGGGCGAGCGCAGCGAGGTCGCTAATTCGAGGGGTTAAATGGGTTACTTTCACCCCGAGGTAAACACTGTGCTTTTCATTACGAATACGAGGAAACTAAAAATAAAATAAAAAGTTTGTAAAGCCTGAGTCGTCGTACCTATGATTTTAAGTTGGTGTCTTTCTTCTGATTTAGGCGGTAAAAGGTATTCCACTACTGCTTTAGCCTCTTCTCTTATGAAATTAGGCGTTAAATCACTATTTTAAGCTGATAAACATAACGTGTTAATACAAATCTCTGTACACGTTGTACGGAAATGTAGACGAAACTCGAAAAAACCAACGACTGATTACCACTTTCCCGCCATTTTGTTTTTTTTTCTGCGGCCGGCCTCATTAATGAAAAATTAGATATTAATTGTAATCTTTTAAAAATAAAGTATTTTAAAGAAAAAGTTGAACAAATAAATCACTTAAAATATAACATTATTTAATTAATACTTGTCTTTAAGTTATTTCAATTTTATATCGCGCTGTGATTGACTCGCTGTATGGAAAATTGGAACATGGTTCAGTAGAAATGTGAAGACAGAACCAGTTTTTTTATAATAATTTGACAGCTGTCAGTTGTAAAGTAAAACTCCCTAGGGATGAAAAGTATCACTTTCAGCCCGCTCCTCAGGCAACTTCAGACCTACTTTCAGAGTATGAGTAATGAAATAGTACATTGTTACACAAGGGGTGAAAGTAACTCATTTCGTCCCGAGAAGGAGTTGGCGGGCGAGCGCAGCGAGGTCGCTAATTCGAGGGACTAAATGGGTTACTTTCACTCCGAGGTAAACACTGTGCTTTTCATTACGAATACGAGGAAACTAAAATTAAAAATAAAGTTTGTAAAACCTTAGTCGTCGTACCTATGATTTTATGTAGGTATCTTTCTTCTGATTTAGGCGGTAAAAGGTATTCCACTACTGCTTTAGCCTCTTATGAAATTTGGCGTTAAATCACTATTTTAATCTGATAAACATAACGTGTTAATACAAATCTCTGTTGTACGGAAATGTAAACAAAACTCGAAAAAACCAACGACTGATTGCCACTTTCCCGCCATTTTGTTTTTTTTTTTTCTGTGGCCGGCCAGCTATTCAGCCTCATTAATGAAAAATTAGAAATAATAATTGTAATCTTTTAAAAATAAAGTATTTTAAAGAAATAGTTGAACATTTAAATCACTTAAAATATAACATTATTTAATTAACACTTGTCTTTAAGTTATTTCAATTTTATATCGCGCTGTGATTGACTGGCTGTTTGAAAAATTGGAACATGGTTCAATAGAAATGTGAAGATTGAACCAGTTTTTTTTCAATAATTTGACAGCTGTCAGTTGTAAAGTAAAACTCCCTAGGGATGAAAAGTATCATTTTCAGCCCGCTCCTCAGACAACTTCAGACCTACTTTCAGAGTATGAGTAATGAAAAAGTGTTTTTTAAACCTATTTACAAAATAAATATCATTTATCATTTAAACGATGAAAGATCTTGATTCTATGACTTTTTTTTGAGATGGGTAATTATCATCCAATCTCTAGGATTAGACTTTGCCCGCGCTCTATAGACCATGTCACTTTTACCGACTTTAACCACACCTGTCTTTCAGGTGCCTCTTCCGTTCTAGGACCACAGGTTTCCTTTTCAGAAGTTCCCCATAGCCCTAGTGAGGATCGACCCTGCTCGCCCGTGCATCACTGAGGCGCGCGTGAAACACTACGCGACGCCGCTCACTCGACCTGTCCGGTGATAATGTCCGTTCCCTCACTACTGCAGCCGTCGCCTTTGCTAGCATTACTGCTTCGCAAGGGGCGACCCGGATATCTATGGGGCGACCACTCTCGCTCCGGACCGTGGTCTGAAACCAAGGCCCAGAGCAGGTGGTCGCCATGGTCATGTGGACACCTTGGCGCCTAGCTCTCCAACCACTGCTCAAACATGGTCGTTGGCTTTAACAAAGAGGGGAGTAGGGGACTTACGGGGTTACCATGACGTTCAAAGTAAAATTGTTTTAATCTTGTTTCAGTGTGGGTGAGAGATGGCGCTAGACACGAAACAGTAAAAACAGTGGAAGTAAAGTAAGTATCATTAACATAATACTTATTATCGCATGAGAAACTCGAACGAGTCGCGCGGATGCCCGCGGCGCCGCAGGAATTCCGGGGAATTCTCTCGTTCGTGTTTCTCATGCGATAATAAGTATTATACAAATGAAAATAAAGTTAAAATTCATATGACACTGAAACTGCGCTGCCCTTCGCCGCTCTTTCGGTGCGAGTTGACCCATACTGAATATATACTGAACAATGCCATCTAGCGACGAATAGCGGTACTTGGTAGTCAAAGATGTATTTCTTTCTTGTTTTTGTCAATTTGATTTTTAGACTGTTGATATTAAAGTTGCATTTCGTATAATATTTTTTTTGCATTTCGTTTACACCCTGTTTTTGTTTCTAGCCAATCATATTTTTGGGTTTGCAGTAGGAATAAATTGTAAATGTATGAGTTTGGCGACACCGGTTCTGGGACAAACATTTTCTCAAGCTAACTTCCACTGTTTTTACTGTTCCGTGGCGCTAGACAACCTTTAAAGCTCTGTCGCACACTGAAACAACATTAAAACCATCGTACTTTAATTAAACGTCATTGTCTAGGTCTTAGCCCCATGGTTGTGGAAAGCCCAACTCGATGCAGTGGATTCACAATTTTCGGAAAATAGAAGTTTTAGGTTAGCTAAATCACGTGGCTAAACGAAATAAGTGCGTGTCGCTGTGAATTGGAGGGAAATGTGGGCCCTAGAAAACTATTTCAAAGAAAGTGTAGTACCAAAAACGCAAAATTTTACGCTTCTGATAGTACGACGAGATTATGTATTAATAGTTTAATAAAGTCTGCGAGGGCTGGACTGCACTAGGTCAGGGACTTTGCCATGTCAGATCAGAAGGGAATTGTTGTGGTACCACCATCTTAAAGTAAATGGACTTTGTCAGTTGTGGATGACGGAAACATGAACATAGTGCATTGCAACTATAAAAGTATAATAAGAAAAAAAAATTGATAAAATAGCTAATTGTAAAACCCCGAATATATAAATCACCAAGCAATCCGAGGAGATAATATAAGGGTAAAACAGTAGAAACCTCGTAAATAGTTATTGTTCTATATTTAAAATATAGAAAACAGAAGGATCCAAATATTTTTGGAATGTTTGCAAATAAGTGACTAAATAAAAACAACCAAATACATTTTCATTTATATTGAGTAAACTTAGAAAAAGAAGCCTAGAATTTTTCCTCCAAGGTGTTTCCTTCTGGCTTCTTCATGGTCCATGATTCCACCACTGGTTGTTAGGACCAAGTAGCTGAAAACAAGATAAAAAGAAAATTAAAATTCATTGTAGCAAAAAATAGCATATATCTATAGATTTAGATTTTATTTCTGCACTAGTTCATTATAAACCATTTTACCTAAACCATTAGTGCTCTGCCTCACTGGGACACCATAGCAGCATAACCAAGTCAGTTTGGGAGATCAAGCAAAAATTTTAATTCACTTTATGACCATGTGTTGCCAGGTGTGGTTCACACCACAGACCTACAGGCAATTTCTTGGTGACCCAAACTGACAGTATCATGGCCTCCCAGTGAGGCACGGGCTTAACAACCTTTATTCCAACCAGCCCACCTTTCTCTACAAGCAGGTAAAAAGGGCATGCTTGTATTACTACAAAAAGGTTGATAAATTTTTATTTTTCTTAATAAAAACTTGTTCAAAACATCACTAACAATATCCATCAATATAAAAGATATCAATTTGTGACATTTTTATTCAATTTAGCACAACATATCAAATGCCGACCAACAAGAACTATTGGCGATCCGCGGTAGTTATGCAATTATATCTGAGCTGGATGAATTTGGATAACATGTACTTTTAGCAAACATCTCCTCTCTAAAACCCATTATTGTCTGTCATTTAGATGGTGACTTATGTTGCTAATAAACTGTTAAATTCCAGAATGCAACAGTGTTAACGGGATTTTGTACCTGGAATTTCTCAATAACAGCAGTCTAGTTATATACCCTCTGTATTGCAATAGGCTTAGCTCCATTACATAGGCCTTGAACATAACAGGGCATTCCCATAATATAATATTTTTTTTTTTTACAAAAATGTTTAATTAATAAAAAACAATTCTCAAATTAATGAGTCTGGAAGAATTGAATTTGATGTCCAAACTTTCACCAACTTACTACTCTCTTTATCACCTGGCAATTTTATTATAAATATTTATATTTATTTTGATTGCAGATGTTTCTTTACAACGGTAAACTTAACCTAAGTTGATCTGGTGAAAACACAGAAGTTATAGCTACTAACATGAAAGGCGCCGCAGTGGAATGCTTACGGCTACCGATGGTAATGGTACTTATTCATCAAATTCTTTTCCAGAACTGATAAATTTAAGCAATTATTTTGCTTGTTTTAAAACTAAAGCCCATGGATTTTAAGTAATAATCAAAGCAAGCTTACCCGAACTGTCGTGACGGTAGCAGGTTAGTCCACCTCTCAATGTCGTTGATGGGAACGTCGAAGCGGGGTGAAATGACTCCACATTTGTTTAGTCTGCCAGTCAGATTGACAACAATCTTTCCAGCTCTGTGGTCATCGACGATTTCAAACTCGCCAATGTATCCGTGCTTCATCATCACAGTTAAAAACTTGACGATAACTTTGGAACAAGGCCGGATAAGCACTTGTCTTTTGCCGCGCTTCTCGGCATTGTGGATTGATTTGAGAGCATCACTCAATACGTTCATACGCACCATGGCTGAAATAACAGAGACGTAAATGAAAAACTTGGTATAACCAATAAATTTGGTAACAAGGAACTTTACATCTGCACGAAGAAATGTCAAAACACCGTGAATCGTCAGAGGTTATCACTGAACATTGATTCTTTTGACCAAAATATTGTATGGATAAAGTTTCACAGTAACTGTTTTACAATATTAATTACTTTCTTGTGATTTTAAGGCGTTAAAAACAATGATTACCTAGGATTTAATACCCGCCTCAGCGAACCGAAATGACAGAACACTCCGAAAGAAATATATTAGCGATGGCTCCTAAGTGGTGGGAAATTTGAAATCGACTAAATAAGAACTAATCTACTAAAAAGTATTTTAATGTTTTCAATAGAAATAATAATAAAGTCAAATTAAATATATAATTGTAAAGACACATATTAATTTTGATTTAAAATTAGAGTTAATTGAACGTTTAAAAATAAATTATTATATTAATTTTCGTTAGTATAGCAGAAGGAAGGTGACACCTACCATCTGTGCGAAAAGAGAAAGGTCGTGAGTCACTCATATTATAAATGCGAGTTTATAGGGATAGATGGATGTACTCAATATATGGACGTGTCGCGCAAAAAATTCTAGACGAATGAACTTACATAATAATAAACAGCAGTAATAAAGCTAAATTTTGCAGATTCATCACGTGAGCAAATTCAACCAGTAGGATAATTTTTATTAGACGGTGGAGCCGCTGACCATGTTGTCAAGATAACAAAAACGGTATTTTTATCTACAGCAGTGCCCTCAAATCTACAGGACCGATTACACTGCTCTGAATATCGCGTGCGATATTCCGATTCGTTCTATTTTTCATTCATAGAAAGACAGTCTAACCCCTATGATGGTGAATGCTGGTGATTTCCCTCAATCAGTACATATTAAAAGCCGTCATGCAACGCATTAGACGGTAGGGTTTTCGCCGGTCATCGATGGTTTTCGCCAATCAAGGTTTTGACTGTGGCTAGTGTTGGGATTTTATCCGATTAAATACTCAAAATGAATAAATACTCGTTTTTAATCGAGTATTAATCCAATAAAAACGAGTATTTATTGAGTATTTAATTTTATTCATTTTGAGTATTTAATCGGATAAAATCCAACACTAACTGTGGTAAAACTGACAGCAAAACCTACCATCTATGGTTCGCCAGTTTGTTAATTGGCAACATAATAATCGACTAACAAGCAGCCGTCAATGAGTCTCTAGCATTAGTCGGAGCCGACAATTGCCGAAGTTTACCGAACACTACGACCCAAAAGAAACGAAACAAAAACATATTTTTGCTGGAGGTACCCGTTTTGCTCGTCAAGTCAAGTCGCGTCCTTCGGACGATTGTGCAATGAAGTTCATGTCATGAAACTTTCGAAGTTTATAAAACTTTCAAAAAAATATTTGATGATTTAAAATAATATTGCAAGGCAAGTGGTTTAGTGAATTATAACTATGTGAAAGAAGTATAACATCCCAGTATTTATATATACAAAGTTGAGTGAACTTATGAAGTTGTGAGTAATCCCTACCTTGTTCATAGTTGCAAGGCGAGCAAATTCCACAGGTGTTTAACGAATGTTGTGGCAACTAAAATCCTAGCAACCGATTTAAAATGACGGAACTCACTGTACGGTTGTATTAAAGTGTAAAGGTGCTCATTAAATGCTAAGAAAAATGTAGACAAAAGTGTGTATAAACACGAACAAGGAGATTTAACGTGTCATGGAAGAATTAGAGCGGTGGTCCAAGATGTATTGCAAACAGTTTTGTGGAACTTTTATTGTATTATTTTTGTACTTTGTACATCCTACATCATCAGTAAATATTACAGGTAAGCTATTTTACATGTTTTATGATTATTAAAAATTCAGAAACTTCATAATTAAAAGTGACAACTCTTTTGTAAAACTACTACAAAGTTTTTTGAAGTTTAAACTTTTGGTTCCAGTTCCATAACAATGAAGTAATACATTATTTTCTACCGGTTATTATGTGTACTATTGTCATATTAGCTGATCAGTCAATAAATAAATGAAAAGTAAATGAAGACAGCTTTGTGTTTGTCCTACCTTGAATGATAAAATCTTGAACAATCTGAGACAGATTGCATTGTTATAATCTTATTAAATTATACTTTCTCTCAATGGTGTGTTTTACAAGTAAATGCCACTTTTATAAATTTAGGTGATAATGCTGACCAATAGTAAAATAAAAAAAATTGCCGTGGCAAGAATCTACTAATTTATAATTACATTGGTACTGCATTTGTTATAATATTGAGTTTCTTTAACTTCCCCGCTATACCTAGCACTGCATCATAGACATGATCTATAAAGAGGGAAGTTGAGAAGCAAAACGTAATAAAGTACTATTAGATTACTCTCTGTTTTTTCATCCTTAAAAGAAAAATAAATAGCAATAGATAGCTAGGTATTATATATGAATAAATAAAAAGAATTTAGACAACCAATAGCACCCATAAAGTAACCACAAAACATAACACACTGTCATAAATAATATTAATAATATCGGATTTTAAAAGGACTTGTTAAAAACCAATTATTTAACCTTTCAATCGTGGAAATTACAGACACAATAGAAAGACAATAGGTGCACGAACGCCGGCGTTCGCTTGGCGTTTAATGGATTAATTTTATGATAAGAATATATGTAGATATCAAGAATGAAAGGTTTTGTTGCTGTAGTGTTTTCTAACAGACTGATTTATTAGCGGTCAAGCATACTATAATAATGATTTCAATTGCCAAAATCATCAATACCATAATAATCCAATCGATCTTGCATGTCTGTGGGATAGATCTTTTTTATTGGACTATGTATTTATTTGACCTCGCAAAGCGAAAAATCCCTGCTGCCCTCGTAGAAAGGTTGCGGGATTGTTTGAAAGAACGAGCTGCTAAAGGAACCCTGATGGGTCTATGCTAGAAGGAGGTGACCTGAAGTGACCGCCTTTTGTTAGTTTTTTGTATAAAAAAATATTTTAGGTTTCCCAATACCGCAAGCCCCACAGGATTTACGGCATTAGCCACGTCAATCCTGCATGCGGCATGCAGGATCGCGATTTTGACGCAGGATTATATTCCCTAATACCAACATTCAGTGTCATGAACCTGGGAGCTGGGTTGTACAATAATAAAAAATCTTAGGATATAATATATCCTATATATTATTATTGTACAACCTTTATTTTTTGTGTTCATGTTTCCTGGTAGCTATAACCCCCCTAGGTTAGGTTAGGTAGGGTCTTCAAGTCAAGAGTGAATAGGTTACTACGAGGCAAGCGTGCTCCATACTCCACCACATAATCAGTTTCAATCAGGTGAGATAGTGGTCTACGTTTGACCACTATCTCACCTGATTACCTAAGCCTATAAAAAATAAAACTACTCGTACCTACCTAGGACGAAAGTACTCTTCGCGTGAGGAAACGTAAATCTTCACGTCTCAGCCGCCGCGACAGGAGGCGCCCCGGGTGCCGTAAGTCGCAGGACAACTAGCGGCCACCGTAGACACGGGACTTTCGGACGACGATCATTGTGTAGCTCACCGTCCGGCCGTCCGGAAACCACCTGGACCAAGCGCAAGTCGGCAAGCCGACAGGGCCGATGCCCGCTAGAGGCACGTAGAATTTCTCAAAAGGAAATCCGAGGACCTAGAATGCAGTGAAAACTGAAGAACACAGATGTGGTTTTAGGCAGTGAATTTCTGACACGCCCTTTCGCTTTATCATAGAGCGGAAGAAGTCATTGGATGATTTCACCTCCTGAATTTACCAGTTATTAAAAATGTTTTTTATAAATATACCTAGGTATCATCGGAATGAGTAGTCCAGAAATCGGAATAAGTAGACAATAGTTCCCTAAAGTTCAAAGAAGTACGTACTCGTATAAACGTACGAAGTAAATAGTGAATCATCATCTGCTGTTTTCCCAATTAGTTACATTGGGGTCGGCCTCAATATCAGTAATTTACGTAAAGCGTAAAGATGGCCTTCATTTTAGACACTTTTTATTACAACATACAATACCTACTACAATATTGGTACCTTTAAAACACAAGAACTTTCAAGAACCCATTTTGTATGTAAAATGCTCTTTATTTTAACAAAACATTTTAGAACGGGACTATAAAAACATAATTAGATTCTTCAATACAAAAATGTATTCAAAGCGCAATAAGTCATTAAAATTTCCAATGATCAAATTACGGGATTTAATCCTCAGGTTTATAATTCCGGGATTTTGAAGGAGGTATTATCAACTATACTTACTTCTTTGAACCTCAGATAAATATAATACCTTACCTATTCGGATCTATGATCATCACAATTACGTACATGACTACCACAAGACCTCCAGTTCTTATGCAATACAGCAAAAGGCCAATGAAGTTGATGGACGACCCAAATAGTACTTAAATTAGATAAAAAACAGTAGTTTCATTAAAATTCGACCAATCGCTTTGTGACAATGCAGTTACACACAGATAAAAGGCTATAAACGATCAACTCGTGTTCTTGTTCTGTTAATTATTGGTTTTCGTGAAAATTAAGAAACTGGCTTGTCTGTGGCGATCGTCTGAGGTTTGTAAGTCATTTCGAAATACGACATCGTTTCAGAATAGAATACAGAATTCTATTCTGTACCTTCGTCGTCAACACTTGTGTTGATTGATGTTGTGTGCGGTCATTAACATACTATCAACTGGGAGCTGGGAGACGTCGATTGACTCATCCAGCATCTTATAACAAATTCTACTACAGGCTGGTTCTGGGTCGCTCGCATCGAATGGTTAAAAATGTCGATCCTCTCTTTTAAACCTGTGTTATCGTTTTTGTTTTAACCTAGGGCACAAAAAAGGATGAGGAGGTCACTGCAGACCTTCTTCATACTTTGAAGGCGCCTCGGCTTCCCTACACCCTTTGGTGGTACCTACGTAGGTACGTACACCAAAATTAAATTCTGATATCTGACCAACTGCGTATTACAGTTGTATAATAAATGATATTTGTAACTATCATTTAGCAAGACTATTTTAAAAACTTACGTCTACGATGATTGAGATGTTAAAATTGGTGTTGATTGATATACACCCGTTTTCATTTTTTGTTATGGCTTACGTTAATGCATTGTTACGCAAACATCAACACTGCGTTACGTTTTTAACGATGATAGAGGCATAGACAACAATAGATGTAGCTTAGTATGCAGGAGAACCTCTCAATCAAAGACTTTAATGAACTTTGCTAAGTTAGAGTGGATCTAAAATATTCAGTCACGAATTACCGTCAGTCCCCATAACTCTCTTGTTAATTCACAGGCAGGTGGTTAATTAAACGCCTGTCATTTATTAATGTGGAGCTAGAGTAAAATGTTACTTTATACTGTTGTTTTCATGCCTAACCAAACTATTAGGAACCCGCTAAAATTTTAATGGACTAGGAAAACCCTAAAAAGGTCTTTCAGGAATCGTTAAAGGAAAGAGGACCGGACTAGGTACTATTGTGTATTCACTTTGTAGTATAGGTATCATAAAAAAACAGACAATTGTCCCAAGCAAATTAAAATCGCGTGCGTAGCCGTAGTCTATTCTAGACTACAATGTAACCACATAGTGAATCGTTGGAACGAGTAAAAAAGGCCTTGTGTCGTCAAGGATCTAAGGACAAGCCGTTTGAGAAATGCATTCACGGGCACGCTCCCATAAGTGCGTCGCTGCTCCAAACTTAGGGTTACCATAATAAATAATGAAGTATTTGGACTCCACGTGGATCTCCGCCCTCAATATCCGCGGCGGAAATCCGGGTTTTAATATGTTTTAAATAATATTTTGAAACGCGACTTCAGATTATCGCAGGGCTTACATTTACCTACTTGACTTCTAATCTGACCATGTAATTTAAAATGTCCATTTATAGTCATAATTTCTACTCGGTGTCTAAAGGTCCCACGAATCGATAAAACTTAAATGTGACATTTTATTAAAATCCTTTGTAAAATAAGAGCCCTCAAAGTAGGTACTAGTATAAATATCCTAGAGTTGAGAGTACTGTAAAGCGCCTGCTGCTAGTACAATACCTTCCTGTTTATTCATACGACAATTTGCATACAATATAACTTTTCCTAACTGTAACCATTAATGTCTATATATTATTTCGAGAGCAATGGCGGCAAGGTGGCAACCCTGCTACACGCACATTACGAGAATCGCACGCTCGCAAAGTTCAAACTTGTACACATGCCAGTGACTTTCGATCAAACAGTGTAAGTTTCAACTATTCTGAAACCCACATTCAATTTCAAATTCCTATTTTGACAATGGAAACAAGAACCTAGGTTAAATCGATTCACGTTCGCTATTGCTAATAATTTAACGATTGTCGACTCGTAATTAGAAACAAATGTTCACAAAACTTAATGAAGCAGTAAATAAAGTTTATTTCTCCAAAAATAAGTCACAGAAACTCACACCCTTCTAAATCCCCAATTAGATTGAACACTCCCCATCGTAAATTGAAATGGCCGACCTCAGTAGCTAGTTTATTTCAAAGAGGAGGATTTTCTAGTAAGAAAGTTTACCCTCTGAGGCAAAAACCGAGGAGGAGGACGCGCGACGTACGCGAGTCGGCGGTAAACATCATCATAAAAGCTCTAGTCTCGCAAGTAGGTAGCTACTGCAGGAACCTCCTGTATAGGGTTATTAATATTAAAACACTGCGAACCGGGTAAATACAGGCAATGAAGGATCAGGAGTAGGACGCTACATACGTAACATACGTAGTTGAGTTGCCTTTCTTCATCGACGAAGAGTACTGATCATATTAGTTTACAATTGTATTAGTAAACGTAAACGCGATGCATTATTATGTAAGTACGTACTCGTACGTGCCACAAGTTCACGGTTACATTGAACTTTTATCAAAAACAGTCTTGTGTAAGAATGCATTGTACGGACGGACGTCTCGGTCTTTAATAGTTTAGTAACGCCACTTATTTACACACTGCTCTCGTTGATAATGATTACATCACAACCAATTTTAATATTCTATGTAACTACTAACTTGTGTTGTTAGCGTTTCAAACGTTTAAATCTAATAAATTATGTTTTTTTTTTCATGTTATTAATAACACTTTTACACGTAATTTTTTTCACTACTTCAAACTGGACGTGTCCGATGTTTGAAAACATCTCAGAAGTCCAAATATATTTTATAGACATCGACATTGTGTTGGTTGCCGAGAGTGGCCTAGAGGTTTCAAAACAGATTGGAGGTGTGGTGGCACAGACTGGAAAGTGTTGGCCTGAAAGTAAGTAGAACCAAAACCGAGTACTTGTTCTGCGATTTCGGCGGTCTCTCCAACCCTGTGCCTTTAGCTCTCGCCGGAACGCCCATACCAATCTGTTCCGACTTTCGGTACCTCGGGTCACTCGTCCAAGAGGATGGTGAGGTAGACCGAGATGTAATACGTCGGATCAACGCAGGATGGATGAAATGGCGACAGGTCACGGGAACAACTTGTGACCCACGGATGCCCCTCAAGTTGAAGGGTAAAATTTACAAGTCCGTCATAAGACCTGTCATACTGTATGGATCAGAATGTTGGGCTGTGAAAAAGAAGGATGAAAAAAGATTGCATGTAGCGGAGATGAGAATGTTGAGATGGATGTGTGGTGTGACGAGAATGGATAAAGTGAGAAATGAGTATATTAGAGGAAGTTTGAAAGTGGCGCCAGTGACTGAAAAGTTGAAAGGTAATCGGTTGTCTTGGTATGGTCATGTGAAGAGGAGGGATGAAGCGCATATAACTAAGAGAGTTCTGAGTATACATGTAGATGGATGGAGAGGGAGAGGAAGGCCGAAAAAAAGATGGATGGACTGTGTGAAAAGTGATATGAAAGAAAAGGGAATTAGTGATAGTTTGACGGGTGACAGGACAGAATGGAAGAAGAAAACGTGTTGCGCCGACCCCAAGTAATATGGGATAAGGGCAGGAAGAAGAAGAGAGACATAGTCGGCCTTATAATGTTCCCACTGTTGGGACTTATATAAACTTACTTGGGAAATATGTTTTTAAAGTCCATAAACTAAACATAATATATTGGTCAAATCATAAGAGAACTATGCAAATTAGTGTCTCAGATGGTCTTTAAAGAACCACACAGGTTTGGGTGCCCCTGTCCAGTCAGTGCAAAAATTTGGCAGTATTCGTGTTGCACAACTAGTGTTGGGTTAATAGCCGGATGCTTTGAGTTATTATCGATTATAATCCATAAGTAGCCATTAATAGCCGTCCAATGGATGATAACCCTGCTATTAATGTATTGTTAAAAAAATAAATGCTTTTTTTTGTTAAGTCTAAAATCTGTGGGTGTGATCATAAATTGGGTGCGTGTACGCAGTGTGATTCAATGTATTGTAATTCTTTTTATATAATTTCACTTTTTGTATGTGAAAAAGTGTTAATAATAAAATAAATACACATTTTTTGTGAAATTCAGTTTTGTAAATTTAGAGATCCAATACTATAAAAACCATAATTACTATTGACACATCGCTTTGTGGTTTAACCATCTACCTAATTAATTACTTGATTTAACAAAATGGAGTACTATATTCCATTCTCCGACGTAGCCATGTCTGGTCGAACTCGCCCTTGATTTGGTACGGAGTCTGATCGCGCTAACGCGCTCAAGCACGCAGCATATCAGGTATGGGCCGATGCTCGTATGCACAAAACGAATGACGTAAGCCAGAACAAGAGAGCTTTCAATAGAGCTGCCAAGTCTTGCAAGAAGGTGATGCGGAGGTCTCGGTTCGACCACACTAGCCCCATCGGGAACAAACTAGCTTTATACCCTGCGGGTAGTAAGGCGTTTTCGTCCCTGGCTAAGTCGGTTGAATCGAACTTCTGCCGCCCTTCACTACCACCACTGCTGAAACCCGATGGGTCGCTGGCACATACCGCTGAGGAGAAAGCAAATTTGTTTGCCTCACTCTTCGTGGAATCTTCGCGTTTAGATCCAGGTAACGCGCGACCCCTGTTCACCCTGATGGTTACGATACGAATATGTCGGTTATTCGCATCCAACAGAAGGACGTCCGTAGGGTGCTACGTAACTTTGACGTGAACAAGGCTAGCGGTCCAAACGGGATACTAACAATTGTTCTGAGAACGTGTGCGCCTGAATTGTCTCCGATCCTGACACGCCTATTTAGGCTTTCATTTGAGGATGAAAAGTGACCGATCTCAGTAACGTCCATTCTCTATAAGACCATGGAACGTGTACTCAACACTAAGCTCCTGGCATACCTAGAAGCTAATGATATCCCTTAGGATACCAACCGTCAATACAGCTTTCGCCGTAATCGGTCAACTGGAGATCTAGCGTATGCCATCCACATCTGGAGTGAGGCCATCGAGAAGCACGGGGAAGCGCTTGCCGTCTCCCTCGATATCTTGAAGGCTTGTGATAGGGTTTGGCACGAAGGGCCTTATTAGTAAGTAAGCTTCCATCTTTCGGTTGACCCGCTGGATTATGTGGTTGGATCGCAGACTTCCTGAGTAACCGGTCCATCCAAGTGGTTATCGATGGCTGCTCGTCCGGTCAAATGGCTATTAATGCCCAAGGGTCCCTCAGGGGTCAGTACTCTCGGCAACATTATTCTTGCTGCACATAAACGATCTGCTCAAGCCCGGTACCTTTGAGTATGCAGATGACAGCACTGTTGCCGAGAGTTACATATCCAACGTGCAAGCTAGTAGGTCACAGATCCAGTCTCTTCGAGAGGCTATGGTTGAGCACTTGAACTTGTCCTTGCAGGCAGTCTCCGAATGGGGCGATGCCAATTTGGTCAAGTTCAATGCTGCAAAAACCCAGGCGTGTCTATTTTCCGCTAAAAGGAGCCAATTCAGCCCCGCTCCAACTTTCCGGGATGCAACCGTGCCGATAACCGACCATCTTGACCTTCTTGGTGTTAAGCTGACATCAACACTCAACTTTGGGCCATACATCGAAGCAAAGGCTCAACTCAAAGGTCAGACAGTACTTCACGCCGGAACAGCTGCTGAAACTTTATCAAGCTCAAGTTCGATCGTGTATGGAGTATTGCTCTCATCTTTGGGACGGATCTACCTGATACCAGCTTGATGCACTTGAGGCAATTGAGAGGCGAGCCAGAAGGATAATTGGCGATGATACACTCGTCGAGTCGAGGCTTCAAAGTCTTGAGCATCGACGCAGAGTCGCTAGCCTGTCGGTTTTCTACTGGTTGCATTTCGGAGAGTGTGCGTCAGAATTGCATAACTTAATTCCACCTAGCCCGTTCCCGTTCCATCATCGGACTACCAGACGTACGGTTATGCGCCACCGGTACTTGATGGATATCCCACCTACACGCACCAAACGTTTTGGGAACACTTTCATTGTGCGTGCAGCTAGGGAGTGGAATTCCTTGCCGGAGTCTGTGTTTCCTGATAGCTACAACCCGGGAATATTTAAGTCGAGAGTTAATAGGTTTTTTCTAGGTAAGCGCGTTCCATCGTCGACCGCATCGTCGCTTTCCATCAGGTGAGATAGCGGTCAAGCGCGAAATTTTAACCGATACGTAAAAATGTAAGGTACAATAAGTAAGTTACTTATTAGCTCTTTTCTGTGAATACGACGTAGGTAAATTATAGACAATCGAAAATACCCGAGCGATTAGTTAGTAGCGCCAGAAAGATACCCCCGTTTCTCGTGTTATATCTTTCTGGCGCTAATATTATTCATGCCAGAAAGAGCTGATGCATGAACTGCATTACAGCGACGCCAACCGAATCCGGAATCAGCACGTCGACTGATATGTTTCGGTGAAAAAGTCCTTTTTCGTGTGTTGTTGGTTTGTGTGTATAATCATAAAATAATTAATATTTTTAAATGGGCCAGATTAGTTTTAAATTGCACATTTATTTACTACAAAGATGATGAAAATAAAGTCTAATCTGACAGTCCTAAGCTTGAAAACCATGGAGGGAAATTTCAATCACTAAAATAACATTAATAGCAGGGTTATCATCCGTAATTGCTATTAATGGCTATTAACTGAGTTTTAATCGATTATTAGCCAAATGATATTAACCGGATTATTATCATTGCCCATCACTATGCACAACTCAGGACTAGTGAGAGGCTCGACGACTCGACGAACAATACCAAAAAAAGACATTTCTGTAAGCCGCATAAGCATTCAAACTGTAATAATAATAATATTCCACAAGTATCACACAGCGCCGTCTAGTCCCAAGCTAAGCAGAGCTTGTGTTATGGGTACTAGACAACTGACAAAAATACTTATACATATATATCTAAATACATACATATTATAGGTAAATTACACCCAGACACAGAACAAATGATCGTACTCATCACACAAACATTTGTCCTGGGCAGGAATCGAACCCACGACCTCCGGCATAGCAGTCAGGATCACTAACCACTAAACCAACAGGTCTGTCAACCAAATTGCCAGACAAACGTTAAAATGGCTAAAATGAAGAATAATCTACATACATGTGCCCCACATTCACAATAAAAAGTGTATAAAATAAATATATAAAAATGTTTTAGATATAAGAACAACTACAAGAAAATGACAACAATTATTACCAGTACAAACTGGAACAGCTCAACCTCAAGCCTTTTTTGTCCTCAATATACTCTTTTATAGTATAAAAGCCTTTTGACATAGTTTTCGTTTTACAAATGATTTGAATATATTTTGCATTATGGAGTTAGACGTTTAATTGTCATATCCATAATTAATAAATGTTCATGGCATATACTACCTAGGACTAACCCGCGTTCAACTTTTATTAATCAAACTTTTACTACATGTATATGATTTTATTACTTGCGGGCTTTCAAACAAACAGGCATTGTAATAAAATGAGTTTCTAAACTAATTTATTGTTCTAAACTACTATTTCGTAAATAACATAAAAATATAATTATCAAATTAATTGTCACACGTTCTAATTTGATAATAAATAAATGACCGAAAATTAAAAATTAAAAAAACCCAGGACGCACTGAAGCTATAATAAAAAAGTTTTTACAAAAAAAAAAAATATAACCGACTTCAATGTTAAATAAAAAACACTGAAAAGTATAAAATAACTTTAATTTCGGTAGTCGGTGTTTCTATAATAGTTTCATCTCACTTTTTAGCTATGGTACCACCACTAAAAAGTACCCCTCAGACAAACTTACGAGTAAATAACTTATAGCCACTGTGCATTTCATAACGATTCTAATAATCCCAAACACGGTTAGATTACATTTTTTTTTGTGCTTCATCATCAGATCAGTTTAATACTCCCCCCCCCCCTTTTCTGACAGTCAGTCATCGACTACACGTATAAACAAAGTAATTTTACTAGTAACCACAGTTCTGCTGTGATTCTATGAGGAGTTCTGTTCCATATCTTCGAAGTCCATGGTCAGATCATAACAATATTCCTATGGGACCAACTTGGAAGCATAACTTTACAACCAAAAAAAAGAATTTTCAAAATCGGTCCACAATTGACCGAGATATTCGTGAACATACATAAAAAAAAAACATACATTCAGCCGAGCATAGAACCTCCTCCTTTTTGAATTCGGTTAAAAAGTACAAATTTTACTAGTACGCATTCCAGGATTCCATCAGCCGCTTCCCAGTTCTAGCATCAGGTCCTCGACATCATAAAAAATGCTCAGAACTGGTCACTTAAATTTGTTTATTTAGTATGTAGATCCCTACCGCAGTTAACAAACGAGCTGATGACCTTTAACACCTGGACAGATCTTCATTAAATTGTAGCTAAGAACCTCCTCGATTGGGTCAGCTTCCAAACAAAAAGAAAACCTCCTCTAAATCAGTCTATTCGTTTGGGAGCTACGATGCCACGGACAGACACGTCAAACTTCACACCCCTCTTTTTCGTCGTCGGGGGTTATTACGATTTCAATGGATTACTTACCTAAATATTCAAATGAGCCAATCGCTATTTGCTCCATAATTTTTATTTCTCAAAATACATTACATACATTTTTTCATAATATAAACTTGTGCTTAACTGCAATCCCACCTGATGGTAAGCAGTGATGCAATTATTGATGGTAAGGCACACTATTTTATAGGAACCTTTTCACTCTAGCCTTGAAAACACCTAAATTATAATCGGACGGGAAGACCGCAGCAAGCAAATTGTTCCAGTCATTCGATTTATGCGGTATTGTCTATGAGGTGAAAAGCTTAGTCCGGACCATAGTAGTTTCAAAAACCTAAGGGCGGGATACTTGTAGTACGTCATGTTGTCCGATGATAAAAAGGAGATGACGGAATCAAGTCATGCAATTCCCGCGCACATTCTCCAAAATACATTTGTAAAATACCGAAAGCCTGGCTACCCTAGGCCTGTGCTTCAGACTTTGTAGATTGGATTTAACCAAATCTGGATCACCCATTGGGTACTTCGCACGCTTTTCCACTGAGTCCAAAGCTGCTAGATGGCATTTTCCAGTACCAGCTCATAATATACATAATGTAGCATAAATGTCAGTCAACAGAAAATCTAACGATATCCTTTGAAATTACCATTACCAGGATTGCTCCAAAACCTTCTGAAAATTAAAATTCATCATTTGTAGCTGATACGTAGGTGAATGATTATGTGTGATTGCACCTGTCCTGCTTCTTTGTTTCTTTCGTGGTTCAATTACATAATAGCAAACGTATTTATTCATTTATTCAATTTTATGACGACACTCCAACGGATGTGGTTGTCAAGTCCCGGTAGATAAGATAGTTTTGGGCGACTATAACCCTAGCGACCCTTATTCATTATTCAAGTTATGCGACGAAATCTTAACTGTATTGGTTTGTACTCACCAAACATCTAAGAGTACATATTTCCAAAGTTTTTATTTGTGCTTCAATCACAAAAACCCAAATCCAGTTTTAATTACAAGCAACCGAGCCTAAACAAATACATATCCTACTTTTAATCTAACAAACCTCTTTTATCCCAATTGGTGGAAATTTAAGTCTCTCTTAATTGACACGAAAAGAACAGGATGATTTTAAAATAAGGAGTCTTAATTAAAATAAGGCTTTAATTTAAAAAAAAATCAGATATGGCTAACTACATATTTTCCGAATTAAATTATTCACAGAACCATTGCAAGTTCTATAAAGAGCATAATTGAAACGGAAATTTTGCATCCTTTATAACAATGCGATGCTGTGCCCCAGAGGCTCATGAGCTGATGATGGCTTCCTGTGTTCAAGTGTGTCGATTCCACATAAGGTGACACTGCCCATCCAGATCTGGCGTGAAATACTTAAAGTATTATTCTCACAATCTGTTAAAAGAAAAGTCCCCTTTACATCTACTGAGTAGGCCAACTTAATATCTTTAAATAAATAAAAAACTTTACAAGTACACTATATAATGTCGACATGACCACGAGTCCATCAACTCGCCATTGTTTAACCGACCCCTTTTGATCGATTCGATCAGCACAAGTCCCATCGGAAGTCACGGAAACATTACAAACTGTTGTAAATGTTTTTCACTGACAATCATATTTTTTAATGTAGGCTACCTACAAAATGTTGAATCGATGTGCGAATCAGAATACAGCAAAGCTTTATGACCGAATATAAAAAAAATATATATTCAACGGTTAACAACTACTGAAAGTACTAACTGTCAACCTATATAATTATATTATTTCGTTTTGTCTCAGTTTCAGGCGGCTACAGTACTTTTGAGTGATACGTGATACGTATCTGACTTGACACACTTTTACGAGCCCTGTTCAAACATTGCGCTGTTTTACAACTCTCAGATCCCTGAGAAAAATTTTAAACTTTACTGAAGTAATTTTCTTCAAGATTTTGCGTTTTCTCGAATGATTACTTATACATACCATGCAGCGTTTTGTTATGTAGAATTACTAAGTTCCTAGCCGACAATTATACTGTTGTTGAGTTTTTGTATAAAACAATAATGTTGACTAAACTTATATGTATGGTAATGAATATAAAACAGAAGATAAATTAATAAAAGGGCCGTTAGATATTACACAAAACAGCACAAAATGATAAAACACATTTTGTAAACTGATGAACAACCAGAAATACTTTGGACTAATGCCTCTGTAGGGACAGTAAAAAGCATTGAAAAAACCATTACGCACCGTATTTATGGAGCCTAACGCGACACAATTAGGTATAAATTATATGAACATACTTAAGTTATAAGTACTATGGTGTGTTACAGTATTATCATACATAGGTAAACACGTTTTCCAAGTAGGTACGGTGGCGATGACACTCCCGAGGGTGCTTAATGAAAAGATCTTAATGCTGGAGTTTATCCACCATCCTCATACATTTAAGGCTAACTACATAAGTATCTTCAGAAACCACTTTACACAATATTTAATATAGATTATTAATATCTCCATTATTAACAATATAAATTGTTCGTTTAATTATTTTTGTGGCAACCCGAATTTATACTTAGCGACACTTGTTTCCAACACACGCTGCGCAATTAACGATAAATTAATCATAAATCACAGGTAAGTAAGAGTTGAGCTTTCGCGTTTAATTTTCGTGTGTTAAGTTTTAACTGTGTAACGTTGATTGCCTCTTGCTTAGCGTTATATACGCGCAACATAAGTATAATATCCTCAAGACAAATGAGTCGCTAAATAATCACCAATACATACACTCGGAAACTGGTAACTGCTGAGAGCAGTGGCCAGCGAGCGAACAGATACACGCAACAGTGCCAAGCTAATGGCCGGCCAGCGTCTGAACCATAATAATATAGTACTAGTAATAGTAACACACAGGAATGCAATTCATTGCATTGTTGGTGTAAAAATCTATAAACAAGTTTATTTCTCCTAAACCGCGAGACGGCTTTTGATGCAATTGTCACTTATAGAAAGAGGAAGGTTTATGTAATTATGTATCACATATAATCTTTACAAGTTGCGAGTCACTAATTTTAAATAATTATATCATTCATTATTAAGAAGTAATACAATAATTAATTAAAAGTCCATATAGCGAAAAAACATACTTACAAACAAATAATGCAATTGATAAAAAAGTGACTGAAAGTCGCGCGATTTTAATAAGAAATCGAACCCTCTAAATGCCAGCCCAACTCATACTGGAACGGTTTATTACCTACCTTCTGCGCTACCTACACGCAAGGCTCGAAATTACACAACACAAATCACTTGGGATTTTGGGATATATTAGAAATCCCAACAATTTTACAATCTTGCGACCCTTAGAGACCACAATATTTTGAACGAACCCATGTCCTAATAATAGATAACTTGGTTAAAAACTATATACTTCATTGAGTTTGACATACGTGTTAGAAAAGGTCGGGTTCCTGTTGGGTACCTGTTGATGATGTAGCGAGCGGCTGACACGAATAAAAAGATCGATTAACTTCTATTTTTACTCATGGTCGTGCGGGGCGGTAGCTTAACGCTCTGCTGCCTGGCCTCTGATAAACAAAGGACACTGGGAACGTAGGACGACCAACAGCAAACAGCATTTTCATGTACGTGCCATGTCTCATCATCACAACGACATTAATCATTGACTATTCAAGACGTATTGTCAAAAATATTAGCGTGCGAATCCCCACATGAGCACTGTGGCTTTTATTTGGTTCATATATTCAGGTCTCCGGGGCTCAAGGTCCGGCCTTTCACATTAAATTACTTTTTTTCTCATCTCACGGATAGGCAAAAGCCGCCGAAGTGCTTCTAGGCACTCTTTTCCCAAGTCACTCTGAACAAGTATTTTATAGTTAAAAAACCGATTAGTAACCCAAATGATAAATGACGGTAATAGCCTCCTTTGAAATCTCTGACCTAATTTTCTATTAAAATCAATACAACCAACTTTGTTATTTAGGGTTATATTAATTAGCTGTCACAAATGTATACAACAATGTGTTGTACAGGTGCATAGTTCATTATTATGTTTCATTTTAGGGGTGTATGATTTTTTTGAGGTACACTCAAACCTTGCGAAGTAATTAACCTACAGTAAAAGACAGTAGTATTAAATATTGACTAACTTGAAATAGTTACACTAGTTAGAAATTACCAAAATTATGCTATGCGAATCCGTAATCCTTTAAACCCATTCTAAATCAATGTTGGAAAAAAAATCTATTGTAAATTACGATTTTTCTTTTTTATTGCATCAATCCACTATTCATGTCATCAATAAAGAGTACAGTTTCCATTAACGGCTAGTAACACTTTGTTCTAACCAGAAACCCCTTTCAATCCAACATCATCTGTTCAAGAAGGTTAACAATGAAAGAAATCACATTATAACGGTGACCTACTTAGTAATGGACTAATGGGCATTTAAGTACAGTTTCCTGGCATTTTGTACTTTAACACCATGGTCAGAAAAACGAACACCATGCTATACACATGTTGCATCACACACTCCGCACGCACGTTTAAATTCCATGTACTTATTAGATTTAAATTCAACTAGTATGATGGTGCGATAAAAGAAGCCTTTGATTTCATTGCATTGTGTGTGATTGTGAGTATGTCTGTATTCATGTTCTGGGAAATGAGCCGTTTTATTCGCTATAGTGTTGCGTCGGCGTCGACCGGTTACTGCTGTGGTCCGCTGTGGCGTGCCGTTTGTGGACTGCGGTCAAACTGCACACATACTTCAACAGTCGACAACGAACTTGATGAGAGAGTAGAGCCGGAACATTTAGAAGGACTAAAACACTGTCCATTCTATGTGACTCAACTCATTTGAATCCATAAAACGGAAGTACAATCTCGCTTTATAATTTACATTGCCAGATTATAGCAGCTTCTGACCCCAATGAATTGTTAAACAATCGACTATTTACATTGCTGAGCCAGAAGTTTACAGTTAATTACGGGATCAACCAGTACCAATTTGTTCTAGAGAAGCAGAGCTCGATTCCCGATCCCGTTTATAAATCGTGGATGGCCTGCAAATATCTAAATGGATGAGCAGATAGAATGCACAATTTCCATTTATATGTACTTACTATTGAAACAAGTGAAGCAACTAATTTGCCAGATAGTGAAATCGATGTACAGTACCTACGCTACTCCTTGAAAACGGGCACTTGAAAGTCTTCGTTATAAAGGGACCTAAAGCTAATCGAAGGGTTTCCCGTACATTGACGTATGAGTAGATACATGTTCGCAGTGCATATGACCGGAGTTTGTGGTACAAGCTCGGGTTACCGCCTGCTATTGCAACGTGGTAGACAAAAAACAGGAAACTGACTATAATAGGTAACACAAATTGCAAAGATAGATTCTTATATAGCATTGAATAAAGCCTCAACGTTGGGTGGTTATGAAAATTGACCAAAAATTCATTATTGAATAATAATAAAACTAAATCACCTGAATTCAGGTAAATAAAAATCCTTTGGAATCGAATGTCGCTTATTAGTATGTTAGCAGTTGCTGGCTTCGACTAAACGTGCCATAGGTGTGAGTCACGTAACGGAAACGGTTCTTTCGATATTGATGTCTTAGCTCGATGCGTTCCCATGTTTTACTTTTACATAACCTCGCTTCTTACTTTGCAAAGTAGATGAACAACTGTAATATTGAATACTTTTTATTACTGTTTATATTTCAAATCCCTTTATTGGCAAACATCTGCGCATTCGAGATACCCGAGCGGAGCACGTAAATTAAACTTAGTTAAACGAGCATTTTATTCTTTATGAAAACTCTTAAAAACCTTCTGCTAGCGAATGGGACTACTTTTATTTTATCGTGATCTAAAAAATGGTACGCTCCCTAAAATAACTTTTTGATATTGATGGATCATTATTATCGTTAAGTCTACTATGAAATTATGAAGTAACGTAGCAGATACCTTCCTAGTTTTTAAATAGTTTTTTCGAACAGTGAAGTAAAGGCTCTGAAATGTAGGCACTATAATAATATGTCTTTCCTGTACCAATGTCCGCACCCAGCAATGAGGGCAATGCATACAAATTAGATCATTTCTGTGTAATATGATTTAACATTCTAGTGCCTTGGTAAGTTCGATGTTGGCCCTCAGTGTCACGCTAGTTGCTGTCAGTTACAAACGAATGAGTATCCTAATTTGTATGTATGCAGATGACAGATTACAGTCACTTCAATTTGAAGAGTTCCTAAGGGAAATTAATTAAATATATGAGTATCATAATATATTCTAATCTATTTCTAATTCTAGAGCAATGCCTTTTAAATAAATATCCAATAACAGATAGCTACTTGCTAGGTTGGTTGAATTGCTCGAAAGAGTTACCGTGGCCCTCGTAAATGGAGTAAAGGTCTGAAGGTAGAACTACACTGCGCACACGTGTGACACACACAATGATCTGGGCGCGTTGGGCTCCATACATTTTATATAGAAACTAGACTTATAGTTCTATATCTGTACTGTGCTTGAAGAGCCACGCAACGTCATTCTACGTACAAATCTGGCGTGTTACAAGTGTGCGTCGGTCTAATGTAGACCCAGCCTAAAGTAACATATAACCAGCATCCGGAAAAACTTGCCCAGTTGTTATTTAAATTAGAAACATTACAAACACGATTTAAGGAGATATTTTCACTTTGTGATTGATAAGCCGAAGCAAATAGCTGTTTCAATGACCTACCTAGTAAAGGTAGGCGTATCTTATCAGTTTATCAACTTTGATATTGCCAAATTAAGATAGAAGAGTGCATAGCCTCTTTACGAGACTGACACGTTGTAAAGCAATTAAAGTGTGGGTTAATTCGAGTTTTTAAGCGTAAAAATACACTAACGTCTTTGTACATTTTGGAGGAGTATTTGAAGCCTGAGAACCCTCCTGTTTAGAGTTCCATTACTTTGAAATTAACCTGGTTTTTATGTATTGTGGGTGTACATGTGTGTGCATAGAATTCATAAGATAATGAAAATAAAAGCATAAAAAAGAAATTGCATGTATTTCGTCGAAGACTGCTCAGTGCTCATTGCCAAAAATTATATGGTTGTATGAAATAATACTGCAATTACTAGAGCAATGCTGTATGATTTTAAACCTGATGTTTATTATAAATGCCTCAAAACTTCAATTTCCATAATGCACTTTACTTGGGGCATTTGATAAGTAACGTTTCGTAGAAATATGATTACGTTTATGATTAATGTTCGTACAAAACGCTATTTAATTTAGCAATGCAAAGTCAAAGTACGATCTATGAATGTTGCCCTTAGTGCCCAACTCAGAAAGCGTTATTTTACTTATTCCACCCTTTACGCGTTATTAGATTTAAATAACGACCGATATTCAAGCGGCAGTCTAACTTCAAGTTTGTTGGAGAACGTATTAAAAGTTTGTTTGAAAGCGTTTAGCAAAAGCAAATCCAAATGTATGTACATTGTAGGTATTCAATTGTATAAACAAGGCTGACTTCTGAAATATTATAATGTACCAGAAACACTGTATTGTTAAGGATGTATCAAAGTATGAACTTGGACATAAAACAATTTATAGGGATACAGGCTGACACTGCAAGATGTTTGCCATCGTAAAATGTATGTATACGCCTGTAAATATGTCGCTATGTTACAAATGAAACCTACAAACACATTCAACAGCACGAGTTTCATAAGCAAACATTTTTTATTAACAAAAGCAATGACTTATTTCCGTAATGCATCATAATTAATTCCACCTAAGACTTTTCATGTTTGCATCAGCGGTAGTTGCTCGCTCGATATCAATTAACCTATTGTGTATATTTCCTACTTATCTCCGAGAAATGTTTTGGTAAACTTTTAACTGTTCCCGTTTAGGAAAAGGCTAATGTACGCTAACTTCAAACCGGCGGTATGATACTCAACACGTGTTGACTGTTGCTAACTGGGTCAGGCTCACTGCATTCAATCAACCACCGCGTACAAAATAAACAAATTCGTTATTTCTTATAATTGCATCACAAGATCATGTTTATTTTGATTAAATTAATGTGGTATAGAAATAACAAAATGAAAGGTTTTCAAACGTCAATAAAGAAGGCTTCAATTAGCACGAAATTGTGTTGTACATAACTCAACAGTTCATTGTTGACTCTTTATTATTTGAAGCCTCATTATAAATTCACCAAACGTCCAAAATTGTTAACAAATGCTTACACGATTGTCAACGACTTACTCACTTATTAGTAGTCACTACAATACCACCATAATGTTCAACATGTATTGTATATCCATATGGATTGAAACGGAAGTCCTCCGATTTATTCCGTAAAAATTTCACTGTGAAAACTAAGGTGATATGTTATAATATGTTTTTTTTTTTTTTTTTTATGGCAATTGAGTCGATATAATATGTTGATAAACCCTTACTTTAAGAGAAATGACAGGCCACGTCACATACATTTTCACAGGGTAATATTTTTAGATATTATAGGCTAGATTTCTCAAATTTCTCTTTTATCAAACCTAACTATGAGTAAGTACTAGAGGATTTTGGAACGCAAAAGGATTTGCAGAAATTTATACGTGGGCAGCTTAATGATCCCGCAGAGACAATTTCCAACGAAAAGGGTCCAGAATAGAGGTCAACAATATGTTACAATCAATGTTAAATAAGTGTCATCTATAAGGATTTTACTGTTAGTTGTATTGACGTGAAAAACTGCCTCCAACTTATATCTTCGAACAAAGACAAAGACTTCAGATACATGGTATTTTTGGAGCAACTAACACCGATCTGTCAACGGCTTATTCGACGTGTTTAGTACCGATTTATTTCTTTCTCCTAGTTACCCTAATCGTTACGCAGTATTTTTATCCATCGGTTTTATCGAGAGTTCCCGTTACCATTTCGACGGAGGAGTAGGTTACCTCGGTTAAAATATTTGTGTAAGTGCAGAAATTTATGTGAGCCACTTATTCCAAATACGAAGCGGGAATATTATTTTTTCTACATGTACTAACAAGACAACCAACATGTAAGATAATCAATAAATTTAATTGGGGTCACGTTTTAGATTTTCGATAGGAATAATTGACGCACAATTGAAAATACTGGACTCCTTCAGTCGCAATAAGATATCTTTTTTGTCCGTCTGGATCACGCAGCCTAGGTTTATTTCGTGTACGCGTTCCTAAATTTTGCTAACAAAACGGAAATTAGCCGGTCTGCAATACGTCCTAGAAACAAGGGAAGCTGTTTTAATCAAGACAACCACTCATAAAATGTTTAAGGATACCCGCGGGAGCGTAAAAACAGGACATCCTACTGTTGACACAAAAGTTGTTTCAACGCATCCGCTATCTGGTTTATCCATCCGGAAAAAAGAGCGACACTTGAATTCAACTATTATATTTGTTAACAGTCTTGGTTTTCTAGATGTCTTACTGTAAAACGTTTCAAAATCTGATTCTAGAGTTGTTCCGCAACGATCTTCAACCATCCGCAGTTAGCGATTTGATGGGGAGATAAATTCGGTCAATGAGCAACACGCCTCCCACAATATTGCTCACTGCTGGTTCAAATATAAAGCTATAAAATAAACTATAATTCTTCTGGTTCACACCCATTTTAATTTAAAAAAATATGGTTATTTTAATGCTGATAAGCTCACTAGCAGGAAATGCACATTGGCAATTAAGCATTATTTTATAATCGTTGAGTGATCGATGCCTAGTGGAATTAAGTATTTGCTTAACAATGACTTGTGTTCCTTAACTATAATAGGCAATATTCTCAAAAATGTTGTTTTCTCTTTCAGTACAAATGCAACCACCGCGGTTCAGTATGCAACCTTCATCTTCGAATAGTATAGTCAGAGAAGGAACAACCAAAATTTTACAGTGTTCTGCTATGGGTAAGTTAATTTCATGGCGTCACAGTGCAGTTGCAAATTCGAATAATACCATAATAACGACCCGATAATTGTAGCTCTAGTCAGCTAACATAAATAATGATGTTGTTTCGCTTATCATGGGTTATCATAATACACTAAAGGGGACTTGCTTATTCGTTTAGTATAGTGCGAGTATACCATATTATAACACAAACGCATTTTAATAATTTCAAATTCAGTCCTAACTTACAGAAAAACTTTTCACTCTCGCTGAACGATATTATTTTGCACATTTTAGGCATACCACAACCAATGTACAGATGGTTGAGAAACGGTGTACCGCTTAGTGAATATTCATCAGAGTTGTTCTATAAGATTCATAATACCCAGCGGCAGGATGCCGGAGCATACCAGTGTATAGCGAAAAATGACGTCGGAGCAATATTCAGCGAAAAGAACAACATTGTCGTCGCGTGTAAGTAAACTTTCATACGTCTCTTTGTACTTTCATGTGTCTCTTTGTTGTGTAGGCGGAATAATCTTGGTGAAAAAAGTGTCTAGCGTCCTGGAAACGACCACTTTTGTATAAACAACAAGTTTGTTAGTCTACCCATAAATGTTCTGTATTCTAGTAGAACAATAAATGACTCGCTAGCAATTGACATTATCTTTGTTTTTAGATATGGGCGTATTTGAACCAATTGCTGAAACAGTAATAACTGCCGAATCTGGCAGAGCAGCAATTATAGCGTTTCCCAAGATAGAATCCGAACCACCACCGTCAGTTATATGGCAAGATGAGAATGGCGCTCTACGATATGACCAAAAATACGCTGTCACTGATAAACATGAGCTCGTCATACTGTGTACTTCACACGAGGATGAGAGAGCATACAGGTTACATTTCTTACACTACTAACGAGTTGTTTCATAGGTGTTAGTATTCTGGTGTATCACTGACAAAAGTATTTTTGATAATTTATTTCAGAGTACGTGCCATAAATACGCAGCTAGGGAAAGAAGAAAACAGTCCTTACATACAACTTAACGTTTACGGAAATGATAGCAAAGAGATAGCGCCAGAAATCATTATAAAACCAGAAGACACAAAAATAGTAAAAGGACAAGAATACACGAGCTTATATTGTATTGCAAACGCTAGGCCTCTACATGAGTTAGAAACTTTATGGTTTAAAGATGGGATAATGATTGACTTAGCCGGAATCACATTCGATTTAAACGATCAGTGGAACCGTACACTTACTCTTATATCAGCTAATCTGACGCACACTGGGCAGTATACCTGCCAAGCTAGGCTAAAAACTGGAGGGTACGCTACAGACTCAGCTTCAGCATTTGTCACGGTGTTAGAGAAACCAGTATTCCTATCTAATTTAAAATCCGAAACGTTTGGAGAATTCGGAAGTACTATAGTTCTGGACTGCAATGTTCAGGGTATTCCTTTACCTAGTATTACTTGGTATAAAGATGCTAAAAAGATCGCAAGTGTCGGGACTGGAGCTGAAGAATCTGATAACCCAGATGTCGATGACGGCGGTGGCAGATACCGGGTGGAAGTGGACCGTTCACTCGTCATTAGCAACCTAAAAATGGAAGATACTGGCATATACCAGTGCATTGCCAGCAACGAAGCAGGAGAATCTTCCATTTATACATGGCTCAAGATAAAAAGTAAGTGGGAACACTATTTTATATTTTAACAACGCTATGACAGATTATATGTTTAAACTTGCATACGATAGATATTGTTAAAACAAAGCATGTGAACTGGAGTTTAGATGTTAAAAATATGTAAATTTTGATCATGATTATTATTATTCACTTCTGGAATTCGTTCCCCGGCGCGTAAGTCGAGTCTACTAATCCGTCAAGCTCTGTATGTCTCAGGGTCGTTGTCATATTGTATGTATGTGTGTATTGAGCTAAAATAACAATACTGACTAATTAACGTATGCCACTATCGTGCAGCGAAGGACAATAGGCGGCTTCCACGAAGTCACATGAAGTTAATAAGAATGAGGACCTCCGATAAAAAAGCAAAAACGTTCCGATTTGACACCGGCAGTAAGATTTAATTAACTGTTATCATTTAACAAATCACTTATAGTATAGATGATTTTCTTTTTCAGCACAGAGTGATGATTGCTTTTTGTACCAATGTGTTTATTCCCTTGCCTTAGGTGACATGCAATGTTTTTTATTACTTCTATTTTGTTATTTGATTTGTTTTAGATTGTACTGATTTATTAGAAACATTCCAGCATTATAAGATTAATGCGTAATCCGTAGATAGATCATAGATAATTAAAAATTAAACAAAGTAGATTAGTTTTAAATACACTTCTAAGCCATTTTATTGAGGCACATTAGCATGACAACTTGATTAAACTAAGTAATCAATATCAAATCATTTTGCAAGGCACATAAATAACTAACTCGGGTGGAGGAAATGTAGGTAACATTCCTACTTTTATGTGGTGAGGTGCGTGTAAAACGCAAGAATTTAACGCACATCCTTCTAAAAAATTCATCCATTCCCTGCAAAATTATAGTGGGCCACGAGACACCTGTGCGGTTTACTAAGTGTCGGCGCTCAATATTGACCATTTAAAGTTATGGTGTTTATACGTATCCACCATGAAATTAATAAATGCCCAAACGTTTTCACGCTGATTCCCTTTTTCTAGGCATTGTTTGAAACCATTGGAGTGAAATATTTAGTGTACTTACTTATTTTATTTTTGGCATGTTTTATTGTTATTATTAGAAAAAAGAAAACACGATATTAAATTATTTTGATCATTTTAAGTATTACAATGTATCTGTGTATTTATATATTGACATATAATCGCATGCGCTTTTCACATTGAGACGAGGTGTCACTGATGTTGTGTGATAAACTAACATAGGTTGTAGAAGATTTCGTACAATTGAAATAACCCGCTAGTTGGGCTCGTGAGTCGTGTTCTAACCGAGTGCGTGTGGCTTGTAGCGTCCCCGCCTATAATGCAGACTCCGCCGAACAACCTCACCGTGCTCGACGGCAAGGACGCCACCGTCACGTGCCGCGCCGTCGGAGCGCCCACCCCCAACGTCACCTGGTACTTCAACGGTTAGTAATTAGGACACTTCTCTGATATTATATACATTTTATATTTTACTGAAACGTCAACCCTTTACCAGAAGAATTACAGTGGATTTATTTGTGATAATCAAGTGTTATTTTTGATGTATTATTCAAATTAAGGGTACATTCTTTCTTCGACGGAGCTGAAAGGTTATGGAATAGTAAACGCGAACCGGAACACTCAGCGTTGGAAGGCTTCCCACAAGGTAGACCGATGACCTGCTGAGGATCGCGGAAATGCGATGGAAGCGAGACGCACGGGCCGGTCGTTGTGGCGACACTGGAGGAAATATATATGTCCAGCAGTGGACGTCTATCGGCTGGAATAATAATGATTATGATAGATTCTTTAAATACAAAAACATTACACAAGAATCTTCAAAGCTGACCGATGTGGTAGCTACTAGAACTCTGTCGCCAAGAACAACAAAGTCATTCTACAATAATACACTGACATTGTTTTAACTGTTTCACACCTGTTACAGATTCCTTAATCATAAACTTATCAGCAAGACTACAAGCACTTGAAGAAGGCGACCTGCTAATCACGAGTACTACAACCGCCGATAGTGGAAAATATACATGCGTGCGATCAAACGATGCCGGGAACGTATCTGGAGAAGCTTATCTTACAGTACTAGGTGATTACCTCATCAGTTATAATGTAGCATTTAAAATTTTATAAATATTTCCCTTTATGTCAAAAAATTCTCGTTAATAGTTCGTATGTAATATTCTCGTAATTGATAACTTAAAAATTGTAGTTGTAGCCGATAAGATTGGTATTATCATTTTCGATATCACCAATTTTTACTTTACTTTTTCACTGCTGCTGGGTGACAGACACGGGTTTTCAGCAAATCAGTTCAATCTAATTAATCTAGGTCATGTTTATAATCGCTCAAAGCATTAGTGATAGTATAAAATACCATAAAACCAGTATTTAGTTAACTAAAGTATTATTTTCCCAAATGTTGACTTACTAATCCGGTGATATTTATTGACACTTTCTGAATTCATCTTCAATTGAGGTTAGGTTATATCCTATATTTATGCAGGAAGAATAAATCGGCTTTCTATCGGTGAAGAATTTTAGCAATCGGACCACAAACAACCTCCAACAAACAAAAAAAAAACACAATTTACAATATTAGTGTAAATGTAGGTTCGTTTTACTAAGGCCAAGGATCAAAGTGCAAGCGATACCCGGATTCGCGGCATTAGATGGACGATCCAGTACCCACTGCGGTGGATTTATCTGCTTCGGTCCGCCATAATCTCTGGATTTTCACTGGGCGGAAGGCGCAGATTTTCCAAGCAAAATAAACCCATTGATTTTAATGTCTACCGCTTAGAAAGTCATATGTCTACATATTTTCTTTTATGAAAAAATATATGCACAGCATTTTACTTTGAATCCAGCATTTTACTTGGTTATTAAAACTAACTATTTTGTATTAAAAACTTATTTGAACAAACAACTTCAAAGACAAAGGGTTGGAGATTCATTTTCTTAAACCATTTAGATGGTATCTTCAAAATGAGGGGAAGCTCTCGACTGCACAAAAGATAACCCTTTTCAACGTCATTTTACTTGATGAGATAGAAAAGTATTTTTTCATCCAATATTAGACCGCTTTTAGTAAATTAAGGCATTTACACTTCCGTCCAAAAGTTTCAAAGCAGCAAGGTAAAATCAAATAAAATTAAAAAAAAACAGTCCTTTTTATATCGATTTTATATTAAAAATGAAACAAAAAGTAATTTAACCAACGTAAACATTTAAAATAGAAAATAAATCTATACTAATATTATAAAGAGGTAAAATTTGTAAGTTTGTATGTAGGGGGTAATCTCTGGAACTAATGCTCCAATTCAAAAAAAAAATTCTCTGGTAGAAAGCTACATTATTCCTGAGTGCTGTAGGCTAAATTATTTTTATAACATGTATATTTTATATACGCGGCTGAAGCCGTGGGCAAAAGCTAGTATTAAATAAAATTTTAACTTCATCTAGGTGTCAATTTATTTTTTTACAATATACTCGCATAATCTATTCATAATTTCTTAACACTTTCAAAGTAATTGTAGGCTAACAAGTAGCCAGCATACGCATGGGTCGTAAATTGAAAATTCCAAAAAAACTTTGTACTCTACTCGGGCCTTAGACATGAACAAAAGTCAACAATAGCAACGTATAACGTCTCGAGAGGCGGATTGTGGGCACCGGCACATGAACGAATTGTTGTGTCCCGAGCACCGATATTGTTCAATAACTTGGAACAAGTAGATGGAGATTATTCGCTCTGTAATAGTCGCTCGCTACTAATGTTCTGAGCTGTTCTTGTTAAAGATCAATTTTTCTTCCTTCTATCGAGTTCACTCCAACCAGGATTAATGAGAAAAAGGACAAGGCGAACGAGATGTTAATAGCATTATTTCGATTTCATATTTTTCTTATTCCAAAGTTCTAACACAGAATTAACGAATGTTTAAAATAAAATGAATTAGGTCCAAAAAAATTGAGTCCATATGGTTTAGGAATTTTTAAATAGCCTTTCTTTTTATTGGATTATTACCAAAACACCACTTGTTTGACTGACCGACATTTTGACAATTCAAAAGTGCCTGTAACTGGTCTATTTGAAATAAACGTTTCTGATTTCATGAATTATGAAATATTTTTATTGCTTGCAGTGCACCGCAGACTACCCCCCTTTTTTAGTTTAAGTCCTTGTATTCCATCCCAAGGTTGTCTGGAAGACATCGCTTTCAGCGATAAGACCGCCATTGTACCCATAGATTTAAGTTTCTGTGAAATTGTTACTATTTTGGTGTACAATAAAGTTTATTTAAAGCTTTGAGCTTCTGAAATATGTGCGTACAGTATATACACACTGTACATATTTCAGAAGCCTTATCCTCTTTTGAAAACACGTCTATTCAAAGATATTAAATATATACTACCAATTAAATCTCTGCGTCTATAGAACCTCAAAATCTGACACTTTGATTCGACACTCCCAACGACCATTTTCCGGTGATCTTTTTCCAGTTTTTATGCGCCTTGGCCTATTGTGGTCTATTTTTCTTATGTCGCAAATCTATCAGAGCTGCGCATATTTGCGGTGATCTGATCAGAACTCTGATGAAGAACTCTCTATATCCTTTAGATTTGCGATATATTTGAGCCTACCAGATCTTTTTTCTATTCGGAGTTTCTATACTTCTCAATCGTGTATCGAATACTTTTTCAAGAAATTCCGTGGCTTTCTGCGCTTTAACATTCACTGTATCCTTTCTCGTGTAGAGTAAAAAAAGCGTTCCAATATTTTTTTTTTTTTCGTTCATAAGAAAAACTACGGTTCAAAGTAGTCGGAAATCTTTCAAATACAGAAACACTTGCATGCCAATGCTGAAAAAGTTAAAACCACTGAAAATGTTCAAAAAACACACCATTGCACAAACCTTGATGAATGTGGGATGATTATACTTTTTTGTGTAAACAATCGGAAAACGTCGAGAAACATTTCATTGCAAAAATTTTACCGCATATTTTCAGCGATGTTTTGTTTAACAACAAGTTTTCAATGAAAACCATTTTTCATAGCAAGCTTTTATAGTGTGGTCTGTAACCTAACTCGTATAAATAATAATCATCAAGACCAATCCAAAAAAGTCAAACAAGATAGATAGCTTATTGCGCTTGTTACCGAGCTCTTATGGCCATCTTCCAAGTCCATCATCAGACGCTGGTTACCATCTAGCACCAAAGTACTCGTTATAACGTATCAAATGAGTCCAAACTGGATGCGGTTGTGTCTTTAAACTGCTAAGTTCGTATGGCCCCCGGTCCCATCATCAGATCAGCTCCTTGTAATAATAATTTTGCATTGTCATCTGATCTACGAGTATACATGCATGCAAAATTTCAGCTCAATCGGTAACCGGGAAGTGGATCAAATTTAATTTGGGAGATTTGATTACAAACAAGCAAACATCGGGACAGGTGAAACTAAATAAAATATTATAAAAACAGATGCTTCTAAATATTTTTGGACGGTCCCGTATAAACCCATTGTGTATGAACAATGTACAAATAATATATTCAAATGTTTTTAATCCATTCTACGTACCGTACAGCGTAAAATGTTTCCGAGTGATAAGTGGAATTTCAATTTTAACTCTCTAAAAAGAATTTCAGTTAAATAAAGCTTCTGTTAACTATTTTTAAATGGTACCCTACAAGCAACTGTTTGTTTTTCAGTGAGAACTCAAATTATTGCTCCACCTGTGGATACGCGAGTGTTATTGGGTCACACGGCGACGCTACAATGCAAAGTATCGAACGACCCGAATGTGAAGTACAATATTGATTGGTTCCACAACAAACAGTGAGTTGGGAAACATTTACTATTATTGCATTGAATAAAATCTGGTGACGTGTTAGCTGTATTATTGTTTTTTTTTATTACTAGGCCCATGACCGCTGGTTCCCGCGTATGGGTGTCAGCAGATGGAGCGCTACAAGTGCAAGCGGTGCGTGCGAGTGACGCCGGCGAATACACGTGTGTAGTGACGTCACCGGGTGGCAATCACACGCGAAATGCGGTTCTGTCCGTCATCGAGCTTCCGTTCGCTCCAACAAATGTACGCGCCTTCAGACTCGAAGCTGCGTCACAACGAGCCGTCAATGTCTCCTGGACTCCTGGCTTTGATGGGAACTCTCCTATACAAAAGTTTATTGTGCAACGACGTGTTGTTCCAGAGTTTGGTAAGTCAAGCAATTACTTATAATATACTGAAGTCTGCGATTACACACATAAACATTAAAAATATTAAAAAAAAAAAAATCTTCATTTAATTTAACTTATAGGACCTACACCCGATCCATTGCTGAACTGGGTAACAGAACCGACGAATGTATCAGCAAACCAGCGTTGGGTTCTCTTGACCAGTCTGAAGGCAGCTACATCATATCAGTTCAGAGTATCAGCCGTGAACACCGTGGGAGAAGGTCCTGCTTCGGACCCAACTGATGTCTTAACATTGCCTCAGGAAGGTATGTAGAAAAACTGTAGGTAAATTAATTAATAATCATTTAGTATATAATATATTCAACATAAGCGAGAAAATACTCAATGACGCGGTAGTAACACTAATTTTATGTATAAAGACAAAGAGTGCTGAAGATCCGTCAACTGTGACGAATTGAAATTAAATTTAAAAAAAATACCTGCAAAAACAAAACAAGTATTGTGTCGAAGCGGAACACTATTTCTCCGCAACCGGTACCGAGCTGGATATCGAGACTAGTAAATTATTTAGAATGACAGATGGTATTTCGTTGCTGAAAATTTAGACTGAATTTACACTCATTTTGTCGCCGGCTTTACTTCTATCACTATACATATAATTCATATTTAATTTCACATGTTCAGGTTGTTAAATATTAGCACAATAAATGGTTACCGCACTTTTAACATTCTGTACACCTCTGCTTAATCTGAACTAAAATTTACCAAGTCTTGGGCAGGTAAGATATTTTTATGGGTGTTCTATATCATTATTAAATTGTATTCTCTTTGCAATCAAGCAGCCAGTGACCTTATATGCTGCCAAGGTATGCGGAATAATTTTAAAGATTGCATTTTTTTTTGGACATGCCTTTTGTTTTGTATTCTACCTATTTCAATTTTTCAAACGCTGTTTTAAATAAAGTTTAAAACGTAACTATGTTATTCTACGTGTTTAACCAATAAATTAAAAGCTTGTGTAATGAAAATTCTTGCGTAACTTGTGATGTCTGTTAGGTTGCATTATTATTGTGTATCGTCTGCATGTAACGTGATTTGTCTATAATGATTACAAAATGTATGTCAGTAGTTGCGTTTGATTCCAATTGCATTATTCCTCAAATGCATGTGGTGCATGCAGATAAAAAAATAATAAAAAAATAGTTAATTCAAAATTTCTTACTCTCTCTCTTTATCTCTCTCTTGCTTGTTTATATGAAACACAGTTATTGCAAATTCTTTCTTAAAAATCCCCTAAATTACATCTAAACAGCTACGTAGGTATAATGAAATAATAATATGACAATGTATTCACCGGAAAAAAAAGCATGCTTTAAATGAGCAATCTGCGTTTGAAATTCACACGAGTTAATTAGCCGTCAAAATAGAAGATTAAAATTATTGTTGAATGTTTTCAGCACCATCCGGTCCTCCAGTCGGCTTTATGGGCTCTGCACGATCTTCGTCCGAAATCATCACCCAGTGGCAACCACCACTCGAGGAACATAGAAACGGACACATCCTGGGCTACGTTATAAGATACAGACTTCGGGGTTACGACAACAGTCCCTGGACATTCCAGAACATCACCAATGAGGCACAGAGGAACTATCTCATACAAGACCTGATCACATGGAAAGATTATAATGTACAAATTGCTGCTTACAACGACAAAGGGGTCGGTGTGTTTTCGGATAGCTTCATGATAAAAACAAAAGAAGGTGTGCCCGAGGCGCCTCCTGACAGTGTTCGCTGCGAGCCGTACAACTCCACAGCAATAACTGTTTGGTGGACACCACCTAACCCACAAAAGATCAATGGCATAAATCAGGTCAGGCTTTAATGTCATCAGATGAACCTATTATCTCATCAATAGTACCATCCAATACTAACACGGACCATTTTCACAGGGTTACAAAATGCAAGCGTGGATCTGGGACGAGAACGAAGGCGCTAACGTAGAGCAGAAACTTGTTAGTGTGCCTCCTAACCTTTTAGATCCTCTGACTGAGCAATCAGCTGTTATCAGCGGGCTAGACAAGTTTACCGAGTACAATGTCACGGTGTTATGTTTTACTGAGCCCGGCGACGGACCTCGCAGTGACTATGTACAAGTTAGGACGAAAGAAGACAGTAAGTTAATTATCTCCATTTTTTATATATGTATATTTTTTTATGTGTATTTTCTGAAAAAACTAATTAGATTATGAAAATTATTTTTATGACGGCTAGCGAGCGACATATGGCAGAATATCATAAGTCGCTTTTGATCTTGGAAATTTCACAGTTGATCTGGGACAGGCAGTGGGAGGGAATTTGTAGAAAATAGCTAGCAATACATATTTAATCAAAACTTGAATAACTCTTTTACTTATACCCGGACTTCTTTTATGTATGTTTTATTTAATTATGCCAGCAACAACTACCACCTTGACCTACCCTCACTGCTCTTGAAACTGTAATAGGATTATTTGAACCTGCGAAAAGTTTTGGTTCATCTTTTTTTAATCTTATAGTTAAGGACATAAGAGGTCGACTGGGCATTTTCGATTTGATACAATAATCTAAGGATTAACATACGTACATAATCAGCCTTTAACTGTTCTCACAGCTGGAACTCAGGCCTCCACTCTAGGAGAGGGAATGGGCCTTAATCTACCTGGCGAGCCCAGTGTGGGTTGGTGAATGTTACATGCCTTCAAATTTTTGGTTCTTTTTTTTTTTTTTTTTTTCGGTGAGACAAATCATCTTATGACAACCCCCGCTCTTGGGCGGAGCGGGAGATAGTGTCAGACAGCGGGGTTCTAAGACATGTGTCTTCACGATGTTTTCCTTTACCGTTTTGAGAGCAGTGTTAAAGTAATGCGTCTGGCCGGGTTTGAACCAGCGACCTACAACTCGTAAGTCGGGGCCGTCACCACTCGGCCACCACTGCTTTTTATCTAAGGATTAGCACATACAAAAATACTGTTCTACTTTTTAACATCGTGATTTTTTCTATTTTATTGAATAAATATTTTCTATTCTGTTCTACATAATTTCATAATTATTTTTAGTTCCGGATGAAGTGGGAAGTCTACTCTTTGACGATATATCGGATCGTGCAGTGAGAGTGTCTTGGACTGCGCCTAAAAAGTCAAATGGCATCTTAATGGGATACAAGCTGTCTTACGAGATGAGAGATAGTAACGAAACAATACGAGAGGAGGTTCTACCGCCAAATGTCACTAGTATTAGGGTGGAACACTTACAGGTACGTGTTTCAAACACTGGTTTTATTTGTAGTTCAAGATAAACTACTTAGCTCATAGTAAGTGTTCAGCTCCGCTGATGAATATGTGCATTGTGCAATACAAAAGTTGCTCAGCTGAGTGATCTTCTCAGAAATAAATCTGCAATATCTCATACATTTTTTGGAGTTAGAAATCATCAAATAACTTCTCCCACTCTGGGTGGAGCGAGAGGGAGTGTTAAACTTTTACTGATAATAAATCTTCATAAAGCGCTAACAGTGCATTAATTTAATTTATAGGCTAGTACACACTACAAGTTCAGGCTGTGCGCCATGACGGCAGTCGGTGAAGGGCCGGCAAGGGCCGCCGTCATTCAATCCGGCGTAGAACCTGTACTGCCCGACGCGCCTCGCAACCTGGCACTATCCAACATCGAAGCGTTCTCCGTACTACTACAGTTTACACACGGGTTCGATGGCAACTCCTCTATATCGCTGTGGACAGTACAGGTAAAATTGTGCTTGATTTTATTTGTTACAGCTTTGTTGCACATTCGAAATGTGAATATGAACAAACCAATAAGCTTATCATAAACTACTGAAATAATCTGGTAAAAAGGAATCCTGCTAACGCAAGAGGGTTTTAATAGCAATAAAAACAATTGCTATTAAACTACAAATTTTGATTTCTGATGCGGAAACCCTCAACTTTCGAATAAACAGTAGAAGTGAAATGGTTTACTAGATCAACTATTTGTTTTAAATTTTATAACAACATAAAAAATATTATTTTCTGAGAACCATCAAATTAAGGCAGCAACAAACATATCAAATATTGGCATGAGAAAGTGTAGGGGCGTAATGAGAACATTACACTATCTCTTTTATACCCGAACAACCAAATGGTGTTGATGTCACATGTCAGTGTGTGCATTCTTTTTCGGTTGCTTGACAATTTCCTTTTCTACCATTTTTAAAAGGTTTCTAACTTAGGTACTTCATTTTTAATAGATTTGAAAAATGATTTTATTCATGTTTTAGAAAAGTTTCTTTTTGATAAATGTAATAAAAAAATATTGAGTCAACTTCCAAAACTTAGATTACGTTAATTCTGTGAAAACTACTATATTGTTTGGAGTTATATACAAGGTGTCGTTTTGAAGCTGCAAAATATTTCAGGAGGTAATTATGTTAGTGATTCTCGACCCGAATCAATAATAAAATGAGTAGGTAATTTTTTAATTTTTTTTTTCTTATTTATGGAAATCGGTATGTGTGAACTACGTTTCTTAAAAAGCAGCCAGTCTGATACCTGCCTTATAACCGCGCTTTCTTTCACACACACAAACACGGAACAATAAAGGGCATTTTCACACACACTAACTCGCAACGATAGTTTCATAAATAATGTATCATCCAATCATTATCCCGCACGCCACGCCCCCGCGGCCATCAATCAATCGATTTAGTTTAGTGTAATTAAAAAATAAAATAACAAGTATTACTGATTATTGACCAAGTATCGTTTTTTTACATGATTATTTATGAGTTTTATTACAACCTCCTGAAATATTGTGCAGTTTTAAAACTGCACCTTTTACCCTTACCACTTACACGATACTAGATTAAATTACTTTCACCTTTTTACCCTGAGTAATGCATAGTTTATATCAGTAAAAAAAGCTAGTCACCAAATATATTCATTTTGTTACCCGATTTGTTAATCCAACAGGCTCAAACTGCACGAAATTCATCATGGGTGACAATCTTCGAAGTCAACGCTCCAGATGCCCAGTCTATCCACGTGACTGGACTGATACCTTTCACAACGTACAGACTACGACTGATCGCTACCAACGTGGTGGGCTCGTCGCCACCTTCAGAACCTTGTAAGGAATTTCAGACTATCCAAGCGCCGCCTCAACATCCGCCCAAGAATGTAACCGTGCGCGCAGTCAGCGCCACTAATCTACGTGTTCGATGGATTGTAAGTCACTTTCAATATTTTAATAAATATCACCTTGTTTGTTATGTTTGCACTTTTTCACGTGTTTATTGTTGGACTGTAGGCCTTAAACGGCTGTGAAGTGCGCTACTTGATGCACAGCGACTTGCGGAGTGTTTAAAGCCGTCTTTAAGTTGATATCAAATAATAATGAACATATTATTTCAGCCTCTACAACAAAGCGAATGGTACGGTAATCCGAAAGGATATAACATAACATACACTAAGAGCGACAGCAACGATACATTACACAGCATTATCGAGGACCACACAGCAAACTCACACGTACTGTCTAATTTAGAAGAATGGTCGGTCTATGAAATACGCATGACAGCTATTAACGAGGTAGGGACTTCAACCGCAAGTCCTACAGCCATGGAAAGGACGAGGGAAGCTGGTGAGTTAAAGAATGGAAGGCCTATTCCTTCAAAATATCTCATTTAAAACAAAAATACAGTTCTTCACTTATGTATAAATTTCATTTAATCCAATCTTAATTGCAAATCGCATGTGTTTTATAAGGTCTTAAAAATAGTTTAACAAGTTCACATGGACTTTGTAGGGCACATCAAAATAATGTTACAAATGAAATAAAAAAAAAAGAATAATAATTATAATAAGTACCGTAAAACGGGGTGAATAGAGGCAAAACTTTGGTTTGGTTTTTCACTTTGATACTATTATATCGGCCTCTAACAAAGCATCGTTTTTTTTTAGAATAAGTATTCATTAAAAAATGTATATAGTTAAATGCGGCAAAAAATATTCAAATATCGAGAAAATACCCTTTAAAGTTTTGTCTCTATTCATCCCATTTTATTGTACGTAATTAAATGACAATATAAATTCATTAAATATATTATCGAAATGTTCCAGTTCCATCAAGAGGTCCCACGGACGTATCAGCCAATGCAACATCATCAACAACAGTAGTCGTTCTTTGGGGAGACATCCCACCACCAGAACAAAATGGCTTGATCGAAGGATACAAAGTGTGCTACGCGGCAGTAGTGCCACCACCGCGGCCCGAACAGAAGAAGGTGGAATGTCAAGCAGTGCCATCGAATCAGACGCACACTATAACGCTGACAGAGCTGAGGAAATATGTTGTCTATCAAATACAAGTCTTAGGATATACGAGGCTCGGAGATGGAGCCTTGAGCGACCCACCAGCTACAGTCAGGACTTTTGAAGACAGTACGTAGTATATTTTACATTATTTGTCTACCGATCAATGAAAAGCTACTTGTCTTTTTTATTACTCCTTCGCTGTTCTTTTCTGATATTTCATTGCGAAATAATTACACGATAGTTGAGAAAGATTCAACTATCGTGTTTTGACTTTGGGACTCATCTAACTTCATATTCTCGGAGCTTTTCTGATGAGCTTTCGTTTATTTTTGTTTCCCTTTCAGCTCCCGGTCCGCCATCAAACGTGTCGTTCCCCGACGTGACGTTCACAACGGCACGCATCATCTGGGACGTGCCGGAGGACCCCAACGGCGAGATACTGGCGTACAAAGTTACGTACCACCTCAACAGCACCACACAACACGTGTTTTCTAGAGAGTTCCTACCTTCGGACCGAACATTCAGGTAAGGGATTTCTGTTTGTATTTTACACCCCGAAAATAGTGTGGATTAATATAACATCTCGTAATTTACTCTATTTAAAACGTTAGTTCATTGGTTTTGGCATTACATAACGTATATAACGGCAATCAATCAATTTTGTTGGTCAATTTCAGGATAATTATATTATGTTTAAATATTATAAAATATTCTTTGCAGCGAAAATTTAATTTCATTAGTAGTAAACAAAGTTAACTTTTCGAAACCGCATATTGTATACTGAAATATGGTTGCAGTTGTAACATACAACATTCCTATCTTTTTGAATGGATTTTTTATGTAATGAATAGAATAGAAATACTTTTATTCGGTACAGACACAGCACAATGGTTATATACACAAAGTAAAAGAGAGAGTTTTAGAGAGGGAAGAGGGGAAGGGGGGTTGAGAGGGGAGTAGAGTGTAGGTAATGGACCGGCTATCATTTGGTTTACTGACCGATCGTAATATTTTTTTTAAACAGGGCCACCGAGCTATCTTCGGAGCGATATTACTTGTTTAGCGTGCGCGCGCAAACCCGGTTAGGTTGGGGAGCCACGGCGCGCGTGTTAGTGCTCACCACGGCCAACCGCGCCGCGCCCGCGCCCCCGCCGCGCCCCAACGTGGCGCGCTCGCTGCTGCAGCCGCACCACATCACCTTCTCTTGGACGCCTGGGGACGATGGATATGCGCCGCTCAGGTATGCGACTGGTACAAATGTTACCCAATGAAGATTTTGAAGAGAAGTTGGATATTTCAGTAGCAATCCATAAAAATGATGGTTAATATCAATATCATATGCCCCATACTCCTCCACGCTTCAAAGCCTCTATTAAAGGCACATTTCCCGGGAATCCCACCTGTGGCTCTGATTCCACGCGGTAAATAGGCAGTCAACCGTTCGTCATCAACAATGAAAATGAACTTTATTTTCCATTTTGAGTCTCACGATACAAAGACGTTCAATGTTGAATTGTTTCACAGATCTGTAATAGAGTAACACCACTGAGTATATTATTTTGTCAGATACTACACCGTACAACAGAAGGAAGACGGAGGAACTTGGCAAACGATCCCCGAGCGTGTGGATCCCTTCGTGACGTCATACACGGCCGAGGGTCTGAAACCGTACACGGCGTATCAGTTCCGAATTCGAGCGACCAACGATATCGGGCCTAGTCGGTACAGTAATGCGACCGAAACCGTACGGACACTGCCCGCTGGTATGTATTTTATAGATCGAATGGTGCTGGGCTATTTGGAATCCTTTCTACGTGAAAAAGAAAGTCAATAAAGATGAACCCCGTTTTTATCGAGTTAGGAATTATAGCTATCCAATTTTCATTTCTCAGCACCAAGCAAAGCTGTGGAAAACCTGCACGTGGTTCCTATCACACCAAGCAGCGTGCGCGTGCATTGGACGCCCCTGGGCGACGCGCACTGGAGCGGAGACACGCGCACGGGTGGCTACCTGGTGCGCTACCAGCCGCTCACCGACTTCCCCACCGCGCTGCAGCAGAGCATGAAGCAAGAGGTGCCGGGCATTAAGGTAAGTTTTCATACAACTTCCGAAAGCAGCTTCGGTCGCGTAAACATTAGAAATTAAGCCAAAGAATAAAGAGAAGAAAATATCCACTACCGGGATAAAGTTTCCAAACATTAGCTATATCTAGGACAAGAAAGGATAATGATTGAATCAAAATTGCATTTTCTCTAGTTTTGAGGCATATTATATTATATACTTGCTGCTTTCAGCGAAAAATGGTCCCAAGGGAGGATACTCCCGAGATAAAGAGTATCCTATGTACAAGACGTGGTCTACCTGTATACCAAATTTCATCCAAATCCGTTTAGCCGTTCGAGTTTGAAGAAGTAACAATGTAGCATTCCTATTATATACCTGGTAGTGTGATTAACTTTCACTTAGATTATCGTATCATCTTTACTTGCAACGAAATAACGATACTGTTAAAGTCATATTAATACCATAGGTTGCGGTTCTGAATATTTCTGTGTTAATTTCAGAGCGAGGAGGTAGTCCTCACAGACTTGGCTTTGGACCGCAACTACGAGATCAGCGTGTGCGCCGTGAACTCGCAGGGGCTGGGCCCGGGGGGCACGCCGGCCGTGGTGTGGGTGGGCGAGGCCGTGCCCACCGCGCCGCCCACCAGCACGCAGGCGCGCGCGCTGTCGCCCACGGAGGTCACGCTCAGCTGGGCGCCGCCCACGCAGGCGCAGCAGAACGGCGACCTGCTCGGCTACAAGGTACCTACTATGCCCAAATAAATAATACGCTGCTAGTTTGCAATTTACGGCATTTATACTCGAATTAATTTCAACTTAAGTATCGACTTGAGTGCTTGAGTGTGTAGTGTGTGTTGTAGTTGGTGTGTTTTGTTGAGTGCTATTTAAGATTATTTGTTGAATAACTATTTTATAATAAAAGAGCCTAAGAATATGGGTTGCGATGATAACTTGTGTCATGAATGACTTAAAAATTGCTGATGTATTTGATAACAATTATCTCGAATTAAGAATTCAAACACAATTCTACAAAAAAAAATTGTCATTTTAAACTAATTTAAAAACGAAACCAATATTTTTATAACCATATATTGAATATTCTTTTTACTTAGATTTTCTACTTGGTGACTGACTCTCCTGAGGAGCCGGAGCCCGGTCGTCGCATAGAGGAGGAGATAGAAGTGGTGCCCGCCACAGCTACCTCACATTCACTCGTCTTTCTCGATAAATTCACGCAATATCGCATACAGGTATTTTTCAATTATTTTTAACACACAACTGAAATATTATACCGGTTTCTAGGGGTATATTTTACACTTATGCGGAAAAGTGCTGTGGCGCTGCAATTTATTGTATGGGCTTATTGTCACACAGGCTTCACTGCGAGCCGGGTAGCCTCCACCAATGCGTAAATCCACGAGCCATTTTTCACAATATTTACAACTCGTTTTTTTACCTCTCTCTCTCAATGTCAAAATTTACAACTCCTGAAATGAAGGATATAACTTTTTTCAGTTGGGCCCCTTTTAAACGAATGGCCTTCTAACCATTAGCCACTTAATTCGTTAAATTTTGTATAATACTAGCGACCCGCCCCGGCTTCGCACGGGTGCAATGCTCTTGCCGCACCGGGCGGCCGGCCGGTACCGCCGCAAACGCTACGTCCCGCAATTTTTAAATCTGTAATATCTTCGAAAATATTCACTTAAATCATACGGTGTAAAGGGCCATATAGATCTATATTAAATGAACAATGTATTCAAGGTATTTAATTGGTTAAGGATTAATGCTGTATTGGTTAAAATCGCTTCGAAAATTAGCCATTATTTGTCGTAAAAAGTAAATGACAAAAAAAAAAGTTATTGTGGGTTATCCATAAGAGATAGACATATACCATCACGGACTTTTCTGTAGACCTTTTCAATGTGTACAATACTTAGTACATTATTTTGATAAAACTCGTAGGGTTCAGCCTGCGTTTGCAATGTAGGCGGAAAAAATGTAATTATTTACGACATCACATTAGAAACCTCAAAAATAACAGTACTTCTCCACTATTTAATGGATGTTATTATACATATAAACCTTCCTCTTGAATCACTCTATCTATTAAAAAAAACCGCATCAAAATCCGTTGCGTAGTTTCAAAGATTTAAGCATACAAAGGGACATAGGGACAGAGAAAGCGACTTTGTTTTATACTATGTAGTGATCAAGCTCATCATTCAGGCGGGTAGTTGAAAGGTGAATTAAGGTAACCTAAATATATTTTTTTCAAGGTGTTAGCATTCAACGCCGCGGGCGACGGCCCTCGCTCCACCGCAGTGATGGTGCGCACCCTGCAGGGCCTGCCGTCGGCGCCGCGCAACATCAGCTTCTCCGACATCACGATGAACAGCCTCGTCGTGGCGTGGGAGCCGCCCTACCGACGCAACGGACTCATACAGGCCTACCTCGTCACTTACGAGACTATAGAACAGGACGAACGTGAGACACTTTACATTTTGTTACGTTGCGTATCCATAGGTTCTGTCATTCGTAATAGAGTAAAATGATTTTTTTGAATGAAAGAAAGAAAAGCTGTGTGTGTGAAAAATAGGAAGATTAACAAAATAAATGAGTAAAATGATTAATGCCAAAAGGGTTTCAGGGCATTATAATTATACTAGGTGGTAATATAACTCGGCCCCGGTACGAAAGGTAACGAAGGAAAAGAAATGAATTTTTAGTCAGTAAAAGTCTGTGATACTATTTTCTGCTCTGTCCAAGAGCGGGGGATGTTATTGGATGATTTTCCCACTAAAGAAAAAATTGGCAACATAAGGTCTTCATTTGACGCTAATCTACAGTTTCTAAGTGCCATATGCTCGAAAACAGTGGGTTGATTTTTAAAGATACATTTGTAATAGTATTGTTTTTCTTACTGCAGGTAATAAAAACTTACCTTAGTGGGTATAGAGAGGCTTGATAAGTTTCGCGAGTTAAAATGATTTAGCAGGCTGTTTTTCCATTGTGCAGGCTTCAGCAAGCAAGTAAAACAGAAGGTGACGGAGCGTCGCCTAGCGGTGGGCGGGCTGGAGGAAGAAGTGGAGTATCGCTTCAGCGTGCGCGGCGTGACGGAGGGCGGCGGCGCCGGCGCAGTGGCCACGGCCAGCGCGCGCACGGGCCCGCAGGCCGGCTCGCCCGCCGCGCCGCGCGCGCTGCAGCTGCACGCCGAGCCCGCCGCGCTGCGCCTGCGCTGGCTCAACGCGCCGCCCGGCGCCGCGCCGCTCAAAGGATACTACTTTGAAGCTCGCCGGAAAGGTGCAAGAACAACCTGTGTCACTGACATGCATACATATTATATCATTTACTCACCAAAGCTTGTGGTAAAAGTTGTAAAAACTCAACGCCAATCAAATCCAGCCTAGTAAAAATATAAAGAAATTATTATTATTTACCAATTAACTACACCATCAATTGCGTCTTCAAATACAAATATATATATATATAAGCAAACTAGAAAATATCGTCGAAACAAACAAGCTATCCATGTGATCACCAAATTGCTCACATATCATAATAGTCACGTAATCGGCTGTAATAAATAAAGCTCTTTCGATCCTGTTTCGTGACCGACAAGTACATAAATATTATATTTTTATGCAGCCAAGGAGTCGTGGCAGGCCTGTAAGTTTGTTTCTTACTGTGTGCACTTTGTAGAAAATCCTTTCACTAAAAAACCATAACACTAAACTTATTAGATTCAGTTTCAGTAGCGATATCATTATGGTACCCAAATATATTTGTCATCAGTAACCTCGGAAAAACTCGATTTCCCTCTGGATTCATCTCATTATAGAGAAGTCTGCATGACACAAATACCTATGAAAATTAATATTAAAATAGCTTACGTATAAATAATTGCTATATTCGTGATTACTGTGGAAAGTGTTAACAATCTCAATAACACTTGACAAAATTCTAACACAACCAATATCCAAAGCAATTTTTATATGCAAACCTTCCTTGCGCTAATTTTATATAAATGCACTTTATTTAACAACAATCTGAAAACAAGATTCTTCTCCCTTCCCATTTAAAGACGAAATGTTTTTTTTTTCGACATACAGATGACACGAGATGGGAAACTATCACCAGAACCAGCAACGGCATGCTAGAGGAGTTCACAATATCATACCAGAGTCTCCTACCGTCGACGGCGTACTCATTCCGGGTGATAGCGTACAACATGTATGGGATCAGCAACCCAACGTACAGCGAAAAAGTTATCGTAACGCCTTCGAAGCTGTATTTGGAGTACGGATACTTACAGTATCGACCATTCTATAGGAGCACGTGGTTCATGGTCGCTCTAGCGGCTGCTTCTATCATTATCATCATTATGGTCATAGCAATACTTTGTGTGAAGAGCAAGAGTTATAAATACAAAAGTAAGTTTCTTTTTATATTTAAATTGATACATACTGACGTATATGCAGTAGCATTGATTAACCTGATTTGTTTTTGAATTACAGAAGAAGCGCAGAAAACCTTGGAGGAATCCCTGGCAGGAGAGAGCGACGAGCGCGGCACTCTGGCCATGGAGCTGTACCGCTCCCGACAGAACTCCAGCGGCAGTGGCGGCGCCGCCACGCTGCGGCGCGGCGCGACGCTGGCCAAGTCTCCGCCGCGTCCGACGCCGGGCTCCGTGGCCTACCACAGCGACGAGGAGAGCCTTCGTGCCTACGACGAGAACCCCGACGACTCTTCGCTCACCGAGAAACCCTCCGAGATGAGCTCCTCCGATTCACAGGTGATTACTATCAAGATCAGCGTCGTCTAAATCCCCGCTCAGAGCGTACAAACACTAAATCGCCCCTTATTTTTTCTCTACCACTCACTGGAGAGCGTTACGGTAAATATCGACGACCGAGGTCTCGCTACTGCTACCTTTATCATTTTAAACACGCTTTCGACGAGATCAGCACTTTCGTAGTCGTATTTTTTATTATTTTAAGTTGCGTATGTTAGTCGGACGCCTTAGTGGCGTGGTAGAGTAATTATGTATATTAAATAGACTGTTAAGAAAATACATGCTAAATAAAAAAAAAACATCTTTCTAACTTCAATTTAATTTGAATTAATCAAGTCAACATCAAAAGTCAAATATTTTATTATTTAACAAACTTAATAATATAATGTTTGCTTATTCAATATTCATAATTATAAAAGTCTTTTTTTAAGATTATTGTCTTTGGCACTTTTGATGTTGACTGTACATTATATAAATTTGACATACATTTAAATAAGTTATTATATAATTTTTAATCAATTATTTAATAGTTTGGCATTATTTGAGGTGAATAATAGTAAAATTTTATTTTTGACAGAATTCTGAGAGCGAAAACGAGAGTGTCAGGTCGGAGCCGCATTCTTTCGTAAACCACTACGCTAACGTTAACGATACGTTACGACAATCGTGGAAGCGGCAGAGGCCGGTGCGGAACTACTCGAGCTACACGGACTCAGAGCCCGAGGGCAGCGCCGTGGTGAGCCTCAACGGCGGCCAGATCGTCATGAACAACATGGCGCGCTCGCGGGCGCCGCTGCCCGGCTTCTCGTCCTTCGTATGACACGAGCCCGCCGGCACGGCGCCGCACGAAGCCGTGCACATGTAACGATTCACTGCCCATTCCCAATTATTAAATTAATTCTTTAGCAACTATTACAATTGTACATATCGAATATAATATTTAAGCTTTAATTAAATTGGTTAAATATCTGAAATTAAATTATGATTCTTCAGATTAAGGATATTCTTAAATTACTATAGTATTGTAAGTTCATAATACACTTTAAAATCCAATTATATATGGAGGATTGCCAGATTCAATCAGCTTATAATATAATTAATAATTACAATATTGTATTGCCATACCACAAATTAGAAAGTTTGGTAAGAAGCACATATAAACAAAAATCACATAGTTACTATTTTTGACTAATGGCAACGTAGGCAGCTATTTTATATAGAACATAACTTGTAGATAGAGATCTCGTTTAGTTAATTTGCATTTTTTATGTTTTTTTTTTTTCGTGTTGTTTTATAAGACCATACATTTATGTATGACAAATTCTGTGTGATTGTATAATACAACAGTATGAATGAATTCAAAGGCAGCATATAAAGTATGTACCAAAAATGATGTCGGTGAACTTCAATCTAAATTTGTCCGAGCTAGCATGCTTGTTATATTAAATTTAAATCTTCAATTAATAATGCTTAGAGCAAGCAACAAGCACAAGTTCACAAAGCTTGCCAAGATAAGTGCTCAAAAAAGTGCATTTGAACACCCTTCGACAGTAGTCCAGTGCATGGCAAGACCAAAAATCTTGATATACCTAAAGGTCCTATTCTACGCGGCACTTAACGATAAGCTCAATGCCAACACTATTATTATGTTATCTTTCCAAGATTCAAGAGCTTGATTGCAGCGAAATGTTTTAATTACCTTGATTATAGTTTTGATAACTGTACATAATAATATTCTCTGCAAAATACTGACCACACAAAAGTGCATATAATATAATTATGAAACAGTGCTTTCAATATTGTTTATATAATAAACTAAATGTATTGCAATTTATGAATTTTGCACATACACGTAATTTTTTTTAACTTATTGATAAAATCAGTATTGATTAGTGTTTAGAAAAGTTCATAACCGTAATTCCAGTTTCAAGTAAAAATTAAGTAAAGATGAAATAGCGACATGTCTGATAGATCAGACGGATATTCGTAGTTTAGCATTTTATAATATTTTTACAATTACAAATTATTATATGCAATTGACTGATAGGTGTAGTGTCTAATTCTTTACGTGTGTAAATATTTCATAAAATTTTATTAAAAATGCATCCATGTATTTGATAAATCTTTGGCACAAGATCTTTAAAATAACCTGTGATCTAAATAATAACATATGTATTTGGACTATTACTTTCCTTACAAATGTATCTAAGTTTTGTTGGCCATAAACCTCAAATGTGAATCATGTCTCACAAAAATCAGTTGAATACAAAAATATACTGAGATTAACTTTAGTGATTTCAGTATCGGTATCATAAAAAAAATTGTTTAAAATCAAGATTCCATATGAGGGTTATGGTAAAAAACTTTGCTTGTACATATTTGATCTCTATACACAAAAAGAGAATGTAAAAATCTGTGAAAACAAAGTGCACATTGTTATCCAAGAGATTTAAAATTTTAAAGTCTGAAATCATTTTTATAAAACATTACGACAGTTTGACAATTTTCTAAACAAAAACTGCCAATAAATAATAAAGCTTTAATAATTTCTTATTCCTCAGATAGGGTGTCAGACTATTGAAAAAATATCCCTTTGTTGCTAATATTTGTAAAAACTGAATGTACTTAATTTTTTCGTAAATTATACTGATACAAATGGCAAAGACAAATCATTGTTTTATGACACCCAAATTAAATCATATCTTGATTAAATGTATTTACAGAAATGCTTTATATAACGACGAGCATGTAAACATATTTAATCGACAAAGTTTTACCTGCAATATGTGGCATGTGTGACATATTGTAATTTTCAAATTTTGAGACTACATATTCCATTAGCAATAAAATCAACATCAAGCCGTAAAGGTGTGCCATCATTTTAAAGACTAAATCAACTTTGTCTGTATGTAGCTGTATGCTAGGACATAAACAATTTTTATTTACTTTATTAAATAGCATAAATTATTTACGTGTTTTTTTTTCTTTATTACCCACTAGTTTTTGCCCACGGCTTCGCCCGTGTACATAAAATATAACCTATGTCACACAAGAATAAAGCAGCTTTCTATCGGTGAAAAAAATTTAGCAATCGGATAAGTACTTCCAGAGATTAGCTCAAAAAAAAAACTTTACCTGCCTCTTTATTATAGATATGTAGATTTAAAAATTATTTTATTAATTAAGAGAGTAGAGTTATGTATATAAGAAAGTGGTTTACATACGTACAGAATAAAACTAGGGCATGATACCAAAACAAATATTTGTTTTTTTTTTTTTTCATTTCACAAATAATATGCTTGAGTGTGTGTCTGAGCTCGGATCGGATGAACGGCTCGACAGATTTTGATGTTTCGCACACAAGTAGACCATGTCCTGGTATAGCACATAGGATGCTTTTTGTCCCAGGAGATGTTGCCTATGTTGTATGCTGGAAGCAGCTAGTAAGTAGTAACTTTTATATACCTAAGTTATGGCTAACCTAATATTTGATCAGCTCACAATACAAGGTGAGTTTTTATTTCATTAGAATCTTTCAGGGGTTTGTAATTTTAAACTCAATTTTTTATTTTTTTTATTGTCATTTATTCTCGTTTAATACATTCACACAAGTAGGTATAAGTACTTGAATCCGAAGTAAACTTTAAAAAATTATAAAAACAATTTGTCACACTTGTCAAACCAAGCTTTTGGAACATACTTTGGAACATTTTTCCATTGCTTAATTACATTATAAGCAGCTAAATCTACAATCGAAAAATTATTTCCATAAATCCAGGTTTTTTGTTGTGCAAATAATTTCATAACAACTACCTCCTTATTCTTTTCCGTTGTTCGTTCCAACACATGGCAGAGATCAAGTAAGTAGTCAACATGGTGATCATTAGGATTGTATGGAATAACATTTGGGTAAACATATGAAAGGTAACGTAATATGTTTACATTTCCTACAATGGGAACATCCAAAGTAGACAACTTCAATTCAGTGTCCGCCGAAACTGTAAATAAAATAGAATTACATTAATATAATTTATAAAATGGGCTTAGTTTAACTTGGGCCAGGCTTACTACAGCTACAGCTTAGACAAAAAAATACTAACCACTGGACCGAGAAATTAAATTGTGTAGTATAATTTTAAAGCAAACCCGCAATAAATAAATATGAAAATTTAATTATAATTTGAAACTTACCACACTTAAATATCAGCCTTAAATTTATTTTTGGGTTATCTTTCGAAAGATGAATATTTTTGACAAAGTTTTTAATTTTTGGCACTTTCTCATTAGGCACTGAAGAGTGAATATGCCATGAAATATTGAGTGCCTCGGATGATTCTTTCAGGATAACATTCAGATACCAAGGTAAGTTATCAGGGCTCAGGACCAATACAACTTCTTCAGGCACAGGTAACTAAAATAAAACAACATATAAAATGAATATTATAAGGTGTTCCATACCCCTGTTTGGTATGGAAAACCTTACCATGAACAATAATCCATGGAAACCTATATCCTTTTTGGTCAGGTAGAACTGTCATTTACTAGAGCAAGAGAAAGAGAGTGGCAGTGAAATACACACAGAGGAATCGACGAGGCATCCGGTACGGCCAGATATAGCTTAAGCCATACTGTGAGCAAATGTCAAATAAATGTGACAGCACACTGCAGAATAATTTTTTTTACAGAGGGCGACAGCGTCCTGCAGGTAGGTGCAGCATAATAAATGTGACAGCAGGCTGTACGCGGCGGAACAAATGCAACTCCAAGCTGCCTGATACGGTTCAACCCTTAATAAGCCTCCGTTGACTGTCCATACAGCTGTCATTGTGTCAGCAGGCTATATCTCAAGAACTGTAATAGGTGGAAAGTTCATACATTCAGTCTGTAATTCTATTACCTCTATAGCAAAAAATATTAAAAAGCTTGCATAAAAGAAACTTGATATTTTGGTATATATTAGGTTATTGCTGTTTTTAGCTTCTAGCAAAAATGATTTGTTAACTTTTAGTAATGTGCAATGTACAACTCTGTACTTCTAGTCTTCCACATAACTACTCTAGCCAGAGATTTCTATGTTGTATATTCAGTACATAACCAATAGAAATGGTCCATGATATAAGTGTGTTAAAAAATAAATTATCTTACACATTTCCCTGGTTTACTTGTTTTAACATCTTGAATATTGTCTACTTTACAATATGAACTAATAGTCTTAATTCTGTCATATAATGTATCCAATTTCTTTAGTAATTGCTCCTGTCGTTGTTCTAATTCAGCCATTTTATTTGATCCCTGTAAGATAGTAAATCAAATTTATATACAAACATAGAATGTCTACATATAACACATTCTGGCGAAACTTAAGAAATGCCCTTGTGATTTAAAGTACAATTCACGAATGATGGCGGGCGTGAAGTTAGCCTTTGCGAACTTTCGCGCATACCACACTCTTCTAGCACACGCACGACGTCATTTGGTTCCTAAAACATGTTACTGCGCAGCCTTCTGCGCAAACTTCACGCCCGCCATCATTCGTGAATTGTACTATACTGTTTACTGAAAAGAGTATTATTGCTTCAGTAAGCAGTAAATCACAAGGGCATTTCTTAAGTTTTAAAAGTATAGTATGTAAGACTATGTGTGATCGTGCCATTAGCTTCTTTAACCTTTCAATTGTGATAATTACAGACACAATTGAAAGACAATAGGTGCGCGAACGCCGGCGTTCGCTTGGGGTTTAATGAATTAAGACCCCTTACAAAAGTTCTATGTGTACTATCCATAAACTGTAATTACAAATAAACTCCATTATTACCAACATTCTTCTCATGTTTGGGAACTTACTGATTAAAATCAATGTGAAATTATATATTACATACATGGGTCAGTGGGTCATCTTAGGGGCGATGTTTAAAATGTATGGCTTTGGCGATAGATGTGATTAATTTACATATGGGGATGATCCCAATAGTTGTTAGTGTTAGTCTTAATTAATGAACGACAATACAGTTCTAAATAAATGTAATAACTTCAGTGACATAAACCTTAAGAAACTTGATAACCTGGTTACTGATATTGATGTCGCTATCATCTTCTTTAAATAAATCTGTCCGATACTTTACGGAATACATGCAGTTCGGTAAAAAGATTTCTTTATCGTGAACAATTATTTTCTTCATTGCATACATCATTTTGCAGAGGTGATGATATAAAATGGCTATTTTATTATTATTCTTACCAAACTGAATTGGAACTGTTATTATCTAATTTTTACAATCACAAAAGAATACTCAGAGCCACGTTTCGTTCGAATTATTACATTGATCGATCGAGGAATTCCAGAGTGAGAATCGGATGACGATGACATTGACATTAACACTTGATAACTTGACATGCCAGCCAGCATGACAGAAGGCGTATGGAATTAGTATATGCTAGAAAAGGACCTATTACACTATTACAATGCGCTGAATATCGCGTGCGATCGTAATATTTTTCATTCATAGAAAGACAGTCTAGTCTATGGTTCGACGTATCGCGTAGTGTAATAATAACTGTTTAATATGAATGAAAAATAATACGCGTCGGAATATCGCACGCGATATTCAGCGCAGTGTAATAGGTCCTTTAAGGTCGCACGCGATATTCAGCGCAGTGTAATAGGTCCTTTAACAGCCTCGACTTACAAGTTGTAGGTTGCAGGTTAAAACCTAGAGAGGCGCATAAGGTACTTTGTGTAATTTATTTAATTACCACTGCTCTCAAAACGGTGAAGGAAAACATCGTGAGGAAACCGTCATGTCCTAAAACTGGCTAGAAAATTCGAAGACATGTGACATTCACCAACCCGCACTGGGCCCGCGTGGATTCTACAATTATCCAGCAGCAGTTGTATCGTCTCTTCACGCAACGACTGACGTGGCATCAGCGTCCTACGTGATCGATTCAAACCGATTTAGAACGTAGTGATTATTTACTCTTTGACCGATTCGATTGTGGTTGCCAAGCGATTCGATGTGGTTTTCTCGAATTCAACGCAGTGCGGCTTTGTACCATGTGCATGCGAATGTGAAATCATTGCGCTTTATCCACCATTTATATTCAACAAGTCACCGCAGTGCAAGAGTTCGCGTGAAAATATCAGACCAACTGATCACAACCAAATCGCTTTGCTCATCGCCGCACCGCACTCACATGTGGAATCGTGGATGACCATCCACATGTAAGTCAATGTGAGTGTGGTACATGATCATGTAGGGCACTGCAATAAAGCTAGTACGCTCTCTAATCTGTGAATAGAGCATCAATTGTTTGTTTCAAATATATATCCCTGCCCTGCCTAGACCGTGATTTACGCTATAATATATGTCACTTTGAAATCGCGTTATTATTTGTTTTACTTGTTTGTGTGAAAATCTTTTTGTGCAAGTCGTACCATGACGTAGGTAGTAATCGGTCACAATCATAACTTAATTCGAAAAAATCTTTCTAAAATATATATATATTTTTGCATTGTTTTTTTCCTTGCTTCCTAAAAAAATAAGCGACCTGACTGAATGACTCAAGTAAATGAAGACCTAAGGCTTAAAAAACTTTGTATCCAAGCGATATACCTAAAAAATCTAACTGTGTGGTTGTCTATGCTTTAACCGGTTGTGCTAAACATTTGTTAAGTTGCATAAAATCAATGAAAACCAAAGACAATTTCACTCCAAGGTTGACTATATCCGTTTAATAATTTTTTTACTAAAACTATAAAAATAATGAACACATTCTTACAGAAGTTTATTTTAACATTATTTTATAATTTTTTATATTTGACAGTATTGTAAGGATGACGAAATTTTAAAATAAGTATAATAAGTTATTAAAGTGATTCGCTTGGGCGAATCGTTTCGAAAAAAAGAAAATGGCTGCCGATGTGTTCTGTGCGGCGACTACTACTCCTGCCAGTGATATCTTTCGATAAATTATTCCGCAAAATTGCCCCAACCTGTTATATTTTCTTCAATTAAATATTACTTGTGCATCAGTTAACTTAAAAGATAATGTTAATTTGTCATACCGAAAATTCAATACCTACAAGTTATGAAAACGACATGGCGGACTGATAATCAACCAATAGGAAGCCAGCATCAAGCGTTTCAGACTTGCATGTACTCGCATTTCGCGTCATTACGTTTCGGTGCCTTCTTTTCCTATAAAATTTAGTAGGTAATCTTTTGATATCAGTGAGTTGATTGACTTTTCAGTTAATTACTAAGAAGACAGTGTGGACATTGTGTTTAAAATTGTTATGAGACGGTCGTTTGATGTGAAGTAACCCGACGGTTGGGATCATGACTGCGTTGGATTTAGGATGAACTGAAATGCAATACCATCTTTTTGTTTTTGTAAACAAGACTATGTTTTTACGATACACGTGCGAGACTGTATACAATTGACAGTTGTTTTCAATGATGTCGGGAAGGGGGGCAAAGAAGCGCGGAAGGCCTCCAAAATCGGGGAGTTTCGAGAAAAGCAGAAAATTCCAGTATCATTTGTTGAAAAAACCAAAATATTTACTAAATCAACAAAATGCAGGGTCAGCTTCTTTGGTTAGCACACCCTCAGCATCAAGAGCATCATCTCCTCAAGGGAGCGACGTAAGTAGACGAAGTACACGTAAACAAAGAGGAGGAAAGACGCATAAAAATAAAAGAGGTGGAATATCAGGTTCGTATTCACGAAGAGGATACAACCCTCAAGCTGCAGATTACCATGAATCAGAATATCATTATGGATCTGATTTTGGAGATGAATACAGTGACAGGTCTGAAGCAGAAGAAGATCGCGCCAGTGAAAGTTCTGATGGCAGTGTAGGTGACGCTGCCGCAAGTGATAGTGACTTTTCAGTAAGCAGCTACAGTACTACCAGCGGTACACCCCGAAAAGTTAACAATTTACTCAGACCACCTAGTCCAGATCCTCTATGGCTTCAACAGGAAAGAAAAATTCCAGCTTTAGGCCTTCCTCTTTCATCAGATGACTTGCTAATTCCACAGAATTTAATTTTGCAAGTGGTTGGTGTATATGAAGTGTTAAGACACTTCAGGCATCTTGTGCGACTATCACCATTTCGTATTGAGGATCTGTGTGCAGCTATAAGTTGTGAAGATCAGAGCAATCTACTTGTAGAAGTGCATATGATGCTACTCAAAGCCTTGCTAAGAGAAGAAGATTCTCAACAAACACATTTCGGTCCACTGGACCATAAAGACAGTGTTAATATTACTTTGTTTCTATTAGATGTTATGACATGGCCTGAAGTCCTTAGAATTTACATAGAAAGTGACAAATCATTTGATCAGAATGTTGTCAGAATTTTAAATGCTTGTGAATATCCCTTCACAACAGTGGAAGACCGTCTTGCTGTTCTGCAATTCTTATGCAATCAATTTTTAATAACCAATCCAGTTCGTGATGATCTGCTAAGTGAAGGTAAGACATTGTTTTTACTGTTGTAATCTATTTTTCCCCATCTGATTCTGCATGAGAATGACTGAACTTATCCTCACTGCCCCAGATGTAAAGATGATGATGTATTTGGAGTTGGTGGACCTATGATGTTCATTTCAATTGTACTCTTTAGGCTAAAACTGGCTTGATAGTTTTAACGATTGAGAGATTATAAGATCTTTCTTGTTTGGACTTCCTGAGTACTGCTGGCTGGTTGAAATTATTATTTTTATTGACAGAATGTACACGGATCCTTCAAAGCATTGTAACAGATGTTTTGCTCCTATAGTAATAGCAAATACACACATTGTATAAATTTACATGGTCATGTGGATGGGACAACTCTAAATGGGTTTCCAGAGAGGTACTACTTAGAGGTATTATGTCAAGAGTAAATAAGTTACTTTAGGGTGACCATGCTCCACTATTGACCACAACATCACTTACCATTGGGTGAAAAAGTGGCCTAGCAGAAGCTTCATAAATGTAGGAAAAAGCTATTAAATAACCTTAACAATATACCTACATGAAAAAGTTACAACAACATTATTTTCAAGCAGTATGATGCAGTTGGTGACAGTTATGGCTCAATTGAGATATTTAGCTTCTCTTTTCTTGGACTGACCGACATTTGAATATTCAAAAGTGCCTGCAAATGGTCTATTTGAAATAAATGATTTTGATTTGATTTGATTTGATAAACCTACGTCAACTCCTATATCATTAAACCCCAAGCAAATTCCGGTGTTTGCACATCTATTGTCTTACTATTGTGTCTCAAATTGACGGTATCTGAAAGGTTAATAGCATAATAGTATAAATAAAGAAATACCGGGACCAATGTATTTGATAATAATAGAAGAGAACTATTGGTGTATATTAGTTAGTGTATGTTTTATGCTTTTTTTTCTCTACTCGATTTACAAGCTAGACAGAGAATGACCACTAAATAATAATAAATAGATAATTACACAGCCAGAGTACAAGACAAAACATATTTTCTCTATTTTGCATATACAAAATAAAGAACAAATATAAAAACATTGTCTGGCTCCATTTGTCCAACTGTCTGGGTACAGTGCCTTTGGACCTGAATGCTCAAGATAGTATCAGTTTCCAAGTGATCTGAATGATTATCACTATCTCTATGAAATACATGGCAGTGGATTGAACTGATTAGTTATTTGTGAGTATTGATTTTGTTTTCTATGACAACAATCACAGATGAATAAAAATGACTGGACTTATTTAAATGCTGATTATAAGGCCATGAATTATTGAGCTTCTAATTAAAAAAAACCGGCCAAGTACGAGTCGGACTCGCCCATAAAGGGTTCCGTAGCAGCAAGTAACATAATATAAAAGTACTTGTTTTATGACGCATTAAAAAAAAACTACTTACTAGATTTCGTTCAAACCAATTTTCGTTGGTAGTTTTTATAGTAATGTACATCATATATTTTTTTTAGTTTTATCATTCTCTTATTTTAGAAGTTAGAGGGGGGGGGGGGGGACACACATTTTACCACTTTGGAAGTGTCTCTCGCGCAAACTATTCAGTTTAGAAAAAAATGATATTAGAAACTTCAGTATCATATTTGAAGACCTATCCATAGATAACCCACACGCACGGGTTTGTTGAAAAAAAAAAATTTTTGAGTTTCAGTTCTATGTAGGTCCATACATTTTAAAAAAATTATTGCTTTTTCTCTATTTTTGTGTCAAAATCTTAATGCGGTTCACAGAATACTTCTACTTACAAAGTTTCAACAGTATAACTCTTATAGTTCCGGAAAAAAGTGGCTGTGACATACGGACGGACGGACAGACAGACAGACAGACAGACATGACGAATCTATAAGGGTTCCGTTTTTTGCCATTTGGCTACGGAACCCTAAAAAAAACCCTTTTTCATTAGATAGGCAGATTGACTTTGTCTTACAACATAGCACTTAGCAACATAGCTGTAAACTGAGCAGTTGCTCAGTTCACAGCTAAAGCCAAAGACAGCTGTAGCTTTCAGCATGCCAAAGTTAACAGGAGACCAATGTGTTTAAGACTTTAGTTCAATCTTAGGTTTTGATGCCACCAACTGCATCAAACTACCTTTTTTCTTTTCACCCTAAATATTACTGTACTGACTAATTTCTGTTGTTTATTTTTTAAGTAAGACAGGACTTTGTTTTATAATGGTTGTTATAATCTGAACAATTAATAACCCACATTTTTAGGGTTCCGTAGCCAAATGGCAAAAAACGGAACCCTTATAGATTCGTCATGTCTGTCTGTCTGTCTGTCTGTCTGTCTGTCTGTCCGTCCGTCCGTATGTCACAGCCACTTTTTTCCGAAACTATAAGAGCTATACTGTTGAAACTTTGTAAGTAGATGTATTCTGTGAACCGCATTAAGATTTTCATACAAAAATAGAAAAAAAGCAATAAATTTTGGGGGTCCCCATACATAGAACTAAAACTCAAAATTTTTTTTTTCATCAAACCCATGCGTGTGGGGTATCTATGGATAGGTCTTCAAAAATGATACTGAGGTTTCTAATATCATTTTTTTCTAAACTGAATAGTTTGCGCGAGAGACACTTCCAAAGTGGTAAAATGTGTGTCCCCCCCCTCTAACTTCTAAGATAAGAGAATGATAAAACTAAAAAAAATATATGATGTACATTACTATAAAAACTACCAACGAAAATTGGTTTGAACGAAATCCAGTTAGTAGTTTTTTTTTAATGCATCATAAACCGAAAAAAATACACTATTATTAAAACATCGATCAAAGTTACAACACATTACAAGAACTTTTATATTATGTTACTTGCTGCTACGGAACCCTTCATGGGCGAGTCCGACTCGCACTTGGCCGGTTTTTTAGGTTCTTAAAAGTGACAATAGCATTAGATTTTTAGAAAAGCAGGAGCTAGTTTTGTCAGCAGCTTAACATGGGTTAAAGTAGAAAATTATCCTGAGGAAACATTTTTGTTTTCTCACCTTTCAAATACTGTCAATAAGAGACACAATAGCAGTGCGAATGCCGGCGTTTGCTATATATCTCTTTCATAGCCACCAAGTAACATTCGTATTTATAATATTAGTTATGATGAGTGGACCTACCAAATTCCTCAGGCATTCATCATATTTATCATATTAATGTATAGAAACCTATTATATAAAATTGTCTGTAACGGCTTGACTGTAATGTAGCATTCTCTGCAATCAGCTGATTGCAGAGTCAGCTATTTACATATATAAAAAAAATCTTATCTTTTGAATATAAACATAATGTATCAATTTAAATGTCTCTTATAAATTTAAAATATGTCTATTTCACAGTTCCAATACATTATGATGATCATTGTCGAGTATGCCACCGTCTGGGAGACCTATTATGTTGCGAAACATGTCCTGCAGTCTTTCACTTAGAATGTGTGGACCCTCCATTAGGCGACGTACCATCTGAAGATTGGCAATGTGCCTTGTGTAAGCAGCACAAAACAATGGGTGTCACAGATTGCCTTCCAGATGCTGAAAAACAAGGGTTAATGTGTAGGCACGAGCATTTGGGCTTTGACAGACATGGAAGAAAATATTGGTTTATAGCTCGACGCATATTTATGTAAGTATTTGGTGTATTTTTGCTACACTACAAAAATTACCACATGAGCATGAAGGTTTGATTTCAAAGTCAGCAGTGTTTTTGAGTTTTTATAGTAGAAGTTTATCAGTAGCAGCCTGGAAAATGGATCTGTGCCTGTTTGATGGCATGCATGATGACCTTTTGACTGTGGCTCACTTTTATTTATATAAATTTCCTATGTTCAGATAGTAGAATTGACCAGTTTTTGAAGCGATGGGCCATTTCATAGTGATTACCTTGAAAGAAAGAAATCTAGAATCATAGCAAAAAAAAAAACAATTTTTACAATATTATCCTCTGACATGGGAGGGAGGGCAATCGGCGACCCCTCGCGCCGGACCTTTGTTCAGGCATAGTCTGGAGCGAGGAGGAATGATAGGCCGTCGCCTCCTGCGAAGAATTAATGCTAGCGAAGAAGGCGGCCGCACGCATGAAAGAACGGATTTCTCACAAACCAGCCATTGGACCCCGACCCCGATTTCTAGCCACCGTGGGCGTGGGATTGCGAAATAGGTAGTTCGTCATCCGGCTGTCCGGTATCCGTTCGACTCGTCGACTTTGCGTAGTGTTCGCGTTGTAGCGCGCTCCAAAGAGATATCGGCAAAACCGTAGAGGAGTTATCTTCCGAAAGGGAAACCCGGGGTCCTAGAACGCATGGCAAAAAAGAAACTGGTGTGGTTTTAGTCAAAAAAGGCTGTTAACGCCCTTTCGCTCTGCTATGGAGCGGGAGAAGTCATTGGCTGATTTCCCACTTTAAAAAAAATCCTGTGACTTAAATAAAATAACTTCCATAAAATTGCGAACTGTCGATTCAAACTTAAGTTATATTCAAATTCTATTTTTAGTGAAGCTGAAAATGGTGATGTGTGGTATTATTCATCACCTCAGCAATTTGAAGAACTATTAAATGTTTTGGATTCCGATGAGATGGAAGCTCCTCTAGTTCGAGAACTATTGGAAATGAAACAAGAAATTTTAAGACAAATGGACATTACAGAACGTCTCACAAACCAAGTCAAGGGAAATCGGAAGTCATACCTAGAGATTGAAAACGCCAATATAATTAAACAGCGAAAACTCAAAGAGGAACAGAAAAGAAATGTGCACAATCCAGAATTAAAAATAGAAGATGATAAGCTTGATAGTGTGTCATCCCTAGTAGGCGATGGAGATGTGGTGAACGAAGTGACAGTGGTCAGTGAAGACACAACCCAAGAAGACAATGATGAATCTATAGAAGATGATAGCAATAAAAAAACAAAATGTAATACAGTTAGTAGAGGAAAATTACCGCTTCAAAAAAAACATGAAGAAGGTAGTGTAAAACTATTCATATTATTTTATTTAGTTATTAATTGGTTTCACTTTCAAGTGCTGCATTCCTAACTCTCTAATCGCTTAGGTCGGGATTAATTCGATTAATATTTTCGTCATAAACATTTCGTGAACTCTTCGGTAACCTACTGGTGACACTGTTAGTTGAGGAATTAACGAAATGGAGTATTCGGTCGTAAACATACGATCCTGGCGTAATCTACTCGAGAATATTTGTCAGAATAAACCGACTTAAACAAGTTAAGGTTCAGTAGCGCAAAACACTCCACATGACAGCTTATAGTATTTTCTTCTTTGGTATAGAGAAAGAGAAAATCACAATATATGTGATTTTCTCTATATCAATTGTTGTCCTCTTTTACAAAACTCCTGTATATTATTAAATTTTTTATTGTAATCGATGTTCAAATTATACTCATCTAACATTACGCAAAAGGACTTCAAATACCCTGTAGCAGCCGAAAAAATTGTTTCTGATTATTCTTTTTTAGAGTATTACACTAAATACCAAGTAATTAAAATCCATGAACTCTCTTTTTTTTTTTCAGTGACAGAAAGGTTGACAAGATTAAAGTCCAATCAAATCTCTAATGGAACTTACCTGTTTAAATTAGGAAATGAAAATAGTTTTAAAAACTACATAAACCAATACTCTGCAAATCCTTTAGCGTTAAACAAGCCGCAGAGAAATGAAGAAAGAGATAAAAAACGATACATGTCCCACAAGTTTTCTTTGTCATCAGCACAAGAATTCAAATGGGTAGGCTTGCTAAACGGTAACTATAATCTTATGCACTATATCGATTTTATAATGTTATTTTTCATTGCAAAGTGTCTTTATTGATTTTGTTCTTCTCCAGCTACAAAACCATTACTGGAGGCTACACTCAGACAGACCTTACTGCAATTAGAATCAAATATTGTATTACAATTCATGCATCCCAACTGGTCGCTTTTGAGAAAGCCATGGGTACAAGCAGTACAACTATGTCAAGCACCCCGCGATTTCGCAAGAGCCCTTTGTGTACTTCAGGTTCGTATTTTTCTTTTTTACGATAATATTGTTGTTTTCTTTTTCGAGTTACTAATTTAAATGTATATTTAACAGGCGTGCATTAAAAGTGTTGTTTGGGTACCAGCGTGGCATGAACAACTGGGTCACGTTAGGTTATCACGCACGACTGCAACCGAAAGGGAAGAACGGAAAAAACTAGATAAGAGAGAAAAAAAGGAAAGAGATGAAGAAGAGGAACGATATCGTACTGCTTACAACTTTGTGAAATATTCTCTCGGTCTTCGACATCAGGTATACTTAATAATTGTAACTTGTTTATAATTACTAGATAATCCCAATGGAGTTTGTTTATCCCATACTCGTCCATCTCAAAGATGGATACCCCTCGAGCGCCGATTGTACCCTATGTTTGTACAACTTGAATGACTTTGAAAAACGCTTCATTGTCGCTATGTACACACGTTTGTACGAATTTTTTTTTTGGCCGAATATTTTGTTTTATATATCTTTGTTTTTCCTAGAAAATCCATTTTTTTGGTTATTTGCGTAAAAGCGCGCAAATACGTCATAATAATAACCCATCCGCTCGCGCGGGGGATAAGGAGGTGAATTGTAAAATGAATTAATTCAAACAAGAATACATATTTTTGGGTGTACAATTCAAAACCAATCACTGACACTCTCAGCCCCCGTGTCTCACTTCGCACCACTAAAGAAACCGAATATTTGACTTCTGTGCAACCGCTCAAGATCCATTGTGCCTACTGTACATCCGTGCGGAGTCGAGGCAGGTTGCTAGTTTATTATAAAATACTAGCTTTTGCCCTCAGCTTCGTTCGCGTACATAAAATATACCCTTTGTCACTCAAGAATAAAGCGGCTTTCTATTGGTGTTAAAATTGTTGTAATCGGATCAGTTCTTTCATAGATTACCTTTTATAAATAAATAAAAAATACTACTTCTTTATTATGTTATTAGCTTTTGCCAGCAGCTTCGCCCGCATACATAAAATATAGCCTATATCACTCAGAAATAAAACAGCTTTCTAACGGTTGAAAAAATTATCGCAAACGGACAACTACTTTCAGAGATTACCTCCTACAAACAAAAAAGCAAACGTTACCTCTTTATTACCTTTAATAGTGTAGAAATGTAGATACTCACTCCATATTGTAGCTTTCTGGAAATAAGTTTCGTAATCAAATTACTACATAGAGACGTCGTCCTAATACAAAGCAATCAGCGCGCCACGATCATAATGATACTTACTTCATTTAACTTCCCACTTAAAGTCACCTCTAAATGTAGAATTCCAAAGAAATCTTTATATATAAAAATAGTTTTTTTTGTAATTTTTCACTTTTCGTTGTAATTTTATAACTCAAGAACGGGCTCACCTATCCAAACCAAATGTTTAGGCTTTGTTCGGACTATTTAGTAGATGGTTTATGTGAAATCTGGTAGGGTAGGTTTAGTAGGGTGGAGTAGGGAAGAGCGGGAGCGGAGCCGCGCGGGCAAAATCTAGTTATGTATATTTTATAAATTCTGTCACTTGCTAAATATAATATTGCGATATTTTACATTACGGTGATTTGATGTTTTTTTTTTGGCAAGTTAGTATAAATTCAAACCGGATAGTTTTTTGACATACCACTTAAATTGTATAAATACCTCATTTTAATCCAAGTTAATTGTTTTCAGGTATGGAAACAAAAAGGAGAAGAATACAGAATTCATGGACAATGGGGATGGTTGTGGAATTCATCTACTAGAAAATTTAAAAAGCATGGTACCACAAAATATGGTCTTTTGAATGGTCCTGCAAAAATAGCAGTCCGAGTAACAGAAGGCAATACTATTAAAGTTTTAGCTGTTGAACCAAAAACTTATGACTATCTCATTTCAAAGGAAGGAGAAAATAAAGACGTTATGGATAAATGTATGTATTATGTTAATCTTATTTATTTAAATTTTGCTTTTTATTGTTTTAAGGAACTAGTGGCTAAGTGATAACAGCTGCATGAGCTGATGTTTGAGGTTAAGCAATGCTTATTGAGGTTGGTTTGTGAATGGATCATCCATTTCAAACGAGAATCATCAGTATCTCGAAAATCATCCATTGAATCCAACCATTGGACCCAACTGTAACAAAGAATTTTGACAGTCTTATTTTTATTTATGGTAATTGAGCCGGTTGCGACTATTCTGCCAGTGTCACGTTGAGACGACTCATCGGGGCTAACCGTCGAACTGTACTTTGTGGTAGATGTTACTAGGCTGGAAAGACATACACATGTGTTAGTAGACACACAATCTAATTTACAAACTGTATATGCAAACACACACATAAACTACTATAAACAGAATAATTACAACACATTACACAGCAATTAAAATTTTAAATTATTTTCATTTAAAAAGGTCACCAAAATATTAATTAGTTTAAGAGAGGAATGGGGAAAGAAGGGAATGAAAATTGGTTGGGAGAGGAATATTACATTTGGAAATTTTGGAATAGAGATCGAAAGATTTGTTGTATAAGGAGCAGCAGAAGAAAGTATGGTCTAAAGTACCCTCCGCAAGACCACACTCGCAAAGGGAATTATCCCGGACATTGATCTTACATAAGAACACTGGGTTACAACAATGAATTTTGACAGTCATTATGGGTGACTAGAACTCTCAGCTTTTTTTGAGGTTATAAATCATCAAATAAATCCTTCCACTCTGGGTGGAGTGAGAGGGTATGTCAGATTGTTACTGAGTCACCTTTTTCCTTCAGTTGCCTTTTGCGGTCCAGGCCGCGGTAAATGTTTCGAACAATAGGTACATGTAAAACACTGGTACGTCCAGCTGTTAAGAGTCTACTTGGACATGCTTTTGTTGTTATTGTACCTATTTTAATAGTGTTTATTTGTAAATTATAGTTTTTATGTTACAGTGCCACCATCAATGCGAAATTTAAAAGTTGAGAAGGATGATGAAGATTTTGAAGAAATTGATGTTGAAAAGGCTCTGAGCTCCTCAACAAGAAGGTACTACCCAAAAATTGCGAAAAAATCAAAATTGGACGAGTTTTTAGCTCGACGAACGTACTTGAAATTTATGGAAGAAAAGAAGTTAGCCAGCTTGATAGCTAATGTGAAAAAAGAAGATCTAGAAATCAAAAGCGAGGATGATAAGAATATTGATGTAGAAAATGATGATCCTGAACCTGACATGTCAACAATTTGTGGCTCAGTCAGTAGCAAGCAGAAGGACGCGAGCAATACAGAAAACGTAGATGCACTGAGAGATGAATATCAAAAAATAACCCAATTAACAAAAAGATATCAGTGCTACTCACATTGCTGTAACAAAATCGATACATCAAGTATTTTACAAAACTCTGGAGTAAAAATTAACTGTTATTCACCACTGTGCATTACAAAAGGGAAACTCTTGACACAATTAGTAACTTTATTAAAAGGTGGAGTGGTCAATTCAAGTAACCTGCTTGGAAATTCTAAAGATAATACCAAAATGTCAATATTGGAACAATATTTATTAGGAAAAAGTACATCTTGTTCAAGTTCAAATGAAAACATATTGTCTGACCTACTATCGGCAGTTGCGTGCGCTCAGGAATGTGACAATAAAAGTAGTGATTGCTATGTTAAGAGAAAATTAAGTGGTGACGACAGTGATGTTAATTACAAAATGGAAAAGGATGATATTGATGATAACTCATGTGTAGTCAAATCGGAGAGTACGCTGGAAGAATCCGCCGTGCCAGCTGTCGGAAATGAAATGGATATTGACATAACAAGCAACAACAATGAGGATAATGAAGTAGAAATTGGTCCACTGAAAGAGTTAACTGATTGTGAATCATCAGAACAAGATATTAATACTACTACTAGTGATAACCAAGAAAGACCACCAATTCCTAAATTGAAAATAACAAGAGGTAGGGCATCTAAAGCATCTTCTAATACACAAAATACTGGAAACACCAATGAAGTCAAGGATTCATCCTATAAATGTTCCGTAACGTCAGCTAAAAATGACAAAGCTAAGTATCGTGCAAAAATCAATAGAAGATTTGGATCTGCCAAGTCCCACAAAAGAGAGGACAAATCCATCAAAGAAGAAAAGACGGAGGGGAATGTAGTACGAGTATATTCCACTGAGAATCCTTCTGGAAAGGTTTATCTAAAACGAGTTCAAACATCCGCAGTGGAAAAGAAAAAGAAAAGGACCCCAGTAAAGTATCCACTTTGTTCAACATTCCATACCAGGAGTAAAGCCAAAACTATAATGGTTTTACCTCATCATGAATTACGGAAACTTTGCAGGCAATCTGGGCATAATTCAGTGGCTGGGTTCAGCCATAATGCGAAACCTAATCAAGCAGTGTGGCCATATCCATGCCCTCGGCCATTATTTAAAACATGCTGGCTATATCGCACTGTAAATCTACAATGGCTAGCAAGTGCAGCTCTCCAACTTCGTATTATGTGGGCGTGTCTCCGTTGGGACGATATGTCGGCTAAACCCGCATCTGCTGATGGTAAACATCAGCTCACTACTGATACAGAAATAGTATCACTCGAATTACTCAAACATCGACACATAGGTCAATTTTCGGAGCGAACACAATATCTTCGCCGGCGGGTAGTAATACCCCTCGAATTACCCAAAACCGTTCGTGAAGTGACATCAATTCGTAGTGGATTAAGAAAAAGGAAGCGTGCTGAATCTCCTCAAAATACTGAACCTCAGGTAACTACAACAACCATTTCAATAAAAGACAGTTGTGTAAAACCTTACTTCAATCGGGAAATATAAAGTATAATCATTAAAATCGTTTATTTGTTAAGGTCTCTGAAGAGTGGGTTGATGAAGATAAACTGGAACTTTGGGAGGTTCGTCAATACGGTGAGCGGACGGAACGAGCTACTCCTGTCACCCGCACTTCCACCGGCAAGCTGCCACAACGGAATGTCGCGCCGCCGGCCAATGCTGCCGATCTTAAAGATAAAATGGAGCAACAACTACGTGAACAGAGGGCTGCCCACCAACAGAAAAGAGCTTTAGAAATGTCACAAGGTATTTATTTGTAGCCACTATTGCATTATACTCTTTTTCATTAGTGTTATTGAGTACTAGATACAATTTGAAATTAAACAAATAAATCTTATAATTACAGAGAAAGCAAAGTCTACTCCAAACCAGAATTCGGGCAAAAGTACACTGACATCTTTGTTGACTACGAATGCCACGACTCCTACTGGTCAGAAAACAGTTATTGGCACTAGAAGGATTATTATGACAAAAGGTGCTGACGGTTCAACCAGAGTAATAAGTCAGCCTATCGCGGGGTCAACAAAATCAGTACAAAGCGATGGAACTACTTCGAAAACGAATGCTACTCCTCAAAAAGAAGGGCCACAAAAGGTTCAAATAATTCGGGCTCCCGATGGGAAAATAACCGTTAGAGGTTTGTTAGCAGGACAGCAGTTAATTCAAATGCCCGATGGAAAGCTACATGTAGTAATGGCAGGTCAACAGGGTGTCACAGGGCAGCTGGTGGCTGCTTCTCCAGTGACTAAACAGGTAGAAACTGGCAGCACTCCAGCAGAAGTAGGTCAAGTAAAGACCGCCATCGAAGAGCCGAAACAAACGTCTCGCAATGCTGCGACCACCGCTCAGCAGGTGGTAGTGCAAGGTAATCGGCAGATCGTGGTTGCGCCTGCGCCGCAGATGGTGGTGCAGCCGCCGCAGCAGGTGGTGGTGGCGCCGCAGCAGGTGGTGGTGCAGGCGGGCGCGCGCGCCGTGCAGGGCGTGCTGGTGCAGGGGCAGCTGCTGCCGCGCGCCGCCGCGCCGCCGCGCCCCGCGCCGCCCGCGCCACGGCCTCGCCCCGCGCAGGCGCAGCAGATCGTCGTCAACAACCCTGTGCTGGTGCAGCAGATCGCCGCGGGCAAAATACAACTGGCCACGGTCAACGGCCAGCAAGTGCTCATACGGCCCACTGGAAATAACCAGGCGCAGATAGTCGCCCACATCGGGCAGAGTCCGTCGGCCGTGACCACGGCGCCCGCGCCTTCACCCGCCCCCGCCCCCGCGGCCCGGCCCGCCCCGCCGCCGCTGGCCCCGCAACCCACTCCACCGCCCGTTCAGCAACAGCCGCAACAACTTACCGAAGATGAAATCGTGGAAAAACGACTCTTGGTGGGTCAACCTCCTGGCACTGTAATAAAGACTGTAACAGCACAGGTAATTAAAATATATTTTTATATGCGACATTGTATTGTAGAGTATAAATTTTATGAAATTTTACTTGGAAAAGTATTATGAGATTAATTTACCTTGTTATAAGCCTTGTTATTTTTATTTTACGAAATGTATGAGAAAAACCTTTTTGTGGCTTTTGTTGTGCTCAAACTTTAGTTCTTCCAAAAGATTTTCAACCCTTATTAAAAACGGAATTTTTTTTTATCAAACTTTTCTTTTGTTAACTCCCACTTTGACCACTAATATTTTCTTCTTATTCAATTATTGAAAAATATGAACAGTTTTCTAAGAATATTTTCTTGTGTTGAGATACCTGTTCTTACTGACCTGGCTTAAAATTTTACCTTGTATAGTAGCCTATCTGAAGAATAATTGAACAGATGTTGTTTTTGAAAGATGAAGTAAATAAATAGTAATAAAATAAATACTTTGTCATGTAAACTTTATCCCAAGATATGAAAATGAACAGTATCGACAAGTATTTAAGATACACTTTCTATCATTACAGGTTATGCAGACAAGCAGTGGGCCTAGCATAGTTCTACAAGGACTGCATGGATATTCTTTAACACCACAACAGCTGGCATTAGTGCAGCATCAAGTGAAACAACAATTACTTAAAGGTAAACTAGTACATACCGAGATTTAATTAATTTGTTAAAATACATGGTTATCCAAGCATTCATTGACTGCACTTTTACAGCTCAAGAGTCTACAGGCAAGCAGGGTATGCTGGGCCCCAGGAAGATGTACCTGGCCGTGCAGCCGGCGCCCAGCGCGCCGCCGCCGCTCACGCCCGTGGCGCCGCAAGCTCTGCACTCTATACAGTCACTACAACCTCTACCCGTGCCTACGCATCAGGTAATATATTACTATTAGATGACCTGCTGGACTCGAACAACTACTATTTACTATGTATGTATGTGTATTGAGAACCATAACATTTTGAACATACATCATTAATTGTAAATGATTAAATTCTGGATTCCACCGACAAAATACTGTTATTACATTGCTTTACAAAAATTCGCCATATATTCAACAATTTTTATTTTCTATTGAATATGTGAGAAATGGGAAATTTAATGACAGGCTCTGCTCGGTTTCACATAAGGGTGGGATCAAAATGGGTGCTGCATTTTTATATACCTTCAAATAAAAAAAAGCCAATCCATATTTCATAAATAGTTCCAAATTAAAAAATAAAAGCAGTATTCTTCATACTGCTTTTATTTGACGCACTTGTTATGATCAAACCCTAAATAGTTATGTACAAGACATGTCTGTGCATATAATAATGTATAATTTATAAGACTGGCACATAATTATGTTATTTAAATTGTGTGAAGACTAGTTACTACTACTATAAGTTATACACGAAAAACACCAAAGATTTCTGTAAATATTAAATATCCATGTATATTATAATTTATATTTTAAGATAATACATCTATCCTCCTCCATAGATTGAATATAGGTAGTAGTATAATCATAAAGTAGCAAAATAAATCTCAGTATTATAAATTATAGCAGCCGGTAATATTTTCTCCATAATATTTTTATTAAAATAGACTTACTAAAAAATTAAATTCGTTCTGATTACGAACAACGGCATTCTCTTCTTTATAGTTTGCGACTTTTCCAATGTCTGCACTGCTAACTTATCCAAAACTTCAAACAAATTCTTGCACCGCAGTCGTCCTTAACAGCCATGTCTGTTTTCAGAACCATGTAGGGTAGCACAAAAGTAATTATCCAGTTTTTGAACTATACTGGTTAAGGCGAAATAAAAATATGTTTCAACTGCCAATAACATTGACAACATTTCATGTTCAAGATGCTTTTAAGAATAATCAAGGTTCCATATTAAAATTGAAAATACGCAACTCTTAATTTCGTCCTGACCGTTTCATAGGCGTCGTCCTAATACAAATATTTTTTTGAGCATGACCGGAAAGCACGTCCTGTCGACGCAACGACATGCCCGGGTTTGGTGTACGAATGAACGCGACTACCGCTTACAGGTCGGCATGGATCTTAAGCGCTTGGCGAAAGAGTGGAGACCGCTTTGCGCATCGTACACTTACGGCAAAAAAAAAAAATGTAGATCAATTTTATGTTTTCCTTTACTTGCTATCTTCTTGCTTCTGATTGACGGTAAAAGGTAAAAAGGTCCGTGCCGGTATCTGTATTTGTCCAATGATCACTCTGTATAAGAACAACATAATCATTTTCCTCATATACTTTTGCCACAATACCAATTACATTTCAAAAACTAGATGCTTGTTTGTTTTGTTAAACGTTAACCAATCACAAAAAGACGAAAGAAATACATTAAACTCGTGTAAGTTAATTTTATAAAAGAACCATAAATAAACGAATAGGCCAAACTCTTCTTTCGTAGTCATGTCAGGATTTTTATTAAGTAGGATTGGAAAAATAAACATCATAATTATAGAGAAAATAAATTTAAAACCAGAAAAGACTATATTTTTTATAAAAATAAATTCTAATGCTTATTTGAACAAGCAAACGGGGTTCGCTGTTTTTTTTTCTTAACAAAGCCAGACAAACGATCAAACGATTGTATGCCCTTTTTTATTAGTTCATGATAATTATCGTTATTTTTTTAACAAGATTATTGTAAGCAGGAAAGTATCATGGTATTAACACTGAGGTGACATAAACAATAGTTGCTAGTGCTTTCTTCTCTTACTTGTAATTTTTATTTATCCTATCTGATCTCAGATTGGTAATCCTGCAATTAATCAGTCTGCATTTCAGAAAAATCTCATAGAACCAAAAATACTATGATGCATGTAAACAGAAATCCAAACCGTTGATAAAATCCTTATTCGTTAATCTGACTAACTCAAGTTATCGTAGGAACTGCAGCAGCAGAATCCAATATATCATCTAAAACAAACATGTCACTAGAAAAGTTTAATATCTATATGAGCCGAAACGACATAGAATGTTTTAAGACAAAAATGCTAGTTTGCATTGATATTAGTCGCTGAACTTGATGTCTTTTTTCTGTATTATATGTGAAATCAGCTGTTTCCATGGTTTACAGGAAAGATAAATAAACCAAAAAAGTGTATAGACATTTTTAAGTAATAAAAACTATGTTAAATTTGAAAAATCATTGCGTTTTTCCTCCATTGCATATTTGAAAGCTAATTCACGTGTGAATGTAATAAAATTCTCCCTTTTATTGCATATCTCTTTTTTTAAAACATTCATTTTGGTCTCGGCTTTATTTTAGCGACTGTAAAATTGGATATATTTCTGCAACCGGAGGCAAAATGCTTTGATTGCAACAGTTAGAATTCTGTATTTTTTGTTCCTCAACATTGTAAAAAAACATTAATGGAGCAGAAAAAAATGCCGGTTGTTAAAATTTAATTAAAAACAATATTACAATTCCAATAGCGTAATTATATGTAGACAATAGTAACAGATTTGGTATTGATAATAATTTGTTGATCAGTAGGTAATCTTAACTATGTCTATTGATAATAATAAAAAATAGTTAAAACAAATAATTATTATCAATATCAAATTTTGTTCTAGTACTATTCAATTTATTCCCCCCCAAATGATTATTGAAGTATAAGCTACAGGTCTAAAGAATTGCTCATACACCACCTGTTAACATGTATTATACCCGTAAGTTACAAATTGATTCCTTATTAATATATTGATAGTAAATTAGTATCATTTGAATAAAATATGAAAATTATCATCGACTTTTATTTAATCACGTCCTGTTTTATTTTCTGTAGTTTTATTTCTTATAATTATTTTTTACTTACAAACGTTTTGTGGGGGTGTATGGGCAATTTAATGCTACTATGATTGAATATTTTGAATTAATAAATAGGGATTGTTTATATTTATAGCTATTATTCAAATCATTGTTATTACTTTATAACTGAACTGATATATTCCCACAAACGGATGTTGATGGTTTTTCGTTTTTCTTTTTTTTTTACATGAACCCTATTTCTTAATTTGAACTTTCAATAAGGAAATTACTTTCTAGCGAAAAGGTAAAGAGATGGTGATTCATATTTTGACACATATTACACATTTTACTTATAGGAAGTAAGTGAAGAAGATCAAATAAAAAGACAAACACTTTTGAATGGTGAAGAAAATGTGGCAGAGGCGGCGAGTCATAAAGAGGCGACACCTTCCAAACCTGAAGATATCAAAGAGAATATCACGAAAACAGATATTATAAATTCGGGCCCTGATGTTCTGCAAAGTAATAAATTCGTGTTAACCCCTGACTATATTCAACAAAGTAAGTATTTATTTAATACCTCTCATGTTTATAACGAAAGAAATAAGTGATCTTTGTCATGCGTAGCACTGTCTAGCATACAGTTAGTACAGTAGATTTTCAATCTGGTGTCATAAAATCAGGCGTTTTAATTCCTATAAACTTGTACAATTTCATACCCGTGCAATTTAACTTGTGCAATTGTCAAAAATATTAACATTATTTTTGTTGCTATGGCGTCATGCACTAACACAACTATTGTTTGTCAAAATCTAGTAACAATATCCTGATTCTTAAATCCCGTTATTAAATTACCGAAATTTCAAAGGACAAATTAATAAATAATAATTCCGATCCCTTATCCCACTATATTACATTTTTTTTTTTTCAAAATAACTAACCGCTACCTACGAGTTATGATACAAACGGGCAAACTCTTGCTCTGCTTCGACTGCAATGACAAATGTCCATGTGAATTAAACGATGATTTGCAACCCAATTATGAAGAAATACCCTCAAACGAGGTAAATAGGAACGCTGGGATGACTGAATAGGAATAAAACTCTGATTACGATTTCCACTTTGATATATTTATATTATTGATTTCTATCAAAGTATCAGTTTTTATTACAATTAATGAATACGAGTCAAGTGTACGAGTATGACGAGTACTTTGTTTTCTTAAATCTTTTTTATTTAAGGGATTTTCGTACACTAGTGCGACTATGTCAATCACATCAGAACTACTATTATCTACGCTACAATAGCAAATAATAATCCACTTTCTTAAATCTACGACTTTAAAGAATGTTTCTCTTGTCTTTGTTTCGGTCACATACCACCAAAATATGCTGTACGTAAAGACGAGTACTTAAATGCTGAGAAAAGTTGTTAGATAACGTGAAAATCTTCAAACTTTGTCCCTGTTCACCCCGGCGTTATTATTCACCCCGTTTGACTGTAATTACCATTATCTTTTTATTAAATTACTTTTATTTTCTTTCATATCACTCCTCCTTAGTGGTGGTCTGCGGGGGTAGCCAGCAGGGCAACTGCCCGGGATCCTGGGCGTCGCGTAAAACTTTATTAGAAAAAAAAAAGAAACGAATATTTGAACCTTTTTAATGCTTCGTACTATGCTTCGTAAACAAGACCAGCTTCTGAAAATAGCCCTTCGCTGTAAGTGCTACTAACAGGTGCATAAAATAAATTCTAGCAAATCAAACTAATTGCGTCATGAAATTCGATAAAGGGCTGAACATTCGGCGTTCCGGCCTCGTAGCTTGCCGAATATCCTTTATCCGGCCAAATCACTATCCGTCTCATTTCTAATTAATAATATAATTTAACTTATTTAACAAAAGGTATATTTCGAGATTTTATACGCTTTGGGCTAAGCAACTTACTACTGTTATCATAATTTATTTTTTATTTTGAGTAGGCGTTCTAACATATCAGCGGGTATTCCAACTGCAACGTATTTGAAATTCTTGTTTTACTTTTAAAAGGAACAAATTCCTATCTTCCCGCTATTTCTAATTTGGTTTGAGCTCGAGCACTCCTTTTAAAAAACACCATCACAGCTTTTACTTTCATCACCGCACCTGCAACAGTTTATAAACCGTCTTTTATTACTAGGTTGAATTAATAATTTAGGATGCAGGATGTCTTCAAGGTTAATATCAATGGAGAGTACATCAACTACCTTCGGTTTCCCGAAGACACAGTAGTCATGGCTTAGATTACGGAGGAGCTCAGTACAATGTTCGGTGACCTCAGTAGAGCTCCCACAAGAGTGGGATTTCAAATGAACATGGATAAAACCAAAGTTATGGTTAACATCCATTTAGCGTCCACTCCTATCAAGATCGGAGACTACACTCGAAGTTGTGGACGACTACGTTTACCTGGGACAGACGCCCCAGTTGGGAGGTACGATATCTTCTCAACCATTATACCACAGTGACTCAAGACGAAAGTCTATGACCAGTGCGTGTTGCCAGTGATGACTTAATAATATGGCTCCGAAACGTGGTCGCTTACAATGGGCCTCATAAGAAGAAATGGTCACCCAAAGGGCAATGGACAGGCTATGCTCAGAGTTTCCGAGTGTTCACATCAGAAATGAAGATAACCGCAAGACAACCAACGTTACCGACATAGCTCAAAGAATCGCCAAACTACGTGTAAAATTTTATTATTTATACCGACACTGTTTCTTCTTTTTCATTTGGTATTTTAGGCAACACAAAATATAGTCTACAGTTTAACTTTACCAAAAATATACGACACTTTACTAACATGAGAAGGCGCTAGGTAAACAAATTACCGCCTGGCAACGACTGTTGGTAATTAATTTCATCACTAAAATTCGCAAACTTAATGGACATTGTTTCTCGAATTTTTGGTGAGGGCAGCAAAATTCTCATAGGTCACCTGCGAGTTCAACGTTGAAGCCAATTATATATCAATAGAAACATACACTCTCCATGAAAATTCTGCCAATCCTGTGGATTGTTTTAGGGACTCCAAATTATCACGGTGTTTAGAAACTGCCATACTCTCTAAAACTGACCATAAATCATTATCCATCGGATTAAGATCGGGACTCTAAGCCGGTTAGTTTTTAGCTCTGATAAAGTCCGAAACGTTCGTTTCCAATTACGCTTGGCTGGGTCGAGCTTTACGACCTGGTGTTGAGTGTTACTAAAAACGACCATTCTTGGTTAAGAGGCTTTAACACATTCTTAAGAATCGTATCTGTTTACACTTGTGCGAGCATTGAGTATAAACTCCGTCTTTATGCTTATTAATAGGTACATAACTCAATAGTAAGTAAATATTTTTCACGTCAGTAATTTTTTTCTGTGATATCCCTTTTCTTAACTTTTAAGAAGTTGTTTCGATTTTATCATTTTTTAAATGATCAGTTAAATAATAGTCAGTGTGTCTTTTATAAGCTGCAAGTTCGAAGTTGGCTTGCTTCCGGACAGAATTTCTTCTAATTCTTTCCTTCAGTTTCGATCGCCTTTTTCACCTCTCTATGTTATGTTTTACTCAGGTGCCATGAATTATTCGACGACATTAGGATATATGTATGGAAGTAGGACCGCTGATCGTCATGGCACGCCAACAGCATCCACATTAGATCGAGTGTAAAGAGAGAAGAAGCTACTTACTGCCTTTGGTTTGGGTATTTGGTTGAAGAATAAAATGATATTATATTATTAGGCAAGTTATTTGAGGAAATGAACATTGATACTAAGAACTGTATAAATCGTTAAATCCAAATTACTGTAACGACCTCAGCCCCAGCTTGCCTGTTTCGGCCTAGTTTCTAGATTTTATAATGCGTATGTCTTAATTACTCAGTTAAGATATACTTACACTGGAATATAAAACCGGAATTACTTGTACTAGTCATGAAACGTTGTTAATAAAAATAGGTCTTCTTGGGATTTATTAAATGCACAGCCCCGGTAAGCGTAATTTATAGTCAACGAAATTTTGTAAAGTTGCTAGCCATTTCGTGAAATAGTAGTAGTAGTTTATTTCATACATATAGCCTAATTCAGTCCGAGTTTCAAAGATAATCTACCTAATACCTCATTTACAATAATACGTCTAGCCAACTAGGGCGTGTCAAAGAAATATGTAGATATAAATAATTGAGTACATACTCTCGAAAAACAGTACCTTCTAAATCTGATAAAGTTACCCTCTTTATTTGTGATGGATTTGGGCAGATCAAATCTTTTTTTAAACTTGATGAATGTGGGGTTAGTATGTTTTTGTGTATACAACCGCTAAAGTTCATAGAGCTAATTTTTTACAATATATTGTTGGCGATGTTTAGTTCCAAACTTTTGGACGGTAATGCGCAACCTACTAGCTTAATTCGTTATTCAGTTAACAGCCTAGCCGATTTATTAAAAAGCGCCATTCAAGTAGCCGACCGAACGATATTGCAGCCATTGCATCTAATGAAACATTGTGCTTAGGTCATTCGTAGGTATAATATATAGGTAATAATCTCCTTCTGATCAAAATCGGTTAAAAATAATCCGAAATCACTTAATCTTTTGATTTTAGGTGTCAGACTTCCATCCATACTAATATGATAGATGTGATGTCTGTCTGTTACGCTGTCACGGTTAAGCTACTGAACTATATTGATAATTTTTTTTTACGGAGTAAGTTAGAACGCCAAGGAACGACATAGGCTATTTTCTGGATTCGACTTCAATACATTCACGAGAACGATCTGGTTCAAAGTCAAAGTCAAAATATTATATTTCACATACCTAGGCCTACTTGGGCACTTATAAAACATCAGAAGATGGTGCACGGTTCCAAATTGGTCGTTTCCTATGGAGAAGAACTGGCAATATTTTAAAGAGTCCAAAATTTTTACGAACATACAAAATGCAAGATATAAAGAGAAGGCAGAGTTAGTATATCGATTATTGATTTCTTTGAATTTATTTCTGAGATAATCGCGAGGACTTATCTTATAAATAACCCGGATAGCTCCCTTTTGCAAAATGAAAACTGAGTCTACATCAGCTGCAGACCTCCACAGTAAAATGCCATAAGACATAATACTGTTGAAATAAGCATAGTAAACTAACCTAGATCTCATCAGCTGCAGACCTCTGTCAATTGCCTTATTTTTCTAACTGCATATGCAAATGAGCTTAATTCATGAAACCCCAAGCGAACGGCGGTCTTTCTATTGTGTCTGTAATTTCCACGATGATTGAAAGGTTAATCTTTCCGAGAGAGTACTAATATGAGCACCCTTACTGCAGTTTAGAATCGATAGTTATACCTAAGAACACAGTGTCTGTAATATGAACAAGTTTTTTGCTGTCAATAAATAGACTGACGCCAACCAAAGGGACATTCGGTAATGAAAACTTTATATATTTAGTTTTATTCTTATTTAATAGGAGAATATTAGCTGCGAACCATTTCGAAAGAACTGCCAGACTTTCGTTGACACGCAAGACATACCTATCTTTTCTATCTAATTTAAAAATAAGAGAGGTTACAGCAATTAGAATTATATCGGGTAAATTAGCCATCATGTTAAGGAGGTCATTAATATAAACTAGAAAATGGAAAGGGCTCCAAACACTTAATTGCTGGCGATTGTGTGTCGCACACGATATTTGCTGATACTTCTATACGGTATTCTCTCTATTTTAGTGATGAAATTGATATATGTTACTTAGCAGCTTTGTGTATTATGTAATGTTCCTGGCCATTGTCCCACACTTAAAAAATTATAATCCTCAAGTTAATTATCACTTGCACGTTACAAAACGACAAGGTCTATCTGAAAATTGTTATCAAAAGTTACAAAGCAGTCCTCGTTACTGCTAGAGTTGAGACTATAATTAACAGTAGTTGTAATTCTCGGCCGCCGCCGATCATTTAACTATGTGAGCTATTTGAAATTAACTTAAAATAAATAATTTATGAATGTGTTTTTGCAGCTATTAAAAGTGCTTTGAAGCAAGAGAATTTAAATCCTGAAATAGAAGAAAAACTACTACAGCTTCAACGCTACCAGGAAAAACGGATGAAGCCCGAGGTGCAGCCGGAACGGGAGACGCGGGCGGTCGCCGTGGTCGTGCGGTCACCGACACCGCCGGCGCGCCGGCGCGCCACGTCGTCCCGCCACGACGACGATGACGACGAGTGGGTGGACAGCAGCCCGCGCAAGCGAGCGCGCGGCGCGCGGCCCCCGACGCCGCCCGCGCCCGCGCCCGCGCCGCGCCCGCCGCCGCGCGCCTGCCCCGCGCCCGCTCCGCCCGCGCCCAAGTCGCCCAAGCCGCCGCCCGTCGCGCAGCCGCTGCCCTCGGGGATCGACGAGCGCCGCCGAGCCGCTTCAAACAATTCTCGACTACAGATGCTGCTCTTCAAACATAAAGAAATGCTTAAGAAGGACATCATTAAAAAACGAGGTCTTCTTGAGAAAGAGCTCGGTGTCGAGATCCAGGTAAATACTTTTTAAGCGGTGTCATATTTTCGTTGAAAATTATCGCATATTATAATTTGATCATATATCATTGCAGAAAGAGCTGTCTGCTGAATTGGCGCTCCGAACGAGAGCTGAACGTAGTAAACAGGAAGAAGTTCGGGGTGGCAAACGTCGTGGAGCGACCGCGCCGTCCACACCCAGACCTAACAAGAGATCTGTAAAAAAGGAGAAATTATTATGTATATGTCGTACACCATACGACAACACTAAGTAAGCAAGTTTACTATGTTTTTAATATCTAAAACAATGATATTGATAACTTACATTCCTTATGCGGTCATCTGTCTGGCATTTTCAATAATAGAAAGTTATTCCTTAAACTGGGCAGACAGTATGTAATATCCGAATTCATAAGATAAATAAGAAAATTAACTCTTCTCGTGTTGATGGCACAATGACTTTCAGATTTCGACCAAAACGAATGATGTTCTTTTTGAAATCGTGTGTTTTTTTTTAGGTTTTATGTTGGTTGCGAGCATTGCAGCAACTGGTTCCATGGAGATTGCGTTGGAGTTACGGAAGAAATGAGTAAGACGATGGAAGAGTATGTATGCCCAGATTGTCGTCGCGCTGAAGAAACGCAAGAACTGTACTGTCTCTGCCGACAACCTTACGACAATTCACAGTACGTCTATTTACCTTTATAATAGGAGTAAGAAAGTGAAGTAAAAAATTAAGCGCCTATAGGGATTATGCAGTAGCTACAGGTGTCAACACAGAAGCGTCAACGTACAAATAAGGCGAATTTGCAACATTAGTTGACACTCTACGCCGTTCGTGTTTCCGGGTATTTCTTTCTAACATCTTGATACAAAGTTTGACAAAATTATTGCCCCATATAAAACCGGTTCTTATAACGAAATAAGGTCGTCGCATTCCTTAAAATACTGGTTTGAGTATAGCAGTGTGGTCAGAGCCCGATCTAAGGTGGGTAAGGCGCAGATTTGCCTTGAGCGGCAAAATTGACTTATCTTTGAAACTAGCCATCCACACCCAAGTTGGCAGGTTGAGAATTTTATATGCCACCTCCCAACTACTTCAGGTTGGATAGTGTATTAATATTTAAGACAGACTCATAACTTATATGGTTTGGTATTGTAAGGGTGGCGAAAATTATTTTTCCCCAGAGTGGCTAAATAGCTAGATCGGGCCCTGAGTGTGGTTTTGAGTTATCGGGCATGGTCAGGTTGGTTTGTACTTTTAAGGAGTATTTTCTTTCCTAATTATAAAACTACTAGCTTTTGCCCGCGGCTTCGCCCGCGTGACATTAGGTACTTAAGGAATCCAGATAAAAGGTAGTCTATGTTCTTTTCCATGTCAAAGGTTATATGCATGCCAAATTTCATCCAAATCCGTTCAGCCGTTTTTGCGTGATTAAGTAACAAACATCCAAACATCCACATTTATAATATTATATTTAGGATAATATATACTCTTATATTTTAATATACAGAACATACCTTTTTCTCCTTTTCTGTCAAATCCATCCCGAGGTTGTAATTTATTAACCTTTCAATCGTGGAAATTACAGACACAATAGAAAGACAATAGGTGCGCGAACGCCGGCGTTCGCTTGGGGAATGAATTAAATCAATTCTGAATAGTAGCACCCTTATTTTTAAATTCTTACAGTCCATCCAAAGGTTATCTGGTAGATATCGCTGTCAACGATAAGACCGCCATTTTACCTATAGATTTAAGTTTCGATAAAAGTTACGTTAGTATTTAGTATATTGTCTATTGTTTCGTCATCATTATTGTACGTTATTGATATAAATTTAGGAACGAATATGTAAACCTTTGGAATTGTCGGTGTGTAACGGCCGGTCCTGTGCGTCTAGTCGCATCCATCGGATTCCCTCACCAGTTCATCGATCAATCTTGTGGAAACCTTTCCAACGCAGTGTCTTCCGGTACGTTGGCGCCGTCCCCATCGACCATCTGTTCTGTGATTTTTTTTTATGGTGGGAAAAAATCATGCATTAACATCCGCCGCCCTTGGGCGGAGCGGGAGATAGTGTCAGACTCTTACTGACTAAAAGACCCACCCCGTTCTTTCTAGCCTTCATACCGGGGCTCGAGCGCCCTTTCGGATGACCCTGGCCCCAGTAGGCTTCGACCCGGCTGGGTCCCTGCTGTTGCTGACAACTCCTTGAGGCGCGCGAGAACAGTGCGCGCCGTCGACGACTTGGGCTTGGTCCGGACAGTTACCGGACGGCCGGACAGCGAGCTACCCATTGCTCACTGTCCGCAAGCCCGCGCCTACGGTGGCCGGAAATCGGGATCAGTATCCCAGCGACGGTGGCGGCGATAACGCCGTTGCCTGATGCGTTCGGCCTCCTCCTTTGCGAGCATTACTGCTTCGCAGAAGTCGGCGACCGCCTGCCACTCCTCCTCGCTCCTCGCTCTTAACCAAGGCCCGGTGCGAGAGGTCTCCGCCGCCGATCGCCCCCACGAGGGCACGGCGATGCTCCGCCCAAGCAGGGAACACCTCGACTGTGTGCTTCACCGTGTCCTCCGGGCGTTCCGCACAGTGGCGACGCTCTGGCGTCACTTCCGCATGAATCGAGTGCAGGAAACTCCCGAACGAACCATGTCCGGTGAGTACCTGCGTCATGCGGAAGGTAAGGACGCCGTGAGCTCTTTCCAGCCACTCCTCAAAGTCTGCGAGCAATGTGCCCACTGCCACTTAAGTCTGACGATTCTTCGTGCTATGTCGGTAACCTTGGTTCTCCTGCAGATATCTTCAATTTTGATGCGATCACGCAAGGAAACTCCGAGCATCGCCCTTGCCATTGCCCTTTGGGTGACTTTAAGCCTGTTGATGACGCCCATTTAAGCTTTTTTTCAATATAATACAAACTTTTATATATAATATTCTAGCTCTGAAAAGAACTGTTGTTTAGCCCTGAAAAGAACTTTTGCGTAGGTGTAGTTTTAAGAACGAAATCTAAAAAAATCGCACGAAAATGATTAGACTTCGTGCACGACGGCTGCGTAGGGAGCCAACCTCGCGCCTGAGCCGCGTGGGTACCTTACTAATAGATCTAAACTCCCCTCCCGCACGCGCACCCCCGCCTTGGTGTCGCTCACTTCGCAACGGGCCGTGCAGCAGAAATCGTAATATTTGAATTTCGCCATAACTTCAAAACCAAACGTCCAAATTTAATCATTTAAAGACCAAATAATATCTAAATAAACTGTACTTAGTGATGAAAAAAAATTATTTTGATAAGGATTAACAGCATGAGTACAATAAATGCGTTTAAATGAAGTCCAAAAAAAATGTAAGATTTTTAAATAAAAAAATGGTTGTTGTGCCTCACTCGACATAGATAGGTATAGTGTGTCGCGAACTTTTTTGTAGATATTTATAAGATCTACATTTAATTAGAACATTTTATGGTTTTATATTTTATAGTTTAGGTAGCGTACGCAAAATAAGTAACTTTTCTGGCACCTTCTGTCCGAAAAAACCAAATATCTCACGGAACCCTATTTTTTTTCCAAAATAAAATTTAGCCTATGTTACTCGTGGATAACGTAGCTTTCGAATGGTGAAAGAATTTTTAAAAACGGTCCAGTAGTTTTTGAGCCTATTCATTACAACCAAACAAACAAAGTTTTCCTCTTTATATTATTAGTATAGATTTATGATAATATTGTTCTAAAGTATGTTAAAATTTGTTATTCATTCATCTACTACTGATCTACATTTTAGAAGAAAAAAATTCGCTGCAAAAATTGTTAACTGTCTTTTGCAATTTTATTCAATAGTTGATTTTTGAGATAAAACTGTGAGCATAAGTACATTAAATGACATTTTTAAATGGGGAAAAAGGTGTGTTTACCCGCAGCTGGCTCCGCGTATTAGTTATCTATGGACTAGTGATGAATTTCTCAATGCGAATGCGAATACTTGTCGCGAAAATTCGTCGAAATTTAACATTCGTTACACCACTAAATCATATCAGTTGTATTATATTATCATTCTATATCCATTCAATCACTGCTTTAATACTTACCTTTTTGTTTGTAAAAAAAAATTGCCAAATATTCGTATGTTTCTTGTGAATTCGAATGAGAATGTCAAAAAATGTGCGAATATTCACGAATGCGAATATTCGTTACATCACTACTATCGACCATCTGTTGCAATAAAAATGGGTCCTAGATCAATTTTTTTTTTAATAATTGCTGTTATCATTCACAAAAGTTTTTTTTTTTAATTTTATTATCATCTCGTCTACATCGGATATCATTGTAAATATTAAACGTGAGATTTGATGTTTTTTTAGCTAACATCATCTTTGTTACATTGGTCTGCATTTCCTTTTACCACTTTTTCAAAATGTGCAAATGTAGTAAACAATTGACCAAAAACTTAGGAAAATTTTTCTGGCCTCAAAAATCATTAAAAAAAAAAAAACATTACGCATTCTTCTAACAAGTATATGGCTAATCTCGCACTACGAATATAAATCGTTGCGATTTTTATAATCTTTCTCTTTTCGCAGTGTGTGGACCTCTTATAGTATTAACTGAAAGTTCGTAGTGTGTGTTTAACCTGAAAGTAAAAATTATAATAATAATTTAATTTTTAACCCGTTTCTTTCTTTTCTTGTTTTCAGATTTTACATATGCTGTGATCGCTGTCAGGATTGGTTCCATGGCCGTTGTGTTGGAATACTGCAATCTGAAGCAGATAACATTGATGAGTACATTTGTCCAAATTGTCAAAAAAATAATTCTGTCAATTACGCTAATATGAAAGAGCTTACTCTTAAAGATTTTGAAAACTTAAAGAGACTTGTCAAACAAATACAACTTCACAAAAACGCATGGCCTTTTATGGAACCTGTAGATCCCAGAGAAGCTCCCACCTACTACAAAGTAATCAAAGAACCAATGGGTATGTCTAATCAGTCCTTATTTATTTTTACTTATAATAAATTGACATGCTTTCTAATTATTATTATTTTTACAGATTTACAGACTGTGGAACGAAAAGTGAATGAACAAACATATAGTACTTTAAGTGAGTTTATTGGTGATATGACAAAAATATTTGATAACTGTCGATACTTTAATCCAAAGGACTCGGAATTTTATCGATGTGCTGAAGGTCTTGAAGCCTTTTTTGCGCAAAAAATCAAGTACTTTCGTGAAAAGTTATTTGAAACGACTCAATGATAAAAGTGCTAGTGTACAGTGTTTAAAGTATGAAATGTGATGAATTCGGTCTACAGAACGTATTGTTCGCTGATTTCACTTCTCTATTTTGTTTCTATGATCTGTCTGTAAATTGTAAACTATGTGATGAAAATTACAAAGAATAATTTATATTAAATTTGAGCTGAAAGTATCTAATAGAGTTCGTCAGTTTTGGTTCGCTGTTAAAGTATTTATTGTATTTATTACACACTTCAATAAAATATCCCTGAATAAAGCTGACGCTCGTTAGATATACGGCTCTTGACGGGAAATATTATGTATACATTTTGTGAGATATTATGTTAGCTAATATAAATTAGCAACTTTAGTTACGTTAGTTGTATTTAGAATAAGACAAACGTATTGTATGTAAGTAATAAATTTTTAATAACAACATGTTTATATCAATTCTGTAAATTAAATCCCAAAGTTAAAACATTAAGTATAATCATTACTGTGTGTATAATCCCACTATGTCTACAAAAGTTAGTGACCGAACCGAATCGCTGCAAAAGCGACTCCGCGTAGTCTTGCCTGCCCTACCCCTAGAGTGTAATTTAAAATCGCGTAGACGCGTAGGGGCGAGGCAATCTGCGACGATTAGCATACGTGGGGCTTCCGGAGGCCCGCAGCGCCGGACCCATGACAGAAACCATTCCTGCTGCATGTCGCATGCTTGCTTACATATTGCATGCATGGTATATGCTTTTTTGCATGCTTCTTACAGTGAAAAAAACCTACAAATTTTTTAAAAACAATTATGTTACATATCACATGCTTCAGGAGAAAAGCTATGCTTTAGAATGTTATGCTTAATAAAAGTGAATGCTCAAAAAAAACTCAGCTCCGGCAGAAACGAGATGTCTCTCAAATTTCGCGCAAGTCGGCGACCACGCTCCGGAGCATGGTCTGTACCAAGGCCCGGCGCGAGAGATCGCCACCGCCGATCGCCCTCACGGCGGCACACCTCCACTGTGTGCTCCACCGTGTTCCCCGGGCGTTCCGCACAGTGGCGACACCCGGGCGTCACTTCCGCACGGATCCGGTGCAGGAACCTTCCGAACTTGCCATGTCCGGTGAGAACCTGCGTGATGCGGAAGATAAGGACGCCGTGAGGTCTTTCCAGCCACGCCTCAAAGCCACTTACCGCCATAATTATGACGTGTCCAGCACTGGGTTGCGATAGTCGCTGACGCCATTTCACCGTGAGATCCCGCCGGAGCTCTGTCCGCCATGCCGTGACCTGTCGCGGCAGCGGACTTTTACCCCGGCGTTGCATCTCCACTCGCATATCGTGCATGTGTGCAAGGACTATTGCCTCCAGATCGCACGGTGGTAGGCTAGCCAGAAGGCTCGCCGCTTCGCGGGAAATCGTGCGGTATTCCCGAACCATCCGTTTTGCCATGACCCTCTGGCATGCGTTCAGTATAGCCGCCGGTCACCTTTGCAGCGACGGCTCCCTCACCGACGCTGACCCCGTCAGGGAAGTCGCGGCGCAGCACGTAGTCGTACCCGATGTTCCACAAGGGTGGCCCTAGTACCGACCCCTGCAGATCACCGCACGACATCTCTCGGCGTCTCCACTCTCCCTGGTGCCCGGGGTAGACTATGTGCCTATCCGACAGATAGGCCTTTACAGAAGTATTCGAGCACCCGGTGGTACCGGAGTGCCCTCCGGATCGTACTCCAGGTCGGGGAAGTTCCAGCGAAGTGGGAACTGGCCCCTCTCCATACATGCGCTGAAGAGGAGCCCTCTTAGTCGAGGCCCGAGAACCTTCATGGCCAGGAATTTTTTTATGTCATCATGAAGATTAGCCAAATGATGAAAGCTTGGATGGTTTTCGTGATAATCTCAATTCACGGACTTTACGATGATTGAGTTGTATTTAAATAATTTTTTTTGGTCATCATAAGTTCATAACCAACAAAATAAATATCACTTCATTGCATTCTAAATTTGGTTACATATTAGCTAAGACAAATTGAGGGATTTCCCCGGAACTAGTCAAACACGGAATAGTAAAAACTGTTTTTACTGTCTTACCAACTTACAGACCCACTAACTTATCTATGAACTGAGTGGTAGCGACTGCGTCGCTTTAGTGTTGCAAATTAATAAAAGTTACCCATGATTGGGTATGTCAGATAAGAAACTAGGTAAACATATAAACATAATTTTATTATTTTAAACAATACCTAACATATTTTTATAATAATAAAATGCTTATATAAGTACTAAATAGTCTTCAAAAATAGGAAAATTAATGTAGGTAGATACATACATTAGCTTTTTCTCTGGCATTCAATTGATATAATATAGGGGGGTACCTATACTTACAAACTAAATGTTTAGCAAAGTAGGCAAATGAAAAAAACTAATTTTGCATAAGTACCTACTTGATGGATTCAGCAGTTACAAGCTTGATACAAAAAACCCATAGTTTAGTACTAGCTTCTCTATTTAAACAAAACTCAAATATAACATATAACAGGACACATCTTGAGTGTCTAGTCACTCAAGATGTGTCCTGTAGGACATGACCTAATTAATAGATAGAATAAAACACAAGTTTCATCATCATCTACTTATATACGTCCCCACTGCTAGGGCACGGGCCTTCCTTAACGATGTGAGGGGTAAAAAAAAACAAAAAATTCCTTAACAATCATTTATTAGAATCCCGGTTTACAATAATTATGATCTTTTGATAAACTTGCACGCCCAACTTCATCCTAGCTATATGACCATACGCCGCGTATGTCCAAGCCATCATTATCACTGTCACTTTCAGTTTCCGAATCACTTATCACTTCTATAATGAACGGTTTATCCAAATACACATCCTGCTTCAAATATTCTGCTTGTAACTTGCGAACATGATTGCAATGCTGAGCCCACTCACTAACCGTTATACTTTCAAAAGCTTCTTGAACTAGGCGGGGAATCTCAGAATTTTTGTGGTCAATATTTACATCAGCAACTTTTCTTTTCATCGAGCTCTATCTTAATTCGATGGGATTGAGATCACAATGATAGGGAGGTAAGTACAAGCATTCGTGTCCATTTTCTTCTAATATTTTTTCAATTTCTTACAAGAGAAATAAGCCTGAACCTGTCAGGCTTATTTCTCTTAATTATTTCTAACAGCTGAGGATTCGTCAACTCCTCTCCGTAGTCAATTTTATTTTGTTACCCATAATTGCATATCTTTCTTTAAAGAATTAGTAGTTGGTATTTTATTTACACAAATACGATGTTAAGGGGCATTATCCATTACTATTATTGATGGCTCTTGTAAATTAGGCACAAGTTTTTCAATAACTCACTTTTTTTCATTTAAAGTTAGTATTATTCATGTCATCATGATAGTCACCACTTTTTGTGTTAGACTTAAAAACTAGAAGAGCATTTTGAACAAATCCGGTATCCCCTCCCGCACGAACATTAATATATCTTTGCCCTTTTGATACACTCCATCTACACCCTCTCCTTGCCAGCATTTACCTGATGTATGCGATGAATGTATATAGGTTTCATCTAAATAAATTAGCGGCCGAGGCTGTGGAGATTTATATTTTTTTTTTACAGCATGTAAGATTTTGCTGATACTTCATTGCGCTCCATGAGCATTTTACGATTAGACTGTGACTTTTTAAAACGAAAACCCATTTTGTGGAGCAGCTTTCGTAGACTTTCTCTTTGTCCCGTGTAATTTATTTCTGTTTCTGTTTGACCTCTAGGAGCTTCTTAACAGTCTGTAACTAGTTTTTATTAGAGTAAAATTCATGTACTTTCCTCCGGATAACTTCCATGTCAAAATCATCAACATGAATAAACCCACTTTGACGTTTCCTCTCCTTGCCTGGGGTCTGAATTTTTGTACCAGCTTCTTCTGCTGCATGCTTTGAAATTAGCCCTTGACTTACACCTGAAATATAGACAAAATTAATTAAGTATTTACATACTGTAGTTAAAATATTAAATGTAAGTATGAGTAACTATTTTTTATGCGGCTTGCGTGCAAATCGCGTCACGTAAGAAGAACGCTGGAAGGCAGTGGAATGGAGAGAATTTACGTTAAGCCATTGTACCTATGAGGGAGAGCCCCTCAGATTATTCCAGCGTTCTTTTTACGTGACGAGAACTATAGGTAGTTGAATCACTCAGCTTTGTATTTTTTAAGTTACAGTTACGTTAAAAAGTAATCAATGAAAAAAATATCGGGTAATTTACAAAAAGAAAGTAGACAACACTAACCTGTAGCTGTCGAAATTTGTTTGTATACTTGATTAAATGGAATAAACGGAGCCTCCGCCTGAGCTTCTTCTTCAAAAAAGGCTTTGACCTTAAGAATGATGCTTCGCGCATCACTTTTAATCGCTTTCGGCTTAGTAAACGCTGAAAATGTAGAAATATCGCAACAGAAAACAGCACACGAATGTAGTAAACACAGAGCATCTAAACAAGAGACGGAACTTAGAACATTCAGTTTTGAGAAATTTCTTACATTCTTTAGCCAACCACTTAAAAAAAAACCAAAGCTACCAACATGAAAACTCGAAGTAAAAAACTGTCATATATAGGGATGCGCAACGTACAATAAACTTATCGATATTCAGAGTTTACACTAGTGCATTTTTTATCGATATCGATAAAATGCACTAGTGTTGTTATAGGGGGTTCCAAAACTGACGTATTTATTTCGAAAACTGGGTAAAATAAAACACTAATTTACATGATTTTATTTCATGTTTATTTATATATTTAATAGTTTAAACATACAAAGTTACAGAAGCTGTTTCTTTTACCGCTTTTCTACAAATCAACCTTTATACCTATGGTTTTATGGTTTCAGCATGCTAAGCTTCTTTGATACCGCAAACTTCACATCTTCTGTGGCCTTTACTCATGATGGTTCACTAACTTGAGAACAACTTAAGAGTCTCCGTCTCGTTAAAATATGTAGTAACAAAAAATAGAAGAAACAAATATCTCGCAAGAGCCACTTACACTAACAGAGTCAATATTTCGATAAAACCGATGAAAAGAACGAACAGGTGCTCAACTCAACGTTATACGTACAATCACAGAACTTATTCTGATGATTTATATTCCGAAATCTTAAAGAAAAAGGTAAAAACAAATAGAATAGTCACAACACAAACTTAATTACACAAAGGTAGCCATGTTTGTTTTTAAGTACCACAGACAATACTATAGTTAGTCTTTGACCACAGACTAAAACATCTACTAAGTTCATTGTGTAATGTTGGTCAAATTGATGTTTTTCTCAATGTTGGCTAAAGAATGCACGAAATTCCATAGAAAAAGTAATTTGTTCGGAGTTTCACAAGACTGGTAGTAAACACAGACGATCGAATGACATTTCAACATGGCGGCCGTAGTTCCCATTTTCTCCATTTCACAGAGTAAGTTGGTAAGACAGTAATCTGGAGTGTCTGTTTTATTGTATTTTTTGTTGGCCTGGATACTAAGTCCTTGTCCTTGTACCCATGTCTTCGTATGAATAGTTATAGTCTGTAATAAGTTACTATACATAATTTAAACGACTTGGGTAATTTTTAGGGTAAAATGAAATCTGATGTAATCAACACTGATTGAGGAGTCAAGGTTGATTATGAGATCTTGGTCATTGTTTAATAATGGAACCTTATATAAAGTATCCAATTTAAGTATTTTTTTAAATGATTTAAAACTATTACGGGACTTTTTAACATAAAAAATGCAAAAGATTTTCATTTAAAATACACCTATTTCTAGTTATTCTCTTTAATGATATTTTTATTACAAAAGTAGGATACATTTGCAAAGACATAATAGTGTCGTAAGTAATAAAATAAAACTGGAGTTGTACGAGAAATCTGATTCTAAATATTCTCTTCCATTTACTAATTCATCATCAGTAGCCATACTACGATCAAGATCTGTTATAGAACTATCATCATCTCAAAAAAAGTGAATGACAACTAAAATTCCGGTTGCCAACATTAGATTTTTAATTTCCTTAAAAAAATCCAAATTGTTTAACTTACTAGACAGACTACACCCTCTTTACTTTTAAAATATGGATGTACACGTTCTGTTTTTTGTAGTATTTGGCAGCAAATGTATCAAGTCAACCTTCTCGGTAAAGTTCACTGAGGTAGAACACTACAATAAAATTCTCAGCTCATTTTAGCGAGATCGCGCCTTTTATTATATCCCCTTTATTACCGTTTCGTGGCAAAACATATTTAGTATTTAATTTCGAAAAATATTAAAAAAAAATTGTTGATGTGAAATAAAAAAAAAGAAATGATAAGAGTTATAACGCCTGTTTACTCACGACACACAACTCTTACCATTTTGAACATGTGCCACTACCAGTGATTTCAAATTAACAATTTGTGCGCCCTATTGGTAGTAAAGCTAGACCAGCAGTTAAGCATTTCTATCTAATATAAAAATAAGTCGGGTTTTCCTTCTTGACGCTATAACTCCAGAACGCACGAACCGATTTCCACGGTTTTGCATTCGTTGGAAAGGTCTCGGGCTCCGTGAGGTTTATTAGAGTAGAGTAGGGTAGAGTTGAGTAGAGTTGAGTAGAGTAGAGTAGGGTAGGCTATAGTAGGGTATAGTAGGCTGAAGTAGGGAAGAGCGGGAGCGAAGCCGCGCGGGCAAAAGCTTGTCTTCAATATAATCCCCCAATTTATATGCCAACTGAACTGAACTTTTATGTTGCTTGCCTGCATAATGTGTGTTTATCTTTTCGAATACTATTAGATACACAATAGACAGACCATGAGAGAGAACGCTGGCGTTCGCTTGGAGTTTAATTAATTAACGCAAGATTTTAATTTCGTTTATATAATTTATTTACTATAAACTGTGTGTTGCACAACGAGGGCACTTTTTTCCGGGAGTGTTCCACTTTCCTTGATTAATAGACCCTTCTTTTTTATTCTTTTCAGTGTTCTCACGCTTAAGTCTGAAAACGGAAATCACAATTATTTTGTAACAGTTTAATGATACCACTAAAAATAAGACATAATTTAAACAATCAAATGTCATAATACAACAATATGCTTATTATTTAATTTAGTCATCCATAAGCGTCTCCTATAAACAACAGTAAATGTTTGTTAAATTTAAAAGGTTTGAAAGGAGAAAAATACCTGTCATTGAAAATAATATTTTTTATGTATTGTGATTCAGAAGTCGATATTTCAATTTCTTCAAGAGTTTTCAATGCCTTTGCCGTTTTGGTAATTTGCAGTTTCACCTGCTCATTGTCTATATCTCCAAAAAGTATATTAAAGTATTACTCATTGCAATTTGTTAGAGTCCGTCTAACGAAAGCGTGACCTGAGAAAAGGAGGTTAAAACCAAAAATTTTGTATGTGGTATTATTGAAATAGTAGGAGAAAAAAGTTTTGATACTTGAGTATTTTTTGTATTTATGACAATTGTATTATAGTTGTATAGGAACTTAAATTTTAGTCAAAAAGGTGCGTGTAGACTTAGGCTAGAACTACACTACACCGACGCACACGTGTGAGACGTCTCAGACATGAGCGGCAGGTGTGCACATTACACCGACGCAACGCGTAACACGTGTGATGCCTTTGATTTCATCGGAGGATTAAAAACAGATCAAGCTTGCTTTTTCATTTACCATCCATTTACACTTCCGCCTGACCACCACGATCAGACGCGTGGATAGGCCCGCCCACCTTCCTCTAAAATTTGATGTGTCCACGTCGCGGACGTAGCGTCGCATGGTGTGGCGTGGATCAAGTGTAGCTCTAACAGTCTATTTTCCATATGAAACGTATGGAGACCGACGACGACGCTCCGAGATCGGCGTGTGTAGCACACGTATGAGCAGTATAGTTCTACCTTTAATTATTGGTGGGTGTATGGTAAAGGTCAATAACACACAAAATGTTAGTTATTATTCCAAATTATTTTATTTTATCTGTTATTTCAAATGTCACTACATAATATTCAAATAATACTCTTTATTTACCATTTCATTCGACTCGTGAGTCACAGAAAGTTCAACAGCTGTCTCTTTCAAACTTGAACTAGGATTTCAGTCACTATTTCCTTCACTTTCACGATTTTAACTTCAGTTGAGGACTGATGCACTACCAGACAGACTGAGGCAAATCTTTTATTACATCTCAGCCGCTTTTGAACGCATTCTACTACTCATTAGCATGTTTTTGATTAAGTCGATTCACCAAAAGTCTTCTTTGTTCAATGTTTATGTCAATTACGAAATTCGCAATATGCCAGATTATCTAAAAATATAAGAAAAAAAATATATTATCATATCGTAAATATATCTAATAATATTTGTCAACAAGGATCAAGAATATAACATCATACTAACTTAAAAATTCAGAAATCGTATATAAACATTGTTGGTTTTTATTGAAAACACCTTCTTTCTCTTCTTGTTTTTGTTTGAATTTATTAACCATAGTGTGTAGCAGTTTTCGCACGTTACTGTTTATTGTTTTTCCCATAATTAAGCAATTATTTTTGAAAAATAAATATCTGTTTACAAAAACTGACAATTGCAACCATAGACTTTGACGTGATTTTTTCGGCAAAACAATGTTGCCAATTTAATTTAAAAAAAAAACTCCAGGTTACGCTTTCAGTAGACGCACTCTATAAATAATCGAAAAGTATCAAGCTATTTTACTAGATATTCAAAACTCTAACTATGTATGAACTTATAGTATCCAGCCGTCGCATTTTCTGTACAGATTTCCGAATAATATCACTTTTTTTGGTTTTGACTTTATCAATCATCTTGAAAAAAAGCCTCCTCGTCGAATTATTTATATATTATTGTAATAAACTAATATTAGATGCACGTAAACATATGATGAATGAAGTTTGAAATGTCAACGACTAGTGTTGGGATTTTATCCGATTAAATACTCAATAAATACAGGTCGCGCGGTGAATCAAGATCGCTCGGTGAAAGTATTGGGGGCAATCGGCGCATGTGTACAATTGCGCACAGAAATTCTTAGCATGTTAGGATTTTATTTTTAATTTCGTATGTTTAAACCTTAGTAACGTAACTTATAATAACACTAGTTTTTGCTTGTAATTTATCTTGTAAGTAGGTAAATTCACAAATATTAAAATTTTTAAAAATAAAATGAAAATAAAATAAAAATATTTTCGTTTGTTTCTTTATTAACGTAACAATTCACGTCGTAAACCATTTTTCTGACTTGCCGTTTTAAAACTTTATTTTTAACCATTTTTTTTACGACTACGTATTACTAATACGATAACACAAGCTGTACGCAACAGTACCCAAGTACAACAGTATCCAATGAGACGCGAGAACGCAACGCGGGAATTGAAGAGCGACTCTATCTACCAATGACGTGTCGCCTTCGGCGCACACCCGCCCGCACGTCGCCAAATAGATTTTAGAATTGAATACTGCGCATGCCCCTTCCACTTTTACCGAGCGATCTTAATTGACCGCGCGACCTGTACTCGTTTTTAATCGAGTTTTTATTAAATGAAAACGAGTATTTATTGAGTATTTAATCGGATAAAATCCCAACACTATCAACGACACATTTTTGATAGAGTCCGTCTAACGAAAGCGTGACCTGAGAAAAGGAGGTTAAAACCAAAAATTTTGAATGTGGTATTATTGAAATAGTAGGAGAAAAAAGTTTTGATACTTGAGTATTTTTTGTATTTATTGCAATTATATAATAGTTGTTTATGAACTTAAATTTTAGTCAAAAAGGTGTGTGTAGACTTAAGCTAGAACTACACTACACCGACGCACACGTGTGAGACGTCTCAGACGTGTGCGGCAGGTGTGCACACTACACCGACGCAATGCGTAACACGTGTGATGCGCATTACAACTTTTGATTTCATCGGAGGGTTAAAAGCAGATCAAGCTCGTTTTTTCATTTACCATCGAAGACACTTCCGCCTGACCACCGCGATCAGACGCGTGGATAGCCCCGCCCACCTTCCTCTAAAATTTCTGGGACCAACGTGTCGGCGTCGCGGACGTAGCGTCGCATGGATCAAGTGTAGCTCTAACAGTCTATTTTCTATATGAAATATATGGAGACCAACACTTTCAGATCGGCGTGTGTAGCACACGTGTGAGCCGTGTAGTTTTACCTTTAATTATTGGTTAGTGTATAGTAAAGGTCAATAACACACAAAATGTCAGTTATTATTTTATTTCATCTGTTCTCTCAAATGTCGCTACATAATATTCAAATAATGCTCTTTATTTAAGTACCATTTCATTCGACTCGTGAGACACAAAAAGTTCAGCAGCTATCTCTTTCAAACTTGAACTAGGATTTCAGTCACTATTTCCTTCACTTTCGCGATTTTATGATGCACTACCAGACAGAGTGAGGCAAATCTTTCATTACATCTCAACCGCTTTTGAACGCATTCTACCACATAGGTATTAGCATGTGTTTTTGATTAAGTCGATTCACCAAAAGCCTTCTTTGTTCGATGTTTTTGTCAATTACGAAATTCGCAATATGTCAGATTATCTAAAAATATAAGAAAAACAAATTATCATTATATATTATCCTAAATATAACTATCTAATAATATTAGTCGACAAGGATCAAGATTATAACGTCATACTACCTTAAAAATTCTGTAATCGTATGTAAACATTGTTGGTTTTCATTGAAAACACCTTCTTTCTCTTCTTGTTTTTGTTTGAACTTATTAACCATAGTGTGTAGCAGTTTTCGCACGTTACTGTTTATTGTTTTTCCCATAATTAAGCAATTATTCTTGAAAAATAAATATCTGTTTACAAAACTGACAATTGCAACCATAGACTTTGACGTGATTTTTTTCGGCAAAACAATGTTGCCAATTTAATTTAAAAAAAAAACTCCAGGTTACGCTTTCAGTAGACGCACTCTAGTGCTTAATTTTTTTTTAAATGTTGCCGTAAGTATATGGACTTTTTTTTTTTTAATCACAAACTAAAAAAAAAGAGAGGAAGCAAAGGGTTTGACTGTATCCGGCTGGCAATGGCTAGCTACTGCCGAATGCGTCCAAACGAGGCGAGCGACGGCCGAGCTGCTGTCGGTCGTCGGGCGAGCAAGCGAATGATAACAAAAAATGTTGAAGTAACTCGTATGCGAGCTACTGTCCGACGCGCACGTGCGAGTCACTTCTCAAAGTCAAGTCAAAGTCAAAGTCAAAAGTTTTTTATTTCACATAGGCCTACATGGGCATTTATAAAACGTCAGAAGCTAGTGCACGGTTCGAAATTGGTCGTTTCCTATGGAGAAGAACCGGCAAGAAACTCCATGGTTACTCTTTTAAAAAAGTGTTTGTAGTTACAATATTTCCATATTACAATATTAATAGGTATTATTTAAGAACAGTGTAAACCGGTATATATTGTACTCAAAAGAACAATAAAATCATCAAAATAATCATTTAAAAAAAAGTGAGTCAAAATATGAAGTAATATTTTGACTCACTTTTATAATGCTATATAAAAAAAAAGCCTGACATCCAAATCGCCAGCGACGAGCAACAACCCTCGCCAGCAACTTAAGTTGCTGCATGTAGCCATAGCTAACTAAAAACATTAATATTGTCTATGGCGTGTATATCCGAACGCTGCTAGGAAGGACAACCGTGAGGTTATGTTTACTGCATAATTTTGTCGAGTCAGAATTCAGTCGGTATCTAATTTAGGACAAAACTTGCTCAATCATTTAAAAGTTACTAAGAGAGTGATCAAAATGTTGGTGACGCTGAAAACACTACAACAACAAACTTTTCAAATAGAAATCGACCCAGAGGAAACAGTCAAAGCGCTCAAGCTGAAAATTGAAGTTGAGAAAGGTAAAGATTATGTTGCTGCTCATCAAAGGCTTATTTATGCAGGAAAAATCTTGTTGGATGACGATAAATTAAATACTTACAACATAGATGAAAAAAAATTTATTGTTATCATGGTAACGAAACCGAAAACCTCGGAAATCCCGGCATCAACTACGTCTGCTCCAGAAGCTGGTGAAAGTGCTTCAACGGAAAGCGGCGATGGCAAACCCAAACCTACCGCAGAAGAAGCGCCCAAACCACCTCCCGCTGCAGAACCAGAGCCTGTTGCTACTGCAAACGAACTTGACTTTGAAGCTACAGTTCAAAGCATTATGGACATGGGATATAATAGACAGCAAGTGGAACAAGCATTAAGAGCTTCATTTAATAATCGGGAACGAGCTGTGGAGTATTTAATAACAGGCATCCCAGAAGAATTACTTCAGGAGCAGGATGCTGAAGAAGGCACTGACGAAGATCCTTTAGCATTTCTTCGCGATCAGCCACAATTTCAGCAAATGCGTGCAGTAATCCAACAAAACCCTAATTTGTTGAATGCTGTTCTTCAACAGATTGGTCAAACTAACCCGGCTCTCTTACAAGCTATTAGTCAACACCAATCAGCCTTTGTTAGAATGTTGAATGAACCTGTGAACCCCTCGGCTGCTGGTGCCGTAGCAGAAGAGAATGCAATAGAGATTCCGCAAGTTCAACAACCACAAGTCTCACCACAAGACAAAGAGGCCATCGAAAGATTAAAAGCATTGGGCTTCCCCGAACATATGGTCATCCAGGCATACTTTGCTTGTGAAAAAAATGAGAACCTTGCAGCTAATTTCTTACTTTCACAGAATTTTGATGATTAGATTTATCTTCCATGGATATCTTAAAAGTGAAGAGACAAAATTAAAAAGATAATACAGAATTGTATTTAATATGTTGTCAATAGCCTATTAATAGTGATTACTGCTTGTGTTCCATGTGTATTTTGACACAGAATTTCAACATTTTGTCATAATTCAATATCTAATAAAATTTCTTATTGTTCAAATATTTATCTTTTGATTTTTTATTTAATTTTGGCCTTTATAAGTCTATCAGTCTTGCAGGTTTTTTGATACAAAGTGTTTGAACTATTATCCTAGTACAAGTACAATGGCTCTGAGATTGTTTCCAATATAATTATGATCTTCGATACCTATAAATTGTAATATTTGTTGATATTGTACAAGACTCGAGTTATGTGAGTGCCAACCTATGCTTAACATGATGCATACTCCAGCATAAAGCTATAAATCTATATCGAATATTATTATAATATTGCTCTATTTTAACAATGTAAAAGTAAGCACAAAACAAGTAGTATTTTTATAGTATATTAATAACTCAATTGAATATTATCTTAAAACTAGCTGTACCCTGCGGTTTCACCCGCATCATTGGTTACTGCTCCACTCCTATTAGTCGTAGCGTGATGTTATATAGCCTATAACCTTCCTCATTAAATGGGCTATCTAACAATGAAAGAAATTTTCAAATCGGACCAGTAGTTCCTGAGATTAGCGCGTTCAAACAAACAAACAAACTCTTCCGCTTTATAATATTATATAATATAGATATACACCGCTAAATTTTGATCGTTTTAATCCCGTGGAGGGTTGATCCAGTACATGAAACACTATCGATTTGTAAACTACGTTTTTATAAAAACTCGTATTAATTTACGCATGTACGAAATTAATATCTTTAAGAAAACGTCAGCTGAGCGAGTTCAATGACTTGTAGCTAGTAGTCGGCGTTGCGTAGTAATTACCTACAGGTCATTGAACACGCTCAGGTTTCATGTATCGGATCGACCCTCCACATGGGATTAAAACGATCAAAATTTAACACGGTATAAATTTTTCACAACTCACACACATCACCTAGTCGCAAACTAAGCTAAGCTTATGTACCGAGTGCTAGACAAATGAAAAACATATTTATATATTTTTAATTACATACATACCTATTATAAATAAATTACACCCATACGCAGAACAAAATGACATGATCGTCCTCATCATACAAACATCTGTCTTGGGTGGGAATTGAACCCACAAACTATGGCGTAGCTGTGAGGGCCGCTAACCACTAGACAAACAGGCCAGTCAAAATAAAGTTTTAGCGTGGAGGGCACGGAAATGTTTGTTTTCTTTCTATACAAGACTGTGTGGAGCAGGAACGTGTCTGATTTTTACTGACTAAAACCACCTGTTCCCTTCAGTTTCTCTTTCCGTTCTGGGACCACGGGTCTCTTTTACAGAAATTCCCCGGGCCCAGGCAGTCATGCCATTGGTCGTCGTCCGCATGCCTACGCTGCCACGCTGGCCGGTAGCATTGCCCGCGTCACTTATTGCGGCAGCAGCGGCGTGAGGTTATCCTTTCCTCACAAATCTGAAACAGGAAGCCCTAATTTAGAGGGCCATGTTCTGCAAGAAACTCTGTCATGCGAAAGGCGAGGACGCGGTGGCGCCTTCCCAGCGACTTCTCAGTGTTTTTTTTCTCATTCTTAATGCAATCTGTCCTAGGCCATTGAGCAGTAAGAAACTTGGGTACTTAGAAAACTCGGTGGAAAGGCGTGCGAAAAGGCTAATTGGTGAACCAGATTTGGTTAAGTCCCATCTACAAAGCCTTGAGCACACAGACGTTAGGAGAGCTAGCCTTTCTGTAATTTACAGGATGCATTTTGGAGTGTGCGCAGGAATTGCACGACTTAATTCCACCAATTCATTTCTACCATCGGACAAGCCGACTTACATCGAAGGACTGGAACAATTTGCCAGCTGTGGATATCACGTCCGATTATAATTTGGGTGTCTTCTTGAAGACACCCAAGCTAGAGTAAATAGGCTCTTTATGAACTAGTGCGCCAATCAACGATTACATAAAAATCTTAATGGTGGGAAAAAATCATGCATTCACATCTCCCGCTCTTGGGCGGAGCGGAAGATAGTGTCAGACTCTTACTGACTAAAAGACCCACCCCGTTCCTTCTAGCCTTCATACCGGGGCTCAAGCGCCCTTTCGGATAACCCTGGCCCCAGTAGGCTTCGACCCAGCTGGGTCCCTGCTGTTGCTGACAACTCCTTGAGGCGCGCGGGAACAGTGCGCGCCGTCGACGACTTGGGCTTGGTCCGGACAGTTACCGGACGGCCGGACAGCGAGCTACCCATTGCTCACTGTCCGCAAGCTCGTGCCTACGGTGGCCGGAAATCGGGATCAGGATCCCGGCGGCGGCGGCGGTAGCGATAACGCCGTTGCCTGATGCGTTCTTCGGCCTCCTCCTTTGCGACCATTACTGCTTCGCAGAAGTCGGCGACCGCCTGCCACTCCTCCTCGCTCTGGACCATGGCCTCAACCAAGGCCCGGCGCGAGAGGTCTCCGCCGCCGATCGCCCCCACGAGGGCACGGCGATGCTCCGCCCAAGCAGGGCACACCTCGACTGTGTGCTCCACCGTGTCCTCCGGGCATTCCGCACAGTGGCGACACCCGGGCGTCACTTCCGCACGAATCCGGTGCAGGAAACTCCCGAACGAACCATGTCCGGTAAGGACCTGCGTCACGCGGAAGGTAAGGACGCCGTGAGGTCTTTCCAGCCACGCCTCAAAGAGGGGACTTACCGCCATGATTGTGGCGTGCCCAGCACTGGGTTGCGATAGTCGTTGTCGCCATTTCACCATGAGATCCCGCCGGAGCTCTGTCCGCCATGCCGCGATCTGTCGCGGCAGCGGACTTTCACCCCGGCGTTGCATCTCCACGCGTATATCGTGCATGTGTGCAAAGACTGTTGCCTCCAGATCCCACGGTGGTAGGCCAGCCAGAAGGCTCGCCGCTTCGCGGGAGACCGTGCAGTATCCCCGCACCATCCTTATCGCCATGACCCTCTGGCAGGCGTTCAGTATGGCCGCCGGTTGCTTTTTCAGCGACGGCGCCCACACCGGCGCCCCGTAGAGGGATGATTACAATACTTGGATGGTTCGATACCTACCAACTTACCAACGACTAAAAGCGGATTTCACATAAAAAAAATAAACTATAAGGAAAGGTTTCCGGTTCCTATGCGTTCCGCAGACTTACTTGGTCACACACAACCCGTCCACAATGGCGCTTTGCCACTTTGCACGTCCCTGTGTTCAGCGAAAAAATCGCGGAATCGAACAAATGGCGGATCGTAGCGCGCAATAAAATGCTCGGTTCGTGCGCGCAAGGCGTCGACACTATGAGAATTCTGTTAAAATACATTTCATGATATATTGCGACAATGTGGACGGCAAATTCTTTCATTGCGTGTTAGGTACATAGCGACTAGGGAATCCAATCCCGCACGCCTGCGGGATTGATGTCAGCAGTCCCGCGGATCCCGCGTTTGCGGGATTGGATTCCCTAAATGTGACAATGTGGACGGCAAAGCCTTTCAATGCGTGTTACATTTCGTATGTACAAATCCGCCTTTACCTTTGACAACACAGTTGGCGTAGTGGCGATCGAACGCTGCGTTAGATGTCGCAAGTTTGATTCCCATACGGAATAAATATTTGTTTGGCCTACCTACAGATACTGCAGATTGGTATGGCCCGAAGGTGGGCCATACCAATCTGCACAACAGTTTTTTTTATTTTCTGGGGCAATTGTTGCGAGATACCAGTCTGCGCGTCCGTCCAAAGAATGAGGCAATCATCTATTACCTTTGACTTCTGCCGGGAAATCTTCGAATGAAACATCCATTCCGCTTTTGCTGTTTTGGGTTCCGTACTTCAAAAGGAAAAATTGAATCCCATATAGGATAACTTTGTAGTCCGTCTGTCTGTCAAGACCCTAAGGGTCTAAACAGGCGGACCGCATTTCAACTGCAATCCAACTACAAATTGCAGTTGACACGACTGCAAACCAAACGTGCGGTCCGATTTCAGTCGTGTGAACTGCACAGCCACAGCCACTGCACCATGCGCGGGCGGAGCGTGCGGGCGGGCAGGTATCATGCAGTTCGGATGTAGTCGGTGTGCAGTTCACACGGCTGCAATCGGACCGCACTTTTGGTTTGCGGTTCAACTGCACTTAAACTGCAATTTGCAGTTGAAATGTAGTCCGTCTGTTTAGACCAACTCGGGAACGCGTGGAAGTATCGAGTTGAAAATTGAAACCATATAGGGAAGGTCAGCTAGTGGCTGCAGGGTTTTTTTTTATTATCGATAGGCTCGCGTTTGACCACCATCTCAAAGCGGCCACGCTTCATATTTTGATGATTTGTAATAGCAGAGCTATGTTACCACTCTGGCGCATAGTAAGCATCCCGCCCTGCACCACGCACTAATGCGGTGGCGGTCAGTGGAGGCTGGTGGACGTAGCGACATCAATCGACGGTCCCTACGTATATAAAGACATGTCCAAAATATTTTTTTTTGTTTAATTGATACTATTATTATTAATGAAATTAAAAAAAAAAATGATATTTTGGACGTGTTTATATACGTAGGGACCGCCGAAATATTGTTTTTGCATGTTTTGTTAAAAAAGACAAGGTTAGGTCCTACCCAACTGCTAGGGCATTATAGTCATTCCGTTAGGCCTCTTTTCGTCGTCACTTGCCAAACCTTTGGATTTTAAAACAGCTGGCACCCGTGTGACAAGAGTTTGGCGCATGATTCCATTAATGCTAGCTAACGAGTTGTCCGATCAGCGCTTCTACTGCAAGGCCATGGTGTCCGAAGCGGTCGACAACTTCACCGCATTGAACTTATTATTTTAACTTATAATTTCAAGACAACCCGAAGTTATTAAACTAAGTGCCCAACCTACTTCTAAACCCTCAATGTGACGCGCAACGCTGTCAAATTTTCCAACATATCTAGCGTCGCTTCGTAAAATATTGTGTAGTATGTTGCAGGACATTGGGAAACGTTGCAGCGTCACGTAAATTGAGCGTTGAGCGCAATGTTGGGAATGGGAAACATTTTTCCCCTAATGTATCTGAGGCGTGCAGTGTCCTATGTCGGTGAGCTGACCTGACCCCAACTCGACAATCATGACATACAAATCTTATATCCACTAGTTATCTCATGTGAAATCAGAGGAATATTATGAAATAATAAAACCACAATAATACATCAAACAGTTAATATTATTAATTTTATAAATAGCATTAAGTTAACATAAAGAGCTATGTTGGTATAAATTTTATTCATTCTAAGTAAAGGCACTTTCCACAATGTCTATAATTAATGCTTAATCATTTGCCATGATTCATATATCAGATACATGGTCTCTGAAAAACAACAAGTAGAGACATTATATTATAAGATCTTTTTTACATACATAAAACAGTAAGTGAAACAAACAGTAAGTAAAACACTACATAATAAAACAATTTCATTGTTACAAAACTACAAAATCAACATAAAGAGGTTTTATACATCAATCATGGCAAATAAAATATATAAAATCTTACTTTTAACTCTGGTAGTCAGCTAAAAATACCCATTCACAAAGACAAAATACAATTGTGTATAATTATGATGTGGATGATACAACTAGTCACTAGTCGTTTAAATAATAACATGTGTTTAACCCAAATGTTTTCAGTTTCACGAAACAAAACAAAGTTTGGGTACGAAACAAAATTTGATAGTAGTTGATTAAATAAACATAATTATCTTTCTCATCCACATTATTACACTAGTATAATATATACAAAGATTTTTTTACATTCTTTTTTACATATCTTTCATCTATACACAATGTACAAAATTCTTATTCTCATTTATTAAAGGTATGTATCATTTATTAGTATAAGAAAAATAGATAACTGTACATTGCAATGTGGATATTGCACAAAACAACTAAAAATATTAACTTTGGCTTATCCATTATAAACACCCTGGGTGGTGTCAAAAGTATAAGGTAATAAATCAGCTTACACAGTGTAACGTTTCTATCACTTCTCAGTATCTTCAATCACAGACACAACTATGACAATTTCTAACAGCAGCAGCAACTGTTAAGGTTTACAAACGAAGAATGTCGGATACTACAAAGGAAAAATTATGAAGACCAATTATAAAGGCACAATCTTATCAGCGACTCTTTATATGGGAGAGTGCCATAGCACTTGTCCCTTGGCTGACGAAAATGACTGGCAAACATAAAGCTCGCATAAATCGAAAAAAATATAGTGATACTCCGCGCCGACGTTGCTTTTAAACAGATCATATAACTAATTACTTAAAATGCAGCTAGTTTATCGTTGGCAGCGGGATACGTATTTTATTACTTGAATAGTGTGGCTAACTCATCTCAGTTTCTGAAAATCAATGTGCACACGAAAGAAATATGAAATTATATTATTGGAACTCACTGAATTACTGAATGTATAACGATTAATTTTGATTGAGTGAAATAACCGAATGTTTCCTTTGAGTAAAAATTGGAAATCATTATTGTGGGTACTTTCCTTTCAGGATTCATTTCAACTACCTATCCCCATAATATGTAATATATCATTGTTTAGAATATAAAAAATAAAACAGATGAGCAGATTTTGGTACTATTTTATGGATTACTAGATCTAAAAACGCAATTGACTAACACGTCTCATAAATCAGAAAAATTAACAAACATTTTTAAAAATGCGCTACCAAATGCGGTACTTAAGATTTCTGAAAACAATAAATATCGCATTTTAATGACAAAATCTATGTACATTTTGAAGATATGTAGACGTATTATCATACGACCTATTCTGCTCTTTTTGACATATTAGTATAAATCTATATCCCATGAAATTCTGATTTTCGGTTTCAGGACCACCTAAACTAATAATTTATACAATTAAGACCGTATTAGTGTGGTAGATCACGTGCAGTCATAGTTTCAGTCGCCGGTTGTGTATTGATAAGTTGGATTAGCATGGCTTCAATATAATATTTTTAATTTAAACATTTATTCTGTATATTGCACAAGGCATTTTCTGAAAAAAAGATACTGCGTTATTCGAAATCACCTTTTTTCTAATAGGAATTTAAATTACATTTTTTTGTTAGATCATTTCCTTAGTGACCAATTAAACAATAGGGGTATTTGACGTAGGTATTCAAATTTTTTTTTGTACAAATATGTTTCCGTCGTTTTACAAAAGATATCTTCTTCAAAAGGTTACGTTAAAATTGTCAGATGCAAAATGTTATATTGCAAGTTTGGACATCCGAGAAAAACATAACCATGAAATTTAGTAACTTAAAATTAAATTAGTAATTGTATCAGCATCACATAAATTTTTAGTAATTGTATCAGCATCACATAAATTTTTTTCGTGCATAGATAATGTTAAGTTTTGTGATGAATAATCGTTATTTGCGGGAACTTCAACTTAAGTCTGCAGCTGAGGCGCATCGATTGCTTAAGCCTTTGGTAAAGCTGCTTTAAGCAAGAGCAAGTGTCGTGATTGGGTTCAAAAGTTAAAAAACGATTAATTTGATGTGATAGATTAAGAACGTAAAAATTATACGAAGTCACGGAATTAGAAGAGTTATTGAAGGAAGATTCACGCCAAAAGGAAGAAGAACTCGCACTTAAATTACAAATGACTCAACAAGCAATTTTACATTGTTTGGGAATGATTCAAAAACGAGGAAATTGGGTCGTACATGAACATCAGCTCTCGGGAAGTCGAAATGTAGAACACCGATATCGCACAAGTGAAATTATGCTCAACATGCAAAAATAAAGTGTGATGAAAAATGGATCCACTTCGATAATTATCGAATCCAAAGAGAAAATTACAGCCATAATTCAACATCGACAACCAAAGCGAATGTTCAAGGAAAAATAAAAATCACACTCGGCTCGGTGTCGTTTACTATGAGTTGCTCAAACCAGGTGAAATCGTTACTGGATTTTTCTTTCGAACAAAGTTAATGAAATTGAACCAAGAACTCAAGGAAAAAGGCGCCTATTATTTACTATTCCAGACATGACATAATTATTCTCTTACATAACAATTGTTCGTCTAGATATACATGATAATATACATATAATTATTTGGAAACATTTGGGAGACCTACCTCACCCGCCATATTCACCATATTATATGGTTCCTTCTGACTTTCTGAGTGTCACCTGCTCTGGTCGATAGCTCGTGGCCTGTTCTGATCAACACTTTTAGATCACATGAAGATACTCAAACTTGAGAAATAGTAGTAAGTGATGGACAATACTTTGTATAATTCATAATGAAGCATTTTTGTAAAAAAAAAAAAAACATTTATTGTAAAAGAATTGCAATAAATATTTTTTTTAAATTAAAAACGACGGAAACTTATTTGAACACCTAATCATAACATAAAAAAGCAGTACGAAATAATGTCGTGAATTTATGGAATTAATACGATTTAAAACGCATATGTTTTCAACGTTGCTCATACGACAGTAAAACATTTTATTAGTTTATCGAATCATTCCACAAGGCAGTCGCATGTGAGTAAATACGCGGTGCTTTAATCAAGGTTACTTTGGTTATTTTAAACAAAAATACTGAAAATTATAAGGATTTAAAAAATAAGCTGATCTGACAATCTCCAACACGTCATGTTCCACTGCGTTCATGAGTACAAAAATCCCATAGAGAAATAAACTCACCGAAGTTTTCCAGTATTGTCCAATTTCAGGGCAGTTTTACAAAAACAACCAGGTCGATCCAGCCTTTCTCAAGTTATAACTCTTTGCAATGTGAAGAACATTACATTTTTAATAATAATTGTAATAATAATAATGACTATTTGAGATGATTGTTTAAGATTAGTCAAATACCCAAGTTGTAATTTTAATTTTTGATAAGATGAAATGTCTGCATTTTAAGAATCATTAAAAACTTACGGTGCTTTGCAATAATCCGGTGACACAATAATGATATCACAAATACATCGAAAAAGTACCTTCAGCAGTAAAAAGAATTTCAAACAATAAGGCATCAAATAATGAACAGCAATAAATACTTGGCCCTTATTTATAAACGTGGAGTCTAGTGACAGCCGTATGTTCTCCAGATCGGACACATCGTGTTTTATAGTCTAAGATCCGATTAAGAACGACCTTCACCGGTCTGTTTAATGGATGAAACGTATTGTATGATAAATATGGTGTATTAAATAATATAACGCGGGTGGGTTGCCTAAGAAATTCCCGGCCAGACTATTATTAATTCAAAATTGAATTATTTTTTTTTTAGAAAAATGTACAACCATTATTCATACCTGATTCTTTTGCAGACAACGCTATAACATTGTATTCGTAATGAAAAGCGTTTATTTTGATATAGAATTTGTTGTATATCAAAATAAACACACCTGTTGCAGACAACACTATAACATTGTATTCGTAATGAAAAGCGTTTATTTTGATATAGAATTTGTTGTATATCAAAATAAACACACCTGTTTATACCTGGAAACCCATAGTTATGCCAGAAAACAAATAGGCAACCCAACATTTGTATGTTCTAAAGTCTTCACTCTTTCGGTTAGGTTAGGTTAGTTTTTATTCGTTAAACACATCGGAGCAATTAAAAAAAAAAAAAAAAAAAAATTTGTTTGGCCCGGAATTTCTCGGGCAACCCACCCGCGTTATATTATTTAATATACTAAATTTATCATAAAATACGTTTCATCCATTAAACAAACCAGTGAAGGTCGTTCTTAACCGTATCCTCTACTATTAGTTTGGCAGAACTTGACAACACGTTTATTAATAAAGGTGGCTAGAAATCATTTCATCATAACGCCATAATAATTATTTTAACATTCCGACTCTAAAAGTGGCACAAGTCGAAATTGCTTGACATGTATGCTATAAAAACATTTTGGAATGGCATGTAAAGCTATGATTGAAGTTCATTTATACAACTCATAGAAACCTATGTGTTGCCATACTCGTAGAAAGCTGGTATCGGCTTTCAGCGCTTTAAAGCACTGATTTGCGCAGGTTGTCGACGTTAGTCGGAACAAGTTGTTTTCATACTTTAGTACTTCTTGTTCGCATCGGTAGAACTAGGCTCAACAAGCGCTGACCAGCCCGTATCTGTTGTATACGGCGTCGGCTCATGCTAGGTCGCGCCGGCAAATCAGTAAAAGCTACAAGCTTATGTGATCATACCTACAAGCATTCGGTACTTTTACAATTTTATATATTCAAAATCAATCAGTGACGTAATGGCTACTAATTCGGTGTCGGTTCTGTTATTATTATACTGCATAAAATCAAACAAATGATATTAAAACAACAATAGAAAATTACAAAACACATTAACAATTCAATACATCAAATCTAACAATACTTTAAGAAAATATGAGTTGATCAATCAATTTATGAACAATTTGACTTGAAATTATCAACCGTTAAATACAGAATTACAAAATTGCAATTCTTTTGAAGTTGAGAGCCAAATTAAGCAATCCAGCACTTTAGCACAGATAGTACAGTAACAATGTGTGCCTTTAGGCTCTCTGGCAGGCAGCGGCACACCCGTTAGCCAGCTGGACCTCATTCTGTCTTTTGCTGACAATATAATTCTTTTAGGGACTTTAATTCTTCTATAAGTGCTTTGTTTTGGTTTTCCAGCACTGCAACTCTGTTCTCTAGACATTTAATGTATTCTTTTTTCTTACGACGGCATTCCCTTGCCGCTTCACGATTTTTCAACAGCCGTAGTTCACGTTTGCGTGTTTGATCTTCTAGCATTGGACCTGTAAGCATTTTAAAATTTACTGATTCTAGAATTTATTTGAAGTTGATTAATACTAAGTTAATTGTTGTTATCAATACTAACCAGGGACGTAAAAATGTTCATCTTGATTTGTCGCGTACTGCACAATGGCACCGCCTGCTCCTCCTCCTGACACAGCCAGCGTGTGTAAACCACTTTCTGTCTGGAGAGCTCCGGCTGGAATTACTAAAAACAAAATAAATTAGTTTAACAAAAGGTTATTAGGCACTGACTACAATTAGAGAGAAAGAAATCCATCAACAAGAGTTATTTGAAATGCCACAATATGATGCATGAAAAAATGATGGTTTATAAGCCGGAGAGCTTAATTGTAAATTATGAGTTGAGACCTGGTCTAGGCCCATACTGGGTTAAATCAAGGGGGTTCTATTTATAATAGAAAAGTTAACAAAATATTGCTCTCGTTAAAACTAGCTGATATCGTCAACATCATTATTTTGACCGAAAGGCGTCCAGTGTACGCTGCCTCACTAGTAATAAAATTAGTATTACAAATTATTTAATTATTGGGATTAACAAAACAATGCTAATTTCCCCAGCACCAAGCCATCACGTTGATTGTTTGATCGTGGCAGGTTGTTTTGACATCTTAGCATGTCCAGCAATAAAGTAGATCACACACACTGTGTTAGACAGATCAATGATTCATCTCTTTGTTAGTTTGATATTGTTCGTTTGATACACTTTTTACTTCGACAGCCTTGTTGGTCTGACTACCGTAAGTCAACCGTTACTGCTGAACCTGAAGTCCTGGGTTCGATTTCCATGTGGCGCAGACAATAAACTTGCTCCCAATGTGCACTTTAACATAATTGGTGAATTTTATACGTCAATTTATTTATTGTTATAGTCTAACTAATTTATTTAAAAGACGTTGTTAAGTAAAATTTACAAGTTTACGTTGTCACGAAACGAAATTTACGCAGTCATAGGGCTTAATACTCGCTGTATTACAAACAGGTGGGCCAGATTGAAAAACGTCATTGTAATGATGATGTTCAGCCGGATTGTGGTGGCGATACGGTCTGCGGTGACCAACGTATAGTCAAAGTATTGTCAAGTAAGTAGAGTGACTATAAATTAAGAAGTATCGGATTACAGTAATGTTTTGCAATCCGGTGTCCCTACCTTTAACACGGCGTGGTGCCTACTCAAACAAAATACATTAATTCCTATTGGTATTAGGGGTAGTTTTGAAAAACAACCGCCACTTTAGTAGTACAAAAAGTAAATTTCCAAAAAACACTTCTTAGTGTTCGTCTACCAACATCATAAAAGGAAGCCTTGTGCAAAATTTCACGTTCCTAAGCCCATTGGCTTCGGCTGTGCGTTGATATTTAGAACATAGAAAATAATACTCGTTTGGCACCTCGCTCTTATTTCCTGAATCAAAAAATCCCAAGCTATATTTGAATCTTAGGGTCAGCTCACATCGATACGCTTCTAACACTGAAATGTGTTCCGTATTGTGTAGTCAACAAAATCCTACAGAACATCATTTTCTTAAAAACTGCGCACAGCTTCGCGTCTCGCTGTAAGTTGACTATAAGTTTTACATTGATTTCGATCCGACTGCAATGACAAACTTCGTCCACTTGGAAATCCTCAGTGGGCGGGTCCAATTAACTTTATATCGAGTTTACTGAACAAAATAAACAATGCCAAACTGCTCTAATAAATACATAATGACACAACTCGATGCATAAAAATCTTTAACTGAAGCTCGAACTATCGCCAAGGCGACCCACTACGCCCATTACTGTGAAAAGCCATTTCTAGAACGACCATCACGAAATCATGTAAAAATGAGCCATAATTAATTAAAGATTTTTACACAGTAGTGATAACGCTAGTATAACCATAAATATTAATAAAGATTTAGACGTCAAACAACATAATATTTTAAACGTGAATCTTAAATTAAATATATAAATAAGCAAAGTTGTTTGGTGTGTAGTATGCCGTCATCATGCCTTCTCACCGCGAATTACGTCACCGCGTAGAATATTAATCAGGTCTCAACAGTGATTACGTCATTATTGTTGGAATTTGTACCTATAGGTACAGATTTATAGCTACAACCATTTATAGCTATAAACATGGTTAGAGATCAAGAAGGAAACTTTATACAACTTAATAAAACATTAATTCATACATTATTGACTTCAGCGGCAAAGTAACTTTATATTTCGTCTAGATATCTAAACTATGTGTAAAGTAGTTTTGAATGTAACGATGGAACAATCACTGCTCATAAAAGTGTAGCTGGATCCCATGATTTAATTGACTTTTTCGTTTACATAACTAATATTGGTATGTAGGTGCCGATCCTTAAAACGTTTATATCGACAACATGGGATATTTCCGATTACAACTACAAAAAAACTTTTTGTACAGTTTCGTTGATAAATACTTCAGAATATAAATATGAACAAGATACGCGCGAAAAACATAACCCTTCTTGCAGTCGGCTAAAAAGCTAACGGGTTAAAAGGTTACAATAGTAGATTATGTAACTAGGGAATAAAGCAGAGTCTTTAGGTCGCGGGCAGTAAGTTGAATTCCGAACGAAACGAAGGTTATTTATTATTGTGTTGCTTATTTTAATCCCGAACGTTAGTGAGGGATTTATACAATTAATTACTTAATAAAGAAATCTGAGTAAAGTGAAGAATTCAAACCACCCAAGACAAAGACAGCTTTATCCCATTGTTAGATACTCTACTTTTTACACTACCTGTGAGATAATTAAAAGTCGATTTATTACTTACAAGTTAATCTTAACTACTTATCACTCAATATGTTTTGAGATTTGTAACAAACATAATTCACTACTCTAAGATTCTATGGTTTTTAAATTTTCCATAAAGCTCCCACTTTTTCATTACTTTTTAACTCGTCAGTAACCAAGTTCTATTCTGTTTTTTTTTTAGTGGCCACTTTGAATTTTGAACAATCTTGTTTGATGCACGCGTTTTCACAACGTTGACTGTTTTTGATGTTTAAATTCAAATCTCATTATTCTCTATGGATCACCCCTACTGCATTAGCACCCATTCTATCAATGACTGGCTTTAAGTGATGATTTAATGGATTGCATGACACATAAAAGGTCATTATCGAGCAGGTGGTGTAAAAAAAAAATTTTTTTCTTTCATTACCTAATATTCATCTAGAGGAGAAACCTCAAAACCATTTTCAAAATGCACTAGCTTATAAAAACTGACGAAGTTGGCCTAATACTTTAGATTTTTGTGAAACCTGGCCTGAAATTTACTGTTGTTTGTACTTAACAATGCTCTCAGATACCTATTACTTTAGTTTGTTTGATACATGCTGGTCATCAATCAATCAATGGTAATGTTGTCATAAGAATATGTATATCAAAACCAGACATTTTAAGCTTCAAATACTTTGGTGAAAAAGGGTACTAATGATCACAAGAGTTAAATTGAGTTCAACCATCAACATTTTCTACGACAAAATGCTACAAAAGGCTAGGCTTAACAAGTTTACATAGTCTTCGGGAACGTGCGGCCTATGCGGCTACGTCAGTACCAAACAAATATAATAATAATAATATTTCATAACTATCACACAACGCCGTCTAGTCCCAAGCTAGATTTGTTATGTGTTATGGGTACTAGACAACTGATAAACATACTTAAATATTTCTAAATACATACATATTATAGATAAATTACACCCAGACTCAGAACAAATGATTATGCTCATCACACAAACATTTGTCCTGGGTGGGAATCGAACCCACGACCTCCGGCATAGCAGTCAGGGTCACTAACCACTAGACCAACAGGCCAACCATATAGGTAGCATAGTTATTAAGGTGGTATCTTATTCTATTGAGACTCATCCATTATTGACGTTTGTCAAGTATGCCAATGTCATTCATTGCGTTATTTACGTCATCGAAATGACTAATTTATTATTAGTGAAGTAAAGAGGATTAAAAATTTCCTTAAAATCTTTCGGATTGCCCAGGAGGAGAAGTCGTGCGTTCAAACCCAGCCAGGTATATTATTTAATTTAATTTATTTTATAACCACTGCTCTCAAAACGGTGAAGAAAAACATCGTGAGGAATCCGGCATGTAAAAATTTGAAGACATGTGACATCCGCCATCGGCCCGTTCCCTCTCCCAGAGAGGAGGCTTAAAAAGCCCAGCTCCAGCATGAGGAACATTAAAAAAGGGTGATTATTATGCTAAGTTTGAAATCGCTAACCAGACTTGAGTAAGAGTGATGATTAACGCTCGTGCTTGTTTGTGACTAAGATGAGGTCTGTGCCCTGCAGTGAGACAGGCAGGTTGGTATTTTTATAACTGAATTATTACCCATTGATGAAACAGCTTAGCCAACGCAAAGAGAATACGAACATTGAGATTAAAGCATTTTATAAATATTCAATAGGTAACTACAAAAATGATGTCAAAACGAAATATGAACAACAGCGGCAACTACTGAGGGATAAAGCTCCTGTCAAATAGCCCGTAAGTATATTTGAAGGTGATAGAGCCAAAATTGTAAGAGGAGTGAGGTAACACCAATCAAGTTTTGATTTATGTCAGGTAAAGGTATAGTGAACGACAGTAGCAAAGCGCAGTATTCAGCAAGAAGTACAGACGTGCACACAACTTGCATAATTTGGTGCTTTTAAGCGCAAGCATAGGATAGGATGCCTCAGATGCTATTTTAGTGGGATTTGGAAGAGAAAGATTTAAGTTTGGAGCGCCTTTGTACATTAGCTGCTATCCTGATTTTGTATTGTTTTGAAAGTTTTGTGTGTAATAAACAATAAGAATTTGCCTAGAAAGTAGGTGAATTTAATTCGTAGTGTCTACTAGTAACACCGACAAGTTCAGTGTGGCTACAGGCTTGCATCTAGAGATGACTTTATTAAATCATTACCTACTAATGAATGGACGATGTCGTCCGATATACTAACTAAAGGCACTGGCGTTGTCGGTGATAGGTGTGAGATTTCGGGTATATTGGTGAATTGGCAATGAAGACGTTTTCTTCTGGGCTGCTCCAATTTTAAGTTCACTCGCACCTGCACATTCCGTAAACATCACACCGACAAAATTTAGGTGAAGTGAACACTCCTAAAGCTAGGGGTTGATAGCTCACTTCAACATAGATTTTAAGGGTGAAATTTTTACAGAGTAGCACTACAAACTGTCAAGGACAGAGTTAACAGAGTGGCTGAAATGGCGGTAGGTAGAGATACTCACATTTCCCTAACACCAACAGCGTACCGTGACTTTGTGGGGCCCTGAATTAACACTACTTGGGTGCCTACCTAATTCGTTAAATAAATTGACATTTGCCAAAAAAAATGCTAAGAGCTTTTTCTCTCCAGGCCTTTTGTCGCATTGTCTGAGGACTCATGAGTTACTACGCCTTTTTAGATAATTGCTACCCCAAGTAGGAATTATCTAACAGCCGCTCCCACTTTTGGAGGAGAGAGAGGAGTGTCAGACTTTGACTAATACCCAGCCATGTTCCTACAGTTGCCCTGTGCGTTACAAGAACGCGGCGATTCTTTTGAACAATTCCGCAGCTCTGGCAGGTATCAGCCCTAGCGTGTCCCATCTAACCACGGCTAACCTAGAACTTGGAAGGCGTCTATCGAGCATGCTCTTTATGTATTTTACCTGGTGAAAATCGGTGTTTACGAGCGAATAAGTGAGCTCAGATTTTATCAACAAAAATAGGTTAATAGAAACTTAACAAAATGTTTTTGGTAGATATCATTTTATGTGACTTTTTTTAATCTTTATTTTTACGCACGTACGGCCATTGAATTTTTCATATGCACAAAGAAATAGTAATAAAAAAAGATTTTTCTATACAAGTCAACATTAATCAATTAGTGAGAATTAAGAAATACTAAACCAAGCGAAGTAAGTATATATTTTAGCAGCAACTTGAAGAGTTTGGCGATTCATTTGATCATTCATATAATAAATAATCGACTTTGCTGGCTTATCCAGAAAAACTTAAGAATTAAATGAATATAGGTAAGAATAACGAGCAAAGCGACTTCAGAATTGTTATTATCTAAATACTACGTCTGGGCTGTTTTTCTTATAATTATTTATGCATAAATAAAGATCACAGGCTAAAATTTTTGCATTCTGTATCGGAAAAGTTAGTTTGTCTTTCGAACATAAGGCACTTCATCACACTGTCTATCGCAAACGAAGAAATGAGCTATTGTTTCTGTTTAAAAAATCATTTAAACAACATGAAAAAAAAAAAAGAAAGCTTGTAGTAGTATTGTAAAAAGAACATAGATATTGTTTGTATGAATTTATGTATTACTCCGTAAAATGTTTGACCACAATGAGATAAAAACACGTATATGCATCGAAATTTGTAATGCTAATGATGTTTCGGCGGTGGATAAAATAAAATATGTATTAAGTAAACGTAAGAATTGAATGTGGCACAAGTAACCGAGAAGTTGAGAGAAACCCAAAAATATGGAATAGGAGCAGAAAGATGACGAAGTTCAATGAAATGACTGGTAGCCAAAGCTCGTCCACAAAACTAGTCTACCCTAAAGGATGATAAACAGCGACTTTATTGTTCTTCAAAACTAAAGATAGCAAATTCCTACAAACAATCTTAATGTGATGTAAAACAAACGACACTGACAGACTCCTGAAGCTAGTGGTTATGAGCTATGTCCCAACACAATGTATTTTATAATTATGTATATGATGCGTTGTAACAGGTTAGTGACACATGTTGCACACACAAACAAAGAGTGTCAACGGCGGCACATATAACTGACCTGGCGCAAATGATAAAGAAGATGACAGCGACACTTCGTTCTCGTTTCCTGGTTTAGATCCCATGCGATTTTCTGCAATATCATCAGGTTCTTATACTTATGAGTATTTTTGTAAAATCTGTTTATGATGACCTTTTTATGACCTGCCATTTGAACAATACTGTGGTATCCTAAACCTGCATGACCTAAGCAAATGATGAGGAAAATTAGGTACTTAATATTGTAAGAACCATTTATTAATTATGTGAACAAAGTATCCAGTTTAGTTTTGCAGGTTTTTATTATTTATGTTTAAGCACGACGACATAAAAGATATATGTTTCCAGTGCTAGCTGACCGGTCATAGTAAGGAACGCAAAGAGAGGCCCGATACGTCGTGGTGTGTGTTAGTGTTCAACACAGTAAACTAAAGAAGTGCACTATGCACTTAATTGGCATAAAGTTAACAAATACACTGCACAGAGGTGCGACCAGTTTCAGTCACCTAAATTAATCTATACTTAACATTATAAAACTGAAGAATTCGTTTGTTTGGTTGAACAGGCAAATCTTACTAATGGATCAGGGCTTTAAGCTATACAACATCACGTTATGACCAATAGAAGCGGAGCAGTAGGTAACCAAGACGCGGATGAAACCGCGGGACAGCTGGTAGTAGCAGACGTAAAAACCCAAGAAAAGCAACAAAAGACAAATCCAGCTACTGATTGGTAACTAAGTAAACTCCTACAGTTGTGAATAACCACAGACAAAACGTTCTTTATTGTCGCAGCCATGATTTGACGTCGTCGTTTTAGATTTGTTTGCATCATTTTAGACCTAAATCAAATGTTTTGTGCTTTATCTAAACAGAACTCGCTCATACTAAAAGGTACAACTTAGTGAAATTTCAAACAGTTCACATGTAGTTTATATACCTAATGATTATATCACTTTAGAAAATCAAGGCAATGTCTAGAACGACGTATTGGTTTTCGCATTCCTTTGCACGGAAATAAAGTGCAAATTAAAATAAGGAACAGTGAAAATAGGGTACGAATTTTGTATAATGTACCTATATTACTTGTATATTTCCCATTCAAAAATTTTGTCGACAATTATAATTTTTACTATCAGGTTCAAAAAATTTGTCCCTGCATATAAAGATACAATCATCATATAGATGCTTTTTGGGAATGCATCGGTTGGACAGACTACTCTCCAAACTATTTGAGACACACGCATCAGCAGCTTTGTGGCTGCTAATCTTAATGCTTGCACTGATTGGACAGGTCAACTTATAAATATCTTTGTGGTTCTTTCTTCAAAAGACCATCTCAGTTACTAAACTGCATGATTCTCATAATTATGATTTGGCCATTAATGTTTGCTTTATAGACTTAAGAGACTTTGACCCCTGAGTTTGTTTCGGTGTTTCTTCTCAGGGTAGTTAGCTATGAAACACTGGCCTCATCTAGTTTAAACTTATTTGCAAAATAAATATCATTTACATTTATCATTTACGTATTATATATGTGTGTAACTGTGTTTCTTATTCCTTCCTGCTCAAACGGTTGAACAAATTTTGATGAAATTTGACACACGGGTAGACCATATCCTACATGTATATTGGTCTTAGTATTGTGTGCTCTACTGCTCTTAGTAGAATATGTTCCATTGGGATCATATTTTACTTAAAAGAAAAAGTTTATAGCCCGATTCACGTAATGAGAACCGTAACGATATCGTAGCGATTTAGTCGTTTAGATCATTTCCGTATTCACATCCATCAATCGAGTTTGAACGACACAGATTTTAAAGTTGTTTGAAATAAGACGATTTAAAAAAAATCTGTAATACATTATCCTGGTAGAATAATTATTACTGGGCTCTTCTTCAGTCAGCGAATCAGCATTGCCATCCAGCATGGCAATGCTGCCAGAGTTCTGGGCACTTTTCCCATTGACATCGATGTGGACGAATTTTTGATGCCCTCTGAGTTTTTCCCGTTTTTCAGCCTTTTTTACTCGTTTGTACATATTAATATTATTTTAAGTTTGTATAAATATACATAGTGATTATTAGATTAATAACAATCTTATAATTTCAATAAAATAAACTTATTAATGTATCTGGAAATAAGTCGATAGAGGACAGGATAGAAGGACAGGGGGCAAGGGGGGAAGGGGGGGGGGGAGGTTCACTTTGTGATACCTTATATATTTTAAGTTTATCATGTAATTTTTATTTTTGGTGTACAATAAAGAATCTATCTGTCTATCTACCTATCTAGATCGTGAATACCGCTTTTGGACTCGACTTCGATCGTACGACTATAAAACTTCAACGATGTTTGGCTTGTTTGATTTTACGTGAATCAGGCTTCTGATAAGTAAACAATATGCTGTTCAGAGGTGTAACTTATGGCCTAGAGGTTGATTGGTATAGTCCGCCTTTGTACCTGTACCTTCGTGTTACATGAAGATTAAATAAATAAATTGATAGAATTTATATTCAATAATATTAGGTACCATTTTATTATGACTCGGGCGGAAAGAACTGTCTTGGCAATAAAAACCGTTTTCACACTAGGCAATAACAGTTATAAAATAATAGGAAGCAAAGTCGTTAAGGGCCTATTTATTACATTACGCGTTTATACACACACAGGATTAAGGCCCGTATTACAGAACATGCTAAATACTCAAGCATTACTTAAAACTAGATTCAAGCCATTTGATTGGTTGAAACTAGTTTTAAGTAACGCTTGAGTTTTGAGTGACGTTCTGTAATACGGGCCTTATTAGACTGTCTGAAATCTGAATATCGAGTGGTGTAACAAGCCCTTTAGCTAATGATCACTCAACACTAATTTGAATTCTAAATTGTACAGATGGACGACGCATTCGTGAAAAAGGATCGTACTGGATTGCACGTTTCAAATTTTCGATCGATGGCGCCGTATTTATCAAAACAAAATAAGACTGGGCTTGCTCTAGCCACAACGGTGGGAACAATTAACTTAAAAAAAAGAGAGAAAGTAGGAGGTAGAAAAAGCCCTACAAATAAAGTTCTTTTTTTTAACAGTTTGGTATTAAATTTAAAAAAAAGGAAGACAGATATTCATCCAAAAACGTAGCGCCGCGTAAAAGTTAGGAAGTAGAGCGGTCGGAACCTCCAGTTTACACTAAATCGGATTCAATCTGTTCCAACTTTTTCGATTTTCTAAAAATTGGATTGTGTATTAAGCCTTTTAGCTTGAAGAGTCAAATTTACATCGTCCGATAAATGAAACTCTAACGCGACGATATCATGTCGGTATCGTATCGTCTAATGTGAAAACGGCCATCTTAATATTAAAACAATTCTAAGTTATTGGTTCATAATAATATAGTATAATGACATCAACAATTACACAATATAATATACATTGACGAACGAGCCAGTCAGTTTTTAGGTATCTATCACAAATTCACAAACGTTTCTTGGCTGGAACCGGAACTCCAGTCGAAACCTAAGGCAACTCCCACCATCGAGGTAGATTCCATTTTCATATAGTAGATAGGGTCACTCACTGCAGGGCTCAATTGTGACATTTACAGTTGTTCATAGTGCAATTAATTAGCCAAATTGTAATGGAAATGGAATGCTCATCTCTTTGTGGGGGTCCGTTAAAAGAGCATTTTTTATTTGAGTAGTCAAAGGGAAACCATTATACTACACGTTCCAAATGAGAATAGGACCGATTCCTTTGTTTTGACGTCTCGTCGAACCGTCAAATCGAAGAAATTGTTGCAAAATTGAAGAACTCGGCGAAGAGTACAATTGAAGAACTGGATTCTGATTAAACTTTTTTCGTTCACAGTTCATAAATAAATTAAATTTTTCGTAAATTAATGAATGTTTAAAAATTTGGATTATACGCACAATGCCACATTCGCAAAATGACACACTGGTAAAATGCCACATTCGCAAAATAACTTTTCTCAAAATGTCACATTAGCAAAATACAAATGACAGATTCTCAAAATGACACATTCTAAAAAAATCATAATTATGGCATAATGTGCGATTTACGTAAATTAAAATAAAAAAATTGTTGAAATTACTTATTTACTTCTTGCAGTGGGCTTTTTTTCATAAAATCATACTAACGTCTAAATAAAAAAAATACTGAGTTCGAAATGACATTTTGGCATTATGCGAAAGTGGCATTTTTCGAAAAGTCGTTTTGCGAATATGGCATTTTGCGAAGATGGCATTTTGCTAATGTGGCGTTTTGCGATATGGCATTTTGAGAATATGACATTTTGCGAATGTGGCATTGTGCGCCTAGTTCAAACATTTATTTCCTCGATTTGACAGTAAACCGTGACGTCACAACATGGTGATCGATCCTATTCTCATTTGGAACGCATTGTACGAACCTTTTGTGGTGTTCAAAAACAAATTGGTTACCAAAAATTGAATGGTCTGGAGAGGAAGGCTATAGAATAGATGTTGCACTAAAACACTTCTCCAGAGTAGGCCAGTCTTTTGTGGACTCTAAAAGACTTGGAAGTATCTATTGTACAGCATCTTTTTCAGTATTAGAATGAAAGCCTGGTGCCAATTATGTCAGACAGTTTTGCTAACAGAAAGAAATAAATTGACCTCCATCATCATAAGAAAAGTAAATCTGGATTGTTTAGTGAATTTATGTGTGATTCAGACTTTAAAACTTGACAACTAAAACAAATCGCATCCCTGCCAATGTGAGACCTTAAAACACCAATAAAACTTTGAAAATTCACTAATGTAAAGAACCAATACAATAGTTATTTCTATGACTGATAAGCACTTCAATTAAAAGTTGTATACCTCTAACAAAAACTACCCTTATCCTTCCAATACAATTGAGAATGAACTCACCTGCGATTTCAGCACCACCAAGGTCATTTAAGATTTTGCGATATGAAGGACGCCTGGTCAGCATTTCCCTATACTTCCGCTTCGGACTCTCATCACCGCTACAACTGTCATCACTGCAAGATTGGCCTTGGGCGCTGACTAATGTGTTGGGTTCAGGTTTAATCTAAAAAAATTAAAAATGATTATTTAAATATTTATAGCCTATATATATAGCCTCAAGCTGAAATGTAGATATAATGGATGACTAAGAATAAAATATCTAGTTATAACCTCATGGCTTCTTTAACTTCAGTGAGACATTAACCAGTATTCTGACCAATGATAGAACTATGAACTATTTATGATAGTTACAAAAATTATTATCTAAAATTCTAAATCATTTAGAGATGAGTTACATTTTTTTTTTATCCATCGATTCATAATTTTTTTTTCATTATTTTTATTTTTTCATTCTTTTATATCCATTTTTTTTTCAATCATCATCATCATTTCAGCGGCTATATGTCCACTGTTGGACATAGGCTTCCCCCAAGCGTCTCCACAACTAATGAAACTTATCAATAAATGAAACATATCGATAAATAATTTGACTTAAATACCTACTGTGACATTAACGATGGTTACTACGTAACAAAATTTAGTTTTTAGTTTATTAAAACTACAATTTGTGTTTTTTTTAAGCTATATCATATTTTTTAAGCTTCTATCGCGGGCCTTGAGCGTGGAGACCATATCCAGAAATTCCGTAACGAAAATAACCTAACACCCCCACTCATTTGTTTTTTGAGCGTGGTGACCGATAAGAAAACAAATGAGTGAACAATCAATCAAAATTCAATTCAATGTGTGAAAGTGTATCTTCAATTAATATCAAATAAAAAAAAAAAGGAAAAAAAATACTGCTTATATAAAATAAATAAATAATTATTTATTTTATTAATAATAATTATTATTAATAATTATTTATTTAGTATTGCTTAAGTTGATAAAAATGCTATGCAATAGCTTTACCGCGGCAGTCCCCGAGTGCCACACGTCTTTTTTTTTCTATTTTTATATAACATGAATTTTAATATCAATTCACTTACAGTTGTGTATCTTTTTTATATTTTTGCACCTAATCTCTTGTCTAGAATTTATTCAGTTTTATCGTCTAGAAATTATACAATTTCAACTTTTATTTTTTTTATCTTAAAATAAAACAAAATCAAGTTAGCTTTTTTATGCCCCTAAACAACACATTTAAATGTCTTTTTAATTCATAATTTAAAAAAGCAGCATTTGTCAATGCCACACTGCAGCTGTTTTGTTCAATAGTCAACATTACATAATTATTCTGAACTAAATCTATACTAATATTATAAAGCTGAAGAGTTTGTTTGTTTGTTTGTTTGTTTGTTTGAACGCGCTAATCTCTGGAACTACTGGTCCGATTTGAATGATTCTTTCAGTGTTGGGTAGTCCATTTATCGAGGAAGGCTATAGGCTATGTTTTTTTGTTTCAAAATTAGGGATCCGTAATAAAATTGCTATTTTGTAACACAAGGTGTAAAATCGAAAACCTATTTTTGCGTGCGCTGCAAAAACTATTGACAATGGAACAAAATGATGTACTACGGGTTTGTAGATCCCATTAAGACCTACAAAAAAGTCCGCGAGAACATATATCTAGCTATCATGGTTTAATCACAATAACCGATTTTTTGTTCAAAATAATTATTAAATCGTCTGAATAAAAAAACTACGTTAAATATGTATCGTAATATCAATCTTTATCGAAATTAAGCATTATGTTATCAAGAGTATTTATGTAGAAGTAAAATACTTTTTGTTTCATCTCAGTCGGATATTTCGTTTAAAAGTTATCACGTGTGTAAGATGTTAAGAGTTGGTACCTATTAATGAGTTATGGGCCATAGAGTTTTTTATCAACATAAAATCCTGTAATAATCTTTTTCGAAATATATTTGTTGATGATTGTAAGTATAAGATCTTTGAAGAGTATAATAAATACATTTATGAACGCGGTAATTTTGGGAAATACTGATCTGATATGAAAACTGTTTAAATATTCAATAGTCCATTTATTGAGGGAGGCAATTATAGGCAATATTTTATCTCGGTATTTTCACGGAAACGAGAAAAACGCGGGTGAAACCGCGGGGCACAGCTAGTTATCAATATAATACAATTGAGGAATATTTTTTAACCTAACATAGTTACTATAAAAGTATACTTACCTACTTAAAACCCAAATACCCGGCAGGCACTACTCTAAGCTACTCATTGTGAACAAGAATGAGTAGTAAAGAAATGTGTGCTAAGGAGCTATTGCAATTTAATGAATAACCAATTCCCCTCTGTTGACTTACTTGTTTACAGTCAACATTACCTTTCATTATACATTGGTAGCATTATACATTAGTAGATAATAACATTTAAATATAAAGGAAAAATAAAGTAATGCAAATGTATGATTAATAGATGGAAACTTTGGAATGAAAATCACTTGAAGTTTAAAAACACATTTATAAAACAAAATATCGAATATTTAGTAACATAATGAAATTTATAAATCTTACCTGCAATGTTTGCAACGTCCCCTGGGTTGTGTGTATTACAGAACTTGGTTTGCTCACAAGAATCACATTCCCTTTTGGTAACTGTACGGACTGTATATTAGATGCTGTTTGAATAACAGATTGTTGGTTTGGTTGTATTACGGACTGAACCTGAAAATATAAAATTCTTTAAGTTTTGAGCATTCTAATTGCAGCATACTGTTATAACTGTATTTTTAATGACCAAAAATTTAAACAATTTTTATTATTTATCTTTAGAACACCAATATTGACTAAATGAAGTTACATTTTATTCAAACTAAACTGATTTAAGTTAGCTATTGAAATTATTCATATTGATAAACAAAATATAAGCATGCTTGCAACTATCACTCAAAAATTGAATTATTTGACTTAGATCTTGGAGGATATTTATAAACAATCAACTACTATATAGGTTATTAAAGGGTTACTGTAAACAGTACAAGTACCAATGAAAACAAATAAAGATCAAAATAAACACCTGTGCAGATGGAGCTTGACTTGGTAAAGTAAGTTGCACAATGCTTGTGACGGCTACTACGTGCGGAGCAGACGCGGCCGCCGAGGAGCTCGCACTGCCCAGCGGATCCGTGGGACCAGCACCGCTTGAAGTGCCATTCTCTTCCACCATTCCATCCATTCCCACTAAGGTCACCTAAAATTCAAGGTCAACTTTCTGTGCATTCCTTGATCTTCAGACATGCTCAAGGCAATAACTTTCGTTGAATATAAACACTCTCTGGTTTTCTGACAAGTTTCTTGTTGGCTTGGAAATCCTAAAACGGAATCATCGCGTCATAGATGGGACGCGGAATTTCCTATTGCGTCTAATACATACGCAACATGTTTTTACGACATTAACTTGATTGGAGGATCCCAATATCTTATGGATCATACATTATTTGCGAATACAAATATAAGTAACCATGACAGGTCGCAAGGTTTGTCTTCACAAGCACTCACCAGTTACGTATTCCTCGTCACCGTCTATGCTGCGTCCGGAGTGGGCGAACGGGATGGTACGTAGTAGCCACGTCAACTGCGAGAAGACTCGTCACTGGCGGAGACCTATGATCTTGTATGCGTCATAACAATATGGCCGAAAGTGTCAGAAGACGCATGCGCTAAATGCGCGGTCTGTTTCGCTATGTTACCCAACTTGGAAATCAAGGAAAAAAAAAATGGTTAAAAGTTTGACAGTACTTCCTTTTTTCTGAATACTGGCAACTTACTCTAGAAAAGTGCTGTGTACCTATATCCTATTAGATGCCCTAGATTCTAGGATAGATAAGAACTTTGCATCTCATGTCATTTAATGCACTAAGCGTTGCAAATAAGAATAGGATGGACATGGCACCATATTGTGACGTCATAGCTGTCAAATGGAATCGTGAAGCACCCGCAAAAGAAGATATTTTTTTCAGAATCATTAACGAAAAAAGTTTAATCAGAATCTAGTTTAACATTTCCGCTCATCTTTGCATCACTGCGTGGTGCGTGAAGCATAGATTTATAATCTAGGCTTGTAGAATAAAATCCAAATAATATTTGGATTTATGATATCTATAATTTTTGACGATATATTTTAAAACGATAAATCGATATATCAAAATCAAATGTCCAAGATCGAAATTGTATCGAAAACGATATTTTTTTGTGTTTTTGTTCGGTCGACTCAATTTGCTACTTAATTGCTTTTTAATTTGGTACTTATGTTTGTTTTTAAGTTGGCAACTCTGTCTTTATGTCAATGACGAATGTGACATGTGTCAGTTAGTTGACATCATTATCAACATCAACATTATAGATATCAGTGTCAATAAAAATATCGATATCGATATATATGGAAACTTTATTGCATTTCTGACATCCCTATTATAATCTGAGTAGTGGCCAATTGTTGCCAACAGTGAAAATAAGAATAAAACTGTTTTTTTTTTTTTTACTTTTTATGACCAATAATGTATTTAGCTAATTTACTTTACAAAATAACGTTTTTATTTAATTAAGACTCAGTAAAACAAAATAAAAATGAAACCGTTTTTGTTACGCTTGAAATAAGTTCTCTTTGCAAATTGAACCTTTCAAGGTTAGATTATAATACATACTGATACATACCTCTAGAACAGCCTTTCCCACAGGGCGATAACGCCCCCTTCTGGGCGCTGCAGGCCTAAAAAGGGGTGGTAAGAGACCTAGAAAAAAATGGGGGCGTTGTGTAGAGGCTCCAGGGAGCGATTTGTAATTTTATCAATTTATTAAACAGCATCAGATTCATCCTTCACATTAGTTTTCCTAGAAGAATCGATTATGTTTGTTTTATTTTTAATAAAAGATACTCTGTCTGAATACTATAAAGTTAAGTTTCAATAATCATTCTCATTGGCAGGCGTAGTCCGTAAGAGTTAACTTGAGACCTGAGCGACGTTGTATACTACCTACTGTGCTCAGGTCTCAAGTTAACTCTTGCGGATTATGGTAAAAGTCTCTTTTAGAATGAATGTTTAATATCCGCTAATACAGCTTTTTTTTTTAATTTAATAAGTTTGGGAACCCCTACTCTAGAATTCTAGATAAAGCCATCATGAAACTGTAACCCTTAGTTCCGAATTACGTCAAAAGCGATTATATCGCGAATCCGACCAAAAATATTCACAATATTGTTACGTACGTGGGTAATCAAATGCCGATTTACTAACAGAGAACTTAATTCACCACGAACAATAACAAATTAGTCCAGTCAACAATAACCCGAATCGCAATTAACACTAGAGTACCGTTACACCATCGCTTAGGTAGTTAGGTAAAATCAATTAATCGCGCCAATTTCAAACATAACTGCTTAATATAGATACAGGACATTATTGATGACCATTTAACGCAAATACAAGTAATTGGATAAGAGTATTATTAAATTAATAAACATAATATCACGCCTATATTCCTTCGAAAGAATAGGTAGAGGCCCACCTCAAAGATCAAAGATCCTGGGTTCGATCCCAGGATCTTTTGCTCAGCAGTAGTGCTCGCACCAAACTAATGTGGCAGTTTAAATTCCTAGTCTCGCCTAAGCACTCGTAAGCCAGTCAACTCTATAAACGTTCAAATTATTAACTAAGTACAAAAAAACTTGTACGCTATCTCAAAAATGCATTAAAATCACCCACAACATAGATAATATTAGGTATGTTCCTTATAGCTCAACTAGCTTGCATCACAAATTTAAATTAGAGGAGAATACACTGTAACTTTTAAAATTGTCTACCTTCAAACAATTATTGTCGTATTTGACTTAATTTCCTTACTTAAACACTTATGATAAGTACCTAATGCTGAAATTTAGTAATATACTGCAGAACTACATTTATTTACAAATTAATCTTATTAAGTTCGTATATATAATTATACCACTATAGTTTTACTTACAATTGTGATACTACATACAGCCATATTCATTAAAATAGGTATGTTTATGAACAAAGTTTAGTAAGATTAAAAAAAATAAGTACCTATCTAAGAATACAGTATAGAATCTATGTTATTTTTAAATTTATTGTAATAAAATATTGAAATTTTAAAACTGTTAGCATTTACACCATTTTTATAATTCAATGATTTACACACTTTATTTTTTTTAAGTGAGACCTAGTAGTACTACCAGTTGCTTTTGCGTCCGACAACAACAAAAAATAAACTAAATACCGCAGCCAGTTGAGGAATATTATCGCTAGTTCTTTGAATTAATCGGTTCGATTCGGGAGGTTTATGAATCGATTCATTGAATTGATGTAGGGTTTAAAATCGATCTGAAAAATCGATTATATTTGATTTGATTGATCGATTTCAAATCGTCATGCCTAGTGGCAGTCGGGCCTGCGTGCGCGTTGCGGCGCCAGCGTACAAAGTACTCTGTGGCCAGCGCTGCAGCAGCGGCGGCAGCGATCGACGATCGATGCAAAATACGATTTTCAGCAAAAAAAAAAAATTAAATTCATTTGAAATAATTCTGATTTTTTTTTAATTTTATTGAAAAGGTCCCTAACAACGAAATGAAGATGCTAAGATGGGCGGGGGGTGAGACAAGACTTGACAGAGTGCGAAATGAACACGACATTCGTGTTCATTTCGCACTCTGTCGGGGAAGCTTCAAAGTCACACTGATCTCCGAAAAGATGACTGAAAATCAACTTCGTTGGTATGGACACGTCCAAAGACGTAGTAAGGACCACGTGGGCCAAATCGCCCTAAGCCTACCGGAACAAAAAAGAGGTAGAGGCCGCCCGCCATTGACCTGGTGGTCAAATATAGAGAGGGACCTCAAGAAAGCTCAGTTGCCAAAATTGACAACCCAAGATAGAGCCACTTGGCGCAGGAAAGTGAGGAGACCCGACCCCAAATAATGGGACCAGGGAAGGAAGAAGAAGATTTTGAATAATTCTGATTTAAAGAATCTTTCCCAGAAGTATTCCGGAATTATTCCGAATTTTTTAGAAGTTTTGCAACTATAGTCGAAATTGAAACTAATCGTTTGACGTTTATGTCATGTGTCAGGAGAATATGTTGTGTTCTGTTTTTTAACATGTATGCTCTAATTAATTTTTGACATAACACCATTGTACACCATGTTTTATGCAAAAAAAATTGATTGATTTAATTAACTCCGTTTGGCGCCTGCTCTGCAAATGATCGGTGCCAAAAAAGCTAAACACGCCAAATAATATCAAAAATTATCAATGGGCCAACTCACAACTACGACAACTCGAGTTACTCAAATTGGAATGACTGACTCAAGCAAAATCGAATCGTTGGGCGAATAGGATTCTTTTTTAAAAACCATTTTCCCTAAATCGTTTGGTATTGCGATTCGCGACTCGCTTCGTTTGCTTTCAACTGCTTAACCACTACTGTGTTACCACCCGTGTCAACTCGAGTTCTACCGAGTTGATTCGCCAGGGGCATCGCAATTCGCGTAGTCGTGCAGTGTGCTTTCATTTAACCGTTTACTAAATCACACGATATGACATGATCAAGTCAACTTGAGTTGAAGAAAAAGCAACTCATAATGAGTCGGTTATTGTTTGACTCGAGTAACGCGATTAAAATTAATCAACTCGGCCATCACTACCTAACATGACAAATGACAAATTGACAAAGTCAAGTTGATCGAAAACAGTCGAAAAATGTCAGCAGACAGGGTCCTGAACTAAACGAAACTAAAGAAAAACAAATTGTATGCAACCCTGTGCTGTTACCACTATAATTATTTGATAACATAATGTCTACAAAAGGTTCTTTTGAAAACCAATATGACGAGTACTCACCTGACGTTACAGCCAACATTCTTAACAATTCTCGAGATGGGGTGCGTTATGTTTTTATAGTTTGTTTTGTTTATCTTGCCTGCATATTTAATTAATTTAGTACATAGTTGCCTATATTCCTTGAAGTAATGTTATATGAGATCTCGCTTCTTCGTTTTGGTATTAAGCATCACTAATAAACAGTCTTACATTGTACATAAACATATACAGATATGTGTTAATAAAATGACTATAGATATAAGATGGAAAGCATGTGTAGGACTAAAATGCTCATGAATCTGCTCAATCAATGTAGTAGTCAGACAGAAACAACACTGTTAGTTGTATGCATTACAAGTTTTAATAATAAAAGTTAAATCTAACCATTTCTTAAGACAACAATCTATTTAGGCAATGCAGTTATAACTAGAGTTAAATAAAAATGTTATTAATTAAATGACATAATTTTGTGTGATTAATTATGAAACATTTTTGATCTTATTCTTTAAAAAAACGTGTTGCGCTGACCCCAAATAAAATGGGACAAGGGCAGGAAGAAGAAGAAGAAGATTCTTTATTAAACAAATTCCATTCGGTTTCTTTCTCGTCTGCCTTTTCCAAATTTTTAAGCTGTGTAAATATAAAAATACTTTAATATTACTTCTTTTACAGATATCAGAAAGATTCCAAGCAAAATTGTTAAAGTTTAAAAATGAAAAATTAAACATTCTCAGAACAGATATGGAAAGTGACATATTCTATGATGGCACAGTATACACTGGTTCAGCTGGCCTTGCACTATTTTATTTTATGGAATCTTTGAAAAATGATAACAATCCTGAATTACTCAAGGTGTGTCTATGGATTTTTTTAATAGTCGTGTCTAGTTTTGTAGGTTGAGTTTTTGGTATGATTTCTTTGAGTTAAGTGAAGTGGCTGGTAAAACTCTACAATACTGGACAGCGAAATAATGGGTTTTTGCGGTGGGGGCGAAGGGGGGGATGGAGGAAAGCCCCTCACCCCCCCCCTCTCCCGAATCTAGAGATATTCAAGGTTGATATTTTTAGGTTAAGAACCAAAAAATCGTAAATTTTATGCGATTTTCGGATAAACATCACAATTTCATTTTTTTAATTTGTTTAAGTACCTACTTGAATATTAGATAGTATTATTATTTGTACTTTTAGTACTCGAAATTAAATAAAGTGGCGAAATAACTTTTTATAAAATATATTATAAAAAGTAATTTCGCCGCTTTTACGAGTATATTAGACCAGCTCCACTGAAGAATTGCTCACTGGCTACACTGCTGGCATTGCAAGACTGCTGGGATACTGACGCACTTAGAACAATTTCCACTATTCCCCACTAGATACAGGTCGCGCGATGAATCAAGATCGCTCGGCAAAAGTGGAAGGGGCATGCGCAGTATTCAATTCTACGGTCTATTTGGCGACGTACGGGCGGGTGTGCGCCGTCGGCGACACGTCATTGGTAGATAGAGACGCTCTTCAATTCCCGCGTTGCGTTCTCGCCTCTCATTGGATACTGTTGTACTTGGGTACTGTTGCGTACAGCTTGTGTTATCGTAATAGTAATACGTAGTCGTAAAAAAAAAATGAAGTTTTAAAACGGCTAGCCAGAAAAATGGTTTACGACATGAATTATTACGTTAAAGAAAGAAACTAACGAAATTATTTTTTTTAATTTTATGTTTTATTTTCAAAATTTTAATTTACCTACTTACAAGATAAATTACAATCAAAAACTAGTGTTATTATAAGTTATGTATGTTACTAAGGTTCAAACATACGAAATTAAAAATAAAATCGTAACATACTAAGAATTTCTGTGCGCAATAGTACACATGCGCCGATTGCCCCCACTACTTTCACCGAGCGATCTTGATTCACCGCGCGACCTGTATCTCCAGAATATAAGCAATGAATTTAGAGCTCTATTTACTTGGTAAAAGATTAATGTTTCCTAAATAAAAACATTGCTAAACGTCATTTTCTAGTGATGTACCATTGGCGTTGCCTTATTTTATCGATGTTGCGTTTTATAAAAGTCAACAGCAGGAATCGATAAATTACAAAAACAAAATATCTACATTTTTTTAATTTTATTTATAAGGGGCTTGTAGGTTTTTCGTTAACCATGAAATTACTTATAACTGAAATTAACGGTTTCTTTAGATGCTGAAAAACAACTAGAGCGAATAACGTGACAACAATAAATTGTAGCTGTTTCTCGTTTGTGTAAAATGTAAAAAAAATAGTTTAATTAATAAAATAGTATAAGTTAAGTGTGTACATGAATTGTTAAATAAATAAATATATAGGTACGTAAAAACACGTAAAGTCAAAAATACTGACTGATAAATAATAATTAATTTGTTCATAAGTATGTTATAAAAAACACTTCTACGCGTAATTTTTTACGTCAGTTTAAACTAAACGAAGCCATTGTTTCTTGGCTGACTACAAATTTGCTTTTAGAGTCCATACAGATTTGAATAGAACTCTAACATTTTGACCTTCTTCGAGACTGCTGGGGTTCGGTATAACCAGATTTTTAATAAAGTGACTTCTTTTTCTTCTACCAATATCTAGAAATTTATCAGAGCTAAAGTTTTGGCACTGCTGTGTCGGTAATATATTTCTTTACGCTTTTAATTAAACAGTCTGATCCCTCAAAGTGATTTAAGAAATTTGTACTACTTTTTGTAGGAAACCAAACTTTGCCTTCCAGTCTGTCTGTCTTTCAATCTTTAGGAAATATGAAGTCACAAAATAACACGAAAGCTACAATTTGGACACATGGAAAGTTTAATCCTGTTTACATTTTATTTAGCTAAAATTAAAATAGTGTGCGTTTATAATTTTGTCGAAGCACTTGGGTATTTTCTTTCCCGATACAACAAAGAACATTATAATTTTACAATATCGATAACTCACTATCGATACTGGTAACCTCTCATTGAGCAGCTGACAGTGACATTTGGTGAATATTTTAGAATTTTTTTTTGAAAGTAGACCTTATACTGTACAAAATAAAGTCAACTTCTATTTGTTTTTTATAATATCTTATTTTTCAAAAATAATCAAAATAAAATAAACCAGGCCTACATAGGATATAACAACATTTGATAAATTCTTGGTTCTTCTGTCGTGTTTGCACTTCAAAACAGCACAGATGGGCATTTTTATATTTTTTTAACTAGTTATTATCACCGTGGCAACCGTAACTAGACTGATGTACATGGCGCATGCGCAATGGAGCATAAGCGGGACTCCGCAAAACTCGGGGTACGCGCGCCCCGCCTACTTACTCCTTCTATCTACTGTATGATTCCTATGTTCTGTGGTCTTTCCTGTAATACTCCCTACTAATGATTGCTTCCTGCACGACGTCATTCTTAGGACTAGTCGTCAACGCTAGCGACAGCTCCGCGTCTAGTCGCGGCGACAAGACGCCAAATACAAACGACAACGCCTCGACAATACGCGGCGACAAGTCGCCTAGTTTGCGATGGCCTTAAGAGACCTCAAAGATCGAATGCGCAATCATTATAAAGACTCTTCGTACACATCGAAGAAGCTTTTGACAAAACCATGTTCCCAAGCGGATGCTTCGGAAGTTATGTTGTAGACTCGACCCTGAGCGGCTGGATCAAAAAATATGCTCAAATTAAAAGCGGTACAAGACAACTTAAATAACATAACAAGAGCCATTGTGGCGAAAGGTTGCCGCAAGGGGTGTCCTCTCACTATTATTATGGACCTTGTTTTTTTTTATTATTTTTGATAGGTTCGCGCTTGACCACTAACGGTCGCAGACAATCTCGTTAAAAGACTTCACACGCGTTATTTTGACATAGAATATGCCGACGATATTTAAAACCATTATAATAAACAGTATTCACGCTAAATACCTTACCTCACGAAAGTACGCACCCTAATGCGACAGACCTTGAAAATAGTATCTAGAGGATTGGTGCAAAGAACACCAACTGATTGCGAACCCCATCAAAGCCTAACCCCTCGAAACCAAGGATTCTTCGGAGCTACCCTTAGCCTATCAACTGAGGCCAAGTACCTGGGCATTTACTATGACAAGCAGATGAATTGGGCAAAACACACCGAGTACATCACGAAAGAGAGTAAAAGTTAGTAAGTATATCTATGTGTCAGTGACCTTGAAGAACTGCAGCGACTCGCCTGCTTAGCGATCGATCATTAGCCCATGATGGCATCACCTAGCGACGAAGCTCCAAAGGGGTATTATTTCCAAAAGCATTAATTACAACATACAATTAACCTTTCGAATTCCGTAATTAGAGACACAATAAAAAGACAATGAGAAAGTGAAAGCCGGGTGCGCTTGACGTTAAAAATTAAGGGCCTGTGCACCCCACGTCGTGTTTTACACGCTCAGTTGACGCGCGTGTTAGAATCGTGCGTCGACGGCGTGCTTTTAACCTGATATAGGTATGGGTCTACACTTACAGGCCGCGTCTGACTCGCGTGCATATAGCGTCTGTATCGCAATAAATGCGCGTCAGTAGTGCGTTTAAAAACGTGGTGTGCACAGGTCCTAAAAGAGGAAGAGTAATACTACTCAGACCTAGAAGAGCTGAGGTTCTATATGAATGGATCAAAGACATTCTGGCATGGGAGTCGGAGTCTTCTTCTCCAAAAACCTCAATATCAGAATATCCAGACCGCTTGGAAAATTCAACACTGTCTATCACGCGGAATCAGTTGGCCGAATCCTGGTGGCCTACGCTTTAGAAACTACAGTACCTCAGTCGTCTAATCCCTAGGTAAAACCTCTATCACCTCTAGGATCATACGAAAATACCACTTCGCACTAGAAAGGGTCACAGCCAAACTGCAATATTATGACACTATAGTAGATTAAAGGTCAGCGGCGGTGAACACACACATATACAAGCAGAACGCTGGTGGTCCTCGATACCAGGATGCAGGCAGACCAAGGAGGCCATGCTACACCTCAACAAAGCTCTTACCAAAAGCTTTGCAGCTAAATTGGGGAAGCCTGCGCCTGGTGGCGCAGATTATCATTGGACATTGGCATTACAGACAGTCTCTTGTGCAGAGCATGCTTGGAGATGGAGAAGACAATTGTGCAAGTGCTCTTTGACTGCACAGGTGTCACTGATACACGCATGCGGACCCTAGGATCTCTGAATTTCCTCATAGACGTCTTGGAAAACCTTGGAAGCCTGATCAATTTTTGGAGAAAGGTGGGTTGGTTGGAATAAGCCCGCATATATATCTCACATAGTCACGCTAGATAGATGTCAGTCCACCTTTGCCCATACCATTAATGTGGAATGTTTAAATTAAATAGGAACTTTTAAACTGCACTGCCAAGAGTAAATGATTATTCGCTTTTAATAAAAAATAATTGTCTGCCACCTTGTTAAACGCTAAATGTACATTGATTTGGCTAGGCCATATTAAAATGTGACCAGTAAAACTAATTTTATGAAATTATTGAACACATCATGAAATGTTCAGTTCTAAGATCTGCCCTTTTTTTTTTTTTTTTTTTATTAATTATAGGCTTGCGTTTGACCACTATCTCACCTGATGGTAAGCGATGATGTGGTCGACGATGAAGCACGCTTGCCTAGAAGAAACCTATTCACTCTCGACTTAAAGACTCCTAAGTTGTAGCTATCAGGAAACACAGATTCCGGCAGGGAATTCCACTCCTTGGCTGTACGCACAATAAATGTGTTCGCAAAACGTTTTGTGCGTATGGGTGGGATGTCTACCATGTACCGGTGGCGCAACGCTGTACGTCGTGTGGTCCGATGATGGAACGGACTTGGCGGAATTAGATTGTGCAATTCCAGTGCACACTCCCCGAAATGCCTTCGAAAGGCCTTCATATCAGGGCCGGATTAATCATGCAGGGCCCATATGCAATGCAATTCGGGGTCCCTTTTCGGCCGTTTGAAGACTATCAGCTTATTTTAAGTTAAAGCGATGTGAATACCAACAACATCATCAGGCTACTCAGAAACTTACAGCAAAAGTTTTGTATTAGGGCTGATTGGAATGGTCTTATTAATGAATAGGTCATAGATATAACGATGATCCGTCTCATTTACATATTATGTTAAATAAAAGAAGAAACTGACTGGCTGACATATCAAAACGCAGCCAAAACTAGGTACTGGGAATAGAGACATGGAATATTAAACATGGCTTCCTTTTAAAACGTAGACGAGCACTAAAAAATGGTTTTTGAAAATTCAACCTATAAGGCGGTGAAAACGGGGGATGCAAAATATCATTAGGTATGTGTACCGGTATAGGTACTTGAACGCACAAAAAATGTTGCCGGATTCTTTGTTTCCTGATAGCTATAACCTGGGGCTCTTTAAGTCAAGAGTGAATAGATTACTTCTACGAGTAGTAGGGTAGGTGAGACAGTGGTCAAACGCGAGCCTATCAATAACATAAATAAAAATTGAGAGGTGTTTAAAGATTGTATGGAGGGTTCTTATTTCTTGGGTGTACTTGGGGTAAACATGAATATTGACATAAACTTTAATAAAAATAAAAAATACGACTGTCACTATTAGTTTATCGGACCCCGACCACGACTACCAACCACGTGGGCGTGGGTGTGGGCTTGCAGATGACGAGCTATGGGTAGCTTGTCGTCCGGACTGAGCCCGAGTCGGCACAACGCATTGTGTTCTACGCGCGCCTCAAAGAGATGCCAACAGAATCATATGGAGATCAGATCCAGCAGGGTCGAAGCCTACTGGTGCTATGGGTTGACTTCAGGGAGGGAAACTCGTGGTCTTAAAATGCAAAGGGCAACTAAAGGAACGTAGGTGTGGTTTTGTTCAGAACTTACCTAAAAGTCTGACACGCTCTCGCGCTCCGCCCTATATTCCGAAAACTTATTAAAATAAAAAATCTCTCACCTCGAAAAAAGGCGTCTATTGTTTATTTAGGTTGACATGCTAGTGTACTGTGTATGTACTAAAATGATTGTTTTCTAAAAAAATATAACAGACGTTAAAAAAAAAATATTGAAAAGTACATGATAACTTTAATCTTGGAAGTCGGTGTTTCTAATTAGTTTTGTCTATTCATTATTTAATGCCGACTTCCAAAATTAAAGTTATTTTGTATTTTTCAGTGTTTTTTTTTAACATTCTGGCCTGTTGGTCTAGTGGTTAGTGGCCCTGACTGCTATACCGCAGGTCGTGGGTTCGATTCCCACCCAGGACAAATGTTTTTGTGATGAGCATGATCATTTGTTCTGTGTCTGGGTGTAATTTATCTATAATATGTACTTATGTATATCAGTATTATATTATTATTATTATTACATTGAAGTCGGTTATATTTTTTTTGTAAAATCTTTTTTATTTTAAACTTTAGTTAAGGTACCACCACTAAAAAGTACCCCTCAGCCAAACTTAAATACGTTATAGCCAGAGTGCATCTCATAACGATCCTAATAATCCCAAACACATTTAGATTACCTACTTTAATTTGCTTTCCAGCTTCATGATCAGATCAGTTCGATCCATCCCCTCCCCCTTTTCTTTCAGTTAGTCATCGACTACACGTATAAACAAAGCAATTTTACTTGCTACGACAGTTCTGCTGTGTTTCCATGAGCAGTTCAGTTCCATATCTTCGAAGTTTATGATCATACCACAATAATTCTATGGAACCAACTTGGAAGCAAAAAAATAATTTTCAAAATCGGTCCACAATTGGCTGAAATATCGGTGAACATGCATAAAAAAAAAAATATTTTAAGCCGAACATAGAACCTCCTCCTTTTCGAAGTCGGTTGCTAAACTTTAGGTACTAAGGTTGTAAACCGCGACTGTACTATTTAAGAATTTTTGCTTTTTAACATGAATTTTAATAAATTTGGCTTATATTATCATATATTTTTACAGACTGCATTGGAATACATAAATATTGAAAATCTAAAAGGACGTCGAATCAGCTTTTTATGTGGAGATGCTGGGCCACTGGCTCTTGCAACTGTAATATCATATAAATTAGGTTCTAAATACAATGACAAAACTCTGCCAGACTACAAAACTTTAGCGCAAAGGTCGGTATTGTATCTACCTACTATAAAATATTACTACACATCAATATTCACCTATCCAAGTATCGATATACTTGGACAGGTGACCAAATATATCGGTATTTGGTCTACACAATATCTTCTTATTCGTCGTCATCACACATCACTTTCTAGCCATACTATCATCTTTCACGCTATCCTTCTATGATATCTTGGACTTTTTCTACCCCTTTAACCTTTTAACCGCTTGCACTTTTAGCGGTAGGGACACGGAAACGTGTGTCGCATATATGCGGTTAAAAGGTTAACACCATAAATCGGAAAAGGTAGGGCTGTTGTAAAAAAAAAAAAACTATCTTGCCTTCGGGACTAATGAAAGATTAGCCGAGCGCTCAAGATCGTGCGATGAGCGAGAACGTCGCATATCATGCGCTTATTGGCTTACCTACATATTTTTTTTTTTATACATATTGACAAAAAGAATAAAATTCATTTAAATCCCGTAGTATCAGCCGGAATCCCGTGGAATATCCATATTAACATCAATGTTTGCGGTCAATGAACCTAAATAACCCTACCTATTCCGATCGCTGGTAATCACCTTTCGTCACATCTCCCACAAGAAGCATGAACTTCTTGTGGCAGCAAACCTATTAGGGTCACAAAAATATTCCCGTTACCTGCTTCTATTTCATCCATTCATGTTAATATAGCAGCTTACAAGTGAAAAGAAATATTCAGTACCTAGCACAATCGAGTTTGGATTTTTATTCTTTTGTAATTTGTGGATTCTAGGATCATTTTTATTTTTCAGATTAATGTCTTTAATTTCCCTATTACCAGAATCACCAGATGAGCTTTTGTATGGTAAATCTGGATATCTCTACGCTTTACTATTTGTGAACAAACATATTAGTGGAAAAGAGGTAATTCCTGTAAAGCACATTGAAAAGGTAGGTACAGCAATAAATACTATTATAATCTGTACTGCTTCAAGATTGGTAATTAGTGCCAAAAACAAATAAATAATTATGATTTTTAGTTTAATAAACAAGATAATCTTTAGTGTGGGCGTTGAGTTCTTCGCGACACTCTTTGCCTCGTAAGAGCGGCTGCCTCCTGTATAAGGTTATCGAATGGGAGTATTTTGGCGAGAAGCATCGCTGCGTTCTGGGAGCTCATGCGGTAGGCTTTGCAGAATCAACGCTGGATGGCATTCAATTGCTTTTTAGCTCCCAGCTTCTCCACTGCCGGTGCCCAAGCGCTCGCCGCGTACATAACCACTTAACCACGTGTTCTATGACGGCATTGTAGATTATTCTTATGGTCTGGCCGCCCTCGACAGCTGCCCGTATAAATGAACAACTTTTTTTACATATATGGTTTGTTAAATTTCAGGCAGCTGGTGATAGTCGGGCCAAGGATTTTTATTTCCTTTGACTTGCCAATATTGACCTCGCCCATGCTCGGGAGTGGTTCGTCATATTTAAACTTTCACGTAACCACCATCGCCTGAGTTTTGTGGGGTGCTTGTTTTTGATTCCCCACTCCCCAACATAGGCGCCTGTTCCGTGGCGAGGGTAGTATTGATCTGTCTTTGGACCTCTAACGCAGTGTCTGCGTCAATAACCAGGACTATGTCGTCGGCAAACGCCTGGTAATAAACGCCCCTGTCGGTTAGTTCTTTCAGGCAGGGACCGATAGCGCTTTCCTTTTATAGGGTTTTACCCCGGGTTTTGAAGGGCTAGGATATTTTAATTCAATTAAAAACCCCCATGGTTTTGCTGGATAGTTTTTTAGCTAACCTTCTCGAGGGAAACCCATTCATTAACTATCCCAAAAAATTATCCGGGTTTTTACAGTCGAATACAAAAAGCGCTAACAATCAGCTATCCCATTCTGAAAGGGAAACCCCTTCGTAAGCGCTAACCAATATATTAATTCATGCAAGTTTGAACCGTATTTCTAGCACAATAAGAGCGATCTGAAGCCAGTAGCAGCACGTGAATGATGAATTCGGCAACTCTAAGGCACACAAAGATACGCCTCCCGATCACCGCGTTATGCTAAAATATAACTTATTTTCTTTGCTTTAAAATTTATCGTGTGCCGTGCGTCGTGTAAGTGAGTGCAGCGTTGACGCAGCGCGTGTTTGTGTGCATGATGTTGTGTTTGTTTACTAATAATACGTCACGGGAACGGTAATAATATGATATTATTACCGTGTCACGGGCGTACAGCCATTTTTGCGAGAGGCATTCGTAATAAGTACCTACTATTTACCGCATACGAATTACGATGCGCTCGCTCTAACTTATACCGATAAGGTTAATTATTTTTATAGTGTTAGTGTTCTTATTAGTGCAGTGACTAATTCATAAATAATGCCTCAGCCAAGAAAAGATGCAGTGCATAGATATTTTCAGTTTGACGAGAGAAATAATTCCAGCAAATGAAAAATTTTTTAAAAAAACATGAGCTCACCGAAAAACAAATTAATTTTTTACCTAGTGTACGCATCACACTTCTACGATACATAGAGGCGTAGCTTGAACTAATTTAGACGTTGTGCATCAGAGAGGCCTTTTCTTTCATAAATTCGAAACAAGACTGCGACTGTCGAAAATTAGCGTTCGAACACATCGTCGCTTACCATCAGGTGAAGTAGTGGTCAAACACGAGTCTAGAAACCAAACCCTCGTTGTTAAAGAGCTCCTGCACACGTGAGGCCTGGTACACATTTGGTTCGAGGCTGTAGACGAGCCCCCCCCCCCCCCCCTTCTATACATCATTATATTAATACCTACGCACACAACTAAAATACGCTTCGTGCCAGCCTATTGGCCAGGCGCATGAATTTGATGAACTAACCGTGAGCCCTCCTATACAATTGTTGTATACTACTTAAGGTGGACTTGCGGAACTTTTGCCGATGGTTACCTCTCGCTTTCTCAAATTCAAAAACGTCTGACGACTAGGCAATTCGTATTCGTTTCACTAAAAAGTTGGGTAAATAAAAATTAAAATAGTAATGAAATATAATTAGGTATATAGCTTGATGTAGAATTCAAAGTACTTAGGTACCTATTGGAAAAAACGTAACTTACCCATTTTATAAATTTTTAAGCATTATTAATAATGCACGTCACATTCACATCTCGTCATATACTATGTATTATATTATATCTGTATCTGTATCTGTAGTATGCAGACAGAGACCCCAAACAAATTGCGCATGATTTCGCGCCATTACGGTTAAACAACAAGCGAACGCCGGCGTCCGTATTAGAGATGGGCCGAGTACTCGGTTGATACTCGGTACTCGGCGTACTCGACGGGTTTCTTGATACTCGTACTCGGCCGAATAACTCGGTTTGAATGCCAAGTATACTTTTTTTAAGAAAAGCAATATATATTTATTTAGGTAGACATAATAAACAGCAGTGTTAATAAAAAAGTATAAATTTACCAATTTAGGAAATCTTTGACGATCTCAATTAATAAAATCAAAATTATAATAATGAATGAGCAGTTTTTGATGAGACAAAATCCTACACCACTACGTGAAATTAGAGAATTGCATAAAGTACATTTCACGTTTGCTTTGTCTTATACAATCTCTTTGTAAAACGTCCAAATTCGAGACCTTTTACGTGAAGTCATTATGTCAACAATCACTGATCAGGTACAGTCAATCATTAATTGACAAACTTTTTCAATTATTTATTCACTATGACGCGCAACGTTTGCAAAATATCAAGCGACTGGTAGTTGAAAAGCGAGGGCGGGGTGAGGGGTGTATCAACGCGAGCCGGCCTCTCGACCGGCGCGAACCTGTTTGTACTTGTTTACGCGCACGAAATGGGAATTTGATTCAACCGAGTTACTCGGCCGAGTACTCGGTTGAATAAAATTTGAGCCGAGTAAAACTCGGTATTCGTTACTCGGCAAAAGTGTTACTCGGCGCATCTCTAGTCCGTATAGATTATAAAATATTGAGCATTTATTTATAGGGTATTTATCCAAGAACGTAAACAAGAAGTTCTTTAAAAAGTAGTCGGTACATATCGAAAAAAAATCATTTACAAAAAAAAAAAAATAACCAACTACAGTACAAAATAACTTAAATTTCGGAGACTTCCGAAATTTAAATTATTTTGTACTTTTCAGTGAACATTGAAGTCGGTTATTTTTTTTTTTTTTTGTTAAAAGTTTATTTTACACTTTTTAGTTATGGCACCACCACTAAAAGTACCCCTCAGCCAAACTCATTCATCTCATAACGATTCCAATAATCCCAAACATGGTTAGATTAAATTAATTTACTTTCTAGCTTCATCATCAGATCAGTTCGATGCATCTCCTCCCCTTTTTCTTCAATCAGTCATCGACTACACGTATAAACAAACCAATTTTTCTTGTTACAACAGTTCTGCTGTGATCCTATGAGAAGTTATGTTCCATATCTTCGAAGTTCATGATCAGATCATAACAATATTTTTATGGGACCAACTTGGAAGCATAACCTTTCAATCAATGTTTTTTTGATTGAAAGGTTATGCTTCCAAGTTGGTTTTTAAATTCGGTCCTCAATTGACCAAGATATTGGTGAAAAAACATAGGTACATACAGCCGAACATAGAACCTCCTCCTTTTCGAAGTCGGTTAAAAATAAGCAAACCTTTCCGTTATTCTCTATATAATATATACCTATGGGTAGAGATATCCACAGGATAAAACCAATGAGGTCAAAGAAGAAGAATTCTAGCCTGTCTACTCCTACATAAATTGATAATTGCTGGCGGAAGAAAATACCCTTTTATTAAGTGGAAAGCAATAAAGCATTTGGGCAACCCAATAAAGGCTAGGTTAGCGCTTACCCTTACGATATCGCTTGGGTTTCCTTCTCATTCGGCTTTCCATAGTATTTCGCTAAGTATTCGTACAAGTTTCCCAAATAAAGGGACAGTCAATCGTAAGGGAAACCCCTTGAAAGGGTTTTGAAAATTAATCCGCTCGTCCGGTCCCTGCTTTCAGGAGCGGGTCGAGGACGAGGTTCAACAGAATTGGGCCTCCTATGGAGTCCTGGACACACTCCTTGGTTGTGGTTCGGGACCATCTTCACGTGCGAGACTCGCGATAATTCCGTGCTTATATCGTCGAGTAGTCTCCACGAACGAGTGATTATTCCACCGGCGTATTGTCGCGACTCATAACGGAATTGCGGCGTGTCCGCGACAATCCGTTACGGAATCTCTGCGTTTCCGCGACGAGGCGTTGAGAAATACGTTACTTGGCAGACAGGCAACGCAGTAATTACCTGTGTTTGACAGCGCGCTCGCTGCGACACCGCCACGTGCCGTGGCGAGCGCGCGGCGGTCTCGCTGCCAGTAGCAACAGGCGCTTGGCGATACGACGACGTTTCACTCGCACTCAGTCACTTGTCGCAGTGTGAAAGAATCGCCGCGATAATATCGCCGTGTGGAGACACGATATAACAGTCTGTACCTAGAAGAAATACGTGGCACGATGATAATATCGCCGCGATTCTCTTGCTCGTGGAGATGATCCCATACGGAGTGTGTCTTCCCGCCATATCTAAGCTCGTGCTCCGTGAACTAGAGATCATGGTTATCTTCATGTTCCTCGCTCACGGATTCGACTTGCAGTCGAGTGTCTCGATCGTCTGCGTTGTCGTCGCTTTCCCGGTCTTCCGGGCAGGTTTCAGCGAGTAGTCTCGTTGAGTCCTACAGTCTCAGGAACTTCCCATTGCATTTTAAGGGGATCTCTTCCAACCATTTCGACGTGCGGAAGATTACAATTTGTAGTCCAGGTGGTTGAGGTCTGGACTAACCGACAACCAATCGTCAGCCTAAATGAAGTTTGAAACATTCGCTGCAAACTAAGCCTAGGTACCTATAGTGTGGTTGTATCCTAATACACTTAAGCTGAAATTTTCCCTTTCTCCCAAAAATGGGTGTGGATGGCTCCAACAGTGGACACCCCTCATGAAATCATTACCGACGCGACGCCACATGATGACCATGCAGGATTCTGCCGACCAGTAGGGAGGCTTCTTTGGACATACACCCGACCGGCAGAGTTGCCGATTGTGAAAATTTTCTCATAGCTAAAAAGAATATCCATGAGTTTTCCATCAGCAGCGTAACAAACAAGCAAACGTTTTAATCTTCCACTCCCTTTTTTTTTTTTTTTTTTTTCGATGGGAAAAATCATGCATTGACATCCCCCGCTCTTGGGCGGAGCGGGAGATAGTGTCAGACTCTTACTGACTAAAAAAACCCATCCCGTTCCTTCTAGCCTTAGTACCGGGGCTCGAGCGCCCTTTCGGATAACCCTGGCCCCAGTAGGCTTCGACCCGCCTGGGCCCCTGCTGTTGCTGACAACTCCTTGAGGCGCGCGGGAACAGTGCGCGCCGTCGACGACTTGGGCTTGGTCCGGACGGTTACCGGACGGCCGGACAGCGAGCTACCCATTGCTCACTGTCCGCAAGCCCGCGCCTACGGTGGCTGGAAATCGGGATCGGAATCCCGGCGGCGGCGGCGAGAGCGCCGTTGTCTGATGCGGTCGGCCACCTCCTTAGCGAGCATTACTGCTTCGCAGAAGTCGGCGACCGCCTGCCACTCTTCCTCGCTCCGGACCATGGCCTCAACCAGGGCCCGGCGCGAGAGGTCTCCGCCGCCGATCACCCCCACGAGGGCACGGCGATACTCCGCCCAAGCAGGGCACACCGCGATTGTGTGCTCCACCGTGTCCTCCGGGCGTTCCGCACACGGCGACACCCGGGCGTCACTTCCGCTTTAATTCGGAACAGGAACCTCCCGAACTTGCCATTTCCGGTGAGGACCTGTGTCATGCGGAAGGTAAGGACGCCGTGAGGTCTTTCCAGCCACGCCTCAAAGAGGGGACTTATCGCCATAATTGTGGCGTGCCCATGACGGGGTTGCGATAGTCGCTGACGCCATTCCACCATGAGATCCCGCCGGAGCTCTGTCCGCCATGCCGCGACCTGTCGCGGCAGAGGACTTTCACCCCGGCGTTGCATCTCCACGCGCATGTCGTGCATGTGTGCAAGGACCGCGTCTGGACCCCCAAGGTTGGGCAGGAGCCGCTTGAGCGCAGCCCCAGTCCGGTTGAGTTTGGGAGCCAGACGTCGGAAATGCTCCACGAAATTCCACCGGCATCTTTCACTCCCTTCAATTTAAGCGACTCGCATAAGGTGTGCGCCGTATATTGCCGTTCAGCCCCAAGTTTCAAGTTTTCTTTCATGATACGCGACAACGTTTTAAATAAGGGTAACTTAATTTCACGAGATTATTTGTTTTCTCAAGGGATTTCGACTAATTTTAGCCCTTCCAGCTGATCTTTTATGATCTTCTAATGAAGAAGTGTTGGTGTATCCATTTTCGGTACGATGAACAAACCTAAAATTGATACAAGCTATACAGCAGCGTTTTAAAAAATGTTACGAGTTCTGTTTCCACTTTATGCAGAGCAATCACAGCAATTCCGTTTTCTTTAATACCCGTCAATTCAAATAGAATGTATTTGAATTTATTAAAAACTAGCTTTTGCCCGCGTGCATAAAATACAGCGTGTAATTGACAGGTTGGCAAAAACGAAAAGTATGAATTCAGACTGGTATTGTTAACATTTTGATAGTGAAATATTTTCCCGGAAATGATAGGTGAACGTTTCTCAGTGCTGTCCCAGTCTGTAAACCCAGTCAATTACGTCAAATTGATTCTTAAGTTTTCGAGTGAGTGTTAGAAATAAAACTGAAAATACATAGTCACTTTCAGGTGATTAGCAGCATATTGAAGTCTGGAAAACAATATTCTGCGGCAATGAAATGCGAGAGCCCATTGTTATGGCAATGGCACGAGAAAGTATACTTTGGAGCTGCTCATGGGATGGCAGGAATTCTTTACATGCTGTTACAGGTTTCTACTATTATTTATTATAATTTTTAGCAGTCGTTAGGGTTGATACCTAGATCTCAAAATAGAGTGAGTACTTAGTGATTTAGATACTGTGACTTCTGAATATTGAACACAAAAAAAAACGTCAAGTGCGAGTCAAACTTACCTACCTATGTAAATTGTTTAAAACCAGAATCGAGTCTCGAATAACTGACTTCAATGTTAAAAAACACTGAAAAGTATAATAGTACGTTATGATACAAGTGGGATCTTAAGAGAGCCGAGGACGGTAATCGCCAAAATTCACGTGTATCATACGACGTTTTTCGACACACTTGAGAAGAAAAATTTTACAAACTAATTGATTATTGCTTTATCAGCACTGTTTTTTTTTTTTGTAGTATGGCGGCATAAAATTGTTCTTTCTTCTTAAAAAATGGCGACTAGCTACTCTAGCTAGGCTAATTGAATAAAAATAAGAAATGATGTTATAATCGGAAAAAATATTTTTATTTTATGAAAGGTTTTATTTATGAAACATGTAAAAGTTAAAATAATTTATTTAAATACAAATTAGCATAAAATAAGCAAGCAAGACACTAATTTGTACTATTGAACGCAATCCGTAATGTATTGTTACGTAGGTACTAGTTGTAGGTACTTTGTGGATGTTTCGAGATTTTTCTAAGCCTGGCTACGCACAACCATTGTAGACCTTTCGAACAGCAATGCGTTTTAATTATTACGTGCTACTCGTTATTTTCTCGGAGATATGGCGTAACAGTATTTTTTTTTTGAATTTTTATGTTTGATTTGAAAACAGAGATTTAACAAAAAAGGTTATCACTACATTATCACACTTGTGCATAATGGGAGGTAATCAAAAAATCACAGTTTGGTTACAAGCTACATTATAAACGGTGTAAGGGACAGCCCTCCACAAACTTTAATTCATTAAACCCCAAGCGAATGCCGTTCGCGCACCCATTGTCTTTCTATTGTGTCTGTGATTTCCACGATTGAGAGGTTAAGGGCTTGCACAGTAGACGAAACTGAACAACCTTCCACAAAATTTTTTTTCAGGAAGCGAAAAAAAACGGTAATCTACTGAGCAAGCGTTTAAAGTTTGTGGAGGGCTGTCCCTTACACCTTGTATACCAAAGTGTAATGCAATTATAGTCACTTTCTGAGCAAGTGTGTCGAAAAATAACTTTAATTTCGGAAGCCGGTGTTTCTGTAATAGTTTTGTCTCTTCGTAATTTAAACCTATGTAAATTGTTTGAAACCAGAATCGAGTCTCGAATAACCGACTTCAAAGTTAAAAAACACTGAAATTTATCCCCCCACCCTTTCTGACAGTCACGTCATCGACTACACGTATAAAAAAAAACCGGCCAAGAGCGTGTCGGGCCACGCTCAGTGTAGAGTTCCGTAGTTTCCCGTCCGTCACAATAAGTGTACCCACTGAGCTTAAAAAAATGCTTGCATATACGACTATACTACAAACTTAATCCAGAAATTATTTTGTAGAACTATTTTGTCTTTTTTGTACAAAAACTGTTCTTTCCATCAAGTTCAAAATAATTTTCCTAGAAAGTCCTTATAAAGTTCTACTTTTCAGATTTTTTTCATATTTTATAAACTTATGGTTCAAGAGTTAGAGGGGGGGGGGGGGACATTGTTTTTTACTTTTGGAGCGATTATTTCCGAAATTATTGACATTATCAAAAAATGATTTTAGTAAACCCCTATTCATTTTTAAATACCTATCCAACAATATATCACACGCTAGGGTTGAAATAAAAAAAAATCACTTCCCACTTTACATATAGGGGAGCTACCCTAATAAAACATTTTTTTCCAATTTTTATTTTACCACTTTGTCGGCGTGATTGATATACATATTGGTACCAAATTTCAGCTTTCTAGTGCTAACGGTCACAGAGATTAAGCGAGGACGGACAGACAGACAGACGGACAGACAGACATGGCGAAACTATAAGGGTTCCTAGTTGACTACGGAACCCTAAAAAGCAACTTCACTTGTACCCACAGTTCTGCTGTGATTCTATGAAGAGTTCTGTTCCATATCTTCGAAGTTCATGATCAGAATAGATCATAACAATATTTCTATGGGACCAACCTGGAAGCATAACCTTTCAATGAAAAAAATATTTTTTTAAATCGGTCTACAATTGACCGAGATATCGGTGAACATACATAGAATAGAAAAACCGGCCAAGAGCGTGTCGGGCCACGCTAAGTGTAGGGTTCCGTAGTTTCTCAACCGTCACAATAAGTGTACCCACTTATGAGTTTAAAAAAATGCTTGCATATCCGATTATACTACAAACAGTCCAGAAATTCTTTTGTAGAACCCTTTTGTCTTTTTTGTACAAAAACTGTTCTTTCTATCAAGTTCAAAATAATTTTCCTAGAAAGTCCTTATAAAGTTCTACTTTTCAGATTTTTTTCATATTTTCTAAACTTATGGTTCAAAAGTTAGAGGGACACACACACATTGTTTTATACTTTTGGAGCGATTATTTCCGAAATTGTTGACATTATCAAAAATGATTTTAGTAAACCCCTATCATTTTTAAATACCTATCCAACGATATATCACATGTTAGGGTCCAATTTTTATTTTACCACTTTGTCGGCGTGATTGATATACATATTGGTACCAAATTTCACCTTTCTAGTGCTAACAGTCACAAAGATTAAGCGAGGACGGACAGACAGACATGGCGATACTATAAGGCTTCTCTACTACTATAAGGCTCTGTTCGGCTGAATGTGTTTTTTAGGGTTCCTAGTTGACTACGGAACCCTAAAAAACACATTCAGCCGAACAGAGAATCCTCCTCCTTTTCGAAGTCGGTTAAAAAGTATTGATGTATTTTGTGATGTAGGTACTTACCTAACCGTTTTACAGTTTTCTGGTCAACGTGAAGTACCTTAATATAGGTTTTGATTTCCTTGCGAGTGTCAAACTATGCGCAAAGAGTAATTTCAGCTCAATACCGTCACACTTTCTTGTGAAATAGGGTCTTGACGGACGGTTAGTAAATAGGGGTTACGTCTTACAAAAACAGAACCATACATTTGTTTCATTCATTACCTGAATTTGAGAAAAATTCACATTATCTGAAGATTACAGTCACATACCTGAATTTGAGAAACAATTACGGTAATTACTCAAAAATTGAATCTTGTTTTTTTTTTCTTCCAGGCTCGGTTATTCATCAACGTTGTTGAAATACGTACCTTTATTAAACCAGCGATAGACTGGTTATTAAATCAGCGCTTTCCAAGTGGAAACTTCCCGTCATCCATGGGGAGCAGCTCGGGAGACAAACTGGTTCAATGGTGTCATGGAGCTCCTGGATTTGTGCCCTTGTGCATTCTGGCTTACCAGGTTTTATTCTTTTTTGTTATTACCTATTCTTCGGCTTGAGTTTAACCGTCGTCTGACGCTCGCCTAAAAGTAAGCTTAATCATTTCTGAAATTCTGGCCCAATGATCCTAAGTAACTAAAAGTGAGCTTTAGATCATTTGCGTTAAGAAAATAGTGACACATCGTTGTCACTCAGCCACGCCCCTTGACTATTTAGAAAGCCGTGTTTACTTCACATTAGGCGTGGTCAAAGTGTGTCATCTTTGCGATTGGAACATTCAGATGAAGCATTGAAATGTTCCGGTACACTGATATATATCATTTGGATCATCAGCTCAATAGATACAAACACAGACACATGAATCGTGATCTGTTATGTCACTCCCATATATGGTCAAATCTGTTTGATCAAACGTGTAGCGTCATACCGATTGGACGACAGGTTTGACGTGTATGGCTGGCGTTACGACGCATCGTGTATAATATGGAACAAACGGCTCAATGAAACATTTTAACAGCGGCTCAACGAAACATTTGGAACAGTGACTCAACGAACCATTTGGAATGCGGGCGTGACTGTTACGTCGCGTCATATATTCACTGTCTGAAAAAAAAAATTTAGGTACAGAAGTCAATCTACATACAAAGCGCGCTCGAGCAACGCACACAAAGACACCGCTCACAGACATGATGTCTCGGTCGCGTCTCGGATCACTCGTCGAACAATTTCGGCTCAAACGCTCAATAGTGTGCGTCCACCGAGCGTAGGTATAAAAAGTGAAGTACATACATGAGATTGTCTTCTGTACCTATCTATTTTGTGCTGTCTGTCTGTCACAGCATCATAATAAGAGCAAAAGAATATTAATGCAAGCCCAATTAGGTACCTATTTGAAAGTGAATCAATATACGCGTGTATGCCCTTTGTCCCCATTGTCTGTGGCCCTATCTTGGGAAATTATGAACTGTAAACTAGAACTGTTAATTTTGATTCAATATATCACGAATTTTGAAAAAAAAAAAATTGTCAATCGGGATCATAAATTCATGACATTAATATCTATGTATTGATATATATAACTATTATATTAATTATTTTTTCAGATTTTTGAAGAAGATAAATATATGAAAATAGCTGTACAATGCGGAAATGTCATATGGAACCGTGGATTGTGTACTAAGGGTTATAGTATATGTCATGGGGTCAGTGGAAATGCTTACGCGTTTATACAACTTTACCAAGCCACAAAGGTAGTTATAAAATAATCATTTTATGAACTCTATAAAACAATAATTTCATTACATACACTATTATTATAGGTAAGCATTTCAAACCTTATGAGCAGTTTGAGTACATGTTGTCAACTTTTACTCACCACACACGGTTTATCCAAGGGCATAATCAGGTAGATCTATACATATATTTAGTCTAGGTATATACGCCTCTTTTGTTGATATAGGCAATCATCAAATGAAGCTAGAGGGTGCGTCAAACTTTTATCGACTATAACTCACGTTCCTTCATTTGACCTTTGCGTTCTATCTAGGGTCACGGTTGAAACGTTTCTGGAGGCCGAGATACCTGATAAATTTACTATCTTTTATTATTATGATAATATCGACCCTTTATATGAAGAATATTCATATTCATATATCGAAACATTTCCCGTTTGAATCACATGCCAAGCCAGAGGATCATAGGCGAGATCCTTGTTGGCCTACCACCGTGGGATTTGGAGGCAACAGTCACTGCACGCATGCACGATTTGCGCGTGGAGATGCAACGCCCGCGCCGGGGTGAAACTCCAGCAAGGTTAAAGCCTACAACCGTCCGGGCCGAGCTCAGGTCGTCGAAGGCGCGTAATATTCTACGCGCGCCTCAAGGAGTTGTCAGAAACCGTAGAGGCTTAGCAGGGTTGAAGCCTACTGGGGCCATGTGTGATGCGAAAGATATCCCCGGGGCCCTGAAACAATGGCAAAGCTAGAACAGGAGTGGGTATTTAGTCAATAAAAGTCTGACACTATCTCCCGCTCCGCCCAAGAGCGGGGGATGTCATTAGGCGATTTTCCCACCTAAAAAAACATCATTGACAGTATAGGCAACTCGACTTGGATCATCAGTGATTTTTCTTTTTTCAGAAGCCTATGTATCTATATCAAGCATGTTGCTTTATGGAGTGGTGTGCAGTGGAACGTACGGGAACAGAGTTATATCGCCCAGACAGACCAGCATCGTTGTTCGAAGGATTGGTAGGGCGTGTTTACTTAGCTGAAGATATAAAACGGGTCTTAGATGCAAAGTTCCCGGCATTTACTTTGTAAACGTCATTATAGTAATAAAAAACATGTCATTGTAAAAATATTTTGTAATGTTTTAATTCTTAATATTACTTAAATTAGATTCATTAATATCACCCAGCTTAAATTATAAATGTAAATAATGCTACCAGGCGGCAGTCCAACAGTTAAGCTTATTCATTTATCATACCCTTATACATATCATAGATATTTTGTAAATACTAATTTGAACACATTATAACAATAATTATATAGGAAATATGTGCAGGTGTTAGTCCGAAAATCACGTTTTTATGAAATCATTGAAGATGTACTAAAATTTATAAAAACTTTTTAAAAGACGACAGTTGTGAAAGTTAGATTCGGATTTTGTACTAGTGAAAAAAGAAAGTTAGGGGCTGAACAGTTCACCCTGTGAGAAAATCTCTACGTGAGTACCGAGAGCTCTCGCAATTTCTTTCACTAAAAAGTTAGCGAATTTTCAAAAAAGACACCACATGCACATATATAAGAAGTGTTGTTGCTTAATAACAAAACGCAACCTAATTACATAAAATATAAAGACCATAACATCATTAGGAATAATATAGTATCAATTATATAATAATATAGCAATAATAAACCCAGAGGACAAAGGGGGCAAAGTTATAAAGATTCAGACCTGCATTAATAAAAACCTCATTTGAAAGCTCAGTCAGGTAAGTGACATTAGCATTTCCCTTACAGTTTTATTACATCTGATTCGGCAGCTCAAAATATGTCTAAGGACAGTATGCATCGTTGATACGTCACATGAGAGTTATTTGACAAACTGTACATACTCATATATAGTGGCATTGTCTTTTGCGCCAACACCAGCAGTTTTGTTGATAACTAGTCTATACTACTGGTAGACTTGATAAACAATAAAATTAAATATACTTATGTCACTTTCTTTAGGTGTGATTTATTGATACAGGCCTAAAACCGCTGCATTTATGGTAGATCGGGATTGTTTGTAGTTATTAAAAAAAAAAACTGAATAATAAAACCTTAGCTGAATAACTTTTCCCCCAAAAACAATATCTGTTCCCATTTCCATAGCCTACTTTGGCAAAATTGGCAATTACATAAAATGTATGTTGCATTGCATTGTTACTAATTTGTATGTTTACCTATAACCCCTATAACGTATACCGACGCATTTTCTATATATAAAGACCATTAAGAAATATCCTCTACCTTAATAAGTCTGTTCTGTAGGTACACAGTTGGTAATTATAAAGGTTATTTACTATCACGTCGGTATGTTCCAGGATAAAAAACACTGTTTTATGTAAAAATTACAGGACCAAATAAAAATTACGTCCATATTTTTGTAAAAGCACAAAGAGAATATTTAATTTTATATAGGTATATAATGTTAGTAGGAATGATAACACTCGGCAAGCAGCATATAGCAACGCCCGTGTATTTTTTTTTTTAACTAGAAACACTGAAAAATCGGATAAGGGTGGCACTACTGCAAATTGACACTATAGTGGAGCGTCAATGGTTTGCATGAATGTCTCCTTATGGCCAGCGCCGGATTTTGACTTCGGCGGCCCATAGGCAGAGCATGTGGTGGAGCCCTTAATTCATTAAACCTCAAGCGAACGCGTAACGGCGTTCGCGGTGTGAGCGGTGTCATTGTCTTTCTATTGTCTCTAATTGAAGGTATTCCAAAGGTTTAAATCGTTTGTGATTAACTGTTGACTGATAAACGTGTCTCAGTCTCTTTCTCAATGGGAAATGTCCCGCTTTTTTCATGGTAAAAAATATGCTCGCGTCGTGTGATATGCCATTTTCCGCTGCTGCTATTGGTCTAGCGCGGCGCGAAAGACGCCATTTGTGTTCATTTCTCGTGCTGCTTGATTTCGCAGATTTTTAATTACTTTTCCCGCTCAACGAAAAAAATAACGTTTTCGTCTAACTATTTGTAACAAAATTTTGTATTTTTTTGTTTCTACTTGTGGCGGCCCCTTTGTGGTGGCGACCTATAGGCAACTGATATTGCCTATGCTTAAATCTGGCACTGCTTATGACATTATGTCAGTCATGCCAGGAGATTTTTTCCCGAGCTTTGCTCCCGTCTCATAATATCCATAGATGCCGGCCATTTTTACAGGATGGAAACTTTCCCAGCCATAATTAATTCAGTAAATAATGACAGAATTTTCGTAATCTGTTCTTATCATAATTACATTTTTAGGTGCTATGCAACAAAAAAAAAACTTCGTCTTTAGACTTACATTATTTCATTGTGTATATTTTATTTATAGAGTTAATAAAGTGGGTCTGCCCCTGAGAATGATATCAAACATGTAAGTGGCCGAGCGAAATAGCTGGCATACCAAGTATGAGATTGAATCCGGTGGGAAGAAACACCCGAATGTCACCATTGTGCGAACAGCCCGTAGGACGTGGAAGGGGGCCCGCTTGAGCGGAGCACCACTGTCCTCGTGGAGAGGGATCAGAGGTGCTTGCGTCCGCTCCTGGTTCACGATGTGGTACGAAACGAGAGGGAATGGAAAGCAGTCATCTCCTTCTGAGAAGCAGTAATGTAAGCGAAGGAGGCGGAGGAAACCGTGAGGGAGGCAGCACCATCGCGCCCCAGTCGCTGCCACAGGGACGCCCCCGGGCGTCGAAAGACGCAGGGCAATCCCCGATCACAGCAGCCGTAGTAGGTTCATGGACGGCGAGCAATGGGTAGCTCCCTTTCCGGAAAGGTTCAACTCCGTGTTGTGTCCCATGCGCACCCCAAAGAGACTTCAGCAAAGTGGCTGGGGGGCCTAGTACGGCAGATATCTATTGAGGCTGCGGGATTGTTCGAAAGAGTTACTGTGGCGCTGAAACGCCAAGGGCTACTGAAGTATCACTGGTGGGTTTTGAACTAATACTTCTTCTTAATCCACCCAGAGTAGAAGCTGATTGAATAATTCCCACCTTAAAAAAAGTAAGAGATTGAGACTCACAGTTACACACAATCATGACTTACCAAGTTTACGGTCAATTTGGTGAAAGGCAAATCTAGTGACCCCTAGTGGACGAATGGCATGTTTTGTAATCTACCGCCACCAAATAGATAGGTATCTATGTCGGTATCGTAATAACTATTATCATTTGCACCAACCACTTTGTATAATAAATAGGTAATTTCATTTGCCGATTTTTTGGTGTGCAATAAATGGTATTTTAAATAGCGTAAGGGCTATATTTCACCGAGACACCATGTCGGCGCGACCAGTTCTACAGAGTTACTCACCTGGTGTTCGTTTTGCTGCGCAACCAATTTTGTGGCGCGACCAGCTTGGACGTGTGGCGACTCTGGTGTCTGTGTGGTGTTTGGTAGCTTAGGGCTATATTTCACCGGGACACCATGGCTGCGCAACTGGTCGCACCACCAGGTTGTTGCGGTGATATAGCTCTTAGCGGTCGTCGCTCTTCCGATTTTTATTAATTTCCCTTCAAAATGGTTGAGCTGAGTGGTGTCGATACACACGCCACGTTTCCGTTCCACTGGCTTATCTAAATCTTTATATTTTATTTATTTATTTACATTGTTGTTACATAACAGAAGCAATAAGAAATACACAATATAACCAGGATTTTTATAATACGTCGTTCGTTTTGTTCGGATTATTTTGCTTTGAACTGTCAAGTTACTAAAACCGACTATAAGCCAATGACTAATTTATGTGCCAAATCCGCTCCGCCGTTTAAGCGCCTGTAGTACAAAGGTCACTAGATAAGCTTTGCAATACAGCAATACTTTCAATTGTTGGTAGATGACTGTAGTCTTACTAAAAACTTACACTAATATTATAACGTTAGATATTTAATATTTCAACAATCAGCAATTGCACAGATTTTTTTAAATTTAATTGAAATGCCTGGGTAGTCGAGAAACGAATTACGTGTGATGATTTTTACATATATGCGCACTGTCTTTCAATAGATGAGTGTATAGAAGAAATTAATTCTGTACTTAAAGAAAACTGCTCTTAACGTGCAACAATTTTGAGTGATATCGGGTTTTTATTCACGGTAATTTTGGTATAGAAGAACCAAAGTCAGCACGTCCATCGGACGTTTGTACAGAACAGAAATAAAGAAAATATAAAACAATTGAAAGAGTAGACCATCAAATAAAATATAGGCAGATAAAACACATCCTGCAGATTAATGCACCAAACATTCATAAAATTCTGCACGATATAAACAGTAAAAAAAAAATACGATTTGGGTACCCCATGATTTAAAATAAGAACAAAGATATGCAAAGTAAATTTGTGTAAGAAAATGTTAAAAAAGAATGAAAATGGAACTTCTAACTACATTAATAATATCGTCACGGGTGATGAAACCTGGCTATGAAGATATAGTAAAGAAGAAACTGATTGCTGTAGTTTTCAAAAGATGAGAATTTTTTTATAGAATATTATTGGAAAGTTAGCGTACAGTTATGGCCTCTTTGTGTACAAAAAATTGTTTGCTTTAGGTTATCCAGAACTCAAAAATCCAAAGTCCAAAATCTAGACGCGGTAACTAGTATTTTCACCACGATAATGCTTCTACACGACGGTCAATTAAATTTATTACAAGATATCGGAGTAAAACTGCTTAAACATTCTCCGTACAGTCCAGGGGTGCTATTCTCTAAGAAAGCGCAGCGCTGGCACAGCGACGAGTCGTGAGCGCAATACATTGAATTAACAATCCAAACAATTACAATGTAAAGGGGCATTGGGTTGTTAATTCAATGTACTGCGCTGACGACTCGTCGCTGTGCCAGCGCTGCGCTTTCTTAGAGAATAGCACCCCAGATCTCGCACCCTGTGACTTTAGTCTATTTCCATTCATTAATAATCAGTTTGCCAACGACACCGAATTGTTAGCTGCTTCGATCTCCCAAAAGAAAAGTGGGAGCAAATTTTTAATGACTGGTTTCTACGAATAAATAAATGTATTTAACTATGATAGTAATTATTTTGAAAGATTGTAATAAATAAAGCTGTATTGCAAAACTTATCTAGTAACTCACAAATATTGAAATTTTTACATTTATAAAATTTGTAGGAAGTTATTGGGTTTTGCATAACTAAAATTTGCCGCTCTGAGACCAGGCTTTATTATTCCTTTTATATCAATAATATTGCAAATTATATTATGATCAACCCGATATTTTTCTGACAGCTAGGTATGTAGCTCATGTAGGTACGTCTTTTTTGCAGACGGTTTTGGTGTAATATAAATATTTCTTTTTGTAAAGAATACTTCGAAGTATCATTCGTTCATGAGCTACGTGAAATAGCTAAATTACATGACTACGTTAAAATTGCATCGCTCTTTTTTTATTAATATATTAATAAAAAATAATATATATTTATTATATTAATTGTCGATATCATGGGCTGTTTGAGATAAAGCTTCCCAATCAGAACAGCAATAACAAGAAGCATCAATAAATCACTGCTAGTAGATTTGATTTGACAGAGCACGATATGATATTACATTTTTGAGACGCCTATGTAAAAATCTAGTTTATTTGCTTGAATTTCGAGGCTGACACTTATTTATACTTAATTTGCCTGAGCTGCATCGAAAATGCAATTTCTGCAGAATTCGAATTTTGTAGGAATCTATGATGGATATATTATGTTGTTTTTGGTCGGGAAGTAGAACATTTCCTAAAAAAGTAAAAACGTTCGATATTCCAATACATCTCTACTGCACAACAATGTTTGCCTACATCAGAGCGGCAAACTTCCGTCGCGAACTGTGGTATGGATTTAACAGTTGTGTAAGAAACTTGGACGAATATATTTCTTAGTCTAAATACCTATGTTATAAAAATGGAAACATCAGCTACACTGTTGACTGTTGTGTTAACTTGTGTCATTGTTTTAAAAAAGTGCATATGTTTTTGTACCTTCGTCCTAGATAGTATTTTTTGGAAATTTGTGATCGCACCGCATCTACAGTTCTGCGTGGGATGGGAGCTGTCAGAGCAGGGCGGCGCCGGCCTCGGCGCGCGAGTGCGGCAGCGGCGGCGCGGCGCGCCACGTGTTGTCGCGCGGCTCGTAGGTCTCGACGCTGGCCAGCGTGGTGCGCGCGCGGTAGAAGGCGCGCTCGCCGGCGCTCTCGCTGTCGCCGCCCGCCACCACCAGCACGCCCTCGGCCGCGCCCGCGGCGCAGCCCGCGCGCGCCTCCTTCAGGCTCGCTACCTCTTCCCATGTGCCCTGAAATCGATGCGCAATGTTGAAGATACTGTAGCCTATCACAGCATATATTCATAATTGCAGGCAGGCAACGCAAATAGTAACATTGTGACCTATGCACCATTGTACTGTTATAAAACAATTTTAAGAAAAGCACATTGTTATTGCTACTCACTCCCACTCACTTTCAATATGCGACTGTCTGTTCATAAAAGCTTTATAAGTGCAAGCGAGATAGTCTTATGAAAATGATTCATAGCTCGACTCGAAAATATATTATTATACTCGCTTTAAAAACTCAGTTGAGTTCTTAAAGCGAGTATAATAATATATTTTTAGTGACTGTGAGATTAACCTGAACAAGATTTTATTCACTTTTTTTCTATTTATATATTACCTCATCAAAGCTGTAACGTTCTACAGAAGTGAGAACTGTCCGCCTCGGTGCATTTCCACCAATGACATATAGGTAATTGTCAAGAACAACTGCCGCAGCTTGACTACGAGCATGATGCATCGGTGTCAGCGTATGCCATTTTCTAGATGCAGGATGATAACATAACAAATCTCTGGTGTGTCTCCACGTGTGAGTACATCCTCCGACTATGTATATTAGTCCTAAAAACAAAAGTATTTAAAATCGGAAAGGATAATAAATATATATTTTTTTTCTTGAAACTGCTATTATACCTTCGAAGTTAATAACACCCATTCCAAACCTTGGCTCCGGCATTCTACCTACTAATGTCCATTCATCGGCAACTGGATCGTACACCTCAACTGATGAACCCATGTCCGATCCCACCCAACCTCCAAAGGCGTATAAATTTCCATTCCAACCTGTTAACCCAAATTCACAACGTGCCTCCTTCATTGGTGCAATATTTGACCACTTATCCATCTAAAACAAAACATTTCACATGTTTATATGCTTATTTAATCTCCTAGGATTTCACAGGCAATAAGTTAAACAATACTTTTTATTAAAAATAATAGTAGTATATGTGACTAGGGGATAAAGCAGTGTCTTTAAGTCGCGGGCGGCATGTTGAATTCCGAACGAAACGAAGGTTGCTGATTTTAATCCCGAACGACAGTGAGGGATTTATAAAATTAACTCCCGAGCATTGCGAGGGAGTTAATAAAGAAACCTGAGTGAAGTGAGGAATTTAAGCCGCCCAAGACAAAGACAGCTTTATCCCCGTGTTGCATACTCTACTTTTTACACCATCTGATAATCAAATGACAATTTGGTCGACCAAATCATATATTAGAGAAATATAAGTATTATATTTTCAAGTTCATCAAACAAACAAAATTCACTACTCCAAGATTTTATAGTTTTAATTTTCTATAATGCTCCCGTGTCGTCAGTACGCACATTTTAGTCTATTTTCTTTTTTTTGTTAGTGGCCAGTTTGAATCATCGTGATTACATACTCTTTGGTTTGAATTTCGTGTCAACTTGTTCGATGCGCCTACATTTTAATTCACAATATTGACGATTCTTGATGCTCCAAATTCAAATCTCATTATTCCCTAGGGATCGGCCATACTGCATTATCTCCCTAGGCATATAATGACTTGCTTTAAGTGAGGTTTGTATGACGTGTAAAACGACATTATCGAGCAGGTGGTGTAAAAATATGTTTAACATACCTGTGGATCGTAAACCTCTCCATTGGCGAGTATTTGACTTCCTTGTTCGCCTCCAACAGCATAGACCCGCCCTCCTAAAGTTGCCACGCCCGGCTGGATTCGCGCTATACCCATAGGTGCAAGCTCTTCCCATTCTCTTGAAATTATATAACACACACACAGTTTATATTAAAACTGATATGGTATTAAGTTTTGTAGCTTTGAGCTGTGCAAGTGTAATAAAGTACGTACTTATCGGTCGCTGATACAAAGCAACAGTTTTCTAATAGATCTTGAAAAACAAAAGTAGAATTGCGTAAACTTTGGGGTGCAATAAAATAAAATTAGTTACCGTTTATGTAGGTCGAATTTCAGCACTGAAGAGAGAATATTGTCTTGATTATAATGTGTTGATAATGGTGGGTGCGCCGCTTTGTCGCGGCATGACCCTCCAGCTAAAAGCAGTATTCGTCGCGCACGTTGACGAGGCTCTACCAACAAGGAAACTAAAGCACCACGCCGTGTTTTCTAAAAAATAATTTGTATTTGTATTATAATTTCCAAAAGAATCTGTTTCTCCTGGCAAGGTTACTACAGAGTTATCAATACACCTACATCAATGTGGAAACGACAATATAATAATAAATGAGAATACTGGCAACAATCAGTGAACAACTGAACAACTTTTACTATGTGACCAAAACCGTAAATGGAAAAAATAAAAAACATTTTATCATTCATAAGGCTATGGTTTTTGGAGTCTTAAGTGGAATAGTTACCAGGAACTGTGATAAGACTATGGCCCCTGCCTGAACAATGTTATTATCCATCGATAAAAAAGCAGTGACTTGCACACTCAACAAATGGGCCTCTGAAAACGGTCGCTAGCACGAAGTGATGTAGCAACAAGAGGGCAACATATCTCGGTGTGCTTGAGGAGTGGAGAGGTATACCACAGCTCAATTCAATTCAATTCAAAATATTTTTATTTCACACAGGCCTACATGGGCACTTATAAAACGTCAGAAGCTAGTGCACGGTTCCAAATTGGCTATCAGGACAATCCCGAAAGTACGGTCAAGATCCCTACCAGCACCTTACTGGTTTATACATCCTTCTCCCGAGCACGTTTGCTCTTGCGAATCTCCACTCAAGCCAGCAAATGTAGGCAAGAGAGAGGCGGGAGCTCTGATCCTCGTCAGTGTTCACTACGACCGGCAGATGAGGAACAAGATTTCTCCGTGGGGTCGTTAATGCCCAACAGTTCACCTCAAAACTGTCCTACTCTTAGTGTGGCCCCTCACTAGAGTTTGCTTTATCGTAGCATACCTACGACAAAGCAAACTCTACCGGTAATTATTATTATTATTTTAATTTCTGGATTTGTACCTATAGTAAAATGACGATAATAATAATAATGGTATTGATAATGATTTGTTAAGTAATTTATGTTAGTTTTATTTTAATTTGTTATATTGTAAAATAATAATGACTCTGCACGTCTTGGTTTCGATTGTTAGTGCAGAGTACCTGTCATTAAATAAATAAATAAACACGCTCGCAGCTCTATCTGGTTGTTTTCAAAATTGGTTCGGGCCGCAGGAATACGCTCAGTGGGCCACATGTTTGACATGGCTGCTCTTGAAGTAACTAATTCTTCACCTTATTAGATAGAAAGCGTTTTCGAATCCTATCAGCGAGTATCTTAATAAATAAATTATGCTACGTCCTTTTTGTCTCGAAAAATACATGGTTTTTGTGTGATAGGCCAGTGGAGTGAATCCGCAGGGAAACTGGGAAAGGTTAGTAATTTTGTAGATCATTATCTCTTACCATGTCAACCCTAACGGTCTTTAGAGCTACAGCTATAGATGGATCTTGTACATTTTTGATGGCTTGATCTAAAACTTGTGGTGAGATCAGTGGCAGCCTGACATGATTCAATACTTCGAAACAGTGACGTCTTCGACATGCTGGATCGTGTTCTAACCATCGTAGAGCTGCATCTAAAACCTGGAAATAATATAACGTGGTGTCAAATAAATAAATAAAATGTGCTGTGGTGCTTCCTGCATAAGTGGAATAATAAATAAAAAGTTCGTGTGTATCCCGTAGATCAAGCAAATGAAATAATGATATTGGAATGTTTCGGTTTTAGTAAATGTTCCTCGTAGAATCCATCAGATATAAACTTAGGTAGATACGGAAATAAAAAAAACAATATAAAATACATTTAAATGAACTACAATCATGGTTTTTTTTTTTAAAAAAAGCTAAGTAAAACTTCGTAATATTTTAACATCTTTTTTATCATAGCATAAACACCATACCTGAGCTTCACTATCAACTTTAAGTTGTTCTGAAGAAAGCAAAGTTATTAGCTGTGGTAGTGGCAATTCTAAAAGCTCATCTCCATTCGATACTGTATTCCAGTTTGCTTGAACATGTTCTAGTGCCTCTTTTACCAACTCTACGCAGTTATGAGCTTCTGCAAACCTAATATAATGAAATCAATAAGAAATGCATTAGTGTAAATCTATCAATACTAGATAAAATGGGTGGTTATTTTTTTTAGCGAATTTGTTTTTTATTTTATTTTGAACTCAGCGACCATGATTAATTTTTTACTTAACATTCGTCTGAATATACTGCTACAAGATTTGATTTTTATTTATAACGTACCTACTCCTCAAGCTGTTTGTTACAGGAATTATTATCGCGTAATGTTGAAATTTAGGCGAAACGAACAAAGACACTAGAAAAGAAACAGAGCTTTGGTAGTAAATCAATAAGCTACAAACTAAAAATTGTTTTCAGCACTTACACCAATTTACTAGAATCGTGTAGAGGAAGTCAAATGCATCTCCACGTCAGTTTCCAGAAAGTATTCCCTGAGACTGCATACCTCACGGTTGTGCAGGGTCTTGACATTTAAGAAGCCACGACCCCCACACTTCAACAACTACCGGAAATATATTGTGAAGGACGGCACGGTTGACATTTGTCGCGCATGCCACCGGCCCGGAGAATCAATCCGACACATTATTTCTGGGTGTTCTCATTTAGCTAACGGAGACTATTTGCACAGACACAACCTTGTATTCAGGATTATCCATCAGCAACTTGCTCTTAAATACAATATTGTTGATGGTGCCCGACCCAGTTCTCGAGAATGGCAGCGTCACATTGTATTAGGATCGATCTACCATCACTGACAGGACTATTGTTGCCAATAAACCTGACATAGTGGTGATAGATCGGCTAGCGTCGCACAATGATTGTTGATATAGCGGTCCCTCATGACGAGAACCTCGTGAAAGCTGAGAAGGATAAACAAACTAAATATCTTGACTTGGCTCGCGAGGTTGTCGACATGTGGGAAGTGGATAGATCAATCATTATGCTGATAGTCGTGACGGCCAATGGCTTAATAGCCAAGAGCCTCGATCAACATCTGCGGAGGCTCTCGTTAGGCAGTTGGATCAAGGGCTTGATCCAGTTGGCAGTACTCCTTGACACGGCGCGTATTGTCCGGAGGTTCCTCTCTCAGGAGCCCTGACCACCGGTAGCTTGGACCCTGTTCCCGATGCCGGTGGGCTACTATTTTTTGTATTTTTAAATGTTTTTTTTTTTTAATATCCTTTTTTAAAAGAAATATTTAAAAATATAATCAATATGTATATATAAATAAAATAATAAACCGTATGAAAGCCGTATGAAATAAATAAAATAATAATAATATCCCACAACTATCACACAACGCCGCCGTCTAGTCCCAAGCTAAGCAGAGCTTGTGTTATGGGTACTAGACAACTGATAAACATACATAAATATTTCTAAGTACATACTTTTTTATAAATTACATCCAGACACAGAACAATAGCGACTGTCGCAGCCGTGTAAAATAGTGGTCAATTGCGAGCCTATCAAATATAAAAAAAAAACCCTCGTTATAAAGTGCTCCCTCTTGAGGCTTGTGCACGGTCCCTTTGGGTGCGAGACCGTGCCGTGGTCGAGGTTCCACTTCGCCCACACCTTGCTATGCTATTGTGTCTGTGTTGTTCTTTTAATAATAACAACAAACAATAACCAATAACATCTCAACAACAACCTACAAAAACTCAACATCATCAAACAACATCCAGCAACAAATTTTGGGGGGCCCTATACTTAGAACTGAAACTCAAAATTTTTTTTTTCTTCATACCCATACGAGTGGGGTATCTATCGATAGGTAATTTTATGCTAAATTGAATAGGTTACGCGAGAGACACTTCCAAAGTGGTAAAATGTGTGTTACTTCTAAAATAAGAGAATGATAAAACTAAAAAAAATGATGTACATTACCATGTAAACTACCAACGAAAATTTGTTTGAACGAGATCTAGTAGTTTTTTTTTAATACGTCATAAATTAAAAAAAAATACACTATTATTAAAACATCGATCAAAGTTACTACGATCTACAAGAATTTTTATATTATGTTACTTGCTGCTACGGAACCCTCCATGGGCGAGTCCGACTCGCACTTGGCCGGTTTTTTAGGGTTCCGTAGTCAACTAGGAACCCTTATAGTTTCGCCATGTCTGTCTGTCCGACTGTCTGTCTGTCTGTCTGTCCGTCCTCGCTTAATCTCTGTGACCGTTAGCACTAGAAAGCTGAAATTTGGTACCAATATGTATATCAATCACGCCGACAAAATGGTAATAAAAATTGGAAAAAAAATGTTTTATTAGGGTAGCCCTATGTAAAGTGGGAAGTGATTTTTTTAAAATTTCAATCGTAACGTGTGGTATATTGTTGGATAGGTAGGTATTTAAAAATGAATAGGGGTTTACTAAGATCATTAGGGTTCCGTAGTCAACTAGGAACCCTTATAGTTTCGCCATGTCTGTCTGTCCGTCCTCGCTTCTGTGACCGTTAGCACTAGAAAGCTGAAATTTGGTACCAATATGTATATCAATCACGCCGACAAAGTGGTAAAATAAAAATTGGAAAAAAATGTTTTATTAGGGTAGCCCCCCTATATGTAAAGTGGGAAGTGATTTTTTTTTTTTATTTCAACCCTAACGTGTGATATATTGTTGGATAGGTATTTAAAAATGAATAGGGGTTTACTAAAATCTTTTTTTGATAATGTCAATAATTTCGGAAATAATCGCTCCAAAAGTAAAACCCCTCTAAGTTTAGAAAATATGAAAAAAATCTGAAAAGTAGAACTTTATAAGGACTTTCTAGGAAAATTATTTTGAACTTGATGGAAAGAACAGTTTTTGTACAAAAAAGACAAAAGTGTCCTACAAAATAATTTCTGGACTAAGTTTATAGTATATTCGTATATTATGCAGGCATTTTTCTAACCTCATAAGTGGGTACACTTATTGTGACGGACGGGAAACTACGGAACCCTACACTGAGCGTGGCCCGACATGCTCTTGGCCGGTTTTTTTATGATAATGTCAATAATTTCGGAAATAATCACTCCAAAAGTAAAAAACAATGTGTGTGTGTCCCTAACTTTTGAACCTTAAGTTTAGAAAATATGAAAAAAATCTGAAAAGTCGAACTTTATAAGGACTTTCTAGGAAAATCATTTTGAACTTGATGGAAAGAACAGTTTTTGTACAAAAAAGACAAAAAGGTTGTACAAAATAATTTCCGGACTAAGTTTGTAGTATAATCGTATATGCAAGCATTTTTTTTTTTTAACTTCGTTTACATATTATATTATCCTGAACGTATCTTCTTTCAAATAAAAAAAGAATGATTAAAATTGGTTCTCGCAATCCAAAATTACCACCGAAAAGTTCTTTTGGTACCTAAGTATTAATTAGTAACCCTATTCCCCGAGAGATGGCGCTGTCTTTGGGCTATTTCGCGTTCGCGCTGTTAGGATTTTTCCTGAGTTGATGGGGTCGGGTATTATAGAATTGTTCGGTTGGTCTCTCCTTGGCATTGGCGGTATTATCTTTTATCTAATAAAACGCCGGTTTTTTTTTTATGTTGGCAATAAAATCCTCCAATGACAACCTCTGCTCTTGGGCGGAGCGGGAGATATTGTTACTCTTACTGACTAAAAAACCCACCCCGTTCCTTCTAGCCTTCATACCGGGGCTCGAGCTCCCTTTCGGACCCTGGCTCCAGTAGGCTTCGACCCGGCTAGGTCCTTGCTGTTGCTGACAACTCCTTGAGGCGCGCGGGAACAGTGCGCCCAGTCGACGACTTGGTCCGAACAGTTACCGGACGGCCGGACAGCGAGCTACCCATTGCTCACTGTCCGCAAGCCCGCGCCTACGGTGGCCGGAAATCGGGATGCCGGCAATCGGGATACCGGGAACCGAGCGGCGGCAGCGAGAACGCCATTTCCTGATGCGTTCGGCCTCCTCCTTTGCGAGCATTACTGCTTCCATTGTTGACCATGGCCTCAACCAAGGCACGGCGCGAGAGGTCTCCGCCGCCGATCGCCCCCACCAGGGCACGGCGATGCTCTGCCCAAGCAGGGCACACCTCGACTGTGTTCTCCACCGTGTCCTTCGGGCATTCCGCTCAGTGGCGACACCCGGGCATCACTTCCGCACGAATCCGGTGCAGGAACCTTCCGAACGGAAGGAATACGGAAGGTAAGGACGCCGTGAGGTCTTTCCAGCCACGCCTCAAAAAAGGGACTTACCGCCATGATTGTGGCATGTCCATGCCATTTTATAGCTGTTTGTGCCTCAGGTATGTAGGTACATGACATATTTTGTTATTATACCTACAATGTTCTGTAATATTCCTGTATCAATCTTGGAACATTGTAATTATAATCTCATTAGCAACTGCATTTATCACAACTCGTGATAAATGCAGTTGCTAATGCTGCTTTTTATTGAGTGACAAGTATAATAAAACATAACACAGTCTGAAACAAATTCAAGATTAGCTGTTGGATAACATTTCATGTATTTATTTGGGTGATGCATTTGTGTCACATTTTATGGTACCTTTCACCAATTTGTACCTAGCATTATAATAATGATCAAAATGTATACCGTATTAAAATGACATGATGCAATGACACAGCAATTACAAGATAAGATTAAAATAGCCTATAGAAACCAGGCTTAAAAGAAGTTATAATGGTAAGTTATGGTTACTACCAAACAATTCAATAGAAGTTACCTGAATATTCCTAGTGCATTAGAGGGGTGCAATTCTCTCCTAAGAAAGTCGCCACAGCCAGTAACAAGCTCTCTAAGTTGTAGCATATCAGCAGCAATTAATAAATGCTGAACTGTACTTTTATCAATCACAATTTCACCTATGAAAATATATTAGAGGGTTAGAAATATTGGTTACAGTATTCTGCAATGGTTTAAAAAAGCTAATGCTTTGTTTAAAAATACATCAATATATCTAGGAAGAAGTAGCAACAGTTTGCACTTTCTACCCTAATTAAAAAGTACTTTGTAATATCTTTCTAAATTAAATTTGACTTGTTATTCATACAACTGCTGATCTATTAGAATAGTTTCTATTATCATAAATATAAAAAAAAATCATATATACGTTTTTAATTAGGAAAGGAAACATCACTTTCTGCAAAAAATGTAAACTGTTGCCTACTTTATTCTTACTGAAAAGGCTTGATGCCTAACAATTTCTAAGAGTAAAAAATTAAGTCACATAAATGGCTCATCAATCTTTGCTTCCAAATATTCGAGCAATGTGATACAATATAATTGTGTATGTGTTTAAGTGTCTTCAACTTATACATAGCAGTATCATTGTACATTAATACTTTGAATAATTAAATTCGAAATGGCCAAAGATCACTAACCAACTTGGATCTTTGACCTTTATTACAATTTTTGTGCTTAACAGAATACTATGTTTTTTTACCTGTGTATATAAAATCTATTATCATAGGTAAGATATCAGGTGGAACACTTGGAAGTGCAACATATCCTTTTTGAGTCTCCTCCAAGCCCACATTAAACATTGCATCAAAATAAGCACAACTTGCTGCAAGCACCACACGATGAGCCTGGAATAAAGATATAATTCCAATTCTGTTTTTTTTTTGTAACACAAGTTTCTAAAAAGACAGTTTGAGATATTGAATGTAGAGCGAAATAGGCACTGTTAGGCTTCGTTCCGGTTACATGAAATTGAAAGTACCGTCACAGGTGTAATGATAAAATTGAAGAGTAGACTCATGATTACTGAGTTTCTATATCATACCTTTACTCTTGTTGAGCCTGATATTAAATCTATATCACAAAACCTTCCATCTCTTTTGAAATGAAGTAAATTTACTGAAATTTTGTTAGTGTAGTCACAACATTTGTACGGACGAGCCCCATCTTTGGCTGTGCATTTCTCGTATGCATTAGTCGTCATGTCAAATCTAAAACTATAATAACACTTTTCACCACAAGCTAGTCAAAATAGAGAACAATGACGGCTATACAACTATTAAACTTTTGTAATTAACACATTATTTTGTCAGTGGAATCTAAATGAAGTCATACTTTCTATAAGTTTTATTTTGACTTTTTGTGATTTTATCTACAGTTTGGCACACTTACGCCGACATGACAATTGACAAGGCTTGATATGACAGATTTAGGGATGAGACGTATTTACCATACCAGCTTTGAAAACCAGGGCTGTGCTTCAAAGTACGGCGCCCTGGTACGAAGTAAGAAATACTTGCAAGTATGGAAGTATTTGATATGCTATCGGGCACCGGCAGAGCTAGAAAATACTTTCATAGAAAATTGATCCATGTTATTCTTTGCTCTAAGGAACACAATCGCATTTGCAAATAAAAATATTTTTGTATATAAGTATACTATTTTTGAGAATCCGATTATAATTCTAATATCTATTCGCGTACGAATCAATTTCCTATGGAAGTTTGCTTCAAAGTACGGCGCCCTGATACGAAGTAAGAAGAATGCAGTAAAAAGCCGCGAGCCCTTTACTGCGCGCGGCCGCACCTTGAGCGTTCGATGTGAAAATACTTGCCTATGAAAGTGATTCGTTTTATTTAAGTAACAAGGGCATAATCATATAAGAAAAAATACTTGGAAGTTTAAAGTATTTTTCACTTGCAAGTGCGATTGTGCTCCTTAATTTTATAGCTACACGGATTAATTTCCTATAAAAGTATACCTAATTTAGCATTGGGGGCTCAATAGCCGTGCTCGAAATATTCCGAAATTGTTCGTGTGCATAAACCAAAATCTGTGTAGGTGTCAATTCTCTTAGAAGACAGGTCTAAGCTTGTGATTACAGTAGGAAAAAAGATTTCATTTTCATCTACTAAAGCCGTATAAAATTGTCACATAGGACGAACTAGAATAATAGACTGAAATACGCATTTGGCTTAAAATACTTTCTAGTATTTTAATACCTAGTTTCTGATCACGGTATTTTTACAAACTCGTACTTGCAATCCCTGGTATTGATCTTTGCAAGTTTATCACATCTCTAGACATATTGTTTTTGTTCTGTCATTATAACTTTTTTATCCATAAAGGAAGGGTCAAGGAATTCGCCGTAGTGCGTTCAAAAATAATCAGAATCGAGTTGCAACCCAGGGTCGTTCTTAAATAACTCGAGTCGAGTAGCTATTTAGTAGCTACAAAAACCAAATAAAACACAATTCACTAACGAAACTATTAGAGCAAAGTACCTAGGTGCAGCTGCGGTCGCGCGTACAGTACTGAGCGCGCGGAAGTATGTTGTTCTGTGACGTCATATAGAGTCGGTGCGTCCTCGCGCCAAATAAAATATTTACGGGAGTGTAAAATCTAAACGAATGGGTGTTTTGGAATGAAATAAAAAGTAGTATATTTGGTAACTTAAAAGCTTTACTGTGACAAAGCTTCAAGCGATATTGCACACTCAGTAATATTCTTCATTGTCTGTGAATAACAGTGACTGTAGGATAGGTATATAAAATCTTCGCAGTGTCTTGGTCAAGTACCAAAGATTTTATCCTCCCTGCTTTCCGAATGCATCAAAATCTAGAACAACTCCGACAAAATTTAGTAGTTAGAAAATTTAAGGGCTATCCTTACTAATATTATAAATGTGAAAGTGTGGATGTTTGTTACTTAATCACGCAAAAACGGCTAAACGGATTTGGATAAAATTTGGCATGCTTAAAGCCTTTGACATGGAAAAGAACATAGGCTACCTTTTATCCCGATTCCTTAAGCACCTAATGGCACGTGGGCGAAGCCGCGGGCAAAAGCTAGTTGAGTAATAATTGTGACGGTGCGCATTGGTCGGATTTGCTATATTATCGCTTTTTTTGACGCAATTCGGAACACAGGGTTGACTGACCCCGCGTTCCGAATTGCGTCAAAATCGATTATATCGCGAAAATGACCAATGCGCAACGTCACAAACAGTACTCAATAGTCCTTATATTTTGTGACTATTAAATTCGGTCGGATTCGCGTATAATCGCTTTTGACGAAATTCGGAACTAACGGTGACTTGACATCTGTACTTGACATATTAAGTCAAGTGTCAGTCAAAAGCAAAGTCAAGCCTAGTTAATATGACTGTTATTATTATTCAGTTATTATTTTATTAGGTACACTTTCCAATATTTTCTTCGTTCTATGAGTTCAATTTTATTAGTTTTCAGATACGGTTGACCCATTTTTTTGGGATGTATGTTTTATTGTAAAAATTTAATCAATATTGAACTGTGAACAGAAAGACTTGCTAAAAATATGTTAAATAAAGTTTTATTGTCTTCCGATGTTGCGTTGGTTTGTGTTCAACATGCGCTGTCTACAGAAAAAGAAGAAATTATGGGCCTCCTTATCGGAGAGGTAACTAAATTTGATTATTTGCTTGAAGCATAAGATTTGAGTATAAATGTAGTATATTAACTAATTATATATCATCGAATCTTTATAGGTTCATAACAGTGGTACTTTGGTTTCCATTGTTTCTTCCGTAATATTACGACGCTTAGATAAAAAACCAGACCGTGTTGAAATATCTGAAGAGCAATTGGTACAAGCAACATTGCGTGCGGAAGAGCTAGCAGCTGAAGTGAATAGACCCCTACGAGTTGTTGGATGGTACCATTCACATCCCCATATCACTGTATGGCCTTCACATGTTGGTAGGTGACACTAAAATTAAGTTTTCTAATTTTATTGTGTATTTTACTAGCTGCTGCCAACACCTTTATCTGTATGAAAGTAGAAAACTACCCTAACCTACCCTAAGTTTATGATGCAATAAGAAACATAGCATAGCATAGTTGGCCATATAATGTTCCTGTTGTTGGGACTCAGACCTCCTCTCTGGGAGAGGGAATGGGCCGTTTTCCACCACACGGGTCCGTTGCGGGTTGGTGGATGTCACATGTCTTCAAATTTTTGGTTTTAAGATATGCCATTTTCCTCTCGATGTTTTCCTTCACCGTTTTGAGAGTAGTGGTGATGATATAAATTACACATAGTAATGGGCCTGCCTGGGTTTGAACCCAAAACCTACAACTTGTAAGTGTTATTCGCTTATGATTGAAAAATTTGCCTTGGAGAAACATCCACACTTTCACATTTATAATATTGTCACATAGTAGGAGTTAACCTAATTTTTAAATATTATTTTTTCAGATCTCGCAACACAGTCCATGTATCAAAGAATGGACACAAGCTTTGTTGGAATCATATTTGCAGTATTTCTCACAGATCAAGCAACAAAGGCTCCTTCGGTAAAATTCAAGCACTAGTTAAAATCAATAAAAAAAAAACAATTTTCCATGATAATATAGTTTTTTATGGTGCGCAACAATCATATTTATTACTTTTTAGGGTTCCATTGCCAAATGGCAAAATATGGAATCTTTATGGATTCGTCATGTCTGTCTGTCTGTCTGTCTGTCTGTATGTCACAGCCACTTTTTTCCGAAACTATAAGAACTTTACTGTTGAAACTTGGTAAGCAGATGTATTCTGTGAACCATATTAAGATTTTCACACAAAAATAGATTAAAAAACCAAAAATTTTGGTGGTTACTTACTTAGAACTGAAACACAAAACTTTTTTATTCATTAAAACTGTATGTTTATATGGATAGGTCTTTAAAAATGATATTGAGGTTCTACAAAATTTTTTTTCTAAACTAAATAGTTTGCGCGAGAGACATTTCCAGTGGTAAAATGTGTCTGTTCCCCCCCTGTAACTTCTAAAATAAGAGAATGATAAAACTAAAAAAAATATATGATATACATTTTATATTACCATGCAAACCTCCACCGAAAACCTGGTTTGAACGAGATCTAGTAAGTAGTTTTTTTTAGGGTTCCGTAGTCAACTAGGAACCCTTATAGTTTCGCCATGTCTGTCTGTCTGTCTGTCCGTCCTCGCTTAATCTCTGTGACCGTTAGCACTAGAAAGCTGAAATTTGGTACCAATATGTATATCAATCACGCCGACAAAGTGGTAAAATAAAAATTGGAAAAAAATGTTTTATTAGGGTAGCCCCCCTATATGTAAAGTGGGAAGTGATTTTTTTTTTTAATTTCATCCCTTACGTGTGATATATCGTTGGATAGGTATTTAAAAATGAATAGGGGTTTACTAAAATCATTTTTTGATAGTGTCAATAATTTCGGAAATAATCGCTCCAAAAGTAAAAAACAATGTGTCCCTCTAACTTTTGAACCATAAGTTTAGAAAATATGAAAAAAATCTGAGTAGTAGAACTTTATAAGGACTTTCTAGGAAAATTATTTTGAACTTGATGGAAAGAACAGTTTTTGTACAAAAAAGACAAAAGGGTTCTACAAAATAATTTCTGGACTAAGTTTGTAGTATAATCGTAGCAAGCATTTCTTTAAACTCATAAGTGGGTACACTTTATTGTGACGGACGGGAAACTACGGAACCCTACACTGAGCGTGGCCCGACACGCTCTTGGCCGGTTTTTTTTTAATACGTCATAATAAAAAATGTACACTATTATTAAAACATTGATCAAAGTTACAACAAACTACAAGAACTTTTATATTATGTTGCTTGCTGCTACTCGCCCATGAAGGGTGGAACCCTTCATGGGCGAGTCCGACTCACGCTTGGCCGCTTTTTAGGGTTCCGTAGCCAAATGGCAAAAAACGGAACCCTTATAGATTCGTCATGTCTGTCTGTCTGTCTGTCTGTCTGTCCGTCCGTATGTCACAGCCACTTTTTTTCGAAACTATAATTAAGAGCTATACTTTTGAAACTTTGTAAGTAGATGTATTCTGTGAACCGCATTAAGATTTTCACACAAAAATAGAAAAAAAGCAATAAATTTTGGGGGTCCCCATACATAGAACTGAAACTCAAAAATTTTTTTTTCATCAAACCCATGCGTGTGGGGTATCTATGGATAGGTCTTCAAAAATGAAACTGAGGTTTCTAACATCATTTTTTTCTAAACTGAATAGTTTGCGCGAGAGACACTTCCAAAGTGGTAAAATGTGTGTCCCCCCCCCTCTAACTTCCAAGATAAGAGAATGATAAAACTAAAAAAAATATATGATGTACATTACTATAAAAACTACCAACGAAAATTGGTTTGAACGAAATCCAGTAAGTAGTTTTTTTTTAATGCGTCATAAACCGAAAAAAATACACTATTATTAAAACATCGATCAAAGTCACAACACATTACAAGAACTTTTATATTATGCTACTTGCTGCTATGGAACCCTTCATGGGCGAGTCCGACTCGCACTTGGCCGGTTTTTATCTTTTTTCTACCTATGGACGAATCGTTGAAGGTATATTTATATAATATTCCACAATATATAATATTCTACAACTATCACACAATGCCGTCTAGTCCCAAGGGATTAGGCGCTCAATGCCACATTCGCAAAATGACATTTCTCAAAATGCCACATTCTCAAAATGTCACATTCTCAAAATGACACATTCTAAAAAAATATCTAATAATTATCGCATAATGTACGATTTACGTAAATTAAAATAAAAAATTGTTAAAATTACTGATTTACTTCTTGCACTGGACTTTATAATGAATGAATAAAAAATAATACCAATTAATTTTTTTCAGTATTTTGATTACATTTATACATTTTTATTTATTTTAACATAAAATAAAAATGTAAACTAAAGTAATTATTAAAATTTTTGCCAGGTGGCCAAATATTGTCATTACACTGATGTTATTTACTCTGTGAATGAACTAATTACTAACTAAGTATTCAGTTATATATATAATAAATTCAATCAGTGTATGATTCAATCAATGTATCTTGCATGCTATACTTGTAATCAAGCAGAAATTAAGTTTTAGCCAGATGGCTTTTCATAAAAACATACTAACATCCAAATAAAAAATTCTGAGTTCGAAGTGACATTTTGGCATTATGCGAAAGTGGCATTTTGCGAAAAGTCATTTTGCGAATGTGGCATTTTGCGAAGATGGCATTTTGCTAATGTGGCGTTTTGCGATATGGCATTTTGCGAATGTGGCATTTTGCGTCAATGTGTCATTTTGCGAATGTGGCATTGTGCGCCTAATCCGTCCCAAGCTAACCAGAGCTTGCTTGTGTTATGGGTAGACAACTGATAAACAACAAAATGCCATTTATTAATAATTTCTGTACCTCAGAGGTAAACAATAGTAACTCCACTTTTTTGAAAATATGTTTTTTTCACTGTTAAAATCGTAAGAACCAGTTCTACGTCATGGTATTGGGGATGAAGTCCTACGACATCTAGGAAGAGAAATATCCAATCGTTTAAGACAAAAACATATCGAGTATGGGACTTAAAATGATGATAAAATTGTTTACTCGTCAGCTTTATGCGCACTTAATGTTGTTCTAAACTTTATTGTAATTATGTGTAGTACATAATAATTCCATCTAATAATTATAAAAAATACAATTAAATTTGTTTCAATATCTTTAAAGCAACTATGTCAAAAATACATTTAAAGTCTCTATCCGTGTGTTTTTGCCTCTCTTGTAAAATTTACTTTTTGGTATTTACTTTTGTTTACCTCTGAGGTACAGATTTATTCTCTACTAGTTGGTACCCACGACTTTATCCGCGTCAGACTCTCAAAACCTAATTCTTTTCCTAAAATAAAAGTCTCTCATATTACGTTTTGTAACATAAACTATCTTAGTCAAAATCGGTCAAGCCATTTCGGAGATTAGCCGGATCAAACAGACAGACAGAAAGTAAAGATTCGTTTTCTCTCTTTTTATAGGTATTGAATGTACTTATTTTTGCATTTGATAAATTAATGTTATTTAGATATAACAAACTTTTTTTTTAGTTGGAAAATCATGGAATGACTTCTCGCTCTAAGGCGGGTGTATTATTTTTTTGTGTTGCATGAGGTTGTAATAAAAAACTTCATGCAACACAAAGGTACGAAGGCGGACTTAATGCGTTTTGGCTTGGCTTTCCTTTTCTTGCGTATCAGACTTTTACTGACTAAAACCCATTCCTATGTTCCTTCTTTCCTTTGCATTTCCGGATCCCGGTTTCGCTTTTGGAAGCTAACCAATGGTCTCCGTAGGCTTCGGCCCTACTGGGCCCCTACGGTTTTTTGTCATTTCTATGAGACGCGCGTGCGTCGATTATTGAACCACCGGACGGTGAGGCACCCATTGCTCGTCGTCCGCAAGCGCACGTTTATAGTGGCTGGAAAACAGGGCCGGGTCCGTCCGACCGTCGAGCAACCGTCCGGGCAAAGCCCAAGTTGTCAACGGCACGTAGAGTTCCAGGCGCGCTTCAAGGAGTTGTCAGCAACCCTAAGAACCTGGCAGGGTCAAAGCCATAAATAGAAAGGAGTTTTATATTTCTATGGCCAAAGTCTACTGGGGCCATGGGTGATGCGAAAGAGATCCGGGGCCCTGGAACAATGGCAAAGAAGTTTTTAGTCAGTAAAAGTCTGATACTATCTCCCGCTCCGACCTAAGAGCAGGGGATGTCATTAGATGATTTTCCCAACTAAAAAAAGAAGGTTTAGGCTCCAAACTAATGATCGGCGCGAGATCGCCACCACGAAGACACGGTGGAGCTACGCTCAAGTATTGTTGTGAAAAGATAGATTTTTTATTTTTAACTACGTTGTTGTGGATCCCCAATCAAAAAGTAAAAGTATCATAACTCTGGGTTCCAAATGAAATGCCCATTGCTAGTTTGCAAAATATTAAATAAAAGCAATCAAAACTGATCTTTTACCAATTGCATTTTGTAACCGAGACCACTAACAGAACTATTAATATCAATTGACTGGCCTGGTGTCTTGAACCTACTAACTAAAAACCGGCCAAGTGCGAGTCGGACTCGCCCATGAAGGGTTCCGTAGCAGCAAGTAACATAATATAAAAGTTCTTGTTATGTGTTGTAACTTTGATCGATGTTTTAATAATAGTGTATTTTTTTCGGTTTATGACGCATTAAAAAAAAACTACTTAATGGATTTCGTTCAAACCAATTTTCGTTGGTAGTTTTTATAGTAATGTATATCATATATTTTTTTTAGTTTTATCATTCTCATATCTTAGAAGTTAGAGGGGGGGGGACACACATTTTACCACTTTGGAAGTGTCTCTCGCGCAAACTATTCAGTTTAGAAAAAAATGATATTAGAAACCTCAGTATTATTTTTGAAGACCTATCCATAGATACCCCACACGCATGGGTTGGATGAAAAAAAAATTTTTGAGTTTCAGTTCTATGTATGGGGACCCCCAAAATTTATTGCTTTTTTTCTATTTTTGTGTGAAAATCTTAATGCGGTTCACAGAATACATCTACTTACAAAGTTTCAACAGTATAGCTCTTATAGTTTCGGAAAAAAGTGGCTGTGACATACGGACGGACAGACAGACAGACAGACAGACAGACAGACAGACAGACAGACAGACAGACAGACAGACAGACAGACATGACGAATCTATAAGGGTTCCGTTTTTTGCCATTTGGCTACGGAACCCTAAAAACGCTCAAAATAATTATTTTAATATTGTTTCCAGGTTCAAATTACTTGTTTTCAATCTATAAATGATGGTTCAAGTCAAAGTAGAAAAGAAATTGAAATGGAAATAATAAATAATAATGACTCTTTATTGTCAAATAATTTTGAGGTAAGTGCAGATACGAATTAAACTATATAAGTAAATTCTTTGTTATAAGTTTTTATTAAATTTAATGGTCATGTCTTGTTCCTGCTGGAAAGCATTTCTATTAGAGAAGCTTATATTTGGCTGTATTCTAAAGTAGATAATTTAATTTTAAGACTTTAACTCAATTGCCTGCAATATTAAAAGAGGAAGAAGATGAAGCTTACAATAATGAGGCGGGACCAGAGCAACCTGACGATATAATTAACAAACAACATAATGCAGCAGTTAGAACTATTGCAATTGGACACATTGTTGATAAGGTAACAATATCATCTTAAAATATTATTAACAGCCACCCTCCTTTTTACACATGGTCATAATGTACCTATGTGTGTGTTTTGAACAAAGAGCGCAGACGTAAAAGCGCTGCGCCCGCGCCCCGTCTCTTCTGTGTTTCGCGTCGCGACGCTTCTATACATTTTGTATGAAAAGGACGCGGTAGAGACATGTCCGCGCCCCGTCTGCGTCTTACGTCTTTTCTGTCTGGCCCGCGCCTTAGTCTTACAGCTTCTGAAATATAAACCTAGGATTTTTTTTCATTATTTTTACAAATTAGGTCTGTTAGTTACCTAAATTTCAATTCTCTGTAACGGTTAGTTTTAAAGATCTTCGTGGCCGCGCAGTTCTCCGAGTTTTAATAGCGCGGCCACATTCAAAACATTATAACTTTTTAAACATAACTTTGACTAATTTATGGTTTTGGGAATCAAGTTTAACAATTTTTTTTTCATAATCTTTTTTTTTTATATCGTCATCAGAAGTAAAAATACTCTTGTATCAATCCTTAACACCATGTACTAATAATAAAATAATACCTACCTATTATTTTTTTCAGATGTCTAGGCCTATGCTAGAAGGTCTTGTGGCAAGAAATACCCTCAACACAGTACGTTTGAAAGCATTGAAAAGACAACACCAGGAAATGATGTCAAAGTTAGAAAACATGTCTTGTAATGTTTGAGATACACTCTTATTTAATTATGGTTGCTGAATACATTTGATTTTTAACCGACTTCTAAAAAAGGAGGAGGTTCTCAATTCGGATGTTTGTATTTTTTTTTTATGTAGGTATGTTAGCGCATAACTTCGTCGCTTGCCTACCGATTTGAAAAAATCTTTTTTTGTTGGAAAGGGTATACTTCCCAAATGGTCCCATAGTCACCAAGTCAGGATCTGATGATGGAATCTTGGCGAAATCGAGGGAACTCCTCAAATATAATAGGCAACCATATATTTCTTTTGGTATTTTCATCAATGACTTAAGCATTTACAGTCAAAAAATGACATTTGATGAAGTGGATCTGGTGAAGAAGACCAGAAATGGCCAACGGAAATTCATACTCACACAGATATCACAATGAACATAGTTATGCGACTACGATAATACATTTAAATGAATAGTTCTGAATAGGTTTGTTGAAAATGGTATCATCGAAGTTACCTGATGATGATGATGGAGCCGGAAGATAGGCACCGGAACTCCGTAATGAATCAATGTATCCTAGCCGTGTTTGGACTTATTAGAATTGTCATGAGATGCACTTTGGCTATAAGGTACTACCGAACTGATCTGATGATGATGATGAAGCTAGAAGATAGGCACCGGAACTCCGTAATTAATCAATGTATCCTACCCGTGTTTGGGCTTATTAGAATTATCATGAGATGCACTTTGGCTATAAGGTACTATCGAAATGATCTGATGACGATGATGATGATGGAGCCGGAAGATAGACACGGGAATTTCATAATAAAACAATGTATCCTAGCAGGGTTTGAGTTAGTTGGAATTGTCGTGAGAAAAAGGTACTCTGGCTGTAAGTGAACTAAAAAGTGTGAAATAAAAAAAAAAACAAAAAAAAAATAACCGACTTCACTAAAAAAAAAACACAAAAACCATAAAAATAATTTTAATTTCGGAAGTCAGTGTTAAATAAGGAATAAATATCGAGAAGCACCGACTTTACAATTATTTTAATGGTTTTAGGGTTTTTTTTTAGTGAAGTCGGTTATATTTTTTTGTAAAAAGTTTTTTAACCCTAAACTACATATGATTTTTTTTTTACAAACTTAAAGTTTTGTTTGTGCGGGCCACAAGAAGCGAGTAGCGGCGTTTTGTAGCGTTTGGCGGCTTCCGGCGTCAACCGTGTGCGGCACGGCATCACTACGTCTATATTATTATGAAATGTATGAAGTCTACAAAGAATATGCCGGTGGCGGCGTTTTGTGTATGTGGCCGGGGGCCCGTGTGCGGCGACCCTAGGTGTCTAAATTCATTTCAGAGATAAAATCTTTTGCTTTCGGAGAGTATTTCTTCGAATTCTCTCCTGTATCACCTTTTTCGTACAACGGCCAGATCTTTTTCTGTCAGAAACAGAAGAGGTTTCAGAGAGGATCAATAGTACCTACCCAAACATTCAACTAATTTAATATCAAGCGAATAGATTTAAAAATTTCATTTAGCTCCATTCCTACTTTTTTTTAATGCTATCACAGCAATTCGGTTCTCTTTACGTTTCACTTTGAATATAACAAATAAACACCTGTGACTATTCTTTTACGAATGACAGATGTTTATTTTTTAATTGTGTCCGTATGTATGGCCTGACTAATTATTATAGCTCAGTCTAGATAAGATCACTGTTTTAATTTTCAGTTTGATTACCCAAGTCAAGTTTTTCAAGTGAAGATCATTCCTAGTGGATATTGTGTTGTAAAATTAATGTATCTTAAGCTGGATAATAATTGAAACAGAAACAATAATTAAATACTTTTTTTTATTATTGATAAGCTCGCGTTTGACCACCATCTCACCAGATGGTAAGCGATGATGTGGCCGACGATGGAGCACGCTTGCCTAGAAGTAACCTATTCACTTTTGACTTAAAGACCCCTAAGTTGTAGCTATCAGGAAACAGACTCCGGCAGGGAATTCCACTCCTTGGCTGTACGCACAATAAATGTGTTCCCAAAACGCTTTGTTCGTATGGGTGGGATGTCCACCATGAACTGGTGGCGCAACGTCACCATACTTAATACAAATAACAAACTAAATAATATGTAACTAACTTAAATAAAATAATAAACTTAAGGTTTGCCAACGTGCTATGGAGCGCAGCATACTTACCGTAGATCGGATCGTACGAATGTTTGCACGCATGTGAAGGGCCATTCGCTAACTTAGCGTATAATATGCAAATGGGTTCGCATACTCAATTTACGAAACTGTTTGCACTTTCTCCTAAACTTGTTTACGAATGTCTCTTCTTTTTTCGATTTCTTTGGGATCCCATATGGTTGGTTCGTTCTGTAGGAGTTCAAAGAACTCCACGTTGGTGTTATTGCAATCTAATAATAATAATCTATGATCTACTTATTTTTTACTAATACTACACAGTGTCCCGTCACAAATTATAAACAACTAGCTGACCCGGCAAACTTCGTACCGCCTAATAGTTACCTTTTATCTAAGCTGTCAACTCTACCTACTCTACCATACCCTATTCTACCCTACCCTACTCTAAGTTGCGTTTTGTTATACCACGTTTTAGGTCACGTCCCACGGGAACGACGGGAACGGGATAAAAATCGGGATATCCTATGTCCTTCTCCTGGTTCTTAGCTACCTCCCTATCAATTTTCACCCACATCTGTTCTGCCGTTCTTGAGTTATAAGTGGTGTAACTAACACGACTTTCTTTTATATATATAGATGACAAAACGTCCGTTAGCGTTGCTGTCGTGTGCGCAAATGATTACACGAATGTGTGGAAGACTACGCAAAGGTTCGACGTTCGCGCGCTTTGATGTCCGTTATAACACCGACACAGCTTGGAAAACAGCGAATGCAACGAAAATTGCACAATCAATTGCAAATATCGTCCTACACACGGAACAGTAAAAACAGTGGAAGTAGCTTGAGAAAATGTTTGTCCCAGAACCGGTGTCGCCAAACTCATACCAATTTACTCTTACTGCAAACCCAAAAATATGATTGGCTGAAAACAAAAGCAGGGCGTAAACGAAATGCAATAAAAAAATTATTATACGAAATGCAACTTTAATTGTAACAATCTATAAATCAAATTGACAAAAAAACAAGAAAGGCATACATCTTTGACTACCAAGTACCGCCACTCGTCGCTAGATGGCATAGTTCAGTATATATTCAGTTATGAACTGTAATTACGTAGAAATAAGAGTGGTATTTGAATGGCGTATCACTGACACGAATGCAGGCTGCTACTCAAATAGTGAAGTAACCTCGTTCGATCGAAATAATATCGATTGTATAACATTTAAAGCAAAAAAAAAATTGTATGCGATTGTATTAAAATAATGAAATTAATATTATTAACGGCAATTTTTTAACGTAGTAAAAAGGGTATTTATTTGCATAGTACATCAATTATCATCATCTCAGTTAAAATCATCGTCATCGCCCACTGCTAAACATAAGATATTAAGTATAATTCAAATGCCTTATGTTGTTCCTAACTCTTTATCACAAGTATCATACCACAATTTTTATTTTATTAAATTTATTAATTTAATAATTATCTGTATGTATTATATTACTTACAAAAACCATTAAACTATAATATATAATTACTTTTATTTTAAAAAGGCAATGTAATACCTAGTGATTGATTTTATCGATAAAGTCGCGCACTATTTGGATAGCGTCAAAAGTTTATGTAGACTAACGAATATTCCAGAAAAGCTAATAACCGAGAAAAGAAAATCAGCTTTGTTTTTAATTAAGGACTAGTTTTGTTTGTATAACTTGCGGAATGTTTCACGTAGTTTTATTTTTTCATTTTATTAAAATATATCTGAAAATAATACTTTTCGGTAGTATGATACACCTTAGTTAGATTTTTAGTCCGACTATGGTTTTTAAAGTACAGTATGGGATAATAAAGGCATTTTAATATTATTTTTCGATAATTATTATGTTGCGTTGTCTAGTTAGAGAATGAGAGCGCTTGAACAGCAAGTGCGCAACGTGGTTCTTCTTACTAGCGGCGACAGTGCCACGCCTACTTCTTCCACTGTTTTTACTGTTCCGTGGTCCTACACATGTGGGTTCGCGTATTCGTGCGAATGTCAGTGACCCGCATTGAAATAATGCATCGCGTTCGAAACACTACACTGCGCTCCAAAACGCAAATTATTCATGGAGTACAGAAGGCTGTCCAGCTTAAGTGGGACTGGGCTGGACATGTCTGCTGGATGTCGACCGAGCGGTGGGCCAGTAAAACACAAAATTGGTGCCCTGAAATCTCACGACGGGGTCACGGCAAACCAAGGAGATGGCGGGATGAGTTGGATGTCATCCTTGAGTGGCTCAAAACCTGGAACAGTGGAAGGAATAGAGGGAGGCCTTTGCCCAGCCGTGGGACAGTATGGGCTAGATATAATAAAATAATAGCTGTTTATTTACAATAATTTAATAATTAAAACACGCTCGATTTTGGTTAAATGGATTTTTATATTTTTAGTAGTGTTGATTAACTCAGCGAAACTTGCCGAGAAAGCTAACTACATTTGCTGCCAATAGCTGCAAACATCCGCGTTCTAGTGGAACTCGAAAGTGATTGAAAACTAAATACTTTCTAAACTTGACATTGTAGGTACACGGGGTAAATATACAAACCATGCGAAGCCAAAATAAAAAAGTTCCAAATTATACATAAATCTTATGTAGTACCTAGATGCCGATGTCTCAACAAGTTCTCTGGATAGAAATAATAAAAAAACCTTACTTTAGTATTGTGGTCGCAAAAAAAAAAAGAATTGAATAGTAGGAATCATTTATTTACCATAGACACAACAGCAAGAAACAAAAGTAAAAAGAAGTGCCTACGCGGTGCAATTTTATTGTTCATTCTAACAATAAAATTGCGCTGATCGTGCCCGTACCGTACCGAAAGTTCACTTTCAAAATAGAAAATATGTTTCCTACTAATACAGTTGGAATAAAATTGGTCTTTGGTGGATTTTTAAAGTTCCGTACCCATAAGATGAACACCGGAATCCTTTGACTGAGCCTCCGCTGTCCGTTTTTCTATCACGGGGCAGTATCTTTGGAACTGTAATATATTTGTGTTACTATGGTCGCAATAACAACAAATTAGTAATACCTATAGACAACAAATTAAAATTTAATGGGCCACATGTAAGTAATGTAAATGTAAACAAGTAATGTCTTTTTGGGAATAGGTAAGTACGTAAATATATAATTCTAAAAGCACACACTACGACAAAGCTTAAGATTTGTCAAGAACTAAGATCTTAATGGTAAATGTTCGAACTACCTAATTAATTATTCCGTGATAATGATAATTGCCGACTTGTATCACATTATTTCTATTTGAGCAACTAGCATTATTTGTATGTAACATTAATTTTCTTGGGTTTGTATAACGTGTATTACAAATTATAGTGAAAAAAAAAATGCATGCATATTCCATGATTGAAATTATTATTAATTTGACAAAGAATGAAAATACTTATTTGCCATTTTTACATAATAAATGAAAAATGATATTTTCCCTGTATACAACTCCTTGTTGTCTTTGTTAGGTTAAATCGTTCTTATCAATCATTTCGAAACCATCTGATGAATCTATACTTGATAGTCGGTTCCTCTTGGTTTCAGTTGCTTCTGTTTGAATCATATTAGCAACTGCTCCAGTTATGTTCCAGAATGCATTATAAGCAGTGCTGCTCCAGGTACTGGTTGGTTCTACCTCTAAAGTAGATTTAACTTTCACCTGCTCCTTTTGCTGATCTAAAACAATTCAATATTCTTAATATAAAAAAAAAAACAATTAATAATAAAAATTGTTTTATATATCGACGGTATTCTTAAATTTTCCTTTTTTTTAATATTTCTGGCGGTGGCAAATAAATCGGTGCTTACAATTATAAAAATTTAGGTAGGGAAATTCTGCTGAGAAGTGATATGAGAGAAAAGGGAGTTAGTGATAGCGTGACGAGTGACAGGACAAAATGGAAGAAACAAACGTGTTGCGCCGACCCCAAATAAAATGGGACAAGGGCAGGAAGAAGAAGAAGAAGGTACGGAAATTCCGACAGCCACAAATACGAATTTCAAAATTCCTAAGTATATCAACTCTGAATTATCATTAATCCTTCGTTTATAATTCCGAAATTTCAATGTCCCTAACGTTTTTAATTAAATAGGTACTATTCTCCAAATGCCGAGTTTCAATAAGTCGAATAACAAAAAATTCAACTTAATGATAAGTACATAATACGGAACATCAAAAATACGAATTCCGAAATAAATTCGTAGGTATTGTAAAACTGAATTATAAAAAAAACTGGCCAAGTGCGAGTCGGACCGGAGGATCGCCCATGGAGGGTTTCGTAGCAGCAAGTAGCATAATATAAAAGTTCTTGTAGTTCGTAGTAACTTTGATCGATGTTTTAATAATAGTGTATTTTATTAGATTTATGACGTAGTAAAAAAAAAACAAAATTACTAGATCTCGTTCAAACCAATTTTCGTTGGTAGTTTACATAGTAATGTACATCATATATTTATTTCGGTAAGTCCCCTCTTTGAGGCGTGGCTGGAAAGGCCTCACGGCGTCCTTACCTTCCGCATGACGCAGGTCCTCACCGGACATGGTTCGTTCGGGAGTTTCCTACACCGGATTCATGCGGAAGTGACGCCCGGGTGTCGCCACTGTGCGGAACGCCCGGAGGACACGGTGGAGCACACAGTCGAGGTGTGCCCTGCTTGGGCGGAGCATCGCCGTGCCCTCGTGGGGGCGATCGGCGGCGGAGACCTCTCGCGCCGGGCCTTGGTTGAGGCCATGGTCCGGAGCGAGGAGGAGTGGCAGGCGGTCGCCGACTTCTGTGAAGCAGTAATGCTTGCAAAGGAGGAGGCCGAACGCATCAGGCAACGGCGTTATCGCCGCCGCCGTCGCCGGGATTCTGATCCCGATTTCCGGCCAACGTAGACGCGGGCTTGCGGACAGTGAGCAATGGGTAGCTCGCTGTCCGGCCGTCCGGTAACTGTCCGGACCAAGCCCATGTCGTCGACGGCGCGCACTGTTCCCGCGCGCCTCAAGGAGTTGTCAGCAACAGCAGGGACCCAGCCGGGTCGAAGCCTACTGGGGCCAGGGTTATCCGAAAGGGCGCTCGAGCCCCGGTATGAAGGCTAGAAGGAACGGGGTGGGTCTTTTAGTCAGTAAGAGTCTGACACTATCTCCCGCTCCGCCCAAGGGCGGGGGATGTCAATGCATGATTTTTCCCACCATAAAAAAAATAAAAAATAAAAAAAAATCATATATTTATTTAGTTTTATCATTCTCTTATTTTAGAAGTTACGGGGGACGACGACGACACATTTTACCATTTTGGAAGTGTCTCTCGCGTAAACTATTCAATTTAGAAAAAAATGATATTAGAAACCTCAATATCATTTTTGAAGACCTACCCATAGATACCCCACACGTACGGGTTTGATGGAAAAAAAAAAATGTTGAGTTTCAGTTCTTAAAGCGGTTCACAGAATACATCTACTTACTAAGTTTTAACAGTATAGCTCTTATAGTTTCGGAAAAAAGTGGCTGTGACATACGGACGGACAGACAGACAGACATGACGAATCTATAAGGGTTCCGTTTTTTGCCATTTGGCTACGGAACCCTAAAAAGGTGTGCCGAAATGAAAAACGTCACTAATTTATTGCATTGCATTGTGGTGACGATACGTTCTACAAAGCGTCATCCAACGTTTACTTTGTAAGTCTGTAGGGTAACTATAAATCTGTGGCCCTAGTGAAAAAGGATCTAAGTCCAAAAATGCAACTTTACAGGAGACGTAAAAAACACTCAGCGTGCTTCAAATTCGTGTTTGACCTCGTGTGTCATTCAAACCGCTACCAAATGAAATACATGTGATGTTTTTTATAGGTAAACAATTTATGCTCTTTACTTTTATTGGGTTATTTTTTATGTAAAGTTAATAGTTTTTATGATAGTGACTTATACCAATCACAAAATGAATTCCATAAGGATATAAAATAAGTTAGACCCGTTCTCCCATAAGTTAAATATTAATTCATGCACGTGAAAAGGGATACGCATTTAAAATTATTTTTAATAACTAATTACCTAATGGAAAGAGAGGTTTTTTCTCTTTATTTCGGTGAAAACGGATATAAGTCTAATAATATCCTTTCTAACTTAAACCATTTTTATGGAGTAAGTGTTGTTGTATCGATAAACACCAACCAAATTGAAATGTGGTTGATTTATGTCAATTTAGATTAAAAAACACAAAAGAAAGATTTTATTTTTCCGTTTAAAACAATATAAATGGACTTGAAACCAACTTGCGTGGTTTTTTTGGTGTCAGTTGAATCCTTTTGCACAAAGTAACTTCCTTATTTTTAGGGCTAGCTTAAATCTGTTTTCACCAAACGATAGAGCATTTTTTTCTGATCATTTTGGTATACTTAACTCATTTTCGACAAAATCGGACTTATACCCCTTTTCACTAGGGCCACAGAAATTATGATCCAAAAATGAAATCCTTGGCTAATATCGATCCAAAGCTTGTCTATGGGGTCGACGAAAGCTCTCTAAGCTGTCTATTTGCAAAGTTTTAAGAGGCTAAGAACTTACTATGCGTTTCAAATGAAAATAGGATCGTTTGCCATGTTGTGACGTCACGTCGTTCTGTCAAACCGAAGAAATTTTGGCAAAATTGAAGAACTCAGAGACACGGTAATAATACCGTGTCAGAGATAAGTAAAACTGAAGAACTGGATTCTGAATAAACTTTTTTACGTTTTTGAAACTAAAACTGTTTTGCCTACTAGGGCCAGGGTTAGCTACGAAAGGTAGCTCAGCCCCGGTATGAAAGGCAAGAAGGAACGGGGTGGGTTTTTTAGTCAGTAAGAGTCTGACACTACCTCCCGCTCCGCCCAAGGGCGAGGGATGTCGTTTGGATGATTTTTACGTATCGAAAATCGGAATGTCATTCTTCGAACTGAGAACACATCGAGCATTTGATTTTTCGAACATAAAAAAATCGGAAACAAACAAATTGCATTTAAGTATGACTTTTTAGTGTACTTTTGAGTACAATATTGACTGGTCTACACTAGTCTACAGTGTAGTAGACATTATGTAAGGACAGTGTAGACTGTCCACACTATAATCATATCTACTAATAGGTACTGTAATATCGAAATATTGTATCATTTTTTTTTTTAAGAGGTAGTTATCATGGAGTGTCTTGCCGGTACTTCTCCTTAGGAAACATCCATTTTAGAACCGTAGACTAGTTTCTGACGTTTTATCAGTGCCCATGTAGGCCTACGTGAAATAAAAACTTTTGAATTATGTTTTTTTTTTTAAATATTAATAATTATTAGGTATTATGAAATTTTGACTTGAAAATCGGAACATTAAAATTCAGAATAAAATATTTCGGACTATTTGGGTGTTCTCGAAATAAATACTACTAGGTGTTATTTCATTCTAAACATGCTGAAATGTGTCAGTAATTCAGTATCTTACAGTTTTGCATTTTCTTCATCTATAAAATAGAACTTGCCTAGAGGTATATATTCATCTTCACTGGTGTCCGAAGATTCTACATCTTTTTCCAGGGTTTGCATTTTTTCCATGGAGAAATTTGTAACTAATGAGCTGCTATTGTCAGAGCTGTCACTGCACTCGGCTAGCGGTATATCTTCAGGTTTCCAATAATCTATTAATAATAATTATTCATTAAACTTTGCTAATGCAAAAATCTTATTAAAAAAATCGGAATTGCTAGGCTCTAGAAAATTTAATTCAGGGTTTAATTAAAAAAAAAAGTCAAGACTACCTCGACTTTTTTTTAAATGTATCCTAAGTGTTTGAACACACTTAGGATACATTTAAAAAAAACTTTTAAGTAGGTATTGCTAATGTTTTTAATTTAGAAGTTTGTAAACAATCAACATTTTATTGGCAATGCTCAGCACCATTCTCTAGTGAGTTGACGTGTAATTCGTAATGCAAAACCTAATGAGACACTTGCATGCAGTGCATGTGCTGTTGCCAGGTGTCTCCGGAAGGTGGCGCAATTAATGAAACAGTAATCGTGCGCGAAAGAACATATGTATTTATGAAAATGTTGCAAGGGGACGAGAAAAAACAAGCGTTCTGTGCTTGTCACTGATCGCGTGGACTTTCTCGTCTTGTTCGCGCCTGAAAATTGAGATAGAATTACTGTGTAAATGGCACTATTCTGTGAGAATCAAAATTTCGAGTATACTAAATACCATACATTAAAATTACCAATAAAATATAGATACTTTTCAATACACTTGCTCAGAAAGTGCCTTTTATTGCACTACACTTAGGTATATACCTAATGGCACTTATTACCAAACTGTGACATTTTGTTTACCATTACGCACTAGTGCTTTATAATGTAGTTAAAACCTTTTTGTTCAACCTATTGTCTCACATGATAGAAGCAGCAAGTAATATGTAACCAAGCATTAATATGTAACACATAATATGATTTAAAAGAGTGTCCATGGAGTTTCTTGCACGTTCTTCTCCATAGAGACCTACTCTTTGGAACGTGCAATTTAGCTTTACTTTTCTTGGAATGACCGACATTTGACTATTCAAAAAAAAGTGCCTCTAAATGGTCTATTTGAAATATGTAAATGCTTTGATTTGATTTGATTTCTTTGTACGCAAAACAAATTTTGAGTACGAAAAAATTTCACATAAGTTATTGGGTTCAATGGTACTGATATATAAGTGTCTTACGTACTTATTTCATGCAATTTTGACCATTTTAACTGGTACAAACGATTTATTTAATAATTTAAAACATTTATTTAATAAATCGTACATTCAAATAAAAGGTTTTTTTTTGTGGTCTATGGCCGCCATTTTAAGATACGCGCGGTTTTTGGCTTGATTTATTCGAGAAAAATTCAGTACTTACCTGTATTAATAAAATAAAATTAAATACTACAAAATCATTACAAAATGTTACACGCGTATTCCATTGTCACTACGAAAGACATTATAGTAAAAAATATTCACGCAAAAAACAAAAACATAACACTAGGTAGTATGATCAAAATACCTTAGCCTTCCCCTAAGGATAAATAAAAAAATTACCTATGCGCGCGCATATGACAACAGTATTTTACCACCATGTCACAAAAAAAATTACTAGTTTTACTGTTATTTTCTTCACAAGAGTATTGAAAAATGTCGTATGATACACGTGAGTAATTAATTATTACCGTTCTCGGCTCTCTTAAGACCCTCGCCACAGCTCGGGTCTAAATACCGCCTCGACTGTAATCACTTACATCATAATGTACTATTATAGTATGCAGCTCTAAAAAATCTGTATCTCCTTTACATTCCGTATAGTGACATTAAGCATTATGCCATGTCTTGTTTGCTAGATGTATACATTGTAGGGAAAATGTTGATTGTTTACCAACCCCCTTTTAAAATATAATAATGTTTTATCTACCATAAATTTGTTTGTCATCCAGGCTTGGAACAGGATCAGGTTCAATAGATAACAATTTTATATTGACTTCAGATACTTCCGGTATAAGACCTTCCAATTCAAAGTCAGATTCTAAAATAAAAATAAACAAAATTTTGATATTGTAATAAATTTAAAATGTTAGAACGAATTTAATAAATGGAATTGTGTTTAGTTACCTAAGTCTTGTCTCATAGTTTTGCATAATTTAATTACAGGTAATATCACTTTGTGAAAAACACATATTAACATTAATAATAAGTATGTTAGTAGATAGCCATTAATAAATTTTCCAGTGAGAAAAACTATAATCAGGTTGATATTGATTAATAGGAAAGCCTGGAACAGAAAAAAAAATAAACTATAATTGTTTTATCAGAGTACTTAAACAATATTAAACAAATACATATAAAAAGTATTGTGACACTGACTGAAATTATGTTCAGCAAAAAGTTGTAAATAAGTGTATAACTTTTATTAAACTATGTTGAAGCTTAACTTTTCAAATGACATAATTAGAGACACAATAGAAAGACAATGAGAGAGTGAATTCACTTGGGGTTTATGAATTAATAAAAGTTATGGCAACCATAATGTATAATAAATAAATATTGAGCATAACCAACATGTGGCTACTGCTTTGAGGTGCATATCAGTTGTATTGAGGCACCTTCAAAGTGATTTTCACCTTCCCAATAATATAGTTTAAAGTTAATGCAAGGGTATTCCAACAATATTAATTTTGCTAATTGTGGCATGGAAGTTACCATTATTATTAGTTTGCAGTTATGGCGACCAAAAATCATTTTGCAGAAAGTATAAAACATTATACTATTTCCTACTTAACCTTTCAATCGTGGAAATTACAGACACAATAGAAAGACAATAGGTGCGCGAACGCCAGCATTCGCTTGGGGTTTAATGAATTAATACAAATATCACAATAACAATACTTACTTTGGTGTGATTAGTTTCTCTTAAATACAAGAAGTCATTCCATCTGCGTAGCAACCACAGTTTCGTTTGGGTTGCTGCTGTATATATTTGATCCCCATGAGCGGTTAGCCGTTTTAAACATGTAGTTCTATGTTTGTGTTTTAACCAGCATTCAAATGCATCAATGCTTACCATTGCTGTACATAACTCCAAAAAAAATTCTAAAATGTTGACTTGTCGATGAACACTTACACTGACAACAAATAAATATTGAAAATTAGCACTAGAAACTTAAAAAAAAAAATTGTATAGTATGTTGGATATATACTTACAAAAATATAATATTTAAGATAAACATAAAAGTCAAAGACATCCACATTTTTCTCCAATATAAAACATCTTCAAGTAAGCCAATAAAGGCTGCCAATAAAAGAGACGTCTGGGTATTTTTGGTTTCTGAAGATTTCGTCGCATTCCACTTTAATGCTTTTCTCAACGTCGCTAACATGATTCTAAAATTGTATCAAATAGAAACAAATAATGCGTTTCGCAAAAACGATACAAAATGATTAAATAGTCCTTTGTATTAAAAATGTATCAAGCAAGACAATCCACAATTCAAGCTTTTAGGCAACCAATGAAAGACATGACAGCAGACAGTGACATAATATCAAAATGACAGCTAAATGCTCTGCGTTCCGAATAGCAACAAAAGCGATAATATCGCGTATTCGACCGACTCGCAATGTCACAGTTATTATAGCTCAATAGAATCTGTTTAAAAAGTCAAACGACTTGGGAAATTATTAGGGTAAAATGAAAACTGATGTAGTCAACGCTGGTTCAATAATCAAGGCTCATTAAGAAATCTTTGTCTTGGTTTACTAATAGAAGAACCATATAAAAAGTATTGAATATATGTATTTTTTTAAATATTATACAAAATTTCCAAGTCGTTTGACTACTTATACAGACTATAGCCCATATTTTGTAATTATAAAATTGGTCAGATTCGCGATACAATCGCTTTTGACGCAATTCGGAATGTGTGACAATAACGGAATTTTTCCTTCGCATTGTACGGACCTATTACACTGCGCTGAATATCGCGTGCGACCGTCCTATTTTTGATTCATAGAAGACTGTCTTTCTATCTCTATGGAAAAATAGTACGAGTCGGAATATCGCACGCGATATTCAGCGCAGTGTAATAGGTCCTTTAGTCAGGCTAAGATCATAGACTATACCGCCTCGGGTGCGTATCAAATTCCCGAAAGTTCATCTAGCTATTATTCGTTACTTCGAACTGGCTGAAATAGGTTAGGTTAGAATTGTGACAAAACGCGCTACTTCTCAAAATAAAACAGATCGGGACCTTAGGGCACCCCGGGCACCCCAACACGACGACGAGTCGGAATTTTGAACGTCGGGATTTTAAACTTTCGGCCAAACGACCATTCGGTGTTTTAATTATCGGTGTTTCGTCCGTCGGTATTTTAAAATTAGGTCTTTTAAAATTCGGAATTTTGATACGTACCCACCGCCTTTGATATTTTTTTCATTTCAATAGAATACGGATGTAAATTATTATTACATTCGCTTGCTCTGCTCCGTCGCCTTGATCAAGACCAAAGTAAGCGAAAGGAATTAACGATTGGTGAAGTGACAACAAACAATAGTGAACGGGTATACCGCCGTTGCCCGAATTTTATTTACCCTAATATCATTAGCCATAATAGTCAACAGCCATAATATTATACGACGTAATATTCATTTGACTTACTCTTATTTGCTATATTAGTCACGTGCTAGAAGCTTTGTTTCCCATAAAGTCACTTACCATAACATCATTTGTCATAATCATTGTAAGCCCTAATTATCACATTCCATATTTATCACATGCCATAACATCATTTGCCATCGACATTGGGTATGTAACGGTTGTTATATCAGGAGAAAGTGGATGCAATCGGGACTTTAGGCCACTCCGACTCGGATAGGTTAGGTTAGAAGGGGATGACGGGGTCGTGTGAATAGACCCCGCCATCCCCTTTGTGATTATTTTTTTATAAACCACACAGAAGTAGGAGCCCCGCGATGCGGAGCTCCGTCAACCAAGCCCAATATCAACCATGCATAGAATATTTTCGTAATGATTATTAGGGCGTTGAAATATTTGTCTAATAATTATTTTGGCATTTAAATGTTATGTCTAATAATCATTATGGCGTTCAAATATTGTTTGATAATTATTATGGCACTTGAAAATATGAAAAACAATACGTATGGCACTCAAGATACGAGTGCCATACGTATTGTTTTTCATATTTTAGAAATATATAGATAAAGAAAGAAAGAAAGAAAAACAGTTTATTTACGCGTTAAAGACGCAAACTTAAAAGTAGGTAAACAGAACATAACATCAAGATAGGGAAGATATGCGTCTCCTCCGCGCAAAACGGCCGAACGCTCAGCATAAAGCTGCGGCCTCACGCATAATGCGTTGAGCTCACAGCGCTGGTTTTCAGCGTGGGCCGGTTTCTGTGTCGACATAAAGACGCTGGAACGATGCAGTTAACTAAAAATAAGTGTAGATAGAGTCTGTCTAATAAGTTAAACGACTTGGGTAATTATTAGGATTTAATGAAATCTGATGTAGTCAACACGGGTTCAATAATCAAGGTTGATTAAGAGATAGAGATCATTGTTCACTAACAGAAGAACCTCATAAAAAGTACCGAATATTTGTATTTTTTAAATGATTAAATATTATACAAAATTCCCAAGTCGGTTGACTTATTAGACAGACTATAAGTTATAAATACAAATAAAATAAATAGATAAGGTGACAAATACAATTTTATAAAATGGCAACACCATGACGCGCCCATAGCTCAATTTGTGCGACTCGTTTTAGTAATCTGCGGTAACTTCATACACTATGGCAAAGATACTAATACGTCCACTTACGTCCATACGTCGTACTTATGGTATCTAAGTTTCGGGCAATTAACAGTATGTCATATTTTATGTCTTTTAGGGCAAACAAAACATTCGGGCAAATGAAATTCGGGAATATGATGATTGTGGTATATAATCTTCGGGTAAACAATAGTCAACCTAGTGAACGGCACGGTTGGCGCAGTGGTTGAGCGTTTACCCGCTACGCTGCATTTCGCGGGTTCGATTCCCGCACAAACTTGAAAAAAAAACAACTCACATCAATGCTGCAATGTGAAAAAAAGTGAAAAAATAACTTTATTTCGGAAGTGACGCCCGGGTATCGCCACTGTATGGAACGCCCGGAGGACAAGGTGGAGCACATAGTAGAGGTGTGCCCCGCTTGGGTAGTGGAACGCCGTGCCCTCGTGAGGGCGATTGGCGGCGGCGACCTCTCGCGCCGGGCTTTGGTACAGGCGGTCGTCTCCTTCTGCGAAGCAGTAATGCTAGCAAAAGAGGAGGCCGGCCGCGTCAGGCAACGGCGGCGCTCACAGCGCCCCAGCCGCCGCTGAGATTCCGATCCCTATTTCCGGCCACCGTAGGCGCGGGCTTGCAGACGGCAAGCACTCACTGTCCGACCGACCGGTAACTGCCCAGACCGACGACCAAGTCGTCGACAGCGCGCACTGTTCTGGCGTCCGCGTCGGTCGTGTAAGTGATCCTAATCATAGTGGACGAAGTTTTTGTGTGTACAAAATGGCGTGGATAAAAATTATTTAAAAAACATTTCATTGTGTTTCAAGCTTTGGTGATTTTACTGTTTAATGGTAAGATACAGAATATTAATGAATAGTAAATAATTGATCTCAATTAGCCAAAATAAATTTTGATTTGTTTAATATTTAACAAATATTGTTTCATTTCATTAAACCTTCATAAGACATGATTTTTTTCAAAAAAAATGTCACGCCGCCGGGGCGTCCCGCCGCCGCTGAAAAAATTGCAGTCGGCGCACATGTCTAGTTTCTACATAGTTTTTTAGTCTCTTCGTTGTTTAAGGCACTAGTTCCCGAGTATAGATGTAAGGCCGATTTAAAACTAATTAAACCAATCGGTTTTAAAAAAAAAAGAAAATGTACGAGTGAATACAAATAATAGAAACATCTAGCTTTCGTCAGCCTAAATCTCGATACCACTGTGTGACGAATCGTCAGCTTGATCAGACTCGAGTTCCCTCAAGCCTCCCCCAAGTGTCGCCATTTAGGCGTTATAATGACGGATGCCCACGATTGGACATAAGTCTTCACCTCGCTATATTGACCTATGGTCACTGCTGGATATAAGCCTCCCCAAGTATCAACATTTAGCAGCTATAATGACTGCTGTCTACTGTTGGACATAGGCCTCCCCCTCGCTGTAGAAACCGATGTCCTCTGTTGGACATAGGCTCATAAACTAGTGCGCCTTACCATCAGATTGCATCACTGCTTACCATCAGGTAGGATCGCAGTCAAGCGCTAGTTTATATTACTTTTAGAAAAAAGTACGTACTTATTTGAAAAAATAAAACATTAAGTTTTCAGTTTTTTTCATATTTTTCAGTTTATTTCGTTTTTTTTATTTTTTGGAAAAATACATGAAATTTATATACTTTATAAATTTCTTGAAAATTTCGAATGTTACATTGATTGAAACAACAGTATCGGAAAGAAACGGGAATTCTCCCTGCTTTTTTCAACGCTAGTCTCTGACCAAACGTACCTAGCATTAGGTACCTACATAAGTTATAAAAACTGTTGATAAGTTAAAAATTCTGTGTTTTCAAACGATGCGATATAAGTACACAATTTAATTCGGTTTAAAACCAAACTCACACACTGACACACACTCGTTGACTTTGTCATTCATGAACGTGACTCGCGATCGCGATGCGACGTTGCCAGCTCGCTAACACACACGCGCACATAAAGAATTCCCTGCGACGCAATACGGAAAAGCAGTGTTTTTAGGCGATTTTTCAACCGTTTAAAACGGTTTATATGGGGTTTAAAACCGCAAAATTTTGGTGTAAAACGTTTTAAACCGGTTGATTTACATTTATATTCCCGAGCAATGCCCAAAGATTTTAATATCCTATAGTACGCAATGCCATAAAACAATGACTTTCTGAAGCCTAATCCTCAATATCATTTTTGAAGACCTATCCATAGACACCGATTTACCAAGTTTCAACAGAGTATTAGTTCTTATCGGAAAAAAGTGGCTGTGACATAGGTACGAACGGACAGACACACATGACGAATCCATAAGGGTTCCGTTATTGCCATTTGGCTACGGAACCCTAAAAAGATGTTTGGCTTCGCTACTGTCAGAGCATATCTCCCTGTTCCCCTTCTTCACTAGTCTGGAAGTAAATCAGGAGATACAGAGGATCCTGTAATTCTGTTGACATTTCAGCTAACGATCCTTCCTCATTGATTGAATCTTTCTCTGATAAACTGGCTCCTCCTTCAGTTCCAAGTTTGGACTCTTTTCCCTGCTCTCCGGCTTTTCGTACTTCCAAAAATAATTTTGATGCCCCATGCTCTTTTTCTGATCTTCGAATGGCACTTAACGGTCTTGTTGATTCCTCTCCTGTTGCAGATAGGAACCCTTATTATTTCTTAAAAAAACACCTCAAGAAGTACAAAGCAATATTACCTAGGTATATATTGTCAATAACTTTTTTGAGTGCGGTTTGGTTCCTCAAACGTGGAAACATCAATTAAAAATTCCGGTCATTAAACCCGGCAAATAACCCAAATAGCTACAGGTCTATTGCTTTGTCATCTATTTTGTGCAAGGTTGCAGAGCATATGATGAAGCATCGACTTGTGGTTTGTGGAAAATACGAACTTGTTGCCCGCATCCCAGTTTGGATTCCATAAAGGTATGAGCACAATAGATAGAGTGTGTACTCAAAACGTAACCTGGAGTTTTTTTTTTTAATTTACGTAGCAACATTATTTTGCCGCCAAAAGCACGTCAAAGTCTGTGATTGCAATTGTCAGTATTTTGAAACAGATAGTATTTATTTTTCAACAATAATTGCTTAATTATGGGAAAAACGATATAAAGTTATGTGCGGAAGCTATACTAGCTATTACATATTATCATCAGTGAGTTTAAACAAAAACAAGAAGAGAAAGAAGTTGTTTTCAAAGAAAAACAACAAGGTTTACATGCGATTTTGGATTTTTAAGTTAGGTACTGTAACATTATAATCTTGGTCATTGTTGACTGACTATTAGTTATTTTTACGGTATGAATGAAGATACTTCTTCTTATGTTTATGGATAATCTTGAAAATATGCCAGGACACAACGAAAAAAATTGGGAGAAATATGGAGAAAAATCTTTAAACTAAGTTCTGAAAAGAAATACGCTGAACTGATACTGAGTATATTATAACGTTTAAGTATAAGCAGTCGAAATGTGATGAAAGATTTGGTGTTGTGATTCCTGACCCGACCACAACATGGAATGGAGATTTTACTGTTGTGTTTTATTGTGCCACTTATCCCAGGAATTTGTGCCTTGTACTTTTTGAGTAATAAGAGTACGATTGTGGTCGGGTTGGGATCACGATTCCTGACCCAACCACAACCAGATCTAATAAAATATCAATAGGGGGAAGTTACTGATTGTGCCAAAAATATGTGTCAAATTGTGCCTTTGGCTCACGAAACTCTTTTACTACATATTCATATCACAGAATATATCTTGATTCGGATAAAATTGAATTCAAATAAGGCACTTACGTAAAATTTTAGCTGTAAAACTAAAAGCAAGAAAACTCTGGGCACCAATCTAGTGTTTTATGTTCCCGCAGCTCGTTAGACTTGCGGCAAAAATGCCATGTTTGACTCCCTTAAGAATTTCAAACATATGACCTACCTAATCTCTCTATCTTGATGGCAGCTGTGCGATGCGTTTAATAGTACATTGTTACACTAGGGGTGAAAATAACTCATTTAGTCCCGAGAAGGAGTTGTCGGCCGAGCACAGCGAGGTCGCTAATTCGAGGAATAACACACACACATAAAAAAAAAAAAGATACAACCGAATTTATAACCTCCTTCTTTTTTGAAGTCGGTTAAAAAGAAAGTACACACTAACCAAATAACAAGAGAAGTTAATTTAAAAAAAAATAGGACTTTGTTAATACAGATTTACTAATTCCATGGTACTAATCACTAATTGACACTGTTATCTTTTCTAATCTGTTATCAGTCTCTTGTCAATTGCTTGTCAATCAAGATAAAATGTATGTTTTACGAATTATATTATTTTAATAAATTACTTAATATATTTTTATTTGGTTGTAACTACTATTCTATTCTCTAAAACGTAATTAAGTATCACTTACTCTCAAGTGCTTTACTTCCAAACAGAGAGAGGGAGTTGACGCTCGCGCTCTAAATTATAATCTCGTGTTGCGTTGCAAGAAGTGGACAACGCTGTGGCCTAAGCAACGTCTCGAGAAAGTGCGAAGTGCAGAATTTTTCTCGCAGCGATCATCGTCGGGTGACGCGAGTGCCTTCGCTGTTACAGCTAAGTTTCACATGCTGCCTCACAGGATTAACGACACGTATGAGACGCATCATTACACAACGCAACGCGCAACACGTCGCATAACAAGCGATGCACGATCACCTACTTTCCTCAGGTCAGTCGGTTGAAGGGCACTAATTCAAAACATGTACTTTTCGACTTAGTTGGGTTTTTGATTATGGATGTAATAACGACGTTTAGTATGTCTTACATTCAAAATATCTAAAACTCTAAATTGAGTACAAACGGTGTCAACGACATTGCGGTGCGGTGCACCTATTTCTGTGTACGGGGTCTACTAAAGCTAAAGGAACCTATTTGTTTCATTTACACGCATTTTCTAGCTCCCGATCAGTTTAGGTTTGAAGGGAATACTTTCAAACCTAAACTGCCCTTGTCAGGGTGCCCCAACTTTTCTAGTTAATTTTTTTGTGTTTTTGTTTTGTATTTAATCGATTAATTTATGTTTCTATAATTTCTGAAACTAGAGTTCAAATTTGAATTAATCGATTCCGAAATGATATTTTTTGATTCTCTGAATCGAGCTTCGCATGGATGTAAATTAGGTACCTACGTCAACTCACAAATCTTCTTATCTTCCTGCGAAGAGTTCAGGGTCTTCATATACCTAGTCCTATTTTTAATAAGTACTTACAAAAGTGTGTAGTGGACGATATTTTATAAAAAAAAAAACCGGCCAAGTGCGAGTCGGACTCGCCCATGGAGGGTTCCGTAGCAGCAATTAACATAATATAAAAGTTCTTGTAGTTCGTTGTAACTTTGATCGATGTTTTAATAATAGTGTATTTTTTTAGATTTATGACGTATTAAAAAAAAACTACTTACTAGATCTGGTTCAAAAAACCAATTTTCGTTGGTAGTTTACATGGTAATGTACATCATATATTTTTTTTAGTTTTTTCATTCAATTTAGAAAAAAGTTATATTAGAAACCTCAATATCATTTTTGAAGACCTATCCATAGATACCCCATGGGTTTGATGAAAAAAAATAATTGAGTTTCAGTTCTAAGTATGGGGACCCCCAAAATTTATCGCTCTTTTTCTATTTTTGTGTGAAAATCTTAAAGCGGTTCACAGAATACATCTACTTACTAAGTTTCAACAGACAGACAGGCAGACAGATAGACATGACGAATCTATGCGTTCCGTTTTTTGCCATTTGGCTACGGAACCCTAAAAAAATAAGATGAATGATTTTTTTTTCCGAAAAATCAATTATCAATAATTTAATTAAAAATACTAGCAGCCACATTTTGATAGGCAGCCTGGTAGATATTCTGCTAATCATAAGTATGTGTAAAAATCTGGTTTTTATCAAATAGAGGTACCTACTCATTCTGCAGCCGGATCTTAGACTAACGGAATCAAAATTTATAGGGTACTTCTCGTACCCACAATCCTGAAATTTGGCGCAAAGCAAGGTCTTGTGCTATAAGTATAGGAATAAATCTAAAAACAGTAAAGTTATAGCGTCATCAAAAAAAAAGTTTCGGATCGGAAAAATCTTCGTGACTTCATTCGGAAATTGAACTACCTATTTAGGTACGTAAGTTTGTACGGAACGCTCAGTGCGCGAGGCTAACTCACACATAAGTAAGTACCTACCCAGTTTTTTTTCATTTATGTAGTATAAATAAAATTGGAGAGTCTGTTACTACAAGCATATGCATATGCGGTACATATACCAAAATAATTTTTTTTTTTACAATTTTCTCTGTCTGTTTGTTCCGGCTTATCTCTGAAATGGCTGGACCGATTGTGACGGGACTTTTTTTTTTCGCCAGGTAGCTGATGTAATAAGGAGTAATTTAGGCTACTTTTATTTTAGAAAAAAAAAAACTTAAAATCCTGTAGTCCACGCGGACGAAGTCGCGGGCACAGCTAGTTCATTTATAAATACTTTATTCCACATTAAGATTATAAAGGACAATGTGTCAAAGTGGTCCAAGTAACCAATACTCGAGAAATATATTTTTTTTTATGGGTGGTCGTCATCCCCTAGTAAAATAGAAAATAATAAAAAAAAACTGGGCAAGTGCGAGTCGAATCATGGTAAGTATTTTTTTTACGCCGATAAAATCGCAATCTTATTTTCATTTATTTTTTATTAGATACCTTCCCATGTTTTCCTGGGGTACTTAGTAGCCCCAGCCGCCGCCACAGGAGACCCCCCAGCCAGGCATCACGTCTAGAGTCTCAGGGTGATCCCCGCCCACCATAGGCGCAGGTTTGCGGTCGGCAAGCAAAAGGTAGTTCGTCGCCTGGTAAAGACCGAACACACATCAAAGAGATATCAGCAAAACCATAGTTCCAGTTCAGATAGAGCTGGAAAAGTCATTGGGGAATTTCCCACGTCCGCACTGTATTTAATAAAATGCTGAATGCAACTTTGATATGATTCAAAAGTAGGTAGTTTTTTATATTGTAGAGGAAGAGGAAGAGGTGCATTCGGCTAATTCCGAAAATCGAGTTATTCTGATAATTTATGATTACTACTAAATGCGGCAATACTTTTTGTTCTGACAATATTCAACGCCAACTTAATCTGCTCCCCGCTTCCGTTGAATCGCGGTGCTATGAGCAAGCGTGTGTGAATAACGTGACATTTCTTTTAACAAGAGCTATTTCCCGCGTTTTCTGGGTTTTTAGAATTATCCGAACATCGGTAATTCCAAAATCTAATAAGTTATATAGCTGATTGTTTTTAAATCTGATAGATTTACGTTTTAGTGCATTACTGAGTAGGTTCAGAACACTTTACCTCAGTATTCTTTGTTATTTTCGGGATTAAATGAATCGGCTAATTCTGAACAAAATTATGTTATGAACATATTTTGAAATAATTTAATAATTTCATTTTGAATAAAACTTTTATAATTTTATAGTTCTCGTTTTAACTTTTATTTCAATCAACTTTTAGTTTTTCAAATGGTTTACCTAACTAATAAAAGTTTGAGTACCATGGTCCTACTTGGCGGGTAATTCTGAAATAAATATCCCAAAATGCGTTTAGCCTACTCAGAGGCCCATATCGAGGAATATTATTTTGTGAGGGTAAATCTGTACGTAAAAGAAATACGCACCGTGTGCCAAAACTAAATAAAAACCCATTTTTTAATATCATTTAGAATTACCCGAACATACTTAAGAATTGCACATTAACAAAAAAAAAATAACCAGATTTTGAAACACATTTGTTCTCTGTATATTCAAGTACCTAACCGAAAAGTTGGTCGCATAAACTGTATCAATTCTGACTGGTTAATGAAAATACCAACCCCTTTCAACTCATCAAAAATCCTTTCATAATTACCCGAATGCACCTTAAGGCGTATAGTCCCTTGAACCATCTGGCCGAAATTATGTGAACGCAACTCTCGCACTCGCCTAGGCGGCAGTACGCAAATCTGTGCATTTATTTGCGGCCAGCAGCGCCCGGAAAGCGTCTAAACCCATTTTCTCTGCGAGATATTAATTGATTTACATTTATGCAATGTTCACTTTGAAGAATATTTAACCACCAATTTTTATGTGTAAAAATGTTTCTAAAGGTCCAAGCCGTTTCGAAGGAGTAGGGAAAAGTTGCGAAAAATTGCGAAATTGCTGAATTTTTTTTTTACAAAAGTATTAATTGCACGAAAAAATCAAATGTTGATATTATTGTTCATGAATCTATAATAAACATATATTATTTTTAAACAAATTGACCTAGCCGTTACGGAGGAGTAGGCCTCAGAAAACCACTGTTTTATGGCACTGTTCGGGTGCTTGGCCCTTAATAGGAATCTACATATTCAACTATTCTTGAAATCAAAATCTATAAAAACTAAATTTAAAGGAACAAGTCCTTAGGTCGAAAGTTCATCCTTCATGGTAGCCACCTTTAAATCCTGCAAACAGAAACAGGGAGTTTGTCGGTTTGTCTAACGTCAATCGTTAATCGTCGTAAAGCACATTGACTAAACAATCAGCATTGTGTAGAATGCTAAGATATTATACATAAATAAAAAAATCCACAGTAGTAAATAATAAATCCCATTTAAGTTAAAATTTATAATTCCCTAATCATAATTTGATGCTCTATTAAGAAGGTAAGTAGGTACTTTTATTGCTGCAGTTATATTTAATTTCCTATGACCTCAATCAAAAATATAAACCGCAGCCCATTTGATATGTTTTAATTTGTTAGCTGACAAAATACACATTTTAGTGCGGCTCTTCTTCTTTTTAACTGATATGTCGTCGTCCATACACGGTACCTATATCGCAGCTGCGCGGTTGCGCGGCGCAAACTTCGCAGAGGACCCATTATAATCACTACGTTTACTCCTCCCCGCGGCGCAAACGGATACAGTGCGTTAGCGAGGACCGACGTTCCCTCCGTACTATGCCATTGTAGTTATATTATTGTGAGCGGACTAAATTAATAATTACAGAAAAAATATAGTGCTGTGGAAAAGACAACAGTAACTATGTTTCGACGAGTGGCCATCAAACCGGCATTGCCGACTGTGATTTTAAAAGGTAAGGATGTTGTTAATAAATAATTTTATTTAGCTAAACCGCCTATACCGAATCATCGATACACCTTATAATATTGCTACACACTCTATTGGGAACGTTTTCTGTAAAAATCTATGCATTGTTTAACTACTAGTTATTTAGTCTACATAAATCTTGAGTGTGGTCAAAATGATACCTACTTACATAATTAATATTTATTAAATTGCTATTCGTAATTATTAACATTAATAAAAGTGACAGAACCTCAGTGGCATAATTAGTTACGCCACTTTATTATTTTTTAACTTCGCAGCGCACTCTGGTAGCCTGCCGACAGGTACAGGTAGCGCTACTGATTCTTAAACTCTGAAATATGTTCAATAATTGTTTTTTGTAGCTGGGTACCCATATTCGCAAATCATTTTATGATTTTTATATTTTTGAAGTCAGAATATTCTACCGTTTCAATCCACTGTTCCACACAAATAATAACTAAAAAAACAATTTCGCAATCGCTACTTTTATGGGTAACAAGTAGTTTTTATGATCTATCAGGTATTTTGTTCATGGAAGTAAATCTGGTTCAGGGCACTCGAACTGAATTATCGAATTGATTGACACCTTATTAATTAGGTATATCCACTCAGTAGATTATGGTCCACAATCTACTCATTGGAGTGAAATGTTCCACCGTAGCTTACAATTTATGGGCTACGGTGGAACATAAATGTACAACGGTCGAGAGTCGAGAGCAATAACAAACTACATACCTACAACTAGGTAGTAGTTGAGGGCAGAAAAAATCGCGTGTACGCACATTTTACGCTATCTTCAAGTAAAGTGGGCTAAGGCAGGTTTTCCCAATCTTTTTTTACACTGCGCCTCTCTTTGCATGTTTAAATTTTTCACGACACCTTTGTATGATTTATACCTAGATACGTGTGAGTAGATTTATATTATTAAAATTTCTGTACTAGGTAGTAAACCTAGTATTGTTGGTTGGTTGTTCGTTGGTTAACAGCTGTCCTCGAAAATTGAAAGCACCTGCGACCTGAGTATACTTTTTCGCGAGGTCTCTTGGACACACTGATAGGACACTCCTGGTCTAAGGGTAAGAAAATGATGATGGTGGAAACCGTGGAACAATCCGTCAGTCTTGATTTTCTTCCTATTCAAAGTGTTAACAGTCAAGAATTAACAAGTTATGGCACCTTACGAGCTCGACATGAGTTCTTCAATTCTATGATACTTAAAACAATCTGTACCTATGCTCAATAGATTTCACGGCGATCTTTTTCCAAATATGACATATCGGTTCATCTTCCATTTAACCTCTCTTTTAGGGAATTTTACATTAGCTTTATAAGTAGGTAAGTAAGGAACGGATTGGATTTCCGCACGAAACCTATATTTGTTCATTCCTAGCAACTAGCTTTTAAACAAGCGTCCAAAATAATAAATATCTATGTTTTAACAGAATTTCGTGGTTATGCATCAGGGTATTCAACTGAACATAGGGAACCGTCAGGACCTGTCATTAAAACAGAAATTCCGGGTCCTAAATCGAAGGCACTTTTTAAAGAAATGAACGCAATTCAGGTAAGCATCGATTCGGTACAATTCATAATATGTAAGTAGTAAAATTAGAAAAATTATTTAGAAAGAAAGAAATCATTTCAGAGGCAATCACGAGGCTGAGGTTCGTAGATCAGCCACGTGGTTGTCTCTGAAACGATTTTATGTATTTTAAATTACGTAAGTATCAGCCAAATACAGCTACTGTCTATTTGTGCTCGTATTGCTTCAGTTTGTATATAATATGCCATCGAAAATAATATATAGGTATATTTTATTAGATAATAGCGTGATATAATTTTTGCGTCAACGTAATATAATAAGGGCGATAAGAGTGATAAAAATAGACCCATATAATTACCTACGTCTTATATGACAATTAGTAGTTCTCGGATGAGGGCAAAATTTAAGAAAATTGTAGTAAATACGATAACCACAAGACAAGCTGATTTGAATGCAATAATGCAAGTTATACCATCAAAACCATTTCAAATTATTTAAAGTGTCACCTTTATAACGAATTTAATTGTAGTTTTTATTATTTAAATTACAATAGATCTGGTAGATAACCAAGAACAAATTCTTTGTTATCTACTTTCGATGTGTTTTGGCACACTGCAGCTTGCTTTGTTTGTAAAGTTTATCTAATCGTCTTTATCACTGAGTTTTAACTGTGTCCTTAATATAATCTTAACCTTCATGTCAATGAAATATGTAATCGTCTCAAAATGATTGGCTCTCTGTCTTAAAATGTGTTAATCACTGACTATTGTTTCAGCAATGTGGTTCTGTTCAACTATTTACTGACTTCGAAAAGTCGGCTGGAAACTATATAGCGGACGCTGATGGCAATATTCTTTTGGATACTTATACACAAATATCTTCTTTGCCTCTTGGATATAACCATCCGCAACTTCTAACTGCGTTCAACAATGATTCTGATATTGTATGTATACCTTCATTAAAATTTAAGGTGCAGCCAGAGTGCGGGCTGATTGCCCTAAAACATTTCGATATTCTATATTCTATTAATGATCGAATCGAATGATGCCATGTCAACGGTATCAATGATTGGGGGGCCCTAGGCAGGTTTCAGTGGCCTCGACTTATGGAATCATAAAATCGTAAAACTCAAACTCTTTATGAGGAGCTCTCGAATTGGCATGCCCGTGACAATTGGTGCTAGTTGGACATAAGTCTGTGAGTTGGACTTATTTCGTAATAAAAACAATATACTTTTTAGGCTTTGCCGCTGTCGGATAAAAAAGGGCTGTCTTTTTTATTATACCCATTGAGGCAAATTTCAATCACAAAAAGACCTACGATTACATCCAGGGTTATTTAAGTATTTATTTATTAAAACCCATACATGCGGGTGTCGAGGTCGATCAACCGCAGCCTCTTTGCACCTTTACCTAATCATTTTTAAAGAAGTATACATAAATTTAAGCACCTATAAACATGGTTTCAGAGGGCGTTGGTCAACCGGCCAGCACTCGGTGTGTTTCCAGCAGTCGACTGGCCTGCTAAATTAAGAGACGTATTATTGTCAGTAGGTCCTCCCGGTTTGGACCAAGTAATGACTATGATGTGTGGCTCCTGTTCTAATGAAAATGCCTTCAAAGCCGCCTTCATACGGTATGCTATTAACAAACGTGGGGGTTTAACAACCTTTACTGAGGAAGAAATGAAATCTGTTCTTGAAAATAAGCCACCAGGGGCACCAAATCTATCAGTCATGTCATTCAAGGTTAGTAGGTACCCTTTATCTTTGTGCATGGTTATCCTTTAGCTTTCTATTCTATTTACTAGTCTAATTTTCATCTACTCTTTAGAAAGGCCGGCAGGGTAAGCTCCAGGACCCCTGGAACACTAGCAATATTTGTTTTTTTTTTTTTTTTTGATGTTTGGAGAATACCAAAATATACTACCTTTTTGCTACTATTTAAAGTTACGTGTGACGTCACTCGCACGGAGTGACGTCATACGTAACTTTAATGGGCTATATCTTTGTTATTTTTTTGTTGAAATGGTCCAGTCAACCTGATGACACTTTCTTCATGTGTTTTCTCGCTGTTAATTCAAACAACAAATATTGCTAGTGATCCAGCCCCCCTAGCCAAGTTACAACCGTTTCGCTTGCTTCGAGTTGACCTTGCCCCCAATTCTTTTGTTCTGACCACGTGTCTGAGCGATAAGACGACGTCATTCCCGTACATTTGAAGCTTTCTACAACCGTTAACTATTGCAGATAAGCAATTTGGCTACTGGATACTGGGTCCTGACGCTTACATATTTTGGTGCTACTTTCTTCTCACAGACATTTCTAGATGTGTTCTTTCCGTGTCAGGATTTAGCCTATGGATTCGTTCATTCTTTGCTTGTGGCGCAAAGAGAAAATATTTATTCGTCAATCAATTCAATGTCAGAAATACATATAGGTACTTACATTAACTACAACTTTAATTATATTTCTGGCATGGAAGAGCTGTTTTAGAGCACAAAGTACTCTAAACTTTCTATCAATATACATTTATAGAAATAGGTACCATATACTTACTTTCGAAATTAAATATATTCGAGCAAATATAAGTACCTACTTAATTTCTGGCATCTGATGACAATAGTTCACTATATTTTGCTGGAGTAAAGCACTCTCATTAACTTATGTTATAATAAATTCACATTGTCGGGCATTGTATTTTGATCAACATGCATAAATCTACAATGTCAAACAACACTTTAATTTAGAAAAAAAACCTAAGGATTTCACGAGCTACATTGACGGAATCAGTTATAAGGTATCTACATGCAATTTTTTTTCTTATTTCATTGGAGTAGGTACCATGTAGTTAGTAGGTAGGTACGATTCCTACTTATCAGCGCACCGAATTTAAATTGGTTTCACATTGAATTTATTGTTTACGTACCGAGTAAGTACCTAGGTATTCGATAGTACCTACTTTTCAATCAAAGCACTTAAAACGAATTTAAATTGGCTTTGATTGGAATTTACATTGACCGTTTGCGTAGCAATGTTAAGTAGGCCGCTTCATCTATCTGGCTAAATGGGGTATCGTGCGATCCCTCCAACAACTTTTCCTGATCACGCCATGCCCTATTTCGGTGCCTACTTTTCCAAAGGTCTGTTCACCTGCCCACTTGACGATTTAGATCGGGTGGAGATGAGCAGACGTTTTCGATGCTTGCCGAATAACTGTAGAATCAAACAGTAATGTAGGTAGAATCATGGCCACCAGGAGACTCTCAATCAGTTAAACAAAGCAATAAAAAATGTATTAAAGCTTCATTCATATTTCTTTTAATCGATTATACCAAGGCGAGGTGCAAATTTTTTCGGACATAGGTACTTCGAACGCTCTTGCGTCTTTCTACTTTGTTTCCTAAGCTCGTCTTCATCTCCGTGTAATATACCTATACAGGTAAAAGAAAACCTATTTAAACTAAAAATATACGAAGAAAGGCGCTTATGATGCATTCCCATAAAAATTTTAAATTTTTACCGTGGCGCTTATTTATACATATATAGGTATACCAAATCGATTTTGATGAATGAGGCGTCAATCGAATCGATTCGTTATTATGTTTCAGGTTACATAGACCAGGTACATTTTATACGATAAACAACTATAATAATGGTGGATGAAAAAATATAGAATTTCTCTTTTTGGTCTATGACCAAAAAGAGAAATTCTATATTTTTTCATATAAACAGGATCCGGAAAAGTAAACAATGCAGAGCTCAAAAATATAAATTACTTAGTAAAATTATTATCATTTATACTTCCACAAAACAGAAAAACTAAATTTTGACTAAGTATCCATCGGCAATTTTTAATATCAATCGCGGTTTGTTCCGTAATCGGATTTAATTTAAATTTATTACTAGTCCGCACGGCATCGCTTCCGCTCTTTCTTACTTAGGGTTTGGGTCCGGGGTTCGGGACGTCTTGTGATTTGAAGTCCCGGGACTTTTCGTGATTTTAGTTATCTCGAGCCCCGGGACTTGTGTCGAGACTCGGGACGAGACAAGATGGTCGAATTTGTTACCGACGAGGCTTTTGTAAATCAAATGGAACTAGCAAAATAAAATATCCAACCGGAAAACGTACAGAAAGTTTGGTACTATACTTTAAAAAACCTTAATTACAATTAAACCGATATTTGTTAAAAACGAGAGACTTGTCCGATGGCATAATTACAAAAAATTAAAGTATACATGTAGATTGTTGGACAAAGTTGTTGACGATCTGATTTTTTTAAAAGCTTATTTTATATAGCACTAAATATGTTAGTTGAGTATTTAAAATGCTGATTAATAAGTTTCTTCTATTATTTATATTTTTAAATTATGAAATAAATCTGTGATCACGAGAATAAACAATGTTGTGATTAGACACTGAAATTACTAGATAATGGTAAAGTTATAAAGATTTGGTATGAATTTTAGCAAAGTTAGATTTTAAAACTACATGTAAGTATAATATTTATTTATTTAACAATTTATGTACACACAATATTTAACTATTTAAAAGTGAATATGTATGATTAAAATAAATAAGCAAATAAATAAAAAAGATTGAAAATAACGTTAAAGTTGTTAAGATTTGTTTTTTTGTTTTTGAATTAATATTGATTTTTATTAAAATAATGCCTGTTTTATGTGTTTCACAAGAAATCAACTAAATCAAAAAAAAAATTATCCCTCTTAACCTTTCAATCGTGGAAATTACAGACACAATAGAAAGACATTAGGTGCGCGAACGCCAGCGTTCGCTTGGGGTTTAATGAATTTAAAAAGAAATTTTAAGTCTCGATGTCCCAGGAATTCCCGGGACTTTGATTTTATGCTGTCTCGTGACCCGGACTTTAAAATTGTCGGGAATTCCCTAACCCTATTCCTACTCCACTCTACTATACCCTACTCTATCTTACTCTACCCTACACTATCGTACTCTACCCTACTATACCCTACTCTACTCTACCCTACTCTATCCTACTCTACCCTACTTCATTTGTTACAAAAAATGTGATAAGTAAATGAAGAACCGCTCGACCGATTTTGTGCAATTTTCACATAAACCATCTAATATAATAATATTCAACATTTATCACACAACGCCGCTAAGCAAAGCTTGTATTATGGATACTAGACAACTAATAAACATACTTATTAGATTATGCTCATCACATCACAAATGATTATGCTCATCACACAAACATTTGTCCTGGGTGGGAATCGAATCCACGACCTCCGACATAGCAGTCAGGGTCACTAACTACTAGACCAACAGGCCAGTCGATTGCTAAATATCATCATCTACTAAATAGTCCAAACAAAGTCTGAGTCCTCCGAACAAAGCCTCTTGAGTTATAAAATTACAGTGAAAACTGGTATTGATTTATATATATAGAGATTTATTTATTTAATCTTTATGTGCAGTAGAGGTACATAGGCGGACTTAATGCAACAAGGCGTTCTCTACCAGTCAACCTTTGCGTTAAAAAAGACAACATTGAGGTAGGTTTGAACAATAAACAAATAACAGATACTTCAAATGAAAAATATAAAATAAGATTATGTACATATATATGGCCTAAGGCCTGAGGCATTAAGTCCGCCTTTATACAGTTTTTTGTGCATAAAGATTTAATAAAATAAACAAATTTATATTTTCTTCAACTGGTCTTTGATCTCGTCCTTGTAGTCCCCTCTCGTGGCGTGACGATCATGAATATGTACTCCAGTTAACTGGCTTAAATATGTCATGTTTGATTTCCGCTGGGGCTCACAATGGAGCACAGATATGATACGTAGAAATAGGTAGGTGCCTACATATTTTTTTGGCATCACGAATAATTCAATCCCGCTTAACTAACTCTAACAAATAATGAGTGAGCGTAAAAGAACGAAAAGCTAATTTCTTTATTGTTTAGGTAGGTATATACCTAATTATTTTTATCCCTCGGTTACATGAAGGTACAAGGGGTTTTTTTATGGTGGGAAAAAATGATCCAATGACAACCCCCACCCTTTGGAAGAGCGGAAGATAGTGTCAGACTCTTACTGACTAAAAGACCCACCCCGTTCCTTCTAGCCTTCATACCGGGGCTCGAGCTCCCTTTCGGATAGCCCTGGCCCCAGTAGGCTTCGACCGGAACCGAGAAATATGTTTCAGCTTAGCAAACGCCGCCCATCTATGCTGTATCCCTCTAGAAATTTCCTATTTAGAGTTAAAATATCTACCTACGCCTTATCAAAAGATAGAACACTTCCCCAATAGATAAATATAATTAATTTCAATAAACTACATTTTAACCTTATTCAGATGCTCGTGTCCAATCAACAGCTGTTATAGGATTGTCCACGACGGTTGATATCACCTTCGTCTTGGATATGTTCATTCTCTAGCCTATTCAAAAAAATGTCATGAGCATTCGAGTAAAGTCGCCACGAAATTCTGAATTAAGCTTTTTGTACAACTGAAATTTCCAACTGCGGAGTAAATGCGTCTTTGCACTTCTTTCTTTTCTTCCTGTCTAGGCTAGGGCTTTTAAGACTTCAGCCCCATTGAGCTACCATCTAAGTTACTGCATTGTCGCTTGTCATAGCTTTATAACTTTAGCTTGATTAGAATCTAAAAGCTATATTGTATTATTTTATGCTACATTTCTACTTTAATTTATTTACTCACTCAACTAGCAATCACCGAATTATTTAATTAAATAGATATCATATCATGCAAGACGACAGGTTTTTTATACGAATATTAATACTAAATTCGCAAACAGGCACCGCTTTTACAGGGGGCTTTCCATGGTCGTACACTTGGCTCGCTGGCGACAACAAGATCGAAAGCTATTCACAAATTGGACTTCCCGTCTTTTGATTGGCCAGTTGCTTGGTTCCCACACTACCGGTACCCTCTGGAAGAATTTAAACGTGAAAACGAACAAGAAGATAAAAAGTAAGACTCTTAGCTTTTCTGCTTTTTTGTGAGGCGCGCATTGTTTTATCTTTCTCAGCAGTTTTCAGTAATCATCAGTACTTACCTAATACGCTGATTTTCAGCAGGTATAATTCGGCACCAAGTTAATTATTAACCAGTTTTTCATAACAATTTTGCGAAGTATAGGTAGATAGCTGTTTATTTTAAAAAAAGTTAATCTCTCTTACTACTAAAACATTGATAATAATATTTTTAAAAACAAAATCTGGTCATGAAAGTGTTAGTCGGACTCGCATCGGCCCTTTTGCCCCGTAGGTAGGAAGGTATTATTTCGGAGACCTTGCTGCTTGCAAAATTTCATGATTCTAGCCCAATATGTAACGAAACCTTCGTGCTCAATTCCGACTCGCACTTGACCTGGTCTTATTGCTTCTTGTTGGCACTTTAAATATTTGCTGCGTGAAACTTGACTAAAAATAAAAACAATGCTAATAACGTCTAAAATCACAATTTAATAAATTAGTCTCTAGTGAGTACCTACTAATTTTAGTGATTAGACTCATTATTTACTTATATTTTCGTTGTAATTTTGATTTCAGATGCCTCGAATATGTATGTGAACAATTTCAAATTTGGGAAAAGAAAAGTCCAATTGCTGCAGTAATAATTGAACCCATTCAGTCAGAAGGAGGTGATAATCATGCTTCGCCGGAGTTTTTCCAAGAATTGCAAAAGATTTGCGCAAATGTAAGTTGTTTAGATCAACTTCTAATCAAAAGCGTAAAATTGAACCAAGGCCGTACGTACGTAGTAGCAGATAATAAAAAGGAAGATCCACTAGGTACACCAAACAAAAAGGACTAGTAATAATCCTCACAATATTAAAAATATCTCTGCACCGAACTACCGAGTATTGAAGGAGAATAAAGAAAATGTCTAGAGATTTTCTCCGAAGAAACTTAGTCCCAAATTAAACTTATTTTATTTTACGAGTTAGACATTTGCATCTGTCAAAATTTATTTACCCTCAGAAAATGAAAAGCAAAAATAATTAGTTATGAATTTAATAATGACTGTTACGAATATTTTTCGGTATTTTGGTGAAGCCATTTATGAAATGTAAAAAAAATGCTACACTTAAAATGAAAAATTTTATTTCGGTTTAAAAAATGGCCGTAAGGTAGGTAATTAAAAGGTTTTTTTTTTTTAATTATGGCTAGATAAAAAACCTTCTCGCCAGGGCCCGCAAAAACGTTCCACCCTGCCTAAAGAAGCGAAAAACCACTCGCCGTCCGATAAATCTTGAAATGTCATCATTGGGATGACATTTTAAGATTTATTGGACGGCGACTCAGAATTATTGAGACTTTTTAGGGTTACGTACCAAAATGGTAGAAAAGGAGTCCTTTGTGATGCGACTTCCTCTGTCTGTCATTACTTTTTATTTTAAGAACTCCGAACCTTAAAAAAATACAAGTTTATATAAAAAAAAACCGGCCAAGAGCGTGTCGGGCCACGCTCAGTGTAGGGTTCCGTAGTTTCCCGTCCGTCACAATAAGTTTACCCACTTATGAGTTTAAAAGAATACTTGCATATATGATTATACTACACACTTAGTCCAGAAATTATTTTGTAGAACCTTTGTCTTTTTTGTACAAAAACTGTTCTTTCCATCAAGTTCAAAATGATTTTCCTGGAAAGTCCTTATAAAGTTCTACTTTTCAGATTTTTTTCATATTTTCTAAACTTATGGTTCAAAAGTTAGAGGGACACACACACACATTGTTTTTTACTTTTGGAGCGATTATTTCCGAAATTATTGACATTATCAAAAGACGATTTTGGTAAACCCCTATTCATTTTTAAATACCTATCCAACAATATATCACACGTTAGGGTTGAAATTAAAAAAAAATCACTTCCCACTTTACATATAGGGGGGCTACCCTAATAATACCCAATTTTTATTTTACCACTTTGTCGGCGTGATTGATATACATATTGGTACCAAATTTCAGCTTTCTATTGCTAACGGTCACAGAGATTAAGCGAGGACGGACAGAAGGACAGACAGACAGACAGACATGGCGAAACTATAAGGGTTCCTAGTTGACTACGGAACCCTAAAAAAGACTTTATCCTTAAGTAATTATTTATTTTTATTTCAATAGAATGGAGCAGCTTTGATTATGGATGAAGTACAGACTGGATGTGGACCAACAGGGAAAATGTGGTGTTATGAACATTTCAATTTACCATGTCCACCTGATATGGTTACATTCAGTAAGAAGATGATGACGGGTGGATTTTACAGCAAACCCATATTTAAGTAAGTTAACTCCATTATTGTAGTACCTAAGTATCTATAGGAAAATATCACCATTTTAGCGTGTAATAATTTATGTTATGTTACTTGACGTTAGAGATACAAAGCTTTGCAATATTTAGAAGAATCGAATCTATGCTTTCAAATGTTGCGACAGTGTGACAGTTTGGGGCACCAGAGCTGCAGAGATCTACGATAGTTTTTGGTATATTATAAGTTGTCCCTAACCCTGACTATGCCGATTTGTCAATGCTCTATTATAATATCTAATTGACGATTAAATAGCAGTATAAGTCTAGTGCAGAAAGAAAGATAGCGAGTTGAAGCTATGCATGACCAATTACACCATCCTAGTGCCTGGAATTTATCATGTTACTCAGGAGACGAATCCCATTATATTTTGCTATTTTCCCAACACGTTTTAATATTGCATTGCCGTGATTTCTGTTATTATTGCACTAATTATTTACCATAATTAACCAACATAAGTCCAATAGAAAGAGCTTTACAAGAAAAATCTGTGCCGTAGGTAACCACTTTTGTATAGTAGGAACCTACCTAAATTCATGAATATCTGCTGTAGGTATATTATATCCTTCTTTATGTTTGGCAGTTAAACTTATAATTTCAGCGGCATCTTCAACATTGCTATTTGCTATAGATAGGACATGTAATCTATAACAGTGGAACTGAGATATACTTAGGTAGGCGTCAATTGTTATAAACGTGTAAATATTAAGCAATTAAAAATAATATTTTCATTCCATATTTCAGGCCTCCACAACCCTTCAGAATATTCAATACGTGGATGGGAGACCCATCAAAGTTAATTATGTTGGATCGCGTAATAAAGGTTATAAAAACTGACAAACTCCTGGAATTGGTACAGGAGTCCGGTCGAATTCTAAAATGTGGGCTTCACGACCTGGAATGCGAGTTTCCGAATATGATAAATAGCGTTCGTGGCCGAGGCACGTTTTTGTCATTCGACGTCAGCACGGCTGCATTGAGGGATAAAATTATTAGCACTTTGAAGAAAAATGGTAAGTAACTGTTTACATAATTTACGAGTAAGTTGTAGATATTTATTAGAGGACCTCTGTTCTAACATCTGGGGCACAGCAAAATTTAACGAGGGAAAGACACATTTTACGAGGCTCTGGAGGTTCGAATGGGGATTACTTTTAGTCCAAGATCCTAGGGCCGCCAGACGTCACGTATTTTCTGACGAAGGAAATATAGACGATTGAGTACTGTTATTATGTACTAAGAACGCATGCCTATCTGCTAGCTTGCTTAGATGGCCAATTTTCAGGTATCGGTTAATCAAGGTACATAAAAACATACTTCACGTAAATTCTCAAAATGCCACTTTAGCAAAATGCCACATTATCAAAATTACACATTCTAAAAAAAATGTTGTGCGATTTACGTACTTAAATTAAAATAAAAAATTGTTAAAATTTCTTATTTACTTCTTCCAGTGGACTTTTTAATAAATTTATGAATAGAAAATATTACCAATTATATTTTTCCAGTATTTAATCACATTTATACATTTTCATTTATTTTAATATAAAATAAAACGTAGACTAAAGTAATTATCAAAATTTTCGCCAGGTGGGCGATATAAATAATGTTAATACTCTGATTTTATTCTCCCTGTGAAAAAACTAATTAGTTTTTTATTCCAAATTACTTACCTCCGCTCATATTTAATAAGTTTTTTTAACTAACTAAAGTATTCTGTGATATACAGGGTTATTTGTAAAACACTAGAAAAATTATCTTATGACAACCCCCGCTCTTGGGCGGAGCGGGAGATAGAGATATAAAAAACCCATCCCGTTCCTTCAAGCCTTCATACCGGGGCTCGAGCGCCCTTTCGGATAACCCTGGCCCCAGTAGGTTTCGACCCGGCTGGGCCCCTGCTGTTGCTGACAACTCCTTGAGGCGCGCGGGAACAGCGCGCGCCGTCGACGACTTGGGCTTGGTCTGGACAGTTACCGAAAGGCCGGACAGCGAGCTACCCATTGCTCGCTGTCCGCAAGCCCGCGCCTACGGTGGCTGGTACCATGCGAATTGCCATGACCCTCTGGCAGGCGTTCAGAATGGCTGCCGGTCGCTTTTGCAGCGACGACGCCCACACCGGCGTCCCGTAGAGGGCCATGGACCGAACGATCCCCACGTAGAGCAGGAGGCGTCTGGACCCCCAAGGTTGGGCAGGAGCCGCTTGAGAGCGGCCCCAGTCCGGTTGAGTTTGGGAGCCAGACGTCGGAAATGCTCTTCGAAATTCCATCGGCTGTCGAGGATGAGTCCCAGGTACCTCATCGATGTCCCGACGCCGATGCGAACTCCTCCTACCGTTAGTTGGAAACCCTACGGTGGCGCGTTCCGACGGCCGCGACCGTGGAAACACATGGCCTCGGATTTGCGCAGCACCACCTCGAGTCCCAACTCCTGGATCCTACCAACGACTATCGCAACCCCGCGTGTCGCTAAAGCGGCTGCCGCACGGTATGACTCTCCCTGCGCTAGAACCAGCGTGTCGTCTACGGTAGGTCATGAAAGCACGGAAAATCTTAACATCGACTTTTAAAAAGGCGACGTCATTACGCAACGCCATCTATCGAACCATTTATGAACTGGTTTTTACCTTAACATTTTGATAGATGGCATTAAAAAAATGAATTTTAGTTTTGTTCTAAATTGCCTTAGCATGTTCCTGATAGAAGTTTTATGTAGTTATAAGATAATACCGCCAATGCCAAGGGGAGACCAACCGAACAATTCGATAATACCCGACCCCATCAACTCAGGAAAAATCCTAACAGCGCGCACGCGAAATAGCCCAAAAGTAGAGTGCCATCTCTCGGGGAATTGGGTTACTATATATGGTTATAATTTGGGTGTCTTCAAGGCTAGAGTGAATAATAAACTAGTGCGCCTCACCATCAACGATTGCATCTCTGCTTACCATCACGCAGGATCGCAGTCAAGTACTAGTTTGTAACAAATAAAAAAAAAACTAATTAATGCATAGGTACCAGAAGAAGTTTTCGGTGGTAATTTAGGATTGCGAGAATCGATTTTAATAATTATTTTTTTGTTTGAAAGAAGATACGTTCAGGATAATAAAATATGTAAACGAAGTTAAAAAAAATAATACTTGCATATACGATTATACTACAAACTTAGTGCAGCAATTATTTTGTACAAACTTTTTGTCTTTTTTGTACAAAAACTGTTCTTTTCATTAAGTTCAAAATTATTTTCCTAGAAAGTCCTTATAAAGTTCTACTTTTCAGATTTTTTTTCATATGTTCTAAACTTATGGTTCAAAAGTTAGGGGGATACACACATACACATTGTTTTTTACTTTTGGAGCGATTATTTCCGAAATTATTGACATTTAAAAAAAATGATTTTAATAAACCCCTATTCATTTTTAAATACCAATCCAAAAATATATCACACGTAAGAGTTGAAATTAAAAAATAAAATCACTTCCCATTTTACATATAGGGGGGCTACCCTAATAAAACATTTTTTTTCCAATTTTTATTTTACCACTTTGTCGGCGTGATTGATTGATTCATTTTTCTAGTGCTAACGGTCTCAGAGATTAAGCGAGGACGGACAGACTGACGGACAGACAGACATGGCGAAACTATAAGGGTTCCTAGTTGACTACGGAACCCTAAAAACAAGCCTTCAAGATTTCATTGTTCTATCTAACACATTTTAACTCTGTATTTTGCCGTATTTACTTACGCCTTCCAAGTTCTCGTACTAGGGCTTTCGAAACATTGCCATCACACCTAGCAAGTATTTGCACCATTTCCGTTTACTCGACATTAGAATATTGATATATGTATGATATACCATCATGTAGACATAATTACGTCCGCACTGCAGAATTTCGCCACAAGAACAGGTATGACGCGACGCGAGCGCAAGGCGACCGACCAACTAGTGAGGGCTGCCCATAAATAGGTCAAGTTTATGTTCAGCTACCCTCCTATATTGTACTATTGCTTGCTTCGCATAGACTCCGTAATATTTAGAACGTTCAATTTAAATATTTTTATTTTTGTATGAAAATCTGATGAACTAAAATATAACAAATATAAAAAATAAAAATTGTGATATTTAAGCGTTACAGCTAATACCTAAGATAACTTAATATCTTGTAGTTATAGGCATCAGCGCAGCGCAAAAGTCATAGGACAAAAGTTGTTGTTTATGGAGTTAGTAACATAGTCCTGAGAGGTTGGTAGTGTTTTACAAATAACCCTGTATATAATCAATGTATAATAAATTTAATCAGTGTATAATTAAATCAATGTATCTTGCATGCTTTAATTGTAATCAAGCAAGTTTTAGCCAGATGGCTTTTCATAAAAACGTACTAACGTCCAAATAAAAAAAATATTGAATTTGAAGTGACATTTTGGCATTATGCGAAAGTGGCATTTTGCGCCAGTATGTAATTTTGCGAATGTGGCATTGTGCGCCTAATCCTAAACCGCAACCGGCTCGCTCTGGAAGCGGGTTAGACGGGGGTCACACTTCCTACTGTAGGTTCGTAACAACTCATCGGAGGTCGACCCCCACCGGGCTTCCCATAGGGTTCTCATCGGACGGAGACTGACCGCGTATGCCGTGAAGAGGCGGCACTGTGTGCAGGAGCGTCGCGACGCGAATACAGTACACACATTCAAGCAAATACGCATAGAGCAACTTGCCTATATTGGGCATTCCACAGACAAGCCTGTTGCTACAGGCTACGGCAGGATGCCGCGGCCAGAAGGCGAAGCCCTGATGTCGGTTGCCACGCCCTTTGACGGAGACGTAGCGAAGGCCATGTATGTTGATAAACTCCTTCAGAATGCTACGCTCACACTAGCATAGGAAGTACCAGGATAAGCCCTTATGGTGCAATTAGAAATGAGATTGACTTCGTCGTGTCGACCAAGAAATAAAAATCCAATGATAATATCTCAGTGATCAACGCGGTGAAAACTGGAAGTGCATCTATAGTTTTCTACCCAAGTATTGATCGCATGGTAAGAGACACTCTTCATTTCACTTCCGTGGACGAATGCAATAATGGGTTCATGGTTCACGCGGTCGGGTCTAAGTCCTTTAAGACCCGTCGTACAATAAGTGAGTCGGGATGATGCCCAGTAGACCAGTGTCGATAATTTTTAAAACCAAAAAAACGAATAGTAGGATGAAACCCATTAGAAAAGGAGGAGAATATTATAAAAATGAAAGGAAAAATAATTTACGGGCGATCTGAGGTCGTGAAGGGGGTGGGGGTGACTTTTTAAGGGGAAAAACGGTTTTGCTTGATTTCCGGCAAAACTAAAAGTCCTATGGAAAAAAGTCAAATGGCAAAGTTGTAGGTAATAAAAAGATCTAAAACTTTTGTATTGACACTTTTTTCACATAACCTCAAAATTTATGTGAAAATTTCAAAAAACCATGTTTTTGGTTTTTTATTTTTATCTCTTTCAAAAAAAAATATTTAATCACGAAATTTGGTGAAAACTTACCTTTTTATGTCCCAAATACGCTGTAATTTATTTGATTAGAAATATTTATTTTTTCACCTTATTTTGAATAAATATCGAAAAATCACCCTAATTTTCAATCGAAAATTCACCCGTCAAAATATCTTTTTTTTTCAAAAATTTATATGGCGTCTGTTCGTTGAAATCTCTAGGTACTTTCCGATGGTGAAAAAAAAAAAATATGTTACCATAGTAAATCTTCTCAGCAAATGCAAAAAATCGAAAAAAACTCGAATTCGAAATTTTTTTTTCAATTATTATATTCAATGTAGAGCTATTTATTAAAATTTACACTTTAATTACTCGAAAAACGTAAAATTACATGTTACATAGATAACAAAAAAAATTGCAAATCAAAATATACTACTATAATTAACAAACAATTAGGTTGATAAAATTAATACTTAATAAGACGTCTACAATATTTGAAGAAAGGAGTCGAATCTTCTTTAAGTTATATGCGTAGATGCCTATTTATAACTATTTTTAGATAACTTATATATACCTGAGTGACCTACGAAAAATTTTAGCCCATCAAAAGGTATTTCATAGAGAAGTGAGGAAGGGGCTAGGCGGGTCCGGGTCTTACTACATACATACCTAATATTTCGTAGCAGCTGTAACAACCGTTAGCCTAGCCAGTATTCGAAATACAGTATAGTATACAACATCGTTTATAAAAATACACGTGCACGTTGAGTTTCTTGAAGAAAATTGTGACAAGTTTACTTAAAAAAAAACTAACAAGATTAAAAAAAAAATCTCCTTTATTTTGCACAAACAAACTTAGTTACTCCCATAAAAAAAATGTTAATATAAATATATAAAATACATATCGTAAATATATTTTTTAATAACTAACTTTTGGCCTATTTTCATATATATTTCATATATTTTAAATATATTTTAGATACATTCAAAATATATCTTAAAAGACATAAAAAACATAGCTAAAAAAAAAAAAAATTGAATATATCTGAAATATATTTGAAATGTAGGGTATAAGGTTTTTTAATCTTGTTAGTTTTTTTTTTAAGTAACTTGTCACAATTATCTTCAAGAAACTCAACGTGCACGTGTATTTTTATAAACGATGTTGTATACTATACTGTATTTCGAATACTGGCTAGGCTAACGGTTGTTACAGCTGCTACGAAATATTAGGTATGTATGTAGTAAGACCCGGACCCGCCTAGCCCCTTCCTCACTTCTCTATGAAATACCTTTTGATGGGCTAAAATTTTTCGTAGGTCACTCAGGTATATATAAGTTATCTAAAAATAGTTATAAATAGGCATCTACGCATATAACTTAAAGAAGATTCGACTCCTTTCTTCAAATATTGTAGACGTCTTATTAAGTATTAATTTTATCAACCTAATTGTTTGTTAATTATAGTAGTATATTTTGATTTGCAATTTTTTTTGTTATCTATGTAACATGTAATTTTACGTTTTTCGAGTAATTAAAGTGTAAATTTTAATAAATAGCTCTACATTGAATATAATAATTGAAAAAAAATTTCGAATTCGAATTTTTTTAGATTTTTTGCATTTGCTGAGAAGATTTACTATGGTAACATATATATTTTTTTTTCACCATCGGAAAGTAGAGATTTCAACGAACAGACACCATATAAACTTTTTGAAAAAAAAAAAGATATTTTGACGGGTGAATTTTCGATTGAAAATTAGGGTGATTTTTCGATATTTATTCAAAATAAGGTGAAAAAATAAATATTTCTAATCAAATAAATTACAGCGTATTTGGGACATAAAAAGGTAAGTTTTCACCAAATTTCGTGATAAAATATTTTTTTTTGAAAGAGATAAAAATAAAAAACCAAAAACATGGTTTTTTGAAATTTTCACATAAATTTTGAGGTTATGTGAAAAAAGTGTCAATACAAAAGTTTTAGATCTTTTTATTACCTACAACTTTGCGATTAGACTTTTTTCCATAGGACTTTTAGTTTTGCCGGAAATCGAGAAAAACAATTTTTTCCCCTTAAAAGGTCACCCCCACCCCCTTCCCGACCTCAGATCGCCCGTAAATTATTTTTCCTTTCATTTTTATAATATTCTCCTCCTTCTCTAATGGGTTTCATCCTACTATTATTTATTTTCACTTTTTATTATTTTTGAAGGCTTCTACCCTGGTCTACAGTGAGTCGGGATGACGAAAATGCTCGTAAAAAATACAACCATCCTAAAACCATAAATTCTAAGGAAATTTTAAAAGGGTCATCACCAAAAATATCCTAACCTATCTTGTCATCATAAAAGCACTTCTCTAATTTCTTATCGCATTAAATTTACAGACAAGTAGATTCAATAAAATCTATAAGTTTTTAATTTTTAATTTACAGGTGTGCTAGGAGGAACTTGTGGACAATCCGCAATTCGTCTTCGACCAGCTCTGATCTTCGGACCAAAGCATGCTGAGATCTATTTGGATATACTAAGAAAAACATTAGTTGAATTGAAGCAAGGAGCAACCTGTTAAGATGAAGAAGAAACTTTTTACGTGCTTCCAGTACCTAGTTATTTTATAAAATTTTCAATTTATGCATTTCCATGCGTTTTTGTGAGAATTTTTGCACTGAGTGTATGTCCAGCATAAGCCTTGACATTGTACTGACAAGCATCACGACTGACTTCTTTGTTAAAAAATTAAACACGCTGAAGAATTTACGGTCGGCTGAAATTGACTAGGTATTTCATGCTATTTGATGAACGTTGAATCTTTGACCAATTGTTTAAACACAAAAGGCAATTTTATTGCAAGAATGCAAGATTGAGTTCCTGTTGGATGTAAAATCCTGGACATTTTTATTATTGCACGGGACACTTATCGTAGAGAAAACTATACTCTTGCATCACGTTGACGCGTCATTTATTGTTAGGCAATACATAATGCTTACGTTGGACAAATGCCACATGAAAAAACCTCTATTTAATAATAATTATTTTTTTTGCAATGTACCATATTATTTTATTTTTTTGTAATTATGTATGTATATTTTTTTAACAGTTTTACCCTATTTAATTAATGATGGTGATCCGATGTGGTTGGTCAGTTTGGAAAGTCTATATAAGACTTCTGTTTACCTATGCTAGTTTACGAGTAGTATCCCTACACGTAGTATACCTACCTACACTTTATTTCTTCTGAAATATATTCGTACCTAATTATTACAATTTTAACCCTTACCTCAGTTGAAAGACAAAGAGCTAAGCTAAGGTAATTTTTCAGCTCAGTTGTAAACTAAGAACTAAGCTAAGTAATTTAGATCGCTTATCGGAGGTGATTATGCTTACTATATGTACCTATATTAGTACTCTTTTGCGGTCAAGTTAGTGTTTGAGTCATCATAGTAAAAGGATTAGCTGGATTCTATGTTATCGACCATTAACTGTTTTGATGCGCCGGGCGTTTAAAATCGCACTACGATATAATTATTGGAAGGCTAACACTGCCCTGGTCTATCCCAAACTCAATGCCAGTGTAGAGCTACTGGACAGGACGTGTGTCATCTCCTTTCCTGCCCAGACTGCACAACCACTTAAACCTTTATGATTTAAACGAAGCCAGTGTCAGAGTTATCCAGGTGGATACTGTGTTAAAAAATAAAAAAATACCCGAAATAAAGTAGTAGCTAAAGAATTTTGTGCAGACCACAAAATATGTAAACTCAGCTGTGTCATTATGACAAAATTACCTCAGCTATACGAGCTAATTCAAACTGGCTAAGCTTTTGGTCTGTAACCGCAATTATTACATACAGAAGAGATTTTGACACCTGTGGGGAGAATTTTATAGATTACAGGGGGTAAAATGGTGAATTAAAAGATAAAATTCAACTTGTGATAATATGGTGCGAAATAGAAGCTAAATTAGACGTAGTTTTGCCAAAATGTAAATACCAATCAAGAAAGGATGTCCCATATAGATATGTAGAGGATACGATTAAGAACGACCTTCACCGGTCTGTTTAATAGATGAAACGTATTTTATGACAAATCTAGTATATTAAATAATATAACGCGGGTGGGTTGCCTAAGAAATTTCTGGCCCAACTATTTATTAGTAAAAAAATGAAAATTGACTTTTTTTTTAGAATAATGCACAACCTTTATTCATGCCAGATTTTTTTGCAGACAACCCTATATTATCAATAATAATATTAATATATATATATATATATATATTCGAAGACATGGCGCGTTGGATTGTTAGGTAGGCAATGTAAGCATCATAGCAGTACTACGTCTAATTCAAGCCCACTTTATTTTATGTCATTTATCATCATTTCACTTGATAGCGGAGAGCTTTCTTTAATTACATGAACTTGTAAATCTACATAATTTTGAAACTTAAAGTCAATGTGCACAGTAGAAGGTAAAAACTACCTTTTAGGTACCTTCTGCGCTGTTCTGTATTATTTTATGATGAACATTTATTTCTATCAACAAATAAATTACTTTCACGTATATTCTCATGCTAGTAGTTTATTTAATGTTTACAGCTATGAATCTTGTAGACATAACAAATGAACACTGTTTAACATAGTAAGAAAATAGATACTAGTACGACTGATTGATGTCTTCCAAATTATACCAGGTCGATAATGAAAATTGTTTAATTTTTTTAAACCCTTTTTTATTATATATAGATAGGCTCGACTTCGTTTGACCACTATCTCACCTAATGGTAAGCTATGATATGGAGCACACTTGCCTAGAAGCAACCTATAACTTAAACATAACACCCCTAGGAATGTCTGGCACTGCTCAAACTAAAACCACACTCCTGCGTTTGTTAATACCATCTAACATGATCAACTGCCTTTGTAAGGTACTATGCTGTTATTTGTAAGATTGTTAGGATTCTATTTTGCAATGGGAGAAAAGAAAAAAAATATATAAAAAAAAATAACTGACTTCACTAAAAACACTAAAACGATCAAAATAATTTTAAATGATAAATGATCTTTATTTTGCAAGTAGGTTTTATAAAAACACTTTAACACAAAAAAAATTTTTTTTTTCTTCAATTAAAGCTAGATGAAGCCGGTGTTTCCTAACTGACTACCCTGAGAAGAAACACCGAAACAAACTCAGGGGTCAAAGTTTCTTTTAAAGTCCATACAGCAAAACATGTTATGGTCAAATCATATGAGAACCATGCAGATTGAGCCTGAGATGGTCTTTAGAAGAAAGAACCACACAGTTCTAAGTGGACCAGTCCAGTCAGTGCAAGCATTTGTCAGTATGCGTGTACCTCAACTCAGGACTACTAAGGAGCTAAACGACTTGACGAACAATGTTAAAGAAAGGACATTTGGGTAGGCCGCATCAAATACTCAAAACTGCCAAACATCATGTGAAAATAAAAGAAAAGGAAAGAGTAATCCACATAGTTCTCACATTCACAATAATTTAATTACGGAAGTCGGTGTTTTTCGTTACCTATTGTTTGTTCCTTATTTAACACCGACTTCCGAAATTAAAATTATTTTGATTGTTTTAGTGTTTTTTTAGTAAAGTCGTTTTTTTTTTAAAAAGATTTTTATTTCACACTTTTTAGTTGCAATACCTACACAGAAAAAGGTACTCTGGCTTACAGCCAGAGTACCTTTTTCTGAGTAGGTATTCTCTGTGTAGGTATCATTCTAGAGACCGACATCCCAGGATCGATCCAGAAAATCGAATCGCTTTTCGAAGTCATAAATCATTTTTATTGCACGATGTACTGAGAGTCACTTTCATGCGAATTTCGACTCTATTGTTAATGGCGGAGAGTACCATTTCCCTTATCGGTAAATACATACCTAACTACTAGTTGTAGGTACTTTGTGGATGTTTCGAGATTTTTCTAAGCCTGGCTACGCACAACCATTCTAGACCTTTCGAACAGCAATGCGTTTTAATTATTACGTGCTACTCGTTATTTTCTCGGAGATATGGCGTGTTCACGTTTAATAAATAAATAAAATACATTTATTTCGGACTAAAAAAATAATGTCCATAGAATTATTAGTTATAAAAGTCTTAAAATCTGTTAGTACCAATGGTCTTAAAACTATGTTAGTATTATTTTTTTTTTACATTCGGGATTACAAAAATTTATATTAATGTCAACAATGTCAAAAATTTCAATGTCAATAAAATAAAACGAAACACAAACAGAAAATAAAATAAAGCGTCACCTTACATGCAGTTGGATAAGCCTCCCCAGCACTGCAGACTCTGGCCTTTCCGATATCATCTTTAGGATTCCGTTGGCGCTCCCCCGAATCCTATGCATCAACGATACAGCTTTTTTACGCATTATGGCATAAAAGTCATCGACCCTTGCGTCAGCAAACATCCCTGAAGCACTGCAGAAACGTGGGAGCCCCACCAGAACCCTAAAGGCGTTATTATATTGAACGCGAAGAGCGTTGTAGGCCCGTTGCGAGTAGTTGGTCCACAGAGCACTGGTGTAAAAGCTTTGGCAGTAGGCCCTGAACAGTGTCACTTTTACATCTACTGTACACCTTGCAAATCTATGAACCAACATATTCGCACGCACCGACAACGCCCTTCGCTCCCGCTCGATATCTGTGTCGTCATTTAGGGTCTCAGTTACTATGTGTCCTAGGTACTTAAATTGAGAGACACGCTCTAGAGGCACTCCGTTCAGAGTGACGGGGGGCACATGTTCTGGTGACTTATTTTTACCTATTATTACCATAAATACACTTTTCTTCTCATTATACTTCAGACCATGCGCTTCAGCGTATGACTCACAGATATCGAGCAATTTTCTTAACCCACTAAGCGTCGGACTCAGTAACACCATATCATCAGCGTAACCGATGTTGTTCACGCAAACATCATCTACATGACAGCCCACATGACTGCCACTGAGTCCCTCAATCAGCTGATTAAGGTAGAAGTTGAATAATCTTGGAGAGGAAAGGCCACCCTGCCTGACACCACATTCAAGTGTATACTCATCCAAAAACACATTAGCCCATTTTACACGATTTATCTGATTGTTGTACCAGAAAGACAAGATGTTAATAAGTTCAGTGGGAACCCCACCTCTCCAAGTTAATGTTAAGTTTAATGGCGTAATAATAGATTTAGGTGCGAAACTCCTATGATTTGAAATAAACTCGTTCTACCACGACAACCATTATTTTTGTTAGGTGAATATAACTGGCATTAACCGAAATTCCTTACGGTCGGCACATGCACGGCTTCTATATCACTCGAACCACAAGTTGATGCTTCACAGATGGAGCCTATGCATTTTGAGTGAACTGACAGTAGTGAGACTGAATTTGACCAGAAAGCAGAAATATTGTTCAACCAAAATTATTTAAACGATCTTAACAGAGGTCAAGGACTATCAGAGTCAGATATTTTATAGCTTGTAGACTAAAAGAAAAAATTAGGTAACAAAACGAACTAAAATTTTTTATTACCTCAGAAAAGAACAAAATTTCTACAAATATTTTGCTGAAAAAGATGACTATGCATTTTGTATAGATGTACACAGTGTAATGGTACCTACTGTCCTTGCACACACCTCGGCTATTTTCCCGTTAATCTTGGAAATCTAGAAAAGAACCGGGCGAGCGATTCCTCCAGGAACTTCGTACGATGGAAGAACTCTATCAAAGCATAACAATAGTCTGCCATGGTGTGTTTGTTCCAATAGAACAAACACACGATGGCCGACTATTGTTTTTCATAATACCTACCTCTCTGCATTCAGTTTTGGCAAGAAAATCAAATAAAAGCATGATCTTTTCAACTTAAGAATTAAATAAATTAGGTTTCTCTATTGTAAAAAATTCCATGCGCCATATTTTTTTAACTACAGTTGCTATAGATATTTCAGTTATAGATTTCCAAATCCACATTGAAAATTGGACTAATATAATGTAACATATATAACCCAGTCAACAGAAATGCTGTAGTGCAGTAATAATATAATAATACTATTGAAAGCGTTTATTTTTTTCCACGACATAATGCAATAATAACAATTCACAAAAACAGTACATTGTTACAGTAAGGACATTTACATTGATGTTGTGGAGACTGGAGTCTGTACTAGGAAAATCCTGTGTTACAGAGCTCCAGGCCTTCAAACTACCCAGGCTCGTTACAAGATATGTAAATATTGACAAAGAGCGATAACTTTGACTAGATGGAAAATAAATAAAACAAATATAATAGTTTAAAGACATAACTAATTAAATACAAACTTGGGTGTGAAAATGAGTGTAAGTGTCTGCATAGTATGTAATTATTAATGGTAAGATGGTGTAGGTGTGGGAAGTAATGTGATTTTACAAGCTTTTATTTAGTTTCACCTGTCCCGATTTTTGTCTGTCATCAAATCTTGCAAATTAAAGACCCACTTCCCGGTTACCTACTGAGCTGAAATTTTGCATGCATGTGTAAATCAGATGACAATGCAAAATCATTATGACATGGAGCTGATGTGATGATGCAACTGGAAGGTGGCTATTGGAACTTGGTAGTTAAACGATACAATTCCATCGAGTTTGTGCTCGTATGATTCGTCTTGACGAGCATTAATTATGTACTCGTAGGTATACTAAGCTATAAAAGCTTGCTATGAAAAAAATATTTTAATTAAAATTTTGTTTATGAGGTCACTTCTAAAAGTTTCTCAGTTTCTTCATAATCGAGAGATTGAAGCCAGCTTTGGACCTTCGTTTTACACTGGAATTTTGATAAAGCGTAGATTGAGATGGCTTTGTTAATCTATACTATCTATATATATAAAAGAAAGTCGTGTTAGTTACACCACTTATAACTCAAGAACGGCAGAACAGATTTGGGTGAAAATTGGTAGGGAGATAGCTTAGAGCCAGGAGACGGACATAGGATACTTTTTTTTTTAATTTTTTTTTTTTAGGGTAGGGTAGAGTAGAGTAGGGTAGGGTAGAGTAGGGTAGAGTAGGGTAGAGTAGAGTAGGGTAGGGTAGAGTAGGGTAGAGTAGGGTAGAGTAGGGTAGAGTAGGGTAGAGTAGGGTAGAGTAGGGTAGAGTAGGGTAGAGTAGGGTAGAGTAGGGTAGAGTAGAGTAAAGTGTGGTTGGGTATAGTAGGGTAGAGTAGGGTAGAGTAGGATAGAGTAGGGTAGAGTAGAGTAGAGTAGGGTAGGGTAGAGTAGGGTATAGTAGGCTGAAGTAGGGAAGAGCGGGAGCGAAGCCGCGGGCAAAAGCTAGTATATAATATTATAAAGCTGCAGAGTTTGTTTGTTTGTTTGTTTGAACGCGCTAATCTCTGGAACTACTGATCCGATTTGAATGATTATTTCAGTGTTGGGTAGTCCATTTATCGAGGAAGGCTATAGGCTATGTTTTATTGACGTGACAACGTCTTATAAATTGGTTTGCCAGGTGACACTTCAAGAAACTGCGTTACGCTCCGCTCACGTTATGCGCTCACAATGAGAGCGAGTGAGAGGCACGCGTCCCTTCCACTCGGGCATGGTTAGCCCGCCTAAGAGCGAGAGAGACAGACATAAAAAGTGAAATAATTCTTTGTATAAATAAATGTTTTAAATTGTTACTATTATTTCATCCTTCTTCCTACTATACGAATGAATATTCACATTAAAATTATTTTACCACTCAAAGTCGTTGTCACGTAAAACTTTCGCCCGTATACCGACTTTACAGGCAACCAATTTTTTTTTTTTTTTTTTTCAAAATTAGGGATCCGTAATAAAATTGCTATTTTGTAACACAAGGTGTAAAATCGAAAACCTATTTTTGCGTGCGCTGCAAAAACTATTGACAATAGAACAAAATGATGTACTACGGGTTTGTAGATCCCATTAAGGCCTACAAAAAAGTCCGCGAGAACATATATCTAGCTATCATGGTTTCATCACAATAACCGATTTTGTGTTCAAAATAATTATTAAATCGTCTGAAGAAAAAAAAACTACGTTAAATATGTATCGTAATATTAATCTTTATCGAAATTAAGCATTATGTTATCAAGAGTATTTATGTAAAAGTAAAATACTTTTTGTTTCATCTCAATCGGATATTTCGTTTAAAAGTTATCACGTGTGTACGATGTTAAGAGTTGGTACCTATTAATGAGTTATGGGCCATGGAGTTTTTTATCAACATAAAATCCTGTAATAATCTTTTTCGAAATATAGGTATTTGTTGATGATTGTAAGTATAAGATCTTTGGAGAGTATAATAAATATATTTAAGAACGCGGTAATTTTGGGAAATACTGATCTGATATGAAAACTGTTTAAATATTAAATAGTATATATACCATTTATTGAGGGAGGCAACTAAAGGCAATATTTTATCTCGGTATTTCCACGGAAACGAGAAAAACGCGGGTGAAACCGCGGGGCACAGCTAGTTTTATTATAAAGGTAATCACCTAGAAAGATAAAGAATCGACGACTTTTGGCTTTGAAGGGTGTAGATCTACAGACAATGCGTTTGCGTCTCTTGCTATGGATGTTGACAGGATTGTATGGAACTTGAGTATGCTTACGAACATAGATTTTATATTTCTATGCTTACGAATAATTGTGTTTAAAATAAACAATTGGCGAACAGTCAGGTGATCAGGACCTTCCACTGCTGGTAAAGTTCATTTGTTGGAAAATGATAGGGGACCCTACGGCTAACTTTTAAGATTGCCCTTTGAGCTCTCTCCAACTTTATTAAAAAAGTCTTTGGCTCCACCCCATGCCGTTATGCAACATGATAGAATTGACTGAACCAATGCAAAGTAAACCATGTCAATAGTCTTTGTTTCTGCCACATGTCGTAAGTTTTTGAAAACAAATATTAGTTTACGAGTTCTGGCAGTAAGGGCGTCTACATGTGGCTGAAAACCGAGTCCACTGTCAATCTGAACACCTAAATATTTAATAATATCTGTTTTTTAAGAGTGGGACATGAGCAAATATTATCTGTCAGCGAAAAGCAAATGTGTGAAGTCAACGAAAGATTCGCATAACAAGTGGTCGCGTCATTTTTTATGGAGAATGGAATATACATGGTTTTTGACACATTAAGGGTTAGTCTGTTGTTTTTTAACCACTCTACAACCATGTCGAAACCCAACTGAGCGTTTGCATATACTTCCTCCCATGAGTCTGCGTGAAAATGCCGTATCATCCGCAAAGGTGACTATTCTACCACCACGCAATTTGAGGTTACAGAGGTCGTTGATGTAAATCAAAAATAATGTTGGACCTAGGATACTACCCCGCGGTAACCCATACGCGATGGCAAGATCATCACTGCACATATCACCTATCTTTATTAGCTGCAAGCGGTTTTTGAGGCAGTCAGAAAATAACCTTAGCTGCGTGCCTCTCCAAGTCTCTCCAGTTTTTCTAAAAGAAGTAGGGCAGAGACCGTGTCAAAGGCTTTTGGTGTGCATCAGAATGGCGGGTGTAATTTCCAGATTTGCCTAAATTTATTACAGTTATTTGGAACCTTCTGTGTTCCTTTACGTTCCTCTTTTGAAAATCTGTGTGCCTAAACCCGTTCAATGATATTTTAAAAATTAGGTACACCCGCCATTGTGATGTCAGAAGCGCGGGTGTACTGCTAACCAATATATGTAGCCAAAAACTATAAAAGTAAATTCGGTACCTCTTGTGTACCTTCACGCGCCTCTCTTGAAAATCTGTGTATCTACACCCGTACAATGATATTTTAAAAATTAGGTACACCCGCCATCCTGATGTCAGAACCGCGGGTGTACTGCTAACCAAAAAAATCAAAATCTGGAAATTACACCCGCCATTCTGATGCACACGGCTTTTGCCAGGTCCAGAAAGATTGCTAACACTTTATGTTTACGATCAAGATTTACAATTACAAAATTAACAAGTCCTTGGACGGCGACACAAGTAGACTTGTCGGAACGGAAACCAAATTAAGAAGGTGATAATAGGTCATTGGCCTCGAGGTATTTAGTTAACCGTTTGTTTATTTAATCTTTCCAGAATCTCAGAGATTGTTGGCAACATAGATATTGGTCTGAAATTATTGACAAAGCCTCTGCCCCTCCTCCTCCTTTTGTATTGGATGGATTTCTGCGAGTTTAAGAGAGTGCGAGAACAGTGTAATATATTATCGTGTCTATTTTTTGTGTAGTAATTATTTATTAATTTAATTATTGAACACGTTATCGCGTTAGTTATTATGTTATAGTTTTACAATATTCTACGTCTTTACTTCACGGTTTTGTAGTTTTCATTATTTACTATTTAATTGCCAATTCAATTTTACTAATACTTAGTGAATTATTTAGGTATGCTAAAATATGTTTTTTTTGGCATCTCCCGCCTTTGGGCGGAGCGGGAGATAGTAACTTTTACTGAATAAAAACCCGCCCCGTTCCTTCGTAGCTTTTCATACCAGAGCCGAGCCTCCCTTTCAAAAATAGATCCTGTAAACCCACAGGGCCTGTAGGCCACAGTAAAGCTTCGACCCTGCTGGGCCCCTACGGTTGCTGATAACTCCTTGAGGTGCGCGGGAACAGACTAGGGCTCGGTCCGGACGGTTACCGGACGGTCGGTTTCGTATGATATGCATCATATAAAATTATATGTTGATGTCATACGCTGTCCTGTTACTGCTCTTGTGGGTCATCTGCCCGGTGCCTTATGAGGTTCAGGTACCACTAAAGTATCTGGCTTCAGAAGCGCAAACGACGGGTCTTATTAAGTAATACCATAAGCATTGCTCGCCCAGCGGTAGCCTTTCTCTTTTTGATGTCCAGGGCAAAAGGTCACTACATATCAGGTTTTCAATTCGCTCAGTAGATACTCCAATGACAGTATATAATTCAGAAATGTGCCAAATCATGTTAAGTTTGATTGACTTGACAAGTGGGCGAAGTTGAAACATTTTTAAAACACTTTCTCTTAATGTTGGTTAGTCGACATTTCGACAACTCTTCATTTACTTGTCGTGTTTGTCGACTGAGGCAGATTTAAAAACGCCGTTAGTTGCTAGTTAAAGTACAAGATATGTGAAGAGTGCGATTTAATGGAATCATTTCATGAGTATTAAATAAGTACCGTCCCACTGGCCTCGATCACGCGCCAACAGACTAATATGGTGACGGAAAGTCAAAAAGTTCAATTATCCATTTTCTCTTTTATTACCATGTAGAATTGATTTTTTTTTTGTTCATATTACATAGCATGTAGCATTAGCGTCAAATTGACAAGCACTTAATACTTGTTATGTAGGCCCAAAAATTTTATATATCCTATAAATCTTTGTGTAGGCCTGTATGTACAGTGCGTTTCACTTAAGAAGTTTCTTCGACGTAATGTTGGCAATACGGAAAAACAGTGTTGCAATATTTTTAAGCAATGAAATTACTTAATATTAGGAGAATTACCTGATTCGTTACTTTTAACAATTGCCTAATAATTTTCTTTTTTTTTCTTTTGGGAACTGTAAAAACTATTTTTGAATAAAGTATTCAACGCTGGACTCCATTTCGATTGTCCTGCTATTCTTTCAAATACCGAAAACGCCACGCCACAACATCGTACCTCTCCATTAACAACTTCCTTTTAGACCTGCTTTTTTTTTAACAAAATCCCATTCCCCTCATAATTCTCCATAAAGTGATACGAGTACCGTTAAAATCGATATCTTTTCACATTTTGTGCAAAACTTTTGCTAGAGTAGGTAACTCTTTTTTTTCCTTCTTTTTTCTGTAGACAGACAGGGGAGCCAACATTACGGCGAAGGAACTTCTTAAGTGAAACGCACTGTAGATACTAAAGATCTCAGTCATCGTAAAAAATCGGGTGGACTCGAACCACACGTTTGAGGGAACGGATATCCTCACGCACCAGGCGCAGAAGCTGGGTTCCCGACCTCGATTTCAGGCCACCGCATGCGTAGGCATGCGGACGACAAGCAATGGGTGGCTCGCCGTCTAACCGTCCGGTACCTAACCTTCCAAACCAAGCTGTACCTACTGTTGCAATGATGTCAGTAAAACCGCTGGGCCGAAGTCTATTGTGACCATGGGTTGGCATCCAAAAGGGAAACCCAGGGTTCTGGAACGCTAAGCAAAGAAGAACATAAGTGTGATTTTAGTCAGTCAGTCTGACGTGCCCTAAGCTACCACTCGAGGCATTGAGGGTTAGGTAATCAGCATATCGTTACACGGTTTAATATCTTGTCAGTATCTCCGATGAGATATTTTAGTTGTTTTTTAAGTGGAATCCCGGTGGCTGGGGTGTGAGGGCCGTACCCGCACGCGTACGGTCGCCTTCTTCGCTAGCAATACTGTTTCGCTGAAGAAGATAAACGCCTGCTATTCCTCCTCGCTCTAGACCATGGTCTCTGTACCAGGGCTCGGCGCGAGAGGTTATTACCGCCGATATGAGGTATTTAGATGCTATTACAAATATTTAGTGTTGTAAGAACACAATCCAAACAAGAAAATTATCAAAGTCTATTTTAAAATTTAAAGGGAGCGAACTATATTTACAACGATTAGCTAGTTCGTTAGATATTAACCTGGTGACGGCAATCGCAGTATCATCGGTAAAGGTTGTAATTGTGTTGCTTTCCAGCTTTGCAATGTTACATTAACAAGTATAGGATTGGGCCTAATACGCTTCCTTGAGGTATACCCCAACTTTTATAGGTGATTTTGCTTGGAATATTCCTACCCTCGAAACTGCTTATTAATATAGTTATTTCTTTTCTGTTTGTCTTTTGTCTTTCTACTAAAATTGCATCTGCCATGTTATTTCTGCACTACCCTAAAACAGACTGGTGGAAAATGCCTGCCTGAGGCATTAAGTTCATCTTGGTACAGTGTTTTTTTACTAGTGCATAAAGTATCAATAAATAAATCTATACTAATGTAATAAAGAGGTTAAATTATTTATTTTTAATCTCTGGATGTACTGATCCAAATGGTAAAATATTTTCACCGATAGAAAGCTGCTTTATTCCTGAGTGACATAGGCTATATTTTATGAACGAAGGCGACGCCGCGGGCAAAAACTAGTAAAAAATAAACATTATTAGTAGAATATCTACAAATTCTGGAGGCAGCATGCTTTTGAGCTTGAATATTAGGCCCTCACACCCCACCAACCCACCAACCTAAAGTTAGCATGACATCTAAGAATTCTTTATTTTGAAGCGTTTGCTCAATTATGTTTGTTATTATTACCCATCTCCTCAATGGATGTTTTCAGTCGTGTAATAAAAGGTTAGGTACTCAAGATTTCAGACCGACCCAGGACCGTGTAGGCCCGGGGCAAACCGCTCTGATAATTAAAGATAACCATAGTGGGTACTAGATCGGTCGATGTGGTTGAAACTCTAAAACATATTGTGGAGAAAGCATAAGATGCAGGATTGTAGATATTGCGAGAACGTTGGGAAGAAATACCGTGGCCAATACTAGGGCCACGGCCCTAGAACGTCTAGAACGCTAAAGGCAAATGAAAGAACATAAGTTGGTTTAGTCAGTAAAAGTTTGATCGCCCTTTTCACCTTGGAGAGAGTGAAGTTATTTGATGATTTGCCACCTCAAAAAAGGACTGTCAGTACTTATATATTGACATACGACTTATTGTGACTGAGGCGGGATGTCACAGGACTGTATTTTTTCTCTCTATTGGGCACTAAGTTATCAACGATTACAAGTATGAATTTACCTGAAATATATTTATGCTACGTATTTAAAACAGCTGCATACATAATATATAACATAATACTAGACGTACACAGCTTATAAATAGAAAGTGACGTCACACACGTGATATATTTAGGAAGCAGTAGATACTTACGTTGGTATATCTGTCTACTTCTATAATTATACCACCTCTTGCGACGAGCAGAAATAGCCCAAATCTCTCAACCTACCCGTGTAGCACTCTAACGATTGTCTACATAATCTGAGCATAAATAGTAAGCAAATTAAAGAACTGTACGACTTGTGAGACCGCAGAGAGGTTTTTTAGAAGTTTGATTTTTAAACTGGCTTGATTTCATAAGTTTACTTCAAAAACCACAGTTCATTTTGCGAAACTCTTCATTTCAAGCGTTTATTTAACTAGTGTTTGTAATTAATGTTTGTTCAGTACAAATCTTGCAAATGAATTTTGAAACAGTTATCCCTAACCGATTAATCTGAAATTTAGTATGTAATTTGAATGACAATGCATTAATATGGTACCATGAAGTTGGTCTGATAATGTAGAATGGGAACTTCTAAGCGCAACACGATTACCTCATAATCGTGTTTTAGAGTTTTTTAGAAAAGGTCTTGGTAGTAGTTACCTACTATACCGTGCAGAAGAAAGACAGATATGAAATTGTACATTGTTACACTAAGGGTGAAAGTAACTCATTTCGTCCCGAGAAGGAGTAATTTGAGGGATTAAATTAGTTACTTTCACCCCGAGGTAAGCACTGTGCTTTTCATTACGAATACAAGGAAAGTAAAAATAAAATAAAAAGTTTGTAAAACCTGAGTCGTCGTACCTATGATTTTAGGTAAGTATCTTTCTTCTGATTTAGGCGGTAAAAGGTTTTCCACTACTGCTTTAGCCTCTTCTCTTATGAAGTTAGGCGTTAAATCACTATTGTAATCTGATAAACATAACGTGTTGGTACAGATCTCTGTTGTACGGAAATGTAAACAAAACTCGAAAAAACCAACCACTGATTGCCACTTTCCCGCCATTTTGTTTTAAGCTATTGTAAAGCTTCTATCGCGGGCCTTGAGCGTGGAGACCGAATCCAGAAATTCCGTAACGAAAATAACCTAACACCCCCCACTCATTTGTTTTTTGAGCGTGGTGACCGATAAGAAAACAAATGAGTGAAAGCAGCTGTCGGCGTTTTGGATGGGTGGGGTTAAGCAGCTGTTAGCGAGGTCTGGTTTTTAATAGACGAGGTTAAGCAGCTTTTGGCGAGGTCTGGTTTTGGATGGAAGAGGTCAAGCAGCTGTTGGCGAGGTCTGGTATTGGATGGGTGGGGATAAGCAGCTGTTGGCAAGGTCTCATTTTGGATGGGTGGGGTTAAGCAGCTGTTGGCGAGGTCTGGTTTTGGATGGGTGGGGTTAATAAAAATAATAATAAATGAAAAATGAATGGAATAATATTAAATCATTTATTTTCAGGCATCTTGGCCCATAGACACATATCTACCTTACAGACTAACATAAATATAAAGTAAATACAGTGTATTGTTAGTAAATAAGACTTATGACTAAGTTAGTAGCACTTCCACTGCACTAATTCACTTTGTGCTGCTAAGCAGCTGTTGGCGAGGTCTGGTTTTAGATGGGTGGGGTTAAGCAGCTGTTGGCGACGTCTATTGAATAAGTTGATAAAAATGCAATAGCTTTACCGCGGCAGTCCCCGAGTGCCACACATCTTTTTTTAGAGTTCCGTAGTCAACTAGGAACCCTTATAGTTTCGCCATGTCTGTCTGTCCGTCTGTCTGTCTGTCCGTCCTCGCTTAATCTCTGTGACTGTTAGCACTAGAAAGCTGAAATTTGGTACCATATGTACATCAATCACGCCGACAAAGTGGTAAAATAAAAATCGGAAAAAAAAATTATTAGGGTAGCCCCCTATATGTAAAGTAGGAAGTGATTTTTTTTTAAATTTCAGCCCTAACATGTGATATATTGTTAGATAGGATAGGATAATTTCAGAAATAATCGCTCCAAAAGTAATAAACAATGTGTCCCCCCCATCTAACTTTTGAACCATAAGTTTAGAATATATGAAAATAATCTGAAAAGTAGAACTTTATAAGGACTTTCTAGGAAAATTATTTTGAACTTGATGGAAAGAACAGTTTTTGTACAAAAAAGACAAAAAGGTTGTACAAAATAATTTCTGGACTAAGTTTGTAGTATAATCGTATATGCAAGCTTTTTTTTAAACTCATTAGTGGGTACACTTATTTTGACGGACGGGAAACTACGGAACCCTACATTGAGCGTGGCCCGACACGCTCTTGGCCGGTTTTTTTTTTGTGGCCGGCCAGCTATTCAGCCTCATTAATGAAAAATTAGAAATTAATTGTAATCTTTTAAAAATATATTAAAAAAATAGTTGAACAAATAAATCACTTAAAATACAATATTATTTAATTAATACTAGTACCTACTTATCTATAAGTTATTTCAGTTTTATATCGCGGTGTGATTGACTGGCTGTATGGAAAATTGGAACATGGTTCAATAGAAATGTGAAGATATGAGCCTATTCACTCTAGCCTTGAAGACACCTAAATTAAAATTAGACGGGAAAACCGCAGCAGGCGAATTGTTCCAGTCCTTCGCTGTACGCAGTATAAACGACGAGGCGACACGCCTGGTACGGCCCGTAGAGGTTTCAACAACGTAAGAAAGATACTCGTCGTTCGTTTGGTTGTCCGATGGTTGAAATGAGATGGCTGAACAAAGTCATAAAATTTCTGCGCACATTCTCCAAAATGCAACCTGTAAAACACCGAAAGGCTGGCTACCCTACGCCTGTACCTACTCAAGGCGTTGTAGATTGGAACTAGAGGTTGCAATCGAATATTCGAATTATTCGAATATTCTTTCCAAATTTATATTCGAATAGTATAATATTTGCAATCTCTAATTGGAACTTAACCATATCTGGATCACCAATTAGCCTCTTCGCACGCCTTTTCACCTAAAGTAAAGCTGCTATGTGGCATTTTGCAGCACCAGCCTATATGTGGCTTGGGCACGCCACATTTATGGCGGTAAGTCCCCTCTTTGAGGCGTGGCTGGAAAGACCTCACGGCGTCCTTACCTTCCGCATGATGCAGATTCTCACCAGACATGGCATCGGGAGGTTCCTGCACCGGATTCGTGCGGAAATGACGCCCGGGTCTCGCCATTGTGCGGAATGCCCGAAAGACACGGTGGAGCACGCAGTCGAGGTGTGCCCTGCTTGGGTGGAGCATCGCCGTGCCCTCGTGGGGGTGATCGGTGGCGGAGACCTCTCGCGCCGTGCCTTGGTTGAGGCCATGGTCCGGAGCGAGGAGGAGTGGCAGGCGGTCGCCGACTTCTGCGAAACAGTAATGCTCGCAAAGGAGGAGGCCGACCGCATCGCCCGTATTACACAAACAATCGGACCTGTGTTTTGTATACTTAACATTAAAATCTGCCCCGGTGTGAAGTACCACCGGACCTTTGCAAGAACACAGAGTTTCCTAGCAGGGGCCTAAGTCTGCTATTTTTATAAATTCGTCATTCCAACATGATCCCGTTGTCATTTTGCTAAAAGTTTGTAATCTGCTAATTTATAATGATCGATCATTGATCGGTCAATGATCCTGTAATAGAATTGTGGTAGAATGCCAATATCGAGCTTATTAAAAGCACTAATTGCGTAATAATGTCGTAATGGTAGGTCACTGATCAAAGGATCTGTCAAAATTACCGCATACGTCAGATATTCATTTGTCATTTTGTACGAGATTACCATTCTATACCATTTCTTTCAATGTAGTGTCAGTGGTTGACCATCGGAAAGCCATAATGATGCCATTATATTAGTAGATTACAAAAACTTGTCAAAATCAACAGTTATGAATCCAATGATAGACCATTCTATCACTATTGTAATAGCAGACTTGAGGCCCAGCTAACTTGCCCTTGGTCAATGGATAACTGCATAAACCGTAGATTAAAATAAATTTTGCTAGAAGGTAAACTTTCGACATATTTTATATGAAAAGATCATTTGAAATAAGTGCAATATCATCTAAATTCAATCATTACGTATCAGAGTCTTATTGAAATTAAAAAGTACCTATAGGTAGGTACAATTTTGAAGGATTTATGGTTAACAGTGTTTACAATTATCTGGTAATAGATAAATCTATCAATGACGTGCCATTGAACATACGGCGATTCAATAAGGTAGGTGGTACTCGGTTTCTAGGCGATTGCACTTTCTGGATCAGATTTACGAGTATCATCATTATTTTATCTAAAAAGAAATACGTACCTACTTAGTAATAAATCATAAGCATCCAAGCATTACTCCGTAGCTTTCATCAAATAACGTCATTATTAAAATATTTTTGGTAAAATCAATTTTAAACAAAACCAACCTGTTGATTTAGTTGAGATCCATATGAAATATTGAGGTTACAATTTTGAACAGGAAATAACTAACATTTTTTGGATACACCAAGTACTAACTACTACATGTACAAATAGATGAAAAAAAAACTCATCCAGTTTGCACTCGACAACTAGGACTTTATAAATAAAAAATAGATACCTATGCCCTTAGTATAATAATAATAATAATATTCCACAACTATCACACAACGCCGTCTAGGCCCAAGCTAAGCAGAGCTTGTGTTATGGGTACTAGACAACTGATAAACATACATATTTCTAAATACATACATATTATAGATAAATTACACCCAGACACAGAACAAATGATAATGCTCATCACACAAACATTTATCCTGGGTGGGAATCGAACCCATAGCAGTCAGTCAGTAGCATAGCAGTCAGGGTCACTAACTACTAGACCAACAGGCCAGTCAACCAGTATACTGGGGATCGAATGGCTGTCAGTGTTTAGATAGAACGTAGAAACACCGCATATATGAAGCACAGCACTGCGCATAGGTGCAAAACGGTTTTGACAGCAAATTAAAAAAAAATGTTTTCCAACTGCGAAAAGCAAAAATGAAATTTCATGGTGGACCCACCTACGCACAGTCGACCGTATTCAGTGGCGAAAAACCAGCATAAATTGACCTCGTATTCTATTCCGTACTACGCTAGGGCAGCTCAAGGTCAAAGCGTTACCCTACCGCTGACGATTTTCGGAGCAACAATATATCTATGTAACAGTAATTTTTATATTGATTTGGAACGTTACGGGAGGTATCACCCACGACGAAGTGCTATTTACGTATTGCGATGATTTAAATAGATTTCCACTGAAATATTATTTTTATGCGTAACATTGTAGCTAGTGCTGTGTTTACTCGCGTTACTAAGGATTTGGAATTTCATTACCTTGTATTTTTGCTAACATAGCGTCAGCATCATTTTATATATAAATACTCCTTTTCTTATCTTCCTCACAAAACAATATAGGTACTGAGGCCATACGCGGGTTCGGATTCGGGTTCCTAGTGTAGGTAAAGAGTATTTTTTGAATTTCCCATTAGCTATTCACCGTCCCGCTTCTGGGTCATAGAAGGTATTTCGTAATGTGTAATGTATCAACTTTCAACAGTACAGTGAAGGTCTGTGTGTGGGGTATAAACGGGACCGGGGGTAACAGTCATATAGCAATAGTCGATCTCAAAAATTAACATGATAGGTACTAAAATGTGTTGGTTCATCATTGAATACGTACCAAGTTATATTAATGTTTTTATTTTATTTTTTTCATGACACTTCAAACGGTGCGTTTTCGAGTAAATTGAAGGCGCCCTTATCGTCGGGCCATCTTTTCCAGGCCGGTAAGGCTGTAACAGCCCGTTTTGGGATAAGGTTAGCTTCTTAAGGGAATCTCTTATCCCAAAACCCGTCTTCATGCTGCCTGGCCCGCTGACAACTTCTCCTTGAAATCTTCTCAGCGTCTGATGCACATCGACACCGGTCAGGTGACAATTTCGTAGCGAACAAAGTAGAAACAATAAAACAGCTGTCTCTCTCCGAGGTAGACCGGTGGCGAGTTGCTCTTTGTCTCCGATTTAAGGTACTGGTCTTTTGATATCTCCTGTTAAATTAAATATTGATAGTGGAAATTGGCTCAAAATTTGAATTGAGCAGCAACTGTTTACAGAAAAGTCCCTGTTACAGTAGATCCACAATTACACAAAAAAACCGAATAATCTCGCAGGTCAACCTAGGTTGTCGGCTTGTGCGGGCCTCAATTCGAGAATCAAAGTCTCCAACCAAGGCTTACAAGAGAATTAGTGGTGCGTGGGGTTTTTATAGGGATAGTTTGTACTCTTAGGTAGGTACCTACCAAAATATGCTCACTAACATTTTCTTGTGCGCCCAATTAACTAATTGGTAGTGAAACAATTTTAATAGTAATGATACCAATTTTAAGCCGAAGTCTTAAGCTTTCCAACCTTAGATTAAATTAAAACAGCGGAAGATAGGTGACTCGACTCTAGCGCTTGGACCGCTGAAATCAAACCCCCGGGCCCCGTAGCTTAATTTCATTCAGTCACATAGACGGGCGTGTTACGCAAAAATATTATTCTAAGTGGGATAAAAGTTATCAAAATGCCTTAGTGTGCTTTTATGCGTTGTAACTTGTAATAACGTACAAAAACAAATCACATTTCACTCATGGATGTACCTAGTTGTGCACAGGGTCCAGATTTTCTGATTGCAATATTAGCGCGTAACGTACCTTTCCATAGAATTTATCAATGTTTCCAAAAGTTCATCTCAGTATTCTTCGAAGAAAACATCTTACAAATGCGCACTCGTTGAGTCGATTTAGTTACTCGCGAAAGTTAGAAAAATATAAGATGCCCATAATCCGTATAATAATTATAGTAGTTTTATCCTGAATACAATGACCCCCTACGTTTTCAGTTACCTGTATTTCAATAGGTTACACTTAGGTAAGTACTTGGTTTTAACTTCTTTTGCATGGACGAGTTCTTAAATAGGTCTCTATCTACTTCGGTAGTTAGGTAGGCTAACATGAACGTAGTAGGAACATAGTTACTACGTTCAAGTCGCCCTGGATCGATATCGACTCGCTACTCAGACAGTTAGACCAAGTTGTGCACCAAGCCTGCAGTGTCTTAGATTAACTGTTGTGTTTCATCTAATTGAAGTGAATGACCTACTAGGTACTTACTTAGTTTCCGCACAAATCGTAATCAAAGTTAAATACATTTAAACAATCACTAGATATTTTTTTAAGTTAGGTAATCACCTAAACGCTTCTAACTTGCTTCGGTGGTACAGTTTGATATAGGTAGGTATTACTAACTACAAACGCGAGCAAAATGACACTTAACAGTCGATATGATAAGCCATTGTTTGTCCTATTTCTGCACACCCCACATACGTACAATGCTATTTTCAGGTTCAAATACAACGCGCGCCTACTAACCTATTTGTGTTGGAGCTAGTTTTTTGACCTCGTTGACCAACGACCTGCTCGCGGTTAAATACAAAAGCCACGAAGCGATGTGTTGTGCAGTGTGCTATATCGTCTAACTTACAACTTGGCATCAATACGCTCGGTTGTAGGTAACTAACTACTACAGCGAGCGTTGACCCCTTGTATCATTATGTGAATGTGCTAGTTAGGCCTACATATTGTAGGTAAGTGTACACATTTACACAAGTGAGTACCTAAAGCTGTATTCACATCCCACATAAACACATAACATATATTTTTCTGTCAGTTCAAGTTCCAATCTATAAATTGTATCATCAACAGTTTCAACGAGCATTTCCGTTCGTTTGAGGGGTTAGCAAGTGTTTTGCTCATCCGGCCAGAATGATGGGAACGGGGCCCCACAAAATTTCGCATTGGAAATTGCCAACTAATAGCTATTGAGGAATTGGCGGCATCGAATTCAATATTGGCGACTTGGTATTTAAAAAGAAGGCCATTATCATTCTCCTGCCCTCCTTATTATATTTTATTTGGAGTTGGCGGAATTGCGTGTTTTTTTTTTATACCACACATCTCATCTCTATTTGCCGGCACCTCAAGAACAGACGGACAAAAACTGAGACACCCTGTACATACTAGGTAAGGATTTTAAAAATGTTACGCACTAAAAGGGTTTAATAATTACCTATAATATATGAACTTTGTGAAGTTGTGACAGTGCCGCAAGGCTTGTTTTACTATAAATTAGTTGTATTAGTTACCTATCTAGTTAAATAGGCATGCTAAGATAATAACAGTAGTAATGTACTGTGTTTCAATGAGGTTCCTGCGAGCAATTGTGTAACACTTTACACAATCGAATCAATCGCAATTCCCTTTTCATTTGGTCAGTTCAATAGGAATTTCATACGTTTGTGATGCAAACTGTGATTTAGTGTACTTGTAACACAATTGGTTTGCTATTGTCGCTGGTATGTTATTCAAATCTTGCCAATGATTGAGATCCTGCTCTAGGCTGCATTATCTTTCATAGATAAAGCCAATTAATTTAATATTTGGAATGTACACTGAAAGTTGAAACTCTTACCGCCTCGTTCATATTTTTAACTATACTATTAGTAACTTTCACCAATCAGCACCGAAAATTTATGCAAATTAGTTATAGAAATTGAGTGCTTGAGAATATACCAATGCGAATGGCGTGCTTGTGTGAAACTTTTTTATAATGAAAACGATTCCATAGCAAGTTTTGATTGGCAACTTGTTTGACGAGTGTGAGTATGGTCATAAAATGTTGAATCTCGCTATACACGATAAATCAAGAAACTCGATTTAGTAAAGCAATAAATAACGACAAGAGAGTTAAAGTAAAAGTTATTCTTAGTAACGTAGTAGCCTAGCTGTCTATCTATGTGCGAAGTAAGTTCCACGTAGTTGCTTCTCTCAGACTACCCTCTCTAACCCATTTAATCGAGAGAGATGCCATTGGTGATCTGTAGAAGGGTTTACCGGTTCATTCATTTTATATTATTTGCTGAGTAATTGTATGAAACTTCATCATCGGGACTCAACCGGCATGATAAAAATAATCTAAAGACAACTTTTGCATCAGGCAACTTATGTTTATCAGTTTTTATTTGATTCTTTTTTAGAGCCTTCCTCTAACAAACCCGCTTTAAGCGTCTGTCTGTTTATATGCTAACTTCTCCTTAACTACGCAATGAATTTTGATGCGATTTTCAATGCATGCTAGAAGGAGTAATATAAACGAGGAGAGTTCATATATATAAATACCCAATAGCCAATAGCCGGGGCGGGTCACTACAATATACTTTTTAGAGAAGTAAAATTACTAGGCTTTTTAACCAACTTTCAAAAGAAAAGAAGGTTCTCAAGTCGTCTGGATTCTTTTTTTTACCGATTATGACGATTTTTCTTTTCTTTCTTCCACTACTGAAGGAACATGGTAAGTTTCAGTCCATAGGTAATATCTGTGCATTGGGCACAAAAGTGAAAAAAAAAAACTCAGAAATCGAATTAATTTTTTTTAGTTGATTTTTGAAGTAGGATAGGAGTGTACTGCAGCTTCATAGGTACCGTACTCTTCCTTTAGAAGTTCCATTTTTTCGGTGTTACAAGAGAACCGTAGTAGAATATTTAATTTGCCTTTTCTTGAAAATCTGCCTAATTTTATGTATGTGATATTTACAAAAAGTTTTAAAGATTTCCTTTTGCTAATTTTTCTATATCGTACTGTATCCAAATCGAACTGCAGACTCAATAAAGATGTTCAAGAAAACAAAAGTGTGAAAAGCTTGTACATTAGCCGGCGCGAGTATGTAGTGGCAACAAAGTCATTGTAAAGGCCTCGCTTTCTATTGAAACTCGGCACTGCGCTAGGCTAGCTCAAAACTAAAGAGTTATCACGCAGTAGCTACCCTACCTGTTTTTATATAAATATATTTTATAATATTGGCAATAAACTATGTTAAGCTGTCATAAAAGGAGTTAAGTCAGTGGTCTAGCCAGCAGTAAATGACTATGGCAATTCTTAAATAACATAGTCTGTCGTAAGAGATTCTTGGCCGACTTTTGAAACAAGTTGTTGGTATTACTGCAAGCGGCCCGAAAGCAAATTCTTGCAATGCGATGCGTCGCGCGCGAAACATTTGCTTTAAAGCTAAAACGGGCTAATACAAGATTTAAAAATATATTGGATAATAATGGTTCTTCCCGTAATAATTATTCAACGGTAGTTGTTTCTGTGCCTATCAAGGTAGATACCTACATGTTTACTTATATATCATTAGCAAATGAATTTTGTTATACAGCAAGTAAAATACTTATTTTATTGAAGGAAACAATAAGTATTGTTATTTTCGTTGCAATAAAAGTAATTAATATAAAAAGGAGCAAATGGCAGCAAATCTAAAAATATACTGTACCGGATTAATGGGCATACAGGACTTAAATGACGTTTTTTTTTTACTATGATTTTACCGTGATAAAACCAATGGTTAAGTACCTACATGACCACAACACTTTCACCTCAACAATTTAGGAACTTGTACTGAGAAATTTTGATTAGATTTGATAGAGGAATTAGATTTCTTAACCTTGTTATGGGACAGCCTAGATTAATCCACAAATAACCCGTCAGTTCATGTTTATAACACCTACTTATGTACATTATCGAACAGGTAGAGAAAACTATATCTCTACAAGTATTTCGCCCACTACGAATATGAGTAACGAGTTAATCATATCTGCTTACATTCAGACGGTACATTTTTAGCTCTATTTTTTGGTTGTCCTCAGGTGATCTGTCGCTTTCTCGAATGACTAAGTTGAACGTTTTAATAATTCGGAATCAACATTACGATGAAGGTGGGCGAATGGTAATTCGCCCACCATTCCATTCATTTGTCGACTAATAACCGTTAAGCGTTAAATGGGTTGAATTTATTTGTAGGTATGGAAGTCTGTTTTCTTAAAGTTTGAGATATTGTTGAGTTTAATTTCAGCATAATTATGCTAACAATAGAAAAACGTGTTTGATAATGATGCTGAGTCACATAAAAGAAGTTGAATGAAATTTTCTGTCACACAGCCACATTATTAGCATGCAGTGACGTAAGTGAGTCTTACCGTATCAGCTGTAGTGACTGTACCGCAACCGGTCTCTTGAAGGCCGACTGATGCTGAATAACCACTCAATTCGATATCTGCATTCTGCCTTATTAATTCACATTTTATTTGCATGAGTATAATTATACAGATTCAAGTAGATATGTACATACCTATCAAGTGAAAATTTAGGTAGGTAAGTAATTTAATTTTACTAGATAGGTTAGTTCGTTGACAATAAATTACCCACGAATAACAAAGGATTCTAATGTAGTACCTATCAAGACAAGCATTTACAATTTTTGTGTTTAAAAGTCTTATTATATCTATCAAACTTAAATCAGGTCAGAACATATTAACTTTAGGTGTAGTTACCATCTAGTTACCTGCTATAAGATTGATGAAGTTCATTGACAACAAACAGTAAGTACCAAGTGAAACTGACAAAACACTCTAAGGTCGACTACCTCAATCACGATTTACACCTATCATGGATGAAATATTCACTACTTATAGATACAATGAATGAAAACAAACACTAAGGTAAATAAAGAAATGTTATTTCTCATAGGTATCAATTGTTAATCTAAATTATAAACCCATGAGGTAATCCTCATTCCTAACCAAACAATGGAATACCTACCTATCTTGATTTTTTTTGCAGTTCTACAGTTGCAAAATTAGGTAGCGCGCTATCGCCCATTAGCTTAAACAAATATCTAAGAATCGTCATTTGTGGGTCATACATGAAAATTGCATACTTGGAGAATGCAATATCAAATACATTGGTGGGCTATTGAGTTTGTATCTCTGTCTGTAGTCTTGTCCTTCACGCGCACGTCAGCTGGTGTGCGCTACTAGCGCTATTATTGTGTCGAGTGTCCGTCGTTCGTTGCCATTCGTGAATCGTTCGTTAGTATTCGCGTCTTCGAATGTCAGTCGATGGAAAACGTGCGGTTGGATCGTTTGTACTTGTAGGTGCGGTTACGTTACCGCTACCTCTACCTACGCTTTGTCTTATCGTGCCCACACTGACACCACTGTGAATCTATCTGTGTTTTATCGATTTCATGTGCGTTAATTTTCCATTAGTTGACGATTTTGCTGACAATCACTTGACAACGGTTCATTTTAATATTGTGTTTTTGGTTACTCATGCAGATTGAAAACAAGTGTCATTGGACAAGATCAGTCATCCATTTAGTGCAAGTGTGTTCGACATAAAACGTGATAGTGTCGTTTAATCATTTGTGAACAAAACGAAGTTGCATAAGACTGAAGAAACCAAAGAAGTACTGCGAACGCCGAGTTTCGCCTAGTGCAGGTGGAGACTGTTTTGCTCTCCGTGGTTGGCACCTACGTTATAGTCACCGGAAGAGCCAATGTTATTTTAAGGTTTGTGCCTATTACCTATCTAAACAGAAACTTAAGATTCGCTGGTTCCCAATATATCCATGGTCAGTGTGGTTCTCATAAAAGCTTAATCTTTAGTTTACACAGTCAATGTTGTGTCTATGAAATATGACACTGACGTTAAACGTTACAAAAAATATTGTGCACAATAGGATTCTGAATAGGCATTAAACTTTCCTTGAAAAACTGAAAACTTAAGATAGCTATAAGTAACGCTTGAAAAGGATGAAGCAGGCGGATCAGTTGCTAGATGATGCATTGAGTGAGATATAATCGAAACAATAACAGCAGTTGTAGTGGATAGTGGCGCCCTCTACTCCGTCTTGACTGCTTTGTCCTCGTGGTTAATTAATACTTTTGAATGGGATCCCACTAAAACTAGGTTTCGCGCCATTATACCATTCTTACAACTAAAATAATGTATGTTGTTCTAATAACGAAGTATTTAGAAATATCATGCTCATTCGGAGGTATGCGCCTGGTCATTAGAATTGGTTGTTAGTGTTTCAATCTTTAGTATGAAATAATACCTTCTAGAACAATTATCGATTTTTACAAATTTGTTATTATTGACCTACAATTTTTTAGTTTTGTAATAACTGTGTTTGTTAAGCATGTGTAGGTAATTTACTAGCATTAACTAATAACAATTTATTTATATTTCCATGCCGGTTTTAATGGCGTCATTGACAGATCTATTCCACCTGTCACCACACGCAGCAGTGTGGCACAGTGTTGCTTAGCAAGGAATTTGTAAACAAATAGACTCGCAACTAGATTAAGTACTAGAATTGTTAGATAATTTAACTACCTGGTCAGAGGTTGGTAAAGGTAATCTATTTGCCGCCTGCTCGCGAAAGACTTAGGTGATTGTTCCAAACTACAACGATATAAGTACGACGCGCGACGTAACAAAATTTCAAAGCCTCGAAGGTGATTTTAATCCTAACTACAAAATTCATAGTCTATTGGTTCTGTATTAAAACGAAAATATCACTAAACTAAATCTCGCGCCGAATGTCTGTCATCTATGCGGTACTCTGTAAGTATACTACGTACCTAATCTATTTGTAAGCGCTTCTAAATGGCAAATATTGTTTTGCAATATTGGCATATAATTCTGATCAATTACAAAAATATTTTAATGCAACTGATAGCCGAGCAATCCATGGCTGAGCCATGTGTTGCAGTTTACAGACTGAACCCACAATAGAACTAGCTGGGCAATATCAAAGAAAAATCGTCTAGCGATCGTCCGGAAACCTACCAAAACGATATCAGCCATGAACGAGACATAACTGCAATATTGCATAGTACCAGCCAGTGGTATTGCTTTCAATGTTGCAGGCACTCTGTTATAGTCACGTAGCGCAGAAAAAAATGCCCATTAAGAAGCCCCTTATTACAAAAAGTTTAAAATACAACGCGTTCCAAATGAGAATAGGATCGATTGCAATGTTGTGATGTCACAATTTTCTGTCAAATCCAGGAAAGAAATTTTAAATTTTAATTAAGTAATTTAAGAAAAATAATAATTAATTTACGAACTATGAACGAAAAAAGTTTAATCACAATCAGTTAAATTAAATTTTACTTATCTCTGTCCTTCAATTTTGTCAAAATTTCTTCGATTTGATAGTACGACGTTTATTGAAGTTTTGAAATTTTCAAAATACCTGATAAGAAATTTAATAAAAGATTGTAAAGTTACATACAACTCTAATGGTTTATTTTAAGTAGGTAGTGAGTGTGACCTATCCTTTTTTGAATTTATTATTCTCTATATCAATAACATTAGTACTCCGCCGCCAGCAGGCATAGGGTTTAAAAACCTGTCAGAATATTCCGACAGTTCTTTGCAAATTACTTTGCCTCATGTTTACTGGAATACGTAGGTTCTTGGAGCCTTACATACGTGATCCATAAGTAACGTTGGTTGCTAAATATTGTACAATAATATCTTAATTTGCTACTACTCTAGAACGCAAAAAAGCAAAGCAAGTATAGGAACACGGAATTTCTAAAAAGACCACTCGTCAGAGGTAACAAATTAGTATTTATCTAGCCTCGAATTCTACTTAAACTTATCTTAAAGTGTGTCTTTTTAAAAGTAAGCAAGTTAAAAAAGCATGCAGGCGTTTTAATTTACATTAAATCAAAGTAAACAAACCAATTTGAATGTTTTTCAAGTAGTTTCTTCTTTCTACTATTTTCCGATTTGAGTTTCATAAAAACTGTCGACTATTAATATTTCATGATTGCAGCGGTCACTTGTCGAACAACAACTACGGTTCCTTCTCGAAATCACGAATTCTAACGAAAAAAAATATCGAAATTTAAATGTTTTTTTTTTTCCAATTTTATGGCATGGCCTTTTGGCCTTTGTGCCATTTCTTCATTAAAATTTAAATGTTTAAAATAAATAGTGTTGCCACTTCCTTCCTTTAAAAATGCGACTTTAGAGTTTAAACCACTTGGCTTTTACTCATCATTCTGCATTTTTTTAGAGATTGTTTTTAAAAATTACTTAGGGAAAAATGGTGTGAGGCTTACGTAGGTCTTTCATTCTCTGATTTGTCATTATACTTTCGTTAGTTCGACTATAATTAAATAAAATGAGATTCACTGACACATTTACGAATTTTGCTGTCAGTTGATAAAAACATTTTCGTTCCTGTGGGCTAGAAAGATTTTTTACAAATCCGATTGCTGCGTTTTATGAATCTTCTGCCAGCGGCCTCTCCAGTGCAAAAGGAGAATATACGAGTATATTATAGCCTATATCACTCAGTGATATAGTAGCATTCTCATTAATATAGCCTATCTCAGTGATATAGTAATATTCTTTTACCTGTAGTAAAAGAATATTTAAAATCTGCCAAGTAGTTTTTGAGTTTATTCATTAGAAAGATAAATAATAATCTTTCATAATAGGATAGAATAAACTTTACTGTACACCCAAACAGTAATAAAACTCTTAAAATAATTAACAACAAATATTACGGACCAAAATCATCAAACATGGAATTATTAAGTGTCAAATAACTAATTTCTATTTTTTCCAGAGAGAAATATATCAGGACATTTCTAAAAAAAAAAAAATTTCAAACATTTTTGACAAATGTCATTTTCGTGTGAAATGTTTTTTGCGTTTTGAGGTATAAAAAAAAAGTCACATCAGTTTATAAAAATCTGTCACAACTAACATTTTCTGGATTCTTACAAAAATTATTGTCTGATTATTACAATTGGTAAGTTCGTTTACGTGTGTGTATATTTTGTATAGTTCTTAAACCGGATACCTGGAAATTTAAGCACGACGCATTCATTTATTCAATTTGTGTATTGTATCTATTTGTGGTTCAAAATAAATGGAACCCGTCTGAGTTAACCAGTTTGAGGGTTACTTTGCTTCTTTACATGAAAATGCATAAGTGTAGTGAAGTTGACACTTGCTCACTTACACTAGTTTTCATTTTCCCTGATCCTTATCCGATCTGTCACACTTTTGTGTTTCACAAATAATGATGTTAGTGTGATGTTAAAATAAGTCCCAATAAATTGTCATTCAGCATTTTCCTATGCTATAACAGTACTACAATAATGTATTTTATTTGATTTCAGATCTTTTCACATCCCCTAAGGGAGACCAGCGATGGTGGACTATTACAGGGTACTAGGTGTTACTCGAGCTGCTTCTGAGGCAGAAATAAAAAAGGCGTAAGTTTGTTATTTGTATAACCTTGAATGCATGACTAGCATCTGCCAGTGGCTTTGCTTGCGTGAAAGTATATTTCTGTTTCAACCTCATAGGGACGTGTGTGTCTACATTTTTAAAAGAAACCTTGTGCAAAATTTCACACTCCTAGTCCCAATAGTTTTAGTTGTGTGTTGATATGTCAGTCAGTCAGTTTCTCCTTTTATATTATATAGATAAAATAATTTTAAAATCATTTGATACAAAATGATTTCTTTCAACTTTTGTTATTAAAATGTGTGTAATGCTCTTGTTCATGTTCATAAAAACTTTTACCAAAACACATTATAACTTTTCCATTTGTATTAACATTATAGTTAAATACATCTCACTTTAAAGTATCCTCTATATTCATCTCGGTTAGTAGTGGCAATATTAGGCTGTATTAAAGGTTTGTCTAAAGCAAGTAATTTTGTTTTCAGTTACAGAAAACTAGCATTGAAATGGCATCCTGATAAGAATCCAGATAATGCTGATGAATCTAATAGACGATTCAAAGAAATATCTGAGGCTTATGAAGTTCTTTCAGATGGTGAGTGTGGGTTTATTAATTATGTTTTAAATTACATAAAACATATTAGTATGTTTGTTTAGCTGGAGTATTCAATGTTGCTCAGTTATCAATGTCTTGAATATGGCTATTCAGGTAATTTGGTCTTCTAAATTTACTTAGATGCTTTAAATATTGTTTAACTTGTAACATAGTAAACCCTTTATTTATATTTCATTATCTATGTACTTCTTCTATTTAATATAAGTCAATTACTCAAAGATTAATAATATTGGAAAATTCTCTAAATGATCTTAACCTTTGATTTTATGAATACCACAGCTACTCAACAAATTAGTGATTATTTTGTTTGTATTTGTATATCAAACATCACACTCTATCATTTCAGTTAAGTTGATATTTTAGATTTAATGCAGTGATTTAATTAAATAATAATTAAAGATCTTTAGTGATGTATATTAGCACTATTAATATTTCTGAATGCAATGTAGTAAGGATATTAGTAGTTGCTTGGTATAGAAGTGTAAAATGATTTTTATTGTTGGGTAGCAAACAAGCGGAAAGTATATGATGCACGGGGATCCAGTCACCACGCGCACAGATATCAAAGCAAGAACGGAGTCAATGGGCATCGGCACTTTAACTTCAGAGGGTTTTTTGGAGACACTCCATTCCACCGCTTTTTTGGTAGCTGTCCATTTAATGCAGGATTGGCTTAAGAAGTTGTGAATATTATTGTTTGCTTATATTTTGAAATTCCAAATTGCCTTCATTTTGATTTACTTACCTAATACAAAAAAATATCTCTAATTTGGGTTAAGCATTATCATAGTAATATTCAGAACAGTTTTGACAAAAGTAACCTTAATTTTATTTTGTTTTGGTCCACTTATATTACTAACACAAATGAGTTTTTTGTGAGTTAATCTGATAATGGTTGTGTATAACATGCTTAGTAACGCAAGTTTTAACTGAATATTGGCTTAATGTTGATTTTCGTTTATCTATTTTATTATTATAAATTCATACACTTAGGTCAATATAAAAAAAAAAACTTAATTGAGTTGGTTCAGTTAAGCACTAAATATATTTTGTAGTTTAATTAGCTTCAATCATAGGAAAACATTAATGTAGGATTAGTTTCAAAGTAGCTTTTTATTCACAACATTAATGTTGACATGCATTGACAGTAGGACAGTAGAACCTTTTTTACGAAAAGTTGATTAACAATCGTCAATTTGTTTAATTTCAAGTCTTATAAACATGGAAGTTTTTATGTGCAACATTCATAGGTTATAGGTGTACAAACATATCCTCCTACACACGAAATGATTCACCTTCTTGGTGATGAATAAAATGGGAACATTTACATTATTATATTTGGCGAGTCATTGTAACGGTGCTTTAAAAACACGGAAGTCGGCTTAAAGTAATTACGAAATTGATGCTGAGTTCTGGAAAGTTCTAAATTAGGACCCAAAAATAATGAAAACACGCGGCGGCCAAAGGAATTATAAAGCAGCGTTATTACACTACCACTAAAAATAGATTTTTAGTCTGTATTTTTTTAACCAGTCATCGTCATGATAACAAAAAATCTATCATAACAATTTATTTAAAAAAAACAAATTGGCAACTCTTTATGCATAACACAGAACATGCTAAATGTTTATTCCAAAAACGGAGTCGTACATCCTCAAATCTTAACAATATTTATAGCATCAGCATACATACAACACAAACATTTTAACGTTTTTAGAATCGCATCCTCATATTTATCTATAAAAATATGTGATATGAAACAAAGTTGCTATTCGTGTCTGTTTACGTTCACTTCGTTTTTCTCAATCGCGCATTGTTTTCACCGACATTTCGGTGCGAAGCAAAGGCGTCAGAATCTGCGAAAAAAACTAAACCTGCACCGAGCAGTTGGGTACAAAGTCCAACTTAATTAAGGAATACCTCCATTGGGTATCTGCAGTCCTGGCAGTAGATATGTCTCTTCTTTAAGGAGTAGCTAAAGAGGCACCACGGCGTCCTCACGTTCAGCCAGACGCAGGTTCTCACCAAACGTGGCCAGTTCGGGAAGTCCATATTTATGATTTAGGCGAAGGAAACACTCGAGCGTGTCACCATTGTGCGGACGGTTCGGAAGGTACGAAGGATTTTGAAGCATTTTGGTGGAAGTCGCCTCGCTTGAGCGGAGTACCGCCGTGTTCTGTGAAGGTGTCCGGACCTCTCTCGCCTGGACATGGTCTGGAGCGAAAAGATTTAGGAAGCAGTGACCTCCTGCACGTGAGGGAACGCACATCCTTACGTCCTAACCGCCGCCACAGGATGAGCCCCGGGTGCCAAGAGTCGCAGAGTCATTCCTGGCTACAGTAAACGCGGGCTTGCATACGACGAGCATCGGGTATTTCGCTCTCCGGCCGTCCGGCAAGAACCGAGCCCGAGTCGTCGACGGTTCGTAGGTGTTCCACGCACATTTCTTTGAAGTGCAAAGAAGTGTCCGGAAACCCGTAGCTACCCGCTCATACCGCGAGATTTTTTGGAAGATTTACCATGGTCCTGGAACGCAAAAACTATATGAAGGACATATTTATTTGTATATTTATGAAAACTTCGTGCAACACATACTTTTGTGGCAACCCTATAGCGGGAAGAGTCATTTGATGATTTACGACCACAAAAAAAAAATACGTGAAGCGTTTGGGGAGGAAGGGGGTCAAGTCGTATCTCACTTAATCTCACGAGGTGATGGCCCTCACTCGGCATGTACTTATTATTATTTTTCGTTATATATCCCCAGAAAATTGGTTTTAATTGAAAAAAGGCAACTGGTCCTCGATAAAATAATTAAACTAAGTATTCTGTTTTTTTTTTTTTTTATAATAAATCCAACGCAATCAAGCATAAATTAACGTACTCGCACAAAAACATGCATTTTGAACTATCTCACGTGAGGAGATACTCACTAGGAAAGAGGGAGTTTAGAAATCGCCAAAATTACCTCGCCTATTATTGCGACGCCTCCAAACTAACAAACGAAGTTAACTTTGATAAATTTCATCGCACTCAGCCTTGACTTGATTTGTCAACGCTTATCGTGTTTTATATTCTGCTTTTAAATGATTGGATAATAATTGCAAACGAATTTCAACATCTGTCTTTATTTGATAGGTAAATATTCTATCTACTGTCGTATACATCTTCTTTAATTTGAAAGATTCAAATAGTCACATTAAACTAGTTAATTCCACAAGTACACTTACTACTTAATTATCAAACATTTTCCACGGCTTATTTCGTATGTTTTATATTGAGTAGTCTGCTGGTTTACTAATTTATGAAAGTACTAACAAGAACTTGAAGTTAAGTAGTTAGGTGCTGATATTTAATTACGTGACCTATGCCAATAGTTAGTAACCTTCCGGTCACGTACCAATGGAGCTTGTTTATATTGTATGACATATTTATAGTAAAACTGATTCATTAACCTTGGAAGGAATCAAAAAATATTGTTTAAATTGAACATAATTACCGAGTAATTTTATATCACGCCTACTTAGTGAGTGCGTGTGCGTTAATAGGTTTTTTCTTTAGAACGTAGTCGTGACTGGTGATCACATAGCAGCGTGCTACTAGGAAATTCGCCAAGACGCAGTTAAGGTCGTTTCTGCCGAAGTTTGGTTTCGTGCATTGGTGACATCACTTGTTTAATCCGCTGCGGTGTGTTCGAGTTACACTTGAATACTCGAAAATATACTTTGTATACGAGTACGTTCTAGTTCGAATTAATGAACGCTCAACGCATGATGACAAAGTCAAAATATCCTGTACATAGTGCACATCTCCCCTATTTGTTTTAATTAAAATATAAATACATATTTTTTGTTATTTATTGCAGAAAGGAAACGACGAGTGTATGATCAGTACGGCAAAGAAGGGTTGAACAACGGCAGAGGCAGACGTTCCGCCCCTGACGACGACTACGACTTCGGCTACCCTAGTTTCCCGTTCACATTCCGTGACCCCGAAGAGGTTTTCAGAGAATTCTTCGGCGGGTCTCCATTCGGCGATTTATTTGCTGGTAAAACTCTTGAACTCTTGGCACGATATTATAACATGTTATATATTAGAACATGTTAGAAACCCTATAATATTTATAAAAATATGGGGTTTCCAGCATTTGAATATTTTTGTGTAATTAAGGTTGATCGATATAAATACCTCATAACAACCTAACCCACATTCGTTTAAAATGGCTCGCTAATGGGAGTCACAGACACAGTGACTTGAAAGAGTAAACAGATAACAACGATAAACTGATAACAGCTATAGCGACTTTATTTTGGTGATTGCATTTAAGTAACTTATCTAAGTGGATGTTTTATATTTTCAGAAATAAATGGTCATGGACACGGTCATCATAGGCACGGTCGTCGAAGCCACCCGAGCACTTCCCTCACTTCATCCCTATTCAGCCCATTTGGATTCGGCATGCAAGGACTCGACGACATATTCGCCGCATCCAATGGGAACACTTTCACTTCATTCTCCACGTTCAATAGTTCACTGGCGGGACCAGGCAGCGCCAATATGAGGAGTACCACGACCACCACGCGCGTCGTCAATGGGAAAAAGATTACCACTAAGAAGTAAGCGTAATTTTGTTTAAAAATACCACAAATATCGAATTTTTTGTTTGTGGCTTTGTATTTCACAAGCCGTTCTCACGGTCAGTGGATCGGTAATTACAACAGTACTTTATACCGATGTGCTCCGGAGATATTGCTGCACTTAGTATAACCTTCTTGGCAGATGTCATCGGTGGTAAGCCCGAAGACATTGCGTAAGCATAGTTTAGACTGCTGTTAGCTTTTATACATAAGTTATTAATATTGCATGCAAATCACGTTCTTAAACGTTAGTGAACGATGCAATGACCATCCCTCTGGGTGCGAGCGTGAGCTGCATTTCTTTGTTATAAGAACCGACAAGAGTTCTAAGGAACTGTTAAGTAACTGCAAAATTTCTGCTAACCGTCTGCAATGCGAACGTAAGACGTATATTTTGGGTGATAGCTCTTCTAGAGTGTACATAAACGAGTCTTGACGTGGTGATGTCGAAACCACGTTAGCCCAACATCTCAACTAATATCGCGTAGTGTCAGTTGCTACTTTTTAGGGTTCCATACCCAAAAGGTAAAAACAGGGCCCTATTAATAAGACTTCGCATCTAGCCGTCGGTCTGTCACCAGGCTATATCTCAAGAACCGCCATAGCTAGACAGTTCAAATTTTCACATGAAATTATGTATTTCTGTTGCTGCTATAACAACAAATGCGATTTTTTTGCCGAATTTCCCTAAGGACGGTACGGCAGACTTCGTGTTTTTTATTTAATTTAACCGCATTATCCAAAGCAGGGATGTTACGGAGCTTCGACTCCGACTCCGTTAAGTCGGAACTTCCGATATTATTACACCTTCGGTTCCGACTTCGGCTCCGATACTTTTACATCGGAGGTCCAAGCATAACATAGCGGCGGCGGGTGGTCTGCGTCTACTGTTGTTTATTTGGAAACATGTCATTTTTTTTTCGTTGTGTTTTATTTTATAATTAAATAGAAAAAAAATTGACTGTAAAATGTTTTATTTGTCCTTAAATAAAAAATCCACCACTTCTGACCCTCTTCCACCTCCGTTTCCGATTCCGATAAATCAAATTTAAAAACTCCGACTCTGCCTTCGGTTCCGATATACCTCCGTTACATCCCTGATACAAAGATCAAACACCGCGGGATAAAGCTAAAATTTAATTAGTACTCTCGTACCTTAAATATTACGCAAATGTAACTTTTCTAAATAATATAATCTTTTTGTTACAGAGTGACAGAGAACGGTCGAGAGACAGTAATGTCGTATGAAAACGGGGTCCTGAAATCAAAGACTGTCAATGGCGTACCTCAATCATTAACATATAGTTAAACTATAATGTAATAGCTTATAACCAAACTTGATCCAAATGTACTCAACATGTTATGCGACTTATGAGTTCCAACTTATAATTTATAATTTTGCTTTATTTAAACATGTTGTCCAGTCACTGTAAATTTTAGTGGTGGAACTGTCTAAACTAAAATAATGCCTATCTAATTTTAGGTTTACTAGGGTACTATTTGCTTCTATACCTACTTATGTTAACTTTAAATAATTATAATTTGAGTGAGATTTTAGAGTATTGCTCAATGTATAAATCTCGCTCTAGGAATGATAGGTTCCGTTTGTCGTCGCACGTGCACGCCGATGATCTCCGACTCGATAGCGAGCTTGTAACTATGAAATGACACCGCGATCTTAAATACTTTGTGTACAGCGACGATAATTTAATAATTTGCTGCCAAGGTAAGTTTTATTTTTTTAGCAAGTAGGGTATAGACATAATTATCACAGTTACTTTTAATTTCGATTTTGTAAAATAAATTACGACATACGATAATATAAAGTTTATTGGCAACAAATTCGAATCAAAATTCTAAATGATTGATTAAACATTATTACAATTGATGGCATTTTAATTTTGTAGTTAATATTTTGTAAGAATTTCATGTTGATAGAAAAGCTTTAATTGACTGGAAAATATCGTCAGATTTTTCAATATCAATTACGTATTTTTACTATGTGGTACTTATAATATTATTAATATAATATTTCTGTGTAGCAAACAGCTCTCCTAAACTTATGAAAGACTCCACCTTATGTAAACACGTAAAAGTAGTCAGCCCAACTCCTTGTAGAAATAGTTTTGTGTGTCAAATCTTTTTCGTTACAACAGTGTTCTCTTTTACATTACAAGACTTTAAAAAATAACGATTCGTGTCAAAAACCACTGACCAAAACCCTAGCTTTTTTCGCACCATTTGAAAAAAAAACTTGTTGAAATGAAAATTGAAAGTGAACCATTATTAAATAATGAGTACTTTCATTAAGGCTAGACAAATGTTAGGTTTCTAGTTTCTTTGTAACATTTGGTTTTAAATTTATTAGGGTTCTGAACTAAATATAGTAACGGTGCCTGTACTGTTGAGGTCAGTGTTTAAACCTAAATATACATAATTATTCAATGTTGACGTCCCGTTTACTGGGCGATAGAACAATCAGAGTATGTAGAAGACTGTATCGTAGTCATGCCCTCGATTCCGTAACTCACGTGACACAAAAAGATAATTTGTGTTTTACTTAATATCTTTTTATAACATTTTAAATTAATGTGTTTGCCAAAAAATAGCTTTGTAAGTTAGATTTGCCAAGTTTTTGTTCAAATTTTGTATTGGGTATTATAAAGAAGTCATTAAAATAAACTACCGATACTGTGTTATGTAGTATTAAAATATCTCCAATCTTGAATATGCTGATTAAAATGTACTTAATATTTCTGTTGCAAACAAGAATTTGATTTAAATTGAAATTTACAGTATCATAATAATATTCTAATAACGTAGTGCAACCGATATCGCTTTACATTAGTAAATAGTGCCATTACCTACTAAACCAGAGGAAGCAAGCCTAGCACACATTAAATGTAAATAATAATGTTAACTGCAAGATCTCGTTCTTAAATTGTCAGCAACTATTAAGCACTGCAGGAGGAATTAATTAAATAAAAATAATTTGTAAAATTTTATTTTATTTTCACATTTAATTAAACTTAAACTAACACCATCACACACACCAATCTGCACAAATTTAATTTTTAATGTAAAAGAAAAACCTAATTTACTCGTCAATCATCCTCACTCTTGTACAAAATGCATGCTGGTGACTAGCAGACCTAGTGGTTTTAAGACCACCCACTCCGAGACATGACACGACGAAGAGCTTGTATAGTAGTTGAGGGACTACGAGTGGCATCACGAAGCCGCGGGCCCTAACACGGCCTTAGTTGGCTGTTGTTTCTCATTGGAATGTATACTTTCCTGTGGTAAATAAAGTTCTTAAATCTAGATATCGACTTTTTAAATATTGTGTACCAGCCACGATAGACGCGGGCTTGCGGACGTCGAACAATGGTTAGCTCGTCGTCTAACAATCGGTAATCGACCAGATTGAGCCCTCAACTAGGGCTCAATCGACAGCGTACAGTGATCCTTGCGCTCCTCAAAGATATATCAGCAAACCGTAGAGACCCAGCAACTCTTCCTCAAAACCCGGTGGAATTTCGAGAAGCATTTCCTACTTCTGGCTCCCAAACTGGATCGGACTGGGGCTGCCCTCAAGCGGCTTCTGTCCAACTTAGGGTGTCCAAACGCCTTCTGCTGGAGGCTCTACGCAAATAGCATTCCTTCCATGGTCCTTTACGGGGCGTCGGTATAGGCGCCGTCACTACGAAAGCGACCGGCAGCTTTGCTGAACCCATGTCAAAGGGTCATGGCCATCCAGATGGTGCGGCGAAGCATTGTAGCTCTTTGCAATAACGACAGCGACTGTCGCAACCTAGTGCGGGGTAATCTGCTTAGGAAATGTCCGGGTATCACTATTGTGTCGGCCACCCGGATACCGGAGTACCGCCGTGAACTCGTGGGGGTGACCGGAAGCAGCGACCTCTCGCGCCACTTCCTGGTACCGGCCAGCCATGGACCTGAGCGAGAAAGAATAGCTGAAAGTGAGACTCCTGCGAAGCAGTAATGCTAGCGAAAGAAGCGGCCACACGCGTGCGGGAACGGTCGTTACGCCTCAGCTGCCGCCTGCCGGGATTCCGACCCCGATTTCCAGCCACCGTAGACGTGGGCTTGCAGAATTTGCGGACGGTAAGCAATGGGTTCGCCGGGTGGGTGAACTCGCCGTCGATGTCGACTCGCGTGTAGTGTTCCAAGCCTCAAAGAGATGTCAGAAAACCGTAGGGGCCCAGCAGGGTCGAAGCCTACTGGGGCCATAGGTTGTGCGGAAGAGAAGCGGGGCCCTCGAACGAAGGTACAGAAGGAACAGGTGTGGGATTTAGTCAGTAAAAATCTCATATCCCTTTTGCTCCGCCCAAGTGTGGAAGAAGTCATTGTATGATTTGCCACCTAAAAAAAGCTCAAATATTTATCAACCGATTTCACAATAAAATAGACCTAAATGTTGTATAATTCTGCAAGTCTAATTTACTCGACGTATTATTATAGTAGTAAATTTCGGAGGGGGTCAATAATAATAATATCTACATATTAAAAAATCCCGAAATTCCTCCGAAATTTTGAGGCTGTGACCGCGCCTGCCTGGGAATTGATCGTCATAGCACAATACGGTGGTTAAGCTCGGCCTACACTGCTCCTCGTAGTCGACCGCCTCGGGCCTCGCGCCTCGGTCTGTTTGGTCTAAAGGATTTTTTTTCACCGGTTTATTTTACCACTTGATCGTATATCGATATCCGTGGTCGTATGTCGTATCCATGCAAAACAGGTTTCTGTCTGTCCATCCGACTGTGGTTTAGCTTAGAGCCTAATAAGCTAAGCGGCGAATGACAGACGGATATGACATGACGAAATTGAGGGTTCCTTGTTAGGACTACGGAACCCTAAAATATTGAGACTAGCCGTTATAGTCTTCTTTTCGTGTCGATGCTCTCAAACTTTTTTTTTATTGTTGATAGGTTCGCGCTTGACCGCTATCTCACCTCCAAACTATACATCTTCTGACCAATATTTAATAACCTGTACCTGATCCTGAACACTGCAGGTCGTTACGCAGGATGGGCAGCACAGCAGGTGGCACATGTATTGTGGAGAGGCTCCACACTGGCACTGTGTTAGTGATGGTTCGAGGAAATCCCATTTGGCCAGATTGTTTTTACAGCGGCCAATCTGGTTTCGCAGTCGGTTTAGAGATTTTCAAATTGGCCGCTAGAGTCATTAAGCTAGATCGGGAGACCGCTAGATCAACATACCGGGGGTGAGAAGGTGGGAGAAATGGTACCCACCAGGCTGGTCTTCATTTGCAAAACACAAGCGTGGATGATCCGATCAATACCGACTTAAAATAAAATTATTGAACCAAACCTTTCGTTGAATAATGTGTACCGACTCTAAAACGATATCCGAAAGTAAGATCTAGTAAATCAATAGCGCCAACAATTATTGTAATTTGTTGTTATTATAGGCTATTATATAGGCATTATCTACCATCATCGTTTTTCTGTCACGACACCATGCAATGAATTTTGTTTGGACATGTAACATTCTGTTGTGAGTTGCGAGACAGGAATGAACCATCATTCTGGTACATATTATCATAAATCAAAATGTGATGTGCATTAGATAATTAGCATGGCTTTAGTATATAGCTGCTGCTTTTGGTTTTCATTGCGTTTAGGAGGTATTTTGATTGGAATATTTTCTATGGTAAGTTTTGTATTATGCACATATACTCGTAGTTGTTGTCGTTTACCTACGACTACGAGTATCGTTACAAACCTACGAATTTTAACTCACTTTACAAATCACGTAAGTACCTTACTTATTATTGAACTTTAGTTTCAGGGACTCTTGATTTTAGTATTTAGTTGCTTAGGACACAATCAGTCTCAATTAGTAAAAGATGAGATTACCAACTGGACCAATGATTACAATCTAATTTATGCAAAGAGCTATCTAGAAGACATGCAAGCAGGTGTGCATTGGTATCATATTGTTGTAGTGGTGGGTGATTTTGAGGCGTGATAGTCCTAATCAATTGTTTATCTTTCAGATCCAGAAAAATACCTTTCACTTGGCATTAGTTTTTCAAGCATTTACATTATTGTATGCATTGTTTATATTTACGGGGCATACACGGTATGTATATCAGAGAATGTAGTAAGCGGCCCGACGTAACCTAACAGTAAGAAAGATGATTAAGTTTAGGTATAATGATAAAAGCAATCGTTACCTTTATAGATATTAAAATACTAGTAAACCTACTCATCTTCCTTGCTGACAGTACCGACGTAACTACTACTGTATTTAAAAATAAATGAATATATAATTTTTTCAATACACTTGTTTAAAAAGTGACTCTTATTGCACTGCACTTAGGTAGGTACATAATGGCCTTTCTTACCAAACTGTGGCATTTTGATTACCATTACGCACTAGTGCTATAATGTAGTTATGAGTAAAGCCTTATTGTTCAACCTCTCCCCCGCCATAATTTTATTAAATGTATCGGTATCAGGATGGGCGCAGGTCGTCCCCCACGAATCGCCGGTCAACCCCCTTTTATTCATTACAGTGAGTGTATTAAAAAAAAAATTAAGAAAAAAAGGTAAATAATAAAAAATGGGCGCGCATAATGAAAACAGATTTTTACCGTCACAAAAGTTTACTAGTTTTATAGTTACTTTCTTCACAAGTGCATTGAAAAACGTCGTATGATACACGCTTCGCCACGGCTCGGATCTAAATACCCCCTCGTCGGTAATCACTAACATTACAAACTTATATCATAATGTACTATTATTTCCACGACAGTGTAACAACATGCTGATGGTCACTTACATATTGATGGAGCTACTGCGTCTCATTTTGATATCTATCTTGGTTGCAACCTTTCTACTTTTGATCAAGCAAAATACAATGGACATTGGTTTGCTGATTGGAGCAAGTGTTTTAGGCGGATTTCTGCTTCGTAAGTTTTTAATTAGGTACCTACTACTAGCAATTAGTTAGGTACTAGAGTCTATCTGCCTAGTCTTCTCCCATATTCCATCTATGTTGGGGTCAGCTTACAGTCTGTCCGGATGCAGATGAATACCAGTATTTTACAAGGAGTGACCGCCTGACTCTCCCCCATAAACTTGTGACAATTTGGTTGCAACTTTATGAAGGTGAGTGCCTTGCCAAGTTGTTTAACTTGGCAAGGCTGGTGTCAGATTTTCTGTCTTCTGGATGACTGACAAAGATCTTGAAATGAAAACCAAAACTAACAGGTGACGTGTTTGCCAAGACATAGAGGTGTATCGATATATTATGTGATGAATGATATCCCCCCTCCAAGGCGGTGTTAGTTAGTTATAGGTATTTTTTTTTTAAAACGTTACCACGCTACTTTTGTATCTTGAGTGCCTTTATAAACATTTAAACTCACATATACTAGACAACCAGAGCCGAAATACATATCTGAAGACCATTTAAATATTTTTTCCCTACGGGGAATTGAACCCGCGACACGCAGCGTAATAGTCAATCGCTCAAGCTTCAACACGATCGAGTGACCTCGGCAAACAATTGCTTAACCTCTCAGAACAAATCGAGCGGCTGTTATTTAGCCACAAGCTCTTATCAGTTACTCGTGTAAATAACGAAACAATAAATACCTACCTACTGAGGTTAAAAGGCGTTCATTATCAAGTGATGTTTTTAACAACTATTCTATCCCCTTCTCCCCTCTGCTGATACTTGGTGAGTTTTTAAACTAACCTGCCACATACCTAAATTTAAGTAAGTATTTTTGGCACAACCAAGAATTTCTTAATATTATCTTCAGCGGGGGAAATCGTTCAAGAATCAAGGTCACGTGCCGATTTTCGGTTTAGAAATCGCGTGTTCAATGAAAAAAAACTAATACACGTGATATCTCACTGCATTTCCCAGCCTAGTCAGAGGTCCTCCAGTCTCCCCCTTTTGAAAGCTGGGTTTTGAAGCCTCACGCCAAGCCATAATCCTTTAACCAGAATGTATTTTATACCTTTCAAATACCGATAAGACACAATATTAAGACAATAGATGCGAACGCCGGCGTTCGCTTGTGGTAATTTGACTGGCCAGTTGGTCTAGTGGTTAGTGGCCCTGACTGCTATGCCGGAGGTTGTGGGTTCAATTCCCAACCGGGAGAATTGTTTGTGTGATGAGCAAGCTCATTTGTTCTGTCTGGGTGTAATAATGTATATAGAAATATATAAGTATGTTTATCAGTTGTCTGGTACTCATAACACAAGCTCTGCTTAGCTTGAGACTAATAGACGACGTTGTGAGATAGTTGTGTGGAAAAGGTATGTATTCTATTATACACCGCTAAATTTTAATCGTTTTAATCCCGTGGAGGGTTGATTCGGTAAATGAAACACTATCGATTTGTAAAGATAAAAATAAAATACCTTTTTTTAAAAACTCGTATTAATTTACGCATGTACGAAATTAATTTCTTTAAGAAAACGTCAGCTGAGCGAGTTCAATAGCCTATAGATAGTAGTCGGCGTTGCATACAAACTACCTACAGGTCATTGAAGTCGCTAAGCTGACGTGACGTACTGGGGTTTTTGGCGGCATTTATTCGAGTAAGGTTCAGTGCCTATTTTTGACTATTCGCAAATTGATTCCTAGTGGAATTTTGATATAATATTTAGAACCATTAAAACCGGCGCGATGTCACAAAATGAAGCTGAGGATCATATCGTAATATTGACAGCATCAGTGAAGGTTTCAGAGAAGGCTTAGGCAAATACTGAAAAAACATTAGAATGTGTTACATACGTATTCTAATGGAACTGAAAATGTTTGTAAAAACTAAACACTTTCTAAACTTGATACTGGTTTATTACAAAAACCGCGAAAAGCAAAAAATAAGTACATATTTGAGAGGCAAAAAGGACTTTCGCAAGTCCACCTAATTAATTTATTATATGTTTTTTTGTTAGTGGGAAAATCATCCAATGACATCTCCCGCTCTGGGGCGGGTGCGAGGGTGTGTCAAACTTTTACTGAATAAATCCCACTTCTGTTCCTTCGTTGCTTTTCATACCAGGGCTGAGTTTTCCTTTCAGAAACAAACCCTTGGCCCTTATAGGCGTCGACCCTGCTGACCCCGTACGGTTTGCTGACATCTTGGTACAGTATGTGTCACCGACAACTTGGACTCGGTCTGGACGGTTACCGGACGGTCGGACGCCGACGCCGACGGTGAGCTACCCATTGCTCGCCGTCCGCAAGCCCGCGCCTACGGTGACCGGAACTCGAGATCCCGGCCGCTGTGGCGTGAGGGTCGTACCCTCGCGCGTACACGTGCGGCCTCCTCCTTTTCTAGCATTACTGCTTCGCAGAAGGAGGCAGCCACCTGCCACTCCTCCTCGCTTTGGACCATGACATGTACCAGGCCCGTAATTTATTATACATATAGGAAGGAACTTGTAAGTTGAATAAGTAATTACCTGCAGAGACGATGACTAATATTAGTGCTTGCTTTCAGTGGGTATATTCTACTTATGGGTATGTGCCGCCAATCTGCCTATAGTCATAAACGAGATGGAACGCGACGAACAGGCTGCTATTATCAACAAGCTGCAACATCTACTCGAAGTTAACAATCAGAAGGCAGTACCGCGTGCTATAGACTCCATCCCTTTTTCTGCACAACCCGAAGATGTTGTCAACAGGAACGTTTTCATTGTCCCTAGACAAACTGGAACTCACGTTAATAACAGAATTAATGGTCGCTCTAGAATTACTAAGCCTTACATTACTTAATCATTTAGAAAAAATCTTATTAAAATTGGACCTAGTATAAATCTTTTTTTTAGACCCTTTTGAGTTTTTACTAGTTTTATTTAGACCCTTTGTCTGGTTATCTTTGCCTGCTTGTCAGTTGCCTTTTAAGGGGTAAAATGATACTATGAAAAAACACCTATAAAAAAAAGCACTTAGCGGAGATCAGAATATTGAGAAGGATGTGTGAAGTGATGAGAATTGATTCAACATTGATTGATGAATATTAGATGAAGTTTGAAAATGGCACCAGGACAGTCAAGGGAATTTAAAATTAGTTCAAAATTAAAAAATTAGTTAATTTATTATTTGTTAAATTAATTTTGTTGTTTAAATTGTCTTGGTATGAGGAGGGATGAAATGCGATATTAAGTTATAAAGATTGATGGAGATTGAGAGGGAGGCCAAAGAAAAGATATGTCCCACAACACCGTCTTTAGTATGTGGGTCATGGGGCCCACAAAAGCTAAACACAAAGCGACATACCGTACCTCCGTGCTAGATAGATTCTTGTGTGCATCTAACTCCAGCCAGATGATGAAGGGACTTACATACACCTTAAATGATGCACAGTTTGGTCGAATTCATTATCTAGGTATACCTACGCCGAGACTCCGCGGTCGATAATTGTGTTAAAAATATATACGTGTGCTTATATCGAGCTTGTTCAATAGGGCAATGATAAGTAGTACGGTACGAGTATATGTTGCGCTCCAAGACCAAAATCGTTCAATGAGCGAACAATTATTGTAGTGGCTTTCCAAAGAAGCCGCAACGCGTTGTGTGTGCTATTTTTTCGTTCATTTAGCGATTTCAGTTTATGAGTGTAACATAAACATGGACAAGTAGATATCTATAGGTATATAGGTATCTAGTAAACATATTGCATGTAGCTATGGAGTAGCTGAAAGCAAACGGTGGCTATGCAATATTTATTAGCTTCACCACCATTGCGTGTACCTATTGATTTTCCTATTATGACCACTAAGCTGGCTATCCTACTACAAATTTTTTTTAGGTGAGGGGGAGGGGTATTGGCGGTACCGTTTTTAATGACCTTTGGTGAACACGCAGCCACGTCGGGCGATGAGTCTTCGATGCTGCGCTTCGCAATTGGATGTCGATTCAGTCGGTATTGCATATGTCAGTAGGTACTGCATTTGTTTGATTACGTTGAACGCTTTGCAAATGTTGGCGCTCATACTACCTACCTATATTAGGTTCTTACCAAAGACATTAAACTTATACTATCAATAGACAGGACATAGCGAACAAAAGTCCAAACCGATATTTGTTACTTGGTAGTAACAAGTCGCTCAGTCTAGCATGACACCCCTAAACGTCAAGTCGTGTTTGTATCCGCTTTAGGCACTAAAAGAAAATCATTTTCTAAGAAAATGTGCTGAGTTGCGCATTACGCTATTGCAAATCTTGTTATGGTAAAATTATTGGACCTAACTTCGGTTTATTTTCGTAAATATTCTTGGTATTTACGCAGTAATTAATTAAAATTCAACAATTTCCATGAATAGTTCTAGAACATTTGTTGATTTTATGATAGCGCCATCTATTGCTGAAAAGTTTAACCTTACCTAGCACACACCAGTGGCGTAGCGTGGGTTTTCGCCGCTTGGGGTCGACCAGAAATAAGCCGCCCTTTGTTGTTGATTATGTTTAAGAACACCACCATTAAGAACGACTGCAGGTATCCCGTCGAGGCCACTAGCTTTATTCTTACGTACGTCTTTCTGATGGATACGAACGACATACTCGTCACGTACCCATCAGGAGAAACAGGGGGCGATGCGTCACCGGAATTCAGACGCGAAGATTCCGCAATATGAGAGGCAATTAAGTTTGCTTTCTCCTCAGCGGTGTGAGCCAGGGACCCGTCGGGTTTCAGCCGTGGCGGAGGTGAGGGACGGCAGAAGTTCAATTCACTCGAGTTTGCCAGGCACCAAAACGCTTTATTACCAACGGGGTTTGTTCCCTATTCGGCCAATGTGGTCAAACTGAGACTTCCACAACACCTTAAGAGGTACGTCACTTGCCTTGCGCATACGAGTGTTGGCCCAAGGTCAATATGCGCGTGTTTAATCGCGTCAGCGTGAACACACTCAGTGCCAAGTCATGGTTGAGCTTGGTCCGACATTGTTACGTCAGAGAATGAACTTGGATTAATAAAAAGCAAACCTTTCTGCGGCCATGGCCCCCACCGCCCTCCCCTCCCCAAGCTACGCCACTGGCACACACTGAAGCTTCTACCACGAGCTCATAACGTGATCTATTTTACGACCTAAACCGAACTGTTTGATCCTTTTTCGTTCGTACTACTGTCATTTTAACATTTCATGGTAAAGCTCCTGGCCACCTACCGAGCAATAGTAAAATTTATACAAATTTTGACAAATTTAATTCGCGTGATTGCTATTCAAAGTTAGATGGCGTCAATGAGACATTTCTCCTGATAGCCGCTCTATTGTATCTCTTTAAATCTCTTTGGTTCTTACTTATTTCAACAGAAATGGCAAGTGGCCCAGGGAAGAGAAGAATACCTACACAAATAAGTAGTTTTATAAATTTGAAACATCTGTTTTATTGCTTAAGATTCTGTATTATATGGCCATCAATTTTACGAATAGAGTTCAATCAGATAATTGAGTCCGCTGCCACGTTCACTCTTGAGACGGATGTTGACGAAGCTAAAGCCTACGCCGCCGGCGGTGACGGTGGCGATTCCTTCTGTGTGGTCCAGGTCCCTCGCTATCACGCCCTGAAACCAAAACATGGATTAACCCTCTCCCACGGAAAGGTGGAGTCATGTTTTAAATTGAGAACCTGCTAATCGATTTTTTTTTTCATAAATTTAACGGAATTAGTTACCGAATGCCAACAGTTTCAGGCGATATCTCTTTTTTTGCATTGCTTATTCAACAAACATCGCGTTGGATTGCGTTAGATGAAGCAACAAGCTTTTAAACCATGCTCGATGTTGACGATAGGCGAGGGGAAAAGGACCTACTTAATTGGCACTCTTATCAAACATTTGAATAGGTACGTTTACTTTAAACATTTTGAATGGTATACAGTTCCACTATCGATATCAAAGTAACTAGTGATTGTTCGAAGTCTAAACTTAAGAGATAGACTGTCAGAGTGATTGTGGTGATACTTACCTTAAGAAGTTGCTGGCCGGGATCCGAGTAGAACACTTCTTTCACTCTCTTCTTGAAAGGGATACCCATATAGTCGGCTTTCTGCTGCCATATTAATCGACCGTTATAGCTGGTGCCAATAATTAGGTCACTTGCGACACATGACGATATTGCTATCAACACGAAAACACTTAAAGCAAGTACACACTTCATTCTGAAAATCGCTTTACATGAAATATCAGACTAAATGAGATTCAAACCTGCACACTCTTTATATCAGAAAAAAATGTAATATTATGCTTAACCTCGTAACAACTTCACACGAAATGTTTTCGTGTTGATAGTGGTAACCCCTGGGAGCAAAGATAAGCTACCGAGACACGCATCATAAATAACGTACGTATCAGACTTTGTCATTATTATTACACTTCTGAGAAAACTTTAGTAATATGTATTATGGGAAATTTAATTATTATGACGCTCAGTTTGTTAACAATCTATCAAGAAGGTAGGTATTTATTTGATGGTAGGTATAATACGGTCGACGTATCTTGGCGAGCCGGAACTTGGCGCAGATGGTTGCGCAAGAGCGTTTTTAGGGTAGGTACAAATGGCGGCATGAGGCGACGTGCGCTGGTCGGAGGTCTGGGCTAGAGATTGACACTACGTAAACGCAATCGACCCTTTATTCAATCGTAATCGATTTTTGTTTAAGTATATGGGATTTACAAATAGTGAATTTTGTCGTTAGGAAACGAGATTTCGACTTAAATAAAAAAAACTCCATAATTTTTAATTTCCTTGGATGAAAGACAATAATTATACGGTATATTAACGATTATAGTCCAGTCAAATTAGAACAAATAATACCTATATAGGGGTTAGGTTACAATCATTCGCACCCATCCGAAAATTGGTAGGATTGTTCAAAACACCATTATAAATGAAATCTAAAAAGTCCTCACCAATCCTAATAAAAAAATAATAGTCGGAGTCAAATGTCACGAAAATGAGTTTTTCGTGATTTTCAGCAAAACGGTAAGTTTAACCATAAAATTAGCCGAGACAAAATTGTCGATCAGATGTTATCTACAAAAATGTAGAAACACTTCCTATATTCCTAAGAGTCACCGTTTTTGAGATATGATGATTCAAAAAGTTGAAAGAGCTCTTTCAACTTTCAAGAAAAAAAAGTATTTATGCAATTTTGTAGATAATTATCTGATCTACAATTTTGTCTTAGCTAATTTTACGCTTAAACTTACCATTTTGCTGAAAATGAAGGAAATCTAATTTTTGTGACATTTGACCCCGAATCACTTTTTTTTCCAGGTGTCGGATCGATGAGGACTTTTTAGATTTAATTTATGATGGTGTTTTGAATAATCCTACCAATTTTCAACTGGGTGTGAATTAGTGTAACCTCGGATATCTAAATTGACCGGACTATTACTCGAATAACGACTGTTCTTTTGTGAGTGTTAAGTTTGTTTCTAATTCAAAAGTTATTTTTGTAGCTTTTAGTATTTATTTTATTTGTACTTGATCCCAATTCGTATTTTGGTTTAAAATAATAAATGTCAACAACAGTTTTTTTACAAGTGTACATGCGCTTAAGTTTACAGAGCCTATTTATTTATTTTATAATTTTTGTACACACAAACATACAAAAAAATATACATTATAAAAATTGTACAAAGGTAAATACTGCCTCTGTTCAGGCTCGCCAAGTTTCGTTGGCCGTATAAATTGATAGTTATGTTTAAATAAAATAAATCAAAAACTTTTAACATTAAAGATGTTTATTCCGGATAATTTTTGTAATACTTTTAAACGAAAAGCTTAAACAAACAATTTACATAACAGCATTTTTAATAAATAAATATTTTCTAACATTTTATAGTGTTATTAGGTACATATATAACGTAATTTTCACCCAACGCACCGTAACTGATAATCACTTCAAACACTATCTTTAAAAAATTGTGTTGATATATACTGTGAAGGACCGAAAATAAGTTTATTGCACGCATAGTGAGCGCTAATCACCTTCTTGAATTTTTTTTAAGATATTGGCAATCCGTGTTCAGAAAACCAATTTGATGTTACTTCGAGGTGCTTTATATTTTCATTCCTGGATTATACATAATAATTCGCTACCACCTTGAAACATAGCTATCATAATAATACCATCTTGTCAATGTAATTTTCTAGTAACCGTAAACCGTTAGTAAGTTACACCGAACTAACTTGCATTGCCGCAAAACGTGGAGTCGTCTCCATATCCAGAGAATCAGAAGTGACTTGAGAACGTGTATCAGAGTTCTCAGTGCTGTTATGTATTGATGTCATAGACATCTTTTCATCTTTCATACTACCATTGGCGTCTACCGAAATATCTGGAACGTTCGACTTCTGTTGCGCATCCACCATATCTCCGCCGCCACCTCCGCTCAGTGAATTCCAAATCCCCTTTGAGGACTCCTTGAGAGTAACTTTCTTTTCACCCACTCCGCCTTTGTCTTTACCTTCTTTGGCTTTTTTCCCAAGAACTGGAAATGAGCTTAATTTGGGCTTGGAAGTCCGGACCGCGCCGCCCCGCTGTATGGGAGCGGCTTCCGCTTCGCATTCCTCCGTAATGGCAGTGAGCATGTCTGCTGAATCAGATGGCACTGCTTGTCCCGCTTGTATAGGAATGTCATCTGAAAAGAAATTGCTAATCATGTAAAATCAGGATTTCATAATTCATTATTATTTGTGCTCTAATAAACATTTAAATAGACATGTAGGCAGGTACAGTCAGTGTCAGAAGTGCAATGCTAAAGTCTCTGGAATTTCTTTCTTCTTTGTAGTAGAAGTTCAATGATGTACAGCTAATTTATTCAATATTTTAGATTCTATGCTACAAATTAAATAAATCAGGCATGAATTATTGACCATTTTCTATAATGTTTAAAGTCTAGTGTCTAGAGCATTGGTAGTGCGCAACGGCAGTTTTGACCCCTGACCTTTTAATATATATAATAAAGATCAGATTATTTTAAAAATATTGTGTTTTTATTATTAACCGTGTACATTTAGGGTAGTGGTTTGTAGCTTGCTTTTCATTTATCTGCAGTACTACATCTCGATTAAAGGGGCTTCTAAACGGGCAATACTTTTAGTGCAATATTTGTATGTTTTTTCTATGTCTCGTAGTTTTACCGACTAGGTACATGGGCAACGATTGCTAACAAAACGGTGTTTATTGTATTATAATCGTAAACCAGCGCGCGGGGCGGTACTATTTCTGAAGAGAGAGAAGGTCTTTGCCTAGCAGTGTTTTCATTAGCGAAGAGATCTAAAAAAAATTTTAGTAACGCACACAATATTTGATGGATCATAAAGAAAATAGAGCTAATATTTTCACCGTATGGGGGGCTTTAATTGACAGACTGAAGTAATGTATTTAGCTACGTAATGCTATGAAGGAATGGCCCGTTTAGAAGTGCCTTAATAAAAGCTATGCTAGACAACGTCCACAATGTAACAAGTAATCTACCTACATATTATGTATATCGTTGACAGCAATATATGACTACTATTTAATTACTTTTCAGTGATTCATAAAGTACAGAAACAAGTACCTACGTATGATTCAACGATTTCGTAAACCTAAACTTAAGAATGAAATAAGCGTTCAATAAAGACGTACAATAAAACTGTGTCTAAATTATAAGCTGATGTTTGTAGCAAATACGGTCATTGGGCCTACACACAAAACTGCGATGCGGATGCGACGTCGCATCGTAAACTTATACGAGCTCGCACGCGACACTTCGCAAGAAATTGCGAATTGAACCAATGCTTTGCCGACCAAAATCGCATCGCAGGTTATTGTGGTACGATTTTGTATCGTATCGCATCGCAGTTTCGTGTGGGGGCCGATAAAACGAGGGTTGAAATGGTGGCACAAAACTAAGTAGGTCCTTCTGTCGTGCGAGTAGAGCGAACCGGCGAATAGTAGATATGTAGGAGATACCGATAAGTGATTAATATTCTGCCGTCCTCTAACTAAAAAGCAGCTAAGTTACTTAGAAAACAAAGCACTTAGCTGCTTTTTAGTTAGAGGACGGCAGTATTACCAAAGTACATATTATTTAGCGTCTTACTAGCTCGTTTTATGACCGTGCCTACTTTGAGCCTTGGCTTTAAGTAAAAGTTTATTGAAGCAATGGGTCTCTCAAAAGTGATCTACTGATTAAAAAGAATGAAGGACTTTTCCACTAACACACTTAGACATAGTGGACGGAGCTGTGCTCACAAGTTGCACTCCTACAGCTGGACGTCACATGTGCTTCAATAAGTATTTCTAAAGTCCTACAAAAGTAAATTAATGTGATTTATTTTCCTAAATATCTCAGTTTTACTTGACAAAGAAGATAACATAATTTACACAATATTTTCACAACTTATCTAAAGGTTTTTTGTGTTTATCGAAGTTAAGGATCTCGCTTGGTATCCTTGAAAAGTTTTTAATTTCCGCATAAAGCAATTACAATGGCGTGTTTTAATATTGTGAGATTACGTTGACTTATCAATGTCACTGCACATACAATTAATGTTTTTAATCCACAAACTACAATCCAAAGTACGAGGCGAGGAGCATGCATTTGGCAGCATACAGTTATGTTCAATTTGTTCATCTGTATGTAAACCAAAAACATTGAAATACAATATCATGTCAGCTAGATAATTATATAGGAAGTAAATCAATAACTATCTACAATACTACTGGAGGAAGGTCAAACTAAAATGTAATATGTATTATAATTGCGGATAGCATTATACTGGATGACATGTGAAATTGTATTCTTACCTGGTAACTTCTTTGTTCGGAATGATGCATTGGTAATCATAGATTTAGACATAGTGACTGTAGTAGTCGCTGGTGACAACGCTACACTAATGCCCATGGGGCCGTCACATGGTTGTCCTGTAAAATGTAATAGATACGGCATTAGTGGAAGAAACACGTACAAACAGGTGTGAAGCATCACTTTCTGTACCATGGGACCAGCGTAACGCCACATTTTTAGACAGCGATTTGTGTAAATTGAATCAAAATAGGTACACAAGGCGCATGTTTGCTAATAGCCTTATCGGGTTTCTGAACTGAGGATTGTCTCAAAGAGCCAAATTTTGATAAGTTTTCAGGTTAATGCAGATTTTAGAAAATACTCTACTTCAATAATGCTTAAAACGAAATCGTGGATAAGGCTCTCGCGAAGCATCAATGATTAATTAGTACTTAGTTTACACATTCAATATTTAGAATGGAGTACCTACACTTTAAACAATGTTAAAGTAGAAGTTATAAATATTGCCTTTCGCGTACCTGAAGGATTATTTTTTAGGGAATTTATCACAGCACTGGTAACCAACATCACATCAGGAAATAATTCATACTGGGCTCTTTGGTCGATGTCTTGCACTGCCTGATGTGCCAATGTATAGAATTCGTTGAACATGGCAAAATATGCGCCTTCAATCATTTCTAATAAGAAATTTGGTGATACCGGTATTCTAGACACGCGTTTACCCGATGAACTACTATTTTTCTTCTTGAATCCTTGGGTAACTATTCTGTAATCAGAAAATATTAACAGATTTTAAAACCCCTATACTCCATTTAACATAACATTGGACATTCAATTCATTAAACCCCAAGCGAACGCTGGCGTTCACTCTCTATTGTCTTTCTATTTAAACGATATTGTTTTATCTTATAATTATTTTGTCTGTGGGGAAACAGAAAAATAAAAACTGGGCGAGTACGACTCGGACTAGCGCACAGAGGGTTTTATACAAACTTACCTTTGCAAATAGTTCAATTCCCGAATAGTCTCAACGATTATTCCGAATTGCAGTTTTTTTTTTATAAGACAAAGGTCAATGGGGATGACTCTATGAATTTTGATTCCCTTGAGAGTGTCGACATATACGTGATGTCGGCCGCATCTTTTGATTTCGTTAACTTAGGAGTTGGTTTTTTTCACATCTTCAAGAGGCTGCAGACCATATGGTTTTAATTTCAACTCGATACCACTACGCCTTCCCGAGATAACAGATTTTGACTGACCAACATAGTTAATACATCAGTTGTTGTTATGATTTTTATAAGATACTGTTGTGTATTTCATCTGTAGGCCTTAGATGTCCGATGATAAAGAATTATTATACCTTAATTGTGATACACTTTTATTATTATTCAGGACACATGGAAAACTGTTCAAACCGAAAAGCAATATAAAAGGGAAAATTAATGAGTTAAATATATTACCTGGATGCAGCAATGCAAAAATGTCGTAATGCCAGTTTCGGTAACAAGCTCAGTTGGCGATTGTATATAAAGAGCAACGCTGACATCACTCTCAAACGGTTTTGTGCATTGATAACTTCAACCTGTGGCAGCGGTCCCCAGTTCACTAGTTTAGTATTGCACTCTTCCCATCTTCGTAATGCACTTTCAGTTAGAAACTGAGATCCCAAAGACAGTGGCTGAAATATATAAATTATTGGTTTTAATACTAGACTTACAAATAGGTTCACAGTTTTTAGAAAAATCTCTTAAATGTGTAATCTTTGAATATAATCATACTGTGTAATTGTTCAGAAGACATCAAGGTTTAAAAATGATAGTGTACAATACAGTCAAAATTTGTAGGCTGCTTTGAAGTTCGCGATCTGAACTATCACATAATCAAAATAATTCACATTACACATTCACTATTTTTATTAAAAAGAATTACTGAGCAAGCAATTATGAAGATGATGAAATGCCGAATTCTACTTAGGTTTTAAAATGTAATTATACCTCATGATATATGGAAGATTGAGCCAATGACGGAAGTCTGAATGACACTACTTTGGGCTTGCCTTCTTCATCTACTACTTCAAAGTTATACAAACCTGTAAAATAAAATTACAAAGTTAGTGAAGCATATACAGTAATTAAGCTGTAAAACTGGTTATATAATTATGTATTACCAATCAACAATGTTTCTATACAGCGACATGTCTTCTTATTTCCTTGAGCCACTGAGCTCAGATAGTTATAAATTAATGTAGGAACAAACTGAAGTGTAAATCTTTGTAACTCAACCTCTTTTGATCTATAGAAACTGAATAACTGGGTACAAACATTTTCCAACATCTGAAAATGTAATAAAAGTACTTCAGGATATTATTTATAAAAGTGATGCTGATGACCGGTGTTGGAAATATATCATCTATTATTATTTTGTACTATCTGTTCCCCAATGTCTTTGGTTACTGCTCCGCTCCTATTGGTTGCAGCAAGATGTTATAAAGCCTTCCTTGATAAATGGCCCAACCAACACTTCAGATTTATAATATTAGTATAGATGTTAGATTACTGTAAAATGTAAATACCTGGTCAAATTCTGAATCATTTTCAAATTTACCACTAACTTCCGTTTCATCTTCACTATAGAATAGGTTAAAAATGACAGTCGCTATTTCATGATTGTGTTCATGTTCTGCTGCAAAACTTTTTATTTCATTTTCTTGCAATGAAGCATACTCATTGAGCCACTCAGATATCAATTGTTTCCATTCTGCCATTATGACAAAAGCAATTCTTTTACCTGTAGAAAAAGATATTATATGTTCCCAGTTCCTAATTATAGATGATTTATTATGAAATGAATGTAGTAATTTTTATTCGTCAGTCTGATTTTTCATATTTTTTTTCTTTTCGAGATTAAATAGTTATAAACAACACATTTGGAAAAAATGTTGATGTCAGGCAATTAATTGTTTCGATGTTTTTGCCACACCCCTTGTGCAAATAACTTTAACATCAGTATGTGTTATAATAAAAACGTAGTACGTAGTTTCATTGTTATTATGAAGGGGTCTTGTTGAATAATACTGTAACAAACATTAATTAAATCACTCAGTAAAAAAAAAAATCAATAAATGATTCTAGTATACATTATGGGACGATGACAAACCTTTTAGTTCTAGGATTTCAAATTTTACCAAGTTAATAATAACTTAAATTTTGTTTTTGCACCTTAACAGACACATGATATTTAATAATATTCTACCTTTTTTCCTAATTATTAGTTGGATATCGAATTAGATCCAAAAAAACATAGATGACATGGACATGATGACATAAGGCACTTGACACTTGACAGTGACACTGCCACTGCCCATTTTTTTTTCCAATTTTATGGCATGGCCTTTTGGCCTTTGTGCCATACTGCCACTGCCAGTGCAGTGCAGTGTTGTTATACAACCATCTCGAGTTCTCCCCCCAAACCTTTCCCGAAATCCCCCAAAATTCAGGTTTTGAAGAAAAAATCCACCACAAATGGTGAAATTGTTTTTATTAATGAAAAGGAAGAAAAACACAAAACAATTTCATACTATTTTAGAAATAGCTTCCATTATCTTAATTAGTAAGTACTCTGACACTCTTCCTTCTACTCACCTTCTTCACTTTTCTTCACTGACAGCCCTAAATCTTTCTCCTTTCTTTCAGTCCAGTGCGTTATGACCACCATTGTACACTTGTTTTTAATAATGTTTGTCCTGTTTTTTTTTTGTATATGTGGTGCACAATAAAGAATATAATAATAGCTTCACTCGCGTCATCTAAAGTGCCATGTATTTTTTTTTGTTAGTGCATTTATCTTCAAACACGGAGGCTAAACTAATTTGCTCTATTCATTACAAAATAAACAAAGCAAATTAGTTTTATTCATAAACTTCAGACCCAGTTTTTTTACCTACAAGTATCCCTTAAAACAATAACAATTCAAAATATTTATTTTACGCCAGTTTTTTTGGTTTATAAAATACAATTAATAGGTACAATACAGATGATACAAATCATAAGCTCATTAGAGTTTTACCATGCATCATAATCATCGACACAAAAAAAAAACTTAACACAAGCCTCCTAACTAAAGTCCATTTCACGAAAGAAGTCCCGCGGACAATTGTGGAACTAAATTTGACAGATGGGGAGATCGGCCATGTTGTCGTTTGTCGATGTTATCAAGGTGCGTTTGTTGTGGTAGATATTTTGTGAGTTTATTATTGGATTAGTGCGTTATAAGGTTTATTTACGATGGCAAAAGTTGTAAAAAGTGCAGGTCGAGAAATTATATTAAAGGTGAAGTTCTATGAAGCGGAACACAAGAATCGCGGTGTTTTAATACCAATAAGCAATACTCGCAAATGAGTCGCCGCCATGACAGGTAAATTTTCGGGCTGCCATCATGTAAAGATTTTTTCCCGATTGATTTACAGATTGGAATTAAGTTTTTTGTTTTTTTAATGCACGATTTTTATAAAGGAAAATTTGAAAAGGAATTAACACAACACAACAAAAATTTGTAAAGTTATATTCAACAATAATGTAATTAAATACGAAAATAATCTTTGTTTGAATTTTTTTTTTTATTGTTCATTTTATTGCAGGTGTTTCAGAGAAAACTGTAACGAGAGTTACAAAAGAAGGCGCAACAGCGGCAAGTACTTCTAAAGTTATCGTCACCCCAGGGAAGAGTCGCCCGCATCCTAAAAAGTTCGACTTGGATGGATTTGATTTGTGCGCTATAAGGCAAAAAAATCACAGTTTTTATGTTGTGAAGAAGGAAATACCTACATTGATTAAATTACGTGCAGCTTTGAGAGAAAACATAAATTGTAAAGTAAGCATCACAACATTGCACCGTATATTGCATAGCATCGGTTTCATTTCAGGTATAAGCGATGCCAATCGAAACGTAAATTACTAATGGAACGTTATGATATTACTGCATGGCGTTCAAGATATTTGGAGAGAATCCGAAGAAATCGCAATGTGGCGAAAAAACCTGTAGTATATTTAGACGAGACCTATAAACACAACACTTATCATGCCAAAAGTTGCTGACAAAGTAAGGAGGAGTCTGGGATGTTCGTTTCAGAGTCATCAGGGAGTCGTTGGATAATTGCTCATGCGGGAACTGAAAATGGTTTTGTTAATGGTGCATCGTTAATGTTCAAATCCCAATCCAAATCCTCAGATTACCACGATGACGTGAACTCAACAAATTTTTTGAAATGGATGAGTGAAAAAGTCATTCCTAACCTACCTGAAAGGTCACTTGTGGTAATGGACAACGCTCCGTATCACTGCACTCAAATAGATAAAGCACCAATGACAATGTCAAGTATTAAACGTGACATGCAGGAATGGCTGCGAGAAAAGGGAGTAAATTTTGAAGATACTTGGACAAAAGCTGTATTATTTGAATTAATTAACAAAACAAAGGTCCACCTACATATGCCGTGGAGGCATTATTAAAATCTCAAAATCATGAATTGCTAAGATTACCGCCTTACCACTGCGATCTCAGTCCGATCGAAAAAATGTGGAGCCTTGTAAAGAGACGGGTAGCGGATAAAAACGTGGGCCAAGATCCAAAAGAAATTGTACGCCTAACAGAAGAGGCTTTTGAGACTGTTACAGCGGAAAATGGGGCAGTTCAATGTAAACATGTACAGCATTTGGAGGAAGAATATTTAAAAAATGATGGTCCTAAGGATGAAGCAATGGATCGATTTATTATATCCACGGCTAGTGATAGTGAAACAGAATCTGATTCTGTTTCTATTCACTCTTCTGACAGTGATCATAGTATGACCGACCATAATTATTCAATAAAAATTTGAATAAAAGTTTTAAATGTTATTTTATTTTTCTAATTTAAAGTTTGTCGAACATCTCCATTTTATATTTTAGAAATTATAGGAAGATTTATTTTTCACTAATCTGACCTTAGCAGTACGGATATCAAATGGTACCTATTATATTAAAAATACATTCTATTAAAAACATTTTTTTTCTTATCTAACTATTCGAGTAGGTACCTAGTTAATAAAATGAAAGTAAATGAACTATAAATTATTTCCCTTGATTTCCCCATATTTAACCGTGGCAACATTATGTCGTGCGAATACAGCGCTGCGTCTGCAGGACTTCTTTCGTGAAATGGACTCTAAAACACAATAAAAATATCACATTCCGACCACATAGTTATATCCGAAGATGGTAGAACTAAAATAAGTGACACCTAGTAGGATATTTCTATAAAATCTTTGAGTAGGTAGCACCGAGGATCTTTTACCCTTCATTTACCGATTCTTTAGCAATTTCGATTTTGGGGCCCTAACAACTCGATATTTAGAAAGTCTTAGTCGATATCGCGTAGTGTATATTAATAAGGGCTAGACTGTCTTACTCGGAATGAAAGTTAGGACGAGTCTGAAAGTCTGAATATCGTGTGCTTAATAACGGTTGTGTAATAGGCCCATAAGATCCAAAGACTTTCTCTTTTTGCCTAGACAGATCCAGTCGACTCGTCACCGACTGTAAATCAAGCGGAATGCGATTAGACCGCCCATTGTACGTATGTGTTTTAGTTTCCTTTTGTATGTGTAATGATAATGGTTTAAGTACATTATAGTACCTATATAATAAATAAATAATTAAGAAATCACTATTATATTAAGTTCACACGTCAATATCCATGACTTAAATCGTTCCATCTACTGCTACCTGTTCATTATTTTTTGCAAATAAGCTGCTTCTAATATGAAAATAATAAATAAGTAATGACTGTTGCTTTATCTTTGTATTTGTGTATTAGTCGAATTGTAATCTTAGTATCTTTTTTTTAATGTTTTAGGATCGTCACTATTTACTTAGTGCTGTGCAACTGCAACTTCATGCCACGTAATAGAAATGTCAATGCCAAAATTGTTGCGGTTGTAAAGAAATTTTAATTTGACGAAAATATAATACAAATTTAGAAATAAAATAAAAAAATTGCCTCTAATAGGCATTTGCACTTTTAAAATTTACTAATGGGTTCCTCCCATAGTACTGAAGTGCCAGGAGGCGGCTCTGAAGGATATCATGTTTTGCGGGTTTGTGTTGTTAATTTATTAAATTTGTTACTGATAACTGTTAAATCGGTCATTGCTTACGATATTCTTTTTAGGTTCAGGATGGATCTCCAGGTCAAAAGGCGAATCTGGAAGCATTTTTCGACTTTATAGTAGCCATTGAAGATACTAGATTGGACCAGGACAATGACACTCTAAAGGAGTTATTGAAAAAAAATGTCGATAAAACAATTAAAATGTTAATTTATAGTAGTAAAACTCAAACCGTGAGGGAAGTAATGATTACACCCAGTGCCAACTGGGGTGGTCAGGGCTTGCTTGGAGTTAGCATTCGGTTTTGCTCATTTGAAGGTGCAAATGAAAATGTCTGGCATGTATTGGTATGTATTATTGTTTTAAAGATCTTTACAGATCTCCTCTTTGATTTTATTAAATATTTAAAGAAGTACTGAGTTAATTTTTTAGTTACTATACAGTAGTGTTAAACTTACAACTTAAGTCAACAATATTGATGTCATTATTATAATTTACCTACACATTGAAATTGAATTTTTTATATTGCTCTTCAGTGACTGTAAACATATTCAATCAATACTAAATACTTGGTTTTTTTCTTACAGGAGATACATCCTTCATCGCCTGCAGAACTGGCTGGTTTGAGGCCATTTTCTGATTATATAATAGGAGCAGATTCTATTATGCATGAAAGTGAAGATCTATTTACATTAATTGAGGCCCATGAAGGCAGAGCCCTAAAGCTTTATGTCTATAATGTAAATGATGATACGTGCAGAGAAGTGCACATTACTCCAAATCATAATTGGGGAGGTGAAGGTAGCCTTGGATGTGGGATAGGCTATGGATACTTGCACAGAATTCCAATAAGAAGTGCTCAAGCTCTACCGGTACAACAGTCTTATACAGCAAGTGCACCTATGGTATGCAACACTTTGGTATAGGTATAGGTATAGGTACAACGGGCTGTTGTCCGCAACTCCACGTCTTAAGCGCGTATTTTGCGTACGGGTGGGACAGATGAGTCACTCGATCCACCCCAGCTCCTCAAGAAAGGCTAGCAGCGCCTTGGTGTCGCTAACCATTTCGCTAAGGTTACCTGGGTTTCCGAAGTACTTTGCCCTATATCCTGCGACCACAGGGCAGTTTAGAAGCAGGTGAGCTGCTGTCTCGTCCTCCTCCATGCAGGCTCTGCAGAGCGGACTGTCTGTAACTCCTAAGACAGAAAGGTGCTTGTTAAAGGTCCCGTGGCCAGTTGTAATGGCCGTTAGTTTGCGTAACTGTATTTTGGTTAGTCGTAGGGCCTTTTTCGTAAAACGGCCATCAATGGAGGGAAGTGCCTCCTTGGCCTGCCTGCACTCACCATGTTCTCTCCATAGTTTGTGGTGTAGATCTCCGGTGCGTTTCCTTACCAGATTGCGTAGGTATCCAAAGGGAAGCGGCACAATAGGTTCGGGACCCATTGCTGCCATGCTCGAACCCCTTCTGGCGAGTTCATCCGCTGCATCGTTGCCTCGGGAATCGCTGTGTCCTTTAATCCATTGAATGGTTACTTGGTTGTGTTTACCCACCTGGTTGAGCCGTTGGTGGCACTCGTATATTAGCCCAGAATTGACTGTGTGACTATTCAGCGCTTGCAGGACAGCCATGCTGTCTGAGAGTATGCGTATTGAGTGGTCCTTAACTTTCCTGGTCGTGACAGCTAACGCTGCCAGGGAAATGCCCAAGCATTCAGCCTGGAACACTGTGTTATGAACCCCCAAGGGTGTGGCTATGTGGATGTTGAGATCCTCTGAGAAGACTCCCGCACCCGTGCCATTACCTGTTTTTGACCCGTCTGTGAAGATCCGCAGCTCAGCTGGACACAGTCCCTCGCAACGGTCATCCTCATACAGTTGGATTTTGTATTTTTTATCAAAGATAAATTGCTTGGGTACCCGGTCATTGATTGCTCTGGTTATGGGAATTTCATTGTTGAGTTCCTCGAGCAGGGCGGTATGTTGTGTCTGTCTCTTACCCCAGAGATCCAGTGTTTTGAGGCGAACTGCCGCCATCGTTGCCTCCTGTTGTATGAACAGGTGGAGTGGCGGGAGTCCCAGCATGGCCTCGAGCGCTGCAGTCGGAGTAGTCCTCATGCATCCCGTTGTTGCCATGCAGGCTAGCCTCTGCATTTGTTGAAGTTTGTTTGCTGCCGTGGTTAGCTTAGTGCGAGGCCACCACACCACGGCTCCGTAGGTAATCATAGGTCGAATTACTGCATTGTATAACCAGAGTATGATTTTAGGGGATAGGCCCCACCTCTTACCTATCATTTTCCTGCATTGCCAGAAGGTGATACACGCTTTGCTTAGCTTATTTTCCAGGTGGGCGCTCCAGTTCAACTTACTGTCTAGGATAACTCCCAGGTATCTTACCTCGTTTGATAGTTGGAGTTCAGTGTTGAACAATTTGGGCAGGTTAAAGCGGCCTAGTGCTCTTTTTTGCGTGAACATGACTAGTTCAGTCTTAGAAGGGTTCACTGACAAATCATATTCCCTGCACCAGCGTTCTACAATGCGGAGTGCTTGTTGCATGAGGTTGCAGATTGTTCCAGTCACCTTCCCCGGTACGAGAATCGCTAGGTCGTCTGCATACCCTACTGTGTAGTAACGATGCGCATTGAGTAAAGTGATCAGTTCGTTGATTACCAGATTCCACAGTAGCGGTGAGAGTACACCCCCCTGCGGGCAACCTCTAGCTATCAAGGCCAACTGTTGTTCTTCTTCAATGCGAACTACTCGTTTACTTAGCATATTAGTAATCCATTCAATAAGTACCTGCTCCACCCCATGCTTGGAGAGGGCGGTACCTATGCTGGAAAAGTTCGTTCTGTCGAAGGCTCCTTCGATGTCTATAAAAGTGCCCAGGCAGGTACCTTTCTGATGAATTGCTTCCTCTATCTGGCTCACAACCTGATGAAGAGCAGATTCTGTCGACTTACCTGAGCTGTATGCATGCTGATTCCCGTGTAATGGTAATGCTTTTAAGGCTCCATCTCGAAGTTCCCTTTCACATAACCTTTCCATCGTCTTTAGCAGGAATGAGGTCAGACTTATGGGTCGATAGGATTTAGCGTTAGTATAGTCACTCTTACCTGGCTTAGGAATGAATATTACTTTTACTTCCCTCCATCCTTTGGGAACGTATCTAAAGGCCAGGCACGCTCTCAATAATGGCAATAGGCGCGATGCCAGGGGTGTCCCACCCCACTGCAATAGTGCAGGAAAAACACCGTCCGGACCCGGTGCCTTAAATGGATGGAAGCTTTGGATTGCCCATTGAAGTTTCTCCAGCGTAATTACCTTGTGTGCATATCGCCAATCATCGTCTGTTGGTGTTCGGGTTGCATCTGACCAGTCTGTTGCCTGTACGAAAACACAGTCTGGAAAGTGAGCTTCGATTAAGACACGTCTAGCTTCTTCCGGAGACGTGGTGAGTGTGTTGTCTGTTTTGCGTAGCGTGGACGGCCCAGGGGCATCCTGTTGGGCCAGAATTTTCCTCACCCTGTTCGCTTGTTGGCAGGATTCAATGCTACCACAGAATTTCCGCCATCCTGCGGTGCGCCTGTACCTGATGCATTTTTTGTAGCTGGATTTGGCCGCATAGTAGGCGTTCCAGTCTTCATCCGCACATGTGTTCATAGCTCTGTTTAGAGCCTTCCTTACCTTACTGCGTTTGCGCTCCAGCTCCGCGCCCCACCAAGGCTGTTTGCCCGATGTGTTACGCGGGAGAGTTTCTGGGCAGGCAGTGTGGTAGCTGTTCAGCAATGCTTCAGTGAGTTGATTCACTTGCGCGTCAATTTGCGTGGAGTCCTGAAGTACCATCGAAACGCCCGGTAGCGCAAACTTGGATTCTAGGCTGCGACTGTATACGGCTTTATCCGTGTTACGCGGATTACGCCTTGGTAGCGTGGGAGGTACACAAACCTGGATGTCGAAGCGGATCCACCTGTGGTCCGAGCAGGAGGCCTCCTGAGAGACATGCCACCCAGTAACCAGTTCCGCCGCTCCCTCTGTCGCCAAAGTGAGATCTATGATAGTGCGACTGCGTCTGGTTACAAAAGTTGGTTCTGAACCTGCGTTTAGTATGGATAGGTTAGTAGTGAATAAGTATTCTACCAAGGCCTTACCCCTTGTATTCTGCGCGTCCATGCCCCATAGTGGGTGGTGAGCATTGGCATCTGTCCCGATTACCACCTCTTCCCCATTGCCCTCGCAGTAGGTGACTAAGCGAATCAGGTCATGGGGTGGCGGTTCCTCTGCCTCTGGCATATAGACCGAGGCAAGGACAATCGCCATGCCGGTGGCGTCCCGCTGTATATTCAGCCTAGCTGCAGAGACATCTCTGCAACAGAAATCATTTAGAAGCTGTGCTTTAAGGTTACCTGTGATAAAGATGCACGATCAACGCAACACTTTGTCTTTTTTTGTCTTTGTCTTCATTTATTATTTACTAATAAGTCTTTGTCATTATAAATTATTTCATACATTTTTACAAGAAAACAGTAATACTGTTATTATTTATTGTTATTTTATATATATCGACTGTTTAATCAGACTAGTATCTTTTCAGATGGCGCAAAGTGTAAATGTTCAACAAAATCTGGTGTCAGGTGTACAAAATCTGAATATAGATGATGACAAAACACCATTGATGTCTGCACCTCAAGTGTCACATGGTAATGCTGAGTATCCACAAGGTGCGCCTCCACCATTCTTATCAGGAGTTCCAATGGTGAACCCTGGTAGCTATGTTGGCCCTCCAGGTGCCACTGCTGCTGCTATGCCACCAGCTTTTCCACCACATCAACAACCTGGTCAACAATTAATCCCTTCACAGCAGCCTATTTCTCAAGCACAATCAGTGGTATCCAATATGGCAGCTTATTCTAGCAGTAAGTATAAATACCAAAAATATTTTTTTTAATTTGTAAATGTTTTTGTTGATTGCTGTCATTATGTGTGGTTTGTATTTAATTGAACTGGTGACTGTAATGCCATACCAAGTGTAAAATTTAAGATTTTAAAATAAAAATTCTCCATTTTCAGATTTAGCAGATGCAACATTGACCAATCTGGGAAGTATACCATCAGTATCTAATATGCAACCTCCAGCACCACTGCCCAACTTACCTGGTATTCCCATGAACCAGCCTCAACCTTACATACCTATTATGCCAAACTACACTACATCTCAAGTCCCTACATCTTCACCATACCCTCAAAGTGCTCCAAACTTAGTTCCCACTTTTGACATGAGCAACTTTGCTCAAGCGCCGATCCAGCCACCTCCGATCTCCACAGGACTGCCAGTAGTAACACCTGTTTCACTACCAGGCATGCCATCTATTACGGTGAGTGCCACGTTGCCTGTCTCTACCATGCAGGAAATACACCAGCAGCAATCACAACAACACCAAGACTTATTATCGTGAAATGATAAAATTATTTTACTATATGCCTATTTAATATTTTTAAGCAGAGACTTCTCTTATTGGCCCAAATTTATGTTAGTTTATTTCAAATGTTATGCTAAAATCATTCACTTGGAAGGCAGGTTAAGTGATTTTAGCATTGTAATATAATATGATTTTCATTTATTGTAACTTTATTATAAACAAGTGCAAATGTTAAAGTTATGTACCTAGAGCTGGGTATTTGACATATACACTTAAGGTTTCCTTTTAGGTATGCCTTCAAAGTTATTGTAAGTGTACATTCAAAATAAATAATATAAAAAGAAAAAAAACATTATTTGATTTATTTAATCCATTTTGGTAAAAATAATACAGAGTGTCATAATAACTACATAAATTCTTTCAGCTTAAAATGTGAAATAATTATGAAGATTACATTTTATATTACATAAATAATAATAATTTATTAAATACTTGTTTGCATTTGTATCAAATAATTAATTTTTATAATAAGATGAATATTTACAAAACATAAGATTAAAGTACCTAACTTAATAGTACAAATTACCTATCTAAACATACACACATTATGAACCAGTTGTCAAGTGTTTTCGAGCGATTTAAATGTGTAATAATAAGAGGCTGATAAATGTCGATAGTGTCGCAGGAGAGTAGGGCGGGTGTCGTATCTGCTACACACGGTCTGTTACGATATGCATTTGAAAAAAAAACCTCAAAACGGTAGCCACCCAATCCCCAACGCAGGGTAGACCCAAACCCAAGGTAGGCACGGGTAGGTTGTAATAACTTAAAGTTATGACAACACTGCAGTGTACAGTAAGTATCCGCACAATGCACGGTGTTTTCATAACATTCCGTCATTTGTGCATAGGTAGGTCTATAGGTACAGTAATGACCTTGACAGACAGTATCTGTTTGTACCGTCAAGTGTTAGCGGACCTGCCGATTCATCAAGATCGATCAACATTACCCATTTTTAGCCGACTTTAAAAAGAAGCAGGTTCCATGTTCGGTTGAATTTTTTTTTTATAACTTAATGCTTCTGGCAGCGGCTTCGACCGTGTGAAAATATAAGCCTGTCACTCAGGGATAGTAGGTACCTGAGTGACAGGCATTAGGAGATACTGCACTGAATCGATTCTAAAAATTCTTTAATTACTTATTATAATTTTTAGAATCGGTACAGTCATTTCAGAGATTAGCCCCCTACATACAATTGCCGGCACGGATCTTGAGCGCTGGCTTCAAGTTGCGCAGAAGTCAAATATTCGGTCTCTTTAGTGGTGCGAAGTGAGACGCGTTGTCGGGGAGTGTCAGTGATTGGCTAGCCGCGCCATAGTGTCATAGACGTCAGTCATGATTTGTTCCCTGTTCTTGCTGCATGTATCTAACAACGACGACGATGGGCTCGCCAATGTATGGAATGCGCATAGCAATCCCCACTCTGACGCCGAGCGCTCAAGATCCATGACAGTAATTGTACAAACTACGTCTTTGTAATATTAGCATAAACATTGTATGTACTTGCCACTTATTCTTTATTTTAGCTCTTATTTGATGTAAAATGGATTTATAGGACCTATACTTAGTACCTAACTGATCAAGTTTTAAAGTATTCTACTATCTACTTACGATAATTGCGAGTGAGACTTGCTTACCATTCAAGCTGAATCGTCGATGAAGCTACAGCTAAATATTATAGATAATTACTACTTAAAGTGAAAAATGGCTCAACATGTAGATGTCTCTGGTAAATGAGTGTCTGAATTGGGATCAAATTTAATACTGTTCGATTTGTTATGGTCATCTGGTGGTGGTTTCTCTGGGTCAAGGCCGAGTGCAAAATTATCGTAGCCTCGTGTGAGCGGGGGAGCATCGCTGTAGAAAACTCCCCCGGCCATCTCGGACAGCCGTCGTCGACGTCGCGTGTCCTTGTCGTCGGCTACGCCCGGGGGGCGCACGCTCGAACTGCGGCGGCGCTCAGAGCCAAGCCGAGTGGGCACCCTTAGAGCTCGCTGTAGTAAAGTAATTGATTAGTAGGTACATCATGAAATAGATGCTATAACTAAATGACACAAAGAAATATTAACAGACGCTTTATTTCCTGAATTGTCAGTTAGGTTCTTCTTATAATTAAACTTAAAAATTAGGTAGATGCCTATTGTGATTGTTTTTAATCCAGACGAGTATATCCAAATGATCCTACCTTAAATCTTTTGGGTAGAGAGTTGAGAAGCGCTACAACCGGTGGTGAGATGAGGTCGATGGGCACTTGTGCAGGGTCGTTGACACCTGTCAGCACGGAGACGACCAGCCCCGCCAGTAATGTAGCCGCGCATCCAAGCCCGGAATACCACAGATATGACACACGGAACAACCAAAATACAGCGTCATCACGGTTTTCGCTGAAAACACCACATACAAGAGGGTCAAGTTTGGTAGTACTTACATAGGTCTATTTACAAAACAAGTGACGCCTGGACACTTGTAACAAAAAAAAAAACAAAACAAAATACCATGTTATTAATTAAGTAGCATATTTTTTTTTCTTTTCGCTTCTACAAAAATACGCAAAAATCTGTCTTTGGTGTGGTGAGTACATTTGTGCAGTGACGCATCTTTCAATTGCACTTTGCGAATCTTTCCGTTAGCTTCTGGATGTTGTGTTTTTTTAAATGGGAGAAAGTGAAATTTTCAGGCCCTAGCAGTTGTGAAGGTACTGTGTTTTTGATATACCTGCCCACGGTTCGATTTCATTTTTAAAGGGTTTCAGCTTCATGTTCTACGTACCTAAATACATAAACTGGTTGCTAACGTATCTAGATACTGCAGTCAGTAGTGAGTAGGTAGGTTAGGTTAATACCTATAGATTTGGTACAGAATTGGTCCCAAGATTTCAGATTTGATTAAGTATTGACAAATCGTCGTTGTGTTTATAATATGATTTGATGAGTTAATAGTAGAAGGGTGTGATTTTTTTTGTTAAATTTGGCAGAGAAATCATGCCTGACTACATAGATCTATGCCTGACTAATAATTAGGAAAATAGTAGAGCATAAGAGCAGTTTGTTATTCAAGGTCTCGTGTATGGTGAAATGTAATCCAGTGTAAAGTAACTGAGGTAAATCCTTTTTGTGTTACATCGAACGGTATTATTGTACCGTGTAGATCTCTAAATCTAAACTGATGTTTAGATTAAATAACTTCAAGGTCATTCTTCATTCTTGTTAGTATTTATTAGTATTAGTTAGTAGTTACTTTTAACCCCCGACGGAAAAGAGGGGTCTATGTGTCTGTCCGTGGCATCGTAGCTCCTCAGCGAATGGACAGATTTAGATGCGATTTTTTCTTATTTGAAAGCTGACGTTATCGAGATGGTTCTTAGATACAATTTATGTAGATCTGTTCAGGTGTTCAAGGTCTTCAGCTCGTTTTTTGACTGTGGCAGGGTATTAAACACGTAATGGATATACTTAGATATATTTTACTAATAATAGTAGTTTATGTGACTAGGGGATAAAGCAGTGTCTTTAAGTCGCGGGCGGCAAGTTAAATTCCGAACGAAACGAAGGTTGCTGATTTTAATCCCGAACGATAGTGAGGGATTTATAAAATTAACTCCCGAGCATTGCGAGGGAGTTAATAAAGAAACCTGAGGGAAGTGAGGAATTTAAGCCGCCCAAGACAAAGACAGCTTTATCCCCGTGTTGCATACTCTACTTTTTACACCATCTGTGAGATAATCAAAAGACAATTTGGTCGACCAAATCATATATTAGAGAAATATAAGTATTATATTTATAAGTTCATCAAACAAACAAAATTCACTACTCCAAGATTCTATGTTTTCAATTTTCTATAATGCTCCCATGACGTCAAGTTATATTCTATTTTCTTTTTTTGTTAGTGGCCAGTTTGAATCATAGTGATTACATACCTACTCTTTGGTTTGAATTTCGAGTCAACTTATTCGATGCGCCTACATTTTAATTCACAATGTTGACGATTCTAGATGCTCCAAATTCAAATCTCATTATTCCCTAGGGATCGGCCATACTGCATTATCTCCCTAGGTATATAATGACTTGCTTTAAGTGAGGTTTGAATGACGTGTAAAACGACATTATCGAGCAGGTGGTGTAAAAACACATAAATATGACGTAAGTAATGTTTGAAATACTCATGTACTACATCCCGACGCTATCAAGCCGTTCTGATGATGGAAGTTGGAGTTAAGAGACGTAACCTTGGAATGCCTAGTAATAAACGCATCCAGTTTCGGCTCATTTAGATTTATCTTAAAAAAATAGTTCTGTTCGTTTCTCATGATGACGAGAACCTGATGAAACCTTGGAACGCTTAGATTCGTCATAACGAGTTCTAAACATTTTTCATGATAACGAGGACCTGATCTGATAAGCTAGAACTGGGAAGTGGCTGATGGAACCCTGGAATGCCTTCTAGTAAACACATCGAGTTTGGGCTTATTGGATTCGTCTTAACCAGTTTTAAATATTTTTCATGACGACGAGGACCTGATGCTAGTTCTGCGTGATGGCTTATCGAACCTTGGAATGCCTATTAGTAAACACGTCGCGTTTGGGCACATTATATAGAATCGTCATAACCTGTTCTTTTACTTTACATACATTTAGAGTTAGCCAATTTGCAATTGGCAAACCAGCCCAAGAAATGCTCTCAAATACATGAAGCGAGTGGCAGTAGGTATATTATAGGGAAGAATGCTTACTCAGGGTTTACAGTGAGGTGCATGGTCATGTTGTAGGGCACCACGCAGCCGTCGGTGGAGGCGGGCAGGCGCGGCGTGGGCAGCTGCGCCAGCTGCGCGCCGCCGCCGGCCGCCACCACCACCACCAGCCCGAACACGCCGCCCGCCACTGCACCCTGATCCCGAACATTATACTTATGTACTTAACTCCAAGCGCATCAAGTAGTAGTGTGTGGAGTAGGTTCTTGTTCTCTTATTATTGGTACCTACTTATATTCATACAAAATCTTATCATAGTAAATATAATTATATAAATACCAACAGTTGCGTGGTTAAAGTCGATGGTTTTTCACAACTGCTATATTTCGGAGAAGCATTGCGAAAAAATTAAGTATACACAATGGATCGCTAAACTAAACCAGCCAACACCATTAAACGACACGAGCAGCAGTGCTATTCTTTGAAAACAGCTTTGAGCGCAGCGCCGGCCGCAGCGGCGAAATCCAAATAGGTACATTGGATTGCTCCTAAATCAATATACAAATATTTAAATTTCGTCGCTGCAGGTGACTGGCAAAGCACCTTTAAATAATAATTTCATGAACCAGTAGCTCTTCCAGGCATTTTGTGTTCGGCATGTTATTCCCTTGTCTTGCCTTAATGGTCTTGTAGGTCTTGGACATTAACATTCTCTCCGCCCACAAAGACCTGGGGTGCTATTCTCTAAGAAAACAGCCTTGAGCTCAGCGCTGGCACAGCGATGAGTCGTGAGCGCAGTACATTGAATTAAGAATCCAATGTAAAGGAGCATAGGGTTGTTAATTCAATGTACCTACTGCGCTCACGACTCGTCGCTGTGCCAGCGCTGAGCTCAAGGCTGTTTTCTTAGAGAATAGCACCCAAGTTCCTTGTAGAGCTGTTGGTCATGATCTTGGTCTTCGACATGTTCATCTTAAGTCCAAGCTCAAGGTATTGCGTCTTTTGTTTCATTGAAATGATAAACATTTACTTTTTTGTCATCGAGGGTTTTATTTGAGACTGTACCAAACATTCTCATGGACCCGTAGAGAAAGAAAATATTTATTGTGGAACCGTTGAGAACTGAAGTATGGATTTTAACCTTTTTGAGAACATTCTAGACTAGGACCTCTGCGAACAATCCGACATGAGAGATAAATTAACTTCCTCCGTAGTGTTTTCTAATCAACATTTGTCTTTATGAAAACATTATTCCGAGTAGGTACGTATTTATGGATCCTAAGCTGGCAAATGGAAATAGAACATACAATCCGTTATCTACTAGCGGTCGTGCAGCCAATAACTAGCTAGCAATTTAGACTGTTTCCAAAGAAATCCAGGTGACAAACCTTAGCATTAGCCCATGGGAAGAACATGCCGAGCGAGAAGAGACCGAGGGCCACGCCACCCGCCATGCCGTTGAAGGAGAGCGCCAGTTGCAGCACCGGCCCCAGCCGCTCCACCGCGAATACCAGGGCGAAGGATACCAGGCCGCAAGCGAGAACCACCCAGCGCGCTATCTGATGAAAATATAAATATGTTATAATAGCTGGCTGGCAGGTATTATTGGATAAATGTTAAAGGATATTTATTTTGCAAATAGGTTTTTAAAAACACGTTTATACGTCAATTTAAACTAGATGACGCCGTTTGCCGCGAGATGCGAGGTATTTACTTCTTGTAGCTAGCATTTAGTCACCAAAGGGAAAGGAGGAGTATTTGTTATGTAGGTATTTACATTTGGAGTAGCTATCTACACAAGTAGATAACAGGTATCACCTTTCGCTATTAGTCCCCATATTGACATTTACAGCACAAATTCAGATCAGGGCAGCTAAAGAAAAAATTCTGGTGTCGCGAGAACCCTTAAACCGCAGACATTATTTATTTTCTGATTAGCAAAATGAACACATTTTAAGTAATATCGAGTAGCTATAGTATGTACGTCTACTTTGAACGGACGCATATCTAGTTTGGGCTGACGGTCAGTAGGTAATTATCATTTTGTTATTCAGAAAACAAATATCTCTCAATTGGTATTATCTGGTGTCTCTGGGAATTTGGACAATGACGGATGTAGTGAGACTGCCGGACATTTTTTTATTTTTTATTATTAATAGACTTGCGTTTGACCACCATCTCACCTGATGGTAAGCGATGATGTGGTCGACGATGAAGCACGATTGCTAGAAGAAACCTATTCACTCTCGACTTAAAGACTCCTAAGTTGTAGCTATCAGGAAACACAGATTCCGGCAGGAAAATGTACTCCTTATCTGTACGCACAATAAATGTGTTCCCAAAACGCTTTGAGCGTATGGGTAGGATTTCTACCATGTACCGGTGGCGCAATGCTGTACGTCGTGTGGTCCGATGATGGAACGAACTTGGCGGAATTAGATTGTGCAGTTCCATTGTACCCTCCCCGAAATGTAAACGATAGAAAACCGACAGACTAGCAACTCGGCGGCCATGCTGAAGGCTTTGGAGCTTCGACTCTACAAGTGCATCATTGCCGATGATTCTCTTGGCTCGCCTCTCAATCGACTCCAGCGCATCAAGCTGGTATTGGGCAGATCCATCCCAAAGATGAGAACAGTACTCCAAACACGATCGAACTTAGGCTTGATAAAGATTGAGCAGCTGTTCCGGCGTGAAGTACCGTCTCACCCTTGCTAAGAGAACTGCCGGACTGCCGGACATGGGAATGGAACTCTGAGGCTGAGGTCTGCACCTACCCTTCCTCAGTAGTATCCATCTAGTAAGCGAATGCGAAGCAGTCTGCTTGGCACTTACCTACCTAAAATAATGCTTGGTTTCAGCTTCCTAATAAAATGTCTGTAGTCCCATAACACTCTTCCCAGTAGGTCCTACTTAAAGGAAGGTGGTTAGTGTGATGTTCTGACATTGTGGGCTTTAAGCATAGATATCCGCGCCTTTAAGTAATATTATAATTAAGCTTAATTAACTTACTGCTGCTCCTTTGTTTTCCGGCAGCGTGATGCCAAGCAGCCCCATGGCGAGATCTTGACAAAGAATAGCAGCTAGGGAGTTCAGCGCCGACGCTACTGTTCTGTGGGTCAAACAAGTAAATTATTATAATTCGCCAAACAAACCTTTGTTGTAAGTAGGTACCTAATATAGTGGATCATAATTTGTTAATGTCACTTCATAATATATGTATTAAAAGTCCTGTTCTATGAGCAGAGGACTTCAAGTAAGTAAGAAACATACCAGATAGTAGTACAACTTATGTTCATACCTACGCTTGATAAGTGAAGTGATCAATGTTACAAGTGTCACTGTGTCAGGGTCCATTACAAGCAAATAAATTGGGTTTTCAGTTCGCGTATGATTCCTTTAAATTAAAACCAGAACAGTCCAGTCAGAATATCCGTATCCCAACTGGACATTTCTAGTTTCATTTTATTCCGTTTTATGGTTGCCATATGCGTCAGTTTACAGGATGCTTCCGTGCTCCTCGCAGTGCCGATTTCGGTGTGCCAAACTGCGCTATTTTTTTTAACTCAACTTTGATTTTAAGAATGCTAATGACAATGTGAGTACTACAATAGTGTTTGTGACGTATACTTTACCCGAGACTGGCGGCGAAGATCCCGGCGACGAAGAAGCCTGGGATCCCGCGTGAGCCACCCAGCTGCTTCACCACGTACAGCGGCAGGAGACGGTCCGATGCGTTGATCACACCAGCCTAAGGTAAAATACCTTCATTTACTTTGTTATTAGATACATTGTGATGAAACTAGCATGTCTTGGAACAAAAAATCGAAGATATGTGTTCCCTACTGACTCACTTCCTCTCACAGAGGGGATGTGTGATATTTCCCAGCAGTGGGATAAATTATAACTATTAACTATTGTCCTGTTATCATTATTAATAAATATTCTCAAAGAAGATTATTCGTAATTCTATTTAAATAACCAACGAGGCTGTATAGTCCTCGGCCAAGGCCTACCCTTGGCCTTAGTGATTTTTTTGTACCAACTTAATGTTATTATTCTATTTCACGAAGACGGTTTTATATTAAAATAATCCAATGATTTCTAACGCTCTAGGGCGGACTGGGAGGGTGTGTCAGTCTTTTACTGACTAAAATCCATTCCTAATTCCTTTGTAGCCTTGTAACTTTATTGAAAACATCCGTGAGGTGAAGATCGTGGTGTCGACATGAGACGGCTTTTGACTAAAAAACGGTAGTATTGCAACGTTGTGTCAGGGTTACATTGAGTTACTTCTCCAGCTACGTGTTTACCTGAATCGGATCACAGTCAGCGTAATGGACGGCGAGGACAGCGCCGGTGATGAAATTGACCGAGTAGATGGCGATCAGGCCGAAAGCTGACACCCACAGTGCCACTCGGACCTGAGCTATGCGCTCTACCGACAGGTACTTCTGAACTGACGCCTGGTTGGCGCAAAACATGCTGACCCAGTACATGGTGCCGCCGATGACCACCGACCAGAATGAGTGACGCACCGTCGGGTCGGGGTTCATGCTAAAAATAATAAATAAATGAGATTAATTGTAATTATCCGACTGGTGGCCCAGTGGTAACGGGCGTAACGGCCACGACTTACGAGTTGTTCGTCCCGAGTTCAAACCCAACCATGACAGTTAGCTTGTGTAATTTATTTCATTCTCACTACTCTCAAAACGGTGAAAGAAAATAATGTGATGGATTACGTACGGGTACGACGATTCATTCTTTCTCCTAGAGAGGAGACCTAAGTCACGACTTAAGTTACGGCAGAAATATCCGTGGTTGCTACGATCTGATTAGGCTTAAGCTTCTACTCTTAATACGTCACCTTTTGTTTACGAGGTGAGTGAACTTCTAGCATAACAACACACCGGTGCCTTTTGAAGTCACCCACTTACATACATTAGTAGGTAACGCCACTATGGTAAAATAGGTACCAGCTACGTATTTACGAGAACATGAGTAGGTGTGCGTCTAAAGACTATACTAGCGTGGAATAACAAGTAGACAATAACTCTGATTTTCTTTTACACCTGATCAGGGTGCAAATTCTTTAGTTTTGTAATTCCATAGCGGTTACTACTGATTAAGTAGTTTAACAAGGTGTTCAATACAATTCGAGTCGATCCTTTCGAGGATTTGAGTGGGGTTGACTGTTAGGTAACTTCACCCAGAACCCAGAAGCTCAAACATAATAAAATAACAAAGCTTAGGGACCTCATAATAACAAAGCTCAGAGAGGGACCTCATGCATGCGATATGGCACTCTACATAGCTACGACTTTGCTGCTGTCTTACATAAAACTGGTCACAGCTTTTCACTGCCAAGATTACAGCCGGGCGTACCTACTATGAAACATAGTTGCTGTGTAACTGTGTAACACGCAGGAATCCTTAGAGCTGAACATCAGCATAGCGGTCAGTATATTTTTTTGTAAAAAAGTAATATCTTTAAAAATAAAATGATAAACGATAGTAGTTACTCAAAAAAGTGTAGTCGGTGAGTTCGCCAGGCGTGCTCCCACACCACATCAAATCCGCCGACTTGTGTTGAAGACATTGCCAGGACTGCCGCTAGCGAGCCGATCAGCACAACGGATTGAAATGAGTCCGTCATTATTACTGCTTTCATACCACCCTATACAATGGAAAAAGACATGATACTAATACCCGATCATTTAACCACTTATCCATATCATTTCAATGACTGCCTAATTAAAAGGGCGCTGTTTCTTATTTTTAACACTCGGCTCAGCACCGTAAATTGAAAATACAACAGTGCACTTTTATTTAGGTGTAATATTGTTTTTACACCACCTACTCGATAATATCCTATTTTTTACACCATCTGCTCGAAAATGTCGTTTTATCCGTCATACAAACCTCACTTAAAGCAAGTCATTATATCCCTAGGGAGATAATGCAGTATGGCCGATCCCTAGGGAATAATGAGATTTGAATTTGGAACACCAAAAATCGTCAACATTGTGAATTAAAATGTACGTGCATCGCACAAGTTGTCTCGAAATCCAAGCTGGCCACTAACAAAAAAGAAATTAAAGCCTGATTATAGAAAATTGAAACTATAGAATCTTGGAGTAGTGAATTTTGTTTGTTTGATGGACTTGTAAATATAATACATAGATTTCTATAATAGGTGATTTGGTCGACCAAATTGTTTTATAATTAACTCAGATGGTGTAAAAAGTAGATAGAGTATGCAACACGGGGATAAAGCCGTCTTTGTCTGGGGTGGCTTGAATTCCTTACTTTATTCAGGTTTCTTTATTAACTCCCCCTCATTGAGATTCGGGATTTTGTTTTTGATTTTTTTTTGTTTTTAATTTTATTGTTTATTTTATAATTTTATTTAGTATTTTATGCCATAAATTATATAATTATGACCTAGTGATAAGGGGTGAAGACACTAGCTCCTGTAATACAGTGTACACGCGCACGAGCTAGGGAATTCATAAAATGCATGTACTATTTATGCCAATAAAGATTATTATTATTATTAAAATTAGCAACCTTCGTTTCGTTCGGGATTCAACATGCCACCCGTGACTTAATGATACTGCTTTATCCCCTAGTCACATTAAGTCACATAATTTACTATTATCGCTAGTGAAAACCGAGTATTAGGCTACATTTTAATATATAATAATAGATGTGAAGCAGGAAGCTCTGTAAAGAGATGGAAGCGTTTGTGAAGTTGACCAATAACATCTCTTCATTTTCTTTAGGTGTAGCTTAACTAAGCTAACCTATATTAGCATAGAGTTTATTAATTTTATTTGAAAAATATGAAGCCGTAACTAACCTGAGTAGCATAGAATATGCAAACCACGTACACCAGAGTAACTGCTAAATATGTATTCAATCCAGTCACTGTAAACAACATAACAAAACATTATAAAACAGCCAAATAAGTTAAGCTATTTAGAAAAGCATATGTAATCACGATATCTGGATTCTATTATATCCACTCATCTCATATATATCATAACATCCAATTGGTTGTGAATTTTTTAAGGGGATAAAAGTAGATATTTATGAATATAACAAAGATTCACCAAGGGACCAACAAAGAAATCCCTACTTAAATAAATTTTGACGAGTTTAGTGCATAGTATAAATGTACTGAATAACTGATTTTCTTTTATCTCCCAGAATAGTTAACGGTGATTATTTGAGTAAATTTACCCCCTGAAAGACTGATCTTGTATAGCATTAAGTAAACAGTTGCATGTATTTCTATTCTATCCAGCGGGGCCACACGAGCTAGACCAAGAAATTTAAACTCGTGGCATTGCTTTGTTTGTTTAATGTACCTCACGAATTTACTACAAGATCCACTGTACCTCAACTATTTCGATAGAAATTACAATTAAACGCCTCGTCCATCCAGCGAAACCCTCCGTTCTGTTACGCTCTGAATACTTACATAAAAATAATAGTGATCGTAACTTGTACCCATGTCCTCAAAATTGTATTAACTCTAAGGGAACTTTAACAGAACAGGAGAAATTCGGCAAAAAATAATAATCGTGCATCATGGAATGCAATGCACCCAATTTCTTAGCCATGTTTTACTTATCTTTATATACTAGGATTGGATATTCCAATCCGAATATTTAATATTGCGATGACGATACAAAACGTTTGACACCAATCGCCAAAACTGAAATGATGGCCACTATTGATTCATTAGATATCATTACCGATGCCTTACGTGACTTAATGGGGGAGTTATATAATTTGTGCAATATAATAACCGTCGGCACGCGGATCAAAGTGCAATCATGTCATCGATGCACCTAACTTAGGTACTTACTTACCTTAGCTGACCGATCGTAGTTTGTGGTCGCCCTATAGGCGCACCGTGCACGATCCAGTAATATGTGCTTACCAATAAAGTCATAGCAATAAAGTGCCGATAAATTAACCAATAGTGGTCTACGCTGAATAACTGATTATTTTCTTTCGCAAGTTTGCCAGTGGAAGGCTAAATAAAAATCTGAATCGAATATTTATTATAATTTTACTATTGAGCAGGTAGCATTGCACTGTTGAATTGTCCACCTATTTAAGATGATATCTACAATTTCATTATGATCTACAATTTCATCATTAGATTATGCATAAACTATTGAGAAACATTTTTATAAAATTTGCATTACTGCGAAATCGTTTTCTTTGTCAAGGATAAATTTTGAACACTTAAAAGTGTACTTTTCAACATTATTATTAGATATAAGAAACTTACACTAAAATAAGAAATTGTAGTTAAGGCCACATAGTAACATAGTAAAATTGTTGTATCAATTTACACGATGCCATAATTAGGTACTTTTTTTATATTTCAGAGTTCATCCAAAAGTCGTTATTTTTACTGTATTTTCTTATTTGTTTCTTACAAAATTGATAGTATAATAGACAGATCTACTACCTACATTATGGCAAAAACTGTATTCTCTAACCCTTATAGAATAGTCTAAGAGTGCTGTATATTATTCGAAAGAGTTGCCGTGGCTCTGGCACGCAAAGGGCGGCCCTGGCACGCAAAGGGCAACTGAAGGAATACATGAAGGATTTAGTCAGTAAAAATCTGACACCGTGCGTATTTTTTTTTATTAAAAAAAAAAACTTAGTGCCACACCAGGATTTACCTGCTTTGTGGGTGCGTTCACAAATATGTAAACACACACATAAGACATCCAGATCCGGAACATCTATCTGTAGCCAATCAAATATTTGTTCAGTGTGGAAATCTAACCCGCGACACGCAGCGTAGCCATATCGTTTAATTACTGCGCCAACCGTGCTGTCAAATTACATTGTAATTCTTTGTATCCCTTTTTCGAGTTGGGGAATCATTTCCCAACTCAAAAAGGGATACAGAGTATAATAAAAAAGCTACTTTATTTAAAAAAAAAACATCAGACCAAATTAAAAAAAAAAATTGGGCACTGACATTAATGTCAAATTAATCAATCTGTTTAGAACTAGTCGTAGATCGATTGTTTCTTATATTCAACCTGTTCCACTAATCTTTCTACTTAAATATACATATGCACTCATATCCCGGTATTGCCAAGTTCTGTATTCTGTTACAGTTGCATCGTAATATTTATGATGTAGATACTGTCACAAACTATGTTCATAGATGGTGTAACACATTATGCTAGCTCACCAGACAAGCATCATTCCGATATTTGCCATGGATGCGACTTTTGTATAGACTATACTTTCACTGTGTCAGTGCCGCCGGGTGGCGCCGTCTAGAATATACGCAACATTGAAGATATTAGAATATTATTATCCATAAATATAATCAAATAAATTGATGACCTTGTTTAACGTCGATGTGAAATATCAAAATATGTTGTGAAAAATTGTAACCGCAATTTACTCAACAATCGTACGACGACAGGCAGCTAAGTTATATTTAGGTAGTTACTAATATTCAGCTAAGCACGTTTCGGCGTTACTTGGGAAGAACAATAAATGATTTAAATTGTGAATAAAAGGGCTTAGAGTTAGAGTGTTAATTTTGAGTTTGGATAGTGAGCTCCGGTACAAATGCACACCGGGTGGCCCAAGATTCAATGTCGCTCGCCTCGTAGCAGTTTGTAGCGTAGCTTAGTTACAAACAGTACCAATGGTGAAAATCTTTGCCCAGATAGAATTTGGTTGGCAAGGACTGTAGGAAGAAATGCATGAATAGTACATTGTTACACTAGGGGTGAAAGTAACCCATGTCGTCCCGAGAAGGACTTGGCGGCCGAGCGAAGCGAGGTCGCTAATTCGAGGGCTTAAATGGGTTACTTTCACCCCGAGGTAAACACTGTGCTTTTCATTACGAATACGAGGAAACTAAAAATAAAATAAAAAGTTTGTAAAACCTGAGTCGTCGTACCTATGATTTTAAGTAGGTATCTTTCTTCTGATTTAGGCGGTAAAAGGCCACTACTGCTTTAGCCTCTTCTCTTATGAAATTAGGCGAATTATTAAATCACTATTTTAATCTGATAAACATGACGTGTTTATACAAATCTCAGTTGTACGGAAATGTAAACAAAACTCGAAAAAACCAACGACTGATTGCCACTTTCCCGCCATTTTGTTTTTTTTTTCTGCAGCCGGCTAGCTATTCAGCCACATTAATGAAAAATTAGAAATTAATTGTAATCTTTTAAAAATAATGTATTTTAAAGAAATAGTTAAACAAATAAATCACTTAAAATATAACATTATTTAATTAATACTTGTCTTTTAGATATTTCAATTTTACATTGCGCTGTGATTGACTGGCTGTATGGAAAATTGGAACATGGTTCAATAGAAATGTGAAGATAAAACTAGTTTTTTTTTTAATAATTTGACAGCTGTCAGTTGTAAAGTAAAACTTCCTAGGGATGAAAAGTATCACTTTCAGCCCGCTCCTCAGGCAATTTCAGACCTACTTTCAGAGTGTGAAAAATATCTTTTCATTACTCATACTCTGAAAGTACTTATATATGTTCACCTTGTATTTTTACTTCAACTATCCTAGCGTTGATTTCTGTCAAAAATGCTCAAAGGTCCAAAGATGATCAAAGTTAATTTGTTAGCATACAGGCACCATTAGTATGTTTAGGGTTGTGATGTAACGGAATACTTACTATCGCGCCGTATGCACGCAATTCGAATTTTAATTCTAATGTTGATTTTCGGCAGTATTGCATACTTTGTAGTGCCTCTTGAGAAATAATAAGTAGGCCAAGTTACCGAATCAATAAATCGTAACATTACTAAAGATCGACATTACTAAACAAAAATAACATTTGTTGACCTATGTCATTTATGTAGCTATGCAAGCAGGAAGCTAATTAAGTGTTGTCATGTTTGGGAACCAAAATCGAAAATGTAATATGCCCGTGCCAAAGTAAAAAAGGCGATTAGGTTTAAAGAATCTTTCAATTGGAATACCAATGGATTTTTTTTTCAAAGGGTAAAAGTTGTTTAGGTACATCCGCAAAATGGAAACGGAACAAATACTTTAATATATTCATCGGCGGATAATTAATTCGCGTGTACCTACGTAAGACCTTAGAATATCATTTCTCTTGGTAAGTGTAGAGTAGATTATGTAATATTACGCTATTAAAATTAATTGCTCGTTACATCGTTTCTATCTCATTTAGAAAAAGCGATACAAGTTATGGTCGAAAATATTTGGCGATCGTTCGAGTTGTCTGATGTAATGTAACCCTAATACATATACCATTCCATAGCCTTGTTGTTACGTGGAAAGCGAATGCAGCGACATTGAATCATTTAATGTATGGATGGGACAGGAGCACACGCGGCCGCTTAACTTGACCCCTTCTTTGGCTTCGATACTATTGCTAAATTTCTATTGACATTGACTATGTGGAGGTATATAGCTATGTATGTAAATGAAATCGAACACATCGCTTTCATAACATTGAAGCAGTTTTGTTCCAGCAGAGACAATAATGTGAGCGATTGCATGAAGAGTTTTCAAGGTCTAAAGTTTAGTTTCAATAATTTTTTTTAAACTGAAAATTTATATGTCTACACCAAATTAGAGTGGGTGCCTAGTTAATTGAAAATATACTTTAGTATTATAATACATACTGTATATGCCTAAAGCGTTAATTATTCAATCTGTCTCTAGTCTCTAGAAAAATCTAAATACGTAAATATAATATGGCAACGATGTACTCGTATAATGTTGTATAAAGAATTGGCGGTATTGGCATAATTATATACAGCATAGTTATGCTAGCGGCATAGTTATGATATATTTATTATATGTTACACGTTACAAAAGACATATTTAACAATAGCTGCGGATAATAATTATGGTTATAACGACGTGTAAGAATTTTTATACCTAATTTATTATAATGATCCGTTTTGTATTGCGGTTTTTCTTACAAGTAGTTTATATTACTTATTATACATCTCTTTTTTTAATTAAAATAAGTATACCTTACCACAATAGCCACAACAGCAGAATTAACAAATTGTCTGGACGCTTTTGAAGTAGCAGTAAATTGTTCATAAAATAATATTGACTACATAAGTATATGTTTTTTTTTTTAATTCAATAGTAATAATATAAAATAATTAAGTGAAAGTACCTCATTTTTAATGCATGCTAAATTGGGATGATAAGGGCAGGCGTATCATAAATTATTGCAATTAATGCACTAAAATAATTTAAAATGTCATCATTGTACACTTGGTTTGCAATAAACGTTTTGACTTTGACTGTGAGTTCAAATTAATTTACCTATGTAATAGGTAAATGTAAAAATATTGGCATCGGTTTAAGTTGGATTTATTGGAATTTCTAGTTGAGATCTTTCTCAACCATAAATTCCGATAACTATTAATTCATTGGCAAACTTACAACATGGAATTGAAATCAAATCGGAAATTAAAAAATATATCAAGTTTAGTACCCTTGTATTTCCAATACTCTTCCTCGAAAACTGACTCTTATCGCACTACGATTACCTACTCATTACGCAATGTATTTTTGCACCCTTTTGTTTTTTTTCTTTAATCATTAATTTTGTAAATTCTGATTTCGTCACAGGTTATGAACGTCGGTGATTATTTATTTTTATACAAGTGCTTTATTTTAAGGTTTTAATAATCATTCTCATCATTTCAACCGAAAGATGTCCACTGTTAGAGACAGGCCTCCCCCGAGGTTTTATTATTTCATGAAAAATTTAAACTATGTTTATGAAATATCAGAAGTAACCATGATTATTCATAAAATAATTTGCTTTTACCAACAAATTAACATTTATCTGTGTTATAAATTCAAAAATATTGTATTTATTATTTTTTGTTTCATACCTTTTCTTCTCCTTCAACTTGTACAAGTTAAGCACGGGAATAAAATCTTATTAATTTGTTTTTGTAAATTGTGTTATTTGTGAAAAAAAAAAAACGAATGTCAGACTTTTACTGACTAAAACCCACTTTTTTCCACCCATTCGTTTCTGTCAGTGACGCTAAGGATAATATCCATCCAAAATGAAACGGATCGGGATACGGATACGGATATAGGATATTATTATATTGGACTCGGTTATTCGCTAGTTTCGGACACTTATTTTTACATTTTTAAAATAATAAAAGGAAAGTACAAACAGCAAGATTTTACTTTTATTTCTAGTCTACATTATCATTTCTTTGACCAACCAAAGCAAACAAAAACATATCGTAACTTGTCATTTGTTCTCGGCTTTTAATCGAAACAATCCGAAACTTTTATATCGGTTACGGAGCTCCATAAAATCCCAGGCATTTAGTCTTTGCGTTCCAGGGCCACGATAAATCTTCCAAAATTGTGTCTTATTTGGTACTTAGCTTTACAATTAATATCCGCCTACCTAGACAAAATGTCTGGAGCATTCTGCTCTTTTTTTATAAAAACATCAGAGTTGATCCTACAGTAAATTTCATGAACTGAGTATACTTTCACCCGCTGAGTGATTGCTAGCGAAATCTAATTGACCCTGTCCTATAAATTTCAAATACAAAACAGTGTTAACACTTGTTCTGATGCAATAAAGAAAAATGTGAGAATCAATTACCGTCGGAGAGTGCCAGCGCAGGTGCATACACTGCCACTGCGGTGTACAGTATCATCTGCATCAAGTACAACGCACTAGCATACACGCGGATTGCCTTGCAGAACCGTACTTCCTGAGAACAAATCGACAAGACTCATCAATTACAGTGTAGATCAATGTTTAACAGATAATTACTGGTCAGTGTCAGTTGTCTGTCATGACCTCTAGGGATGGTGGATGCAGCGATCTACGTCACAACATGTGCAAAATTGTTGATGATATTGAGGTTTCTTTTTTAAAGTAGCCAGTACTTACTTATAACAAAAACCCTTAACTTAATACATATTATAATTGCACTAAAACTAAAAAAAAAAAATATAATAACTAATCATAATCAAACTAAATTTGGCGTCGGAAAAGCCTTCCAAATCGCTGTCGCTCGCTAGACAACAATGCTTTATCCAAAAGCAAAAAAAAAAGAAAAAAGCCAGCCCTTTACCTTTGAGATATTTGAATTCGGGACACCCATGTCGACCGTTTTTATTTTATCAAATAGACAGTGGTACCTACTCGAACTTATCCTACGCGCCCACATTTCTGTTGCCTCTTCTTAAACCGGTGAATTTTTATCACTAGAACATACAGCTTAATTTATTATATTCGACAATTATAAAAAAAAATACTATAAAAAACATCTAATCATAATGATTAGTCTCAGCAGATTCTTAATTGAAATTTTCTACAGCATTTTCAACTCCTTATTAAAAAATTAAAATTGTATTATGTTTATGAGTTTAAGTATGAAATTGCCGTTTTATACTGAAATATTAAAACTTTTTTTTGTATTATAAAATATATTTCTTTATTCTAAGAATTTATATACATATAATAGGTACATATACTATACATTTCTGCTATCTAATTAGAAGAGCGTCGTTCAGTTAATAAATTGAACGGTGCACTTAGCTAGTTGGCACACACATATACCATTAACATGTATCTATAATTCAGATTACCGAAGCGTAGTCTTTCGCTCTTAAACACTCTCGTACTTTGAATAAGTCAATAAATCACATACCAAGTATTCATAACATGAGGTCAGACGTAGCCGCATGAACACTGGCAGATACAGCTGGCTAGCAATCGGCACCACCAGCACAAAAGCGGCACAAATCATCCAGAACTGGGCACCTGCCATATACATCTCTGCTGGGTTTCCCAACAACTCTATGGCAGTGATGAAACTGAAAACAGTCAAGTTAAAATATTCGTAAATATTAGGCCAGAATGATAATTAAAATATTTAAAATAAAATATTAACAATATTCCCAACCGAATTGCGACAATGGTGGCTAATCGCAAAGGAGATAAGACAGGTACGCAAGAGATACCTATTTCTATAATAGGTATCTCTTGCTAAGGCGTTTATGCAAACACAGGTGCACTTTCTACTTTGTTAACCCTCATAGTCCGATAGGATGGCAATCCGACCACACTGAGGAAAGATCAGATGCAGGACCAGAAGCATTCGAGCTTTCCGAAGCACTAGGATACACGCCTCATAATGATAGGGGTATGATACGCACCCCCATCTTCCAAACTCCAGGCAACTACAGAGTAGGTAATTCGTAATGATCGAAATGGAATAACCCTATAACAACTTTTTGCTCGTATGGGAATTGAACCCAAGACTTCGTTTAACAGCCGTTTAGCGACCATGAGACCAATGAAGCAGTTCAAAAATTCTAATACCGACCTTGCAGCAAGACTTAAAGCCATGGGAAATGTGCCCATAGAAGAACCACCAAGCAAGAAGTCATCACCGGTGGTCTGTTTTTCTCCGAAATACCCATAAAATACGCCAATAAGGCAAGAGATGAGTAGCATGGCACCGAGCACGCTGTAGTCCTCCCAGTGGAAAAGAACTTCAGCTACACTTTCATTCTGCGTCGCAACTATTTCTGCTTTCTTCGTTGTGTTGAAGTTGAGCGAAGCTGATGCCACTGATATTGAACTTAAACTCCACAATAATAGTGTTAGTAATATTATCTGAAAGGAAATATATTATATGCTTAGCGAATTGCGCACTCAAGTTCAATGTTTCATGTCAATGTAAAAGTAAATTGTATCAATGCATGTAAGCGTAACTGATGATCTAAAATAACCGTAAGACCATAACGTAGTGTGCGTAGGATGGGTTTAGGACCATGACAGCGCACAATTATAGACTTTCAGTAAATAGCTGCGGCTCTTGCTGGTAGTTTAGCGTCCATTTCATAATTCCATTTCCAAATAAAAGCATAACCTACGTCAGTAAAAATTGTATGTGACAAGCTAAAGTATCACTCGTTGATAAGAGTACTCGGGCTGCAAACTAAATAAATATTATGTAGGAGGAAACGAGTATTTCTCATTTAAAAAACCGTTCAATTTTATGTCACGTTTACGCAATCTTCATACTAGTGAAATAGGAAATACCTAAATAGTTTTAGACTTTTTTAAAATTTTCTAAAAATCAAAACTGATTACAGCAGTCCCTCTACTTTTACTAAAAAAAACGTCTACGTCTTAGATGTATTGGGAAATGATGGAAAAATCTCGCACCACGTAGGAGGGTACATTTCGCTATTATATGCCACAATCAGCGAATATATTATAATTATTGGGTAAAGAAAGGAATTGGCATTTTTTCCTAATGCAAGAACCTGACAAATCTCTTAGTATAGGTGTATAAAATGTGCAAACGTTCGACCCTTCCCTATAGTACACAGATTTGACAATTCATGTACAAAGGTGAGCTTAAGTTCACTTCAACCACGACTTTTCTCCCAGAATTCTTCAGCACAAATAAAGATTCGTAACTAATCAGGTGGGATCGCAGTCAAGCACTAGTTTATCACAAATAAAAAAAAAAACTAAATATGGATATCCCCAGAAAAAAAATGTTTAATTTCTTCTCTTTTATTATTAGTCTACTTGTGACTCAACTCAAAATGACTTGAGTGGTAAACAATATTATTTAGTGCCTAAAATTAAGTTATAGAAAAGGTCAGTGTTCATTAAATACCTAGACAGGCATTTGGGATAGTCAAGTCTATAGCAATCAGTCAAAAATACGAGGCCAAAGCATACACGGTCATCAATCAATCCACTGATCATCTTATTAAAGCCACACCTAGTATTGGGGAAAAGACTTAATTAATTGCATGGATTTTCTATTTTGCCTACTAACGGTGTCCCGCTTCCAACACCACGCATTTTGACCTTCTGTTTTGATGATATACATATTTTGAATTATCTCACTGTGGGCTAGTGTAATCTGTGTGAAGTACAAGAAGTCATAACAGAGGTTACAACATTGCACACGTAGTGAAAGGTCGCTGTACCATCAGTTTCTGTTACTAACAAATCGTTAGCCTGTTTTCTCACACTATGATTTATTTAGGGTGATCACCTGATAAATTGATGATATATAATAGTACATTAGCCCAGAGGAACTCCCGGAATAAAATCCTAGATTCTATTCCAGGACATGGTCTCCTCGTTTCTATCCGTTCAGCTGTTTTGAAAGATAAAAGCATCTAACATACACATACATAATATTATTAAAGTGATTTTAAGAAAGGCTTTAAAATGTATACTTAATTTTGTCTTGAATTTTAAAATAATTTAATATTTTTCTTAAAAACATTAATTTATGTTTAATTTTGTAGAGTTTTGCTTACTTATTAATATTTACATGCCAATCGTGGCGAAATAAATATTTGATTTTCAGTGTCACTAAAAAAATGTATGTTTACATCCTTTGTAGCGCATATTCAAATAAATCGTTTTGACTTGTACTTCTCATCAGAATATTTTTTTCGAACAGAATGTTAAAAGCATTTTCAGGATTCATGGATCTGCGTCATTTTTAGGGGTCTATTCTTCTATAGCTCTATAACTAGGACCCGATCTAGCTGGTGGTCTTACCAATGGAACCAATAATTATGTGCTACAGCGAAGCCCGATTTGGGCACTTCGGTCAAGTTACATTTTCTGAAGAAACGAAAAGGGGTTTGCTTTTAACTATTCCTCTTGGATAGGACCCTGCATAAAGCACATAATTTTGTCGACGACCACGTCAAAGTTAGGATTACGATAACAGTTTCTTGCAAAAGATAGATAACTTAATTTGTCAAGTGCAGATAAGCCAGAGCTCTATTAGCTATTGCCGAATAACTGCAAAAAGGATAATGTGCTTTTACCTGCTTTTTAGTTGCCAGTGTCCATAGCAATTGTATGCAATAGATTTAGCTTTTATAAAGTGCTGGGTTCTTACTCAAGTAACGTACTCTAAATTAAAACTATAACAGCTAACAGCACATAACGCTGGTTTACGAAAGACATTGACGTTAAGATTTTAATTACTATGATCCAATATGTTATGTGGTTGTGAAACAACAAGACGTTTGAACGTTAGAAATTAAATTAGCTGTTTTGGTTACGTTGATCTTTACCGGGTTATTGCTGTTGTGTTTTGCATGTAATTCGTTTCCTCGCTCATCTCTAGTTTCGGATCAGTCATCCAATTTTTAATTACGTAGCCTCGATCCCATCAATTATTTCGAAAAGAACATACTTATACATACACATATATACGCTGTTATTAATTGCTTAATCGGCGAGTGGGTTGAAACTAACTGTAGGTACACAGACAATAAGAAATAATGTCCGTTCTTGCAGTGTTTTTTTAATTAAGAACAGACACAATTTCAATTGCCTTTTAAATTGTTTAAAATTGCCGTAGTCTGCTAATGAAGGCTAATAATCTAACAACCAATAAATTGTGTATCGCCAAAGAAACAAACTAATTGCCTAGCTATTTATAAATTACTTTTTGGTAAACAACAGTTAGCCGGGTTTTCTTACGTTACCTATGAGTGGTGGTACTTTCTTTAGCGCATGGACCCCCACTCCTTGTAAACGATTTGTTTTGTTTAGATAGTTAATTTACGTATAAATAATAAAGTTGCGATAAAGTAGACTACGACCTTCTTAATTATAATCTACACTAAAATTATAATGAGGTAAAGTTTGTTTTTTGTTTGTAGGAGATAATCTAAGAAAGTACCTACTGGTCCGATTACTAAAATTTTTTCACCAATAGAAAGCTAATTTACTCCTGTATGTACGTGGGCGAAGCCACGGGCAAAAGCTAGTAATAAATAAATCCGTCTAGTTAGGTCAAAGGGAAACCTACGATGACAAACATACGTCACAGTTGACCGGAAGCGGGGAATTTCCGAGGATCACTTATTATCAGGGTAAACATTATAATGAAATGAATAGGTATCCTAGTAATCAAATAGTAAATATTTAAGTAGAGAGAGCTTCCAGCATGGAAAACATGAACGATTGACTACATTAATTGGAGTGCGCACGCAAGTTGGGCTGTAGTGATATTAATATAGAATGCTTCGCCTCAGTTGATTTATTCGAGAGTGCTCAGCCCAGTCAAGACTTAAGAGCAGTCAAGAGCAACGCAAGTGCGTTACCGACAGTCTGTCGTTCGACACGCAAGGCGATGCAAGGGCGGAGTAAGCCGGTTTAGTACCCGCGCTAGCTTCCTCAAACCGGATAGTTCCGGACTCAACGCTTCAATGAACAGCTCGAAGCCAGCTCATGGGCATGGGACTGGTATTAATGTCTCACCACATTCCAAGCAATTAAACATATCTGTTGATACAGATCTTGTTTTATTGTTTGTTTAAATATTAAGTAGGCATCTAGGACTACAAGACTCTTCGTGTAAGACGGATTAGTGATCCCTGTCCCCACATGATCTCAGTATGAATTGTATTCCTGTTCGTAGGTATTAATATAAAAATATTAAACTTGCTTTAATAGCACTGCCTAGGTTGTAATTGTTATATTCTGTCTAATAAAAAGTCAAACGACTTGAAAATTTTGGATAATATTTAATCATTTAATAAACTACATTCGATACTTTTTATAAGCTTCTATTAGTAAACAATAATCAAGATCTCTTAATCAACCTTGATTATTGAACTACTGTTGACTACATCAGATTTCATTTTGCCTTAATAATTACCCAAGTCGTTTGACTTTTTAGACAGACTCTACCTAACCTAACTTACTAAACTGTAACCGATATGTGAAAAAATCGTAATATTTTGCGTAGCATAATTCGTAGACCCTGTCAGCGTAGGTAGCGTAGTAGGTTACGGCGTAGCCACGTAGGGCCTTTATTACAAAGTAAAAAGTTATTTTAGCGTGGTTTGCGGAATTTAACAAAGATGTGAACGATTTTTCCTTAGTTTTTTTTTATATTTATTAAACTTTCCGATTTGAATTTGCAAAATGGCCAATAAGTATAATACCTACAATAAAGCAAGAACATATTTTAGAGCACTCATGAAGGCGAATAACATGGAATATCAGGCAAACTCTTAAATGTAAAAAATAACAGTTACTGCCATATGCATGGTAAAATGATTTGATTATGTTTGTACTGCAGCTATATGTATATCTATGCAACAGAACATTTTTGAGCTACTTTGTTGAGTGCTAGGTAAGCACTCAACAAGCTAGTTAATTTATAATTTAACATAAAAGATATGCCTTGTTCGGAATTTGGAAACATGATTATGTAGTGATTATGTACATATAATGTGAAATTCTTAATTTACAGAAACAATACTATTTTGATGCCGTTATCACAACTACACGACCCCGAGATATAGGTTCTACCTAGTTTGGGGGCAAGCTTCCAAAAATAACTGATTTCTAAAATAGTTACAGATAACATTAATTATTATGTGAGAGTTTTAAAGCATTTTTTTGTAACAATGAGAAATAAAAAATATTCTTCATAAGTGTTCAAATACGTTTCTGTAAGTGTCTACCTATTTCAATTTCAAAACAAATGTCTAGCCAGCTTGTAGCTTCTCTAGATAGTTAATAACTTGAGTAGCACCCACATGAGGTACATTGTTAAGTCAAAAAATATAATTGACATTTGTGTATTCTATAATCTGTCTAGTCAAAAAAATGTTGAAATTACAAATTACGTTGCAGTCGGTCCCCTACCCACTGACGAATTCATATTTTGGTTTCGTAATTTTTCGAAACGATGTTATAGTGTTCGTGATGAATCGCAACCTTTCTGTAATTTGGCATAATAGAGCCTTGGGGTTTTTATAAACCGAAATAGGTACGGCTATTACGTCGAATTTCTAATACTTGAAAAAATAATAGCCGCATTGTTATGTTAGTAGAACATAATGTTCGTGTGCCCTTTGTATACTTGACGTTTGCATAACTTTCTACGTTTTACTACGTAAAGCGTCGTGATCCGTATTAATGACACTGAAAACGTGTTTTTTGAAAATATGTTTTTCACGATGTCCGGTTTTAATTCGTTTGTTCACAGCTTTATTATTGTTAAATTCTTTCTAATTACTTAGCAGCATGGTTATGTCTTAAATTATATTTGCGAGTACTTACTTACTTATCTTTTCTGATTGCATAATAGCGATAGCTACATATTTGCATTTTAAAGTGAAGTGAGACTAGTTGCAAGTCAAAGGTTATTTCGTGTGTCGGCTAATTATACAAGGCGGGTTTTAAAATATTTTATTTGAAATTGTGATCGCAACACTGAACTTATCCTTGGTGAAACTTACGAAAGCATCAATGTGGAATGCGCACATCATTGAATATTAGAATTTAAATAAATACAACCTAAGTACTTATAACATAGGTAAAGTTGATTTACTGTAAATGTTATAGCCGAAACAAACAAATATGACAAGATTGTACAAATGTCAACAGCTAGAAAAGAAAATAAAATACAGGCAGTCATTTACGAGCATTAACTAAATTTACAAAGCTCGATCATATATGTATTTTGAAACAGCATAGGTACAACACAGCTGTAATAAGTGTATGGTACGAATATTACTCGCAACAGGTTATTCAATAAAATGCATCGGAGCTGCATTTGTACTTATGTGCGAGTCCCTATTTACAAACGTACATCCTACTGCTCTTCATCTTCATTAGATAGTGCTTACAAACATAATAAATTGCAGATGTTGAGCATTTGCCTACATCGACTATTAACTGTACAAATTATAAAGCACGTTGGAACTCACCTCAGTGGGCCTTGTAATCTTTAGCCTTAATCGTGTGTGGGGTGAATATAACGCCATTTCTTCGATGCTTTTTCTTTACGTCAAATATTGTTTTCGTCAAATTATTTCTTGGTCACTGATTTGATAAGAATTGTTTACATTTCTTTCGATTTATTAGATGCATAGGCAACGACAGGCAATCCACAGTCGTGTTACATAGACACTGGAGGCTGCGAGGTTCTGATACGTGCCGGATGTGTACACCAATCAATTGTAACTAAGACGAGCTCGGAATAATGTGCTGCACGAGGCGTCACTACTCGAGCTTTTCGGATGTGTTAACATTTGGCTCTAAGAATCTTCCTACGACCTCTATAGTTAATTGTCAATCAAGGGCGCCTTCGTCTCCTGTTGGATGAGTGTAATCTTTTATCGATGACGTGCGACTGTGCCCGAGCTTCGTTATGTACAAGCAATCAGCAACTCATTGGCATTAGGCGTTTAATAGTGTTTATAAAACATCGATAAGAAAACTGCACTCGGTGCTGGAAAAGAGATTACCTATATGAGTAACTAGCTGTATTATCAGAAAGTCAAATCTAATTAAAAACTGTTCTAGTACTCTACCCAATACAACCTGAGTACGAAGGTACCAATTTTTTAAGAAATTTATAATTGTATTGTATTTACGTAATACTAGTAATGAACCAGGTTTATTAATGCGAGTGTTGATTACTAAGGATGCTATTGAACACTGCGTCCCAGATACCTAACAGTAATAGTAATAGAATGTATAAATCAACCGGTTTTGTAGAAATAGGCACCGATGTTCGCCTACCTTCCTGGTGTTTCCACATTATGGGGCTTGCGTAGGTCAGGGGTCAATTATTCCCACTTCGCTTCGACACACTGTAAACAATGATGCACTCGCAGATTGTCACTAAGTGCTTTGTTCACAATAAAAATGTCATCCGCAACGCGTCTCCTTAGACATTAAACTTTATATGTATTAGAATCGCGCACCTAGGCTACTTCACAATGAACGCGATACTGCGAAACGAGCAAGCGTATCATATCGGAAACGATTGCTTATAGATGAAATCAATCACAAATAAACCAGCACGGTACTGAGCTGTATGCTGTAAAGTACGTTATAATCAACTGCATTGTTGTACAACCTACGTGAGCATTTACATTTTGTTTCTTAAAATAGCGGGTAGCTAAAAAAATGTGATGTATTCTCTGCACTTTAAATACTGTAGGTAATCCTATTGGGAATACGAATGGTTTTTGTTATAAGGTAAGGTGTCCATTTAGATAACTTAGGCGGCTAGAAACACGACGATAAGCGCCACTAAAGATGCGCTGTGAGTGTCGGTTTACCTGCAGTAAATTAACATTTGAACTCGAAGCAAATTGTGATTACCTGGTTACACGGTAAGAGGGACATTTCGCTACCATCATCACACATAGCTCGGAGCGATGCTTGCTCAGAACAAGTAGTCTTACTACTTATCTATGTGCTAATCTTTTAACGCAATCACGTCAAAATAATGGATAGCATCATTTGTCTAAGAGTAGAGTACCTACCTGTTTACTGCATCTTTTTTTTTACGATAGACAGATAATAAACAATATGTAAAGAAAGATAGAATTGTTTCTGGAACCAATTTGACTTAACTTCAATTAGAGACACAATAGAAAGACAATGTCAGCGTCAACGCCGGCGTTTAAATACAAACGACACACAATATTACTTAATTTTTTTATATTAAAACATCGATATATTTATCTATACATCTATACATATAAATAAAATTGGAGTGTCTGTTTGTAATATTGAAATAACTGCTTTTTACTACATGCATATGAAATATATATTCGGTACATACACCAAAATATTTTTTTTTTACAATTTTTGTCCGTCTGTCTGTTTGTCCGGGCTAATCTCTGAAATGGCTGGACCGATTTTGACGGGACTTCTTTGGCAGGTAGCTGATGTAATAAGGAGTAACATAGGCTACTTAGTATTCTACCAACTAGAATATCAAAATTATTAAGTCCGCCTATGTACCACTACTGTACATGAAGTTTAAATAAATAAATAAATAAAATATGATGTAGAAAGTATAACACCACTTAGGTGTACGCCTTATACCTTTACGCTAGTTTTCATTTCATATGATCTAGAACTAAGTATCTGTATAAATAAGAACAATCGAGGGCAGGCAACCTAGGCTGTCAAGTTATACGGCAGAAAAAATTGCGTATCAGAATGATATGTTCAAGAAAGGTCGACTTGAAAAGACACAAATACCTTGCTTTTGGGCTCCGTCAGAATCTCTTTTAAAATATGTTATCATAAAATACTTAGTCGTCCCGTATTTAATTTTCCAAGTGATTATTGATCATTTACACTAACATAATAAAGAGTTAAACTTTTTTTTTTGTAGGTGGTAATCTCTGAAAGTACTGATCCGATTACTAAAATTATTTCACCGACAGAAAGCTGCTTTATTCCTGAGTGGCATAGGCTATATTTTACGTACGTGGGCGAAGCCGCGGGCAAAAGCTAGTTTATAATAATAATAACCACATCGCCGTATCTCTACGCTGACGTCGTGATGGGGCTTGTGCGCTCCAATAAACCCTAAGTCTCTGGCGAACTGTTGGGCATTAATAGCGACCGGACCCCACGGACCCGATCTTCTGGGAGAATTCTTGTTCTTCATCTCCGGTTTGCCTTTATTTGCCTGCCGTAGTGAATACCGACGAGGAACACAGCTCCCACCTCTCTCTTACCTTTATCAGCTGGCTTGAGTGGAGATTCGCAAATGCAAACGCGCTCGGGAGAAGGATGTATAATCCAGTAAGGTGCTGGTAGGGATCTTGACTGTACTTATTCCGGGATTGTCCTAATAGCCGTGGTATACCTCTCCGCTCTTCAAGCGCCTCAGGATATGTTGCCCTCTTATTGCTTGGCCACTTCGTGCTAGCGACTGTTTTTTGGGGGCCCATTTGTTGAGTGTGCAAGTCACCCCTGCCTTTTTATCGATGGAAATTAAAAACATTGTTCAGGCAGGGGCCATAGTCTAAACATAGTTCGTAGTAACCAGTCCACTTAAGAATCCAAAAACCATAGCCTTATATTATTTTCCACATGATGCAATAGTTTTCCTTCAACTGGGGATTGTCCTTGGATGCACTATATAGCATAATGCATACAGGGATAATCACCTGTTGGTACCACGTTACAATAAAAGCGTCTAAAAAGGCCTCTGCGAGTTGGTTTCGGCTCCTCGTATATCTTCCAAAGGTCCAAGGGTCCTGAGATAAATAAATATAAATAATAATAAATAATTAATGTTTTTTGTAAGGTAAAATGACTAGGGGATAAAGCAGTGTCTTTAAGTCGCGGGCGGCATGTTGAAATCCGAACGAAACGAAGGTTGCTAATTTTTGCCTGAACGTCAGTGAGGGATTCATATAATTAACGAGTTAATAAAGAAACCTGAGTGGAGTGAGGAATTCAAACCGCCCAAGACAAATACAGCTTTATCCCCATGTTGTATAGGTACTCTACTTTTCACACCATCTGTAAGATAATTAAAAGACAATTTAGTCAACCAAATCATAAATTAGAGAAATATAAGTATTATAGTTATTAAAAAATAATCAATCAAACAAAATTCACTACTCCAACATTCTAAACGATAACGCGGTACCGTCAGTAAGCACGTTATATTCTGTTTTTTTTTTTGTTAGTGGCTAGTTTGAATTTTCAATATTTTTTTCACATTCATATTCATATTCACTAATGTTGACGATGTTCCAAATTCAAATCTCAATGTAGTTTATAGCTATGTTTAAGAGATTAATAAAGAAAATAATAGATAATAATTTATTTCTCAACCAAAGTTTGAACATCAATGATACTTAAATGCTATAATATGGACAATTATTTAAAATCCTGTTTTCTAATCTGGTTTTATGTACCTACCTGTATTTTAGAAGCCGGTGAACCTCCGAAATTAATACCTACAGTATAAGCATTTTGTGTTGTACCTAGATAGGACACACACAATATACATCTATGAGGTAACAAATGAGAAAACAAGAAATTCAAAACCAAATCACAATAAAAAAAAGTTTTTTATTTCATAATTAGGAGGCTCATACATAATTTAAATACTGCTTCATAAGTTGGTATGGTGGCTAATTAGGTATCTATTTAACATTACGTTGGTACTTAAAGTTGATTGCGTTTGAAATCGGACCTATTGAACCTTGTACCTGCTAGAGGGGTCGGTCACAATGATCTGTTACAAAACTACTTTACAGGTTGAAAAAAATAATTGGTGATCCATTTTGCTAATGGCTACAGTAGGTATTATAATTATTCCTAGCTGAGATCACGATGCAATTTTAGATTATATTATACATGAAAGTACCTAATTATATTCAGACTACCCATCCACACAAACAATTGAGGAGCTTCTGAGCTACTTACTTTTAGTTGATAAAATTTTAACATTATAAGTTTATCGTCTAAAGACGGCGACCGTCGGCAGAATGTGCCCTCGAGCACGTCACTGCTGCGGCGTCAGTAGGAGGGCGGCGCGTGAGCACCATCTTATTGCGAAAGGTATGTGAACCATCGAAAGTGCCCCCTCCCCCGGATATGGAGCGCACAACTCTTATAAACACAGGTGGCGCCTGGGCACTGGACATTACACTGTCTAGCTGCGTCTAATCGCATACCCAGGATGTGTGACAAAACGGTAGGTGCTCGTGACCCCCTGTACTGTGACGATCATCTCTGATCATAGTGACCTGGTGATATTAGCAAAGTGCAAACCTGATAACATATCAGTATCTTATGACAATAAAAAGTGCCAAAGTGTGAATTTCATCCCTTAGCAATATACACTTAATCAATTAAAAGTAAGTACGCATTATAATAGGAGTGTAATTTGTGTGTGCAGGTACTTCGATCTCTGGTCGTAGCGGTGGTGGTGGCCTGCGCGGTCGCGAGGCCGGAGCCTCCGACGTCGTACGGCGCGCCCTCCCCATCCTACAATGCCCCATCGTCGTCATACGGCGCTCCTTCTTCATCGTACGGTGCTCCCGCGCCGCAGTACGGTCCTCCCCAACAGCCCATAGTGCACAAGCATGTGTACGTGCATGTCCCACCTCCAGACAATGACATCCCTCCTCCTCGCAAGCCCATCTGGGTGCCTCCTCCTCAGAAACACTACAAGATTGTGTTCATCAAAGCACCAACCCCACCTACTCCCACTGCGCCTATCATCCCTGTGCAGCCTCAGGACGAGGAGAAGACTCTGGTCTACGTGCTGGTGAAGAAGCCAGAGGAGCAGCCCGATGTCGTGATCCCAACACCCGCGCCCACGCAACCCTCAAAACCAGAAGTTTACTTCATCAGATACAAGACACAGGTAACCACTTATCTTTGCTCAACTTTGCTACTTAATCCTTTAATTTAATTAAATGTAGCTCGCCCTATTCTGTATTAGTTTTTTGAACGGCATGGTACTTTAAAAAAACCATTCCTCAAAAGTAAAATAAATAGGTATATTTAAAATTCATTGTTATGGTCAAGAATTTAACAAGTCAAAAGAATTATAATGATAGATTGACATAATTTGAGTCAATCTTGTGATATCGATATTTTAAGATAGAATTTAACAAAAACAACGTTTAATTACACTCACTTCAGTCAGATATTTTTTAATAACTGTGGGGTCTTTTATGTGATAGGTTTTGTTGTTGATCTCAAACATTACATTTTAATTGATCATATTAGCCCATGGACATTGCATTGCAGTCATACAATTGTGTCTGTGTAGTGTGTTGATAAATCAATATCATAAATATAAGTATTTAAAAAGAGTCAAAACTATATTTTTATCAAAATAAAAAAGTATTAAATCTAATCAATACTTATACAAAAAATCGACCAATTAGATACTTAATTGGTCATTTCATTTGTACCATAATTCAAATCTAAGTAAAAAATAATCACATCGTAAATGCATTTTCAAAGCATTGCCAAATAGCATCATACATATATTTTTACGCCATAATACTGTCATTACCCCGGATAACTACAGAATAAGAGCACACATTAGTCATTTATTTCACGGGTCTTGACTTTTGGTTATTTCTTCACATTTATAAAGACGTCATGTGTCATGGTGATGGCTCGAGGATGCGCCCGCGCTCTGCCTCGTGAAAGTGCGCGTATACATTTCCTACAACAATCTAGGAAGCATTATATGGCATTATCTGCAAGACCTAGCGTGCTCGGCACTCAGTAGATACACCTGCTATCATCATTACTTTAACGCAACCGAGGATGCCACTGTACTCCGACAACCCGTATTTTCTCTTTATAATGCAATACTTAGTCTCTCGCAATAAGTGGTCAGTTAGAGTTTTTGTATCATTATCGCCCGCTGGGTTACTCTCTTCTAGAAATGTCACTATGAGGTTGCGTCACATTGCAGCTCGATTCATATAGGTATCTAGGCCCCATAATTATCATAAACCACGTTTTATTTTTTCTCTACGCCATTAAAACTTACGCACATAACGGTGCGATACAAGAACGTATCTGTGTGATGAAATTAGCAATTACAGCTAGGTAGTTTTAATTTGTCTAAATAGGTGTAGAGACAAATCATTCTCATTTACAAAAACCTGATCATTGCAACATTAAGGTACAGTTCGTATTTTCATTATGGAAGCAACAACCCAGATACATTTCCATTCGGTTTTACCGAAAAGAACAGAGTAAAAACATGAATGAACATTGTTTGTTTGAGAACTGAGAATTTAGGCTATATCTTTTACGTAATAACAGTTAATAACACATATTCCAACAAATAGAGTTTTAATTGGCAGATCGTTCTAAGATCAATTTGGAGCCACAAACGAAAGTATGCGTAGCATTATTACATGGCAACACGTTAAGCCTCCAGACACGTAACATGTAGGCGGTGTATGTGTGCAGGTCAATTCCAAGTTACTAAGGGCGTTTATTAATAAACGATTTATTAGATTCTCGCGCGAAATTGATTTTTTAAAGATTTTTAATTGATTGGTTCAACTGACAACAGGTTTATGGTGAAAGCTTCAAAGCATGGCAAAAAATAACTTAATACTTTAATTGATAGTTAAATTTAAAAACTAAGTTTAATTAGGCACGTGACGTGAGGAAAAATTTGTATGATAACATTTAATCATCAATTATCTCAATATGGCTCGTTTATAAAGCAAGACCTATCTAGGTATTCATATTAATAACTTCCCAATAATTTATCTTGACAAGCCGTCGGCCTGAAGTCATGCTGGCCAATGGGGCCATATCTAAGAAAGTGAGAACATTCCAGCTTCTAAAAAGAGCTTCATCAATCTCGTTGGGACATCCAATGAATATGGTGTGCTCACATATTAGAAGCGACAGGAAGTATGTAACCATGATCTATGTAACTCATAATTATGATTTAAAAAGAGTGTCCATGTAGTTTCTTGCACGTTCTTCTCCATAGAGATCTAGGCTTTGGAACGTGCAATTAAGCTTCACATTTCTTGGGCTGACCGACATTTGACTATTCAAAAGTGCCTGCTAATGGTCTATATTGAAATAAATGTTTTTGATTTGATTTGATTTGATATAGTTCCTAGACACTATGTAGGTAGTAAAATAGTATTAAAATATTTGATATGTAATGTTTATTGTGTCATTCTTATTAAAGTCAAGATTCCTTTCACTTGATGACCAACATTTAACCTGTGAAAATATGTAACCTTCACTGCAATCAAATCGTTTATTATATGCATCTTCATGCATCCTCAATTTTTTAATCGTTTAGACACCACCTTTAAATATTGCAACATTTAACATTTTTATCGTAAATTTGTAAAAGCATCATTACTAATAAGCTGTTTAGTAATTATTTGCAAATGTTAAATTCCTATCTACGGAAGTCGCAATATTGAATGTTTTTAGCATAACAGATGGTCGAAATGTGAGTGATCTTATTAATAAACTAGCGGTGTAGACCTTAATTTTGCTAATTAAAAATGCATGTTGCCGTGTTAAAAAAAAAGAGGCTTGAGCCTTTTCCCACTAACAAGGCATAAAATAAGACGACACCTACCGCTTTACTATCCCAAAGAATCGTGATAATACTTCGAAGTTCAATTTTGTTATAAGTTTGTGATAGAAACGTTGTTATTATCATAAAGTTCCTGCACGTGCACATACCCGAAATAGGCATACTAGGGGTAGACGCAACCAATTTTTTTTTTTCTCGGAGTATGTGAATATTAAGATAACTTCATTTTGTTTCAGAAACAGGAAGGCGGCTACCCGGCAGCGAATCCCAAACCGGAATACGGACCTCCCGCCTCCGCGCCCTCGTCAGAATACGGTGCTCCTTAAGGCGATCACTCTTGACGATCACAAACCAGCTGACTATTAGTGCTCGACATTCTTCTTTAGGCCCTATTATTTACAAAAACTGTTTGACTTAATGTCTTGTCCCCTAGGTAGGGAAGAGGGCATATGGTAGTCTTTCATCGCGAATGTTACAAAACCTGGCTATACGTGATGTCGTTGTTTGTCGCTTCTGTTGGCAGCAGTCGGTGCGTCGTAAGGTTCGACGGGGGCGGCCACACTTTCTTTTCCCTTGAGGATTCCAGTCCTACGACATATAATCTTAATAATCACGTTATTTATTTAACGTATTATTGATTAGATTCATACTAGTTACACCAAAGTTATAAAAATACAAGAGTCTACCCTGCTATATGTCTCCACACGGATATAGTGTGATGGTAGACTTTCTGCAGACACCGTAGCATCTACGACTGCTTAGTTTTGTAAAGTTGAAGCTGGTATTATTTTTGAAATAGCTTAACGGCATTTTCTCTTCTTATTGAGTTGCTTAGTTAAATTTTGTAGTAATTTTGACTTTTTTCTTAAATATTTACGGGCAAACATGGCATTATGAACATTATAGATGAATTCGAACAATATCTTTTTTATCAGTGCCTTTGCTGTGATATTTGAAAAGGTAACGTGTGGGACCTTAATAAATCTGAAGAAGTAGGCCGAGCACTCTGTGGCCAGCATGCTGGCGTTTCGCCAAAACGTACTGCAACTTGTATTATTACATCAAATTGATGTGAATGTTTGTAAATATATTATTTTTATATGATTAAATGTTTTATAATAATTAAAATTCTTTTTTTATTTTTATACAAAAACTGAAGTTATGTTTGCATGTTAAGCGAAGAGTTCCAGACGTCACCACCAGGAGGAACCAGGTGTTTTGATAAATAAGATTCTTATTCAACTTTATTCTGCTTCCAGCGACAATGCATGATACATTCAATAGTTAGGTATAGGTAGGCATTCGTTTTGCAACGATTGCTAACTGACCTCTTTTAGTCTAGTAACAAAGGGTGCCTATGGACTACCTAAGTACATTAATTATTAAATTTTTGTCCACGGGTCTGTCAGACTTTTACAACTTAATAATTTAAACCTCCCTGCGATTTTTGGCTGAGGTTCTAAAATACTTGTGCAAGTCCTTACGGTTTTGGCCTCCGATATTGCCATCCCCCTACCCCCGTTACCCTAACCATTTCCCGCGCGCCACACCCTAGGCGCCTGGAGTCCATGCCGCGCCGTCCGGACCTCATGTCCTGCTGCTGCCTATTTTGGAAACGTCACTTCCTAGCAAAATAAGCCGATCATGGGCTTCACTACGAAAGAATGCATCAAATTATCCGCAGCATGTCGATTATTATCGACGCAGGTTACACGCTGAGGATAGTCTTTAAATAGGTACTACCACAATTGAATCATTTTCTAAAATATGTTGGCACCTTCTTGAAGATGAAAAATATTAAAACTACACAACATAACAAACACAAAAAGGATTTTCACGTATTCTGAAGCGATTGTGATTTCACATGAAAATGTCTGCCAGTTCGTTACGAAAGGTGTTAACGAGTGTCCAACAGGGACCCTGATTAGTAACGCGCTAAAAGTGAAAACCTGTGAATTATATTCAAAATAGTATGGAGTTGCTTCATATTCTAAGTTCAAGTTTTCTACAAAAATTACATAAAAAAGTGACTGACATGACTTTTAAGCTATTGCATAGCTTCTATCGCGGGCCTTGAGCGTGGAGACCGAATCCGTAACGAAAATAACCTAACACCCCCCATTCATTTGTTTTTTGAGCGTGGTGACCGATAAGAAAACAAATGAGTGAAAGAAGCTGTCGGCGTTTTGGATGGGTGGGGTTAAGCAGGTGTTAGCGAGGTCTGGTTTTTGATGGAATAGGTTAAGCAGCTGTTGGCGAGGTCTGGTTTTGGATGGAAGAGGTTAAGCAGCTGTTGGCGAGGTCTATTGCATAAGTTGATAAAAATGCTATGCAATAGCTTTACCGCGGCAGTCCCCGAGTGCCATGTCTTTTTTTTATTATATTTTTTGTAGTTAAAAACCATTATTTTGTATTTATAGGTTTTATAAATCTGTAGTATAAATACGAGGTCTGTTCAAAAGAAAAGGTGAAATTTGAATTTTCGCGGGCTGTGTACATTCGATTTTCGAAAAATTTTGTTTGTTATATTTGTACACATATGTTTACTTATTATATGTTGGCATTATCGGCCGATTTGAATTAGTAGTTTGTTGTTGAAAAACTGAAAACTAGACGATTTTTGACTTTTGAAAATAATTTATCAAAGAATATGTATTAAATTCTGCGTTAAAAATAGAATAAAGTGCTCCAAGGCACTTGTTGTTGACTACGGCATTTGGCAAGTCCATTTTGTCTCAAAAAAGCGTTTATAAGCGATACAAGCGCTTTGTAGAGTGCAACCACGTCAACAAGCGAAGAAAACATCGAAACAGTGAAAAAAAAATTTTTATTTAATTGTCGAATTATTATTACTCCTAATAGTACTCTCCAGTTGCAGAGAATGTTTGCATATCAATCAGATCATGCCATACAATTTTCTTGTTGGTTCCGAAATTGCAAAATTTTGAGCAAAAGCAACGCACACACATCAGTGCTTTTTCCTATACCCAAAACTGAAGAGACCAATGAAAGGAAAGCGTTTTGCCACAATTTATGAGATAAAGTCAGAATCGAAGAATGAGCTGATGGCCATATCGAAAAGCGCATTTCAGAAGTGCTTTGAGGATTGGAAAAAGCGCTGGCATAAGTGTATTATATCTGAAGAGGATTACTTTAAAGGAACAAAATGAATATTGATGAATAAATAAATCCTTTTCAAAAAAATTCAAAATTCACCTTTTTTTTGAACAGACTGTGTGTACCTAAGTCGAGATTAATGTATTTAGCACGTACCTAACATTTCTATTTTCAAAAACTATTGTTGGTACTTAGAGTAATATGTGTGTATCTAGTGCCTTCTTCTTTGATGGGAAAGCCTTGCACCTTATCTTCTAAACGCTTAGTTAGGTCGTGTCCGGATACTATCAGAGAAGCTCTGCTGAAATAATTTTAGGTTTATTTCATTAGACCCCAAGCGAACGCCCTCTTATTGTCTTTCTAATGTCTCTAATTACGGTACCTATTCGAAAGGATAATAAATAATATGTAAATACAATATTTCTTAAAAAAAATCATTCAGTCGAACACAGAACTTCCTTCTTTTTGAAGTCGGTTAAAAAGAACTTATTAGAAACAAACAAAAACTTGCCAAACTTTATGGTTTTGTGAATTTAAAAAGGGCCCACGCACACGCCTTGTGGCATCCCAACCAAACACGTGGGAAAACGTTCAGAACGGCGATACAATCTTCACACAGAAGGTATTTCTGCTGTTTCCTGGCTTTGTTTGAACTTCAAGAAACTCCATAGTGTTATGTAATTTGATAATTTCCAGAACTCTTACACTACGAGTATATAGGTACACTGTATTACTAGTCGCTTTGTTTTAGGTTTCAACAGCAGAAGTTACCTGTACCTAAGTTTATAAATAAATAAAAACTCATATTTAACTACACCTAAACGACTGGACCGAAGACGGGACAAAAGTTGCCTCGTCCTAATTGTTTTTTGTTACTATTTCTAGCATTGTTCCGTTTATGTGACCACGAACCCCACATTACATTTTGTGCAAGATTCAGAGACACATTAACATATGTGGTTAGATTATGATGTAATGTGAACCATCAGTAGGTCTCTACAAGACACACAATAGTAAGAAACGTCTCACGACTCCATTATATGTCAGTAATTTTACATTTTCACTTTCACGGGCGGTACGAATGTGGTCAATGGACGCTTCCGTAAACTAGGATTGTCTTCACAACAATATAGAGTAGGTATCTAATGTATGTCATGTATGCTATCAAACGGGTTTCTTTGTACGGATTTTGATAACTTTACTCACGTCGGTTGTAGACTATAGCAGTTAGTCATCCTTTTTATTGTTTTGATAAATGGCCAATGATATTGCATAACAATAATGATATCATATGTGGTTCCCGTAATATTACGTGGTTGCTTGGCTTGCTACCTAAGAATGCTACATTGATATGACTTACTCGTACAGTGTGTGGTTTTATTACTACTGGAATTGTTATGGAGTTCTACTTTCCACTGGATAATAATTATTCGGTTATTTAAACTTCAATAAAAAAGTCCATAGCCATTAAGTCTAAGAACATCGTAGCTAGCTAGTTTTCTACCATATGAAGATATGATCTAACTTTTTATGTCCAGAAATTCTGTTCGAAATTAGAAGGGGAAGTCCAATTTTTTTATCTAGTGTAGGTACCTACTGCGACTTTTTTTAAGATATTTATGCATTTCCATGGTCAGAAGGAGTATCTAAAATATTACCCCTCATTTCCGTTACTCCCTGTGATGATTGGGATCATTGGACTAGTTCTTTAATCGGACACGAAGATATTATCAAAACAGTGAAAATTAGCAATTTCCAAGTTAGTCAAAATGAATCCGTAGTGAACTAGTGACATGTTTGCATACTCTCTTATTTCAGTGACGCTGCGTTAAGTAGTAGGTAAGAAGTGATGTGCCTGTGGGTGAGTTTGCAAGATCTAGTACCTACCTAATTTAAATCAGGAAAATTTGACGTACCTAATTATTATCATTGTATGCATAGATTTACCCCGCGTCTTTGTAGGCCATCGCATTATATTTCCTACCAGCTGTATGTGACGTAGAAAATTATCCCAAGGGAACATACTCCCTGGTTTGAAAGTGTAAATACTACGTACCATTTCAAGACATAGTCTACCGGTTTATCAAGTCATTTATCATTTACAGCTTTATCCCCATCTTGGATTTTTAACCCCTTCTGTGTGATAATTTAATGATAATAATAATACTGAAACAAATTATGTTGTATCTACAATAAAAATGAATCGCTAAATGTGTTGATAAGCGCAAATCTCGAGAACAGCTGAACCGATTTCGCTAATTCTTTTTTTGTTGTGTTTGTTATTGTAAGGAAAAAAAAATGAAAATTAGGGTAGTTAAGGGTAGAGTAGGGTAGAGTTATGTAGAGTAGAAAAGATTAGGGTAGAGTAGGGTAGTGTAGGGTGGAGTAGGGTAGAGCGGGAGCGAAGCCGCGAACAAAAGCTAGTTAGAGAAATATAAGTATTAAAATAATATTTCACAAATTTCACACAACGCCATCTAGTCTCAAACTAAGCAGGGTGAAATACTTGACAACTGATTTAAACTAGGGTTGGCGGTTATCACTCTCACGTACTGCATGTTGCGTGTCAGCGCACCAACGCACATACTTGCGGAAGTGCAGACACGGTAATAATATCTAAAACAGTAATAATACAAAAAACAACACGAATTTTTATTGAAAACTTCCTATTCAATCCTCAATGTATTTTATTTGTTTATATAAAAAAAATATATTTACAATCACAAAACTAAATGGAAACATAAAGTAGGCAAATGTATGTACCTAATTAAAATGCTGGAGGCGGGCAGCCCTATCGCATGTTTACGTATCGCGCGGCTGTATGCATTTATTTAAAAAATACGGGCGAGTTACATTACTGTATGATATTTTTACCGTGGTGTAGAGCTGCATCATCGTGTTGGATTTTTACGCACTCACGCGCGTAGGTGCGTTTTGTAAATTCTCGCAGGCACGCAGTCATTTCATCGTGTGATAGTCGCCTTACTGGTAACTCGACGTGTTCCGACGCCATGGTAGGACTAAAATACAACAAATTAAGATACAAAATGTTCTTCTTCAAAATGTTCTATGTTCTGATATTTAGGGTAAGTACTCCAGTGAATGAACACACCCCAGTAAATGAACAAAACACAGTTTTTTCAAAAAAATAAGAAATTGAAATATTTCTACCTAATGACGTATTTTTTTTTCGTAATTACAGCTCTATTTTCTATTATTATGACAATCTTCACTTCATATATTACTGTTCGTTTCTAAACGGCAAGCGTTTAAAGTTAGCAGTGTAGTGTAATAGTAGTTTATGTGACTAGGGGATAAAGCAGTGTCTTTAAGTCGCGGGCGGCATGTTGAATTCCGAACGAAACGAAGGTTGTTGATTTTAACCCCGAACGATAGTGAGGGATTTATAAAATTAACTCCCGAGCATTGCGAGGGAGTTAATAAAGAAACCTGAGTGAAGTGAGCAATTTAAGCCGCCCAAGACAAAGACAGCTTTATCCCCGTGTTGCATACTCTACTTTTTACACCATCTGTGAGATAATTAAAAGACAATTTGGTCGACCAAATCATATATCAGAGAAATATAAGTATTATATTTACAAGTTCATCAAACAAACAAAATTCACTACTCCAAGATTCTATAGTTTCAATTTTCTATAATGCTCCCGTGTCGTCAGTACGTACGTTTTATTCTATTTTCTTTTTTTTGTTAGTGGCCAGTTTGAATCATAGTGATTACATACTCTTTGGTTTGAATTTCGAGTCAACTTGTTCGATGCGCCTACATTTTAATTCACAATGTTGACGATTCTTGATGCTCCAAATTCAAATCTCATTATTCCCTAGGGATCGGCCATACTGCATTATCTCCCTAGGCATATAATGACTTGCTTTAAGTGAGGTTTGTATGACGTGTAAAACGACATTATCGAGCAGGTGGTGTAAAATAGTAGTTTATGTGACTAGGGGATAAAGCAGTGTCTTTAAGTCGCGGGCGGCATGTTAAATTCCGAACGAAACGAAGGTTGCTGATTTTAATCCCGAACGACAGTGAGGGATTTATAAAATTAACTCCCGAGCATTGCGAGGGAGTTAATAAAGAAACCTGAGTGAAGTGAGGAATTTAAGCCGCCCAAGACAAAGACAGCTTTATCCCCGTGTTGCATACTCTACTTTTTACACCATCTGTGAGATAATTAAAAGACAATTTGGTCGACCAAATCACATATTAGAGAAATATAAGTATTTTATTTACAAGTTCATCAAACAAACAAAATTCACTACTCCAAGATTCTACAGTTTCAATTTTCTATAATGCTCCCGTGTCGTCAGTACGCACGTTATATTCTATTTTCTTTTTTTTGTTAGTGGCCAGTTTGAATCATAGTGATTACATACTCTTTGGTTTGAATTTCGAGTCACCTTGTTCGATGCGCCTACATTTTAATTCACAATGTTGACTATTCTTGATGTTCCAAATTCAAATCTCATTATTCCCTAGGGATCGGCCATACTGCATTATCTACCCTAGGCATATAATGACTTGCTTTAAGTAAGATTTGTATGACGTGTAAAACGACATTATCGAGCAGGTGGTGTAAAAAAATATTTTTGTTCAAGCAAGAATTTAGGACTCTGGGTAGACATAAAATTTTTGATATCAAATCGGGGCCGTAATTTAAATATGCACTATACGTTTTTTATTTATTTAAATAATAGATAGTTTTAATATATGTCTGAAATCTATTACAATGCCATTCTAGCCAGTTTTATGTTAATTATTCGACGTCCCAGCATTGGAAATACAAAACGTTTGAAATCCAGTGAATGAACGGGCATTCATTCACTGGACAAATGCAAATTTCAAATTTTTCTTGAAATATGTAATTTATTTTTATGCCACAATGTTCATATTTTGGGAGCCGTATAAACAATCTATTTCTGATCCTTAGGCCAGTATTGGGACAGGTGTGTTCATTTATTGGTTCATAAAATCCATTGAATGAACTAACATTTTTCACCATGTTCAATTATTAGCTTTCGTCGTGATAATGTAACCATTAAATGAACACAATATATTCAGTGAGAAATCATCCTAGATATATTTATTGTTACATAATTTTTTCTTTAATTGTACCTTTATATCACCATAAATTTCCATAAAAATAAATGCGAAAGGTTTCGATATACCTACCCAAGAAAATTTAAAAGAAGCTCTTAATTCCGTCACCTTCCGTCTTGCTCATTTTAACGCAAGATACTGAATTAATTTTTCCTACTGAGCTGCATTGACTGATTTTAATTATATTACTAATTTATCCATTGCGAATCTAGGAAACGACCCAAAAGCAGGCTTGACTTGTCGAGTCAAACCAGCTTTTGGGTCGTTTATCGATTCGGGTCGGTTATCGTTCGGTCTATACCGAAAATATCGTGCGAGACTAGGCTGGCTCTGAAGCAATGTAAAAACCACAAGGCATTGGGTGAGGAAGGAATTACGGCCGAACTGCTGAACGCGGGTGGAAAACCGATCCTTAAAGCTCTTCAGAAGCTGTTCAATTACGTCATAATCAAGGGGAAAACGCCACAGCAATGAAGCAGAAGTGTAGTAATACTCTACTTTAAGAAGGGCGACAATGCCTTGTTTAAGGGTTATTCATACATCCACATCTGAGTCATGTCTACAAGCTGTTTTCCGGAATCTTCATGAACTGTTTCGCGCGCAGGTTTAGCGACTTCTAGCCTCAGGATGGAAAAGGTTTCAACGCCGTAGACCACATACATGCACTGCAGCAGGTTATATAGAAGATCGAGAAGTATAATCTGCCTCTCTGCTTAGCGTTTGTGGACTACGAGAAAGCCTTTGATTTGATCGAATCTTGGGCTGTATCGCAATATTTCCCAAGTCAACCTGGCATCGTTGCCAGGTTGACTATAGCGGTACATCGAAGTACTGAAGTATTTGTACGAAAATGCCACCATGTCAGTCCGACTTCAGAAACCTCTAAACTTATCCTTCTGCTGCGGGCTGTGAGACAGAGAGGCGTCATTTTTCTACTATTGACGGCATAATAGAGGAGTTCTTAAAGGACCTAGATTGGAGAGAGATAGGCATTAATGTCAATAACGAGTATATCACTCACCTTCAATTTACCGACGATATACCTAATGGTCATAGCTGAGGCTATTGAGGGCCACAGAACAAAATTTAATAAAACGAGTAGAGCTTCAAAAGTACTGGGTCTCAAGATAAATATGGACAAAACCAGTCTTGGTAAACAACCATTTAGAACCCGCTCATAGCAAGATCAGAGACTCTAAACTCGTAAATTGTAGACAATTACATTTACCTGGAACAAATGGTTCCAGGTACCTACATGGTTCTAAAACGTGGTCAATCACAATTGGCCTCATCAGAAGGCTTAAAGTCACTCAAAAGACAAAAGAGAGGGCTATTCTCGGAATTTCTGTGCGTGATCGAATCAGGAACAAAGATATCCACAAGAGAACTAAAGTTCCCGACATAGCCTGAAAAGGCAAGTCACATTGTTCGTAGAACAGTTGGTTGATAAAGCTGAAATGGAACCTTTCGTGGGCTAGAGCGAGTGGCTACCGTATACTGGAATACGCAGCATCGGTAAGCATTCCACAAGGTGGACCGATGACTTGATGATTTGAAGGCTTTTACTTTTATTTAATAATGTTTGTAATAGATTTAGAGGCAGAGGACATAAATGTTCGTTTTTTAACTTTTTCTGGGGCTAAATATGTTACAAAAACAAAGATTTTTTGAACTATTACACAAACAAAAATTGTGTTCATTTAGTGGATTTACTAGAAATTTTCGTTCATTCACTGGGGTTTTAGGGTATTTTTCAATTTATTGCTAAATATCTAAAAATGTATCCAGGTTATATCGTAAATCTAACTTAAAAACAATTATTTAATATATTTACATTAACAAAATATAGATTTGGACCGTATACCTTAGAGTTAACATAGTTTAATTATTTTTTGAAGTTCGAAAATCGCTTAAGTGTTCATTCACTGGAGCACTTACCTAGTAGGTTTTGAGTTAATAAGATTTTTAATTTTTTTATGGTAAATCCCGTTTGAAGCCAATTTGAGAACTATTTACGGCTTGCTTGACTGTACTAAAATTTAAGTTATCGATCTTTCTTAGTACATATGAATCCCAAAATGACTAAAACTTCGTATTTATTTAATCTTCATGCATCAGAAAGGTACAAATGCGGAAACCCACCACCACCTTGCCACCTTTATAGAAAATAACTTACGCGCAGAGAAACAATTAAACACACTTCGTAGGTATAGGTACGTAAATATAAACAAACTTCGTGTAGCATTACTGTGATTTTGCAATTTTAATAGAAACGATGCTGTAGATATCATGTTATATCTGGGCACGCCATAATTACGGCGGCACGGAAGGGAGGCCTTCCCTGCACAATGGGACACAAGAGGCCCATAATAAGTAATGCGCATGTGTAGGATTAAACCAGACTGAGCCCGAGTCGTTGACGGCGCGTAGCATTGTGTTCCACTCGCGCCTCAAAGATATGTCAGCAAATCCGGGCCGAAGCTTGCTTGGGTGATGGGTTTACTTCAGAAAGGAAAACCCGGGGTCCATAAACCTAAGGTAAAGAAGAAATATAGGAATGGGTTTTAGTGAGTAAACATCTGACACGCGCTCCCGCTCCGCCCAAGAGCTGGCGAACGTTATCCTCCCGCTCTAGGGCGGAGTGGGAGCATGTTATGAAATAATAACATTATGCTTATTATTATTATTATTTCATCCAAGATAAGATCTTTCGAGACCTCTAGAAGCTTTCGTGCAATATGTAGAACTAGTTAGGTACCCGCCTCGGTTCGGCGCAGGTACAAATTACACACCTTCCTCGCTCTTTCTATGAATAAAAACTGTATAAAATAGTACATTTTGATACAAGTGGGGAAAGTTTGTCATTGCAACCGAGGCGAAATTCACCCGAGCCGTATTGGCGAGGGTGTTATGGAGCGGAGTGCTGCACTGACAAGTCTCCACGGACGTTTTCAATACACTTACGAAGAAATACTTACTTTTTCTGAAAATTACGACGCATTTTTGTTCATTTTGTACGGAAGAAAATTTTTCAAAAATGCCATACCTACATTTTAGTTTTGATTTAGATGGCAGAAGGCTATCGGAAGCATTTTTTAACTTAATCGCAATATCTGGCGGCGGCGCGCGGCGGTACCTACCATACAAAGAATCCTCTTCAAATCTTAAATTCAACATTTTTTTCACAAGTAAAATATGCGAGAAGAGGGAATATCTTTAAAATCTTTTAAAGATATTGCCTAAAATATACTGACGTAGTATCACGTACTATTACGTAGTAGCTTGAAGAATTTACGTGAAGTAATGTTTTTGTGTACCTTGATTACTTGATACCTGAAAATTGGCCGTCTAAGCAAGTGAGCAGATAGGCATGCGGTACATAGCATACTAACAGTTCTCAATCGACCACATTTCTTTCGTCAGAAAATACGTGAAATCTGGCGGCCCTGGGATCTTAGACAAATTCAAATATTTTTGAATTTAGAACACAGATTTGTTGGTAATAACAAATTATTGTGTAAATAATCTTATTTATTCATGATAATCTGTTCATAAACACAATTTTAATTTTCATTAAATATTAAAACCTTAAAAATATCCGCCACTTTGCTTTAAAAAAAAAATCACGGTTGACCGTGACGAAATAGGAATGAAAAAAGTCCTTGTCCTTGTTATGATAAATTAAAAAAAAAACACGAGGATGATAAACATGCCAAGCTATTCGTAGTGCGATAAGAGCCAGTTTCCGAGTGTTTTGTGGTTTCGGAGGAATTAGTGGGTAAACCTGACCAAATACAGACGTGGAAAGATACTTAATATTAGAGTCTGTGCGGAAAGTAAACCGTCGTGGGATTTGAGGGCGCTGCTGTAGATAAATATCGTTTTCGTTATGTAAGCAACATTGTGACGTCATTATAGAGCGACTGTTAAATCTTGATATTTTTAAACTATGTTAGACTAGCTTCTTCCAGCGGCTTCACTCTATAATAAAAATTATCCTATTCTGAATTTGCTCACCTAATGAAACTGCAAAGTTATAGCTTATGTGCTATATTATTGAAATGCTTATAATTAAGTTCATTTGTCTAGTAGTTTTTGCGCAACACATCACATACGAGTACCTAGATCTACCTTCACAAACTTTCGCATTTATAATATTAGTAGCCCATTTATTGAACTTGCTCACGTGATGAAACTTAGCAAAAATATAGGTTATAAGCTACATTATAGCAACGTTTATCATTAAATTCATCCGTTTATAAGTTTTTGCGTAATGCCATTGTGGCGACACCTGGGGGAAGCCTATGTCGAACAGTGGACATCTTTCGATTGCAACGATGATGAACATTTAAATGCAAACACGAACCGGTAAAGGAAAATAGCGTGAAGGAAATGCTGTACTGCCTATCGAGGTAGGTTCCACCAACGACCACTTACCAAGTTTCAACGAAAATGGTTCCATCACTTTGACTGGGATTGGTCTATTATCACTGACTGGAATATTGTAGCTAGCAGCAAGTTTATGTTTGTTAAATGTAAAGGTAAAAATGGGACACACTACCACTTACTCGTTATCTTTCTTAGTACATTTTTCCCTTTAGCTAATCAATGAAAAATATGAACTTAATGACTATGAAAATAAAGTACACTTCAGAATTTGTAATGTTGCTTCGTAAAAAATCTATTTAGCCTGTAAGGGACCATCTCGCATATAAGAACCTTGGGATCACTTAGTTGTCCGTCTGTTTATCTGTTAAGACCCTTTAACTCGAGAACGCTTGGAGGTATCGAGTTAAAATTAAAACCATACACACAAGTCTGCGGTCTTTTGAAGTTGTGAAAAAATCAAACTTCTGAGTTAACGAAAAAAAAAAGATACGGCTGTTTATGTCGCAAAAAACATATATTTCGATACTCAAGGGAATCAAAGTTCATAGGGTGAATCTCGTTGACCTAGAAACCTGAAAATTGGCATAAAACAAGGTCTCATAGAACAAGTACAGGGAAAAATCAGAAAACTTGTAGATCAGATCACTACAAAATGTTTGCAATTCGGAAAAATTTTTGTAACTCAATTCGGGAATTGATTTCGGTAAATTTGTACAGACTCTTCAGTGCGCGAGTCCGACTCGCACTTGTCCTTTTTTATTTTAGTTACTGTATCCTCACTCAAGCCTGAAAAGAAATATTTTAAGTTAGTCGAAATGCATTATAAATTTAAAGTATCAATACTCTTTATACTAGCCATCGAAAATATTGACAAAAATAAAATAAACAAATATCGTCATGTTTTAATGAATTTCCGTTTAATTTATATATATTTGGAGATAACAGGGTCAGGAGTTCACCTAGGAAGTCTAAAAATATTAAAATAAAAGTGTTACGTACCAAAAACACAGCATACCAATGTTTCCCAAGTTCGTGACTTTGTTTTGATCAATAATGGTGTCATTTGCCATTTGTTATCTTTGGCAAAACTGTAATATATTAAATATTATTTCCCCTACAGCTCAGTGAAATTTTTTATCACATTTCTGAAGATTTCAATTAAAAATCACAATAAAATAACACAATAAACAAACCTGATATGACGTTTGCCATTTGACGGATGGCTGGGTTGTGTTGCTACTTAAAATCTTTAATGTTGTTTTCACTTTACGCCACGACGGTTCTTTTATCGCACAGACTATACTAGTTGACTCGGCAAACGTAAACGAGGGGTGGGGGTAGGAGGGCAAAAAATAGCCTACAACCTATTGTCGGACCCATAGTTATAAGAAAGGAGTTTTATATATTTTTATGGTCGGACCAATACATATTCACAAAAGTTTCACAAAAATCGATCAAGCTGTTTCGAAGGAGTTCGATAATTAGCACTGTACATTTTTTATAGTATGTAGATTAAGATGTATAGGTATAGTTTAGATGTAGAGATATCAGTAGGTACTTAATTAGATGATAAATACTATCTATACCTAATATACGTACTTATAAAAAGAGTGATCTGAAAAAAACCTTTGTTTTATGCAGAGACTGGCACAAACAGTGCGGCTGCCTATAGGTATCTATTTATTGACCGCAAAAGATGTTTCTCGAACAGTCAAGTAAGCACTTGATTATTTCGTTCAAGCGTAAAAACATACCTAACTAATTCATTCCCGTAAAACTGGGCAGGTTATTTTTAGCGGCCGGTATGTTGAATAAGCTAGAACAACAGTCTTATTTACATGAATCCTAGTTATGGATTCATAATAATATCATACTTCCCGCTTCTGGTTTCACTCGATTCGTCTAGATTAGTTATTTTTATTTCTGTACAGAAAACTCGCGTTAGATCGTTGGACGCTTCTATGGTTTATTTTAGTCTCAAATAGCTTTGGTGTAGTCGGCACACCAGCAGTATTTACAGATATTGGAAGGAGACTGGACGCATTTTATAATAACTAATAAGTTAACCTATAATTAAGAACTATAATTCCAAACTTGATTAAACTGCCTATTCCATAACTTTTAATTGAAAACAATGTCACTGAAAATTGATGTTGAAACAAAAGTTGACTCGGAGCCGTGTGTGCTGACCTGGGGCAATAAATTGTTTGTTGGCACTGAAGATGGATCCATTAAAGTAAGTAAAAACGTGATTTTATTCTAGAGTAAAAACACTAGATAATTACCTACATAAATATGAGATAATCTTTAATTTGCCTTGCTCACTTTTCAAAACTAAGTATTTTTTTGGAAAATCTTATCTGGTTTCCGGAATGAAATTTTTCACACGTCCCAAATTTGAATTGACAAGTTGAATGGCAATGCTAATAATTTGGGCAAAAAACGAGCCAGCCTCCTGATTTCGCAGTGTCGATCTGTCGGCGAGAAAAGGAGACTGGCACTTCACCTCACTTCTACCGACTCGACTCTAAGCGTTTCTTTATTGACTAAACTTATAGGTAATAGGAAAAAAAAACAACATAACGTTATTCCATGTATTGACCGAAGGGTGCGCCAGAGTTAGGTATTTCCTACATTTAAGAAAACTCATAGAACTTTGACTCAGGAAGTATAACATTTTTAGTCATTTGATGGTAAACTGGCACCAAAAGAATCCTGGGCTGCGCATGGAGTGCAACCGTTTGCGTTAGCCATTGACGGGGAAACCTTGTACTCATCGTCGAATGATGGAGGAATCAAAGTTTGGTCTTTGACGGGAGACAAAATCGCTGAACTGCCATCTACGGGAGCGGATGTGGGTGCTTTACATGTGGTTGACAAACACGTTTATGCCGGTGACGAAGGTGGAAACGTAAGTAGAAGATTCAATTATGTAGAAGTTTTCTAAAGTTAAGAGATTTTTTTACATTTTGCAAAGCCTCCTCCTACTACAATCGAGCTATAAGGAACAAAAAAATACGAGCTCATATCAATTCGCTCTACAATCTACATGGGTTCTAAAAAAAAGGCAAAATTTTAAAGCAAATTCGGCCGTCGCTGAGCTCACTAGCACGACCTTGCATCTAGATAAGCGTAGGTAATCACTTAGGTATATCTACTTAGGTAGGTACAAAATAGTACATTTTGATACAAGTGCAGAAAGTTTGTCATTGCGACCGAGGCGGAATTCGCACGAGCCGCAGCCGAGAGCTGAAGTTACTTTATTTATTTATATTAAGGTACTCCAACGACTTATTCACTAATAACATTTTACAAAAAATAACTTGCATACTTATACAGGGTGTGACGTAAGTAATGGATAACCCTGAAACTGTCGATCTACCAGATTATCGTCTATCATTTACCCCACTTATATCACCATATGCCCAATTATTGATATTTTTTATTTATAAAGATCAAATTTTAAGAAAATTCTCATTCTCTTTGTGTCTATTTGTTACAGTAGTGCAGCAGTGTTATAGTAACTTAATTTAAAAAACAGAATTTTATGAAAACTTTCCTTTAAGATTCGAATAGCAATAACTTTGTATTTTTTTAAGATACTGGTTATTATTATACCATTTTAGAATTTGCATTAAATAGGCAAGTTTTTAAAGTAATGGGCCACCGCAACGTAATACATTTTTTTTTCAGATACAGGGGTCCAAAAATTATGATTCCTTAAAAAAATTGTTAAAATTTGAAATTAAATACAAGGTGTAAAGGACAGCCCTCCACAACCTTTAAGGGCTTGCAGTAGACAAAACTGAACAACCTGCCACAATTTTTTTTTATCAGGAAACGAAAAATAAATCTGCCTCGCCATACAAATTGTCCAGTCAAGTTTATCATTTTGTACAGGAAGGCTGATATTTTTTTCGTTTCCTGACAAAAAATCTTGTGAACGGTTGTTCAGTTTCGTCTACTGAGCAAGCCCTTAAAGTTTGTGGGGGGCTGTCACTTACACCTTTTATATTTTGTGATGTTATCTTAGATTGTAATAAAAAAAACTTGATAATGGTCTGAGAATAAAAACATTCAAGAGTGACATAAAATACAGAACGAGAAAAAGTCACCAATTAAAGAAATGGCAGCTGATTTTATACCAGTAAGTACGATTTTTATTTAAAATATAAAAAATTTCAATAATTTGAACTTTCATGGGCATATGGTGATATAAGTGAGGTAAATGGTTGATGATAATCTGGTCAATCGACAGTTATTGCCGACCATTATTTACGCCACACCCTGTATATCAATTATTGGGGTGAACTGTCACTTAAAGAAGTACCTACACATCTTACACATAAACAAAAAAATACTTGCAATTAATGAGATCGTAAGGGTGCTTTTATAGTAAACTTATTATTATTTTATGTTACAAATTGAAATAATAAATTAAATTCAAAATTAAACTGACATTTAAAAAAAAAATTGTTAATATATGGAATTAAAATAAATGATACTACTAATACTTTGCACTTGTATCAAACGATTATTTTATACCTCTACGAAAAAATTTATAAATGGGTGTTGACCAGAGGCGGCGATATGATAAATGTAATAAAATTGTGGCAGGGGTGAGCAGGCGCTCTATTCTGCACTAGTGCGGAAAACAGTCTATTACGTGTCTAAAAGCGGTGGAATAACAGCGAGTTTTCGAGTAAATATATTGAAAAAAACATTGTAGACATCTGGGATAAGGTACTAGAATTTCTAGCTAATAATCTATTGCTTTCAGATCGTAGTATATGAAAACAACGAGATGAAAGCTAAATACAATGTCTTGGAAGAAGTGAAAGATTTAGGGTTCAGCCCTCCGTTCCTATTCACAGTTCGGGATCTCTACGTTACCGCTACGGAAATAAAACCAGGTAGGTATAAAATTATAAGAAGCGATTTTTTAAATAGGTAGGTAGGCACTTAGTGGGTACCTATTATGCCTAGCTGGTATACTAAGTACCTGTGTAATAAGTATCTACGGCATTTTTTTTTTTCGATGGGAAAAATCATCTTATGACAACCCCCGCTCTTGGGCGGAGCGGGAGATAGTGTCAGACTCTTACTGACTAAAAAACCCATCCCGTTCCTTCAAGCCTTCATACCGGGGCTCGAGCGACCTTTCGGATAACCCTGGCCCCAGTAGGCTTCGACCCGGCTGGGCCCCATAAGTATCTACGCCTTCAGGATGCTGGTGGGCCCGTCAGTTCGATGTATGTTTATAGAAGCTCATACAGACTGCTTCCAGTCCATAATGTGGAAGCGTAGTGTTGTGTTTCAGGCACTATAAACATTATTAAAAGCAATCAACACTAAAGCAACTGCAAAATGAAAATGTTGGTTACACGCAGGCGCTTACCTAATGTCTATTTGCCTTCAATGTAGGTATTATGTACAAGTACAACAGTGGAAGTTTCTTTGCGGAAAAACAGTGTTGCTATGTTTTGAGCAATGAAATTATTTAAAATCAGGGAGATTAACTGATATTTCGTTACTTTTAACAATTGTCTTATAAGTTTGTTTTTCTTTTCTTGTGCCTATAATGTTAACATTACGCCGGTAGGTATCTATACGAGTATGTAGGTTTCTACAGAACCTAGTAAGGTTGAAAACTACCCTAGTAGTTTTCAACTTTACAAGGGTCTGTAGAAATGCCTACCTTTTTAATCAGGTGCGTAAATAAGGATATTTTACCTACTTTATTTTACAAATCAGCTAAGTACAAACCTGACGGACCCATGAAGAAATTACCTACTTTGGGTTGTTTACACTGAAAATAAACTAGGGAAGTTTTATGTATCTATAGGTGTACAGATTAGAGAATACTATATACATATAGATCTAATGGATTTGACGGCACGATTGTTGCAGTGGTTGAACAAGTGGCTGCTGTACTGCGTGTTGCGGATTCGATATCTGCGCTCACAATGTGAATTTACAAGTTTGTGAAAGCACCTACGATACAGGAATAATTCTTAATCTGGGGCACGGGAAAAATGTATTTATTTATTTATGTACACACAAATACTTAAAAGAAAGAACTAATACAGATAAAAGAGCAGTGGCGTAACTATACCATCCGAGGCCGGTGGCAAAATCATTGGATGGGCCCGAGGAAAATCGTCAACTTGTAACTTAATTTGGTTAAATTGTTGAAGCACAGACATAAAATATTCTTTATTTTTAACAAATCGTTTAGTTCTCTAATATACATACGAGGACTTATATTTCGTCTCTGAAGGTTGGCTTCCCTGTGACATCTCTATAAAGTGGTAAGGCTAGCAAAATATCACGGGAAATTGATCCTTTTCAACGCGTTTAACAAATCTTAATAATTTACTTGAATTTGTATACTTACTTCTTCAGAGCTCAAGGCCTCTTTGGGCGGGGCCGCGGGGGCCCCACTAAGCCAGGGGCCCGTGGCATTTTGCCAGCCTTGCCACCCTATAGTTACGCCATAAAAAGAGTACAAACGTACTGCTTATTTCAACAACTTCCAGCAGACCTGCGATAGGAGAGTTGGATGAGAAATGTGGCAAAGGAAAAATGTATTGTGAGCAAGAAGCACATATCTTCCACTTAGGTACAGATGTTTTGTGATAATTCGGTAGTCCTGGAAGCAAAGCTATTTGACAGATTAAGCTGGTTGTAAAAATAAGTTGAACTGGGTGAGGTCAATCAAACCCACCTTCAGTGCCTTTAAGGTTTTAACATTCTCGTAATTTTCTCATTTCAGAGGAATCGAAGACACGTTTCATGACCCGGCACACAATGGAAGGTCGTGCACCGCTGCGTATAACTGGGAATAGAATCGTGTTCATGTCTAGGGATGGCTATAGCTTGAAATTACACGATAACTCCATCGATACTAGTTTTAAACTACTTGATGAAACCAAGGTGACTGAGCCGGAATAATGATTCTATTTTTGTTTTGACGCTTAAGGGTGCCCTAGTCGGTAATGTTTCCATACAAACGTAGTAAAGATACCGACACGGATCTTGAGTGCTGGCTTCAAGTTGCGCAGAAGTCAAATATTCGGTCTCTTTAGCGGTACGAAGTGAGACGCGGGGGCGGGGAGTATCAGTGATTGGCTCGCCTCGCCGTCGTGTCATAGACGTCACTCGTGATTCGTTCCCTGCGCTTGCTGCATGTATCTAACAACGACGATTGGCTCGCTAGAGTCTGTCTAATAAGTTAAACGACTTGGGTAGTTATTAAGATTTAATGAAATCTGATGTAGTCAACACGGGTTCAATAATCAAGGTTGATTAGGAGATAGAGATCACTGTTTACTAACAGAAGAACCTTATAAAAAGTACCGAATATAAGTATTTTTTAAATGATTTAATATTACAGAAAATTCCCAAGTCGGTTGACTTATTAGACAGACTATAATGTATGGAATGCGCAAAGCGATCCCCAGTCTGACGCTGAGCGCTCAAGATTCGTGCCGGTATTTGTACCTATAGCGATAGGAAACTTAATTCTTCGATGGAGTAATTTCAAAACAAAAGCTGATATCGATTTATTTTGTCATGACCTTTATGGAAACAAAACAGTAAAAACAATATAAACTATGAAGTTATGTATTAGGAAACTTCCATATTTTGACACCGATTTGCACATAAGTACCTATTTATAAATAACTTTGGAGTATGAATATCGAAAAAAAACTTCCATACAAGAATAGCTTACACATTAAAAAAAAAAAAACAATTATAAATCATGTAAGTAGACAAAAAAAAAAACAGTAAAATTGGTAGGTAGGTACAAAGTTGATGGTTTTCTTATTAGGTCCAAAGATCTTTTCATAAAATATGAGCAGACATACCTATGTGCTCTAGCATCTTATTTTATAACAAAGCATTTCTAACTGTCGCTCGTGATGATGTTGGATGAGTTCGTGCCGCCGACTAGTGCAGCCTTAAGGTGCTTTGGTTGGCCAATACCTGGTTTTCCATAAACTAAAGAGTGGACCTGACGCTTGCAAACCAGCGTTCCAACCAGGGTCACCTTGGTTGGAACTTGGTTTGTGTTGCGGCTACACGGATGTAAACCACGCACCAACATGTTCATAAATCAATTTATTACGGTTGGAAAAACGCTCTCGCCAATCAAGGGCGTTGAAGGTCATGGATTACAACTGCTGCCTACATGGATTGAAACTAGTAAGCAGGGACTTAAGAACACCTTCATAAAGGTTACAGAATAATAAGTGTTACATGTTGAATGTGTAACAGAATCAAAAATGTAACACTTATATACGTGTTATCAATGTGTTAACCCAAAACACTTAAAAAAGTGTAACCGTAACATATCTGTAACAGATATAAAAGTGTTAAGTGTTATTAATAAGTGTAACAGGTAAACGCAGCGTTGCCAAAGTTACAATTTACTTATATATGGTACTGTGCAATTATTTCAGTTACACATATTAACACATAGTTACAACTGGGTTACAGTTTGATTCGGTAGCACTTCTTAACACATATAAAAGGTTACACCTTCATTCGGTAACATTATTGTATCTGTTACATTTAAAAGTGTTTTTCTGTTATAACTGTTTTAAAAAACAGTGTTAAAACACATTATTACGGTTACAGTTTGAGTCCCTGCTAGTAAGGTCACCGCTATTGGGACGCTGGATTACAACAGACTTTTTGTAACGATGCTGTAACGCGTTCGCAACGCTACAGTCGTGACGCTGTAGCGCGTTGGCATTTTTTCTATAGGGCTTGTAAATGCGACTAACGCGCGTTCCGTAAGCGAGCGACAGCATCGCTACAAAAAATCGCCATGGGCGAGGGCCCTAAATAGTATGACTAGGTACCTACCTAGATGGCTACGTGACCATAGTTAAAAAAAGTTACATTTTCAGGTAAGTGACATGATTGTTACAAGTTTGTCTGCAAGTGGAGACTACGTGTGGACAGGCGGCTGGGATGGCTTCGTACGTCGGTGGAAGATAGCTGGCGAAAAGCTGGAGCTTGCTGGAGACATCAATCTTGGTGGATGCATTAATTCACTGGTTGCTACTGGTACCAGCGCTTACGCAGCTGTGACTGGTGGGAAAGTTGTTCATGTAAATGCTGTATAAGACTAGGACTTAGGCAGAAAGATCTAGAAGCGTACCTATCTGCTTATAAGTATTTTTTTTACCTATTATAATTAACGAAAGGAGATCTGGGATCGATTGGGTCAAGAAAATGTCAATCCTAAACAATTTATATAAACTGCGTCAAATAATCTCAGGTACCTATTTAAGAAATAAAGGTAACCTATTGAATAATTATCAGTAGCCTGATTCACGTAAAATCAAACGTGCCAAATATTGTTGAAGTTTTATAGTCGTTCGATCGAAGTCCTATCCAAAAGCGGTATTCACGATCTATCGACTTATTTCCAGTTACATTAATAAGTATTCTACCAGGATAATGTACCTCCTAATACAGATTTTTTTTTATATCGACGAATTTCAATCGACTTTAAAATCGGTGTCGTTCAAACTCGATTGATGGCTGTGAATACGGAAATGGTCTAAACGACTAAATGGCTACGATATCGTTACGGTTTTCATTACGTGAATCGGTCTACAGGTGTAAGCCGTAATAGGTAAACAGTTGACATTTTCAGTGTGTAGGTATAGATCTCAGTTTAAAGGACATATGATCTAATTATAGGGCAGATACCTATATGTTACTTGTGATGTTTTTATAATTTATATTGGAAAATTTGCATTATCACCAAATTGTAGAACACTGACATGTTTTTATATAAGGTTTTTTACTGGTTCATAGAACCTCATACCTTATTGTAATTGTACAAAAATGAAACAGGTACCTACAAAATAGATATATTACAGAGTAGTTGATTATCTGCGAATGCTTTTGTCATTAAAAATAAAAATTATAATAAGTACATATCTATTACTATTCTAACACACTTGTTTCATTTACTAAACCCTCTATTAACTAACTACTCTTACCACATGCTGATGTGCATGTAATAAAATCGGCATTAATGTGAGACTTCTTTGATTCCGATTAAGAATTCAATTTAAATATAAGTTTCTGCCAAATAGAAAATACTGGGCATTTAAAAAAAAAAAATTAGAGTTTATTCTTTGGAACGAAAATAAAAACCTTTCCACTTTATAACATTAAGTAGGTATGATTTGTTATATGTATAGAACAAATAAATCTGGCAAATGTGTGTATTAATATAAAGAAAATAAAAAGCTAAGTGGTGAAGAACTTGAACTTTATTTATTTGTACCAATTTCCAATATTAACAATTAGGTTGCTTTATTCTCTCTGATTAAATTACATTTCTCGACAGAACCTTTAGAAACAGGGCTCAGCATTAAGCCATACTATATATAAATGAAATCTTGTTGTGGATAGTTCAATTTTTGTTGTAGTTAACATTAGTGATTTGTTAGTACGTCCAAATGAAATAAAATTACACATTTAAAAGTTTACTTCATAATAAAGCAATAATATCTACAATGCATTCATGAAAACTTGTGTTATTTATACACACAAATTAAATAATGATCTCAACTCCACAGATTTCCGAGTCTTTGGGCAGTTTAACTAGCTTTGGGTCTATAAAGTTAGGGTCTATTGGGCTAAGTCCTGCCTTTTCACGGCGACGTAGTTCTAAAAATGCTTCACGTTGAGCCCAATCCCTCAAGTGAGTGTCAGGAGCATAGGCCCAGAGAAATCCACCGAAGACCAAACACAATGTAACAGAGAAAAAGAATGAGGCGTTGTGCACATTTGTGTCCTCTTCTTTACTATAGTAGTCGAAGCCATAGCTCACCCAGTTTTTGTCTTTTTCGCTGGCAGGTGAAGTCGCAGTTGCAGCGCTATCACTATTCTTTTTCGAAGTAGAAATATTACGGCTGAAATGGGTCCAAATACATCTCTGTATGACAGGTAATTGGCGAAGCTTTATTAGTGCAGCCATTGTTTAAGGTTTACTCTTGTTTCCTGGTCAATTATCAGTCCAGTTGGTTATGTTTCACGATAAGGTTAAAAACTGATTATGAAACCCAGAAGAACGAAGGACGAAAATGGTTCTGACATCTGACATGACATAACTTATCAAATGTCAAAATGTCGAAAAAGTAACAAATGGTTGTCTATTAGTCTATACAATGAGTCTATATGACAACCTTAGGGGGTTATTAGACGATATTCCAAATAAAAGATTTTTAATTTTTCCAAATTCGTACGATGTTTTTGTTTGAACTTATTAACCATAGTGTGTAGCAGTTTTTGCACGTTACTGTTTATTGTTTTTCCCATAATTAAGACTTTATTCTTGAAAAATAAATAGAGTGCGTCTACTGAAAGCGTAACCTGGAGTTTTTTTTTTAAATTAAATTGGCAACATAGTTTTGCTGAAAAAAAACACGTCAAAGTCAATGGTTGCAATTGTCAGTTTTTGGAAACTGATATTTATTTTTCAAGAATAATTGCTTAATTGTGGGAAAAACAATAAACAGTAACGTGCAAAAACTGCTACACACTATGGTTAATAAGTTCAAACAAAAACAAGAAGAGAAAGAAGGTGTTTTCAATGAAAACCAACATTGTTTACATACGATTATTGATTTTTAAGTTAGTATGACGTTATAATCTTGATCCTTGTCGACTAATATTATTAGATAGTTATAAGGATATAATGATATTTTTTTTCTTATATTTTTAGATAATCTGACATATTGCGAATTTCATAATGGACAAAAACATCGAACAAAGAAGGCCTTTGGTGAATCGACTTAATCAAAAACACATGCTAGTGAGTGTTAGAATGCGTTCAAAAGCAGCTGAGATGTAATGATAGATTTGCCTCACTCTGTCTGGTAGTGCATGAAAGTCTGCAACTGAAGTTAAAATCGCGAAAATCCTAGTTCAAGTTTGAGAGAGATGCTGCTGCAGCAGCTTTTTGTGTCTCAGGAGTCGAATCACTTGAGTATAAAACATGTTCCCACTTAACTAATCCCAAAATATCTGAATTTTCTCTATGCTAAAACGAATCGATTCCAACCCAACAATCTTGAAACACATTAATAGTGTTGGCGAGACGTGATGAAGTTGAAATCATGTTGACTATTTTATTTGACTATCACGGTGTTGTGCACTTGGTATTCTTGCCAGAACGCCAAATGGAAAATAAAGAATATTATTTAAATATTATATAGCGACATTTGAGAGATCAGATAAAATAAAATAATTTGGAATAATATCTAACATTTTGTGTGTTATTGACATTTACCATACACCCACCAAATAATTAAGTCTACACACATGTTTTTGACTAGGATTTAAGTTCTTGTACAACTATTCTAAAATTGTCATAAATACAAAAAATACTCTAGTATCAAAACTTTTTTCTCCTACTATTTCAATAATACCACATTCAAAATTTTTGATTGTAACCTCCTTTTCTCAGGTCACGCTTTCATTAGACGGACTCTATCTGTTTCCAAAACTGATAATTGCAACCATAGACTTTGACGTGATTTTTTTCGGCAAAACAATGTTGCCAATTTAATAAAAAAAAAACTCCAGGTTACGCTTTCAGTAGGTAGGTAGACGCACTCTATCATGCTATCATATTTGTGACAGTGACAGTTGTGACGTTTGACACTTGCTCTCTAATTTGTGGTGATACTGCCCGGCGTTCTAATTCTATTCGCGTTAGATATTCTTTCGGCAGCACTAGGCACGAGAATTTTGTTATTATATTATTACAGTTCTGCTCATAATTGTTTTATAAATTAGAAAAAATGGTTGTGCGTCAATATAACGAAGAATTGAAGTACCTTGAGAAGATCAATCCATATTGTTGGAGAATCAAAATGGGTTTCCAACCAAATATGAATGTTGAAGGTGTATTTTACGTAAATTCTACTCTTGAAAAGCTAATGTTAGATGAATTGAAGAACTCATGTAGGCCAGGAATGACGGGAGGGTTCCTACCAGGCGTGAAGCAGATAGCTAATGTTGCGGCTTTACCGGGGATTGTAGGCCGGTCTATTGGCTTGCCAGATGTACATTCTGGGTATGGATTTGCTATTGGTAAGTTATTTTATTACTCTTATGATGATATTCTGTCGGTTTTTTTTTCTAAACAAACTGAATGGTCAGTGGTTCGTCTTAGGGGCGACAAGAACTCTTGTTTAGATTTTTCCATTTTATTTTACCTAGGTAATTATTGTTATCATAATAGGAATAATTTAGGATAATATGTGATTCATCTTTAAAATAATTGTTTTTTTTTTTTGTAAATATCAGTATTTAGTACATCACACATAATGTCAGTATTACACAATATAATTAAAATAATGGGGCTATCTGTACCTTAGCCTTTCAATTGTGGAAATTACAGACACAATGGAAAGACAATAGGTTCGCGAATGTTCGCTTGGGGTTTAATGAATTAAGGAAACTTAGATTTTAGTTCATCCTTATAATTTGGTGTTTCAAAAATATAGTTATTTATGATTGCATCATTCGTTGTTCGATTCTCATTTGTATATTACAAGAAATGATGCAATCTCAGCACTTGTTGTTTTGGAAGGTAAAATATGTTTCAGGGAATATGGCAGCTTTTGACATGTCTAACCCAAAATCGATTGTATCACCTGGAGGTGTAGGATTTGATATAAACTGTGGTGTTCGCCTACTGAGAACCAACCTAAATGAAAAAGATGTTCAACCCATTAAGGTAATTCCTTCCTTTTCTTCTATAACATGGCAATAACATTTTCAATAACTTTATATGCATATTTTTAGGCCTGATTTATTTATAGCTTTTATCTAGTAGCAAGAGCTTACCATAATAATATACATATACTTGAATACTCAATATATTATTAAACCATGACTAAACATGAGTATTGAAATATTCCATCTTTTTAATTTCATTTATGTTTTCATTATCAGGAACAACTTGCGCAGAGTCTATTTGATCATATACCTGTGGGAGTAGGCTCCAAGGGTATAATTCCTATGAACGCTAGGGACCTAGAAGAAGCCCTTGAAATGGGAATGGACTGGTCTCTCAGGGAAGGTTATGTCTGGGCTGAGGACAAGGAACATTGTGAGGAGTATGGACGTATGCTTAATGCTGATCCCTCCAAAGTCAGTCTTCGTGCCAAGAAGAGAGGCTTGCCACAGTTAGGTACTCTGGGTGCTGGCAATCATTATGCTGAGATACAAGTAGTAGATGAAATCTTTGATAAATATGCTGCTGGAAAAATGGGTATTGAAAGACTTGGGCAGGTCTGTGTAATGATTCATTCTGGTAGTAGAGGATTTGGCCATCAGGTAGCTACTGATGCACTCGTCCAAATGGAAAAAGCCATGAAAAGGGACCAGATTGAGATAAATGATCGCCAGCTGGCTTGTGCAAGAATTAATTCAGTAGAAGGTCAAGACTACTTGAAGGCAATGGCAGCAGCTGCTAACTTTGCATGGGTCAACAGAAGTTCAATGACATTTTTGACTCGCCAGGCTTTTGCTAAACAGTTCAAAATGGCACCAGATGATCTAGACATGCATGTTATCTATGATGTCTCTCATAATATTGCTAAGGTTGAAGAGCATGTTGTAGATGGTAAAATGAAGACCTTATTGGTTCATAGAAAGGTAATTTTTTTATGAATTTGAATAACTTAAGCTTAGTTATCTAATATCAAGTTGACTACATTGAAAACACATCCTGACTCAAAAATGCTATTCCAGGGTTCAACAAGGGCTTTCCCTCCACATCACCCACTGATACCTGTGGACTACCAGTTAACTGGGCAGCCAGTACTGATTGGTGGATCAATGGGTACATGCAGCTATGTGCTAACTGGAACTCATCAGGGAATGACTGAAACCTTTGGATCTACCTGTCATGGAGCTGTAAGTATTGCATTTATAAAAAAAAAAAAAAACTGTTTTCCTATCCTAATAATACACAGGGAAACAGTTATTTATTTTGCAGTATGGTGGTTAATTTTGATAGGTTCAGTATGGAGAATGCAGAAAAATATCAGGTTATCACATTGACTCTAGTTTATGAGACAAGCACTTTTAAATATGTATCTGAAATTATTAAATACTAGTTATTGCCCGCGGCTTCGCCCGCGTACATAAAATATACCCTATGTCACTCATGAATAAAGCAGCTTTCTATCGGTGACAAAATTTTAGCTATCGGACCAATAGTTTCATATAAACAAAAATAATACAAACTTTATTATATATTAGTGTAGAGAAATATATTCTCATCTCATTACATAGTATAAAACAAAATCGCTTTTCGCGTCGTTATATCGTTTATCTGGCGCGGCGGATAAACATCCGTTATTTCCTCCTAAGGCTGCCCGCCCACGTTAGACTTTGTAGCAGGGATGTTACGGAGCTTCGACTCCGACTCCGTTAAGTCGGAACTTCCGATATTATTACACCTTCGGTTCCGACTTCGGCTCCGATACTTTTAAATCGGAGGTTTTAATCGGAGGTCTGGAATCCCCCTGACTCCCGCTACGTGAACTGTATTGTCAATTATTTTTTCACTTGTTGTTTGTTTGTTGAGGTACACGACACGTTGATCTTCTTTATAATAAAAAAATTAAAATAAAAAAAAATTGACTGAATGTTTTATTTGACCTTAAATAAAAAATCTCTCTCCTGCCATCACTTCTGACCCTTTTCCACTTCTAGTTCCGACTCCGGTTCCGATTCCGGTTCCGACTCCGATAAATCAAATTTAAAAACTCCGACTCCGCCTTCGGTTCCGATATAATTACCTCCGTTACATCCCTGCTTTGTAGGACAGATAATCGGGCCGATTTTGTTTATTTGTAACATCGTTCTGTATTTCGGATACATGTTTTGTAGGATGTATGCGTTGCACTATTGCAATTTCAACAATTCATGATTATTAACGTTATTTTAATATTTTAAGGGTCGAGCTTTATCTCGTGCGAAATCAAGGAGGAATATAGACTACAAAGAAGTACTCACGAAGTTGGAGAATATGGGTATTTCTATAAGAGTTGCTTCACCCAAGTTGGTTATGGAAGAAGCACCAGAGTCATACAAGAATGTTACAGATGTCGTTAATACGTGCCATGCAGCTGGTATCAGTAAGAAGACAGTCAAGTTGCGACCTATTGCAGTTATCAAAGGTTGAAGTAAACAATTCTTGTCTATAACAAGATTTCCAGGACTGAGTCAGTGGACTGGTGAAGTTATGCAATTATTTCCAATATTTATTTTAATATTTTCTCATACTAATGTAAGTGAATCTATACACCTTTATAAGTTTACATTTCTTGATAAAAATAAAACAAAGTAAATATTTATAACTGTTTATAATATTATGATAACAAATAATCAACAGTTCAGCTATGAATAAATTAATACTTTATATCTAACTTTGGAGGTACACAGAATTGTTCTACTAATGACTTTGTAATGGCTTGACTCTTGTGCCTAATTCTTAGATAACTTTTAGTTTATCTGCAATGATTACTAGAAGCGCCGTGCCGATGAAAAACAGGCTAGGAGGTATGACTGCTGTCGTGCGGTCCGTCTCTTCTGCAATAAACCATGCCAAATGACAAAAAAAAAAGTCTTCGAAACAGAAAAAAAATCAAAGTACATAATTTCTAATAAATTATTTACAGGCACTTTGAATTAAGGGTTAGCTCTTACTGAGGAGGCAACACTGCGCGCAATATTGATATAAATTATCATAGAAAGTTCGCACTGCATCGCGACTTGGTGTAAACTAAATAAATATGACAGGATTTTAAAGGTTATCGGAGTCACAAACTGAAGATAAAAACAATAATATTTTTTTTGTAGTAAAATATTTACCAGGGCATATTTTCTCTTTCTCTTCACTTCCATCTGTAGTCCACCCCAAACACTTGCTAAGCGCCTCCTCCCATCGTACCCGTCTGATATCGCGTTCTAGAATTCAATATATAAAATGTAAATATATCTATTTTCTTAAAAAACTCAAACCCAGACAATATCATTAGCAATGATCTCTTTAAATCAAATAACACCAATGAATAATTAAGGATTAAGGAGCGTTTTGCGAGTTACTTTTCAATACACTTGCTCAGAAAGTGACTCTTATTGCACTGCACTTGGGCCAAACTTTGACGAAACTGTGATGTAGTTAATTAAAACCTTATTATTCAACCTCTCCCCCGCCATTATATTAGATATATCGTATCAGGGTGGGTGCAGGTAGTCCCCCACGAGTCGCCGGTCAACCTCCGTTTATTAATTTCAGTGAGTGTATTGAAAGATAAAAAAAAAAAATATGGGCGCGCATATGAAAACAGATTTTTACCGCCTCAAAAGTTTACTAGTTGTATAATTATTTTCTTCACAAGTGTATTGAAAAACGTGGTATGATACACGTGAGTAATTAATGATTACCGTTCTCGGCTCTCTTAAGACCCTCGCCACGGCTCGGGTCTAAATAACGCCTCGTCGGTAATCACTAACATTACACACTTATAATGTACTATTATATTATTACCTTCGGAAGTCATAGCCGGCGAAAAAGTATCAGCTGGCGGGCTCGGTGTAGACGTGGGCCACACCCGCAGTGCTCGGCCCGCCACTATGGCAGCTCCGAGCGCTGTACTTTCCATCATTAGAGGTCGAATCTAAAAAGTTAATCAACCAGAAATAGTTCTGAGTCTTTATCTAACTTTATTATAGTCTCCTATGAGAGGAAAAATTTAGTAAAGCCAAAAACGCCCAGTTAGGCGGATCGCTTAGCGCCTAGATGGATACTTGGCGAGTAGCGAAGTGAAACATACCGTTATAAACAAAATGGTTGTAACCGAGAGGACTGTGCGGTTGCTTAGCCTTTAAAATAACGTAAAATATTACAAGAATCTCACCACAGGTATTCCCAGAATGTCTGCTTGCATTTGCATCAACAGGCTGTTCTGCGCCATACCGCCGTCGGCAAGTAGTCGTCCTAGTGGCGCACAATCTTTTGCCATAGCTGCTGCCACACTCTGAGTTTGATGACACACTGATTCCAAAGCTGCTCGCACTATGTGTTCTCGACGTGTCTTTCCACTTATTCCACACATTATACTGCAATTGAGAATGTGAGTTGCTGACAATATAAAAATAAAATGTCAACATTTTTTTTTACTTTTTTTTCCGACTTCTAAATAGCTTCAATAAATGTGATGGTGTCCAATAGTCAGTGAAAAAATATTAAAAATAAAATTTGTCTGAATCATAGTAATTCAAGAATTTTAACATTACTTGTTGAAAATAGTATTTAATAGCACCAACAATTTCATTACCTACCCTCTAGCATCTTTCCTCCAATAAGGAGAGTATAAACCATTAAATGCAGGAACAAAACAAATGCTTCCTTCTTCTTCATCAGTAACCGCCGCTGCTAATGCCTCGGTTTCTTGTATGTCAGTGATAAGTTCCAAACCATCTCGAAGCCACTGCAATGTGTCACCTACATTATCAATAAAGTCAATGAGACTGTTCATAAAGGAAAGTATCTAGTAATGATTATATGACTTTGTGATTTACCTGCAATAGCAACTGATCCCTCTAATGCATAAACTGGTGGTGCATCTGGTCCTAGCATATAGGCCACAGTAGTTAGAAGACCTTCTTGCGAATGAATAATTGAATCACCTAAAAATTAGGTTATTTTAGATGTTATATGTCATGGGACTATGTTAACTGTGATGATACAAGAGTACCTTCGTACCTGTATTGTATAACAAAAAGCATCCAGTGCCAAATGTACATTTGACTTGGCCAAATCGCATGCATCCTTGTCCAACCAGAGCTGCTTGTTGATCTCCTAAACACTGCAATAAGTATGCTCTGTTTCAATAAAATTATAATCTATTTGAAACATTAAAGCAAATGCAAAGTAGCAAGTAAGGAAGTGATTAATTGAGAAAGTTAAATGTGCTATTATGTGCATACAAGTTACTTTTGAAAATAAAAATCTTCCCCACCCCCTCATATTGCATATTATACTCATCAAATTGTAAGCACTTTGATATATTGTAAATTATTGCCAAATTTAGGATTTATATATATAAATTATACTTGAATATGTTTATAATACAAAATTTATTCAATTTTTTTATAGAAAACCATATATTAAAACAGATTATTTTTTTCTGTAATGAATTAGAGTATTATAAGTAAACATAGTATATTATTAAGTAAACAAACACAGGAAAAACATTAACCTCCTGCAACATTCGCCATAGGTAGTTGTGTAAAACAATAAAAACTGACCCCAGCTATTGGTACACCAAGAAGGGATCCTGTTGAAATGTAACCATATATTTCAGCAGAACTTTTAATCTTTGGAAGAATTTCAATTGGTATATCGAAAAAACGCAACAATCCTTTATCCCATTGCAAACTGCGCAAAGACATGAGTTGTGTCCGTGAAGCATTTGTGACATCTGTGACGTGAGTTCCACCATGACTGCCTCCAGTTAGGTTCTGAAAAAGAATGAAACATTGTTTACAAACACTAAATGTTTTATTATTTTCCAGTTATGGAGAAAATCTACATAGACATTCTATGTGGAGACGTATTTTGAGTATACAAAAGTATAAAACTAATTTCTTAGAATGTAATTAATCATCAGGGAGAATGGAAGCTCAGCTGTTTGTATGTTTTTTGAATCCTAAGACTAAAAGTAACATACCCAAATCAACCAGGAATCCACAGTGCCAGCCATACATTCCCCAGCCTTGACTGACTTCTTCACTGCAGATACATTTTGTAGCAACCATTTCAGCTTGACAGATGAGAAGTATGTAGACAAAGGAAGCCCACTAGTCTGGGTGACAGCATTAACACACTGTGCACCTTTAGCTTTTATCAGTTCATCTACAATATTGGAAGTTCTCACGTCCAGCCATACTGCAATATTAATTTATTTTGTTTTTGTTACATACATATTTAAAAATGTTTTTAGATTAATAGTAATTTATTTATTTATTTAAACTGTACAGTAGTGATACAAAAGTGGATTTAATGCAGAGCATCCTCTAGCAGTTAACCTGCGATAAAAATACTGGTAAGTGTGAAAAATAAATAATAATACAATATTTGAAATAGTACATATGTATCATTATAATCTTACCTATGGCACTATACAATGGCTGTCCAGTAACAGAATTCCATACTATTGTGGTTTCCCTTTGATTTGTAATACCAATACCAACAACATCCTCAGGGTTTATATCTAGCTTGCGTAGATTGTCAGTAGTTACCTGAAATAATTATATACTATGACATCATCTGCATAAATATATATAATTATTAGACCAGTCAAGACCTCATCCAACAATATCCATTGGTTAATTGTAAAGATTTCCTTATATCTTTCTAATAAACAATTTGACCATTGTGCCTGTGTGGTAGATTACAGCCTATTTATTCCCTTTCTTAGTAAAGAGGCCCGAGTCCCAGCAGTCAAGGCCGACTATGGTATAGTACTTAAGTTACATAAAATTTTGTTTTCTTTATTTATTTTGATGTTCCGGTTTCTTACCTCAATACATTCCAATACTGCATTTAGGATTTCTAGAGCATCCTGCTCAATCCACCCTTCTTGAGGACTAAATCGTTTTAATGTTATTTGATGGTAGGTTAACACTTCTGATGTGTTCGCTGCAAATACCTGAAAATTAATTCACTAGAGAACCAAATTCTGCCACTGAGTACAAATTTGTTTCGAGTTCAATTTAAACTAAATTTACCAGAAACTTAACATTCGATGTTCCTTCATCTACAGCACCGATTAAAGGACCAAATTTTCCAAATTCCCGCATATTATCTTAGGTATTACATAGTGAATTAAAGTTTAATTTTCAATAAGTAATGCTCCAATATTCTGTTCAAAATTAATCAGCTGATAGTGACATGACATGAACGAATGATTAAGAATGGTAAATAAATGTCAGTGATAAATGTCAACAGACTAAAGCGTTCACACACGTTTTGCTGTCAGTTTTGCCTAGGTACATCTCAATGGTTTTGCCAGTCAATGTTTTGATTGACGAAAAATCTACCGTCTACAAAGATTTTATATATCCTAGTACTAGATTGACTACGACAACCTCAAAAGCGTCCCCGAAAAGGAAAGTTACATAGTGTCCTGTCATCTCGTTCTACTAGTGTGTCCGTACACTAGCTACATACCACGGGACAATTTTGCTCTAAAGAAGTAAAAGATATTTTTGGTACATTAAATAGATATGCAAGTTCAAAAACAATTAGGGGGAAGTGGGGTAGATTGATACATAAAAATTTAAACTCAAATTATAGGTGAAAAAATTACATATTTTTAATTAATTTTCAAGTAGACGTTTAGCTAAATGTATAAAAATTATGATGTCAAGGATAAATATAGTTTAATATGTGAAAGAAAAAGATTAGCATGTGTTTTGTAAAAAATGGGTTTTGAATCATTCTACCCCGCCAACGGGGCACTTAGATACGTCACCTGTGGCACTTTCATACCAAGCGGATATTGTATGAAATTTGTTAAATTAGAACATTTTCATGAAAATAATACTTTTTTATTATGAAAATATTGTAATCAGTTTTATAAAATTAGGAACATCCTAGTTCTTCAGAACAGGACTACCAACACTGACTACCAAGAGTCTTTTCTCTTTAGGTTTTTCATATTCTGTAAGTCCTAATCAATTTTGCTTCTTGGATTTGTATGTCCGCATCATTTTCAGTTGACAATATAAAAATATGATTTTAATTTTAATTCTATATATTTTACAAATTATATGATGATGTATCTAAGTGCCCCAAAAGATTTTTTTCAAAATGATAATTATACTAAAGAAACTAACTGATTTCTCTCGTAAAAAATACTAAATACGTAAAATTGGGTGGTTTAACATACCTTTGTTGTATAGATATTTTCACAAGATGGTATAAGAGACCGGGGAAACACTTTTACATTTCACGTTATTTTTTAGTTGACCGCACTCAAAACACGTTACGAGTTGTAGAGCGTCAATGGCTTACAGGCTGTAGGCGCGAACACATAGGATACGTTCAAGCATTTCTATGATCGTTTTAGGAATGTCATCACTCGAATATGTTCAATCGATTTTTAGATAATGCTTGTGTATCTATGTGCCCCTTGCCTTGTATCATTGTGCCCCCCTCCCCCTACCTAATTAATAATGTATCAACATTTCAATATGCTTACCAAAAGGGAACTGTGAGTTTTCTCTGTAATGATTAGGAAATAGCTGATGTCTGTATATACCTTATATTAGTGTCATATAGTTGCATCGATTAATATAAAATGCTTGAATTACCACTTTCCTACTAATTGATGTTGTCACGAAGTTCATCCATCCCAGCCGGCATAATCAGGAGAATAATATTTTTATTAAGAATTTGAAGATATAATTGTAACATCGCACAAATCCGCAGAATCCACGAGTAATGGTTTATGGCCCATATCTTTTCCCAGAGAGGAGGTTTGAGTCCTAGTAGTGGGAACATTAATAGTCTAATTATGTTTAAGCCTATTTTTAAGCCAGCCCGCCCTGTATTTTACTACCAATAACGATAGCGATATCCTCATATGTGAGTATGAAATATATTATACTGATAAAAAATACCTAATATGCCTGTACGTAAGAAGATCCGGCACCTATTTAGTTTATTCTTTTGGTGTTCGTTATTGGCAGAATAAGGTTTGTCTGAAAGAAAAAACTAATTAATTTATAATAAAACTGATGTTATTCTTTTATTTTTACTTTAATGAAAATAGGCATGCGTGAAATCAAATGGTATTTTTTTTGTATCGTTAAATTGCACTTATTAACTAACAAATAAACAACAAACAATAAATTAAAAAAACAAACAAAACTGTTCCTTGAATATTTATTTGCTTGCCGAAGGTTCTCATTTTTTGGAAAACTATGACAAAACATAAAAAAATAATATACTACTTTTCACGGTTAAGCCACATAAGTTCGTGTAGCATTAGCGGCATTTATTATGGACCTACCCAAGGACTAAACTTAAAGACAGTAGACTATAATTTAAAATGAGTATAATTCTCGAATGTACAATAATATCGATGTTGGGAAGCGTTTGGAGTGCACGCGCGTCGTTTTCAGAAATCGGTAACGAAGTGGTCACATAACTACAGACTGAAGTGCCACCGCGCCACTCGCCGCTTTCGAGCGGCCGAAGGTGCCCGATCTACGGGGAAGATAAGATAAATTGTTACTTGATTGAATTCATTAAACCCCAAGCGAACGCCGGCGTACGTGCACCTATTGTCTTACTATTGTATCTGTTGTAAATAGGTTTTAATCACCATACGTGTTAGACCATAGTTCTTGATGTTGTATCCTAGCAACCACTGTTATTTTCATCTAGTACAAAATGTCATTTATGTTTTAATGATTTTACTCAATATAAAATCTGCGCATATCTCTGCGATTCCCTTTTTAGTTTTATTTCAATAGGTTATGGGCCCAGAACCTATAACTTGGTTGACGCTAAATTTGTAGGGAGTGAGTCAGAGTGAGTAGAATTTCTTCTCAAGATGCAGAAGAATGAAACGGTCACCATACAAAAATTGATGGGCCAATCCAACTATGGCACATGGTCGTTTGCAATTCAAATGTTCCTCATCGATCATGATTTATGGGATTGTGTTGGAGAAACATTCATAGCAGAAACTGAAGCTGAGAAAAGACGAGATGCCAAAGCACGAGCTAAAATATGCCTGTTAGTTGCCGAAAACGTATACCCCCTAATAACTAACGCTAAGACGGCACGTGAGACATGGTTAGCTCTGCAGAAGGCATATGCAGATGCCGGTTTGATGAGAAGACTGTCCCTTTTCAGAAAGATGTTCAGTTTGAAACTGTCAAGTTTCAAAAATATGGAAGCATATGTCACCGAAGTACAGGCAACTCAACAAGCCCTGCATAGTATTGGAGCAGCTCTGGATGACGAATTTGTCGGGATCATCATGTTGGCAGGTTTGACAGATTCATATAATCCATTAGTGATGGCAATCGAGCATTCTGGTGTGAAAATAACCACGGAGTCGATTATATCAGCACTACTAAAGGAGGGTCAACGCCAGCAGTCTCCTAATGTTCAAAAGGATGATGATTCTGCATTGGTGACTGATACTGCTGCAAGTAGCAGTGGTACACGGAATCGAAAAGAAATTATTTGCCATTCTTGTAAGAAAAAGGGCCACTATAAATGGCAATGCAAGCAGTTTAAGATCAAGCGGCAAGATAAAAACTTGACTTCAAATATGTTAGCCAGTGATAATGTTAAAACGGACTTTTTAACCTTTTTATCTGCTTCAGGTAGCAGTAGTAGTTGGGTTATCGATTCTGGCGCTACGTCTCACATGACGCCTAATCGCACACTTTTGGCTCCGGCTAAATCGTGTTCCAAAATAATAACATGCGCAAATAATCAAAAAATAGTTTCGATTGCAGAAGGTCATGTTAAACTGAACGTGCGTCATGAGGGTCGTAAGTTGGGAATCCAATTAGATGACACTTTAGTCATTCCTGAATTAATAACCAATTTGATGTCCGTAAGTAAGCTTGCAGATCAAGGCAAAGTGTGTATTTTTGATAAAGATTTTTGTAAAATTTTCGATTCCAATGTATTTGTAGATGGTAAACCTTTAATCTGCGCACCACGTAAAAACGGTCTTTATGTTGTAGATACGGATAGTGATGGGGCGACGGTCTTTTTAAAAGGTAAGGGTTCAGAAAATTTCGAACTGTGGCACCGTAGGTTAGGCCACCTATCTGCTCCTCAAATGGAGATTTTGAAAAAGATTGTCATAGGCCTACACTATGATAAAAGGATTAAGAATGGTCCTTGTGTTCCTTGTAGTCAAGGGAAGCAGTGCGTGCAAAAATTTCCTAGGAAGAAGAAAGGTTTCAGAGCTTCTGATATTCTGGAATTAGTTCATACTGATGTAGCTGGTCCCATAAATGTGGTGACTTATGGCGGTAATAGATATTTTCTATTATTTATCGACGATTTTAGCCGAAAGATTTTTGGATATATATTGAAATCAAAGGATGAAGTGCTACAGAAGTTTAAAGAGTTTCAAGCTCTTGTAGAAAACCAGACAGGTAAGAAGCTTAAACGGTTGAGAAGTGACAATGGGACAGAGTATACTAATAAGGCTTTCCAGGCTCATTTAGCCAAGTGTGGGATAGTGCATCAGACAAGCGTCCCTTATACACCACAGCAGAATGGTGTAGCGGAGAGGAGTATTCGCACGATTACGGAGATGGCAAGATGTATGCTTCACGACAGTAATCTTAATAAGAAATTTTGGGGCGAAGCAGTTGCTACTGCGATTTATTTAAAAAATCGATCGCCAACTATGGCTCTTGTGGGAAAAGTTCCGGAAGAAGTCTGGACGAACTGCAATGTAGATGTGTCAAACTTGAGAGTGTTTGGCTCTACAGCACAGGTACTTATAAAGGATGGTAGTCGAAAGAAGTTCGACTCGAAGACCTGTGAGCCTTTTTTTGTTGGTTATAGCGAAGTCACAAAAGGGTATAGATTTGTTGACTTGAAGAATCCGCGTCGAATAATAACTGCACGTGATGCTGTTTTTAATGAGAGGACCGAAACAGCCAAAGTGGAAGATGAATCACTGAGTGGTAAACATTCCAATGCGACCTCCAGGATAAAGTCAGTTGAGGTAAAAATTCCTTTATCTGAAAAGTTGGACTCTGATGAGGAGAGTTCAATGGCTGATGCGCATAGTGAAGAGCGACCTTGCCGAAGTAGCTTGGAAAACTCAGGAGCGACCACGTCAGCAGAAAATGCAACTGAAGAAGAATTCCATGACTCTTTGGATTCAGAGGTTCCGAATCCAATGGTTTGCGAGAGTCCTGAAACAGTGGGGGAAGAGCAGCCTGTTTTTAGGCGCTATCCTCTCAGAAATCGAAAAACTAAAAGAGATGAGGACATGGTATATAATTACCATTTACAGAATGATCCAAACCCAAGCTCAGTCAAGGAAGCGATGGAGCGTTGTGATAGGGATTTATGGAAAAAAGCCATGCAAGAAGAATACGACTCCCTGATTGAAAATGAAACCTGGGAATTAGTTAATCGTCCAAAGGACGTTAACGTTGTTAAATGCAGATGGCTATTCAAATTAAAAATTAGTGCTGATGGCACAGTCCAACGGCACAAAGCTCGACTTGTTGCAAAAGGGTATTCGCAAAAGTTTGGAGAAGATTACACAGAGACTTTTGCTCCAGTCGTTAAATTATCTTCGATTCGTTTACTGTTGGGTTTGTCTGCAGAGATGGGCTTAAAGGTGCACCATATAGATGTTACTACAGCGTTCCTTAACGGTGATCTGGAGGAGGATCTATATATGGAGCAACCCGAGAGTTTTGTCTCTAAAATTAACCAGGGCAAAGTATGGAAGCTAAAAAAGGCAATATATGGCCTAAAACAAGCTGCACGTTGCTGGAACGTGAAGGTACATGACCACATTATTAGGAGTGGATTTTCTAGGTCAAAGTATGACTCTTGTGTTTACATGAAAAAGGGGAAGGACTCAATTATTGCTATTGCATTATACGTTGATGATTTTTGTATTTTTGGGAGCGAATTTAAAGATATTGAGGACACCAAGAAAGCAATGGCTAAAGCCTTCAAGATAAAAGATTTGGGAGAAGCAAGAGATTGTTTAGGAATCAATATTTCTCGGACCGAAGGAGAAATTCACCTTTCTCAGGCCAATTTTGTCAAGAAGATCTTGGAAAAGTATGGAATGCAAGATTGCAAACCTGTAGTCACTCCAATTGAGTCTAACTTACGGCTTGCAAAAGGAGAGAAGACTGAAAATACCCGCTACCAGGAAATAATGGGTTCTCTAATGTATTTGTCCTGCGGTACAAGACCGGACATAACATTTGCCGTCAGTTACTTGAGTCAATTTAACTCATGTTGGTCAAACGAGCACATGGTGGCTCTGAAAAGGGTACTCAGGTATTTGAAAGGTACCATTGATTACCGATTATCTTTTAAAAGGACCGGTAAACCGTTAGTTGCTTATGCCGATGCAGATTGGGGGAGTAATGCGGATGGGCATTCATTTACCGGTTATGTTCTTGTTTTTGGTGGAGCCGCAGTGTCATGGCAAGCGCACAAGCAGCTATGTATTGCGTTGAGTACAGCTGAAGCTGAGTACATCGCTATTTGTGAGGCTTCCAAAGAAGTAGTTTGTATTAAGGGTCTTTGTCAGGAACTGACAGGAAATAATGTAACCATTGATATGTTTAGTGATAGCCAAAGTGCAAATAAGTTAGTATATAATCCTATTGGTAAAAGGTCTAAACATATTAATATAAAATACCACTATGTTAAGGAGTTAGCTGAATCTAAAGTGATTTGCATCAAATACTGTGAAACTGGTTCTATGCCAGCTGATGCCCTGACTAAAGGTTTGGGCAGTGTTAAGTTTAAGTTTTGTTTGCAACGTATGGGGATTCAGTGGGGGTGTTGTAAATAGGTTTTAATCACCATACGTGTTAGACAATAGTTCTTGATGTTGTATCCTAGCAACCACTGTTATTTTCATCTAGTACAAAATGTCATTTATGTTTTAATGATTTTACTCAATATAAAATCTGCGCATATCTCTGCGATTCCCTTTTTAGTTTTATTTCAATAGTATCTCTAATTACCACATAAAAGCTTTGCTTTTAATAATATAAAACTTGAACAGAACACAACAATTTTTTTTAAAATTGCATCACCCAGTCCGTCTTCTTAGTCGTTTATGATGCCCTTTCTCTATGTGTTTTTACAGGTAATTAATATATTTTAATTCTCACATGAAATTCAAAACGATGTTTGTTGTCACCCTACAATAATTTGTAAACAAAACGGAAAACATACATATAAAATGAAATTTCACAACCAGGATACCCATGACTATAACAAAACATTACACAACAACGTTTAGCCATGTTGCACACTATAAACTTTACTAAATATTGTGTTAAAAACTTGTAACAAATAGAAATACAACTTTAACCATAAGTAAACATCGGCCATATTGTTTATTGATGTCAACCAGAGTGTTGCCCTTCATAATTTGAAAATTTCTACGAATAGCTACTATATCTATATAAAATCATTATTAAATACAAGAAGAATCTGTTTAAAATTTCAGAAAGCATTATTTTGAAATAAAAACTTTTGTTGCAGTTGATTTTATGTTGCACACCTATCAATATGCATGAACATGGACTATTTAACGATTACTTGAACAAGTTAAAAACGACCATTTATTTTTATTTTTTTTCTGATAGGAGGTGAGAAAGGGTCACAGAGGATTTATCTCACTCTCTTGCTCGGAGCCATTTTTCCCTTTTGTGTGTCAATAACACACGTGAACTTTATGTCAATGAGAATAAAGAACACTTTAGATAGTCTAATATTCCTTCGTAGTAAATCTTGTCTAGTAGGATATATAAAATCTTTGACTCTAACCAAAGACATTAAATATATACTACCAATAGACAGGACATAGCGAACAAAAGTCCAAACCGAAACTTATTACTTGTGAGTAACAAGTCGCTCAGTCTTGTATGACTACTACTCTCTCTAATCTGTGAGTATGACACCTTTAAACGTCAAGTCGTGTTTGTATCCGCTTTAGGCACTAAAAGAAAATCATTTTCTGAGAAAACATGCTAAGTTTCGCATTACGCTATTGCAAATCCTGTTATGGTAAAATTATTGAACCTATCTTCGGTTTATTGTCGTAAATATTCTTGGTATTTACACAGTAATTAATTAAAATTCAACAATTTCCATGACTAGTTCTAGAACATTTGCTGATTTTATCTTAGCGCCATCTATTGCTGAAAAGTTAAACTTACCTAGCACACACCAGTGGCGTAGCGTGGGTTTTCGTCGCTTGGGGTCGACCAGAAATACGCCGCCCTTTGTTGTTGATTATGTTTAAGAACACCAGTATTAAGAACGACTGCAGATATCTCGTCGGGGTCACTAGCTTTATTCTTACGTACGACATACTCGCCACGCACCCATCAGGAGAAACAGGGGGCGGTGCGTCACCGGACTTCAGACGCGAAGATTCCGCAATAAGAGAGGCAATTAAGTTTGCTATCTCCTCAGCGGTGTGAGCCAGGGACCCGTCGGGTTTCAGCAGTGGCGGAGGTAAGGGACGGCAGAAGTTCGATTCACTCGAGTTCGTTAACGGGGTTTGTTCCCTTTTCGGCCAATGTGGTCAAACTGAGACCCCCACAACATATTAAGAGTCACGTCACTTGCCTTGCGCATACGGGTGTTGGCCCAAGGTTGGTATGCGAGTGTTTCGCAATCGCAATCGCGTCAGCGTGAACACACTCAGTTCCAAGTCATGGTTGAGCTTGGTTCGACATTGTTACGTCAGAGAATGAACTTGGATTATTAACAAGCAATATACTTGCTGTAGCACGCAGGGTAGACTTAACATCGACATCAAAATTTGCTTGTCACGTACGTAACATTGCACTCGCAATTCCAAATATCTAAGTTTTTTTTTGGCGCTTTCTGCCGCCTCATTTCGTATGCCGCCTAGGGCCATGGCCCCCACCACCCTCCCCTCCCCAAGCTACGCCACTGGCACACACTGAAGCTTCTACCAGGAGCTCATAATGTGATCTATTTTACGACCTAAACTGAACTGTTTGATCCTTTTTTGTTTCGACATTTTAACATATCGTGGTAAAGCTCCTGGCCACCTACCGAGCAATAGTTAAGTTTATACAAATTTTGACAAATTTAATTCGCGTGATTGCTATTCAAAGCTAGATGGCGTTACTGAGAGATAGGATGACAGTTTTTCTAAGACATTTCTCCTGATAGCCGCTCTATTGTATCTCTTTAAATCTCTTTGACTCTAACATAATCCCCGCGTTCTGAATTGCGTCAAAAGCGATTATATCGCGAATCCGACTAATGCGCAACGTCACAAACAGTACTCAATAGTCCTTATATTTTGTGACTATTAAATTCGGTCGAATTCGCGATATAATCGCTTTTGACGTAATTCGGAATTATGGGAATGAAAAGCAGAACATTGCAATGACATTAATGACAATGACAGTCACATTACAAGCAGAGCAATAGAATTAAAAAAAAACGGAAACAATAAACAAACAAAGAATTACACATTATTTTTCTTAATTACGATTATCATTGATCAGTAATATGGCACCACAAATTAAACTTACTGTAACTCAAAATGACAAATTAATTAATTCAGTAACGAAAGCAATCGAAAAGCAGCATTTAATTAAGTCGCTGGAGGAATTTCAAGTAGAGGCAAATGCCGCATTAACTAAGATGATAGAAGAACTTGGTGAAATTGATGAAGTCAGTAAGTATCACATTCATAACCTCGCAGTTCACCAGGATACAGCTGAAAATTTTGATACCAGCTGAAAATCATAGTGTCTACTTCACAAGCTGAACTATAACCTATTCCTACGGTCAGCCTAAGGTCATTAAACAAATATCGCTGGGAAATGAAGGAGTCTAAGTATACCTGTCATTTTTATTACCTACTCATTTTTATTTTCATTTTTTGATTTTTTTACTACAGTTTTTCAGACATCTCAGTATTGTACTTTTTGTTTAAGTTGGTGATGCTAACATGGAAGATGATAACGAAGCCACAGATGAGGATACTGATGAATCAAAGGAACAAAACGAATATATAAAGAAAAAAAAAATTAACTAATCTGAAAACCTTTCGAATGGTTTATTTACCATTGGACATTAATCTTTCGAATGCCATAATTAATGATGTCTGTCTAATAAGTCAACCGACTTGGGAATTTTGTATAATATATAATCATTTAAAAAATACTTATATTCAATACTTTTCTTACGGTTCTTCTGTTAGTAAACAATGCTCTCTATCTCTTAACCTTTCAATTGTGGAAATTACAGACACAATAGAAAGACAATACGTGCACTAACGTCGGCGTTCACTTGGGGTTTATAAATTAATCAACCTTGATTATTGAACCCGTGTTGACTACCTACATCAGATTTAATTAATTCCTAATAATTACCCAAGTCGTTTAACTTATTAGACAGATTCTACAATAGAAAGACAATGAGAGTGAATGCCGATGTTTCCTTAGGGTTTAATGAATTAATAATTATGTTTTTCTCATGAATACTCAAACATTAGTTTATAGAATTGTAAGTAATGTGTCTGTGTAGTGGCCTTACCCAGATTAGCTACATTTTTGATTATTTTGACATGAGTAATCAAGCAAAATCCACTATATAGATATGTAAGCAGCAATCAAGTAGATAATTTATCACTATGAATAATTTTTGCCAATTACTATTTTTTATTGCTGATTTATAAATCAACAAGTGAAGATTTTGACTTTGGTATTATAACAATCATTACTAGTAAAGAGTTACAGACTGTATTCATTGTAAAAAAATGCATATCAAGTAATAATATGGATTCTTGAGTGTAAAATAAAATCAACAATGTTCATTATAGATGTTTTTTAATGATTCTGTGTATAATTCATCTGTATATATAAAAGGTGAAACTGACCAATTGATATAGGTATCAATGCTCAGCTGAAACTACTGGCACTAGGAATCTGAAATGTTATGTAAAGCTTAATTTTATGACAGACAAGCACTAAAAAGTGGTATTTCATTTGTACCCAAACTCTCATTCATAGCACTTTAGTAGGTACTTCTTAACTGAAGTTACTAATAAAGGTAGTCATTGTTTGTTTTCAGGACTACCCCCTTTTTTTATCTTGGGAAAAAAATCATGCATTGACATCCCCCGCTCTTGGGCGGAGCGGGAGATAGTGTCAGACTCTTACTGACTAAAAGACCCACCCCGTTCCTTCTAGTCTTCATACCGGGGCTCGAGCGCCCTTTCAGATAACCCTGGCCCTAGTAGGCTTCGACCCGGTTGGTCCCTGCTGTTGCTGACAACTCCTTGAGGCGCGCGGGAACAGTGCGCGCCGTCGACGACTTGGGCTTGGTCCGGACAGTTACCGGACGGCCGGACAGCGAGCTACCCATTGCTCACTGTCCGCAAGCCCGCGCTTACGGTGACCGGAAATCGGGATCAGAATCCCGGCGGCGGCGGCGATATCGATAACGCCGTTGCCTGATGCGTTCGGCCTCCTCCTTTGCGAGCATTACTGCTTAGCAGAAGTCGGCGACCGCCTGCCACTCCTCCTCGCTCCGGACCATGGCCTCAACCAAGGCCCGGCGCGAGAGGTCTCCGCCGCCGATCGCCCCCACGAGGGCACGGCGATGCTCCGCCCAAGCAGGGCACACCTCGACTGTGTGCTCCACCGTGTCCTCCGGGTATTCCGCACAGTGGCGACACCCGGGCGTCACTTCCGCACGGATCCGGTGCAGGAAACTCCCGAACGAACCATGTCTGGTAAGGACCTGCGTCATGCGGAAGGTAAGGACGCCGTGAGGTCTTTCCAGCCACGCCTCAAAGAGGGGACTTACCGGCTCAAAGAGGGGACTTACCGTTCAGGACTACCCCTAATAGAATAATTTAGAGAGTTTTACACATGTTTTGGAAGATTCTAATTTCTTGGGGTAATAATCTTGAAACTTACCATAAATATAAAGCACAAAACAAAAAAGTAAAAAACTAAAACCCGACAAAACTAAAAAACGAACCACGTTATTAGTTTTTAGGTTGGTGTCTTTAACATGTGACTACGGATTTTCTTTATTTTCTGTTCTTGTTTCATACTCTTTCAGTGTCGTTTTTTCTCTTAGTCGGGTTTCAGTTTTATTAATTTTTTTTTTTATTTAAAAAATTTTGCTGCTTCTATACTATTAAAGCGCAAGCCACACCGCCAGCTAGCGGGTGGGCGAAGCGAACGAAGGAAACTATACAAACTACGCGAAATATTGGCGAACTAAACTATGGGGTTCACACCGAAAACTACGGAAAGACGAGAGACGATCGGAGCGGGCTAAGCGGGCGAAGCGGGGGTAGTATTTGTAGTTAAGTCATCATCAGAACTTTCGTCGATATATGACATATTCATCGTTCCCAAACTAAACACTACACTGCTATTCGAAAGACGAGCGTCGACTAGTCTACTCGAAACAGGGAGGACGGGCGAACGAACCGGGCGAGCGGGCTGGCGGGCGAGCTAAGCTAGCGAAGCGCGGGCGCGCCAACGAGGTGAATGAGTAGCTTCGCTGGAATCGTCGGATATTTCGTTAGCTTAGCTCGTTAGGTTCGTCGGTAGCTCGCGGTGTGAACCGAAGTATGTAAAGAGGTGAAACGATGTTCGCCCGCCTAGCCCGCCCGCCCGCTAGCTGCCGGTGTGGCCTGCGCTTAAATCATCGTGCTTCTATACTATTAACGTAATGCGCCTTTCAAATGATACCAAACACCACGGAACAGTAAAAACAGTGGAAGTAGCTTGAGAAAATGTTTGTTCCAGAACCGGTGTCGCCAAACTCATACATTTACAATTTACTCTTACTGCAAACCCTTTTTACTGTTCCGTGCCTACTCCTTCGTAACGGCTAGGTCAATTGGTTTGAAAAAAATATATGTTTATTATAGATTCATGACCAATATAATACTTCTGTAAAAAAAAAAAATTGCAATTTCGCAACTTTTCGCAACTTTTCCCTACTCCTTCGAAACGGCTTGGACCTTTAGAAACATTTTTACACATAAAAAGTGGTGGTTAAATATTCTTCAAAGTGAACATTGCATATGTAAATCAATCAATATCTCGCAGAGAAAATGGATTTAAAGCGCTTTCCGGGCGCTGCTGGCCGCAAATAAATGCACAGATTTGCGTACTGCCGCCTAGGCGAGTGCGAGAGTTGCGTTCACATAATTTCGGCCAGATGGTTCAAGGGACTATACGCCTTAATTTGTTTTAATACATGACTTTTTACCCGCTAGTGGGCGTTACTTTAAATTTGAGTAATACTTTGGAAATGTACAAGTGAAGCCCTTTAAAATGATACCAAACTGCGTATTTATTTTTATTTTTAATACATTACCTTTTTGTCCGCTAGAGGGCGCCTTATCGAGTTTTGTGACACGTCATGTAGCCTATGTTCATTGGACGATTATGACGGTTCTAACGATACCTCATTTATATGTTTGTTTCATATGTCGATTTCCAATAAGTAGATTAGGAGCTATGAGCAAAATCATAACCCTCCTTTGACTTTGGGCTTGTATTTACATGAAACAATAATTGGTAACGCCACGAGATAGTACCTACGTCTCGGCCGCCTACTCAAGCAAGGTCATTGACTCGCTCAGCTGATCTTTGCGTAAAACAAATAAAATGATTCCAAATTTCCTTCATACTTTTACAGACTTAGGGCGGACTTAACTGCTTTGTGCCTAAGACATACCTAATAAAATAATTACTTATGCTAAAAGTGTTAGGCATTTATTGTAATTAATTACATTACCTGTAAAAATAAATCTCTACAGGCCTGCTAGTTATGGCTTATTTACAAATGTGGAATCAATAATTTTGATTATAACGATTTAAAAAAAGTTCTGTTACAATGATTGTTGTTATTGTTATTGTGGAATGGTGTCTACTAATGGTTTGCATTATTTTAATCATTTAGGCGAGAATTGGTTCGAGTTATTTAAAAATAAATATTTAATTTTTTAATTTTATCATTACAAATCGATAGTGTTTCATGCACCGGTTCGACCCTCCACGGGATTAAAACGACTAAAAAGTAAACTTTTAGAAAAGGGGAAAATCGTCCATTGACTTCATCAGAAATGGGATCGGGCTGCTGGGCCTTTACGCCAAACTTTACGGTTTAATGACATATTATTATATTCTTTGAGGAGCGCGTGGAGCACTACGCGCTGCCGTGCACACGATTTGGGGGCTCGCGCTCGACCCGGGCGGTTATCAGATGGCCGGATACTATGTGAAATCTGATGTATTCAGTATGTAGACTTGTGGGGCACCCTTACTCTGACAAGTAGGTAAGGTACGAGTATTTTCTTAAACCCTCAGAACAGCACATTTTAGTATACAATTTTTGATGGAACAAAAGCATATTTTGTAGTAGAAAACAATAGTGAACTCTACAAATGGACAATATAGCCATAGCCTGCTATTTTACGAAATTATAATTTATATTACTGACGGGAGCGTTATAGAAAACTGAAACTATAGAACTTGTAAATATACTTAATATAGCAAATTTTGCATAAAAAAAAAGATCAGGGAGTTTGTGATAAAAACCTATCAAGCATACTTTGGTATAAACCTTGCACCAAAGAATAACTATTGGATGCTCAATATCATCTGTGTAAAATCTTTGCAATACTAGAGTCAAAGAAGAAGTAGCTTTAACTTGCCGATGATATGAACTGAGCCTACTTACTAATCACTAAGTTACTTTTGTACAGTAAATGTAATAGGTATCAACCAGTATAAAAAATGTACTTGGGTTTATCCATACCCAGGGCCACAAATCCGTACTCTTAAAAAAGACACTGAATTTGTAAACCATATGACACAAATTGAATCTGAAGCATGGCAAGCTTTGTTTTAGTAGTCAAATATTTGTTGGAGAATCATAGAGCACCTGACTGTTCAGAATTGCTTGCTAAGGTGCTTTAAAATTTTCACAAATTAGAAGCTAAAATGAACATCAAATTGCATTCTATACATAGCGATTTAGACAGATTTACAGATAATCTGGATGATTCCAGTGAGGAACAAGGAGAATGGATCCACCAGAGCATCAAGATAATAGAAAAAAGATACCAAGATCGATGGGACCGCCACATGATGGTAGACTATTCTCGGTCTTTCATAAGGGATTGTCCTGAGCAAAATCATGATAGAAAAGCTTACAGGAAAAGTTTTTTGTAATATTTTTTTTCAGTTATTAATGAACAGCATCTATATTTTTTGTTTTTATATCCTTCTTTTTTCTTAGGTATGGTCTTGTTATTTAGGTTTTTTTAGCGAAATAGATGATGCCATGATGTTAAAAACTTACTTACTTATACTTAATAAAATAAAATGATAAGGTACTTATATTAAATTTTTTTATTCAATAATCTTAAATGCTATTGTAACAAGTTTAACACTTGTTTATTTACAAATAGTTATTTATTTACATTACGAAATAATATTTTAGGTTACATTGTACTTTGATTTGATTCATTATTTGTAGTCATTACTGTAGGCACCTATTAATTTTAATTTATGGTCACCTGGTCCTGCGGGTCTTTTTATTTTATTGAGTAGGTACATAGAGTATCTAGGTCCATATCACTTGGGAACAAGGTTGGTATGTACATCGTAGGTACATTCATTATAATAATTAGACGTTATTTTATCAATTGAGTAATAATATCATCGCAACAACGCGACATTATCGTAGTTTTCTAATGTTGCATTTGGCAAAAGGCAATGAGATTGTTAACGTGACAGATTTGTTTATTTTTTCAATTCGAATCACTTTATTTCTAAGAGTAATAATGATAATTACTAGGAATAAATAGCAATTTACCTAAATTATATAAAATACGATTTCTAATGGAATGACTTTGATCACAAAAGTTATAGGAAATACTAAATATACCTACTTACACTAATATTTGTTATAATATGACAACCAACACATTGTGTCACATTGTTTAACATTTATTAGATACATTATAAAACTTAATACTGGTTCTGTTGCGTTTCTACCATCTAGGTACAATATTTATTTACTACTTCTACTCACTAAACAAGATGTGTACTTTGTTTGGACCTTTTAAACAAAACGTTTTAATAAGTAGGTTAAAACAAAGTTTTGTTTGTACAGCTGCTATAAAAACATTCGACAGTATAAGTAAAATCGAAGATTGTTTCAGTAGCCTACCAAAAAACGATGAAGCGCTCTCGTAGCGTCAATAGAACACTCGAGAGCGTCGCCAACACTACTTCATTATTATATATAGTAGGTCGAGTGCGGTCCCCGCCTTGTTGTAAATTAATGATAATTATGATGGAATACCGTCTCGTTTCATTATCTAACTGTCTTGTTTATTCTTGATATCAATGTATCATAGTATTGTTGAAAGTAGGTATGTTCTTATTCTCTAAGTTGTTTCAGACTAGTTGATAGCAGGTTTATCGTCCGGTTGCTCGGACTCCGAGTAGCATATGTCGCATCCAGTGACTCCGCATTCACAAAGAGATGTAGGACGTATGGAATGACGCAGTTTCTGAAAAAAGAAAGGTTTATTTAAATGATCACTGCAATTTCCCGCACGAAACAAACATTTGTACCTACGGGGCTACAGATAGTTTTTTGGGTCTGGGTATCTTGTTTAAGTAATTCTTAGTGTATATATCATAAAGCATTATCATTTAGTGGTAGATTAACATACTCTACCAGCCAAAATCGAAATGTGACTACTTAATCGGATAATAAATTTAGGAAGATATTAAGTGCATATTGAATTTATGTAGGTACATTATCTGCCTTCTGATTGTAGAAAAATATCATGTGTAAACTTTGTAGTTCCAAAACAGGCATGTGCATGTATGACTTATAAATTATTCTTGACAAATACTTTTATAAATTATCATCGTAGGTAATGCATTTTATCTTATTGTGACCACTGTTAATTTGTGATATTAGGTACTTTATTGTTCTGAAATATGTTGATTGTGCTCAAGGGCATATCGTCAATTAAAAGAAGGTATGCTTTATAATGACATAATACTTAAATGTAAGAAATAGACAGAAGGTTTTCCTAGGTTGTAAGTATTTAAATCATTGTGTCTTAAGTCTTACCTCTCGCCAATTATTTCCGGGCGACTTAATGACGACAAACACGGCATACACTGGGATGCAGAGCAGCGAGAGAGAAGCGATGATCCAGCCGAGTGCCTGCGCCCACGTGGGGTACTGGTACTGCCGGTAGCTGGGCGGCGTGTAGTCCACCAGGCTGGCCACCCACAGCGCGATCAGCAGCGCCGGCGTCGCCACGAGCCAACACACTCGGAAATATAGCGAAGGGCGACGACCTGAAATTGAAAACAAACATAATCAATGTCTGTCAGTATTTTGGCTCACTTACATCGGTATATACAATTATGTATAATATATATGTCGTGGGCAAATTTTAAAAATTGGTCACTTCATGAAATTGCCAACTAAAACTGGCCAGGTAGGTAGTTATCCTCATTTGGCCATATCATTGATGTAGGATTTCTTTGATATTAAAAGGTCTAAAGAAAGTAAACGAGTATTGAAATATTATCAAACTTTAACGTTTAAAAATGTCTGGCCAGTTTTACTTGGTCATATCATGAAGTGGTCAATTTCTATGATCCACAACATACATAATAATTATATCCATAGCATTGCAAAGTAATGCTCGTTTTACTTAACAATTTTTTTTTCAGTGGTCGCTTATAATGCAATAGTAATCTACTGGTGTAGCTTGTAGGTGTTAATGTTTTAACGATCCTAGTACTAAAATGTTAGTATATTTTTATTGTATAGAATGTTTTTGTTTTTGTATGATATTTTCATTTACAAAATAAAGAATACTAAATACCTACTCTTGCACATAAAATCAAAAGTGGCGTGATCGATGAATACATCTAAGCTTTTTTTTTCTCATTATATATGGATTGGTCCATGGATTGTAACCAGTGGACCGAACTAGCCCTAACGGCAGGTAACCTAACAAAGCCAAAGTTGATCTAACTACCGGTTATAATTCTGATAGTGTGTTGGGGAAGCGATCATTTCAATAGATCAATTCAGAAAGCTGCTGGCAAAATGTGGATAATCACCACGGCTATTGCCATTATTTTGGGTGCTCAATCACCGTTTATCCAATGACATAGATGTAACATACATCTGTTAGGGAGTGGCGAATTATGAAGTACGTATTGATAAAGAAACAATAACGATGAGTCATCCTTATTTAGGAATACGTTCAAATGGCTAAATGCAAAAAATGAGATTATTATCTTCCAGGTTACTAACTACAAACAAAACGGAAGTTGCGCTGCAGGAAATGGCAGGACATCCCGTGTGACGTCACCATGAAGGTACGTAGGTCATCTACACGGTGTGTGCTTATGAAACATAACATAATCATAATATCCATATCAAATACAATGAGTATTAAATATGAAGACAATTAACTTTGACCAATGATAATCAAAGATTGATGACAGGAAAAACATAAAGATATGATGAAAGAAAGTTGATTTTGTGAATAAATTGTTAATTTGAATTCTACTTATTCTTCAAATTATCATGGTTTAATCTACTAATATAACTTAATCTACAAACCTGTCATTTGTTTAATATTTTTAGATAGTCTGCCCACTCCGTAAAACCAAGCAATAGCCACCACTTCGAAGAAGGCGAGATACGTGATGCTGAGTGATGCGGCGTAGTAGTCCATCAGTTGGAACACATATATGCCACTGTGTATTATGTGTGGCAGCCCGAATACGAGTGACACTCCACAGACGCACAGCACTAACAGTTCGTGGTACACGAGTCTTCTGCGTATCATGTCTGGGAACCCATCTTGTATCGACGTCACGACAACTTCAACGATTGCAAACTGGAAAGCGTACAAATATACAGTCATTATTTTGCACAATAATCTACCTTAATTGTAAGTGTACAATTTTAAAAACATATATTCACCTGACTGTTGAGTCCAAGACAAAGGAACATGAAGAAGAACAGTACCGCCCATAACTGAGAAGCCGGCATTTTTGCAATAGCTTGCGGATACACTACAAATAATAATCCGGGACCTAAAACAAGTATTAACATTAGAAGACAGTTATATTAAAAATAATAATTAAGTATTTTTTTTTTAAGTCACACTTACTGTCGGCTATGACGTCCTTTACGGGAGTGTTTTGTTCAAAAGCAATGTTCCCGATGGTAGCAAATGTGAAGATTCCTACGATGAGACTGGTCACTGCATTGATTAGCGACACCGCCACAGTGTCGTGGAGGAAGTTATTGTCGAATCGATTATACGAAGCGAACATAATCATGGATCCAAACGCAACACCGATTGAGTTAAATACTTGAGATGCTGCGTTAACCCACGGTCTTGATTGTTTTAAAAGTTCCCATTCGGGCTTGAAGAAGAACCTCAGACCTTTATCAGCTCCATCGAGGGTCAAGGAGCGGCCGAGGAAAACAATAATTAGTAGAAAGGGCAGCGTTGTTGTGATGTAGCGTACTTTGGCCGAAGATTTGATGCTCTTCCATATAGCGAAGTAAACGAGTACCCAAGCACAGACCAAGCAAGCTGCCAATTCCCACCGCATTCCGTTCGGGTATTCCATGCCGGCGCTCATGCTCAGTACCTTTTTCCTGAAAATAAACAGTCGCCATATAATCCATTAATTCTAAAATCAATTAATAATAATTAAATTCTGTTGTTAAGTAGGTAAGTGACGATTACTATACGATTCTTATCAGCGTTTCTTTCTAGGCAAATCTAGCAATTTGTTGGTCAGTGGAACTAATTTACGTACATCCTGAAACTATTTTTTTTTTAATTACACGACATTTTTATAAACAGCTATTTGAGTACGGGAGTAACCATTTCGGAGAACTTAAACTACGTTAAAATTGTGTACACATACTGACTTCATCACTGATAAATATTTATTACTTATCAATAACTACGGAATATGCAATCTTTATGAGCCTTATTGACGAATGACGATACCTCAGGTATTGCCATAGCTATGTGTGCTAAAGTATTATTCATTTACGGAACTTGAACATATACACTTTTGACTACTACTCGTAGTTCCAAATTTTTATCATTGATATGATTAAGACAGGCATCGCTAATCGGACACATGTGAATTATAGACGGTGCGTAATCCATTATTATCTGCTAACGCTTCATCTTCGAGATGTTATAGATTGATCTTGGAAATTAAAGGACAAGATCTTCATGACTTATTATTTTATCATAATTAATAAAATAAAATCAGGTCTAAGATACACCTAAATTAATCTAACTAGCTTATTTTCCCATTAATGCAGTTTAGTAGCAGTATTTTACGTGGAACAACTCCACATCTAGCCACCGCAAGTAGAAACAGAATATCTCTACGCCATAGTAAATGGGTATATATGTCGTGGCCAGATCTTAGAAACTGATCACTTCATGATCTGGCCAAGTTAAAACTGGCCAGATCGTTTTATACGTTAAATTTCTGATGATAGTTTTAGTTGACTATATCATGAAGTGATCAACTTCTATGATCTGGCCACGACATATACGTAAGTATAATGTAAGAAATCACATCTCTAATTTAATTTTAGCTAAGAACTTACTCGAAGAATTGTTCGGTGGGTGTCTGAGAGCCGTTGGGCTTGGTCATATTGTGGTTGGGCACCCAGCACTGCGCCGTGTTCCAGCGGTTGGAGCAGCTCGCCCAGGGCACCTCTGTCTTAAACGACGTGAAGAAGTAGTAGATAGCCCACGCTATTATCACCGCGTAGTAGGTGGACATTAAAAATGAGATCACTACGCTTGCTAAGCCCGCACCTGAAATTATTTAACCTTTCAATTGTGATAATGACAGACACAATTGAAAGACAATAGGTGCGCGAACGCCGGCGTTCGCTTGGGGTTTAATGAATTAAAATAAGTTTTACTATATTGTACTTGTCCAATATTTGAAAAAAAAAATCCATTCTTTTAGCTCACCTTTAAAAAGTGGGCATATTTGTGACAGCGCACCAATGGGACCGTGAGCTGTGTACTGGCCCACAGCCAATTCCATGAAAAGCATTGGCACACCGCATACTAAGAGTATTATGAAATAAGGTATAAGGAAGGCTCCTGAAACAATGAAAAATTATTGTTAGTTTTATTATCAATATCCGAATAGCTATTCTTTATTCCGAGTTGAAATAAAAGTTTCTAGAAACAAACAAAGATAAAAAAAGACAATACAAAAATGGTTTTCCTACATTGCACTATTCTATTCGGATTTACAAGCATCGTGGTATGGTTGTTAATAATTTTATACGAAGTAAGTATAGAGACTGTTTTTTGTTATTTAAATAATTTTGATTGATTAGGTCTCTAAGTCACGCTAAGTCCATCTACAGCACTAAATTACATGTGATTGACCAATAGACTCTCGGTCGGGAGACGGCTACAAGTTGACGCTATAATAATGTCGTTAGATCCCCCTCTCAGTAAAAACATAGTACCATTACCTGCTGTTAATCATTCGTAAATAACGTTCTAAGAAAACTAACTTAATAAAAAAATTTGGTGTCCTTAAAACGATACACACACAAAATTTGTACAGTGGCCTACTTAAGAAAACTGAGATAGTTATTTTTGTAACGTCACGCTCATAGTAGGTACCTGCCTATGTTCAGACCCCACGTGAGAATAATATATAGCATGTGGGACGCAACGGGAGGCAGCCGTAACAGAATACCGAATTAATCATGGACTAAAATTAGCACCATCAATTAAATGAATACGACTTATAGGTACTAATTAAATGAAGTATTTTTGTTATCTACAAGCTCACTTCGAATACGTAATTGAGTTTTCCAGAAAGTAGTTAGAGTCTCGTGGATTTGACTTTTACTATTGAACTAGACTTGCTGTTGAAAGTATAGGTATCTACTGTATGTGTGGTTCTTCTCTATTAGGTGAGTATTCTCTTGAAACTATTCACAAACCGGTGCATTTATCTACACTAGAATAATAAAGAGGTAATTTTTTTTTATTTTTTTTTATTTTTTGTTTGTAGGAGGTAATCACTGAAAATACTGGTCCGATTGCTAAAATTTTTTCACCGACAGAAAGCTGCTTTATTCCTGAGTGACATAGGCTATATTTTATTTACGCGGGCGAAGCCACGGGCAAAAGCTAGTAGTTAATATTTAAATCATACAAGAGTAGATAAAGTTTTGTACTCTTGAAAGATTGCAAACGATTTCAAAGTCGTAAGTATAGGTATATCGGCCTGTTTTCGAGTGGTCATCGTTGTGCCAATTGTATCCTTGATACCAATGAGTTGACCTACAGGAACAAGTGTAATTAGGCTAGTCATTTGCTCATCCGATTATGTGGGCAAAGGTAGGTGGAGTCATTAGTTCTACGCTGTGATGATCAGCAAGTAGGTAAACAAGTTTTAAATCAAATTTCTGTAAGGTTTACGGTCATCATCATCATCATTTCAGCCGATACACGTCCACTGTTGGATATAGGCCTCCTCCAAGCGTCGCCACATCGAACGTTCCTGTGCGTCCCGCATCCATCGGTTTCCCGCTACCTTCACCAGGTCATCGGTCAGGTTTACGGTATTATTCATATTTTGATAGTTTTCGGTGACAATAGATTCTAATTAGATATCAATAGGTAAGATTGTAAGGAGATACTGACTGACAAATCTGGCTTTGACCGGGACATGTGTCGTTTCTGATAGGAATACAAAATAGAAAGAGGATAAATTGGCAGTAGAGGGTCTGATACATAGTGATCGTTGTGTTAAGATATGGTTTCCAGAAGACAGCAGTCTCTATAAAAGGTAACTAACAATAGCGTTTTCGTTAACCTACAGTGTACTTATTTATAACGGTAGTGAAATCAAATGCTACTTTTTGGATCGAAAAATAACGGAAAAAACCAATTTCATTTTGATACAATCACATTTGTAAGAAAATAATAAGTATGCATACATATTCTGTATATTGTAGAGCGTTTAGGTCACAACTCTTGTGACTCTTAAGTCAGTGTCTGGTACAATACCTAAATTTAAATAACAAGATACATATTTGTTCCTACGTCGTTCATTTATTTAGTTGTCGGCTTTTAGTGCTATCGACTTCTAGGAAAGTGTTTAGTCATTCCTGTTTTATGTTTGCCTTTCACATACTACCTAGGTATTCTACAGCCGAAATCTTGTCAAGTAAATATATAACAGGTTCTTTGGCGGTTCTATTCCTTTTTTTGTGTTATTTTCTGTATTTGATAATAATTTAGGTATACCCAGTAATATCACTAGGGCATTGTTATAACACCGATTAACTTGATGGGTGTCTGCTTCATGTTTATTTATCAGAAGAATCATGATGACTGCAGACAAACTTTAGAAACTATTTTAGTGTTTATGCATTCACCAATGAGACGTTCATTATGACGTCATAATATATCGATGTAGATATATCAAATGCAATACTTTACGTTGTGCAAACAAATCGATGTCATTTAAATATCTGCAGTGATTTCTATATATATCTGGCAATAAATCATTTGATATCTTGTGAGTACGTCTAGGCGGTGTCAAGTATCAGTTTACCATAGGCATCAGCAGTAATTCGCACCGCATTGTGTCGTCGCAGCGTGTTGGTGCCTCGGTGTCAACCAAGCTGTTAACACGCCGCGACACAAACATACAAACATCGTTTGGACACGATCTTGCACTCGTGTGTACATTACATATTTTACCTTGGTGACTAACTTCTTTCCTGTTATTTGAGAATATGATTTTATGCGCCATTTATGGCGCTAACATATTATTACATATTTATAATCCTCGTACCAACAAATGTAAATATATAATATGCAATTATCTTGGAAGGTAGAACTGTATTAGAAGAGGTAATTAAGTATGCTGTTATGAATTAAGAAACAGCTTGAGCTTCAATTTAGAAATTAAAAGAGACCTAGCAATAAATAAAGGAAGTTCTGTATTTAGTTGAAAAAATTGTGCCGTTGTTTAACGCTAAAACGTAATAAATACAGCACTTGACTACATATATGGGTAATGTTGTCTTTAACCTGGGTATCTATAAATAGAAAGATTGTAAGTGATCAACAGGGAGTGACGTTTTTTTTTGATTAGATATCCATTCATTAACACAAATATATAATGACAGGCCTAATATTTATGATCACGACTCGCGTCTAATAAACGGCTTTAATAAGTTATATTAATCAATCAATCAAATCATTTATTTGCTAGAATATTGTACATAAGGTGTTACAGTAAATTTGTTTCAGTATATCCTGCCATAACATGGCGTGCAAATATATTCACAGTCAGTGTCGTCAATTAATTTAACTTGCACATTACAGGTTATATATCTTTAAGTATGTGATAATCACATAATCGATGTCCTCATGGTCATCCCAATTGTGTCCATAATTCGTGCTTAGATCATTTTTCCCCTAGTGTAAAGTGCTTGACAATTAGTATAGACTTAATGCAATGTCACGACAGACACGATCGTCTTTTTTCATTTCACGTCACGTCATGTCGCCTTAATGAGTTAATTTACAGCGACCGCGACGATGTGTTGTTAGCTCAAGTAGTGCGAAAATTAACTCTTCTAAATAAAATGATATGAGCAAATAAATAGTTGTTGTATCTATCCAGCAACGAATTCGTAATCTTTGTGATCGTGTGGGTGTGACATTTGGTTAGTTTGTACACTTGTAGCAAACGTTCTTAGACTATGGACTGTACTAAAATGTTCCAATGTTACTCCTATCTCTAGGTAAAAACCAAGATTTCGCAAGGCCTTATTACAGACTTCTTGAACATTTCAGTACTACGAGTCAACGATGTAGTGCGTACAGAGTTGTTACAAAATGGAAATTCAAATGATAGAACTAATGTGTAGTAGTTGTTTGTTTTAATGGTGACACTTATAATAAAATAACATATGGCTACGTCACAAGATAATGTTCGACTGCAGACGAGTCATGAGAACGAGATTGTATCAATGTATAGGTAGGTAGGTACTTACATCTTATTCTTATGGTCGATCTTTGTTTGTAGTAATGCTCACTTGTATAAAAAAATAAACATCTTTGGTCAAATGACTACTAGTAATTCTATATTAGCAGTTATCTCGTTATTGTGAACGGGCATTCCCGAAGGTACTTATCACGTAAAAGGATTCGTGTGCAATATAGACAGAGTAACTTTTGACTAATAGGTACGTCATTACTACGGTCTAATTAGTTTTTTTTTTTGACGTCTCTACGTTAGGTTAAACTTTATGTGTAACAATGATATTATATTCAACCTGTTTTATGAGAATCGATGTAGAGTCAATTTAAAATTGAGGTCTATGTCGTTCCTGCGCGGGTCCTGCAAAGGCCTACAGGGCCCCAAGTCTGCTATTGTAATTGTTGATTTTGAGTCAGTTTGGTAATCTACTAATATAATGGCGTCATTTTGACTTTTCAATGATCAACCACTGACACTCCATTTAAAGAAGTGGGATAGAATGGTAATCTCGTACATATTCTTAATCTGCAAAAATTTGGACAGTTCTTTTGATCAGTGACCTACCTACCCTATTAGAACATCATTGTGCAGTCATTGCTATTAATAAGCTCGATATTGTCATTATACCACAACTCTATTACGAGACCATTGACCGATCAATGATCGATCGTTATGAATTAGCAGATTAGGAACTTTTAGCAAATTAACAATGGGATCGTGTAGGAATGACGAATTTATAAAAATAGCAGACTTGGGCTCCAGATCAACAGTTTGTGAGGCCTTAACATGAGCGCTTGAAGCGATTCATTTGACGACCTTAACTGAACTGTTAAAGGAATTGAGCTTTTTCTTCTTAGCGCATCGATCGCACAACTAGTTCAATTCCTTGCTTAGCTCAGAATTCAGCCACGGCGGGGACGTGATGCAGGACGAAAGATGTGACATGGTCTGCGGAGAGACGCCGCACAAATACATGACGACCAAGACCATCTGATCGAGAACTTCCACCTGTGGAGATTGTCTTTGTTGCACCCAATCTGGATGCGGAGTCTGTTTAGAGTTTTCTAGGCTGGCGTTGGCTTCTTTTGCCCAGGATATAGGGTGTATAGCTCCATCTCTCTTTCCTGGTCGCACAAATGCCCGGGCCAGCGCCACTTCTGCGTAGTTGCTACGTGGGTCTCAACCAGCTGCTATGCGGGCCTTCGCATCTTCTACTCAGTTCCTACGCGGGAATATTTCTAACAGTGAAAACGCAGGTTGAAAGCAGCAACTACACGACGTACTCATGACGTGAAATATCATTATTATCATCGTGAATGTTTTCTTTTATTAGAAGCCTATGACCCTAAAGTGAAAAAAGGTTCAACAGTTATATACATTATTATAAATAATTAAAAATAAATATTATTGAAATTGATCTTACCTCCTCCGCTTTTGTAGCACAAGTAAGGGAACCGCCATACATTCCCGAGGCCAACCGAGTAGCCAACGCATGCTAATACGAATTGTATTTTGTTGGCCCAGAACGGTCGGCGGGGCTTCAGGTGGGCTGTCGTGTCCTCTTCCTCCTCCTCGCAGTCGCTCTCGTGCGACGCTGTGTCCTCGTCGGGAGGCCTGCACAGACCAAAAAGTATTATTGATTATTGTTTTAATTCATTAAACCCCAAACGGACGCTGGCGTTCGCTCTCTTATTTATTTATTTATGTATCTTTTATTGTCTCATTGTCTTTCTTTTGTCTCTAATTACGGTATTTGAAAAGTACTACACCTTTTTCATTTATTTAAACATCGGAAGCCCAATTTATAGAAATGCCTGCTTTTACTGACTGTGTAATATATTTATTTACAATGGGATTGTCACTGAAAGGATTCTCTGAGTCAGAGAGTCAGAGGCTTTGAGCTATGATATGCTTTTATTTAGTTCGTGCTGATACCAGAGAAGAAACACTTTACCGTTTACTGGAAAAAACCGGTGGCGTAATGTTTGAAAATAGCTATACTTTAAATTAAGTTAACAACATGCAGAAGCTTCTACAAATAGAAATAACAACTAGTTAAGATTTTGTAAGAATATTAAACAGTATCTGCATGAAAGTGGTACTAAGTACACTATGTATACGAATACTTTTGAAAACAAATGGTAATATAACAAAGCTTTTTAATGAAATATGTCGCACGCAAATAAAAGATAGTTATAACTAATAATAAAAATCCGAAAATAATTGTAACTGTATAAAAAGATTTAACATGTCTTAGATAATTTAATATGTAGATTGAGTGTTTGTCGAGTTTTATATGAAATGACATGTTTGTCTAACTAATGAAATACAATATAGATAACAAAGTTTACAAATGAAGGAAAGACGACAGCATGCAATGCTTTTTTGTTACTTTCATTTAAAATGTCCAAGGTTTCTCCTTTCGTAAGGTTATTAAAGGACTTGATTCTATGGTAAACTCGAAACTTGCTAAACTGAGTTGTTTGGATTAATGATGAATGATCTACAATGACGGTAGATTACAGTGACGTCACATAGCTCAAAGGCTTTACCCACTTTTGATGATACGTAAGTAAACGTAGGTTTACAATTACAAAGACAAGACTTTTAATCCGTTAAATTCTTTGATATAAACTTAAGCAAATGAGGTTTTTAAATAAATTAAGGCAGTATTTATACATATTTAATAAAATGTTTAATTTTTAATCTGGATTTTCTTACAATAAAGAGTTTAAAGTATAGTTTTATCCAGTGGAGGCAATAAAACGACATTCCTTGTGCCTGCTTGCGGTTGCGGTATAATTTCTAAAGAGACCGTTGAATATTATCAATGAAGAAAGTTGATTAGAACTAAATAAGTGCCTAGGTATATGTATAGTTTGAGCATAAGTATCATTAGTATTGAGACACAGGATAATCTTAGAATTATAAATAAGACATTTTTTTTTTACATTTTGTCAATTTTATCACTTTTGCAGGATAGTGTGTAAAACTGATCATTTACAGCTCTCTCTCCAATTCTGTCTTCCCATCCTCCTTCCATTCTCTTTACTACAAAAAAATCCTAAAACTAACTATGACTATGACGAGTTTGAGGAAGCCAATACGGGTTTTTTTTTTAGTTTTTGCTGTAATATCTGACTATTTTATTTTCATTCTTTATTGAAAACGTTGTTATTTAAGTTGTAAAATTATCTAAGGGTAATTTTGTAATTTAGAATTAATTAAATATGTAATATTCCACAACTGTCACACAATGCCGTCTAGTCCCAAGCTAAGCAGAGCTTGTGTTATGGGTACTAGACAACTGATAAACATATTTATAAATTTCTAAATACATACGTAGGTATTATAGATAAATTGAAAAAGAAATGATTATTTTCAACTCACAAACATTTGTCCTGGGTGGGAATCGAACCCACGAGCTCCGACAGCAGTCAGGACCAAATAACCACTAGATCCATAATCCAGTCAGTTCAGACAGTTAATTCTATAACTATCTCTGATTTATACTGGGGTTTTCTGAATCTAGTTTATCACTCAGGCTATCAAAGTAGGTATCTAGGTGGTTGTACTAAAAGTAGGTTTACTAAATAGTGTGCCTGAATGATTATTATGCAGCCACATTCGGCACCCTGACAAAAATAAATGCTACTGTTATTGTTATTGTTTTGACATGGTCGCAATTGATTATTTGAAATCTTATTGTGTTGTACCTTCCTACCATTCGACCTTAAGAACAATGTGTAAACAGTTTGAAATTGCACAGGCTATCAGCTGTTTATTGCTTCGTCACCAGTCCGGTGACGAAACTAAAAACAACAGATTGTAACAATTTTCATGATATCTGTCAACTGAGTACAAAGATTCAATTCTACCGTAAGGTGATGGTCGCACCATTTTGGGTAGTTGAATCATCATAATTTTCAAGAAAACTTTAAAGAAGTAATCCCTTGCTGTCAACGTGTAAGTAGGCAAACGTATTTTAAAATCATTATCAAGTAGGCAATGATAAGGCGAAGCGGCGCGGGCGCACGATCAATCGTCGTATCCATGTCGTATGCGAGATATGTGTGTGTGGAAAGATAGCACATTGCAGTGTTATCGGCTCATAGCGTGAAGGTCAAACGACCAAAACTCCCTATAAATATAAGCCTCTTGGGATTTAAGGATTGTCTCAAGTAGTTCATGTCATAGTTTAATCGGACGCATTGAAATCCTTCGCCTGACAGTGAAAGTGCTGGAAAGCATATAAAGCACTGGATTTATGATATTCCATGCACAAACGATGTAATCAGACAAGAGATTTTAAAATGCTATCAAGTAAGAGCTTCTGCTCATTTGTATCTATATGTATGACATATTTATATTACTACCTACACGGTGCAGTGATGGTTTTCAAGGCACAATTAATTCAACGTATGTAGATATTATATACATATATATATATATATATATATATATATATATATGTAAATATATATAAATATATGATTATAATGTGATTAATGTTTTTTAAATTAAAAAAATAATTGTATTAATTTTGAAACTTAAAGATAGAATTAATTAAATATTACAATTGCATGCAATATATAAACTATTATTTTGTAATTACTGTTATTATTTGTGAAGAAATAAAAGGCTTTTTATTTTATGTCTATTATGTAGATATTCCTGTTCGATGTTAAGGGATTTTATTTTTATTTTATTACGGAGACCATTGCGTAAGAAAAAACTTCGGCAGTAGACAATAAATAAGTAGGTACCTAGTGCACCTTCCCTACTTGTATAAGGCTTCTCTCGGCGACGGCTAGGCCATGACCATGATTCTCATCCCGGAATTTATAACTATAGGCATAAAATACGGGATTTGACAAGGAAGGTAAACTAGTAAAACAGTGTACGATGATTATGTCTATCCTATAGAATTGTTACAAACTATGGGTACCAGCGTGACATCATCAGATAGAATCAAAACAAAGGAACCTTTGTCATTTTTATTTATCATTGCGTTCGAAACCTGTGAAATAGATCGTCATTACCTTCATATTTTTATGACTATAAGAGGAGACACGCTCAGAAACAGAACGGTTCTTCGCTTCGGTTTTAGCAACATTTTCTAGTTTTCTAAATCCAGTGAACAGAGACAGTAGTTAAATTGTGATTAATTTTTTAAATGGCATACTAGTAAAGAAATTAATGAAATCATAGTTGATAGACGAAGTTAAATAAGAATTTATGAACTCTCAAAATCATTAGTTTTATAAGGAAAAATGATTCTGCAAAACACATAACAAATGAGGTATTTTTTACTCTGAGATGTAGGTAGTAGGTACCTAGACATGTGATTTACCTAGGTACCTATTCATCACTCCTATAGTATTTTGATTTGGCTTTGTGAAATAAAGGTCACCATGTTCTCTAGTAATAAATAAATGAATAATTATATAATTGGCATATACATACTGGTATATCGGAACCGTTACTAGCTGCCGCGAGCGGCTTCGCCCGCATGTAGGTAGATAAAAAATTGTCCCAAGAGAACATAATCCCGGGATAAAAAGAATACTTTTTGCTATTCCAAAAAAAGGTCTATTTGTGTGCCAAAGCCATTATGCCAGGGTATCTATTAAATCTGGACACACCTTCCGATTATTGTGTCTGTTATATCGTTGCATAGGTATTTTTGCTCTGGACTAAGTTTGAATTCGTTTAGCAGCTCGGACGTGAAGAAGTAACAAACATACACACACGCATTCGCACACTCGCAACCCTTCGTCTCTATGTTTAATATTAGTATGATTTAGGAAAACTGTAAACCGACTTGAACCACAATCATTATCTATTCGTTCGACTTGTGTGTGGTCCTTCAATAAAACCCCTGATCCTACAATAAATTGTCAAAATGAAATCAATGTTAGAAAGAAGAAAGAAAGAAAGAAAATTGCTTGTTTAATTAGCATTACAAAAACGGAAACACCTTAAAATTAAACACATGGTATATTGAGTAATGCCAAAAAGGCCTTAGCTCAGCATAATGCCAAATGGTAACTTAAGGCTACCACCTGACGCTGATTTTCAGCTGCAGCCCTTGGGTGCCATATGCTCAAAATGAAAATATTTATTAAAAACCAAAAAAAATCTGTGCATAGACCAGCTGAGAAGAAGTTACGATTTGGATTTTGTTAAAAGAACAACGGTTTTTTTAACGATTTTTCATGAAATTTCGTACATATATTCTTTACATAAAAATACTAGAGTTGTTTTTAGTTTTGCATATACTAAAAATAAAGTTGTATACCGGTGAAATAATTTATTAAGATTTATCAAATCAAGCTAATGACCAGACTTGGTATCGCAAAAGAATCCTCATAATTTAAAATTCAATTGACTAGATTTTTTACAATGATAAATATCATGGATTAGCCTTTTTTGCTGGCTTTACTTTACTTTTAATACTTTTAATTTTAAACTGTACTTTTAATTATGACACTAATATAAATGTTGACGAAATAACTTATTATGCCTTTTATTACATAGGAAATACATTTCAGCACTAGATAATAAAAATAACCATTTGTGCTTGGAATACAGTGGTTATAATGACATATAGGACATCGTAGTGCAACTCGAGTACAGCAAAATCACCAGAAAAAAAAAATCGGCATTAATTCATTAAACCCCAAGCGAACGCCGGACATTTTAACTTTCAGCCAAACCAATGACTTATAAAAAATTACGAAATTATGATATGACATCTTGTCATTAGTTCAAAAATGCGTTTAAAATTCATAAGGAGGTATGCAAGTATTAATAATAATTGAAATTTATTTATTTCAGACAACAAATGATCGATAATGTTAATAACAGTCTCATATTACAATTACTTATATACTATTCTAAGCATTCAGCACATTATCGACCTAATATACGTATCTAATCTCACCAATTTTAAACTGGAATATCTTTAATACGAGGTTTCCATTAATAGTAATGTCTCAGACAAAATTTTTAATGAACAAATTATTTCGTATATTTTTGATGCTAAAAAAATTTGCCAGCAAAATTTTGTTCGAGTTAGGTATAGCTCTTTAACACAAGTAGTAGCAGTACACGTGTGGGGTGAATATTCGCCCCCCAGACCAATGTTTGCAGCCATATTGTTTAAAGTATTTGATTATAGATTGAGTCGCTTAATGTAATCCTAGTTAAGTAAACAAGGCTTAAGCTAAGAATAGTTCCGGCAATTGATGAGGGCACATTATTGGAAAAAAAATAAGGCTGAAAAGCGCTTGGGACGGAATTTCAATCAACGCACGTGATCGTTTAGCTTCAAAATTCTGCAAAACATGCAATAAATGAATATGTCTATATCGTCAAGTCCTAGTTTACTCGATTTATTATCAAAATAAATAGATTTGTTTCAATAATAATAATAAAACAAAAACAAAAATATTATTAGACATAGAAAACATAGCTTTTAAACATCTTTTTATTTCGTGTTTATTTTTGTAATTAAAATGTAAAATTACCATTATTATTTAAAGTAACAAAAAAACTAATCACTATTTAAACGCTTTTTAATACTTATAGACTAATAAAAATATAGATAACTAAATGAAATTGGTCTTAATATTCACCCCACGGGAGTAAAATATAAGAAAATTAGGGCTCGTTTACCTATTGTAGAGTTAAGCAGGTCTACTTATGTAAATTACAACGCTCGGAAAGAGTTACCGTGGCCCTAGCCTGAAAAAGGCAACTGAAGAAACACAGGTGGGTTTTAGTCAGTAAAAGTCTGATACAAGAAGTGTCAGATAATTCCTCTTGGTCCATTCAGAGCTAGAGGAGTCACCATTCGATCATTGGCTCCATAAAAAAAATACAACGTAGAGTAGGGTACTAAAAACAATAATAAATACACTTCTCTATAGTCTTTCCACTCACATGAAACTTCCGCTATTTTACAATAGGTAGGTATGTCATTTAAGTTTTGTACTTAACTCTCATATCTAATAACAATCAACTCGGCCTATCGCATTCAGTTGTTAGACATACGGCCTCACAAAATCATTTAAAGTTATGGTTGCAATATTTGTCCACACCTGATATTTTATGACAATATTATTTTTACTATGTAAGAAGATTGAAGAATACGCAAGAACATTATATTTCCTTTTTTCTTTGAACTCGAATAATCTCCATACAAAAAAAAATGTCTCCTTAACAGCGTAACAAAAAATATCTAAAATAGTTACGGCAATTCATTATTGATGAACTTTTTGCCAAAACGTTGTTAATGCCCATTGAATACGGTAAAAAATATTAATTATTTAATAAATTAAAATTTTGGGTACAAAGCAATGGTCAATATTTTGTTCATTTTTGTTATTCATTTATGTAAAACCACAATTTGATAATATTGTGAATTTGTAAACTGGGCTCACTCAAACTGTAACGAGCCAATCACATGCAAAAATCAAACATGAGTCAGTAATTTTATCCTCGAGGGAAAATAGTGAACGACGCGTGTTTCTTTGTCAGCGAGCGAAATTTCAATTTTAGTTTAACAGTTTTGTTTTGTTTCAAACCATGCAGGTAAGTGAGCACTTATATTATTTAATTAATAAATTATGCACGTTATTGCTGACATTTATTAAAATGTAAGGTAGTTGGAACTCATTGAGAATTCTATTTGGCTTAACATACTTGAAGTTACTTTAAAGCATAGCTGTTCTTCATTTTTGTTATTATTTTAGTTACGTTACAAAAATGAACTAAAGTCGCAATCACATTGCTGATAAAATATTATTATTAGAGCGTGATTCTAATGTGGTTTAACTGAGTGTATTTTTGTATATATAATATGGATCCGCTTGTCTTTCTGTTTTTATGTTCACTTTATTTTCCCCCCTCTTTATTTATTGAAATTGTGTAAGTTATTATAATATGTATAATATAATATTTATACATAGAAATATATATATTATTTCAAAGTTATTTAGTCTTTCATTAATCTATTAGGAGCACACCGCAGACTACCCCTGTATTGTTTTATTCGTTTCAATCCATCTTAAGGTTGTCTTGTAGAAATCGCTGTTAGCGATAAGACCGCCATTGTACCCATAGATTTAAGTTAATGTTTATGTCATGTTACTTTTTTGGTGTACAATAAAGTTTATTCTATTCCATTTTATTCACGTGAATAAAAAATCCTTATAAGTTTATCTCCTATAATTAATTAATACAACAAATGATAAAAGAAATACGTTTTATTGCGGAACACCTTTTACACCTTATACGAAATCAATAAAATAAATAACAGTCAGACTATAGTGTGCACTGTAAACGAGCCCTTTATTTATTGTACTTTATTTTTGTTATTTTTTGTTACGCAATTCATTTCTGTTACATTTTTTTTTTAAATTTTTGTCACAATAGTCATTTTAACTCTTTGAATGTCGTAATTAGAGACACAATAGAAGAACAATTACCTTATGTCGGACAGTGTAACTTAAGACATTCGAAAGGTAAATGATTTTCACCCTACTCCATCTTCCGTATTTACGTTTCAGCAACGTACGCCATAAACATAACGACCACTTTGGTTGTAGCTTTAGTCCTTAGTCTTCTACATTGCAGTATATTTGACGAAGAGACTACGATAAATCCAAATGACGCGTAATCCAACTTAACCCTTCTGTAGGCCTTTTTGTCGAAGTTGTATTTAAAGACATTTAGGACATATTTCAGAAAGGTATAGTTTTTTATAACGTCAAAAAGCAGCTCATCGACGCATATTAGACTTGGTTAGACATTGGTTTTGTAAATGACTTTATCCATGTCTAAAATCAAGTCGAGAGTCGAGATCTATTCGGTGTTGGGCGTCATTTAGACTGTGCAACATTTGGTTTAACTGTTCTCCTCCTGTAATGAGGATGTCGTCGGTGAAGGACCAGCGTGCGATGTCCCGCCTTTCTTGTTGATCCGCTGTCCCAGCCAAGCAAGCAACTTAAAGACGTCCTTTAATGCATTCGTAAATAGTTTCAAGGATATTGCATTCTCTGTCTAATACTTCTACGCAGTTGAATGGGGCTAATCTTATTCAGGATCTGGATAGATGTCATAGCAACATTATAGTACACTTCTTTGCAGAATCGAGTAATATCATAGGCTTTCATAGTCCACAAATACATTAACATTCGTAATAAATGTTGTACCTGCAATATTTTCTGCATGTTTAAATTTAGTTGTATTTCAAATGCGACACACATAAACTAACCGTCCTCTGAAATGATCATTTCCATTTTTTAACACTAACCACTGTCTGATTTCTTTGAGTGTTTTTTTGGAACGTCATGTTTAAACATTCAAATAAAACCTCCACGAATATCCACGGAATTGTTTTTCATAGGATTACTGATTAGGGTATAGGTACTATTGGAATAAAATATCACATTTTGCCTACATTCTGAATGGTGTTTTTAGATTACTTGAGTAGTCATGTCTTGATAATTATTTTCCCTTGCACGTTCGGTTACCTACATAAGATACCAGCGATCACCGACGCCATTAGAAATACACTGGCGAAGCAAGTAAGCAACCTCTGTGTAGCGAACTGATGCTTGCCAGTCGACCTTGACAAATGACTGGCCATAACACTTTTTGTGATAAAATTATGTTTTAACGATATTTTACTTCGTTTTCTATTATCTGGAATGAGATGATTTATAGCTGGCTGAAATGTAATGTTAATATTCTGAATTTATTATAATGCTAATGCTGCAGTTAACTGACGAAGAAAATAATCGACCGAGAGACAAAAGTGTAACTATGCAGTTTCTGGTCTTGAAGGAAAACTGTATATATAACCCGGGACGATTTTCCAACTCACTGTAAGTTGTTTGACTCTTGACATTGAAGGTTTCATATCAATCAGATAAGCTATTTTTACATGAATGGGAGCAAACAATCAGACAATGCTTTTCTGTTTACTTTAGTATGATAATGTTTTAAATAGGCCTACGCATAAATAACAAATATTTTTCTGATATAATTTTACTCATCATTTCTGACACAATTTGAATGAGAAATAATGAGTGCAAACTACCACGACGTAGAGTACATGTTTACGAGATGCGGAACTCTTTATTATATAGGTAGTGGGCACAGCGCACATTGTAAGGGCCACTTATGATAAGTAATTGGACACCTTTGTTCCACAGTTAGCATTAATGCTACCAGTTCGTTGAGATCTCAAGCCTCACAGACATTTGAGTCACTTTATATTAACTTATATTGGATTTACTTCAGGATAAGATTTGCTCTACTTTAATTATCTATAATAATTTTACAGTGTCGACTAAGAAAGTAAAGTTGAGTAAACGTATATGGCACAAAGGTAAACGCTTACCTTTTTTCATTACTTATCTACACAGGAATCAATATGAAATGCTTCGATCAACAATGCATGTGAAATACTAATTAACAGGTAACTAACTGTTATTTAGAGGAGATAATTGAATTGTACGATATACCTCTATTTAACATAACTCAATCAAAATCATGAAGAAAAAAATGTGAATCACCATCGATTCAGATACATTACATTTACATTTTTGCTACATATTACCTACCTGCAGTAGTTATAATTCACGTGCAGGTTTTGGTACATAATTCATGAGCGGATTATAACATAGTTTTGTATGTATGTCTTTCCATATTCCCAAACACAGAAATTGTAATAATGCTAACGGCATTATGATTCAATAGATAATTTATAACAATGAAAAGTAGAGCAAAATGTAGAGTTTTAGACCAATTCTGTTCTAAACAATTTTTCGTTAGCAAATTACCATTGCCAAATTTGTAACTAGGATATTATAATAATAGATAGATATAGAGCTTTAGAAATAGCTAGGTACTGACACTTTAAAGATGGGTGGTAAAGTGTCCGATACCAAAATAATGTTAGACTTGCCTTCTGGTTACACCAGCTATGTTATCGATTATAAAATATAAGTACCGTATTTCTTGTGCGATTTACATAATAATAATATTATGACGATAACATTGATATGCATTAACAACAGTGTTGCTTGGAGTATTTAGGCACACCTTATTTATAACTGATAGCTCGATATCCACTGATGGATTATAATTACTTTGAAATTCATCAACTGTTATGCATTTAGATTTATTATCGATGTATTAAACTGTCTGACTCCTTCAGTTTCCGTGCTGTAACCGATATCACCATAATTTATCTTTTGTTTAAGAATTAGCGTCAGATTGAAGACAGGCGCCTACATAATTTAGTTATATTGATAAAATATTATTAGATACAAAAAACTTCAAAATAATGGTTGATATCGGGTCATTTGTAGTCTTTTACTTTACTAGCTGTCTTGTCTGCTTGATTAGTAAAATAAAATCCTCCACAGATTTATTGAATGAAGCATGGCATGTGACCAATGACGAGTAATCTGAGCTATATGTAGGCCATAGTTATGTATATTTATGACTGTCTGTTTATATAAATTTATAGAAAACAATCTACTCGCTTCAAATTTCATAGCACAGATACTTAACACTTTATAAAGCACGTATGAACTACTTTGTATATATTGAATTATAATAAGTTAGGTTATAAATTTTAGAGTTGCGATGTATTGTAATGCACGAAGGATGGGGAGATGTGTATGGTTGATAGAAGTCAATTGAATAATGGCAACTCAGAGGATGTCATTCGCAGAGGTACTCACGTAGGAGGACGAACTAGATGGAACAATTCCGTGGGCGATGTTGGTACCCGTCTTATAACCATTTTACGACCATCCGTGCATCCCATACCAATCGAGGCAAGGGATCGGACGGACGGGGCGCCATAGTGGTTGGTACCGCTGTCAGATCCTTCAGGATATGTGGCCACTTGCTCGTAAGGCCGTAGACAACGCGCGGATGCTGCACCTGAGGCGGTCGACACATCACGAATCCTGTGTGTATCACTGAAGCTCTTCACTTTGCGCATTTGCCCAGAGGGCGTTATCAGCGGCGCCGGAGCGTGTAGGTCGAGGAGCTTGGAGCTCTCCCTATCTTGGGTATCATACTGCTCCACGTGGATCGCCACGCTAGGCGCGGCGGCTTCCGTCGAGTTTTCGATTTTACTCATACTATCACGTCACAGGGTCATGACGCGGTGACTATCGTCGCGTGCGTCGCTGGCGACGCGCGACTGTGAATTATGACCGATCGCGAGAGCGAGCGAGGTCGGCTGAGTTGGCGGACCGACTGCCCTGACTGGTTCGTCAATCGCGGCAAGGCAATTGGTAAACAAAGTGCGACTCTAGTGTCGGGTGGTGGGGGGAGTATAACACAAGGAGGGGGGAGGGTCGCGCATGCGCCGTGGCGGCCATGAGACGTTGTGATGCGCTTGCGTTTGTCTCAGGGCAGGGCCACAATAGCTAGTATATTCAGTTTGTTAGACAGTAGGGAGTTATATATACCTAGTACTAGGAACATATTAAAATGAAAATTATAGCTATTACCCATTAGGTAGGTGTCGCAGTAGTCAAGAAAAAGTTTCTATAGAATGTACGTGGTTGATGGAGATAGAACTGCAAATGTTTCAGGAATCCAGGATTTTTGTGTGTTGCACTTGCATCCGATTTAATATTTATTTTATTTCGTTTTTAGTATTTCTTGTTATAGCGGCAGCAGAAATACATAATTAGGGTAAATTTCAACTGTTTAGCTATTGCGGTTCATGAGATACAGCCTGGTGATAGATAGACGGACAGACAGCGCAGTTTTAGTATTACCCTTTGGGTACGGAACCCTAAAAAAGGGTATAAGTCAAAATAACCTCCTTACTACGTTCTGGAAAAAAATAGCTTGAAAAAGACAAGCTGACTAAATAATATATACTTATTGGAAACAAAGAATATAGGAAAATGAATAAAATATATAGTAATAAGAAAATACAGTTTACACATTTTTAAAGTACTGACCAAAAGCCTCAGCATATTTAGCAGTTTGCAAAAAAGATAGTGCAATATTTTCTTAAAAAAGTTTCGTTGAGTCTTGCCTCACACCAAATCACCAAGTGATAAAGTGAGATATTATTATATCACCAGTCCACGCTGATTAATAAGTACAAAAGATAAAATAAAAAATAAAATATGTAATATTTTCTTTAGGGTAAATAGTACGTATTATTACGTAATACCTAAATATCAACTTATAATGCTAACAAATTTTTAATAACGAATAAAATTGAATAATAATTTATTTACAGAAATTAGACCATTTGATTAACAAAGTATTAATTATTTGGGGACAGTTTATCAGGTATCTACATTCTACACTATTCACACAAATATAAATTAAACTATCTACGCATTTTGAGTCACTAGTAGAGAATGCCTTGTAAGTACCACTACTGCGAAGTTTAAATAAATAAATAAAATTATGGAGTTTTCGTATTTGGCCATAAATTGTTGAAAAAATGTAAATTACGTAGTAAATACAGAAACGGAATTTTGTTGGTACCTGTATTAATGAAAAACATTATTAAGTATAGGTTTTTTATAACACGGTATAAAATTATTTAGATAATGACATTCAAGTGCTCTGTAGAAAGAATTGGTAATCTTAATAATTGAAAATTTTACTGAAGAAATAAAGTTTAAACTATAAAGAACAAATATAATTAATTACGTATTAATTTAAAATAATTATTTTTTCTTATTTAATATAAAAGCCATTCAGTAATAATAAATATATGTCACGAAAATTAATAGACGGAATAATAACATTTTCTAATTTTTTTGGCATAGTGCATTTGTGTGCGTGCGCATGATTGCTGGGATTTCGTTGCTCATTATATAAATTTAAAAAATCCTACATTTTTATTGGAAAAGGATCGGCTGGTGGAATAATTTGAAAAGTTTGAATGTACTGTTGTAATGTATGTAGTTCCGGTAACCAAACTAATGCGATCCCTCCCTAATTTATTCCAATTCCTTATTGATCCAGTTGATAAATAACTCCTTTATGTTAAGTCAGGATTCCTTTTTAGTTAGTGTAAAAAAAATACAAATATCTATCAAAAGTACCTAAAGTGGAAATACTTGTGTATAATAGTAGCTTTGAGCTCTGCCGAACATTTCTTCTTGATTTCGGGATCAAATAAAAGGCTTATTACACTATCCAATTTTTAGGAAACTAATATTTTTTTTAGTATCAGAATCCCTTGATAAGCCTGAGCTAAGCAGCGTAAGACATAAATACGCAACATTAGAAACATAATTATTTATTTAAGTTGGTGGAAAAGTCAAATCAGTCGATATTGGATTCGCAACTTTTTTTTGTATACTTAGAACTAATATTTGATGTCGGATGCATAATCGAACGAGTCTACTATGTCGAATCCGGAGTTTAAACTAACAGTGTAGGCAAGCCTCGAATAAATTGCTAGATCATAGACCTTCCTTCCCGTGTTCGACATGACGACGTGGTCTTGGGGAGATCGTCAACTAGTTCTTCCTCTCTTTAAACATTAACCATCCTAAAGTGATATTTATGTCTTTTTAGCATGAAAAATCTTATTTTATTAGGTAGACCAGAATTGTAAAGCACATATTTATAAAGCTTGCACACTATTTGCTAAATGAATTGATAAATGGTAGAAGACCCAAAGAACAATAATTTTTTTATTAAGTAATTAGAAGTTCGAAAGAAGTACAACATCATAATTCTTTTTTTTTGTGATGTTATGAATTTTTTGACAAGTCTGTAATTGCCAGTATATTCCCCATATTGTTATGGGGAATATACTGGCTCCTGAAATACAGTTCATAACTAGCTCAGGACCCCCGGAATTTCATTTATGTGTGTAAAAACCTTAATATGTCAATAAATAATTTATTATTATTATTGATACCTATCTACTTGGATAACATCTCGTTCAAAGCAATTAATACATTACAAGTAACTAGTGGTTTTAGTTTAAGTTTAGCACAGTATGAAAATCCGTTTAGTATATTGCCAACTGTGAGATTATTAATAAAAAAAATTACACTTACCAAATTGGTTCATATTTTTTGTTTACTGTGGTTTGGAAAGTTTTAGACATAACGCACTTTATTTATTTATTGAATAATGTATATTTCCCCACTCCACCGGTCGGTGACCACGGTTAACGTCAAATGATGTCGCCTCTCTGACAGCCGTGCCTCCTCTACGTTGCTAATTTATTATTCGTGTCCTGCACATTAACACTTATAATCTGTTTACGTGTTCAGTGCGATTAATTCATATCTACTAAATAAACGTTTTACGTGGATGTTACCTATTACCTCGAAATTATTTATATAACTTGATTATATTTGGTAACTTCATTATATTTAGATAAGTCCGCCAATTGAGCGGGAAGTAGGTACAGATGTGCGCAAAAGATGTTAACGTTCGCTGAAAAAGCGTATTATGTAATGTGAATTTTAACATATTTTTTTCAAGATTTCCTGAAGTGAAAGGTTTTTTTACTTAGGTAGTCACCTAATACCTAGTTGGATTTGATTCGTAGTGGGATCTGTCAAGATCAGTCTATCAGGTGTGGTCCTGTATCTTAAACTTGGACCTGTATAAGCTGACAACTGCGACGTGTTCAGTGAACAGGGTTGTATCTGGGGAATCCAATCCCACATCAAAATCGCGATCCCGCATGCCTGCGGGATTGAAGTCAGCAATCCCGCGAATCACGAAGGTCACGAGTTCCATGTAAAGTTGTTTCATCACTTTTTAATGAGGATGAGTTGGGTAAATAATTAAAACGGCAGCAGGTCGTTGGAATTCAATTTTCTTATAAAAAATTTCAATCCCGCAGGCTTGCGGGATTCCGCAGAAAAGGTGCGGGATCCCACGCTTGCGGGATTGGTTTCCGTAGTTGTATCTAGAGTCGACTTTAATTCCTAACCTGCTAGTTGACAATGGCGCACACTGACATCGGACGTAGAGCTTATAGGGGGCTTGAAAAAGCATATTATCCTAGTTGTAAAATAAGGATTAAAAAATATATATATTATAAGTAGGTACATGAATATGTAGGTATTTGAGATAATTATCCAAAAAGCGGATGACGGGTAATTGCGACGTATATATGGAAGATTTTCTGGCAATAGGTATTCTAAATTTGGTTTTTAGGAGAAGGCTGACGTAACCTACTCAAAATTGGGACGAAGGCGTAGGTATCTGTATAGGTGAGTATATCAACTTCGTTATGAAGGTATCTCCGCGTTATCTGAAGCTGAAAGATGGTTAGTTTCGTTTCTCTGAGTTGTTAAAACGGAGAACGCTTTAATTTTAACTTTGAACCCTTATTTTTTTAATAATCATTTATATGTTTATGCACTTGCCATATTTTCTCTTCACCACCCTAGGTTGACTGGTAGAGAATCCTTAAGGCATTAAGTCCGCCTTTGTACCTACTTTTGTTTTGCATGAAGTTTAAAAAATACACCATATACTAAAAACCAATCCTAAACCCAATCCAAATCCAATCCCTTCCCTAAAATATTTTTGTCAATACACACCTTAGACGGACGTAATGTTAGAACTTCATCAGTCAGTGACACTATGCACACGAATACGCCTCACCACGGAACTCTACTCGTATTCTGCACGTGGTTAAAAAGTAGTTGGTCGGAATTGTTTTTACGTTATTTTAGTTACAACTGGAAGATACAATGCAAAAAAAAAATAGTTACATATAAAAGATGGGAGGATGATCTGCCGAAGGGATGGAGGAGGATAGCTCGCGACAGAGATAACTGGAATGAAATGGGGGAGGCCTATGTCAAAAGACAACCTGACTAAGCGGTTGCAAATTAAAAAAAAAAAATAAGATTAGATTAAGAATTTTGATTATATAAAAGTTGTATGAAGCAAAACTGTAAAATAGTCAGCGAATAAAGGCTTTTATTATTATTATATTATTATTAGTTACAACTGGCGGTCCGTCAAAATTCTCTACTTATATTGACGACAATATGCAAGTATTACACACCTAAACTTTCCACATATTGGTGAAAACCGCATGTAAATCCAGCCAATAGTTTTCAAATCTATCACGTTCATACAGATGTTGTAACTAAAATAACATATAAAAGGTGTAAGGGACAGCCCTCCACAAACTGTAAGGGCAAGCACGTACCCAGAATTTTTTGTCGGGGGGGGGGGGGGGGTCCAGGTCCAGGCAAATGATTAAAGTATCGCGTAAATGGATACCTACTTAAAATTTTGTCGTAAATTAAAAGAAAATTGTTTTCACAAATTATTTAATGCATATAGTCTGTCTAATAAGTTAAACGACTTAGGTAATTATTACGATTTAATTAAATATGATGTAGTCAACACGAATTCAATAATCAAGGTTGATTAAGAAATAGAGATCATTGTTAACTAACAGAAGAACCTTAAAAAAGTATCGAATAGTTATAGTATTTTTAAAATGTTAAATATTATACAAAATTTCCAAGTCGGTTGACTTATTAGACAGACTATATCTCGGTAATTTAAGACAGCGTTATAACGTTAAATTTAAACGTCAGGACATTTGGTGTAAAACGTCTACTGAAAGGATCTGAGTTGAAACTTAGCCAACACTTCTATTGCTTCTCTCTCGATTGAAGTTTGATCAGCATTTTTCCACTTTTCAGCCCATAGGTGATATTCGCTCTCCAATGTGACCGCAGACACATCGTCATCTAAGTAAGAAAGTAGATTTGACAAGTTCTGTGCATTGTTGACACATATCTTATGTGGTAATAACATTTCTAGCGTTGTCAAAATTTGTACATTGCTCCCTTCAAATCGACTTTTCAGACTTCCAAGAAGGTCATCCAGACACGGAATGAAAATACTTCTTTTGAAATATTCCAATGGTGAATCTGCTGGATAATTTTCTCTATGTACTTGTCTGCCAGTTATTCGTGGCATTGTGATAGATTCGATGCCAAAGAGAGTGCAAGAGAGATTTACAACTCTTCTGAATATTTTTTTAAATTCTTCGTCTAGAGTATTATTTCTTAAGTTCTGAATCTGTTGTATTACATCCTTTGCAAAAGTCAATGCTGAACTTAAATCATGTTCAGGACTTTGCAACTACTGAGACAACGCCAGTGTATAACTTAGCAACTTCTCACAAACTAAAACCGATATTAAGAATGCTGGACTTTTCATTGCTGAAACCAATTGTTTCGCTTTAGCTGCAATGTCTCTTCCTGTTGCAGAAACTTCAAAGAGGCTATTACTTGCTCCAATGACCGTTGAGATGCCCCGCCACCACCCGCCCGCCCCGCAGATCAAAACTGATAGTCATATTTGGCACTGTACTTACTTACTGAGGGATTTATTTTATGGGTTGCATCTATTTTCGGGAGGGGTCCGGACCCCTTGTACCCCCCTCCTGGGTACGTCCTTGTGTAAGGGCTTGCTCAGTAGACGAAACTGAACAACCTTACACAAATTTTTTTTCAGGAAACGAAAAAAAAAATCGGCCTCGCCACACAAATTGTCCAATCAAGTTTATCATTTTGTATGGTGAGGCTGATTTTTTTTTTCGTTTAACGCTGTAACGTAACCCTCGTGTTTTTTTTTTCTTTTATCACAACAAAGGCTTTTTTCATTCCTATTTCTTCACTGTCAACGGTGATTATTATTTTTCTTAAAGCAAAGAGGTGCAGATTTTTAAGGTTTTAATAATTAACGAAAATTTAAATTGTGCTTGTGAACAGAATATCATAAATAAATAAGATTATTTACACAATAATCTATTATTATCAACAAATTAACAATCATCTGTAATCTAAATTCAAAAATATTTGAATTTATTTTTTTACTATGGGATGTATAACAGTTTGATACCTTTGCTTCTCCTTCAACCTACAAAGGTAAAGCGCAGGAAAGAGTTTATTAAATATTATTTTATAGTTGTGTTATATGTGAAAAAATGTTTAATCTAAGATTTGAAGAGAATTCTTTAGATGGTATACCGCCGCCGCCAGATATTGAATACTTGTAATAGCCTGCCGCCATCTAAATCAAAATTTTCTTTAGTGCAAAATGAACCAAAAGGTGTCGTCATTTTCGGAGAAAGTATTTCTTTGTAAGTGTATTGAAAAACATCGTTTGATACACGTAACAAGTGACTGCAGCTCTCGGCTCCATAACGCCCTCGCCTACGGCTCGTGCGTATTCCGCCTCGGTCGCAATGACAAACTTTCTGCGCTTGTATCAAAATGTCCTTTTTTTTTAGGCAAAAGTATTAATCGCACGAAAAAATCATACGTTGATTATGTTTTACTCGTATATGAATTTATGAATAACATATATATTTTTTTTAATCTATTAACCCAAGCCGTTACTGAGGAGTGATTTGAGAAAATTACTGTTTTACAGCCCTCCTGATACTTTTACGCCATTCTAGGCGATTTTGCGTCATTTCTGGCGTCATGCTCATTGTTAGAAGATCGTTCTAGATGGTTCGCCTCCAGGTAGTAGGTTGTCAACCCCTTCCTCTTTTGCCCTCTTCTATGGCTAAAACACGTCGAGTCATGCGGTCTTCATCTCTACCCATACCATCGCATGCGGCTTTCCTGCATCTTATGCTGTATTTCGGCTACTTTAAAGCTCCCTCGAATTAGCTTTTCAGTACATTATCCAGTCTCGTGATCCCACCCGTTTATCGCAGCAAATCTTCTTTCCAAAAAATGCATGTCACGGAGATAAAGATGCCGCTGCAAACATTGTCATAATGTTCAGGATTTTTTTGAACGTCAGCCTAGCAGTATATATGCCAGTTACGAGAGAAACATCTCTAAATTGAACTTAATAAAAAAGTATCTCACATCGACTATGTCCACGTTGTGACTATCAGCTATTCTGGTAATTGAACATTTGATTTAAAAAAACCGGCCAAGAGCATGTCGGGCCACGCTCAGTGTAGGGTTCCGTAGTTTCCCGTCCATCACAATAAGTGTACCCACTTATGAGGTTAAAAAAATGCTTGCATATACACTTATATAAACTTAGTCCAGAAATTATTTTGTAGAACCCTGTTGTCTTTTTTGTACAAAAACTGTTCTTTCCATCAAGTTCAAAATAATTTTCCTAGAAAGTCCTTATAAAGTTCTACTTTTCAGATTTTTTTCATATTTTCTAAACTTATGGTTCAAAAGTTAGAGGGGGGGGACACATTGTTTTTTACTTTTGGAGCGATTATTTCCGAAATTATTAACATTATCAAAAAATGATTTTAGTAAACCCCTATTCATTTTTAAATACCTATCCAACGATATATCACACGTTAGGGTTGAAATTAAAAAAAAATCAGTTCCCACTTTACATAATGGGGGGGGGGGGGGGCTACCCTAATAAAACATTTTTTCCAATTTTATTTTACCACTTTGTCGGCGTGATTGATATACATATTGGTACCAAATTTCAGCTTTCTAGTGCTAACGGTCACAGAGATTAAGCGAGGACGAACAGACAGACGGACAGACAGACAGACAGACAGACATGGCGAAACTATAAGGGTTCCTAGTTGACTACGGAACCCTAAAAAGACGAAGACTACCTATAGTTTCAATATGTAACTGTTTTAAATGATAGTGCCAGAAATAAGTAATAGGGGACAAGCCAGGGGGTTGATTATGACAATCTTTGGTAAACCATCTTCAAGTTTGGTTACAAAAACCCAGTGAACCGGTTTGTTAAACTCTTTTTTACAGTCTGGGTCTGTTGCAAATAAGATACTTCTAAGACTGGCGCGTTCATGTTGGTCCCTTTTCTGTATTTATGTCCCGTCGAGATTGATCTAGGTTTAGTTGTTTCGAGCCCAGCATTACGAGCCCAGTATAAGATATATCTCATAAACAACGAAAACATTCAAAATCAACAATCAATCTTGACAACTAATAATTTTATTTCTACATAGGTCCTCAATAACTGGTTCTTATCGCAATAAAGGTTTAACTTGCAATGTATATCACAGTCGTGTTTTTTTATTAGGGTGCTGACTACGATTCTGACCCTAAAAGGATTTTTCATTAAACAACAACAGGTACCTGGATAGAACTTCAAACAGGTTTTATAGCACTAATAAAGCAATTAAACTAAAAACATATTATTAATTATTTATTCTTAAAATTAGATATAATCGATATTTATATTACATAAAATTATGGTGATTTCGAATATTTATATGAATATCACAAAATTCGAAGAGCGACGGATGCCACATTAGTAAAAGTAAAACGTAAAAAATAATATAAAATAAAGTATAGGGTGGGGCGCGGCGAGCGCGAACTGGCGCCCGGCGCGCCCCCGGCCGGCGGTCCTCCGGCGGCAGCACAGAGATAAGGAGAGAGGAAGACCGACACCGCCCGGTGCCGGCGGAGGAGCGCGGCCGCGACTAGCACAGCGACTCAGCGCTGGAACAGCGGGTTGGGGAAGTCGGCCGGGTGGGGCAGCGGTGCGGGGGGCGGGCGCGCGCGACGCCACGCCACCAGCCAGCAAGCCACCGCCGCCGCCACGGCTACCAGCGCCAGCAGCGCCGTGAGCGCCAGCGCAACGGCCAGCCCTGCCGCCGATACGCACACTTCACCCGCGCCTGCGTTCGCGCCCGCCGCACCGCCGGCATCACGCTGCCGCGCCACCTGCGACGGGTCGCGTCGCTGCAGCGTCAGGATTTGGTTGGACTCGACGGTCACTTCCTCGCGGAACTGGCCTGCAGGCGAAGACGGCGACCTGCTGTCGATCGCTTCTCGTTTTCGTCGCTTGCCAAAGGCGTCGGCACCGCGACAGTTCACCTGCGAATAACGGTAAAATGTTACATAATATTTTTTCTTTTAATGTTTACCAGCATATCTCCTAAAGCTGTAAAAATATGTTTGTATTTCTTACCGGTTGACATTTGCCGAAGCAGACGCGAATGTTGCATTGGAATCGTATGTTATCGCTGCTGGGAAATTTGAAAGCGTTAAAGGCGACTCGCAGTACGCTGCCGTCTTCACTTCGTTCCCATTCGCCAAAGATTGATGGATCCGTGGCACATCCGTCGGCGTCCGTCACCGGGTATTCATTCTCTACATTAGTGGCTACTTCGCTCGTCTTTGCTATACAGCTACGTGCAAATCCGCCGTAGATATCTAAAAAAAATGAGATAATTATAAGTAGGTATATTCTATGTTTTTAACTTGGCTGTGGTTGTTCATGGCAACGTAATAAAGTTTCTTACTTGAGGGTTGTACATCGACTTGTAAGACTAGGTTCTCTCCAATCTCAGCGGAGCTGACTTGGCTTCCGGAGCGAGAGACGATTCTCATGGAGCAGGTGGGCGGCGGGCCGGTGTTAGCGATAGTGCCGGCTGTCGTTAGCATTGACACGTTGAACGCCAGTGTCACGTTCTGCTCGCCCGTTTGATATATACATTTTATGTGGAAGGCTTTAGCGTTCGAAGTAACCAGTTTAGGATGTTTCTGCATTACAAGGACGAAGCTGGCGAGACCCTGTAATAAATAAAAATTGTATTATGTGATTACTTAAAACCAAAATAAAATTGTATTAAGAATTTGATTACTTTGGTGTGGCTTCATGCCGAATAAAAAAAAGGTAATAATAAACTTACGTTCACGTGCACTAAGCCACACTCGCCGAAGTGCACCGTAAAGTCGACAGTCGTCACTTCATTCTTAGGTGTGTCAACGGCAAGTCGGCAACGCTCGTCCTTACTGTAACTCTTCACATACAGTACGCCGTTGAAGTCCTTGATTTTCAGACTCACTCGAACACCGTCGGCGAGGCAGTTGACCTAAAATTAATAATAATTACTTGTTTATTGATACACATTTAGGCAGATATAGAGGGAGGGGGGAGTGGGCCATGCCACCCTTGTATGGTTTATCATCTGCCCCAGGATGTTGGGTTACCGATTCGAAATTCTATGATTGACACCACAATACTGATAACTCCACACAAAAATCAAGTATGTCAGGGGCTAAGCTCTCCCTCAAAAATAATCCTACATAGTTATACCAATGGATACTTACTGAAACCAATGAGAGAGGAATTATCGTATAGTTAGGTAGTGTTTATTGTACGAAACTAAATTACATTAAACTTGTATGGTGATCTTTTTTCAGTTGGTATTCTTTTTCTAACAAAAACACAGGTATATAGGGATCAAGAATCTGTGATCATAAATATGGTTATTACCTCCATATCAGGAAGAGGGAAATCGGTGCGGTACACTGGCGGATTGGTTGTGTTGCAGTGCACGCGTGGGTTACCAGTGTAGCCGGCGATGCAGGTGCAGTGCGAGCGATGGCCGACGGCATCGCAAGTGGCCGACGTGCCACAAGGCTCGGCGCGACACGCGTCAACACACGTGCCGTTGATGCAGCGTTCGCGATCATCACACTGCGCGTCGGCGCGGCAGCCACGCGGCTCGCATGTGTCACCGCGCGGCACGTACCCGCGAGCCGCATCACACACGCAACGCCCGCGCGCGTCCATGACGCGGCCGTCGCTCGCGCGGCAAGGTATGCACTCGCCGGTGGAGTCGATGCCTTGTCCTTCAATACATTCTGTGACCGGACCTGCGCGCAGGAAATGTATAACGTGTCAATCAATTGTGTAGAGACTGTGGGTCATTTTAAATTATTGACATAATATATTTTGGTTATAGAAGTATAGCAAGCGTTCTTAAGTATGCAGCATGCAGATATTTTTTTGGACCAGGGTAGCTATTATGACTTTATGATATTGCAACATTTTTGCCTTGCTAATAATTCAATCACTGTGTTACTTAGGCTTTATAAAAGGAACTGCATGTGCAAGATTGCATTTAATTAAATAATCTAACTGAAAAACAAATTATGATCCGCTCATACCAAGATGCGACGAGATACGACGCAAAGCTGCACGCATCTTTGAAAATAGCGATGCAATATTACGTAGACCGATATTTATAACATAAGGAAATATACTGTTTGTGAATTCAAATTTCGCGAGGTCTATTCGAATGGTCTCACTGAAATGTATTTTTGCGTCATGTCGTGTTTTGATGTTAGCTGATCCCAAATTTTTACTTTATGTGAAGATTATACTCACGTCTATTGGAAGTGCACTCGACAAGAGCATTTCCTTTGTATCCAGGTATACATTCACAGATCATAGTTCTGACTGGTAGGGTGTCAATTATCTTGCACTCAGCGTTGGTGCCGCATGGTTTTATTGCCAGACAAGGATTTACACACTTTGCGTTCAAGCAAGCTGTTCCCGAGGGACAGTCAATATCTGTGAAGCATTGCGGTTGTCTCGTACTTAAGCATCCGTCTTCAGTGCTTTGGTAACCAGGTGGACACACACAGTGCTCTTCGTGAAGGTGGACTCTGCATTCTGCGGGTTCGTTACAAGTCGTGGTGTTGCAAGGGTTCACACATTTAGCATTTATGCACGATTTATCTAATGGACAGTCAGAGTTAGCGCGGCAACCGATAGGTGTACACGCTATTGATGGATTTCCTATAGTACCAATCCTGCATCTGCACGAAGCGCGATGTTCATTGCCGTAACATTCGGCAGCGTCTCCGCACATATCGGAGTCAACAGAACAAGCTGGTATACAACGGCTGTTGAAACAAGTTTCATCATCTGCACATTGCGAGTCAGATTGGCAGAGAACCTTGTAGCACCCAGTGCGGGCATCACCAACGAAGCCGGGCTGGCAAGCACAGACTGGTTTGTGGTCTTTTATTTGACAATTCGTATTCGGACCGCATTCGCAAGGATTTTTGCAGATGGAAGTTATACAAGCATGATTAGCTGTGCAGTTATCATCGGCGTTACAAATGACATCTGCGATTGAAGTTGCTGGGCGGCAAACGCCTCCGCCACTACTCACGTAGCCTGGTGGACAAGTGCACAGCATTGTCCGCACGGGTAAGGTTGGCGACACTTCACATTGAGCTGGAGTGGCGCAAGGACGTAATTCTGTACAAGGATTTACGCATCTTGATGATAAACATGCCATTCTGGATGGACAGTCGGCGTCCACGTAGCACTCTGCGATGATTTGTGGTTTACATTCGACATATGGGCTTCCAGTATATCCTTGTTCACATTTGCATACTGCGATATGGTTTCTGACTAAGCATGTGGCTCCAGTGCCGCATATATTTTCACTAAGGCATGGATTGACGCATCTATGAGCGCGACATTGTTTGTCTTGTACACAGTCACCGTTACTTCTACATTCAATTGCATGGCAACCTGAATAAACGTCACCTTCAAATCCAGGACGGCATCTGCACAATGGTAAATTCCTTTCTACGTAACATTCAGCGTTAGGTCCGCACGTGCTGTTCAAGAGACACGGACTAATGCAGTTACCATTAACACACGCTTCATGAGATTGACACTCCGAATTACTGCGGCAACCAACAATGTGGCATCGCCGGTATGGGTCACCATCAAATCCTTCTCGACATGAGCAAATGGGTCTATGATTTCGGATGAAACATTCTGCATTATCTCCGCAATTACATGGGTTACGGCAGATTCTATTGACACATGACTCGTGGTCATCGCAGTCCTGGTCTGAAGAGCAACTGAGCGCTGGTAGTTGAGCAGGTTTACAATTTCCTCCTTCCTCAGGTATATATCCATCGGGACAGCGACATATTAAAGTTCGGAATGGTACACTGTCGGAAACAGTACAACGCGCGTTGCCGGTGCATGGTTTTAGTTCGGTGCAAGCTTCGCGACATTCGTCTCGGAGACATGCGTAGCCGCTAGGACATTCGCTGTCCATGCGACATTCGGGTTCACCGATAACATCGACTCTTAGACAGTGGACTAGAGGATCTCCGAGAGGTAGTGCTGGAGGACACTTGCAAGATGCAGCGTGGTTCCGTGCGAAGCATTCAGCATTATTGGCACAAGGGTTTCGGCCGTCACTCGAACAAGCGTGGCGACAAGATCCCTTAACACAAACGCTGTCGTCGTTACAATCGTTATCAACCTCACATTCCGCGGCTTGACACCTAGTGTAGGGGTTTCCTGTGGTTCCCGTTGGGCAGCGACAGTTAGGACGATGGGCTTTGCCGAAGCATTCGGCGCTGATAGCGCAAGGAGCTTCAACTACGCAAGGGTTGACGCAAGCACCGTTGTAACATGTATCGCTGTCGGGACACTCTGAATCGGATGAACAACCAACTGCAAAAAAATAATCAATATTCAATATTATTATGATTCATTCATTAACTACATAATGAAAATTAAAAAAAAAAATGATACCAAACAACTGAAGAAAATGGTTACGCAAAATATATAGTGTACAACGTACCTTTAGAGCAGCCGATGTAAGGATTGCCTGAATAACCTCGTTCGCAGTAGCACACGGGATGGTGCCTCACTACAGTGCACTCCGCGTTGGACCCGCACGCGCACGGGTCTGCACACGCTCCGTTGACACACGCTTGTGATAGTGGACATTCAGAATTGGCTTTACAGCCAACAGGGATAGTTTTTTCATCAGAAGCTGAAAAAAGTAAATGTGTTAAGTGAGCCAAAAGTTGAACCAAAAATAATGTTAGTTTTGCTTGAAGTGTTTGTTTTATAACAAATGAAGCAGAAAGTTTCAGTATTTTAGACAACAATGTTATTTATTGTTACAGTATATATTTTTAACTTACGAGGCGAGCATCGGTCATATCCATCACCCGAATATCCTCTCGGGCAAGAGCATTGCGGTTTATGGTTTACAACTCGGCAAAGCGCGCCGAGGCCGCACGCGTCATTACATGGGTTCACGCAAGCGCGCTCGATGCATGCACGTTCTGAGCCGCATTCCTCATCATTGTAGCATTCATAGACCGGCGGGTTTCGAGGTACTGAAAGATCAAAAATTGAATGTAAAACATTGCAACCCAAAAATTTTAATATCTATATCAACGAGAACGATTACGTTATCATGTACTTACTCGGGTTACATTCAATTCTCGGATTTCCTATGTATCCACGTGCACAAGTGCATCGAGATGTATGGTCTATAGACTCACAAAGAGCATTTTGTCCGCAAGGATCGGCTCTACAGGACTCAACACAGCTTCCACGACGGCATGTTTGGCTGTTAGCGCATTCAGAATCGACTGAGCACTCGGCTTCCGGTGGAGCTCGACATCCATTGTCAGGAGCGACGCGTCCTCCATCAGGGCAAATACAAGCCACTGCGCGCAGAGGTAGTACGTCAACGATCTTGCAAAGAAGGCCAGAGTCACAAGGGTTTCCTACACAGAGATCAATGCAGCGAGCATTCACACAGGCAAATGGCGCCGAGCAATCGGCGTCGGTGGTACATTCTGTATCGTCGTGCATTGTGCTGCAGCCACGCCCGTACGGGTCTCCGGTACGGCCGGCTGGGCAAGTGCACTCGGCGCGGTGACTGCGTGCCGTGCACAACGCGTCGGGGGCGCAGGACTGCTCGGAGCACGCTGGCTGGCAAACACGGTTCAGTCGGTTGCAAATTTGTGTGTCGTCACAATCTTCGTTGTAGTGACAGATAGCGGACACGCATGCACGTCGCGGGTCACCCTGGGTCCCAGGCGGGCAACGGCAGCTGGCGATATGCGCAACGGCGACACAATTTGCATCTCTGCCGCATGGCGTGCCGAGCGTGCACGGGTCTTGACAGTATCCGTTGACACAGCTTTTATCGAATGGGCAGTTATCATCTGATGTGCATTCAGCTGTAAAAATCAAATTAAATAGTAAGATATTTTAATATTTATTATTTAGCGGCAGTCTATTCTAGCTCTCAGACACTCACACGGATTCATGTGGATCTGTGTGAGTGAGTCACAGCGGGTAGCAGTGAAAATTGGCTTACGTGTGTAGCAAATGCGAGCGGGGTCGCCGGCGGTGCCAGGCGGGCAGTGGCAGCGAGCGCGGTGCTGCGCGGCGTCGCACAGAGCGCCGGTGCCGCAAGCACCCGCGCACGCCGACACGCAGCGCTGCGACACACACGCTTCCGCTCCACCACATTGCGAGTCCGATGTACACTCCACACCCGGTGAACCTAAACGCAAAAATACACCTTTATGGACTAGTGCTCGCAATGCGAAATAATAAATAATATGTACATACATCTCAAAGGTTGACTGTCAAACATTTAAACCTTTACAAAAAGTTTAAATCTATTATATAGGTATAAAAATGAATCCCTATTTCCCTTGGTCACGCCATCACCCGTGAACGGCTGGACCGATTTCGCTAATTCTTGTTTGTTGTGTTTGTTATTGTCAGGAGAAGGTTCTTATGGAAAAAAAATGAAAATTAGGGTAGTGTGAGGTAGAGTAAGGTAGAGTAGGGTATAAACGTAGTAGGGAAGAGCGGGAGCAAAGCCGCGCGGGCTAGTACTTAAATATAGTAGTACATTTATATGTATATAGGAACAAAGAACGATATATCCAAGTTACCGTATTTTACACAAATTAGAAAAAAGTTTGTAACTTTTTTAATGTTACAGCTGTGGAAAAATAAATTATGTCAATATGCAGTTAAAAGGGACCCAGATTGATTTGTGAAACGAAACGGAAGGTAGATACATAATTTGGCGAGATATTGGGTGAACACGTTTGGATATATCGGTTCTTGACGCGATCATTTGGATATGTCGGTTTTTGATGAATGATTAAAATAGATTTATCGGTTTTTGATAGGACAACTAGAAACTGAACCTCCTTAGATATGTATGTGTCGGGTTTTGATTGGACCACTGTTTTGTGATATTTTTTTAAAGCTGGAAATGTCTGTTTTTGAATACATTTCTTTCCTGAAGGGTATGTAATACAACATTTTGCAACGGAAAAAAAATATAAAAAAATAATGGCATAAATGCGACATATCGGTTTTTGTTCCGACGCTCCTATAATTATTATAAATACGAAGGTCACTAAAATGTCAAAAAAGCAAAGGCAAAAATTTCACACTATTTTTTAGATACCCACCGAGCGTGCAAGCTACTTCTGGATTGCCTTGCAGCGGGGGCACGCAAGCGCATGCGGCGCGGTGCGCATTGGCTCGGCATTCGGCGCCCGGCCCGCAGGTTTTATCGGCGCACGCACTCACGCACGCGCGGTTAACGCAACGCTCCTCTGGATTGCATTCGCTGTCTGTGCTGCATTCACCCCCTGGAAATAAAACTCGCTTTTAATTCGTTTTAATTAGTACTCACAAAATATACCCACATGATACTTTTTCTCGAGCACAAACATTTTTTTATATCTTTCGTTGCACATATTGATACACTACAAAATCAAAACTTTTATACAATTATCCCTATATCCATAGAAGAACCTCAGGTGACCGAAAGTTAGGTGCAGTAAAAAGTAGGTACTTATAATGCTGTATATATTTACATGCATTAAATACATGGTAAGTATTCATAGTGCATATACCTAACATAATGGGAGCTAAAACTCTGTACGATGTCAACCTGTTGTAACCTACCGTTGGTGATTTCTTCATACAATTAATATCAAATTGAAAACATTCCTTCTTGTGTTATCTGTAAATAAGTCTGCATGGCTGTCATAAGTAGATTTAATTATTATTAAAATAGATTAATAAAAGGTATGTCTTATAATTAAATTTAAAAGCGGTTACTTAAATGTCAACTCTCTGAATTACGTACTTTGGTTACATTGTACTGAGGCGTCCCCAACGAGTGGCTTAGGGCACTCGCAAACAAGTGTTCGGAACGGTAGAGTATTTGCCACTCTGCATTCTGCTCGGATGCCACAAGATGTTGGTTCACAGGGATTCTTGCAAAGACCCTGCAAACATGCTAGGCCAGGTCCGCATTCGCCGTCCATTTCACATTGTCCTTGATCTATAACTGAAGAAAGAAGGAAGATATGTTAGGTATACGTTGATCTCAGTTTAGAGAACATTAGCTTTAAGAAGACATTAATGAAATAACAAACCTGGACTGCATTCAATCTTAGGATTGCCCTGGGTGCCTCTTGGGCACTCGCAAGTAGGTACATGACGGACAACCGTACAAATCGCGCCTTGAGCACATGCTCCAAGGCATGGGTCTTTACACGTATCGCGAGAGCAGGCTAACCACGAGGAGCAATCGTCATCTACAACACATTCGGCTCTGCGGCATCCGGTCCATGGGTTGCCGTGGGCACCAGGATTACACTCACAAGCCGCCGTGTGGCCGCGCGCTACACAGCGCGCTTCGGCTCCACAACGTATGCGCAAACAGACCTTCACACACGAACCACTCTCGCAGCTTTCATCATCTGGACAATCATTGTTGCTATGGCATTGCACTAGAACAAACAAGAAGAAGTAAGTATCTAACTATCAGTTTATTATAATCTGTCTAATGTCTGAAATATTCTCTAAATAAGTCGTTTAGAAATGTAAAGTACATAATTATTTTCTTATTAAATTAAATTTAATGATACACAACTAGATATGAAGGGTACATATTATATATATCTTTGATTTCTTGAACATAATCTTATGATAAAAGAATTATTGTAAAAAGATAGAATAGAAAAAATAATGCTAGTCAAAAATACCTGAGTAACATCCCGTGTAGCCGTCGCCCTCGTATCCTGGTAGGCAAGTGCAGAGGGCTCTGTGTTGTTTGGCTATGCAGCGCGCATTGAGCCCACAGTTGTTCGAGCCGCATACTGGTGTGCAGTGCGCCGATATGCACGCAGCGTTATCAGCGCATTGGTTGTCGGAGACGCACTCAGGCGTCGGCGGCGGCGGCGGCGACGAGACTACGCTACATCGCACCAGTGGCGAGCCTGTGTAACCAGCAGGGCAGGAGCATACTGGTGAGTGTCGCACTCCCGTGCATATCGCGTTGAGTCCACATGCATTAACACATGGATCAGTGCACTTTCTGTTTATACATGCGCGGTCACCAGAGCAGTCGTCGTTTACTGTACATTCGTAATAAGTACATATTCCATTACGGCAGGTAGCATGCGCACCACAAGGATTGGGGTCGCAAGGATCATCGTAGATAGGTGGTGTTTCTAAAAGGGAAAAAATGCTTCATTAATAAGTTCGAAGAAGAATTTTCAACACCAATGTGTAAATAAGGTCGTGTTTGCAATAGAACAAACAAGTTTACGTGAAATCTTGTACACAGTACTAACCTATACAGGCCACAAACGGATCGCCAGTTGAAGGTGGCGGACACCAGCAGATAGGTGCATGGTTGAAGACGCGGCACATGGCTGCGTTGCCGCACGTGCCGGGGCAGGGGTCGATGCACTTGTTACGCACGCAGGCGCGGTCGCGTGGGCACTCGGAGCTCACAACACACTCGGGCCTGCAGCCGGTGCTGGCCGCGTCGCCGCTCGTGCCGCTCGGGCACGTGCACATGGCGCTGTTACCTACCACGGAGCAAAGGGCTCCTGGGCCGCATGGAGATGGAGTACACGGCGGCTCTGTAAAGCACAAATGGAATTGTAATAACCTGTTTTATTTTGCTTTCAAAAATCCTTATGTAATTTGAAGACTTACGGGTCATTTCAACATAGCATCTTTCAAATGCATTTCCTCTAGTTCCAGGTGGACACGAACATAGAGGTATATGATTGACAGTTTCACAGTCCGCTCCTACTCCACAAGTGCCCTGGCAAGGGTCTCGGCAGTGGGAGCGTATGCAAGCCTTCGTAGGTGAGCAATCAGAGTCCGCAAGACATTCAGGTCGGCATCCAGTGTATGGGTCACCACGTAGGCCTGGCTCACATTCACATGAAGCACTTGTTCCTTTCACTCTACATAGTGCGCCAGGTCCACACGGTGATGGTATACAGGCATCTTTTGGAGGATTAGCTGTAACATTATGCGTTAAAGTTTTTACTTGTGCCTAAGATAAAATCAACGAAGCAAATATTTTGGAAAGCTCTTCGTCAAGCTAAAATTTTCGTCACATAAAGAGGCGAACGGCGCACTTGGTTTCGCTAGTAAAACCCATGCCTAAGCTTTAAAAGCGAAGACGCAAGATTGCCGCATCCTACATCCCTGAATTTTTGATTCACATAATTTTTCGAATATTTTTATTCCAAAGCAATCTTCCGTTTGATCTAATCTGTCTTACGAATATGTTCGATGGGGCGACACGCCGTGAGAGGGTTTCCGGTAGTGGTAGGAGGACAAGAGCAGCGCGGCTCGTGAGCCACCGGCACGCAGTCGGCGCCTTGGCCGCACGCTCCCGGACACGGATCTACGCAACGTCTGTTAATGCAAGTTAGATGCCATTCGCAGTCATTAGAATCTAGACATTCGTAACGACAGAATGGAGCTGCTCCGAAGAAGCCAGGGCGGCACCGACAGCGTCCATCAACACAGTCAGCATTCGGGCCACAATCCAGACATGGTGAATTCTTTTTAGGTTCAGACTCGAGAGCTGTAAAAAATAATTACGTTAAGTACCTTCGTTTGGTTAAAATAATAATAAATATCGAGACTCATCACGACGGTTCGAGCAATAAATATTGACATACCTGGTATACAACGAATAAATGGATCCCCAACATAACCAGGTGGACAAGAACAAATAGGTGAATGCATGGTTGTTCGACAAACGGCGTGAGCACCGCACGCGCCGGGGCAAGGATCGCGACACTTGCCGGCGCGGCACGCCAGCGCGGCAGGGCAGTCGGCCGAGCTGCGGCACTCGGGTCGGCAGCTGGGCGGCTCGGAGTGCATGGGGGGCCGGCACGAGCAGTGCGCCACGGAGCCCTGCGCACGGCACACGCTGTTCGGGCCGCACGGATTGGGAGAACACGGCTCCGTCTCCACTGGTGCTACATTTGTAATTTATCGTTAAATCAGTATATTTTTTTGCACAGTTTTATTTCGGATTGTTATGTTTCAGAAGATATATTTTACATAGGTACGTATAAAGTATTTCCTTACCTATCTCACGCCGGCAGGCTATGAAAGCATCTCCTTGGAGAGGTGCTGGGCACTCGCATATGGCAATATGATTGTAGACATTGCACACTGCATCGAGGCCGCATGCGTTTCTGCAGGGGTCTACACATTTGTAGTTCACGCAGGCTTGACGTTTATCACAGTCATTATCAACAGTACATTCAGGTCGACATTCTATTGTAGGATTGCCGTGGTATCCCGGAATACATGAACAGGTACCGTTACTACAAATAGCATTACTTCCACAGGGATTTCGAGAGCACGGGTCTATCGGTTCTGACGGTTCTGCAAATGTACGCATCTATTAATGTGTTTATTTAATTTAAAGTATTTTAAACATATTTATTTATTACTTTATTAAACACATATTTACTAAGGTTTTCTATTGTGAACGGTCAAAACTATGTATTTGGATATGGATCTCCAATAAAGGACACGCAGTCATAACATAACACAAAACATAATACTTATAGGGTCCATGAACATGTGCTCCTTCAGTTACAGGAGACCACAATATGCACACAGTATTTCAAACTTGTTTTTAATTGGGTTGGATTTATGATATAATTATTGTAATTACCTACTGATAACATAATAAAAACATGATTAAAAATTTGAACCAAGAGGTGAAGAGCTTCGCTGGACGAATAGCTATAGAGTTCTTTTTGCTTTACAAATATATTACATACCGTCAAACAGGTTACATCCGACGAAAGAATTGCCACGATAGCTTGGTAAGCATGTGCATATAGCCAGATGGTTCATCGCCCTGCATTCAGTGTTATAGCCACAAGATCCAATGCAAGGATCAACACATCTCTCTCGGACACAGGCTTTATCATTTGGACAATCTTCGTTGATAGTGCATTCTGGTGCACATCGAGGCGGGGCACCGAAATAGCCCTCCCTACAGCTACAAATAGCTGAACCAGCTGAGTCCCTACATGTTGCAAATGGACCGCACGGATTAGGTTCACAAGGAGATTTCACTTGAGGTGGTAACACTTTTTCCTTTGAACATCTGATGAACGCATCTCCTTCGAAACCAGGTAGACATGTACAGTAAGGGCTGTGGTGATACACGCGACATTGTGCATTTTCTCCGCAAGTTCCGACACATGGATCGATACACTTTTGCTTGACACATGCTTTGTTGAGAGGGCACTCGGAACTCATCATACATTCTGGTCTGCAATTTGGTGGATTTCCAATATATTCAGTTAGACAAGTACATATGGCTTTATTACCAACAGTGTTGCATGTACTATAAGGACCACATGGTGATGGATTGCAAGGGTCACTCGGTGTTTCTGCGGATAAAACGAATATTTTAAATCATTTAGCAATGGGCGTCTTAATCGGTATAGTCATTATTTTTTGTTCAGATTAGACAATTAGTTAAAATTAAAACAACGGTTTACCTTCTCTAAGTATGCATCTTTCATATGGGTTGCCAACATAACCTGACGTACAAGCACAGTTGGGAATATGATTAATCATTTGACATTGAGCGTTCGTTCCGCATAGTCCAGGGCATGGATCTTGACATCTGTTGTTGATACACGCTAAATTTTCTCGGCAGTCAGAATTGAGTACGCATTCAGGTCTACATCCTTCATAAGGATTACCGAAATATCCCGTGACACATGTACAACTGCCAGCGTTGTTACGCTCTTGGCACACAGCGTTTGGTCCGCATGGGTTAGGTACGCATGGCGCAGTCGGTGGATGCGGTTTTTCAGATGGAACTGAAAGTTCAAGATAAATATATACTATTATTATATTGATATGAGAGCAATAAATGTTGGTATTTAACTTTACACCATTAGATATATTTTAATCTTTTTTTAAAATAAGTACCTTTGATAGGAGTGCACTGATAGAATGAGTCTCCTTCATATCCTGGTTGGCATGCACATTGCGGTGAATGGCTGATGACCCGACATTCAGTGTTTAGCCCGCAAGCACCAACGCATGGGTCAGCGCATTTGTTGTTAATGCACGCCTTATCAAAACTGCAGTCACTGTTTGTTGAGCACTCTGGGCGACAGTATGGTGGTTGCCCCATGTAACCGAGTTGACAAGAACACGTAGGCGCTTCGTTTACTGCTCGACATTCGGAATTCGGACCACATGGTGACGGCTCACAGGGTGCTCTCTTTGGCGGCGGTTCATCTAATAAAAATATTATGTATATATCAGTTGGCTTTTCGTAATTTTTTATAATATTAATTTATATCTTACATTGAAGTTGTTAAATTGATAATGATCGACTGAGACGATAGAGCTAAAACCATAAGTAATTTATTGCTATGATACTTACATTGAACGATTACACAATTACTAAATGGATCGCCAGTGTAACCATTTCTGCAGTAACAAATAGGCCTGTGATTGTGAACGCGACACTCCGCGTTTAATCCGCAAGAACCAATACAAGGATCGGCGCATTTTTGATTTGAGCATGACATGAGACTTGTACAATCTGAATCCACCAAACATTCCGGTCTGCACGATGGAGGCACACCAATGTAGCCAATCAGACACGAACAAACAGCTTGTTCTTGCATCGCTCGGCATACGCTGTACGGCCCACATGGCGATGGGGAGCATGGGTTTCGGTTTTCTGGTACTACTGAAACCGGATAATTAGTTATACATTAGGCATGTAATTTTCTTCTTGCATAATCGAGTTACGTAATTCTATGAAATATTATGTTATTTTGGTACATACCTGTAATTGGGGTGCACGAAAAGAACGCATTGCCACTGGTGTTCGATGGACAACTACACATTGGTATGTGGTTATATACTTCACACAGCGCTCCTTGTCCGCACAGGTTTATGCAAGGATTGACACATTTATTGTTAACACATGTTACTGTAGGAGGACAGTCGGAGTTGTGTGTACATTCCGGACGGCAACTCAAGTACGGGTTCCCGAAGTAATCGGGTCTACACGAGCATTGTCCATCGTTACAGTCAGCGTTCGCTCCGCACGGGCTAGGATTGCATTTATCATATACAGCAGGCAGAGGTTCTGTAAACGAGATAATATAATTAAGGTACCTATAATACTTATTTAAAGTTATGAAACGAACAATGTTACAGAAGAAAGTTATAAAAAAAGCATTAAAAGGTTCTTAGATATATTTACCAATTTTTTCCTTTACGTGACAACTTTGGAATGGATTTCCAGTGTATCCTTCTCTGCAACTACAAATAGCAGAGTGCTGATAGACTTGACACTCTGTTTGTAGGCCGCACGAGCCCGGGCATGGATCGCGACATTTCTGGTTAATGCATGCTTTAGTGCTTGGGCAGTCTGAGTTCACAGTACATTCCGCGCGACAGTTTGGTGGCGTGCCGACGTAGTTCTCTAAGCAAGCACATGAAGATACTCGATTAACAACTTGGCATTGAGAATTCGGTCCACAGGGTGATGGTACACATGGGTTTTGATCTTGTAGTGGAACTGTAATTTCTGTAAGAAAAAAAGAAAATGTAAGGCGGATTACAGATATTTTACATAAATATTATTCGATGTGTTTGGTATATTGTCGAACAGTCATACCTTTAACGATAGCACATCTGACAAACGGATCTCCTTCATATCCTCTTCTACAGGAACATATTGGTGCATGGTTTACAACTCTACATTCGGCTTCTTGTCCACATGCACCGATACATGGGTCTACACATTTCTGCCTAATACAACTCTTGGTGGAGTCACATTCTGAGTTGACTGTGCATTCAGGTCGGCAACTAGGCGGAGACCCATAGAAATCTGGCATACACGAACATATTGCTAGTCCGTTGTTATCCTTACAGATAGAGTTGCTGCCGCATGGATTTGGCACACAAGGGTTTTCAGGAATCGGAGCTGTAAGAAAGCGTTAAGATTAAAAACACACACACAGATACGTATTCGGTTGGGTTTTCTAATAGTTAACAACTTACTTGGTTCATTGATTATGATGTGACAGTAGGTATATGGATTTCCGGTATATCCAGGTGCGCAGTTACATGACGGAACATGATTTATTACTTGACATAGCGCCGTAGAACCACAAACACCCGGACAAGGATCTTCACATTTGTTCCTTAGACATGCTTTGTTGTATGTACAGTCAGTATTCACCACACATTCAGGTCTACAAGACTCATAGGGATTTCCAAAATAGCCAGGCTCACATATACATGCCGCAGCGCCGTTTCTTGAAACTTTACATTGAGCATTAGATCCACACGGTGTGGGATTACAAGGATCTAGTTTTTCGACTGCTTGTGGTATGAGATAACAAGCTGTGAATGGATCACCGGTGTATCCTTCTTCGCAAGAGCACATGGGGCTATGCAAGCGTACAACACATTGCGTATTAGTGCCACACGATCCAGGACATGGGTCTTTGCACTTGTAGTTAATGCAAGCTCTGTTTGAAGGGCAGTCGTCGCTGGTAGTGCACTCGCGGCGACACTGTGGTGGAGTGCCTTCAAATGTCGGTTGACATGTGCAAACGTAGGAATCGCGGTTGGGTGTTGGGTTACATATACTGTTTGGTCCACAAGGCGACGGCACGCACGGGTTCGAAGGTGGTTCTTCATTTACTTGGACTGAAAATACAAGTAAACTTATTACTTCAGTACTTAGTACTTTAAATATTTTCAATATCAAAATATAATATATAGATCGATATATGCAGAAAAGATATATAATTACCGTAGCAGTGACTAAATGGAGAGCCGGTATATCTTGGGGGACATGTGCATATTGGATTGTGATTGTTAACGTTACATATTGCGTTATGTCCGCATGAGCCTGGACAAGGATCTTGGCATTTTCGATTAATACATGCCAGAGAAGGAGCACAATCTGTACTTTGAATACATTCCGGGCGACAGTTGGGTGGATTTCCAATAAAATCTTGAAGACAAGCACAAACTGCTTGACCATTTGCTTCCCTGCATAAACTATTTGGCCCGCATGGAGAAGGTTCACAAGGCCTACTTACAGGTTCTGAAAACGAAAATGATTTTTTATTAATGTTATAATTATTAAATAAGAAGTACACACGTTTAGTCTGAAGTACATACTTTCAATGCGGATACACTGCGTAAATGCATCTCCTGTCATACCACTGGGACAGCTACAGATCGCAACGTGATTATATGCATTGCACTCTGCGTTTAGACCACACATATCACGACACGGATCTACACATTTTGATCTAAGGCAAGCTTTGTCTAGCGGACAGTCGGTACTAAGAACACATTCAGGTCGACAACCGAAGTATGGGTCTCCGTGATATTCTGGCAGGCAACTGCATTCACCGTTGTTACATACTGCGTTAGCTCCACAAGGCGAAGGATGGCATGGATCAATTTTCTGGGGCGTAACTGAAACAGTACCATTAGGTTCATAGAAATGCTTTAACAAACACAATATAGTTTTACTATTGAAGCTAAGTTGGAGGGAGAACTCTACATTAACAAAAATAGTATCACTTAATAAACTTACCAACTGGTTTGACGTTGCATACTGCGAAAGGATCACCTTCATATCCAAAAGGACATGAACATACTGGTATGTGATTAACGACGTTGCAAATAGCATTTAAGCCACATGATCCTAAACAAGGGTTCTGACATTTCATGTTCATACAAGATTTATCATTACTGCAATCTGTGTTCACCACACATTCTGGTTTGCAGTTAGGAGGACTGCCAAAGAATCCAAGTGTGCAGGAGCAAGATGGTACTCCACCAATATCGCGGCATTCTGCATTCAATCCACAAGGCGAAGGAACGCATGGATTCACTGGCTCCATCAGAGACGGTTGTTTTTCAGGAATTATGTAACAAACCGAGAATGGATCGCCAGTGTAACCTTGTTTACAAGAACAAATTGGATTGTGTTTTATTACTCTGCATTCTGTTTGTATGCCGCAGGCTCTGTCACAAGGAGAAACGCATTTGAAGTTTTCGCATACTTTGTCTAACGGACATTCCGAACTGGTAACGCATTCTGGGCGGCAGTCTGGTGGCGATCCCTGGTAGCCACTCAAGCACGTACATATAGCTATATCGTTTTGTGTTTTGCATTGACTGTTCGGGCCGCATGGTGAGGGATTGCATGGATCTATTGGATCGGCTGCAACAAAATGTTATTAATGTTGTAATAAATCATTTCTCAAACATATACTATTTTGACGGTATTTTACATTCTGGTTATTTATATCATTATATTATATACTTACATTGAACTTTGAATGTACATATTTTGTACGGATCACCGTAATGCTGGTCAGGGCATGAACAACTTGGAATATGATTGATTACATTACAATGAGCATTTATTCCACATGTGCCCGGGCACGGATCATGACATTTGTTTTGATAACAAGCCAAGTTTGATGGACAATCTGAATTAATAAGGCATTCTGGCTTGCATGCTTCGTAAGGGTTGCCAAAGTATCCAGGTAAACATGTGCAGGATCCGGCATTATTTTGTTCTTTACATTGAGCGTTTGCACCACACGGTGAAGGAACGCAAGGAGTAGGGCGTTCTAGTTCTGTAGCGGCCACTTTGATGTTGCAGTAGAGGAATGGATCGCCGGTGTAGCCATTCTGACATAAGCAGATAGGAGTATGACTAATGACTCTACATTCAGCGTTCACGCCGCACGAGCCACGACATGGATCTTGACATTTCCTGTTTATACAGGCCATATTTGACGCACATTCTGTGTTACTAGTACATTCTGGTCTACAATTGGGTGGAGCGCCAGTGAACTCGGGCAAGCACCGGCAATCAGCATTGTCTCCATTTTCTGTGCATTGCGAGTTGGGTCCACATGGCGAAGGAACGCATGGGTTAATTTTTTCTGGAGGTGTGGCAGCTGTAATTAAATATTTTGAGGTTGTAAGATATTGCGGTAAATACAGTGAACATTTCCATAAATGCAAGGTTTAATGATATATACTTACGAATTAATTGACAGATGGAGAACGGGTCTCCAGAGTATCCAGACAAGCAGGTGCATACAGGGTTATGATTGACCACTATGCAATGTGTGTTGCGTCCACAAGCGCCTGGACATGGGTCTATGCACTTCTGATTGGAACAAGCTTGGTTCAATCTACAATCGGAGCTAACTGTGCACTGAGGTCGACAGTTAGGAGGGCTTCCCTCGTAGCCCTGCACACACACACATACGGCATGCCCGTTCACCTCTCTACACTGACTGAATGGACCGCATGGGGACGGCTCACATAAATTGATCGGTGCTGCTGGTTCTGCAAAATGTAACAGTTTTACTAGAAGTCATTTTTATCAATGTGTAAAGGAAATTAGCTCACTAGACAAATATCAAGCCTTACCTTTAACTTCATTGCAATAGTGGAATGGCGTTCCTGTAAATCCTACTGGGCAGGAGCACATAGGAATATGGTTGATAGTTTCACAAATGGCTCCGACTCCACATGTTCCAATACAAGGGTCATTGCATTTGTTTCTGATACAGGCTTTATCTCTTGAGCAATCTGAGTTGAGCACGCATTCTGGTTTACATCCAAAGTAAGGATCACCAAAGTATTCTGGTAAACATGAGCAAACACCATTGTCGCACAAAGCGTTGGCTCCGCATGGTGATGGTGAGCAAGGATTCACTGGTTCAATTTCTAAACAATAAAAAAAATGTTATGGTTACGAATTGCTAATACACAAACACAATATTATAATATTAACAACAATAATAACCTAAGTAATACCCTAAGTAATAAAATAAGTAATAATAATAACCTTGATGCATAATGTGACAGCTGCTGAAGGGATCGCCGCTGAATCCTGGCATGCACGAGCAGATCGGCAGGTGGTTGTTGACGTTACACTGCGCATTGCTGCCGCATGCCCCGGGGCACGGGTCGCTACACCGGTTCTTGATACATGCCATGACTGCGTTGCACTCCGAGTTGATAGTACACTCTGGTCTGCATCGTGGTGGTGAGCTTATGTAATTTGGAAGACAAGTGCAGCGTGCGTTGCCATTGAACTCTTGGCATTGGGAATTCGGACCACACGGTGATGGTATGCACGGATTTACTTCTGGTCGTTCCGTCGGGATTGAGAGTGGCACTAAAAAAATACATTCATAGAAATATACGGACTAGATGACGTGTGAAATTATTTGAAACAATATATTGATGAGTACTTACTGGGCACACAATTAGTAAACGGATCACCAGTGAATCGATCCTGGCATGAACATATAGGGTTGTGAGCGATCACTCTGCAGTTGGCATTTCTAGCACATTGGTTGACGCACGGATCCACACATTTGCGGTTTACGCAGGCTTTGTTACTACCGCATTCACTGTTTATTGTACATTCAGGTCGACAGTTAGGTGGTGTCCCCATGAAATCGGTCTGGCAACTACATATTGCTTGTGCATTTACTTCCCTGCACTGACTGTTCGGTCCACACGGAGATGGCGTGCAAGGTGTTGGCTTGACAACGTCTGCAAAAGATACATAGAATACTTAAAGTAGACAAAACATGTTACGTTCGATAGATAAAACGGTATTTCAACTTCTCTATCCAATAGGAGTAAGTTTTCACAGAACATACCTTCCTGTTTCTCAATACAATTGACATATGCATTTCCCGTTAGGCCTGGCGGGCAATAACACGACGGTAAATGGTTCACTACTTGACAAATTCCATTTGAAGCACATATGCCCGGACAAGGATCTCTACATTTGTTTTGAATGCAAGCTAACATTGGAGGGCAGTCTGTGTTGATAACGCACTCAGGACGACATCCCTCATAGGGATTGCCCACAAACGTATCAACACATCTACAAGCTCCGGCTCCATTTCTTTCAGTGCATTCTGCGTTAAGGCCACACGGTGACGGCTCGCAAGGTGAATTATATTCAATTTTGATATCTGTAATAAAAATGTTTTTAGTAAAGTAAAAATTCAGAATACATTTCTTTTCTTCAAGAGTTTTTAGTAAAATTTTGATAACATACCTTTTACAGGAGCACAAGATACTAGAGGATCTCCAGTTTGACTGAACGGACACGAACATATTAGGGCATGACTGATAACTCTACAGTCTGCATTATATCCGCAGCTGCCTGGGCAGGGATCTTTGCACTTCTGGTTGACACAAGCTAAGTTACTTGGGCATTCTGAATTACTAATGCATTCCGGACGGCAATTAGGTGGAGCGCCGATATAATCTGATTGGCATGTGCACGAGGGTGATTCACCGATTACTTTACAAACTGAGTAAGGACCACAAGGTGACGGTGTACATGGGTCAACTGGTGGCAGCGGAGTAGCAACTAAAATAAAATAATTTTCGTTAGTAGAACGTTTATATAATCAATAAATAAAATCAGAATAAGACAGAAAGTGGACATACTTATTGGACTGCAATGTGCAAATGGATCCCCAGTATATTGTGGTGGACATGAACATATTGGGTTATGATTAACTACTTCACACTTTGCTCTGTAACCGCAGCTACCGACACAAGGATTTATACATTTGTGATTGTTGCACGCCTCATGCAGAGGACACTCTGCGCTGATTGTACATTCGGGCCTGCAAGACGGGGGACTACCGATATACGTTGGCAGACACGAGCAAACCGCTTGGTTGTTTATTGCGCGGCACTGGCTGTTGGGGCCGCACGGGCTTGGGTTACAAGGTTCAACGTGCATAACTGAAAATAGAACAAGATATTACATAACAATCATTTGAGGTATTATAGTATCTTAGCAAACTTGCTAATTTGATAAGGATTATGTCTTTTACGACCTAAAAAGTTTATTATATCAGTGCACAATTACAAGTTAACTGACCTTCGTATGGATGACATTCGACGAATGCGTTTCCAGTTGTTCCATCAGGACAAGTGCATATTGGGATATGATTGTAAACATTACATTGTGCACTTGGAGCGCATGTTCCAGGACATGGGTTTATACATTTATTTCCTGAGCAAACTTTATCTAATGAACAATCCATGCTTGTTAAACATTCTGGTTTGCAGCCGAAATATGGATCTCCTTGATAGTCACTGATGCATGTACAAACTCCATCTCTGCATTGTGCGTTATGCCCACATGGCGAAGGATTGCAAGGATCTGATGGAATTTCATCTGTAACAAAATAAAACATATGTAATTTTACCGAATTTTTCGAAAATATCATTTTCCAGCAGTCTAAAGTAGATTTTTAAGGATTATATTCTTACCTTTTAAAGGCACAAGCATGGAACAATAAGAGAACGGATCGCCTGTAAATCCTTGACTACAAGAGCAGGAAGGAACGTGTGAAAATACTGAACATACAGCATTGCGCCCGCAACTACCCGGGCAAGGATCTCGACATTTCAGGTTGATACACGCTTTGTCTGAAGGACAGTCTTGATTTATAGCGCATTCTGGCTTGCAGTTTGGTGGAAGTCCCTGATAGTCGGGCAGACATGAGCACGACGGAGCGTCATTGATGCTGCGACAGATGGCATTCTCACCACAAGGGTTTGGTATGCAAGGATTTTCAATAGGTACTACATGCTGTACAGGCGCTGAAATATAAAATTAGATATAAGAAGGAGAAAAATATTAAAGTTAAAAATAAATATTTTAAAGGTCACATATGGTTCAACTTACGTTGAGAGTAACAGCGAGTAAACGGATCCCCAATGAAGCTTGGACTACAAGAACATATGGGACTATGATTTATAACCCTACAGATTGTATTCAATCCACAATGGCCTGGACAGGGGTCAGAACATTTTTGGTTGATGCAAGCTTTCTCTTTGGAACATTCTGAACTAACTGTACATTCTGGCCTACAACCAGGAGGAGAGCCGATGTAATTTGGCATACAAGTGCATACGCTTTGTCCATTTACAGCACGACAAATACTGTTTGGTCCACACGGATTTGGTGCACATGGAGTTGTTATTTCAGGAATAGGATCTGAAATTAAAATGATAAATTACAATTTTATTAGTTCAACCTTTTTACTTAATTGCGATGTTCATTAACTAACTTTAAATAATGAATTAAGATGAACTATGTATGATTGTGACGCATACCTCTTAAAATCTCACATCTTATGTAAGGATCTCCATTGTAGCCACTTGGGCAGCTACATGACGGGAGATGATTAACAACAGTACACATCGCCAATGGTCCACATGTTCCAGGGCATGGATCTTGACATTTATTACGGATACATGATTTGCTAGGTATGCAGTCCGTATTGACGGTGCATTCCGGCCTACATCCCTCGTAAGGGTTGCCAATGTAATCAGGTAAACATGTACAAGAACCAGCGGCATTATGTTCTCTACACTCAGCATTTGGCCCACAAGGCGATGGTTCACATGGTGTAGACTTTTCAGGATAAATTTCGTGTTGTTGATAACAATTTGAGAAAGGATCTCCTGTGAAACCAGTATCACAGAAACACATTGGAGAGTGACTTATAGTTCTGCACTGAGCGTTGACACCACAAGCGTTGATACATGGATCTTTACACTTTTGGTTGATACATGCTTGATTAGAAAGACATTCGCTGTTACTAGAACACTCAGGTCTGCAATACGGTGGTGAGCCAAAGAAGTTTGGCATACAAGTACATGAGGGTGTCCCTGAGATTTCTTTGCATATAGAATTGGGTCCACATGGCGATGGAGTGCAAGGTGTAACATCAGCACTTGGTGCTCCTGAAACAAAAAAAGGATATGTTACACATGATTTTAGTATTCAGAATTACTATTTTGCAAATGAGCCATCAGTTTGTCCAATACGATAAAACTTACAATATTATACTCTTATTATTTTAACAAACAACTTACTGTATGGTACACATCTAGTAAATGGATCCCCTGTGTATTTGCTTGGACAAATGCAAATAGGATTATGCTTCACGACATTACATTTTGCGTCAACACCGCAAGACCCAACGCATGGGTCAATGCATTTCTGATTGCTACAAGCTCTGTTGAGTGGACAATCGGAACTGACCACACACTCTGGTCTACAAAGAGGTGGGCTTCCAAGGTATCCAATTACACAAGAACATACTGCTTGCCCGTTGATTTCTCTGCATTGGCTGTTAGGTCCACAAGGTGACGGAATACAGGGATTCGTTACGATCGGAACTGTAAAAAGAAAAAATGAGGTTCAAACCACTACCAGTATTTCAAAAGTATGTTGCTGTTTAAACGAATGCTGTTTGACGTACCTTGAATAGGTTCACAATTGTAAAATGCGTTACCAGTCATGCCTTGAGGACAGCTGCACATAGGTATATGATTAATAACATCACATACTGCGTTAGGAGCACATGTTCCTGGACAAGGGTCGATGCATTTATTGCGGACACAAGCTTTGTCTCGTGAACAATCAGTGCTAAGCACGCATTCAGGTCGACAGCCAACGTATGGATCTCCTTGATGCTCTTCTATACAAGAACATAGTCCATCTTTACACAGAGCGTTTGGTCCGCAGGGAGATGGATTACATTTATCGGTAATAATCTCAGCTTCTGCAAATTAATTATATATTCAATTATATTTAATAGTTATGTGGAAAGTAACCGTACCACGTACGTAAATTTTTACGTACGTGGCACGTGTTTGTTAAAAAGAGGTCATCACATAGGAACATTTTTAGGCACTTAATTTATTGAATAAATAAATGAGCATTTAATTTTATAAATGGCATTTTGAATAGTAGGTAATAATTCTTTATAGCATACCTAACGGCTTAGGTGAGCACACGGTAAAGGCATCGCCAGTGTAACCTTCCGGACACGTACAAATAGGAGTGTGACGTGATACTGTACACAAAGCCCCCACGCCACATGAGCCTAGGCATGGATCCCGACACTTTTGCTGAATACATGCTTGAGAAGTTGGACATTCTGCGTTTAACGTACATTCAGGTCTGCAATTAGGTGGACTTCCAACGAAATTAGCCATACAAGTACAAGATGGAACGTCTCGTGTCTCTTGACATATCGAGTTGGGACCACATGGAGATGGAATGCATGGATTTCTATATGGTTCTAAGACTGAATTTGCCACAGGCGCTAAAAATTAAACAAAAATGTCAATTGCATGTACCAAAATAATAATAATGATGAATTTTTTGTAAAAAAAAAGTGATAACTTACGTGGTATTGGGTTGCATCTAGTGAAAGGATCACCAGTGTATTGGGCCTTACATGTACAAATAGGACTGTGGTTAATTACTTTACATTCGGCATTTGTACCGCATGCATTTTGACATGGGTTTGCACATTTTTGATTAATGCATGCTTGTTCTCTCAAACATTCTGCGCTTGTGACACACTCCGGGTGACATCCTGGTGGTGCTCCAATGTAATTAGGTAGACATGAGCAAACAGCTTGCTTGTTTACTTCCTGGCATCGACTGTTAGGTCCACAGGGTGATGGTTGACAGACATCAATCGGTGTGTCCGCGATTTCTAAAATAACAAGTGTTTTCAATATTAGGTTATTGTGATGATTGATCTTTAATAATTAGGTACATATGAAGATAAACTTACGTTCACGAGTACAATATCTAAACGGATCTCCTGTATAACCCCTTGGGCAAGAACATGACGGTGCATGGTTGACCACTTGACACAAGGCATTAGGTGCACAGGCACCAGGACAAGGATCTTGACATTTGGTTTGAAGGCAAGCTTTGTTTGATGGACAGTCTGTGTTTATAATGCACTCAGGCTTGCAGCCTTCATAGGGATTACCATAGTAGTCAGGTAAGCATGTGCATGATCCTGCTCCATTGTATTCTTTACAAATAGCGTTGGCTCCACATGGTGAAGGTTGGCAAGGAGATGATACCTCTTGGAATGTTTCAATTCTGTGGCATTCTATAAATGGATTACCAGTATGGTCAGCCATGCAAGAACATGACGGAGAGTGACTTATTACGTGGCATTGAGCGTTTGTACCACAGGAACCAATACAAGGATCTGCGCATTTCTGATTTATACAAGCGAGTTGATGAGGACATTCAGAGTTGCTAATACATTCCGGTTTACAGTAGGGCGGTGATCCTACGAAACCACTGAGGCATGAACATGACGGTGCACCTGATGTTTCCTTGCATACTGAATTTGGTCCACATGGCGATGGGAGGCAAGGGTTTATTGGATCTGGATTAAATTCTTGAATTATACATCTAACAAATGGGTTTCCAGTGTATGATGATGGGCACGAACAAATGGGATTGTGGTTGATAACTTGACATTTTGCTTCGACACCACACGCTCCTTGACACGGATTAACACATTTCATATTGCTGCAGGCTTCATTAGGCAGACAGTCTGTGCTAACAGTACATTCGGGCCTGCAGGATGGTGGACTACCCTTGTAGCCGCTAAGACAAGAGCACACAGCTTGGTTGTTTATTTCTCGACATTGGCTGTTAGGTCCGCACGGACTTGGTTGACAAGGTTGCGTATGTACAACTGAAAAATATAAGATTACATAAGTACCACTGCACAAGATTCTACGAGAAAAAATGATTTAAAATAACAGTAGGTACAATTAAGATTCTACCTTCAACAGGTGAACATTGTATAAATGCATTGCCAGTCATACGTTCTGGGCACCGGCACATTGGAATGTGGTTGATTACTTCACATATTGCGCTAGTTGCACACACCCCACTGTTACATGGGTTCACACATTTATTCCTTAAGCATGCCTTATCTTGCGAACAATCTGAACTAAGGACGCATTCAGGGCGGCATTCGTAGTATGGGTCTCCTTGATACTCCGGCAAGCAGGAACATTCTCCATTGTCACAAATTGCATTTGCACCACAAGGTGATGGATTACACAAATCAACTTCATCGTGAGGTATTTCTGTAACACAAACAATATTTTTCGTATACTACTGTACAAAATCAAACACAGTGACTGGCTATATCTTTAGTAATATAACTTTGCAAACTAACCTTGAAGTTTACACTCAGTGAAGGCATCTCCGATGTAATTGTCAAGACAGGTGCAAATAGGAGTGTTCTTCTTAACAATACATTGAGCGTTTAAGCCACATGAGCCAGGGCAAGGGTCTCTGCACTTCTGATTGATACAAGCTAAGTTGCTAGAGCAGTCGGAGTTAATGACACATTCGGGGCGACACCCTGGTGGAGCCCCAATGTAGTTGGGAAGGCATGTACAGGATGGAATACCACCGATATCTCTACATTCGCTAAACGGTCCACAAGGCGACGGTAGGCAAGGGTTCTTTGGCGTTTCTTGAACTTGAGCAATTACTGTCACTTGGTAGCACCTACTGAAAGGATCTCCAGTAAAACCATCTCTACAAGAGCATATTGGACTGTGGTTGATTACAAGGCATTTCGCATTAAGACCGCATTGTCCAATACATGGGTCAGTACATTTTAGTGCTACACATGCCTTATTTGAAGGGCATTCAGCACTGACAACGCATTCGGGCCTACAATTTGGTGGCGCGCCTCTGTAATCGGATAAACAGGTACAAACAGCTTGATCATTTACTACTTTGCATGCGCTATTTGGACCGCAAGGTGATGGCGAGCAAGGATTTGTCGGCGGTTCAATATCTGAAAATAAAATACACGGTGCTTAATGAATAGTCATATAACAGAAACAAGTGATAATTGCTAATAGACTAATATTACTTACTTTGTATGAGAACACAATGTTGGAAAGGATTGCCCGTGTACCCACTGTTACACGTACAAATTGGAGCGTGGTTCACCGTCTGACATTGAGAGTTGGTACCACAAGTGCCTAGGCATGGATCTTGACATTTATTTTGCTGACAAACGCTATTTGAAGGACAGTCTGTATTTACCGTACACTCTGGTCGGCATCCTTCATAAGGATTTCCGAAGTAACCAGAGGAACAGACGCAGGAGCCAGCGTTATTACGTTCTCTACAGACGGCATTGCTTCCGCATGGTGAAGGAGAACAAGGCGTAGGTCGCTCTGTCGGCACCACGTCGTGTTGCACATTACAATACACGAACGGATCTCCAGTGTATCCTTGAGGGCACACACAATTAGGAGTATGACTGACTACGCGGCATTCTGCCATGGAACCGCACGCTCCGACGCAAGGATCACTACACTTGTTGTTTATGCACGCTAAATGGTTCGAACATTCGCTGTTACTCGAACATTCTGGTCGGCAGTTCGGTGGGGAGCCAACAAACTCTGCCATACAAGAGCATGATGGTGCATCATTAATAGCTTGACAAACTGAGTATGGTCCACAAGGTGAAGGTAAACAAGGATTGATTTGCGGTGGAATTTCAAGTGCTGAAAAATATAGAAAAATGTTATTTAACAATAACAAAAAGACATTGTTAAAAAATAGGATTAAAATTCAGTTTTTCTCCCGTTTTCTACTTACGTTTTGGTATGCATCTCGTGAATGGATCCCCAGTAAATTCATTTGGACATGAACAAATAGGATTGTGATTTACAACTTCACAAAGTGCTGAAACTCCGCAAGCGCCTGTGCAGGGATCAATACATTTATAATTGTTGCAAGCTTTGTTAAGTGGACATTCAGCGCTTGTAGTACACTCTGGCCGACAAGTTGGTGGGTTTCCTGAATACCCAGGTATACAGGAACAAACAGCTACTTTGTTTATTTCTCGGCACTGACTATTCGGACCACAAGGACTTGGATTGCAAGGATTTGCAGGCAAAGGTGCTAAAAAATAATAATTGTTGTAGTAATTATTAAAACATTAAAATATTTCTGAAAACATTACTTATATTAAGAAAAAATGATTTATATTTGTAATACCTTGAAGAATACTGCATGATACAAATGAATTTCCAGTATATCCGGCAGGGCAACTGCACATTGGTATATGGTTAAAAACTTCGCACACAGCATTAGCTCCGCAAGTGTCCGGACATGGCTTGACACATTTCTTACGTACACATATCTGGTCTCGTTGGCAATCTGTGCTGACAGTACACTCTGGGCGACAACCAACATACGGGTCGCCGTGATACTCGGGTAGACATGTACAATCTCCATTGTTACATTCCGCATTGGAGCCGCAAGGCGATGGATTGCATAAATCAAGTGGTGTAGTGTCTGAAATAGAAGTGTAGTGTTATGGCTTATAGATAAAAGACAAATTGTCTTTAGGACATAGTCATTAGCGTAATAAACAAAACTTTATGATCACTTACCTTTCAAAGGTTCTACGATGCATGCAGTAAACGGATCTCCTTTATAACCTTCGAAACAAGTGCAAATCGCTAGGTGGTTCATCACTGAACAGCGTGCATTTTGTCCACACGAACCAAGACATGGATCTTTACACTTCTCGTTGATACATGCCAAAGAACTAATACATTCTTGATTCGTGACACATTCAGGGCGACAATGTGGTGGGCTACCGATGTATCCCGGAGTGCAAGAACAGGAAGCTTGACCTCCAAAGTTACGGCAAGTCGAAAAAGCACCACATGGTGATGGTACACATGGATCCTTGTTCTCATCTAGCTGAGCCTGAGGCGCTGGAATATAAGAAAGGAATTCGTATACATATGTAAATGCAGAAAACAATATAATATAAATGGAAGGAATAAGCGTTTCATTTGGTTTTTTACTTAGTCTATAAAATTAATTAAAAATGAAATAATATTTTTAAAGTAATATTTTACCTGGTTTTGGGTAACATCTTGTGAATGGATCACCAGTTAGGCCACTACCACAGCTACAAATAGGGTTATGATTAAACACCCTACATTCTGCTCTCTGGCCGCAAGGGCCAGGACAAGGATTAACACACTTCTGGTTGATGCACGCTTTGTCGGAGGCACAGTCTGAGTTCATGACACATTCCAGTTTACAAGTTGGCGGCTCACCGAGGTAATTAGGGAGACAGCTGCAGGTGGCCTGACCATTTATCTCGCGACACTGGCTATTTGGCCCACATGGATTTGGATGGCAAACATTTACTGGTGTAGTGTCTTTTTCTGTAAATATTTACATGTATTACTTAATAATGTTCCATTTGTTGCGAAACTATCAGTAGAAAATATAAAACGTTCAGCTACTTACGAGGAATCGGGTTGCACCGACGGAAAGCGTCGCCTGTGTAGCCTGCTATACATGTGCATGTCGGAGCGTGATGAATTGTAGCACACTCGGCGTTAATTCCACAAGTACCTGGACAAGGATCTTGACATTTATTTCCAACACAAGCCCTGTTTCCTGGACAGTCTGAGTTGCTTACACATTCGGGACGACAGCCTTCATATGGATTTCCAAAATATCCTTCATTACAAATACAAGATCCAGCTTTGTTCTGTTCCCTGCAGACCGCATTAGGTCCACAAGGTGATGGTGAGCATGGAGTTAATAGCTCATTGACGCTTTGTAGTGCGCACTGTGAAAATGGATCGCCGAAATATCCTTGTGGGCAAACGCACATTGCAGAGTGACTTACTACGCGGCACTCAGCATTTGCTCCACATGCCTGAAGACACGGGTCCCTGCACTTTTGATTAACACAAGCCAACTGCGGTGAGCACTCGCTATTGCTTATACATTCCGGTTTGCAGTAGGGTGGTTGGCCCTTATATTCTGGCAAACAAGTACATGATGGACTTCCGTTAACTTCTTTACATATTGAATTTGGTCCACATGGTGAAGGCTGGCATGGGTTGATTTCTAGTGGCGGAGCAGCTGAAACAAAGCATAAATATGATTTTGTTCATTAAATATGTATAATTTTATGTACAATTCAATCGCTATATAATGGACATGATATTTACCTGAAATAAAACTGCACTGTACAAACGGATCACCCGAATGTGCTGCGGGACATGCACAAATCGGATTGTGATTGACCACTTCGCATGTGGCTCGCAAGCCGCAAGTTCCGATGCAAGGGTTGACACATTTCTGATTCATACAAGCTTGGTTTTGTGGGCACTCGGCGTTCACGACGCATTCCGGTCGACAAGCTGGTGGTACTCCTAGATACGTAGGCAGACAAGAGCACACGGCTTGGTTGTTAATTTCACGACATTGACTGTTTGGTCCACACACTGGTGTGCTGCACGGACTTTGTGCTGGTGCTTCTGTAATTAATACATCGATATGGTTATAGCAACTAAAAGTAGAACCAAGTTTAGTTGAAAAATAAGGTTCTATTGATTTAATTATGTAGTGGAAATTAATACCTCTTATGGGATTGCATAAAACGAAAGCATTTCCGGTGAAACCAATATTGCAACTGCACATGGGGATATGATTAACCACTTGACATACAGCATTTTGCCCGCATGCGCCAATGCACGGGTCGACACATTTTCTTTGGACGCATGCTTTAGATTGATCACAATCAGTGCTGAAAACGCATTCTGGTCTGCAGTTGAAGTAGGGATCACCATGATATTCTGGTAAACATTGACATTGTCCGTTTATACATTCTGCATTAGAACCACAGCGTATATTTGTGCAAGCATCCACAACTGTTGGTTCAACTGAAACGAATATTTCAATAATGTTTAGTTTTTTTGTTTATAACGTTTCACTAAGCGCCAAGTATAAAACAAAAATACCTTCTAATGGTTTCGGCATGCAGCTGGTGAATGGATCACCAACATATCCCTCGATGCATGTACAGATTGGAATATGATTAAGAACGCTACAGACTGCCGCTACACCACATGATCCCGGGCACGGGTCTTGGCATTTCGAATTGATACAAGCTCGGTCACTTGAACAATCCGAATGTATTGTGCATTCGGGTCGACAGTTCGGCGGGCTGCCGATGTAAGAAGTAAGACACGAGCACGATGGTGTATTGCCGATGTCCCTGCACTCAGAGTTTGGTCCACATGGCGACGGAACACATGGATTATTTACGTTGTCGGGGATAGTCTCGTCTAGAAAAATATAATCGTAAGTTCAAAACACATTATTAGTAATAATAAGAATACAGTGATGTATTAAAATATTAATTCTAAAAGTATCTCAAACAAAAATAAATATAAAAAATCAAAGTGATTAAATTGTTTTAAAAATATGACTTAACATTTAGAATTCCATAAACGAAGAACAGAACTTACATCTAATAAGAGTGCAGAGAGTGAACGGATCGCCAGTGAATGACGACTTGCACGAGCAAATTGGACTGTGGTTGATTACTTTGCAGTTGGTATTTGTGCCACAAGGTCCAGGACAAGGATTGACACATTTCTGTTTGATACAGGCTTTGTCTTGCGAGCATTCGGAGCTTACGACACATTCGGGCCGACAGTTGGGCGGGGAACCCATGTACTCCGGCAAACACGAACATATGGCTTGAGTATTGACCACTTTACATTGGCTGTTTGGTCCACATGGTGATGGATAACATACGTCAATTTGTGTGGAAACTGGCACAGATTCTAGAATGAACAAAGGTATATTTAAATGACTGTATAATAACATACACACAACACATAGCAAGCAACTTGTTCGATAGATAACACTATAAATCAAATCGTACCTTGGTAAACGCAGTATCGGAATGGATCTCCGGTATAACCATTGAAGCATGTACATAGAGGAGCATGATTTACAACTTGACATTCAGCATTGGTGCCACAACTACCTGGGCAGGGATCGCCACATTTGTTGCTGATGCAAGCTTTATTTGAAGGACAGTCAGTGTTGACGACACATTCCGGACGACAACCTTCGTACGGGTTTCCTATATATCCCTCTAAGCATGTACATGATCCTGCGTTATTTCGTTCCTTACACATAGCGTTAGCTCCACATGGTGACGGCGAACAGGGAGTTGCGACATTATCTATTTGCAGTGGTGTTTGAGTACAGTCAAAGAACGGATCTCCAGTAAATCCATACGGGCAAAGGCAAATAGGGGAGTGACTCACAACCCTACACTCTGCATTATTAGCACAAGCACCTTCACATGGATTTTTACATTTGTTGTTAATGCATGAAAGATGTGTAGAGCACTCCTCGTTACTTGTACATTCTGGTCTGCAATAAGGAGCTTGACCGTGGTACCCTTCCATACAAGTACATGAAGGTGCTTCGTTTACTTCTCTACATAACGAGTTGGGTCCACAAGGCGAAGGTTGACATGGGTTTACTATCTCCGGCAAACGATCCGCTGCAAAGAAAAAAATGGTGCTATTGTATGTTGCCAAAACTCAGCGCTGTAGATTTATTATTAATGTTTAATAGATAGAATGAATTTATCCACATAATATCTAAAGATGTATTAGTAATATGCAGAGGGGATACAGTTGGTTATAAAATCTAATTAAAAAAAAATACTCACGTAGTCTAAAGCATCGCGAAAATGGTTCTCCGGAGTATGAAACTGGACATGTGCAAATTGGATTATGATTGACTACTTTACACTCAGCGTTGACTCCACAAGAACCAACACAGGGATCGACACAACGTTGGTTGCTGCAAGCTTGGTTGAGCGGGCACTCAGCGCTTATGGTGCACTCAGGCCTACATGCAGGTGGAGCCCCTATGTTGTTGGGAGCGCATGAACAGGCTGCTTGGCCGTTGACTTCTCTGCATTGACTGTTCGGTCCGCACGGTGATGGTTGACATGGGTTGGAAACCACAGGTTCTGTAAATAATAAATATAATTTTTCTGTTAGATATAGTTTATTAATGTATGTTTTTTAAGATATTTTTTTACTTAGTCACTTACCTAATACAGGTCGGCATTCGACAAATGCATTGCCAGTCATCCGCTCTGGACAGCTGCACATTGGAATGTGGTTAACCACGCTACACACGGCCGTTGTCGCACAAGTGTCTGGGCAAGGATCCTTGCATTTGTTTCGGATACAAGCTTTGCTGCGGTCGCAATCCGAACTCTGCACACATTCAGGTCGACATCCGAAATACGGATCTCCAATGAACTCCGGAAGGCAGGTACATTGTCCGTTACTACATTCTGCGTTATTTCCACAAGGAGACGGATTGCATGGATCGTCATTTTCTATAAATGGGTAAAAAATTATACAATAAACCAGGAACATTAAAAAATCTGAAGTAATCTTATGAACAATATAAATATTTTACCTTTAGGTGGAATGAGATTACATTGAGTAAACGCATTGCCAGTGAAACCTTCAGCACAAGAACAAATCGACACATGTTTTATGACTTGGCAGTTAGCATTTAAACCACAAGAACCAGGACATGGATCCCTGCACTTTTGATTTATGCATGCTAGGTTGCTAGCACAGTCTTCATTAATTGTACACTCTGGTCTGCAATTTGGAGGGCTGCCTTCAAAGTTCGGTAAGCAGGAACATGATGGGTTACCGCGTAAGTTTTGACATTGTGAATTAGGTCCACACGGCGAAGGTACACACGGATCTCTTTGAGGTTCTTGAGGCTGTTCTTGAACTAAAAAAACGTACAAATAAATAAAATTGTCAAGTATTAAATGATTTAACTCAAATAATCAGATTAAGTAAAAGATTATATGTACCTGTTATTATATAGCAACTGGAGAACGGATCCCCAGTATATCTGTTTTGACAAGTACATATGGGGCTATGATTGATGACTCTACAATCTGTGTTACGTCCACATGGTCCTGGGCAGGGAGACACACATTTCTGATTTTGGCATATTTTGTCTGCGGGGCACTCTGCACTTACGACACATTCAGGCCTACAGTTAGGCGGAGATCCGCGGTACTCAGGTAAGCATGAGCATGTACTCTGCCCATTTGACACTCGACACTGGCTGTTAGGACCGCAAGGAGACGGCTGACATGGGTCAACCGGTATGTCTGCATGAGCTGTAATTATAAAATGGAGTAATATAATATAACAAGTAAACTTTAGTCACACAAAATTTTCAAATTTTCTGAAGAATAAAATAAATGACACTTACGTTTAAAACTACATTGGGTGAACGGGTCACCGACGTAGCCATTTCGGCAAGTACATAAAGGCGAATGATTGACGACTTGACAATCGGCATTTACAGCACATGTGCCGGGGCAGGGGTCAATACATTTATTTCTTGTACATGCTCTATTACTTGGGCAGTCAGAGTTTACTAAGCATTCTGGGTGACAAGCCTCATAAGGATTACCAAAATATCCTGTAACACAAATACACGCGCCTGCTCCCGCATGTTCCTTACATTCTGCGTTCGAGCCACAAGGCGATGGCGTGCACGGTGACAGCTGCTCCACAGGTGTCAGCGCCGTTATAGTGCACTGTACAGCCGCGTCGCCCCCGTAACCCTCGGGACAGATACAAATAGGCGTATGGCTGACGACTCGGCAGTCGGCGTTAATACCACATGCTTGCGTACAAGGATCTTGGCACTTTCTGTTTATACAAGCCATTTGTGGAGCACATTCACTATTAGCAACACATTCGGGGCGACAATTTGGCGGTGCGCCTATAAATTCAGGTTGGCATTGACACGAAGGAATAGATCCGCCGGTTTGCTGGCAAATAGAATTGGGGCCACAAGGGGATGGCTGACACGGATTTACCGGTACTGGTGGTGCGTTATCGGCTAAAACAAAATCATATTAAAATTTAACGTATCTGTATCGTTTTGGGAAATAGGAAAAAAGACACAATGTTCAGAATTAATTAGGTACTCACGTATTACTCTGCATCTTGTAAACGGATCTCCGGTCATTTCAGATGGGCACGAACAAATAGGATTGTGATTGACTACTTGACACTTGGCTGCTACACCACACGTTCCTTGACAAGGATTAATACATTTCTGGTTGCTACATGCTTTATCAAGTGGACAGTCGGAGCTTGCTACACACTCCGGGCGGCACGACGGAGGTGCTCCGCGGAACCCGAGCAGGCAAGAGCATACTGCTTGTTCATTGAACACTCTGCACTGGCTGTGTGGCCCACACGGGCTAGGTTGGCAAGGATTAGATGAAATCATTTCTGTAATAAAAAACATAAAAACAGTTGTACTTCATTGTGTTACATATTTTCTAAGATCAAATGTTTTGTAAAATGTTTGTTTCCTCACCTCGCACAGGACTACAAAGTATGAACGCGTTACCAGTTGTTCTTGCTGGACACGTACAAACAGCCATGTGATTTACAACTTCACAGTTTGCATTAGTGCCACAAGTGTTTATACATGGATTGACGCATCGGTTTCTAACACATGCTTTATCCATAGGACATTCGGAACTAATAGTACATTCGGGACGGCATTCAAAGTACGGATCACCATTATATTCCGGTATGCAAGTACAAACTCCATCGTTACAAACCGCGTTTGGTCCACATGGTGATGGATTACATAGGTCTGCTACAACCGGTTCTGGCAATTTAAAAAACACAGTAAGTATTTTATCAATTTTTTTAAGCTTACTAACAATTGTAATTAGAATATAATATAGTAATTACTGCTTACCTATATTGGGTTTTAATGAACAACTTTGGAATGGGTCCCCAACATAGCCATCAAAGCAAGTGCATATTGATACATGACCTTGCACTCTACAATTTGCGTTTACTCCACAAGAGCCTGGACAGGGATCTACACATTTTTCATTAATACATGCCAACTCATTGGAGCAGTCTGTATTGATAGTACATTCTGGTCGACAGTTTGGTGGACTGCCCACATATTGTGGCAAACAGGAGCACGACGGTGACCCTCCGGCATTTCGACATTCAGAGAATGGTCCGCACGGTGATGGTAAGCAAGGATTCGTAGGAATAACATCTGCAACTAAAGTTATGATTTTCAAATTTAGGTATCTATTGTAAGTAGTACAAATAACTTTCAAAAAACATTAATATGCAAACTAAATACAATTATGAATACCTGGTGCTTTATAACATCTACTAAATGGATCGCCGGTGTACTGTGGACGACATGTGCAGATAGGACTATGATTAATCACTTTGCATTCTGTATTTAATCCGCAGACGCCCTCACAAGGATTCTTGCATTTCCGTTGAATGCATGACTGTTGTTGATTACACTCTGAACTAACAATACATTCTGGTCTACATGAAGGCGGTGTTCCTAAATATTCAGGTTGACAAGTGCAAACGGCTTGGTTATTGGAAACTTTGCAAATGCTGTTTGGACCACACGGTGATGGAGAACAGGGGTCTTTCGTTACAGCTGGGATTTCTAAAATAAGAAAATTAAATAATTAATTTAATCGCACAAATATCCCTAATACGAAACAAAAAGAATAAATAAAACAAACTTACGTAATATTTCTTCATAGCAATTTTGATACGGACTTCCCGTCAGACCAGGTAGACATGCACACGTAGGAGTATGATTGACAACGTTACATATAGCATTACGTCCGCAGATATTGTTACAAGGATTTTTACATTTATTTTGTATGCACGCTAAGTTTGTAGAACAATCTGAATTTACAATGCATTCTGGACGGCAGCCTTCATAAGGATTTCCAATATGATCTGGTAGACACACACATGCACCAGCGTTTCTTTGTTCTTTGCATATGGCATTTGGACCGCACGGTGAAGGTAAGCAAGGGGTAAGAGGAACATCCATAACTTGACATCCTCTGAATGCATCTCCAGTGTACCCTGGAGGGCACAAGCATTGAGGAGAATGGCTGACCACCCGGCACTCTGCCCCAGATCCGCAAGATCCAGGACAAGGATCTCGACATTTCTGATTTATACAAGCCAATTCATTAGGACATTCAGAATTAGAGATGCACTCTGGTCGACAATTTGGTGGATTTCCAACAAAGTCAACTTGACAAGCACACGATGGTGAACCGCCTACTTCCCTGCATACTGAGTTAGAACCACAAGGTGAAGGTTCACACGGGTTGACATAAGGTGGTGGTTGAATATCTGTAAAAATAAACCAAGACTTAGTTAATCTGAATCATAAGTAGAAAAACTTTAATGTGAAATAAATATTGTTGGTGATCACCTTTTAAAATGCATCTAGAAAACGGATCCCCGGTATAGCCCGATGGGCACGAGCATATTGGATTATGATTTATTACTTGACATTGAGCTCCTGATCCACAATTTCCTTTACAGGGATCGATACAGCGCTGATTGGAACAAGCTCGACTTAGCGGACATTCTGCACTCGATGTGCATTCTGGTCTACAGGTGGGTGGTGCGCCCATATATCCAGACAAACATGAGCATATTGCTTGACCATTAATTTCTCGACACTGACTATTAGGACCACATGGCGAAGGATTACAAGGTTGTACATTTTCAATAGCTCTGACGGGTCGACATTCAAGGAAAGCATTTCCTGAGTATCCTTGTGGACATGTACACATGGGTACGTGGTTAAAGACATTGCAAATGGCTTCTCTTCCGCATGTATTCACACATGGATCGACACATTTGTTTCTTGCGCAAGCTTTGTTGTGAGAACAGTCTGAGCTCACAAGACACTCTGGTCGACAACCAAAGTAAGGATCTCCTTGATATTCAGGTAAGCAAGTGCATACACCATCGTCACATTTAGCGTTCGCACCGCAAGGCGATGGATTGCATAAATCGATCTCCGCAACTGTTTCTGTAAAATAATTAGTTTATATTACTAATTTTAAATTTAATAAACATACTATTTTTAAGTTGTATTACCAACGAATATCCAAACTTCCAAACTAATATTATAAATGCGAAAGTAACTCTGTCTGTCTGTCTGTCTGTCTTTGCTTCACGCCTAAACTACTGGACCGATTTGTATGAAATTTGGTACAGGCATAGTTTAGAACTTGAGAAATGACATAGGATAGTTTTTATCACAAACAATAAAATAAAAAATAATATAAAAAATAAAATTTATTCCGGACATACAGCGCCATCTATTGGTCAAGAGTCGGCATCAATTCAGTACTATCTGCCGGAAGTCACTATTCCACGCGAACGAAGTCGCGGGCAAAAGCTAGTGTTAAATAATTCTTAACGATAAGATAACTTGCTAAGATTACCAGTAATGTAAAATTATATCAGTTTAATCTGTTATTGATCACTGTGAATAAGTAGAAACACTTGATGCTTACCTTCGTTCTCTGGTATAAGTTGACAACGTGTAAACGGATCTCCTGTATACTGTTCGGAACAAGCACATTGAGCAATGTGGTTAAATACAGTGCACTGGGCGTTTATCCCACAAGCCCCTGGACAAGGATCGCGACACTTTTCGTTCATACAAGCTTGGTTACTCGGACATTCAGAATTGATTGTACACTCAGGCCTACAGTTTGGTGGACTGCCAATGTAATTGGGCATACAAGCACAAGACGGAGCATTGCCAATATTTCGACACTCTGCGTATAGACCACATGGTGCTGATAAACACGGATCTTGCGGTGGTACATTTAGAGGCGGCTGTGATACTGAAAACACGCAAACATGATTATGGTAAGTATTCAAGCAAAAATATTGTTGAAAATATTTTTTTTTTAAGTGTTCTTACTTTTTATTGGATAGCATCTTGTAAACGGATTTCCAGTAAGCCCCTGTTTACAGACGCATATGGGGCTGTGATTGATTACATTGCAGTTAGCGTTTTCTCCGCATGTATTTTCGCAAGGGTTTATGCACTTCTGGTTCGCACAAGCCATTTGCGAAGGGCATTCCGAGCTCACTACACATTCAGGGCGGCAGTTTGGTGGCGCACCTATGAAACTTGGCAAACAAGAGCATGCGGCTTGGCCCTTCACTTCTCTGCATTGACTGTTCGCTCCACATGGCGAAGGACTGCATGGGTTTGTTTCGACCACCAGTGCTGAAATTTAATTTAAGGTTTTACTTATTTAATAATTTGTTTGTATCAATCTACTTACAAGACAGAATAATAAATAAAGTTATAATTTATCTATAAAACTTACATATTAAAAAATATGTAAGTTGGTCTATCAGTTATCTAGCACTCATACCACAAGCTCTGCTTAGTTTGGGACTAGATGGCGTTGTATGAGAGTTGTGGAATATTATATTATTATTACTTACGTTCTTGCATTATATTACAATGACTGAATGGATTTCCAGTGTACCCTTGTTGACATAGGCATGTAGGCATATGATTATGGACTTGGCAAATAGCATTCGAGCCACATGTACCAGGGCAAGGGTCGATACACTTCATTCTGGAACAAGCTCTGTTAAGGGGACAGTCAGAGTTGACGACACACTCAGGTCGACAGCCTTCATAGGGATTTCCTAAGTAACCATCCAGACACTGACATGATCCCACACCTCTTTGTTCTTTGCATACGGCGTTAGATCCACACGGGTTTGGATTGCAAGGCGTCAATACTTCAATCTGGTCCATGATTGGCATAGCACTACAATACGTAAACGGATCGCCTGTGTAACCGGTTTGACATAGGCACATGGGAGCGTGACTTACAACTCTACATTCAGAATTTGAACCACAGACACCTAAGCACGGATCTGAACATTTTTGGTTAAGGCATGCCAGATTATAATCACATTCACTATTGCTAATGCACTCAGGTCGACAGTTAGGAGGTGTTCCCATGTAGCTAGGTAAACAAGCACAGATGGGGCTCTCTCCACTGATTCTGCATACAGAATGTGGCCCACATGGTGATGGTTCACATGGATTCACCTGTGGCACCTCTGTAACTGCAATAAAAAATAGTATATAAAATATAACACACATGTTTGAGTTGATGTTGTACAATGATAAGTCATTCGAATTTAAGTTGACTACGTATAAGTGTAAAATGCTTACCTATAATTGTACACCTCACAAATGGATCTCCGGTAAATGATGGTGGGCATGTACAAATTGGGTTATGATTAATAACTTCACAAATGGCCGCTGTACCGCATGCTCCAATACACGGGTTTATACACTTTTGGTTATTACATGCTTCTTTTAGTGGACATTCCAGACTAACGACGCATTCGGGTCGACACGTCGGAGGACTACCACGATATCCAGGCACACAGGAGCACACTGCTTGACCATTTGATTGTTGACATCTACTGTTCGGTCCGCATGGTGAAGGATTACATGGGTTGGTAATAGACACTGCAATAAATCAATCGTGTTAATTTGTAAAAAATAAACGTATATTTAAATCAAAGATGTAAGTAAAATATATATATGATTACCAGCTGATGGTCTACACTCCATAAAAGCATTGCCACTCATGCCTTTCGGACAAGAACACATTGGTACGTGGTTCATAACATTGCAGATAGCGTTCAGCCCGCAGGTTCCGATACAAGGATTCACACATTTGTTTCGTAAACAACCTTTATCTAGTGGGCAATCCGTATTATATACGCATTCAGGCCGACACCCAAGGTATGGGTCACCGTGATAGCCAACAGTACATGAACAGATGCCATTGTTGCAAACGCTGTTTGGACCGCAAGGACTCGGATGACATGGATCACTTGAAACAGGATCAGGTTCATCTAGAAATATTTAAATTTAACTTATGTCATTGAGTAAATGTAAGATGAAAGTAAAGGATATATCTGTTATAACGGTAGCTAACTAAATTTAAGCTTAATTCATTGAACCCTAAGAATGTAAAGAACGAACACGCGCGCACGCGTTCTCTCTCATTATCTTTCTATTGTATCTATAATTACGATATTCGAAAAGCTTAACTTATTTACAGAGAATACAAATCAAATTAATATGTTACCTGCAATAGGATGTTCAACGCATTGTCTAAATGGATCTCCAGTGAAACCATCTGGACAAAGACAAACCGGTACATGATTGTTTACAAAACACTTGGCATATAGACCACAAGAGCCCTCGCAAGGGTTTCGACATTTTTCAGCTTCGCAAGCCCGATCACTTGGGCAGTCAGAATGGACCACGCACTCCGGCTTACAGTAAGGAGGTGAGCCTATGTAGGACGGCAAGCATGAGCATGAAGGTATTCCGTTATTGTCTCGACATTCAGCATAAGAACCACACGGCGATGGTACACAAGGATCTAAAGGAACTGCTACGCTTGGAGATGTTTCTACAAAATAAATTAAATACAATTATTACTTAGGCGCCACTAGACGAAAATTGTGGAAAGTAAATGTTTATGTCAACTTACGCATTATAAGACTACACGTAGTAAATGCGTTTCCAGAGTAACCCGGCCGACATGAACACACTGGGCTGTGATTAATAACTTTGCATTCTGTATTTTGTCCACATGGCTTAGGGCAAGGATTAACGCATCGTTGATTAATGCAAGCCCGATTGGATTTACATTCAGAGTTCATCATGCATTCCGGTTTGCAGTTTGGTGGTGAGCCCATATAATTTGGTAGACATGAACAAACTGGTTGACTGTTTACTTCTCTACAAATTGCGTTAGTTCCGCACGGTGACGGATTACATACATTTATAACTGCAATGTCGTTTTCTGAAAGGATATAATTATTCGGTAATATATATTATGTTTAAATATATGTTCAGTCAAGGTAATTTGAATGTAATAATTGTCAGAAAAAAGTTACCTCTTATGAGATGACAAATTGAGAGTGGAGTTCCAGTGTAACCCGGCTTGCAATTGCACATTGGTTTATGGTTGGTCACAAAGCAGTCTGCATTATATCCACAAACTCCTGGACATGGATCCACGCATTTGTTTCTGTTGCATGCCGAAACCAATGGACAGTCTGAATCAGCTAAGCATTCAGGTCTACAACCTTGGTAAGGATCACCGAAATAATCAGGCAAACATGAACATGATCCGGCATTTCCTTGTACTTTACACTCGGCATTTGCACCACAAGGGGACGGTTCACATGGGTTTAGATATTCGACCTTTGGTGGAGCTGAAATATTTTTCAAATATAATAAATTGACTTACCGATAAACATGTCAGTCACCGTAGAAGCACGTCCTTGTTCCGAAGCGTTAGTTGAAGCTTGCTGGGCCTGGCGACGTTTAGTGACCTCCTTATTCCTGCTTCAGCGTCACTATCTCAAGCAGCGCCGTCCAAAAGCGGCTGTCATGGTGGACAGCCTAAGCTTTACTGTAAGTGCTATGTTATCTCCGCGTGCTCCGTACTCAAGCAAAAGGCATTATATCACATTAACAGTTATGTTTTTAAAGTTATATCCCTCCTGGAAGCGATTTTTTCACCTATTTTTCATCGTATCGGTACCTACCGACCTGGTCCTAAACTTATGTTTTAAGCATTTGCATAGGGGCTGTATTGATGTAATAACCTTTAAACCAATAGGCGGGCATGGTCGCCACTCGGTCCCAAAGTAATAACATTTATACAGTCCTATGTTCATTAGTAAACCGTGTGAGGCGTGAACACTAAGTTTAAATTTCCTTACATGACAAGCACGTCATTTGTAGCATGAACAAATTATCACGCTTTGCCAAGCTGAGGGGTTATATGCATCTTAAGTGGTTGGTACATCAGTTTCCCTAGAGCATTATTATACAAATTTCCGTTTACCTTAATCTTAAAAAATATTTTAAATGTAAAAGTTGTACCTACCAAAACCCACGTATTATACATTTTTGGACCATAATTTAAAAATATTTCAGATTGAATCTATACCATTGAGATTTTCAATAAAAATAGTAATTAAAAAGTGTCACATATAATACAATTATGTATTTGATGGTTACCTTTTGGCTGTGAGCAGCCTTGGAAAGGATCTCCTTCAAGACCCGGTTCGCAGGCGCAGATGGCTCGATGGTCGACCACAGAACATATTGCTCTCGGGCCACAAGCTTGTACACACGGGTCTTTACATTTTTGCGCGACACATGCTAAAGTCGCTGGGCATTCAGCGCTGATCGTACATTCCGGCCGGCAGTTTGGTGGAGCTCCTATAAAACCTGGCTGACAGCTGCATGCTGGTGTCTCTCCAGAATTAAGACAGATCGAATTTGGACCGCATGGGGAAGGCTCACATGGGTTGATGTTGAATGTCGGGGGTGCTAGAAATAAAAGATTTTAATCGAGAATGACAAAGAATATTCCAATATGCAAATGTAAATTACACAAGGCTATTTTTATACCTGGTTTAGGATAGCAATAAGAGAAGGGGTCTCCAGTGTAGTCTTCGTTACACGTGCAAATCGGGGAGTGCGCAATAACCTGGCAACGAGCGCCGCGTCCACAAGCACCTTCACAAGGGTCGCGGCATCTTCGATCAATGCAAGCCAGTTGTAATTTACACTCGGCACTGACGAGACATTCCGGCCGACAAGATGGTGGAGATCCAACATGTCCTGACTTGCACGAGCAAGCTGCAGCACCGTTTTTACTCACTGTACATTCGCTGTAGGGGCCACATGGTGACGGCGAACAAGGAGATGTCGGTATTTCTATAAATATTAAAATTATTATTAACCCAAAATTCTCGTAGATACAAAATTTCTTGATAAAATGTAGCATAAAGCTCGAGTTAGTTTAATTTATAGTTTACCTTTTTGGACTTGAATCTGAGTGCACAAATTGAATGGATCTCCTGAGGTGGCAGGAGCACACGTGCACGATGGTATATGGTTATTGACTGAACAAATTGCATTTGTTCCGCATGCACCTGGGCATGGATCAACACATTTTCCACTTTGACATGTACGAGTAGGGGAACACTCGCCATTAGTACTGCATTCAAGTCGACAACCGGTGTAAGGATCTCCAAAATATCCAGATGCGCAAGAGCAAGATCCTCCATCACAAATAGCATTACCACCACAAGGAGATGGGTTGCAAGGATCTGGAGAAGTAGGCGGTGTCTCTGCAAAAGGAAAAACAATAATGTTGTAACAATCGTGTAATATGCGTTTAAGTTACATAATCTCTTAAAAGAGTAAATTAGACATTAAAGAGGTTCGAAGTACATACCTATCACTTCTGCACATTGTATAAACGGATCACCAGAATAACCAATGGGGCAGCTACAAATAGGGATATGGTCGTGAACGCGACATTCAGCTCTAAATCCACAGGAACCTTCACATGGATTTCTACATTTTTCAGCGATACACGCCTGGTGCGACGGACAATCTGTATTGACAAGGCACTCTGGGTGACAATTCGGTGGAGCACCTATGTATCCTTGAATGCAAGAACATGACGGACTGTTGTTAATCGTTCGACATTCACTGTACGATCCGCAAGGATTCGGCTGACATGGATGAATTACAGGATCTGGTTCATATTCAATGTATTTTATTTCGATACATTTTTTAAATGGATCTCCAGTCATTCCCGCTGGACAACTGCATAAAGGACTATGATTAATAACTTGGCAGTGAGATCCTATGCCACAAGTACCTCTGCAAGGGTCAGCGCATTTCAATCTGTGGCAAGCCCGGTCTGACGGACATTCACTACTGTCAGTACATTCTGGTCTACAATCAGGAGGTGCGCCTCTATAGTCTGGTAAGCATTCGCAAGATGCTAATCCACCATTTTCTCTGCAAACACTATTAGGACCACAAGGTGATGGCTGGCACGGTTTAATAATTTCAATGATTTGTTCCTTTATACACTGATCAAACGGATTTCCTGTGAATCCTTTGATGCAAGCACAACTAGGAACATGATTTATTACGTTACATTCAGCATTTCGGCCACATATTCCTGGACAAGGGTCCACACATTTATTTCGTATGCATGATTTATCTGCAGGACAATCGGAGCTTAGAACACATTCAGGACGGCAACCATCGTAGGGATTTCCTTGATATCCTTCTAGACATGAACATGATCCAGCTCCATCTCGTTGACTGCAAACTGCATTTGAACCACATGGCGATGGATCACAGGGTTGCACGGGATTTTCTGCAGAAAAATGTCTTGTCAGAAATAAAAAAATAAAACAGATATTAATTTGTTAAAAACACTATACTACCTCTCTAAATCATAATATTTTATTACAATTACACCTATACACCTTTGATTGAGTGGTAGTGAATGTCTATTACCTAAGGGATGAACTTAGCCTTTATAACTTTATATCTTAATTTTAAATAACTTCTTACATCCTATAAACTAATACATTATAATATAACAACATACCTTCCTGAAGAATACATTGCATAAACGGATTGCCCGTAAACTTTTCTCTGCAACTACATGAAACAGTGTGGCTGACAACAATGCAGTCAGCATTCACTCCACACGAGCCAGGACATGGATCAATGCATTTATTTTTAACACATGCTTGATTTGAAGGGCAATCTGGATTAATAACACATTCCGGTCTGCAATTTGGTGGTTGTCCAATATAATTTTCAATACATCTACAATTAGCCTTTCCATTTCTTTCCATACATTGAGAGTTAGGTCCACATGGTGATGGATTACATGCATCTACAGGCTGAGATGGTGGAAGTATAATATCATAACAACTCTTGAATGGATCACCAGTTTGTCCTGAATTACAACTACAGATGGGGCTGTGATTGATTACTTCACAACGAGCAGATAATCCACATGCGTTGACACAAGGGTTGATGCATTTTTGATTAACGCATGCTTTAGTGGACGGACATTCGGAGCTAACCACGCATTCCGGCCGGCAAGATGGAGGTGAGCCTTGGAACCCTTCAAGACAAGCACATACAGCTGCATTGTCAACGTTCTTACAAATGCTATTAGGTCCACAAGGGGATGGATGACACACATCTCTTGGTCTAGCTTTCTCTTCATCCATGCGACGGCAGTGCGTGAATGGGTTACCGGTATGTTCGGCCATACAGGAACATGTGGGTATGTGATTAATAACGTCACATTTAGCATTTTGTCCACATGTACCTGGACACGGATCACGACATTTGTTTCTGAAACAAGCCTTATCTCTGGGACATTCTTGGCTGCCAGTGCACTCTGGTCGGCAACTTTCATAAGGGTTGCCACTGTACTCCGCTAAACACGTACAGAATCCGTTATCACATACAGCATTAGCGCCGCATGGAGACGGATTGCATGGATCTGAAGGTTCTGGTGTAGTCGAATCTAAAACAAAGTATTCGTCATTATTTTGTTCAGAAAGTATACCAATAACGCGAAAAAAGATTTCATAAACATTGCAATACCTTTAAATATTGGCAAGCATCGCGCAAACGGGTCGCCAGTGTATCCTTCGTTACACACACAAACAGCAACATGGTTTAGAACGTGGCATGATGCGTCTACTCCGCATGACCCCGGACATGGGTCTTCACATTTTTGGCGTACGCAGGCCAATGAAGCAGGACATTCAGCGTTAATTGTGCATTCGGGCCGGCAAGACGGTGGGGATCCCACATACCCAGGAAGACATGAGCAGGCTGGTCCACTTGCTAATAATTGGCAGCGCGAATGAGGGCCACAGGGTGAAGGAGTACAAGATGGAGGCCTTTCCGTTACTGGTGGAATAGCTAAAAACGAAAATACGTTGTAAATATTCGACATTGAATTCCAATATATATTCATGTGTTTTGTTGATGTGATTATCATTAACATACCATAGCACTGGCTAAATGGATCGCCAGTCATGCCTAATGGACACGTGCAAATGGGGCTGTGGTTCTTTACTATACAGTGTGCTCTCAGGCCACAAGAATGTGGGCATGGATCATCACACTTTTGATTGATGCAAGCTTTAGATGTATCACATTCACTATTTACAATACACTGCGGTCGGCATGACGGCGGTGATCCAATGTAATTCGGCAAACATGAGCACACTGCCTGCAGGTTTACTTGTCTGCACTGACTGTTCGGACCACAGGGTGTCGGTTCGCAAGGGTTTTGTGGAGGAGTTGCTGTAAATTGAAATTATAAGTATTTAATTAATATTACATGGGTTACTTCGTTGAAGTTACTTTGAATTATTAAACTAAAGAATTAGACTTACGTAATATTGTAATTTCTTTACACTGGAAAAATGGATCACCAGTATATCCCCTTGGGCAAGTACAAACAGGAATATGATTATCAACAGTACACTGAGCTAACTGTCCGCAGGTTCTAGGACAAGGATCAATACACTTGAATCGTGTGCATGCTAAGTTTGGTGTGCAGTCATCATTACTCTCGCATTCCCTCCGACACCCGTGCGTACTGTATGGATCGCCCTCGTAGCCTTCGGAACAAACGCAAGCGCCAGCTCCGTTATATTCTCGGCACTCCGCATTGGGACCACAGGGAGATGGTGTGCAAGGACTTGATGTTGGAGTCATTTCAGTAGCTGTAAAAACATTACACAAGGTACTTTTGTGCACATTACTCTCGTTTTGATTTTAATGATTATTAAATTACATATATCTATGTTTATAATATAATAATAATAATATTCCAGAACTATCACACAACGTCGAATACACCTACATGATAAAGAAAACATACGTACTTGATATAACAATTTGGATACAATTCCTCACGGCATCTCCAGTAAAACCTTGCTGGCAAGAGCATACTGGTTTGTGATTGATAGTTAAACAAAGAGCATTTACACCGCATGCACCTTGGCATGGATCTTTACAGCGCTCATTAACACAGGCGGTGTTACTAGGACATTCTGGATCAATAGTACATTCCGGTCTACAGTTTGGTACTCTGCCGATATAATTTGGTAAACAGGAACAAGCCGCCTGATCTCCAATAACACGGCATTCCGAATTGGGTCCACAAGGAGAAGGAACGCATGGGTCGGAGGTGGGAGGGACATCTAAAAAAATAGTTTATAATTACATAACAATATCAGTAAAAAATGAATAACTATACTCTATAAATATGGTTCAAATACTTACGTTGTACTGGATTACACTGAGAGAATGGATCTCCTGTGTATCCGGGACTGCAAGTACAAATGGGATTGTGTGTTATAACCTGACACCGAGCATTGAGTCCGCAGGAATCTTGGCAGGGATCTTTGCATTTCTTTCTAATACAGGCTTTGTCTTGAGGACATTCAGAGCTGACAATACACTCGGGGCGGCAAGAAGGCGGCGTACCAATGTAGTCACTTTCGCATGTACATACACTGTGACCATTTATCACCCGACATAAGCTGTTTGGCCCACAAGGGGACGGTTGACACGGGTCCAGTGGGATTTTCGGGTTATCTGTAACAACTACAAAAAGCCATCAGACGTTAATTAAAAATAAGTAATATGCAGTTTAAATGAAAAATCAAACTGAGATACGATTAATAGACTGATGTCACTATAAAGTTTTTAAAATATGAATTTTAAAAAAGAATGACTAAAGCAAGAGATGTTTTTACTTACTTTCTATTTCACATCTGACTAATGGGTTACCGTTGTACCCAGTAAGACATGTGCATGTTGGAGAATGATTTACAGTTCTACATTCAGCGTTTATTCCACAAGCTCCTGGGCAAGGATCTTTGCATCGATTGTTTGAACAGGCTTTATTACGGTCACAATCCGAGTTAGATACGCATTCTGGTCGACATCCTGTGTAAGGGTCACCAAAGTACTCTGGCAAACACGAACAGGATCCAACTCCATTTCTTTCTTTACACAACGCATTAGCGCCGCACGGTGAAGGACTGCAAGGGTTCGGTGGAGGTACTGGATGTTCTACAATTAAATATATTCATAATAAAATTACCTGATAAATAATGCAATGATGATGATGATGCCTTACGTTCTAAAACTTACGTTCAAAAGGTGAACAGCCACTGAAAGGGTCACCGGTATATCCCGAGAAACAGCTACACAGTGCAACATGATTGGCTACAGAACATTCCGCGTTAAAACCACAAGAGCCAGGACACGGATCCACACACTTTTCATTTTGGCATGCAAGATTACCAGGACATTCAGCGTTGATAGAACATTCAGGTCGACAATTCGGTGCTACACCAATATAGGTCGGTAAGCATGAGCATGCAGGCGCCTCTCCAACTACTTTACATTGTGAATATGGACCGCATGGTGAAGGAACACATGGATTTCCTTTAGGCACCTCTAAGATAGGTTCTAAGAAAGAAAGAAAACAAGAAAGATTTAGAAAAAACAGTACACAGAAAAATATAAAATGAATAAAAAGGTAGTAGAAAAATAATGAAAAGAGTAATGAGAGAAAATAATGAAAGAGAAATAAACATCTTTTTTTTTTAAATAAATAAAATATTAAAAAAAAAAAACTAATCGGGGTTCAAAAAATATAAACAATTTCAATTGAGTTGCTTTTATTATTTTTGTTGCATTCTTACTTTGCTCCAACTGACATGTAACAAATGGATCACCAGTAAATCCAGCTTTACATGTGCAAATTGGGTTATGGTTTATCACTTGACACCTTGCATTGATACCACAGGTTCCCGGGCACGGATCTCTACATTTTTGCTTTATACATGCTTGGTGTTGCGGACAATCGGTACTTATAACACATTCTGGCCTACAAGTGGGCGGAGTACCCACGTAGCCTTCTTGACAAGAACATACACCATGATCATCCACAATTTTACAATTGCTGTAAGGCCCACAAGGAGACGGGACACAAGGGTTAAAATCCGCAAGTGGAGCTAAAATCAAATAAATCCAGTTTCAAAATATTGAAGACAGTAAAATAATATTTGTTTCAAATTGTTCGTTTACAAATTACTAACGTTTTCTTTGAGGATGGCAAGACACGACTGGATTTCCGTCGTAACCGTCAATACATAGGCAGACTGGTGTATGATGTGACACCGTACACTGAGCGTTTAAGCCACACGCGCCCTGACATATGTCTATACATTTGTTATTGGAACACGCTTTATCGAACGGACAGTCGTTATTTGTGACACATTCAGGCCGACAACCCAGGTATGGATCGCCAAAATATCCAGGCGTGCATGTACAGGCTCCAGCCTGGTTTCTTTCAGTGCATATTGCGTTTGGACCGCAGGGCGATGGATTACAAGGATTTGTCTCATCTTCACTTGCTACTGTTACTATGAAGGAAAAATAATGTATTAAAAACATTATAGCATACTGTATAAAAATAGAATTAAGATGCTATTTTTCATGAAACTTACCAATAAAGTAGCAACCGCTAAATGGATCACCTGAGTAGCTTTCGCGACAGTGGCATATTGCTTTATGATTTATTACAACGCATTCTGCGTTTGAGCCACAGGATCCTTCGCAGGGATTAACACATTTTTCACGAATGCAAGCTAGGTTGCTCGGACATTCTTCATCGTATATGCATTCAGGGCGGCAATTGGGTGCCCTACCGATGTAACCAGGCTGACAAGAGCAAGCTGGAGTTTCTCCGATAACCCGACATTGTGAATTAGGCCCACAAGGTGACGGTATGCAGGGATTGCCAGAAGGCTTTGGTTCCGGCCCTAAAATTTGTTATAAACGTTGATAAAGAAATATTTTTTATATTTATAATTCTGTATATTACGTGTAATTTTAATGGGTATATTTAATGAAATTTGTAATAAACTCACTTTTTTCGAAAGCGCAATGCACAAATGGATCTCCGGCGTAATTTGGAGGACAACTACATAATGCGTTGTGATTAACCACTGTACATTTAGCGTTATTTCCACACGCTCCGACGCATGGGTCGACACATATCTGGTTAATGCAAGCTCTATTGGGCATACATTCACTGCTAACCATACATTCCGGCCGACAGAATGGCGGTGAACCAAAATATTTCTCTTGACACGAACATATTGCATGGCCACCGTGCACACGACACAAACTATACGGTCCACAGGGTGATGGAGAGCACGGATCTATTGGTACTTCATGTTGATCTAAAATAGTCCAGTGTGATTAGAATGATTAAGATACGTAATTTATAAAATATAAGTTATTGGATTAATCTTTATATTAAGAATAAAAATTAAATTCTTACGTATATAACAAGATGTAAATGGATTTCCTTCATAACCAGGCTGGCAGGCACAAGATGGTGCATGATTATTGACACGGCATTCGGCGTTCATTCCACATACCCCAGGACATGGGTCTTTACATTTATTGTTAATGCAAGCCCTATCTTTCGGACAATCTGAATTCAATACACATTCTGGACGACATTCCACATATGGATCTCCGAAGTAATCAGGAAGACACGAACATGACCCCACTTCATGTCTTTCTTTGCATATAGCATTTGCTCCACATGGTGATCGTGAGCAAGGACTTTCAACTTGAGGTTCAATAGCTACAAATTAAAATTGTCTCAATTGAAAATACCGGTTTGAAACAATAGCAAAATATTTATCATATTCAATGAAATGAACTTACATGGAATAGGAGAACATCCTGCAAATGGATCTCCTGTGTACCCCTGGTCACAAGTACATACTGGTATATGTTTAACTACAGCGCAACTTGCGTGATATCCGCAAGAGCCCGGACAAGGGTTCCTACATTTTTCAGCAATGCAGGCTAAATTGCCAGGACATTCAACGTTTATCATGCACTCGGGCCTACAATTAGGCGGGCGTCCCACGTAATTTTCTAAGCATGAGCACACAGCCAGACCATTGACATCTTTGCACAGAGAATTTGGACCGCAAGGATTTGGTAGACAGTTATTTATAGGTTCCATTTGTTCTGTTAAAAGTAATAATAGAAAATATTATTTTTATGGCTGCTATCATAGTAATATATTTATTTATTTATAAATACATATCAACATTACTTACTTTCCTCAAAGAAACATCTAATGAAAGGATCACCGGTATAACCGTTAAAACAGCTGCATATAGGGTTGTGATTAACGACTTGACATTGAGCTTCGACACCGCACATACCAGGACACGGATCCTGACATTTTTGATTAATACATGCCTTATCCGGTCGACAATCGGAACTAACAATACATTCAGGCCTACAATTCGGGGGAGAACCAATGCATAGATCCAGGCATGTACAAACTGCATGCCTGTTAAACACGCGACATTTACTGTAGGGCCCGCAAGGCGTTGGGTTGCACGGATCCACAGGTACCGGTATAGCTATATTGTATAGGAAAGAAAATAGACAGGTAAGTATAGCAAGAAATACAGAAATAGACATATAAAGAAAGATCAAGAAAGAAAGTCTTACATGAAACAGGAGTACATGCATGAAGTGGATTTCCTCTATATCCAGGCAAGCAGTAACATGAAGGTGCATGGTTTGCAACTCTACATTCGGTGTTTTGTCCACAAGCACCAGAGCACGGGTCCACGCATTTATTATTGAAACAAGATCTGTCTCTAGGACAATCAGTGTTCATGACGCATTCTGGGCGACAACCACGATATGGATCACCGTAAAATTCATCTACACATGTACAAGAACCAGCACCATTCCTTTCTCGACAAATGGCATTAGGTCCACAAGGTGATGGATTGCAAGGTTGATGGAGAACATCTTTTGAAGCTGCAAAATTTGTACAGGTACATAAAACATGCTATCACATACACTTATGAAAAACATGCAAATGGTGCGATTTAATGTACAAAATAAATTGAAACTTACCTTCAACAGGATTACAGCCAGCAAATGGATCACCCGAAAATCCTTCATCGCAAGAACATATTGGTTGATGGTTTTGCACTATGCACCGCGCATTGAAGCCACAGGAACCTACGCATGGGTTGACACAGTTGCCCGCTAGACAAGCGAGTGCCAAAGGACAGTCCTGGTTGATAACGCATTGCGGCCGACAAGAAGGAGGCGCACCCAGTGTGCCCGGTTCACAAGAGCACACTGCACGACCAGCTTCGTTGCGACACGAAGAATGTGGTCCACACGGCGATGGTAGACATGGATCTGGCGTGAGTTGCGGAATAGCTGCAAAAACAGGACAATTTTAGAAAGTTACTTAATCACAATTTATTGAATTGCGAGTCATATTCAGGATTTATTCAATTGCGAATCATATTCACAATTTATAACACGATAAAAAAAAAATACAGCAATACAGGAAGCCTGGATAGCTTCTGCTGTCTGTTATTTAGGTAGGTACTCTTATTGGCTTTTCGTTAAAGAATATAGTTTCAGTCAATCACATATTGTTAATGTATGTATCGAACATATCTATATAAATAGACTAGCTTCGACCAGCGGCTTCGCTCGCATCTCCGTACAAACTTTGGAACCCCGTTTCATTCCTTTAGGTGATTTTTGGAAAATTCTCTCTTAGTTGTCACCTACGTCATAAAAGAAAGCCTTGGGCAAAATTACACGCTCCTAGTTCCAGGAATTATGGCTGTGCGTTGATATGTCCGTCGATCAGGTTCTCTTTTATATACGACCAAATCTTAAAATTGATCACTTCATGATATGATCGACCAAATCATGAAATGGTGGCATAACGTAATTCAAATTCATTTATTTCAAATAGACCATTTGCAGGCACTTTTGAATAGTCAAATATTGGTCAGTCCAAGAAAAGCGAAGCTAAATTGCACGTTCCAAAGCTTAGACCTCTATGGAGAAGAACGTGAAAGAAACTCCATGGACACTATTTTAAATCATATTATGTGATATTTTTTACTAAAAGCTAATAACAATTTTCGAATGAAATATAATTAGGATACAAAGCTGAATAAAACTAATAGGAGCCTGCAATCAATCGGCAGTTTATATACAGTTTCAGTTTTGGTGCAGTTTTCCCAACGACATTGTATACGATTTTAATTGGGGTAATACGAGTATTTAACTGTTTCCCAATATAATACTCTGCTACAAAATATGCTTCTGTTTCATCATAAACTACTATTCGTGCACTAAAATATGCTTTTCTGAATAACCCCGAAGGTGATGGCATGGTCTGTGTTCGCTCGCTCACTAGACCCCGCCATCTCCTCCTAACCTAACCGAGGTCCGAAACGGAATGTCTCAAGTCCCTTATTATTGTAAAAAGAAAATATGGCCAAACGTGGATCGAAATACGAGTATCATCAAACGTTGATGTTTAAACGATTTGGCCAGTTTTAGTTGGCCATCATTAAATACAACCATTTTTTTTTTATTTGTCGATCCTCGTTTGGCCTTTTTTTAGACTTTTTATTATCATAGAAATTCTACATCAATGATATGGCCAAACGAGGATTGATATATCAACTAATGTTAACGATTAAACGATCTGGCGTGTTTTAGCTGGCCATATGAAGCCATCATGAAGAATCAATCAATTCTAAGATCTGCCCACGATAGAATGATCTAGACTCTCTATTATTACATACTAGTCCCCCCACCGCGTCTGTCTGTTGAACGCGACAAACTCAAAAATTAACGAAAATTCATATTTTATTAGTAGAGAAAAGCATGGGGCAGGTCGCTGATTATTATATTAAAGTTGGTGGTAAATAGGTAAACAGAAAACTGGTGACAAGACAACGAATTTCGAAACTAAAGTTATTTTTCAATTAGTAGTGGTTTCTTTAGGAAGCCGTTTGCCTAGTTTTCTTGAGTGATTAATAAAAAAAAAACTTACTTTTCCTGGTGCATCTTATGAACGGATCACCTTCCGGTAGATTTTCTGGACAGGTGCAAATGGGGTTGTGGCCGACCACATGACAGCGTGCGTCTAAACCGCAGCTGTGTAAACAGGGGTCTTTGCACTTGTGGTTAATGCAGGCTTTGTTGGTGGGACAGTCTGAGTTGACGGCACACTCGGGCCTGCAGGCCGGCGGCGCGCCCAGGTAGCCCGCGCGGCAAGAACACGCAGCGCGCTCGTTTACCACGTGGCACTCACTATTTGCTCCGCAAGGTGATGGCTCACATGGATTGAAAGTTGACGCTACAATATTTTATATTGTCATTAAACAAGCAGTATTGAGAAGCAGATAAACATATTTTGACATTTAAGAGCCATAACAATCAAAATATAAATAAATACATACGTGGTGAAGTTTTCTGACGACATGAAGAAAATGGCTCGCCTTCATAGCCCTTAAAACAAGTGCAGACTGGAACGTGATTCGTAACTGAGCATTCTGCATTAACACCACATAAGTCTTTGCACGGATCTCGGCAGTGATTTGACAGGCAAGCAAGATGGTTTGGACAATCTGAGTTTATAGTACATTCTGGCCGACAGCCACCTGCATACGGATTACCAATATTTGGGGGTATGCATGAACAACGAGCTACATTATTAACTACTGAGCACATAGTGTTATCCCCACATGGTGATGGATTACATGGCGTCGGTAATTCATCCTTAGAAACTTCGACACAGCCCACAAACGCATCGCCTCTATATCCTTCCAGGCAGCTACAGAGTGGTATGTGATTCACAACATTGCATATAGCTTTACTCCCACACGCACCGACGCATGGATCGACACACTTTTCATTGATGCAGGCTTTATTAGATGGACATTCTTGACTTATAACACATTCTGGTCTACAATATGGTGGAGTGCCTGAATAATTCGGCCGACAAGAGCACACGGGATGATTTGACTTAATTTCACAGACAGAGTTAGGGCCACATGGGGATGGTACACAAGGATTTTTGCCCACAGGTCCAGGTCCAGGCGTTATAGCTTCTGCGCAAGCCACGAATGGATCTCCAGTTTGCCCAGACCTGCAGCTGCATATTGGATTATGATTAACTACAATACACTCTGCGTTGATACCACAGCTGCCTAGGCAAGGATTAGAACATCGCTGATTAACACATGTCTCTGTTTGGGAACAATCTGAATTACTGACACATTCAGGTTGGCACATAGGTGCTACTCCTCTGTGGCCTGGCAGGCATGAGCACACGGCAAAACCAGAGGGTGATACAAGGCAGCGACTGTATGCTCCGCAAGGTGATGGATCACATGTAGATGGGGTGAGCGACACTGTGCCAGTGGGTTGGCATCTCACATAAGGATCTCCTGTGTTTCCAGTCTCGCAATAACAAACTGCGTGATGATTGACAGTTTTACATAAAGCTCCAATACCACATATGTCTTTGCATGGGTTTTCACACTTGTTGTTTAAGCAGGCCAATTCCGGCGAGCAGTCACTGTTGACAACACATTCAGGACGGCATGACATGTACGGGTTGCCATAAAAGTTGGGCAAACATTTACAAATTTGTGCACCATTTGCATCTTCACATACAGCATTGGCACCACACCGTATATTATCACAGGTTTCAAATATAGTAGCTAAAAACAAATAATTATTAAAATAAGAAAATGATTAGAAATTACAGAAAAATATTAAAAAGTTTTATTAGTATTAAATACTTACGTTTTGTTGTTGGTTTACAGTGTTCATATGGATTTCCTTCGAAACCTTCTATGCAATGACATATTGGATCATGATGGTAAACTGAACATAAAGCATTTACACCGCATGAACCCGGACAAGGATCTACGCATGTATTCCTTAAACACGCCTTATTAAAGGCACACTCTGAATTAAACACGCATTCCGGTCTGCAAGCCGGGTTATTCACGGCGTTCGGTCCAACACAGGCGTCACAAATAGCAAATTGATTACCATATGTATCGCACGGAGCATTGGGATCGCACGGATTAGGTGAGCAGGGTTGAACTGTTGTATTATCGGCTCCAATAATTATTGCTGAAATTATAAACAAAAAACTCTTCAAGTCGAACGTTTTTATTTTAATGAACAATGTACATTAAAATAAAAATGTTCGACTAATTTCAAATTCAATAATGGAATTATACATGTCTAATTTATTTTTTGGTTCCGTAGTTATAAAAATACTCACGTCGATAAAGACATTGCGTCAAAGGATCTCCAATATATCCGTCTGGACACAGACAAGACACTGTATGTTCTGAACACAAACATACTGCGTGAATACCACACACGTTATTGAATGAACAAGGATCTGTACACTTATGATTAATACATGCTTCATTAGATGAGCAGTCCGAATTCATTGTGCATTGAGGTTTACACTCAATACTAGGATCTCCAAAGAAGTCGGGCGGGCAGAAACATAAAGCTTTATCACCAACGTCTTGGCAAATAGCATTTATACCACACCTTGCGGTGTTGCAAGGTTTTTTTGAATTAGATTTTTGGTCTCCAGGTGGTAAGCAGCTCATCAAGGGATTTCCAACAAAACCATTTTCACAAACACAAACTGGTCGATGAGACTCTACTTGACATTTAGCATTAATTCCACAGGCCCCAGGACAAGGGTCGCGACAGACATATCCAATGCAAGCTCTATTAATTTTACATTCATCATCAACTTCACATTCTCGTGAATGGCACCCATCAACTCCATAAGCGTCACCTGTACTGCCTTCAGGACATATGCATAACGCTTGCCCTTCATAGTTTACTTGACAAATGGCTTGTGGTCCACAAGGATTTGGTGTACAGGGACTTCTTTGAGGTTGGCAGCCAACATGTGGATCGCCAGTGAACCCGGTCTTGCAGAAGCACATTTCCATGTTGCCGCTTACGTAACAATCCGCGTTTGGTCCACAAGGTCCCGGTTTACAAAGTACCTCTGGTGGTAAGTATCCTTGAGAATTACAAGATTTATAAGGATTTCCTATAGCATTTTCGGGACAGTAACAGGGTGGAGATCTATTCGGGTCACATCTTGCTCCATTTCCGCAGGTGTTTGGTTGACAAGGATTGCGTGATTCCACACAACCCCTGATTGTATTGGGACTTTCGATGAAACCTGGTAAACATGTGCATTTAGCAAATCCGTTTGATTGTGTTGTGCATTGGGTATTAGGTCCACAGGGTGACGGGTTGCAAGGATTGTTTGGTAATCTACATGGTTGTCTTGGGGGATCGCCTTCATAGTTTGGTAGACAGAAACAAGCGGGTTTGTTTTCTATTAATCTGCATCCGGAAAATGGACCACACGGATTTGGTTCACATTCATTACCTTCAGGTACTGTAAAAAATATATAAAAGTGAATTAAATCATGGCATCCTACTTGTCGGTAATTCTAAAAAAAGGATATTAATTCATAAGTAAAAAGCACACGTAAAAGTTAAATACTCTTATAAAAACAAAGTAATTAAATTTTTAATTTAATTCACGACAGAAACAATTTTACTTACTGCAATTTTTGAATGGATTTCCTGTCAACCCTTTAGGACAGAAACAGATCGGATTGCCATTGTCACTTTCACACATCGCATTTGTTCCGCACGGATTCGGAACGCATGGATTTGTGGGTGGCTCACACCCATTCAGTGGATTTCCATTGTAACCTGGCAGACATTTACATGATGCACGGTGGTTCAAGACGTCGCAGACAGCGTTCATTCCACACCGACATGGAGAACCGCATTTACCATTAATACAGGCCTCTGAATTTGCGCACTCATTATCAGAACGGCATCCTTGCACTAAAACAGTTTTGTAAAAGTGATTGTTTACGAGTGGCATTAAAATGTTTTAGCGCCAATCATAAGCTCAAAATATTATAAAATTATATTAGTTTAATGTAAAAAAAAAGTAAAAAATTTTCTCACCTTGGAAACATTCTAAGAAGGGATTTCCTGTGAAACCAGCAGAGCATTTACATTGAATGCCGTGATTGTATGGAATGCATTCTGCGTTATCTCCGCACTTGTTTACAGCACAAGGATTCATGCATACTCTGTTTTGTCGGTCACAAAGTAGTTCCGGAGGACAATCCTCATTAAACTGACATACTGAACCAGAAGGTATTACTAAAATCACAATTTGAATTAAAATAATATCCGTATTAGAAAAATTCTTAAGTATCACATTACGGAAAACAGTAAAATTAATTACCTGGGACACATCCGACATAGCCATTTCCTTGGTATCCTTCAATACAGCTACAGTCTGATCCATGGTTTGTGTTTATACAGACCGCATTAGGTGCGCACGGATTGTGTATGGCACATGGGTGTTGACATGCATTATTTATACAAGCTTCAATCAGTGGACAGTCTTCATTTCGAGTGCAACCAACTGAGCAAAATGTAAAATACATATTTATATATTATACAATGATTGCTACATAACCAGTCAAAAAATATCTCTGTATTATTTACATCATAAGCCGCAACCACAATAATTTTACTGTTTATTACTTTATTTAGTAGTTGCATTTTTTGTATATTACAATTCACCTTAGTAAAGAAATCGTCTTTATATCAATTGGTAAAAGTAAGTAAATGGTTAAAGTCAATTTTAATTACTATTAGTAGGTATCAGTTAAAGCTTACATATTTTAGGTGAACATTTAACTGCAGGATCTCCATCATGTCCAGCCGGGCACGAGCACATAGGCCTTTGTTTTACTGGCTGGCAATTGGCTCCAATGCCACATACGTTGTCGAACTCACAGGGATTTTGACACAATCCCATAAAACAGGCTTCGGTCTCTATACAGTCCCGATCAGAGTGACAAGGTTCTGGTACCTTGGGTGTTCCAGGTGATTCTAGTATGTTACACGTTAGATACAAAATTAGTTTGTTACATTTAAATTAAAAGAAGGTGAACATTAGTGTATTTACAAATAATAAGTGAATTTATGATGTCCGATAAAGTAATCATTTGTCCGATAAAACTGCCATAAACTAGCACTGGCACAATATAATACAATTATTATGAAATAGATATTGTACAAAAATTTAAATAAGTTTAAAAAAACTAGCTTCTATCATATTTGAACCTTAAAAACAAAACACCTTATAAGCCTACCTTTACGTGAACAGTGGGTCCCCGTGGCGTCCTCACACACACAAACAGCGGCATGGCTCACAACTTTACACGATTCGTTCTTTGTACAACCACTCCCAACCATTTCACATGGATTCTGGCACACTCCATTTAGGCAGGCTTTATTCGTCGGGCAATTTGTGTTTATTTTACAGGATGTGTTAATAATTATGTCAGTACTTTGTACAGTAGTCTCGGTAGTAGTCAAGTCAGTGGTAGTGTCTGTCCAAGCCGAAATATCAACGCCCTTTCTACGAGACGATAAACTTTCAGTAGAGGTGCTGATGATACCCGTGGACGTATGTTGTGTTTTAGGTGTGATATAAGTATTACTGGCCTCAGTATGTAAAGATTTATTAAGGTTTTGCGTTTCATTATTTATTGTTGTAGTTATATCTTGTTCTGGAATATAAAATATTGTACTATCTTTTTTGATGGGTATTTCCGTTATTGTATCAGTATGGCCTAATGATATAGTTAAGTTAGTTTCTGGTGTGGGTGAGGTAACAACATTTCCCGTTTCTTGTGTAAATGTATTTAATTCATTTGAGGTACTAGAAATGTGATTTGAATAATAGGTTGCCGTAAATCCTTCTGTCACATCTGTATTAAAACCTGTAGATATTGATTTTTCAGGAGTTTCTGAAGTAACCTCAGTATTATTTTCAAACTGAATTATAACATTAGTTTCGGTAGTAGATTCAGAAGAACCTAAATCGCCAAAAGAGGTTATTGTTGTCGTTTCAACTAGTCTACTATCGTCTTCATTATTGTCCATAGTACTAAAAGTGTGTAAGCTATGGTTTTCCGTGTTTAAATTAATTGTGCTAGTGGTTATATGATTATAATGAGGTCCTAATGTTGCGGTTGTTACGCTATCTATTTCATAGGAGGTTGTAACTTTTTTAGCGTTAGTATTAAACTCTTCTGAACTTATTGTTGCTGCAGTGTTTTCATCTTTGTTAGTTACAGGTTTTATTGCATCTGAATCAGCAGTTTTTTGAAAACTTTCTTTAGTAACTTGTGTACCAGTTTCAAAATCGGTACTTTGTGATTTCAAAAAAAATGCTGATGTACTTGTTGATAACTTTTCATAATTTTTAGAATCATAATGCGTTGTCAACTCTGTTTCTGTTAAAATATTTTCTTTGTCAGTGCTTTGTAAATCTGGCAAAGCGTCTATCGTGGTTTCAGTTGAACCAGTAACATAATCAATTGTTTCTGAATTGGTGATTTGGATTCCTTCTGACGTTATGGTTCCAAATAAAGGACTATCTGTTTCGTGCAGTATAGTTGAAGTCACACTGGTTGTATGTATAGGAGTGTCTGTAGATATTTCAACATCGGTGATGGGAGCTTCTTGAGTTGGATCTATTGTCGAAGGGACCGAATTGGTATAAGGCTGCTGTATACTTGATTCAGTATTTTTTGGAACTAAGCGAGTAGTCACCTTATTTGTCGTATCAAAGAAACCTACAGTACTTAGTTTTTCATATGTCACAACAGTATTATCTTCAGTAGAGTAGCCGACTTCACCGTTATCTTTGGATTTTTTGTCCGTACTAGACTTTGTTGTATATTCCAGAAATAATGTTGGTGCATTCGTATAAACAATTTCTGAATCGGTTGAAGTAAAGATGGTATTTCCTGTTGTATATTTGTTTATGAACGAGTCGTCACCTTTTATTACTTGTTGAGTTATGGTACTATCAGAAACCGTGGTCGATGTTTCTGTTTTGGGACTATTACTATCAGGTCTAGTTAAATCAGGTACCGTAACTGTTAACATTTCTTGTGAGCTATTTGTACCCAAGGGCACGGTGTTCGTTGCTTCATTCCGGTTTGTTGTTGTTTCTGTTTTAATAATAATTGTCTGTGACGTTACTTGATTTTTGTTTTCTGCCATTGTGAATTTGTCATCAAGATTTGTAAATGTTGTTGTTTTTATACTTTCGTCACTTGGTTTCGAAGTGGTTATAATTTTTTGATCAGAGCTTCCTTGTGTGGTTGTTTTTTTTTGACCTAATTTTACTGTAGAATCACTAATTGATGTAGTAGACTCCGTTGACAATATTTCCACAATCATATTAGATGTTACTTCATCTATGTTGTTATCAGTAATACCTAAACCAATGACCGTTGCCCCAAAAGAAGGCTCAGCAATGTTTTTACCAGTTGAGCGTGGTACAGCGGTGGTTGTTTCTTCTTTTACTGTATCTATTGCACCAAATATAGATTCTGTGATTTGTACAGGCATATTTTTTGTTGAACTTGTTATTATAACGGTTCCTTCGGTAGTATGTTGTCCTTGAAGCAATCCTGTAATATATTGTTCCGTTACCGTGCCAATTGATTCAAAATCTGTGGTTTTAGAAGTAGTAAATTCCTTGAAATACTCTGTTGATTCTGCCGTAATGGATCCTATGTCTGTTTTTTCTGAATTTATATATTCGTTTGCAATTGTTGTTGGAAGTAATCCATCGTCTTTTCCCTGTGTAGAGTCCCATATAACTGTTTTGTTTAAAAACAGATCACTTTCTGTTGTGTGTAAATCATAAATTTCCCTTTCCCTATCAAATATCTTCGTTGTACCTGATCTACCGTCTGTTGCTTGTTTGGGAACCGAATCTGTTTTAAGGTTTACTGTCGATTGTATAGTTGTGACATCTGAAGGACTTATTTCAACATTTGAAATAGTTGCAGTTATATCTGTGACGTCAATGGTGTGGGAAGAGTCAGATTCTTTAATACTTTTGATTTTTTCTGTGATATCGAATCCAATTTCTGTGGTTGGTGAAGTCATCAACATATTAATGTTTTTAACCGTTTCAGTTGTAATTGACCCACTATCAGTTACTTGGTTATGAGTCGGTCCATTGTCAAAATTATGCGTTTCTGACGTAACCGAGCCAATGGATGTCGTTGTCAAAGAATTAATACCAACGTTCAGAACAGATTCAGTTGTGATTGGTTCTAAACCTGGAGAAATTAAATCGATCTTAACATCTTCTGTGATATCAGGAACCAACTCTACAAGTTCTTTAACAGTTTCTGTTGTGACTGATCCAACATCTGCTGCTGGTGACGAAATCATTTCATCATACTGAGTAAATTCAGTCGTAACTGGCACATAATCTGTAATTTTAACTTTTTCTGTGATATCGGATCCAATTTCCGTGTTCGTTGAAGAAACCAGAACTTCTGTGTTTTTAACCGTTTTCGATGTAAGTTCACTATCAGTTGCTTGGTTAAAAGTAAGACCATTATTATAACTTTGTGTAACTAAGGTAACTAATCCGATGTCTGTTACTGGAAAAGTATATTTGTCAACATTCTGAACAGTTTCAGTTACACCTATTGTATCCGTTGGTCCTGAAGAAGTGAATTCTTTAATGGTGTTTGTTTTCTCAGTGATGTCGGATTTAATTTTTGTGGTAGTTGAAGAAGTTAACATATGAATATTTTTAACCGTTTCAGTTGTATCTGATCCCTTTTCAGTACCTTGGTTAGGAATCGGTCCAATGTCAGTACTTTGCGTCTTTGATTCGACACCTGCTGATGGCAACGTATATATTTCAACATTCTGAATAGTTTCAGTTACACTTATTGTATCTGTTGGTCCTAAAGGAGTAAATTTATTAATGGTGTTAGCTTTTTCTGTTATGTAGGAATCAACTTCAGTACCGGTTGAGAAAGTCAACGCATCAACGTTATTAATTTCAGTTGTAACTGATCCTCTATCAGTAGTCTGGTTAAGATTCGACCCATTGTCAACATTTTGCACCTCTGTTCCGACGTCTACTGCTGGCGACGTATATATTTCAACATTCTGAATAGTTTCAGTTACACTTATTACATCTGTTGGTCTTAAAAAAGTATCTTCATTAATGGTGTCAGCTTTATCTGTTATATGGTATTCAACTTCAGTGGCGGTTGAAGAGGTCAATATATCAACGTTACTTACCGTTTCATTTGTAACGGATCCTCTATCAGTACCTTCGTATAGAATCGGTTCATTGTCAAAAGTTTGCTTCTTTGATTTAACATCTGTAGCTGGCGAAGTATTTGTTTCAATATTCTGAATAGTTTCAGTTGCACTTATTGCATCTGTTGGTCTTAAAGAAGTAATTTCCTTAATGGTGTCCGCTTTATCTGTTATGTGGGAAGCGACTTCAGTGACGATTGAGGGGGTCAATATATCAACGTTTTTAACTGTTTCAGTTGTAATAGATCCTCTATCAGTTGCTTGATTAAGAATCAATTCATTGTCGTCTGTTGCTAGTGACGTATATATTTCAACATTCTGAATAGTTTCAGTTACATTTATTGCATCTGTTGGTCTTAAGGAAGTAACTTCATTAATGGTGTAAGCTTTCTCTATAATATCGAATTCACCTTTAGTGATGGTTGAAGAAGTCAACGTATCAACGTTACCAACCGTTTCAGTTGTAACGGATCCTCCATCAGTAGTTTGGATAAGAATCAGTTCATTATCAAAAGTTTGCGTCTTTGATTCAAAATCTGTTACTGGCGAAGTATTTGATTCAATATTCTGAATAGTTTCAGTTACACTTATTGCATCTGTTGATTTTAAAGAAGTAAATTCAGTAACGGTATTTAATTTCATTGTGATATCAGATTCAGTGTTAGTGGTCGTTGACGATGTCAACACACCAACGTCACTGACCGTTTCAGTTGTAACTGATCCTCTATCAGTAGCTTGGTTAAGAATCGGTCCATTGTCAAAAGCTTGCGTCTTGGATCCGACGTCTGTTGCTGGTAAAGTATACATTTTAACATTCTGAATAGTTTCAGTTCGAGTTAATTCATCTGTTGGTCTTAAAGAAGTAACTTCATCAGTGGTATTTGCTTTCGTTGTGATATCGGATTCAACTTCAATGGCGGTTGAAAAGGTCAACACATCAACGTCACTGACCGTTTCAGTTGTAACTGATCCTCCATCAATAGCCTGGTTAAAAATCGGTACATTGTCAAAAGTTTGTGTCTTTGATCCGACGTCTGTTGCTGGTAAAGTTTTCATTTCAATATTTTGAATAGTTTCAGTTACACTTAATGCATCTGTTGGTCCTAAAGAAGTTAATTCATTAATAGTATTTGCTTTCATTGTGATATCAGATTCAAATTCAGTGGCAGTTGAAAAAGTCAACCCATCAATGTTACTAACCGTTTCAGTTGTAACTGATTCTTTGTCAGTAGTCCGGTTAAGAATCAGTCCATTTTCAATACTTTGCGCCTTTGATGTAACATCTGTCACTGGTGAAGTATACATTTCAACATTTTGAATAGTTTCAGTTACACTTAATGCATCTGTTGGTCTTAAAGAAGTTAATTCATTACTGGTGTATGCTTTCGTTGTGATATCGGATACAACTTCAGTGGTGGGTGAAGAGGTCAATACATCAACGTTATTGACCTTTTCAATTGTAACTGATTCCCAAGCAGTTGCTTGATTAAGAATCAATCCATTGTCAGTACTTTGCATCTTTGATCCGACGTCTGTTGCTGGCAAAGTATACATTTCAACATTCAGAACACTTTCAGTAACAGTTAATGCATCTGTTGGTTTTTTAGAAGTAAATTCAGTAATCGAGATTGCTTTCTCCGTGATATCAGATCCTTTTTCTATGGCAGTTGAAGGAACGAAAACATCTATGTTTTTAACCGTGGTGGTTGTGACTGAACTATTTATTATAGGGTTGAGCGTCGGTCCATTATCAAAGCTATGTGTCTCTGAAGTAACTGTTACCACGTCTTTAGCCGATGAAGTATACATTTCAATGTTCTGAGTGTTTTCGGTTACACTTGGAACATCTGTAATTGTTGAAGAAGCAAACTCAATAATAGTGCTTGTTTTTTCTGTAACATCAGAAACAATTTCAACAGTAGAAGAAGCCAAAAACTTTACATTTTTAACAGTTTCGGTTGTAACTGAACCACTGTCAGTCACCTGGTTAAGTATCGGTCCATTATCAAAGTCATGTGTCTTTGATGTTGATAAACCAACGTCTGCTGTTGTAGTAAAATCATTTTTAACATTTAAAATAGGTTCTGTTGTACTTAATATATCTGTCGTGCTTAAAAAAGTAAAATCGCTCATGGTATTTACTTTGTCTGCAGTCTCAGGTCCAACTTCAGTGGCCGTTGAAGAGGTAAATACGTCAGCGTAATGAACCGTTTCAGTTGTTACTGACTGTTTTTCAGTTGTCTGATTAGGAATCGGCGTCTCTGTTGTAACTGATACAATAGTTGCGGGCAAAGAATTTGTTTGAACGTTTTGTATAACTTCAGTTGTAACTGGTAGATAATCAGTGACACGTAAACCATCACCTAAATTTGTTACTGATTCAGTTGTAACTGATTCACTAACTGGAGCTTTTGAAGAAATCAATTCTTGGTCACTAAAAGTTGTTGTTGCATGTAATCCATTCATATCTGTTGCATATGTAGAATTTAATTCCTTCACATTCATTGTTGTTTCAGTTATTCCTGTCTCAGTAGCTGTACCTTGTGTAGGAATGGATTCGGTTTTACTTCCTATTTTTTCAGTTATTAAAGATCGAATCCAATCCGTTTCTGTGGTTATATCTGTTGCTTGCCAAGAATTTGTTTCTTTCATATAATTATCAGTTTTCATAGTATTTGATTCAATGTCTGTTGTTTGTATAAGAGTAAATTTTTTCTCACTGCTTGAAGTTTCTGTTGTCATTAATCCATCGTTAATTACGTTTGTAGAATAAGTGATATCGTGTTTATTTTTATCAGGATCTATTGATTGTTCCGTGTTATATTCAGTTACAGTGATAGTTTCAGGATTTAATGTATCAGTAGCGAATTTTGTTTGACTCGTTTCCATTGCAATGTTTGTCTCTTCTGTTGTTGATTTTGCAAAATAACTATGGGTTAAAGTTTCACTAGGCACAGTGTTTGTAGTTAATACAGAATATTCATGATCCGCAGTATAATCGGTAGTTTTAGTTTGTGAAATAGGTTTATTGAAATTTTCTGTATCTTTTGCAGTGTTTTGAAAATGTAAAATACTCGGTATAGTTTCTGTAGTTATATCTGACTTTTTAACATGACTTGTACTATTATTTTCATTTACGGTTGCTAACTTATTAGTAAAAATATTAGTAGGGGGCACTGTAGTCTCTTTTAAAAGTGGAGTATTTATATCATCCGAGTTTAAGGTAGTAAACTTATGGGGATATTGTTCGGTAACAATTTCAGTGAGTGACCCAGAAACAAAAGATTGAGTTGTCGCCAAACTTATTTCTGTAGAAGTATAATCTACATCACTATACGAAGTCGCGGCACCGTATGGAGTAGTATTTTCGACTTCTTTAACAGAGGTGCTTTTGTCAAATGTCATTTTTGTATAACCTACTTCAGATGCTAATGTAGTTTTAGTGAGTTCATTGGTAGTGTCTACAATATGCTTTTTTAGGTCATTGCTAGGAGAATTGGTACTGGTAGTGAAAGTGGAAGTGGTTATATTTTTGTTGTTATTCAACTGTCGCTTATTATCAGGAGTTTTGGTGTTTTTGTTTTCAGTGGATAATGTAGAATGATTGGCTTCAACATTTTTTTTAGTATATGGTTTTATAGTGCTCTCAACATGGATTGTACTACTACTCTGTAGAAGAACGTCAGAATCAATTGATGGATAATCTTCTATGTTAGTATAAGGAGTAGTCATTTGTGTAGTTACGACGTTGTTCTGATGATCTTTAGTTATATATTTGGATTCTTTTACTGTGTTACTAGATGATTCAGTAGTTTGCTTAATTGGTGTTTTCGTACTATGATCTCTTACGTCATTATTCGCAAATGTTGATTTAGTTTCGACCTCAAATGAATTTGTAGTATAATATAACTGTGAGTCTGTTATTCTGCTTTGTGTAGTGCTGGATGACTTTTCTATACTTGTTCCCACAGTATTTATTTCGCTACGATCAAAAGTGTTAAGGGAAGTAGTAGAAGTTTCGAATATAGTTTTATCGGTATTCGAATCTTCAGTATTAAATAATGTATTCGGCGTTGGATTTTTTAGTTCATTTCCGTTGCCAGATTCAACATTCGATGAGATGCTCATAAAAGACTTAGTAGTTAATTCAAATTCATTATCTGCAACCGTTGATTTCATATTAGGCTCAGTAGTATCTATAATATTATCAGTTGACATAATCGCGTTTTCGGTCTGTGACGTTGATATTTTAACAGTGACAGTATAGTCTGCGGATTTATATTCAGGCTCTATGATACTAGTCGTGGAGGGAAAGTCAGAATTATCTGCGGACTGAGGTATATAGTCAGTGGTCATAGTCGTGTCTATTGTAGTGGCAGTTTCATTTTTTCCTCCTGATGTAGTAGTATTTTCGGTTAGTGGGACATAAGTTCCATCTGTTAATAGGAATTTACAATACCATTATTAAACTTTATTATTCGATCATATATTTCAACAAACTACATGCGCACAAAAGTACATTTGAGTAACTATTTGTTTATATTGTGATTACGCTATGAAAGAAGAAAAAGTAGAATTCGTTTGAAGTATACATTATGTTTAAGCATAAACATAATATAGTATAGTAGAAAATCTATCTACGATAGTGATCTAATGCGTGCTCAGGTCTAACAGCTACAGATAGGACAGAAAAGAAAAAGAAGAAATGAAAAATGAAACGAATTTAGGCTTAACAGACCAACTAATAGTAAAGAAGTGTGCCATAATCAGTAGCAGTGTTATAATGACAGACTAATTACAAACTAGAGACTAGAAGCTTGTTTACATTTTAAAATAGTACCTACATATTTATAATGAAGAGTAATGGTTTCGGTCTTTAAGCCTAGAGTCGTTTATTGGCGTCAAATAAATAAAAAGTCCTGTAAAACTAACACCGTCTCAAAGTGTTTCGGAGAATGCAGATAACGTATACAACGAGTGAAGTATAATAACGTATTAAGAATTGCCTGTCGGGTCAGCCGAGATATCATAGCCAGTACTTTGTGGCGTTTTATCGGACAAATGGTAGATATACTAAAATTATAGCAATGACCAGTTCATCTGGAGTTAGTTTTGCTATTCACATAATACAAATAATAGTAGTTGCAGACTTGCAAGTGTTACAGCCAAAGTCCACGAAACATCAATTATGTGAAAATAGCTTTTACGAAAGGCACAGAAGGCTGAATCATAATGTGACTACGAGTAAGTATCGTATATCACAGTTAGCTTATTTTAAATTAGCAATGTTATCGTTATAATTAGCATTACTTGTATTTTGTTATATTATATACACGGCACTTACTTTCCATGCAGGCACCAGAAAATGGGTCGCAAGGTACTCCCGGGCGACAATGTGCACAGTTCGTAGATGGGGGTCGTTCTTCTGTTTGACAGAAATAATTAATAGTTTAAAATATAATTACGAACATTCCTAGTTAGAATAATTAAACTTGTAAAAAAAGGAAGTACAATCATTTCTTATTGGCAGTATTGTTGTCAAGCTTTATCTTATTACCGGCTGCTGCATGCTGGGTTTCAATAGCATTAGTGATTTATTTTAATTCTTAAAAAACACAATTATACACTCTAAAGGCGCGAGCCCACCGCCGCGCGTGCTGTGCACGGGCACACGACGCATTTTAGCTGCGTGTATTCATTTCTTTGACAACATGGATCTACATTTCCGCTGGAGTAGGTACGGGAACACCCACGACTGTAATGTATAGCGTGGCACGGCGTACGGAGAGGTTACGCACTTGCCACTGCAATCCACGGACACGGGCTTCACTGCGGGAGGTGTAAGGCTGAAAACTGCGCTGTGATAAGCGAACTGCACATTGTCGTGGGCCATTTCGTGTACTCCAGTGGAAACGAAGACCCACGTCGACAGTGTTGAGCTATGTAACCGCCTATTCGAGCAAGCCACGCATGTATGAATGACGCCAATTCATGCGTAGACTCTCCGTGGGTTGCATTGGATACAACCACATACATATTCTTACAAAGCGAAGTTTAATACACGTGTGTAGCTTTCCGTGCGCCGCGGTGGGCCCTCGCCTTGAAATTGTAGCCATAAATAACACGTAAAAAAGAATGTCTTTTTTATTAATGATAAAAGGAACTTAGTATCGTATCAATTAGTAACAATTGATACCTTAATTAAATTCTTAATCTAGTAATAACGTGTTTAATTAAAAATAAACTTACCTCTAATGCAAGCGCATCCGTCACAGAAAGTATTTGGATATCTTGCACAATCCGATGATGTTTGACACTGACACACTGAACATAAAGATACATCGTATCAATTACTGTACTTAAATGAATCTTAGTATACCCAAAAACGATTAAGATAAAAATGAAGACTTTTGCTTTGTTCTGTATTCGATATTTGTATTAGAACTTCGGTTTGAGTAGATACAAATGTTTAATTATTTTACTAGTAATTTTATTGTATTGTTTACTTTTGTAGCAAGTGAGTACGCTGTTATAATGAAATGCATACCCTTTGAACAAACAGGTTGGTGATCGACGACAGCACAGTGCTGCCCGCTGATGCAGGGCCCGCCGCGCGCGCACGGGTCGGCGCAGCGGCCGCCGACGCACGCCAGTGTGGACGCGCACTGCTCGTGGCCGCCGCATTCTGTCGCTGTACATATCAAACAATGGCCTCAGTGCATTCATAACTCTCGCAATTATACTCTTTTCTGGGCAATTGTTTTTGGTAGCTTTATACATGAAAACACGTATAAGTTACATCCATATAAAACAATGTGCCATGTTGTAAATTTCATCGCACAAAATCAGTCGTTATGATGGTCAAAACTTAAGAGGCCGGCGACAGATGAATTTCCATACAAACGTAATACCACGCTCATTTGCAGTTGGAGCATATTTCCAACATATTATGATGATATTCGGTTATAGACAATATTTATCTAGGTTCCTACGTCGAGAATATAAGAAATATTGTTATTTTTAATAAAGAAAAAGCCAAATGGCATGTTTTGCCATTTACGCTGTAAAAAAGTACAAAATACAATTCGCTTAAATTACTTTTTGTTATTTTTTTTAAAAAAAAAGAAAGACGTAGGAACCTAGATAAATGTTGTCTATAATCGAATATCATCATAATATGCTGGAAATATGCTCCAACTGCAAATGAGCGTGGTATTATGTTTGTATGGAAATTCATCTGTCGCCGGCCTCCTAAGGACAGAAGACTCAGTGAAGAAATTATGAAGGATCTTTAGATAGAAACTCCTGATGGTTCTTAACCTCATAACTTTTAAGGTACTTCTGTAGGGATAAAGGATGCGCAAATTACACATCCATATTATATAAAACATAAATAGGTTTCATAAACTGGGTTAACAACAATGCATACACATGTCAAAAGACTTGAGTACCGCAATAAATGGCTTTTTTCAAAGATATTATACAGAAATAGGGAAAATTTGTAATAAATTGATTTCCCTGTCAAGAGAAATAAATTAATTGAAGAGGTAAACAAGTAATTGTAACATCACACAATATTATTATATAGATACGTACATAAGTAGTGTAGTAGTAGGCATTCTAAATAATTCTGCAAACTCTGTCTCGTGGCGGTTTTTGTTGCATAACGTATTAATGCCGAAGCGTTAAAAGCGTTAAAGTAAATTTAATTAGAGCAACCATCACCAAATGAGTGTGAAATTAATTTTAAAATGAATAGTATGTACACTACAATATAAAAACATGCAAGAAAAATCTACCTGATGCAGAAGGAGGTCATACTGTGGAGTAAGATATATATGAACATGCTAGAAACAATAGAAAACAAAGATAGAAAAAGAACCGCATGAGAGTAGAAACTATAAAAAAATCCTGTAATAATGAAGAACAACAAGATTATTAAGATTCATATAAGACTAATATACTAAATGGTAGGTAGGTACACTAATATTTGAACTTTTTGCTCACTATAGAATTACCTTTAATGCAGCCATGTTTTTCATCGTGTGTGAATCCATTAGGACAAAACTTGCAAACAGGGTGGTGGTCTTCTACTGAGCATGGAGCTCCACCACAGGCGTCTTTACATGGGTCTTTACATTGAAAATCTCTGCATGCCAAGTTACTAGGACATCCGCTATCTCTCAAGCAAATCGATAATGTGGGATTACATTCCTCGACACACACGCACATAGCGCGGTGGTCTACTACTTCACACTGTTTTCCTTTTGGGCACATGGGCTCCACAGACGCTTGGCACGGATTCACACACTTGGAATTACGGCAGGCCGCATTTGACGGGCACTGTTCATCTCTTGTACATTCTGCATGTTCTGGTGCGCAAGTCAATTCCCCTTTTTCATTCAATGCAAACCCATTTCGGCACACACATATCGGCATATGATCCCGAACTTCACATTTTTGATTTCGTCTACAATTTTGATAGCCAAGGCAAGGGTTGCGGCATTGATTAGTATTGAGATCGCAAGCCAGTTTCGATGGGCACGATTTGGTTTCAGAACACGTAAACGTGGCGTTATGTTCGTTCGTGGACTTGCACGTCGGGTCGAGGCGGCACGCCACCCGAGGCTGTCCCACATAGCACTGCGGGCAGGAGCACTGCGCTTTGTGCATCAGGGTCACGCAGAGGGCGTCTTCTCCGCATACTCCGCGCACCGTGCAGGGGTCCACACAGTGTAAGCTCAAACACGCTCTGTCTACTGGGCAATCCTTGTCGCTCGTACATTCGATACCTAGGAAGATGTGAAAGAAGAAAGCAGAGTCGAAAGAGCGGTACCTTCAGCCGCGAAGAGGAAACTTTCTCACGAGACAGTGCATGCTTTTTGAAACTGATAGTTTATGACCAGAGATATGTATATAACGGAATATTATAATACAAGCGATATGTACATGAAGCCGAACAAAATGTTACTGACGATTTGATAACTTAAGCACGAACGGTGAGAATGCTTCCACTAATTAAATATACCGTTACGTACAGATATGTTAAGGCGTCAATATTCCAAAGGCAAACATATTTGTACACACGGTATTTTTTTTATTAGCTATAGGTAATTAGAATCATTCCTTCATCAAATGGGTTCCGAAGGATGTTTTGTACAGTCAGGTCAAAATCAAGGTTCCAAGACACTTTGGACGAAATTATTAGTCAATTTTAATTCTTCAAAGCGTTCAATATAAACCTCCTTTGGCACCCATGCCTACTATCAAATAAATGAACTTAATCCCATTAAAATACCATTTGTATATACAAATATGTGGTAGAAGACCTATGAAAATGTTGGTATCATAAAGTACCTATATTACAATTGATTGTAGCAAATTCATATTTTTTATGACTGGAGTATGTAAACTACCTGAATCATAAATTCGCCTACTTCTTAAACATGACAGAACACAACTGAGAGGTACAGATAGACTGTACAAAGTGCATTTTTACATGGTGTCAAAACGAACGAAAGTCTATGATAAGTACTCACTGGTGTGACACTCGACATCGGCCTGTCCTTCTGTGCCAGGAATGCAACGACAAACAAATTCAGCGCCTTCTCTTAGGCATTCCCCATTAATCCCACAACCTGTTGTTCTACAATCAACTACACTCCGTTCCTGGGCACCTGAAATAGCAACATAGGCAATTTAAGAATAGGTTACGAAGAAACCTAATTTAAGACAAAAGCATTTATATTATTGATATAAATGATATTATATATAAGTAGTTCATTAAATAGATATTAAATAATTTATTATTTTTAAGTATGCTCATTGAATAGTAAAACTATAAAGCGTGGGTTAAAAGAACTAGATATATCAACTTAATTAGACCTTAACAATATTAATAACGCGTTGGCCAGTTATCAGGCTATGGCATGCTAAAACGAACCCCAGGGGTCTTATTGTGTGCCTTTTTAAAGGAAAAAAAAAATGAAAAGAAAATGTATCTATAATAAGCAATGAAATATCCTATTACAACATTGGCGAATGACGACCTGCGGTTTAAAATGATTATGCAAAATAAACTTCGTTCTATGAAAGCTCGATAAGAATAACTTCGTTAGGAAACAAAGAGAATGTACCTAAGTGTCATCAAAAGTGTAAGCACAATCAACATCCTTTAGGGAATACGGTATAATAAAACAATAATTTATAAACAGTTACTTACATTCTATATTGGGATCACCGTTAGGATAGTTCCGTGGACAGAAGCACTGTGCCTCTCCGTGTGCGCCGATATGACACTCCGCATTGGTGCCACATGATTTATATGCGCATGGCTCCATGGCGCCACAGAAACATTGTTTGTGAGGGTTGCCAGCACAGCTAGGCGGGCATGTACACTCGTAGTTGCCATCTTCTAGGTCACGACAACGTGCACTTACTCCGCAAGGGTTGCGCAAGCAGCTTCCGGCCGCTGGCTTAGAACATTCCACCTTCGCATTTCCAATGTAATTTGGTGGACACGAACATTGAGGTCTTCCATTAACTGAACGACAAATTGCATTTACACCACATGCTCCTGAACACACATTTCTACACTTGCCACCAGCGCACTTCTCATCAGCGTCGCAGTCCTCATTATTAGAACATTCGTAAGCTTTGCATTCTTCGGCCGGATCACCGGTATAGCCGCTGGGACATTTGCATACTGCGCGATGTTTAATTGCAAAACAAGCTGCATCTTTGCCACAAGTATCTTCTTGGCAAGCTTTCATACAAATTTTTGAAGAGCATAACATATCATCTCCACAATCTGCGTCGTAGTTACAACCAGGGACACAAACATTTTCTAGGCATATTTGTCTTTCAGGACATTTATTCGGTACAGAACATAAAGCTCTACATGCTCCATTGAAACATTTCTCCCCACATGAGCAGTCAGGGTCGGTTTCGCACAGTGACACACAATATCCACTGTCATCGCAAGGACAAAAACCGTCGCATAACATTGTTTTTCGTTTACACTCAACAAGAGGATTACCAGTGTAATTGCTGGAACAACTGCATTGAGCCCTGTGATTTTGTACTTTACATTCGGAACAAATTCCACATACTGCGTTTTCACTGCAGGGGTCTATAGAAATAAAATAAAAAAATAAATAAAAATAAAATAGAAAATAAATAAAAAATAGGCTTCAAAATTACACTAAATTACAAACTATAATGAAGTTAGTTTTTACCTTTGCATTGTCCATTCAAACAAGCTTGGTTTATGTCACACTCGTTATCGTCTCGACAACCTTGTTTACAAATCCTGCCGTCACAAATGTAACCTTCGCTACATGCTTCATTGCTATTGCATACAACTCTGCATATGCCTCGAATGCATTTTTCATTCGACAAACAAACACCATCACTGGAAATGAAGGAGTTAAACCACATCAAAAATACAAAACTGAAACTATAACGACAACATAAGGGTAGGTCCATTTGAATTGATAATAATAATGACTTGCTATTATAACATATATAGCATTAAGGTATTTCATTTTCTAACAGGTCCATATTTCTTACCTTCTGCAAGACGGTTGACATGTCCCTCCATAGCAGTTAAATCCATCAGGACAGTTCTCGTTGGCCTTGCAAGATGAAATTTTTCTCCGACACACAGTTTTTGGATCCCCAAACAATGTCGGCGGACATGTGCAAACCGGTTGGTGGTCTTTAGTTGTACACAATGCGTTAGCACCACAAGTAGCGGGCTCAGTACAAGGATCTACGCACTGTCCTGATACGCAAGCTAGCTGATTCGAACAATCGGAATGTGATCTACAACCTGTGACACAAATACGGCCATCGCAAACTTCCTCATCAGAACACTGTTCGTCTGAAGTGCATGCGTATCGACAAACACCTGCATCGCATCGTTCGCCTTGTAAACATTGGGAGCCATCAGTTGTACATGCTGGACGACAGCGATCGTCTTCACATCGCCAGCCGGTAGCACAGTCCGTGTGCATGCGACATGACAGCGAAGGAGCTCGGACACAGCCGACATTAGGCGTTGGATTAGGTATTAAGTCTTCCAGGCATGTACATGAAGCTTTCCTTTCAGTAACTGAGCAGGCTGCATTAGGACCGCAAGGATTAATATCGTTGGCGCAGGGATTTTGACAGACATTGTTTCTACAAAATTCATCGCGTCCACAATCTTCATCATGTCTACATCCGTACTGACAGCTATTTCCCAGACATATGTGGCCCAAGAAACAATCGTTGTCTACGCGACACGTTACTGCAATAAATAAGTTAATTTTTATTTTCTGTCCTTTTACATTAACTGTAAGTATTAAAGTGAATTTTGTTGGTTTTTTTTTAAACTTGCAATATTTGTATGCATGTAGTTTAGGTCAAATCTTTTAAGTGAATTTTATAACAGTTACCCTTAACTGATTCAGCTGAAATTTTAGACCTGTTTAGTTTGGATAACAAAGCATGTTTAGCCATAAATAACGTCCTTTTAAAAATATAAAATTTTTAAAAGCTTATTTTAATTAAGTTACTTTTCGTAATTTTCATTAATTATACATTACATTAAATAATTTAACTAAAAAGGAGAACGACGTCTAATAAAAAAAGCTTTAATAAATAAACTAACTATAATACTAAAGCTTTAATAAAATAACTTACGCAAACAGATGCCTTTAGCACATCTTTCGTTCAATGCACATTCTTCATCGGCTTTACACGTTGGAACACACATGGAATTTTGGCACATGTAACCATTTTCACACTCACCCGCATCACAAAATCGGGGCACTGAGAAAACAAATTAAACAAAAGTAAATAAAATCGCTGAAGTAGGAATTTTCTGTGAAAATGATTAAATAAAATGAAAGAATATGGTTTTATTATATAAAACTCATTCTTACTTCTAACACATTCCACGTCTTGATTACCGGTAAAGCTTTGAGGACAACTACACTGAATGACATGGTTGTCAGTGTGGCACACAGCATTCAAACCACAAGCTTTCTCCATTTGGCAAGGGTTAAGACATTGCCCATTGAAACATTTTTCATTTGATCCACATTCTTCGTCCACGAGGCATAAACCTAAAGATTAAATAGTTTTTTAGAAATTCAATGTCCTTGTAACGATCCAGATTTGTCGTTTAAGTAAATAAATGCTGATCATAAATTAATAAACTTACTTTTGCAAAGACCCTTGTGACAGTATTGATCTTCACCACAATCACTTCGCTGCCTGCATGACACTTCACGAAGGCGACAGCCTTTCTCACTAGCAGCATTACCAACATATCCATTCTTACATTTGCATTGACCAGTGTGTCTTGAAGCAATGCACTCAGAATTTGCACCACACTTAACGGTTTCACACGCATCTATAAATAAGGAAAAAAAGTCTTAGATTTATGCTCGAGAATAAATAATGGGCCTATGTCTTTTTTAAAAGTAAAACTAACCTGTGCATTTTCGAATCCCATCAACTACTGTGCAACGGGCTACAGAAGGGCAGTCTCTGTTGTAACTACACTCTTGAGCCTTGCGGCAACCCTCCTCATACGGATTTCCCACATATCCCGCAGGACAAGAACACTGAGCTCGATCTCTTAGATTTTTACACTCAGCACCATTACCGCATGGATTAGAAGCACATCTATTTATTTTAACACATCCCTTTATAGGGTCACCCGTATAGCCAGGTTGACAGTAGCATACATGTTTATGTTTCTCCGACGAACAGATGGAATTTTCGCCGCAGTTATTCTCAACTAGACAAGCAATTTTGCACATATTTTGGTGGCATTGTTTATCTTCATTACATTCAGTGTCCACGTCACATTCTTTCTTTCTACATCCTTGTAGAGCATCGCCAAAGAATCCTGGCGCACAAGAACATGTGGGCTGATGATTTTTGCCAACACACAATGCTTGTCTTCCACACGGATGTCTTTCACACACTTTTACGCATTGCGGTACCCCTTTTCTTCCTATGGTGCATCGTTCATCATCAGCACAATCTTCATTTGATGAACATTGTACTTCTTTGGTACAAATCCTGTTTAAACAGAACTGAAAATCTGGGCAAGTACTATTAGAGTCACAGGTGAGCCGGCAAGTGTCTTGAATACATAGTTGGTCATTTAAACAGTCCCTCGAGTTTTTGCAAATTCCTGAAAATGTATTAATTCATTATTATTTATTAAAAAAAACGCATTACATTACGTTATTTGTGACGTTTTTTTTACTTACCGACACATAAATTGTCTACACATTTAGTTCCTGATGAGCAACTTCGTTCGTCCGTGCAATATTGAATAGGAACACAACCAAGCACAGGATCTCCCGTAAATCCAGGCGAGCATGAACAATGACCGATATGGTTTCTTGAAAGACAGTCAGCATTTTTTCCACACGCTCGAGGTATGCTACAGGAGTTTCTGCATTTATAATTAACGCAAGCCTCTTCTGACGAGCAATCATTGTCCTTAATACATTCAAATTTGGTACATTTTTTATAGGGATCACCTTGACTGTCTGTCGGACATTCACAGATAGGGTTATGATTTGCAACAATGCATTCAGCATTTTCACCACAAGGTGAAGACTTTTCACAGGGGTCAATGCAATAATTTTTGTCACATTTTGTTTTTTCTGAACAATCACCGTCAGAAAAACATTCTCCTGGTGATCTGCAATTGCCTGTGCTAGCATCTAATACAGTTCCATTTACGCAACTGCATGTATAGGATCCACGATTGTTTACGCAGTTTGCATTCAATGAGCATGGGTTATTTAAGCACTCGTTTATATCTTCACAAACATTGTTAACGAAATCATAACCAGTCGGACATGTACATACAGCGTTGTGGTTTTCTATTGAACACGTTCCGCCTTGACAATATGTTTCTTCGCATTTATCTGCAAATAAAAGGCAATTTGATTGTAAATATCTCCTTCAAGCAAAAGGTCCTTCATCAAACCCCATTTGCGACCATTAGTCGAACAAGGAAGCCATATAATTAGACGTTTAATTTAGGGTCACAAAGGTGTATATATTCTGCTCAAAAGTACTTACCAGAACACTTGTTGTTTTTAGTATTGCAGAATTTGTCGCTAGAACAATCAGAGTCATCTATACATTCCACTTTAAAGCAGCCGATTTTTTTGTCCAGTGGATTTCCGAGAAAACCTTTCTCACAGGTGCACGCAACTCTATGTTTTACAACTGTACACAATGCATTCAGGCCACACGTTTTGATTTGACATGGATTTGAACATTTTCCTCTTATACAGGCAAGTGAATCCTCACATTGGTTATCACTTCTGCACTGATTTGGTAATAAACAACCGCTCGTATAAGGATCACCGATTGCACCAACTGAACAGATGCATTTGTATGAACCTGGTGTATCTACACATTGTGCTGATGGATGACATGGATTGCCAATACATTCGTTTATGTTTGTACATTCATCATTAATTAATTCAAATCCAGGAAGGCATTGACACTGTTCTGATTTACACATCTGGTTATCTAAGCAATCAGATCCTGTTTTGCAGCCTGGAACGCATAAACCAGAGCTACAATGTTCGCCATGTAAACAGTTACTACTTGAATGACAGATTTTGTGACATCTACTATCGCTACATTTTTCTCCAATGGCACATCCAGAGTTATCTTGGCAAGGTACTTGACAAAGATACCCAATGCACATGTGATCCGGAGGACACTCCGATGTTCTCGAGCATGAACTAGGTTTTCTCACGCAACTCCGTTGCGTAGTTGGTTGAAATCCAAGTGGGCACTCGCATTTGATATTGTGATTGAGTCTCGAACAAATGGCATTTGGACCACATGGTCTTGACAAGCAAGGATTAGCACACCTATTGTTTACACAAGCCTCCTCGCTCGGACAGTCTTCTTGACTTCTACAACCAATCAAACATTGTCCTCCTACACAAGCTTGCCCTATACCACATTGGGTATGTTTAGTACACTGCGTAATACATAAATTTTTTGCACATGCTTCACCAGGGTCGCATTGGCTTGAATTTTTGCAAGCTGTGAAACATTGTCCATTGGAGCAAACATCACCATTGCAATCCAATTCACTTGAACATACTACCAACTTTTTCTTGCATGCATTGCCTTTAATATTTTCATATCCATCCGGACAAACGCAAATGGCTTTTCTATTAACTACTTTGCATAATGAGTTGATTCCACAGGCACCTTCACAAGGATTAACACAACGACTGTTAACACATGTGGTTTCCAACGGGCAGTCATCGTCACCTTTAGCGCATTCGTCTTGTTTTTTGCAGCCTCCACTTAAATCTTCCACGTAACCAGTGGGACATCTGCATACATATGACGAATGTCTTGGCTCACAAATAGCTGTAGAATGGCATGGATTGGGGTTGCAAACTTCAATCTTTCTGCAGTTAACATCTGGTATGGGGTCCGGTTTATAACCATTGGGGCATTGACAACTTGCTTTATGATTTTCAGCTATACAGACAGCGTTCTCGCCACATGAGTCTTCACCACAAGCATTCATGCATGTGTGTGTCATACGATTACATAATTCATGTGAAAGACAATCAGCGTTATAAATACAAGGCACAGATTGACATCCTTTTTCTAAATCATTTGGGTTTCCGGTAAACGGACCTGATGGACACTGACATTTTGCGATGTGGTTGTTAGTAACACAAACAGCGTTAGGACCACAAACAACTTGTTGACATGCAGAAACACATTTTTTTACTTCACCTACATGCTTACATACTTCGTTTTCTCTGCATTGTACATCGTCTGAGCATTGATTTTTGTTAATAGCTATACAACCGTCACGATCATTTGGATTTCCTGCAAAACCAGCCAGACACTCGCATTGGCTTTTGTGATTTTTAGTTATACATTTTGAATTTTGCGGACAAGTGAATAGAGAACAACTGTCTTCACATTTATTAACTCCAAGAACATCTTTTTCACAAGATCTATTATCATCACAATCTTCGTCGGAGTCGCAATTAGGAGTTGAGGGTTGTTCACAATTAGAGTTAACAGGATTCCAAAGAAAGCCATCTTTACAATCACAGCGTGGATTGCTTTCTACAACTCGGCAAACTTCATTAGCACTACAAGCTATTGTTGAGCACAGATCAAAACATCGCCTCGCAGTCCCATCTACTGCAATACAAATCTGCGGTTCGTTACAATCGTTGTTTGTATTACATTCCGTCTCAGGGGGTTCTTCAAGTAAATAGCAGCCTGTTTTTACGTCCGTAGGTTTTCCAACATAGCCTTCTGCACATATACAATGCGCTTGATGGCTAGCTCCAATACAAAGAGAATTTGGCCCACACTGTAATTTACTGCATGAGTCGACGCATTTTCGGACATTTTTAGCCACTTGGAAACATATTTCAGAATCTTTGCAGTCCCCATCTACCATACATTTATTGTCAGGGACGCAACCTCTTTGTAAATCATTAGGATTACCACTGTGCCCCGGAAGACAATGACAGTTACCTTCTTCACAGATTGATTTAGGACCACACATCATTGTAAGACAAACATCAACACATTTAGATTTTTCACAGATATAGCCTTCAGGACATGAAGCATTACGAGAACATGTACAAATGGTGCCATCAGCGCATTTAGAAATGGAAACTTGTGAACATAATTCATAAGGATTTCCAACATAGCGGCTTTTGCATATACAACTGAAACTTCCCGGTGTGTTTATACACATGGCATTTTCCCCACAGGGTTGACTACTGCATTCATCTATATCCGTACATTGTATATTAGGATTACCTATATAACCTGGGGGACACAAGCATTCAACATGGGATCTTGTTTGTTGACAAACTGCATTGCGGCCGCAAGAGGCTTTAGCACAGGTTATTTGCCTTCGAGGTAAACATGATTCGTAGGGATTGCCAGTAAATCCTTTGTTACATTTGCAAGCATTATTTTGCCCGTAGACACAATGTGCGTTTTGCCCGCATCCAGGTTCACAAGATGGCGGAGAAATAGCTGTAAACCAATAATAGTTTTATATTACGTTCACTCAATTTTATTGTAATATAAAATATGATTTGATATAATTAAAATATTTCTTTACTTACGTGGCATGCACAGTAAATCCGGATTTCCTACAAAGAATGCGTTACAAATACATTTGCCGCTCTGTTGATCACATGAAGCTCCAACGCCACAAACGACTCCATCACAGCGTTGACGGCAACGGCCCGCCACACACATCAATGGCTCTTCACAAGGCACGCCAGCCCCACAAGTATCTCTTCTGCATGCTCCTCCGGGGAACGGATTTCCAACCATTCCTTCGGGACAAACACATGTGGGTCCAGTCTTCGATATTATGCACTGAGCACCAGATGCGCATGAATATGTATCACATCCTAAAAACATACGTCAAATATTACTTGATCAATTACTAGAAACGAAAGATTATAAGATAAGAATTTTGAAAGCTTACCAGAAATACATTTGCCACCTTCGGGTTTAGTGTAACCTGGATTACAGCGACACCAAGCTGCATGATTGTCTACTTCACAAAAAGCATTCAATCCACATGAAACAGTGGTACAAGGAGACAAGCAGGTGCTATTCAGACATGCGAGAGTATTCGGGCATTCATCGTCGGCACTACATAAACGCTTCTCTGATGGTATTTCTTTATCTGCACCTATATAAAATACAAAATAGTTTGTTAGCATCAAATTAATTTCAGAATGGTAACCTATAATTTTATATTACTCAGGTAATACTTACATCCGCTCTTGTAGGGATCACCAACCATGTTTGGAGGACACTCACAGCGATAGCCACCTTTCTGGTCGTGACAAATTGCACCAAATGCACATGGTGCACTGTGACATTCATTGATATTAGTACATCCTGTGTACGGATCACCCTCGAAACCTGTCAGACACATGCATCGAGGTGGATCACTTGGTGTACATTTAGAATTTATTCCACAAGTAAATCTTTCACATGGACTTTTACATTTCTGTCCATCTGTAACATCTAAATAAAATGGCGGTGGACACACGCATTTACCAGGTTGAATACATTTTTCATTGGGGAAGCAATCCGAATCACTTATGCATCGCTTTTGATTCAATGTACAATGACCGGACATTGAATCTTGACTATAACCAATTGGACATTTACAGGTAAAAGAGCCAATCGTGTTTACACATTCTGCACCAAATCCGCAAGCTGATTGGCCAGATGTGCACTCGTTTATGTCATCACAAGACCCTTCCGCAGTTTGCGAGAAACCAACTGGACAAGCACAATAGCTTACTCCATCCGAAATCACAATACACTCTGCACCTTTGCCACATTTCTTATCTTTTGTGCAACCGGAGAGAACACAATTACCGTCTACTACTTTGAACGGTGGTTGGCACTGACAGGTTATATCGCTGCATACATCGCAGAGTGTATATGGGTTTCCACTATATTCTGCCGGACATTTGCATTCGTAGCTACCTGGCAAATTCTTGCAAATTGCGTTCAAACCACAAGGTGATCGACCGTGTTGGGTACATTCATTAATGTCTTCACATAATCCTGTTTCCTTACTGCGTGAAAATCCTTGTGTACAGACGCATACATTTTCCCCATCGTGTAAAATACACTGTTCACCTTGAGGACATGGATTAGTGCTGCTACATTCGATAGGCATATTACCAGGAATACACCCGTCAACATATGGGTCACCGCTGAATGTACCGGGACATTCACATAGAAACCGTCCGGGAAGATTTTTACAAACTGCTCCAGGACCGCACGGGTTATCAATACATTCATTAATATCTTGACAACCTGTCGGAGACGATGGATCACCAGCAAAACCGCTTCTACATGTACATTGTGCAATCTGATCATTCAACAGACATTCTGAATTACTTCCACACTGCAAAGCTTCACAAGGATCTGTAACAGATTTACATAAATTATTTAATTGTGATGAGTATAGTATGGTAATAGTTGAAAAACAATATCTTTAATCAGTACTATTGTACTACTTACGTCGACATTCATTTCCAACATTGGGTTCTGGGCACAAACACCTCGAATTAGGGTCGCATAATGCGTTACCAGGGCAATCGTTATCAGTTTTACATGTTAGTACTTCTACGCAGCGTACCCTGGGATCGGGGTCTGGTATAGTACCTTCTGGGCATTCGCAAGTGTAGGATCCATCTCGATTTATGCAATCTGCTCCAACTCCACAAGCACTGTCAATTTGGCACTCATCAATATCTGTGCACTGTTTGTAAGCATCGCCGGTATATCCTTCTGGGCATTGACAAATAAAACTTCCTAGTGTGTTACTGCAACGTGCATTGTTGCCGCAGCGGCCGACAGGGCCCACTGACGTATCACACTCATTGACATCTATACAACCTGCTGCTATATCTGTCGGATCAAATGTCCAGCCATCTTCACATACACAATACGCTTCTATTCCCTGTGGCTTACAATAAGCATGCTCGCTGCACTTGACATCTTCACATGGAGCTCGACAAGCTACATGTGGAGGAGCTCCGACAAATCCGTTAGCACATTCGCATTTAAACCCGCCTTGTGTATTTACACATAGTGAATTCACCCCACAAATCGAAGAATTTTTAGCACATTCGTCTACATCAATACAGATTGATCCACGAGCGTCGAAGCCATCTTTACAAAAACATTGATTTTCTATGCATTCTGCATTATTGGTACAATCGAAATTTGATTTACACAATGTATTAACGTCGACCTGAAAATTAAAAGGTTTTATAAACTATTATAGATTTGAACTCTCCATCGCATATCACAGGGTATCATCATCATTACCTGTTCGCAAGCAACTTGTGGGTCTGGTTGAGCTCTGTAACCTTGTGGACAGACGCAGTTGTACCCCGGAGATGCGTTCTCGCAGATGGCGTGTGTCCCGCACGGATGCTCCAGCGTCTCGCACTCGTCGATATCGCGGCAGCCGCCTGCCACTCGAGCGTCTCCTGTGTACTCTGGCTGGCATGAGCACACGAAGCTGCCGAGGGTGTTGGTACACAAAGCGTGTTCGCTGCACACTGCTTTGCTATTCTTACATTCATCCACGTCTGGTGTAACAAACAACGCAACCTCTAATTACATCTGCCACGTACGCGAACGCCCGTTTTAAACATACGCACGCAGTAGGTACGCCGACAGCCACTACGAAGAGGAAGTGATAGACACAGACGACACAGAAGGCGACAGAGAAAACGACGAGAGACAAGAAGAAGAAACTGAAGTAAATGATTATCTAAGAACGTTGCACATTCTTCGATGCACTGGAACACAAATGAGCCCGGTCGTCGTTAGAGTATAATGTTGCCGACGACACGGATACGGAGTTTCACTGAAAAGTTCGATTCATTTGGCTTTTGAAATGTTAAAAACCGCTCGAATTAGTAAAAGCGTGAAGCTACCGAGCGTCCAAGTCCGGTAGTTTTCAGTTCGATTCGTTAAACGCGACTAGGTTATATTGTCACAAAGCGTTAGACCACAGAAAATGAAAACATGTTAGAGTTAGGTCACACCTACTGTCGTTTTAGATAGAGGCTTACCAGTGCACTGCACGTCTGGGTTGCCTTCGAAACCTGGCGGGCACAGACAGCGATAAGTGCCTGGTAGATTCTCGCAAAGAGCGGCAATCCCACAGTCAGCGTGTGCACATTCATCCTGATCGCGGCAGCCGACACGCGGGTCGCCCTCGTAGCCGGGTGGGCAGCTGCACTCGTAGCCGCCCTCCACATTGCGACACACCGCGCCAGGCCCGCAGCTCTCCTCGAACGCGCACTCATCGATATCAACGCACTACATACCAAACGAAACACATTTTAGGTACATTAATTCAACTTAAATGCATGGTTAATTAATATCGATTTGAAAATACTTGAATAACCTTTATAACATAGACATTACTGTCTCCTTTCTGCACATGCTTACGACTAGATAAATCGTAATGAAATAAGTGAATGGTAAATTATCGGTATTAACGATTGTATTATTATATGACCTCATAAGACCTATTCACTTACGCCGTCAAATGCATTTCCTGTATAACCAGTCTGGCATGCACATGTGTAGTTCCCTGGATAGTTTTGACAAACAGCGTTGACTCCACAAGCCCCAGGTCGTCGGCATTCATCAATATCTATAATATTCAAAAATTCATGAAATACTCGCTCGCCACAGTCACTCACACCTCAATGAGAACAACAATGCTTTAAATGCGCCATTTGGCGTTGCATGGAGGGATTTCAGATTTTGCTGACTTGCAGTTGATCTTTCTTTTTTTTGAAGCATTCACTAAGACTAATATGACACGTGTCATCTTCCGTGCATAATTGTATTCTACGTTAAATAAATGTAGTTTTATAAAGTACCTCTGCACTCTTCTTCGCCATCGCCCTCGAAACCTCGATTACATTTGCAAATAAAATGAGCTGGCAGGTTACAGCACTCTGCGTTTGCGACGCATCGTGAAGATACCGCTGGATCTTCGCACTCATTTATATCTGTAGATAAATATATTGTTTAACTTTCATTTGTTTACATATTTCAAGAGGCAATCACTTATTTTTTTTTCTTGTTCTTGGTTTGTCAATGTTAGCTAATACATTCTGTATGATAAGTTCGTTACCTCTGCAAGTGAAACCGTCGCCTTCGTAGCCTGGGAAACACGAACATTGGAAACTACCGACCGTGTTCGTACAGTGAGCAAAAACATCGCATGGTCTTTCTTTGCATTCATTTACATCTAAAAGCAAACAACATGAAAGTAAAGTACACGTTTACTGGAGAAATACTTCTTATTATCATAAGAATAGTACATACCTGGTTCCTGGCAGTTGCAGCCACCGAAACCATCATTACAATGGCACACCCCGTTTAGACAACGACCATTTATACATTGGGCGCCATCTTCTTTGGTACAATCATCTACAACATTAAATTATTTACAATTGAATAAATAGAGAATACGCTTTTTACTGGGAGCAACGCAATAATTTTGACTGTTTATTTGCCCTGGACTCACCTGTACATTTCAACTCTTTCACGAGTTCATCGGATCCCTTATAGCAATCCTTGACACCGTCGCATAATTTTGATAATTCATATAATTGTAATATTTGTGTCGATTCGTTTACTTGACAACCAAAATAGCCGTCTTCTAAATTTAAGAAAAATACTTCTCGTTTTATTCCTAAACCTATTCCATATTGGCTTTGTGTCGCTACCTGTGAAAGACAGATTACATACATCGACAATAAATCATAAAAAGGATTATTAACTCTTCAACATTCTGTATACATGCTGTATAAATCTAAACAATTAATAATAATTATATGCTATTACTCACATTTGTCGTTGTGACTAAGAGCGTCCAAACCACGAGCGGTAAGGTGTCTATATACATTGTCTCTGAAACAAAAGAAATTTTACATTAATACAGATTTAAAAAAAAAGTAGCAGTGAATAAAAGTATAAATGAATTAAATTTAAAAAGGGTCCAAGCCACCGACTACTAGAGTACCGAGAGAGAAGATCGTCTGCAGGCATGATAGTCTGGGTTAGGTTAAAAGAATCTTTATTTCTCATAAGAACATATTAGATACATCGTTCACTTACATGAGATTTAAAATTTATAGTTTAACTTTACTGTCGTTTACTGGTTGGCATTGATTCCACAACCAGACTAAATTCAGTACATAATAATAATTTTTATTAAGGTCAAATATATCCATTTACAGAGTTAAAACACATCACAACGCAAACCATACATTAAAATTAAAATCAATGAGATACTTTTAATAAATTGCAATTAAATAAATTAAAATACATAAATAAATTAAAACCAGTCATTGTGATGACGCTTGGGGGAGGCCTATGTCCAACAGTGGACGTCTTTCGGCTGATAAGATGATGATGATAAAAATAAAATCAAATAAAATAATTAAAATTAAATAACATAAATTAAAAACCAACAAAAAAAACAAACGACGCTGAAAAAGTATGAAATAGGAATTCCATGATACTGAAATAAACAAAGTAACTGGAAAAACAAGAACAGAACAAAAGAAAAAGAAAACAAAAGAAAAGCCGCTTTCACACGTTATAGGTCGTACGAACCGAAATACTTTAATAACGTGTGACTACGGCTTTTCTTTTTGTTCTGTTCTTGTATCCTGAAAATCTTGTTTCATACTTTTTCAATGACGTTTTTTTTTTTGGTCGTAGTCTGGTTTTAATTTTTTCCTTTTTGGTATTTAAACCATTTTGTTGTTAAATCACTGTGTTTCTATACCATTTACTTGTAAAAGATAAATTGTCAAATTAAGAACTAGGTAATTAACATAAAATTTATGTTAATAATTGAAGCTGTTTTATTGCTTAGTGAACTCTGACGCCCTTTCAAATGTTACCAAACATGACGAATTTATCTTATCTTTTGTAACATAAAACTTTTTGTCCACTAGAGAGCGCCACATTGAATTTTGATAATATAAGTACCAGTGAAGCCCTTTTCAGATGATATATATCCAAGTCAATGAACTAAAAACGAAAATTCAATAAATTAAACAAAATGAATATTTTCTCCCCTAAAATGAATATTTTTTTTCTATTGGTACCGAAATATATACTATATACGAAATATATATATACTTGAACAATGCCGGATGAAAGGACAATCCAGTCTAGTCATTTAGTAGTCAGTCTAGTAGAAATCATCGCCAGAACGGTGTTGCACGCTTGCGCATCTTTGTGTTAAAACAGTCAGTGCGCACCTCCGCAAACAAACCCGAGGCACTACAGTAACGGGGCAGCCCCATTACCGCCCTGAACGCATTATTATACAGGACGCGGATGGCATTATAACTTCTAGCCGAATAGTCAGCTCATAGACTGCACGAGTAGAGCGATGTACAGTACGCCCTAAACAGCGTAACTATTAGAGTTTCGTGCAAATCTGCGAGCCCTTATATTCACCCTCACATATGGACACGGACAAGGACATGGGCATGGAACGGGGGCGTAGGGCATTATGCTCTCTGCCCCCGTTCCCCGAAAGTAAAAAAACAATCCCAAAAAATTACTCTCAAAATAAGTCCCAGAATAAAAAGTATCCTATGTGCTATTCCAGGACAGGAACTACCCGAGTGTCAAACATCCAAATACGCTCAGCCTTTTAAGCGTTTAGTAACATATATACATCTATACATTTAAACAAAAATGGAGTATCTGTTTGTAATATTGAAATAACTGCTTTTTACTACATGCATATGCAACAAAATAACATTTTTTTTAATTTTTGTCTGTGTGTTTGTCCGGGCTAATAATCTCTGAATTATTTTTGGCAGATAGCTGATTTAATAAAGAGTAACATAGGCTACTTTTATTTTAGAAAAAATAAATTCAAAATCCTGTAGTCCACATCCTGTAGTACTTACAAACACACCTGAACATAACTTTCGCTTTTAAATTACGATGATTATTTGATATTATATTGATTGCCCTGTGCGATAAGACCGCCTATTGCGTACCTGTCTTTATAAATGTTTGCCCTGTATTATTATGAGGTGCACAATCTAGGTAATATATATGTATCACGGTATTTCTATTCGCACTCCTCCTGGTCGAATATTTTACCCTTCTACCCCTAAACCCCACTTTTTAATCGCAATTTTAGTAAAAAAAAAATCTATTTGTTCTTACGTCCGATTTCTATAGTACGACGTTTTCCAGGTCAACTAGTAAAGTATTCTAGTAATAACGAAATCGTACAAGATACATTAGTTGTTATGTAGCAAAAAGAAACATCTAGAGCGCAAAACGTCGAAAGTTTCAGGAACTTTGAGATGGTATATATGGTAAAATTAAATCAAAAACATGAAAAAGATTTTTCATGAACTATAATTTTATTTAAATACAAATAATGTACTTTATTATCATCATCATTTCAACAGAAAGTCGTCCACTACTGGACATAGGCCTCCCCCAAGCGTCGACATAAAGATCGGTTTTGTGCGTCTCCCATTCATCAGATTCCTGCGACTCGCACCAGCTCATAGGTCCACGTTGAGAGAGGCCCTTTCATTCGGTCGCCACTCGAGAACGTTTCGGCCCCATCGACTACCTGTTCTGCGAGCTATATGCGCTCACTGCCGCGTAAAAGTGTCCCCACCCACCAACAGATTTATAAAACATTATATAGCAGAGGATATTCGGCCTTATAATGTTCACACTGTTGGGAACACACAGGTCACCTCAGGTCACCTCTCTAAGGAGAGAGAATGTGCCGTAATCCACATAATAAAACATTATATTTTAACCTAACCTAAGGGTTTTAGACCTTAAATATACTCATAATATAGTACTGTCACACATTTTTGAATACGGCTCAGCGAGCCTGTAAGATTCTACAAAAATGTTTGACAAAGGGCACTTAAAAGTCTCCTCAAAAATAACGCCTGTTTCAAATCATTTGGTGGGTACCAATATATGTGAAACAGGTGTCATTCCAAGCGAGTTCAATAGAGTTTTTTTTAATATGTCGACCTACCTCCAAAGTATGAGGTTTGGGTTTTAATAAAATAGTATTATGCTAACCTAACCTAACCTGACCTGACCTAACCTTAGTTGTGCTTGATCATATTGTAATAGATGACTAATAGGAAATATCTTTGTATGGAAAAAATAAACTTGTTATATTCTACAAGTATTTTTTTTTATAAAAAATAACCCATACATTTTAATAATTAAATCAATGAATGGAATGGACAAACTGATATACATCCCATGTCAGTTCAAGGGTGGGGACGGTGCCCGTACAAAATTTTCCTTTGGCGACTCTTCGGCCTACATCGGTAACCAACTATGGGTACCCCTGCGGACATTTATAATTCGATCACACAATGATACTCCGAACATAGGCTCCTCCTTGGCCCTTTGGGTGACCTTAAGCCTTCTGATGAGGCCTATTATGAGCGACTACGTTGTACATAAACTCATGTATTGAATAATAACTCTGGTATTGAACTTTCATCTTGAAACATTGTAGTATATCGGATGAGAAAATAGCACGACGCTTCCTGAAAACGGATTCAATGTTTGACCTCTTTCTAGAAGTTAAACCCATCTTACTGGACCGACTATACCAGGTAAACGTAATCATCTACAACTTCAAGTGTAGAAACTCTAAACTTGATAGGAGTGGGTGATACATGGTTATTTACTAATATTTTGATTTGTCCATGTTCATTTTAAGACCCGCTTTTTAGATAAAATATTTTACTGAAGTCCTCCAGAGTCTCAGCTATGACCACTATATCGTCGGTCGACTTGCCATTTAAATGCCCCAGTCCAGAACCTTGAAGACATCCTCTGTTGCGGTTGACAACAGTTTCCGAGAAAGAACATCTTCCTGCCTCACAACTTGCTACAGGAGAGTAGGTTTCAAAGTCTGGTCCTAAAGTCAGACAGTCATGGGGGCGTTTTCTTACAAACGCTTCTGCACTTTGATATAGCAATTGTCAATCTGACACTATTGGAGAGACAGCAGTCGAATTATAGTACTCGTTAATTATAGAATTCGTAGCCCACCAACGCTAAGCAAAAAGGAAAAGGCTCTTCGGTCTTTTGTACTTATATAATCTGCTGCAACGTATGTATGTGATCTGCGGTGCTCAAGTTTATTGGATCTGTCTAGTTCAGGAGGCTAGAAGATGTCAATCCTGGACGTGAGATCATTAATTGTAGTGACTCTGGAAAACAGCTTGTCAACATGGTCAGAAGTGAGATGTGCTTGCAATTCTTAAAAGCAGGCATTATCCGAATTGTATCACCACACCTCTGCTTCATGCCCGTGGCGATTTCCTCTCGAGAATGACGAAATCAAAAAGCTTCTAAATTGCCTTAAGAACCGGTTTTCCACCCACCTTCAGGAATTCGGTCATAATTTCGTCATCAAACGACGCTTTGTCATTTTTGTGTTGCCTTAGAGCCATCATAACCTATGAGTAGTGAGAGTATCGGGTCAATCTAGCTCTTGGGCAGTTTGCTAGATTCACAGCGAATTTGGTAGTTGACGTGTGTAACAGTCATGTAGAATACCACGATCTCTCACAGAACCTCTGACTTGATGGATATGACTTTGATACAATTGTATTTGGCAAATATGAAAGATTTGTTTGGAGAATCGGGGAAGCCCCCTTCTGATTTTTTATAATTAATGATTAGCACAGCATGACAAAATAGTGCTGAAAAATTACTTAAAAACAAGAGACGGCAATGTAGTACGGAGTTGGATAAAATGCTAATTTTTGCATAACGAAAATTTCAATAAATTACAATTGATTTTAAAATCTTTAAATTAAATATAAATATAACAGAATAAAAAGTATTTCTTCATTATAGCGTAACGTTTCACAACAGCTGTTTTCACAGTTAACTCGCTTTAGATAATACTTAATTCAAATTCACTCACACTGAGTACGACGCGTGATCTTTGAAAGCGAAAGCTATTTTGAACACATTCGATAAATAGACATAATGCATGATATGTTGATGTTCATTTACAATAAGTACTTAGACATTTTTTATGTATTCATAAATAATATTTGGTATTTCAATCCAAATAAATAAACCAAATAATATAAGTATGTTTGTAAATTGCTGTGGAGCAAAAACATCTTCTCATACAGATGCGGCAACAGCATGCACCTTAAATTATACAAAACTAGCACTTTTCCAGCGACTTCGTTCGCAAGACCCTCTCGCTGGTGCAGAACTATTATCTCAGGTGTTTGTAAGAGTTCGTCAGAGATAAATATATTGTTGCAGTTTGTAGTCAAAATTGCAGGTATTTCCCATAAAAATACCACGCATTGACAGTGAAATATTTACACTCAGTGCGGCAGTGGGCCCATTTCGGTACACCAGGCCGCCAGCGACCAGATGTCGCATGTTTCAAAGACACGCATAATAAGTAAATAAATAAGTCTTCTTTTTTACGATGATTCTGTTTTATTTTCGATATCCCCTTATTTTTGTCTGTCCCATCACTATTAAAAATACTTTTTAGTGCAGTTTAGGTCGATATCGGTCTGCCGCTTTCCCTGGCTTATTTCTCATTTCTTGTTAGGTAGATCCCGTGGCGAATCGAACCTAAGAGAGTTGGGTTTAAGCTTGTTCTAACAGTACAAAAAAAATTGTATACATCAAATTTTTGCGAAGTTATAACATTCTAATCTATTTGCTGCTGGTGGGTCAAGAAGGACCTACCGCGCATTGGCTGAAATATCGTTGGGGGCGCATTTCGAGCCGCACCAGGAGATTTACAATTTTACTGGCCGCAGCCAAGGTGTTAACACTCCTAACCCGTATTTTGAAAAACTATTCACAGACAGTCTTTATTATTCATTTTGATTCGAATTTTTGCCAAGTTAAAAGTTTTTTTTTTTTTAATTATCCCATGAAATAAAAATCCTCAATATTTATTTTTTACTTAGGTTACTATTTGTGCTTATTTAAGTATTGGCATATGGAATGAGATTATGCGTACAAACAAAATTCCCCCTTTATTAATTCCGCTTTCATCTTACTGGTTCCAGTATGTTGGTATGTGGGAAAAGTGTGTCATTTTTGAGATTAGAACATTTGCATCTGAATTACTGAAATGTTCCGAAGCAGTGATATGTATAATTTGGAACATTTTGAACATCGGCTCAAAGATACAAACGGAACATTTGAAACATCGACTCATAAGATCTAAACGGAACAACGGCTAAAAATACACAAAAACACACTGACTGTTATGAATCATGATCTGTTACGTTGCGTCCTAGACACTAAAAGTTATATTTAACTAGCTTTTGCCCGCGACTTCGTTCGCGTGGAATAGTGACTTCCGGCAGATTTCAGATGAATTTTCAGTACTGAATTGATGCCGACTCTTGACCAATAGATGGCGCTGTATGTCCGGAATAAATTTTAATTTTTATTTTATTTTGTGTAATAAAAACTATCCTATGTCCTTTCTCAAGTTCCAAACTATGTCTGTACCAAATTTCACACAAATCGGTTCAGTAGTTTAGGCGTGAAGCAAAGACAGACAGACAGACAGACAGAGTTACTTTCGCATTTATAATATTAGTTTGGATTGAATTTTGATTTGAGAATAATTTAAAGCAGGTCATTAATTATTGCACTATTTACGTTTCAATTTAAATTTAAAAAAGACTGCTGGTCACCTAAAGAGTGTTTCAGTGTTCCAAATGTTCCACATGATGCAATTAAAACATTACTGGTGTTCCGATCTTTTGGAACACTAAAATGTATCGGAACAGTGACTCGGCTCAGTAAAGAGTTACACACGCCTGGTTCCAGTAGTTCCAGCTGGGCGTTGATATGTCAATCGGCAGTGGCGTAACTATACCATCCGAGGCCCGTGGCAAAATCAGGTGGGACCCCAGGAAAAGCATCAACTTTGTAATAAATTACAAAGCTGGATAAATCAGTGAAGTACAGACGTAAAATATTCTTTCTTATTATTAAATCGGCAGGTCTCTAATCGTAAATAAATCGATTTTTATATTTCGTCACTTAAGGTGAGCTTCCTAGTGGCGTATCTATAAGGTAGTCAAGCAGGCAAAAATCCACCGGAAATTAATCCTTTTCTTATTATAAATGCGTTTAATAAATCTTAACAATTTACTTAAATTTGTATATAAATTACTTCTTCTGAACTCAAGGTGTCTTGGACCGGAGGCCCCACCAGGCCGGGGGCCCGTGGCATTTTGCCAGTCTTGCCACCCTATAGTTACGCCACTGTCAATCGGTTGTGTTTCTCCTTTGTAATATGTACATAGATTTTGCCATAAAAAAAAAAAAAAAAAAATGTACATAGATTAATTCTTCACCCCTCGTTTCAACTAATAAAACTCTGATACTGTTTTAATTAAATACCTAAGTACCTTTAACCCTAAATCATGGTAACTTAATATCTGAAAATTATAAATTAGTAAAAATCAATAAATTATTTACTAGCGTGAGTAGCACACTTACTTATCGCAGTTAAAGAAATCGTCATTCATGTCAAACGCTCAATGTTCGATGTCAACTCAATAAACCAGTTTGTAAAGAAAACGATCTCGATCTTGTATCACCAATGTTATTTTATTTCACACGGACGTAATGCGGCTTTTTACAAGCTTACTTGGGTTTCGATTTAAAAAATAAAACTGAAAAAACAGTTTTGCATAGCAAAGAATTAGACCAAATTTAAGTTATGTAGGTACAGATTTACCGGATAATACTCGTAATAACTTTGCACACATTATTTAAAAAATAATGTAATATAAGTTAGGTACACCTTCTTCATACTCAAGTCTCGTGTTCTTTAAACAAAGATTTTAGGCAATGTGGTATCAGTGTACCATTAGTTTTCATTTAATAAACTTACAGCCCCGACAAAGGCGAAGGCTTCGGCGCGAGGTCATATAACTGTGTGAGTACTGACGTTTATCTACTTGTCCTTACCACTCCGACCAATAGATATAAGTTAAGCAAAACATTGTAAGTATTGTGAGTAATTTGGCGCCAGTGTTAACGATGCTGCCTGTTTAACTGGCTGCATGCCGATTTACGAGTGCGTTTGCACTTCACCTAAGCAAAGACCTCACCGCAAATGTCGTTGTGCCAGTTGTCACAGCCGCTGCACTCGTCATTTGCACGCACATGATTGTAAATTACATACACGGGGTGATAAAAACAATAGTTGCCACTTTGAAAGCGAACGCTTTGGCACGAACTGCCCATATGCCAAATGTAGAAAAATGCAAAATAACAATTACATAGTTAACACACACACACACAACAGTGTAATAATTCTTAAGGCAATTTTCCATTTGTATTATAAATGTACATTAAAAAATTTGGTACCTAGGTACTCACTAAAAATTTGATGTTAAACGTCTTCTCTAAGTATTACTAGAATATAACTTTTTTGTACACCAACATATATAGTAACAATATCACAGAAACTAGATACTGACGATGCTAGATTTATTTGATATTACGTACCTAATAGCAAATCCTATTTACCGTAGGTGACGAATAAATAATTAATAAAGCATTAAGTTTATAAATATTAAACGTTTACTAACAAAAGGGTATCTACGTAAGCAACAAATGGAATTAAGACAAGGCTTCTTAGATGGTGTCACAAATTACCTCCCAACCATTATTACGTACTAAGGCCGAACGAGGCACTATGATAAAGCACCTAATATTGTTTTCAATAACCGTTACCCTTGACACATTAACATACTCATGACATATACTTGTAGTTATTATCAGCTATAAAATGTAGTCTTCAGTACTTAAATCTGTTGAACGTGTAGGTGGATATTTATTACTACATCTCATTGTCCCACTGCCCTTAACACAATTTAGTTGGAGCAGCCATACCTATGTTGCCGTGGAAGTCAAAGTGCACCCGCAGCCCCCGACACAAGTGTACGAGGGAACACCGGGGTGGTTTTAGTCTGTATGAGTCTGACTGACCTATCCACCCGCCCCAGGGTGAGGGACATCCATGAGGATATCCTCCGAAAAAAAAAATAGCCATACCTATATATGTACCTAGATTTATTCTCGATTAATATTTTAATTCTTGAAATATTGTTTAAAATTTAAACTAAGCACATTCAATCTTGTTTTGATCATCGTTCTTTAATATTATAAGCCTATGCCATATTTTGTATATTATATATTCAGGTTTACTTATTAAAAAATATATAGTTGTATGGCAACCAAAATACATAAAATTGGAGTGTCCGTTTGTAATATTGAAATAATCGCTTTTTAGGGTTCCGTAGTCAACTAGGAACCCTTATAGTTTCGCCATGTCTGTCTGTCTGTCCGTCCTCGCTTAATCTCTGTGACCGTTAGCACTAGAAAGCTGAAATTTGGTACCAATATGTGTATCAATCACGCCGACAAAGTGGTAAAATAAAAATTTGAAAAAAATGTTTTATTAGGGTTGCCCCCCTATATGTAAAGTGGGAAGTGATTTTTTTTTTAATTTCCACCCTAACGTGTGATATATCGTTGGATAGCTATTTAAAAATGAATAGGGACTTACTAAAATCATTTTTTGATAATGTCAATAATTTCGGAAATAATCGCTCTAAAAGTAAAAAACAATGTGTGTGTCCCCTCTAACTTTTGAACCATAAGTTTAGAAAATATGAAAAAAATCTGAAAAGTAGAACTTTATAAGGACTTTCTAGGAAAATTATTTTGAACTTGATGGAAAGAACAGTTTTTGTAAAAAAAAGACAAAAGGGTTCTACAAAATAATTTCTGGACTAAGTTTGTAGTATAATCGTATATGCAAGCATTTTTTAAACTCATAAGTGGGTACACTTATTGTGACGGACGGGAAACTACGGAACCCTACACTGAGCGTGGCCCAACACGCTCTTGGCGGGTTTTTACTACATGCATATGAATATGTATCCGTGGTACCTACACCAAAATAACATTTTTTTCAATTTTTATCTGTCTGTCTGTCGGTTTGTTTGTTCCTGCTTATCTTTAAAATGACTGGACCGATTTTGACAGGCCATTTTTTGTCAGGTAACTGATGTAATAAGGAGTAAATTAGGCCTGTAGTCCACGCGAACGAAGTCGCGGGCACAGCTATTACTAAAAACAATACCTACAGCAATGGTGCAGAATCACAAAATCAAATGCAGTATTGACAAGGCCTTTATCGGACGATATGATCGCACCCGAGTATAGCACGTAGGACTTATTTAACATTCTGCTCAAACGGAGTGACGTCGCTGCTCAAGAAAAACAAGTCCTCACAGAGGCGGAAGTTTTCGTGATTTAAAATATTATTTAGCTCACATGTCTAACAGTAGTCAGATTAATTGTATTCTATAAACAGTTTATCATAGTATTTGTGTAAATGAGAATCGCATGTGTTTCATTTTTATAAAGCCGTAAACGTCCTTGGAATGGATGTGTTCTACAACAGTAGCCTGCATTTATTACTGTTTCTAGTTGTGAAGTATAAGTGTAGGCTAGGCAAGTAGGCATACAATTTAGTTTGAACCGATAATTAGTGTTGACTAATTTTAAAAAGTAACCAATAATTCTGGTTTTATTTTATAGACATCATTCCCCCGAAAATATTGAAAATGTTAGTCTTTTCTCTAGAATTACAAAAAGCAACAGGCATATTTAAGTACCCACAAGGAACAAATCTGTAAAAAAGTGAAAAAAGTAGATAACAAATATCGATAATTCAGCACATTCATCAAAGCATGTCCGCCGACATAGACACAAACACAAAGTATTGAACCTTACGTCATGAACGAAGTTGCAAGCCGCCATATGGGTTCGCGTGTACGACTGTGGTATCAAATCGGGCGTAAAATGCGTCCGCGAGCCTGTGCGAGCCCGCTCGCTTGCGCCATTCACTTTCACGTGGCACTCGCTGCCACCGCGTACTTCGCTCGTTCTGAAAGTGGGCTGAGAGCGAACAATGCCTTTACGCAGTTTCTCTCCTCACAAACAATTCCATATCAGATTCCAGTTGCATCTTGTCGACTTCATTCGTTAATGTAGAACTAAATAGCGCGTTATATGTAACCACAGTCGTAGTCCCGTAGGCTTTGCCTGCGAGGTATTTAAACTGTTACATCACACGTTTATGGCACAATCTTGAACCCCTTTTGGTAAAACGTGTGCAATGATTCCAATATCTTAACATATTAAGATATTGGAAAATGTGATATGTTAGTTAATTTTTTACTTTATAACAAAAAAGTTCGATGGTTTATGAAACAGGTACCTACTCTACCTTTAAGCAACATAACCTCAGGCAGTCAATTGTCTGAGGTAATATTGCTTATAGGTAGAACAATGTGTTTAATTCATTCACCTGATCATTTTTTTGTTCAACGATCAATTTCAGTTGAGTGATTTTGCTTCAGAGATATTTCCCAGAAATGACTCACTGAACTCTAAGGTAGCGAAGATGGTTAGCAGTGATGGCGGTGTTCCGTTTCTCACAGAATTCACACCACCATTATATATATTTCCCACTAATTAAGTACTTTCTCAACCAAATTGCGGCCTTTGCGTATCATGTAATTTTATTCCTAACTTGAATTTATAACTTTATGTAAATAATATTTCCGTAATACAATTGAAATAAAACACACACACACAACACATGATTTCAAAATGATACTTATTTTCTTTATTATCAGCGGATGCCTGGTATACTTTTTTGACAAGTTGCTACCTAACTATAATACCTACCTAGGTATAAAAATTGTTTGCATCTATCATATATTTATCTTCATTTTACAAAATGCCCTGAGGTATTCTGATTACTTTACAAGCCTAATTAAACTGTACATACACATCTGATGAAGGAAGGTCAAGAATAAGTTGTTCCTTGAACCTTAAGCAATCATCCTTACTTATAAAGACGTGATCAAGAACAATCGTGCGAGAGAACCATAAGAGCATTGCGCGGCGCCTCGCGTCATTTACAACTACGCCGGTCGTTGTAGTGAATGTGTTCTGCTTAGATCTCGATAGCTCAGCACAAAATTGCATTGGTATTATCGATAATAATCGATTGGAGTGACTGGCGCGCGTATCATTGTGAACGGTACCAGTAGTAACACTAGCGGTACAATACATCTATTCCAACAGCAATAGCGGAATTATGTACAAGTTTACATTGTTTATTGGCCACACATTCCCTTCACGCCTTACATATTACTCATACAGGCACGCATTTAAATTATTTATTTACCTATCTATTTAAACACTTCTGATACAAGGAATTCGTTGCCACTACATATGTCCTCAGTAATAATTTTACGTTGAATCAAAGAGAATAGACAACCCGGATCCGGGTCACGTCGGAAATGTAAATAACATTTATTTGGCATTGTTTCGTGAAAACATACAAAGATGCAGATAATAGGTAGTCTAATATCAGTTTTACGTCGTATCATAACTTTTCCACTTCCGTATAATATTGACGAGCTGAGGTAAATTACTCAACTGAAAGCATAGGATACACTCTCCTACATCAAAATAATGTGTGTGATTGTTTTAGACCCCGTCATTATTGGACGTGACGGCACTGCGTATCGATAACATCTATTAAAGGAGAAAGAGCGGTTAGGCCGAGACCATCAAGTTCCGGTGACGGCGGACGGCGGCGGCGACCGGCGACCGGCGCGCTGCGCTTCGCGGCTGGAATACTAAGCGCGCCCGCTGACGGTGCCCGAGGGACGGACAAGTGGAGCGACCGGTCGGAACGCTACATGCCAGAATCACTTGAGCACTCGAGCTCGTTCTGTATTTAATTCAATTCCCATACAAGAATTTATCTATTAAAACTCTCTGAGTCCCCCGAACAGATTTAACTAAGTATAAGAGAGGTTTTTTTAAATATAAATAACATTAAATATAAACGGAATAACGAATGTATGTGAACTCCGATCGTTGGTTTGAATCGATTGTTGTTTCAGATTCTTAATGACTGTTAATTTATTTGAGAATTCCAAATCCCGGAAACCAATTGCTTAGATTCAACGATATACGACATTGAAAGCATGCCTACACTTAAAATATATAATTAAGTAATTTGCATACGACTACTAGCTTCTAATATAACGACGTGATTGGTGATTCAGTAGATGTGTTAACAAAGTCTCGTTATATTATCTTCATTTACATAAATGTTTGCATAAGTTCGGCCCACAACAGTTGTATCATATGAGACAATTAATTATATTATTTTTGAAAAATCAAGAATTCTGTTAATCGGTTTTTGATAACCTAGAATCCAAAAAATATGCATGCATACATACATCTCATGCCTTCTTTCTACTTTGCTAGGCAGAAACTATAAAATGCGAAATATAAACTAACTGAAGATACATAATCACACATAAGGTACGAGCAAAATAATCAAGTTCATATAAACCATGTAAATTGCTCCTATGTATGAATCAGAATCAGGTGAATAACTTGTCAGACAGATTGTCCACCTCAGTCAGATTGATCGTTCTCAACATCTCAAAAATAATGGAAAAACATCACGTCGCAATTATATTGGGCAAGCATCTATCGTATACTTAGCCAAATTAACTTTGTATCGTTATTCATAACAATAAACAGACTAAACGTAATTCTTTTACCTATTCTGTCTCTATTGTTAAATCTCTTTCCTTTCATATGTCCTTGCGTCGGCCTTATAAACCGCTTACCGGTTGTATTTGGTCGCAGAATTGTTATCTTTTCAACCAACGATTGCAAAACAACGTTTTGTCCCTAGTAAATATTTCAGATTCAAATTCTAATCGGCAAATGTGGTGACACTTGTGGGTATTTTAGGGAAGTCTCTTGCCCAGCAATGGTCGTCTTTTGACTAGAATGGTGATACATCAATGTATCTCTATGAGTCTTCGTCACATCAGTTAAATAACTATGGCCAAATGAAGGGAACCCTGTCCGGTTATTCATCCACACAATCCAAGCACGGTTTTATAAAAAATATTTTCTTGATAAACATCTATTCATATAACCAAAGACATTAAATATATTGTATCTCTTTAAATCTCTTTGCATATAACCAACAAACAGATGTCACTTTATTATATGTCCCCACGCGTCAGTTGGATCTCGATTTGATATTGCTCGTGGACAGAAAAAAAATATCATTTTGTTTTTTTTTTTGCTGTGTTTAAACATATTTTTTTTTTCCAAAGTAGTGTTTTTCACCTAGCTCCTCCTAAACCGCTTGACCGATTTGTATGCGTGTGTACTAAGTATATTTGAGTGGGTCCTTGGATGGTTTGAAAATACGTTTGAACGCAGTAGGTGGTGCAGCAACAATTTCTTTCCTGACGAAATCCAGCTTCGGGACCACCAGTTTAATAATATTATATTATTTTAATTAAACTGAGCTAAGAAAGTATGTTGTATCAATTTAGAAACCTCTAAATGAACCCTTATCCTACTTTGAAAATCCATGATTCATTTTTTTTTTAAAGAGAGACACTTGGATCTTGAACTTTCAAGATCACTCAACTCATTTGTATCCATTTGCATTCCATGGCATCTCGAAACTATTCATAAACAGTTTTTTATGACTTAATTGACCGTAAAACGGCTACTCTGGGATTGGATCAACTTTTTATTTGCTTACTTAGTAATACATTGACAAATGAAGAGCCAACTTAATCTTTAGGCAATTGAATATCAGGAATCGATTTTTAATTTCTGTCATTATGAGAGAAATGATTTAATTTAAAGACTAAAATGAGATGATTACTAGATTCAACTAAGTTTAAAAATTGCCCAAGTAGTTGTAATCAAAACCAGTAAAAATTATGAACAGGGGTATAGTAAGATTTGTACCAACTTGTTGCTTTACGTTTTTACATTTTGCTCAAGTTTTGGCCTACAAAAAACTTGTTTGAAAGTGGACGAATTTGTCGACAACATTTTGGTTTGCAATCATTATGAAACAAATAAAAAGATTATGATTATCTAGATCAGATACACCTAAGTATTAAATTGCAAATTACCCAAAATTTCAACGAGGTTAATTAAAATTTCCGTTCATAATACAATCTGAGTGCACTAAACTAAACAAAGCTGAATCTAGTTATTAGGATCTTAGCTACTAATGCAATTCTAAAGGAAACTTACGTAATCAGATCACGCATATCATTGAATAAAATGCACCAATCAGCATTATTTCATTCCTTTTAGGTAGTTTAAATACAAGTTTAGTGTATTGAAATCAGATTCGATTAGAATAGGATTAGAATAGGGTGTATTCAAAGTGGAATACAGTAATGTGAATTAAACTTGACTTATCAGAAACGTATCTAGGTATACTGGTCATAAAAATTAACCTTTATTATGAAATATATTATTCTGTTCACTAGTGGTGTCTTTGATCCATATCCTTCACTGAGGAAATACCTCTTAATGTTTTATCTAGAATACCAACCATATTATGTCCCGTAACAACCTAATAAAAAAGACTTTGATTTAAAATCCGCAATATGAACTCAAAGAAAACAAAAGAGTCATAAAATGCAGCATACTTATGCAGAAAATGTCAAAGATAGCAGGAACGAATGTCAGAAGAAAGAATTCTCAGCCATGTGTGGTTTCAACTTAATGGGTTGGTAGACACACAGTTCTCACAGGCAATGGGATATTGATGTGTTGTTGCGTGAGAATATGGGATGAGTTAGGACCGTACATTATAGTTGTATTACGGAATGACATAACGGGCCAATGTCGCCGGTCGGCCGACCAGGGGCGGCGAACGACGACAGGTGCGCGCTGCGCTTGCGCATCTAATATGGCGCCACCTGCGTAGATACAATACCGACACGGGTAGCTCTTTCTGCAGATTATCGTGTTACATTATTTAAACATTAAGAGTCAATTTACACTACTTTATGTTAGTTTATCTACATTATATTTTTGTATAATGTAGATGGAATTTCATCACATAACATTGCAGAATTTGAAAAGTTTCAAACCAACTCGTTATTTCAATAATTTGTTAAAACTGTGAAAATAAATCTTATTTCACTTTCAGGTGGGAAGGAAGTCAGTGTGCCGCTAATTGTTGAAATATCATTGTTTTCTAACCGTACATGATAACATTTACTACGCTACAGCGACTACAAATAATCAAGTAATAAAGATACAAGCATGCGTGTTTCGTGTTTAAAATATCCGGCTACAAGGAAAAAAACCACCGTTTAAAAAACTGAAATATTGTTACGTTCCGATGTTGTTTTACAAGATTCCAATAATGGATGGGTTTTACATTGAAGACGAGCCGTTTGAATCATCTATACAGCGAACATAGCAAAATAAGTCGTATCTATTTCGAAACGGAATAAAAAAGTCTTGATCTGCTGCTGATTACAATTACCGCTCGGTGGGAACATATTGCATTAAGAACAAAGGGGCCTTGAAGGAGGCGCCACGCTCGGGTGCAGCCTCGTCTACTCATGCTGTGCCTTTGTTGGTATTCTCACTATCCTTCTCAACAATAACCCACGCGAATAATTAATGCAATAGGCCGAGGGCTAATGAACTGTAACTATTACGAATTTAATTATTTTTAATAACAAAGTAGCTAGCCACTGTTTTTCTCACTGTTCTCTGCTGTTTGCTAAAGGCTACTGCTGTTACAAAACTAGGTTTACATTTGAATTATGAATTTCGTATTAAAATGAAATGCGATTATAGCAGTTAAAACTCCCTTACACAACGCTAGTAGGTAACACAATGTGACTGGGAAAATGATAACTCGTGAACTTTCTGTTTCAGGCTGCTTATAATATGTAAGTACGTGTGGTTTTAGCTGCTTATACCCATACGTATATAGATCATGTAAATACAGCGATTTTACAGAAAATACAAAAATCAAAGAAGCTAATAAGAATTCTTCTTCAAAAAAATTCTTTTTGTAAGAAGTATTTTATCTGAAGTGTATTTGAACTTATAATTCCAAGTCAATTCAAATATCAAAGTAACTCGTTTTAAAAAAACGGTAATTTCTCAGATAAGGCCATAAATTATTATATTATTTTATGCTGTGATAATATTTTTTCATTTCTGTCCAGATTATATATAAATTGACTAGTGAATATTTTACACCATGTGTATCCCTTGTAATGTCTTACATTCTTTTTCCTAAACATTGAAAGAAGCATGTTAAGAAACAAGATAAAATTAAGTATTAAATACCCGGTGCACGTAATGAGTTAGGTTGTCACATAGGTAAATACTTAGGGACTTAAATCTCACTGTGTATATCTATTTTCTAGATAAATTAACAGTGGTTGCAAAATTAATTGGTTGGTGATTAAAGTGCTAATCAGAATAAGTGGAAACCGCGACAGCGCTACCAGCTGCAATAGTTGTTTTATTTTAGTAACTAATAACGACTTTGGCATTGACACTGGATTATCTTCCCAGACATCTATGTAATTAATTAACGGTGTATAAATATCTTATTTCACTAAAATGTAAAAAATAAGTAAGTAAAAAATTTAATTATTATTGTACAACCTATTATCTACAAATTCGAAAACAAGAGACACAAGTATACATGTACTAAAACATACTAATAGGAGGTTATTATATTTTGTGTATGTCATGTCATGTGGGGAATAATCATTCGAGTGGGCTCTACAAAGTTAACATGCAATGATGTAAAACGTTCGTAATGGTTCGTTGTCTGAAATGAATTCCGGTTAAGAAATTAATACCAACCAATTAAAGCCAGCATGTGCGAGTATTGGCGTGAAGTTGCAAAAAAAATTGTAGAGACGTTCTGCACGCGAAGCGTAGTCTATTTTAGGAATATAATATGTATATCCTCATGGTAACCATTACAGTTTAAAGTCTAGAGTCTATAGGTGCTTGTCTTCAAACAATGCAAAATGTCCCTAGACAAAAAATAGTTTCCAAACACATCTTATAATAGACGACATGAAAAGAGAAACCGTTCCTGTAGTGTTGCATTGTTGTCTAAATATTCATATATGGTAAAGTATGACGAAGGCTGACGACCACGTCATTGGTGTCACAGTGGTTATAATTACAAATCAAATTCGCTTGACTATTAATGAAAAGTATTGAATTTCGAATAGAAAAATAAAAAGTTGGCAGAAAATCCTAAATCTGGACATATCCGTTCCAAAACAAACTCCGACAAGATAAACTTAAAATCTTTAGACCACTACTTTTGATTGGTCAATTTGAATAAGACTGTCCAACTTCACTCGAAGAAACTACCACTAGAACGAACTAGTACGTGCTAAAACAAATGTCAGTCAAACTAATGTTTTTTCAGAGACTAAACCAATGTTTGCCAACTTAACATTCTTAAGAGGAAGTCCGGTTTGACCAGTAAAGTTAATCGTTGTGAAACTTGACACAATGAATACTGATGAATATATTCACATTTTATGCACAAATGGTGATGAACCATGCTCCATCGTCGGCCACATCATCGCTTACCATCAGGTGAGATTGTGGTCAAACGCGAGCCTATCCATTATAAAAAAATAAAAATAAAAAACCAAGAACCAGCGCGATTGGAAGTCCCTAATAGTTCTCGGTTTTAAACGTCAAACAAATGACAGACTTGTATAAATTTAGACTTAAGTAAATATTAAAAAAAAAAACTAAGAGTACTTGAAATAAAATCAATCCAAAACAGGTTAACGTAGGGAGTAGAAACGGCGAAATAACATATCATTTCCTCATTGATTCTCTTAATCAAAATATCAAGTCTCTTATAAACGTATTCAGATAAATGTTGTGCAGGCATGGTTCTCTATAAAACATTGCAGGCAAGTTAGTTGTTGTACTATTCCAGTTTCGTATTATGTCAGTCGATTGCATCACCGGCTATAATGCCGTACCGGATGCAGCGATGGAAAATCAGCTTATTCCCCTACATGGAAAAATGTGCATAGGGCTTACACTTGCAAATCTATGGATTTATATGTTCATCGTATGTTTCGCATCATAATTTGCTTTTATTTGACAATCATTGATTATTTTAAGAGGTATAAATAATAACTTAATACATCTGTATAACTCTCATACCATTTCTATGTTCCACATGTTACTAATTTCAGATTGAATCATACTTGATGCTATCATTATGTAAAAAATGGTTCACTTTTTATCTGCATGTTAGGTCACCGCGCAAAAAATATTGGAAGCATCTTGTAAGGACTTTCACTGTTCGAAAGTTTCTGGTTTAATTTTGATCGTAGGAGTATCTTTATACATGTTCAATTACGTAGAAATTCAACATCAATCAAAGTGTTTGACTTTATTAACACTTTTAAGAGTACAATTTTATAGATTTTTTTAGTTTTGCATGTGATTTCAATGGTTGCATACGTACAAGTAAAATCTTCAAATGAAGTATGTCAATGATCTGGTCGTTTATTGTATCATCGAGTAGGTATATCATGTTTATTCGACTACTCCTGCTTTTGCAATCAGCAGGTTTGTAAGGGCAAGACCCTTTTGATGGTATTTAGATGCTTGTAGATATTAATCAGTAAATAACGAACTCAAAACCATAAGGATTCCAACGATATCGGTTTAATAATTGGTTTAGAAATAGCAACTTACTTTTTTACTTCTACCAAATTATATACTCAAAACGTCTGTGTTCATAAATGATTTCCTTGGAAACATCCGTACGTAACGTGTAAGGAAATTATCATGTCATAAAATTATAAAAATAAATAGAATTCTGTTGGGTTTTTCCATGACTCAATTCGAATACTTTTAAAGGTTATCTTGACGTTTTTACATTATTGAGAGAGTTTACATTAACTCACTGTTAGCTGCAGGGCCGTGTACTTCCTATTCTCTTTTATTTAACACTTAAAATAAATAGTATTTTCAAAAAATTACTAGTGCTTGTCACTAATTCCATTCGGGACTAAAGCAATTTGTCTGCTCAAGTTAATGTCTAACTCAGGACCAAAGAGTTTTCTTATATCTAAATATAAGAAAACCCATTAGTCCTGAGTTAGATATTAATTTGAGGTATTTAGCTAAGTTCAATTTTAATATTCTGGGCTTCGAACAGAAATCAGTTAGTTTTGCCGCAAAACTTCAATTTATCCTAGATAATCTTGATTGATGTCTTCTTACTATCAACTTCTTACACAATCATCTTTCATTATCATCACCATTCATGCATTTGTTTTCATTCGTCGCAGTTCATTTAATTCTGGTATAATTGTATGATAGATTATTTTCAAGTTAAGTCTATGTTATATTTTCTATTCTATGAGGTGTCTTAAAGTTGGTAACCCTGTGCATGCTTCCACGTAAGAGCAATAAAGCATGCTGCAGTGAAACTATCTGGTTTTGCAATCCTTACAGTCACCAATAAGTTCCGATGTGGTATGCATTTATGTAACAACCCCTTTTTAAAAGCTTGTGATACGTTTTGTGAATGTAATTTAAATATTACCAAGAAGTCGGTAGTTATGGCTGCTCCTAGAATGACTTGTTAAGACATTTACATGGAACTCTTTCGACTTTGGAAAAAAGCAAGTTAGACAGGTTTAGTATTATAATCGTTTTGAAGGATTTTTAGTAGTTTGCAAGTAAGTATATTATTTTATATGCAATATTCATGAGTTCATACCATTTTCCATTTGAGCTTTACAATCAAAAGTTGGTTCAAACGAATGAAAAGTTATGCCCAATTAGAGTCTTATACGATTTTAATGAGAGAAAAAGAACTGCGAGTTCCTAGTTAATTATATAAACTAAGAACAATAAAACTGAAGTAGGTGAACGTTTCACAGATGTGAACACGAGCGAGCTAAATGAATGTTAAGTTATTGGAATGAGATCAGAGTAGAGTGTACGTAGAATGCGAGCGCGGTCGCGGGGTCGAGCCGAGTCGTGCGAAGTTGCGCTTGCGACAGTGTAGGATGCATCGCCGAGTCGCAGGAGGCGACCGTCCAGGCGGTGAGGCAGTGACATGAGACCAACCTTGAGATCATCGGTGAGTGCGGGAGCTGTGGTGTACGGGGCTCATTCCTCCCGGTTGATGCGATCCGCCTTGCGATGCGACAGGCGAACAGCCGTTAGGCAACTCCGTGGAACTCGCCACACAGCGCAGACAGTAATACTTGTTAGCGATACACTTTTATGTTGTATAGCTAAAAACACACCATCACTTAGCACTACACCTACACTCCAAGGGTCGGAGTTAACCGTTCGTTTAACGGGCACTCGTACGACAAATGAAGTAGCGACAACGCCGGTCGATATTAGGACGTACGACCGAGATGTTGGTCGGACAATGACTGAACGCAAAGTCGCAGGCTTCGGCGCGGGCGCAGGTTGCGCGGCCCCCCTCGCGCGCCCCTCCGCCGCGGCCCCTGCGCTCGTTGCAACCTTACTCTGGAACGCGTTCCCAGTGGCCGAGCTTTTGCAGCCCTGCTCTATCTACACCGTGCACTAAGGCTGCAAGGGCGATAAAGCGAGCACCAAACCCGTTCGCCCACTATTGCAAAAAGACAGAGGCACCCATGTAGCCCTCCGCCAGAAAGGTCTGCGATTAGAATACAAGGGCACACTAACATTTCGACTTAATTTCCCGAACCTTCCGTCTGGATGACGGCCAAGCTTTTATAAAAGTGCAATTACTTTTTACCTTTGAATTCATAGTAGTATACAATGTGTACACGTTTAATCAATTGTAAGTCACATATTAAATAATAAAAAGAAATCAATCATAGTCCCTACCAATTATTTACAAGTCATTAAACTTTTAAAATACTCTATCGGCCGGCACAAAGCAGTTTACCTCAAAGCATTCGCTCTTCACAGTACGGGGCCCTTAACGGCTCACATAAAATGTATATAAATTCAATCACGGCACACATTCCTGCTAAGTCTATCTAAGAGATATAAAAAGTGTGGCTTCTGTGCGGCTATTAGCATCCTCGTGGCTGAAGGCGGCCGGGGCGGCGCGGGCGCGGGGCTCAATAAGCGATCTTCGTTTTTTTCTCATCACCAATTACATCTATTTTTATAGGTCCATTGAAAAACACAATCGCAGTAATGGCTCTACAATTCGATTGTCCGGAGAATACGCCTCTGGTGATGTTATTCAAAGGCACTCGATAAAAGCAAAATTGAATACAAAATAACGTAAGCGAAGGTAATATGTCATTACATTGAAACAAAAAGATAAACTGCAGATGCACGGCTCTGTGCCTGCCGGCTGTTTTCACTTTTGTATGGAATATTGCAATTATTCCGTCATTACAATTAAATAAACGAAGACAAATTGAATTAAATTAAAAAAGCAAGTTAGTTCTTTTCAATTTAAAACAAATGACAGAGTTCAGTAAACTTTTTATAACAGTAGCATTTTCCTGTACCGACAAACATCAAAAATAATAGAATCAGTAAAGATATAACATCGCAAAAACAATAAATATTATTCTGAAATTGTAAAGTAACCGTAATACTTTTATCTTATGAGCTCGTCAGTATTATTACACTAATTTCATGTTTTTAGCATTTTTGTACAGCTCTTTTAACAGTACCGAGTAATGGTGGAGTATGGTCAATGATTTTTTAGTACATTTGTTTTGACCCATATATTAGACATCAACGCGCGCGCTCCTGGACTATTTTATGTTTGTTTCATGACTAAGTTAAATTTTACAATTTTCCAACTTTTCGGGGAAGTTTCGTTTTATTCCGTCATTAAAATACCTAGAATATGTTAATGCTTATAATTTAGTAAGAATTTGAGTTTTCTCAAGAGCAAATACGCGCTAAGAATGACGTGATGCTCGAAGAATGATAGGTAATTTGATGTCCACGTTATACTCTATTTCATGTCATTTTACCTACACTGTTCAATTACATTAACTAACTGAACCGACATACGTTGTTATGTTCTAGTTATGAACTGTCAGCTGCGCGTAGTTTAAATAGTGATCATAGTTTTCTGAAATTTTCTAATTGTCTGCGCAACTTTTTTTTTTCATTTGTACCTTCTCCTGAATATAACAAACACAATAATTGGTACAGCCGTTCACGCGTCATAATGTGACCAAAGAAAGAATGGACTTATAGATTTTTAGAATTTTTATAAACTAGATATACTAAAGATGAGAAATAGTTTTCTGTTCAATATTTAACATATGTTAATGCTTCTAGATTAATTTAAGCAAGATTGTTTGTGCGATGATGTCAGGAAATTAAATATATTGACTAAACAAGTGGTCGTGTTTGAGGCACAATCGAATGCTCGTTGTAAAACGTTTGTTATTAATTATTGATCTGACAGAATCGTAATTAAACATTGGAATATAACAAATAAATTCGAACCAAATGTATACATTGAAATGAATTCATTCTTTTGCTGTAACATTTAACTTAATTAATATTTTAAAACCTGTTCAGAAAAGAACTAGATTGCATTTTATATTTGTTGCGGTTTTACAGTTTTTGCCAATATACATAATTATTAAATACTAGCTTCTGTCAGTGGCTTTGCCTTCGTGAAAATTCAAAACTATGGGCAATTATACTACAGGAATAAAAAGTATCATAATATATACTTCCAGGACATGATCTTGCATGTACTAAATTTCATCCAAATCTGTTCAGCGGTTTGAGCAGAAATAAGTAAAATTCACACACACATTCACACAATTTCCACCTTTATAATCTTAGTGTGATATACGTCGTAAGATATACATAATAGGTACGTATGTATATGAAATGTACTCTGTCTTGGTCCCCTTTATGTCAATCAAAGGACAAACCACTTGCTCTTCAATCTCTATTTCTGTTACTTTTTATCGGATTTAGTTTTTTAGAATAACTAATAGGTGAACCCGTGTAAAGAAATACATAATGTCTTCCGAAACGCTCTAATACACTTTAAGTCAAAAACAATGTTGCACAAATGTGATTAGTTCTTAAGTCAGGTATATACAAGTAATTCGTTTTTTATTGAAACACGTCGAACTATTATTACTGCGTTCATATTTTCCTACTAAATAATTAGTCTCCGTAGAAAACTAAGACTCAAAGAATTTACCTCAAATAACACTATTCACCAGCACTTTTGAACTGTCAAGGAGTCAGTCAATTAGAAAAATGATGCTAATTGCACATTCCAAAGCGTACATCTCTATGGAGAAGAATGTGCAAGAAAATCCATGGAAACTTTTATCAATCATGTTATACATTACTAGTATAGCTTATATCACTCAGGAATAAAACAGCCTTCTATCAGTGAAATAATTCCAGCAATCGGACCGGTATTTTCAGAGATTACCTCCTATAAACAAAAACACAAAGTGGTAACAAATAACTCGGTTACATGTTTTTTGTCGCTACTATTATGCGAGAATAATGAAAAAATAATTAAAAATAATCTAAATATAGAAAATAAAATAAACCACTGGCACCTAAGAGATAACCAGTCTCAACTGACAGCGCCCGTTCACGGACATGACACGTATATCAGGATTACTTAGCTCAACCATTTTGCAGGGAACTGAATGATGCGACTCAGGCACCGCCTTCAATTTGACATTAGAGTGAGCATAAAAAAATCTCAACTGCTGCTCCATGGTACTTACAAACTTTGAAAAAAGTTTCTACATTATACAACACTATAATATTTTCAAAAAAAAAAAAGTAATTTCCTAACTAATCAATTTGTGCGCCCTAGTGGTAGTGGAGTAAACCTCCAACCTACATATAATATGTTTGCCTTCATGATGTACGTTTAACACAAAATTTAAATTCCATTTCATTATGTTCTAAAGTTGCAAATATTTTTGCAAATCTTAGAAAGATCAAGTCGAGACATTCTCTACTCATCACATTCATCAATGATTTAATTAGTAATATACTATAGATTAGGCTCTAATCAATTTTAAGAACAACGAGCTACATTTGAGCATTATGTATATTTTGTGTTACTTAAAGTTAAAAAATAATAATTAAGAATTATGCAAGATTAACGAAATATCTTAAAGTCATTCTGATACAATCACAAGAACAAGAAAACAAAAAAAAAATAGCGACCGGTTATACAAATAATATTTATAATGAAATGTAAATAATTATAAGATTTGAATATTATCTACATTATTTCACTTCATGTTTCTGTATATATATTCTCTCGGAATCTGCTAAAAATAAAATTGATATCAAATAAAATAAAATGGTTTATCATTTGAGTTTGTAACATTTATCTATGCAATTATTTAGCCTAGAACAATAGGTACAGATCTCAAAAGGTTGTTTATTTAATACCCTTATTGAGGAGGTCATCTGACGCGGAACAAAGATAGTATTGATTTACCGGTGCCCTCGTATGTAACATGCAATTCGTGAGACTATATCAAACGGGAGGTCTCTCCGAACACGAGATATCGAAACATCGCAGATCTTCACGGTGCCGATAGTACCCCTGAACTCTCGAAGGCTGCAAAAACATTCAAAACTATTGGACAGAATAATATACATTCTCGTAAATAAAATTTTTAAAGATTAAAATTACGAATATTTTAAAACAATATAGTTTTTAAATATTCCTTCCTATATCTTATTTAAAACTAGCTGCTGCCAGTGGTTCCGCCTGCGTGATAGCATGCATCCATGCATCCAAGCATCCATGCATCCATGCATCCATGCATCCATGCACCCATGCATCCATGCATCCATGCATCCATGCATCCATGCATCCATGCATCCATTCATCAATGCATCAATGCATGCATGCATCCATGCATCCATGCGTCCATACATCCATACATCCATACATCCATACATCCATACATCCATACATCCATACATCCATACATCCATACATCCATACATCCATGCATCCATACATCCATACATCCATACATCCATACATCTATACATCCATACATTCCGCTAAATAATATTAATAAGTTCCTACGAAAAAATAAGTTCTATATTTATTATTCATATTCAATTTTACTTGCAAGCTGCAAGTAAAATTGAATATGAATACTTTAGAAGCATTATTAAAACTTTTGACGTACTGCACTTTGATAATTTTGCGCTTTTGAACATTTTGGACTTTTAACGCTGTGTAGGCACTTTAGTTATTTTGCGCTTTAAACATTATAGTAGTTAAACTTTTCTTTCTATACTTTTCTCGTGTCTATCACATTTTCAAGATTTCTTTTAAGTAGTCAAACGACTTCTCCCTGCATCTTTTTGCAGAATAATGCCTAAAAAGCAAAAACTCAACTCTGAGTTAAGCTCTCCAATGTACATGAACACTGTATATCCACATATGTTGTAACTTATCATGGTGTGTAATAAAAAAAATATTAACCAATAAGCTAAAACCTTCAGCTTCCCTTTTGAAAATTGTCATCACAAACTCAACATTCGCCTTTACTTCCTGCCTTTGCCTGCTGCGATTTTCCCGTACGATATTATAATTTTGGCGTATACAAGGCTAGAGTGAATAAATTCCTAATAAACTAATGCGCCTCACCATTTGCATCACTGCTTACCTTCAGTTAGGATTGCAGTCTAGCATTAGTTTATATCAAATAATGATAATAATAATAAAAAAACCTTATTTTGACTCCTTACTTAATGTTAGTGATTAGATTATTTAACAGTCATCTGCTCCGACTAGTAAATTATATCAGTCAGTAGCTGGTAGAAAACAAGTATAGTTTGTGTGGAATGTGTCCGCGTCGGGCACTCGGCAATCGAGTACACTCGCCACTGTCATTCTTACAGCACCAGGTGAACCATCATTTCCTGTTGTATTGCCGCAATTGAGTTAATTGTTTCAACGGGTAATTGGCTTCTTAAAGAAATATCTTTACAACCCGCCGGGCTATAAACCTGAGCATCTGTACGGGGCAATGTTGTAAACCAGCGATATCTGTTATGTATCTAACTAAACGTTACTTATGTACCGACTATTAATTTTATAACGGTACGAACATGCGATATTCCTACATTTTACTTTGATTTGATGACTTCAGCTATCCTCGATTCTGCCAAAGAATTAGAATATAACAGTAATTTCAAAACCTCTGTTCTCAGTCAGCACTTTCATGTATAGAAACAGAAAGCTTTTGGTAAAAACTGACGTTAATGAACTCTATAATTACCCGTGGTGGTCATAATTTTGTTCGTTCTTACACTTAGTGCAAACTAAACCGTTCTTGTTTCTAATTCCCAGCGACTTGAATGTTGTAGTGATGTTGTACGGCGCGGCGGCGTGCGGCTCGAGCGTAGCGGTGACCGGATAACGGTCGCCGAGGTACTCACACTCTGAGGGCAGACACCGGCTCCCAACTACATATTTACACCGAAAGTCGACAATAGTTGGTATACAAGTCGTCATTATCATAACCCGCGTCAGTGTCACGGTCGGCTCAGCATCGCAATCGTAGCCCGCCATCGCACAAGGTTGCCGCGCATACGTGTCCACACGTAACATTATGCCATGTCGTTGTATAGTAACACCGCAATCATATGGTTTCCAGCTGCAACTGTAATTTTTAGAAGAACCGTTACTGTTAAAAACATTTTATTTACTCAGCATTTAAAAAGTTTTAATTGGGAGAAGATTCAATTATTTCATAGGACAAGATTATTGCTAAGTCTTGTGCTTTGACGAACTTGAACAGCTTTCTATACATATGACCGTATTATACGAATATGATGCATGAATTTGAACAGATTTATCGAAATCACGCCTTTAATCAAATAGTACCTAAGCTGTATTAGGAAATCCGGTTTGTCAAAAAATAAGATTTTCGTTAACTGTTCTCTGCTGAGTACATGCTAATATCCAAATATTTATATATATGCATTGGCCGAAAAGTAGTAAATACTTATAGTTTGTATTACCCACTCCCCAGCCTCAACAAAAAGCAATTTTATACTATCGTTGACGCACATAAGAAAGCTCATAAAATGCTTTTTGATAGCTTGTGTTGGATTCAATTTATCGAAAGCTTTTACAAATGGTGTGTTTTATTGACTAGCTGTAGGTACCGAGACGCGTTCACTATCACGGATCATCTTTTCGTTGAAGGGGCCTGATCAGTGTGTACAAAGAACGGTTCTCGACCGTTAGTCTGCGCTGTGCTATTTCAATATTTATTCATAAAAAAAATATTATCATTACTTGGTTATTTATAATATTTGGAGTTTATATTATCAATATCTCCTTGGTACGGATAAGGATTATTTGCCAGCAAAAACAACTTTTACTGGTCGACTGTTTAAGTTGCCATATATGTAGAGTAGAGAGGGGTATTCCTAAAGATTTGGCACATACGGTGTGGGTGTGATTTCACCAGACGAGTGCAGCTTTCTCTGTAGGTAGTGTTGTAACAGCACAGCGCGAACGTCCTACTCCTGTCTGCACAAACAACTCGTCACGACGCGCCACGCTCTGTGACATTTTATCATTAACAGCCAAATATCAAGGCAGGCAACTTTTCACATATTGCCCGTCTTTTAAACCTCAGCAACCGGATTATTCTATATTCGTTTGAAATGCTAAATAGCCTCTGATTCATATTAATATAGGTACGGAGGTGTAATATGAAATAGGAAACTTGTATGTGAGTTTTGTCATTTAAAGACTGTTTTAATATGGCGATCAGTGACTTGTGAGTCAACAGCAATTTCCACCAAATAAAAAGTCGTAGTTAGTTATCCTCTCTTAAAATTGATTAGCTTGCCCATATAAAAAGGATATTGTCTACCTTAAAAGCTATAGTAATATATCACGCAACCCATTTTAGATCATTAAAGACTCTCCTGTCTTGTTTTGGAAACTAAAAACATGGAATCGATTCAGAAAATAGCAAGCAATCAAAATTGTGAGAGAATCAGAAAAACTTAACAAAAGGCGAAAAAAAATGAGACGATCACTTCTTTAAAAACTATAAACTATAGAGGTTGGACTAAGGTCTAGGGCATGATTTCCGGTTTGAAGCACGTTTGTTAATTTTTCTATGCATGAGTTCGGTCTGACATCATCAACACATCGAGATTGCGTGACTGCTGCGTGTGTGTAGGTACCAGCTTCCTCCAAATTGTATGCTCGGATTATAAAGAACTTTTCCCACGAAATCAAAAGTGTCGGTTATTTGGCTACAATGCACTGTGTAATTAAGAGACTTAGGTAATCTGTGTAGATTGCAAAAATGTTTTAAACATTGTGTAATATGTGCAGGGCCGTGGGCAGAGTCCTCGGCGCCCGCGTGGGCAGCGGGGAATGGCAGCCAAGTGGCAGCAGCAGCAGGCGACACCTACAGCCGCCGGCCGTAGGTGTGCGACACCCGATAGCGAAAGCCTTGACAAACAACTCGTCATGACCAATCTACGTCCGATATACTGTTACTTCACTATGCCATTGCGCAGTTCTGTGAGTAATCGATTTTAAATACGACCATTCATAAATTCTTGCTTGTTATGTTTATGAATATGGAGACACATACTCGTATTTTTTGTGCAATTCACTTAGAGTTTTTTAATAGAACATTTCAGTTATATATACCTAGGTTTTCCATAAGCGAATCCAAGATAGGATCCAGCTCCAGGTCCTAGTTCACAGAGGTCGTAAAAGAATTAGATCAGGTTGGTTGATACTGCGAATAGAATGTTGCCGACATAGCACGAAGAATCGCCAAACTCAAGTGGCAATGGGCATGGCTCATTGCTCGCAGAACATATGGCCGTTGGGGCCGAAAGGTTCTGGAGTGGCGACCGCGTACCGGAAGACGCAGCGTCGGAAGGCCTCCTGCAAGATGGACCGATGACCTGGTGAAGGTTGCTTGAATCCAATGGATACGGCACGCACAGAATCGAACATTGTGGCGACACTTGGGGAGGCCTGTGTCCAACAGTGGTCGTCTATCGGCTGAAATGATGATGATGATGATACTGCTGTCTCTTAAAAATCTATCTAAAAATTACCTGATCCGTATGTAAATCAGACAAACGACAATCCAATAAAAACCGGTGCGGTAGGTGGGCAAGAGGTCACACTTGTTTTTATTACATTACGAAATGAGTTAATTTCAGATGTTTATTCCCATTTAAAGTGATTATATCATTGCATCATATTATTACAAAGTAATAAAGTAGGAACTTTTTTCTCATGTAATTTCTTATGAGAGACATGAAGAAAATGACTTAACGACACGGAAAAGAACTCAATGATCACAGAAAATGACTCAATGACTTAACTTTTATAACGGCGATAGACAACAATCACACGACACTTGCGGTGGAACCGTCATGTACGTAACAAATTGATAAACACTGGACAACGGACTACGAACCACTGTTTTGCTACTCTAGAGCTCGATAATACAGTGTCGTATAATGAACGTAGTGCAGATAAGTATGTGGCTACTAACATGCGTGTTACATAACGCTGCATCTACATAAGGGCACAGCCCATCACATGCCGATGACATCATGTCGCCCGACTTACTGTTACATACAACATCACACGTGATTCGAATAAAAAAAAAACTGCGACTTCTAATGTGAGTGCGACTCATACCTATGTGACTTGTGAAAGCCGTAGAAAATGTTTACAAAGGTAAGTATGAAATGCAAATTATTGTCGTAAACACTGTCTTCTGTACTAATGATAATAAAGGCTAATAATAACTATAAGGAGTTCACAACTCAGAACACTAAGATTGCCAAGTCGTTCCAGGTACACATACATAATTACTGAGTTTAAAGCACTTGCAGCGCATTGTTAGCATGCCTCATATTTTAATGTTAATTCTTCAACCACTGCTGTAGGTAAGGCTTTATTCGCATGGGCGAGCGGGGCGCGAGCGCAAACGAACGGTGACACAGCGCTAAAAATAGAGCTCGGACTCAGGCTCAGGGCCGATACGGGCGGCGCCGCCCGACCTGTCCCGGCCACCCCGTCCCTCCGCGAAGCCCCCACGTCCCTCCGCGAAGCCCCCACCATCCCCAGCGCCATCTTGTTGATCCACAGACCGTAGCGGACAACAACTTAGGTCTAGATGGCAAGGACATCGCAGTCAACTTGAATACTTTAGATACAGGAGGTTACGAAGCCACTAAACTATTAATAAAGCAAAACGGAGAGACATTGAACTCTGGGGATGATTGCTTAAGTATGCGTTTATATTTTAACACATAGACCATAGGAAATTGCATTATTAAAAGTTAAACCGGTTTATTGCTTCTCTCACTTCAATAAATCCTTTAATCTTAAGATTCTGCTAATAAACAAGTTTTATACGACATGATAAAAAATATGCCAATCCTCCAACTAGAATCCATCTCAAATGCTTTTCTTTTACGTTTTTTGTAATCATAAATAACTTTTAAATTGTACCTTTAAATTTATAAAAAATTGTCAACGAAGATAGGTAGAGTTAAATATAATTAATTTCTGCGTCTAGTTAGTTTTTATCGCACTATAATATTTCAAAGGCGAATGTTTGTGAGTTTGTTTGACTAACTTTGTTACTATTTCACGCTCGAACGGCTAAATGGATTTCGATTAAACTTGGCACACGGCTAAAACATGTCCTGTAATAGCATATAGTAACTTTCATCCCGGATTCCCTTGGGATAAATTCCTAGTACTACGCGGGCGAGGCCGCTGGCAGCAGCTAATATAATTATTCGAGACTCGACGAAGCTTATAAATATCTACTATAGTGGTTTGACATTAATCATGAATTTATACAGTTTTTTTTTATTTCAGATATTGCTAAAGTCGAATAGAGCACGTGCAGAACAATGGCAGAGGTCGGCTTCACGTGGACCATCAAACGAGTTAATATCGTGTAAACTGACTTTATTGTGTGGCCAGTCTTCACTTATAGAGATGGAAATGTGTGGCCAATAAAATCAAACGAATTTTTAAATTTTCTCCATCAATCTTGCTGGACGACTGATCTTTCTGCAGCAATTTTTGTTTTTCTCTCTTCTTCGTGCATCGAACGCATGCTAAGTGCATTTCCTAAGGGTCACTACATGAATACTAAAGCTTGCGTAAACGAGTCAGATGGTTAGGCGCAGGAATTCATCCGTAGCGCTCATTGTTACTAAACCTTAAAAAAAAATAAACAATGGACGCTACATCCTACCTTATCTTATTGTTTATGTAACAATCTGATTATAGCATTTTATTGTACAACTTTACTCAACTTAATAATTTTTTTTAATGTGCTATCTTTCCTATCCATGGTATTATCATCCAGGTTTTACGACGGTGTTGGTAAGTGTAGTGTTATAAATATTATTTGCCCAGCAAGTGGTTGACCAGCGATCAAAATGCCACAAAAACAGGTCGATCTTCAAATAACCCAGCGGAACAGGTTGGACATAAAATACTTACATATTCATTAGCTTAAACGTTAAAAATCCGTAACTTGAATATAACTTAGAATCTATATTTTTAATTAGTTTTTTAGACATATTTGTTAGTTTACAAAAAAATACTAACTTTGTAATTATCTTAAAAAACGCACTCTGCGTTTATACATAATATACATTTGTTCATAATCGACAAAGTACGCGGTTTCTTGCACCACAGGAAGATGATGTCACTGCGTCAACTGGTTTTGCTTATTATTCGATTGGTGTTTAGCAAAGAACCGAATACGTCGGCCAGTCGATCCGGTCGTAAATGTTTGTCTAGATAATACATAGCTGTCACGTTTATCAATCGCATATGAAATGCATTTAAAGAAAAAACCTTCGAGACGCAAGAACGCATAAATACATGGAATATTAGCAACGACGTCTTTTAAGACACTCTACATTTGTTATAAGTACGCAATTTCATTCCATTGTTGGTGGGCACCGCGCCGCGCGCCGACGTCGAGGAGCGGCCGCTGCGCTGTTCTCAGGCGCAGCGCGGCGCGTCCTCAACATTCCTGGAACTTTGTACCGACCGACGTTTGTCCTCCACGTTGAGAACATTCTCCTTTGAATCCCACATTTATTTTTTTACAGTTACAGAGGGCTTCTTCCATTGCGTAGGTGTTTTCGCCTGCCCTTTTTACGTCTAGGTAGTTGAATACATGACCTTATCCATTTTGTTGTTCAATATGGCCGCAATTGCGAACTCTACAAACCTTGGGATAATCTCTTGACCATAACTAAGTAATTAGTTAGATGCAGCCGCATGCAATCAATATCAATTAAATTTATTATTCACCTAAGTGCCACTAGTTATACGCTTCCATCAATCCTACGCTAGTAATGAAGAAAAATAATTGAAATTCAATCATATGAGAAGGTCTCCGAAAGAATGAGATCATCCGAAGACCTCGACTGATGACACAACACATGATTCAACAATACTCACATCCTAGAAGATAGATTCATACAAGATGTTGTCAAAGTAAACAGCGAATAATTGTTATGAAAAATCATATGATGTTGGAAAAAACTACATTAATTTGCGGTTTGTGCAGAAGACCTCAAATAGATAATAAGCGGCCATTATACTTAGGTACGCACCTAAAACCAGAAAAACATTATTACACTAATTGCAGTAAACGGCGTGTTAGAAGAACATGTACTGAAGCTGTGGATATAAAATATTTTTACCAGACGAAACATTTTATTTTATTATGATAATTATGTTAATACCATAGAAACCAGAGTTAATAACAAATAACATGGAGAACGAAGCGCTAAAATGAATTTGTTAAGCTCAATAATATTGTAGTGCCAAGTGATAACGTGAGCCGGTTATTATAGTGATCTTGCGGTCCATTTGTTTAAACGTTTAGCAAGTAGTAGATGCAGGCAGTGTTGTTCAAATAGTTAGGTGTGGGTGTGGGCTACGAAAGAGCGGCCCCGTGCCATATCCGCTGGTCGCGCTGTCGAAATCACCGCTTGCGCAATGCTCTTTGGACGAACCGGTAACATACATAGCAAAGAGGACCGCCACTTGAACGAGATATACTTCTTAAAATTCATACTAATGCGCTCTTACCCCCTTTAACTTACATGCGGGGAACAAACTTATGCCTTGTTTTATTACATTCAAAAAGTACTAATTGCTTTCCCTTTCCGTTAATTTGCAACGAATGGTATAGTATAATAATTGTAATTGAAAATAATAATTTTATATGAATAACAGTATTTATAAAAGTCTATAATCTTAATTTCTAGTAACCAAATAATATCTAAATAATTTCGTGCAAGAAAATTACAAAGAATTTTTCAATTATTTAGCTTATTGGTAGGTACGTATTTAATTATGCCAATAGTAATGCGGGTGCTTAATTGCTCTTAAATATAGTCGCAGTGTGACTCAACAGCCTTTACAAGAAAACATTTTAAGGAAAACGTGGCGTATTACACGCAAGCCGAAGTGGCCACATTATCTACAGTGGACGGCCTGTCGCTAACATTAGTTATTCATTAGCAGAATCTCCGAGGTAACGCAAACGGTCAAGGTTGTCACAACACAAGAGACACACAAGTCGTAAATACTGCAAAAATCCAAACAAAGGTCACATTGAGAACTCGTTTACTGCTGAGTGCTTCTTCGTTCAGATTCTCATCCAACAGAAAGCTATTAAACTTTACAACATAATATAGGTTACTTATTTTAAATATTTTATTTTTATGTTGGCGTCGATTTGGTGAAATCTATTTTAAAGTCTGAAATCGGTGGCAACAACGATATTATATTAACTTGTGTCTGAGCAACAAGGGATATGCTACTACTCCTAGATGCTGACGCTGTTTTTGGTTTCAATACTTTATGAAACCCTAACGACTAGACTTCCAATACAGAACAGCACAAGCAAATGCTCTTTGTAAAGGCTTTTCAATATAAACGATAGCTGAAACTAATTACTATGATATAGTTATGCACAGGGTATAATTATGAAGCTACTTATAGATCTAGGCTGTAATGCATGGACCGGAGCAGAGTTAGGTGCAATGGCCGATGCAATCTGTCCGTAATTAGTCTAGTCTGCCATAGAAACAGCACCATGTTGGCGGACGACAGGCCGAGCGAGATTTCTGCGAGATGAATTCTCACGCGACAGCCGCAGCGCATCCTTTCCACCGCTCCGCCCACGTTTGCATATATATTGACCGCTTGCTCATAAAAAATACAAAACTCGGTTGCTAAGCCACGTTTTGGTGTTCTTGCGACCTTAGAAAACTGGTCTCAATATTATCCCTGCTGGATAATAAAAATTGCATACAAGTTACAATATTACGAAGTAAACATGTTATGATCGGTGCCATCCAAGTTCATACGTGATGAGATCACGTAGCGTCATTATTAAGTACGAGAAAATAATTACGCAAGGCATTAAATATGGTAGAAATTAATTCCACACTATAATGAGTAATCACTATGTATTTATTCTCTTACAAAATGTCAATATGTTTGCAACCCTGACACAACTCTGAAAAGCTTTACTACATACCTATACGTTAGATGTGCATATCAAAGCGCACTAATATCGTGTTTCGTTTTCTGTTAATTAACATTAACTACAGTAAAACTATGAATAAACGGTAAGCAATAAGTTAACTTATTTATTTAGTGTCTGCAACTAAAGTCAACACATAAATAAATGAGAAAAGGCTAAAAAAACAAATTCATTTTCAAATATTACGATATAATATTTTAACAAACACGACACGCAAATGGAATAAAGTTAGCTCAGATTTGGTTTTTAGGAACGAGTTCATTGCTCAGTTGCAGGTGTTACTGTTATTCGCAAAAATTTTAAAATTGCTGATTTTCTAAAAAAAAATTTAGCCAATTCTATATAGCTTAAAGCTACAGTTAATTTTTACTACATTTCTGAAAACTTTATTGTTACCGAAACACTTAAAAAAAAAATCTATAGAAATTACCGTATAACTTACGATTGTCATTTTTTAAAAACAATCAAAAAGCGAATCTCATTACAAAACTTGCTTGTTTTATCTTTTTTGAGTAAATCATTTTATCGATTTACACAAAATATCATCAGCATCAACAGAATGAATTCAATTTCATGTCTAGTTGCACCGTCGGGACTTTGCCAGGTCCACTTCCTATGCTCACGTTTTTTAAAGAGAGTTCATCATGTAGAGGAGTAAGGAGTCGTCCTTCTCCATAAAACTAGACAGTAGGTGTCCCCGGTGATTCGAGCATCCAAACCTAAATTGCCCCACTCGCTGCTCGTAACCGTTTAGTTTGCCCAGTTTCGCGTCGAGTCGTCAAGTACCCTATGACCACGGTGCAGTAAATTTAAAATCATGCATGGCTCCAGATACATCCTCATACATGTTCTCTACTTCGTCATCGGAGTGCATCGAGGTCGGGGCGTAAACCTGTATGACCTTCAGCCAATATCTTGATGATATTCTGAGTATAAGGTTCGCCACCCTGGTCGATACGCTTTCGATCCTCACCACATTATTCACAAGGGACTTGTGGACAAAAAACCCGACACCACCCTGGAACTGCTGGTTACCCTCTCGAAAATAGAACAGATTACCGATTTCGTGAATTATCATATCCAAAGTCCGAAGACAGGGGTTTCGGGCTTCAGGTAATCCTATAATACTCCATCGCAACCCGCTCAACTCCTCCTCAAGTTCGGTTTACTCCTCGTCGGTCCTTAGTATACGCGTGTTAAATGTTGCCAGGCCCAGTCATTGATTTTTAAGGGGGTAGCCGGATCCCATCCGGAGATTCTTCGTACCCCTTGCCTCGCCGTATCCTTGACCACTACCGGAGTCAAGGGAAGACGGGCTGCCAGGCACTAGGGGTCATTTCTTTTTTTTGCGCTTCATTTTTGGGGGGAGTTGCCGTAATCGCCACGCTTGGCAGGTAGGTTGGCGATCACAGTTTGGTTGTTATAATGCACAGAGAATGCTGCTACCCATTCTCTAATATGTCCCATAGTCGCCTCTAACGACATCCATGGGAAGAGATGGGATGGTGCCATTCTGTACGTCCGAACACCATACGAAGTATTCTGTCGACGAAGCAGCAAATATTCAATGATGTCTCTGTGATCAATGCAGTGAAAACTGGAAGAGATCACCGCATGGTAAGAGGCACATTGAATATCAATATTAAACTTGAAAGGTCTCGACTGGTGAAGTCTACGCTCCGCCCAGCACAAATCCAAATCCATAACTCCCGAGAACTTTCAGCTTAAACTCCATAATCGTTTCGAGTGCCTAGGAAGCTCTGTGGGGTTCGTAGAAACTGTCCATAATGTCGGTCTAAGTTTTTCACCATACAAAAAAGAACAAGAAGCTGTGAGATTAAACTTTTGAGCTCATGAGAAGAGGCGTGAGATGATTTTGCAGTCTTCAGATGATGTGTGCATGTTCCGGCAGCTCAATAAACAGATCTCGAATATATTTATCTCGAATTGTCTGAAAAGCGACTTTCGCCGATATAAACCCAGAGGATTAAGGACGCGATTGAGCGGAATAAGGGCTCCAATGTATTTGCACGAGATCTGTCTATTAGGTAGAGCCAGCTCGAGCAGAGGAGTTTCGTGAACTGAAGATCAACGATGGCAGAATCATATTCGCCAAATCGGAGCTTCTGGGAGTGATTGAGGCATTTTATGGACATGTATAACTGACGTCTATCACTAAACGTGGTGCAAATCTAGAAAACCACCCAAGAGCTAGATTGACTCAACACTACACTAAAGATATCCGGGACGTCGATGGCTCTGAAGCAGTTGAAGAACCAAAAGGCGTCGGATGAGGACGGAATTACGGCCGAAAACCGATCCTAAAGGCCCTTCAGAAGTTGTTCGACTCCGTCATACTCGAGGGGAAAACGCCACAGACATGAAGCAGAGGCATGGTGGTACTATTTTTTAAGAAGGGTGTCAATACCCTGTATAAGAATTACAGGCCCATCTCACTTCTAAACTATGTCTACAAGCTGTTTTCCAGAGTCATCTGGGACAGACAGTCCAGTTGGATCAGTCTGTGGGGGCGGACGGCGGCGGCAATCTCTCACGTCGGGCCTTGGTACAAACCATGGTCCGGAGCGAGGAGGAGTGGCAGGCGGTCGCCTCCTTCTGCGAAACAATAATGCTTAGCAAAGGAGGAGGCCAACCGCATCAGGCAACGGCGCTTACGTCCCAGCCACCACCGTGATTTTGATTCCGATTTCCGGCCACCGTAGGCGCAGGCTTGCGGACGGCGAGCAATGGGTCGCTCGCCGTCCGACCGTACACTAACCATCCAGACCGAGCCCAAGTCATCGGTGGCGAGTACTGAATGATTTTTACTCAACGAAAAAAAAAGTTGGGTATATCTAACATAGTTCTACCTTGGACAGACAATCCAGTTGGGTAGATCTAATTTCGAGAAAGAGGTCAGCCGTCGAATCCGACTCGACTGGGCAGCGTTCGGGAAGCTGCGCGATATCTGCTCGTCCAAAATACCACAGTGTCTCAAGACGAAAGCGAGAAGAAACGACCAGTTCGTGTTGCCAGTGTTGACATATGTCTTCGAAACGCCAACATCAGAAGAAAAGAGTCACTCAAAGGGCAATGGAAAGGACTATGCCCGGAGTTTCCTTGCGTGATCACATCAGAAACGAAGATATTCGCAAGAGAACCAAGGTTACAGACATAGCACAAAGAATCGCCAAACTTAAGTGACAGTGGGCAGGGCACATTGCTCGCAGAACAGATGGTCGATGAGGATGAAAGGTTCTGGAATGGTGATAACATAGCGGAAAACGCAGCGTTGGAAGGCCTCACACAAGGTGGACCGATGACCTGGTGAGGGTCGCGAGAGTCCGATGGATGCGAGATGCACTGGACCGTTTATTATGGCGACACTTGGGGGTGGCCTATGTCCAACAGTGGACGTCGTCGTTCTGCTGAAATGATGATGATGATTGAAGCGTCGCGACAACGACCAATCCTGAAATAAAAAAATAAATACACAAAATATGCTTTCAATAAATTATAATACGCAGCGTTGGAAGGCGTCCTACAAGGTGGTCCGATGACCTGGTGAAGGTTGCGGGAATCCGATAGAATAGAATAGAATATATTTTTATTGCAAAACATGAGTATACATCATATGTGCAAGGTCTTAAAATATCTGGTCGATCTGCATGTTTTGCCATTTATGGCGTACAAAAAACAACAAACTTAGTCTAGAATAAACCACAAAAGATTTGAGTCTAGACAAACAATAAAGTTATGACCATCCAAAGGTTGTCTGGTAGAAATTGCCTTGCGCAATAAGACCACCTATTGTACACATAATCTTTTGTAAATTTTTATCCTGTATAAAGCTAAGGTGTGCAGTAAAGTTATAAATAAATAATAAATAAATAAAGTTTTGCATCATACTACTTATTAAGGGGAAAAAAAATAATCAAGAAACAAGAAAATGCACAGCTTAAGTTTTGCAGACCTAAGGCTCAAATAGTGAAAATGTCGTAATTACAGAAATATATATTTAATTAATTGCCTTCATTTAAAAATTCCGATATGGTATAATAGCATTTATTTATGAGATATTTTTTCAAATGTATTTTAAATAGAGGAGTAGGCATTTGTCTAATAGATTTTGGGACTTTATTGTAAATGATTGGTGCATTGTGGCGACGCTTGGGGGAGGCCTGTATCCAACAGTGGACGTCTGTCGGCTGAGATGATGATGATAAAATTATAATCTGCAAGCATTGCGTATTTTCTAACCTGACCGACATTTTTCATCTCACAGTGCTTTTATGCTTTGTCACAGCCTTAAATACTGGTCAATTCAGTCTATTTGAAAGTGTAATTGTAATACAGAGTTACAAACAAGTATGCTTTCTACAGAACCTCCTCTGAATTCTGATCAGGCGTTTTACCCACTTGGTACGATATTTGTAACACAGTCTTTTATAGTGCTCATTATTTCTAAAATCCACGTTATCCAAATTCAATTGATTGAATCTGATTCATGACTTTCCGTTTTCATTATATTTACGAAATCTCATAAATATTGAAATAATAATACCGACAAACTATATATAGAGTCGCTTACATAATGGTAAAGACACACCGACCAATATTATCAATATATTAAATTCTAACACGCATATGGATTTCAGTCCGAAATAAATGGATATATTAGGATTATTATGCGTTTATTTATCTCAGGACCCTGAGGTTATGGACCTTTGGAAGGCATATGAGGAGCCGAAACCAACTCGCAGAGGTCCTTTTAGACGATTTTAATGGAACGTGGTACCAACCAGTGATTATCCCTGTACGCGCTATGTTAGTGCATCCAAAGACAATCCCCGGTTGATGGGAAACTATTGCGACACATGGAAAACTAAGATATAAAGCTATGGTTTTTTAAGTCTTAAGTGGAATAGTTACCAGGAACTATGGTAAGACTATGGCCCCTGCCTGAACAATGACTTGGTAACTTGCACACTCAACAAATGGGCCCCCAAAAACGGTTGCTAGCACGAAGTGACGTAGCAACAAGAGGGCAACATATCCCGATGTGCTTGAGGAGTGGAGTGGTATACCACGGCTATCAGGGCAATCCCGGAAGTACAGTCAAGATCCCTACCAGCACCTTACTGGATTATACATCCTTTTCCCCAGCACGTTTGCTTTTGCGAATCTCCACTCAAGCCAGCCCATAAAGGCAAGAGAGAGGCGAGAGCTTTGATCCTCGTCAGTGTTTACTACGGCCAGCCAACAAAGGTAAGCGGAAGATGAGGAACAAGATTTCTGCAGGGAGATCGTGTCCGTGGGGTCGATAACGCCCACCAGTTTGCCACAAAACTGCCCTGCGGATTAGTCTGGCCTCTCACCCTAGGCATGCTACGATAAAGCAAACTCTACCGATACAAACCTAGCGTTTAGAGTGCGCAAGCCCCACCATGACGACAACGTAGAGATACGGCGATGGGGATTATTATTACTATAAAAGTATTTAGAGATTATTTGGCATTAAAAACTATTCGTCTCTGAATAATCATCAGAATACACATTGAGTTTTTAAGTTATGTGCTATCACTGAAATAACCTAAGGCTGCGTGTTTGTTTCTTACTGTTTCGTTTGCAAGAATCTATGACCTTCAGGCAAGTGAGTGATTAGCCCACGGTGCCTTAATCACCGTAGATCACAGAGGTAGTGGAACTCGTACACAAAACCTACCTAGGAAGATCATACTGAAGGTAGTGAAGAGGACATCATTTCACGCATCGCCAAAACCCAAGCAACCTTCGTGCAGCTGTTTGGCTGTTGCGGAAAATAACCCAAAAGATAAAACTTTAAATTTTCGGGTACAGTGTCAAATCTGTACTACTCTACGGGTGCGAAATGTGGAAGGTCACAAAGGACATTCCACGCCAAATTCAAGTTTTCGTCAATCGCTGTGTCGTCGCAGTATGAATGCCACGAGAGCCCGATCAAACGCCAGATCAAGCGTAAGTGGAAATGCATTGGCCACATGCTTCGAAGGGATTCCGATCGCATACCCTAGCAAGTGTTTCTGGACTGAAATTCTCAAAGAAAAAGGAAGCGTTGCCGTCCCCGTCAAACCTAACGTCGCACCGTGTCGGCAGAAGCGGCGAGCAACGGAATGACGTAGAGCGAGCTGATACGTGAAGCTCAAGACCGTTCGCGATGGAGGATTAATGTAGACACCCACTGCCCTATCTAGGAGATATAGGATATTAAGTCAAGCGTGTTTGTTTGAACGCCTCACCGCGGCCCTGGAACGCAAAGGGCAAGTGAAAGAATATGAGAGGGTTATAGTCAGTAAAAGTCAGTCACTCCCTGTCGCGCCACTGAAAGTGGAAGATGACATTTAAATAATTGACTAAGAGCTTGAGATAAGATATTTGATGACCGTAAAAAAAATATACTTATATAACAAGTTTACTTTATTATTATAGCATATTATAACAGAATCTTGTAGCAACTTCTCAAGCAAGTAATGGGAAAAATCAAGCGACAATTTAAATATAATTTCTTAGAAACCACAACACGCATGACGCTAGCTTTATGTTAGCTTTACATATCATGCATTTTAAGCATGACATCAGAGTCTCGCGCTTGGCTGCTCTCAACAATAAAATATAAATTCGTTCCGTTCCACACAACGCTGTAAAAACTCTTAAAATTAAGCTAAGATATTAAATATCTACGTTACGTGATGTTTGTCTGTTTTTGCTATGGTTTCCAGTGCGTGTCGATTATCTCAAAATTAGCTGACAATAAATACCAAGCTGAAATGTACACAGCTTAAACAATTCCAATTCTCGATGCTTAATAATATGGTAAAAAAATATAATAATTTTCATTAGATACGATACTCTATCCACTCCTTGACATGCTAGTGATATCAAAACACTTATCTGAATATATTCAATGAATATGTAATACTCAATAGAACTTGCACAGTGGATGCATGAAAGTAGTCAACAAAACAACGAGTGAAGACTATTTATACGCCAATAAATATTTTAATTTGCTCGTTACTGCTCGAGCAATCGCATCAGATCTGCATGCGCAAGCAATAACAGTCGTCAACATTCCGCATAACAAGACACCCATTACAGTAGAAAATCACCCCGAGAAGATTCCGCAGCAGCGTTTGACCCGACTCAGGGTGTCTCAAAGGCCTCATGATATTTATCTTGCATACCGACCACCGCCGTAACGTGTACTGTTTTTATTTTATTGCGTATATTTTCAAGTTCTTAAGGTTAATCCAATTCGGTAGGAAGTTATCTTATTACGCCCACATAATGTTCTTAATTTATGTTATCGTGTGCCGGTTGATTCGGCAAAACGAAAAACTAAACGTGATCATGGAAAATAGTAATCCACAAACATATTAGCAAAACCTATCGTGTCGGTGCAGTAGGTATAATATTCTACAGGTATGAAATGGTAGCTGATGAACATAATGGCTACAGAGCATTAACCATGTATGGTCCATGTCCACGTTATTTTAAACGATTGTCAATCAAAGTTATATTATGAATAATATAAAATTAACAAACAAACACAACAACTGAAGCAACTAGGTTTATGTTATGTATGCTCCAAGATCGCATTAAGTGGATAATTTTATTTTTTATTGAATTGCTTAATCATCCAATAAATCTGGATGACAGCATGGAAGCATCAGCTTATTAGTAACGAGAATATAATGTAACTACAGCCACGACTTCACGATTCCTCGTCAAGTTAAACTTGGTGATGTCACCTAAGCAAACGATGGCGGACTCGCAAGGCTACACAAAGAAATAAATAAGAAATGGTTTGATTCAACACACGACTGCGGTTGGTGCATGTGTGTGAACGTGAAGGACCTCGACCGCTATTTCGTGTGCCTGTCGCCGGCGCCGACCAAATAAAGCTAAACTAGGTACATTGACTTGGTCCACTTACATATTGTGAAAACATACCCAGAAGAATTGAAGAAAATAATAAAAAATAAATTTAAATGTGCATAGCAACATCATTATTATCTACAATATTTTATTACTCGACATAAATAAAATACATACTTGCTTTTATGAAGAAAAATATTCATATTCTTATGAAGTAGAATACCCTATGCAACATTATATGAATAGCTGTGCAACAAGTAACAACGACACATCATAATCATAAATCATAAAAGCGATATTACCCTGTTGCATACAAGGATACCAGCTTTAAGTCTTGAAGTACTGAAAGACATCGTGATGAGGAAAACAGACTTAACTACATCACTAATTTCTAACAACAATGATGAAACAACTGCAGCACCTATGATATGTCAATGAATAATGTATGTGCAGTCTTAACCTGTATTTACTGTATAAAGGATGTTAGCTAACCTTTAGGCATGGTTCACAGGCTGCTCACGGAGCTTTAGTATACTAGACAACAAATCACACTAATATAGTAAAGGCAAAAGTTTAAATAACAGTGTTTGTGTATGCTTGTTACTTCTTCACGTTCAAAAGACTGAATGGCTTTCGATATATTTGGTCCAGTGATAAACCATGTCCTGTAACAGCACGTACGATACTTTTTATTCCGGTTGTAGATATATCTCCTGTCTGTATATTATTTTCTACTATCACGCGAGTAAAGTCACTGGCAGGAGCTAGTACTTTTATATTTTAACCTTGTCGTTCAATTGAATAAATGTTTTTCTTCTGACCTTACATTGTGTGCATCTTATTTATCGACATCAATTCCTAGTGCATACCTAGACAATTTATTAGTATTTGACATTTGATTGCGACCTCAAAACACGTCATCTCTACTTTTTTAGATGGGTAATATATACTAATGTTTTATAGCAATACAGATAATATTTCACAAAATTGAAATCTGTACATTAAGACAATGCTGTTGCTTTACGTAATTTGAAATGTGTTTTAAAACTAAAATGAAAATCTTTAAACAAGCAGCAACGCGTTAACTTGAGGATGTCTCAACATAAATACCATTTTGCGCTGCTAACCAATAGCGTGGTTAATTGCACGCCATTTACCTACTTAAATCTTGTAACATTAGCATTCAACCTTTTCTTATAACTTTCACTCGTCGACATCTGCCCATTCTTCTTGTTCTTTTTCAAAATGACTGGTATTCTCATGAATATAACACAGATAGTTTAGTATTTTGGAATTAATTACACGGTGGAACCAGTGGAGCGTTATTTTATTTTATTTATTTATTAATTACAATTAAATAAATATTATTTATTTCTGTTACGGTAGCTGTATGAGCTACCATTACTAAAATCCATTGCGATAGATGTAGACAAAAATATAAATTACAATATCATTCAATTACAAAAAACTATAAATAGTAGTAGAGTAGTTACAATAAATCGCCTGCAATTTAGAAAAAAAAGTGGACCACTTCAGATATGTAAAGTAGCAATAGCAGTTAGTTAGTATATCTGAAATTATGGAGGGTTCAACGTTCGGCTGTTTGAGCAGATGTTACGGCTTCTGTGTCGGTACTGCAGCAGACTTGACTAAACAACGCGCAGTTGACCGTGTCACCGAACGCGTCGCCGTCACGTCCCTAATCACCTGCCCTACTTCAACTATCACACTGCAAATCAAAAGTAAACAATCATGACGCATTTCACAATAAGAAACAGTTTGTTACAAACTATTTTGACCTTTTATACAACTGTAACAAAATTACCAGCTTTCAGTACTGTAGCACTTATTTTCTCGTATCCTGTGGGCATTCACACATGTTGCATAAAAAAGAACTAACCGCGTGCCCATGTTCCATCTACATGCTCAGGTTTCAAGGGGCTACGCCGGCGGCGCCGCAGTACCTACACAGATTATGTTGGTATGTTCACCATTCCATAAAATAAAAATCACAAATGTTGCAAAACCGGAACCTCAAAAATGAAAATAAAAACACTTGGCTCAATTATAACACAATGCTACGTTTTTATACTCATAACTTTGGTTCGTTAAAAGCAATCTGTCCATGCCTTTGAAGTGGCGTAAAATACAAAATACTTTTGCGACAACGTCGATTTGTATATTTTAAAGACTGTAATGTTTTTACTATAACATTTCTACCTAGAACACGGAATCGCCGTGGCGAAAGTGCGTTAAGTGCAGAACTTCTGTCAAGGATCTCCTTCAAAGCCATCAGTTTCTATAGTTTTCATGTCGTAATACGAGCAAACGGTGACACGCTTGGTGTGTCATAGTAGTTGACAATGGCGCTTCTGACAACGCCCACAAAGGCCTCTTCTCGCTCTGTAACCTCAACATATCCGCCGAACGTAAGTAACATTGTCGATACGGACGATACTTATCATTTATTTTTTAAGTTGAAATGACAAGTCAAGACTATAGATCTCTGGGCACGCCATAATCATGGTGGTAAATTCTATCTTTAAGGAGTGGCTGGAGAGACGTCACGGCGCGACGTGATCACGTCCTGTATGACGCAGGTCCTCACAGAACACGGTAAATTCATGAGGTTCCTGCACCGGTTTCAGCTGGAAGAAACGCCCGGGTTCAACACTGTGTGGACCGCCTGGAGGACACCGTGGAGTATACGGTCAGACAAAGGGGTTGTGACTTTTACTGACTAAAACAACACCTGTGTTCTTCATTTATCATTTGTGTCCTAGGATCACAGGCTTCTTTATCAGAAAATCACCTCCACAAGGACGTGGCGGTACTCTGCTACACCCTAGAGCAGGAGAAGTCATTGGATTTTTTCTCACTTTAAAAAAATATATTATAGATCTATACACAAACAACTGCGGATTTTTTTAAAAAAACTCCTTGAAAATATATCATCATCATCATATCAGCCGAAAAACGTCCACTGTTGGACAGAGGTCTCCCCCAAGCGTCACCACAACGACCGGTTCTGTGCGTTACGCATCCATCGGATTTCCGCGACCCGGACCAGGGCATCGGTCCACATTGTCGGAGGCCTTCCAACACTGCGTCTTTCGGTACGTGGTCGCCACTCCAGAACCTTTCGTCCCCATCGACCATCTGTTCTACGTGCAATGTGCCCTGCCCATTGCCAGGTGCCCTTAGTTCTCCTGCGGGTACAAAAACGCCACCATGTCAGTCCGACTTCAAGATCAGACATCGAAACCTATCCTCTTGCAGCGAGGTGTGAGACAGAGAGACGTCATTTCTCCGAAGCTGTTTACGGCCGCAATGGAGGATGTCTTCAAGGTCCTGGAATGGAGAGGACTAGGCATTAATGTCAACGGCGAGTACATCACTCAGCTTCGGTTTGCCGACGACATAATAGTCATGGCTGAGACTACGGAGGAACTCAATACAATGCTCGGTGACCTCAGTAGAGCTTCCTAAAGAATGGGACTTAAAATGAACATAGACAAAACCAAAGTTATGATTAACACCTATGTAGCACCCACTCCTATTAAGATCGGAGACTCTACACTCGAAGTTATGGACGATTACGTTTACCTGGAACAGACGGTCCAGTTAGGTAGGTCTAACTTCGAGAAAGAGGACATCGTCGAATCCGACTCGGCTGGGCGGCGTTCGGGAAGCTTCGCGGTCTCTTCTTACCCGCACGTGAAAATATATGCTTCAAACTTATTAAGGTTCCATACATATTACCAAGCCACTGTTGTCCGTCTGATTCTCAATTCCTTTCATTGTTAACTCTTAAGACCCTTTCTGAGCTACGTCATCGATCTATGTTTTGTAATACAGTATAGTATTTCAAACGCGATCCGTTAGTTAACACCCATAGCACGTTGGTCTTAAATTTTGACTTGTGGTTGGCACTGTAACATTAAATAATGAATAGTTATAACATAAAATTAAACATATAACACATTTTATTATACAAAGACGTATTATTTCCGGTTAATGTCACGGAATCCTCTGTGTGCGAGTTAGACTCGGACTGGGCCACTATTTTTTATAGTTTTTGTCTTATAATTTCAAACTAATTATTTTAATTAAAAGGTTGTCCATTCGTCCATCATTAAAAAGTGGACGGTTCCCCTATGGACACGTTTCAGTAGCTACATCATATTCGTGCTGCACGACTCAGGAGCGTCCAACTCATCAAGACAGTATAATATTAAACTTTATAATAGCGTGACAATTGACAAGGGAAATTCATGGAATAATTGTGATTATTTGCGAAACAAGACGGTAAAGAAATATTTCAATGATAAATAATAAGACTATTGTATTGTATACTCCATTTGTTAAAGTACTTAACTAAACGTAAACATTCTTGGACAAAATTGATCAGACAATTCGGTATACTCTGACTTCCATTTTAAATTCGGCCCTGGATGACCGAGCGTGGCTACAAGCCACGCTACCCATTCGTTTTGGTGGGCTCGGCATCCGCAAAATTTCTAGTGTAAGCCTACCGGCGTTCCTGTCTTCGGTCCACAGCACTCAACAGTTGACCAAAAGAATTTTGACTCCATCACTGGTTAGCTGTGAGGTGCCGTGCTTCGCCGATGCAGTAAGCGCCTGGAAAATCACTTGCCCGGACAAGGCGTTGCCCGAAAATCCATCTTCCCAGAGACAGTGGGATGAACCGCTCTGCAGGTTGGTACGGAATAATCTCCTTAATACGTCCACCAATACTGTTGAGCGCGCTCGCCTACTGGCTTTTGGTGAATGGGAGTCGGGCCTTTGACTACAGGCTTTACCGTCACCTAACATAGGTACTTTGCTAAGTGACACCACCTTCCGGATCGCTACATGCCTGCGTCTAGGTGCTCCTAGTGGAGCTCCACAACGATGTCAGTGTAGCGAAGCAGTCGACCGCCTCGGACACCATGTCCTATCTTGCAGCAGAAGCGCTGGTCGGATAGCACGGCATGCCAGTATTAATGACATCATCTGTCGAGCTCTTGTCACCGCCGGGGTGCCAGCTGTTTTAGAACCCAATGGCTTGGCACGTGACGATGGGAAGAGGCCAGATGGGATGACTATCCTCCTCCTCCTTGCGTCGTATTCCTTAATGCTGAGGGTCGTGACCTCCCTGCTTCATCACTTTAGCCTTTATGATGTTCTTCCATCTGTTTCTGTCCCTGGCGGTGTGAAGGGCATTGTACATCGTAGAGTCCAGAGCGGTGCGGATCTGGTCGGACCAACGTATTGGGCTGCGCCCGCGAGGCCTTTTCCCATCCACTTTACCGGTCACAATGAGCCTTTCGAGGTTGCCACCGTCCTTTCTTGCAATGTGACCGAAGTATTGCAGAACCTTGCGAAGACACTCGGACGATAGCCGTGAGGCGATTTTAAGTTCTTGTAAAATGGATACGTTGGTCCGAAATGCTGTCCAAGGGACACGGAGCATCCTTCTCCAGCACCACATCTCAAAGGCGTCGATGTGTTTGCGGTCTGCAGCTTTTAGCGACCAAGTCTCAGCGCCATACGAGAAGATCGAGAAGACTAGTGTCCGTACCAGTTTGGTTTTGGTCTTTACGGAGATGTTGCGATCTCTCCAGACTTTACTAAGCTGAGACATAGCGCTCTTAGCCATACCAATTCTCTTGCGAACTTCCCCATCGCACGACCCATCGTTACTAATATTGGGATGACTATAATGCCTTGGAAATTGGGTAGGCCTTTGGTGTGGGATGCAACATGTGTCGACACCCTTGCGCCATCCCATCTTCTGAGTACGGCGGGCTGTGCTGGGGCGGCTGCTGCAGGTGCAGAAAACCTCAAACGGCGTAAATATAATAACCTCATTGGAAGTTATGTGTTTGAGCCGTTTGGGGTTGAAACTCTAGGGCCATGGGGTCCGAGCGCTCATCGAGTTGTCCGGGATATCAGCAAACAGTTGGTCGACTCTTCGCGTGACCAGAGGGCTGGGCTCTTCTTCAGTCAACGAATCAGCATTGCCATCCAGCGTGGCAATGCTGCCAGCGTTCTGGGCACTTTTCCAATTGACATCGATGTGGACGAATTTTTTGATTCCCTGTGAGTTTTCCCCGTTTTTCAGCCTTTTTTACTCGTTTGTACATATTATTTTAAGTTTGTATATATACACCTAGTGATTATTTATAAAACATTATTTTTAGTAGTACATTGACTAATGTAAATAAATTCCCCTATCAGCCGAAACTAAACGTAAACAATCTTGATATGTCTTTATATTAAAAAAAAAATATTTTTATTAACTATAATGACATAAATTTAAATAATTTTTGTATGTCTTACAAAAATTATTTCAATTTAGTTAGTTCCTTGCCAAAAATCGGTTTATGTAAATAACTAATTGTAAACATATTTAGATATTTTTTTTTTTTTTAATTAAAAGACATGCCTAGTTTCAAATATAAGAAGAGAACAAAATGTAGTATAGTTTTTTTATAATCAATACCTTCTCAAAACTTTATTACATTTCATATGTACGTAGATAGTGTAAGATAGTCAAAAATCATGACAAAACATAATACATAAGAAACATTAGTACAAAGGTACTGCTTATTTCCAAAGAAATTTCTTCCAGCAGACCTGATTTATGTTTATTTGTATTTGGGACATTTTGTTATTAACATAGTTTTAAGTTCCTACTTTTCTAATAAAAATGTGGATCTTGTATCTGAAGCAAGTATTATTATTAAATAATAATAACAAATTATAATCACATATGTGATAAACGGAAATGAAAATGGAGGCCAAAGAAAAAAAACCGTACAAACTTACGTATATGTAGGTAAATAGAATAATTCTCGAATCGAGTCTCGAAGATTTTTCTGACTCGTATAAAGTGTTTATTTTTGCAAACCAAGCAAAAGTAAACTAAAAGGTGTGGCTAACATTTTTTTGTTTGCTTGTGCTATGAGACCTTACTTCAAGCTTTTTAGGATTCTAGGTCAACAAATCTTTCTAGATTTTGATTTCCATTTGAATCAAATTTTGCACCGTAAATAGAGTACAAAGGACTTTGTTGACGTTGATGTCTAACTAGTGTTATTAACATAAGCCTTTATAAGACAGAAACCTGGACCTGTCGCCTCAGTGCTGCTACCTCATAAACGTCATTTTAGAACACCCTCATTGATTGCCCATTTCTTGTTTCGTCGATCTTAAATAACATGGACCAAAGGCAGGAAGAATTGTAGTATCTAAAACCAGTACCTATATACTGTAAGAAATCATCGGTTTTAAAGTCAGTTTCCAAGAAAAATAATGAATGGTTTGTAATGACCTCCAAGATTTTTTGATGGGATTCTTTAATAACTACCGTACTACCGTATAGTTCTGAAGGCTCACTCACTGTGTAATACCGGTAGCATTGTATACCCTATTCAAATTACTCTTAGTTAAGTTTTGTACACAATAGTGTAGAAAACTAAGAGCGAGAAGAACAAATCGCACCATAAAAACAAAAGCACTATACTAAACTCGTGTTTTTAATTGCCATTTTTTGGCAAACCTTTAACTTTTCAATCTGATTATCACAACCCATTCTCTAATTGTCAAAGTCTCTGTTCCAATTGCTAATTTTCCTCAGTGATTGATTCGCAACTTCTTAACGAGTAAATAAGTAGGAACACTGAAAACTTTGACTGCTGAGAAAACCTTTTTGGTATAGGGCCACTTTTGTTTTAAGGGTGCGAAATATGCTCTTCTCATACTAAAAGTATTAACTACTAAAAATCTAGGTCCAGTCAAGCATTGATATAAATATTTTTCAAGCACTAATCTAAGTCTACGTTGAAAAAACTGATGAGTTGAATACATTTTAAAAGATCACGCCATTTTTAAATGACAAATAACAAAAACTATGTATGTCATCTAAATATATTTACCTTTTAAAATTCTCAAGGTTTAACGATCTTCAAATTTTTTGCTATGATTTTTATATTAAACAAGTATTATGCCAAAATAACTCTTCCTGGCTTAAAATAAATAATCCCAGCTAAGATTATTTATAGTTCTTGGTAGGTATTTTAGTATTCTCCATTGTAATAAACTTTTACATTTCATAAAGGATCACGAGAAGCTTACTTCGACTATTGAAGAGACAAATTTTAATGATCTTAAAATTATAAGCGCATCCTAGAAATAAAATCTCGGCATATTTATACCTTTAAGCTCTTAAGAGAAGCTCGTTTGTAAAAAACGTACACTTAGATGTGTAAAGGTCCCGACAGTCCCGACTTGCGACTCCCGCACGACTTGCCTTCTTATTAATAGTATGTGGCATCCCCGATGGACTTCCAGTGTATAAAGTTCAAACAATTCACACAGATTTAATATTCTAATCACGTCATAATTACTCAAAATTGATTAAAGCCGTAATAATTACGTTCTTAATCTTTCCAAAATTTCATGTTGATTACAAAAATGTAATCAACATCAAATAAAAAATGATTAGTAAGTCGCTATAAAATAATTTTAAATGTCAATGTTTTTATGAACGCTGAGCGAGTGTTCCCGTTGATGTCTTTTGTAAGAGAGTAGTGAGCGCGCCAGTGAAGCGCCGCCCGCTACAAAATAATGAATAAAATACCGAATCCGTCACACAACAATAGAGCACTATTGGGAAACTGGACTACGGCCACTATGGCCGACCAGATCCCATCCCGAGATTGTCTCACCGGTACTTTAATCAACCGATAATTCATCACGACGGAGTGCGAGCCGAAGCGCGGCGACCGGCGAGCCAGTATGATAGAAAGTAGATACAAGATACGAATCGTTCCCGCAATAATAATCTATTTCTTGCTTCTGATATAAATCAACCATTCAATACAAGAACCTACTTTGTTTGGTTTATGTAACCTTCTATGTGCCTAATTGTTCAAACCAAATCATTTTACAGGTTTTTGTTTGGTTTTCTTATCGTCCATGTCGTCATTTTGTAAAACTGGCATGGGCTTATGGCTTTATTTCAATAGATGTTCGTGCCGTATTTAGGATTTCATATTTATAGAAATCTTCTGTTTCTCAAGTTAGCAGGTATTTTGAAGAAAATGTAAATGTGTCAATTACATTGACTGTAATAAAGTTTACCTAAAATGCAAATGCACAATCGTTTTCTCATTTCGTAACTATCTTATAAAAACATCAAAACCCTTATAAAGTTTGACATTTCGATAGCTAATGAGTAAACACTAAGTTAAAATTAAGAATGAAGTCACGTTAATCCTGTCTGCTATGGTAGTGTGAATTACGTAATGTAGTAGTGAGATATTCAGCGAAAGGTCACAGCGCTCGGTGACCGTGGCGGGCAGAGGGGAGAGTGGGGGGCAGCAGTGTCGTGGGGGGAGGCGACTGACGCACGTCGTGACACCACCTCCTTATAATGTGTGTTTGAGGAGACAGGAAATCATGACCGACTGCTGAGTGTCAGTAAAAACATCGACATACAAACTGATTCGCCTCTGGTAATAAATAACCAGAGGCAAAACACACCAGAAATATATTATCTACGTAGGTATTATCTACAGAAAACAGCAACATTATCCAGCACGTGGCCATAAAGTAACAACATAGGTAGCATGGAACGTATTACACGCTGATTATATGCAAACGGTCATTCCGGCCGCGGCTGTGCCCAGGATGTGGCTGCTTCCGGTCCTCTTGCCCACGGGGCGACTGCCTACTCTAACGGTAACTACTCAGTACGCAAGCCGCAATTTTCCTTAAAGGAAGAATAAATCTTATAAGATCAAAAACATGTTCCCACTTGCGATATTCTATTTGATATCAGTTTAATTTCTTGAGATATTAAAATACCTACAGTGTGACAGTAGGAAGAACAGGATAAACACTATAAACATGCAAATTTTTACATTCATATTATACAACCACAGAAGTTCATAAGTTTGTCCCAGGAAATAGGCTATTATACAACTAGTAACCTTTAATATTACTAATTACGAGTAGGTCAGTAAATTAAAATAGTTAAATTGATACATCTATATTATTTGACCGATTTCTTAAAGTGGAAAGATCTTACACTGTTCGTAATACGAGTATCAAATTATATTGCAAACTACAATTTAATAAAATTATATCCTTTCATAGATGAGGTCAACATCAATCAGGAAGCTGCGTCATCAGTCAATTTAAGTACTTCCCAGTATCTGATTCAAGCTATCTTTCAATCTAAAGAAAATCACTTAAGACTTAACAATGATGGATTATTTCAGTTGAAGAACAATAGACATCTTACAACATATTGTAAGAGACTGACCTATCTCTTGTGTAAATGTCTTAAGAGCTGAGGCGGAGATGGCACATGCAATGCCGCAACCTCTATGTTATGCCGCAAATAAAATAATTAAATAGACGTAGGACCTGCGCTGCGTCAACACCTGCACTGGTCTTACACCAGAACTACGCTGCATCAACGTCTAAGCTGGTGCGGTCTACGACGAGCCTACGCCACTGCTCGTCTACAACAACGTCCTACCCAGTGCATACAGTGTAAACAGTATATACATTTCAATTAAACGACTTTCTTTGGTCCAAAAATCTGAGGGACAAAATCTATATATTTAAAAGAAGAAGCTGACTGACTGACATATTACGCACAGCTAATTTATAAAATTTAAAAGATTTATAATAAACTTGAAACTTAGCACCAATTTAAATTAAGAATAAAAAATTAAAAAAACTACTATTCCCTATACCTGCTACCACAGACACAAAACACCTTTAGATGCTATGGCATAAAAACGAAATATCAGTTATCTGAAAATAATATAAAATGGTTGAAAAAACCTCAAGAACGTGCCGACAAGACTCTGATAAATCAATTTGCAAAAACGAAATTCTTTTACTGAAGAGTTGAATACAAAATAAGAAATTATTATTCAGAAAGGATCACAGTGCGGCAGCTCTGTGCCACCGTGAGTCAGTCCAGTCGTGGACGGTACGCTACAACAATTTTGAAACAAAAACAAGTATCTTTCAATATTTTTTTAAAAACTTTCTGAAGGAAGCTTCAATTATATATATTTAATTAAATATTTATAATCTTTGTCTTTCATATTTTTAAATCAGAAAACTTGGAACTATGACAATTACAAGTACAAGTAAATATTATAGTAATGGTAGTATTCTGTTCAATATATAATTAAATTTATCTATAATACTAATACAAATGATAAAAAAGTGAAATGTACACACATACAATTACCTAACAAGTTTACATAAAATCGTCGTAGTATTAGATAAGAATTATTATTTTTATAATATTATTACCAGATATTAAAAATTAACTCACTGATTTTCCAATCTCGTCTTTCGGCTTGTCTTTGGACAAAAGGAGACATCCTTCTTTAAGGAAATCATAGTGAATTCCCAAAAAAAAATTGAACCTTCCATACAAAGTTATCATCAGCTAATCAAAGTTAGTACAGAAGATATGTACTTTTTAAACTATAAGCACATTATTTTTGTTTAATACCTTGTACAGTACCAGGTACAGCTAATAACAAGTATTGAGGAGGCCTGTTAAGGGCGATGCCTGCCAAGGTTACAGGATTGTTCTAAAGAGTTACCGTAGCCCAGAAGAGCAACAGAAGGAACACAGGTGGGTTTTAGTCAGTAAAAGTTTGACAGTCCTTCTCGCTCCACCCAAAGCGGAGAGAAAACATTTATTGTTTTCCCTCGTGTAAAAAAGGATAGAAAATTGAGACGTAAGAATATAATATGGTGATCAAGATATGAAAGACGAGTAGTGTACTGTGTAGGTACGTCGTCCTCTCAAGAGAACTCGCCCGCTGCGTTACTTATTGCGATGACATTCAACCCGACAACACATTATTGTTGACTTTGTAATGCTATTGTACTTTTGCCTCCAACCATTTAAAATAACGACAATTTGATTCCATTAAAAGTAAAAAATCGTAACGGATTAGTATTTATATCTACAGGTTAACCTGGCGTTTTTGCTCTATCATATTGCAAATTCTATTGCAATACGATAAAACGAAACTACTTTTTTATTATAAAAAAACTCACTACAAATCTTATTAGTTCTAAAATATCAAAACAACGGATGAGTTACACCAGTGCGATGTTTTAAAAATATAATATATTTTGCAAATAAAGTAAATTTAAATTTAAATTGAAGATCGAGCTTTGCATTGTTCCTGACGCTGAAACCCCTCTACCTTATATCTCACATTTTATTCAATGGAATAAAACAAAAAGAGCTTCAAGAACTAGACAATGTAGTGTGTTGCCCGAAGGAACTGAGAATTCGTGAGCACGAGGTAAGGCGGTGCAGGCTCGGCGGTGCGCGGCGGAAGCGCGGGCGACGCGCAGCGCTCGTGGGCCCGCGGATGCTCGGGTTCATTACCCGCGCCCGTTCGATCACGGACCATCCACAATGGGGGCCATACCATACTTGAACGTGGTAAACCACCGTCTTGGAACCGTTCCGTAGAAACAAAGCGATATTAAACTATTTCAGTATACGAAATACTTTAAGAATATTTATTAATAAATAAATAATATGTATTCAATAATTCGCCAACCGGATCATAAAACGGTAGATTGGCACGCCTACATTTAAGGACACGATCAATATTAGGCTTACATTATGTGTCATAAAATATTTGTTCACTGTGTAGGCGAAATAATGCTGACAATTATTTTTAATGTCTTAAAATTTTAGTCATTTATTTTGTGAACATAACTATAAAGTAGCAAAGTTTATTCTTCTTGTAACTGTTTACTTCATATGCAAACTATTAACATGTTAGACAAGTCATTATATAGAACAGGTAGTGAATACCTATTGTGTTTTATTTTGTAGTTATTCTGGTCTTTGTTTTACTTTAACAAAGTTCACCAAAACAAGATACAAGTAATTAATTAAAGCAATTAATTTCATTAAAAAAAATATCGTGCTTTATTACGTAGTCGATAAACTACAACGTACAGCATAAAAAAGATTAATTATCGAAGTAACCACCTTATATTTTATAACTGACATAGTTATAAGTTACCTTATTAGTCATACGTATGTTTAAAATATTTCAACACTATATTATATTGTTTTTTTCAAATATGCATTGGTGTCATTAGAACTTTGTTATGATGCTAATAAGGAAATAGAAAACTTATTTATAGATCGTAGAAAATAAGGACGACAGGTCTGCATTTTGTAATTATTTGCTAGCACTGTTTGCTATTCTTTGAAACTGTTGGTTCAAGTGAACTAACCAACTCGTATCAGCTCGATATATCAGGTGTTTTATTGGGAACAGAGTCTATTTGTAGAGATCTCCAATTTCGATAGCTCTACTTTTTGATATTTTTTAACCCGAGGCAAGTAGAGTCCCTAACATTCCCAACAGCGGTGAACTTTCATTAATTTATATGATTTTCATAATATAATAGAAAGCTTTTCAAACTAAAATTGATTTGAGTTCATGAGTTATATTTATTACGTTTATTGTAAACCGATGTACCTGAATCTAGACGACGCGACGTCCAGTCAGAACTTAATTTATACTTCAAATTACATATATTAAATAAATAAGTAGATGCCTACATACCGTAGTTATCGTGTTTTAACAAACTCATTGTTTAATGACCGACTTTTGCTGTTCATAAACAGTAAAATTAATTTCTGACTGATATTGAAATACTAAGTAGACTGAGTATGTATGTCGAGAGTATAAGTAGATGTCCTAAAAAAAGAAAAGGTTCATATTTAAAATAAAAGACTTAAGGGGCCGGCGACGGATGAATTTCCATACAAACGTAATACCACGCTCAATTGCAGTTGGAGCATATTTCCAACATATTATGATGATATTCAGTTATAGACAATATTTGTCTAGGTTCCTACGTCTTTCTTTTTAAAACAAAAAGAAATTTAAGCGAATTGTTATTCGCACATTTTTAAAGCGTAAATGGCAAAACATGCCATTTGGCTTTTCCTGTATTAAAAATAACATTATTTCTAATATTATCGACGTAGGAACCTAGATAAATATTGTCTATAACCGAGTGTCATCATAATATGTTGGAAATATGCTCCAACTGCAAATGAGCGTGGTATTACGTTTGTATGGAAATTCATCCGTCGCCGGCCCCTTAATTTTTGACATTACTCTATTCTATTGACTTCTTGACATTATAGATAGATTTCATCATTTCAGCCGATACACGTCCACTGTTGGACGTAGACCTCCCTCAAGCGTCGCCACATCGAACGTTCCTGTGCGTCCCGCATCCATCGGTTACCCGCTACCTTCACCAGGTCATCGGTCCACCTTATAGAAGGCCTTCCAACGCTACGTCTTCCGGTACGCGGTCGCAACTCCAGAACCTTTCGGCCCCAACGGCCATCTGTTCTGCGAGTAATATGCCCATTGCCACTTAAGTTTGGCAATTCTTCTTGCTATGTCGGCAACCTTAGTTTTCCTGTGGATATCTTAATTTTTTATTCGATCACGCAAGGAAACCTCGAGCATAGCCCTTTTCATTGCTCTTTGGGTAACTTTAAGCCTTCTGATGAGGCCTATTGTGAGCGACTACGTTTCGGAGCCATTTGTAATAACTGGCAACACGCACTGGTCAAAGACTTTCGTCTTGAGACACTGTGGTATGTTGGACGAGAAGATACCGCGTAGCTTCCCGAACGCTGCCCAACCGAGTTGGATTCGACGGTTGACCTCTTTCTCGAAGTTAAACCTTCCCAACTGGACTGTCTGTCCTCCGAAGTAGACATAATCGTCCACAACTTCGAGTGTAGAGTCTCCGACTTTGATAGGAGTGGGCGCTACATGGTTGTTAATCATGGTTTTGGTTTTATCCATGTTCACTTTAAGAGCCACTCTTTAAGAAGCTCTATTGAGGTCATTGAACATTGTGCTGAGCTCCTCCATAGTCTTAGCCATAACTACTATGTCGTCGGCAAACCGAATAGATAGACTTCACTTATTGTAATTAGACATGCAGATAAAAGCTTTGTTCCATAAGGGTCGTAAATTGTAATGTCAGTGATTTCACTCTGTCTGAACTAAGCTATTCATATTACAACACATTTTACTATTGTGCAACACTCATTGCAATGATATGTGGATAGATACATAAATTTATAAAATAATTGTATTGATCACTTTCTTCAGACACCTGTTTTATAAAAATCCTTTGAAAGGATGACATTCTACCTTGGAAAAGATTTTTACAGAACAGGATTTAAGTTGTTTCTTCGAATCATTTATGGTGATAATAGCTACCGAGTGTGGGATGTCAGGGAAATCATTCTAAATGTTTAGCGAAGACTGTGGGTAGCACCTATAAGGTCAGCCTTGCACCCACACACGCCTTTTAAGTAGGTATCTCAACACTAAACAGATAATTTTATTTATATAATATGTCTAATGTCTCTATTCATTTTGAATATAATTTATACTTTAAGCTCTACGAGTAAAGTTGCAAATTGCAAAATGTTAATCCTACAGTTCGTTTTATTTAACTCGTGGGCATACGGTTTGCAACATTCACCTTTTCCTAAACAGGCAAGTGGATTTTAGAACGGCTGTTGTGGGCGACAATCGTGAGTGGAGGGAAATACTTTGGTTAAACATACATTCATATTTTAACAAAGTTGTTTTTATTACTATTTAAAACACGGACGTTTAAGGGTAGGCACTTAAATGATTATTTTATAATCTTTATCTATTTTACTAGGGTGACACACATGCTGAACTAGGTCGGCATAATTCAACTATTCGTACACATAGCTTTAATATATAATCTTGGAAATAAGGATCTTGTTGTCTAAGCATAAAATGTTCCTTCTGAGTAGACTGAAAAGTCTTATTTACCCGACCACTGAAACGCAAAAAGGGATATTATAGGTCACACTAACCCTTAAGGATCTAATATAGTAGGGGCGTTCCCCAGGGAATGTGACTTGAATTTGAATAATCAAAAACATAAAAAAATCTTTTCAGTAAAGTAAAATATACGTGCATATTCGTGATCGATTTATTCAAAACCAAACTTACCAAAACCAAAAAAAAAAAGACGTGTGGCACTCGGGGACTGCCGCGGTAAAGCATTTTTTATCAACTTATGCAATAGACCTCGCTAACAGCTGCTTAACCCTACCCATCCAAAATCAGTCCTCACCAACAGCTGCTTAACCCCACCCATCCAAAACCAGACCTCGCCAACAGCTGCTTAACCCCATCCATCTAAAACAAGACCTCGCCAACAGCTGCTTAACCCCACCCATCCAAAATGAGACCTTGCCAACAGCTGCTTAACCCCACCCATCCAAAACCAGACCTCACCAACAGCTGCTTAACCCCATCCATCCAAAACTAGACCTCGCCAACAGCTGCTTAACCCCACCCATCCCAAACCAGACCTCGCCAACAGCTGCTTAACCCCACCCATCCAAAACCAGACCTCGCTAACAGCTGCTTAACCCCACCCATCCAAAATGAGACCTTGCCAACAGCTGTTGGTAGCTGCTTAACCCGACCCATCCAAACACAGACACTTAACCCCACCCATCTAAAACCAGACCTCGCTAACTGCTGCTTAACCCCACCCATCCAAAACGCCAACAGCTGCTTAACCCCACCCATCTAAAACCAGACCTCGCTAACTGCTGCTTAACCCCACCCATCCAAAACGCCGACAGCTGCTCAACCCCACCCATCCAAACACAGACCTCACCAACAGCTGCTTAACCCCATCCATTTAAAACCAGACCTCGCCAACAGTTGCTTAACCCCACCCATCCAAAACCAGACCTCACCAACAGCTGCTTAACCCCATCCATTTAAAACCAGACCTCGCCAACAGCTGCTTAACCCCACCCATCCAAAACTAGACCTCGCTAACAGCTGCTTAAGCCCACCCATCCAAAATGAGACCTTGCCAACAGCTGCTTTTTTTTGTTGGGTAAAAATCGTTCAAATTGTTATGAGTACTAGACCACTAATAAACATAGAGGACAGTAACTAAATAAGGGCTACCATTTTGCTTTTGGATTAAAAGAAAATATAAAAAATCATCTTTTTATTAATGTAATAATAATCAGTTATATATTTTTAGATAACGCAGTAATAGTTTTATATTTTTCATAATAAACTATATTATCAAAATTGAGCATTAATCAAAATTACAAAATAGGCGCTAAATATGGAACCGTCACCAATTATATGGGATATCATTATGAACATAAGTATCTTTTAACAGCCAGTTTTTTCATCAACAACTAAAACTATCAGTAAAAGTATTAACTTTTACTTGACTATTACTGATATTATAGCAAATGAGTTTCTTCATCAAAGTAAAAGCTAAACTAAAAGTCAATAGAGTTACCATAACACAAACGGCATAATTACCCCAAAAAAACGTGGGGAGCTTTTTTTACGCATGACAACATCACAATATCTTCTGTCAAGTAGTGTCAAAAAGTCGAATGTCATTAGATTCTGTTTATACGAACGCCACTTTATTTACCTGGGCTCCAATATTAGTAACGATGGGTCGTGCGAGGGGGAAGTTCGCAGGAGAATTGGCATGGCTAAGAGCGCTATGTCTCAGCTTAGTAAAGTCTGGAGGGATCGCAACATCTCCGTAAAGACCAAAACCAAACTGGTACGGACACTAGTCTTCTCGATCTTCTCGTATGGCGCTGAGACTTGGTCGCTAAAAGCTGCAGACCGCAAACGCATCGACGCCTTTGAGATGTGGTGCTGGAGAAGGATGCTCCGTGTCCCTTGGACAGCATTTCGGACCAACGTATCCATTTTACAAGAACTTAAAATCGCCTCACGGCTATCATCCGAGTGTCTTCGCAAGGTTCTGCAATACTTCGGTCACATTGCAAGAAAGGACGGTGGCAACCTCGAAAGGCTCATTGTGACCGGTAAAGTGGATGGGAAAAGGCCTCGCGGGCGCAGCTCAATACGTTGGTCCGACCAGATCCGCACCGCTCTTGACTCTACGATGTACAATGCCCTTCACACCGCCAGAGACAGAAACAGATGGAAGAACATCATAAAGGCTAAAGTGATGAAGCAGGGAGGTCACGACCCTCAGCATTGAGGAATACGACGCAAGGAGGAGGATACGAACGCCAATGAACGAATGTTTTTAGAATTGAATTGATAAATAATAACTTATGTAAATGATTTAAAAAACACTCGCCAAGATAGAACGGCCGTACTGTACATTAGTTAATTTAACGTAGTCGTATTAAATACAAACTGAAAATAAACTTACTTTTCTGTGGTTGGCGTCACTTTATCTTGTAACAACAGGCTGAAGTATGTAACTGTTTCCTTTGAAATTCTGTACCTATCGGAACAGAAAATCAGCGTCGTCCCATACGAAATGATCTTTGCGAGCATTAAACTTTTTACGTCTACGCGTTAAATAACTAACGATAAGTTCATCGTCTGATGAACTTGAACTTTCACTGGACGAAGTGTTTATTTATGGTGGGATAAATCATGCATTGACATCCCCCGCCCTTGGGCGGAGCGGGAGATAGTGTCAGACTCTTACTGAATAAAAGACGTGGGTCTTTTAGCCTTCATACCGGGGCTCGAGCGCCCTTTCGGATAACCCTGGCCCTAGTAGGCTTCGACCCGGCTGGGTCCCTGCTGTTGCTGACAACTCCTTGAGGTGCGCGGGAACAGTGCGCGCCGTCGACGACTTGGGCTTGGTCCGGACAGTTACCGGACGGCCGGACAGCGAGCTACCCATTGCTCACTGTCCGCAAGCCCGCGTCTACGTTGGCCGGAAATCGGGATCAGAATCTCGGCGACGCGCGACGGCGGCGGCGATAACGCCGTTGCCTGATGCGTTCGGCCTCCTCCTTTGCGAGCATTACTGCTTCGCAGAAGTCGGCGACCGCCTGCCACTCCTCCTCGCTCCGGACCATGGCCTCAACCAACTGGACGAAGTTCGTGATAACATATTAGTGAAACCTAAATAATCTACTTTATCAAAATGACAGTGACTTTAGCTTTAGCAGCCCCCTAATGACTAGTAAAAGTTAAAGGCAAAAGTAACAGTTAAACCAACAGTTAAAATTGTGAAGAAACGAATTTGACCGTTACTTTTACTTTATGACGTTACTTTGGCTGTTACTTTAGATGAAGAAACTGGCTATAAGTAAATAACGATCACAAAATGCTTATCTAGTACGAGATCAAATAACTTTGGTAATTATAAGAAATTTATTATTTTATTTGCAAAATTCACAAATCCATATATCAAATTCTGGCCCTGCACAGTCCTTATGTGCATAGAGTCCACATCAAGCATTTAAGCAAAGTTCTCCTCTTGTGTCGTCCGAAAAGTTGTTGGCAGGACATACATTCTGTATATCTACAGAGTCAGAGGGCCACTTTCCCTATTATGGCCCGTAGTCATAGAATCATAGTCATAGCCCATATTCGAAATTCTTGATCGAAATTGACCTTGTACTTTACAAGTCAAAAATATTAAAAAAAAAATCAACCGAAAAACGTAAAATTCATTCATTTCCTACAAAAAATATATACTAGATTATCACACTATTAAGCCCTAATTTTGATTAAGAAATAGACATCTTTTATGTGCCTTACGAAACTTTTTAGCAGTGGCGAAGCGAATGTCTTATCCTCACGGCGGCACCTTGCAGCAAATTGACGAGATAGTGATATCAATGTTGGGGCGACTTAATGCGACAGAAGTTTGTCATTTGTTGCTTCTGACAATTATTTGTATTTGAGAATTCTTACTAGCACATATTAAAGCATTAGCCACTTTTAGTTACTTTCCTCTACTTATATAGTTCTAAATACATACAGCCATACATATATTATTAAAAATATAAATTGCACCCAGACACAAAACAAATGATCGTGCTCATCACACAAACATTTATCCAGGGTGGGAATCGAACCCACGACCTCTGGCATAGCAGTCAGGGCCACTAACCACTAGACCAACAGGCCAGTCAATCATTTTGTTCAAAAAAAATGTGTTCCATAAGAATAAAAAAAATATTTGGCGGATGGAACATTAAAAAACAGAGCAGTATTGGCCGAGTGGTAATGACAAAAAATTACGAGTTGTAGGTCGCGAGTTCAAACCCTGCCAAGCGCATTACATTGTGTAATTTATTTTATTACCAGTGCTCTCAAATCGCTGAAGAAAAACATCGTGAGGATACCGGCATGTCCTAGAACCAAAACTTCGAAGACATGTGACATTCACCAATCCGCACTGGGCCCGCTTGGTGGATAACGGCCCATTCCCTCTCCTAGACAGGAGGCCTGAGTCCCAGCAGTGGGAACATTAAAAAGGCTGATGATGATGAACATTAATATGTGTGAGTAACATAATATTTTTTGTGTCGTATCGAGTAAGGTAGGATTGGAAAGATGTAAAAATTCAGAGTAGAATTAAAGAAATGTAAAATGTATTGTACAACATAAAATATACATAGCAAAAGAAAAACCAGTTATACTTTTATTACGCTTAAGAATACCATCGTGGATTTTGTCCGGTTTACTTGGTGTTATTTCGGATTATTATTCCAAGTTTATTAGTTTATTCATCCATTTTTTTTGTTCTCTATTTGGTCATCGACTTTTCATTTAAAATATTCTGCAGAATTATAAAAGCTTCGGTAAGATATCGAATACATACAAAAATAGACGATACTTATGTTGTACGATGCTTATATACAACTGGTCTAATGTTGTCAAGTGCCCTGTGGTACAGAAGTCTATACTTATAATATTATAAAGAGGTAAAGTTTGTTTGTTTTTTGTTTGAAGGAAACAAAAAAAAAAACCCTTCCAAGAATCCTTGAAAGTACTGGTACGATTGGTAAAATTTTTTCACCGAAATTCAAAGCTGTTTTATTCCTGATAGACTATGGTGATATAGACTATACTTTAGGTTAAAAAAGTCAATGTTATTTGAGAAGGATTCGTTTTAAATTTTACACATCTTTCGCTGCGGTGTGTGACACAATCCCACAGGTCAGTTATCCTTCACAATTTTTTTATTTGGTAAAAACTAAAACACCAACGTATAAAAAAAAATCAATTGTGTCTTAAGCACGAAACTACTTACAAACCTACCCAGAAATACAAGACCCCAACCTTAATTTGGAAGCAGGTGCTAAATAAATGCAATTGTGCTTTATTTTATATTATCTTATTATAAAAAATTGTGTTAATACCAACATTCTTCTAGTGTAATAGTAGTTTACATTAGTACTGGGCCCAGAATGGATCCCTGAGGCACCCCTGCTTAAGACAAGGTAAATAGTTTTTTATGTGCGTCTTTTGTTACTTTAATTATCCTTCCGTTAAACGGGGGCTACCCTAATAAAACATTTTTTTCCAATTTTTATTTCACCACTTTGTCGTGTGATTGATATATTGGTACCAAATTTCAGCTTTCTAGTGCTATCGGTCACAGAGATTAAGCGAGGACGGACAGACAGACAGACATTGCGAAACTAATAAGGGTTCCTAGTTCACTACGGAACCCTAAAAAGACATCAATGTGGTAGGGTTGCACAATAAACAATAACAAATACCTACTTAAAATGACAAAAAGGTTAACCTTAAATTTATATAAAAATATAATAAAATACATATTTATGCTAAACTAATAAATAAGAGAACTTATATTATAACAATTCTGACGAAGAACAAACTAAGGTTGAGAGGACTTCAAGTAGTAGTTCCGAATTTTACGTTTTAAGGAAAATTTACTTTCGGCTTCTTTTATGTCTTGGGGAAACAGCGTAAGAATTGGACATAAAGCCAGTACGGTGAGAAGGAATCTGAAGAAGCGTGTTTTTGGATGCGCGAAGGTTGAGATTATGAGAACTGCCCAACACTTTAAAATACCTATTGTTTTAAATAATCAGGACCACAATTGCACAAGGATCGTTCATTACGGTGAAAAGCATGCAGAGGAATCTGAGGGATCTTCTGTGACGATGTGATAGGCAGCCATTTAAGCTGACAACGGAAGGAAGGAATGTGATCGTATTTATGAAGCCCGAACATAAAACGAATGCAGTTTTTGAGAAGTTGATCCACTTTGTTTAGAAGTTCTTGGGAAAGATCAGAATAACAAACATCAGCATAGTCAATTAACAAGCGACTGGACCAAAGTTGTTTTAGTGCTCGACGGGGGGACATTTTTGAATCTATAGAGAGATCGCAGTGTAAAGGTGACTCTCTGGCTAACCTGTGCACTCTGCTGCTAATCTGTGACATCTCCAACTATATATAAATTAAAAGGAAATTAATTTAAACATAAAAATATTTTTTTAATTTGTTTCGGTCAATGTTTTCGATAGCAGGTATAAAGAAAGTTGATACTTTTAATTTGCAATTCATTTCGACTAACTTAGAATATTACTTTTCAGGTCTGAGTAAAGATACATCAACTAAAATAAAAATAAAAACCATTCAAGTGCAAATTGGACTCGTGCACTGAGGGTTCCGTACAAACTTACCAATCAAAACAGTTCAATTGTCGAATTGAGTTATAAAGATATTTCCGAATCTCAAAAACAAATCTTCCAAACCGCTGAACAGATTTATATAATTAACTTCGTCTTGATAACCCAAGTGTTCTTAGATAAGTGACGTTAAAAAAAAACAACATATCGACTGTGAGATGCTGTTAGAGTAAAAAAAAAGTGTTTTTTAATTCTGCAACATGGGTGTCAAATTAAAGGGCTTTTCGTGAGGATTTCAAAATGGTATGTCATGACCATATTAAAAAGAAAGTACAACAGGAAATCTATGTTATTTATTCTGAGGCGAATGCCTAGGTCGGTTTTTGAACTCTATAGTGATTTTATGTCTATAATATAGTGAATAAATAGTGATATTATAATAGTAACTAAAAAGTGTAAAATAAAAAAAAATATTTAAAAAATAAAAAACCCGACTGCGTAAAAAAATACTTAAAAAAAATGGTTGCCTGTAAAGTCGGTTTTACGGGCGAAGATTTTACGTGACAACGTCCATGCGCCGATTCAATGCGCCTAATTCTCTAGTGCTGCGCGCGCGGCAGACCGATCATAGTTGAGTGGGAGAGAGACGCAAGGCATTCGGCGGGCCTCTCTCTCGTTCGGTGACTCATCGTAACGTTACCGAGCGTTACACTTTTTCATAAGTGACTCCCAGCCGCAACCTAATTTAAGACGTTGTCACGTCAATAAAAACTAAAAAGAAAAAAAAATGGTTGCCTGTAAAGTCGGTTTTACGGGCGAAGATTTTACGTGACAACGTCTTTTTCTCGGTAGAATATTTATTGATATGAATATAATTAAATTGCACAATAGGAACTCTCTAGTGCTGCGCGCGCGGCAGACCGATCATAGTTGAGTGGGAGAGAGACGCAAGGCATTCGGCGGGCCTCTCTCTCGTTCGGTGACTCATCGTAACGTTACCGAGCGTTACACTTTTTCATAAGTGACTCCCAGCCGCAACCTAATTTAAGACGTTGTCACGTCAATAAACAAGTTCAGTCCACAGTTCAGCAACAGTCGGGACCCGTTAAAATAATCTAGACTAAAATCATTCTATTTAATGTGGGTCCCGACTGTTGCTGAACTGTGGACTGAACTTGTTTATTTTTCTTTTCAGTTTTTATTTAAAGTAATTTTTTACGCAGTCAGGTTTTTTTATTTTTTAAATATTTTTTTTAGATACTAGGTAATTACTAATCTGAAAATTATATTGCTTTAAACTTAAAGGCCGAAGGGATATTCAGTCAGAATCGTCTTTTTTTTCACTCCGAGTCAACTACCCTTATTAGGTACACTATGCGACACGACGCGATTTCAAATAAAACTGTCTAAATATCAAACGGTGTACAATTGCCGGCACGGATCTTGAGCGCTGGCTTCAAGTTGCGCAGAAGTCAAATATTCGATCTCTTTAGTGGTGCGAAGTGAGACGCGGGGGCGGGGAATGTCAGTGATTGACTCGCCGCGCCATCGCGTCATAGACGTCACTCATGATTCGTTGCCTGTTCTTGCTGCATGTATCTAACAACGACGACGATTGGCTTCATAGATGAAAATAAGTACTAAAGCTTGCCAATGAATGTAATGCGCAAAGCGATTCCCACTCTGACGACGAGCGCTCAAGATCCGTGACGATAATTGTAATAAGCTTTTTACGTAAATAATAGTCCAATAGTATTAATTATCACGTTTTGACCAGTAGTATTAATTTCAATAATATTATTAATATTATTAAATCAATTTAAGTATCGGTAACTGTTGTAGTTCTTGTTTTAATCAATAGACCACTGAATGAGCTCAGAAGCTCAGAACTGTACAAAAAACATAAAATATGAATTAAAATAATAATTATTAATAATTGAATATACAAGGGTTTAATAAGAGCATTCACGATTACCAAACCATAAATTCATATTTTCTGTTCACCAACACTCTAACCAACTCTATTATAGTCATACTAAAAGTTGTATTTTATTGTCTATATGTAAGATGGCGGGTGATGAAAGTGACAGGTTTGTAAATAGTAAATGAAATTACAAAAACTCTTGTTTTCCTCTACAAATTACAAAGTCTCTATGAATTATTAATCTTTATTCACGAAACCCATAATATGATTTATTATAAATATCTTAATTACATAACCGGACTTTGTTTATAGTGATCTAAAGCCATCCAGTGTCGCGATCATAAGAGAGGTTTATGATAGTGAAAATGCTCACATCAAATTTGAAATGGAACTGGAAAGAGCATTGGAGGCCGGCGTTAGCGTTATTGTGATAGAACCAGAGCCATTGGGTGAAGAAACAGCACGTTGGATTTATGTAGGAAATCTCTTGCATAAGGTTTCTGTTTACAGTGGACTCTGTAGCATTGCATCAGGTCTGTATGTTCTATGAATTTCTATACTTCATCAAATTTACAATTATTATTTTCAAACGCATTCATGATTAGATTCATGTTTAATTTTTTTATAATTTACAGTCTCTAAACAATATTTTGATCTGCATGTATATAATATTACGGTAGCTAAGAATACTGTGTATATTCATTAGACACCATTTGTTGTTAAACTGTTTACTTATTTATCACCAATTTTACCATGAACACTTTCTGAAACTTGAACATCCACACTTGTCAGTTATTATTAGGATGTTGCCCAAGAAGGTAGTGATGCTCTGTGCTGACACAATACACAGATACATTATTTTGTTAAACACTTGCTGAAATTTATTGTGATTCATAAATAAACTTAAAATTAAACATTTCAGGTGTTGCGTGGAGTTCCCTAGCTTGTGCTCCGTTTGGCATTGTATCAGTGCTTTGTGCAGGTTGCTACACTCTGTCATGGCAGTGGGATCCTTGTTGCAAATATCAAGAAGAAAAGAACCGCAGACATTTATCTACATTACCTATGTTGAGTGATCTTACGTCTGCATCACCTGTTGTGCTGGTTCACACAGACAATAAAAGAAAAATAATGTTACATACCACAGTGTCGGTGACAGCAACAGCAATATGCTTATGGAGACTATACAACATCTTTAAGTAAAGATTTAGTCTGCAGCTAGCATAATAATGGCATTGAGCTTAAATTAGGAAGTCACATAATGCTCCATCGACAAAGCATAAAAATTATATTAGTGCTTTCTAATAAGTTGTTTTTATGTCTGAAGTCTAATAATGTAATTATATAATTTGTTGTAGGATGCAGTGTAAAAATGTTATAAAGTTATTAATAGTAGAATTAGTTTAAAAGCCTGTACAAAAGATATTTTCTTGTAATATAAGGATGCTTTTTAGTTAATCAAATGTGATAGTGGTTTATGAAGGATTCTGTTACAAGCTAAGTTAACAGTGATCTCTGAGATATAATTGTCCTCACTGTTATCATGTAATAAAACAATGATACAATTTAAATATGAATTTTATTATTCATTTTGGTAGGTTAACATACAGTATTTGTTTATATGTCTAAATACTGTATATTTTATTGTGCCCATAGTAACAAAAATACATGTCAATGTTCACATTTTAATAGAAAAATGATTCATGAAATAATTATTAGTACACTTACTATACTTACCTACTATTAATTCCACAAAATTTACTATCACCTGTATAGACCTACACCATAATAAGTAAAGTACAACTTAAATTCAAGCACAGCTTTAAAAGACTCTTAAATTGCATTAACCCCAACTGACCTTAGTTATGAATGTGAATTTATTAGAAACTGTTCCTGCAATGTGTGTGCATTCAAAAACATGTAAAACACACACACAAATCTGGAACAATTATCTACAGGCAACACAAATCAATGCCTCCTATTCATAGTTGTAACATATTTTTTGAGTAAAATAAATAATATTATTTCATAAATTACATAATATGTAATTGGCTTAATGTCTCCCCTAGGAATAAATAAATATAGTGACTGCTACTTTGATCATAAACTGATTATTGCACAATTATCGTGATTAAAAAAAAACTTTTTGCCCTATGACCTTATGCATAGAAGACATCGAATTATTTGTTATAGGCAGGATTCGAACCTGCGACATACACATGTCCGTTTCACTTATGAAGTTCCTTCTCCGTAATGTTGGCTCCCTGTCTGTCTACAGAAAAAAGTCTTGCACGAAATGCGAAACGAAAACGATTTCAACGATGGTGGAGGATTATGACGGCATGAGATTTTATTAAAAAAAAAGCAGGTCTAAAAGGAAGTTAACGGAGAGTTACGATATTGTTGCGTGGCATTTCCGGTATTTGAAAGAACTGCAGAAAAATCGAAATGGAGCCCAGCTTTCTATATTTTATTAAAAAATATTTTTTACAGTTACATGCCAAAAAAAAAACTTATAAGTTAAGTTAGTCTATAAGTTTTTTTTTTTATATTTCATAACGAAATATTTATTTATCTCCCTAATTTTAAGTAATTTAATTGCTCAAAATATAGCATCTAGTGTTGGGATTTTATCCGATTAAATACTCAAAATGAATAAATACTCGTTTTTAATCGAGTATTTATCCAATAAACCCGAGTATTTATTGAGTATTTAATCGGATAAAATCCCAACACTAATAGCATCACTGTTTTTCCGTATTGCCAACATTACGGCGAAGGAACTTCTGAAACGCACTGTATTTTTAGTAATTAATATCCTTAATATTAGGGAGATACAGGTAGCGCGATGAATCAAGATCGCTCGGCAAAAGTGGAAGTGGCATGCGCAGTATTCAATTCTACGGTCTATTTGGCGACGTACGGGCGGGTGTGCACCGTCGGCGACACGTCATTGGTAGATAGAGTCCCTCTTCAATTCCCGCGTTGCGTTCTCGCCTCTCATTGGATACTGTTGTACTTGGGTACTGTTGCGTACAGCTTGTGTTATCGTAATAGTAATACGTAGTCGTAAAAAAAAATGGTTAAAAATAAAATTTTAAAACGGCTAGCCAGAAAAATGGTTTACGACGTGAATTATTAAGTTAAAGAAAGAAACTAACGAAATTTTTTTTTTTAATTTTATGTTTTATTTTAACATTTTTAATTTTTTTTAATTTACCTACTTATAAGATAAATTACAAGCAAAAACTAGTGTTTTATAAGTTATGTTACTAAGGTTCAAACATACGAAATTAAAAATAAAATCCTAACATACTAAGAATTTCTGTGCGCAATTGTACACATGCGCCGATTGCCCCCACTATTTTCACCGAGCGATCTTGATTCACCGCGCGACCTGTACTGATATTTCGTTATTTTTAACAATTGCCTTATATTTTTTTTTCTTTTGGAAACTAAAAACTATTTTTTAATAAAGCATACTACGTTGGGCGCCATTTCGATTGTCCTGCAATTCTTTCATTCAAATACCGAAAACGCCACGCGGCAATATCGTACCTCTCCATCCAACAACTTCCTTTTAGACTTAAATTTATAAAATCCCATTCAATTATTCTCCACTTCATTTATTGTCCATAAGTCGCACCACAACTACCGTTAAAATCGTTTTAGTTTCAAATTCGTGCAAAAATTTTGGTAGAGTAGACAACTCTTTTTATTTTGCCTTGGTTTTTTTCAGTAGACAGACGGGAGCCAACATCACGGCAAAGGAACCTCTTAAGTGAAACGCACTGTACAGTGTGTACAGGCTGCTTGTCAATCAACCACTGCAAAAACCATACCATAACTCTATAGAAGTTCACACCCGAATTCCCTAGTCTGTCTTTCATAACAATTTTTTTTTTTTCAATATTATATACCTTAAAATAAAATGGAAACCTAAAATGTCATGTTTAACATTACATAGCTATAAAATATTATTTCAATGATTATATTAGAGATGAAACGGATAGTGGTTTGGTCGGAGCGCCGGATCTCCGGCTACCGGATATTCAGCCCTTTATCGCGTTTCATGACGCAATTAGTTTGATTTAATAGAATTTATTTTTCAGCATCTGGCAGTAACATTTACAGCGAAAGCAAGCGAAAGGCAATTTTCAGAAACTGGTCTAGTTTACAAAGCCAAGTGGAGTCGCCTCTTACCAAAAAATACGGAAAAACTAGTATTCATTCAACCATAATTTGCAATTTTTTTTTTTTTATACTGAACTTATTAATAAAACGAACATATTTGACGTACTAATAAAAAAAAACGGTGTCCATATCCTATTGTGATGATTTGCCATTTGTAAAATAGTGAGTGAGCATTGTTTGAATTTTAAGGTCCGGAATACGGCCGGATACTGAATTACTATTCAGTATTCGGCCGGATAGTTATCGGATATCTGTTTCATCTCTACTTTATATGAAATGGATGCAAATTAAACAGTTTTATTTGCTCTTCTGGCCATAACCCAGTGATATAAACCTGGTGCAGAATGTCTCAAACTTATTGCTAAGTTTGGAATAAACTGGCTAATAACTAGATCTTTTTCTTTGTTTACTACGCCATCTAGTATCTTGATTGCAGTATACTCAGGTGTAAAACCAGCAGCAGTAGCAGTATCCATTACTGAAACATAAAATCTTTTGATGTAGTTTTTACAGGAATGCCAGATGATTAGTTATATCAATATCTGAAATTGTTTTCACCTCCATGTGGTTCTCCAGAACCAGAATAAGCATTCAGTGATATAGCAGTCTTTATATACCCAGGGCTGACAACTGTTACATAGACATTGTGCTGATGCATTTCAGCACGAAGAGAATCACCAAAAGCTTGCATGGCATGTTTAGCAGCTGCATAAGCAGATCGGTCGGGTATTGCAATGAGGCCTTGAACTGAACTCACAAACACTATGTGACCTTCTTTTCGCTGCACCATTTTTGGTATACATGCTGGAAAATAAAATAACATAAGAAATACAGCGGATGGTTTTTTTATGATTAGGTAACAAGGGTCTGTAAGGAGACTATTTATTTTTAACAAATGTTGATAAAAAAAGACGTGTGGCACTCGGGGACTGCCGCGGTAAAGCTATTGCATAGCATTTTTATCAACTTATGCAATTATAATTATTTATTTATTTTATTTATGCAGTATTTTTATCCTTTGTTTTTTTTTCTTTGATATAGTCTGTCTAATAAGTCAACCGACTTGGGAATTTTGTATAATATTTAATCATTTAAAAAATACTTATATTTGATACTTTTTATAAGGTTCTTCTAAGAATAAACAATGATCTCTATCTCATAATCAACCTTGATTATTGAACCCGTGTTGACTACATCAGATTTAATTAAATCCTAATAATTACCCAAGTCGTTTAACTTATTAGACAGACTCTATTAATTAAAGTTACACTTTCACACATTGAATTGAATTTTGTTTCATTGCTCACTCATTTGTTTTCTTATCGGTCACCACGCTCAAAAAACAAATGAGTGGGGGGCGTTAGGTTATTTTCGTTACGGAATTTCTGTATTCGGTCTCCACGCTCAAGGCCCGCGATAGAAGCTATGCAATAGCTTAAAAATATTGTGATCACTATGAAAAGCATGGCATGTTTTAGCTATCCATTAGTGAAAATTCCTACAAAATCGGTCCAGCCGTTTCGAAGATTAGTCGTAACAAACAGATATATACACAAAATATAAAAAATCTAATTTTTATTATAGCTATTGAATTTTCAATACCAATTCAATTTCATATTTTATGCATTTGGTAAAAATTAAAAAAAAATTGATATTAGAAACAAATACTTCTATTTTATTTGTATGTTTTATGTACCTTTTGTTAAAGCAACAGACCCAAAATAGTTTATGTCCATAATACTCTTGAATACATCAATCTTTGTATTCAAAATAGATCCACGATGGGAGATGCCACCATTGTTAATCAGAATGTCAATATGGCCACAGGCATCATAAACTTTGTGAACAAATGAATCCAACTCTTCAAATTTTGCAAGATCAAGCTCCAATACAAGTGGTTCCAGAGTTGAAGTAGTCTGAAACATAAATTTATCAAACTATACTCCTACTACTTTTCAACTAGTTTTGAGGGAATGAACAATTTAGTTCAATTAAATGCAGAGGCCATTTTTAAAGTGAACCACTGGTTTAAAAAAAAACTCTGTAACTAGGAAAATCTGTGGATAAATAATAGTACATTATGATACAAGTGTGTAATGTTAGTGATTACCGACGAGGCGGTATTTAGTAGTCTTACGAGAGCCGAGAACTGTAATCATTAATTACTGACGTGTATCATACGACGTTTTTCAATAAACTTGTGAAGGAAATAACTATAAAATAAAACTAGTAAACTTATGCAGTGGTAAAACTCTGCACGCCCATTTTTTTTTTTTATTTACCTTTCAATACACTCACTGAAATGAATAAACGGGGACGACCTGCGTCCAGCCTGATACGATAAATCTAATATAATTAAGACGGGGAGAGGTTGAACAATAAGGTTCAATAAGGCTCGCCTATGTACATGAACTTTGTTATCCACTTATTTTGTGTTTTTATAGTGTACAATAAAGAATTAAAGGAATAAAGAATTAAAGGTTTTAACTACATTTTAGCACTAGTGCGTAATGGTAATCAAAATGTCACAGTTTGGTAACAAGGGCCATTATGTACCTAAGTGCAGTCCAATAAGAGTCACTTTCTGAGCAAGTGTATTGAAAAAACTAGAAGAGCAAAAGTGCTGTCTCTAATTTTATATATTTTTCTTTTTTTAAAGTTTTCAACAAAGTCCTATTTATGTATTAAACCCCAAGCAAGACTAGCAAGCACTGGGGTTTCCCGGTGCTTGCTATATTATTGTCTTTCTATTGTGTCTAATTATGGTATTTGAAAGGTTAAGACTACACCATCCATCGGTTACAAAAGACTATCATTATCATCCAGCTTCAAAGAAGGAGTAAGTTCACACAATATATTTCAACAGCAATAGAAAAAGAGTTGTAATATTCACAGAAGATTGGCCCACATTATGGAAAATATTAAAAATCCAAAGTCCAAAACACATTTTGCTGGTGATGATGATTATAATGGTGCCACAGTCTAAAACATTTAACAAAAATATGAATTGACACTTAAATAGGTACTGTAAAATATTTTAATAGGTACATTTTTGAAGTAGTTAATTTATTACCTTATATTTGACATGGTCTCAATAATGATAATTTATTTTGCTAGAATATGAGTACAGTAATTAACTGGCTGTTTAAAGAAAACTGAAAGAATATAAAAAAAATGAATGCGTACCAGATTCTTAGATATCAGATCGTTTTTAACCCTCTCCAGTTCAGATTTCCTGCGAGAAGCTAGAATTACTTTGCTTCCTTGCTCATAGAATGCATGTGCCAAAGCTTCTCCTATTCCAGAACTTGCACCAGTTATTACTACAACCTGAAAAAATATTGTAGTTCCAAATTATAACTTTTTTAATATGTAGCGTATTTACTTATCCCATGCAAGCAAAATAGAATAACACATATTATTTACTTTGTTTAAAACAAAGCAAATAATGAAATAAAAATAATGATATTTTGGACATGTCCTTTATATACGTAGGGACCGTTGATAAGCATTATAAAATATTTATACAATATTTAGAGGTCATATGTATGCACAGAACTGACTGCATGGCACAACACGGTATGGCCCTTCACTTATTTACGATAACGACCGCTAAAATAAAGATTCAATGGAACAATACCTTTCCTTGAAGAGCAGCTCTTCTTCTTTGAGTAGTAATGAAATTGAATAATTTGCACATTGTTACGCCAATTGCTACTGGTACACCGATATACTTAAGGTACCAAGTTAGTGAATGAACTGCAGTTGCATCGCTGGTATGCATTTGTAAGTACTTCATTTTGTACAAAGTAATTGTACTGACACTTGACAGTATTACAGTAACTGTTCGAACACACGACGAAAGAGTTGTTCTTGAAGTTGAAGTCAGTGAGCAATTCAGTCAATTAAAATATTGGACGGCAATGTTTTTAGTAATCTTGCACGTACCACTTAGATCTTATTAAAAAATTAAAGAACCAAGATTAGGAATAAAAAAACAAACGAATGATCAATAAATAACCGCATGAAAACAAACCAAATGACATTGATTGACCGTTGACACTTGACAGTGGACTATGGACCGTCCGTCTTGTCATCCTCCCTGCGGTCCGAATTGCAATAAAAGTGATGATATCGCGAATCCGACCAACGCGTATCGTCACAATTATTATTCAATAGCTCTTATATTTTGCGACTATTAAATTTGGTCGGATTATATCAATCACTTTTATCGCAATTTGGAAAGCTGGGCCTGTTTCCTCGCGTTTGCCGCGTTATGTTATGACCATAGTATTATTTACCCTTTGGACCTCAAAGATCTTATTCATAGGTTCCGACTAAGACAACAACGATGTTAGTTCAATGTTGTTTTTTAACCCACTTCCAAAAGAAGAGGAAGTTTCAATAAAGTTTTATATATTTTTTCATGTTTGTTACCTCAGAACTCCGTCGTTTATGGACCGATTTGCATTTTTTCCCCTAAGATGATATGCTTGCAGATTGGTTCTCTTTTATTTTTTTTCATCGAAGAAATTCCTCAAATATTATAGGCAAATAAACGATTTTGGTACTTCTTCAGCATTTAGAGTAAAAAAATAACATTTGATGAAGTAGAGCTGATAAAGAAGGCCTACTGAACTTTATACTCACATAAATATCACAATGAAGATACATTATCTACCATTTTTGCACAACTTGGATACTTTTTTGCATGGGAAAAAAATTCTTCCCAGGAAGCAGTAGGTGTAAAATGCCTTCGTCCCATTTGGATCTTCCAATCAGGTGAACGAAATGTATTATAGAATAGACAATGAAGGCGACGGTAAATTAGCCTTAATTTTTCAAGACAATACGGTAATAAAAAAAAAAATTAAGCCTCCAATAATTTATAAAGATGTCCCTAAAAGGGACGCGAATAAACAAAGTGTGGATAAAATGATTATAGTTTTTTTTTAAATCAACAGTAGCGATGACGTTGGCTTCAAATCGAGATATTATGTATGGTTCCCAATGACATTAGTCGATTAGTCGCTGGCCACTCGCTAGCCCTTTAAAAATAGAGTGTAGACCGACTACGGATATGACAATATTTATTAGTTTAACTGATTGAAAGTTCGTGTAAAAAGTCAAACGACTTGGGAATTTTGTATAATTATTTAAAAAATACTTATATTCGATACTTTCTATATGGTTCTTCTAGTAGAAAATAATGATCAATATATCTTAATCAACCTTGATTATTGAACCAGCGGCAGCGTTGACTACATACATCAGATTTCATTTTACCTTAATAATATTCAAGTGGATTGACTTATTAGACAGACTCTACTAACAATACAAGAAAAGCTGTAAGAAAAAAGAGCGAATTCAAAAACAGTGTCGATCTCAGACTTAAAAATTCTAACAAGTAAATTTAAATGTTTGATTACAATACTTTGAATGCACTTCTTCAACTCTGAAAATTACGCTGAAAATTCATTTTGTCTATGGCTGAGGAAAATATTTTTAGCGTCATGTGGTGAAACTTTAGGTAATTGGCAACACCAATTCATAATTTCTTGATTATCTAAATGTTGGGATTATGTTTGATTTGTCCTGGATAAATAAATTAGACATAGTTATCATAATGTTTCAGTGAGTATTTGCTATATATTCAATTAAAATAAGGTTTAGTGTCAGTTAAACTATTTTTCTCAGTTTCTCATGGGAGTGTCGTACAGATGCGCTGACCTTCGTTTTGATGCACAACGCACAACAAAGCATCAAATTGACGGCTGCCCCATTTTCACAACAATCTTTGGATTCGATGTAACTTTAATTATTAGTGAAACAATCCGTTATAATGTAAAGTCCATCAGCAATGTTAAACCTTTCTTGTGTGAAGTGTTACGTGAGTGGAAAGTAAAATGATAATGGAAACTACGACTACGCAAACAATTTTGTATGGTGTGTTTTAAGTACCACAGCAAAAGCTTTCTTTTCAACTTTTAGGAACATAATATTGAACCTGAGCAAATAATTTGTATAAATCAAGATGAATGAAAGGGATATCCCAAGTGTCCCTATTACAACATTAGCAGGAGTAGCCAGCTTGACAGACTGTGAGTATGTGAGCTACATCAGGTATGAGAGCATTTGACAACTAACATTTACATAAAACAGTTACATATTCTTTGTAGACCATTGATGCACATTTATATAATGGTTTTAAACTATTTTGTGTACAAATGATTATGATAACTACATAAAACAATAATAAACATCTTATTTATTTATTTACAAACTACTACGGCAGCACCTTTCATTTATGTTTACTCTTAAACAGAGTACAGGTATTATTATTAAATTTAGCTATTATAATTGATCAGTCATTTAAAGTAAATTGTAACTACTGTTCCATGTGATATAATTTGGTAAGAAGTCACCTAGTTGCCCATATCGAGTAGTAGTACTTGTCACTCATACATATTTCTACATGAAATTCTATTTTATTAGTATTTTTTAACAGTTATGAGCTTATAAATAAAAATTTGTGAGGTTATAGTAAGAAAACAGTGTAATATACATCAATGTGGAGTACATTATTGGAGTACTCCTTCAGGTAATAATTGAATTATGATGACCATTTCTTTTTACCCAGTTAAAGGGATATGTCAGCAGCTGACACTGATCACAAACTATTTAACAAAAACCAGCATTGACTGTTGTTATTTGGAAATTATAATGATGAGATGTCAGTTATAGATAATTAACCTTTCAAATACCATAATTAGAGATACAATAGAAAGACAATGAGTGTGAACGCCGGCGTTTGCTTGGGGTTTAATAATTTAAAATGAATCCTATAGTTCAATCCAGTCCAACATCTAGATTGCATCAATGTAACATTTAAAAAAAAAATATGTTGGATAGAATGTAAATAGGAAGTCTGAAATACTTAATAATTGAAATACTTTCAGTCTTATAATTCAAGATGGGTTTTTGAGACAGTAGAAAGTACCTTAGCTGCTGTAGTTACAAGAAAACATTCTTATGCTATTGTTCTTACAAAGCTTTAGTAATTGCTAACTAAATCCACAGATTTTAGAAAAACATTGAGTTGTTAGAAAATAGGAAAAAAGAGAAAGTTTTTAAAATTTTGTAATTTTCTTAAAAAATCTGTAGTTTTCAACCCTGTTTCTAATAACAATCAAAAATCTAATATGAACCGACTGAGATTGGAGCAATACACTTTAACAATTAGCCGAAAATTCCATAAGAAATAATTATGGATAATTTATTTATTTATTTGGTCAGCCAACAACTGATTACACAATAGACATTGATATTATTTTATAACTTCATTGATAAGTGTACCATTAATTATAGGCTAACACCACATGCATGTTTTATGGTTATACATAATAATTGTTATTAATTCTACTTTAATTATGTATATATAAAAATCACAATCTATTTATAAAAATCAATGCCACTTTATATCTCAAGAATGGGCTCACTTATTTGTTTGGACTATTTAGTAGATGGTTTATGTGAAGTTTGGTAGGGTATAGTAGGTTGGAGTAGGGATGAGCGGGAGCGAAGTCATGTGGGAAAAAGCTAGTTAATAAATAAAAAGTTATTTCAACACAACAGTGCCTTTCGAATACCATCAATTATAGTCGCAATAGAAAGACTACAACAGTGCGAATGCTGGCGTTTACTTGTGGTTTAAAATTAAAAACTAAAAAATAATTAAAGTGAATTCAAAAAGTAAATGAGTAAATAAATAACTTTTGAAAGGTTGATCTGTTGAATTGCACTGTATCTTTTAAAACACATTTGACTGTATCATTTAAATTACCATATTTTTTGTTTTTGAGGGGAATCCTTCAAAAGCTGCCTGGACTTAGAAGTCTGCGGAGTGTAGAATTTTTACCTCATGAAAACCAACCACCCCAGTGATCATCATCACATAAAAAGTACAATAAATCACAAATTATGAAATTATTTTTTTCACCAATTGTGGCTAATGTATTGTTTTTCTTAATTTTTTATAATGTGTTGTGGATGAAAAGTACCCTATGTCCTTCTCTAGGTTACATTGTACCTATTTTTATTACTTACATGCTGCATAGTCTGTGATAGGAAAACTTTTTCTTTTCAGTATTACCAGTGTTACCACTTCCAGCACCATTGCCTTCAACACTCAACAACAAGTCACAGTTGTTTCATCCTCGTGTTGCTGAAGAGGCGGCCATTCTGCTTGCAACGCGTGATGAAAACCTAGTATCGCTGTTAATTCAGTCACTTATGCAAACATCAGTATCACACATGTAATGATATAATTTTCTTTTAATGTCATTTATTGGAGCATATATTTTGAAAATATGTTTTATATAAAAATCATGTTTAATCTTTTCAGAGACTTAAAAGATGATACCATGGCAAATTCTTCAAATCCTCCAACACCGCAACCTCTGCCAGAACTGTTGAGAGCAATTTTAAATGTAAATCCGAATGTATTTGAGCAGCAACCCAGAACTCATTGGGGCCAGAATTGCCATTCGCATAAGTTTAATGGGATTTCCCCCAATACTGTATCTTCAAGCCCTTCATCACATGGCACAGCATCCATTCCAAACCAGCAGTTGCTAGCTACCCCTTCTCAATCGTCACCCCATGTGAACATGGGCTCTCCACCCTCGCAAGCCAGGCCAGGGAACCAACTAAATAATACTGCTCAGAACAGTGTGTCCCCCATTTGGACCAGTGGAAACTCTTCAAACATGTATGCGAGTCCAATATCGAATACATCCAGCTCTAATCCACAAAATGGTGGTTTCTATAATAGTTTAGTACAAGACAATAGCAATTTTGGTACTAATTTAAGTGAAGATAAAGATCCACTCTCTATGTCACCAAGCAATCAACCTGACCAACAGAGATTACTAATGCAATTACAAGAGAAGACATTTGAGCAAGGTATATACTATTGTATTATTTGTTATATTTATAAACAATATTGACTGTTCTGATCAGGTAGTTAATATTTGGCTGTATTTGTAGATGGTAATGTGAGGACAGGTCAGTCTCCAGCACAAGCCAGCGTGGCTCCATCGCCACTACGTTTAGAACCGCAAGTGCCTCAACCTTCGATGGGCGCGCCGTACACGCCTCAACAGCAAGCTCAAAATAGTAACCAAGATAAGCAAGACCCAAGCAAAAGTACTGGTGTTATAAATAACAGATATCCTGTAGTGAAACTTGGACGTTTATCAGTAAGTTCTTACTAATTAGTAGTTTCGTTAGACGAAACTTTCATATCAGTTATCTGTTCTCATGAAGATGATAGACAATGTACAATAATTTCCAGATGGCTATAACTCATTTTGCTTTTTATTTCACATATGTACTAATATCATTTTTATAGGAGGGGTTATTGAAAAAGCACGACTTTACAACTGACGAAAGATCTAGGAAAAACAGTGCACTAGAGTCTGATTCTGATGACAATGTACCACTGAAGACGAAATCGAGTAGTGGTACGCCGACTGTAGATAAAGAAAGAGAAGCGATAGATATAGCTAGGGAGAAAAATTGGGAAGCAGTGAAAAGGAAACATGAAGAAGCCAGCAAAAGGGAAGAAGCTGAGGCCGCAATAGGTACAAGCAAGCATAAGATATTTTTGTGGATGATTGTGGTATCTAATAGGTCCTTATACAGATATGAGATGCAGGGTTGATTAAAAGAATGTGCTACATTGGCGCCGTAAAATTTTTTCTTCAAATATTTATTACTCTGTTAATTTAATATTAATAGATCGTGTATATTTTACAGTGCGACCAAAGTTAAGAAAGGTAGAACGAAGATTAGTACCTGTCCTAGAAATGCTATCTGTAGATGAATTAATGGAGACAAATACTTATCAGCGTTTTAACAAATTGATTGAATCAGTATTTGAAGCTATTGACGACGACATTTTGATTACTGATGAAATGGGTAAGTATAAACTGCAACACCAAGAAGTCCTTGTGTGTGTGTCATCATAGTTTTAGTAAATATTTTTATTTCAAAATTCACCTTTTATATGATAGGGCCTTAAATTTGTTGCATTGCAGAAGGCACCGACATACCTGAAGAATTATTACTACCACGTTATCAGCTTCAAGAGTTATGTTCAGAAGCAGCAAAGTTAAAGAATCTTGGTGCTATGGAAGCTATACCAGCAGACAGATTAGTTCGATTGTTAAACATTTTGGAGAAAAATATTAGGGCGGCGGAGAAAATGTCTTTAGTGAGCGACCCTGTAAGTACCTATTTTGATTGTGCTGCCTGCTATGAAATGAATATTATACCTAATATGAAATTAAAATTGGATTTTGACTTTTCAGGAGGATAGTGAAGAGATGCGACAAATATGGTTGGAGTCGGCATTAGAAAGGGTCATGTGTGCCTCGGACGCAAGTCTAACGTCGTTGTACGTAATGACGTCCCCGAACATGCCGAAGCGCATATTCCTAGAAGATGTTATAGATAGAATTATTATGTTCATAAAATTCCAATTGAACAACACAATTTATTGTGTCTATGATCCTGTGTATAGCATTCAAAGTACTTCCAAGAAAAAAGGTAAATATAATTAACTGTATTAGAACTTGGTGGCAGTCAAAAGTTAAATGAACCAACGTTTCATTTACATAAAAGCGCGCCGTTGGATTTTTAATGATAAATCAATCAGTGGGGAAAGTTGAAAGTCTAAGGCGACCATTACACGGTCATGCAAGCGTCAATCAATTTATCAATCATGAATGGTGGTTTTCGTCAATCAGTCCGACAATAAAAGAAATCATCGCATTAAATAGTACGTTTTTCGTCAGTCAAAACTTTGACTGTGAGAAAACTGACAGCAAAACCTACCGTGTAATGTTCGCCTAACAGAGCAATACTATTAAGCCATTTAAGTACCTAGGTATTAACTAGTGTTAAGGAAAACGGCCAAAGGCCCGCTTGCGTCACGAAACATTAAAAGCGTTTAGCGCTTTACATATCGAGCCTTTATAGGAAGGATGTCGCGACAGTTTGCGTTTTTTGCCGGAATGGGTTTTTTCTTCCTTATTTAAGTATTTATGTAAAATGTTAACAGCAACTAATCTATTAGATAAGTAATTATATGAATAACACTAAAGATATATATTTTTTTAATGATAGTACATATTATAATAAATACATAATTAAAATTTATGAAAAAGAAAATTGTTCGATATTAACAGATAGAAACAGTGCAGCATTTTAAAAACATTTACAGGTAAAAATATTTAGCTATTTCTAATGGTAGCTAAACGAAAAATCAATATTTGAGTGAAAGTAAAACTGTAACATAGAACGTTTTGCGTAGTTGACGGTCGCAAGAGGCGCGGCGGCGGCGCCGGCAACTCGACGCGGCGCAGCGGCGGCGGCGCCAGTGGCGGGTCGGCGCGCGCGGCCCGCGAGCTGTACACGCACGCGCACGAGTCCGTCACGCTGCTGGCGGAGCTGTTCGCGGCGCACCACCTCACCGACACCACGGTGCTGCACGCTTCCACCGTTGGCGTCTCGCCCTTCTTCGTCGAGAACGTCAGCGAGTTGCAGCTCAGCGCGCTCAAACTCGTTACTACGGTCAGTGCCTTTTTTCCAACTAACGAGAACGATCAACATTTGAGACTTGACTTAAATGTGATACACTGTAATTATTTATCATTTAAATGTTTTTTTTGTTTTAACTGCCTTTTTTTATTGACGATTGTTGTTGTTTTACAATTATGATATTGTATATATATTATAAATATATAACTATATTATTATTATTATTTTTACATTTATGACATGTTTATTTTTACTGACTGATTTTTTTTATATACTTTTTTTTTACAATTTGCAATATTTACACTTTTGTAAATTTAATTATTGTGAATGTGAGAACTATGTGGATTACTCTTTCCTTTTCTTTTATTTTCACATGATGTCTGGCAGTTTTGAGTATTTGATGTGGCCTACCCAAATGTCCTTTCTTTGGCATTGTTCGTCAAGTCGTTGAGCTCCTTAGTAGTCCTGAGTTGAGCTAAACGCATATTGACATATGCTTGCACTGACTGGACAGGTCCACTTAGAACTGTGTGGTTCTTTCTTCAAAAGACCATCTCAGGCTCAATCTGCATGGTTCTCATATGATTTGACCATTACAGGTTTTGCTGTATGGACTTTAAAAGAGACTTTGACCCCTGAGTTTGTTTCGGTGTTTCTTCTCAGGGTAGTCAGCTAGAAAACACCGGCCTCATATAGCATTATTTGACGAAAAAAAAAAAATGACGTGTTAAAGTGTTTTTATAAAACCTACTTGCAAAATAAAGATCATTTATCATTTATCATACAACATCGTACTTAATAAATAAATGTAAGCAAAGAAACACTAGTCAGTTAAATCTGACTAGTGTGCACTAGTGGCTAGTGTCTGTAGCCATACTTGATGCACAAAATCTGCATCAAGTATGGCTACAGACAATATCTCCAAGTCATAGACGACAGTTAATAATAATAATAAAATATAATTTATCATATATTTTTAAATGTTCTTTTTTTTACGTTATTTTTTGAAGAAATATTAAAAAAATGATTAATATATATATTATAATAAATTAATGGAATAATAATATAATAATAATATATTTATTTGTGAACATAGGGTATGGATAAAGATGTTTGTACAAAAAATATAATGTCCCACCAGAAGGCATACAAATATCATCTTGACTCTCCTGTTGGTCTAGTGGTTAGTGACCCTGACTGCTATGCCGGAGGTCGTGGGTTCGATTCCCACCCAGGACAAATGTTTGTGTGATGAGCGCAATAATTTGTTCTGTGTCTGGGTGTAATTTATCTATAATATGTATGTATTTAGAAATATATAAGTATGTATGTTTATCAGTTGTCTAGTACCCATAACACAAGCTCGGCTTAGCTTGGGACTAGACGGCGTTGTGTGATAGTTGTGGAATATTATTATTATATTATTATTGTTATAATATTAACAGTATTTTAATCATTGGAATTAATATAAATTGTAAAATGTTAAATTAAATACAATAATCATTAAAAATAAAATGTCAATCAAAGTAAAGTCTAACTAGTCACAGTTTAATTAACAACTCATTGCATGTTATATTCAAATAATTACAGTAATAATCAGTCAAAAGGGTAAATAAAATCAATATAGAAAATGATAAATTTAAATACGTCAAATATTATTAAAATTTGTCATTAAGAAATTCATTAACAGAATAATATACTTTGTCATTTAATAAGTTTTAACTGCTTATCACTTGCTCAGGTAACTTATTATATAACTTAGGAGCCATTGCAAATATGCTTTTGTGAAAAAAAATTGTTTTAGTCTGAATCAGGTGCAATTTATGTGAACGTCGTTGACTCTTTACGGGTAAAAATAAATACATATTATTTTTAACAAATATACAGGCTTCATAAACATAGAGTGACGGTACAGTCAATATTTTCATGTTATGGAAATGTGATTTACACGAGTCAGTTTGCTTTATTTTACATATTGCTCTAATGCATTTTTTCTGTGCTATTAATACCTCTTGAACTTTTGCCGCATTGCCCCAGATTAGAATGCCATATCTCAAAGCTGATCCGACATAACCATGATACGCCGCTAGCAGTGCGGTTTTATTCGCAATTTTACCCAGCATATAGAGAGCATAAGAAAACTTACTGAGCTTTGCACGCACATTTTCAAGTTGAGTCCTCCATGACATATCGTTATCAATGTGCAGTCCAAGAAATTTTGTTGTACTTGTATTTGGTCTCCTTTATAGTTTATGTCAAAGTTTGATAATATATTTTGTCTTATTTTAAAATTCATCACTTTAGTTTTGGCAAGATTAATTTGAAGGTTATTAGCTTTTAACCAGTCAATAATTGTGAAAAGACTAGTATTTATGTCATCTATTATATATATATCCTTATTACTACCACTGTTATATAACTGTGCTGTCATCGGCAAATAACGACATTTGGTGGCTGATTATATTATGGAACTCATTAATATAGCAAATAAAAAGCAAGGGTCCTAACACGGAGCCCTGCGGAACACCGTAATATCTCGTATATCGTGCTCTTGAACTGGACGAGTATATTACCTCAGTTTTGGACCTAATGTCTACTTGACTTATCTGAGTAATTTGTTGTCTATCCTCTAAATAAGACTTAATGAGGTTAAGTACGTTACCTCTTATACCATATCTGTACAGCTTAGTTACTAGTACTTTATGGTCGACATAATCGAAAGCTCTGGTCATATCCATATACATCGCCAATACTGGTTTTCGATTGTCCATGTTTTGATATATTATTAGTTAATCGTGTTACATGCCAACACCTCCATTTAAATAAATAAGCCACGACACTTACAACTACACGATTATCTGTCGTCACAACAAAGCCTGTAAGCGGCCTAAGCGTAACGTTGTCGCTGGTCAAACGTTCGATAAACGCAAACGCTTGAAAAACGCCAATGGGATAGCGCCCGTACGCTTGAAAAACTCTAGTGGGATAGCAACCTAAGTGTGCTATTAGAATCAAATTGTAGAAGCGGAACAATCTGTTAGTTTTCTGTATGTGGTGCATCTGGTCAAAGCTTAACGTTTGCAGGACATAGCTTGTTAATGATAACAAAAACTGAAGCTTTATATTTTTTCCAGATATTTACAAAATACGAACAGCACCGGAGACTGTTGCTTGAAGACATTCTAGCGTCAATAGCGCGAATTCCGAGTTCTAAGCACAACTTGCGATCGTTCCAACTGAGCTCAGACCAGCAGATACAGATGCTGACGGCGCTTGTTCTGCAGCTGGTGCAGTGCGTGGTCACGCTGCCGGAGACACTGTGCAAGACGCAGGACAAAGACAAAGATCCTGAATCATCTGATAGTAAGAAAGTAAGTCGTTGTTTGTTTTTATAATAAGTATTCGACTTATAAAAATAAATAACAGTAAATCCATTCAAATATCGGTAGTCGAATTTTATTATTTAAATTGTAATTGTGCAACAAATAAAAACACCGGATTTATGGATTTATTAGAGTATAAAAACTTTTATTTATTTACATTTTTGTAATTGTTTACAGAATGCAGTAGATAAAGATCTCATGATAATTTCTAAGTACGAGGCAGCGATCAGTGTTGGTGGTACATTCCTGACGTCATTCCTGAACAAGTGCCGGAGTCGAAATGAAGAAGTCGACTTTAGGCCCCTGTTCGAAAATTTCGTGCACGATTTACTTACCACTGTGAACAAACCAGAGTGGCCTGCGACTGAACTGCTGCTTAGTCTACTTGGAACTATGCTAGTGAGTTGACTATATCAACTACATCTTGTTTCTAAGCACATTTTATCTACTACACAAATACAAAAATTCTCCTCTTTATATGTCAAGTCAAACTCATAATTGCTTTACCATAATTCCCAGTAAACTCAATGTATATGAGGTAAAAGTGGCATGCAACCTTGGTTGAAAAGAAAATTATTGACGAAGTCGTAGAAATGCTTTTCAGGTTCAACACTAACCTTAAACATGTAACAGGTAAAATACATGTCGGACAAGTCGATGGAGATGTCGGTCCGCGTGGCGTCGCTGGAGTACCTGGGGCTGGTGGCGGCGCGGCTGCGGCGCGACTCCGTGCAGTCGCGCGCCAAGCTGGCCACCATGGACGCCGTGGTGCGCGACATCCGCGCCGAGGAGGAGAAGGACGGCAACCAGGCACAGGTGCGCCACACAAGACAACACGGTTCGCCCGTTAGGCTTCATCACCATCGTCCTACATCATTGGGGCATAAGTACCCGATTCTGGACTGCTGATGGAAAATTCCAAATAATGTTTTGTCAGGACCTGTAATAGCAATCAGGGCCTCATGCTCAGCAGTAGTTCTTGCAACCGCTGCACAAATGATGCAGCAACCTGTTCTTGGAATGTTCCACATTCATGTTCATGAAACCATTTATTTTATTTCTGACCAACTAACGAGTTACTTAATACCAAATCTGCTAAAAACATAAATTTTGTCTTCATAGAGTGCGACTTCGGGCTTGGACGAAGACGAAGAAAGGACGGAATTCTTGCAGCGGGTACTACTTGATTATCTTGCTATCAATGGGCAAAAAGATCAAGCTTGGAACTGCTCTCGCCACTTCTATATCACTCAGTGGTACAGAGACATGGTGGTGCAACCGAAGAGTACTTCGCCTACAAAAAAACCGAAGAACAAATCGAAGAAACGTTACATAAAGGACGATACGACCGATGAAGAGTCCGAAGCAGATGAAGATAGTGACGATGAAGGACGCCGCCTTAAAGACATAAAAGCTGAAAAGAAGCTCGCCTCCAGTGCGCTCATATCGGCCGAAAAGTTCAAAACAATGGAGCGACGGAAGCATTTCTTTCTTGAGAAAATCCGACCGTTTAGGTATCAAGGTGGCACTCAGGTGCAAGTGATGCAATCATATATTGACTATAGTGGAGCAGAACTAATCTCACAGTACTTAGCTTCGAAAAGGTCATTCTCTCAGAGTTTCGATAGATATCTGAGAAAAATCCTTGTAATTTTGTGTGAAAACACAATAGCGATCCGCACGAAGGCGATGAAATGCCTAGCGATGATCGTGGAAGCTGATCCAGCGGTGCTGGCGCGGCCCGACATGCAGATCGGCGTCAACCGCTCCTTCCTGGACCAGTCCACGGCCGTGCGCGAGGCCGCCGTCGACCTGGTGGGCAAGTTCGTGCTCAGTCGTCCCGAATTAATTGATAAGTATTATGGAATGCTCTCAAATAGAATATTGGTGAGTTCTATGCAGTTTATAAAACTTATCTTACTTGCGATTGATGTGTTGGTGATTAAATTAAAAATAATGTTACATCTTTTAGGACACTGGTGTTTCGGTGCGTAAACGTGTGATAAAAATTCTAAAAGACATCTGTATAGAGTGCCCAGAATTCCCTAAAATACCTGAGATTTGCGTAAAGATGATTAGGAGAGTGAACGATGAAGAAGGTATTAGGAAGTTAGTGATGGAAGTGTTTCAAAACATGTGGTTCAGTCCGTGCGCGAACACGACGCGGCCCGGCGCGCTGGACATGACGGCGGCGGCGGCCGACCCGCTCACGCGCAAGGTGCTCAACATCACCGACGTCGTCATCTCCTCCAGGGACATCGGCCTCGAGTGGTTCCAGCAGCTCTTGACCAGTGTAACTACATTCACATTATATCTCGCACATGTCTTGTGAATACCTGGACTTCCATTATCTAATACATTATTTATGATATTTTTGCAGTTGTTCAAACCCAAGGAAGATAAAGACGATTCCACGAAAATTATTTATCAACCACCAAAATCGCTTTTACTTGCTTGTCAGCAAATAGTAGACTGTCTCATTGAAAGTTTACTTCAGTTAGAAGAAACAAGCGCTGACGGTAATTAAATTAGAAATTTCATTTTATTAAGTTCACTTAAGCAGTTTGTAAATTGTAATGTTGAATGTTTTCAGGGACTGGTTCATCGCAGCGCATTCTAGCTTGTCTCTCAACGTTGCATTTGTTTGCGAGAATTAGACCCCAATTGTTAGTGAATCATGCATTAACTCTGCAGCCATACCTGAGCTTAAAGTGTCAGGTATGTTTCTCTTTATTTTATTTTACATTAGGAAAAAATATCAAACAAATACTTATGGTACTCGCCTGATATTGATACTATACGGCAACATTCAGAGACTGCACTTGCGCACACCGGTTTGGCATTCATGCATATTTTGCAGGTACCGATGCGCTTCGTGCATATCACGCTACGTTACGGTGTTGGTTGGTTATGGTACATTCTAATGGGCACTTTCAATACAAATAATATTTTTTGCTTGATGGATTCCTAGCATGATCATGGTATGATATGGGGTAATGGGCAAATACTTTTATAGTAATGTGCCAGCATAATTGGAAAAACAGTTTTATCGCGACATCCTAAAATTTTTGACAAAAACTACAAGCAGCAGCATAGTACTGTACATAAAATAAATTGACTATAATGCTTTCACAGAATCAGTATGAGCAGCAGATAATGTCGACGGTGGCATCCACGCTGGAGCTGGTCGTGCCGCTGATGGAGCACCCGAGCGAGGTGTTCCTGGCACAGCTGGAGGAGGACGCCGTGAAGCTGATCCTACAGCGCGGCCAGCTCGTTATCGCTTCGTGTATCGCCTGCCTCGCCGCCATCGTTAACAACCTCACGCACAACTACAAACTTATTAGGGACGTCTTTAATAAGTACCATGGTGAGCTTCACTTATAGTCCGCCTATACGAATATTCGCGCATATTTATTTATTTATTTATTTATTTAAAATTTTGTAAATAACACCATTACAGCTAACGCCAATGCGATGTTATTACCATATGTGGTAAGCAATGTGTCTGTGGCACCCCTGGCAGTCCAGATGCCTTTAGGCGGCAGTGATCGCTTTCTACCAATTAGGGAAAAAACGTAAAGAAATCATGATGACGACTCACTACTACTCATAGTTTACACGTTTATTACACTAATAATAAAGAGGGGAAAGTTTGTGAATTTGTGTGCATGTTTTAGTGATGTAACGAACATTCGCATTCACGATTATTCGCACATTTTTTGACATTCGCATTCGTATTTGTAAGAAACAAGCGAATATTTGGCAAATATTTTTGACTAAATAAAAAGATAAGTTTTAAAATAAAGTATTAATTTCTTACATTCGCGAATGCGTAAAAATCTAAAATTCGTTAAATCACTAGTATGTTTGTTACTTCTTCACGCTTGAAACCTGGTATGTTGGGACAAAAAAATGGGGCTGGCAAGTGAAAGCTGATTGTAGATGGCGCCTTCAACGGTCTGTCCCACAGGTCTGTCCGTTGTCTATAGTTGTTGAGATTATGTTGTGATTTGATGCTAGATTTTTTGTGTTATTAAGTTTCTGGGTGCTATATTGAAGTTATTTCTTTCGACTTTAATAAATAACATTGTATAATATGTATTTGACGTGTTAAGTTAAAAATCTAAAAGAAGAATTAAATTTACGCGACGAATTGCTTTAAGCCACAGTTTTTATATTTTATTGTCCTTCGGAAACTAGTGAGTAGCATTTTCCGAGCAATTAAATACACAAGAACGCGCCATTTTTATAACAACCAGCAACTTCAATACAAAATGTCTTTGTTTTGGGACAGATCGACGAGAGCGCCACTTTGACAGTTGCCAGCCCCATTATATTCACGCGGGCAGGGCCGCTGGCAACAACTGGTACCTTATTAGCAGCCACATGACGCTTATCTCGACCATTAATTGTGAATTATATACATTTTAAAACAGACAATTATTCTCAAACTGCTCTTTGCAAATAAAGTGATCGACTGTAAATCTAAATTCGAACCTACTGCTTGTGCTATACTTATGTATAGTACATACACAAGTAAAGCAAGAGAATTTTTTTTAAACAATAATTAAAGGTTTTTTTACCCCAGTTTATAGACTAGCTTCTACAAACAGGCAAAAAATAAATTTAATAAAAAATTTCTTAACATGTCGAGGGCAAAAATAGTACATTTTAATTCAATCAATAAGGCATATAGATATAAAGTCTGATATGCTTTAACAAAATCATGCAAAACAATCGTTTTTATTTCAGGTGTACTACTCCAATGGAAGCACTGCTGGCAGAGGAACCCTGAAATGACGAGAGGGTTACATTCAAGGCCTTATTTTAGACGAGCATTATTTATTGTAGGACTGCTGTTACGGTATTTCGATTTTACGGATGCTAGAGTCATAGAAGGACTTCCAGTAAGTGACATTTCAAAAACATAGAAAGCTAGATTAGTATTGCAAAAAAAAAATCATCTAAATAACATTATTTTTTTTCCTTAGGCGGACATAAAAGAACAGATATTCTCAACGTTAATGTTTTTTGTCGGCCTCGAAGACGAAGATTTCGTGTCGCACACTCTCAAGGCTCTAGGTTCAGTATGCGTGAGGCATTACGAATTCATGTTGCGACCTGAACTAAAGGAGTTCTATCACCAATTGCTGACTTCAGATTTAGCGCCAATAGAGATGAAGGCAGATGTCCTGAGAAACATTGAAATGTACTTACAAGAGGAAGAGCAGAGAATGATACGACAGGATAAAGAATGTGAGAATTTTTCATCTAACTGTAGTTTTTTCGTTATTTCTATAACTGATCTACTCTTAGGGTCTTTTCAATATCGTGCAGTTTTGATCACGCATGCGGAATTGCTCCGCACGCGTTACCCCCACAAATGTCTTTTTCATACAAGTATTTATTATAATGCGTGTAATACTCACGCGAGACGCGTTTTTTTGAATTGTGAAATTTTCTGCATTCGTAGCAATTCCGCAAGCGTGATGAAATCCGTACGATATTAAAAACACTCTTATGCTTGTAATACCTACTTCTATCTCCATGTGAACGTTTATAATGGCAGAGCTAATAAGAGGTTTATGGTCCCAGGGTCAAAGACGTCAAAACACGAGAATCTCAAGGAGATGGGCGACGTATCGTCGGGTATGGCGTCAACGGTGATCCAGTTATACCTGAAGGAAATCTTGGGCTCAATTCTGCACTCCAGCACCATGGTGCGCTCCAGCGCCATGAAAGTGGTGCAGCTCGTGCTGGCGCAAGGTCTCGTGCATCCTGTGCAGGTATGTACAGTATTGTCGTTAAAGGCCGTCATTTACTAAGTACTAACTTTTTCCCGCGGCTTCGCTCCCGTCAATTTTATCTATTTTACTTTATCGAAATCTACCCAACTCTACCCCTCTCACCCCTACTCCAACCTACTCTACCTACCTACCCTAAGCTACTTAGATACCTGCCCTACCTAGCCTGTCCTAGTTATATCTATCTATGTATATAAAAATCAACGCCACTTCGTAATTTTATAACTCAAGAACGGGCTCACCTATCCAAACCAAATGTTTAGGCTTTGTTTGGACTATTTAGTAGATGGTTTATGTGAAGTTCCCATAAGCCGCATGCTTTCTTTTGCCAACTCTGTTCGTGGCTAAATTGATGTCTTTACTGCTACTGTAGCCTCAGTGAAAAAGAAACTGAGAGATTTAATACAATAACTAAAATTAGTGTTTAATCAATGATTATTTTATTTTTCTTCTTAACATGAAGAAAATTCTTGTTTCTTGGTAGTACTTTAAGTCTATGTTAATTATTTTTTAATTGTAAGTGACTATTTTTATATATGCATGTAAGATTCACATCTCGTAGGTGTCAATCAGATATATTGTTTTAGGGTTAACTTTTTTGATTGTGTGATTGTACATCAGTTTTGTGAATTACAATAAAAAAAAAAAAAAAAGTTTGGAGGGTATAGTAGGGTGGAGTAGTGAAAAGCGGGATCGAAGCCGCGTGGGCAAAAGCTATTATATATATATATATTTATTTGCTTTTAAACCTTTCCCACATACTGGTGAACAAAACAAAAAAAAAAAAAAGAATTATTAAAATTGGTCCTGCCGTTCTTAAGTTACAACTTACAACGTAACCAGGAGAAATAGGCGTTCATTACTACAAAAACTATTGATATTTAAATATATGAATAGTTTTTGTGTTTTATTTGAGAAATTAGGGATTAATTGTTAAAGAACAGAACTACGAACTACTGCTACTACTTTTTTCCATCTTTCTGGCAATGTGTTCACGTGATACCTCAATTGTTTCAAAATAGTTCTTGACCAGCAACTCAACATGTGAGAATGTTTCTCATGTAGAAGAGGACAATATTTGTCAATGTTTAGATTAGTTCTAGACGCTTTTTTCCTTAAGTCCTCGGTACAATCTTATTGACTTTGTTTGATAGAAAACTCCAGTAATGGTTTCACTCCGTTTGAGCAACTCATAATAAGTGACATCAATCTGATCTAGCATCAATTTTTTCCACGAATGTTCGGTTTGGCAATCGATTATCCAATGATCCCCATGATTTTCTCTTCTTTGTGTTATCGAAACATCCTTAAAAAAGTTGGTCAGAAATATTCAGAACAATGTTACAAATAAACAAAATAAGCCCGATTATCTTTCCTACAAAGAGTCTGACGTGGGCAGGCAGCATAATGGAAGGCCGATTTTAAACTTTTGAAACTCCTCACGACAACTTCTATGCAGTGGCATAGCAACTTTGGCAAAGGCAATCGATGCGTCTCTGCTGCAATTTCTTCAAATTAAAAACTAGTTTTGTTTCATTTTGGTAAAAGTAAATCGATAACTATGTGCTTAAACATTTGCCCTTGGGCTTTATTAACTGTTACCGCAAAATATACTATTATCGGAAATTGAGTTCTTTTAAAATTAAAAGACAAATCCGTTGGTATTATAGGGATACCGTTTGCGTTATTGCGAAGAAATTTAACTTATAGTCTGGTACTTACCGTTACATTTTAGTGGTCCAAGGTTTCTTAGTAAAGTAATTGATGTACCAGACTTCTTTTTTACCGATTTTGGAGAAAATTTTCTGACTTCAGGAATTCTTTAGGGCCATGTGCGGCATCTTCTTGGTCCATTACATTATCAACGGTAATGTAGTTGATGCTTTGGAGGTATGCGGAACAGAGAGTAAAGTCCCGCAAACATTCGTTGAAAGGGAGCATCCTCCGACCAGACGGGTGCTATGTCTGGCGGGCATCTGCCCGATAGATGACTTCGGGCAGTTCTATATGTTCTAAGGCGATTATCACACTGCCACGCACCTCGCAGCGTAGTGCGTGAATGCTCGTCTTAACGTTGCTTGTAAGTATCTCCGTTTTTATAGAAAACACGCCCAGTCCAACACACTGAAAATGCATCCACGCGCATTCATGCAGATCACGCACTCACATGCGGAGAAACACGCACTCACGCGCGTGAGTGCGGGGCGACACGAGTCTCTTAGTACAGTGCGTGATTTTGTACGAAATGAGTGCGTGCTAGCGTGAATTTACAAAACGCACCTACGCGCGTGAGTGCGTAAAAAACCCGTACATGCGTAAGTTCGTTGTCACGCGCTACGTTGCGTGGTGCGTGGCAGTGTGATAACCGCCTGATCGCGCGGAGAACTTTGCGCGATGCAGGATTAGTTCTTAAGTGACGCCATAGATGTCGCTACAATGAAAAAGAAATGGAAGTTTACTCAGTATTATGTTGTTGATTTCGCTACTATTTCTAGCCGCGATTGACACATCCACTAGTAGCCTTAACTGGTAACTTTCTCACCTAAATCATGATCAATTTCGATTTGGTTTTCAAAAGCTTTTCCGTTTCTGCTAAGACATAGTCAGATGCAGTTCTTTTGCAGAAGTTTAACGGATTACATAACGGAAGCTCTCAAAAGGAATAATTTGCTATCGTTTTTGCAACATTTTTCGTCGATACTCTGCTCCCGTTAGTCGTAGCATGATATGCCTATATAACATGCCTATATTATAGCCTTCCTTGATAAATGGGCTATCTCAAGTTTTGATTCGTCCCGGAAAACTTTAATTTATATATTTAAATAATTATATTATATATGTAAAAAAATCATATGTTGATAATGTTGTACATGAATCTATATTAAACATATATTTTTTTAAATCTATTGACCTAGCCGCTACCGAGGGCTTCAATGTCACTGTTTTAGAGCACTGCTCGGGAGTTCAGGCCTTAAAAATGTAAAGATAACTGCCTCACTGGCAAGAAGAAGCCCGGGCGCGCGAAAAATGGGGGGAGTGGAGGGAGGCCTTTGCCCAGGAGTGGGACAGAACAGGCTAACAAAAAAAAAAATTGCCTCACTGGTCTCAAGTCGCGCGACTGCTGAGCGTCTAGAGACGATCTCGGTCCTGAGTTCGATGGAGCTATATAGGGTGTATATAGCTCCATCCCTCTTTCTCGCTCGCACGCTTAATATTTTAACACGTTATGGTAATGCCCCAGATTTAGTCGGAATAAAGCAGTTTTATGTAGCCTCACAGAAAATATTCACAGATCTCAATGGATAGTGAATGGAGGTATAGAGGATAGGTTAAGAGTTTGTTCGCCTAACGTACCTTATGCTGTGTTTACAGCATACGGAACGTTAGGCGAACAGACTCTTCTGGGTCTTAGGCCGTATACAGAAAGAAAGCTGGCAGCCCGCGCCGATTCAAAAGCTATAAGCTATTCCTATCGGGACCGACCGGCGCGGGTAATCTGCACAAGTTAATAGGCCCGAGTTTCTATACAATGCACAAAACCAGTACCGACAAGCTTCGACACGCGCAGGTCAGCGCTGGCGCTGCTAATTATTCATTTATTTTACTATGTACAACATGCATATTATTTTGTCGTTTAATAAGTAAATGTAAAAATTGATAGTGACGTGTTGATTTCATAAACCACCTGTGTGGGGCAAAACAGATAAAAGGCATTGCAATAGAGATCCTTGCTTCAACCTGCTTGCTTTATGTAGCTGTTACTTGAGTGGCCCAGCGCCGATAAGCGCTGGTAGATCGGCGCAGGCTGCCAGCTTTCTTTCTGTATACGGCCTTAGTCTATCTAGGGTTGTTATGTATTCATAGAGTGGATGTCGGCAGTCTGATATTATTGACTAAGGAAAACTATCCTGGAGTGTTATGTTTTAAAAAGCTTTGCAATTATAACTTGTGAATCTATTCCAGATTGTTCCATATTTGATTTGCATGAGTACGGACCTGGAAGTGACAGTGTCGCACACGGCTGACAAACACCTCCAAGAGATTGACAAGAAGTATCCCGGCTTCATTCACATGAAGGCACAACTTGGCATCAAACTCTCGTATCAGTTACAGAAAATATTACAAGTTAACGCAAACAAAGGAGTTATAAGAGGGTTTAGGTAAATATTATTTTCTATGATCTGAGACGTAAATCAAAACTCTTTAAATAACGCCATTTGTTAATACAATTGTTCTGTTCAGGAAAAAGGATCAAGATGAGTTACCTACTGCTCTCAACGGTTTCCTATATTCATTGCTTCGTAACACGCGACCACAACGACGTGCGTTGGTACTGTCGCTACTTAAACAATTTGACGACGTTTCTGTAAGTATTGTTTTTAATGAAGTCTTAGTAAACATAAAAAAATGAACACATCTGTCCATGTGTTAAAATCAATTGTTGTTTGTTTCAGACCGCTCCATTAGATCAGATGCTGTACTTAGCTGATAATTTGAGTTACTTTCCATTTCAAGTTCAAGATGAACCATTATTTATTATACATCACATTGACATCATTATTTCGACATCAGGATCAAATCTTTTGCAGCTTTTTCGTGAGGTATGATTTATATTTCTCGCTGTGTTCAGATAAATAACCTGTTAGGTTGTTATTGGATTACAAAGTAAATCAAATTTGAACATACATCGTTTCCTGTAACATTCAAAATAAACAGTTGGCCTTATTTACCAGAATCACAATAGAGGATTGTAAACATATTACTAATAAAATGTCCTTATTCAGGGACTTAACAAACCAAGTACAGAAGAAAAGACAGAAGAGCCACTGGATGAAGAGGAGGACGATGAGGAAGCGGAGACTCTGCTCGCGCAGATGCCGGAGAACACGCGACCGCTGCAGGACGCCATGCGGCAGGCGCGCGGCTGTCTGCTACTGCTCGTGCTCAAGCAGCATCTCAAGCAACTCTACGGCTTCACTGATGCGTGAGTTTTATTCTACGCTAATTTTATTTAAGCGTCACCATTATTTGAATGTTTACACACAAAATCTAAATAAATACTTAACGAAACATTATATTTTACAGAAAAATCAACCAGTACTCTCCGTCCGAAAACGTGAAAGTTTACGAAAAGGCAGTATCGCGACGGCACGCACCTATTTTTGAACCAAAGGCGACCATCGCGCAGCTGCAGGACGCAGAGCTCGCCGCCGACGAGCTGGACGAGCGCGGCCGCCGCAGGCTCGTCGACGACTACCTCGAGGTGAGCCACCGCTCCAAACGCCTTCGACTACTACTCTCTCACATGAGCTTTTTACTCACACACCTGCCTCTATTTTGCAGTTCAAGCAATTAATGCTGAAGTTCGACCCGGAGGAGGAAGAGGATGAAGAACAGACCGGGCAAGCTCCCGGCAGCGCCCCCAGCGACGCCACGCCCACCGCCCCGCCCGCGCCCCCGCCCGCCACCTAGCGCGCGCCGCCCGCGGGCGCCGCCGCGCGCGAGTGACGCCGCCCGGGCCGCAGCGGGGCCGCGGGCTAGTGACGTCAGCAGAGCCGCGGGCTAGTGACGTCAGCAGAGCCGCGGGACGCCTCGTTACGTCAGCAGAGCCGCGGGGCGCCTCGTGACGTCAGCAGAGCCGCGGGGCGCCTCGTGACGTCAGCCGGGTCGCGGGGTGCCCCGCGTCCACACACCCTACTTGAAGTTCTTTATATAAGTTGTAAACTCGATTTTGTTTTTATATTAAAGTCTTGTGTGTAGATAATTTTTATGAGAATATAAAGTATATGTACCTACTCCGCCTCGAGTCTTTGCAAGTTCGCCCCGCCCCCCGACCCGGCCCGGCTCGGAGAGTCACCACGGTGTCCGTTTGATTGATGTGTTATATTTGTACATATTTCATTGTTGAGGGTATTAAAGTGATTACGCAACATTAAAAAATATCATTTTATATTTACATTTTAAAGAGTACAAAACAAAATTTATATGATACGATTATTAATATATAAAGTAATACTTGTAGTTTTTGACGTAAAACTATCATTAGATGACGACCTTCTTCTGCCGATCGTCGGACACTGCGAACTTATTACAAAGGAAAAATATTAGTGTCTCTGGAGTAGGTTTAACTTTGCCATCGGCGATGAGCCTTCGCAGGTTGCGTATACGTTGCTTATGTGGGTACTCTCCTCGAGGCTGTGGTTGCTGTAAATAATAAAAATGTTTAAATGGAGACTGAAAACGGCTACGTCCACTCAACTTACCCAGTTACAACCATGCTATAATAGTACACAATGTTTTGTTATGATTATACTATTTAACGCAACGTATGTGATTTATGTATGTACATATTATAATATAATTATAGAAAAAAACATTAAAGCAATTTCAACTCTGATGTGCAGTTCCTTTTATTTAATTTCGTAAAATTATCTTCCGCTACATACATATGCTCCAAAAATATTGTGTTCTATTAGCGTAGCATTTAGATATATGCCAAATACATAATTCCTTTTAGTAAAAAAAGTGTAAGGTAAGGGAAAATTGCGATGCCATTGGTTTTTTGTACCAACTGACATAACTGCATAGAATTCTAGTATGTATCAATAACATTGCGTACCGACAAGATATCTGTTACATAATATAATTTTCCATCATTAGTATTACGTCATGGTGTGAACCATGAACGTCAATTCGGCCTTTCTTGTTTACGAGAATACTAATAATAAACAAGCTTTTTTTTTTATTTAGTTTTTGATACAGAATACATAGTACTTTGTCACTTTGTTTTCCATTTGAATTCGGTTGTAACACATTCTAATACTTTTGTGGTATTTGACTGCAAAAGCATAGAGTTGGCCTTCTCTGCAAGTTTCCGCCTCCGTTTCACCGAGATCGCGCCTGTTTCAATGATTCCACATATTGTCCAGTTGTGCAAATACTTGAGACTCAAAACTACACCAATTTTACATCACAATATCCACTAGGAATCAATTAGCGAATACTTAAAGCAGTCACTGAACTAAAAAATCCTGCCAATAACCATGAAACTACCTGTTTAGCTCAATCTGTTCTGTATGCACAATATTTATCTGGACTATCTAGAACAAAGTGCAATAGCGTTAAAAGCTACGCTGTGGCTGGGAGCAAAAGACTAGCAGACCCGTGTTATTGATACCTGACCTAAATATTTCAGCTACTGATGCATCATTACGAATATTGGCAATGGATAATGGTTCATTAACACGGACACAGTCTGCTAACTTCGTCGTACCAAAAGCGACTCGGTTGTAGCGTCGTCTGTACCAAGGCAACTGCCACCTTCCACTTGCCAACTAATATTAGGGGAGGCCCAGATGCTAAACTTGCAGACACTAAAGCGTCATTGGGACCACCTATTGGATTGCGAAGATCAGATTCTAAAATGAAGCAGAAGCGTGCAAGAATTTAAAAAAATAAAAAAAACGTCACCTCGAAATACACGGGCGCGATTGATTTTTTATTAATTTTGAAAGTAATCCTATCAGGATTACGAAAAACCTATAATCTGACGCTTTTATGGGGTGATGTAGCTAAAACCATCGATAAGTACATTTTCTACGTTCCTAACAAAATTATCGTAGCAAACTGTGGTAAAAAAAATTGCACATAAACAAAATATACAGAAACCTTACAACTTAACTTTATGACTCGCCCATTTGCTTATTGGCCACGCTCAAATTATCAGATTATTGAAATATACAGTTTTCTGCAAGTACCTTGACCTTAATCTAACGCGGTCGAGTTTTTCCGAGGATCTTTTTTTTTTACTAATTTGACGGGCTGCCCTCAACGAACCCCATATTAAGGGTTCATATGTGGACATTACAGAATGCAAGATTTCTCCCCATATGATTTTCTGACGTGCTCGAGTATCGCGCAAAATCCCCAGCATATAAGTATATAAGTAAGTAAGTATATAAGTAGCAAATAGAGTCTATTTGAACAAATGGTAGTTTTTTTTGTAAACGCTTGGCACATTCGATACGTCGCGTTTGAACATAACATGACAGGTGACGTACCCGTCGCCAGAGGAATGCTAGTCTTTGAAATAATTTGTATAATCATTGTTTCCATTAGTGTTAGAAACTAATGATATATTTTGTTGATATTCGAAAAACACATTGGCACACACCCAGGGTTAAATTCCCAGCAATGATTTTATCATTATGTCCAACGCCCAACTCGGCAAATCTTTCATCGCTGTATCGAATGATGCCTACACCTAATTCTTTATTGGCAGGTGTTTGATAAATCTATCCATTTGTTTAGTTAGCCCCTTTTAATACCAACAGTAGGGATCGCACTTCTCTTGATATAACTCCATCCGCTTTGGCTATTCAAGAAAATAATAGGTATAATATTTAGTGTCCGACCGAATGTTCGGTTTCGGTCGAGTTTCGCAAACCTATAGAGCTGACTATGAAGAGTGTTTCGATGTTTCGTCGTTATCACATGGTGGATGCCGCAAACAGTTTAAAAAGGCTATATCACACTGTGTAACAGAGTAAACGGCTTTAACGTTTTTAACCGACTTAAAAATATAGGAGGTGGTTATCATTCGGTTGTATTTTTTTGTGAACTCCAATGGAGTTCTGAGTTTATGGTCCGATTTGCAAAAAAAAACACAGGATATACCAATCTAGAAAGATTGGTCCCATTTTTTTTTCAAACCCAGTTTTGATGATGGGATTCGAGGGAACTCCTCAAATATTATTGGTATTTTCATCAAGAACTTAAGCATTTACAGTCAAAAAGTAACATTTGATGAAGTGGAACTGATGAAAAAGACCAAAAATGGCCAACGGAACTTCATACTCACATACGACTATGACAATACAAATAAATGAATGGTTTTGCTGAATAGATATGTTAAAAATAGTATCATCGAATGGATCTGATGATAGAGCCAGAAGACAGGCACTGGAACTCCGAAATAATCAATGTATCATAACCGTGTTTGGGCATATTAGGGCGTTCCACGTAACTTTAATGGGCTAAGTATATCTTTGTAATTTTTGGTTTAATTTACAAATAAAAAAATACGTGTCTCTTATTTTTGAATAATCTAAAAGACAGACTAATTACATTTTTTACGGCAACAAGCCACAAGTTCTAGATTGATGGATCTGTGATGAGATCGAAAAGTATCTAGTGAAATCACCGACATGTATCTGTGATAAGATCGAAAAGTGGTGAAATCACCGACATAGATCTGTGATGACATCGAAAAGTATCTAGTGGAATCACTGACATGTATCTGTGATGACATCGAAAAGTGGGGAAATCACCGACATAGGTCAATGATGATATCGAAAAGTACCTAGTGAAATCACTGACATGTATCTGTGATGAGATCGAAAAGTATCTAGTGGAATCACTGACATGTATCTGTGATGACATCGAAAAGTGATGAAATCACCGACATAGGTCTATGATGATATCGAAAAGTACCTAGTGAAAACACCGACATGTATCTGTGATGAGATCGAAAAGTATCTAGTGGAATCACCGACATGTATCTGTGATAAGATCGAAAAGTGGTGAAATCACCGACATAGATCTGTGATGACATCGAAAAGTATCTAGTGGAATCACTGACATGTATCTGTGTTCTGTGATGACATCGAAAAGTGGTGAAATCACCGACATAGGTCAATGATGATATCGAAAAGTACCTAGTGAAATCACTGACATGTATCTGTGATGAGATCGAAAAGTATCTAGTGGAATCACTGACATGTATCTGTGATGACATCGTTAAGTGATGAAATCACCGACATAGGTCTATGATGATATCGAAAAGTACTAGTGAAATCACCGACATGTATCTGTGATGAGATCGAAAAGTATCTAGTGGAATCACCGACATGTATCTGTGATAAGATCGAAAAGTGGTGAAATCACCGACATAGATCTGTGATGACATCGAAAAGTATCTAGTGGAATCACTGACATGTATCTGTGTTCTGTGATGACATCGAAAAGTGGTGAAATCACCGACATAGGTCCATGATGATTTCGAAAAGTACCTAGTGAAATCACCGACATGTATCTGTGATGAGATCGAAAAGTGGGGAAATCACCAACATAGATCTGTGATGAGATCGAAAAGTACCTAGTGAAATCACCAAAATGTATCTGTGATGAGATCGATTGTGATATCACCAATATGGCTTAAAAGAAGCAATAGGCTGACCATTTCTCTCTCGGCTTCTGTTTGCATTCGCAAGTTCTTGATTCGAAGCTGCTCAGCTTCAGCAAACATTATGTATGGAGCCTCCCAGCGCGGACGACGGTCGACCTGAACAAAGCAGCTGGGGTAGTCCACATCTAGAAAATATTGCTCATCACAAAGCAATAGGTCCCTTTTGGAGTGCTACAACGGACTCATAGTCTCATAATCTAAATTTCACATCATCGCAGCATAGCTGCATAGCACATCTCTGATGGAAAAGTAACCTTCTAATTACCTGTTGACGTAGTGACTAATTTAAAGATTTCGCTGCAGCGCGAAGGGTTACGGTTTTTATTTCCGCACAACAAAATTATGCATAAAACACCGACCCCCTAGCCAAATTACAACCGTTTTTATTCTATTCTCTTATGTCGAACGCCTCGAGTAGGCCACGCCTCCGGTTCTTTTGTTCTGACGTCATTTCAAAACACAGTCACATGATCAGAACAAAAAAATCGGACGCGTGGCCAACTCGAGGCAATCGACACATGAGTATAAAATAAAAAACGGCTACAACTTGGCTAGGGGGGCTGAGCACAGAGTACCTGGTGGAGGTGCTTTGAGATCTTATTTCTAGAACTAAATACAAAAGGTTAAATTCTAAGTACCTACAGGGCAGCAGGCTTAGACAATATGACTTTTGCGCCAAACGTGTTAACACAATGTAGAGCAATGACCTTTTGCCCGTGACTTCTTCGCCCTTTAGGGTCTGCGCTCACTTGAAACAAGACTGTCTTAGACAAAACAGTTTTGTTTAAGACGTCTCAGACTTGTCTACGACATGGGGCGCTAGGGCTGTTGATAAAATATCGATATTATTATCTACTAATACCTTTTTGACGATATATCGATAGTTCGATATTGAAATATAAAAATTTGTTGCCAATTATTTTAACTGCAACATTATCGTAAACATAATCTACTGTACTTTATTGACCTACTTACACTATATTAAGTTTTTCCTGTTATAGTTAATTTATTTGGTACATCTGTAGCATCTGAACGAATTGCTTTTGCAATCAATCTCTTAGTGCCTTTTTTTATGGTGGGAAAACATCATCCAATGATAACCCCCGCTCTTGGGCGGAGCGGGAGATAGTGTCAGACTCTTACTGACTAAAAGACCCATCCCGTTCCTTCTAGCCTTCATACCGGAGCTCGAGCTCCCTTTCGGATAACCCTGGCCCCAGTAGGCTTCGACCCGGCTGGGTCCCTGCTGTTGCTGACGACTCCTTGTGGCGCGCGGGAACAGTGCGCGCCGTCGACGACTTGGGCTTGGTCCGAATCTCTCAGTGCCTAATAAAATCGCAGTACTCAAACAGCTGAACATATTATTACCGAGAAATTAATTACTGAGAACGCTACATTTTCGTACATTTATAATTTAATTTGTATAATAAATATCATGAATTATAAATGGAGTAAATTATTTTTAAGCCGAAGTTCTTATAGGTATAAAATAAATTGGAAAAAAATATAGATATTTCGATATTTTATCAACAGTCCTAGCGCCCCGTGTCTTAAACATTAGAGTTTTGTCTAAGACGTCTTGTCTCAAGTGTGCGCAGGCCCTTACTTGGAATTTGTCCGACTGTTTGTCCCAATTTAGTAGGTAAATTACTTAATCAAATTAAATTACTTTGCGAAACTACGCAGAAGTGACTGGCAATCCTAAAAAATATTAAGTAAAATTCTTTAAAAATATCATATTTTAAATCACCAAGGGTCAACGACCGTAGGTAGTGCAGTATTTATGAGTAATGCTGGCTATGGTAGGCAGCTACTTTGTTAATTCAGTAAACTGATCGACACGAAAAGAAGAATAAGGTAAAGTGGTTTAATAGGTACCTCATCATCTGATTCCTTGTGGTCTTGGGATGGAATGCCAAGGACAGAGTCATCCCACATGACGGGATGCCAAGGCCGGCGCACCGCCTTCTCCGGAGGTATCATAGGCTGCGGGGGTCTTAGCGGCAGGGAATTTACGTCCACAAACACTTCTTCTTCAAAATCATCGTTCTGCATGGTTTATAGGCGGTTTGACTGAAAATTTAAAATAAATACCCACTGTTAGCAAGTAATTTTCACCCTTTTTTCATGCCTGTGTGCCATCTAGTTTATCATAATTATCATTTTAGCATCATTGTTATGTTACGGTGCATTGAACCGTAACATAGCAATGAACCCACCTACTAGATATACGCAGTAGCCAGAAGCGGTTTGCTTTGTACCGCAGTCGGTAATGATATTTAAAGTTCACGCATGTACCTACCTATGATGGCAGGATTTCAGTTTTGTAAATGGGTTTATTGAATAACTGGATCCTTTGATTTCAAATCGTAGGTAGGTAGACACTTCAACCAATACTAGAAAACATAGGTAATATTTGTTAGTTTTAGTGACTGCCATGATTGGCCTAAAGTCGATAAAGTTGGAATGCATCGATATTATTAGAATGTACGCAATATGCCTTTGTATACCCGCGTGACGTGGGCTTAAATACGATAAAAATAAAGTCTCGCAACCAGCATCCGAACCTCTGATGAAAACGGCTGCGCAATAATATAACCCCGTTTTTTATTCAATTGGCTTCTTGGCACAGCGACAATAATTTTTTTTTCGACATCGGTAGCCGGCAGCGATAGATAGGTATTCTACGTAACTATCGGTAAGGTTCCAAACTAATTTGTTTACTAGAGCTCCATAAAATTTACACCGGGAGCGACTTATGCGGAAGAATAGGTAGTACCCAGGTAATTACATACATATAGCGAGTAGAATTTACCTGATTGTAAGGAAATTTAATTTAGTATAGTTATTATTTAGAATTTAAAACTTAACTTTAATTTTTCTCTAAATTCTTGAAGGTGATTTTCTTTTATTTGAATAATTAAAAAAAAAAGAGAAGATTTAAACGATTTCACTGCTTGGGAATTATTTTATATAAATAGTAAGTACAGAAAAATATAAAAATGCAGGCATAATTTAAGTGGCTACTTACACAAACTTCAACAACACAAACTCAATAGTAACTGGCGTGCAATCGACTAGTGCGGTCACTACACAAAACAAACGAGATCTATCTACTATTTTATTGTTGGCTTCCGATCTTACACGACTTTATTTATATAAAGAACCAGAACAGACAGAACACTGTGCTGTTGTATGACTTGCTTACGACTGAAATTAATTACTTTCTTCCGAAGTCTGGTAGCCTGCATGTGCTTATGGGAGACTGTTCCTTAGTGACGTTCGTATCTTGGACAATTACCAGTAAAAATAGAAACATTAAAAACAGTATTGACATCTAGGACACTGACTGAATATCATGCCAACAATTGTGACCTGACGATACAGTTTCTATGTAGTATTGCAACCTAATTTAATAATATAAGACTAAACCATATCGGTATCGGCAGATTTATCGAACGTAAGATACTATATGTTGAGGAATGTACGAAATACGCCATTAGCGGCCATTGGCATGTTTGTGTTTTGTCAGCAGATTGGGCTGCCATTATGTGTGTGTCTGCCTACTAAACCGGGACAAATGGAGACGCATCGCGAGGGCCTCACTCGCCAAATGAAAATGCAATATCACCAACCACGAACACTCTGTCAAGAGTGAACGTCTAAGGAGGAGGAGGCCTACTAAAGGCCAGGTACCTAAATGACGGGGGTTTTTACCCTATAGGGCAGAGTTCAATACCTAAACCACCCACGTCTATTGTTTTAAACACGGCAATAATGTTACATTTACTGCTCCCATATCGCTATAGCAATAGAAAACTCTCTCTTCACTTCGTAGGTATAATTAATATTGAGTGTAATAATTATGATAAGGTAAAATATTCATAAAAAATAAATAAAAGCCCAATAAAATAACAATAACGTCAAATTTAATAATTTCATAACATCTATAACTAGTTAACAACGTAACATAAGTACTTCAGATAAAATGGACAGTCATTAAGTTCATCGATACATCCTAATCATATTTGTATTACTACGCCTTACTGCATATTTCCACTATATTCATAATTATATTATAATAGCCAACAAAAACACTAGGTATCAATATTATTTGTTTGCTCAGTGTGGCTGCAAATATATTTTGTTTTTCTTATTATCTGACTCGCAGCACGTCAGTCTGTGAAATCTTATTTTACTATTACGCAACAAATACCCGTTACCTTTTGTTCAGGTTTTATCTAAAGCGTTGTACAATCGACACGCTCTACTAATACTGAGTTTGTTGGCTAACAAATCAGGCGTTAGATATCTTTTACGCGCTTGCGACGGTTTCATCAAATGAAAGTTCGTGATCCGACCTTGCCAGCATGTATTCAGGCAGTGTAACGCCTAGAGTCGCGCTGTATCTTGGCATCGTGTCTGCCCAAAAAGCTCCTCTAGAATCGCTACCCGCAAATTCTTCAGGCTGTGCTATGTTAGATTCATCAATAATCTCAGCGTTTTTTTCGGCATCAACCTCTACGCTTCTTTTAGTTTTATGTGTGTTAGCGGCTGCAGATGCAGGTTTCACAGCACTAGCGATGGGATTGGTGGCAGCCGCAGCGGCAGTTTGCGGTGTCTTCTTACGCTTGAGCTTTTTTCCGTAATTAGCATTATCCACTACATACGCAGCGGACTTTTGTGCTGGAGGAGCACTTGTAGTCACAGTTTGGCTTTCAGCACCCTCATTACCCTGGTCGATGGTTGCCGGCTTAGATGTAAATTCTTTTAGTTCTTGATAAGCTAAATGGCTTCGTTTGGGCGCAGATTCTGACACGAACATACATTCTTCATTTTTCAAGCCGTTACTGTCAATACATTGGAAACAGGTCATTCCATTTTTCTGTACCTTTTTACACGAAGACCTATCTTTTTTCTTGAATTCCGCTAAAACATGTTCCACATCTTTTTTGGGTTCATTGTCAGTATAAAAACCAGGCAAAGCTTTTTTATAATCATAAGCCTTGCCTGAATTACGGTCTCCCTCTTCTTCTGAACTTTGCTTGTCATCTGCTGCTCGCAAAGCTTCGCTTGGGCTGGGTTTTGATGTATGTTTGTAGTAGGCCTTGTATTTTTCACCGGAATCGTCCTCGTGACTGGCTTTCGGGGGCGCAGATAATTTAGCGTACTTATGTTCACTGCTGTCATCAGCCTGAGTATACTTTTCCGATTTCTGCGCAGGTTCTGCTTGCTGTGGTGCATTACCCTCATCAGGCTCATCGTTACTATCAAATTTCCTTTCTTTTGAATATGCATATTTGTTGTTCTTAGGTTCCGCAACATATGAACATGACTCAAAATTGCCACCAGTCTTTGGATCCTTACAGGTTGTACAGGTCATACCGTCCTTCTTGACTTCTTTACAATTTCCTGGGTTTTGTTTGATTTCCGCTGCCTGTTTCTCTGACAGATCCTTAATTCTATCATATTCTTTATGGTCATACCCCGAATCATAACTGTAAGGATATTCATAATCTTTGTTAGGATCCTTTGCTTCCTTGTAGGCGCTGCTATAAAGGCTGCTGTCGAATGCTTTAGGTTTAGAAATATATTCGACGTTGTAGTTATAGGGATCGTCCTCGCCCGAGTTGCTCTTCTTCAGGTTTTCTCTTTGTCTTCCGCTAGTGTATCGTCGGATACGTGCTGGTCCTGGAATATAAGCATTTGGCTTGTAGTTCTGTTCAATTTCAGAATTTTCGTTTAATTCCTCCTTGCGGTATTTTAAGGGATGGGCTACTTCAACAGTAGTTTGTGCAGGTGTAAAATAAGCGGCCACACTAGGATTTTTTCTCAAAGCGGCTAAAATCTCTTCCCCCTTTTCCTCCTCTGGTTTGTACACTTTATAATCTGCGTCATGTACAGTACGAATATCATATCTTAAAGGAGAAAGCTGTTGCCCAATAGGTATTGCTTGAAGCTGACTGTGCTGTTGCCTTGGTTGCTCAACTAATTTAGCAGATCTTCCTGGCGGTGGTAAAAAGCTCTGGCTTGCAATGGGGTTAAAACCAAAATTGTCGGCCGAAAATGCTTTTTCTATGGGCGCTACTCGAGTTTGCAAAGAATCAATGGAACTACTGACAAAAGTATCAAACACTTTGGGATATTGGTTTTTATCTACTTTGAATACTGCAGCCGCGTTAGATTCTGAAGCCAGCGGAGAAACGCCTGAAAAGACGATAACTGTGATATAAAATACATAAATAAAATATTAGCGTGCGAGCATAAGCGGATGGTGTTATTTGTGTTTACTTTGTTCTAAATAGAGAAAACTATATCGGAACCAGAATTACCTGAATCGAAAAATGGGCCAAAATCCAATGGTTGTACGAATCCATTTTGATCTTCACTGGTAACCACTCCTTCACATACCGCCCAGACTAACAACTGCAAAAAGGATTTACGCATGAATAAAAAAACCGAATTCTGTTACACATTAAATATAAATAAGAACAATGAGAACGTACCAAACATCCGAGTTTGGACATTTTGAAATTGGGTATACACCCAAATAAGATTTTTTAACGAAAATTACTTTACAGTGGTTCGAGTTGTATTCTTCGTTTGTGTTGGAATGAAAGTAACTTCACATTATTGAAATGACAAGGTTTTATAGGCGTCAATATTGCGAAGGTGAAAGATCGGTGCAATAGAGCGCGCACCACTCAAGCGTGTCCAGCCGGACAATGTCCGCTTACTCCATCCGGCGAACAACAGCTGGCGTCACTCGCGGCGCCGCCGAGCGCCCGCTGCTACGGCTGCAGCCGCCGCCCATCTGCTGGCGCCGCCGGCACATCACACTTTACAACGATACCACTACAAAACTTAAGGCACATTCACTTATGCACAAACACATCCCTGCCGCCCGCCGATTTTCAAAATGGCTATATGATATGGCTATGGATTTTTGATTCTCCGAATGGGAAACGATAGCAGGAATAATAGGTCCTTTTTGAAATTTCAGATTCGACGTTAGAACCATAGGTATAGGGGTTACTAAGAACTGTTAATAGGTGCTTGTTGTCGCCAATAAGGTGATGTTATAAAAGGTTGCACCTGTGCCTATGTAAGTTCAACAAAAGTTATTGCATCGGCAAATTGCATTTAGGGTCAGTCAACTATTTAATTGAGTGATAGTTTTGCATTCACCAGTGCATTACCTATTCAACCATCACCGACGCTGTGATCATTGTCTTTTTAACGAAGTATTTTTTCACTTGCAAGATCAAACTGACCGAATCATCAAGTTAGACAGCATTTGTAACAGTGTAGATACAGTACAGTTACAGTAGACAGTAGTGGTGGCCCACGGGAGGGTGATGGTCCCGCCTTACGAGTTGTAGGTCGCGGGTTCAAACCCAGCATTACTTTGTGCAATTTATTTCATCACCACTACTCTCAAAACTATAAAGGAAAACAGCGTGAGGAAATCGGCATGTCTAAAACCAGAAATTCGAAGACGAGACCTCCACTAACCCGCACTGAGCCCGCGTGGTGGATTACTGCCCATTGTAAAGTGGTCCGAGTCCCAGGAGTGGGAACATTATAAGACTGATTATGCTATACGGCACAGCTAAACTGATACCATAATACGTCAAGACTCAACTAAAAAACGAGAATTTAGATGAAATAAAATCAAAACACGCAGACATTTCAATATATCAAATTATGTTTATTGGCAGTGACCATTATATTACATGAGACACCTATACACTTAATCAATATGTAATTATAAATAATATTTAAATAAGATCAATGGAATGATAAAATAAATCTCAATTCTTACGAAAATAACAACAACAATAGTTTAATTCGCACTAAGATTTCGTAATTATTATGACATTAACGGTAATTAAATCATTACAACACTACCATTAAATATTGGCCTCTATCACTGCAACACCAGTTTCATAGAAAATAGATATTTAGTGCGAATCTTTCGACATTGCCATGTAGTTGGCGTACTAATTTCTCTTAAGACCGACTAGCACTATAGCAAAAAAATCGGACAAGCCGGACTCGGGCTCGACCACCGAGAGCTTCGTACTTTGATAGGTAGGAGCACATTTTGATTAAGGCCGCGAATTTTGTAATTCGCATTATGGAACCGAAAATACAGCAATGACAAACGCTCACATGAATCAAACGATGGTTATTAACACACATGAAAATATAAAGGTGTGTTAAAAACTTTAGTGATTTTTAGTTGCCATTTAAGTTAGATAATCCTGTATTCTTTTGTATAAATGATAAATAAATAAAATAAAGAAAATTTCATACACATAAATCACACTAATAAATGAATTTTGAACATAATCAGTATTAAGTAACGTTTTTTTTTTTTGCGTTCATAGTCTTTAGTTTTTTCTCTTACGAAAATATTAAATACAACGTTTTCATATAATAAATAGTAAAACAATTCAAATATAATCCGATCCTTTATGTAAATTCTACGAGTAGTATTTTCAATTATTTGAGTCATATTATCAATAATATTTTTAAGCAGGAGTTTTTTTGTTGTACCTAAAAGATTTTTTTTTAATCCAACTGAAATTAAATTGCAACCTTGCGAGGAACAAATGGGTCGCTAGTTTTACAATAAATTATAGTATGACATGTTGCGACTAGCGAAAAAATTCTGTAAGAAACTTAGTCAAGCTAACTTTTTAATATTATAAATCTTATAATAGTACTCACAAAGAGGCTCTCATAGTCTTACAAAACTTGTTTTACTGTAAACTTTATCTACACAAAAGGTTAAACAGATTACGATAATTTTAGGAATTCTTCACGCCTTCTTCTAGTTTTTGAAGCAAGACACGAATGTTAGGGTTGGCTTCTTTTTGCAGTGCCGTTAAAATTGCTTTCTGTAACAAAAGATGCGTTCAAATTAATTCTGTGCCGATGCCGATCAAAAATTAAGCTTTAATGCTTAATTAGTCGATTTGCTACACCAATTTATTAAAAAAAAAAAAACTTATTATTTTTAAAAGCCACGTACTTTGTAAGGTTTACTTACACCAAGTTTATTGTTGGAGTCTTGCGTTTTCTGGGACAACATCCACAGATTCCCCGCGAGGCTCATCATGGGGCGCTCAGTCAGCTCCCCGCGCCTCACGACGCGCCAGAACAACTCCAGAGACAAGTGATATTGCTTCTTAGTCTCCTTGTTATCGCCGAGCAGCTTCAGCACAACTAGCAGCTCTTGACAAATGTTCGTTGCGTATCTGTTTAACACGTCTATGAATTCGGAATCACAGCCGTATAGTTCGTCGTTTGAGAGAACTGGAAACGACAAATTGGGTCAATTCAAAGAAAAAATCCTGTATTCTACAGAAAAAAAAAAAAACAAAATACTGCAGTTAGAGTAGGTAATATTTCTTTGGTTTTTCATGCAAACAAAAAAGAGAATTTACTCGGTTGTTTTATTTTCAACTAGCTTCAAGGGAAACATTACCCCAGGATAATAAGCATAGCATTTAGCTATATGCTGCTTCCGGACATGGTCTTATAGAAAAACGGGCCACTGTGTTTACTGGGTTTCTATTGGTTAATCAGCTTGGTTCAAAGTTATACCTCAGGGCCAAAGTAACGCAACTTTGCGTCACACTATACAAAATTCTACTTTTATAATATGAATGTGATGAATACTCTCAAAACACTAACCTGATTCTAAATGGTGCATGTAATTGTCTTGCGTCATTTCGCAGAGCAGGTCTAAAGTGCGAAGCAGTGTATTGTAGTACAAAGGCTCTGTTTTTTTCCAGTGTATCCGCTCCATCGTTTTTATGAAGCCACTCAGGATGTACGCCTTACAGTTGCTGTCCACGTTGTCCTACAATTCGATCTGAATTAATTTCCTGAACGAAAATCTATACTACATTTCCTGATAGAGCAGTGGTGGCCAAGTGGTAACAGCCTCGACTTACGAGTTGTAGGTCGCGGGTTCAAACCCAGCATTACTTTGTGTCATTTATTTTATCACCACTGCTCTCAAAACGATGAAGGAAAACATCGTGAGGAATCTGTTCCTAGAATCAAAAATTCGAAGACGTGACATTCACCAACCTGCCCTGGCCCCGCGTGGTGGATTACGACCCATTTCTTCTCCTATGGAGGAGGCCTGAGTCCCCGTCTTTGAGGCGTGGCTGGAAAGACCTCACGCCGTCCTTACCTTCTGCATGACGCAGCTCCTCACCGGACATGGCAAGTTCGGGAGGTTCCTGTACCGGATTCGTGCGGAAGTGACACCCGGGTGTCGCCACTGTGCGGAACGCCCGGAGGACATGGTGGAGCACACAGTCGTGGTGTGTCCTGCTTGGGTGGAGCATCGCCGTGCCATCGTGGAGGCTATCGGCGGCGGAGACCTCTCGCGGAAGCGCCGGGCCTTGGTTCAAGCCATGATCCGGAGCGAGGAGGAGTGGCAGGCGGTCGCCGACTTCTGCGAAGAAGTAATGCTCGCAAAAGAGGAGGCCAACAGCAACGGCGCTCTCGCGGCCGCTGGAATTCCGATACCGATATCCGGCCACCGTAGGCGCGGGCTTGCGGACACTGAGCAATGGGTAGCTCACTGTCCGACCGTCCGGTAACTGTCCGGACCGAGCCCAAGTCGTCGACGGCGCGCACGGTTTCCGCGCGCCTCAAGAAGCTGTAGACTCAGCAACAGTAGGCCAGCTGGGTCGAAGCCTACCGGGGCCAGGGTTAGTTTCGAAAGACAGCTCGGGCCCCGGTATAAAGACTTGAAGGAACGAGGTGGGTTTTTAGTCAGTAAGAGTCTGACACTATTTCCCGCTCCACCCAAGAGCGGGGGTTGTTATTGATGATTTTCCCACCACAAAAAAAAGGCCCGAGTCTCAGCAGTAGGAAGTAGGAACATTAAAAGGCTGATTATGTTATGCTTATGCTACTACATTTCCAAGACTATTTTTTGCGAACTTGGTTTTGATACCATAAAGTACGAACGAATCATAAACGATGGTACAAATATTGGATACGGGGAGCCCTTTATATTATGATTGTTCTCTAGTCTAATAATTATACAAAGATACTCACAGGTAACAATAATAACGTAGATAAGAAATCGCTCAATATCCCCGCAACTTTGACATGTGTTGACTTCTTTTGTCCGTCTTCCAGAATGTAGTCTGGTATATCAGGTATCAAGCCAATCAGAGCTTTGAAGTTGGATTCCGCTATAAATAGAACTTATTTAAGGTCAAGAACAATAAAATATCTATTATAATTATTATATCTATCTACTATATAAAAATAAGTCGGGTTTTCCTTCCTGACGCTATAACTCCAGAACGCACGAACCGATTTCCACGGTTTTGCATTCGTTGGAAAGGTCTCGGGCTCCGTGAGGTTTATTAGAGTAGAGTAGAGTAGAGTAGGGTAGGGTAGAGTAGAGTAGGGTAGGGTAGAGTAGGGTAGAGTAGTTTTAGAGTAGTTTTATAAATCGTATCCAGGTCATAAAGATTGTAATCAGGTGTCTTACCATGAGGTGTTTCAATGTCCGTCGGGCGAGCGAGAAAGAGGGATGGAGCTATACGGCTCCATTAATAGTTTAGTTTAGGTCGTAACATGGATCAAGTTAAGAGCTCGCGGTAAGACCTGTAGCCCGATTCACGTAGTGAAAACCGTAACGATATCGTAGCGATTTAGTCGTTTAGACCATTTCCGTCTTCACACCCACCAATCGAGTTTGAACGACACAGATTATAAATCGTTTGAAATTCGTCGATAAAAAAAAATCTGTATTAAATTATTCTGGTAGAATACTTATTTATGTAACTGAAAATAAATCGATAGATCGTGAATACTGTTGTTGGATAGGACTTCGATCGAACGACTAAAAAACTTCAACGACATTTGGCTTGTTTGATTTTACGTGATACTACTGATGTCAAGAAGAAGACATGACATACAAAGTGTAGGTTTACAGTTTTCACAGAGCAGAATTCTGGTGCGTATAAACGTAAGAAATAGCTTCTTAACCTTTACACGGTTTATTCGTTACATAGACCATGACAAATACCAGAACTGTAGAGCCTCTTTCATCAGTATCTCTTTAGATGGTTCAGAACTAATGGCTTAAAATAATTCGTGTTTTACAATGAAAAAGATTTCCAGAGATTTTTTTTTATAACTAGCTTTTGCCCGCGGCTTCGCTCCCGCTCTACCCTACCCCACCCTACTATACCCTACTTTACCCTATTATACCCTATCCTACTCTACTCTACCCTACTCTACCCTACCAACTTTCTTCTAGAGTATGGTAGAGTTAGGTAGAGTACTACCTTACTCTACCATACTCTACCCTACACCAAATAAAAATTAATTTAATACATTTTATTTATTTTTTCCTTAAAAACCTTCTCCTCACAATAACAAGCAACAAAAAAAGAATTTTTAATACGCTTGCTCAGAAAATGACTCTTATTGCACTACACACTTAGGTATATAATGATGGCCCTCATTACCAAACTGCGACATTTTGATTACCATTACGCACTAGTGCTATAATGTAGTTAAAACCTTTTTGTTCAACCTCTCCCCCGCCATAATTTTATTACATGTATCGTATCAGGATGGGCGCGAGTTGTCCCCCACGAGTCGCCGGTCAACCCCCGTTTATTCATTTCAGTGAGTGTATTGAAAAAAGTCGTTTGACGTGCTTTGTCACTACAGCCCTCGGCTCGACAAACTATCTGCACTTGGACAAAAATGTACTATAATGTAAGACTAGGCAATATGATCAAAATACCTTAGCCTCTCCCTAGGGGAAAATAAAAAAAATTGGGCGCGCATATGAAAACAGATTTTTATCGGCACAAAAGTTGACTAGTTTTACAGTTATTTTCTTCACAAGTTTATTGAAAAACGTCTTATGATACACGCGAGTAATTAATGATGACCATTCTCGGCTCCCTTAAGACCCTCGCCACGGGTCTAAATACCGCCTCGACGGTAATCACTAACATTACACACTTATATCATAATGTACTATAGCGAAATCGGTTCAGCTGTTCTCGAGATTTGCGATTAGCAACATTATTTATTTATTTATTAGAACTAAATGCAACACAAATGTACAAAAAAGGCAAATAAGGCTGAACTTTTTTTTCTTTTTTAAATTATAGTGAGTTTAATTATTAATTAATAATTATTTCTATTCAGATTATGCCACCCTCATCGTAATCTAAACTTGCAATGAACGTATGTATGTAAGTATGTATACGTAACTATGTTAGCGTTCGGGTAAAATCTAGCAACTCAATTTTGAAGAGATATCTTCAACCGATTGAGCTGACAGATTAACTCATACTCTGAACTAAAATGAAACACAGGGCAGTTCTTACACCAGTATGCACCACAACCAAGTGTAGATACAAAACGTATAATGTAAAAAATCAGAACCTAAGTACTTACCTTGACCAATACAATTGTTAAGAAGCGCCACTTGTCCCGACAGCAGGTACAGCTGTGTCTTGGTGAGCGTGCAGTGCAGTGAGGGGACGGTCACGAAGCAGTAGGCGGCGCAAGCACGCTGCAGCCACTTGCCCCGCGCTGGACTAGCGCGGGCTGCTAGTGTGTTAACAGCCTAAAAAAGACATAGAATTTATACTATGACCTCTGTGGTACGTCTATGTATAATACTATTGGACAGTAGGAGTATCTGACGTCTGTTTTATAACGCCCGTAACCACATAACAGCCCACTTGAATCACAAAACGAAACGATACGATACGTTTAGTGCTAAACCAATCGTTTAAAGTGAAAGGGGCACAATAGGGTATTTTACTGTATATGAGAAAAAAACTTAAAATATATTATTAAGATAGCTTAGGCAAAAAGCAGTCGATAAGTTAATTTTAGTTCATAAAATGACAAAAAAAAAATTCAATTCAAATTTTCAGTTTTTTTTTATCTGTACTTTATTACCTTGAAATGGCCACCACGTTATTACGTCATTCAGCTGTGTAAACTAAAGGTCACAGCTGTCAACTGTCAACTGATCGGCCATACTGAGTCATTATAAATTACAAATAAAGATTATTATTATTAAAAAAAAAAAATTGCGCATTTGTTTTCAGAGCCAACTGACGTCATTCCTCGGAGTAAATATACGTCCACTACGTTCTGCATTACGCGCGAAATTTGAAAATGTCTATTTTAAATGCATTTTTAGGGTACCCTAAAAAATTCTGTATTTTTTTAAATGGTTTATTAGCACTATAGAATCTAATTGAGACACTTTTAAAAAATGAGTGTAATACCTTATTATGTTTTCGTTAAATGTATTTAGTGATTTATGGTACAGGTGGCCCCAAATTATGCCAAAAGTAATATGTGGTATGGTCACATGTGAGCTTGCTACATGCATGAGTGATTCACTGGTTGCGCTAACTAAAGCTTGATATAGATGTTAGTTAAGGCCTGGAGAAAAACATATAAATAGCAAGTGCTTTAAAAAAATAACTGAGGCTCCAAAAAGGGGTTATACTGTATAACCCCTTTAAACGTATAACTTATACAATTATACATTTTGCTGAGTCGCATCATCTGACTTATTGCATTAGTTAATTTTATCCCATAATCTCCTGATCATGAGACTACCTACATTTGAAAACAAGATTTCCATCCAAACGAATAATACAGTTTTTAAGGCGGAAGTTGCCTGGTATTTACAGAGAAAAAAGTACGCTTACTTTTTGGCACAAAATATATCAACATATGTGTTGCTCTAACCCAGAATCATTTTACTGCGAGCATTGACGTATTAGAGCAATGTGGCTAAACATGTGGACGACACTAACATCCGGTCTTATAGATTCGTTTTTATTTAGCTTTCTGACAGGATGAATTCTTATGACCTATTTTTGGTACTCGACTCTTCCTCTTGCCAAGTAGAAACTTCGTTATACAGTACAAATAAAAAATGTTTTTTGCTGTACCAATTAGTTTAGATTAGTTTATGATTGGAGCCTCCCTTTAAGCATGGTGATTCTTGTGTTAAGAATATCGGCTCTTCTAAAACTTTGGCTGTTTGCACAAATAAAAAAATATATATTTAACATAATATTTTTCATAATAACTACACCTACTCGTATATATTTTACCTCGAAAGCGTACTATAATGCCATTTATATAAAGAATAAATTACTTATTACTGTAAATACAGACCCGCTCGCTCGCAAATTGCGTGAGATGAGTGGGGTGTGAGAGGTGTGTGGGTGGTGTGAATTTGTGTATGAGAGGAAATTTAAGTGTGGGTAGGTGACGGTTCTAGTATAGCTAATTTCCACTTATTGTAAATGTAAGTAGGTAGTTTCCGGTAATTATTTTGGTAGAGATTAGTTGATCCTAGAGTCAATAAGACGTTATCATACGTTACTCTTTAACAGTAATATATCAAGACATACATCCATCTATCATAGATATCTCGAGATATGGTATTCCTCACGTTAAGATTGGCAAAACGTAATTATCATATTAAGTCAATGAGTGACTTGGATGATGGATGGATTGTGTGAAAAGTGATATGAAAGAAAAGGGAATTAGTGATAGTTTGACGGGTGACAGGGCAGAATGGAAGAAGAAAACGTGTTGCGCCGACCCCAAGTAATATGGGATAAGGGCAGGAAGAAGAAGAAGAAGAAGATGTCAATGAGTGACTTGTTGTTTCAAAAGCTTATTCCAAAAACAGAAGGCTTTATAATTATACTTACATGAACTAATGTAATGAGCACCGCGTCCAGCTTGATGAACGAAGAGCGACATTCTACGTAAAAGTTCAGTTGCCTTTCGAGATCATCTTGATACGTGACCGCTTGTATGAACTTATTGATCAGCTCGCCGCAAATTTTACTTTCATCTTCAACTGTTACTGCACTGAAACAAAATCACCTACGTCATACATGCATGTAGCGGAGTTTATCTGTTTCCGGAATCAAGATCTACCGGAAATCCTATTGTCTTTTTTCAAGTTTACTTAGGGTGAGAATTCACGTTAGTTTGCGCGTTTTTGTTAGTATTACCCAACATCGCTTTTCTAAATTTGTGACCGAAGACTACGCTTAATAGCTGAGCTTGCGCTTGCAGCATCACAAATTAGTATTTACTTTTATCCAAAAAAATATAGTAAACTAAATCTTATTTTCTATCAGATTGTTTGCAATACTTCAAATAGTTTTTATAATTGCCAACTATTTCAAAACTTCCTAAAATAAAATCTTCAATTCTTTAGAAAATCATCAATCTATTTCTTAATCTGACTGGATCATTGCTGTTAGGCATTAAATGCTTATAAAACCGATAAGTTAAAACTTTTTAATATCAAACGCAGTTCGAGTGCATACAGAAACAGACAAAACCTGGCATTAAACTGCCAGGGTCTGTCAGGAGCCGGCTATCGGTAATATTGTTTTTGCGGCACATAATGATTTCCTTAAACCTTTGGACCTTGGACCACCTTTGAACTTGCAGACGATAGCACTGTTACTGCGATACGTGTACAATGCACGAGCTAGTAGCGTGATCCACTAGTAGCACCACAGTGGGTCACAGGTCCAGTCACTCCGAGGGACTAAAGTTGAGCGGTTAAACTGGTCCTTGAAAGATATCTCTGGTGCGACGCTAATTTAGTCAAGTTCAATGCTGCAAGAGCCCAAACGTGACCTTTTACCAATAAAAGAAGCTAATTCCATCCATCAATAGCTTTCCGGGGTGCAACCGTGCCGATAACCAATCACCGAAAATTGTAGAACATCTTGGTGTTACTTTTACATCCACTCTTAATTTTGGACTACAAGACAAAGTCTCAGCTGGCTATCAAAAAGATAAGATGTAAGACTGTATTTTACACCGAATCAGTGCTCAAACTTTCAAGTGCAAGTTCGGTCGTGGAAAACCACTCTCATTTTTGGGACGGAGTTGCCAAAGGCCAACTTGCAGCGCTTGAGGCAATTGAAGATCGAGCCATGAAGATCATCGGTAATGTGGAACTCGTCAAGTCAGAACTCCAAAGCCTTTAGCATGATGCCGAGTTGCTAGTCTGTCGGTATTCTATCGGTTGCATTTCGGCAAGTGTGTATCGAAATAGCATGCACTCGCTTCATCGTCAAACCGCTTGACGTAGAATAATACTCCTTCGTTACATAGTGGACATCCCAATCATACGTGCAAAATGTTTTAGAAACACATTCATTGTGCGTACTTACAACAGGAGTGTAATCCCTGCTGGAGATTGTAATTCCTGATAGTGTTAACTGTGAAACTGGATCTTAAGTTTAAAAGTGAATAGGTTACTTCTAGGCAATCGTACTCATCGTCGACCACATCGTCGTTTACAATCTGTTGAGCATACGGTAGAGGTGTGCCCCGTTTGAGCTGAGCACCACCGTGTCCTCGTGGGGGCGATTGGCAGCAACCATCTCTCGCGTCGGGCCTTGGTTATTACCTGTGTAATGGTCCGAAGCGAGGAGAAGTTGCAGGCTGTCGCCGGGTAGAAACGCGAGTGACACCTGGTGTCAAATAAATCCGGTAACACATTTTTAGGGTTCCGTACCCAAAGGGTAAAACAGGACCCTATAATTAAGATTCCGCTGTCCGTTTTTCGACAGTGGTGTTTTCCCCTGAGTATGACGGAATCAAAAAGCTTCTGAAGGGCGTTAAGGATCGGCTTCTAACTCGCCTTTAGGAATTTGGCCGTAATACGATCATCACTCGGCGCTTTGTAGTTATTAAACTGCTTGAGAGCCATCCTAATCTCGTACAGGCTAACGCCCGGGATATCTCCGGTATTGTCTCATCAGAAGACTCGAAGTTTCCTTGCGTTATCGAATCAGGGATGAAGATATCCGCAGGAGAATCAAGGTTGCCGACATAGCACGAAGAATCGCCAAACTTAAGTGACAATGAGCTGAGCAGGGCACATTGCTTGCAGAACAGATGGTCGTTAGGGCCGAAAGGTTCTGGGGTGGCGGCTACGTACAGGAAGACGCAGCGTTGGAAGATCTCCTACAAGCTGGACCGATGACCTGGTAAGGGTTGCGGCGTCGTTCATAGTAGCGACACTTGGAGAAGCCCTATGTCTAACAGTGGACGTCTTTCGGCTGAAATGACGATGATGAGTTATGGCATTAGAAATAATAATAACAAAATGTAATCACTTGATAGAATCGTGTAGGATGCAGCAGAGTCTCATCAAGCTGGAGATGACAATGTGGTCCTCAATGTGCACCGAATCGTATCGCGAGAAGAATATGGACAATACTGTCTTAGACATCATTGTGCGAGCGCTCGATGTCTGCACCAACTCCACCAGAGGCATGAATGCGTCCTGTAACAAAAAGATCATAATTAAGCACAGCCGCAAACTAAAATGCTTACATTCGTGACAAATAAAATATTTTTCAATACACTTATTCAAAAACCCGCTGCCTAAAACACAATTTACTATTTTCCACTCTTATGCGGAAAAGTCCATGAGTTTGCCTCCGCCACAATTGATTGTATTCGTTGTATCAGGCTGGGCGCTAAGTGACCCCCACAATTCGCCGGTCAACTCCCGCTTATTTATTTATTCGTAAGTATATTAAAAACGTCGTTTGATACACGTGGAAATTTGTCACTGCAGCACTCCGCTCCATAACACTTCGAATTCCACTTTGGTCGCAATGACAAACTTTCTCCACTTACAACAAAATGTATGTACTCTTTCTTCACGGGTGGTAAGGCCTATAAAATCCATAAACACAGCTTCACTATATTGACTACAGCAAGTAGTCAATATTCAATATCATAATTTTATAACTCAAGAACGGGCTCACCTTTTCAAACCAAATGTTAAGGCTTGTAGGGAAGAGCGGGAGCAAAGCCGGCCGGGCAAAAGCTAGTAATTAGTAAAATTGTAATAATTCTACAAAACACTAATGAATAACCAACAGTCGGCCAAACTGATAGAAATGAAGAAGTTTTAAGTCATATTTTAATATGTGCTTCTTCTTAGCGTGTCGATGGTAAAACTTATTAAATTGCATGCTTGGCCCAGTATTCGCCCTCGGAAATCCCGTCCTCTGATGCTGTCATTAGATCCCTACGTGAACAGGTTACAGGGCACGTTGTGCAGGATGAAAGTTGGGACATGGTCTGTGGAGAGACCCCGCACAAACACTGAAGGTCGGAACCGTCTAAGAACCCCCATGAATGTGTGCTAATAGTGGAATTAGTAGACTTTGAATAGTAACATTTTAAGTTTTTAACTTAGATAATACTTAAAAGCATGCTGTGGCAGCGGCATCCTAAGTTCCATACGACCATTTTAATTTTGTACTTTGTATTTTTGTTACACACGATTTGGTTTCAAAACGCACTATGACTTTGTAATAACTTTTTAAAAGTCTGCGTCAGATATATCCGACCAACACTCTCTAGTTTATGCCGCCAGGGTCTCATTTCCACGACCAAATCCGTCAGCTATTCTGTGACCTAATGGGAACTAAAGAGCTAAACGAGATGGAGAACCCAGTTGTAAACACACGACCGGCGAATAGGACACAAAACACTCGTACCAATTCCCAATCCGACACAAGCGGTTAAAGGATTAAGAATTTAACACAAACAAAAAGTTCTTAAAAGGTTTTTGGTGTGATCACTTACCATTAGGAACAATTCTTCCACATCAGGAATAGATTTGAGCATCCGTTTGATAACGAACTGGAAGTTGCCGGAGAAGTCGTCAGCAGGCTTGCCGCACTTTATCATGTAACGTATCATGCCTCGAAGAATTACGTTGACGTGTTGTGTCTGATGAAAAGTTTCACACGTTAATGAGCAAAATTATAGCTACTTAGAGATATTGGCGAAACGTTGAAAGAATTGGGTACCTTTACCCAAGGTAAAGGTTTAGGTTTAAGGTGGTAAATATCGAACTGATCAATGATGTACCGTTGACAACTAAATTGGGAAAAGAGCGAGAACATTACAACTTTTCGAACGAATTGGTGATGCGAGATAGGCAAATAAGTTTCCTTTTATTACAGAGTATAAAAGCCAGTTTTCCTATTAGCTTCTGCTAGCGGCTTTGTAGCGTGAAAGTAGAATATTATCCAAAAGGAACATACTCCCAGGATAAAAGTATCCCTTGTAAAAATTTCATCGAAATCTATTCAGTAAAACATGAATAATCACCGATAAATGTGTACAAGCAAACTGCAGCCAAGGTTCTAAAACTTGCAGGAAATGATTAGTGGATTTCAGGCTGCTCGCTATTTTCCACCAAGTCTGAATTAACGATTCGGACGCTATCTGGCGATGAGTATCAGCTTTGCACAGATGTTCGCCCAGGGAAGCCAAAACTTCATTTATCATAACTGAAACAAAATATTCTTTATAAGTACTTATAGTAGGTAACCAGACAAGCTTTCAAAAAACTATGCAATTTTTACTTGCACTGTCACTGGACATTTTAAATACAAATGAGGGTACAAAAAGTTACATGAATGAATATTGCTATAGGTACTATTCAAATATTTTTACCCATTTTATCAGCATAACCGTGAACCATCTCCAAAATTTTCGGAGCCTTTTTAATTACAGTCGGAGAATCAAAAGCAGATACAATGCAGCATAGAAATAATTCACTGAAACAATGTCATGTTATTAATAAAAAAATCATCAGTAGTTAAAGTAACATTTCCTCGTTTCCTATTTAAAGTTCATACTTGTTTTCTATTTGTTCACATTTTTGTATAAACTCATCTAAAAGATCACTGTTACATTTGCTAGAGTTAAGTGTCCCAAACAACAGCCAGTCCAGGGCGGGTACATAAAGGTTCAAATACTTGTCTTGTGTGAGTAGTTGAGTTTCATATTTCTTCCTCATTGATGTTAAGAAAATCTGAAATCAAATTGTTTATAAGGATTAAAGAGTATATAGTGCTGTCGGAAAATCAAATAAATCAGTAGGAATGTGTTTACTTAATCTATCTAGGTAAAATATGCCTCGTCAATACTTCAATTATTAGAAGGGCGAGAGCCAATATGGAAGAACGGATAACAGATTTGATCAATAAGGACTTCAAGATGGATGACACACACTTAACTTAGGTAGGTAGGTCGTAGGTCAATTATTATTGGGTACTTTCCCGTATTTATTTTTTTACAATATTTTGTGCCAAACAAATATCTAATATTAATAAGTAATGTTTTTCTAAAAACTCTGGACTTTTATGGTCTGGTTATTAAATGAAGCAGCAATTAGCACTTCAAATATTGGTATGAGGTATGAGAAAGAATGGGGGCGGAGCGGAACATCTTGCCATCACTTTTGTGCGCGCGTATCCTAGAGTTGGTAACGTCATATATTTCAATTTGTGCGTGCAATTTTATTTTCCTGTTATATGACAGTTCTTCTTCCATGGATTTGTGTCAAAGGGAAGGGAACACGCAAACATATTCTTAACCTAAGGTAAATACATAGAAAAATCAGGAAGGTTCAAGAAAACGCTGTTTATTTGCTTTGAGGATTTTCGTAAAGCCGTTAGCAGTTTGTTACCGTTAAGTGGAGGAAGCTGTGGGAAGTACTATTAATAACGGGTTTACGACGGCATCTAGTTTATTTCATTAGACTTTACGAGGACGGTACAGCTGCTGTTCGCGTGGACGGAATCGATTCCAAGAATTGCAAGACTTAAGCTGGTGTATAGTTTTAGATGGTTGAGACTGTGTGTCTATTTGAGGTCACTTAATATCAAACCTGAGATATGCAACGTCACTACTCTTCTTACGACGTCACAGGAGGACGCTATAAGTCACTATCGAAGACTAACAATCAACCTAATTTACGTGAAATATCCAATTGCGAAGAGTGATCCATGGATTCACCATCACAAATACCGGAAGTTGCGAAGAAGAAATCAGGAGACGTTGTACCATAACACGATCAGGACCTAGACCATGACATTTAAAGAAAGATTGTTTTATTCTTTTTTCAGTGTGGGTAAGATGGCGCTTAACAACCTGTATAGCTCTGTCTCTTACCCACACTGGATCAAGAATGAAACAATCTTACTTTGAACGTCATGGTAACCCCGGAGCCGTGGAGAAGCTCACAAAGGTATGGAAATATCGCCGTCTAACCAAAAACATCAAGGTACATACGCTTAATGAGAAGTTTAATATTCCCTATTTTCCTGTATGGAGCTGAACGAACATGGACAATCCAACAAAATCACCGTAAAAACGATTGACGCTCTTGAGATGTGGTGCTGGAGGTGTTTACTGAGGATAAAATGAATTGAAATTGAGTCAAGCACCTGATTAAATCCAGAAAACCTGTAAAAACTAGCCTTTTCCCAACATGTCAGAGTCGGCTTCCACTCTGACCAGATGCAGAATCCCAGTATTTCCACATGGAGCTATAATTAGCTATCCTGTGAAACGTCTACAGCCCTGGGTAACACAATGTATCTGGGCAAGGCTGGAATCAATGTCTTGGATGACTAAAAATCTGTGATGTCTGACAAAGACCTACAAATGACAAGTGGAAATAATGGTTTAACCTTTAACTGTTGACATGCGTTCTCACAGGCTCAGTGACGTCAGTGAATCATCATTTCACCCCTTTCCCCGCATTTCTTTTGTGTCAACGCCCCAGTAGTTTCGACTTGAATTGCGTCCAAATCGGTAAATTACATCGATTTAAAGTTCGGCAGCGGTCACTCAGATCGTATGTCACCAGTTATGTAATTTTTTTTAAATATTGCGCCGCATCGTTTTTCGTATTTTTACAGTTAAGTATTACTTGCAATAAATAAAACTTTACCCCCAAAAGAGAAGCGTAGGGAGTCGGAAGTTGGGATTTCAGTGTCAAACACTAGTAAACGACTTGAAAATACTCAAATTGAAGAAAATCTGGAACATGAAGATTCAGATGCATTTTTTTTTTGCGATGTGAAAAATCATCTTATGACAACCCCCGCTCTTGGGCGGACCGGGAGATAGTGTCAGACTCTTACTGACTAAAAAACCCATCCCGTTTCTTCAAGCCTTCATACCGGGGCTCGAGCGCCCGCCTGCCACTCCTCCTCGCTCCAAGTCCAGACCATGGCCTCGACCAAGGCCCGGCGCGAGAGGTCTCCGCCGCCGATCACCCCCACGAGGGCACGGCGATGAGATTCAGATGCATCAGGAATCAAAAAACACGGAAAACCTGTGCCAGTTGTTGTCTTAAGTCAAATCACAAGTGTAATTAGTGTAATTACCGATGTACATTGATTAACAACATGTGTGTTAACAGTGCGCCTAAAAATAATGTTCTGACTACTAATAAAAATAACCAAAGGTTAAAACCATTGTCAGTTTTGTAAAATTATACCTGTAATTAGGGCATTATTTTTTTTAAGTTGATTAGTACAGGTCGCGCGGTGAATTTAGATCGCTCGGCAAAAGTGGAAGGAGCATGCGCAGTATTCAATTCTAAGGTCTATTTGGCGACATGCGGGTGTGCGCCGACGGCGACACGTCATTGGTAGATAGAGTCGCTCTTCAATTCCCGCGTTGCGTGCACGCGTCTCATTGGATACTGTTGTATTTGAGTACTGTTGCGTACAGCTTGTGTTATCGTATTAGTAATACGTAGTCTTAACTAAAGTTTTAAAACGGCAAACCAGAAAAATGGTTTACGACGTGAATTGTTACGTTAAGAAAGAATCTAACGAAATTATTATTTATATTTTAATTTTAATTTTAAACATTTTAATTTTTCTGAATTTACCTACTTACAAAATAAATTACAAGTAAAAACTAGTGTTATTATAAGTTATGTTACTAAGGTTCAAACATACGAAATTAAAAATAAAATCCTAACATACTAAGAATGTCTGTGCGCAATTGTACACATGCGCCGATTGCCCCCACTACTTTCACCGAGCGATCTTGATTCACCGCGCGACCTGTATCTTAACTTTAAGGGAAAATAGTATTTTTTATCTGTATTTGATTATAAATCTCATCTCTAGTTTTTTTATTTCAGTTACTATCTACACTGTAATAAAAAGTTCGTCATTCAAAATTACGTTAAGAGTTTGTTGGTTACTTTTATTTTATTCTTTTAGATGTTATTAAACTGTTTTTAAAGACTGCGGTAAGCTACCTTACTTAATTTTCTTATACTTCGACCAAATATGACAGCGGCCTCTCAGACCGTACGTCACCAGTCGCGTTACATAAAAATCATGTCACCAAAGGTTAACATGCTTTCCAAGACACGGAAGAAATTCGGTATGTTAATATGGCCACCCATCCATAGACCGGCTTCGGCAAGCGTTACAAAACTCGAATTTTATTATTATTTAGTTCAAAAAAATAAGAACATTATAACATAAGTACCTGCTGATATTCTTCAAGAAATTCTTTTAAATTTGCATAAAAATATATCTCACTGTCTTTGCCCAGCAGTTTAGATGCATTGTGACATAAATATACTCGTAAGTATGCAGCTACCAATGGATTCCCAATTCCTCTTATCATAGTGGTAATTCTTGCTACAGCTGGCTTTACTTCATCTTTCGATATAAACACGTAGCATTTTAGCAAAGCCATCTCCATGTATAGTCGTGGTAATAATTCTCTGATTGATGCCATCTTGTACATCCAGTTTTGACATGTCTCTTTAGCTGACTCTGGAACTGTTCGTGGATCAATGTTGTGGATGTTTATGAGGGTATTGCTTCTGTAATTTTATTAAATTGTTAATACAAACATATCAAGGATTCTTTTTTAAATTTTAGAATAAGGCAAACATTAAGTATTGTTTGAATAAAAATACTAATGATATTCACCCAAAACTTTTTTCTTTGAGACGATTGAACACTAAGTTACCAAATGTATCCAGTGTATCAGTGATCAGTACAAACTTGCTAGGATAAAACTGCATTACACTAATATCAGACAATAGTTTTGAGCACTGGATTCCTATTTTAAATGCTTTCACTCTCTGTTCAGTCTCCCAAGCCTAAAACAGAACAAAAACTCCAAATTGTTGCCTAAATCACCTACAACCAAAGGTAGTATTTATAACTTATAATATTTTTAAAGTGATCAGTTTGTTTGGTTGAACCTGTTAATCTCAGGAATTGCTGCTGCAGATTAAAAAAAATAATCTTAGTGTTGAGCCATTTATTCAAGATTTACCTTTTTGATTTCATCATTCAGCAAGTTTATTTTTGTGACAAATTCTTGTTGACTTAAACCCATTGTTTTTCTAACTGACCCTTCATCAAAGTCATCCAACTGCTCTAGCCTGTGTTTTACCTTTTCATTCAAATTGGATACCTGTCTAATAAGAGCTGAAAAGGAACTAACTTAAAACCAAACAAAACAAAACAAAAAATGAAAAATATGTTAGTTTTACAGTAATAATGACAAAAATTGATGACATAAATGATTATTAACATATTTTCTTTTATGAAATATTGTAAAATATGTGAAATATTTCATTAAAATAATGACTTAGGATGATACTAACCTTTTTCCCCACCGGGTAGGTAGCTGCTAACTATGGTCAATTTTTCACCAGTTGTGTATTTACTAAGAATACTAGCTCGCTTATTACTCCAAGCTTTGGAATAATTCACACCTTCAATCTTTTCTACCTCTAAAGGATTGATATCCTAAAAAAAGTCAATGAAAATTAATTTTAACTTTTATTTTAAATTTAAAAAAAAATACAAAACTTTTACTGACTTCTTCTAAATTCATTTGTTCAAATCTCAACAATGGGTCGACTTCTTCAAAACCTGAACTCCATTTATTGATATGGTCAATGATACTGGAGCTAGATGACTCCTTCTGCAACATGAAATAAATAAGTGCTAAAGAAACACGGAAAAGATTCAGGTAGTTCGCCTATAGTCCTCACCTCACTTCTACATAACTACTAGTAAAAAATTTCGCCAAGATAGTTGCTACAAAGTATTCCTTTTATATAGGTCCGGACGGCGTTGTATTATGATTACAACATAAATACGTACTTACTATTGTTATAACGTTTAATTTTAGAGGATAGCTGGTGACTTCAAATCTGGGAGAACCTTGTTTAATTCGATTTGGTTTTTTTGTCGAAGTCCTGAAACGGGAAAAATTGTTTAAACAGGATGAAAATCGATATAAAAATAAATTGTATTGTTTTCTTTATAAATTTTTGGGACTTAAAATCGTAATAATAACCATTCATAATATACAGGCATAGTTATCGATTATAGAAATACTGCATCCAGGCCGAAAATGAATTAATTAGATAATTTAAAATCCAATGTAAATAAAAGAGTAAACATGGGTGTCTCGTGTAACTGTCAAATTGACATCAAAACAATACAATCACCCCGCGTTCCGAATTGCGTCAAAAGCAATTTTAACGCGAATCCGACTAGAGTCTGTGCGGAAAGTAAACCATCGTGGGATTTGAGGGCGCTGCTGTAGATAAATATATCGTTTTTGTTATGTTCGGGTACCTATAATGCATGAACGTAGTGATTACATACTCTTTGTAATGCATAGGCATAGACGAGCGATGCGCGTAAGCCTGCGCGGATGCCACTGCGCAGCGCCCCGCACCCCGCGCGCTCCCGTGCAAGTATATTTTTTAAATAATAAAGAGTCAGTGCGTTTCCGGCTAGCTGTCGTTTTACTTGTCCCGTATCCAACAGCAACATTGTGACGTCATTATAGTGCGACTGTTAAATCTTGATATTTTGAAACTATGTTAGACTAGCTTCTTCCAGCGGCTTCACCCTATAAGAAAAATATTATCCTATTGGCTGAATTTGCTCACCGCAAAGTTATAGCTTATGTGCTATTTTATTGCAATGTTTATGATTAGGTTCATCTGTCTAGTAGTTTTAGCGTGACACATCCATACATACGACACGAAAACTTAGCAAAAAATATAGGTTATAAGCTATATTATTGCAACGTTTATCATTAAATTCATCCGTTTATAAGTTTTTGCGTAATGAGTAACAACTAATGTTCCCACTGTTGGGACTCAAACCTCCTCTTTGGGAAAAGATATGGGCCATAAACCACTAGTGGATTTTGCGAATTTGTGCGATGTAATAATTATATCTTCGAATTCTTAATAAAAATATTGTTCTCCTGATTAGTCTGTCGTCTGAGATGGATTAATTTCGTGACAACATCAATTAGTAGGTGGTAATTCAAGCATTTTATATTAATCGATGCAACTATATGACACCAATATAAGGTATAATATACAGACATCAGCTATTTCCTAATCATTACAGAGAAAACTCACAGTTCCTTTTTGATCAGTTGATACATATTAATTAATTGTTTTTGAACTTGCATGTCTATTTAATGTATCAAAAATATCTTTTACGTCTTTAGAGGAAAATTGTCCCGTGGTTTGTAGCTGGTGTATGGACACACTAGTAGAACGAGATGACAGGACTCTTTCTAACTTTCCTTTTCGGGGACGCTTTTGACGTTGTCGTAGTCAATCTAGAACTAGGATATATAAAATCTTTGACCCCGCATTCCGGAATACGATATTTTCGATGAAAGACTCAATGAATAAAAAAAAAGTGCTAAATCTACAACCGAATTCTCTGTCTGTCTAAAATGTCAAACGTTTAGTACATTTTTAGTAAATTTTTTAAATCTGTCTACTTATATATTACATAAAATACTTTTTATAAGATTCTATCAGTTCAACCAGGGTTGACCTTAACAAACAAGAATTTCATTATTTGATTAGATTACCCGAGTCGTTTGACTTTTTAGACAGATTCTAATAATGGATAATGCATTAAATGTATCACTGCACATAAATTAACAAAGCTTAAAACTGACAATGGATTATTCGATTCTTCTGATAAAGACTAGCATGGATTTTGATGCTAAGAGTGCAACTAGATATTCAATAAAAGATTTTCAAGGTTTTCACGACTTTTTTAAAATAAATATTTATTATAGCTAATGAAATTAACCTCTAATTTGTTTACTTTCCTTAACTTTCCTCTAAGAACCTAAATAAATGTATTATAACTATTCGACGGATCCCAAGTACAAAATTGTATGTGAAAAATTATCGATTAATAGTATGAAGTTTTAAAGTTAAAAGTACATCGATTGGTTATTTTAATAAGTAAAAGAACATTAAATAAAATAAAGTCCTGGCATATTATTCTTATAATAATATTTACAATAGGAATACGTAATAAAATACATTTCGTTTTCATATTCGATACGACTTTGTGCAGTTACAAAACATAGTTTTTAATTACATGTGGGGGAAAAAAGATTAGTTAGGGGTTCGCGCGTCCCTTACACAGTAGGTTTGCTGTCAGTTTTGCCACACAGTCAATGTTTTGATTGATGAAAATCCTACCGTCTAATGCGATGATTGATGTTTTTAGTACTGATTAACGAAAACCATCATTCATGCGTGATTGATCGAATTGATTTCAACGTTTGCGTGATCGTGTAATGGTCGCCTTAGGCTGGTAACATTAACCACTAACCCAGCGAGGGACGCGCCTAGTTTTCTAACGCGCAAGAAGTCGTTCCGAATTACCATAGAACATTTTTTTTCTTGGTAAAAAACCCACATTTGAAAGTTTCCATAGATTTATTAAATTTTTATTACAACTATGGTTTGTATTATACTGATATTTTGCTAATGGCAGTTCCAGAATGAAACGTCATTGTCCGCCGTCTTGTCTATCAGTTTGTCACTTGAAGGCAAGTAATTTTTTAGGGATGCACATTAGGGAAAATAAAATGATTATCAATTCGGAAAAATCGATTTTTTTTTTTAAATAAATTAAAAAAACATTCACAGTATTACTAACTAACTAACTTCATGTCTTTGTTAATTCAAGGGTAGATATCAAAAAACGACTTGCCACCCCGCATAAAATTTATTTGCAATAATAAATTTCTTTCTGTTTCTTTATCATAGAGATCCTCTAGAGATTCCAAAACATCGCCTTAAGAACTATCTCAAGTGTGCACTGGTTTGCGAGAAATATAAAGAAACATGAATAATTGTAGATACCAGTAGGTATCTACAACTTTATGACTTCCTCTTCAACAGTAGTTGAAGAGGAAGTCAGCAATATCAGCAAGAGATACAAGGAATGACTAAGCAAAAACACAATTGAACTGGCAAAGTATTAACTACAGTCACAAGAAGACATCAAACGTTTTTTCGCTTTTGGCATACTCAACTAATCACAGATATAACGTTCGAAGTACTCTGTTAGTTTGTTTTAGTAGGTATGCCACACTTATTACGAAATAGACCAAAAGTAAGAAAATATTTGTTGCCACTAGCCGCCAGCCAATACATGTTTCAAAATGCACACTACAAGCATATTATCTCCATATGAATGGTTACCATACCGCGTACCGCGTACTTCTTGATTATAACTCATTATCTTGGAAAGGAAGGAAAAATCTTATGGATCAGGTTTAAATTTTATTATCCATCATTAATGATAGTTGTCAAAAGTCGTAGGAAAAGTAAGAAGTAAATCACAATTATCGACGTACGGATTCTCGCCACGAGTGTCTTGGTTAGCACGTGTGTTTTGAGAATTTTAACGTTTTCCGAGTGATTGTTGTAACTCTTGTGACTTGTTTTTGTACAATTGTGCTGTCCTTGTGTTCGTAAACAGGTTTGTTGTGCTGTTGTTCTCATCCTTTTAAGGTCTAAGTAAAGTTTTATCCACGATGGATAAAAACAAACCTCCAGATCCTGACCCCCCTGACATCCAATCCTCTCCAAATGTCCTTTCCCAAAACCCATTGTCGCAATTTGCCGATGTAGTCTGTAGCATTACAGACATGGATGTGTCCCCGATTTCACGTAAACGCGCCAACGAAGAAGTGAACCCCACTCCTACTCCACCAAGCAAACAAATTAAGAGCCAAATAGGTCGTACAAAGTACTCTGCAACGGATAAAGGTCCATATATCGTGCATGTTTCTCGACTGGAAACTTCTCCGAACTCGGGCACCACACTACACCCTGTGAACTTTGGAAAGTTTCTAATATCCAATAAAATTTCAAATATTCGTCGGGACGGAGTTAACAAAGTTGGCCGAAACCGTGTTTCGGTGGAATTTACTTCCCCCCAGGACGCAAATGCGTTTCTATCTAATAACCTTTTGCCTAAACATGGTTACTCAGCATCCATCCCTACATTCAACATCACTAGGATGGGTGTTATTTCTGGAGTCCCTACTGACATCTCTGAGGATGAAGCTATAACTTTCTTGTCTGTGCCTTCTGGTTGCGGGCAAATCCTCAAGGTTCGACGCATTAATAGGAAAATACGCAATGACGGTGCTATCGTATGGAAACCCACAGAAACTTGTGTCATCACTTTCGATGGCCAAGTGCTACCACCAAGAGTATTCTGCTGCTATACATCTCTTCCAGTTAGCCAATACATTTATCCTACGATCCAGTGTCGCAAGTGCTGTAGATTCGGACATGTGGCCAACCTGTGTAGGTCGAAACCACGCTGCAGTAAATGTGGCCACGATCACCCCGGTGATGGTTGCAGCATTTCTGAAGGCGAGGCTTTCTGTATACTTTGCTCGGGGAACCACTTCGCCAACAGCGGGTCATGCCCTGAGCATGGTAGGCAGAAGGCTATCAAGACCATTATGGCTGAGAAGTCGATTCCATATGTGGAGGCTAGCAAAATGGTTCCAATACCATCTCGCAACTATGCCAATGCTACTAAAACTCAGTCATACCGCAAAACTGTCACACTCAAGCCCAAAACCCATGCTCCACTTTCCCCATCTTATAACAAAATCATTCACAATGAAATTGTTAGTTCTCCCCAACCTACTCAGCCTAATGGCTGTGCACTAAACCTGAATAACACTCCATCTAATAACAATATTTCAATCATCGAACTTCTTGTAAAACTTTTACCAACTCTTATCTCTTCTCCTTCTAACTCCCAATCACCGTCCAACGTTGCCGATCAACTTATTCAAATTCTCCTACATATTAAAAATGGCGTCCAGCCTAACATTTCTACAGTGGAATGTGAGGAGCGTGTGGCATAAGAAACACGACCTCATATTCCTCATTAATAAATATAAACCTCTAGCTTGTTCTATAGCTGAGACTTGGCTCACCCCGAGTCTTAGCTTCCGTATACCACATTACAATGTCCTCCGATGTGACAGATCCGACGGATATGGAGGGTCGGCTCTTTTTGTTAATAACCGGGTCCCACTTTCACCCTTATCTCTGCCTCCACTTACAGGCGACATGAGTATTGTATCTGGAAGAATGGAAGGCATTTCAGTATTTTCAATATATATTGCTCATCCTCATCATGACTTTTTAATTACTATAAGAAACATTCTTTCCAATGTCCAAGGCCCTGTACTAGTTATGGGTGACTTTAATTGTCACCATTATAGATGGGGTTCCGAACATTGTGATGCGTTTGGTGCAGCTCTAGTCGAGATTCTGGATGACATGAACCTTTGCGTTTTAAATAATGGTTGTCCAACACGCAGGTCTCTCCCCGGACAGCAGAAGAATTGTGTTGACCTTACTTTTTGCTCTGCTGAACTAGCAGATTCAATCCATTGGGAATGTACAGCCTTGTCGCATGGTAATGATCATTACCCCATTGTCATTTCTTTAATCAACAGGACTTACTTAGAAAAAACTTCTCCTCCACTTTTGAAGTACAACTTGACCAAACCAGATTGGTCAAAGTTTGCATCATTACTGGAGCAGAAAATCGAAATTCTCCCAAATTTAAATTCTAATTTATCTCATCCCTCTGATCACCTCCATGCCAAGAGTTGCTATGAAGGTTTTGTGGAAGCAGTCATCTCTAGTGCAGATTCTTGTTTCCCTTTAAAAAATAGTGCTCGAAACAAGATCCCTTCACCTCCATGGTGGGACCAAGAATGCACTTCAGCGATTAAACTGAGGAATGAGGCTGAAACCCACTATAATAGGGAAATGACCACCCAAAACCTGATGACTTATATGCAAGTCTGTGCACGATCCAGACGCCTTCTGCGTAGGAAGAAACGTGCAGGTTGGGTCAAATTCTGCACATCCCTCTCTCCCTCCACCCCAATCTCAGTTGTGTGGAAAAACATTAACAGGTTTAGATGTGGTTGTTCTCCTTCAGTATCTTCACCAATCACTAGGGAAACAGCTGAACTTTTTTTTGACAAAATAGCCCCACCCTATGTCCCACTTCCTTCCGAATGTCATAATTTACCCCCACATATTGTTTCCAATGACCCTTCTGATGGCCCGTTTACCTTTAAAGAATTGAGTGTGGTGCTCAGTCATGTCCGGGACACGGCGCCTGGTATTGACGGCGTGCCATATTCTTTTATTTCTCGCTCTAGTAATAATGCCAAACAATATTTTTTAGATATAATTAACTTTTGTTATAATCGTGGTTGGGCCCCAGATCAATGGAAGCTACAAGTTATCATTCCCCTTTTGAAACCAGGCAAACATGTTGATGATCCGAACGGCCTTAGACCTATTGCTCTGTCTTCAGTCCTAGCCAAACTAATGGAACACCTTATTAAAAACCGGTTGGAGTGGATAGTCGAATCCAGAGATTTACTGCCGAACTTCCAATTTGGTTTCAGGAAAGGACTCGGCACAATGGACAGTGTAGGTATTCTAATTACAGACATCCGCCTAGCATTCTCCAAAAACGAGTCTGTGGTTGCAGCCTTTCTTGACATTTCCTCTGCATATGACAATGTTCTTCTTCCCGTCCTCAGGCAAAAACTGCACCAGCTGAGCATCCCGGTCAAGATGTTTGAATGCATATGTGCACTACTGAACTGTCGCTCGTTGGTTCTGAGAGTCCAGGGAGAGGACTTTGATAAAAGGCAGACTTGGAGAGGCCTCCCACAGGGCTTCGTCCTCAGTCCAATCCTCTACAACTTGTACACAGCTGACATTGACTCCTCTTTAAACAACAACTGTCACATTTTACAGTACGCGGACGACTTAGTCATTTACGTGTCAGACTCCTTCATCACTGACGCTGCATCGTCTCTATGCCTCTCTCTGGACTCTCTAAATCAATGGCTTCTAAACCACGGCTTATCATTATCTGCACCAAAAAGTTCGGCAGTGATCTTTTCTCGCAAAAGAACCATCCCTTCCATCTCAGTGGCCATTTCAGATCAAAATATTCCGTTGTCTAGTAAGGTAAAATTTTTAGGCGTTATACTAGACTCAAAATTAACTGGAAAACATCATATAAATTATTTAATCCAAAAATGCGAACGTGTTATTTCCATACTTAAAGTCCTTGCAGGTGTATGGTGGGGCGCCCACCCCTATACCATGAAACTAGTTTACAACGCCCTAATTCGTAGTATTCTAGACTATGGTACGTTCCACCTAATTCCATGCAACAGGGGTGCTTTGGTTGGTCTCGATAAGCTCCAGTCTAAATGCCTTCGGATCATCTCTGGTTGTATGAAGTCCTCTCCCATCAACGCTTTGCAGGTCGAATGTGTCGAACCCCCCCTAGCCTTAAGACGCCAATATTTAGCCTCCCGTTTTTTATCTAGGGTAATATGTAGATCTTCACACCCTCTCATTGAAAAACTGAACGAGTTAAATTCCTTATATAGAACCTCAAACTACTGGAAAAATAAAGAAATGCCCTTAACACTGAAATTTTTTCGCACGACTCAAAATTTCGAATACCCACTTGCTCAATATCCCAAACTACCCCTTTTTAATTTCGACTATGAAGTTTTATGTTTCACTCCCAAAATTTTTTACAATATTGGTATATCCAAAAATAGTCCCTCGGCGAATTCGGTCTTCAATGCGAAGGTGGGAGAACGATGGAATGGTTTTCAAAAGTTTTACACTGATGCTTCTAAATTTTCTGACTCTAGTCATACTGGAGCGGCAGTATACTACCAAAGCTCCAGTATTATTTTACAATTTAAATGTCCTAAGGAGTCCTCTGTGTTCACAGGCGAATGTGTGGCTCTATTAGAAGCTTGCCTTTTTATAGAGTCACACCATAATATCGACAAAGCCGTAATATTCACAGACTCTCTTAGCTGTCTTCAGGCCCTAACCCAGAATCCCTTTAGAAGTAAATTACACAGCTCACTACTCCTTAAAATTAAGAGATCCCTGCTATCAAGCACCAATAGTCAAAAAGAAGTTCAACTAGTTTGGATACCTAGCCACTGTGGCATCAAGGGCAATGAACGTGCTGATGCCTTGGCCAAAGATGCTTGTTCATCAACTGCAGCTGATCTATCACACAACTTTATTCAGGGGTATGACTTGCTGAACCTGCCAAAAGCAAGTCTTCAATGTGCATGGCAGGAGCAGTGGGATACCTCTGGTAAAAAAAAGGGTAAATTCTACTATGCAGTCCAACCAACCATAACATCAAAACCTTGGTTCTTCACATTCAAAAAAATGTCCAAACCTGTTATCTCCGTCCTTTGCAGAATCCGCCTGGGTTTCTGTTGTACACCTGTTTTTTTGGAAAAAATCCGAGTCCGCGATTCCTCCTTATGCGAATGCGGTTTGGAGGAGGGCACACTAGACCACATATTTTTCCAATGCACAAATAATATTCCACCTTTAGACTTATATAGCCGTCTCCCGAAATTTAAAATTCCTCTCCCAATCAATGTCCCCGCCCTCCTAACTTATCCCTCCCCAGAACTACTTGTGGCGCTGATGAGTTTTATCCGTCACAATAATATCAAATTATGAGTCCCGACTTCTGTGTAATTGTGGTTACGTGTATATATTTAATGTCTTAACAATTATAATATTTATGTATTTTTATTTTTTTGTTTGTTTCAGTCCAGTACTAACTCATCGAGTTCAACTGTATCAATCGATGATTTTTATGCATTCATACAGTTCTAACATTCCGATTCCATATGTTATCATCATACACTCTTGTCAATCCAATTCACTTTTGACATTGGCAGAATAGTCGACATCGGCTCTATTTGCCATTAACAAAAAATAGAATAGAATAGAAATCACAATTATCGATGATTCGACTATTAATATTAATTCAATAATTATTTTAATTTGTTGTGGATTGCGGACGAAAAAATAATCAGCATTTTATCAAACAATCGAGTATTAATTAATCAAAATAAATTTAATAAGTAAATCGATTTTAAATACAAAAAATAATCGATTATAAAAGATTATTTGTTGACATCCCTATAATTTCATGGTCAAAGTCACAAACATCACAAAATTACGGCCTTGGGGTACCTAGTAAATGTACAATGTAGTTTTATCTAGAATCAGCTGTAGTTTAGTTTTGTAGGAAACTTTCATCAACTTTATTTATAGGTGCTTATTGGCATCCTGCCGGGAAATTTTGCTTTGCGTTGCTTCCCCATTCTTCTGTTGTGGTTATGGAATTATGAACTTACATAAGAATAATTTTTTGGTCTGCTATTTATTAAAAAAATGGGTGCTTACAGCAAAATTTACAATGCTTTCAAGAAGTATCCTCTCTTACGAGGAATGGCATCTTATAGCATTATCTGGCCCACTTCCAGTTTAATACAACAACGCTTCGAAGGAAAAACAGTTGGTAAGTACATTAGTCATTCATTCTGATAGACAGAAAGTGTATTAACTTAACTCTGTTACAAAAAATTTCATTAGCTTTATCTAAATTACAGGAAATTATGATTTGTGGCGTTGTGCACGATATGGTGTCTATGGGTCTTGCTATGTTGCTCCTACTCTTTATAGTTGGCTGACAATAGCCAATATAATGTGGCCCGGAAATTCAATAAGAGCTGGTATTATTAAGGTAAAATTTTAATCATATACATAAAGCCTAAATATTTACTACTAAACACCCACTTAGAGCAAGAACTCTATAATGTTTTGTATTACACAATAATTGTACTGGTTGCATTAATTAACTCTCCTGCCCAAATATCAATACATATGGGTAGGCTAGTGTGGCATTTATTTATTTATTTACTAAACAATGGCTTCTCTATCTGCTCATTTAATTTGCTTGATAATTATTCATTAATTCATTAAACCCCAAGCGAACGCCGGCGTTCGTGCACCTATTGTCTTTCAATTGTGTCTGTCATTATCACGATTGAAAGGTTAATTAATAAAAACCGCAAGCGAACGCTGGTGGTCACTCTCTCATTGTATTTCTATTGTATCTCTAATTACAATATTTGAAAGGCTAATGTTTATTTAACAAGTTCAACCCAATGTACCATCATTGCTATCATTTGACAGGCCTGCTATGCCGGAGGTGGTGGGTTCGATTCCCACCCAGGACAAATGTTTGTGTGATGAGCACGATCATTTGTTCTGTGTCTTGATGTAATTTACCTATAATATTTAGAAATATACAGTATGTTTATCAGTTGTCTAGTACTCATAACACAAGCTCTGCTTAGCTTGAGACTATACGGCGTTATGTGATAGTTGTGGAATATTATTATTATTATCTGTCTATCTTATTATCCTTTCAATCATGTCAATTAGAGACACAATAGAAAAACAATGACAGCGCGTAGGCCGGTTTTCGCTTAGGGTTTAATGAATTAAATGGGGTAAAAATCAAGGGCTGTCAGCCTCCCTCTTCCTTTTCCACACCAGTCTGTCCTCAGCTATATTGAGCCAGTCCTTCTGTCAGGAGTCAAGTTTATCCCTCCACAACAAAAATATTTGGTTTATGTATTGTAAAGTAGGCTAAGAAGCAAAGTAGGATAAGTGAAAACTTTATATTTATTATGTTCTTGTTATTTTGCAGACATGTGTGGAAACGGTCACATATACACCATTTGCAATGTGCAGCTTCTATTTTATTATGAGCTTACTGGAGTCAAAGCAGTTTCATGAGGCTCTTGCAGAAGTTGAAGCCAAGTTTCTACCAACATATAAGGTATTTATGCCATCATTCTCATTCATTCATGCCAATTAATTGAACTTCTTTGTCTCTTCCCACGTTAGGTGGGGTCGGCTCTCCTTATCCTTCTGCGCCAGCACAATCTGTCCTGGGTTGTCAGTTCAGGCAGTTGGGACTTCCTAACTAGATTGGCCATACTAATCCACCAAGTCAAGGGCGACCGTCCTCTTCCTTTCTTGCCTTCTGGTATTGGCATTACCTTCTGGACCACATGCTCGCCAATGCCAATTAATTGAACAACATCAACATTTTTTCTTCCATACTTTAGTGTTAATAATTATCTCAGCATTCAAGTCCTTTCTAGATAACTCATCTTTAAATTCCTGTTTTTGCACTCAGACTCAGGATTTTCCTTATCTCTACCACATCCAAAATGCCCATGCCATGAGAACATTAACAAGTGACATATCCAACTAATTAATATTTTGTTACAATTATTTTGGTCCTACTAACTAGGTATATTTCGATAATATTTCATTAAAAGTTATTCTTAGTTAAAACTGTCATAAAATATTAAATAATCGAATAAATCGATCATTAGGTACATAAAATTTTTAACATAGGTAGACTCAACAAAGAAGCTATTTTCGGTCGAACCCGATATTCGGCCCATTTTTGACTGAAACCAAAACTCCTGCCGAAACCAGTTTTTTTTTTTTTAAATTGTAATTGACCAAAATTAAAACTATAACATCACTTTATCAATTCATACTTCCTCCTTACGTTAATCGTAAGGAGGAAGTCTATTGCTATTGTTGCAAATGTCTACCTTCAATAATTTATGTCATTTTTGTTTAAATTACATTACTATTTTCACATTCCTATTTCTTTATTTCAGGTTGGTGCCTCCATTTGGCCAGCTATTGCCATGATTAACTTTTGTCTCATTCCTCCAAGAAACAGGGTGCCTTTTATTAGTCTATGTAGTCTTGTGTGGACATGCTTCCTGGCATATATGAAACATTTAGAAAAAGAACATCTTGCTGTAGCATCAAATGCAAATCCTATTAAATTAATGAAAGCTAATTTATGAATAGGAAAAGTAGCCAATTTATTAGCCAAATTGAACATTTTAATGTTCCTTTTATTATTTACTTCTAGATCAATTATTATTTTAATAATTCCATCTCAAATTTGTGTGATGTGATGTTAGTAATAATTCCATCTCAAACTTGTGTGATATTTAAATAGTCTATAGTTACTTGTTAGATATCTTGTTATTATTTATTTCAATGTAATAATTTAGGTGACCAGTACCTATTTACAAAAACCTATTAAAAATATATAATACAGTACAATAGGTTTAGTAGGTAGTAAGTAGTTAGGTAACTATTGGTTAAACCAAATGTATACAATGTTATAATGACTAAGAAAACATTTATTGACCAAAAGTATTCAACTCATAATAAAAAACCCAAAATATTTGTTTACAACTAGGAATATATAATTATATACATTTATATAAGTTTAAAGTGGGATTAAGGGTTTCTAGCAGAATTTTAACGAGTTACATTCAACGGCAGTTTTAAATATTCTCAAATTGATTCCTAATAGATATTGTAATGCAGTGCATTTTTGTGTTTCAAGTGTCTATTTAACTGATTGTGCGGAATCATCACAAAATGGTGCTGCAAATTTTACTGTAGTGCCTGCTGGCTTGCTCTGTATCTAGAGTTGCCAACTTTTTACAAGAAATAAAGTATTTTTTTATCTAAGAAAAATATTATGCAGTATTTAAAAAAAAAAAAAAAAATTACATAAATATTTTTAGATTTTCTCGCATAACTTATTAATTTCCAGTCCTTTTAAAAAGCTCATTCGATTGGTTCTGAAACACTGTTATTGAGTTTTGATAAAAAAAAAATGTGTATGCATCTAACACTTACGAGTAGAGATAGGCATTTTGGTGCTGAAAAAAATCAGTATTTTGTATACTTTATTTTTGTTGATCAGTAAAAAGTATAATGTGAAAAACATTATAATACTGCACTGTTTTTAAAAGTATAGTTGGCAACCCTATCTGTATCAGTGAAACCTTCCATGAAGGCGAAACAGTTCTGCCAAATTATATAAATTGTAATTCGTAATGGAAAATTAAAGTGACTGCATTATGTAATCAAAATGTATAAATATGTACATTGATATATACTACTAAAAAAATTTAAAAAAATATTATCCAATTAGTTCTGTTGTTATTTGATATGTATTTTTTTGGTATTAAATAGTAGCTATTAGTTTATTATGGTATTAACTCGTATAAGATATCAGTTACCACTTGTTTTCGATGAAATTAAGCAAGAGAATTTTAGCGGCTGTTATGCCTTGACCTTCCCGGATAAAGGGCAAGACAGTAAAATGTAGCTCGGCCGAGACAGTAATGTTAGCGAGTTGCACAGATAAGCGCTCCGCCGAGCACTCGGCGCTGTGTTCACATGTACCGACTACTCGGCCGAAAGCACTGTCTCGCCCGTTTACTCGGTACGTGTGATCAGGGGATTAAGGATCGTATACATTCATTTTGTAGTTTATTGAATAGACTACTTGGAATCTCTAAAACTGAGCGTTGGGTTTATAATTTTACGTTTAAGATAGGAAAAGAGTATACTTAGAGTGAGAGGTGAAGTATAAATAAATACATTTCATTTAGATCTACAAGGTTTCCCTCGAGATTCCAACATAGGTTAAGGAAATGTGTGATGTTCAATCAAAAACTTTTGTGTTGACAATATATTTTCTATGTTAACGTGCTTGTTTACATTTAAACCTAATTCTTTCTTAATATACAATAGGTGTTTATTCAGTCATTTCCTTGACGGAGAACATGTTCACAAGTAGGTATTACAATTCGGGGAATTATAAAACGAGCGACTAAAAAAAAAACTTAGCTACTGATGATGAGATACTGTTTTAATAACTTGAGCGGTATGAATTTTAGTAAGCGACACATTAACTAAACTAACAACAAATATTGATTAACAATAAAATCAAGAACGAGCTTACTAAAAGTGGGTTATTGAAATCCTAGCTAAACGATTAAATTAGTATGTGAGCGACTAAAATAATAAGTGAGCGACTAGAAATAAAAATGAGGTTTTAAATAAGGAATTTACGCTAGCAAATGTTTTCATCATTGTCTAATTATCTAGTCGCAGGTAGATTCATCATTTGAACTGGGTGAAATAGGTTAGGTTAGGTTAGAACTGTGACCTACCGCGCGTGAGCCGAGTGAGCGAAGCGAGCGGTGCCGCGGCAGCGGCCGGCGAACGCTACGACCAAGTTGCTCGCAGATTTTATTTCACCATTTTTTAATTATTCGGGTTTTCGCAATATCCGGATTATCAAATTACCTTGTGACATACATAATACATAAATATCGGTATTTAGGACATTCGATACTGTGTACATTTATATTTAGGACATTTGAAACACTTCATTTAAGATAAAATGCCGCTCAGTATAAATAAATCATTGGCCAAATCTGGAAAAAAATGCAGGACAAAACATTGACACTCAAACAAATATTAGGTCACTCAAATATTAGGAAGCTTCTCATTTTGTATTTTAAGTAACTCAAATTAAAGTTTGTAAGTCGCTGTTCTATTGATTTCTCGTCACTCGCAGTCAGTCGCTCACTTATTATTTCTATAACCCAAAATAATTATTTTTGTCACTTAAAATTTTAATTTACAGTCACTCGTTTAAATACTACACTTATAATTCCAATACCTATATATGGTGATTCCATATATATTGGGCAACTAACTCTATATCTTTAGAATTTTTCGCTCAAATAATTAAATCAATTGCATAATAATGTTGATAGAGCTGAATAATGGTGTTCCTTTTTAAAGGCTTGCAGAAATATCAAAAAATATTTTATTTTAGTTTAAATTCTTCCTTACATGATAAAAAGTCAGTCCCTAGCCATTTCCATGCACCATTTTAGTATTTGATGATTTAAATTTCGAAAACCATTAAGTTAATAATTTTTTCATTACTCATACTCTGAAAGTAGGTCTGAAGTTGCCTGAGGAGCGGGCTGAAAGTGATACTTTTCATCCCTAGGGAGTTTTACTTTACAACTGACAGCTGTCAAATTATAAAAAAAAATTAGTTCTATCTTCACATTTCTATTGAACCATGTTTCAATTTTCCATATAGCCAGTCAATCACAGAACGATATAAAATTTAAATAACTTAAAGATAAGTATTAATTAAATAATGTTATTGATTTATTTGTTCAACTATTTCTTTAAAATACTTTATTTTAAAAAATTACAATTAATTTCAAATTTTTCATTAATGAGGCTGAATAGCTGACCGGCCGCAGAAAAAAAAAAACAAAACAAAATGGCGGGAAAATGGCAATCAGTCGTTGGTTTTTTCGAGTTTTGTTTACGTTTTCGTACAACAAAGATTTGTATTAACACGTTATGTTTATCAGATTAAAATATCGATTTAACGCCTAATTTCATAAGAGAAGAGGCTAAAGCAGTAGTAGAATACCTTTTACCGCCTAAATTAGAAGAAAAATACCTACTTAAAATCATAGGTACGACGAGTCAGGTTTTACAAACTTTTTATTTTATTTTTAGTTTCCTCGTATTCGTAATGAAAAGCACAGTGTTTACCTCGGGGTGAAAGTAACCCATTTAACCCTCGAATTAGCGACCTCGCTTCGCTCGCCCGCCAACTCCTTCTCGGGACGAAATGAGTTACTTTCACCCCTAGTGTAACAATGTACTATTAAACGTTAATAAAGCAAATAAACACAAAACAATTAAACTATTATCAAAGTTTGATTGACTGTTGAGTGAAATTATTTGAAAAATCCTAAGTCAACATAATATGTTGTTCACAACTTTAAGCATCAGGCCCTAATCGCTAACAAAATTTAAAATTTCGTGCTAAATGACTAATGAGTGACCCACAGAATTAATGAAGTTTTTTTTATTTTATTTGTACCATGAAGTTAATAGTAAAAATAAAATACGGATGTCAGATATTTTATTTTACATTGTAAAAGTACTAATTTACATACTCTTTGTTGTAATACGCGGAGGCTTGACTCTTCAGTGCGTGCACGTGTTTTCCAGTCACTGTGTCAGGCCATAGGTAAGTAATTTTATATAAAAAAATATGATAGGTATTTCTTAGTTTAACTTTTGATAATTACAATTCATTTTTGAGTCTGTTCCTGTAGGAAAATTTTGTTGAAATCGTGGGTTCGTTATTTAATTTTGTTTTTTAAACAAATTTTTAAGATCTGTGTTATTTAAGTACTGTAATAATCATCAATTATCAGATAATTAATAAATAGGTAGGTACTTATTCTTCTATTGCAGAAAAATAATTAGGTACGGCTCTGCATTTTTATTACCGAGCTATATCGGAACCGGTCAATATTTCCGCCGAACTGGATTGCAAATCTTTTCCCACGTGTCCGGACTTACACGTGTCCAAATACATATTATTAGCACGTACCAAAGCTGCTTATAGACTGCCACCCAGTGCCAATTCCACATAATTGGCCGAATACCTCCTATAAACTATTCTTTAAGAACAAAAATATTCACGGAGACGGTATACAGCGCGCGTGATAGATCTAGTACCTATGCCTACTACAGAATCTGGAATAACACTCAAAGAATCTGACCCTATATATATTTATTTTTCTTCGAGAGTGTAATAATAATGTGAATGTGTTACACTAAGCGTCCACTGCGTTGGGATCAGAGCAGACGGATTCGTTGCTTTGTATTGATTTGTATGGTACAGCGTGCACTGGATCGGAAATTGCGTGTGCATCAGAATGGCGGGTGTAATTTCCAGATTTGTCTAAATTTATTACAGTTATTTGGTACCTTCTGTGTACCTTTACGTACCTCTTTTGAAAATCTGTGTACCTAAACCCATACAATAATATTTTAAAAAATAGGTACACCCGCCATCCTGACGTCAGAACCGCGGGTGTACTGCTAACCAATATATGTAGCCAAGCGTACTGTTTAAGTAAATTTGGTACCTCTTGTGTACCTTCACGTGCCTCTCTTGAAAATCTGTGTAAGTACCTACACCCGTACAATGATATTTTAAAAATTAGGCACACCCGCCATCCTGATGACAGAACCGCGGGTGTACTACTAACCAATATATGTAGCCAAGCGTACTGTAGTAAATTTGGTACCTCTTGTGTACCTGCAGATACAAGTATTAAATAAACGATATACTGTAAAGTTGCTGCAAAAATCTTTCTTTGACGTAGGTACTTACATATCTTTAAAAATAACAATCTACGTAAGTATGTACTGATATGTAACTTAAGTTAAATATTAATAAACCTATATGTATACATAATTACAAAAACCAAACAACATATTGCCAAAAAGAATTGTGTGTCTGCAAGTGTTTCCAGAATCAAAATAAAACAAGAGACAGTTTTAATAGTAGTTTAAGTGAATATGGGATAAAGCGGGCGGCATGTTGAATTCCGAACGAAACGAAGGTTGTTGATTTTAATCCCGAACGATAGTGAGGGATTTATAAAATTAACTCCCGAGCCTCGCGAGGGCCACTACTACCAATAGACAGGACATAGCAAACAAAAGTCCAAACCGAAACTTATTACTTGTGAGTAACAAGTCGCTCAGTCTAGTATGGCACCCCTAAACGTCAAGTCGTGTTTGCATCCGCTTTAGGCACTAAAAGAAAATCATTTTCTGAGAAAACGTGCTAAGTTGCGCATTACGCTATTGCAAATCTTGTTATGGTAAAATTATTGAACCTAACTTCGGTTTATTTTCGTAAATATTCTTGGTATTTACACAGTAATTAATTAAAATTCAACAACCATTAATAGTTCTAGAACATTTGCTGATTTTATGTTAGCGCCATCTATTGCTGAAAAGTTTTACCTTACCTAGCGCACACCAGTGGCGTAGCGTGGGTTTTCGTCGCTTGGGGTCGACCAGAAATACGCCGCCCTTTGTTGTTTATTATGTTTAAGAACACGAGTATTAAGAACGACTGCAGATATCCCGTCGGGGCCACTAGCTTTATTCTAAAGTACGACATACTCGCCACGTACCCATCAGGAGAAACAGGGGGCGGTGCGTCACCGGAATTCAGACGCGAAGATTCCGCAATAAGAGAGGCAATTAAGTTTGCTTTCTCCTCAGCGGTGTGAGCCAGGGACCCGTCGGGTTTCAGCAGTGGCGGAGGTGAGGGACGGCAGAAGTTCGATTCACTCGAGTTTGTTAACGGGGTTTGTTCCCTTTTCGGCCAGTGGTCAAACTGAGACCCCCACAACATATTAAGAGTCACGTCACTTGCCTTGCGCATACGGGTGTTGGCCTAACGTCGGTATGCGCGTGTTAAATCGCGTCTGCGTGAACACACTCAGTTCCATGTCACAGTTGAACTTGGTCCGACATTGTTACGTCAGAGAATGAACTTGGATTAATAAAAAGCAATATACTTGCTGCAGCACGCAGGGTAGACAACATCGACATGAAAATTTGCTTGTCACGTACGTAACATTGCACTCGCAATTCCGAATATCTAAGTTTTTTTTTTTGGCGCTTTCTGCCGCCTCCTTTCGTATGCCGCCTAGGGCCATGGCCCCCACCGCCCTCCCCTCCCCAAGCTACGCCACTGGCACACACTGAAGCTTCTACCACGAGCTCATAACGTGATCTATTTTACGATCTAAACCGAACTGTTTGATCTTTTTTCGTTCGTACTACTGACATTTTAACATATCGTGGTAAAGCTCCTGGCCACCTACCGAGCAATAGTTAAATTTATACAAATGTTGACAAATTTAATTCGGGTGATTGCTATTCAAAGCTAGATGGCGTTACTGAGAGATAGGATGACAGTTTTTCTAAGACATTTCTCCTGATAGCCGCTCTATTGTATCTTTTTAAATCTCTTTGAAGACAGCTTTATCCCCGTGTTGCATACTCTACTTTTTACACCATCTGTGAGATAATTAAAAGACAATTTAGTCGACCAAATCATGTATTAGAAAAATATAAGTATTATATTTACAAGTTTATCAAACAAACAAAATTCACTACTCCAAGATTTTATAGTTTCAATTTTCTATAATGCTCCCGTCTCGTCAGTACATACGCACGTTAGAATATTTTCTTCTTTTTTTTTGTTAGTGGCCAGTGAATCATAGTGATTACATACTCTTTGATTTGAAATTCGAGTCAACTTGTTCGATGCGCCTACATTTTAATTAACAATGTTGACGATTCTTGATGCTCCAAATTCAAATCTCTTTATTTTATTCCCTAGGGATCGGCCATACTGCATTATCTCCCTAGGCATATAATGACTTGTTTTAAGTGAGGTTTGTATGACGTGTAAAACGACATCATCGAGCAGGTGGTGTAAAAAGTATATTTTATTTGATTTGTACCACTATTGTACATGAAGTATAATTATATAAATAAATTTGAACGATAACGAAATAATATTATGTTTTGTTATTCTATGTCAGTTGCGTTTTGTTATACCACGTTTTATGTCACGTCCCACGGGAACGACGAGAATGGGATAAAAAGTATCGTATTATGGTCCTTCTCCTGGTTTTTATCTAGCTCTCTAATTTTCAGCCAAATCGGTTCAGCCGTTTTTGAGTTATAAATAGTGTAACTAGCACGACTTTCTTTTATAAATAAAGATATAATCATCAATAGTAAACTTAATAGGATAATAGTAGGTACTATACGTTCCAAATGAGAATAGGATCGATTGCCGTCAGTCAAGTGACGTCATATCGTCGTACTGTGAAATCGAATAAATTTTTACTTAGATTAAATATCTCTATATATTTAAGGTATATATATATATATATAGATAGATAGGTATTTAATCTAAGATTTTTTACAAAATTGAAGAACTCGATGAGTAAGGTAAAATTGAGACGAAACTGAACAACCTTCCACAAGATTTTTTTTCAGGAAACCCAACATGTTTCAGCTCTCTAGAATGGTCTTCATCGGTGCTTAAATGCTTGTGATTTTCATTGTTCCAAAAACATTTTTAGAATAACTTCTAATAACTTTTTTTTGTTTTTATATACCTATGATAAAATATTTTGTTATACTTTTTATTTATCAATTGTAACTTTTTAATTTATTAAACACATGCTAACTAACTGCATAAGTGTAAAAAATAAGCATTTTTAATATCGGTGAGGGGGGATTTTCCTTCCACCCAGAAGAGCATATTTTAGCGCACAGTTAGTATTTTCGTAAAGTAGGCCTTTGTTTCACCAAAGACATATTTTTCATATAATTTTCAAAAACCATTTCTAAGATGCAGCTCTAAATCTAGATGTGTACCATGCAAACAAACAAGAGAAGCATTTACCAAAAAAGTTTGTAGGTTTGTAAAATACTACATTTAAATACATATTAATAGGATAAAAAATAGTAAACGAAATTTTGGTTGTTATAATTATAGTCACTGGAGTTTTTGTGATACATTAACGAACTCAATTATTCTTTCTTAGAAACTTTGATACAGCCGAAATCATCTTTTGAGGATAGTTTTGAAAAAATAGTAACGTCTAATCGTCAACAAAAACTGATGGACGGTACAGTGAGTACGGTCCCTCGGAAAGTCGGCACGGTTGTTGGTGCGGCGCGGTGGGGGCGATCCATTATTGAAATATACGTAAAATCTTTAAGTACTCTGTGATCAAAATTATTGTGATTCGGAACGCGAGGCTTTTGCTGTCATCAGCTGTTTGACAAGTAAAAATTAAGATTGTCAATTTGTCAATCGCAATCTCGTAAGTACCTTAGCTTGCGGATTGCTTTGGTGTTGTGGGTTGTGTTGTGTTATAGATCACCGACGATTCGATCAGCACAAAGAAGGAGGAGGTGAGCCGTTAAATGAAAAAAGGTGCAACGCGGACATGAACACAAAATATCATTCAGTACATCAAGACTAACAGATACCGAAGTTTAGCGAAGTCAAACAGGAATACAATGAACTATAAACAAGAGTTCGCAGTGTGTTCGTTATGCTTTTGTGTATAAAGCAATAGTTCATGATGTCCAGCAATTCTTTATTGTTTTCTATTAACAATGAAGGCAAAGTTTACGCTTTGTCCACGAGTGGGTCGTGTTGGAGAGAATTCATGTATCTAGGCTTAGAATTCAAAACATTATCTGCTGTTCCACATTTCCTGTGGGCTGTTGGCGGTGACCGACAAATCTATCTCCACGTGCATGGTCTGGAAATACCCATACGAGTCAAAGAAGAATCCTACGAAAATGAAAGATGGTTACCACTTGAGGGCTTTAGTGGAAGATTACTTCCCACAGACAGATATCATTTTTCTTCTCAAGATGGCACAAAAGACAGAGCAATTGATCGTATTAGGCTGCCATCCATGGCTTGGCAATGGGAAGGTGATTGGCAACTTGAACTAACATTAGATGGTCAACCCTTGGATCATGATGGTTGGACATATGCAGTAGATTTTCCAGCACAATTTGGTCCTTCAAAACAATGGAAATCTTGTGTTAGAAGAAGAAAATGGATAAGGTACAGAAAATTTAGTGCTATGAATTCATGGTGTGCAATTGCTCCTTTACACAAAGATCCCACACAAGAGCCATTTATAGATGTCAGCATTGGTGGTAATCAAATCCCATATGCTTCCCCTGGAACCTTAGCAGTTTGGGCCATAACTGCTCATGGTCGTGTCATGTATAGGTCTGGTGTCAGTACTACGTCTCCTGAAGGATTAAAATGGATTTATATAAGTATTCCCCCCAATTGTGATATTAAGCAGATTTCTGTGGGGCCTACTGGTTTAGTATGGGCTCTTTTGTGGACAGGAAGAGCTATAATTAGAAAAGGCATAACTAAAGACTGCCCCACTGGTGAAGCTTGGATGGAAGTTAAATCTCCTAATGACACAAAACTAGTGTCACTCTCTGTAGGATTTAATGCGATTTGGGCAGTGAGTTCTGATACAAGAGTTTGGTTTAGAAAAGGTATAGATGGAAATACAGCAGGAATTTCTGAAGGAGCAGCTATGGGAAGTGGGTGGCTAGAAATCACAGGTCATATGAGCTATATTTCAGTTGGCATCAATGATCAAGTGTTTGCTATTGGTGATACAGATAAATCTATTTATTGGCGCAGTGGTATCACACCAGCAGAGCAAACTGGCAAACGATGGAGAATGGTTCAAGCAAATATGCAACTGAGCCGGACCTCTAGTTCAGCTAGTGTTGTATCTTCAACATCAAACGCTAAACATCATAGTCTCAACATGCTTAATGAAACAACAACAGAGCTTAAATCTAACATAAACCTGCACAATTCTTGGGAAGAGTCACATTCAGCACCAATTGAACATACATTACCTATGAAACCAAAAGAAGCTCGGCAAAAAAGAAATGAACAAGTAGACAATATTGATTATACAGGAAAAAGTTACGAAACAACATTAAAAAATCCAAGAGCTTGGAGCCCTGTCAGAAGTGTTGGCTCTGTTGTAGGCATGGAAGCACAGCCAGATAGTGACAGTAGTGTATTTGATGTTGACTCAGGAATGTTTTTTGATGATGAAATAAGCCAAACTGCTTGGGGTACTTGTGAAACTACTTGGGCATTTGTAGAAGCGGGAGCTTGTTCAGTAGATATAATGCAGGTGCCTCACTGGTTTACAGACTCTCATAATGCATTTAACATGGATCTAACATCAAAATGGCGGATTCAGATTTTAGACTACCTTAAAAGAAGAAACAACAATGTAACATTGGATTTATCTAGTTATGGTGTAGCTGTGGAAGAAAAAGGTTGGACACGGAGCTGTGAGTCACGACTAATTAATGCAAATCATTCCAGTGAAGACTGTATTTTGTCCTTATATTGGCATGACTTAGAAAACATAGGAACACTGTCTGTTTTTCAACCTGATGGTACCATAAAGTTTATTTTAAATCTAGGTGAGGTAACCAGTGTTATAACATCATCTGAACCTGGAAGTCCCAGAATAACTTTGTCTGTACCACGACAAAACAAGAATCCTATCAAAGTTCAGTTTATATCAGAAATGGAACAAGAAGAATGGTTTAATGTTTTAGTTGATATCACATCACAGATCAATGGAGTAATTGGTAAACCATCAGTTAATTCAGTATGGGCAATTGCTAGTTCTGGAGATATACTAAATTGGGACCCCATGCCTGCAAAATTGAATACTGTAAATAATGGTAAATATACTAAAGAATTTCAAGTCTTTGGAAAAGATATAGTATCTGGTTTTACAACACCTTTGCATAACAATTTTCCACCTGGAAGTACAATAAAAGTCACTGGCTGTTTAAATGACGAAATCAACAGATTTCACATTAATTTAGAAGGTCCAGAAATCAAGAAACAAAGACATAAAATTGAAACAGAAGTGACCGAAATACCTTTGCATTTCAATGTGAGATTTGAAGAGAGAGTTGTTGTGTGTAATTCAAAAATATCTGGTAGCTGGGGTGTTGAAGAAAGACATGAATTACCAATGTCTCCAGGGCAAGAGTTTTGTATAACAATTATTTGTGACATCAATGTTTTTAAGATACTGGTAAATGACAAACTTTATTGCTTTTTTGAACATAGGCTCAGTCCTAAAACTATTACATCGGTTGCTGTAAAGGGACCTTTAAAACTTTACTCCATGGAATATTCAACAACAAATGCTATAATTGGATCAGAAGAAATGTATTGGCGGATTATGGGTGGCTACTTGCGGCGAGTTGAGTCTTGCCAAAATGGTATTGTTTGGGGAATATCTCATGATCACCGTGTTTGGGTGTATACAGGAGGATGGGGAGGAGGTATTCTCAAAGGTAGGTAACCACCAATTTGAAGCTTTATGCCACCTAATTCGTTAAATGAATAATATAAAAAAATATTTTCATTTCAGGTATAGGAAGCAAAGAAGGTATTCATTCTATGACAGATACTCAAACTTACTGTGTTTATGAAAACCAAAGATGGAACCCTCTTTCTGGGTACACATCTACAGGCTTACCTACTGATCGTTATATGTGGAGCGACATTACAGGAAAACACAAAAGAACTCGAGAACATACTAAACTTCTCAACCGTCATTGGCATTGGGTAACTAATTTCGTTATGAATATTTAAGCCATGAATTCACGGGACTAAAAATATCCTTGTAAGCCACCTGTCTTCAAAGATATCGCGCAAATTCTACACACTAATGGATGATTGTGTAGAATTCGCGTGTGCAAGTAGCATACATCGACAACGATGATAAGTGTTTTGATACAGTTGCCATCACGGATCTTGAACGCTAGGCGTTAGAGCGGGGATCGCTTTGCGCGTTCCATACATTGGCGAGCCAATCGTCTTCGTTCTTAGATACATGCAGCAACGCAGTGAACTAATGAGGAGTGACGTGTATGACGCGATGGCGCGGCCAGCCAATCACTGACACTCCCCGCCCGCGCGTCGCACTTCGCACCACTAAAGAGACCGAATATTTGACTTCTACGTAAGTGTTCAAGATCCGTGATGGCAACTCAGCAACTGTAGTTGCATAGCTATCGCCGTTTCAACCGTGTCAAGGGTTACAGGTGCTCAAACGTGAGCAAAAATTCATAACAAGAGGCCCGTATTTAATGAATATGACTAAAACGTACCCTAATCTAGAATACTCTTATATGAGCTCGCAGCTCATTTTCAGACAAGATTTGTCGACCTACTGTAAACCCCAAGCAAAAGCCGACTTCCGCATAGATTATAAAATATTGAGCGTTTTATTTAGGGTATGAATCCAAGAACGTAAATAAGAAGTTCTTCATAAAATAGTCTGTAAATATCGAAAATAAGCAAACCTTTCTATTATTCTCTATTCGACCAACCTTATTTTAAGTATTATATGCGAAACCTGAAACACCTTTCTAATATTTTTATGTAGAGAATATTGTACCTAGAAAATTTTTAAACTATTATGAAAAATCAAAAAATTATAAGCCAGTTATGGTACCTGGTTGGCAACTTATATACATGGTCACCGGGCCAGCTGTGCGCTGGTACCTAATGCCTACTATGACCTGCCGTGACCTGTTTTGTACTTAGTGTCGGTGTTTTAGTATTTTTGGGAAAAAATATAACATGGTGAAAAATGATTTTATTGATTCAGTTACTATAACTGAACAAACTATTATCAGGTTTGGCATAAACTAAAAATAATTTGGTATATACCTATTTAAATGCGTGGGCTGAAAGGTGATCTCGAAAACTCTTAAACACAAGTGTATGATAGAGGACCCCCCTGGATAGCTACGCCACTAGTAACGGTCAATTACAAACAAGGGTCAATAATAGGTTTTGTTGAGATGATATATAAATGTAATCATTATAATAGTTCATATTAATTGCAACAAATATCTTTTGTTTTAAGATTTCGGAATGGATGATCGACTACAACACACCTGGCGGTGTTGATTCTGATGGATGGCAATACGCAACCGATTTCCCAGCACCCTACCATGGGAAAAAAATATTTACTGATTGCGTCCGTCGACGAAGATGGTATCGAAAAGCTCAAATTATTACAGAAGGTCCATGGATTCGGGCCGGAAGTACTGCATTGTTAGATATTTCCATATGGGTGAGATAATAAATGATTGTGCACTAGGTATACACTACTATAACACCACGGTCTCGGCCTACCCCTTTCAGGACGTTAGACATGTTTGTCATGTAATATCAGCAAACCATATACCTACCAATAACTAACATCAAAAAAAAATGTTTACAGGCCAATGGCGATGACGCGTCAGTCTGGGCAATAACTTTGGCAGGTGATGCCATTTATCGAACTGGAGTTACAGTTGCAGCACCTACGGTAGGAGATCAACAATATTTTATTAGTGATATCACTTTTTGATGTTACATTTCACATACCTATCTATGCGTATCAATCATTTCAATTTACGCCTTATCATAGTGACATAAGAGCTGTGATTTTCATATAGCACCTGTCTTTTTAGGGTTCCGTAGTCAAATAGGAACCGTTATAGTTTCGCCAGTCTGTCCGTCCGTCTGCGGATAATCTCTGTGACCATTAGTACTAGAAAGATGAAATTTGGTACCAGTATGTATGTATATCAATAGGGTAGTTTCCAGGGTCAAAATAATTAAATTTTATTAAGTCCGTATTTTAGATTATAAAAAAATATTGGACACGTATTTTTTCTTTTTTTGATTAAATAAAAAATAACAAAGATGGAACTTTAATGGGCTATCCATAAAAGTTACTTGTGACGTGACGTGCGAAAAAATGCAGCATGCCGTGACTTTACACGTAACTTTAATGGGCTATATCTTTGTCATTTTTTATTTAATTTACAAATAAAAAATTACGTATCCCTTATTTTTGAATAATCTAAAAGACGGACTTTATACATTTTTTACGGTAACAAGCCTATTACGCCAACAAAGTGGTAAAATAAAAATTGGAAAAAATGTTTTATTAGGGTACTCCGTACACGTAAAGTGGGAAGTGTTTTTTTTTTTTTTTCATTTCAATCCCAACGTGTGAAGTTGTTGGATAGGTATTTAAAAATGAATAGGGGTTTACTAAAATCATTTTTTGGTAATGTTAATATTTTCGGAAATAATCGCTCCAAAAGTAAAATGTGTGTAACCTTCTAACTTTTGATCCATAAGTTTAGAAAATATGAAAAAAATGGCTCAAAAGTAGAGCTTTTTAAAGACTTTCTAGGAAAATTATTTTGAACTTGATGGGATGAACAGTTTTTGAAAATTTGTACAAAATAATTTCTGAACTAAGTTTGTAAATTTAACCGTATATGCGTATTGCCATTTTTTTAAACTTAATTTACATTATTATTTTATTATTTTGAACGTATTTTCTTTCAAACAAAAAAAAGAATTATTAAAATCGCTTCACGAAATCCAAAATTACCACCGAAAACCCAACATACAAAATAATAAGATATATATAAAGATATAAATAAGATATGTGTATATAGAGATATTAAGGTTTGCTGTAAGAAAACCCAATTTTGGGTTAAGCTCGCCTGTGTACATCGGCTTTCTTACTATGTATAATGTGTAAAGTTATGTACAATAAAGAATATAAGAATATACATAAACCGTCTAGTTTGTATAAACTTGTAACCCATTTAGCGAGAGATGGCGTTGTACTTTGGGCTACTTCGCGCTGTTAAGGTTTTTTCAGACTTGATGGGGTCGGGTATATATTGTCGAATTGTTCGGTTGGTCGCTCGTTGGCATTGGTGGTATTTGTTCTTGCTCGTTGTCTGTCTTTCATTGTTATTAATAAGAATATTTGGTACAGTGTGAAATTTTAATTATGTTTAAGTAACTTAAGTGGGGACACTTATTGTGACGGACGGGAAACTACGGAACCCTACACTGAGCGTGGCCCGACACGCTCTTGTATTTCATTTTGAAATCTATAATATGTTTTCACGATCATAATTTTATTTTGCTTACTTAATTAAAAGAATGATGATGATGATTGTTTACGATTTTTCAGGGTGTGCATTGGGAACATGTTAACAACCCTCAATCTCTAATAGCAATTAGCACATGCAATAATATAGTATGGGTAGTTGGCCGAAAGGGAGAACTCTATTATAGAGAAGACATTACAAAAGATAATCCATCTGGAAGCAATTGGAAATTGATCGAGACTCCTAGATTTAGTCATCCCTATAGCCACAAGACTGGTGCCGGTGCTAAGGCAGTGTCATTGACCAAAACAACAGCATGGGTATTACTCCTGAATGGAGCTATTGCTGTTAGAACTGATATTTCTAGAAATCAGCAGGATGGTAAAGATTGGAAGCACTTAACAGGTAAAACAATACTTCGTGCAAAAACGTCATAAATTCTAAAATTGCTAAAATCAGTTATTGATCAAAACAAATGTTGTCAAACATGTGTCTACATCTAACTCCTAAAATGACCTGTCAATTTAACTTTCTAAAAACATAGATGTACCACCAACCTTAAATTTCAAATATGGAATATAAGCAATATTTTGGTCATCGATATATTATAATAGTACCTATTGTAAATACATTTCACTTTATCAAAACAAGAACTTTTAAATCGATCTCCTGAAAAATCGTCATTTGCTACTTATAACGTTGTTGCACCCGGTGTGCGACTTATAGACACAGGATTTTACACATCAGTGTTTAACTTTTACTGGAAAAGTATTCAGGAATGTCGACAGTAATTGGGAAGTCAAGAATGAGTGACACAAAAACTATTTTACAATATTATGTAATGTAAGTACATAGATTATTTTTTTATGTTTCCAGAATGTGACTTGACTTTCAAACATGTCTCAGCTGAAGAAAACGAAGTATGGGCAGTTACGACAGAAGGAGTTCTTCAGCGCCGACTAGGCATTACCGCCGATAACGTTGTCGGGTCGGCATGGCAGCCAATATTGTCTAGCAGTTTAGTTCACGTAACAGCTAGGGGAGGTTGTTTACAATAAAAATCTCCCAGTCTACACGATTACTTTATATTTAACTCTTAAAATCATTATCATGCTGGCTATATATGAATTTAAGAGGCCTCTTGATGAAAACGCGGAAATATACAAAACTCATGTTCAAAGGAAGTTCGGCTAACGGCTCTTATTAGTTGGCCAGCTTTGCTTAAGCTTACTATGTCAAAGAGTTTTACAAATACTTGTACAAATCTTACGTTAAGATAATGATCTCATTTTATTTAACTGCGAGATGTGCTCAAATTTTATCTTCCTATCTACTATTATTACAACTGGCAGTTGCAGCTTCATTCAGTATTATCCTCTATTTTTGAACGAGTAAAATATCATAGTTGGACTGAGAATCCGCATTTTTTCCTCATTTAGTAGTTAGGCAAATAAAGAACGATATCTACTATAAAATAAAAGCGTTGGCCGTCACGGGTTACCCGGCAACTGATGATGATTCATGTCGCATCAATAATTATTTACTAGTTTAAAATTCTATATTTGTATTACTTAGCTTTGTTCTATAATAATTTAAAGTATTTGATATTATTTTTTTAAATATAACGGCTCTTAAATAAAGTTCGGCTACTTCAAAAATATTTACAAGCAATAGTAGCACCTATTCACTACGCATGTACCGGCTCCGCATCTCTATAAGAGGCCTTTCAAAAGCTAGGTTGCCTATAGAGACCTAGTATTAGTTCTTAAAGTGCAGTAATCATAGTAAATAAATTGGTCACATTATTGCTACAACGTGTTCAGGCAGCTCTCTGAGCAGACGGTCGAAACCGGTCTTGGCTTAGATTGATCAAGACGGTTGAAGTAAAAAACAAAATTGACAAACGACTTCAAAAAACCTCTGCAAGATATTTGTATACTACATAAAACGTAATTTCACTACCGTAGCAAAATGATGACGAATCGTTATTATAGTCAAAGAATCATATCGCATTTTATTAGGATTTTATAAAATTCGTAATAGATTCAAGTGTATGATTCACTCGTTATCTGATATTATCTCATTACCTAGAATGTTAGGACAGGTGTTCGTTTTTCCTAATTATTTATAAAATAGACTGAGGTTAACTTTCTTTTGTTATTTTTAATTTTAACATTCCAAATGAGTAAATTTGAATATCCTAAGTAATTCGTATGTAAGTGAAAAGATATAATTTTCTAGTCATTGGTGTTTTTATCATGTTTAACTTATTATGTAAATCAAATAAATACTTACCAAAAATAAAGCTTTCGCTTAAATTACAGAGGTAAATACATATAAAATAATAAAACTGCTATGTAATTATACTGACTTTTTATTAATAACTCAAAAACCTGGTTTATTTCAATTGAATTTAGTTACTTAGAGCAACAGCCATACTAACATTTGTGTGTTATATTTTTGACTTATGATTTTTGTCTACTATTTTTTATTGATGCCTATATATTGCTCCTTTGAAAACTGTTTTATATGCTGTTGAAGTAATGAATCGTAGTAGTGGCTCTTGTTCTATAATGAAACATTTTTCTTTAGACTAAATACGAATTAAACAAAATTAAACCACGACATATCATATAGTCCATAATATTACAGCAAATAATCTAGTTCGTATCTCAAGTAATGATTATTTGGATCATTCTGTATTCTTGGGTATCCAGCGACCAACGCGTCTTGTCCTCCTATGTAAAGGGTATTGTATATTTTCCAGTACACGTCACGAACTTTTCTTGCAGGATGGAATAGTCCCTGAAACAATTAATACACCAGGTTTATGAAAGCCAATATTTATATCAGGATTTATACTTGAGCTCAATTGCATTGCTGCTCTATATGTCTATACTCTGTTCAAAATAACATTAGACATTGATGAAAACCTTTTATTACTGTCTTCAACCGATTTTGACTTTTATTACGTTGGTGGCATGACAGATGGCGGCTGCAGTAAAAATTTAGTATTTTAACCACTTTTTTGCTTTTAATGCCATCCTTATGCCTACGGAATAGATATTAAAATCGGCTGAACAGACAGTAAAAAAGGTTGTCTAATCTGCGAATAGGGTATAGCGACTAACTAAATAACTAGCTGGAAACTATGACAAGATCGGGTATAGGTAGAATTCCGAAGGCGGTGGAAAACAGTAGCAGTGTCGCTCAACCGCAATGACGAATTGCGATTACCCGTTAATCAATGCAGTGAATGTCATTCTTAATAATAATCATTTATTTTGTAAACAGACAACAAAGATGTACGAGGTTAGTAACAAATATTCTTATCCTATGTTAGTACTTAATTATAAATCGCGACAATGTACGGTCCACCAATGCTCTTACAAGCGGGCAATCTTGCCGTCCGGTTACAACACGTAGAATGCTGTTGTGTGCAGTGAGGCCGCTTTCTTTCTAAGCACAGCGGCAGCGCCCTAAATGCACTGGATGCGCAAAGCATTGCAGGACTTTTCGGTGTAATTAAACCACAGGCCTCCCGAGTATAGTGACGTGCAATATGCTTTAAAAAACCGTCACCTTAAATGCGGCTGTATATCGGGAGAACCGACGAGCCAGCATATTAGCCCGAACTGACAATGCTCGGCGGTCCCTCTCCCTATCTGCATCATCCTTCATCTCATCAGTCACCAGGTGCCCCAGGTACTTAAAAAGTACACTCTGTGCAATTCAACATTGTCAAGATCGGGTAGGGTGGAGCGAAAATAACATATTTTCTAAACTTCAAATCTACTGATTTTTTTTTTTTATTTATAGGACCGCTATCTCCCGTAAAGGAAAGCGACAATGCGGTCGACGATGGAACACGCTTACCTAGAAGAAACCTATTCACTCTCGACTTAAAGATTCCCAATGTATGATCCATAGTGTTAAAAGTTATGCATTAGATTATGAATTTAGAGAAAACACACTTTTAGCTTGCAAATAGACCCGTTTCAGACAATATTACAACCTGTTTCAGAATATTAATACTTAAAAATTATTAATAGCTACACCAAACATAAAAAATACAGTTTTCCTGAATGTTTGTGGATTAACAAACTTAACTAAATTTGATGAGACTACCAGCAGAAACCGCAGAGCACATCTGATACATGTGCCATGTGTTTAGCGATCCACTGAAACTTAGGAGCAATATGTTTAGGTTTTAGGTTGCAATATTGTCTGAAACACAGTTCTATTTGCAGCAAAAATTTGTGTTTTTTCTATGAATTCATATCTAATGCGCCACCTGAAGATGTTGACTTACAAAGCTGAAATTTTGTACGATCATTTTAAGACATACATAGGTAATAAAGTTTAACAAAAAAAAAATCTCTCCATCCTAGTGTCGGGGCACCTGGTACCGGCCTTAAAGACTATGTATTTGGATTTCTTTTCATTGTACATAAGGTTGTGTGCCGCAGCATACGATTCGGATATATCGTGCCGCTTACGGAACGCACTTACTAATTGCGCAATTTGTGAATTCGTTTAATTTTATAAATCTAAGTCGTAAGTAGATGTCAGTTAATCAATTATGCTTCAACGGCTAGCTAATTTTGATATCATACTTGGCAGGCCATGCATGATTTGGACATAGAATGCTTTTCATTTCCGCAGTCTATTCTCTGGGAACAACTTGTGTAAGTAGGTTGTAAAACAAAATACTATACATACCTGTAGAGCGTACTGTAAGATTTTAACGGGACCAAGAGCGACCCTCATGCCCTCTACAGCGTCCATGAACGCTTGCACTAAATGCGGTGATGTTTCGAAGATATTCGGCCACACGTGATTGAGCAGGTGTACTAAAGCATCTTCGCATCCAAATCCGTAAACGCCCAAAGCCATATGCTTTATCGCAGCACACGCAGTTTGTCGATGCACCAGATCCCTGATTACAACAATGATTCATATAATTATTAATTTATTAAACATTTCCAACTAGCAAAATCAAAAATAAAAAATGCATTTACCTGTCCATTAGTGCATCTTCTAGCAAAGGGCAAACTGCGTAAATGTAATCTTTGCCCATTTCTCCGATGTATTCGAATAAGAATGATAATGATTTTAGTACTCCATTCTGTACATTCAATTCTGGTACTCTATATTCATTCATCAGAGCTGGTAGTACTGTGAAGGGCGAGCAAGTCTCTGCTACAATAGCGATAGCAACTGTTGTACACACTCTAAAATTGACAAAACATAAATCATATTAGGAAACTTCATTCTCAAACATATTAATACTAAAGTAAAGCCATAGCAAAGTAATTTTTTATTACCGATTTTGTCTCTCCTGTACTTTCAAATTATTGAGCAAAGTCGCCAATACATCATGGGGACCAATGGCTTTAGCAATATAACCGAAAGTGTTTACAGTAGCTCTTCGGATTGCTTTTTTGTGCGCCTTCAAAAGTTCCAGCAGTTCAAAACATATCCTCATCCATTCCCTTGCAGAGACGAACTCGGGTCCTCTGTCTGCAATACGTCCAACCAGATCGATACAATTTTCTTGCACTTTTTCATGCCTAAAACAGACAAAAAGATAATTATTATGTTAACAAAGATAAAGTCACTAAATGTTGTAAATTCTTTATCATGTAATGCCTGCCTACCTGTTCTTGAGAATCGGTGTAAGCCTAGGCAGGAGATCTTTAATAGGCGGTGTCATCTTCGTCATACCAATCACATTAACGATAGCTTTTAGTGCACCCAAAATTGAGCCCAGTACTTCTGGATATTCTTCTCCCAAGTATTCATAAAGCACTACGCCAAGATGCCCCATCAATTTTTCCTATAACATAAAACATTTGAGATAAGCGATTATGTAACTGCATATTAGAAGTTTAGTTACGAAATCAGATACAATTCAAAACGATTAAATAAAATGTATAACTGACCTCTTGGCAGGTTTTCATGACGACAGCAATACGCGAAATGAGATCGGCAGCCTGTTGACGGACTTTAGCGGATTTATTGTTCATACGCCATAATATAATACCGCAAATTTGTGGCAGGTACGGTTTCACGCGTTTACCCAATTGGTTCACTATAGTGCCGAAACCGTTCAACATTACGACGTCCTGTAATGAAATAACATTTAATATTACGATGATACTAATCAAATGCTGCGGTCAACAAAGGTTTAAATAACTCTTACCTCAGTAGTCTGTTCTTGGAATGCATACAGTATACCGTCAATAAGAGCTTCTTCTAGCTTGGAGTCGATATCAGCTGCGCCTAAATTGGCAAGAATCTTTTCTATAGACTCCATCACCATCTTTCTATATTGCTCATTATCATCTTTGAGGTCATCAACAATTCTGTTAATTATTTCAGACGCGCCAACCTGTGCAATAATTTGTGTCATTATGTTACAAAACAACAGAAAAATCATGAATCATCATCGTTTAAGACGAAAGACTACTTGACATAGGCCTCCCCAAGTATCGCTACAACGTGTGTGACCTCGTATCCATCGGATTCCTGTGACCATTACCAGGTGTGGGTTTTACTTTGTGGGAGGCCTTCCAACGCTGTCTTTCAGTATGCGGTCGCCACTCCAGAACCTTTCGGCCCCATGGACCATCTTTTCTGTGACAAAGAACCAAAAGAACCGAAAAGATACATCTTTTCGGTTCTTTTGGTTCTTATTCCCGATTCTACGGACGGTATGCTTAAATCCAAACTTAATATTATAAATGCGAAAGTAACTCTGTCTGTCTGTCTGTCTGTCTTTGCTTCACGCCTAAACTACTGAACCGATTTGTGTGAAATTTGGTACAGACATAGTTTGGAACTTGAGAAATGACATAGTTATTATTACAAAAAATAAAATAAAAAATAATATTTATTCCGGACATACAGCGCCATCTATTGGTCAAGAGTCGGCATCAATTCAGTACTGAAAATTCATCGGAAAAATGTAAATAAATAGTAAAAAGGTATGAAAATATAATATAAATTCTGTTGATTTTTGAAGAGTTCCCTAGAATATCATCCACAATTCATTTTTGAAGAGATCCCGCGAGATCGGGAACTATGTGGGTAAAACCAAAAATCTACTGGAAGTCACTATTCCACGCGAACGAAGTCGCGGGCAAAAGCTAGTTTTTTATATATACATTTTACAGAAGCTGCGGCCCTCAACTGAGGCGGAAGCAGGTGACACTGTGGTATGTCTGACGAGAAAATATCGGGCAGCTTCCCGACCACTACCCCAGCCGAGTCGGATTTGACGATTGACCTCTATCTTGATGTTAAACCTACCTAACTGGACCTTTTCTCTCTGGTAAATGCAATCGTCTACAACTTAAGACTGCAGAATCTTCAATGTTGATAGAAGTGGGTGACCATGGATATTTACCATGTCCTTGGTTTTATCCATGTTTATTTTAACCCCCCGACTCTTTCGGAAGCTCTGCTGAGGTCATAGATTATTATACTAAGTTTCTCCATAGTCTCAGTCATGACTACTACTATGTCGTCGGAAAATCGAGAGTGATGTTCCTACAGTTGACATAAATACCTAGTACCTCTTCATATCAAAACTATGAAAAATCGCTGCATTGGAGAATTCCATTGCGGCAGTCTTTCAAATTTCAAAAAGAGGATTCTATTGCGGCTGGGAACAGTTTTGAAGAAATTACGTCTCCCTGCATCACATCCCACTGCAGGAAAATATGTTTCAAGGTCTGGTCCTGAAGTCTTTTTATACAAACACTTCAGCACATCGATGTATCGATAGTCAAACTGGCATTGAAGGGACTGCAGTACAGCCCAAGTATTGTATTAAAGATTTTTCGTAGTCTACAAACGCTAAGCAGAGAGGTATCTCTTGGGTCATCTGTATAAGATGCCGCAGCATATGTATGTGTTCTAAGGTGCTAAAGCCTTGGTCTAGGCCTGTTCAGGGGCCTGGAAGTCGTCAAAACTGCTCGCTTCGTGATATCTCTGGAAAAAGGCTTCAGAAGTGGAATGGGTCTGTAATTTTTAAGCAAGGTATTGTCGCCCTTCTTAAACAAAATTACCACCACACCTCTGCTTCGTGCCCATGGCGTTTTACCTAGAATACGATGGAATCAAAAAGCTTTTGAAGGTTCTTAAGAACCCGTTTGCCAGCCACCTTTAGGAGTTTGGCCATAATTCCGTCATTACCGTTTTTTTTTTTTTTATAAAATACAGGTGTTCCTTTAAATTTGATCTCTGGGATGTCTTGTCTTTGTTATAGTGTCGGGTCAATCTAGCTTTTGGGTGGTTCTTTAGATTCGCAGAAGGGTAAATAAATACTGTAATAATAAAGAATAAAATACTGTCAAATATTGAAAACTTACTTTGTTGGCTATTTCAACTGTGGTGTCCACAAGTTGGCGGTAGTTGCGTCTATCGAGAGCCATACGGTGGTTCCAGAAATGCTTGAAAAAGTGTGGCAAAATCTCATCCATTATATACTGTGGCTCCACACCGTCCGTCCCGCAACATTGTTTCACTACCTGGAAGAATAATACAAAATAATAATAATAAATTCTGTAGGCACAACACTGGATTGTAACCTAAAGAAACTGTAATTCCGGAGCTAGGCTTGGTGGTTAAATTTCAATATACTGAAATAGATGTATTTCAGGAACACAGCCTGAAATACAGACATCTAATAAAATTGCACATCATATACAGAAACATGATCATTATATTTACAAAAAGATCACTACTATGTTTTTTCACATACCTTCAACACAATCTTCTTCATTTCCTCATCCGGAGACTGGAACTCACGGATAAGAATGAGCATTACTTCACGCGTATAATAGTTAGCATATTCGGCGTCCATGAGTGGGATGAGATAACCGATGGCTTTGAGGAAGGCAGCCAGACCCTTGCCTCGATGGGTTCTGATACCCTTCCATAGAGGCTTGAGCACGGAATCGAAGGACTCGATACCATATGGCGTAGCAGCTTCAGCGAGAGCCGCACTGGCTAAAGCTGTGATGGTACGCACTTTTTGTTGTTCGTCCACCAATCCTATGACAAATTAAAATATTAACATTTAATCCAAACTCAAAACTAGAGATAACTAAAATACACAAAAAATAAATAAAATAACTTACCATGTTCAATAATTTCCACCAAAGATTTCAAATGGGGCAATATTGCACAGCCCATAAGAATAGCGATTTGCTGAACAATTTTTATTCCAGTGTGTCTAGCTTGCCAAGATTTCTTTGATCTACACACAGCCTTCAAGAATGGAAGAAGAGATGGAATACCTGTAATGATTGGAAATATATTAGGACAACTTTTAATTACATAAATTATTATGATCAAACATAAATATGTTTTATTACTTACCCAAAGCAGATGCAACAACAGCAAAGGCTCTAGCAGTTGTGTTACGAACATATTCGTCGATGTTGTCAATATCTGGCCTCATTGTGGAGATCATAGTGGCCAGCCCAGCAGCTTTAGCCAAGTTAGAGATAATCTCACGACCTTCCACACGTGCGTAATAATCTTCATCAATCAACAGAGGTTCAATGACGACAAGGATCTGGAAGTAAAATATTATTATTGCTCATCATTTATATTTAAAAAGAAAATCTGACTGACATATCAACGCACGGAACTGTTGGGATTAGAGCGTGAAAATTTTAATGAGGTTTTCTTTTATGACGTAGGCGAGCACTAAGGGAGGATTTCCCAAAATTCAAAAGGGGATGAAACCGGGTTCCAAAGTTTGTGTGGAGTAATACTTTTTTTAGGAGCTAGTCATTTGTATAAATATTAATAATATTTTTAATCTAGGGATATAACGAAAGCGAAGTTTTTAAATTTTATTTATCGGAATCGGAATTGGAGTCGGAACCAAAAACGGCTAATGAAACTCTACATAAAAAAATAAGCATGTTTTTTTGTTTGTAGCCTCTGAAAGTACTGGCCCGATAACCTGCTTAATCCTGAGTGATACAGGCTATATTTTATGTACGCGAGCGAAGCTGCGGGCAAAAGCAAGTTATAAATAAAAACAAAAATAAAAAGTCATATACCTTGTGAACATAGGGACGGACCAAATCATCCAATTTGTATAGAATCCTATCAATAACTTTGACAAGCAAATGTCTTTCTTGATCTTCTAAAGTAGGACTCATAAGGAGCGGTAGGATCTGATTGAAGAGGGGTCCCGCGCCGAATTCGCGAGCCTTGTCTGTTATTTGACGAAGCGCAGCTTTGCACATTGGTGGGGTTCCATTCTGAAAACAGGACAAACATTATTAATTTACACTAAGATTCCAGAATATTGTTACATAGTATTTTTATTTTTCGCAAGTGGGCATCTCAGTTAGTGTACCTTAATTTTCAACAGAAGCTTCATGATTTTCCTCTCTTTGAGCTCTTCTGGGGAGAGAGTGTCCTCGTCGACATCAATTAGCAGTTTATCAAAGTACTGTGCGTCTTCTGGTTTCATGAAGGGCAGTTGCTGGCTACCCTTGGGCTGCGGGTCGAGCAGGCGCGCGGCGGCGGCGGCCGAGCCTCCCAGTTCCTCCGTCTGCATGAAAAAGCCGATAGGGGTACCACCCAGTGGAGTAGGAGTTGCGGTCAGCTTTCGGGCCGGGGTCCGAATCGGAACATAACCTGGGTAACAATGCATCAAGTTATCAAATTGCTACAGTCGCATGCCGCAATGAATACTAATAATCTTGTAAACATGCAGTTTAATGTAGTACACAATCAGCAACTGACAAAACATTTAAGCTCAATCTGGCAGTTTATCCAACGGCATGAGACTGTAAAGCCATATTGTCATCATTCATCTGAAAGAAAAATTGAGTATTAAAACGTAGGTATATTATTTTATCATTTAAAATTTGATAACACATGTATTGGAAAACACTTAATTACGTCGATAGATTTCCACATGTTGTAGACTTTGTTTAATACATGTGTCCTGAAACTAAAGGGGTTATTAATAACTATGTGTAAACCCTTAACAATTGTAAGTCTTAAACATAGCAACTTAACTAGGGTAGTCCCACATCAACGTGTACATACCGGCAGGGGGCGGTAAAACCTTGTACCCAGGTGGGAACATGGCATCTAACTCTTCATCTGTGTAGGGACGGTTTCGCTCGTCTATTTCTTTCTCCCAGCGGTAGGCTTGTAACTGCTCTGGGGTCATCGCGGCCACATGTCCAGGCGTAGGGGTGGCCATTGCCATAGCCTTCATTCCTACTGGTGTTGACTGTAAAACAAAAATTGACTCGTGAGATCTAGTCAAATTCATAAAAGAATAACAAAGAAAAACAAAACATTACTCACTCCTCCAGGTGTGAACATGGGCGTATGAGGAGTGTGAGTGGGCGTGGCGTGTGAAGGCGTGGCGTGCGAGGGCGTGGTGTGTGTGGGCGTGGCGTGGGACGGCGTGGGCGTGGCGGCGGCGGGCGTGGCGCCGGGCGTCTCGTCCCAGCGCGAGCGCCGCTTGGTGCCGGGCGTCGGCGTCTCCTGGATGGTGTCCACACCAGTGCCGCGGTCAGTGCGAGGGGTTTCAGCCCAGCCACTGTTATGACCAGGGGTTTCTATAAACACAATATTAATTAAAGAATGGAATCAATCCAAAAAAAAAATTTATGGAACAGTCATTCAATCAGTCAAATTGTGTAGCATAATGAAGACAAAGTTACCTCTGTCTGTTTTGGGTGTCTCGTCCCAGCGGTTTCGCCTAGAGGCATGTTGCGCGGGCGTATCCCGGCCGGGCGTTGCATGTCCCGGCGTGATATGACCGGGCGTGGCGTCCCACACACGTGCTGACGGAGTGGCCCCAGGAGTTTCACCTCCACGACCTGGTGCACTAGGTGTTTCTTCCCAAGCACCCCTCTGCAAATATAGATTTACATTACACTCACAAAACATTATAAAAAATATAGCATATAAGATACACTGTTTAAAAAAAATATAGCAGCATATTTGCAGTCTTCAAGGAATATAATGATCCAATACCTCTTGATCCCAGGATGGCGTAGTTTGAGAGGTAGGTGTTGCTGAAATAGTCTTCTTAACCACTGGAGTATCTTCCGAGCTTTGATCCCAGCGGCCCTTGCGTTTAGATGGAGGTTTCACTGCCTCACCATTGGATTGAGCCACTGGTTTAAGAGTGCCTTCCCTAGCCCTTTCCAGTAGCTTTTTCCTTAACTGTAAAAAAACCATTGTTTAACATTGTAAATTCAATTGATATGAATACTTAGTTACGATCTTGTTGGTGACCAAACTTTACATTATTTTTAGTATATGCGAAACCTAAATATAGTTTGTTCAGAACCACTGAATCTATTCCAATAATTTTTACACCATGTTTATGTTTATTTGTTATATTTAAAAAAGGTCACAAGTTGGACACCTCCAACACTAAGTACAACACCGGTCACGGCTTGTCATAGTAAAGGCATTAGGCGTCAGCGTACAGCTGAATGCAGGAGCAAAACAACCCCTGCACGCCTGGATGACCGTGTATTTGGGCGGACAAGCTTTTAACTTTGTAATTTTTTTCATGATGCAGTTGTGAAATGTTGTATACATACATACATTCTTTACATAAAAATACTGGACACGTTTCGCGTTTCGCTTATACTAAAATTGTTGTTTGTTTTTATGTCTAACATACCTCTGTTTCTTCAGCTCGCAAGTACTGCTCTTTCATAATTTCTGTATATGTCCTGGACCCAACATCTGGTGTTTTTCCACCTGAAAAATAAGAAAACATTAAACACAGCCAAATTATTACTAGATTCCTGTCTCAAATTATTGTTAGGGGACAATAATTTGTGAAATGAAATGGGATTTAAGATGTATTCCAGTAACGCCACAATGTCTACCGTAGCAATATTTAAAAAAAAAAATGTGTTATTTAAAAGTAGTATTTTTATAAATTAAACAAAATAATCACCTTCTGCGAATGGATCTGTGCGCTCTGGAGATATTATCATCCTACGCCTCTTTTGGCGATACTCATCTTCTCTATCAGCAATAGTTGGTCTCCTTTTATCAGCAAATGGGTCATAGTCCTTGTCGCTCTAGAAAATTATAACATAAAATTAAAAGTATAGTGTAAATATACAAATTCATACCCTAAAAATTAAAAAAATGCACTTGAAATATTTAAATTTAGATAATATTTTCTATATCTTCACTAATATAATAAAGAGGTAAAGTTTGTTGCTGCTATATTCCTGAGTGACCTAGGCTATATTTTATGTACATGGGCGAAGCCGCTGGCAAAAGCTAGTTATTTATAATGAAAATACCCGTAATATAAGTATATATAGATATATCTACTATAATATATTCTCTTCAGACACCCAGTGTCACTGGTGACACTTGCACATTTATTTTTTTTCACTGCCTGTTGCTATTTGTGGAGACCATGACTTGTGTTTGAAACATTGTAATACGTAGCATAATACATAGCGTGTTTTTGTAAACATATGATGACATTTTGAATTAGTACAAGTACAGGGGATTTGATTAAGATTAGAGAGAGAAGATTAAGTAATTTAAAGTAGTATTCGTGCCAAGGGAAAAAATGAACTGTCCGGAAACTCATTATAGGGCAAAAAAGGTATACCTCCAAGAAGTAATAATCCTTGTACGTATTGGGTCTAGTCGCGCATTCGAGGGTTGTGTCCTCCTTGGAACAACTAATTGGAACAGGACTACCCTGTATAAGTGATATGCCTTGCATGTACTGGTCTAGTGGTGCATTCGAGAATTGCGTCCTACTTGGAAGTCACTTTGGGCAAGGACGTGCAAGCAATACCAGTCAAAAAGCCAGGCTTGCTAATATAATTTATACCTCACACTTAAATTATAGAACACAACAAATCAATGAAATAAAACAAAAATCGAAACTTTAAACTTCGCGCACCTACACGGTTACACTAAGTTGCCACTTCGTGTTCAATGCGAAATCCAAATTCATTCATATGATACGATACTTAATTAAGACATGCATTATGCAATGTTGCCGCTTTAACCGCAATTTCTCCGATCTCGATCTAACACTTAACAAAAGAAAGAGATGAACACTAATGTGTTGTTGTCTTTTATGACGGTTTATCTTTTATCTCTACTTTTCTAAAAACATCAAATTGTAAGTATGTGTGGGTAACAAAATTATGATATCGTGTGCAAATGCATTTTTATATTAAAATAAAGCTGGCTATAGAAAAGGCATCAATGAATTATTTTTTTTCGCATATTACGAGCCACTCTCTATGACGCTTAAAAAAGTTGTGCAAACTACAAATGAGTTCAAATTTGCTTTGAGCGGTTATCGTGTTGTACGCAATTGTTTTGAAAGTTTTTTTGTTTTCTGTCATTTAACAGTTTATTAACTTTGAAATGAATTCGGAAACAATACTTGTGGTTGTGGTGTATGTGTGGAATCGATATTAGCCAAATAAGAAGTTTGAGTTTTAGAGATAAATATGATCTTGTAACTTCAGAAATTAGAATATTTCTCAGAAAAGTAAATCACATAATAGGCAGTTATTTTTTCTCAAACAATAAGAATGTGGAATACATGAGGTTATAATACTGTTACGCCATTAAACGTGAACACGCCATATCTCCGAGAAAATAACGAGTAGCACTTAATAATTAAAACGCATTGCTGTTCGAAAGATCTAGAATGGTTGTCCGTAGCCAGGCTTAGAAAAATCTAGAAACAACCACAAAGTACCTACAAGTAGTAGTTAAGTATTTATCTATCGATAAGAGAAATGGTACTCTCCGACGTTAACAATAGAGTCGAAATTCGCATGAAAGTGACTCTTATTACCACGAGCAATAAAAATGATCTATGACTTCGAGAAGCGATTCAATGGTTCTGAAATTCTGGATCGATCGCGGGACGTCGGTATCTAGGATTTCGACTGCGATCAAGAGCGAACTACCCCTAGTACTTGAAGTGATTTTACTTAACGACCTAAGCGATAGTGTAACGGTACTCTAGTGTTAATTGCGATTCGGATTATTGTTGACTGGACTAATTTGTTATTGTTTGTGGTGAATAAAGTTGTCTGTTAGTAAATCGGCATTTGATTACCCACGTACGTAACAATACCTTAAATAACTTCGCTGGTACCATGAAACGACATCTGAATTTTCAAGAGCAGTTACATTCAACTGTTATTTAAATTCTATAAATTTGGTAAAACGCAAATAAAAACGAAATTTTTATATTTTTTAGGTACATTATATTCTTAAGTTGATAATAATCTTGTGTGATAAAGAAGCTGTTTCAATGCTTTTGTGCGCCATCTAGTGGACTCTGAAGTAGCCAGGTAGAATGTTGTGAGAGAGTTGCCAAAAATATCAATAGATGGCTCTTATATAGTTTGCGTCGTTTGTTGTGATACAAGTAGAGATGGGCAATCCACCCGCCCGGGTTTATTCCTAAGTGGGAATAAACAGGATCCAAACTTTTGGGTTTTTTATTTTCAAACTTAGATTATGCTTTTTTTCGACCTGACCAAATATAAGCTACACAGTAGGCTAAAATGTCAGCTACTATTAACCGTTTTTTTCTTTTACTTTCATCAAATGGTAATTCTTTGCGACTGAAGGAGGCGTCATAATCAGAAATAAGTACCGTTTGAAAAGATCCACTCTATTTAGGTATTTAAATGTTTTTATTCAAAACAACGTCTTGGAAAATAAAAACATAAAAAGTAATATGATTAAAAATTCATTTCAATATAACATTTAAGTTACATTTTTCGGTCTCACCATTTGATTCAAAGCAGGACCTAGGCTACGTAATAAAAAAGATTTCATGTCCGATGTGTGATTTTGTATACTAATAATCACCCAAGTCGTTTGGCTTTTTAGACATACTATACGTACCTACCTACTAAACTCCATTTAATAATAATAGCGATTGGTACTTATGGCGACCCTTTCTAGAACTTGCCAGGCCTCTGTACGTACTTCCATTCTAGAAGCTTCGCACAGCAATGCGTTTTAATTGTTTTAGCTTCAAACTCGCCACTCGCCATCGCTTCACGCTAGCCATCGCTTTCAGCAATAAGACCGCCACTGTGCACATAGGTTTAAGTTTCTGTGAAATTGTTACTATTTTAGTGTACAATAAAGTTTATTCTATTCTATTCAATTCTATTCACTCTTACAACAGCTCTTGATTTCATCGAAGAGATGGCGTGTTCAAGTTTCGCTGCAATAATATAATCATCCCCAGATTATCATCGTTTCCAGAGTCATCACGAACCGTCTCGCGCGCAGGTTCGACTACTTCCAGCCTCCCGAACAAGCCGGATTCCGAAAAGGCTTTAGTACCGTGGACCACATACATACGCTGCGGCAGTTTATACAGAAGACTGAGGAGTATAATCAGCCTCTCTGCTTAGCGTTTGTGGATACGAGAAAGCCTTTGATTCGGTCGAGACCTAGGCTGTACTGCAGTCTCTCCGAAGGTGCCAGATTTACTATCGGTCCATCGAAGTGCTGAAGTGTTTGTACAAAAACGCCACCATGTCAGTCCGACTTCAAAGCCAGACATCGAAACTTATCCTCTTGCATCGAGGTGTGAGGCAGGCAGACGTCATTTCTCCGAAACTGTTCACGGCCGCTATGGACGATGTCACAAGGTTAGGTTATCAGGATATTAAGCGAATACATATAGTACATAGTACACACCTTCGGATTGCCGGCGACATAGTAGTCATGGCTGAGACTACGGCGGAACTCAGTACAATGCTCAATGACCTTAGTAGAGCTTCCGAAAGAGTGGGACTTAAAATGAACATGGCCAAAACCAAAGTCATGGTAAACATCCATGTAGCACTCACTCCCGTTTTCTTTAGCCTACTAACTCTCCAAATCTGCTATTACATTAAACAAATTTAAGCCTTGGCTTAAATTGTAGATAAACTCCATACCCATAGTATGTACCGATGGCTTGGAGGCAAGCTAGCGTGCAACCCGTACCCAAGGAGGGCAGTAGGGCAGTAGGGCAGACCCTGCTAATTACAGACCTTTCTCGGTGACGTCCATTCTCTGTAAGTGTATGGAAAGAGTGATCAACAATAAGCTCCTGGCATACCTGAAAGCTATTATAATGACATCCTCAGTGATCGCCAATACGGCTTTCGCCGAAATCGGTCAACTGGGGATCTTCTAGCGTATGCCATTCACATCTGGAGTGAGGCCATCGAGAAGCATGGGGAAGCACTTGCAGTCTCCCTTGATATATCGAAGGCTTTCGACAGGGTCTGGCATGATAGCCTTATTGCTAAGCTTCCTTCCTTCGGTCTGCCCCTGCCCTGTCTGTGTGACTGGATCGCAGACTTCTTGAGGGGGTGATCCATCTGAGTTGTTATTGATGGCTGCTCGTCCGGTCAAATGGATATTAATGCCGGGGTCCCTCGGGGGTTGGTGTTCTCTGCAACACTGTTCTTGTTGCATATAAACGACCTACTTAAACTCGGTACCTTTGGATATGCAGACGATAGCACTGTGGCTGAGAGTTACGTGTCCGATGCACGTACTAGTAGGTTTTAAATCCAGTCTTTCTGAGAAGCTATGGTTTAGCGCTTGAACTTGTCCTTGGAGGCAGTATCCGATTGGGGCTATGCTAACCTGGTCAAATTCAATGCTGCTAAAACCCAGACGTGTCTTTTTTCCGCCAAACGGAGCCAATTCTACCCGGCTCCATCTTTCCGGGGTGTAACCGTGTCGATAACCGATAGCCTTTAGCTTCTTGAGGTAACGTCATCGTCTACCCTCAATTTTGGCTCTTACATCGAGGCAAAAGCACAACAGGCTACCAAAAAACTGAGGATCTTAGCTAAGGTGGGGCGGTACTTCTCGCCGGAACAGCTCCTTAACCTATACCAAGCGCAAGTTCAATCGTATATGGAGTACTGCTCTCATCTTTGGGATGGGTCTGCCAAGTATCAGCTTGATGCTCTGGAGTCGATTGAGAAGCGAGCCAAGAAGATCATCGGAGATGACGCGCTTGTCCGGATCAAAGCTCCAAAACCTTGAACATCGACGCAGAGTTGCTGGCCTGACGGTTTTCTATCGATTACATTTCGGGGAGTGTGCGTTAAAATTGCACAATTTAATGCCACCAAGTCCGTTCCATCATCGGACCACTAGACGTACGGCGTTGCGTCATCGGTACATGTTGAATATCCCACCCATTCGTACAAAGCGTTTTGGAAACACATTCATTATGCGTACAGCTAAGGAGTGGAATTCCCTGCTTGAGACTGTGTTTCCTGATAGCTACAACCTAGGGGTCTTTAAGTCAAGAGTGAATAGGTTACTTCTAGACAAGCGTGCTCCATCGTTGGCCACATCATCACTTACCATCAGGTGAGATAGTGGTCCAAAACGAACCTATCAGTAATAAAAAAAAACCCTGAAGTTCTTTTTGTGTAAGTTCGAGTCCTAGAGCGTGCTGCATGCACGGCGTTCTTACTTCAAATTTATCAACAAAAAGAGATACTTAAAAATACCACTTTTTATAATTATTGATTTTTCTATCCCCTATTAAACATCTTGCAGTCCCCTAGAATTAAAGTAACGGTTCCGTAAATTATCCACAAGATCATAAGAATATATAAAAATAACGTATAAAACTTGTTTTTAATATTTCTTAATTATTTGTATAAAAGAATCTAAAAACCCATTTTTTTTGGGTGTTTTCGGGAGTTTATTGGGTGTTTATCACTAGATACAAGTATGAACAAATGAAAATCTAGCAATTAAAATCAGCATTACAACAAGAAATTTTGCTAGATAAGGAGGAGGCCGACCGCATCAGGCAACGGCGCTCACAGCGCCTCAGACGTCGGGCTTCCGATCCCGATTTCCGGCTACCGCAGGCGCGAGCTTGCGGACGGCGAGCAATGGGTAGCTCGCTGTCCGACCGTCCGGTAAAAGTGCGAACCGAGCCCTAGTCGTCGACGGCGCGCAATGTTCCCGCGCGTCTCAAGGAGTTATAAGTAGTGATGTAATAAATATTCGCATTCGCGCAATCGTCAAAATTTAACATTCTGTACATCAGTTGTATTATCATTCTATATCCGCTCAATAAATACTTAAATTTATTTTTGTTTGTCAAAAAAAGCCAAATATTCGCATGTTTCTTGTATAATTTCGAATATTCACGAATGCGAATGCGAATATTCGTTACATCACTCAGCTGGGTCGAAACCTACTGGGGCCAGGGTGAGCTCCAAAGGGTAGCTCGGCCGCGGTATGAAAGGCAAGAAGGAAGAGGTGGGTTTTTTAGTCAGTAACAGTCTAACACTATCTTCTGCACTGCTAGTTTTCATTTCGTGAAATCATGATACATCTGAATATCAACCTACTTCGTCGAACCCGTGATTTCGCGCTGACTAGTGTTGTACCACATAATATATGAATCTCCTGATGCTAAATTAATACTATTTTATCAAACTATCAACTAAACATTCATTAAAATTTCATAGTTTATTAAAGATTTAATTATTTATTCAAAACCCAATAAAGCTTTAATGAAATAATATGTAGAAATCAACAAAGAAATAATATTATTATAGAGTTATTCCAGAATGTCACTAGTACGTATATCCGTGAATGCCATCCCTGTAATTTAACGTTCGGCTCAAGGTCAACTAAAGTCATATTTTGAATAAACGTCAGTTGCACAGAGTTGCACCATCTCCGTGATAACAAATACTCAGTTTATTATTAGTTCTCAACTTGTGTCGACGAAGAACTATATATTGCAGAAATCTAACAATGATATTACTCAAAAGAAAATCATGTCCATTTCCAGAATATTATTTTTTTATGAATAATCAACAATCAAGACTAATTACCTAATGTTTGTTTGAAGACTGATTTATATGTGGTATTACTTGTTAAAGAAATAAACCTTAAATTATAAAATGAGTAATTTCATTAGACTATTTACTGATAACTATATTTTACAACATTATGCAAAATTGTACCTAAACATTGCTGGCGCTAAATGCACCATGGTGGTTAAAAGGTAAATTAACCTTTCAATCATGGAAATTACAGACACAATACAAATACAATAGGTGCGCGAACACCGTCATTCACTTGGGGTTTAATGAATTAAAATTAAATAATGATAATCTTTATAGATCATTTTGACACCCTATTAATTTTAAGTTTCATATGTAATTTTTTTAGTTTTGGTGTACATTAAAGAATCTACCTGCCTATCTATCTATAATTCTTCTAGATATGTATCTTAAAAAGCTTGAAATTTTGTGTGTATATTAATAGTGTGTCCCTGGAAGGTTTGAAAATACAATTGGAGCTGGTAAGTAGCTCTGCAATTAGGATCCCTACTTTTTTCAGATGAATGGCTAACCTTTAGGACATCTGTTGGAACTATAAGTATGTTTATCAGTTAAACTATCAATTTAAATAACAATATTTACTACTATATATTTAAAAGTTTTAACTGCATTGCTCAATGTGATGAAATGTGATAAGTAAAAAATATAGTTTAAAAAACTAAAAAAACACGCTTTCATAGCATATCAAACTAAAAAGTGTAAAATAATTTTCAATATAGGTAGAAAATAATAATAATGAACGAAAAATATTAATATCATTGTGAAAAAAGCGTGGGGCGCTTTGTGCCATATTTTTCGTAAATCGAGCACCTTTTTAGTTTTTTTAACCTTTCAATCGTGATAATGACAGACACAATTGAAAGACAATAGGTGCGCGAACGCCGGCGTTCGCTTGGGGTTTAATGAATTAAACTATATTTTTATTTTTTACTAAAAAATTATTGTCTTGTCATCAGTCTTTGATGGGTGTGCAAAGTTTGAAGAAAATCTGATCGCCCAAAGTTGGTCAAAATCAAGCTCAAAGGCATTGGTTACAAACATAGAGGTGAAGCTAATATAAGCGTGTTAATAACATACCTGTGCAATATCATTTAATAATGAAGCTGGTGCTGTATAGCCTGATCTCTTTTGTGTGATTGGTACATTTTCGACATCATCATCTTCTACTTCATCATTAGCAGCAATTGATGTCACGTAACCATCATATCGAGACTTCCCTCCTTGCCCCGCATTATCATAAATATCACTGTCATAATATGTTTCACCTAGAGATACACCTTTATTGGAACCATTCTCTGGTAACTCATTTTTCTTTGATTGAATTTCTCTAATCTGAGCTTCAATTGCTGAAAAATATAATCAAATGGTTATGTTGTGTATTACTAATTAAAAATTAGGTTAACCACAAATAAATACAAAGCAAGTTAGATAAATAACAAAATCTAAAACCTAGGAGGTAAGGATGCAGATACACAGTTACAATGCTTGCGAGAACACCGACAACTTAGCAATCATTCCAATTTCCACGATAATTATCAATGCTGGTTGAGGCGAGTAGTATGTTTGACAGCTTACAAAAAAAAAAAAACATTTAATTGCCTTCAGCAAAAAAAAGTCTCGAAGCATTTAAATTTCGTCTGCTTTTTCTATATATATATATATATCATTTAACTTCCAGTTCCAGTCCCTCTACACAAGGCGTGGTAATCAATAGTTTGGCTCAATCAACAAATAAACATAAACTCCATAAAATCATTTAGCCCCTTGAAATTACAGCATATTCAAGCTTATTTCCACTAATCAACACAACACAATCAAATCGAAAGATGTAAATTGATGATATATTACACCAAATAGGTAGCACTCTTGATGTACACAACCGAAAAATATAGCAACATAGCAAAATTAGAATATTACCTTCGTGTGTCCTAGGAATCTTATCCATTATTGTAATAACATGAGGAACAACCACACTAAAATAGATACAAATGGAAAAGGACGCTCTTGCTTAAGATAAATGCGAATTTTTACTTCAACAAAATCATAAATCCAGAAACCATCCACAATCATCTAATTTAACCACAGAGTAGATAGAGTTATCATTGATTGGCGATGGGTGAGTTGGGTTATTTTAAGGACCTATTACACTGCGCTGAATATCGCGTGCGATCTTAAAGGACCTTTTACACTGCGCTGAATATCGCGTGCGATATTCCGACTCATACTATTTTTTATTCATAGAAAGACAGTCTAACCCTTATTAGAGTGCGTCTACTGAAAGCGTAACCTGGAGTTTTTTTTTTAAATTAAATTGGCAACATTGTTTTGCCAAAAAAAATCACGTCAAAGTCTATGGTTGCAATTGTCAGTTTTTGGAAACTGATATTTATTTTTCAAGAATAATTGCTTAATTGTGGGAAAAAGAATAAACAGTAACGTGCAAAAACTGCTACACACTATGGTTAATAAGTTCAAACAAAAACAAGAAGAGAAAGAAGGTGTTTTCAATGAAAACCAACATTGTTTACATACGATTTTTGATTTTTAAGTTAGTATGACGTTATAATCTTGATCCTTGTCGACTAATATTATATTAAAGATGTAATGATTTTTTTTTCTTATATTTTTAGATAATCTCACATATTGCGAATTTCATAATGGACAAAAACATCGAACAACGAAGTCTTTTGGAAAATCGACTTGATCAAAAACACATGCTAGTGAGTGGTAGAATGTGTTCAAAAGCAGTTGAGATGTAATGAAAGATTTGCCTCACTCTGTCTGGTAGTGCATGAAAGTCAGCAACTGAAGTTAAAATCGCGAAAATCCTAGTTCAAGTTTGAGAGAGATGCTGCTGCAGCAGCTGCTGAACTTTTTGTGTCTCACGAGTCGATCCGTATCATTTGAAACAATCACTGGAGTATAAAACATGTTCCCACTTGACTAATCCCAAAAGATCTGAATTTTCTCTATGCTAAAACGAATAGATTCCAACTCAACAATCTTGAAACACATTAATAGTGTTGGCGAGACGTGATGAAGTTGAAATCATGTTGACTATTTTATTTAACTATCACGGTGTTGTGCACTTGGTATTCTTGCCAGAACGCCAAATGGAAAATAAAGAATATTATTTAAATATTATATAGCGACTTTTGAAAGATCAGATAAAATAAAATAATTTGGAATACTATCTAACATTTTGTGTGTTATTGACATTTACCATACACCCACCAAATAATTAAGTCTACACACATGTTTTTGACTAGGATTTAAGTTCTTGTACAACTATTCTAAAATTGTCTTAAATACAAAAAATACTCTAGTATCAAAACTTTTTTCTCCTACTATTTCAATAATACCACATTCAAAATGTTTGGTTGTAACCTCCTTTTCTCAGGTCACGCTTTCATTAGACGGACTCTACACTACCTACGCGATACGTCGGACCATAGACTAGACTGTCTTTCTATGAATGAAAAATAGGAATATCGCACGCGATATCAGCGCAGTGTGTTAGGTACTTAAATTGTATAATAATTAATAATAATAATTTATTGGTCCAGTGTTATTCGAATATTACAGTATTACTCGAATCAAACAACAACCGAATCAAATCAAGTAGATTTTTCAACTACTTGAGCTGTGTCAGTCGCAGAGAGTACTTTGAAACTGACGGTACTGAAAGTCAATCGGGAAATGGCACACCACTCGATATTCAGACAAACTTAAGGACCTATTACACTACGCGATATTCAGACTCGTTTTGTCTATGGTTCGACGTATCTAGTCTATGGTTTGACGTATCGTGCAGTGTAATAGGGGTTAGATTACCGTAAAATAGGGTGAATAGACACAACTTTTAAGTTTTAAGCCGATTTTCTTACATTTTTTCTATGCATGCTGTTATTAAAATATTGTTTAATTGCGAGTCGCGTTGTAATTTACCAAATACTAATGCTTAAAATAATGAGTCCCGGGATTTGGTTTTAAAGTAGTAAAATTATGAAAAGAACTGTCTTGCCTTCGGGACTAATAAAAGATTAGCCGATCGCTCAAGATCCGTGCCGATGTACGCGTCTCAACAAAGCGGCAACGTTGCGCGCTTGGCAAAAAGTTTGATAGGGTGCTGTTGACAAAAAACTTACAACGTCACATGAATATGCGCTTATTGACTTATATATTTTTTTTAATATAAATATTGACAAAAGGAATTAGATTCAATAAAATCCTGTTGTATCAGCCGGAATCCCATAGAATATCCTAAATAGCCCAACCTATTCCGATCACTGATTATAAGTATAACTAATCGACGGATCCCAAGAAAAAAATCGTATATATGAAAAATTTTCGATTTAAGGTATGATGTTTTGAAGTAAAGGTAGGTAGTGTTCGATTATTTATTTTAATAAGTAAACGAATAATAAACTAAAATAAAGTTCTTAGTATGTACAACAGAAATACGAAATAAAATACATTTCGTTTTCATTTTCGATACGATTTTGTTCTTGGGATCTTTCGTAATAAATTGTATAAATAACAATAACGTACGAAAGATTTTTTTTAATTGTATGGCTGACAACATTAACCACGCCACCAGCTACGCGCCAAGTTAACGTACGCTACCTTTAGCCACTGTGCTTTAGCTATACGCGGCAAAACTGTCTGAATATCGAGCGGTGTGATAGGGCCATAAGAATGAGCCAAGGGCCACGGCACGGGCTTGTGGTGAATGAATAAGCCATTCTTTTTTGTCGTCAATTTTATGCATCGATTTGATTTTAAAGGAATATTCAGGCTAGGAAATACTAATAAATTAATGCCACCTTTTACTAGGAACACCCGGCGTCGTGACCACCATGCCGCTGCTTCTTGGGCACGCCACAATCATGGCGGTAAGTCCCCTCTTTCAGGCGTGGCTGGAAAGACCTCACGGCGTCCTTACCTTCCGCATGACGCAGGTCCTCACCGGACATGGCACGTTTGGGAGCTACCTGTTCCGGATTCAGGCGGAAGAGACGCCCGGGTGTCGCCACTGTGCGGAACGCCCGAAAGACACGGTGGAGCACACAGTCGAGGTGTGCCCTGCTTGGGCGGTGCATTGCCGTGCCCTTGTGGGGGCGATCGGCGGCGGAGACCTCTCGCCCCGGGAGTTGTGGTCACCGACTTCTGCGAAGCAGCAATGCTCGCCACGGAGGAGGCCGACTGCATCAGGCAACGGCGTTCTCGCCGCCGCCGCCGCCGGGATTCTGATCCCGATTTCCGGTCACCGCAGGCGTGGGCTTGCGGACAGTGAGCAATGGGTAGCTCACTGTCCGGCTGTCTGGTAACTGTCCGGACCAAGCCCAAGTCGTCGACGGCGCGCACTGTTCCCGCGCGCTTCAAGGAGTTGTCAGCATCAGCAGGGACCCAGCCGGGTCGAAGCCTACTGGGGCCAGGGTTATCCGAAAGGGAGCTCGAGCATCGGTATGAATGCTAGAAGGAACGGGGTGGGTCTTTTAGTCAGTAAGAGTCTGACACTATCTCCCGCTGCCCCCAAGAGCGGGGGTTGTCACTGGATGTTTTTTTCCGACCATAAAAAAAAATGCTACTGCTTCTGGTTCTCTTAAAATCTGCGCAATGATTTTCGCTACATTGATTTAAATACTTCGTTTTGAAAATCTTTATATCAACAAAATTACAACTTAAAATGTTACTACTAGAAAAAATACCGATTAATCTATTTCATTTATCTGATTTATCTTTATTATCTGTACGTATTTCTCTCGCTACTGCAGCTGGGTACGTGTGTGTCCGTCTACAGAAATTTAATTTTAATGCTTTTGCTAATAGTTCTCTAATAATTATGTTAATTTCTGCACAGGAGAAAACAAAATCGATCCTGGCGACTAAAGGATAATCTTCCAGATTGATTAGCTACAGTACTTTCGGTAAGTGTTATTGTATTTTGTTAAGACGAGTTCCACGTCAAATGTGCTGGAAGGTGACACGTATTATCAAAATCGGGATGCCAGTTTTTTTAGTCGGAATTATTATAATATTTATATTGATTTCTAATTTCGGTACTGTTACCTCATGTTACAATGAATGTATTGATTTTGTTTGATATATCTAACCAAAATTACTGTTATCGTTCATTGTACATAGAAATATTGATATTAGCTTAAGTGTCGTATGCACTGTTCGTACGTGTGTATTGAAGAGTATAATATACTTTGGACGACTATACCGGTTCTATCATTATATTTTATACTATTATTTTATTTCTGCTATTTATTACTTTGCATCAATTGAACTGCTTATTATATTTGATAACTCCCCATGTTAATGTTTGGTTAATTTTTCAGTATAATGTATACTTACAAACAGATTATGTTGGAATTGACTTTATGGATTAGCAAACTATTAAAATATAAACAAAAAAAATATTTTTGGCTAAGTGGTTTCCGCTACATCACTTGCGTGGACTAACCTACATATAAGGACCATTTATGGTCTATGGGTCGTCTTAGGGGTATATATATAATAGTAACTTATAATGTCCCACTAATCATATAGCTTTCTATCAGTATCAGACTGCTCATATCAGCAATAGTTTTCCACCTATGAATATTAGATAAGATGACAATGTAAACTTTCTAGATAACTTTAAATAAAATATTGCAACTATTATTTAAAGTACAGTTATTTTTATGTACAGAAACTTGAAAATATGTTTATGTCATCTCCATAGATCGGAATCTGGAATCTAAAATGGATATGAACTAAAACATATGGTTTTATGACCGTAACAGTACTTATCTTGCGTCAATGTTATTCAAAGCTACTTTTTTACTATTTTAAAAGATAAAAAAAGAAGATAGAACATAATACTGTATTCAACGGAAAAACATTAGAACAGCACTATCAAACGCTTCACAGGTGCGGGTTTAGGTCATACCCATATTTTTTATAGTAATAGCACCCAAATTCTGATCTATGGTCATCACACATCTGCAAATGTGAATTGCTATAACATATATTTAAATTAAAATAACCCAAACAGTGATCTGAATATAAAAAATAAAATAACTGATAGGTAAGATTTCTTTTAATGATATAAAATTCTTGAGGCTAGCTTTTGATATCCAGTCAACTTTTATTTGCTGAATCCACAGTTTATGTTTGCATATTTATATCTAAAAAGCTATAGTAAGCTCCTGATGACAACTTTACTTTTAAGTTTCTGAATCATATTCATAAAGTACATGTAATTATAAGCTGGCACTAGATATATCCCTATTAATAACTTGAAAATTGACTGGCCAGTTGGTCTAGTGGTTAGTGGCCTTGACTGCTATGTTGGAGGTTGTGGGTTCAATTCCTGCCCAGGACAAATGTTTGTATTTAGAAATATTTAAGTATGTTTATAAGTTGTCTAGTAAGCATAACACAAGCTTTGCTTAGCTTGGGACTAGACAGCGTTGTGTGATAGTTGTGGAATATAAATACCCACTTATAATAAATACATGATGATAATTGAACCAGTTCAAAATCTGGATATAATCAAACCATGCATGCATCTTTAGAAAAAATATTGAACGACATGTTTAACTTTTTATAGATATGGAATTTTGAACAAAAAGGGTAAACCCATAGTTTCCAAAGTTGCATTCTAAGTGTTATAATTATGAGGAAATTATTATTTAAGCTTAAAAATCAAGAATTATTTTTTACTATTATTTATTGCATTTCAAGTTTAATTAGATAAAATAATAGTTTTAATAGTTTCTCAATCTTTTTTATATTTACTTTTTTTTCTTACTTACAATCAAAACTTGACATTACAGCCATTCTTTGCTTCACATTTAAACTTTTATCACAATGTCTTTTATCATATAAAAATGATTTTATTTTTGTAATTACTATAAATGTAAGCAAAAGATGGTGTCCGTCAATATTACCTACCTACCTCGGCAGTTATACAATCAAAGTAATTTTGTATTCAAAATGAACACAATAAGTTGAGAATGAATGAGTTTTGAAACAATTGTTCAAATAAATGATAATGCAAATAAAATGATGCGGATGGTAGGTATTGTGTGAACTGACTTCATTATCAGTAAAAATATGCTCTATTTTAATTGTTTAGTACTGTAACGACTTGGCGCGAACAAGGACTGCTGGAGGAGACGAAAATGATGCATCAGCAATCCATGATGGTTGGAGACATGATTCCTGTACACTCTGAGATACCCGTGCATGTTGAGGAGATGAATAATGTGAACTACGAAAACAATGCTTCCTACGCATATGACGATCTGTTTCCGGCTCTGCCGCACTCGCAGCCGCCAGTCCAACGCAGCATACAGCAAGCTACCAATAAGCTACGCGTGGGGTCGTCGCTGCATACTCAGGTAAACAAAAGCACTGAAATTGGCACATATGTATCTCAAAAATTACATGTGTTATTATACACGTGGATGCTACATGCGTGTTTAAATCTTACGTAATCAGTACAAGCTAGTGATAAATATACATTGTGTAATAATATTTCAGTACTTTCAGATAATAAAAAGCAAATGAGTTGATAACTTCATTATTATCACTTAATAATTTTACTTGCTTGCCATTTTGCTTTATTTCTCGTAAATTTTTGTATGTTTTGTGTTATTATTACAATAATTTCTAACATTCCTATTCAACCAAGATAAAGAGAAGAAGAATCAGTTAAAAATTGTTGTTAAATAAAAAATGATTATAAACCTGCTGATAATAATTTAAGGGGCTCCTAATAGCCGACGACCTTGAGCCTAAGTCTTCCCCTAAATTATTAACACTTGAATGATAATTAATGTACTTATGTAAATAAGTAGCTTTTTGGCGAAAAAAAAGGCCTACGTCCAAAGGGCGAGGCGATATATGATTTGATATTTTGTTTGACGTCGTGATTTACGTTTGTTACCGAGAATTGAATAATTGCTAATATCTCAAAAAAAATTACTGTTAGTAAAAAAGTATTTGTACGATATTGTATATTGTTGTGTTGTTGTGGTTTGTCTATAGACAGGTTTAATTTTCGCATTGGTAATTGTTTATGTAAAAAAGTTGAAACAAACACATAAGCAAATAAGATATTTTTTCTATTGTTTCTACAAATAAATGAAAAAAGTACAAAATTGAAGACCATAAATAAAAGTATTATCCTTTGCTTTATATGCTAGGAAACAACAGACTAATATGTAGTTGAGGATAAAAAAATTATCTTCATCGTAATAAAAAAAATTATTAGGATTTTTTGGGCTACAGTTAGTTAATTAATATATAATTTTGTAATATACTCAAATTATTTTTTACATCTATAACTTTTCATGGTTGTTGTAAAAAATCAAGATCTTTAGTACAGGTCGCGCGATGAACTAAGATCGCTCGGCAAAAGTGGAAGGGGCATGAGCAGTATTCAATTCTAAGGTCTATTTGGCGACGTGCGGGCGGATGTGCGCCGACGGCGACACATCATTGGTAGATAGAGTCGCTCTTCAATTCCCGCGTTGCGTTCTCGCGTCTCATTGGATACTGTTGTACTTGGGTACTGTTGTACTTGGGTACTGTTGCGTACAGCTTGAGTTATCGTATTAGTAATACGTAGTCGTAAAAAAGATGGTTAAAAATAAAGTTTTAAAAAGGCAAGCCAGAAAAATGGTTTACGACGTGAATTGTTACGTTAAGTAAGAAACTAACGACATTTTTTTTTTTTATTATAAACATTTTAATTTTTCTGAATTTTTGCTTGTAATTTATCTTGTAAGTAGGTAATACTTACAAGATAAATTACAAGCAAAAACTAGTGTTATTATAAGTTATTTTACTAAGGTTCAAACATACGAAATTAAAAATAAAATCCTAACACACTAAGAATTTCTGTGCGCAATGGTACACATGCGCCGATTGCCCCCACTACTTTTACCAAGCGATCTTGATTCAACGCGCGACCTGTAGTAGTAAGCAATTTCTTAATATTTTTTAACACCTAATGTATGATCAACACTGTCCTCTCAAGGTATTCCATGTGCCATATGAAGAGAGAAAATTGGACAACGCTAACACTTTCGGCGAGGGTGAGTCCCTGAGAACCTGTCAATCCATCACTAAGGATACCGGAGCGCACATTGAAATATCTACTAGCAAAGATGGCAGCTTGACTTTCTTGATAACTGGCAAACATAGTGCGGTTCTTGACGCCAGGCGCTTAATTTTGACCCATTTCCAACAGCAGGTAAATGTGAATGTATATATTATTATAGAATTAAGTAAATCAATACAATTAAGTATATTTAAATATTTTTTAATATTGTAAGTGCAATCCTAAACACTGTTATTTGTTTGATAAACAGGCCAGCAAGCAAATAAATATCCCGAAGGAACACCACCGTTGGATATTAGGAAAACAAGGCCAGAAGTTGAAAGAGTTGGAAAAAGTGACTGCTACCAAAATCAGTGTCCCTGGTATTGCCGATAACAGTGAGACTCTCACTATAACTGGTACTAAAGAGGGCATTGAGAAAGCTGAACATGAGATCCGCGTATGCTCAGAAGAGCAGGTAAATTAAATTATTTATTTCTAAACTTTACAATTACACTGGTTTACAAATTTTGACTTACTAAATACAATAACAATAAAAAAAATGTTAACGTAGAATGTGTAAAACAGATTATGTTTATAGAAAAGTGTGTGTTTTTTTTTTTTGTCTTTTTATATTCCGCTACTGTAATATCTCGACAAACAGTTCGGTAAAAAATCCGCCAACATTGATTGCGATGTCCAGTTGAAAGTCAAAATCAAGTCAAAGTTAAAGCATTTATTTCAAATAGACCATTTGCAGGCACTATTGAACAGTCAAATGTCGGTCAGTCCAAGAAAAGTGAAGCTAAATTGCACATTCCAAAGCATAGATCTCTATGGAGAAGAACGTGTAAGAAACTCCATGGACACTCTTTTAAATCATATTATGTGTTACATATAATGCTTGGTTACATATTACTTGTTGCTTCTATCATGTGAGCATAATGTCAATAATGAAATACAAATGTAAAATTATTAAAAGACAGAAACTGAGTACTCTCCGTTTTATCCGGGTTATCCGAAAGGGCGCTCGAGCCCCGGTATGAAGGCTTGAAGGAACGGGATGGGTTTTTTAGTCAGTAAGAGTCTGACACTATCTCCCGCTCCGCCCAAGAGCGGGGGTTGTCATAAGATGATTTTTCCCATCGAAAAAAAAAAAGTACTCTCCGTTTTCATAGTTTAATCAAAAAGAAGTCAATATGAAAATGTAAAAAGTGGATTTTGAAAAATATGTTAAGAGTCAGTTTTTTATATTATTATGGTAATAAAATATTTTCAACACACTTATTTGAAAATTAGCTTCTACCTCACCCCTTTTGGCCCGCAATGTAGTTAAAATTTCTTACTTGTGCAGAAAAGTGTCCCGACTAGCCCCCAGTCTTATTTATTTTATGACACATAAAATAACAAGCAAAAAAAACACCAATAATAGCATCAAGTCGGTCGCTGGGCAGCCCCACTAAAATGGACCTTGTTGCTACGATAGGAATCCGTGAACTATTTCTCACAATAAATTAATGCTAAATTGTATCTGATCTATGTATGTTTTTAATTTTTTTTAAGTGTGTTGAAAACATCGATTATATTTATTGCTCTCTGCGGCCACCAATACACCAGTGCATTATTAATTGAGGAATTAATAACAGTATTAGTACCTAGTAATACGGATGCAATAACGATTTAGTGTTATAATGTGATTTAATCCTTATCAATAATGGCCCTAAATCTACGTAACTGATTAATTGTTTTCCAGTCGCGTAAGGCTATGGAGCGCGTCAAGATCCCGAAGATCTATCACCCGTTCATCCAGGGGCCGTACGGTGAGCGCGCGGCTGCGCTTACCGCGGAGACGGGGGCGCGTATCCACATCCCGCCCGCGTCCACCCAAAACGATGAAATTGTTATTGCTGGAGAGAAAAATGGTGTGCTCGCTGCCAAGGCGCAAATTGAGCAAATCTATGAAGACATGGTAAATATAAATGACACAAAGCGAAAATTTGCGTTTTCCTTTTAAAAAACACACTATTTATTTTAAAATAACTTTCTAACAGGTCAAGAAATGTTCAACTGTTCGTGTTGAGGTACCTAAATCACAGCACAAATACGTTATTGGAGCTCGTGGAACGACTATCCAGGAGATTCTGAAGGAGACTGAAGTCTCTGTAGAGATGCCTCCTCCAGACTCTCCCACTGGCACTATCACTCTCCATGGACCCCACAACAAGATAGGCCTGGGTTAGTAAATATTATTGTTCATGTTGTTGTCATATTATATCCTCATTATTTGAATCCACACTTAAACTCGCATTATCTTTCTAAACAGCTCTCTCAAAGGTATGCGAAAAAGCGAACTCGGTAAAAACTGCAACTGTGGATGCACCTACTTGGATCCATAAATACATTATCGGAAAGAACGGCTCTAATATTAAGAAGATAACTCAGGATTTCTCTAAGGTATAATTCATTTCCTTAGGTTGACTTTCAATTAGAGATGAAACGGATAGAGGTTTGGCCGGATACCGGATACCGAATATTCGGCAAGCAACGAGGCCGGAGCGCTGGATAGCCGGCTACCGGATATTCAGCCCTTTATCGCATTTCATGACGCGATTAGTTTGATATGCTAGAATTTATTTTTCAGTTCCTGACAGTAGCATTTTCAGGAGCTGGTCTAGTTTAAGCTAAGTAGAGTCACCTCTTACCAAAAAATGCGGAAAATTTGGTATTCATTCACCACAATTTACCAAGTGTTAATTTTGAATACTAAACTAATTAATAAAACAAACATTTTTGACGTGCGATTATAAAAATAAACGGTGTCCATAACCTTTTGTGACGATTTGCCTGGTGTAAAATAAGGAGAATTGTTTGAATTTTACGATCCGAAATCCGGCCGGATACTGAATTACTATCCGGTATCCTGCCGGATAATCAAAACAAGGCCGGATACCGGACAGTTACCGGATATCCGTTTTATCTCTAATTTCAATAATTTTGCATTTATATAATATCACAATTATATATTAATGTTTTAATGGGCCGATTATGATGACCATATTTTTGTGTTGACATTTCGATTTATTTTACACAGGTTCACGTTGACATAACCCATTCTGAAGACAAGGTGAAGATTGATGGTCCCCCAGAGGAAGTAGAGCGTGCTCAAGTTGAACTGGATGACTTTGTGAAGAACTTGTTAGCTACTCTTACCTACGTCGAACTATCGGTTGACCCCAAATTCTTCAAACACATTATTGGAAAGAATGGAACTAACAGTAAGTTTTGACCTTTCATGTGAAAAACTTTATCATGCAGCTTAAAAAGTCTTATTGAATTTTTATTTTTATTATTTTTCAGTTAATAGACTGAAGGATGAGACTGGGGTAGTTATTAACATAATTGAAAATGAAGGCAACAATATTATTCGCATTGAAGGCAGCCATCAAGGTGTAGCTGACGCTGAAAGAGAATTAAGAGAAATGGTAATGAAATTAGAGAACGAAAGGACAAAGGAAGTCTATGTTGACCATAGATATATTAAATCTCTTATTGGTGTTAGAGGAGAAAAAATAAAGGAACTTCGCGAAAAGTTCGAACGTGTGCTGATTTCACTGCCCGATCAGGGGCAAAAGAGGAGTCCCATCAAGCTAAGAGGTCCCCAGGAAGATATTGAAAAGTGTGAAAAGTATCTTCACAAGATTATCAAAGAAATAGCAGAGTCGTCTTTTGTACAGGAAGTGCCGATTTTCAAACAATTCCACAAGTTTATCATTGGCAAAGGTGGTGCGAATTTGAGGAAAATACGGGACGAAACCCAAACTGTGATCGATCTTCCAGCAGAAGGTGATGATAGCGATGTTATAACTGTACGAGGCAAACGCGAGAATGTCGAAGAAGCAGTGAAAAGAATTCAGCAAATCCACAATGAAAAGGCGAATGTGGTAACAGAGGAAGTCACAATTCCCCCTAAATACTATAATTCTTTGATTGGGGCTGGTGGAAAACTTATTCATTCCATTATGGAGGAATGTGGTGGAGTCTTGATAAAGTTCCCGCCAGCGGAAAGTGACAGCGACAAAGTAGTTATTAAAGGGCCTATTGAAGATGTTGAAAAGGCCAAGCAACAACTACTCGCGCACGCTTCTGAACGGGAGCTGACCTCCCACACCGCACACGTGCGTGCCAAACCGGAACACCACAAATTCCTGATAGGCAAAAATGGTGCTAACATTAAGAAAATCCGTGAGCAAACTGGGGCCCGTATTATCTTCCCGACTGAGAAAGACGAAGATAAGGAAGCTATATTTATAATTGGTAAGTTTTTATAATTTATCTAACCTTCTAAATCCTATCCAACAGTGCTGGTCCTAATATTATTTTTATAGAAAGCCACACTTTTGCTGTGTTGTGTTATGGGGAAAACGATTTCACGGTTGAAATCGTGAGCGATGGAATGGGTGGTGGAAGGAAACCAACCTTATGATTTTATTATAATTCAGGTCGCGAGGAGCAGGTAGAGGCGGCTCGCAAGCAGCTAGAGGCAGCAGTAGCAGAGATAAGTAACGTGTCCGAAGGCGAGATGGCGGTGGCGCCGCGCCACCACCGGCACTTCGTGGCGCGCCGCGGCGAGGTGCTGCGCCGCATCGCCGACGACTGCGGCGGCGTACAGATCTCCTTCCCCAGGCAGGGAGTCAACAGCGACCGCGTTGTACTCAAAGGTCCCAAGGACTGCATAGAAGCTGCCAAAATTCGCATCAACGAAATCATCGAAGATTTGGAAGCAAAGGTTGTTATTGTTAAATATTCTGTCTTCTGTATTCACATCATGATCACATTGTATTTATCAATTAAGTTCACTGGTTACTTACATAGATACAAACTTTAAAAAAAACTACAATAGTGCTAGTGATATCATTTCGTAATTGACTAACAATTCTTTAATTTACACAGGTGACAATAGAATGCGTGATACCTCAAAGGCACCATCGTACAGTGATGGGCGCCCGTGGTGCTAAGGTAAAGGATATCACAGCCGAACACGACGTGCAGATCAAATTCCCTGAGCGAGACACGACTGAGGGCGCCGATGTTCCCGTAAAGGAAAATAATGAGAATGCTGAGCCAGGCTTGAATGATATCATCAGGATCACTGGTCGCCCAGAGAATTGCGAGGCAGCTAAGAAAGCTTTACTTGAGCAGGTAATAAACACAAATGTGGTTCATATTCCATAAATAGTGATAAAGTCGCTATTTATGGAATACAATAAAAATAAAATAAATATAAATAAACTAGCTTTTCTCCGCGGCTTCGCTTCTGGTAACTGACTACTCTACCCTACTCAACCCTACAAAGTTACCTACGCTACGCCATCTACCCTACGATACTTACCTACTTACCCTGTATACTGGTGAACAAAACAAAGTATATAATAGTAATTAAGTTATAGCATGACTAAGAGAAATAGGGGTTCATTTTTGTATATTATATAGATTACAAAAATTTACTAATTTATATTATTCTTTACTAGGTGCCAATTACAATTGATGTGGAAGTTCCGAATGAATTGCATCGTTTGCTTTCTGGTCAGAAGAGGAGAGAATTGATGCAAACATATGATGTGCATATTCTACTTCCGCTCAATGATGACCCTAGTGATTTGGTTAAGGTAAGAAGAATTTTATTACGATGCGGGAGTTTTTGTTTTTAATATAAAAAAGTGTGACATACACAAGAGTACACAAGTGTATGTCACACATTCATTAATTGTTATACAACAAAAGCCAACATTTCTAAAATGTTTATTGTTTTATTTAGGTGACAGGCACCCCTACCAATGTTGAAAAGGCTAAGCTTGCTCTTGCTGACAGAATCGTTGACATGGAAAAAGAGAAAGAAGACAGACTTCTGAGGTGTGTTGACATTACCTGTAACTTTAAAAGTTGTCATGATTTCAGGATTTTTGTCCAAGTCCAATTTATCTATTCATCTACATTCACCTTCAATAACTAGCTACTACCAGCGACTTCGCCCCAATAAAGGGATAATAGATGACTTGTCCCCTGTACTATATCAACTTGTGGTATAACATCCTATTTTAAAGGTCATAAAACATATAAGTTTTAACTTATTGAGAATGAATTATTATTGTTTTTCATAACATAGTGCTTTCTAATTCATCTGTATTGTTTTCAAATGACAAACAACAATTAATGTCCAAAACCGAAACCGAATTTCGGCAACTGCCTCAGTTTCGGCCGAAACCAAAACTTTCTTACTAGGATAATGTTTTCAAGGAAAAAAAAAATATATTATAATGATTAAGTACCTACTCATTTAATTATGTGTTTTAATTTTATATGAAAAAAAAAAAACAATTAGGTTCGTGGTAAGTAAGTGCCTATCTAAATACTTACCCTTATTTTTTCATTAGTACGAAAAAATGGGGCTCTATCTGTACCCGGTACTGATCGTATTTGTGTAGTCAAAAGTAAAAAAAAACGCAATCTCAAAGTTGACCACGAAAATTTGTCATAATTGGTAAATTCATAATTTAATCAAATATTCATAAAAATTACTACTAGAAAATACTACGCGCAGTGATTTTCATTCATAATCAATACAACAACCTGTACAATATTTCCTTAAAAAGTTATATTTTGATATATAAACAAACGCTTATAACTTTGCTGTTTGTGAATATTGTTTTATTGAGACTACTTAAATAATAAGAAGACCTTTTCTAATAAGTATTTGTACTATTTAAAAATTAGAGGTGTATTTGCCACTTGAAAACATTGGTAATAAGTATTAAAACGAATTTTGAAACTCAGAATCCATAATATTATTACCACTTATGAATTGTAGTAAGTACCAAGTACCTAACTAATGTTTGTTTCGGTATAGCATTAGCAAGAGTTAAATGAAACAAAAAAAAAAATAGTTATATAAAATTGATTGGACTATAATCTGTATAATTTTGTTATATTTAATTAATATTTTTTTAATGTTTACTACCTACTCTTATGCTAGATAAATCATGTAATAAAACTTAGCAAATTCAAAATAAATCACACCAAAACTTACAATAAACAAAACGAACTGCAAACACAAGCCAGTCACGACATAATTAGGTACGTGGGCGCTGCGAAATGTTTTCGTCTCTTACTGGCCTGGATGGGATTTAACGCGCCGAACATGACCAATCACAGCGCGAGAACACCTCAATGCAGTTTCGGTTTCGGTCGAAGTTTCGGCAGGTTTTCCGCTGCAACCGAAACCGAACTTTTGGTCGGGCACTAAACAATTTGAGAAGTCACTGGGCGCGGACTTTTCTAAGACATACGCGCTCATTCCTCTTGCACGTTTTAATATAAAATACATACACTGTGACACGCGTAGGTTCATATGAGAGAAATTAAGTTTTTAATACATATAATTTAAAAATTACAGGTCATTTGAACTGAAATTCAAAGTGGATCCTGAATATCATCCTCTAGTTATTGGAAAAGGTGGTTCTGTCATTACAAAGATTCGCACTGATTATGGAGTACAAATAAACTTGCCCAAACGTGGCGAGGCTGATGATGACATTATTACAATCCAAGGATATGAAGATAAGGCATTGCAAGCCAAGGAAGCTATAATGGCTATTGTACATCAGTTGGTGAGTTACAATTTTTTTTTGCGAACAAAAGAAACTTTTACGGTACTAATCGGGTGGTGTCAAGGGAGTTCACTTTCTTTGCTAAAAAATTTTCCTTAATCCATTAAACCTCAAGCGATGTTTTTTATGTGACTCTAAATAAATTTTTACCTCTGCCACAGGACAATCAATGTCGAGAGGAGGTCGATATTGATCCACGAGTTCACAGAAGGTTGATTGGTCTCAGAGGCAAGAACATCAGACGCATTATGGATGATTACAAGGTCGACATTCGTTTCCCGAAACAAGGCGATGACAGCATCGTTGTCATTACAGGAGACGAAGATAACGTACTTGATGCGAAGGACCATCTCCTCAACCTAGCCGAAGAATACGTAAGTATTACAATTTTATACAAATATGTTCTAAGTAGCGTGTTGTTTATGATTTGCCTCTAATTTAACATTCATCGACAGATGCAAGATGTCGCCGACCGGTACACGCGACCTGCCGCGCCTTCCCTGGGTGACTTCGGTGATGTACTCGGTGAACGAGAGCAAGCCAACAGCAGCGCCGGGTCCGCCGGGGCCACCGCCGCCGCGGCCGCCGCAGGGCCCGGCGCCACGGGCTTCGTGGTGAAGGGGGGCCCGTGGGAGCAGCGTGCGCCCGACACGGCGTCCACGCAGGAGTTCCCCACCATGCCGGGGGGGCCCCGCGCCGTGCAGCCGGCCGCGCCCACGCCCACGGCCGCATGGGGCCCGCGCCGCTAGGAGCGCCGTTCGATTCGTCCTATGTACTCGCATGCGTGCATACCTTTAAGCCTATAGTGTATAGTGGAGTGCGCCGCGTTTTATTTCGGCTGTTTCGTCGTGATGCGACGACAACTGCGCATTCTTTGATCGTATTGTCGTCGTTTTGCGGCATCCGCTAATCATCTTTATAATCTTAAAAACTGCAGATATCTCTTGTACTCGCTCATATTATTGCGAAGGTGGGGAAACCAGCTGTATAACGATTTACTTGTGATTTATCGGATGAGTTCGCCGCTGCTGGTGGCGTTCTCTCTGAATTATTAAAATAACGTGAAGTCGAGCTGAATGGTTAATAGATAAGTATTCAGTTACGCCATTTCGTTATTTTTTTATGAATTATTATTATGTATCTATAAATGCCATTCAACTAAGTTGTTATTTACTTTGATATTTATAATGAAATACATACTGATGTATTTTTAAACTATGCATCATTATAGTATGCATAATAAACTGATTCCGTGTACTTATTTAAAATTATAATGAAATTTCTATTTTTCATACATTATAGTTTTCACATTTTTTTTTTATCATGTTTATAATGTTGCCTATAAAATAATGAATCAATAAATGATAAGACAAGAATGAATATTTTTACAAAGTAATGTGTACATAGTAAATAAATTGTGTTTGAAAATATTAATAAAATCTTTTACATGAATACATCAGTATTGTTCTCTTTTCTTTTCCTTTTCGATTGTTGGTAAGTGTTTGTAATCTATAACGCCACATAGCAACTAAGGGTTGAAACTGCGTTACGCGGTCGTCCGCACGGTCCCATACAAAAGTGCTCTGTCGCGAGGAACCACGCCCCGTGCCCGTTTTGCTACTAAATTGAGTGCTGAGCATCCCTGAGAATAGACATCAAGAAAGACCGTAAGGCCTTTTAGGGATGGGCGCTTTTATTATGACTCCACGACCCGTTTAGCGGTTAAGAGCGCCGGTTGAGACGCAAGAGCCGTGGGTTCGATTCCCGCACCAATACAATGTTGATGAAACAATTATTTGTGTTGGATCTGGGTGTTTGTGGTACTTTCGTTGTTACAGTTTTCCATAGTACCTACAGAGGGAAAACCTTAGTTTGGGGCGCAGTATGTAAGTAGGGCATTTATTTATTTGTCGGTCGATCAGAGTGCATTTCTTTTCTCACACTTCGCCACTTTTTTGACTAATCAAATGACCACCCATGAGGTTTTCTAAAACCCGGCCTCTGTCTCCATCAACACGACTATGGGCGCACGCTTAACGCAGCGTCAGCCCTATGATAAAAAAAAATGCTTTATAGGAAGTTCTGTGTACGATTAGAACATGAAGATCAGCCCACAAAATTTTGATGCCAAACACGAGCCGATGTAAGAAAAGATTGCGAGGAAACCGCTTTAACCCTTTCAACGCCACGGTTTTATTCATAAAACGCTCACCATACGCCACGACTCAAAAATGCCTCGCTTAAGTAATGTTGCGAACAGGAACATATCGACGCTTTTGTAAAAATCGCGTATTTTTAAATAAATATTATATTACGCAGTTTATATATTTTTCTGGACTATGGAAATATTTAGAACAAAAAACGCAAGAGCACATTTTAATAAAGAAAAAAAAAATGTTAAAAGCCAGTCAATTTCGCATCACTAGTTGTCTGATAGATATATTATATTATGTGACTAGTGTACAGGTCGCGCGATGAATCAAGATCGCTCGGCAAAAGTGGAAGGGGCATGCGCAGTATTCAATTCTACGGTCTATTTGGCGACGTTCGGGCAGGTGTGCGCTTTCGGCGACACGTCATTGGTAGATAGAATCGCTCTTCAATTCCCGCGTTGCGTTCTCGCCTCTCATTGGATACTGTTGTACTTGGGTGCGGTTGCGTACAGCTTGTGTTATCGTAATAGTAATACGTAGTCGTAAAAAAAATGGTTAAAAATAAAGTTTTAAAACGGCTAGCCAGAAGTCAATTATTACGTTAAAGAAAGAAACTAACGAAATTATTTTTTTAATTTTAAGTTTTATTTTAAATTTTTTGAATTTACCTACTTACAAGATAAATTACAATCAAAAACTAGTGTTATTATAAGTTATGTTATTAAGGTTCAAACATACGAAATTAAAAATAAAATCGTAACATAGTAAGAATTTCTGTGCGCAATTGTACACATGCGCCGAATGCCCCCACTACTTTCACCGAGCGATCTTGATTCACCGAGCGATCTTGATTCACCGCGCGACCTGCATATCCATCACATGCATGTACTTTCAAGTCTTTAGTGAGGTATCAACTTCCGGTCGTAAACATCACAAAATAAGCTGTTCGAGAAAGTGTTATATATTTATATCAGACCTTGGCGTCGTGGGCACGAAATTGATTTGTCACATATATCAGACTTTGGCGGTTAAAGGGTTAATATATGTGCTCAATCTGGTTCTCGATAATGGTTAAATCATATTGTACTGGGATCGGTCTATCATCACATTCATCAGTTCATCACTGACAGGAATATTCTAATAGCTATGTGAGTTTATTGTTGTATTGACTACCTTAGCGAAACTTGCTGCTCGGCTCACTCGAAATACAGCAAAAACATTAGAATGCGTTGCACCTATAATCTAACGTAACTCAAAAAAAGATAAATATAATAACTACTGATGATGAGGTGTTATAGCCGTAGATCTAAGCCTGCCCAAATGGGGCGAAGAAAAAAATATCTGAAGGTTGTAGGGGTGGTTCGTTGACGTTGTCGAATTTTTGAACGACGAAACGCAACCGGTCTTGCGACGTCAAAAAGCGGTTGTTAAAAACAGTCCTTGTCGGTATCGTGACTGGTTGGTAAAAAGTAGTTGTAGAAAACGTTCGTTGTCGCGACGATGCGATGTGTACAACTCGTCCAAACCAGTTATTGCAAAGAAAAAATAAATTCATAAAAATTAAGTTCATTTTTCATTGCAATAACTCTTTTTGAAACGATTCACGTCATTCATCGTAAAGCGAGTGAATCAATGGATTCTCGACCTTATTTTTTTAGCAGTAAGATAGCAATTCGAAGACTAGTTTGTGAAACGAAGACTGGTCGCGATGGAAAACGGTTGTTAGCGATTCAGACAACAAAAAACGGTCTATGGAAACTGTTTATTGTTGAAACGCCCGCCACTAGAAGGTTGACATTTTGTTTGACATTTTGAACCTGTCAAATTATATATGATGTGATTTATAATAAAAAAAATTCTAGAATTTATTGAAAATAAATTGATTATTTTTTACGTACGAATAAGCGATTTAAGATCACTTGTTTGAGTTCTAATGTTGTGAAAATTGGGACAATAATGTGATAGGCAGCTTCTTATCGGAAAAAGAGACTGCATTAACTTGTTGATTTTTAAAAACATGGATATGTAAGTATAAATAACTTTAATTAGTAAATTTAAAGGAGTTTTATTCAAACTTAGAGATAGAAATACCTTTCTATCTATTGGTTTGCTTGTTTCAAGCCTATTAATTTTACTTTCTGCTTTGAACGAAATTACAAAACTGATGTTGTGACAAACTTAGATAGAGTTTAGTTTCATAATGTCATTTTTAACATCAACCATTTTTTTTTTAAATTACAGATGTGTTACCATTCCTTTCCCTTCATCTGAGTCTGCTACATTAGCTTATGATGTTCTAAATGTTGATAAGGAGTTAAAAAGAAGTGGTGTGCAGAGGAAAATAGAAACTAATTCAGAAAACCTCGTAATGTAAGTTGTAACTGTATTTGTTTTTATGTTAAAGCTACAAAACTCTCTTCCACATTCTTTACGTGACAGCCCTTCTCTGGATGTCTTCAAGAGGAAACTTAAAGAGCATTTCCTTTCACAATGACATCTAAGTAAATTTATGTTTTTATGTATATATTATAAAAGTATGTATTTATATATATGTAGCTATGTTTATGTATTACTTTATCCATATTGCTTGTAATTTTAAAATTGCGCACTGGATCTTACCCTCTACTGTGATCTCTTTCTATCACTCAATGGTTAGCTGGAAGAAAACTCAACTTTGAGTTAAGCTCGCCTATGGACATGAACTCGGATATCCAGATATTTTGTTATTTATCATGGTGTACAATAAAGAATTAAATAAAATCAAAGTATAATATTATGTATAAATATGAATTTTATTTTAAGCAATTTGTGATAAATTACTAATGGGCTATTTTAATCTGCCCTTATTGCATTTGTCAAACTCACATGTAAAACACTCTTAGGCACAGACCATAAGGTCATGGGCACAAAGTCAGCAGGCTGCAGGGCGGGCAGCGGCAACAACGGAACCCTTTATTTGATAAGTTTTTTACTAAGCATTGGACCCACCATGTTGTCTTAAAAAAACATACATTCAGCCGAACATAAAACCTCCTCCTTTTCGAAGTTGGTTAAAAATAAAAGTTATTATTACGTTATTAGCCCATAACACTATACATCTCAGAACTCTGGGGCCCTGAACCTTTGGAAAACGTATGAGGAGTCGAAACCAACTTGCAGAGAACCCTTATACTTTTTTAGTGGAACGTGGTACCAACCAGCCAATATCCCTGTATGAGATACTATGTTAGTCCATCCGTGGGTTGGGTTGGTGAGAAACTATTGCAAAATATGGAAAACAACTATTTTTTTTTTAGGTGGGAAAATCATCCAATAACATCCCCCGCTCTTGGGCGGAGCGGGAGGTAGTGTCAGGCTTTTACTGACTAAAAACCTCACTCTTGTTCCTTTTATACTGGGTCAAATTCTTTCTTTCAGAAATTAATCCTTGGCCTCAGAAGGCTTTGACCCTGTTGGGCCCTTAGGGTTTGCTGCCAACTGTTTGAGGCGCGCGTGGAAAGGAGATAGGGCTATGGTTTTCGGAGCCTTAAGTGGATTGGTTACCAGGAAGTGTGTTAAAACTATGGCCCAGCCTGATTAATGTTATTAATTTACATCGATAAAAAGGTAGGGAGCGATTTCGGCATGGCAGACAGAGTTCCGGCGGGATTCCACGCTTAAAGGGCGTCAGTGACTATCGCAACCCAATGCTGGGCACGCTACAATTTTGGCGGTAAGTCCCCTCTTTGAGATTTGGCTAGAAAGCCTCACGGCGTCCTCACCTTCCGCATGACGCAGGTTCTCACCGGACATGGTAAGTTCAGGAGGTTCCTGTACCGGATTCGTGTGGAAGGGATGCCCGGGTGTCGCCAATGTGCGGAACGCCCGGAGGACACGATGGAGCATATGGTGGAGGTGTGCTCCGCTTAGGCGGAGCATTGCCGTGCCTTCGTGGGGGCGATCGGCTGCAGCGATGTCTCGTCACCGGGCCTTAGTTAATGCCATGGTCCGGAGCGAGGAGGAGTGGCAGGCGTTCGCCTCCTTCTGCGAAGCAGTAATGCTAGCCAAAGAGGAGGCCGATTGCTTCAGGCAACGGCGCTCACAGTGCCCTAGCCGCCACCGGGATTGCGATCCCGATTTCAGGCCATCGTAGGCGCGGTCTTGCGGACGGCGAGTAATGGGTAGCTAGCTGTCCGACCGTGCAGTAACTGTCCGGACCGGCGCCAAAGTCGTCGACGGCGCGCACTGTTTCCTCGCGCCTCAAGGAGCTGTCAGCAACAGCAGGAGCCGCCCAGCTGGGTCGAAGCCTATTGGTGCCAGGGTTAGCTCCGAAAGGTAGCTCGGCCCCGGTTTGAAAGGCAAGAAGGAACGGGGTGGGATTTTTTAGTCAGTAAGAGTCTGAAACTATCTCCCGCACCTCCCAAGGGCGGGGATGTCATTGGGATGATTTTTACCCACCACAAAAAAGGGGCGATTTGAACAATCAATAAATGGGCCCCCATAAACGGTCGCTAGCTCAAAGTGACGTAGCATCAAGAGGGCAACATATTCTGAGGTGCTTGAGTGGACATGTATTCCACGGCTATCAGGACAATCTCGGAAGTACGGTCAAAATCCCTAGGTACCAGCATCCTTCTCCTGAGCATGTTTAGGTCGGTTTATTTATTAGCTATAAATAAACCGACTAGACTGCAAAGCCAAACCTGCATTGATAACTTTGCCCACAATTTCGAGAAAAAATGCAAGACGGAAGTGATAGAATTTGCCCTATCGGATCACACTGCGCAACTGCTTAAGTGTCCCGTACCGTTGAGTTGTAATCTAAAATATTGGTATAAAACTCAACGAGACTATAGCCCAGAGAATATTATTAAATTTAGAAACTGCCTGGAAAACCTAACATTCTCTGAAATATATCAGATTGATGATCCAAACCAGGGTTGTTGCGAATATCAGCATCAGCATCTGCATTGATTGTTGCTGATGTTAGATGCTGATGTTCAAAGTTCGTGTCGCGACATGACCGACGGAGGGCGGAGTTAATGGCACGTGCCGTTGTCGCTTCCGAGTTTTGGCCAGTCAAAATACGTACATTTCAAAACAAATCGTCAATATTATTCTCTGTGATTTTGTCAATATTGCAAGTAAATGCAGAGCGCATTGTTTTGGTGCGTGTTTATTATTTTTAAAATGTCTCCTATATTAAAAAGCGGAATTTGGCAGTACCTTAAATTAGTGAATCAAGATACCGCAAACTGCTATAATATGCAAGAAGAATTATTCATACAAAGGACGTACAAATACGTCACTAAAAAATCATTTGAGATCAATACATCCCAAAGAGTACGACAAGTTTTTAACCAGCAGCAAATCTGAAATAAAATCGAGTAAAGAATGTAAGTAAATGCCTAAATTTCTTTGTACTTAATTATTTGTTATTTTAACCTTCATAGAAACAAAAAAGTTTTAGTAAATTTACTTGGGTTCAATACACTTATTTTACTATAATATTTACCTAAAAACTATGAAATTCAGTATTAAAAAAAAATAACTTAAAATCAGCATCAGCTGATGTTAATTACATAAAATCAGCATCAGCATCAGCATCCGCTGATGTGACAAAATCCTGCATCAGCAACAACCCTGATCCAAACAATGCATTTAACTTGTTTACTGACCAATTTAAATTATTCTATGACTTATGCTTCCCTCGTAGACGGATTAAAATACCAACAATCCAAAAACCAAAATGGATATCACGAGGACTTAAAATATGCAGTCTTAAAAAAAGACAATTATTATGGGCGTCTAGACTTAGACCTACACAAAAAAATAAAATAAAATACTTAGACTACTCAAAAACTCTAAAAAAAATAATAAATCTGACTAAACGATCACAAAATAACCATAATATTAAAACTTCTGACAATAAAAGCAAAATGACATGGAAAATAATAAAGAACTCTAAATTAAATCTACCTAATGACTCAATAAATACTATTCAAATTGACCATAAAACCATTAACAAACCTCAATTAATTGCTGACCAGTTCAATGATTATTTTATAGAAAAAATTATGCCAATACCTGAGGCAGGTAAAAGATCTAGTGCGTATATCTCAAATAAACAAAAATCTATGTTCATGGCTCCGTGTCAACCGGTACAAATATTTAATATCATAAAGTGTTTAAAAAACACAAATAGCGCAGGGTATGACGAAATTTCTACCAAAGTTGTAAAACATGTTGCTGACTTAATTTCTAAACATTTGAGTCATATTCTTAATCTATGCATAAGCCACGGTGTTTTTCCCGATCGTCTTAAAGTCTCCATAGTGAAACCTATTTTTAAAAAAGGTAATAAGCAACTAATGCAAAACTATAGACCTATTGCACTTTTGTCGATTTTTTCTAAAATATATGAGAAATATATCTATAATCAACTATACGCATATCTAGAAAAACAAAAGATTTTTTGTACTGAACAAAAAGGTTTCCGGAAGAATATGACTATAAACATGGCGATATATGACTTTTTAAATAAAATTATGACTAACATTGATAATAAGACACCTGTCTGTGCTGTGTACTGTGATATGACACAAGCCTTTGACTACGTTGACCACAATATATTAAGAAATAAACTTGACGCCTACGGTATAAGAGGTAACATTCTTGACTTGTTAAGTACTTACCTATCAGAAAGAAAACAATTTACCGCTATTACAAACTTGAATTTTAAAACTAAGGAAGAAGTAACATACCTCTCTAAAGAACGCACGGTATATTTCGGTGTGCCACAGGGCAGTGTATTAGGCCCTTTACTGTTCTTAATTTACATTAATGACCTGCCCAAAGCTATAGACTTCCCGATATCACTTTTTGCTGATGATAGTACGGTCACAATAACATGTAATAACCCTGAATCATATGAACTTGAGGTCAACAATGCGGTGAATTCAATTATTTCTTGGCTTAATAATAACAATTTAAGAATTAATCTTGCCAAAACACAAGTAATGCATTTTGGCCATAAAAAACCTAGATTGGAAATGAATGTACAATATCAAAATAGCAAAATTCATGATGTAGATAGTGCAAAATTTCTAGGCTTAGTAATTGACAGACAACTTAATTGGAAGGATCACGTTGAAGCGCTTTGTAAGAAAATTAGTAGTTCATCCTATGCCTTGTATAAACTTGCCCCTACTGTTTCCATAGATGCATTACTTACAGCGTATCATGGCCTTGTAGCATCTGTATTAAGATACGGTATAATTTTCTGGGGCAACTCAACAAATAGAGAAACTGCTTTTAAAGCGCAGAAGCGTTCTATCAGAGCCATGTTCAAACTTCAAGTTACAGACAGCTGTGAACCATTTTTCAAAAAATATAAAATTCTGACACTACCGTCTTTGTATATTTATGAGACTGCTTTATTTGTCAAATTAAACTCACACCTGTTTCCTAACTTATCAGATACTGTGAAACGTAATAGGCAAAAAGATATGTTACGCGGACGTAAAGCTAAAACAGCACTAATGAGAAAAAGTATATTCTGCATAGCCCCACAAGTGTTTAACAAAATTCCAAAATCAATTAAAGACTTAAATTTAAATTTGTTTAAAAAGGAACTTAAAGACTTGTTGTGTAAAAAGTGTTATTATAATTTAAACGACTATTTGAATGATACTTTGACATAATAATTAAATTGTAATTTTATAAATTTTGACATCTCTCTCTAATAATTTCATACAATTTGACAACTCTCTCAAATAATTTTATAGATTTTGACATTCTCTCTCTAATAATAATTTGACATTGAATATTAATTTGAATTTAATCCACACAAAAAATTTTTAGATGACATGCCATATATTGTTTACTAACTCAATGCTAACATAATATTTTTTTATTTTTTTCTTAAACATATTTATGATTGTGATTATGTACCTACCTACCAAATATTTTGCACGCCACACGTGGCAGAATGTGATGAGACTATTAATTTATTTCAAGACCACAATTATGTACCATATTCTGACTAAATAAATGATTTGATTTGATTTGATTTGACATGTTTGCTCTTGCGAATCTCCACTCAAGCCAGCCAATAAAAGCAAGAGAAAGCTGGGAGCTCTGTTGATCGTCAGTGTTCACTACGACCGACTAATAAAGGCAAACTAGCGACGAAGAACCAGAATTCTCCCGGGAGATTGCGTCCGTGGGGTTGCTAATGCCCAAGATTGTATATCTCTTAGTCTGACCCTTGGCTTGTTACGGCAAACGCTACCGGTACAGATTTAGGATTTATAGGAGTGCACAAGCCCTACCACGACGTCGACATAGAGATACAGCGATGGGGTTATTATTTTTATAATAATATTCTGATGACAAAAGCCATTTTGTTGTATCTTTGCCCGGTTGTAGGGATTAACAACTTTCCCCCGCAATAAATCTAATATTTCGGAGTTTTTATCACAAAAGAGAGGTCTTTGCTGTTCAGACATTTTGTTCGCGAACAAGGACACAAATCTCTCTTCACACAATACTACGTCGCGTCGCTGCTCTGGTGCCACGTGAACTGCCCGCTGACTTTATGGCCGCTGCCCTGTTGCCGCCTCGCTGCCCATTGACTTCGTATCCACATACTCTAAATATTATTATAACACTTAATTTAGATGGATCTCATCAATTTTTAAATTAATTTGTTACAGACATTTTCATGGAGAGGATCTGAAAAAGCTTCGAGTTGCAGTAAATGGGATTATTCAAAACATTTTATTAGTTGTGAAAACAATAGATCAGTTTTAGATGTGAAGTAAAAACTTTCAACATGCCTGAGCACACCCCTGCCCCAACGCCAGCAAGATCTTTATATGGATTTTTCATGTACTTGTTTAGTAAGACAATGTTATTTATATATTGCATATGGGCAATCACGCCTGATTCCTACCTACACTATTTCAATATTTACTACTATCCACAAAAATATTGGTCCACAGCCATTCCCATACAATGCTTAGTTGCATTGACAATATTTGCTTTTTTAATATATCCTAGTTCTAACTTAATGTTAACTGCCAATATCGATAGTATTAATACAATAAGCGATCCTCACGCTCATTATACCTGCGAAACAAATGAGACTAACAATAACATACTGGAAAGTTGCATTTGTACTGATGTAAATATGTGTGTCAAATACTGTCATGTGACTTCACAAGAAGAGTTGGAAGAGAATACAGTGCCTCAATTGCGTGATTTAAATATACGCTTAGTTTGTAAGAAATTGTACTTTAACGAATAACAGAACGATTTCTGTAATAAAATACTATTGTTTCTTTAATTACTTTATTTTACATAATCACGGAATCTCATTCAATTTATTAAATAAGGTAGAGTAAATTACCTACCTAGTCCTACCTACTGGGTAATTTAATAAATCTGCCTTTCCGCATATCGCACACCGGGTGCAATAACGTCATAATGCTAAACTTGCGAAAATGAGTTATGGATTACAATTGATGTCAAACATGCGCCTAAATCCTGTGCGACAATATCATAAATGTAACTCCTAAAATGACCTCTCAATTTAACTTTCTGCACAATAACGTCATAAATGTAGGTATCGTTTTTAAAAACATTAAAGATGTACCAATTATATAACATTTTTATTTCTGAAGCAACCTTAATTTTCAAATATTGACTTTAAAAATATTTCGGTCATCGTTAAATAATAGTATTGTAAAAACATTTCACTTTACAAAACAACAACTTTTAAATCGATCTCCTGAAAACAATGACATTTGTTACTTATGACGTTGTTGCACCCGGTGTGCGATATGTATTTCCGGTCAGGTCATAAATTTTGTCACATGTTTAATATGAAATAATTGAGACAAGTTTATACATTATGTAACTTATTATTTACCAAAATGAACTTTGCAAAACATAGATTCGTATGATAATAAAATTTATTCAAAATGACCTCCGCGATTTTGAAAGGCCTTCAATCTGCGCGGACAGTCATCTATCGCAGCACGAACGAGGTCCATGTCAATATCGAATTGAATTGGCGCGTGGCGTGGCCACAACGATGCAACACGGTCTTCTTGCGTCGTGACTCCATATTTAAACACCGGCCAAGAGCGTGTCGGGCCACGCTCAGTGTAGGGTTCCGTAGTTTCCCGTCCGTCACAATAAGTGTACCCACTTATAAGTTTAAAAAAATGCTTGCATATACGATTATACTACAAACTTAGTCCAGAAATTATTTTGCAGAGCCCTTTTGTCTTTTTTGTACAAAAACTGTTCTTTCCATCACGTTCAAAATATTTTTCCTAGAAAGTCCTTATGAAGTTCTACTTTTCAGATTTTTTTTTCATATTTTCTAAACTTATGGTTCAAAAGTTAGAGGGGGGGACACATTGATTTTTACTTTTGGAGCGATTATTTCCGAAATTATTGACATTATCAAAAAATGATTTTAGTAAACCCCTATTCATTTTTAAATACCTATCCAACGATATATCACACGTTAGGGTTGAAATTAAAAAAAAAAATCACTTCCCACTTTACATATAGGAGAGGGCTACCTTAATAAAACATTTTTTCCAATTTTTATTTTACCACTTTGTCGGCGTGATTGATATACATGTTTGTATGTACCAAATTTCAGCTTTTTAGTGCTAACGGTCACAGAGATTAAGCGAGGACGGACAGACAGACATGGCGAAACTATAAGGGTTCCTAGTTGACTACGGAACCCTAAAAATGAGTAAAATTCTAAAAAGTGCACATTTTTATTTTCATGAACAATTCGAAATTCGAATTCAATAAACTTTTTTGTGGCCTGCATTCTAAAAAAAAAGTTTTTACTGCGTGGCAATACACACAGCCAATATAATACACACAATATAACTTACACAGCAATAATAATAGCCTTTACACGTTCGTGTTTGCCATTCGCCTCGTCCGTGTCGTTAGACGAAATGTTTGTGTACAAAGTGCGCGAGACAAACAGTGACTGTGTAAATACGTCTTCCGAAAATTTTCTAGCTTGTAGACGATCCAGAGTAAGTTCTTTGTGTCTACTACAACTACAAGACTAAACATCTTCCTCGAAAGGCCTAACGTTACTATTCAATGGAATTCTGATGGGACCCAGTATTTAAACTGGCGCGTGGCGTAGATTTCCACGCAAAAAAATCCTAAATGATAAGTACACCACCCTAATGTCGACCTTTATAAGCCTGCAAGAGAGGCATTCTTGCCAAAAGTCGTCGATTTGCTGAAATACTGCATATCGCCAATCTTAAGCAAAAGGAATAAGGTCTGTTTACTTCAGACAGCAGTAAGTAGAGGTACTCCACCACAGAACAAGTTCACAGAGTCTGCGATAACATTAGACAAAGCCTAGAGGAAAACCAACACTGTTATTCGGTTTTCCTCGGCGTTCGATAAGTTTAAGGCGTATGAGCCTTCTCTGTAAGCTGGAGATAAATCTTCCTCATCAGTATTACTCACTGTTGAAATCTTACCTTTCTGAAAGATTATATTTCAAGCAAAAATAGCAGAAACGAAGTCCAGATTCTACGATATAAAAGCTGGAATCCCTCAGTATTCACTTTTGGGATCTATTCTTTACACGCTTTACCTAGCGCAGGTTGAAGGAGTTACAGCAGCTTTTACTGATGCCACAGCAATAATAGCAAACCACCCTTTGATGAACTCTTTCAAGAATGCCTCGATAAAATAACTTGGCTACATACCTAAGTGGCGAATAAAGTTCACACTGCGGAAAGGTGTCGTCTGCCCACCCGTCAAATTGGATAACGTCAAGCTTCGTCTTCTTTCGTCGAGATACTGTGAGGTACCTTAGATTACACCTCGTCCGCCGTCTAACGTGGAAACATCATATAAAGACAAAAACCTACAGGGACAATAGCATATTGAGCATTGACAAATAACTCCTTATCTAGTGTGGCTCTATGGAATTCAGGAAGCGCCTGTAAAAGAAGTATTAGCATAATACAGAGAATGCAAAACATAATTTTGCGGTCGTTTTCTGATGTTCCTTGGTTCATTACTAATACTAAAATCTACGACGAACTAATGAAATCTAAAAACACTCGCAAAAATACCACGAGAGATCAGAATGGAGCGTACTAGATCGTTATGGTGCGCTTAAAACCAGCAGTTATTTAGAAGAAACGACTAAAAACGGAAGATATAATTATAGATATATCAGGTGAGATGGTGGTTATACGCAACGCCTATCAATAATAATAAAAAAATATGACATGCTTGGGTAGTCCAATTTATTGGTAAACGTGGGCTGATTGCTAAATGGCTCACGAATTCAAACTCCAACGACCCCGTTAAAAGTAGTAAAACCTACCTAAAAAATAACATCAACGTTATATCGGCGGCTGGCCGCGAATACGATATTTTGTGTGGTATTAACAATACCCACAGCATAAATTATGATGATTAGAAATGCTAGTTTTTAATAGCTACCTATATTGTTGAAAAACAAATAGGTACGTCAAACTATCTACTTACTGTGCCCATATCATTATCATTTCAGCCGATACACGTCCACTGTTGGACATAGGCCTCCCCCAAGCGTCGCCACATCGAACGTTCCTGTGCGTCCCGCATCCATCGGTTTCCCGCTATCTTCACCAGGTCATCGGTCCACCTTGTAGGAGGCCTTCCGAAGCTGCGTCTTTCGGTACGTGGTCGCCACTCCAAAACCTTTCGGTCCCAACGGCCATCTGTTCTGCGAGCAATGTGCCCTGCCCATTGCCATTTAAGTTTGGCAATTCTTTGTACTATGTCGGCAACCTTAGTTTAATTTTTTATTCGATCACACAAGGAAACCCCGAGCATAGCCCTTTCCATTGCTCTTTGGGTGATCAAGCCTTCTGATGAGGCCCATTGTAAGCGACCACGTTTCGGAGCCATATGTCATCACTGGCAACACGCACTGTGCCCATATACATAGTTGTAATTAAGTTTCAAACTCTTAAAGTTCGATTCTTGGCAATTTGCATTACTTAATTGATTTCATGGAAGGTACCTAATGAAATTTTATTTTATATTCCTAATTATTTACAAATAGGTGCACACATGTTCGGTCGGAAGTAACTTGCTAGGTTTGCATTGCATGCAAGGTCAAATTAATTAGGGTTCCGTAGTCAACTAGGAACCCTTATAGTTTCGCCATGTCTGTCTGTCTGCTTAATCTCTGTGACCGTTAGCACTAGAAAGCTGAAATTTGGTACTAATATGTATATCAATCACGCCGACAAAGTGGTAAAATAAAAATTGGAAAAAAATGTTTTATTAGGGTAGCCCATATGTAAAGTGGGAAGTGATTTTTTTTAAATTTCAACTTTAACGTGTGATATATTGTTGGATAGGTATATAAAAATGAATAGGGGTTTACTAAAATCATTTTTTGATAATGCCAATAATTTCGGAAATAATCGCTCCAAAAGTAAAAAACTATGTGTCGTCCCACCCCCTCTAACTTTTGAACCATAAGTTTAGAAAATATGAAAAAAATCTGAAAAGTAGTACTTAATAAGGACTTTCTAGGAAAATTATTTTAAACGTGATGGAAAGAACAGTTTTTGTACAAAAAAGACAAAAGGGTTCTACAAAATAATTTCTGGACTAAGTTTGTAGTATAATCGTAATGCCGTACGCAAGCATTTTTTTAAAGTCATAAGTGTACCCTACACCCTACACTGAGCGTGGCCCGACACGCTCTTGGCCGGTTTTTTTTCACTTAGAAGCTGCCAATACATAAGTATTTCCAGAATTTTCAACTTCAATGTTCATATTCCTATTTAGTAGTTGTAGAATTACTTGCTACAAATTTCTTTCATCTGGACTACCCTCACTCACTATTACTTATTTTGGCTATAGTAAAGAACCAGATAAAGTACATTGACAGAAGCGGTTTCTCTATAAAATAAAAGAGTAAGAATTTACTCCTAAATCGTTAAATATTTAGTATTTAATTAGTTATGGATGCTTTTTTTCTGTCTGTCAATATGAATGTTGCTAATTTTACGAATCTTATCATTTTCCGTTTTAATGGATCAGACGCCATTCATTTATTACGTACAAACGATTTTAACAGTTTTCGACCTTTATTTTCGAACATTTATTACGTTTGTTTTTCATGTTATTTTTAAAAGTATGTAAGTATCATGTTTTAGGAACGTTTAATAATGAGCCGTTTACGCAAACAAGTAACATCTAGTATACAAGCGGGGAGGCCGGGCGTAAACATAGTTTACCACATCGGCACTCGCGCGGTTGCCCGCACTTTTTCAAATTTTAACTTTACGTAAGTAGTTTGATAGTCTTACGTAAGAACTACCAGGACCCCACCCCTTTGTAAGAAACAATAAGACATGGTTGACACACTTTCCCCCTAAATCGTCTTACGTAATAAAATAATGGCGTCTAAGGATAAAGGCCGAGGGTAATTAGTAATGTCTGACCGTCCGGTAACTGTCCGGACCGAGCCCAAGTCGTCGGCGGCGCGCACTCCGTGTGCCTCAAGGAGTTGTCAGCAACAGCAGGGGCCCAGCTGGGTCGAAGCCTACTGGGGCCAGGGTTAGCTCCGAAAGGTAAATCAGCCCCGGTATGAAGGCACGAAAGAACGGGTTTTTTTTTGTTTTATGGTGGAGAAAATCATCCAATGACAACCCCCGCTCTTGGGTGGAGTGAGAGATAGTGTCAGACTCTTACTGACTAAAAAACCCACCCCGTTCCTGACTGCCCGCAAGTCCGCGCCTACAGTGGCTGGAAATCGGGATCGGAATCCCAGCGGCGGCGAGAGCGCCGTTACCTGATGCGGTCGGCGTCCTCGAGAGGTCTTCGCCGCCGATCGCCCCCGCGAGGGTACGGCGGTCGCCAGTCGACGACACGCGGCGACAGAGCGGGGCTGGTGAACGACTGATTCACCCCGCCTCCGTATCAACGTGGGAACAGAACCCTGGTTCAGGACGACCAGGCCCAGCTCCAAAGCCCAGTCTTCCACTATACGACCCCGCTGGTTCGTGTGCCGGGAACCCCAAGCCATGTTCCAGGCGTTGAAGTCCCCGCAAACGACCACGGGGAGGGAACCAAACCCAGCGACGACGGCATTTAGCTCCATAAGGGAGACGTTCGTCGAGAGATTTGGTCGGGGACAGGTAGACACCCCGTCCCCTCGTGACGGCCTCGAGGGGCGGGGTACCAGTGGCGGCCGACGAAATTAACGTCACCGAGCCGTCCAGCACCCGTAGCTTAGTTGATAATCTGCAATCGTTATCGCTACGTATAAGTTGGGTAATTTTGAATTGCCGTATAACTTTGAATAAAACTTGTTTGAAGATTCTTTTTTTTTTCTCTCAACGCATTTACAATAATTACTTGAATAGTTAAGTGAAACGGAAAGTTTAAATGTTCGAAATGTCAAATATGTCATAAAATTGACAACTGTAAACCAATTTTCAAAGAATAGGCGCCTTTTTTGTTTGCGGTTATCAACAAGAAAAAAGTGTGTGTGATAGAGATCGAAATTAAATATAGAAAAGGTAAGTAAAAGACCTTATTTTTGGTTTATAACGATGAAACATTTATTCAGCTGACCTTTTTTGAAACAATTTCTTGATTTCATTGTGTTTTCTTGATTAAAAAGGAGAATTTAACAGAACACTCTAAATTTATTTTTATTTGGGGTAACTTTGAACGAAGAAGTTTTTTTTTCTTTGTTCTGAGAGGCCACAAAAAATAATGAAAAAGCACAGCCAGATCAGTTTTCAGAATCCCAGTTATGTGTATTCAAAGACGAAGGAAGATTATTCCCTGGAACCATTACAGGAGTAAGTTTTGACAATGTCACCAAAAAGAGTATTTAGGGGGTTGGACGTAGTTTTCGAAACCAGAAAAGGTGTTATACGGAAAGAAAACATAATTTCAATACTAAAAGAACATCAATTAACCAGAAAGGACGGAAAATTTTCATCGATGACGATATTCTGGTCATGGAATGGGGTGAATGATTTTTCCATATGTCGCTCAATAGTATTTTTTTTTTTATCTCAACAGTTTTAATTGATCTCATTTAATAGGTAATTAAGTGAATAATTTTATATTAACGTTTGTTTTTTAATAAACACATTCAATATTTTAATATGTGCTGTGTTTTCTTGAAAAAAAATTCTACCTATTAGGAACTAAAGGTTAGAGGATGGTATCCCAAGTGACTGGTAAGTTGTTGCCTATGACAAGTTCCTTTATTATGATAGGCCTATGCATTTTTTATTGTCTGGAGTCGTTTAATCTTACCCAAATCAAATAAATATAGAATTCTAGAGGATTTTCGTTATCCCAGAAAACCGAATTCAAAGTTAGCCAAAACTAGTTGTAACTTTGAATGGCTATTATAACGTTATTTTCTCAAAAATTTCTTTATTAAACCATCATATTGGTTATATAGTTATGAATTTAAGTATAAAAGAACACTTAATAGCCTGTTTAACGTAGTCCAACAGTACATTTTTTTTTCAGTATCCAAAAAAATCTAAAAAAAGTGTTCAAAGTTACCCAGCTTGACTGTAGTCGAAAACTAATCAAATGTATAGGAATGACATCATTTCAACGTTAAGCCACGTGGTCGGAACAAACGAATAGAAATTACGTAGCCAAGTTCATATCGTTCAAAACGATAGGATGAATTTCTACAATATTTAACGCTAGGTACATCCTTTGTTATACAATTATACAAACGCTACATTGTAGAACGAGCGACCGACTTAGGCGCGTCAACATGCCTACCATCTTATCGTTTTCTACAATTGCCGATACCCAGGGTTTACCGATTGGAGAATGGAATTTGACACGAAATGGTTGTAACTTGGCTAGGGGGGCTGGTCCTGAACACAGCGAGGTTGGAAATAGTACGGCTTGGAGATGACGGCGATATTGATTGACTGCTGCGATATTGATTCACTGCGCCATGCTCTGGACTTCTGGAGCAACAGAACCTGAGCGGGGGCGCAGTGGTGGATGTTCGCCTGGAGGAGACGTAATGGTGTCGTTATTGACGTTCCATTACAGTCTCCTCCCGAGCCTCCTGTGAAGGCACCGCCGCGGCGGGAGCTAAGGTGTTGGCTGCGGCGGTGAGGACGTCAGGGTCAATGGGCTTGCCCTTGGCCTTGGCAGGGGGGTCGCAGGACCTGCCCCCAGCCCGGTGCTCGGCCGGCTTGCCTGCCGCCGCACATGCGTAGCAGTACGGTTTTGCACGGCATTTGACGGCCTTATGCCCAGGCAGGCATATGCTCTAAAGCTCAAATGGAGATGGGCAGGTCACGTCGCGAGAATGAGTGACGACCGCTGGACTATCCGCATGACGTCATGGTCTGGCCCTACAGGCGCTAGGAAACGAGGAATACCAATAACTAGAGAGAGAGGGTTGATGACATCACACGAGTCGCAGGAAAAAACTGGATGTCAGAAGCGACAGACCGAGAACACTGGTCATCTCTGGAGGAGGCCTTCACTCACCCCAAGTGAGAGATTCATGCATGCTAATTTTTTATATTTATTTTTTACTTAATTCATTAAACCCCAAGCGAACGCCGGCGTTCGCGCACCTATTGTCTTTCAATTGTGTCTGTCATTATCACGATTGACAGGTTAATAGATTATTTAATTCAATTTTATGCTATTTATTGTTAATTCGATCATCAATAATGTAATGTTTATTTTAATTTTAATGTAAATTCAATGAAATATTTATTATTTTTCAATTTTTTTAACAATTTTTTTACACATATAGGTAATTTTAGTTGTTTGAAATTTTATACGTTTTTGCACTATCTGGGCAATGTAATTTAAATAATTATTGCCAAATATAATATAACTTAAATAATTGTGATAATTCCTAAAGTAAAAATTTTATGATCCAATAATTGTAAATGACTATTTATTGCATGAATTAAAAGGCTTTTTTATTTTTATTTTTTTATTTTATTTTTATTTTTATTTATGCCCAGGCTGGTCGCACTGGTGGCAGCGGTCGGTGTGATCAACCTCTGCAGTGCAGTAGGCACCCACGTGGTACCCCACGTGACAGCGGTAGCACCGCAGAGGTCTGGGCTACAGCATCATAACCTAGGCCGAAACCTAGCCCACTAACAGCCTTCGGCCCTCGACCGTGATGGCCTTTGCCGCCGACACGGGGCAGCTCACCGTGACGGCTCGCATTCCCGTGCTGTCAGCGCGGATGGTGCCTGCCCGGACTTGATCGGTCGTGCACCCTCCTGCCCTGACGATGGCGGCCACCACTTCCTCCACCCTGACAGAGTCGTCCAGACTCATTATGCGTATGTCTATGCACTTGGTGGGTCTGGACACTCGGGCCTCCTCGACGTCCAGGGACGCCCTGATCCTCTCGGCCAGAGAGTAGGCGAGTTTTCCGCTGTCTGCCCCAGGGACCTCCAAAACTCCTGTACAAAGAAACAGGGTGGGTTTTTTAGTCAGTAAGCATCTGACACTATCTCCCACTCCGCCCAAGGGAGGGGGATGTCATTTGGATGATTTTTAGCAACCGACAAAAAAAAAACGTATCTACGGCGAACACATACTTTAAGAAAAGCCCTTGTTATTTTATAAGTAAAATCTCAATAAATAATATTCACAAACAGCGAAGTTACCACTGGCCACTTGGACAATTCTGCCTCCCCTCTTGAGGAGTAAAGAGTATACCACCTCCGGGTATTTGCCCTCTTGTTGCTACGTCGCGTCTCTTCGTGCTAGCAACCGTTTTTAGGGGCCCATTTATTGAGTGTGCAAGTGTGCAAGTCACCCCTGGCTTTTTTATCGTTCAGGCAGGGTCCATAGTCTTTCATGGCGGTAAGTCCCCTCTTTGAGGCGTGGCTGGAAAGACCTCACGGCGTCCTTACCTTCCGCATGACGCAGGTATTCACCAGACATGGTTCGTTCGGGAGTTTCCTGCATTTGATACATGCGGAAGTGACGCCCGGGTATCGCCACTGTGTGGAACGCCCGGAGGACACGGTGGAACACACAGTCGAAGTGTGCCCTGTTTGGGCGGAACATCGCCGTGCCCTCGTGGGGGCGATCGGCGGCGGAGACCTCTCGCGACGGGCCTTGGTTTGGTTGAGGCCATGGTCCGGAACGAGGAGGAGTGGCAGGCGGTCGCCGACTTCTGCGAAGCAGTAATGCTCGAAAAGGAGGAGGCCGAACGCATCAGGCAACGGCGTTATCGCCGCCGCCGCCGCCGGGATTCTGATCCCGATTTCCGTCCAACGTAGGCGCGGGCTTGCGGACAGTGAGCAATGGTTAGCTCACTGTCCGGCCGTCTGGTAACTGTCCGGCCCAAGCCCAAGTCGTCGACGGCGCGCACTATTCCCGCGCGCCTCAAGGAGTTGTCAGCAACAGCAGGGACCCAGCCGGGTCGAAGCCTACTGGGGCCAGGGTTATCCGAAAGGGCGCTCGAGCCCCGGTATGAAGGTTAGAAGGAACGGGGTAGGTATTTTAGTCAGTAAGAGTCTGACACTATCTCCCACTCCGCCCAAGGGCGGTGGATGTCAATGCATGATTTTTTCCCACCATAAAAAAAGGGTCCATAGTCTTAACTCTTAATATAGTTCATGGTTTTTTGGAGTGGAGCCCTCGTTGAAATTTTAGGGCAATTGATAGTAGTAGGTACGTTACCATTTTCAATCAAATTCATTTATTCATTGTAAAACATAGGTAGTACATTACAAATTCTTATTTAATACATTGAGGGAGGGCGCTATGTTTTGCCGCTAGGGCGAAGTAGCATTACAAATACGGTTTCTGTCAAGTAGGTAGGTAATGCTCTCAAAAACTGTAGTTTTGTAATTTAAGAATGAAGAAAACTCTACAATTTAAAAGCTTATTAATTGCACACAGTAAAACAAAAAAAAAGTATACAATAGGCTGTCTTATCGCACAGGGCAATCTCTTCAAACAGACATCCATTTGTTGAATTAAACGAGAGAAAATAGATTTAGGGCTGTTAGTGTACAACCGATTGTGTGTAGGTATTTATTTATTAACCAAATCCTAGCCATCACTTCCACTTCACGAGTCACGACGATAGATATTTCAAATATTCATCGATATATAGGAATGTAATACGCACTGTAAGTCGATGCTTATATTAGAATCGTTAACCCGTTAGGATTGTCACGTAATGTAGGTACCTACCAACCTTACGCGCGAAAAACATCACTATGCGTTTGTTGTCCGCTTGATGTTTGGCTTTCCTTTTATTTTAATGAACTGATTAAATTTAAATAATTAAATAGGTTCGTTTAGTTCGTTGTGTTTTTATACGTAGATAACTAGTAGGTATAGGTACCAACCGAACTTTATTTTCCTGGTTGTTGCATTGCAATTGTACTGCTATTTCAATATTCCAATAAATAACTACGGCTCTTATCTTTTAAATTAAATTATGTAACTCGAAATAAAAAATGTCAATGTCCAGCTATAAAAAATGATTACCTAGACAGACCTGACTCGTATGCAGCCCAGCGAATTACCTTTTTAGGGGTCCGTACCTAAGAAGGAAAACCTTATAGGATCACTTTGTTGTCCGTATGTCAAGACTTTTTTTCTCAGAAACGCATGAAGTTATGAAGCTAAAATTAATATCATATCTGGGTGTAATTTATCTATAATATCAAGGGCGGAGCGCCAGGGGGGGGGGCACATAGTCGTGTTTGGGGGGGGGGGGGGGGGGTAAAATCATCCAAATGACTTCCGCAGGGGAATTCTTTGGATGGAGCGGGAGATAGTGTCAGACTCTTACTGACTAAAAAACCCACCCGTTCCTTCTTGCCTTTCGTACCGGGACCGAGCTTCCCTTTCTGATAACCCTGGCCCCAGTAGGCTTCGACCCGGCTGGGCCCCTGCTGTTACTGACAACTCCTTGAGGCACGCGGGAACAGAGCGCGCCGTCGACGACTTGGGCTCGGTTCGGACAGTTACCGGATGGTCGGACGGCGAGCTACCCATTGGTCGCAGTCCGCAAGCCCGCGCCTACGGTGGCTGTAAATTGGGATAAAATCCCGGCGATGGCTGGGACGCTGTGAGCACTATTGCTGATGCGGTCGGCCTCCTCCTTTGCTAGCATTATTGCATCACAGAAAGAGGCAACAGCCTGCCATGCCTCCTCGCTCCGGACCATGGCCTGTACCAAAGCCCGGCGCGAGAGATCGCCGCCGTCGATCGCCCCCACGAGGGCACAGCGATGCTCTGTCCAAGCGGGACATGCCTCCACTGTGTGCTCCACCGTGTCCTCTGGGCGTCCCGCACAGTTGACATGGCCGCGCTCGGAGTAGCTGCGCGCCGCCGCGCTCCTCTGCGCTCGAAGGCTCTCAAGGGCTCTTGGTGCCGCTCGAAGCCCGCGAAATCCGCCCGCGCGTTTCGGGGAAATGCGCTCCGCTGCGCCTCCAGCGGTGTGCGCTGGGCCCAGGGCGTCATTTCCGCACGAATCCGGTGCAGGAACCTCCCGAACTTACCATGTCCGGTGAGAACCTGCGTCATGCGGAAGGTGAGGACGCCGTGAGGTCTTTCCAGCCAGGCCTCAAAGAGGGGACTTACCGCCATAATTGTGGCTTGCCGAGCACTGAGTTGCGATAGCCGCTGACGCCATTTCACCATGAGATCCCGCCGGAGCTATGTCCGCGACCTGTTGCGGCAGCGGACTTTCCCCTTGGCGGCGGCGTTGCATCATCACGCGCAAACCGTGCATGTGTCTAAGGACTGTTGCCTCCAGATTCTATGGTGGCAGGCCAGCAAGTAGGCTCGCCGCTTCGTGGGAAACCATACGGTATCCCCGCACCATCCTGCATCAGTATTGCCATGACCCTCTGGCATGCGTTCAGCTGGGCCTTCGGTTGCTAGACACAATAGAAAGACAATAGGTTCGCGAACGCCGGCGTTCGCTTGGGGTTTAATGAATTAATTAGTAACCCAATTTCCCGAGAGATGGCGCTGTACTTTTAGGATTTTTTCTGAGTTGATGGGGTCAGGTATTGTTCGGTTGGTCTCTCCTCGGCATTGGCGGCATTATCTTATAACTACACAAAACTTCTACCAGGAACATGCTAAGGCAATTTACAACAAAACTAAAATTTAACGCCATCTAAATGTTAAGGTAAAAACCAGTTCATAAATGGTTCGATAGATGGCGTTGCGTAATGACGTCGTCTTTTTAAAAGTCATGTTACGATTTTCCGTGCTTTCATGACCTACCGTGGTAAAAAATCTTTTCTTCTTAAATTTATTCGTAATTTTACGAAATTTCTACTACTTGCATACTGTTTTAGTTATCACCGTCCTTTGTGGGCCCGTTTTTAGGGTTCTGTATTTATTAGAGTTCCGTACTTAGTATGTCGACGTAACAAATAGCCTTTTTTTAAACTCATAAGTGGGAACACTTATTGAGACAGACTGGAAACTACGGAACCATACACTGAGCGTAGCCCGACACGCTCTTGGCCAGTTTTTTATTTTTCTTGATCTACCATAACTGTAACTGTTAAATTATAACTACGTAGTATTAAATAATCCCATTATACTTATGTATATTTGAATTTTCATTCCCAAATGTATTTTTAAATTGAGTAATTTGGGTATTTTATCAAGCCTTTTGGGTAAATCATTACATGGTACTCTGTGGGGCAAATAGTCCGAGAACTTGCTCACAATTTAATTTTAGCTGCGGTGGGGTACCATAACTATTTTTATTTTTTAATCTGTGACGCGGTAGTTATCTCAGCACAATTTCCCAAACTCTGAGCTGCTCTCGAATCCAATGGAAAACCAAAATAAAACTTTGCCCGACCTGGAAATAGGCTAGTTGCCGTAAAAAATGTAATTAGTCCGTCTTTTAGATTATTCAAAAATAAGGGACAATTATTTTTTTATTTGTAAATTAAACCAAAAATGACAAAGACATAGCCTATTAAAGGTACGTGTAACGTCACGCCGTGCGGCATTTTTTCGCACGGGGTGACATCACACGTAACTTTAATGGGCTATATCTTTCTTATTTTTAGTTTAATCAAAAAAAGAAAAAATATTTGTCCAATATTTGTCAAGTTACTAAAAAGACGATTAATACAATTCAATGCCGATGAAAGGTGAAGCCGAAACCGATTGCAAGCATATGCTGCAAGTAGGCCAGGCCCGTAAGGTAGGTACGTGAACATAAAAGCAAATCGCATGACAAAAACGACAATAACAAAATGAAAAGGAAAAAAAAATGAAAAAATAATAATAATAATTAAACAATAAAACTAAACAAAAAAATATATTAACGCATCCTTTGCTTTATATAGGTCTCCAAAAAATACGTGGGAACGCACGTGATATAGTAGACACGTCAAAAATCCCTCGCAACAGGCGAAGAGACGAGGCAGCTGTAGGGGATAAACGGCACACAACCACCCACATTATAGTAACTATGTAAAATCTGTTTTTATTAATTTCATTCAAGACAATTTAAATTAAAAACTAGCACGTAAATTACCGTCAACTGTGGCAACTTTACCGTATTTTTTTACATTTTTACTATTTATCACAACATAGAGCTAGATATTTAAACTTTTATTGATTTATTTTGTAAAAAATATGTGTCTCTTTTGGTTGAACCAATTAATTCTACAAAATCTCACATAGAATCCCTAAAAAAAACAAGAATATGAGCGAGGTAAAATTGACATAAATTTGGCAACTTTACCTAGCATACAGTTTTTATCGAATGTGTGTTCCAAAGTGCATGCAATGTAAAGTTGCCAAAGGTGCAGGCGATAAAAAAGCGATGTATTTTATTTTGAAGTTATCATCTCCGTTTGAATAACCACTACCAATACATAGGTAAAGTTGCCAACAGAAATTCAAAATTATCATAGAAATGGCAGCATGGCATCAGGGTTGTCGAAAAATAATACACATTTAATCTTTTTTTTTTAATAATAAACTTTTATTTATGCATTACTTGGCGTCAAAAAATTAAGTACTTAGCGTAATTATAATCAAAACTAGGTACCTATTCGTTAAACAGTAGGTATGCCAAATTGCTTCTCAGCTTCATAAGAAGTTGTATTTTTGTTTCTTACCATATCAACAGCCAACAATAGCATTTCTTCAGAGTAATTTTTGTAAGGTCGCGCTCCCAAACGTCTTTTATTTCTTTGTTTGACGCTATGTTTTGGAGGCATCTGGAATATAACATCTGTAATAGGATATCAGCCAAATTTGTTATCAACTTAATTATGTCACATCCCAATATTTCATGAACGAATAATAAAGTTACTGCTTTGAACAGCTAAACGAAATTTTAAAGGGTTTAAATTTTCGAAGTTTCGAAGAAATTTTAAAGGGTCACATAAAACCAGATTAGTTATGCAAGTTAAATTTGACAACCCTAGTCATAGGTAAAGTTGCCTTCATGCTTAGTTTGGTAACTTTACCTAACTTCAAATAACATTACCTTTTCGAATAACTCAGGAAATAGAAGATTCTTAGGATTTAATCACTGCGAAATACCTCCATGACAATATACCCAATACTATTTAATATACGCCACTTACCTGCACTTTGATTTACTATAGGAAACACCAATCTTTACACGAAGACGCTGCACACAAAATTGACCGCATATAACGAAAAAGCACTCTATTTTGACAATTAACGAAGTAGCTAGCCTAAAAAACTTTTTGGGTAACCACAATTTATTACAAAATCTACTAATATCTGCGAAATAACATAAACTGCCACAGACAAAACAAAAAATAAGTTGAACTAGTATAGGGTATGCTTAGGTAAAGATACCTACGGAAAGTAAAGATGCCACAGTTGACGGTATATCAATGAAACGTAACTTTAAATTAGTAAGGTTTAACTTTCGCTGCGCATCGATCAAAAGCTGCCGTAAGCGTCGCGTCGTCAAAAACCCCATCAGTATTCAACCAAACGATTATGCCAGAGGTGTAGCGAGGATTAATTTAGACGAGAGCGAAGACACATCAGCGAGACCTTTTTCCTTTCATAAATTTGAAAACGAGACCACATTGTCACTAGGTGAAATAGTGGTCAAAAGCGAGCCTATCAATTATAAAAAAACCTCGTGCCCTCGCTTCTGCGAGGTCCTTTGGGTGCGAGGCCGTGACCGAGGGCCTACTTCATCCACGTGCCACAGTCCGGCCGCCCCATCGTTTCACGCTAACCACAGCACGACGTGGTAGGTAATATGGCCAGGCCCTTATCGATAGCAAGCGGCACGGCGGCGTTCAGCATAGAATAGGTTACAGGTTTGTAACCTTTTCAATGCCGACCGCCGCACCGAGCGAAAGTATGCTTGCGCATGTACCATTCCGGTAATTTCTGCCTGATCACTTAAAAAAAATTCGTTTGAATCCTGCGGCGCGGCACCGGCGGCACCAAACCCATTGAAGTTTTCGTTTCCAGTGAAAATGAACTTAGCGGTGCTCAGCCTGAAGTCTCCTTGATAGTACAATTCGAAGGCTGCGCAGCCGACATTGAGAACGGATGTGCGTCCATGACACTATTTTTTCGCGTTCATGCTTGAGTATTGAGTGACGTTTATTAATACGGGCCTTAGCTTCCGCTAACGCCTGGCCGCACAAGACACCGTTTGGAGTGTACGACGAGAGCTCGACAAATGGATGTGCGATTATCGCTTTTGCGACACATTGAAGCTTATAGTTCGAGACTACGGTAGTGCGACAAACAATTTATTATGAGACTACTACTTGTGCGAGTACTGTAATTTGACAGTACGTTGGTGCAGTATACAGTAGTTTGACACTACCCTACCTGCCAAGATAGATCAACCGAGCCCCACGTTACTCCGCCGTTTTCCTGCTTCTGGTTAAAAAAAATAACGACGAAGGCTGGAGCTCCGCGCCGCTTCGATTTCGCCCTAGCCATCTCACCTAACCTGTACGTGTCGCCTTAAAATATGTTAATTTCTTCATGTTGCACTAGATTAAATGTCGAGTTTCAGTGCGCCGCACAATCGTACATTTGAACTATGGTGAGTCGACTCACAGCACAATTTCGCAGCGTGTTCCATCAATCTAACGGTAGGTACCTACTTTTTTTTAAACGTTGTCCTAAGCTAGGAATAATGCTAGAACTACACTGCGCACACGTGTGCCACACACGCCGATCTGGCCGCGTCGGTCTCCATACATTTTATATGGAAACTAGACTTGTAGAGCTACACTAGATCCACGCCACGCGACGTCGTTCTCCGTACAAATCAGGCGTGTTACACGTGTGCGTCGGTCTAATGTAGTTCTAGCTTAACTCTTACGTATCGTAGATGTGTTCACATACATGTAAGCTCACATACGAACACACTCAGACCCGGAACATCTATCTATAGGCATAAAAATGTTTATTCAGTGCGGGAATCGAACCGGACGACAGACAGCGCAACAATCACTCAACCACTGCGCCAAGCGTGCCGTCAAACTATTCCAGTTACCATCCCATCGAATACAGCTGGACAAACCACACAATGGACATTATGGAAAACGAATTTGGTGCTCATACCTAATCGTGATAAATGAATCAGTTGTATAACTTTGAAAATAGTTAACTAACCTAAAATTGGTACAAGTAGATAGGTAGGTACCTCAGTACTCTGGGAACAACTCTGCTTTCGACTTTGTCGACAAATCAATGATAAAAATTGCTCACAAAATTCATAAATGGCTCTTTGAGTTAAGAAGCTCTTGGTCGACAATAGAATCTACTATTGGCGCTAATAGTAGATGCATACCTACGTACCTACTTATTTATATTTGAATGTGTCAATATTTAATATTAGAGAATACGGCTTAATAGCAGACACCGAAGTGTTTTGATTTACTTAAAACTAGTTTAAATCAATATAGGCAAATAGTATTCTGTAGCATAATTTCTAGTAACCACATAACGGGACCTGGCCGAATTTCTATAAATAAACTAACTAGGTATAAGCGGCGACTTCGTGAGCGAGGAAATAGAAAGACAACAAACACAACCGAATACAAATTACAAAAAGTACCTTATTATCATAAACAAATCACTGCTACGTTAAACCTTACGCCAATCGTCACAAGTTCAAAACGCATTATTTATCTGATAACATCTCGTCTAACACCAGTCAATTATCTACCAATCAATAATTTTGGATTTGGGAGTTGTAAAACAACATAATCGTACTAGTGGTTCGATCTTAGTCCTTGATTTTTACCTACTTATAGATTTTTGCATACGACAAAGACTAAACAGGTCGTCTAGTATTACAGGATCCAAGAAGCACTTATTAGTCACGCTTTACGGCACACATTAAAATCATGATTGATTTAAGACAGTTTTCTTGAAAATAAATTTCTTTGAAAACTTTGCCTAGACTATAATTATGAGGACAAGCATTCTGAATTGATTTTGGCACAGCTCGGACGGGTATCTTAAGCAGCTATATAGTGTAACGGGCGGAGAACTTATGGCATCAATACTTTTTAATGCTATAATATTGGTAAGTACAGAAAGTGCCTAATTACTAAGTATACATTTGGTAGTTAGGTACCTACGTGAAGTTAATCGGACGTCGATGTTAAAACTATGACCTTGGGAGCTGGCCTAATCCTGGCGTAATCCGAAGTTTTGATAGAACAAAAGGCCAGCGTATACTTATTGGTTTTATTATAACTGGCTAATATTAATCTCCTTTGAGATTGGCCACCATAACTATTATGGTGACCATTCTCAAAGGAGATTAACCAAGTAACCAAAAGACAGGTTCCTAAACAGCACAAGTGAGTTCGACACGATACAGGTGCACCCTCTATTCTACACTCTCTTCTCATAGCTAGTCCGATGGGACGGCAATGCGACACGACCGCGGGTGACATGCCACCGTTTTTGAGTCTGGGCTACTACTGGGAATAATTCCTAATAATAATCCAATAACAATGCGCCCTGTCCTGGGAATCAGACGCTGCAACTACAAGGCCAATGGTGCTGTAACTGATCTACAACCGAAGCAAATCCCTAATATTTCTAACTTTCCGCCAAATAATACCAAACTAATTAAAATAACTAATGTAAATGAGACTACAAGCGATGCTTAGCATAACAACAGTTTCCATCGTCAAGGTTACAGCGTTAAGATATTCGCGTTTAAGATCGTTATTGTCCACATTGCCCTGCGCGGTTGTTAAATCTACTCAACGCGAGACATCGTCCGATTATGTTAACGAGTCACGATTTATGTAATAGTAGTACTACAATATTCAAATCCTAGAACATAAGTCAAGTAAGACTACTAATGAGATTCTTCTTTGCAATTTCGATCCCTTTAGGCGCCTAGTCGCTAGGTTAATCTTATCTGAATACATAATATTTATATTTAGCGTCTTTGTATCTTGCGAAGGACTTATTGAAACCATAATATTATGGAGCTCAATGTTAATATATTTTTAAGGATAAAACAACACTTCCCATGATTAGTACAAAATAAAATTAAATATATTGTTAGTTTTTTACATAGGTAAAATTTATTTAAAAGTACAGAACATATGAAGGACTACACACTGAATTGAGATAAAATACTTAGTACTGACTTTGAAAATGATGTAAGCCACTTTTAGTATTCACAATATGAACTTATTGCATCAATTAATGATTATTTGGCAGACCAAAAGAGATTTTCCAACAGTGCATAGGTCATTAAACCTTATTTTTATTATTTAAGTGAAATTTGGAATAGAAGCTGTAAGAAAATCTGCAATTAGACCAGCCACTACACCTTATATACCGAAACATTATGGCTAAGAAACTTTAATATGTGATGTTCCAGCATACAAGTTCAGCTGCATGCAGGCAACAAGGGGCCAGCATACACCCAAATACATTATTATAAATTAATTTTAAGTAATATTTCATAGATAGTAATTTTAATATATTTTGTACAATAAAATACAATTAAGTACAACTTGTAGCAAAGATATTAAAGAGAGTAATATTTATCTCAAGTGTTAAAGCTGCAATAACGTGTGTGTACGCACAAGGCATATTTACACAGCACACACGCACGGCAACAACACACCATGTGCTGCACACTATAGTACATAATTAATTTTATTACTTAATAGAATATAAAGACACGCCCAAGCTGAGAACTTCTCCACTTATTTTACAGATTTCAATGCATGATTAGCCAATGAACATGCCTGTACTCCACTAGCAGATTGCTATTAAATAATACATTGATCGTCGCTTAATATCACAGCTAATTATGCTTTGAAAATTATAGACATGTCTAATTTTCACTAGTGTAGATAACAATGTAGAGTATAAGTAGACAATCTGAATTAATTTACATTACAATATCATGTCTTTTCATATGAAAACTTTAAAATTACATTACCAAAAATTAAACAGTGCAGCGCATTATAAATAAATGTGCATACCTTAATATTTAATTGACTAAATAAATTTGTTGCCTGCAGATCTGACATATTTTATTTAAATATCGAGAGGTAATATCTTAAGAGAAATTTTAACTTCAACTATTGAAAAAAAGTTAAATCCAAATTTAAAAATATTTTTTATGTATTACGACAATTCCCTTCAAATCCACCTAGTTATTATGAATGTGAAATATCATTCCAAAAGCTGAGTCTCCGTCACACATATTTCACTACCACTATAATTGTGGATCAAAATGTAAGGATCGAAGAGAAGTAGAAGCTAGCACTTCACGAATGTGCATTGCTGTTTACATGCGGCTTCTTTTCCTGTGCATCTGGCGTACGCTGCCCATCACGCCTGGGAGGCATGCGCTCATTGATAGCATCCAGCCCCTTTGCTTCAGCAAAGGAAGTTATCTTATGATTTGGAGAGAAGCCTTGCAAGGCATTCTTGAGAGAAGTTTTACCACCAGAAAGTGCACCCAATGGCAAAGCACCAGTGGGAGTGAGCCCTTTCAGCTGTAGCACAGATTCACTTTCCTCACGAAGTACAGAGAACACATGAGCCATTTTGCCGATAGCACGAATCTTGTTACGGATGACTTCTTTCCTGAGATTTGCCTCCTCCAATGCATCATCTCCTTCAGACATCAACTCATCATCAGAGCAAATGTTCAGCACATTGACCAGCATTTCTGTTACCTTCTCGCCCACAAATGGTAGAGACCAGGTAAAAACATCCATGAAGTTGGGCAACCAGTACGGGTGGGGAGAGCAGTTAAACTGTCTAATGTTCATTACATTGTTCTCATATTTTAGAACAGCAGCCTTGTTATTATAGACATCCAAGTAGTTAGGTGCAGAGAAAATAGTAATGAGACTGGGAAATCCTGTGGTCTGGCTTTTACGATACATCCGGTAGCCAGCATCTTGAGCTTCATGAGCACGTATGATGGAAAGTAAATTGTTTCTTTGTAGAAAATCACAACAAGCTGCATAGCTATAGAAGTATGAACAACCTCTGACTGAGTTGTGCGAGAAATGTTCTGCATTCTTTTCATTTCCAAAATCTTCCAATGGATCAGACCAAAGCAGGTCACACATAGCTCCAAATGCAGGTGGTTCTTTGAATCTATCTAGTTTACGAATATCATCTAAGTTGTTGATCTCAGGAGATAGCCCTCCATGCACACATAGGAACTGCTGGTTCATAAGAGCAGCAAGAGGTAAGCAGTCAAAGGCGTCCATACATGCATCATACACCTTCTCAGAATATTTGATTTTGCATTCTTGTTTAAAAGTGAAATACTCTGTCAAATGTCGGCATTCATGATTACCGCGTAATAGGAATAACGTCTTCGGATAACACAACTTCAAAGCCCAGAGGTAGAGAACACATTCTATACTGAAATAACCTCGGTCGACATAATCACCTAAGAATAAATACTTGGTACAAGAAGGAGAGCCTCCCACCTCGAACAGTTTCATCAAATCATAAAACTGACCATGGACGTCTCCGCACACAGTCACCGGTGAATCGATCTCGATCATCGTTTTTTCTGATCGTAATAAGGTGGCACCATCTTGGATGATTCGTAAAGCTGCATTTTCCTCGATCCGACCTTCTAAGATAAAATGTTGCTTCAACACCTCAGGTAGAGGTTTTCCACTTTTTTCATCGAATACTTCCGATACAGTGAGCTTGCGACTGGGAGGGAAAGCAACACTTTGAATCATACGCTGCGTAGTCGACACTTTATCATTGCTCCCGGACATATTTGTCACATAAAAAACACTAGGTCTAATCCATACACGCCACTATTTTCAAAATGGCAGAATAGATATAATACTAAAACAGAATCCCGATTTCACGACAGAGAAACTACTGCGCACTGGAAAACAATGCGCAAACATCTGGCGAGTGGTCAATAAAATAAACAGGGATATCGAGCGCGTTTTATTACTTTTGAAAATATCATTAAATAGTAACACTGGCAATTTAAGGAACAGTTGCCAGTATGGAGTATGGTCTTTAAATAAACCATTACACATGTATGTTTATGTAACATAGTAAAAAACCATTAAAAAATCCTAAAATAGTATTCGACCAAAATTATTATAAATTTTTTTTTTGCGACCGTTTATTTTGTGTGAATTTATAAAATAAATTTGACTTTTAGTTATTTTTAGTAATGTTTATTCAAGTTCGTAATTTTTAAACCTTTTAAATTGGGGCCAATTGGATAATACTTAAATGAAAACTCGGTTTCATTTAAGTATTATCCATTTGGCCCCAATTCCAAAGTACATATTGTAGTGGGTAAGGATGCAACAAGACTAATTTTGTCCATCGTAGACTATGCCCAGCGACTTTTATTTTAATTGGATACTTTTATTTAGGTATACATATATGGGGTGACTGCCTGCCCCTCCAAATTAGTTACTAAATAAAACGAACCCATTGCATATAACAAAGATGCTCTCACACCACACAGGCGCTGTTCTACTTGAAGCGGTGCTCATTCATGGAATGCACCGTAATCAACCTTCCAAGCTCACAGCCTCGGAAAATTAGATCAACCCATACTTTATTCTATTTAATTACAAACCCGCATCGACAAAGACAGCTGCCACAAAATACAAGCATATTACTAAATTGAACTCAAGTGGTAGAAATGGGAACTAAAAAATATCTATTACAGTGACAAGCTTTTGAGCAAGTCAGATTTTTTCGAGTGCCATTCGCGGTTGGGGACGCTGGACGATGTATAAGCCTGTTATCTAAAGAACAATAATATCCCTTAAAAGTAAAAGAGGAATTAGAAAAAAAGCAGGTAAATATTGCCGTATCAATAAACGAACAAGGATATTGAAGCGCGAGGTTAAAGTCAGTACCAAAGACACCAAATTAAGATGCGAGCTGCCGAGCACGATGTCCTCTCTGAGGTAGGCCTAAAAAACACTGAATGCAACAAATAGCCAGAGTTAGCAGCATATCAAAAATTTGAGTGAATTTGAAGGAATAGTGTGACCCCGAGCTCACGAGAGAAAACTACATTTTACATGAGGTGTTTTAAATATAGCCTAAATTTTAAGATAACTCGATACATACTTTCAAAGAAATATTTAAAAAAAATCAGCTTTATAATCACTGTTCAATTACACTTGTACTGGGTGTGAAAATACTGATTGTATTCTGTGCACAGCAGACACAGGGCAGTGGACTACAATGAGGCTTCCACCAACAGTCTGAGTTGTTTTATTTGGTTATAATGCCCACACTTTACAATGTAGGTACTCGTCTGTGTGTATTTCAAAATTACGAATAATTATTGTCAACTTCATCATTATTTATTGATTTCAAATTTTAAGCTTTTCAATTTACATTGAATTTTCTAAAGTGAAATCAGCTTAATGTAGAAGATAATACTAGCAGTTTGCATTCATATTTCACTAATTTTTTTATTGCACTGCAATAACACTAGGTTTGTCTATGGTTTTATCACCTCTGACCTCAGAATAGGTAACTCGAACCCTCCTCCTCCAGTCCAAACCTCTCGGCAACGCCCTTGGACCTTAGTGTTGCTACTGCAGAAATATAAATTAGTCAGAAAAATGTTCCTTCCTATTTGGTATTTAGGTACATAAGTAGGTATTTTAGGGTTAAATAAATATTAGTGGGCAGTGGCACTGATTGATATCAAAGATTAACTAAGTAGTTTTTTATTTACCAACAAATATTTCATGTGTAAAAAAAAAAATATAATCTATATTCAAGCTTTGAACAGGACAAGTAACTGGAGCAGGTTTATCTGGGTCTGGGTTCGAACTGACGATCTTTGCTTTGACAATATTATTCAACTCTCGCTTCTAAGTTGCATGTTTAATAATGAAGCACTATCTAAGGTACGTGTATAATCAGAAGGTATTCCTTCGCTCCAACACAGCTCATTTGTATTGGGTAAAAGAAGCATAGCTCGTCTTTACAATTTGTCTGACCGAAAGCTTTTTTTAGCACAATGCTTTTTCATGCCAACGCATTAACGGGTACAAGTATTGGCAAGAAGAAATATCTACAAATGCACCTCTGCATCTGTCTCCATGTCTGATGTTGGGAAAAGCAAAACAATCATATGGCTCTACAATAACTCATTAAAATAGTATGTGAGTTAAATTTTATAGGTAGTTCAATTTTTATAAGGTAGGTAACTGGTTTAATTCATTAAAATCATAAGTGCTAATTTGATTAAAATTCTGAACATTTTATTAAATTGATGCGACTATTGGTGCTGAATCTATATGGGTCAGTCGTAACTAATGAGTGCCTATAGTTAGTTGGTTATCGGGCTGTTGCCCAAACAACAGCTAGATATATACCTACCTACTAACATTATTTTTATCGCTGTAGCGACTATTTTTACATTTTATTTCAGGGGTATGTAGGTATTGTATGTACCTAACAATTGTTTCGTATTATTAACTGTCAAATGTCTATTCTTATTACTGGAACGATACTGGGTTACGATGTCAATTTGCTAAAATTAGATAGGCATGCTGGATAGCACCATAAATTATCATAACTTCAATGTTATCGTTGTATGGTTATTTCTGAGCATTGTGTCCTAGTCACGTAGAATGTCAGCTTGGATTAGGCATCTGATATTACTAGAAAGAATGGTTTAATCTTTTACCTAGAGAAAAGTAAAGTACTTATTATTTAATTAGGTGCAAACGCTAGTCGTTTTGTTACGACTGCACAAACTAAATTATTTTTTAACAGCAACGTTTAGTGAAAGTATAATATAAGTAAGGAGATCACAGAGCATGTAAACAAGGAGATGGTAAGTTCCTATTAAAAAAAAAACCAATGTATTCAATAGATGGCGTTTTGATGTGACATCAAATCCTGAACTTTTTCATTTTTCGCACCAGAATGTTGACTCCTAATTCTTCCTTCCTCAGTTTATCCATCTAAATTGAGTGTTTATCAACTTTTTTCATGACACGACCCTAATAGCGTAAAAATTAATTCGCACCTTCACTTTGTTTTTAGGTAAGGACTACACAAACATATACATAAAATAAAAACAAGATAAAACTGAAAAACAGGTGCAAAGGTTTCTTTTTGAGGCGGGAAATCATCAAATGACTTCTCCTTTTTTTGGGCGGAGCGGGAGGGAGTGAGCCTGATTTAGACAGGGTCAGTAAGCGGAGTCAATAACAGGCGTCAGTGCTGACGCTGAGAACTGGCTACACCGTTTACATGCAATCAGTAGAGGAAAGTAACCAAATATGGAATACCATTTTATTTTTGCGATATAATAACATAAAAGTTCGTTAATGAAATCATTTATTAGTATTTTCAATTTGCCACACGTTTGCACTCAATTTAGTAACACTCTGTTTATGATTATATTAATTTAAAGATTATAATTTTCTCAAAAACAAAATCACTAAAATGGAATCTAATTTTGGAATAGATACCAAAAAAGGAATACAACTAATCTATCTATAGAAATTTTGGCCAAATCTAAAAAGGACCTTCAATCTGTTTGCGAAAATCACAACTCAAGGTATCTAACTCTGCATCAGCGCAATTACCATGTATCTAAAGTCCACATAAAAGTCAATAAATCCATATCTCTTCCGAGCATCTTAAAAACTACCTCAATAAAATATTCTGGCAGTGGAAAAACTACCAACTCTCACCATGGGCACATCATTTGCTCAACTGCCAACTTGAAGTCGGTACGCGAGTATTATATTTCAAAGATATAGAAGAACACTGTTTTGTGCAGCTTAAAGTATTAATTTACAAGTACCTAAAGGCAGTATTCCATATTGAGATACTATTCCATATTTGGTTACTTTCCTCTAGTCGTGGTGATTTCTTCACAGTGCACACACGTTATTGTGGTCAGTAGGGAATAGAATACGCGTAAACAGCAGAATAAATAACGATTTAATTATTTGTTGAAATATCTTTCCATTCTACTATTGAATGAGTTGAAGGAGATGATAGAAAAATCTGGGCAAGAAAATGGATAGAAGACCGAAAAGAAACTGGAGATTCTGCTATGTTATTAAAACAAATGAGATTTGAAGATCCCGTGGAATTAATATTTCTTCCTTATTTAATTTACGCGCCATTTTCGTAAGAAATTCACGCGAAGCGTATGTCAGCCTACAACACAGCGACAGTGACTGACCAAGCACTGACATGACCGTTTAGACAAAGTAGTGCTGGCGCGGGTGGCGGGGGGAGTCGACTGACTTCAAAATATTCAAGCCGGAATATTGAAGTCAGCACTGACGTGACAGCGCTGTACTGACTCCAAAACTGTTTGCACTAGATAAATATCGGGTCAGCACTGACTTGTCTCGATTACGGCGTCAGTTACTTACCCTGTCTAAATCCGGCTATGTACTTTTACTGACTAAAGCCACACCTATGTTCCTTCTATACACTTTGCGTTCCAGGACCATCGGTTTCCTTTCCAGAAGTCAACTCATGGCCCCAGTAGGCTTCGGCCCTGCTGGGCCCCTACGGTTTTACTGATGTATCTTTGGTGCGCACGTGGAACACTACGTTACCGGACGGCTGAACGGCAAGCTACCCATTTTTCGTCGTTCGCAAGCACACTTCTACGGTGTTTGGATTTCGGGGTCGAGGCACAAAATAGATAGGTACAGAAAACAATCTCATGTATGTACTTCACTTTTTATACCTACGTTCGGTGGACGCACTAATGGGCGTTTGAGCTGGAACTGTTCGACGAGTGGTCCGAGACGCTCTGAGATATCGTGTCCGAGAGCGGTGTCTATGTGTGCGTTGCTCGAGCGCGCTTAATTTGTGTTATTTAATTTGTGGTCGAGGTCCGGGCGGCTGGGGCGTGAGGTGAAGCTTAGAATATTAATCAAAGGCGAAAGGAATTATTTTCTTGTGTTACAAATATTTAATCCACACAACATTTTTTTTAAGTACATAAAATATATGTAGGTATTATACAACTGGTAATTAACGCAATACCTACAACCAAAGCCAATATCGCCGGACGTCCCACGGGTGTGGTAAGCAGTGTTGGGCAAAATTTAGATAATGATTATAATATGAAGTAGGTAATGATAATCATGACTAAAGACTAAAAAATAATAATCATTAGTCATGCTTGATTAGTTTTAGTCATTAATCAACACATGATTGACGATCAATTAATTTTAATCATTAGTTATGAATTATGATTATTTCTGACCAACACTAAAAATTCCAGAGGGTCATTCCATAAAAATAGGGTGATTTATGAACCTATTTTGTCCCAATAAAAAAATAATTTCAATTATATCGCCATTTGCTATTTATGGTAGATATTTAAATCATAGTACCATAACTAAAAGGGCCTGTCACTTAATTTAGTATTTTACGAAAGATTCGAGGTTTTACAAACCTAGGGCCTGTCGAGAAAGTTTATTGCCATATAATTTAGGTGTAGAAATTGATGAGAATGATAAATACAATATATACATTACATAATACATTATATTTATTTATTATCACAAATACAATTACAATCAATCATAATAATTAAGTTTTCAATACAGCGTTTGATGTCTTTCAACATTTGACACAGCAATTGACTTCTATAGGGTTATTCCTTCTTTGATCAATTTTGGCTTCTGGGGCTTCTGTTTTAGAAGATGGCATGTCTAAAAAACCAAATTATTAATCAATTATATGCACAGTCCTATAACAAATGGCAAGGGACTGACGCACTAGGGACCGACGATTTCAACAAAATAATAAAAATACACCAATTTAATTCTTAATAGCTTTATATCTGTCATTTTCTACAGAAACAGGCTCAAAGATGAATTGTAATTATCAAAAGTTAAACTAAGAAATAGGTAAGTATCATGTTTTATTTCCTAAAATTACTTACCTACGGCCTGACACAGTGACTAGAAAACACGTGCACGCACTGAAGCCGCCGCGTATAAAATGTAAAATAAATTCTCTGACATCCGTATTTTATTTTTGCTATTAACTTCATGGTACAAATAAAATAAAAAAACTTGTCATTCATTCTGTGGGTCACTCATTTAGCACAAATTTTAAATTTTGTTAGCGGCTTGGGCCTGATGCTTAAAGTGGTGGACAGTATGTTGATTTAGGATTTTTCAAATAACTTCACTAAAAAGTCAATCAAACTTTGATAATAGTTGAATTGTTTTGTATTTATTTGCTTTATTATCGTTTAAAAAATATTAATTTAATGGTTTTCGAAATTTAAATCATCAAATACTAAAATTTGGTGCATGGACTTGGTTAGGGACTGACTTTTATATCATGTAGGTAAGGAAGAATTTATTTAAACTAAAATTTTTTTTTTTGATATTTCTGCAAGCCTATATAAAGGACCACCATTATTCAGCTCTATTATAATCTCTATTAATTATTACAAAGTTTATTACATTCTTTATAATATTTACTTATTACATTATTTACTCTGTTTAATTGATAGTAACAATTAAATAAAGTAAATTATGAAATAATAAAAAAATGATATTTTGGACATGTCTTTATACAGGGCTGTAGCTACTATCGAATTTGAGGTAGGGCAGTACTGGTTACAGGTAGGGCGGAAGTAAAAAAATATCATAATTGATCTGCCCTCGAAGCACGGGCTCCTAAATTAATCACCATGTATATTACCTATATCACTAACCTCTAGATCAGTGATGTACATTCAATAATCAAGCCAAAGTTATTCGTAGACAAAAAAAAATCTGTAACAAAGCATGAGCATAGATCATGATTACTAATCCTCAATGATGAAGAACAAATGAACAAGATGGTTAAGCTTCAAGATTTATATCCACGTCTGAGTGAGATTGAGGTAGCGCATTGCGATTTCAAGGTAGGGCATTGCCCCCCCTAGCTACGGCCGTGTCTTTATATACGTAGCTTAGGGACCGTCGATTTGTTTTCAGTAAGGGCCCTTTCCTGTCACGCGTTTTTTAGCCCGCACGCGGTTCTCGTCTGCATGCGGACTGCCCGCATACTATCATTTGATACATGTTTTTACTAACATGCGGCTAGCACACGCGCGGAACGCGGATTCCGCCTGAGCCCGCATGCGCGCTATCCGGATGCGGGCGGTGATCTTCTGCCTTGTTGTTTTTGTTTTTACTGTTAAGCGGGTTGAACGCATGCTCATAGTCCACATATATCGGAAACAAGTTTACTCACTGGCGACACGCACAACATTGCAGCAGCAAACCAAATCTTTGTCCTGCGTGTGGCCCGGAGCGTCCTTATCACCCGCATGTGGACGAGATCCGCGTGCGGGATAAACTACGCATGATAGGAAAAGGGCCCTAAAATGATGTGTGCTGATAACGATTGTAGGTTTCTTCCCAGCAGCTCTAATTTTTGTTTTACACGCAGATTAATGAATTATGAATTTTTTCAAACTTTATTTGAAAAAAAAATACTGTGGTTGTGGAAAAAATTATTCTTACTTATAAGATTTTTTTTTTAATTGTTATAAACTAGTACTTGACTGCATACTCTCCAAAGTGCATCCTGTAAAACACCGAAAGGCAGATTGTAATGAATGTTATGCCTGTATTGAATCCCGGCAAACATTCCAGCAGAAGCAGACCATCATAATAATATGTACCTATGTCCCAGCTTCATTGGTAATGTTATACATTCAGCTTTGTAGTCAAGATCATTATCTTCACCTTCTACTACTATCCCCAAACTTCCATTACGCGAATTTCCTTATGAAACCTACCTACATTATATGGTTGTAGACGCGTGCCCGACCAGGGACTGCAGCTTGCGTGAGTGCTCATCAGGGCTTCTGCACCCACGAGAGGTTAAAATTGGGTGGTGGTGGAGGGTCATTGAAGGGTGTTTGAAGTATTATGTCACACTTATTATAACTATTCATTTTTATTATTCAAGCCGATAAGAAATTTTAGGGGTGCCTTGCTTACAAACCTCACACCGCGCGTATAAAAGGCTAGTTACGGCATGCACTGATTTTAATCTATGAAGTCGTGACTCACAAGCTGAAAACAGTGATCTAAAAAAAAAAATTTAATTATTTACAAATGCAACGCGTGTTATAGTGTATCATTACCGTCCCAATACCGACTGGAATAAAGTGGCAAAAGACCCAAATCTATCATGTTGCCTCAGATTCCATCCCGATTTCTTCTCATGGTGGAATGGCGACGCCGACAGCGATTGTCATAACCCCGTACCGGACACGCCATAATTATAGAGAGAGATCCTCTCTTGGAGTGGCTGGAAAGACAACATGGCGTCCTTGTCTTCCGCATGAAGCAGGTCCACACAGGACATCGTAAGTTAGGGAGATTTCTACACCGGATTCGAGCGGAAAAAACGCCCGAGTGTCACCAATTTGTGAACCTTCCGTAGGACACGTTGGTATAGAGGTGTACTCCGCTTGGGTACAGCACCGCCGTGACCTCGTGGGGGCGATCGGCGATAATGTCCTCTCGCGCCGGGTCCTGGTACCTACATGCTATCGTCCGGGGCGAAGAGGAATGACAGGCGCTCGCCTCTTTCGGCGAAGCAGTAATGTTAGCGAAAGAGGCGGCCTCACGCGCGAGGGAACGGCCTTCACGCCCCAAACGCCCGGGTAGCTCACCATCCGGTCGTCCGGACCGAGCTCAAGTCGTCAACGGCGTATAATGTTTCACGCGCGCCTCAAGGTGATGTCAGCAAATAGTAGCGGCCTAGCAGGGTCGAAGCCTACTCGGGTTAACACGTAGGTAACCCACAGGGTTAAGTGAAAGTGAACCCCAGGGCTTGGAAACAAAGGCAGAGAAGGAACAGGAGGTTTTAGCCAGTAAAATACTGACTACCTTCCCACTCCACCCAAGAGCGGGAGCAATCATTCGAAAAAAAAAACCGATTTCTTGAGTTTCAGTTGCTGATACGACCGTCAGATATGATCGACTTGCCTACGGACCACGTACGATCTTGTTGAGCAAATATAAATTCATAAGATAGATAGATGCCTTTGTAAACACCTTTGTGGAAGAGTGTCTTCGTAAACCTGTTCTTACGTTTCATTTTCGAACACGAGTGGTGCTGTTGTTTTTCCGTCACCGTCATGTCATGAAGATATTTTTTCTTTGTGAACAAGAATAAAATTGCGTTTATAGAAATCTGTTCTACTTTATTGAAATATTACCTAAACCCAATAGGTTATGGGCCCAGGCATATAATTAATAAATATTTTCAATAAAAGAGTTGGATAAAGAGCAAGATTGCAAGCGGTTTAGATTGTCCGAAGCAATGGAGGTTACGAACGCAATGAAAATTGAGAAATTTGACGGCAGAAATTTCAAACAATGGAAGTTCCAAGTAAAATGTGCATTACGAGCAAAGGGACTGAACATAGAAAAGACAAGACCTGTGGAAACCAGTTCGCAAGTACAGTGGGACAAAGATGATGGTATGGCCATGTTTATTTTAACGTCGTCCATGGATTTGAACCAAATATCTTTAATAGAAAACTGCGAGACTGCTAAACAAGTCATGTCGAAGTTAGAAGCAATCTATGAACAGAAATCAGAATATAACAAAATGTTAATTCATGAGAAGTTCTACCAATATTCATATAGTGCCAGTGATACGATGGCACAGCACGTGTCCAAGGTGGAAGGTTTAGCAAAGCAGCTACGGGAAACTGGTGAGAAGATCAGTGACACAGCAGTAATGACAAAGATACTAAGTACATTACCATCAGCATACCGTTCGCTGAGACAAGCATGGTTGTCACTAGATGAAGGTAGCCAAACAATTCAAAACCTTACATCTCGCTTAGTAGATGAAGAAGCCAGCCTTGCCAAAGACACAGGTAATAGTGAGACTGCGTTAGTGACGTCAAAAGGGAATTCCAAATCAAGAAATGGAAATAATAAATCAAGTGATCACAAACATTCAAGTCATAGATTCGTTTGTTACAATTGCAACAAAAGAGGTCATTTTGCGAAAGAGTGCAAGATGCCAAAGAAAAAACACTACGATAAAATAATGAACAATATGTTGGCATTTAGCGCCGAAGGTTGCTCATTTGAACATAAAGAGGCATGGATCCTTGATAGTGGTGCTTCAATGCACATGACTTTTGAACGTGAATATTTCTATGAATTTAACGAGTCTCGGAACGACAATTCTGTTATATTGGGAAACAAACATAATATAAAAGTATGTGGTGAAGGAACCATACTGATAGATAAAAGAGTGAATGGTACATGGGAGAGATGTAGACTTGAACATGTGTTATATGTACCTGATTTAAGGAGAAACCTGTTTTCTGAAGGCGCTGCTACTAGAAGAGGATATACGATAATGAAGAGTTATGAAAAAGCAGTGATAATGAAGAATAATGTTGTGGTCATGAGTGCACAATTAACAAAAAACAATTTGTACGAATTGGATGTCAAACCAATTAAACAAGAAAATTGTAATGTTGTGCAAACAGATATAAAAGTTTGGCATGAAAGACTAGGACATTTGAATGTCAAAGAACTTCAGAATATGTGTAAGAATGGTATGATTCCAGTTACATTGAGCGGAAATCAGAATTTTGTTTGTGAAGCATGCCAATATGGGAAGCAAGCCAGACGCCCCTTTTTGAAATCTACTCGAGGTCCAACACAGCCTGGCGAAATAGTGTACAGCGATGTGTGCGGTCCAATAGAAGAACCGTCTGTGTCAGGTATGAAGTACTTTGTTTTGTTCAAAGATGGAGCTACAAGCTATCGCCATGTTTACTTCATGAAACACAAGAATGAAGTATTCCAATATTTTCTGAAGTACAATGCAATTGTGAAGAACAAGTTTCAACGTGATCTGCACATACTACATACAGATAATGGTTGTGAATATGTGAATCAAGAATTTACATCATATCTGGAGAAAAATGGAATAATGCATGAACGTACTGCCCCGTATACTCCACAACAGAATGGGAGAGCAGAGAGAGAGATGCGTTCTATCATGGAAACTGCAAGAACAATGTTATATGGAAAAGACGTTCCCTTAAACATGTGGGCAGAAGCTGTCAACTGTGCAACATATTTGTTGAATAGAAATACGTCAAGCCAGACGGGAGATATCACTCCATTTGAACTGTGGCACGGAGTAAAACCTAATTTACAACATATCAGAATATTTGGATCCATTGGCTATGTACATGTACCAAAAGAAAAGCGAAGAAAGCTTGCCAAGAAAAGTGTGAAGATGTTGCTTGTTGGATATGAGCACGATAATTACAGAATGTATGATCAAAATACTAGAAAAATTACAATATCAAGAGACGTAAAGTTTGATGAATGTAGTATACCAGAAGAAAGACAAAGTTTTGTAGAAATGAGAGTTGAACAAGAAGAAAAAGAACATTCTACAAAGTCTACTTCACAGAGTGAGTATGAGCCTGAAGAAATCTCTTCGGATGATAGTATGAAGAGTTTAGATGATTTAGATGAAAGTTATATCCCTCCAAAAGGTATACATTTCGAAAAGGAGGAAGAGAGGAACATTACGTTACGTCCTCGACGAAATAACAAGTTAGAAGCTAATTTCACAGAGTTGGAAATACCTAATACTTATGAAGAGGCGATGAAGAGTCCAGAATCTCATTTATGGAAGAAAGCTGTGGCTGAAGAGCTTCAGTCACATGAAGAAAATCAAACTTGGATACTGACTGATAGAACTGAGAAGAAACCTGTTTCTTGTAAATGGGTATTCACCGTAAAGAAGAATAGAAACGGAGAAATAGTACGATTCAAAGCACGACTGTGTGCACGAGGATTCACACAAGTTAAGGGCTTGGACTATAATGAGACATTTTCCCCCACTAGCAGGTATGACTCCATCAGGTTGCTGCTTAGCATTGCTGCCAGAGACGAACTACAGGTAGAGCAATTTGATGTGAAGACGGCCTTCTTGTACGGTGAGCTCTCTGAGGACATATATATGGAGGTCCCAGAGGGATTGGAAACTCAGTCTTCAAAAGTATGTAAGTTGATTAAATCTATATATGGTCTTAAACAATCTTCGCGATGCTGGAATGAGAAATTTAGTTCTTTTCTAACTAGTTATGGTTTCAAACCGTGTCCTTCTGATAATTGTGTTTTTGTAGGATACTTTAATGAAGTCAAAGTAATTTTAATTCTTTATGTTGATGATGGCTTGTTAATGGCTAAAAGTAAAGTAGTTTTGACTGAGATATTAAACAACCTTAAACAAAAGTTTGATATTAGGATTGAAAAATGTATTTCATTTATAGGTATGGAAATGAATATAGAAAAAGATTGTATAAGCATAAGTCAAAAGCAGTATATAAGGACAATAATAAATAAATTTAATTTGTCAGATGCTAAAAGTAGTAGTACTCCGGCTGATGCGAATGTGCAGATATGTAAGAATACAAGTAATGAGCCTATTAATTTCCCATATAGAGAAGCAGTGGGAGCGTTGCTATTCTTATCATCTGTGTCTAGACCTGACATAGCTTATGCTGTGAATGTTGTTAGTAGGTATGTCAATGACCCAGGTTCTGCACATGTTACAGCTGTGAAAAGAATCTTACGTTATTTAATTATGACTAAAGATTTGTCTATTGTTTATAAAGGAAATGTTGAATTAGTTGGTTATTCAGACTCTGATTATGCAGGTGATTTGGACACTAGGAAATCTAATACAGGTTATATATTTTTAATGAATGGAGGTCCTGTCACTTGGTCTAGCCGTAAACAGAATACTGTGGCATTATCCACAACTGAATCTGAGTACATGGCTGCAAGCGATGCCGCTAAAGAAATTTTATGGCTTAGGCAATTTCTATGTGATATTGGGGAGCCACAAGGCTCAATTACTTTGAATGTTGATAATCAGAGTGCAATTAAGTTAATTAAAAACCCTGTATTCCACAGAAGAAGTAAGCACATAGACATTAGATATAATTTTATTAGAGAGAATGTTGCAAAGAAAATTATTGATATTAAATATGTAGAGAGTTCAAATCAGTTGGCTGATTTCCTGACTAAACCTTTGCCTGTGAATAAATTTAATTCAATAAGAGATAAGATGATGAGAAATGCTTAAATGTTTAAAAATAAAAGGAAAGGAAGATGAAAGTTTTAGTTAAAGGTAATAGAAATAGGTAGTAAATTGTTATGTCTACCTTATGAATTTAAGTGGGAGTGTTGAGCAAATATAAATTCATAAGATAGATAGATGCCTTTGTAAACACCTTTGTGGAAGAGTGTCTTCGTAAACCTGTTCTTACGTTTCATTTTCGAACACGAGTGGTGCTGTTGTTTTTCCGTCACCGTCATGTCATGAAGATATTTTTTCTTTGTGAACAAGAATAAAATTGCGTTTATAGAAATCTGTTCTACTTTATTGAAATATTACCTAAACCCAATAGATCTGTCCTGAACAGGGCCCGATCTACCTATTTAGCCGCTCCGGGCAAAGATAACTTTCGCCGCCTTTTACATACACAAAACCATATACCTACTTACATAAGTCAAGAGTATTAAATGTTTCCACTATCCAACCTGAAATAGGTAGGAAGGTAGCACATAAAATTCTCAATATGACAACTTACAGGTTAGAAGATAGCAATAAGTTAATTTTGCCGCCCCTCATTTTTGCCACTCTGAGTAAATGCCCGGCTTGCCACCCCTTAGATCAGGCCTTGGTCCTGAATAATTGTTCAAGGGAGATTCCGATGACTGAATACCATTGCTGAAAAGTCCTGGACGATGTATGGGTTCTGAAAACCGAAAAGAACGCAGCAATCCGTCCCTGCGACGCAAATATGGCTCACATGAGCAAACAGTTCAGTGAGCAACACAGCAGCAGCGGTTCGCGCGCTGGGACAAAATGCTTCGCGTAGCCATGTAGCAAATGCTACAGGCCGCAGGCCCTGAAAGTTCGGGGATCCTGCACTTTAACACAAAAAAAAAAATCTCGTCAAAGTATATTATGTATAGGTATTGAGATCCGAATACAGCTGATTATTTCATTGAATATGATAGTCAATCTCTTAGATTTCTTTTTATAAGTTATTGGCGATTGATTGATTTTAGAAGCGATTTTCACAACAAAAATACACGTAAAGACGATTTCGTGTGTACCCAAATGGAGACTAGCTAAGACTAGCAAGTCATTCTTAGTAAACAGCATTCGCTTTTATAATAAGCTGCCAAAGGCGGTAACTGAACTTAGTGAGGGAAAATTCAAATCTCATATCAAGCGTGTCCTAACCGAAAAAGCATATTACAAGGTTAACGACTATGTTGAAGACACGCTTGTTTGGCAATGACTACCTCTGCACATGTGGCCCCCTGGTAAATCATCAATATTTTGTCTATTAACTGTTTTAATAACAATAACCTTTGTTTTAATAATTATATATACATTTTTTTCTCTCTATCACGTTGCTTTTACAATATTTTTTTTATATTTATACTTCAGCTGTCTTAAAATTGATAGTAATTTATTTTGTTAACATTTGATTGATAGTTGTAATTATTATATTATTCCTGATTTCTTTTCTTTTAGTTTTGTATAGAATCTTTTATATTTTACGCTTGGGGGAGGCCTATGTCCAACAGTGGGCGTGTATCGGCTGAAATGATGATGATGATGATAGCCTCTTTTTGTAATGTGAATGTGGGAACACTGTACCTATACTCCACGAACTCTGACTCTTTACTAAGATAATTTGTATTGTGCTTTTGTGTACAATATTTGACTAGTTTACACTTTACATAATATCTATCAATATTGTAATAGGTACCGACCACTTTTTTTAAAAAGAGTAACCATGGAGTTTCTTGCCGGACAACCCGTAGCATTGTACATTGATCACTTAAATGCAAATTGCATATTTTTACAGGCGGTCATTCATTCGTCCATCATGACATACGCTTACCCTGTTTTTGCACAGGCAAAACTTTGTCACCTCCATAGAAGGCAAGTCGATATCCGTGAGGCGAATGCTTCAAAAATCCTTGGAGCTTCTATAATATCATATCTGACTAAATAGTTCATTTAGATCTCAAAATCCCCAGCGTCCAGTAGTTTATGAAATGCTTTCCAAGCCTGAGCTTTGACACTGCTGCAACACATCGCAACTCTGCTTTCCAATACGAACCCTTGCTCATTTCTGAAATTCACCGGCCCAGGCTAAAGGATATTTGCCTGGCTTTTGGTATTAGAAAATAATACCTACTGTGGTTTGAGAAGACTACTATGTAATTTCCCGAAGATATGTTACATTTTCGTTTCGCGGGTTTTAAGACTGTTCCTTAAATATTATAAAACAAAGGTCTCTACTTGATTAGATTATGACTTTTCTAATCAATTAAAGTTTCAAGCGTTGGACATACCAGAATTTTTTATTTTTGAAAATCTCAATAAACACAAAACAAAATAACGCAATGAAGAAAAAACTACTGACAGCCCGTTTTTTTTTTTGCATTTTTTTTTTAACTATTGTCATGCTATGGTTAGTCATATGTGGCTGCAGTACTCCACACACGATCGACCTGTGCTCTATACACCGCTAAATTTTGATAATTTTAATCCCGTCAAACGTCAGCTGAGCGAGTTCAATGACCTGTAGATAGTAGTCGGCGTTGCGTACAAACTACCTAAAGGTCATTGGACTCGCTCAGCTGACGTTTTCTATAAGAAATTAATTTCATACATGCGTAAATTAATACGAGTTTTGAAAGAAAAGGCACTTTATTTTTTTTATTTTATCTTTACAAATCGATAGTGTTTCATGTACCTACCGGATCAACCCTCCACGGGATTAAAACGATCAAAATTTAACGGTGGTGTATAATATTAAAGCTACCTTGTCTTTGGACTCGATGAACCGCCCATGAGAAGGAAGATATTCTGAAAAGCTGGAGTCAAGGTGAACGATCTTCTTTTGGCGGTGAACAAGTACGCTTATGTTTTGGCGTAGTTGAATCCTACCAGATTGCCTTCACCCTTCTTTGAGATTGCCTGAAGTGAGACATTAGTACGCTCTACTATAGCTCTTTCGGACCGGATTAGCTCTTTACTAACCCGAGCACTTGGCAGATATCTCCCTACAACTGTGTTTGCTATCATCTACATACCCATAGATATTTTTCTCGAGGGCCTCGCCCTACAAGTGGGTAGCATAATCCAGTAGCTCCTCACCCAACTAGCAAAAAGTTGCATAGTAAATGTCATTAAAGCAAAAACAAAATATTTTATAAAGCCCATATTAACGTAAATAAGACGGCATTTGGGCACAAATTATAAGGAATAAAATCTTGTAGAGGTTTTACAGCTACCGTATAATAAGTTAATCCCCCTTAAACTCGCCTTAAAAAGGCATATTGTATTGTTGATTAACTATAAATATGAAAGACAAGAAAATTGCCTTTATTTAACAAATTGCCTTTAAAAGCGCTTACAAAATTCGGTTATAAGGGCAATTTTGCTTGTTGTAGCAAACGCAGAGCGAATATAAGAAATTCATGATTTATTTGAGCGCCACTTGCCTCAATACGCCATTTATAAAATACATATTAATAGCCTATATTACTAGACATTGAAAACATTGCTATTTTTTCGTATTGTACTGTTAGTGTGTAAGTTTACATAGAAAAGCAGATTTGTGAGAATTGTAGGTAAATTATTAATGCGCCTCGTTAATTTTGACTTATTTAATTTTAAAAACTAACTTTTGTGAGTTCCTGTTAATTGCTACTCTATGAAGGATTAGCAAATCAAATGTTTTTAAAAAGCATTTATAAGTCATGTACCCTTATAGTGGCAGACTAGTGCAAATATACTCAACCATTTTGGAAGATTTTAGGGTTCAATCTCTACAATACTTATATATTTTTTTTAATTCATAATAAACTCTTTTCAATAACATTTTCTGAATACAACCACTTAACACTCTTTTTTATTCTACAGAACCCAGACAGTAGGTACCTAAAATGGATGTGGATCGTTTATTGTCATAGGCCAATTTATTACAAATCGTTTACTGCAGTGATGTGGCCCTGGTAAATCTTACGTTATATAATAAAAGAAGAATGCTTTGATTGTTTGTCACAATCAGACTAGTTTGAATCATCCATCCCATTGAGAAAATAAAAATTTTGATCAAAGGTTTTTTTTTTTCCTTCATATATCCCTATCACCAGCGAATACATGTTTGATTCCAGATACATTACAGAGAATCGACCAACATTGATGGTTCAAACTTTTGTAAACTGAAAATCCATCACTATCGATAACTTGGTGGGTTAAAAATTGATCAATTGTTCCATTGCTTTGTGCCAATAATGTCCAGTACTTCGTATTATTTCAGTAGTAGTATTTCAATTACTTTAGTTTCGCTTTTTTTGTGCTTACATCTATTGATTATGAATGGGGTATAATTTATTAACATTTTTAAAAAGTTTATAGCACAATGCAGGTACTCAACAGCTATATTTCAGAGATGATATCATCCTTTATAACATCCTTTTTCATGTCTCTCTTTATGTTACGTTCATCAGATAATTCATTATCACTTTTGTAAGGTCGATGTCGATCGAAAGTAGGTGACGTTTGGAACTTTTGCTTCCCACTCGGTTCGCTATAAACCGAGGCTTAAAATGCAGTAATGCGGATATACCCGTATTACATTACAGCGAAGTTTTACAATCCCGCACGCCAACTAAGTAATAATTCGGCGTGTTATGCAAAATAACTTCGACATGACCACTGAACTGATTATGATCTAATTACTTACGAAGAAAATAAGCAACACTGCCATCTCCCATGAAACTGAGAGATGAGATTATTGTAGGATCACAAATCTACATATTTAAAATGATTAAGATGTTTCAATTATCATTTTTTTTTTACATCTTCATAATATAAGTAGCTAGATAGGTTTCTTGAACGTCCTACTTGAGATACATTTTCTTTATTCTTCACAACCGCTCTTACGTGATTATGACGTTATTAAACATCTTTCTCTAGATATTTTGGCAACATATACAATCTTGTGGACAAACCTAGATATACTGATCTATTAGGTCCTCATAATGAACTCATAGATTAAAAAATAATATATTATAAACCTTGCATTAAAAAAAACCTTCATTTAATCTCGAATTTAATCGATCGATTTTAATCTTTGAAAGTAAAAAAAAAAAATGTATTTCTTGAAATATTCGCCAACACAGGACGTGTTACGCATTGCCTCGTTAACAAACAATGCGTTGCGCGTTTGATGGACCAACAAGCTTTTAAACCATGCTCATGTTGACAATAGATGGGTCGGTAGAGCTCTCTTAAGTTACAACAGCCGATGGAACTACTTATTTTTGCGGCTTATAAAATGCTTGGTATGGTTACGTCTCCCCAGTGTGCATGTAGATGTCGTGGCCAGGTCTTACACTTGATCATTTTATGTTATGGCCAACTAAATCTGATCAGATCGTTTGATGATATGGCAATCTTCGTTTGGCCATATCATTGAGTAGCTTTTGCCCGCGGCTTCACCCGCGTGCTTAAAATATAGCCTATGTCACTCAGGAATAAAGCAATTTCTATCGGTGAAAAAATTTCAGCAATCGGAATATCAGAACTTTCAGAGATAACCTCCAAAAAAAAAACAATCTTTACCTCTTTATTATATTAGTGTAGATGTAGGATTTCAATGATAATTAAATGTCTAAAGAAAGTAGGCCAAACGAAGAATGAAATATCATACCACTTTAACGTTTAAAACGATCTGGCCAATTTTACTTGACCATATCACGAAGTAATTAATTTCCAAGATCTGGCCACGACATAGACACGGGGTTAACAACGAAAGAATAATCAAGTTCTTAATATTTGGAGTGAAGGGTCTAAACCTGACTAACAAGATTAAAATTTATTCAGAAAGTTCTATCGTAAAAAACATATTTGCAATTGTCAAACCATTTACTTAACTTATAATAAAAATAACTTAAACGTGAGGAAACATACAATAAAAACTGTATTTCTAGAAATATTTGCATACAACAGTTTTTAAGTTAATTAAACTAAGACTCTTTCAAGGTTCTTGTTTTTAAACACAAACGTATTTCGTCAGTTCACAGTAACGGTAGAATCAACAGTTTTGTACTTTGGCTTGCTATGAGTAAAAGGTAGATACCGGTACTTGATCATATGCTGTGAAAAAAAAAACATGTTAGTAACTGCATTAAAATAGCCTAACAGCTAATCGGATATGGAAAAAAAAGGGAATTTTGGAACCAGTGCTGTATCAAGTTGTGGAAAGATCATAATAAAAGCTTCATTTTATTGTATTGCACCAAAAGATAAACTATATAATTGGTTCAAGCCATATATCGAACTTCGATTTAAATTATCTTTAGTCACATGACATGGCCAAGTATGAGTCGGACTCGGACACAATTTTAAAATTGAGTTCCCGTGTTACAATATTGAAATTGAGCAAAAAAATGCAGAAAAAATATCGTTTCGCTTCTTTACTGAAGTCTGTCTAAAGTGACCGCAGGTACACTGAAGTAACCTCGGTTAAGTGTGTTACGATGGGGATTAAAATAGATGATCTGTTGGACCACACTTGAATTTGTTAATTTAAATTTATAATGGTTAAAGGTTAATTCAAGTAATACAACTTCAAAAAACAAAACCACGACAAACATTGACATCATCATCATTTATGCTAATCTTGACTCAGCACTGGGTACGGAGTCCATGCAAAACTGTCCATTGTTCTTTGGTTGTACGTTCCCGTGGGATAGTTTCCGATCGGAAGTATACATGTTTCAGCTCCAATTTCGGGTAACGTGTTGTGTGCAGATTAGGTACACTCGGAATATGTTTGCCAGAGGAATTAAATGAATTCCTGATTCTCAGAATCAGTCAAAGGTCAATCAGAAAAGAAATATCAGGAATATAATAGGAAACCAGAACCAAAGCCAGACGTAAGAGATCGCCACCGCCAATCACCTCCACGAGGATACGGCGGTGCTCCACCCAAATGGGGCACATTAGTATTGGGGGCCGTGGTATATTGGGAACTATACAAGAACTAACTTTCTTATATCTTTCCTTACTTTAGAGGAACATTTTTCAATTTGTTCTTGTGTCCTCTACTACACTCACAATAGGTAATATAATTGTGCGCCGCAACTTTAATATAAAGCCAAAATGTTGATGGCCCAATCAATAGTCCTGGTTGGTCCTGGCCCTTTAATTAATTTAGTATTATTTTGTCTAAATGAATGAAATGGAATTATATAAATTCTTACCTTGATTTGTCTCTTCATAGTAATACAGAACAGGGTTATAAAATACATAACTAATATTGGCCAAAATACTGGGATATTAAAAGCATCTATGAATGTACAGCAGAATCCTATCAATGTACTCTTGGTAACAGAAAGCCAAAATTTGAATTCTGGCAATCTTCGTATAAATGGCCTGAATTCTTCAGTAGCTCTGGTTGGCAAGGCAGGACCATTATCATCGTCACCTAAAACATTGCCAAATTATTAATATTAAAATATTACTAGTTTTAGTAATGGTTTCGCTCCTATTCCTATTAAATAAGTTTAATTTCTATATTTTCCCTATTTTTATACAAGGTCATTAGTAAAACACTAACAACTTGCAGGACTGTATTACTAACATCATGAACATGACTTTTATTCTACGATTTTTTTAAAACATAATTATTAATTTACCAAAAACAAACCTTCAAGATGTCGTTGTTCTATCTAGCAGATTTCAACTCTGTATTTTGCTACACCTACTTACGTCTGTGAGGCTCGACGCAAGCGCATCAAACACCCCCGTCGCCCACTCCGTTATTGCACTATCGCTTGCTTCGCATAGACTTCTTAATATTTAAAACGTTTAATTTAAATATAAAAAAGTAAGAAAATCCGATGAACTTAAAACTCATAGAACAAAAGTTGTTGTTTATGATGTTAGTAACATAGGAGGACTAGAGGTTGCCAGTGTTTTATAAATAAAACTGTATTAGTTATCAGATAAGCAAGAGGTTGCCCTTTACCAAAATGCAAAGAAATAATTTTACTTCCATATAATAATATTACTTTAATATAACATGCCATGAATTTTATGTTCTTTTCAAAAGTTAACTATTAATAAGTAAATAATATTTTTTAGATAATAATAGGCTTTAAAAGAAAGTAATGAATGCATGTCCAAGGAGAAAGGTCACATTAAGAATAATAATATAACAATAATAATAAAACTATGATAGACAAATGTGTGTGGTTTGAAATTACAACCTTATGCTTCCAAATCAGATATCTTAATTGGTACCAATAAAAAATAATAATAATAAAAACAATAATTGAATAAATTGTATTAGTATCAAAAAATATCAAAAATCTCACCATCAAAGTCCATAGCTGGATCAATCTTCGGTGTCAGGAATGCAATAAACAAGTTTAAATGATAAATACCCAATGCATATGTGACAATATACCATCCCTGGAAATATAAGAAAAAGTATATTATTTATGTGTATAAATTTAAATGAAAACACACCAGGTTAGTAAGTTTTTTTAGAATTTGCTGCTCAGTTTTGGATAGTGTGGTAACAAAAATTATATTTGCAGTAACAATATTATGTAAATGTGCTCTTTAAAACCATTCTCATAACTCTCTAACTCCCCACTAGCGAATTTCTGACGAGGAAACCTGTGGTCCTAGTCTGTAAAAGACAACGAAGGATACAGATGTGATTTTAGTCAGTAAAAGTCTAACCCACCTTCTCGCCCCACCCTGGAGCAGGAAGTCGTTCAATGATTTCCTACTTCAAAAAAAAAAAAAAAACGGCTTTGACTTAGGGACATAGCAAAGTATCAAGTTTTTTGAAAATGATATTAAAAATATAATTGTATAAATATTTTTCCTAAATTCATACTAATCAGAATTTACTTTAAAGTTTTTATGTAGGAAGTACTAATACTACTAAACATAATACATTTAATGATAGCCATGAGAGAACTAGTATTCTTATTCTTTTAAAATAAATATTTAATCAAATTATTAATAAACTTTAATGTTATAAAATTAGTGATAACAATCTTTAAATACAGAGATGTTTTTTCTTATTTCAAGGTGGGAAATCCTCCAATGACTTCTCCTGGTCTAGGGCGGAGTAGGAGGGTGTGTTAGACTTTTACTGACTAATACTACACCTATGTTCCTTCTTAGCCTTGCGTCCAAGACCCCAAGTTTCCCTTTCAGAAGTCAAGCCATGGCCCCCGTAGGCTTCAGCCTTACTGGGCCTCTACTGTTTTGCTGACATCTCTTTGACACTACGTGCTGTCGACGACTCGGGCGAGGTCCAGACGGTCACTATAACAGTGGACGGCGAGCTACCCATTGGTCGTCGTCCGCAAGCCCACGCCTACGGTGGCCGAAAATCGGGGTTGGGATCCTGGCCGCTGGGGTGTCTGTGATGTCTGTTCCCCTCACGCGTGCAGCCGCCTCCTTCGCTAGCATTACTGGACAGGAGGCGACCGCTAGCAACTTCTCCTCGCCTTGGACCATGGTCTGTACCAGGACCATGGTCATGCAGAGATGTTGAGTTCACAAGTCAAAACAATCAAACATTTTGAAACGTTACTCTTTCAGTGGCTTAATTGCCAGTCTCAATGAGGTAGTGAATCAGGGTCATACATTCCATTAACAGGGGCCTTATTTTGTTATCAATCAATTACAATTGGATCAAATTGATCAATAGAATAGAACAGAACAAGCCATTGAGTGTAAATTTTTTTGGGGTATTTACATCTTAATTTTTTAAGGTGGTAAATCATCCATGACTACTTCCGCTATAGGGCGGAGCGGGAGGCCGTGTCAGACTAGAACCACACCTATTGTGTTATTTTACCTTGAGTTCTAGGGACGAAACCCGGGATATTCCTTTTCGGAAGCCAACCCATGGCCCCAGTTCCTACTGTCCTGGAAGTCTTGCTGGGCCCTTACGGTTTTGCTGACATATCTTCGAGGCGCACGTGGAACACTACGCGCCGTTGACGACTTGGTCTCGGTCCCGATAGTTACCGATTTTTAGGTCCACGCTAAAGGTGGCTGGAAATGGGGGTTTGGATCCCGATCTCAAAAAGGGGTCTTCTGCCAAGATTTGGGTTACATGTTAAATTACTAAAACTGGCAAAGAGGAGTTGGACTAGCCCAAGAAAGTTCCACCAAATTTATTTATATTGTGGCCCCAAAACACAGTTTGTTAATAAAACATTTTGTTGAATACTACAAATCTGTGCTAGTTGAAGATTATGTCCTGTAATTACATGACTGGAAAAACATACATCAACTAGACTAGAGTTGCCATCGATCTAGGTTTCCCCAGATTTGTCTTACTCTGTGACTATCCGTGAGGGGTTCCATTTGTAGTCCAGGTATAAAAATTTCGAGAGTTGAGAGAGTCTTATGAATGCTGTGATTAACCGACTACCTAGATATTTTTACAAGGATTTTTTTCATAACAGTTTTTATTTCAGGAATTATTTTTTTTTTTTCACAAAATTCTGTATGATATTTCAAAATGAGATGAGATGCTAGATATATTTAGTTATTTGTAGGCTTAAAATTTATTAATATGGTATGAACCAATACTTTTGCTTGCTTGCTAAATTATTTTTTTTCCACTTCGAAAGGAAACCTTAAGTAGAAATAATATGACACAGTACACATACAATAGTCCGCATAGGACTAAGTGCAGAAACCATACTCAGACAATATGACACAGTTTCCTCATTACAGTGACATCAGATTTATCAGTATTGGTTGGCTGCTACATGTTGAAACAGTACTAAACAGAGATAAGATAAGCATAACTCACTTGCTTTGTGAATATTCGAAGCATAAACAGAAGTAGGAGTACAAAACTTCCAACCCATCGAGACCTGGTGTGGGGTGTCCATCTATCTAGTGTACCTTGGTAAACCTGTAATGACAAGGAAATAAAATTTGACAGTTTCTAAACAGTATAATTCATCTATGAAATAATGTAGGTACTTACATTTTTATTGATATAGCATATTTCTAAAATCTATGATTGATGATGTAAATGTATTATTTCTAGCTTAACAGAATCTGTCTTTTGGATCAGTTTTAGAATGATTGGGTTATTTTTAATCAAGAAACTATAATGCTTTGAACACTACAAAGAGAAAATTATGTACTGAAAATTTATGAACAATTTGTAATTGGCGCTCTAAAGACGTGACAACTCGAAAAGATTAATCTAATGCAAGAGTGTACTGTCATCTACTCAAATAGTATGTATTAGAATAATAACCCCAAAAACAAGAATTACCTGAGAAATCCGCGTCCACGCTTGTGAAATAATACCTTTTCTTGAAGGTTCAGTAACTAAATCATTTCCGTCCATCATTTTATATCCGTAATTTTCCTGTATCGTGAACTGTTTCTAATATTCCATGTACATTACTGACACATTAAATGATTAAATTACAAGAGCGAGTAGGGTGATAATATTTACACGTAATGACAATTTACAAGTTGTATTTACAACTAAAACTCGTATTTTAGCAATAAGTTTCCTTTTTTCCTATCAAAAGTTAATTCAGAAAACTGAAAAGACTAGTTGGAACCTAGTTTTTTCTCTGTGGCCAATAAGGTTGGAACACGATTCAAGAGACTTGTAACGATTTATTAGTATAAAAAGAATCGATATTTCATATAAAACGCTGCTACTTAGTCGAGTGTATTTCTTTGTCAATATGAAAAATATAATTTTACAATGATAAAATAGCTAAGATAATGTTATATTTTTATTATTTTATAGCTCCTGTAGGCTTCAAAAATCAATTTAATCGCTTAACCCGTTAAAACTGTTATAATTTGTTTGTTGCAATAACCATTTCTTGTTTCTCAAAAAAAAAAACATAATATTAATATGGGATTAAATATAATGACCACCATAAAACGATTTGGTACCCTTAGTTCTTTTGTCAAAAATATATTACTTGACACCAAAAAAATGAAATCCTAAAGTTACAATAGTATTTTAGTTACGACTGTACTTTAAATCGTATTCGAACACCAAATGTAGTAAATGATAACCAAATCTTAGCGAGCAAATTAATGCGCTCTTTTTAGCCCCGTAGAGCAAGATGATACTTTGTCTAATCAATAATCTATCTTAGTGGAATTTTAGGGCACCCCGGGTCGGATAGATTTAGGTTAGAAGGTGGCGGGGTCGTAGTGAGCGAGCGAAGCGAGCGAACACAGACCCCGTCACCTTCTTCGAGGTTATTTTTTTTTAAACCACCCAGAAGTAGGAGCCCCGCGTAGCGGGGCTCCGTCGAGCTGCTGCTTGGCAGGTAGTTAACCTAACCTCATAATTTTAACTACTGATATCTCCGTAACCATGGGGTTCTGCCGATGCTTTATTTGGATTCATTTTGCTTAAATAGGATAGCGAGATGTTAAAACTGGTTATAATTTTACATTAAAATGTAGGTTTAATTTTGGTGATCATTTACTATTTTTGTCTTTTATATGTTACTATATCTGGTGGTAAGTTAAACATAAGCCTATTAATATTAGTATTGTGCAACGTGCAACACTAGTACCTAATTAAAGGAGTTGACGTCGACAGGTTCGATTTGAGAAGACGTCAGAAAACGTTTTTTTTTTTTTTAATTTATTTCGTGACCGTGGATACAGAGTCCTTCAGTCCCAGTATTAGAAAATATGAGTAATCTTAATCTCATAATAAAAAACGTATGATGTTTTGTGTTGCCATGAAATCTATAGTCAATTTAATTCGCTAAAAACTTTTTAATTTATTACCATGGCTCAGTTCTTTATTTCAAATTATATTCAGTCTCGTTTCTATTTTTCTTTCTTAAAACCAAATTTCACGTTCAGTATGAGGGAATGTATAGTACCTAATGTACTGATAACATTGTAGAGGTCCCATAGGTTTTTTTTTTCGAAACCAGGCCAGGCAGGAAATGAAAATCGATCGCCGTATCGAAAACGCTTGGAAAATCTCCTGGTCCATGAAGACGCTAATGAAGGGAGACCTCTCGATCTCCCTGAAGCGAAAACTCATCGATATGTGTATCCTTGTCCACCAATCTCATCACATAGCGCCAAAAGACTCGCACTTATGAAAAAAGGCTGCTAGGCTAAAATGGGATTGGGCGGGTCATATCAACCGCATCACTGACCTCTACCCTCTACTATAAGGTCATTGCAGCCGCATGCACACTGACTGACCGGTGCAGGTGGGCAAGAATTTCATAAAGGCTGAGGGGAGGTTCAGGTTGTGAGTTTTTGACTTTATAAAGACGTTGATTTATATTCATCTAAACTTATACCCAACTATTATACCTACTTCTGAAGAATTTCGTTCATTTCGTACGTTACGTTACCAGTGTTGGCCCATATGTCTTAGATTATTATATCGAGGAAAGCTGGAATTGCTGTAGGCTATCTATCATCATGTCGCATGCGATTTACGAAGGAGTGGGCAGTAACCGAAGACGCAGGTAAAAGTGCAGGGTTGGTATAGCTAGTCTAGATAGTCACAGAGTACTTTGTAACATACTGAAATAGAGAACAATCTTGGGGGGAAAAAAGGGGACCCGAAACTAGCGCCACCTGTAGTTTAAAGTTGAAGTTACACTTTTGCACACACACAGCAGCAGCTGTACACGTATTATATGTGTACTGCTGCTGCTGTGTGCGTGGGTGCTGCCGTGTGCGTATATGCAGTTGTGTGCACTTTATAATATTCTTACTTTTATTTTGTAGGCTTGGTAGAATAAATGAAATACAATTTAATTATCTTTAATGTTTATTCATAAAGTTCTTAAATTTATGTTTATTACATAATTGGGTACTAATTAGACATCGTGTTTAGACATTTTATAATGGTTTTGTAGAGCGAAATATTTGGTAAAAAAAACAATAAGCCCGACTTTGAGAATAATTACATCAATAAACTTTTCCAAAAGACGATTTTCTGAAAGAAACTGGTTTTGCAGAATGTTATAAATAAAAACATGAACAAATCCTACTTTTCTCAGCTTATTAAGGATTTATCACTAAATACTTTCATATGTAAACATTTAAGTTATTATTAACTAGCTTTTGCCCGCACCCACGTACATAATAATTATATAGCCTATATCACTCAGGAATACAGCAGCTTTCTATCGGTGAGAAAATTTTAGTACTTTCAGAGATTACCTCCTACAAACAAAAAAATAAACAAACTTTACCTCTTTATTATATTAGTACATATAGATTCACTTAATTCAGATGTATACATAAAACTAAAAATTACTTACTTAATTCAGATGTATACTAAAATTAAAAAAAAAACAAATAAAATTAAAATACAAATAAAATAACACATTACAGAATCAATCACAAAATTAGACATACGAAATAATTACAATTTAAGTATGGTAATTAGAGTATAGTAGAATTTTGCAGAGTTAACCGGTTTGATTACTGTATAGAGTGGATGCTTCGAAAATTACAATTTTATTTCAGTTTCAGTATACAGATCAAAACTAGGCATGAATTGGATTAAACATTAAACATGAACACTCTTTCAATTAAGTTTTCTCAAAAAACAAACTCAAACACATTATTTCCTTATTTAATGTATGTATGCAAGGCCAAATTGCGAAATTAATTGATGTGTCTTTTAAAAAGAATACAGTATATCAATTAACAGAGGGTAATCCCGTTGAGTATATAGTGGCCATACATTCTAGTAGAGCAGCGACCAGCTAATTCCTTTTGTTGAAGTAAAAATTGCTTTTAGCGATAAGACCACCCATTGTTTATTTTCGGTGTACAATAAAGAGTTTTATCTATCTAATATTTGGTTAGGAATATTTTTTTAATGCCGTCGACCACACATACGAAATCTTTACAGTCAATTTGAAACACTACAATTTCATTACCATACTGCATTGTAGTTACAAGAAGTCAAGTTGAAAAATAAAACGTAAGATAATTTAGATTTTGCAGGCTACCCTGAAGCACCTTTTTTATATGTGGTCGGTGTGGTGGTACAAAATATCTTGTGTTGGATTTTAAAATGTGTCATTCTACCATTCTTTGATACAATTGGTTTCAAAGTAAAAAAATGTAAAAGTCTATGAAAAGTTAACAATTTTTAATGGATTATAAAGAAAACTGAGCGATACGCTAAATATCGTAGAAGTCAGTGAGTGGTCAAAATACGATATATGATGTATTAAGGAGTAAGAAAGGACATTATTTGTGTTATAAGAGTTCCAGTGCTTACTTTCCAGCAACACTGATCCTAGCTAAATAGTCATTCAGACTACATCGTATCTTATAATCTTTCTGATTATCATATCTTATAAGCGTTTTAACTACATGTTTGACTTCTAGAACATTTAGCATACCGTTAAAAAGGATAATAAAACTAAAGAACTTTTATATAAGCGATTAAAATATAGTCAGTGCTCATAGATTTTCTTTACTTTGAAAGAAGAGATAACTTATTATATTGAAACCAATTGCATCAAATGATTCATTCCAAAAACACAAACAAATTACATTATACATTCCTTAATACAACATATTTAAAAACCACAAATAACATTTACGGAAACTTTTTTTATAATGTGAATGTGAGAACACTGTAGACTCCATGAATTCTTAGATTACTTCTTATTACAATTCACTTTTTTTGTTATGATTATATTTTTGATACAATATTGAGTGGTCTACACTGTTCTTATAATTATAATATCTATTAATATTGTATTATGGAAATATTGTAACATCAATCGCTTTTTTTACAAGAGTAACCATGGAATTTCTTGCCGGTTCTTCTCCATAGGAATCAACCAATTTGGAATCGTACTCGTAAACTTCTGACGTTTTATAAGTGCTCTTGTAGGCCTACGTGATTTCTTTTTGAATTTTGAACTTACAAAGCAATATTTTAGAGAATATAAAAAATTAAAAGACATCTCTCTACAATACATCATACATCTCTCTTAGGCCGCGTTCCCACTGTGTCATAACAGTTATTTTATTGACGGACAACACTATCTTGTCTAGCTGTTCCTATCATAACAACTGTTTGTCATGGCCATGACAGATAGTCGCAACAAAACTTGTTTTCTCGTCACTGTTTAATTGTTTTGCTAGCCGTTCCTACCGTCATGATAATCTGTTATCACAGAAAGAAAAGTCGTAGACGACAGTTAATCCTAATAATAATCGTTAAGTCCTATATGTGAATACCTCCATTTAAAAATATAAGCCACGACACTTAAAACTACACGATTATCTATCGTCACGACAAAGTGGTACTTTACACTTATCAAACAATAGCCTATAACTGGCAAAACTTCGTTATTTTATAAAAACCGAAAATTTCTCGGCATATACTTCCAACACAGGTAGGAATGATGGCTTAATATGAAGCCTAATACGAATGTTCGTCGTGACTTTGGTAGGTAAACGTATGGTTGTTTGGGCAGATGTTAGAACTGTCAAAACTGGCTACTGAGAAAACAACTTTTAATAGTTATTTAAGAAACATAATTATATTGAATCAGCTTTTATACTAACATAATAATAGTTACAATTTGTTAAAGTTTCAATTCATCAAACTTTAATAAATTGTAACTTAAGGTATAAATTCAGAATTTTATAATTTTGCTTATAGTAGCACAGTTTTGACCTTTTTAACAACATGCCAGACAAAAATATAGGGTTATCTACAAATTTCTTTATGAGCAGACGTTGGCGGCGTAGCTGGATCAACTAGTGGCTTAGCATATTAATTTTTGTTATAACTTTCGTCGAAGAGTCAAATAGTTGTTCATAAATAACAGTACATCTGCGGTTTCTCTGCATTCTGTGGGTGGAATTCCTCTATCTGAAAAAAGAAAGAAAATATGTTATTCGTTTGCACGTGACACAACTTCTCGTTAACTAGTCTGTACCTACTATACAATAAAGTGCAAAATAACTTCATTTTTGGAAGTCGGTATTTCTATAATAGTTTTATCTCTTCGTTATTTAACACCAACTTCCGAAATTAAACTTATTTCTCAATTTTTAGGGTTCCGTAGTCAACTAGGAACCCTTGTAGTTTCGCCATGTCTGTCTGTCTGTCCGTCCTCGCTTAATCTCTGTGACCGTTAGCACTAGAAAGCTGAAATTTGGTACCAATATGTATATCAATCACGCCGACAAAGTGGTAAAATAAAAATTGGAAAAAAATGTTTTATTAGGGTAGCATATAGGGGATATCTAAAGTGGGAAGTGTTTTTTTTTTAATTTCAACCCTAACGTGTGATATATTGTTGTATAGGTATTTAAAAATAAATAGGGGTTTACTAAAATCATTTTTTGATAATGTCAATAATTTCGGAAATAATCGCTCCAAAAGTAAAAACAATATGCCCCCCTCTAACTTTTGAACCATAAGTTTAGAAAACATGAAAAAATCTGAAAAGTAGAACTTTCTAAGGACTTTGAAAATCATTTTGAACTTGATGGAAAGAACAGTTTTTGTACAAAAAAGACAAAAAGGTTGTATAAAAAAAATTCTGGACTAAGTTTCTACATAGTATAATCGTAATATGCAAAACTTTTTTTAAAGTCATAAGTGGGTACACTTATTGCGACGGAAGGGAAACTACGGAACCCTACACTGAGCGTGGCTCGACTCAAAAAGGTTTTAAAAAAACACTTTAACACGTATATTTTTTTACATCCTTTCAATCATGGAAATTACAGACACAATAGAAAGACAATAGGTGCGCGAACGCCGGCGTTCGCTTGGGGTTTAATGAATTAATCTAGATGAGGCCAGTGTATCCTATCTATAGTGTACTATCCGACTACCCTGAGAAGAAACACCGAAACAAACTCAGGGGTTAAAGGCTCTTCTAAAGTCCATACAGCAAACATGTAATGTCAAGTCATATAAGAACCATGCAGATTTCCGGTTGGAAAATCACCCAATGACATCCCCCGCTCTTGGGCGGAGCGGGAGATAGTGTCAGACTTTTACTAACTAAAATCCACTCCTGTTCCTTCATTGCCTTTCGTACCGGGGCTGAGCTATCTTTCGAAACTAACCCTGGCCCCAGTAGGCTTCGACCCAGTTGAGCCCCTTCGGTTGCCGACAATTCCTTGAGGCGCGCGGGAACAGAGAGCGCGAACCATACATATTAGTGTCTCGGATGGTCTTTTGAAGAAAGAACCACACAGATTTGAGTGGACCTGTCCAGTCAGTGCAAGCATTTGTCAGTATTTGTGTAGCTCAAACTTATGACTACTAAAGAGTTCATTGAGATCAGTTGTATTTTTGCTACAAAAAGAGTTTTTATTTTACGCTTTTTATTTGTGGTTTACTCCTCAGTCAAACTTAAATACTTTCCACCTTTCAGCTCCATCATCAGATCATTGCGATGGTATGTGACAATTCTGATAATCCCAAACGCGCCTATGATGTATTGATTTATTACAGTTTCAATGCCTACCTCCCGGCTCTGCATATCAGTTCGATGTATCCCTCTCCCCTCTTCTTTCAGTCAGTCATAGACTACACATACAAATAAAGCAATTTTACTTGTTATGATAGTTCTGCTTTGATCCTATGAGTTCTGTTCTATATCTTCAAAGTTCATAATCAGATCATAACAATATTTCTATGGGACCAATTCTAGGGTATATCTATTCTAAGGTATAAAAATATAAATATAATATAAAAGTAATTGGAGAACATACATAGAAAAAATACATACAGCCAAATATGCAAGTCCTCTCTTTTTGGCAGTCAAATTTGTAGTTGCAAACTTCTTTCTACACTGAAGAACCCTCCTAATAGATATTTTTCTGCCTGAAAAGTAGAAAATGGAAATTAAATATTAAAATGAAAAAAGCAAACACGACGCGAAAAAGCCAAAAGAAGTAAAAAATAAGTTAATAAATTATTCTTTCAGCTATTTTACTTCTTTAAAAAAACTTTTAAAGTGTCGCTGAGCCCGGGATCGCAATAGGAGAAGTGTAGCTTCTAGTTTCAAGTGGTGTGTTGTGTTTTTAGTTTTATTTTTAACCCCCGAACCCCGAGTATCCCTTTCGGAAGTCAACTCACGGCCCTAGTAGGCTTCGGCCCTGCTGGGCCTCTGCGGTTTTGCTGACATCCCTTGAGGCGCGCGTGGAACACGACGACCCAGTTAACGACGACTCGGGCTTAAGAGGCCGGCGACAGATGAATTTCCATACAAACGTAATACCACGCTCATTTGCAGTTGGCTTTTTCTGTATTAAAAATAACAATATTTCTAATATTCTCGACGTAGGAACCTAGATAAATGTTGTCTATAATCGAATATCATCATAATATGCTGGAAATATGCTCCAACTGCAAATGAGCGTGGTATTACGTTTGAATGGAAATTCATCTGTCGCCGGCCTCTTAATCCAGACGTTTACCAGATGGCTGGACGTAGCATTACTGCTTCGCGAAAGAAGGCGCCCGCCTGCCATTCCTCCACGCTTCGGACCATGGCCTGTACCATGGCTCGGTGAAAGAGGTCGTCGCTGTCGATTACCCCTGCGAAAACACGGCGGTGCTCTGCACAAGTGGGACAGACCTCATTCATCAGCCACATCCCAGTTCTATCTACCATCAGGTCTTCATCATCATAAGAAATGTATAGAACTGGTTAAGACGAATCTAACAAATCGAAGCTGTATGGCTTTACTAGTAACCATTCCAGGGTTTCACCTAGCTGCCACCTCCCAGTTCCACCATCAGGTCTACGTCGTCATGTGAAATGTATAGAACTCATTAAGACGAATCTAAATGAGAAAAAACTGGGTGGATTTACTAATAGGCAATCCAGAGTTACGTCTCTTACTTTCGAGCCCAGTCATCAAACTAGCTCAATGACACTAGCATAATCATGACTCATGAGTATTTCAAATACTCACGAGTCAGTTTCACATATATTTGAACGTAGACACCCATTATGTGTTTAAGATCTCTACCGCAGCTAACAAACGAGTTGATGATCTTGAACACCTGACCAGATCTTCATAAATTGTATCTAAGAACCATCTCGATAATGACAGCTTTCAAATAAAAAAAAAACCGCATCAAAATCGGATTTCGTTTAGAAGCTACGATGCCACAGACAGACACACCTTTTTATAACACCCCTCTTTTCCGTTGGGGGTTAAAAAATGATTTTATTTGAGTTTCACTAAATCACTTTAAACAAGATTTGTTTGAGAATGGAACAACAAATGGATATGTATGTACATATGTATGTGTGTGTTTGGATGGATGGATATGTATTTGAAGACAGACACAAACAGGCAAACAATAGCTGAATAATGTAACCACTGTAAATCTTATGCGTACAAATTCGTTAGAAGTTTTTTTTTTTAAATATACTAACATAAAAATTATAAAAGGCTTACCTTAAGTTTTCTGAATATTCTTTTTGACTCCTCCTCAAGTTTGAGATATTTTTTGGCACATGCTACTGTTTCCGGAGCTGAAACATTAATAAATGATTATCACTAAATGTATATCATGCTAGGCGTGGGCTTACGGACGGCAAGCGACGGCTAGCTCGCCATACGGGCGTCCGGTAACCGTTCGGACAGAGCACAAGTCGGCGATGGCGCGTAGTTCCACGCGCACTTCAATTTGAGGCCAGCAAAACTGTGGGGGCCCAGTAGACCCGAAGTCTACTAAGGCCATGGCTCGACTTCTGAAAAACCGTGGTCCTAACCTAACACATAGGCAAGAACATACATGTCGTTTTAGTAAGTGAAAGTCTGACCTACCCTCCCATCCCGCTCTAGAGTGGAATAAGAAGACAGTCATTAATTCCTCTAAGTTCTTGGGCGGAGCAGAAGAAGTCTTTAGATGATTTCCTATCTTAAAAAAGACTTATAAATGACATAAGGTTTTAATAACTGTTCGTAGTATAAAGGTTTGAGCTTCTTCATAAGTGCAAAAAAAAGAAGGGCAAGTTGAGCATGGTCTGGAATGTGTTGTTATACTGCTGTGTGTGTTATCTACTCGTACAGGTTGTTTTGATTAAACATCAACACAAAACAATAATGACCTATATTTAATCAAAATCTACTTACAAATATTTTCTTCTTCTTCAATTGTTTTCTATGCTAGGTTGGTAGAATCATACACAGTAACTGCTGAAGGGATTCAGGAGCTGAAATAAAATATGAAGAAACATGAGTAATGTGTCTCATGGAAAATTAATTTTCAAATCAGTATGATTTTTATATTTATCCAAATACCTGAAGATGTTGATGGCATTGGCAGATTTTGAAGTCCTTGCAATGGTTTTCTAACTGTAACTAAATTGAGTCCTGAAAAAATTATAACAGTTCAACTACATATTATATTGAAAATTTTGCTTAGTTCAAATTATTATAACTTTATTAATTAATTACTCATAACTTTTTTTTATGAGATTTTGCTATGGATGAATGATATATTTATCTAGACTACTACATCTACACTAATATTCTAAAAAGGTTAATTTTGTTTTTTGTTTGTAGGAGGCAATCTGGTCCATGAGCTAAAATTTTTTCACCAAAATATAAATCTGCTTTATTCCTAAATACCATAGGCTATATTTTATGTATATGAGCTATTATATATTATAACTAACTAGTTATAAATAGTATTATTTTAAGTAACTACTGTTTTTATGTGAAGTTACTTACTATTGTAATACATGAAAAGTTTGGGTGGTTCGTTCAACTTAATTTTGAATTGAGTTTGCTTATGTCAACTTTCTAAAAATTTGTATCAATATATATATAAATTATTATATAATAATTTTATTCTAATATGACAATTAACCTGGTAAATTTGATATTGGGACTGCAAAATTGCTTAGTTTGTTACAATGACAGACGAACATGTGTGCATTTTCAACTTCCAAAATATCGCCTCCAATAGAACATAGCCAATGGCCAATACAGTCAGGTATTGAATCATTTTAAGGATTTGGGAATTTATGAACAACTGCATTCATGCCTGAAACTATAATGATGCAATCATTATGTAATATATAAATAATTAAAAACACAAAAATATTATATTTAAATTTTAATTTTAAATATAATTTTAATTATGTAAAATTAAGGTTTTAATAATTAATAATAGTTAAATTTACAATGATATAATAATGTGATGTTAAACAGTAGTTGTCATGATAAAAAAATTAAGAATTAAGATGTGTGCCCACTGATAAACCTCAGGCTTAGTTAACTACCCAAAATTTCTTCAATTTAAGCAGTTCGAATCAATTTAATTAATTTGTTGATATTACCGCACTTGTTTTACATTGTTGGCAAGCCTTATCAAACTCACATAAACATGTAAGTACTTATTATGAAATGGAATGTTTCTAAATGCTTAATTAATTAAATTAAAACCCAAGTGAACACCAGCATTCACTCTCTTATTGTCTTTCTATTGTGTCTCTAAGTATGGTATTCGAAAGGTTAATTTACACATATAACTAAATATTTAGCACTATAAATTTTCATGCATCAATATTTGAATGCGATAAAGACAATATTTCACATTCTTATTCTGTAATATTGTTAAATAAAATTGATTGAAACAAAAAAGTGATAGCTATCTGCCACATTGTCAACTTTTTTGGGACATGGGGTTTTAATTACCCAAGGAGATTGATTGAATACTACTAAACTTCAAAATGATAACTTCTCACATGTACTTACTACTCTTTGAGAATACATAATAAGATAAGAGTTAGACTTAAGGATTTCGAATAAATTCATTTATTAGAAAGAGAAACTAAAACTGAAAAGAATCTACAATATTGTACTTATATTATATTATTGTCTACATAACTAAAGTAAACAATGTGGCTCTGCCAAAGTTACATACCTCCACTGTTCTTGCACCCAGGAACACAGCAGCGCTTATTCGATGGCATGACGCATTTTATGAGTCCTATTTAAAACTTGTCATCACTAATTCAATAAAGAGTCGCGAGTTTTGTAAAATTACTTGCTGGTTGTAAATATGGTTTGGTTGCGAGGAACTTTCGCCCCTATGACGACCCACTGATCCTCGATTCAGCAACAATCGCAAAACATATCACTACACAGTACTTTATAATATAAGAAATATCATAAAATAAATAGAATATGTAACGCAAATTCACAATAATCATAAAATATGTCCGCCATTAAATGGCAGATATTTCTGTAAATAGGGCTGGCGATCTGTAATCGATTAATCGACGAATCTATTTTAATGGGTCAAGTAAATTGATTTTTGAAATCGATCTTGAAACGATTCTGTGAATCGATTTCGGAAACTTGAAATTGATTTTCGACATTTTTCTATCAGAATGCAAACATATTATTAAAAGGTTTAAAGTACCTATTTTTCTCAAGCTAATTTTTATATGAATGTTGTACACGGCTTCCGATTACACATTAGTCATTAACAAAATGTGTGTGTATATATCTTCAATCTAAACCTATGTGTTCAAACTATTGTGTATCTGTATTTAGAGTCACTTAAACCATGCTTTTTAGGACTCAATAGAGAATACAAAAATGATAACCATTAGATCGATTTTTAAGAAATAAATACTTTAAGGTTCGATTGAATTGACAAACAATTATTAAGACTTCAATTCGCATCGATTCACAAATCGATCGTCTCAAGGATGAATAACATCCCTATTCGCAAATTAGTTACAGGGTTGCCTGTGTATTGTTAATAAAACAACCAAGTGAATTCTACCACCAGGTCAATATTTATTTGTAAAATATTGTTGAAATTAATTTAAATTTTCAAATAACACCTCTCATTATGATAATTGTAATGAAAATCCATCCAAGATAAACAATTTTTGAATTATTGTATCCATACTTTTGTATCATTCTGAAAGGAAAACATACTATTTTAGTAGCAATGGGTTGCGTAATGTTCTTATGTTGCGGTTCTATGTGATTTTGTTTAGCGCCATCTATTTTAATCTTGGGGAATATGGCATCAAAGCTGCCATCTAGTGTTTTAAGTTGCAACAAATGGTATATAAACCGGCAAAATTAAAAAACACCGTTTATCCTATTTTGTAGAGGCATCATATATACTCCGTGATTTTGTATCATTTTACCCCTTGCTGTACCCACTTTTTTGTTAGAAGATTGTAGCACCTGTAGATAGTCTATAGGCGAAACTTTGTGTGTGTGTGCGTATATTTCTTACTTCTTCACGATCGAACTGCTGAACGGATTTCGATGATACTTGGCACAAAGGTAGACTATTTCCTGGAATAGCACATAGGATACTTCTTATCACGGGAGTAGTACAAAATAAAGAAATTGTATAACCGCGCGTCCAACCCGGAAAGTGACACAGAGGAACAAATATTCGGCCCTAAGTACCTAAACAATTATTTTGGCCAAAGTACGAAGCAATGGCTTACTCCAACATTGTTAAATAAATTACCGATGCGAATCACAACCGAAGCCATTATTTCCAAAAATGCCAAAGTGTCCTGCGTAAACACTAAGTCTGTGGCCATAGCGTAAGTTCATGAAATATGTAAGGGATGCGCTTGCCGGCCAGGCTAGGATGCGCGTGCGCTGTGTTGTTTTCGATCGTGCGTGCGGCCACCGTGTCTCGCTCGCGCTGGGTTTCCTATCTTTCTTCGACAGGCGAGGTGGGGCGGCGGCACCAGCGGTCGAACAATCGAATTATACACGACTGGTGTTCATGCTGGCCTGACATGCTAGTGCCCATAAAAAATCACTTTTCACCACACATCCAGCACCTACCTGTTTTTTACTGTATTTGTTAATTAGATAATCAAGAAGACTACCCACGAGAGCACTGCCGACAAACTGTACTGCAGTTTGGTAGAACATTTATGTGAACTGTGAACATATTTATGTAAACTTTCTTGAATAAACCATTAAAAAATAGTAGATGTCCCTTTGGGTCAATTTTTTACTTTCACGCGGGTGAAGCCGCTGGAGCAGCATACTTTACATTCTATGCATAGGTACGTACCTACCTACCTACACGGTAACGTGCAAATTTATGTAGTACACTCACATGCTCTTTGGTACTCTCCTAGAGCACCCCGATATCCCACACAAGGCTGGCAATATCGGCAAATTATAAATGAATCCAGTCCCAGGTACCGAGAAAGAGGTTGATATTTTTGTACGTTCAAAATAGTCTACCCTACCCATCTGAGTCTGGATGCAAAGGAAATCTTACTCATTAGTTTATTTACAACAGAACGGCTTGCGTTTAACCACCATTTCACCTGATGGTAAGCGATGATGTGGTCGACGATGGAGCACGCTTGCCTAGAAGTAACCTATTCACTTTTGACCCCTAAGTTGCAGCTATCGGAAAACCAGTTCAAGAAGTTCTACTCAACATCTTTTTTTTCTATACCAATGTTTCTGTGATACATTTTGGTCAGTTCAAAGTTGACAATATTTTAATAAGCTGCTCTGACAAGATTGTCCATTCAAAATGAAATATGAGTAATATTGCATATTATTACAAGAATAGTGTTAGTTTAGAACGAAAAACCATGCAAAAGCTGGTTTCAATGATGAAACGAATAAATCAATCAGGCTAAGGCTTTTTTCACCTTTTATACAGAAGGAATTTTGTTGTAAAAGAAAGGGGGGAGGAATTTATAAAGCCGCGTACAGACATCGCGAGGCGTGTGCAGCGGATGGTTCTTCACAGGCTTGCCTCAACCTGAGGCATACGACGGTTTTATGCACGCGTCCCGAACGATACCTGCTCAAGCTGAGCATGTAAACCACCATGCAGTGTTCGTCAGTAGAAAACTCAAATCACACCTATCCGTCCACACGGAGCGCACGGCTCCTACTGAGGCGGCGTTCGCAACGATCGTACGACGCGAATGCTCACTGTGAGTACACTCGTTCACACAGCCCGAGCCATGCGAGACGAACCATTTGCGACGCACGCCTCGCGATGTCTGTACGCGACTTAAAGCACGCTCGAAAATAGCCCCCCGCCTCGGAAAAGATAGCGATAATCCCGACTGCAATAAACAACGAAAAGTGAAATAATGGGAGGCCAATAGAAATTCAATATAATTATGCTGTTTAAGAAATTTAATGGAATCACTTTTCTAATTACAATTTATACATTGCTATATTTTACATTTTTAATATAACTTTTATCTATATAAGGTAGTTCTAATGAGACTACTAAATAAATAACATGAAATAAAAAAAATATGCCTTATGTAGTATCTACGTCTACTTCTATTATTGCGAGTGTTTATTTACAATTACATTACTATATCATAAGGTATTGGACATACAATAAAACATATTTTATCTTAAAATATTATCATCGCTTTGAATATAAAGAAAATTTTGGTCCAGCTAAATCCTATCATACTAAACGCAACTCCTAGAGAAATGGGTAGATATTGCTATTAGGTTCATAGTTAGAAATTTACAATGAAATAAAGTATTAAATGTAACTTGCTAATTATAACCATAATGTATTTACTAAGTTTACGAAAAATACGATACAATCGCAAAATTTACCGTCAATATCCTTATTGACATTATTTTTATTTCACCCTTGCCATAACGGGTGCTAATTTCCGAATCTAAATTGGCGTCCGCTCCTATAGCCTCAACGACGAATTTTATTGTGACGACGATTGCCATTTAAACATTTTACAAGAAGAATAAATGCTATTTTAAAAAAAAAAATTAACATCAACAATACTGCAAATTAATAAACAACAAGTTGAATGCAATAGAAATGCACCACCTTCTGAATTTCCCAGCGAGATATTTAATTTACACTAACATTTTAGAATAAGTATGAAATTAATGGAAGTATTTTTTAGCACTCATCAATGACAGTTATTGCATTCTTTCATATTATCGATCTATTTTAATGTAAGAGTATTATCTAGGAAACATAGTCTTATCTAACAGTCCTTTATATGAATATTTCGGGTAACAACCGAAATATTCTGGGTACTTTAAAAAAATATTTTACAGCTTACTACATTGTGCCTTGTATTGCTCAGCAGTACTTTGTTGAAATAAGATACCTTGTATATAAGTTCTTAACTACAATATCTTACATAGAGCTTATCGTGGTGGGGTAGGTATTATGTATTTCGGAGTCAAACGCTATTCAACATGAGATTAACTGGAAATTTGAATTTCACAACATACATTTATATGTATATATTTCCTTTATCAAGTTATATAATTATTGCTAGCGTTCCAAACTTCCACATACGCCGAATGAAAATGAATTTAATATGTAAGTAAGTAAGTAATAAGTTCTATCGAATTAAGCAAAATTAATTAATAGTAATAATGTACAAAGTGTAACTAAACAAAACTGCTCCAAATGAATGTATCTCAATAACAAATGGATCTAAGAATTGTATCACAAAATATAAAACTAATAATACACTTAAACAATAAGTTCCGGATTCTTATAGAGTTAAGATTTATTTTGAAGATAGAAGATTGGATTTATTAAATTTGATATGTACCTATATAGTTACATTGTTTATTTCACGGCTGAAAAATTTTGAATTTGGTTACTGTTATTGGATGCCACCCACGAACTGAAGACGTCTCTGGAATTTACAAAGTATATTAAGTTAATGTAAAGTAGAAAATAAATGTTAAATAATCTAATCCAATCAAATAATAGTATTATCTTTTCTTTCTTTCTTTAAATACAAATCGTACAGCCAAGGGCTCTTGAGCAAATTTTGGCTTTGTTAAACAATGTTTAGTCAACGAATCAATTACTTTAGTAAATTTTTTTTTTGCATTTTAATTCAAAGCTATCACTATGCGAAGTAACCGCTCATAGGTATATAAATAAATATTACCTGCAGTGGCTAACAACACATTCATTGGAGCAGTATTCATCTTCCCATTCACTGTTTGCTATAGCCGGGTTTGTGCACCCCTGCCGGATGCATGATGGTGTACTTCGGTTTTCATTTTGCTGTAATAACATATTTAGTTAATTCATAGACACTTTTTAAGAATCTAGTTCTGGTCTATAATACTTTTTCTGCCAGTTATGTTGATAAATATGATACTAAAACTGTTGGATTTGAGATTCTGTATATTTCTTGTCAGTGATATAATTTATGAAAATACTTTCAGTAACTAGCTATTAAAAAAAAAAAATATCAGTACTAATATTACATGTAAACCCGTGTTAAGAGATAGTTATTTACATCAGATGATTGTTGTGGAACTCCAGAGTTTCCATTGCTGTTAGAAGACTGTTGCTCCGATTTGGAAATTTGATTCTGCTGCTGTTGTTGTTGTGGTGGTTGCTGGGACTGCTGTTGCTGCTGCTGCTGTTGTTGTTGTTGTTGTTGCTGCTGCTGTTGTTGTTGCTGCTGTTGTTGGTGCAGCTGTTGCTGTTGTTGCTGCTGCTGCTGTTGTTGTTGTTGTTGTTGTTGCTGCTGCTGCTGCTGCTGCTGCTGATATTGTTGGACTTGATGCGCCTGTTGCATTTGTTGATGGGTTTGCTGCATATGCTGAAAATTAATAAAAATATATCAGATTTGTTTGACATTGTACGAAAATAACAATAAAATATAAATGAAGGTCAAAACATTATGGTACAAATTACTTTTAAACTTGGGCAGTCAGTTACATACCTGCTGTGAGTGATGGTACTGCATTGCAGCATGCACTGAGCCCATTGGGGGCGACTGAGACTGCACTTGTCTATATCCAGGAGGTGATAAGGCAGAGTTAGCAGTGTAATTAGTTGGTGATTGTGTAGGCTGGTAGTTCCTTGGTGACTGGGCAAGATTTGGCTGGCAACCTTGTGGTGAAGTGGATGGGTTAACTTGATACCCTTGTGGTGATTGACCTGAAACACCCTGCTAAAAAAAAAAACAAACACTTGAGAACCTCCATGGTCATTAGATAATAAATATTAATCTATCATGTAGTAACTTGCCCCCTATTACAGGGCGTACAGATATCAAAGCAAAATGAGGGCTTCCTGTACTTTTATTTAAACCTTGGAAGAATATAAGGATGTAAATTTTTTTTAACAAACTGATATTAATCAAAATATTTATTTTATTTAAACCAGTTACATGCCTGTAAATGGTTTAAATATTATCTTGGTAGACTTTCAAGGTAGGTTAATAAAAAAAAGCTATTTCCTAAGGATAGAATGGAGAAGAAATCTCTATGGAGATAGAAGTCCTCTAAAAAGTTACAAAATTATAGCTACATGGTTAATGTAGAAATTAAGTGTATACCTAATGTGATAATGAAAGGCATGTTGCTAAAAGAGTTATGAATTTACATGTGGATGGATGGAGAGGGATGGGGGACCAAAGTAAAGATGGATGGATTGTGTGAGAAGTGATATGAAAGAAAAGGGAGTTAGTGATAGCATGACAAGTGACAGGACAAAATAAAAGACAAAAAACGTGTTGCACCAACCCCAAATAAAATGGGATAAGGGCAGGAACAGGAAGAAGTGTATACCTTATGTGAGAACAATTTAAAAACATGTGAACATTAAAAGCATCAATAAAAGTAAAAAAAAAAATGTCTTTCTTAAAATCATTTAAGCTTACCTGGTATGTTTGAGGCGCCATAGTCATGTTGCCTTGATAATTTTGTGGAGACTGTTGAGGGTTAGGTGGGTAACCCTGTGGCGTCTGAGCAGGATAAGGGGCTTGATTCTGGCTCCCCGAGTAGTTTTGAGGAGAGTAGCCCTGTGGTGCAGGGTTTGGCACATAACCTTGAGGTGAATGGCCATTACCATATGTTTGCCCTTGATAATAATTACCATAGGATGAATTGGCACTATTGGTGTGATTATACATTGGTTGGCTTTCTTGTTCTCCTCCCTAAAAAAAGACCATGTTAATAAAATGAATGAAAACCAAAAAGTACTGATTATAAAATATGAGTATGGGGAGAAAACGCATACTATCAGATTTGTAATAAAATATTTAATCTCTTTTACGTATTTAATACATATTAATACGTAAAGAAACTTTCTAAACCTTGAAAACATGTTGTGTTAATAATAAATGTTAACTTTAATACATTAAAGTTACGATTGTTCTTGATAATTTAAATGGTGTTAAGAGAATTACCCAATTGCAAATAAGTATAGGACAGTAAACAGCTCTGTGTACAAATAAGCTCGCTTCATAAGTGCCTAACCTCAAAATAATAATTGTAAGCTCGGGAGCTCTAGCAATGATTCTTACCAAACTTGAATGAAAATGATGCGACATTTAAGTCCACTACTGTTTTAATACTTTCTGAAGAAGAATACTGACTTAAAAAGAGTTAAATGGGCCAAAAAATGAGTTAAACTTTACGAGAAATATAAGTATAAAGCTACCCAAAGGCCGAAACGAAAGCTCAACTGTCAAAATGTGTACTTGAAAATAGCGCCATCTACGTGAAAATGTACTGTATTTTAAAGGTAAAGTTAACAGTTGACTATTGATAGATGGCGTTACGAGGATGTTTTTCTGTATATTTACGGCTGAAATTACGGCCAAAACTGTATTTAAAATTACGGCCAAAACACAATAATATTATTATGTCGACGAAAAAAATTAATTAGTTCAATGACCAAGGCCAAGGGCGAGACTGACTTTTACTTAACTAAACTGCTTATAAATTTCAAATATTTTATAAACATTTTAATTTTTGATTATATTTTTGGGATTAATATTCATATTATTACATAATATTACGAATAAAAATGTGAGCTTATTTGTTCAGGTTTTAACTAAAAGTGACAGTGAAGACACTACAATACACGCACACAAAAACGCCTTAAGGGATGAACGGATTTGGATGAAATTAGACACACAAGTAGATCACACCTTGGAATAGGAGATAGTATACTTTTGTCCTGGGAGTATGTTCCCTTGGAATAATTTTCTACTTGCTAAACTATAGTTAAAATATTACCTTAGAAACTAAGCTAGCTCTGTAGGCAGCCAGCGCTTTCAGATATTCTTTCTTGGCTACTTCGGTTTTTTGTTTATAGACCTGTAATAAAATATTTTAATAGCTATGTTGCAATTTTACAACTTATTGAGATTGCACAATCAAATATTGATAGCAAAATACTTACACTTTTATGTTCAGAGTCTAAACCATCCCACATGGAAGCTACGATTTTAGACACTTCACCAAAGCTTGCATTTGGGTTTTGACCTTTAATTGCAGCTTGAGTGTCCCGAAAGAACAGTGCGTATGCTGAGACAGGCCTGTAATATATACTTAGTTTAATACACCTTCTCTGGTAAATATTTGACAACTTTCTTACATTAATATGCGTGTGGTTGTATGCTAAAAATGTCTGTAAGTAAGTAAAGCAAACTTACTTTTGGGGTTCATTAGGGTCTCGTTTTTTCTTTTTTTTCTGAACTTTAGGCTTCTTTTGCATCTGCCCACGATTCATACCATTGTCCATGGGTTCAGGTGATGATCTTTTTACGGCCATGTTGCCAACGCCCATCTACAACAACAGTATTAATTATATTTTTGTTCATTTTTTGAAATATGAGATACAGTAATGTATGATTCTAAATACAGTTCATTGGCAACATAAATATGTAGGTAACCAAAGTATGAATATGTTCCTAAAGATATGTAGGTTATGTAAAGCGATAAAATTTGCCTATACCTGATGAAGCGTAGTTTGTTGCTGCCGGCTCGCTGAGCAATAATGGATAGGCAGAAGGCTTTCCGCATCACCAGGCAACTACCAACAAACAACCAATTCATTAGAATTTTATACTAGTATTACTACTATTTGATTTGTTTATTTATATTTTTAAACTACAAATAAAAAAGTATGCCAATGAACTATATTTCTAAGAAATAGACTACACTACATCTATAAGGTTACTTATTTAGGCATTTTAGGCATAGAGTTTTGACATTGAAAGTTAATAAACAATGGAAGATTGATATTTTTCAAGATCTTTTTAATTTTTTTTTTGTCATTTGGAAACAAACTGATTCAGTAATCATGTGAACATGTTTTATGTCTTTTGACATCAAAGCATAGTTCAAGACCTTAATTAATCACTGTAAGTGAAGACAAGTAATTATTTACTATGGGAAATATTTGTATTTAAAATGAAAGTTCTTTTGGCATTTCAAGGGTGATTGCTTGGACTTTGGCTTACCCTAATTTTAATTTATAGGATTTTTGATTGAAATATAAACAAGACATATTTATTTCATTTTTGTATGTAAGTATATGTTATTTCAAAAGCCTTGATCAATGGTAAACCTTTACTGATAAAAATCCAAACAGTTCAACAACAAGCAGTCACATGTAGTAAATCTTAGGATTTGCCCCAGATGCATGTTTTCCCCAAAATAGTTGTAATGTTTCTGGATTGTTTGATTATTACTTGTTAAAGAAACACACTAATGTCTATCTACTGTGGTAAGCTATTCAATCAGTAATTAATTTGGACTTACAGATAAAATTTGGTAAACCTTTTGTTTTACTGGTAATCTTAGAATTTGTTGTAGTTAGGAAAAATATACATACTATAATGTAGTAATTGCTAGAATAAGTAGAAGCATACCTTTATTATAACTAGATCATGCATGATAATATAGTTTTAAAAAAGTGCACACAATCTATTACTACTAATAGGCATTCAACCAATTGTCCAGATTTTGATTGTTTATGAGGTTCCACATACATAATACATATTTTTTATAAACAATCCATCTAAACAATCAAAATAAGTTATTTGTAACATTCTAAGATAATATTACATGCAAAAAAACACAAAAACATGATTAATTATTGAAAATAAATGTATATGTATTTTATTTATGAATGCATAGGCTACTGCATAATTATTTATATATAAACATTAAGTTAGAAAGGATTTTTTACCTGTGAATGATGAGAAGGCACACTATCATCAGAATCATCACTTGTCGTGCCTGGCGGTGAGGCCCTCTGTGGTGAGCCATACACGGGGCCTGAAGGCTGCGTGGGTGTGCTGGGTGTCGGGGGGCCGCTCATGACTTGAGTTGGTTGTAGCATCAATAGCCTCTGCTGTCCTCCAGGTTGTTGCTGGATCATATAGTTGCCAGCTGGTGCACCTGCCCCACTGCAAGTCAATTTTCTTGTTATCATTTTATATAATATATGAATTACATATATTTATATATAAACATAAGGATTTATGAATATTTTCACTAACACTAGGTGACCACTGCACTAATATCAAATGAAGAGTGCACTGTTTTTTTTTCCAAGGTTTGGTTGAGTACCCAGACGTGCAAACCTGTCTGCACAATAATAATATATGTAGTCACCATGAGGTATCACCTAGTGTTATTAAAAATGGACATTAATCATTTGAATAAATTTATGAAAGAAAGTCTGAAACTTACATTTTAATCATGACATTGTCTGTGTGTTTCCATGCCGATCTGGGAATTAAAGAAAAACAGTGTACCCGATACATAATTATATAATTACCATGGTAAATAAAATAAGATTCAAAATTTTGGAACAATTGTTTTAAAGGGAAATTGAATTTTATGTCCAATAAGCAATAACATTGCTGGAAGCATACAAACACGTGGGCTAAGAGAAAGAGATGATTTGTGTGAGAAAACAAAAGGTTTCACAAGACCATCTAACAGTTTTAAAATATAAAGCAAAATAAATAAAGTGTTCATTTATATTAATATACTACTTAAATTAAACCTACCTAAGTACCTAGATAGGAGTGATTTAAGTAGTAATAAAAGTGGACCCTTTAGTTGAATAAGCCTAAATGAACTAAGAAGTTAATTTTTCCTTGACCTGGACATGCTAAGTTTATTTAGAAATTCAATGGCCTACACCAGCCTTAGACCAAAAGAACTTGAAGCCATGGGGGAGGACTTTTCCTAGCAGTGAGTTGATACAAGCTGCTGGTAACCAACATTTTTTTACCAGTAATATTGTAAGTTGCAAAACGAAATTATAACCATGTGGGCAATGTAGCGGTACTACATTAAATCCTATTTTCTTTAAGTCCCAGATCAGAATAGTATTATTACACTGTGCTTGGTTTATATGTAAATATGACCTTCATGTAAAGGTTGACAAATCTAGTCAAACCTTTAATGATAAATAGATAAAATAAAAAAAAATATGGTATATGGCTTGTATGTAGTGTATCCTTGGAATGTATCTCACCACACATTTTTATTTATCTGTGGTTTGCCTGGATGAACAAAAAATACGGAGCTAGTTCATAGGCTTAAATTTTTCTGATTTGCAAAAATAGGTTATTTTTAATAAAAATAAATACTTACCTATGTGATGTGACTGGGGTATGTGGCTCTTGTAAATAAAGTGGTTGTTGGTACGAGGGAGCTCCGCCGGGTGGTGCTAAGCCATCTTGCGCTGGGTTCATCATACCAACCTATGATAAACAATGTTTTTCATCATCTCTCCTGAATTCATCATTGCTATGTCATAAAAAATGCTTTCACAGTAACTCAGCATTTGGAACAATTGATAAAACCAATTTAGTATTACATTAATGTAAGTTCAAACTTATACAAAACTATTTGAGTGGTAAGTAATTGGAACAACGCGTATGCAGATAAGATACGACTATTATCTGTATGGAAGACGCAAGTTTCTTAAGTATTTAGACACTAGTGATTATATAATCTAATTTTTTCTAAGCGAAATCAAGAATATTAAAATGAAGAACATTAAAAAGAACAGAAAAGAATAATAATATCAGGACAAAATTCTCGTCACATAGCTCTTTTAGAGACTTCAGACTTTGACAGTCTTTTGACAATGGACCACACGCTTCTCCCTTGTTCCGAATTACGTTAAAAGCGATTATATTGCGAATCCGACATTTGTGAAATATCCTGTTTTTTTGTTTGTAATTTTTTTTTGTGTGCTATAAAGAATAAGAATTTAATAGTCACAAAATATAAGGACTATTGAGTACTATTTGTGACGTTACGCGTTGGTCGGATTCGCAATATAATCGCTTTTGTCGCAATTCGGAACGCGGGGATCGTCAAAGTGCGTAGATGGGCCAACTTTTTTATTTATTTCTTTTCCATGGAGACAAAGTTCATTAATTAAAAAATAACATAGATGTTACATGTTTCTATTATTTACCATTAGAATAAGCAAATATATCAAGTCAACCTTCTCGACAAACTTGCTAAGGTAGTCAATACTACAATAAAATTTTCAGCTCCATTTTAACGAGATCGGGCCTGTTTCAATAACTTCACACATTGTCCAGTTGCACAGACACTTGAGATACAAAATTACACCGACTTTACTTAATTTCCACTAGGAATCAATTTGCGAATAATTCAAACAGCCACTGAGCTTTACTCGAAGGAATCCCGCCAAAAACTCCTCCAATGTGGCAACCGTCAGTCAAGACAATTTATATTTTCAGACAAAAGTTTTTAGCCATAATCTGCTATTGTGATGGCTGAGAGAAAAATGAAATATTTTCAGTCTGTCACATTCATTTCGAGTGATCTACCCGGTGGATACTAATCTATGATTCTATGGACCTGCAGATCCATTTATGTATGTTTCGTTGACTCGGAGGGCATGGTGGAGAAAACGGTAGAGGTGTGTCCCGCTTATTGGGTGGAGCACCACCATGTCCTCGTGGGGCGATCGGCGGCAACAACCTCTGGCACCGGCCCCTGATACAGGCCATTGTCTGGAGTGAGAAGAAATGGCAGGTGGCCGCTTCCTTCTGCGAAGCAGTAATGCTAGCAAAGGAGACGGCTTCAGCGTAAGGGGAACGGTCCTCACACCTCCGTAGCCGGGTAGCATGCCGTCAGGTAACTGTTCGAACCGAGTCCAAATCGTCGACGACGCGTAGGAATCCCGTATAAAAGTTAATAAAATTATATATAAGTTATACATTTAGATAAGTTATACATATAGTATATAAGTTATACATTTATATAAGAATTAATTAAACCCCAAGCGAACGCCGGCGTTCGCGCACCCATTGTCTTTCTATTGTGTCTGTAATTTCCAAGATTGAAAGGTATAATACATAATTATACAATATGTGGCATCACTGAAATAGGTTCGATCTCGTTAAAATGGAGCTGAGAGAGAATTTTGTTGTAGTGTTGACTGCCTCAGCGAAGTTTGGCGAGATGGTTGACTTGATACATTTGCTGGTAACAATGACAAAAAACATTAGAACGTGTATTTAAATTGCATCTTTATTCTAATGATAAAAAATTAACTATGCGATTCGAACGATGGTTAAAGGATTTAGTATCCCAGCCGAAAACATACCAAAAAAAGTTTTTAACCTAATAAATGACAACTCCATTAATCGTTTTTGTGAATGGCGGTAGTTTGAAAAATCGTGTGTTTTTGCTCCATTAACCAATTTATAAGATAATTTTTAGAAACCTGAATTTAGGTAGTTTGATCACAATCAGTAACTAAATGGATTCCAATAGTTTTTACACTATGTTATATTTTTCCCAAAAATATTTAAAAAGTTCTCAAGTTCAAGTTCTCAAGGACACAACCGACACTTTGATTTTCCATGATAGTTATAAAATGTACATAGATTCTCTAGGTACATAAAAATACTTGATACTTGGTTCGGGTTTTGCATTTACTAAAACTAATGTTTTAAGTACCTACTCGAATATAGTTTAAATTAGTGTTTTATTCTCAGTTATTTACTGGCCTTAGCGTGTTTAAAATGCATAATTGTTTTATAATTCTATTTATATTTCACGCTTAAGACGAAATCGGCTAATTTAACGAAAAATAGGTAATCAAAAATCACCATAAATGAGTTTGCTTCTCTTAATCGCCACATTGCAAATGTAAATTCGTAAAAACTGGGCAAGTGCGAGTTGAACTCGCGCACTGAGGGTCACGTACAAACTTACCTATGAAAATAATTCAACTCCCGAATTGAGTTGCGAAGATTTTTCCGAATCGCAAAAAAATTTTTTTTTGTGACGTACCTAACAATAAAACAGTTTTTTTTCTATTGGCCAATATTGCCCAAAGTGGGAATATTGCCGGCAATGGCACATCTCTAGTCTCACCTGATGGTAAGCAGTGATCCAATCGTTGATGGTGAGGCACACTAATTTATTAAGTCTATTCACTCTACTCTTGAAGACACCCAAATTATAATCAGATGGGAAGACCTCAGCAAGCAAATTGTTCCAGTCATTTTATGTACGCTGTATAAACGACGAGACGAAATGCTTAGTCGCTGTTGCAACTACATCGCGAAGTAAATTTATTGTAGGTATGAATAATTGAATTTCTAAGTACATAAGTCTTAAAAAAGACATTCTCGATACTCTGGAGTTATGGACGATTAGAAGGCGTACAAGAGGCATTTAATACACTCTAAATGGTAATAGGTATCTGCCGATTAGGTTCCTGTACGCACCATGGCACCCAAAAACAACCCTTGGCTTGTGTAGGACTAATGTAGATTATTATGATAACAAAAATATGGGGTAGATATAGTTTGGGATTTGCACTGGTCACCTAGATATAATGGACAGTAGGCCCCTTGTCAGGAAATTACAGGTTCTTATGAAAAATTTAAAAATCATATAATACTTTGTGTCGCGATGTGGTTGGTTAGAGGCTGTCTAAAAAGTCAAACGACTTGGGTAATTATTAAGATAAAACGAAATCTGATGTAGCCAACATTGGTTCAATAATTAAGGTTGATTAAAAAATCTTGATAATTGTTTACTAATAAAAGAACCATAAAAAAGTACCTACATATCAAATATAAGTTTTTATGATTAAATAGATATTATACAAAATTCTCAAGTCGGTTGAATTTTTAGGCAGACTACTATTTACTAAAATAGCTAAAACTAGTAACTACTGTACCGGACCCCTAATTATTATTGTATTATTTTTTTCAGTTTCGTTCCAAGTTACATTCAATAGTTTTCCTCAAATTTCAAATTGGGCCTATTATTTTTTAACGTGTTTAGAGCTCAAAATGCGTCCTGGCAATTTTATAGTGCCACAACGCGGTTTGGCTATTTATTTAGTGATTTCGGTCATTGAGTGTATCATTATTATTAACTAAAGTATCCAAAATATAGGAACGAATGTTTGTTATCTACGCTAATATGGTAGGTTACAAGTAGGTACGAATACATTACTGTAGATAAGTTTATCTTCTGATTTTTTTTTTGAATAACATAGATACGAAAGTGCTTGAAAAGATACAAAAATTTCTAATTCGTAATACCTAGTCATGGAGAGGAAATACGGAAAATAATTCGAAAAGCTATAGGTAAGCTACAGATTCTAAATTATGAACATAATAATTGTAGACTATTAAAATGTACCTATGATTTCGAAAATAAAAACAATAAAACAAGTTTTATTTTGCTAATGTAATGTAATGTATGTAATAGTATCTAAGGTTTATTGAAATATATAATATGTTAAAAATTTTGAGCAATACTGGTGACATTTATAAAATCCTAGTTATTTATTACTTGTCTAGAATGTCTGATTGATGACGATATTTAAATGTTAGATCGAAATACCTAGGTACTACTACTTTTGTAGCCGCATTGGTGTTAGGGAATGTGACTGAAGTGTAATGTGTAACATATACAGTATAAATATTTTTATTTAGGTAAATGTATTGGGAGTATAGAAAATCAAAAGTCATTCATAGGGTACTTCCCGTTGATCCAGAATCCTGAAATTTAGCAAAACGCAAGGTCTTATAGCACAAATATCTTTTATTATAAATAAATCTGAAAACTGTAAATTGTTGTTACGCCAGATTTTTTTTTTGCGCTTCGGAAAAGTCTTCCGAGACTCCATTCCGGATTGAACTATACCTGCAAAACGTACATAGGTACCTACGTTTGTACGGAACCTTGGCGCGAGTCCGACTTGTACTTGCCCAGTTTTTTTTTAAATTTCTCAATTCTCTTTCAAAGAAGAACGCCCGACCTTAATTTTTCATTTGAGCAAGGTGCATTGTGGCGAAGGCAAAAATCATAATTTTGAGCTGAAGGTCTGATCATCATTTTCTTACTCTTGTCCCATGTTACTTGTTGACGATGCAACACGTTTTTTTCATCCATTATGTTCTGTCAATCGACTCGAAAAATAGGGAGTTAGCAAGAATCTTATCCGGAGGGTATATAAAGTCTTTAGAAGTTAGTGATAACTAACTCCCTATTCTTTCATGTCACTCTGAGCCTAACTATATTGATACTGATAGATTTTCGTTTTCAAGTCGATACCATTCGGTTCTATTTTGTAAAATACAGAGTGGTCCATAGAGTATCCATTGACAGCCAATTCAATTTCAATAAAAGCAATCTAAAAAGTAGGCCAGATATTGAACGGTGTGTATTTTAACTCGTGGATTGCTTCTATGCTTAAAAAATATTACGATTTTTCTTCTCCTGGCTCAATTATATAAATAATAAATGCAATAAGTATTTTATTTCTTTTGCGGCCATGTAGGTAAAATAATACCTATTTGAATGACCAGTATTTGCTTATTTTGCATTAGATAACCATTTACGTATCGATTATTTTTCTATTATTTGTCTCATTACTCAGATGGAGAGATGTCTCTTTTCATGTCTTGTTCCTAATGGCCGTAGTGTTTTCTATTGTGAATACTGTATTATATACTTACATGGAAGTGGAAGCTGGGAAGTCTATTCTAATTTTACCGAAACTGCGATAGTCAATTCGTGATTTTAATTCTGCAAGATCTATGGTTATTCGCGGATAAGTATGACTAAATACCTACTACTAGTATCGGCAGCCGAACTTCTGTTATTCGTTCTATAAGTGGGTACTCAGGCTTGATAGTCATTAAGTCTGAACGTGTTATTGCCCATGGTTTGTCTTCTGCTTAGAGACAATTTTACTAACCTGGGGAGCCGAATGGTGTAGTTGCGTATACTGTATATGTGAATTTTGCACGCCGGCGTTTGTGGCATGCTGCCCATGAATAAGTGGAATATCAAACTCTTCGTCGCCAAATGATGGTGTATGAAATGTCTGAAACAAAGAACGACGAGTTATTATAAACTGAAATTGTAAGTAACAATGCCCTGCCCTTTCAGTTCTATACTAAGTAGATAATCTAATGTAAAAAATTATATCTACATGGGTCACTATATGATTTTGAAGGTAATCAAATCAATCAACAATATTATTATGATTAATACATATTTTTAACGTTTTACTCAGCATGCTTGACTCAGTTATTCTTATTGAATATCATGGATGATTGAAATGGCCACATTTCACACAGCAGTATACGCAAATACATACTCTACTTCTATTTTGGCTTTCTCTAGTTAGATAGAATTTGCACACTCTCTAGTTTCAGGTTGTATTTGTTTATCGGGACTATCTACATTCGTAAACTGTTTTTGGTTAGTGTTTGCCGGTTAGTAGGACGCTTTGACGACAAGATTTACTTACTCTGGAATTATAAAGATACTTGAGCTTCCATAACAGACAGGCAGAAGATATTGGTAGTCAATATCCTTTTATGGGTTCAGTGGACCAATTTAAGAAAAGTGACAAGGTCGATGCTCTTTACCTCCTGCTTGCGAAAGTTCGTTGACTTTTCCTTTAATTTTGTTAACTGCGTTCTGTGCACTCATTTATAAAAATAATAACTTTGTTTTATTTTTAGTCAGGTTAAATGAATTTCTTCTGATAAACTTTGCTTTAGAACTAATACTGGCTTTTATCCTGCGGCTTCGGTCGCATTTTCTCGAAAGGACAAGTGCATTTTTCCGTGATAAAAATCCTAAACTATTGTGGTAACTCCTGTTGTTTATATCTCTATGGGTTACTCTCTATCAGCGAAAGAATTGTCGACGTCTCATCAATCATCGTCGTTTTAGCAGTAGGTACCTACCATGTACAGACATTAATTGTACAAACAAAATATTTTACATCTCGATAATATTAGTTTAGGGACGTACAGGTATCTTTTTTTTTTAAAGGTTAGTAATCATCTTACTTTTCCCGCGGAGCGCGAGGGCGTGTCAGACTTTTACTGACTAAAATAACACCTAGATTCCTTCTTTGCCTAGCGTGTCCCTTTTGAAAGTCAACTCGTGGTCCCAGTAGGCTTCGGCCCTGCTGGGCCCCTACCAGTTTTGTCGACATCTCATTGAAGCATGTGTGGAACACTACGCGCCGTTGACGACTTGGGCTCGATTAGGACGGTGACAGGATGGCCGGACGGCGAGCTACCCATTGCTCGTCTTCCGCATCCGTTCCAATTTCCGTTCCGCATTACTTCTTTACTAGTATTATTGTTTCGGATAAGGAGATGACCAACTGCCATTCCTCCTCGCTCCGGACCATTCTGTAGCAGGGTTTGGCACGAGAGGTTGCGCCCAATCAAGTACAGGACGCACGAATCGAAAAAGGTGCAGGAACCTCCCGAAATAATCATGTCCGGTGAGGACCTGGGTCGTTTGGAAGGTGAGGATGCCGTGACGTCATCCAGCCACTACTCAAAGAGGGTACTTACCGCCATGATCATGGCGTGTTCAAGGGACGTATACATGAGGCAGCGTATTATTCTCCTTACTCTCCTTATTATCAAGCTTACGTTTGACTTTTAAATGGTTTAACGAATAAATTCATAGATTTAAGACATAACCTATTGGTAGATTATAATAAAGTACCTTGAACTAGAACAGCCTAAGAATAATAATATATCCAAAATGCGTGCCAAGGGTTTCCTACACCTGTCCTTGAAATATTCGCCAGTTTTATAGCTCTTTCCAAAACGAATAAAACGTTATTGCTTTGCCTTCGTAACTTTAAGGCTGTTGGTCCGCCTGCGCGGGAAAGATGAGCAGTACATTGGATAAAATCTATCAAGATCTCTTTTCTGTGGTCAAATTGGTTTCCTGTCGCTCCTTGTAGCAGAAAGCGGAAGGAGCTTTAGCAACTGAAAAAGGTCCGAGGAACAGTTTCCTAATATAGGACACTAATCCTTGGTGTAGTAGACAGTGAAGAAGCATATTATTATGCAAATAAGCATGATTGGTAAGTCAAGGATATTAACTTCTTCTGCAACCTGACGCTATCTCGATATGATCACCTGCATCAGTCTTAACTATAGGTACGCCTGCACAATAGTAATTTTCCCTATTCGTTCTAGTGGACTAATAGTTTAATCAAATCTGATTTACCGTTTAAATAAAACTAAATTAAGTATATCATGAAATTAAATTGCAGATAGGTCGAGAAGGCAAACATAAAAATGCGCTATAGTAGGTAATGGCTATTTTTTTACTTTTTTTATTAAGTCCTATGTATATTATATAGGTACATTCGAAGACATGTGACATTCACCAACCCACACTTAGCCCGCGTGGTGGGTAACGGCCCATTCCCTCACTTAGAGAGAGGAGGTTTGAGTTCCAGCAGTGGGAACATTAAAAAGGCTGACTAAGCTATGCTATATTATATACCTAGGTGTTAGACTATCTCTCGAAATAAATGTGATGTATCGAGGTGGGCAACTGGACATGCAATTTAAGCATCTTGTAATTATTACACTTTATTGACAAATAATACTTTAGACTAAATTATACTTTATTGACACGGTCTTATAATATTCAACACATTCATTCTGTTGAACATTGTAAGAAAGTCTCTGAGAATAACAGAAGGAAACAAGAAGTTTCCATACAATGTTAATGACTATAAAAAGCTCTCAGTGTAATTGTACCATTGTATGGGGTTCTCTTGTCGTCGTGCCTCGTTGTGTTGTATATTTTGCTTACAATTATTTATTTTTTTGTATCGAGTATTCTACAGTATCTCTATATAAGTCATTGCTCAATTTATGACATTTGAGCCTGCACGTATAACAGGTAATTTGTTAACGCAATACAAAATGTCGTTTTATGTTTTTAATAAATTATATTGTACATCTCTTTGATGACTGAATTTTTCAAATTTGTAAAAGGAAGTAGGTGTGTAAGTATCTACTTACTAAATGGAAGTTATAATACTAGAGTATAGTAGATAGAGAAATCTTATAATAATTCATATACTAGCGAGGAGAAAAACACTGTACCTCAGAGGTAAACATCAGTATGTGCCAAAAAATAAATTTTACAGAAGAGGCAAAAACGCGCGGATAGAAACTTTAAATGTATTTTTGACATAGTTGCTTTAAAGATATTATTAGATGAAATTATTATGTATTAAACATGATTACAATAAAGTTTAGAACAACATTAAGTGCGTGTAAAGCTGAGGAGTAAACATTCTTATCATTGTTTTAAATCCTATTCCCGATATGTTTTTTTGTCATATTTAACTTTGGCTCTACGAGGGGACGCCCTGCTGGTCCTAGAGAACCTCCCTGCGGACGGCAGGACATTGGAGCGTCTCATGGAGGGACTGGACACTCGAACAATTGGATATTTCTCTTCCTAGATGTCGTAGGACTTGATGCCCTATACCATTACGTAGAACTGGTTCTTACGATTTTAACAGTGCAAAAAAAACATATTTAAAAAAGTGGAGTTACTATTGTTTACCTCTGAGGTACTGTTGAAAAATTCTAATTTAAGACTGTAATTATTATAGTCTTAAATTAGAATTTTTCAAGAGTCTATAATTTTGCTAGTCCTATAAAAACGATGCAATCACTAAGTCGTTTTTTAAGGCCACGAGCCCCCGACTTCATCTAAAAGTTAAAAGGAACCTTCATAACGTTGTGGTTGGTCCGTCTGTCACACGTCGGTAACGTTAATTTTTTTTCAATTACGCGCATACATTTCGCCAATCAAGCTTTTTTATTAATTTTCGTTTTTTTTTAGATACAGGTAACCCCATAATTAAACTATAAAAAATATTCAATTTCAATTTTGAAACATGTGCAGAAAGTTTGTTACTACGACCGAAGCGGGATTCGCACGAGCCGTAAGCGTGTGTGTTATGGAGCCGAAGGCTGCTGTGACAAATTTGCACGTGTATCAAACGTCTTTATTCAATACAATTACGAAGAAATGAATAAACGGAGGTTGATCAGCGACTCGTGGGGGTCCATGCGCGCCCAGCCTGATACGATAAATGTAATAAAATTGTGGTGGAGGAGAGCATACGCACTTTTCTGCACTAGTGCGTAGAACAGTCTACCTATTGCGTGCCTAAAAGCGGTGGGATAATAGCGGGTTTTCAAGTGTATTGAAAATATATTTTTAAAAATGCTGCCAGTCTTCTGGGCACATTTCCGGATGACAGCGATGTATGGAGGAGTACTTCGACGCCTGAATGTACTTTGTGTTTTTGTATTTTCTATATTTATGTACATAGTTCGGTTTTAGTATAAATACGAGTAGTTTAGTTAATATTTAAGTTTTTTATGTACATAATATGTAGTTATGTAATTTTTTTTATCAATAAATTCTTTTTACAAAATTGATTACAAATAGCCTTTAGTAGTTTAGAGTACCTACATACCTACTCACGTCAAAAATTATCTGCATTTTATGTGGCGGAGTTTTCAGTCCTTAAAACTGTGTGTGCTCCAAAATAAGGATAAATCGGTATGTCATAAAATAGATAAAGTTAAAAGTCGTATTTATTTTTAAGATAGATTCTTTAGAAGTCCCGCCAGCAAGTCAATCGTGTTCTGAATACTGCGCTTAAAAAAATCTATATCAAAGCCGTTTAAAAATGGCTAAAAAGCAGCCATTACCTACCACACTATCTTCTTTAAAATTCTTGTTTTATGGTATTTCTTAAGCCGAAAAGAAAGTGAAAGTTACGGAAAAGAGATAGAGTTTTGCTTTGCCTGATATACTATAAAATGAAACACTAACTCGAGGACGAGGACGTGCCGCATTAAGCACCAATCGAAGAGATTGGTGCTTTATGCGGCACGTCCTTGTCACCCAACGGGTGTAAAACTTTTTCAATAGCTTTAATCGTTTTCAAGGATTATCGAATGCTACAATATTATACTCATGTGATCTCAGCTACATGTCCGATAATCATTTAATTTTTTTTTTTTATTAGTACACACAATTTTGAAAGAAAAATATACAAATATGAAGAAAGTACTTAGAAAACCCATGAGAGGTGGCCGTGGGCCCCAAACTAGGCACAGTCTGTAACATGGTGGCCCAGGCCTACTTAGCAGTACATATAGGCTGATTAAAAAGAAGGTGCAGGAAGGAATTGAAAAGTATCAGTACGCAGAAATAATAATAAAGTCACAACAAATCATGTCATATTTAATTTTTCGACGTAAACCTCGGAGAGGGATGACGATGGCTGGGTGAGTGTTCATCTTTGGTGGAGGTCCTTTCTGGCTTAATTTTAAAGATCTCTTGTGTCTTTTTTTATTTTTAAACAGGGCGACAGGACTTCCAATTTTTTTTTTCTTTTTGACGGTATAACTCGAAAACTAGTAAATGTTTATTCATTTCGTGAAATACGGTTAAATTATGATTGACCAGCGATTGGTGCTTCTATGCGTATACTGCTGTGAGTTCGGTTCTAAACTTACATTTTGCGAATTTTACTCGCTAAGTTCCGACATATGTTTATGTAGGAGATATTTTCAATGATCGCTAAATCAACTGATATTACGGCATTCGTGTGGCCTAATTTTGTTTCGTAAGAGCTCAGAATTGCAAAGATAAAATAATATTCGAGTTGAAATAAGATTCTGTCTCGAAAAATCAATGTTGATTTATTTAAGTTTGCAGGCGGAATTTGTCAAATAGATCAATACTAAGCGAATGATTTGCTAAATTAGATGGTTATAAGTAAATAAGTACCCAATATTTCGTTAAAGTAAACCGACCTGATCATTCATAATGTAGATGCTGTTCTTCGTGTCGCGATGAACAGACAGCGGCGATTCGAGGTTTTCTGGTCTCTGAAACAATAGAAAGTACAGATGTATTAATACTATAATTATTGTTGATAAAATCAGGTTATACACTAGATACAATTTTTAAAAAAGTTTCTAATAGCTTTCACATTTAACTTTTTTATACCTACTTGCAGTAAATGTAGGTAGGCTTAGAGAAAACTAGAACAGTCGATAAGATGTAGGTATTTATGATAAGTTTAATTTTGCATAATACCTTTGCTATAACTCACAAAAAGTGTATGTTAAAAATAGTTCGTCCAGTTCTCTATTCTATAGATAGGTTACTGGCAATCTGTACAATCCGGTATTCTGTACAATACCTAGGCAATGTATAGAATACCTAAAACGTGTAGGTTATGTATAAAATATTATTTATTTTATACTGTGCCCAGGTGTTTTATATAATACCAAATGCGCCACCAGTATTGTGTGAAAAGAGGAGAGCAGAGAAGGAGGTGACGTGATTTTAGGACACCCCGACATGGATAGGACCAGAGCACTTGTAATCAAATTTCATATTGTTACCTTTATCCAGAAGATTCCTTAATTTCACGTTAATTTTATTTTGTATGTACTCAGTTCTATTTCTGTCTGCGGGGTTAATAGCAAGGCTCCTGTTTCCGAGTAGATATAAAAAAAATAACCGCGAAGGCTAAGGCAGGAGCTCCCCTAACCTGTCCGTGTTGTGGTGTTCCAAAATTACGCCAATTAATTTTGTGTAATAGAACATGTTTTATTTCCCCGTCATTTTATAGGTAAGTTGGTTAACATTGATAAAATTAGACCAAAATCTATCTATTTTACACATTGCTGGTGGTCCAGCTGGTACTCTATACAGTCCCCTAGAAATTATATACATTACCTAGGTAAAGTAAGTTATAAAGTAAGTTATGGACAATTATATCCATAATATTTCATACATTGTCTGTACCTGGACGTCCCTGGTATTCTATACATTGCCAGTTACAGATTAATATTGTGAAGTGTGTTTGAATTTAGTATATTTTCGGGTGTATGTAGGTAGAACCTACTCTTAGAAATCACTGCAACTGTTTGAGAAATTCTTTTACAATTTTTTTTTCTTTCTAACGTACGTTATTCCAGATAGACATAGACTCTATACATCTAAATAGCTTGACTAAAGCAGGGTTAGGGCGCTATATTATAGATAAAATTAGTACAAAAAATCTATATTTATAAACAAACTACCTACATAGCTATAAAGTGTGTACGCTAAGAGCGCGGTATAACTATTATATCAAAAAATAAATTATTGTAGCAAGTAGAGGAACTTCTTGTCTAGAATGCATTATGACAAAAGAGTCCATTCGGTTTTCAGAAAGAGTATTTCTCCCGTATGCGATTTTGAACTTAATTTATTTATTTATTAAGGATCGCCAACATTACAGGCACTGGGAATTAACATAGGTAATCATTTTGTATACTATTCAAGTGCTGCAACACTTACAGACAATCACTACATTAATGGAGAACATCAGATTTTAAAACACATAAACATATAAAATTAGTAAATAACATTTTCAATTGTATTCATCTAGGAGAAAATTAATAATTAATAAAAATAACAATTATGTCAGCAATTAACAACACAAAAACACAGAACAATGCTTATCATTAAGTTCCAAATCTTCAAAATACTGTGATTTCTCATGAATATTGTGCTTAAAAGCTCTGACGAATGTACGAGCCCTCTAATAATCATCTATCGTAATTATAATAGGCAAGTATGTTGTCAGACGTGGCCTCGAGAGATGTTTCCTGTGCTATGATGAGCGGGGCGGGTACAAATTCGCGATCACAAGTATAATACCAATAACCGTGGTACACAACTACCTCGTTAGCTTCCCAACATGATAGTTACGATCAATTTTATTGCTTTTTACTTTTTACACAAAATTAAGTTTCCTGCGGCCCCTATTGGGTAAATTGTTGATTATAATCTGTATGGGTTCAGGAAAGTAAATTATTCTAAGCTTAGATTGTGGTGTAGCTCAGTTAAAATTCCTCGTACAACATTATGTAACCAACTCAACTCGATCTCAATTACCAAGAGGGGTAAGAACAGAAACATTTTGCAATTTTTGATTTAATTTTAATAGATATCTGTCTTTCAAGTTTTTTTTTAATTATCCAAGGAATGCCTAAAGTTTTAATTTAAAAAGTAGTAATAATATTTATTTCGTATACTTGTTGCAAGTTGGCGCGCCAATTCTTGATCCAGTTACTATTTCTTAACGTTGCGATATTGAATGGCGAGAGTTGCGCACACAAATGGCATTCTCTGTCTTTAAGCATTCATTCGAACTGTACCACCCATTAATTTATTTATATTTTATATAATGCTTTTATCTTATTGTATAAAAAAACATTGAAACTATTCTTAATGTAAGTGATGTAGACTGTATTATAGTAAAATGGTTAATGATCAGTAACTAATATAATAAAGTGTATGGCATACTAGTATATTTTATTCATATTTGATCTTTTTCTCACTAGCATATTTGAAAATTTTTAAGGATTTAGACTCCGCAGTTTTCACTCCAGAGGTGGCATCACTTTATCAGATACTTCCTCTGTTGCCCATCTTTGAATGATGTTATTGTCTATGGTATAATTTTAAAAACTGATTATTTATTAAGCCATTATCGTTTACCTACCAGACTTATATCTAGAGCTCCGAGTCAAAATACGTAAGAGTAATTATGTATGATGACCAGACTTTTAAGTTACTTATGATGACTGAGTCGAACGTTTTGGACGAGTCAATAAATGCTGCCTTGGGACCCTCCACGAATATTGAAGATTTGTAATTTAAGGATTTTTTCACGATACCTCAATCAAATGTGATGCACTTTGTTTCGATTAGTGGGTGCACTTAAACCAGATCGTGTTTTATTTAAAAAATTAATCAAACTTGTAAGATTTCTGTTTTATAAGAGACTTGATAAATGATAGGAATAAATTGATTACTGTTCGTAACGCAGCAGTGAATAAAATTTATATTTCCGGTTATAATAAATTAATATAGTCAAAGGAATTTAATAAGTAGACATTGGAATCTCTTTCTTGAATAGTCAACTATTCTTAATATGAGAACCGTTTTAAACGTTGTTCCAAAAAGCGATTGATCAACATTGTAATAGTACCTTGGGCCACAAGTCGGTCTCATGCCTCTCGGACCGGTTTCCGTGGCACACCGGCTGCGGTCCCATTGGGCCTTTATACACACACCACTATCAACAAGTAAGTGAAAGGACACGCCGATAATTGCTTTCTGTATACTTCGATTTTGTAACAACTCTGTAGTTAGTCTAGTATTAATAAAAATGGCTAATTAAATAATACCACCAGATGGCTATTGTTATAGAGTACTTATTCAATCTTTGAGTGCTGTCAAACTATTTTGCATCTTCACGAGCACAAACATCGTGTAAGTTATAAATCACCTTTAAAACAAACAATGTTTTTCAATTAGATTCATTAAAAGTAAAACATAAATACTAAATCACAATTTTCCAACTGATAAATCTTAGTAATGGTTGATTATATTGTGGCATCCATAACGATACGATGTTTCTAATATGTTTTTAGAGCGTGGAAAGTAGAAAGTTTTAAAAGTAGGCAAGAAGTTAATACAGTTCGGAAAGTATCTATATTTGTTTTAAATATTTCATAACTTATCAGGATCTAAAAGATATTTGTTGAATATTTTAGGGTTTTAGAGACAGATACGACATTCTTTTTTTCTAATTAGTTACTTATAAATGTCCCACTTGCCTATTTACCATGACTTTGTATTTACCTAATCGTTTTATTTATTTCTAATTCGATAAACATCTAAACTACGATGCTAGAGCTACAATAGTAAAATTATGATAGGTAGGTAGTAAGATTTGAATCCATTACTGTTCTGGAATGGACGAGTCTCTAGGAGGACGTAATTGCCGGCCAGTGACCTCGTTTTGTTCCTTCCACTAAAATAGCGTTAAATCAATTGATGTTATTACAATTGGAACACAACTCTCATCGTAACTTACAATCTGTGGGGGAGACATGTCTTAAAATTAAAGAGCAGGTGGTTATTTTAGTCAGTTTTTTTTTAGTTAAGTTACTTACAAATACCGATTTTTTATAAAGCTCCTAATGAAAAACTGGAACCAATTTTGTTTATTTATTACACGTCCATTGTTTAATCAAAACACCCGTCTTCAAAAACCGATGTCGTACAAGCATGCTTTCAATTTCCGTCGTGTCAAACGTTTTTAATACTTCAAAATTCCTGACATTCTTCAACTATTTTTATTTTCCTCGGCCTGCAAATTGCCGTTATTTGACTCGCTGACGATGCCTTCATAAGGTTTCGCCATCGCCGTTCATTGCTCTTGTTTTTAGGGCAACTGCTTTGTATGCGTTATAAAGTATTCTTTTCCTATTTAAACTACATCGTATAAGTTATTAACCGTTGTCTGCGGTAATAATACCTACAACTTAAACGTAGTACTTATGTATGTTGTCTTTTTGAAGAGGTTTTAAAATCAAATTATATTTATGTTACTGTTTTATTTCAATTTTTTTTTTGTACCGAACAGAATTTGTTTTATCGGTCTAAAAAATTTTTTTTTTATTAAATGATTTACTTTGAATGTGTTACGTACAACATAAATTATCGAATTAGTGGTAGCCAGTAAATATCGATTGTAAACGCATTATCATTCTTTACCCATCATTTTTGTAAGTTTTCATAGCTGAAAACTAAATCTCAAAATCACGATTTTTAAGTAAATCAAATAATAATCTTATTTGATTTACTTAAAAATCGTGATTTTTTCGAACTGATTTGTAAAGTAAATAATGTGACCAATTAGGCGAATGTTGTATAACAGATTAAAACCAAAAGTACTAAGAAATACCTACTCACTTAGTTGAACTATTTTGTATACCTACGAAATGAAGACGATAATAAACGGTTCAAACTTAGTGAATGTGACTAAAGATATATAAAATTTAAAAGCTCGATTCCTGTTTTTTGCTTCGGTCCGCTCAGTTTTTAGGGATTGGTCGACTGCAAAACTTGGAGGTCATGGGGACTTCATGTTTTTTGTTTTTATTAATGTTTTGTTCCAACTCTCTAACCTGAGTTATGCTTGTTGGAGCTTTCTGAAAACAAGTCCCAAGTCCTTTCTTTTGTTCGGCAACTGATCGAACGATTTTTGGGTACAGATATAAGAAACACAGATTTAAGGGCTTTAAGAGCCCTTTACATTTAAGAAAAACAAGTTCTTCATCAAAATTTAAAATTGTTATTACCTATACATAGAGATACCTACTCCTTAAAAAAATAGGTGCCGCCCGTTTTTATATCGAATGTGTGTCGTCCAAATTTTTATGAAAGGTGTGAATCTTGTGATTTCCAACAACTTATTTTGTTAGCAATAGGATGTTACAATGTAAAAAAAGATAGTAAAAGTTACGTATTATTATTTTTAGTTGTAGTATCACACAGCTGAACCTGAATAGTGTGGAAGTTAGTAGAGAAGTAACCTACCATTAAACTATTATGGTCAGAGTCCATCTCATGACAGTTATAATAAACCGAAATACGGCTAGGATACATCGTTCTATTACGGAGTTCCCCAGCCTACTTTCCAGGGTTACAATCAGATATCTGAGTGTTCGTAAACTTCAGTTGGTCATTTGTAGCCTTCTTGTCAGTTCACTTCACCAAATGGTTCTTTTTGATGCTTGAGTTCGTAATGAAAATTCAAAATATATGTGTACCTATAATATTTGTGGAGTTTCCTCGATTTCTCATGCATATATTGATTTCCTCGATTCCCATCAGTATTAATTTTTTTTTTTAATGTGAGCAGTCTAAAGGATAAAAAGATTTTTCGATATTAAAATTAACAATATTAATGTTAGGCTTAAACAAGTAACCACAGGCATGACTTGTACCTGGCAGGTCTTTATGAGTTTATGACACAAAATTCATAAATAAAATAATAGTAATTAAATCTAACGTATAACGTAAATATTAACGTGTACACAGATATGTAGGCATCTCTTGTAAAAGTAGGTCGCCAACGTCTTTGCTTTTCTATTTCAATTACGAAAAAAGTAGAATTCTAAGATTACTGTCTAGGTGCTTGCAATTTTAGTGTTTTTTGTTTTTGCCTTACTTATAAAAGAATAGGATGAGATATAATCAAAATTTGAAAAGTAATTTTATTGTAATAATTTTTGGAGCATAGAAGAGAATAAAATAAACTTTATTGTACACCAAAAAAGTTACAAAAGTCTTTTATACGAACTTAGATCTAAACTACAATGGCGGTCTTATCGCTTACTGAGATTATTAGTCAACCTTTGGAAGGACTGAAAGAGCTTAAAATAAATCTGGGATAGTCTGCGGTGTACTACTAGTGAATTAATTGAACATTAAATTTTATATGAAAAATACATAGATATAAAATTATATAGCTATATAAAATACAATGCATAAACGAAAGAAGCATGCCATCTAGCGGCCGAAGAGCGAAGGCTCAACGAGTGTAGTTAATGTGGACTGGGAAGACGAATGTTGTGCACGGTCTTCTTACACCCTCGTACATATTTAAGTGGGTAACGTATAAGCTGAATTCTGATCGTAGAGCTGAAACTCTTTAAAAAAATCTTTAAATTTAACGTAACCCGCATGTCAGTGAGAAATAAAATACTTAGCCATCTTTATAGACGTAAGAACTGGCTTTATTGTATTAGTATCAATATACTATTACAATCGTAAATCGCAGTTTTTAAAACAAACAATATATTTTCTAAGATGTCTACCTTCGCCACTGCGATATTATTTTATGAGAATCAGCAATTGTGCCTCAAAGCAACTTTTACACAGAATTGAACCTAGAGCCTTATGGTACGCAACAACATCTGGTCCGGTTAGCCACAAAGTAGGAAATATATGATTTTATTATCTACCTAATTAATGTAGTAATTAAGGTACCAGAAGTAATTCCATAGTAAAATTGCTGAACTGGCTTAGGGGATATATCCATATAGACATTTTTTCACACGCAAAAAGCGGCGTTCACATCCTTATCGTTGCTTTAAATTTTTAAAAATACTCTGAAATAAGTGGGTAAGTACTGTTGTTACGATCTAAAAAGGTAACTAATGGGTACAATAATATGTTTATTCAAACAAATACGTAATCATAATTAAGAACGCCCTCCACCTCTATCTTATCTTTGTATCTATATCTATATGCTCCAGTTTGCTACAGATAGTGTAATTTATCAACCACGGAATAGCTGTGTAAATATTATGAATTATAAGTCAAATTATTATAATAGGAGTACTTATTATGTTAATTTTTAAATATTAAGTCGTAAATGACACAGCACTATCCTATTTTGAAAAGTATTGGGAGGTGAAAACTACACAAATATCAAAATTTATAACGTAATGATCCCTTACTACTACTATCTTTACATCATAAAGTTAAGCAATTCGTCCAGGAAGTACTCCTAGTTACCTAGAACGTTAGCAAACAAACTCTCTTTTTCGAAATCAGGTTATTCTAAAACAGGCTTCGGTGGTTCTGATTGTATCAAATTTGAAATTACTTCCGGAATTATTTAAATAAGTAGGTCTGTACTACAAACGCACGCTGCGATGTAGCAATTTCAATTATCTTAAATAACAATAAGGCACACTCAGGCATTTATTAATCAAATCAATTTAAACGACAAGACAAAAGTTACGTATTCACAGATATTAATGATAGTACTAAAAATTCAATTCTATTTTCAATCATACTTAAAAATAAGTTACAAACTACACAAGTAATGCACAGAAAGTTTGTACCCACCATTTAAATATTTAATTAGCTGCCATTGACATATTCCATCCAAAGAAACGAATTGGGTTTAGTAAACATACATTAATTTATACGTTCCGGTCCCATGTAAGATCTAATTAATCTACGGAGGAAATAGAAAATAATACAATTTCAACTTTAATTGATAGAGCACTGAAGTCATTCATTCATTACACAGTAGGTCTAAGTTAAACTACCGGAACGACAGATTGGACTGCTCTGGTCCTCCACGAAATAGAAACACAATCAATTTCTGTTAATATTAATTTGTTCCACTTGAATATAGACCTATTTCGAGTTCGTACGGAAACATTTAGTAGAAGCACGATAGAAAGGCACGCTAGACGCACGTGCGGACCGCGCGGGAAGACTGCGTGGCGGTCGTGGCGCGCGCTGCGGTGGGGCGCCGCGCCGCGCCTCGCCTCCACTAGTACGGACAGCCGCCGCAACCTGCCGATGGCGCTATGTTCATCCTATTCCTAAAGCAACATTGCTTTTTTGCCGTTTACTGACATACGGAACCACAAGAGCTCTGATATTTCCACCATATAATTCTGAATGCCATGCGAACATCAGGGGCCTGTATTATCTAAATACAAGTTCCATCGGTCGAAAACGTTTAGACTTATAAACAAAAATTTAAAGACAATTTGCTATTTAAAAAATCTGTTCAATCAATAATTACAGCTTTTACTTAAATAGAAAAAAAAAAACTTTCGTAGGAAATAACAAGCCATGATATCCGCCATATACCTTTATCATATTTACAATAATTGCGATTTTTTTTTTTTTGTTTTCCCACCATAAAAAAAAAAAAAAAAAAAAAAAAAAAAAAAAAAACAATAATTGCGATCCAAATCAAAATTGTTGGTCATGTAGAGACAGCGGGCCTACTTTTCGGAGATCATAAATAAATAAATCAAATCTTTTTATATATTTATTTATATATTATAGACATATTTGATCCATACCAGTAGTCATCAGTTACATTTTCATAATAATACCTAAGATTAATAAGATTATTAATTTACTAGCTGTCCGCCCGCGATTTCGTCCGCGTGTACGTGAGTTATCGCACTCTAACCGTGTTTTCCCGTAGGAATAAGATGTTTTTCCGGGATAAAAAGTAGCCTATGTTTTTTTATTAGTTGCATGCCAAATTTCATCCAAATCCGTTCAGCCATTTTTGCGTTATTAAGTAACAAACATCCAAACATCCACACTTTCACATTTATAATGTTAGTTATGATTATATATATTGTATTATTTTTATTAATTCTTAATTCAATTGAATTTAAGTATTAGGTATTATCATACTTCCCCGAACTCATTACTCTGTATTAAATGCTCACAAAAAACAGGTTTACCCAAAATTCTAATTGTTCTAGAGTACACGTGTCATAGATCAAAAAACGTAACTAGAGAAACATAACTAAAATGCTATTAGTCATTCGTCGGTTGTAGAGAACCACGGGGACCAAAGCGGACTTAGATTGTATTAAATTCATACAAATCTTCTAAAAAAAAACCAGTTACTCTATATAACAAAAGCTATATCTATAAGTAATTGATCAGATTTCAGATAGCATCAATGACATTTAGCTTTGTCGTATGTATTAGGTAGGTACTGGTATTTCTAACAAATAATTGGTTTTTGAGATTTTCTATACTTAAGAGCACTGAACCCGAGGTGCATTACCATATAATCGCTCTATAGGATTAGGATCTTTTTTAGATATTTTAGGAACACAGATAATCTTGTGGATATTATCTAGCTTTCTATTGAAATCAAAACATTTATATAAAACTCATCCAGTCCAGAAAGACCTAAAAATCTGCTATTTTGCATGAACGTTGGCCTTTTGGTACTCATAAATTAAAAAATGTAAAGAAACAATAACAATATTTATAGAAACCTTGGACATTTAACTGAGAATCTGAATGATGAAAACTATTTTCCAAAATGTTTTTAAAGCTTTTAAAAAAACACGTATTTCCTGGAACAAGTTTTGTTAAATATTCAAATAAATCACAGAATTACCGAATGCCAATAGATTTTTCAGGCGTTAAATTTCTTTTTTTTGCATTGCCTCTCCATCAAACAGCGCGTTGGATTGCGTTAGGTAAAGCAAGAAGCTTTTTAACCATGCTCGATGTAGACGATAATAGGCGAGTCGAAAAGGACTCTCTTAAAGCCCTAAGAAAGTGTTCCGGACACAAAAAAGTAGCGAAAATGTATTTTGTGCCAGTATTTCAAGCCAGATTACTAAAAATGCAACCGTTAAATCAATAAACCAGACTTCTTTTTTCGTCCAGCCTTATTTGATAAGTAATTAACAGAGGAAGGCCCTTTCTAGAAGATCCTTTATACAGGTAGTGGTCAGAAAATTTGCTAAGACGCATTTACATTGTTTTTATTTGATGTTGGCTTTAAAAACCTTAACGTCAAAAGTTAGCTCTGAAGCATGCAACTTACTAGATAGTAAATACATCATTATATATATATATATAATTTACAGCTTGGGTCACGTACACACATTTACCTACGTACTCTATTACCTCTTAATTATTTTCATGACAAGCTTCATCATCCAGTCCACTGTTGGAAAACAGGGTCTCAGCAGGGTCGAAGCCTACTGGGGTCATGGGTTCACTTCTGAAAGGAAAGTCCGTGGTCTCGGAACACAAGGCAAACAAGAAATCAAGGTTGTACCAATTAGAAAAAAAAAGAAACATAGTAGTGGAGTCAGTAAAAATCTGTCCCTACCTCACGGCCTTCTGTTCCGCCCTAGAGCGCGGAAGAAGTCATTGGATGATTTGTCTTCTAAAAAAACCCATAGTTGACTAAATTTAGTTAAGTCCAATCATTCGTTTTTTTTAATTTGAATCTGTATGTAGATTACAGAGTCGGACTTAATACTAAGTTAATACCTTTGACACTTTCTACCAGTCAAAGTTTGGAAGATGCAGTGATTAAATCGTGGTAGGTGCGATATTAAATTAAATACTTTTTTTATGACATATATTTATAAATTATAAATATGATATGATTATACAACATTAGTCTTAGTAAGTACATGAGAAACCCGAAACACGTGTCTAGTCTTTTTATGTAAAGAATCTATGCACAAAATTTCACAACTGTATCATGAAAAATCACAAAGTTATAAGCTTGTTATGTCAGCAAAAATACATAGTCACCGATCCATCGAGGGGTTGTTTTGCACTTGCACCCAGCTGTTTGCTGGCTCCTCATACCCGCTATGACCTTCCGTGACATGTGTTGTATTTAGTGTCAGTGGTGTCCAACTGGTAAACTTTTTAAATTTTTTGGAAAAAAAAATTTATGGTGTAAAAACTTTTGGAACCCATTCAGTTACTGATTCTGAACAAACTACATTCAAGTTTTGCATAAATAAACTAAAATAATGTTGTATAATACACCGCTAAATTTTAATCGTTTTAATCCCGTGGAGGGTCGATCCGGTTCATGAAACACTATCGATTTATAATGTTAAAATTAAACTACCTTTTTTTCAAAACTCGTATTAATTTACGCATGTATGAAATTAATTTCTTTAAGGTAACGTCAGCTGAGCGAGTCCAATGACCTATAGGTAGTTTGTACGCAACGCCGACTACTACCTACGGGTCATTGGATTCGCTCAGCTGACGTTTTCATAGAGAAATTAATTTCGTACATGCGTAAATTAATACGAGTTTTGAAAAAAAGGTTCTTTATTTTTAAATTTTATCTTTACAAATCGATAGTGTTTCATATACTGGATCGACCCTCCACGGGATTAAAACGAATTAAATTTAACGGTGTATACTATACTCCTATATAAAATTCTACAACTTATTTGATCTTCAACCAATTTAATTCAGCTGAAAATGTTTATTTCGTCAATTCTATTGCCTTTTTTCTACAGATCTTCCGTCTAACTTAACCGGATGTTTGTAGTGATTTGATTGTTACCGGCTTTTTACACGTGCCATGTTGTCAGTGAACTGTACTTAATTGATCAATTCTTTTCCTTGAAATATCTGTCTATTGCTTTGATATGAGGAATCCATCTACAGCTTTTTGGAACTTACGTTGGTTCAAAACTAGTTAGAGAGGTTTTGGTATGGGTCTGTAACTTACCTTATCTGTCCAATCCAAAAAAGAAAGATTTTGGATAGCAGGTAATAGAGTTCCAAGTAAGCTGATACGTATCAGTAAGCTCTTACATCTATTGTCATAATATCTAATAATTTACAAAATATTTCATATGCCACTGTGAATAATGTTGCGCTGGTGTCCACGACTTTACGTTACGTAGAACATATTTTTACGAATCTCTGAATCTCGATCAGTTTCATGTAACTTTATTATAAAACTTTAAATAAAATCTATAAAGTTATTTTACGTCAGTAATGCAAGTATCTAGACCATGCTTCAATGACTAAAACAAGCTGAATTTTTTGTCCGTCTGTAAAATTGAAGCATAAAGATCCTGCTTTATGATAATGACAAATTCATAATAATACAAAATGTAGATACAGAATAAAAAGACGACTATAGTACTCTATTTACATTTAATTACGTCATGTAAGATTGTTATTATAGTTCTATGAAATGGAAATGTTAACGACCTGAGAATTTTATCGGATCTTTTTTTTTATGTGTCACTTGTAATTAACAGGGAAGGATAAGAAGAGAGATTAGAACTATTTCTAATCGCCGTTGATATGTAAAGCCTTCCTCAAATGGACTATTCAACACTAAAATAACATTTCAATTTGAACCGATAGTTTCTGAGATTAGCGCGTTCAATTAAAGAAACAGACAAATAAATTCTTCAGCTTTATAATATATTAGTATTAGTGTAGTTAAAGATAATGCGTGGAATTACCCTAGTGCTAGGTAAAAGCATTTTCTCATACAGAGAAGTAAAGAGTAATCGTCTTCCTTGCTAATTAGGAAAGACGCCGATTAGCTATATCATCGATGCAAGATGATATAAGTACAACGAAACTAATTGAAAAATTCACAAAGGTACGTGGTAGGCAGATGTCCGTATCTTCTTGCTCGATAAGCCGTTCCTTTAAGTAATGAGGATACTTAATATTGGCAGAGAAGAGGCCAGAAAGTAGTGAATTACATAATCAGCAGACGTAAATTTGTAATTTATTTGAATAGCCTCAATCGTCTTGGAAAAGTGGGATTTTGGGCCTCCTAAACACGGCTTTCATTAGACATGCCAACGAGATCGTCAGCTAAACCCAGTGTGTTACAAGTGACAGTGATGTTTTTTTTTTTCTAATCCCGCTCAATAACTCGCTGAACGTTTTATTAATCGGAAAATCGAAACAGTTTCAAGAGATTTAGGGATCAAACCCGAGTCTAGAAAATGTCGCTGACCCGAAACCATGTTTGGTAACGCGTCGTTGAAATATTATTTTAGCGTGTATTTTTAGGCTTCTAAATTGTTTTATGATTGTTGATTAAACGTTCTGAATAAAATATATTACAAAAATAGAAACTACATTCTTTTTTGAGTTCTTATCTTACTAGGAATATCTAGAGTCGTCTAAATTATTGACCTTTATAATTTTCATGAAAATAACAATTTATAAAACTTTAACAGCCCATGTAGTAAATTAACAAAGTTAAAGTACAGATAAATACAAGTAACTTAGGTAGTTTATTTAGGAAGCTTACCTTGTACATATTGTAAAGTTTGTAAGCTCTTTCTTGGTCGTCCGGTGTAGCTTGGACTGACTCCATGCTGTCTCATCGACGGCGGAATCGGGCACTAAATCCAAAACGTTGTTATGACGGTCCATTTACTGCTTTAAACAGATTACAGTTTTTGCACAATAATTCTTGTTCCTATCGCTCTGAAGTATTCTCATTATGTTATTATATTGCCAACGAACTATACGAATATTTAGTTAAAAAGGTATTTTTAGAAAAATACTAATTAATTTATCAAATAATTCTAACAATAATATGTTGGCTTGAAATAGGTAATTACATAACACATATGTTTATTAATGCAGCCATACAAATATAAATGCAAAATTAAAAGATCTTATCAACCTTTAATCTTTATTGATTGTATGCAAACCAATAATATTAATTTATATACAGTTAATAAGCATTCGTAAAAAATATTATATTAAGAATCATAACTAAGTATACTATGAATATTGAAGCGTAAGGTAGCAATTTCCTCATCAAACGACTTACCTACCTACACTTTTGTTTTTTATAATATTATCCAAATACAAGATTTTTTTAATCCAGATAGTGCTCGCATGTCTAAGCTTTGCAAAATATGCTTTTCTTTACATTGCCGACGGCTTTTTATAACTTATATATACACTGTGGCAAATAATTCAGTGGTGTAGATCAATTCCTTATACGAATTAATATAATTTGGCTAGGGATTATAATATTATATAAACAAACTTTTTTTTTATATTGAAACAACTTCGCTAAAGTTCAAATTAAGTTTCAAAGCTATATAAATGGAGTCTATTCTCGACGACTGTAAATGTTTAATGAGGACTTATAGCACTATTATATAATTTAATTATTACGTAATCTTAATTATCTTATTTTAATTATTAAATAAAAAGTTCACTTAAGTACAAAAGTATGGTTTACTTTAATAGCCGATACTTAATTAGAATTGTTTTATCAATGGAGTGCGCGTAAAAAAGCGGGTTGTCGCCAGTAGGTGAGCGGAGGCCACGTGGCCGGCACGCGGGCCCGGCGCGGCGGGATACACTTGCGAATCCGCGAGGGAGCACCCGCCGGAAACCGAGGTGTACCGGGGCTCCTCGAGTACAGAGAAGTGGCGGCCCGCGGCGCGCAGCCCGGCCGCGCCCCCGCACCCCCGCGCCACACACCCGCACATGCACTGACTCCGCAGCCTTCGTCTCCACACCACCACTCACCCCGCGCACTATGTTTGCCTTAATCGCGAATTAAGGTTCCAGTAATGTTTTCTGTTAAGCTTAGAGCTTAATTTGACGTCATTCATTAGAGATCCCGTTTGTGAAACAGACGAAGGGATTGCGGTACCCACCGAATGTATGTTCATATCTCTCTTTGAACACAAGATGATGAAACATTCCTTACTTCTGAATGTTTCACTGCTACGCATGAAATATTCCAGAGATGTAATTTTATTGAATAATATAAATATAATCATAAAACTGACCTGCTTTTAATGGCATAATATAGTTGTATGTTAAATGGTCAAGATTTTAAAAGCGTGGTTCCTTCAAGTAACCCAAAATATTTTTGTAACATATTTTGGGTTATAATGTTATGTTACCTATTTAAAGGAATCATTCTGTTATTTAGAATCCGTTAAGTTTGAATAGAACTAAAACAGAAGCTATGATTTTAATGGATCGAAGAAGTTCAACGAGCAAAATATTAACTCTATCTGTATGTCTCTGTTGTTTGAGTTTTAAGATTTTAAAATGAAGTATAACACCAAAACACATAAATATAAATTTATTAATAACACTATTAAATCCTGGTTTTGAAAAAAAATTAAAGATTTTCCTACTACGGTCAGGAATTGATCATTTATTAGCAAGTTATTGCTGCAATCCTCAAGATGTTAGAGCTTTTGGAATCTTAGGTGGGAGTTACCCTAGAAAAAAAAAACCCTAGAAAAGGTATAATCTTTCAAATCGATTTGTAACCGTTTTGCAGAGCTTAATTTACTCGTAATTTACATTTAAGTTTATACTGAAGGCCAGAACTCGATTTCAGAAGTATGTAAATAGTGATGTAACATTGAATAGCTTGCTAGGTCCTTTCATCAGCATTCATAGCAGTAGACCATATTGAGAAATAACTGACGGTCAATCTCGGATACTAGAATGATGTAGCAATCTCACAGTGACTTTAATTTATTAAAATTTTCATTTGAAGCATGAAAAGAATATTACCGAAGAAAGTAATGAAATTTTGCAAACGTTAAGAGCATTGAAGAAAATTAATTTCCCACGGGCATGAATGCATGTAATTATAGTCTTATCAAGTACATAGATCAGGTATTTTTTATTTATTTTAATGCAAAAAGTACCTTTTGATTCGAATGATGATTGTAGAAGACGATGAAAGAATCGTAGGTATGTGTTCTTTACAGTAAAGATAGAGTTGTTGGTCTGCCTGAGTAGTTTTCGGGCTGGACAAACTGATTTCTATCTAAGTTATTGTTAAATGGTTAAAAAAATAGCGGACATGCGGCTACTGAAATGTCATTCGGTAATTTTGTACTTTTGACAATCGTATAGCTTGATTGGTTGGTTCTTATATTACCTTGCGTCCCAGAACTCAACCTGTTAGCCCTGTTAGGCCGTCTGAACTAAAGTAAAATTGTAGAATCTGCTGAATCTGACTAACGCTGAGAGTATCAGGTGTTGATGTTTGGTGCCTGGCAGTGCTGGTCTAGCCAAGATCTTATTCCGGAAATCCAAGTGTGCTTTCCGATGCACGTGTCTTGCACTCGTCCTATTCAGGAATGTTCTTGACAACTCCTCGATTGTCCGTGCTTCGTAAACTTACATAAACTTTACTGAGAAATATTATGAGTAATGAGTTGGCTGTTGCGTAAAATTGACCTTATACAACAATGAAATCATGTTTTGTAGATCAGCAGAACTTAGGAGATTTATGTTGAAATTGATTTTGATACAAATTGAAACGAGCTGCTTTCAAATGTTGCTCAATCACGCTACGGTGTACAACGAGTGTGTCCTGTCTCCTACGCCAAAAAAACTTGTCCAGCGTAGTGTCGGCGCTGTAGTGGGCTCGTGCCGAGTTGTTGCGGTAGATCACAGTGCTGTAGAGTAGGTCGGTCTATTTGTGGTGACAGGAGAGGCGTGGGTGCCGCGTGTACTGAGCTGGAGTGGCAATGACCTTGACACTAAGCGAGTGGCCTTGGGTAGCACGTGGCGGCTGACACCCGCTGTCTGTTGTCGGAACGCCGCCGCCGCCTTTCCCAGGGGAGCTTATTGTGGACATGCCCTGTAACAAATACCGTTATTTGCTACTGGTTTTTAGTGCATCTTTCAACATAGGTTTCTTAGTTCAAAGCTGTAGTTTTTGTTGGAAAAAATTATTATGGATTTAATTGCAGGTTTTTATGCAGTGTGTTGTCATGTGAAGTCAAACTATACTACATAGTTGTTACAAACTAATGCCTTTAGTTTTGGGTATTTGATGAAATCTTACTTCAGTCTAACCAATTTAGTAGCCACGACAACGGAAAAAGATCTCAACAAATAACAATCTCTAACTTATAATTCATTGAGTCCATTGGAGGAAATGACTTAGCATATAGAGATAACACTTTAACTATGTTTTTCGATCAATATGGGAAATCAGACAAGTCGACGATAGATCGGCCAATGGCAATTGCAGAATGGTTATTGCAAAAATGTTTAGATCTGTCTGCATAGCAGACAGTAATTAATATATTTTCAAAATTAATAACAACTTGCTTTATTTCGTTACATAAAAGAAAGGTACAACGTAAAGCATGTATAATAGCGAATTTATAAAATTTGCAAATAGTTAGTTGGCATATCCACAGTAAGATAGCGTGTGAATGGGTGCGATTCAGAGCGTCGGCGACGTGCGGCAGCGTGTCGAGTGCGGTCGCCGCGGGGCGGCGGCGGCGCGGCGAGCGTTCAGTAGCCCCCGCCTGGCCGATACGTTTACGAGCCGACACTAACTTTAAGTGACCCCGCCCGCACTCGTGCGCCACCGCCTTGTTTATATCCCATCTCAATGAAAATAAAAGCGACGTCATTTCCTTGACTTTTCGTAACACCGCAAGATTTGACGACATCCATCAGGCTTTTTCAAAGCAGTTACGAAAACGGTGGAGCTTCTGCATTTCAAGACAATACGTCCACACTATGACTACCTTCAGAGAGAACGTGCATTCATTAGCATAATATATTCTAATGGCTTTCTTGTAAATTCATGTCAATATAATCATTACAACTAAACTCGAAAAATTAATCAAAACTTATCAATATTCTGGTAATGCCATGGAATTCAATATGCAATCATAGGTAAAGTTGCAAAACAGTTTATTCTATTCAGAAATTCAATAACAAAACATAAACGCAATTAATTAATGGCATTGCTAAATCATGCATCAATTCTGTAAATAAACAATGTCAAATGAGATGAACATTTTATGTGCCGTATTAAAGCTCAACATAGTCGACAGGTTTTCATGATTGAATAGTGAGCAAATATTCGAGCGTGTAGTGGTATTTGTCGGGAAGAATGTAAAGGTAATCGACGAGGTAACAGTTGTCAAAGAATGCGTGTGACGTGACACGGTCGTGTGCAGGCGTCGGGCGCCGGCATGCTCGCGCCGCCAGCCGCGCCGAACATGAATGAACGCGCTAACTTGCTTTTTATCGCCATTTTCTCGTACCGAAACTGACGGTTTAGCTTCGGACACCTGTAATTTGCTTGTTTGTATATGCCAATCATCTTGATTGACGACTGCCGTCGGTAATTAAGCCGTGAAGCATTCTGTTTGTTTATTACTAAAACCAGCACATGTGTTCCGTTTCGTAGATATGTTTATGTAATCGATTTCATTATTCTACAACCAAAATACTACTGAGTGGTTGGAGTTTATTAATGCGTACTAAATATGAATCTGTACTTACAAAGTTCATACACGTACCATTTTTGAGCTTTTCTGACCAACTTTACTTAGATGTGATTAAAAATTGATGGTTTTTTTTTCTACTAAAGAATTGAAACCTTTAAATCAAAATAATATCTGATTCACTTTGGCTTTAGACTAGTGTAATTAAATAGGTAAACAGTAAAGGTTAATGTTATCACTCATATACATGCACAGCTGTCATTATCTTATAATCGCCATTGCTCGTTACATGGATAGATATCTACCTTAAAGGCTAAAGACAGACATTTAAAAAAATAATAACAACAAGTATACTATTGTTGAAAAATAAATAATTATTAAATTGAACTTCAAGTATCAACTCATAACCAGTCACAAATCATATGATAACAAGTTATTAATTAAAATCTTTTTTTCATAGCAAGCTTTTATAGTGCACCCTACCTGTCTAATTAATACTCGACAAGACGAATCATACGAGTCTTAGCTCGATGAGGTTGTGTCGTTTAACTACCGAGTTCCTACGGCCACCTTTTTTTCCATCATCAAATCAGCTCCATGTCATAATAATTTTGCATTGTCATCCGATTTACACATGCATGCAAAATTTCAGCTCAATCGGTAACCGGAAAGTGGACCATAACTTGCAAGATTTGATGACAGACAAACATCGGGACAAGTTAAATTAAATAAAAGCTTGTAAAAAGGACTTCATGTACACAGAGGTAATAATAATAATCAATGTACTAAAAAAAACATCCCAAGTGAGTGTCCTCCTTTTTCGGAAGTCGGTTAAAAAAGGATACCTTCAATACAGAAATGACAACACATCATAACAGTCGCTAATTCTGGCGCTACGCCGAGTGCTACGATTTTGCTACGGCGTAGCAATGCTCAAATCCTTATTTTTTTGCTATAACTAATTCACTACTTAAAAAGTCCGGCTGTCAATTTTGTTAATAATTTGTTCTAGAAGTGCTGTCTGGATCGAATTGGTATCTCGAGATGCTAGAGAGAGCATGGTTGCTTATAGACTCTGTTTTTTTTTTTTGTTTTTACTTTCTTTCGTTGATTTTTGCTTATACACGACTAGCTTTTAATTAGTATAAATACTTAAAGGGCTGATTGAAAAAGGTCTTCTTGTTATATATTTATTGAGACTGTACTTAAAAGTCTCAGTAAATAATATTCACAAATAACAAAGTTATTAGCATTTGTTTGTATCCCAAATTTTCACTCAATTTATGGAAATATTGTACAGGCTATAATATTGATTGTGAATGAAAAACAATTGAAAAACATTGCGTGTAGTATTTTAGTTCAAGATGATTGATTATACAATTAATTAGGACAAATTTTCCTGGACAGTTTTTTTTTACTTTTGACTACACAAATGATTGATGTGTAGTTTTTAAGCGTAACTTATAGGTTTTATTTTTATTTCTCAAAGGGACCTGTTGGCAAATAACTAAACTATACTAGTCAACTATCGAGAGAGTAAAGTCAGTACATTGACAGAAATTACGGATGCTTAAGTTATTAAGGGCTTTTTTTAAGATGGGAAAAATTAAATTTATAAGTCATGAAGGCACATAATATTTCTTGAAACCTATTTTATAAGTATTACGAATAAATGTTTAAACAAGTTAGATTGAACCAGTTAGTGTCTTTGTCCGTGTTGGAGCTAACCGGTTTTATTATCAGAGGCGTTTATAGCCCGTCGCACTTGATGACGTCATGACGGCTTTTTTTAAAATTCTGTTCCTAGAGGAATAAAAACTGGTGTGGTTTCGAATTCTCTTTTACTAGTTGTAGCTTGTTGGACTTTAGTTTGTGATAAAATTATTGAGGTGGTTGTGGCTTGGCGGTAAGTACCCTCTTGGGCGTGGCGTGGCTGGAAAGACTTCACGGCGTCCTTACCTTCCGCAGATCCTCACCGGACATGGTTCGTTCGGGAGGTTCCTGCACCGGATCCGTGCGGAAGTGACGCACGGGTGTTGCCACTGTGCGGAATGCCCGGAGGACACGGTGGAGCACACGGTCGAGGTGTGCTTTGCTTGGGCGGAGCAATGCCGTGCCCTCGCGGGGGCGATCGGCGAACGCTCGCGCCGGGCCTTGGTTGAGGCCATGGTCCGGAGCGAGGAGGCGTGGCAGGATTTCTGCGAAGCAGTAATGCTCGTAAAGGAGGAGGCCGAACGCATCAGGCAACGGTGTCCTCGCCGCCGCCGCCGGGATTCTGATCCCGATTTCCGGCCACCGTAGGCGCGTGCTTGCGGACAGTGAGCAATGGGTAGCTCACTGTTCGGACGTCTGGTAATTGTCCGGACCAAGCCCAAGTCGTCGACGGCGCGCAAGGAGTTGTCAGAAACAGCAGGGACCCAGCCGGGTCGAAGCCTACTGGGGCCAGGGCTATCCGAAAGGGAGCTCGAGCCCCGGTATGAAGGCTAGAAGGAACGGGGTGGGTCTTTTAGTCAGTAAGAGTCTGACACTATCTCCCGCTCCGCCCAAGAGCGGGGGTTGTCATTGGATGTTTTTTTCCCACCATAAAAAAAGGTGGTTGTCGCTAGATAATGACAGATGTAGACGTTGGATCAGGGTTAAGCAAAGCTTGCCGAGATTGGTCTCTAGATGGGTAATCACTTCTTTCGAGACCCCTTCGTACCATGGGGAGCACTTTGAACCGATGGTTTCGACTGTCACTTCGATCCCGATTTCTGTCCCGATTGTTAGATCTTGGACAGTCGTTACGGATCAGAAGCTCGAAGATCTGACGCTCCGACCGTCGTTCCATGTAAAATAATGGTACTCAACTGCATTAAATTACTTTAGAAACTGACTCCAATATTACTATTATTACTATTAAGGAAAGGTTACGTAGATTGATTAGATCATATTTATGCGAATCACGATTAAGTCTAAACTAGCGTGAATTTAACCTCTCTGTTATGAAAAACAGCTTCTTTGTTTGCAACAATAGTTTACAGAAACAAAAACAATGTATTTTGCAATACAGATTGATGTGTATTGGTCTTCTCAGAGTTTGATAGGTCAGTTTGGGACAGGCAAGCTTTGTCGTACAAAATCTTAGATAATCCTTATAGCTCTTTGCAGGATCGACGTGGACGTTCTTTTTAACTTCTGCCGTTCTGGGTGGAGCGAGAAGGAGTATCAGAGTTTTTGTTGACAATCACCCACCTACATTTCATCTACCTTCTGTTTCCCTTTGCATTCCAGGACTACGGTAACTCTTTCGAACAATCCATCATCATGATGTTTTTAAAAATACCGCAAAAAATTAAGATGGTGTAACTGTCGCACAGCATTTACTTCACAATTCTTTCTATATTCAATTTCTTTGGAATGCACTACCCCAGGAAATTAATTCTTAATTCTTTATTGTACACACAAAAACTTAACTTTAATACAATTATAATTGACAATTCATGTACAAAGGCGAGCTTAACTCAACAATGAGTTTTCTCCCAGCAAACCTTTGAGTGACAGAGAGAGAGATCACATTCGAGGGTAGGATCACAGTGTACAACATAAACCTACATAAATACGACTAAAATATATATATATATATACATAAACATATTTTATATATATACTAATATTATGTCAATTGAGAAAGGAAGTGCTCTTTAATTTTCCTCTTAAAGACATCCAGAGAAGGGCTGTCGCGAAGGGAGTGTGGGAGAGAGTTCCAGAGACGCACTGCAGTTACAGTAAAGGAGCCATCATAGCGGCTGGAAGTGTGGCGAGGAGTACGAAGGAGAAGAGAATTGATAGTGCGGCAGGGTTTACCCCTTGGTACAAGGTATTCGAAGCGTTCACGAAGGTATTGAGGAGCATTGGGATTGTGCAGGATAGTAAAGAGAAGGGATAGAATGTGAATATCTCGCCGACGCCGAATTGGCAGCCACCTTAACCTGGTCCGAAACTCCGACACATGGTCGTATTTGCGGAGACCAAAAATAAAGCGAATGCACAAATTCTGCAATCGCTCGAGTTTATTTAGAAGTACCTCCGTAGCATCTAGAAAACAGACATCCGCATAATCTATAAGCGGTAGAAGAAGAGATTGAGCAAGCGCAACTTTTGTATGAAATGGCAAGAATTTTTGGAGACGTTTAAGAGACTGAAAAGAATAAAATACCCTCTTACTCACATCGGCAATATGAACCTCCCATGAGAGATTAGTGTCAATATGGACGCCAAGATTTTTAGCACTTTTGGAGTATAATATTGGTTCAGAATCATACACTACTGGTGGGAGCGACTGGTAATCTAATAGGTTGAGCATGTATCTGCCACCAATAATGAGTGCTTGAGATTTTTTTGGGTTCAGTAAGAGTCCATAACATTTAGCCCATTTATGGATATTTTCAAGATCCTTATTGATGGCAGCCACAGTCCCAGCAAGTTCATCTACTTTAAAATGCCGATATAGCTGCAAATCGTCTGCATAGAGATGATAATTAGAAGTTAGGACCTTAGTGAGAGCATTTATAAAAACTGAAAAAAGTAGAGGAGAGAGGACGCCACCCTGAGGAACACCCGCAGCCAAATCACACCATTCAGAGGAGTCCTCATCAGATCGAACGGACTGCGAGCGACCCCAAAGATAAGATTTGAACCACTCAATAACTGAATCAGAGATATTAAGGGAAGATAGGATTCCTAAGAGGATGTCAAAATCAACCGAGTTAAAGGCACTGCTGAAGTCCAGTAAAACCAATACCGTTAAACACTTATGATCCATGGCCAGTCTAATATCGTCAGTTATTTTGACGAGAGTTGTGACAGTGCTGTAGCCAGGTCTGAAACCAGATTGGTAAGGACTCAGCAGGTTATTAGACGACAAATAACAGGACAGTTGCTTTTGCACAACACTCTCGAGGACTTTGGAGAGGATAGGGAGGATGGATATTGGGCGGAACTGGGATGGTGAGCGTGGATTTGACACCTTAGGAAGCGGTAGGACGTGAGCCTTTTTCCAAGCAGATGGAAAGGAGTTATTGAAGAGGGAAAAATTAACTATGTGAGTTATGACAGGAACTATTTCACTCAAAATAGGTAAGAACATTTGGAGTTGAAGGCCATCGTTACCCACCGCCTTGGTAGATATGGATAGGATACATTTCTTAATATCTTGTTCAGTTACTGGGTGGAAAGAAAAAGAAGTATTGTCTGGCAATGGAAGTTTAGCAAGATCATTGAGAGTGGAAGATTTAACATCGTCATCAAGTATAATTGGTGACTTAGAAAAGTGCGCATTAAGTGCATTGAGGTCCATTTTATCGGGAGAACTCTTGTTAGTGGCTTTGCCAATACCAAGAGTTTTTAAAAATTGCCATACTTGTGTTGGGTTGAAATTGTCAGTTGAATTAGTATGGCAAACGAATCGATTGACCTTCAAAATGCAGGTTTTCGAGTACATTGGTAAGAAGTTGGCACTAGTTTGATCACAGCGTTGATTTGATTTCCTTATTATTTGTTTGCTCCAAATGTTTCACTAGATTCGTGTATTCTTCTTTTTCATTTATTTTTTCTCTCTTCGTTGTAGTTTATGTAAGTGTAAGTATATACATTATCTATAGTGTATTTGTATGAAGAATTTTATAATATGTAATGGTTAATATTGCACCTACTACAATTCGTCTCTGCGTCACCCAAAGGTTGGCTGGTAGAAAATGGCATTAAGTCCGACTCTGAACTTTTTGTGCACAAAAAATAAAATAAATAAATATTAAATCTCAGTACATTTGTACGGTATTAAAAAGATATATTCTGTGTAAAATTTTGTGGTTAAACTTTATTTTTCGACTATTATAACGTGTTTCATCGGCAATTTTATAAAAGGTAAATATTTTATTTTATGTTTTGGTTGCATCCATACCTTTTTCAGTGATCTCGGTATGCCGAATTTATATTTCCATAGTATCATTGCCACAAATTGGGTTTTCAATAAAATATCTGAAGCCTTTTTTTTTTAGTTAAAACTTTTTTTTTTCTTCGTTGCACAAAGTTATCCCGATTTAAGAGGTTTAATGGCATGGCATCTTGTTTTGTGTACTAGATACTTTTTAAATCAGTCAAGACTAAAGATATGTATTTTTAATATTTTACTAGCTATTGTCAACGGCTTTTTCTGCGGAAAGTAACATAGCAACAAACATCCTTACATACAAACTTTCACGTAGGATTTATACGTTGTAGTTGTGTAAATGTATGAAACACTGAATGTTTCATACATTCACACAACTACTAACTTTATTTTTTTGTTATAACGTTGAGTATATGAAACTGACAGAATACGTACATAGTGAAAATATTCATGGTGAACTTTATTTCTAAAATCGGTAGTCATTATTAACTTGTTAGCAGATCATAGATTTTAATAATTTTGTGGTGTTTGAGGTTTGCCGATTTTAAAAGTTAAAATTGGACCTTTATTTTAAAGTATTCATACACGCTAGGGTATACCTGACAGGTTTGCCTGTTCAGTTATACATGTCAGGCGTGTGTGGAAACCTGCACATTATGTAACATACTCGCTCTGGTTTAGCTGTACAACTCGACTATACAGGCAAACCTGTCAGGAATATGCTAGTAGTGTGTATCTAGGCTACCTTTAAACAAAAATAATATCTAGACTCTTTTGCTCTATTCCTGTTTGGAAAGTTATAGTTCATTGTTTAGTTCGCGATTGATCACCTCTATTAGTCGCGCCCCTTAACACAATTAAACGTATTCGGAATTTTGTTGTCATTTTTTTAAAGATTCCGCAGTATGCAATTGTTTTTATCGTAATACGTTACAGGCAAATTCATTTAGGAGAGTTTATTAGGAGGGAGGCTTATGTCCAACAGAGGACTTGTTTCTACTGAAATGATGATGACAACTCCTTCACACTCAATTAGCTTAACTGATTTGAATGCAAATTGACACACGAGTAGAACATGTTCTAGAATAGTATGTAGGATAGCACTGTTATCCCAGGAGTGTGTTCCCTTAAAATAATGTTCTATTGCCAGCGAAGCCGTCACAGTTAATGTTTATAAACACAACGTTTTTATACTCATGTGGTGAAAAACTCATCACAATTTTCTTATCAGAATTAGGTGAGCTTGAGGCACCCAATTGCCCTTGGTTCTAGAGAGTCCCAAGTGACGTGAAGTAAGGGTTCTTTACCAACCAACATCTTTTTTATAACGTTTCCGTGTGTAAAACTAGAAAACGACTCTGCAAGAGCTTGTGCATATGCCTACGAGAGAATATAAATTAATTTTGGGATGATTACTTGCAGACTTATCAATGGTGGTTGGATGATTTTTCATTGTACACTTAGTTCCCAATAAATGTTTTGACTTTGACTTTTTTGATTAGACAGTTCTTTTGGTTTTAAAACGTTTTGATTTTGTTGACTATATTAAAATAATATATAACCGACTTAGATGTAAAAAAACACTGAAAGTACAAAATAACTTTGATTTCGGAAGTCGTTGTTTCTATATAATGTCTCTTCGTTATTTAACATCGACTTCTGAAATTGAAGTTACTTTGATCGTGTTAGTGTCGTTTTTTAGTGAAGTCGGTTGTTTTATTTTATAAAAAGTTTCTTATTTCATACTTTTTTATTTGATAGAGCAGCTCAGCTTAACCTAAATAGTATTCTAATTCTTATTCATTCATCAATTTTATGTGCAAGTTATAAAATAGTAGGTATATAACCATTAAACCACATAGAACCAAAACACCTACAATCCTACATGTCATACCAATGCCAATTGTTAACGTAAGTAAGTCTCCTTTTTGAGGAGTGACTAGAGAGACGTTCCGCCGTTCTTACCTTCCGCATAACGCAGGTCCTCACCAGACATGGCCAGTTCAGAAGGTTCCTTCACCTGATTTAGGCGGAAAAAACGCCCGAATGTCACTCTTTGTGCGGGCTGCCCAAAGGATATGGTAGAGGTGTGCTCAACTTGGGTTGAACACTCTCATCTATAACTTCATGGAGGCGATCAGGGGCAGCGACCTCTCGCACCGAGTTCAGGTCATGGTCCGGATTGAGAAGGAATGGCAGGCGGTCGCGTCCTTTTGCGAAGCAGTAATCCTAGCGATGGAGACGGCCGCACGTTCGAGGGAACGGACGTCTTCACGCCTCAGTGCCCGAGATCCCGATTCCGACTACCAGCCACGGTAGATGCGGGCTTGCGGACGAGGAGCAATGGGTAGCTCTAGTAATCGACCGGACGGGGCACCGGAGTTTCCACCACTGCATCAAATGACACTTTCTGACTAAAGATGCTTGAGTATACCAAAATTACCTATAAAGAGTTAATCCTTCAAATCCCATCATCAGAACAAAAATTAGACGAGAATGAAACGATTGGTTTCTTGGAAGCTTATTTTTTTTAAATAAAAAAGATTTAGCAACATTAATTAATAAATAACCGAACCCTGTTTCTTTTGAGACATAAACGGCTGAATCATTTTTTTAAAGTTAATTTATAAGTTAGATTTTTTTTAAGCTTTAAAGGCCTCAATTTATGGTTTTAATTTCAACTCGATACCTCTACGCATTCTTGAAATAAAGCGTCTTGACAGACAAACAGACGGACAACAAATTCCAAAGAGTTTCCTTTTTAGGGTTCCGTAGCCAAATGGCAAAAAACGGAACCCTTATAGATTCGTCATGTCTGTCTGTCTGTCTGTCTGTCTGTCTGTCTGTCTGTCTGTCCGTCCGTATGTCACAGCCACTTTTTTCCGAAACTATAAGAGCTATACTGTTGAAACTTTGTAAGTAGATGTGTTCTGTGAACCGAATTAAGATTTTCACACTAAAATAGAAAAAAAGCAATAAATTTTGGGGGTCCCCATACATAGAACTGAAACTCAAAAAATTTTTTTTCATCAAACCCATGCGTGTGGGGTATCTATGGATAGGTCTTCAAAAATGATACTGAGGTTTCTAATATCATTTTTTTCTAAACTGAATAGTTTGCGCGAGAGACACTTCCAAAGTGGTAAAATGTGTGTCCCCCCCCCTCTAACTTCCAAGATAAGAGAATGATAAAACTAAAAAAAAATATGATGTACATTACTATAAAAACTACCAACGAAAATTGGTTTGAACGAAATCCAGTAAGTAGTTTTTTTTTAATGCGTCATAAACCGAAGAAACTTTTATATTATGAAAGAACTTTTTTTTTTAAAGAACTTTTATATTATGTTACTTGCTGCTACGGAACCCTTCATGGGCGAGTCCGACTCGCACTTGGCCGGTTTTTCCTTTTGTTGTACGTAACCCTAAAGATTGTTACTGACTTCACGGTTAAAGATATTAAAGTACTTTAAAATAAAACTAGCTATTAGCTGTAGGGTGCCACAACTGACATCGGTTAAGTGGGATAATACCTAGAGACATTATTTTGTACACAATTAATATATGTTTTTTAATTTTTTTGTTTATGGGTTCGCGCTTGACCGCTATCTCACCTGATGGAAGGCGACGATGCGGTCGAACATGGAACGCGCTTACCTGGAAGAAACCTATTCACTCTCGACTTAAAGATTCCCGGGTTGTAGCTATCAGGAAACATAGACTCCGGCAAGGAATTCCACTCCTTAGCTGCACGCACAAAGAATGTGTTCCTAAAACGTTTTGTGCGTGTAGGTGGGATGTCCACCATGTACCAGTGGCGCATCACCGTACGTCTGGTAGCCCGATGATGGAACGGGCTAGGCGGAATTAGGTTATGCAATTCAAGCGCACACTCCCCGAAATGTCGTCGATGCTCCAGACTTTGAAGCCTCGAGTCGACGAGTGTATCATCGCCAATTATCTATCCAAATATGTCTATTACAATTGGTTTGGACATGTATTTGTGTGGCTCAGTTTGACCCAAGACCTCATTAACAGTAATTAGTCTGAAAACGCTTTCAACTAAAACTCAAACTTACAAGTCGCTCTTAATCCTAGTGATTCGAAAGTTTTGATGGATATTGGCTTCCTAAAACTTTGTAGCTACGCTATGCTGTACCTACCTCCTATAATGCTTATAGTAAAGTTATCGAAGAAAAGATATATATTGAAATACTTAAAATTAATGTGTCTTTATGAAAATATACAAGAAATTCTCCGGATACGGGTTGCAGAGTGTTCAAAAGAGTTACCGGATCTGGGTGGAGGGAGCGGGAGTTAATAATTTTACATGTAATATTAAAAAAAAAAGTATTCTCTGTAGTAGAGAGGTGTACTTACCATAGAGCACAATCACATTTCGCCAGTTAAAGAAGAATTGATATTATTATAACCATAGCCATAATTCTAAAGAGCATTATTACTAACAGAAGAGAGCTAATTGATTTGGCTTTGGTTTGAAAACTCTTTATTAACACACGTATTCCGAAACTGCATCTTATTGTACAGCTTTGCGATTCAAAATTCAATGTGTTACACCTTAATCTGTTTACTTCCTACATCGTACTAGTACAATGTAACCTCAGATAAACAAAGAATTTTTATTTTTCAAATTAAAACTTTATTTGATTGTACAAATATGAATACTTAACACTTTTAGTTTAATATACATTTTTTCTGAAAGTCTCTAGGTCTTTTCTGAGAGAATAGTATAGTTTTGTGGGTTTATGTATATTTATAAATTGAAATAATTTCAAGTATGTTGAAGTAATATAACTAAAAAACTCTTTTTTTATTGCATAAAACGTTTAATTTTATTAGTATAGTTTATGTATTGAAAAACTAATAAGGCTAGTCATGTATTCAATTTGATTAGAATTTGTGCCATGTTTCAAAACTAACCCACGGAATATGATTTTATTTAGTTTTGCAATAGAACTCTTCTTCCGTTTCCGCTTCTGCAAAAGTTTCGCAAGTATTTCCACTTCCGTTTCCGGTTCTGGAAACTTTATAACAGAACTCTTAACAGAAGCGACAATGAGGAGCGTAGGGGGTAGGGGGCCCGTAGACCACATATCGAAGAACACCAAAACAGACTCAAAGGTGTAAAAGCGGCAAAATTACTTTTTATTGAATATTATTTACTTCTGCTTAATTTCCAGTACTGTGTAAGTAAAATACAAATTTTATTAACATTTCCGCTTTCAGTTCCGCTTCCGCTAAGATTTAGTTTTAACATCTGTTTCCAATTCTGCTTTCGATAAGACACTTCATTTGCATCACTAATTCTACCATACAACCTTTAACACATTCTAAATCGTTTTATAGGTGTACTTTTGAAAAACGAATAAAGAAAATTTATTTATTTATTTGGGTAACCTTTATGCTAAGTTTCAAGTATATGTGCCCAAGAAATAAAATTTGACATCTCCGTAAAAGTTGATTTTCCAAAAACCCCTTTTAATTGCTTGCCTATAAAAAGGAAGTTGCCCGTTGTCAGTCAATCAGTTTTTCCAAAGTTTTCAGAGAATAGATATAATAACATTAGAAATATATGAAGCTCAAGTCTGTAAAAAATCACTTTTAGCGATAACACCACCTATCGTGGCACCCTATTAATTTTAAGTTTCTTATGTAACTGCTTTATTTTTGCTGTACAATAAAGAATTTATCTATCTATCTATCTATCTCATTCAAAATGATGCCTATTGGCTTTATTACAGACCTTTAAGTATTACGGCGGGATCTCACGGTGGAATGGCGTCAGCGACTATCGCAACCCCGTCATGGGCACGCCACAATTATGACGATAAGTCACCTCTTTGAGGCGTGGCTGGAAAGACCTCACGGCGTCCTTACCTTCCGCATGACACAGGTCCTCACCGGAAATGGCAAGTTCGGGAGGTTCCTGTTCCGAATTAAAGCGGAAGTGACGCCCGGGTGTCGCCACTGTGCGGAACGCCCGGAGGACACGGTGGAGCACACAATCGCGGTGTGCCCTGCTTGGGCGGAGTATCGCCGTGCCCTCGCGGGGGTGATCGGCAGCGGAGACCTCTCGCGCTGGGCCCTGGTCGAGGCCGTGGTCCGGAGCGAGGAAGAGTGGCAGGCGGTCGCCGACTTCTGCGAAGCAGTAATGCTCGCTAAGGAGGTGGCCGACCGCATCAGACAACGGCGCTCTCGCCGCCGCCGCCGGGATTCCGATCCCGATTTCCAGCCATCGTAGGCGCGGGCTTGCGGACAGTGAGCAATGGGTAGCTCGCTGTCCGGCCGTCCGGTAACCGTCCGGACCAAGCCCAAGTCGTCGACGGACGCGCCTCAAGGAGTTGTCAGCAACAGCAGGGGCCCAGCCGGGTTGAAGCCTACTGGGGCCAGGGTTATCCGAAAGGGCGCTCGAGCCCCGGTACGAAGGCTAGAAGGAACGGGATGGGTTTTTTAGTCAGTAAGAGTCTGACACTATCTCCCGCTCCGCCCAAGGGCGGGGGATGTCAATGCATGATTTTTCCCATCGAAAAAAAAAAAAAAAGACCTTTAAGTATTGAAGCCAGTTTTGAATACAAACATGCACTCTCTCCATGAGAAAATTCTTCACAACCAACTACACTACTATTACTACTATATTGGTCTATTATTACTTTGGTAGGAACTCCAAATTATCATGGCGTTTAGCACATGCCATACTCTCTAAAACTGATCCTAAATCCAGCGGTTTAAGATCGTACTTGATGCCAATCTGATGAAGTCCGAAACGTTTGTGTCCAACCACGCTTGGGTTGATTAAGCATTATAAATGTTCTTGCTGAAAGGGCCATTCTTGGTTATGGAGCATGGTGTTGTCTTTTTCACAAAAATATGGCTCAGTCATTACTCCTTAGTGACTAAACGATATTTTTGTAAATATATCGAGCTATCAAGGGATTACTAACACAAATAACTAACTAATGGTTTGGTGGAGAACCATCAGTGAATATGGATAATGTCCATGTTGTACGCTGCTGACTAATTGGGAAGGTTATACAACACTAATTTTTAATTAGTACAAATACTTAAAGGGCTTATTAGAAAAGCCCTTGTTATTATTTAAGTAAAATCTCAATAAATAATATTCATAAACAACAAAGTTATTAGCGTTTGTGTTTATCCCAAAATGTCTCTCAATTTATGGAAATATTGTGCAAGCTATTGATTATGAATGAATAAATGTAGATTAAAATGAAAAAACACTTCCCGCAGTATTTTCTACTAGCAATTGTTATGTATGATTGAATCTATGATGAATTTATATTTTTGTGGTCAATTTTAGGATTTCGGTTTTTTCTACTTTTGAATACAAAAATATGATCAGTAACGGGTACAGATACAGCCCCATTTTTTTGTGTACTAATTAAAGAGTAGGGGTGTATAGAGCCATGACCATAAACTCGTTCATTTTGCTTTCATGGCTCAAAAAAAAATCCTCAGTAAATAAAAAAAATCTGTGAGCTCCCTTTTGCGTACCTAAAACTTAGGATGTTGATTATATTTAACCACCCTATTCATTTTTAAATTACTACTAGTTAATGACCAGTGCGTCTCTTAAATGCTGCCAGTCCTAATTCATATTAAAAAAAATACGTGACATGGTTCTGGGGGCTAAATTCATTTCCCAAGATAAAATTTTCTGCTTCCGGTCTGGATTTCATTGAATTCTTTCCTTTACTTATCGACGACCAGATCTTTTTCTGTCAAAAACAGAAAAGATTTAGATATTGGTAAAATTAGCATCCCACTCCACTATAATCTTTTTATAATGTTACAAAAATATTTAATACCAATGAGACGACACAATGAATATTCATATAAGAATGACAGATTTCAAATTCAAATGTAATATGATGTTTTTAGGGTTCCGTACTTAAGTCGGAAAAACGAAACCCTACCTCACTTTGTGGTCCGTCTGTCAAGAACCTTTTTCCCAGGAACAGGGTGGCGAGGAAAGCTTAGGCGAATATTTTGACACTGGCAAGAAAATCAAAACCTGTAGGGTATTTCCAGTTGACCTAAAAATCTAAAAACTGTTTAGTAGTTACGTTACAAAAGAAATACTTTTTTTGCGAATCGGAAACAAAATCTTCGTGACTTGATTGGATTTTTTTTTTTTTTTGTAACACTATTTATGGCCCGCCTCAAGGAGTAGTAAGCGACAGCGCCCAGCTAGGTCGAAGCCTACTATGACCAGGGTTAGCTCCGAAAGGTAGCTCGGCCCCAGTGAGAAAGGCAAGAAGGAACGGGTGGGTTTTTTAGTCAGTAAGAGTCTGACACTATCTCCCATTCCGCCCAAGGGCGGGGGATGCCATTTGGATGATTTTTAACCACCAAAGAAAAAGTATATTTGAGTTCAAAGTACGAAAATATTCAGATTATTATATTATGAATATTAGGCTGTTTGGCGGCTAGCCCCTCCTTCAATCATAAAAAAATAGAGTCGGACTCGCGTACTGTTGGTCTAGTGGTTAGTGGCCCTGACTGCTATGCCGGAGGTCGTGGCTTCGATTCCCACCCGTAACAAATGTTTGTGTGATAAATACGATCATTTGTACTGTTTCTGGGTGTAATTAATCTATAATATGTTATTTAAAAATATCGTAAGTACGTTTATCAGTTGTCTAGATAGCGTTGTGCGGTAGTTGTGGAATATTAGATTAAGGGATTCTCTCAAATACTACTAGAAAAAAAAAACGACTACTATTTACAGTAATTTGAAATTGTTCTATTACCTATTTTTTCACAAGTGTTTGCAAATATCGTTTGATACGCGTGATCATTTGTCATTGCACTCTAGGCTCACTAACGCCCTCTTCGGTTGTATAATGACAAACTTTGTCCATTTGTCTAAAAATGTATCTACTGCATATAATGAGTTCTACGAAACGTTACAAGAACAGAAACACACTTAATAAAAATATAAGTACTTGTTCCTCTCATCTAAATATTTTGTGTACCAACTTCTTCTCCACTGGAGTCGGAAAATTGTGATCTTTGCAATGCAATTGAGTTTAATATTATTCCCTTCCACGTTGAGAGCTTTAAATTTAATTACATGGGGACAACAGCGATAACGCAGACTTGGTAGAAAGAGACAAACTTCAGTTATATTTACTTAAAAGGGCATTATACAAAAAATAATAGCTGAATATAAGAATAGGTCGCTAATTATATAGGACTACTTAAATATTCAATTGAATCAAGTCTAAGTACGTCATTAGAATGAAACCAATTAGACAGGAACACATAGTCACCTTGTACCTACGTGTTGATACAGCGCTACACATACAGAGCACTCTAAATGTGATACAGATAATATAATAAAATAAAATTGCGATACGAATTCGTGAGAAAATTTAAATAAATGACTTTTCTGTTTGCACATAAAAAGAAATATATTGCGGCACAATGAATGTTGGGGGTGGTGTGGGTAGTGGGGACAGTCGCGAGGCGGACGAGACGCGGGGCCGGGGCCGGGCCCGCGCCCCCGCTAGGGGGTGACCCACTTTAACGGGACAAGTAATATTACTTTTTACTTTTAGGCAACTATTTCATGTTTTATCGCGATAATAACATATATTACCTATTGTATAACCTTACCCTTTTCACTTGAATTAAATATTTCTTATGAATGTGTCGCGTCACAAACATCACATCAACGACTAAGTAGAAATCGAACAAATATGTTTCCGGTTTTCATAAATGTAACTTAATTTCTTTATATATTTTAACTTTTTCAATAAGTATTGTAATTGTACATTATTGTAAAGGCAGTTTCAATATTATAAGAACAGATTGTCTTTACGAGTATTTATTTCAATTATTATCAAAGCAAACAATCAAAAATCGAAACTAGCAATGCACAGGAAAAATAAGAAAGCATTGAAAGCAATCGTACGTGTGATCTAAACGAACACAATGCCTATACAAATTGTATGCTTACTTATATGAGCTTATGTGTTATTGACGTAGCTTGTTTTCATACATACGAGCGTACTGTAAGCGTATGTATGTAGTATTCCACACTCTGTTGTTTTGCGTAACAGGATGAATATTTGTTTGAATTAATTAATATCAATTATTACGATCGCCCACGTTTCCGCCCACGGAATTTCATTGTAAGTCATACTTGCTGTAGTATTGGCACTTGCATTATGGATGGAAATAAAAACCTACAGCAAATTGAATATAGTAAAAACTACCTTCTTGGAATATAATAATAGCAAAATCGAAACTTAACTACCATTTAATTATTAGTTTTACGAACTGTAAATAATGAATTACAACATCTATACATAACCTACGTAATCACACGTTTCATAAATTCCGTAAATGTACATTAAAGTCTTGCATTCGTGTAATGGATTCAAAGAGGGGTCCCCTGAGCCTAATCTCAGAGTCGGGACTTAAACCAGCTTTTTAATTTTCAAACATTTTTGATGAAGATTTACGGGGAGATTGAATAGATTTTTGAACTAATTTGTTTTTACGCACTATAAAATATTATACAAAATGCTAATTAGTCGAGTGATGATTCGTTTCCAATAATACGAAAAGCAGGTGTAATGAGAAGACTTATGTGTATGGGGTTACACACATAGGTACCTTCACAAAATCAATTACTGGGAGGTTCTGATATCCTAGACAGACTTTCGGCCTTCAGGCTCCTGACTGCTATTACCAATTGCTATTTGCAGAGCAATATCGTGCTCTCAACACAACTAATTATACTTTATGTCTGTAGATAGTATTTTCACCAAAAACTCTTATTTTGGCGGATTGCATAATAGTAAGCATAACGAAATCATACATATTAATAAACATATATAATGAGTTTTTTTAGCACGTTCAGGTTGTAGAAAATTAATAAATTAACTTCTAAACTGTGACCATACTTTTAAATTAAATAGTTCGATTTGTGTATTATCTTATAAACCATATGACAGTACCACTACATTATTCTCAGATAAATATTTTAAGATGTATCTGTGTCCTAATATATTTTTTATAGCATTAGCTAGTATCATAATAGTTAGTAGTTTTTCATTTCTGATAAATATGCTGTTAAAAATGAGCATGTTTAGATAAAAAATCATAGAAAATTACTATTTTTAAATACGACTACTTTTGTTAGTGATGAGGAGTTGGAGACAAGGAATTTGAGGAGCTTGAGGATGGGGGGAAGTGACGACCACACCATGCAATTGGCAACTCAAAATATATTTTGTTTTATTCCTTTTATAAATTTATACAAAAACAAAAAGTTTGTATAAAAAGGTTCCATTGGGAACAACTTTCATAGTAAGCAGTACTACAAAACTGTTCTTCCTATTTACGTACATAATATGAATTCCATAAGTTACGAAATATACTAAAATTCATTGAAGGTTGACGTTCAATAGACGCTTCTACTATATATACATTTCTGCTGCAAAACAATTTCAATTCTGTAGTAGGATGATCCTCTGAAAACTATATTGATATTTGTTTCGCAGATAGTTTTTACAAAACACTTTAACTGTCCGGACCAAGCCTAAGTCGTCAACGGCGCGCGCTGTTCCCGCGCGCTTCAAGGAGTTGTCAGCAACTGCAGGGGCCCAGCCGGGTCGAAGCCTACTGAGGCCAGGGTTATCCGAAAGGGCGCTCGAGCCCCGGTATGAAGGCTTGAAGGAACGGGATGGGTTTTTTAGTCAGTAAGACTCTGACACTATCTCCCGCTCCACCCAAGAGCGGGGTTGTTATAAGATGATATTTCCCAGCGAAAAAAAAGGCCAATGTTCCCTAGTTGACAACCCTGAGTTTGTTAGTGACGCCCGGGTGTCGCCACTGTGCAGAACGCCCGGAGCACACAGTTGAGGTGTGCCCCGCTTGGGCGGAGCATCGCCATGCCTTCGTGAGGGCGATCGGCGGCTGTGCTCTCTGACGCCGGGCCTTGGTACAGGCCATGGTCCGGAGCGAGGAGGAGTGGCAGGCGGTCGCCGACTTCTGCGAAGCAGTAATGCTAGTGAAGGAGAAGACCGACCGCATCAGGCAACGGCGGCGCTCACACCGCCCCAGCCGCCGCCGGGATTCCGATCCCGATTTCCGGCCACCGTAAGCGAGGGCTTGCGGACAGCGAGCAATAGGTAGCTCGTTGTCCGACCGTCCGGTAACTGTCCGAACTGAGCTGTTTCGCGCGCCTCAAGGAGCTGTCAGCAACAGCAGGGGCGCAGCTGGGTCGAAGTCTACTGGGGCCAGGGTTAATTCGAAAGATAGCTCAAGCCCTGGTACGAAAGAAACGAAGGTACGGGGTGGGCTTTTAGTCAGTAAGAATCTGACACTATCTCCCACTCCGCCCAAGAGCGGGGATTGTCATTGCATGATTTTTCCCACCATAAAAAACCCTGAGTTTGTTTTCGTGTTTATACACAGAAACAAATTCTTATGAAAAAGGCATGTTCAAATCATATGAGAACTATGCAGATTACCGTAGCTCAATCTAGGATAACCAAGGAGCTCAACGATTTGACGAACAATACCAAAGAAAGGCAATTTTGGGTAGACGGCATAAAGTGCTCAAATTACTAAATATACGTGAAAAATTAATGCAGAGAATAAAAAATTGTTTACATCACAATAATAAAAGAAAATATAAAATACAATTCACAATAAATTTTCTTTTACCAAAAGGAGAAGGTCATCATTTTTTTATGTTTGCTACTTAATTCAGAACTTTGTCATTTATGGCATTTTTGCAATAGTTTTTCGTCTTAAAGGATATGCTTCCAGATAGGTCCCATTTTTTTTCAAAATCCAGTTTTAATGATGAAATCCACAAGGAATCGAGGGAACTCCTCAAATATTAGAGGCATTTGGTGGAAATATGGTGATTTTGGTATTCTCATCGAGAACTCAAGCAACATTTAATGAAGTGGAACTGGTAATGAAGACCAGAAACGGCCAACAGAACATCAGACTCACATACATAGATATTACAATGAATATAGTTACGCAACTATGACAATACAAATATATAAATGGTTCTGAATAGTATTGTTGAAAGTGGTATCATCGAAGTTATCTGTGATGATGATGGAGTCAGAAGGTATGCACCGGAACTCCGTAATTATTCAATGTATCCTAGTGTTTGTACACTTTGTACACTTTGGCTATAGGGTACTATCGGACTGATCAGATGATGGAGCCGGAAGGTAGAAGGTAGACACGGGAACTTCTTAATGAAGAATGTACATAGCTATCCTAGCAGTGTTTTGATCAGTTGGAATTGTCAAGTGAAATAGTTTCTCTGGCTGTATCACATTTAAAAAGTGTGAAATAAAAAACTTTTTACAGAAAAAACCGATTTCACTAAAAAAAAACGTTCAAAATAATTCGATTTCGGACGTAGGTGTTAAAATATTAAAAAAAAACAATACCAGTATCACTGACTTTCAAAATTAGAGTAATTTTTTACGATGTACTGTTTTTAGGGTTCCGTACTTCAAAAGGAAAAAACGGAAGCCTTATAGGATCACTTTGTTGTCCTTCCGTCCGTCTGTCTGTCTGTCTGTCAAGACCATTTATCTCGACAACGCTTGGAGGTATCAAGTTAAAACCTACTCAAGTCTGTGGTCCCTTTAAGCTGTGAAAAAACAAACAAACTTCAAAGTTAACGAAAAAAAGATACGGTCGTTTATGTCACAAAAAAACGTATATTTCGATACTCTCAAAGATCGAAATTCATAGGATACTTTCCGTTGACCCAGAATCCTGAAATTTAGCACAAAGCAAGGTCTTCTAGCATAGGTATAGGAATAAATTTGAAAACAGAAAAGTTATTATCTACGTTCCTAAAAAAAACTTTTTTGTAATTCGGAAAAATCTTCGAGTCACCTGTTTGGTCGGAGAACTCGGTTTTTTTTTTCAGATTTTTTCTAAATACACAGTGTATTAAACTTTTTCATAAAATAAGTATTACATAACTAGATTTATTTTTCTCCTAAAACCACTAAAGAGATATAGACAGAGTCCACAGCTAAACCGCCTTTTGCTATAGGTAATATAATTTTATATCATTTCTTTCCTTATTCGTTCATATAGGGCTAAGCGTTTAAGCTTTCGATATTATAGTAATATATAGTTTGCCTTTAGGCTTTATTAGGTTTGCTGAAATTATATGGCCCACAATGTTTTGTGAAAATGATAAGGTCGCTATAAAATAAGCGGATTGAATGGTCGCGCGGATGTCCGGTGGTCGCGGCGACGCTGGGTCATTGGGTTTCAACCTTTATAATTGATCCAATCAAAGCGAATAAAATGTGTAGCTAGTTGTGTGGATTTGTAAGCGCCTGTTATCTTTAGGGACGGTTGGGCATATTTTTTTTTATAAAACTTTAATATGTTTTTATAAATTTTTAACCGTTATAATACTTTTTATAGGTACAACATTATTTTTTTAGTATATGCGAAACCTTAGTACAGTTTGTTAGAATCAGTAACTGTATCGATTCCAATCATTTTATACCATATTATATTTTTCCTAAAAATATATCAAAAAGTTATAATTCAGACACCACCAACACTAAGTACAACACAGGTCATGGCAGGTTGTAGCGGGCCTTAGGAGCCAGCAAACAGCTGGGTGCAAGAGCAAAACAGCCCCTCAGTCGCCTGAATGGCCCGGTGACTATGTATTTTTGCTGATATAAGCAACTGTAATTTTGCATGAAACAGTTATGTTTAGATTCTTAATGATTCTTTTGATTCTTTTTTTTTGACTGGCCTGTTTGTCTAGTGGTTAGTGACCCTGATTGCTATGCCGAAGGTCGTGGGTTTGATTCCCACTCAGGACAATGTTTGTGTGATGAGTACGATAATTTGTTCTGTGTCTGGGTGAAATTATAATATGTATGTATTTAGAAATTTATAAGTATGTTTATCAGTTGTATAGTACCCATAACACAAGCTCTGCTTAGCTTGGGACTAGACGGTGTTGTGTGATACTTGTGGAATAAAATTAAATAATTATAATTATAATTTACATAAAAATATCAGACACGAGTTTCGATGCTAAAACTAATGCTATATACCTGCCACAAAAATTAAAAGAGATTTTTTGCTTAAGGATTTATAAATTCCATGGTTTCCAAACATCGTTTGTTTGCTGCTGAATTAGAAACGTTTTGAAATATGATTGGTGATAAGTAGATCAAAATCCTAATTCGTGCTGGTGATGATGATGATGCCATCTAGATTTCGGCCACAGCGACCGCATTCTCTGGCTCTTCATGGTGGTTGTGAGCTCAGATCTGCTGCTCTGTTATGTGCCCTCATGTGACTTACATATCCAACCCTGGCCGAAAAACTCCGATCACAGAGCGGACATGTCAGAACACCATTAACGGTATGATACACTATTGCTGTTGGTGGTCTAGCTTTGAGGTCGTCGCGCTTTTGGTCTAATTCCGACCTCCTTTTATTCTTAAAAGCCTGCACATGCCTCTGCACATGAAGTCTCCACTCAGGCCGATTTTGAGCTTGTGTCACCCAAGTCGCGGGGTCGATTCCGCATCTCTTTATGAACATCCTTGAAACGAAGAAACTGACCACCACGATTATACTAAATCTACATCCACCTAGCAAAATATATGTATACCTAAAGCCGTATTGCGACAGCTTTTGTATTGTCGCGCAGTTGACCTTTTTTAATTAATTCCATTCAGCTCGATTAATGAGATCAAAGGGTTCCTGCCATCAGATAATCGACACCAAAGTAAAGCAGTATATTTTGTCGGTACGACAATGTTTTATTTATCGTGTGCCGGCTATAATTGCTTCTCTGAATACTCCGATCTTTATCTCACTAATAGAATTTCTATCTGTGTGTATGCCATGCCATGTTACATTAAATAAATTCTTGTAGGTTACCAAATACCGAGTTTTTTTTATTATTTACTGCGCACCTTTTAGTTTATCACGCAAAAACTTACCGACACGTGGTTGTACTGTACTTTATTGTTCAGAACTCATTAAAAAAACTAATGAAAGTTACTTTAATTAAACAGAAATTCTGATTTTAAACGAATTCTAAATTATAATACAAAAAAATCTTATCTAAAAGTCAACAGACCCCAAGTTTGTTTCCCCAAGGGGAAGGGTTTGCTCACCGACAAAAAAGGATTAACCTACTAAATGTCAGTTTTTTATGCTTAATTATTTTTAGACTGTTAACTGTGTTTACTGACCAGTTTTTATAATTTAAGGTTTAAGTAATTCCTTGTTCATAAATTACAAATAATTAAATTAGAATGTATCTTAGAATTTTCTTCTATGTAGATAGTAACATACATAGAATCACGCTGTTCATCCATAAAGGCATGCAAAAAGATTATCAATAAATATAACATAAAAACATGAAGATCAAAATAGTGTGAAAAACACAATGATGTGCGACATAGATGTACATCTATGGCACGTAGACATTTTGACTCTTACGTTTTTGTCGCTTGTACACGGGAATTTTAATGAAAACTAAACTCGTATACTTGAGCAATTTCAGGAATGAAACGAAGACGAGTGCTCGTTTATAAGCGTGATTTAACAACTCCAGCATATTGATTTTTACGTCGCCGTGGGCCCACCCCCTCCCCCGCGGGAAGAGTTGTGCACGGGGGTAATGCTAAAATGCTTGTTCCCCTATTTGAGAGTACATGCTGGAGGGACGTTCAACTGCGACCGCGATAATGTTTAGTTTTTCTTATTCATTTAATACATATTTTTTACTTTATCGTGAATACTTTACGTAAGATTTACGACCGGATGCGTCTTCATTGGAACGTGAATGTGACACACTTTCTATCGTACACTCTTATCTGTATTGTAGTTTAAAACAACTAGTTTAGTAGCGCTATTGTCGTGCTTTGTTTTTACAATAACTGTATTTTGAAAGAATACTCTAATCGCTATTAGCATTGTTATTAGCATGGCTATACAATATTTGAATATACAGGCAAGTAAAGTGTCAATTTATAGTTCTCGTTTCAGTTTTTACAGTTATTTATATGACTTAATATTAAAGAAATCTTACAGATAACGGTACCATATACGTAGCGACCAAGGTACCATTGATTTAGTTACTAGCAAAATAACCCTTGCAGTAGACAAGGGTTATTTGTAGCGCAAACACTTCCTTTTATATTTCAATGATATTTCGTATTGATTCGCAGGGCATAAGATATTTGAAAGTCGGCGGCCGCAGTTGTATGTCCCCGCGAGTTTGTTCAGCCCCACCCGCGCACTTTTCAGTGGGCCGCCCCGCGCCGCACCCTTCACTGCACCCCATGTGTTATTCTCCACTCCGTCCCGCGCCGGGACGCTCCTTCATTTTACTCCAATTTACAACCAAAAAAATTCAAACAAACATTCCCTAAATTAAATTTAATATTAGGCTTGGGATTGAATCCCATGTTCTACTGTAGATACGATACTTAAACGCAGTGTTAAGTTAGATTGGAGTATTTCTTGAAAGCCTCCTTATCTGTAGTCTTTCAGGCGTAACTAATTACTGGCGCTGTCAAACAACATTTCGTTCCGTCAGTATGCTAGTAATTTGTTACCACATTTGCGACACTTGCTGGATTTATGTCAAGTTATAAACTTGTCCAGCGGTTTCTGGTTGCTCTTTTATTTAGTACTATTTCAGTGTTCTGTATTTTACTGAAATGGTTACCGTTTACGTTTATAGTCATCGTCTTGTAAAACTGAACGATTTCACATTTTATTTTTAGTGCCCCGCATTTATTGAAGCTATCGATTTATTATTTCTAAGGAGTTAAAACAGTGTGTCTTTATTTTTATTAGAAACGACATACTAACAATAACAATACACGGATATACTAACTACAACGTATAAGTACTCGGAATGGAATATATTTTAGTTCGGTAGGTATAATAATTGAGGGGCGCCACCCCAACCCTACCGAGTTTGAAAAGGAAAGCTTTTAAGAGCTTTTTGTTTTGTAATTAATTATGTTTTTTTATTTATTTATAATGTTTTAGTACGTTTTTTATTAAGAACAGTTCTTAAAAATCTTTAAATAACGAGATGTTTAATGTTCTTACAACAATTTTTATATATAATATTGCTCGACATAACGTCAAATAAAATGTTAATGTTTTACGTAGAATCAAGATTCTGAAACATTTTTCAATCAATAAATCAATTGACAATACTGTCAATTAGATGTTTTGCGCTCAAGTCGTTTAGAGGGCATGATATGAGGTTTAGAATATAGAGCTAAGTTTTTGAGGGAACTTTCTCCATTCCACATGTCGCAACCACCATTACAATGGAAAAGATCCACTGAAATCGACAGTCTTATTCGACGGTTAGGAATAGGCATCTTAGTTGTTCAATCGCTACGCTCCTATATTAAACTCCAGGCTACAGTGCGTACGTGCGGACGTACGTTGATTCTCCTCCAGGTTTTACCCACGCTGTCAACATTGTCATCAGCACGTATAGGCGCCGGTCGACTAAGAGCCCTTTTTTTTTCATTTCTTCACTTCCAAGCACTTTTTGTATGGAAATATCTGCTCTATTAACATAGGCCATTAATGCTCAAATAATATAAGTTGTATTCATCTAAGAACAGTTTGCATAATTTCCATAACGATCAGTTTACTATTATAAATATAATAAAGATATGTATTATTATAATCGTTTTGAATAACTCTTAAACGAAGAGCGAGTAAGATGAGCTCGAGAACTCAGCTCCTTTGAAATGGATGATGAGAGTAAGAATGAGTGAGTAAATAATAATAATAACTGTTAATTATCAGTCAGTCAACTAAGGTCCATAGACAAAATAAACAAATAATAATCTTACATAAAGCAAAGCAAGCGAAAGTATTCGTTATTCCATTCAAGTCATGATCTTTTAAACCACACATAGAGAAATAGGAAGCTTGTACAGCGGGGCTATGTTGACTCATCCTCCCCGACTTAACATTCAATATATGCTCGTGCAAGCTCTCACAACGGGGGATGCGGTGTCCCGAGGCAGGGTTGTTTTGGCGATGTCTTTGGACACCACTAACGCCTTCAATATCCTGACCTGGGGTAGTGTTAGGGGGTACTCCGGCATCACCAGGTGCCCGCCTACCTATGTCGTGTGATCGAGGCCTTCCTGACAGACAGGTACATCATCTATCCTGATCGCCTGGGAGAGTAGAAACAGCGAGAGATGTCGTTCAGTGTTCTGCAGGGATCAGTACTGGAACCACCTTTTTGGTAAATCGGGTAAGATTACCAGTTGCACGGTGACCTCCTTGACGGGGTCAGCGTGGTCAGACGACACGCTGGTCCTGGCGCAGAAATAGTCGTATAGGCGGTAGTCGAACTAGCGACGCGCGAGGTTGCGACCGTCATAGAGAGGATCCAGCAGTTGGGACTGGGGGTGGCACTGCTCAATTCCGAGGCTATGTGCTTTGATTGCTCTCGGAACGTGCCACTACCGGGTTCCCAAGTAACCATAGGGGGGGTTTACATCGGCGTAAAGTCGACGATGAAGTACCTTTGACTCATCTTCGACAGCCAGTGATAATTTGAGAAGCACTTCCGACGTCTGGCTCCCAAACTAAATCGGACTGGGGCAGCCCTCAAACGGGTAACCTTGGTGGTTCTGCCCAATCTACGAGGTCCAGACGCCTCCTGCTGGAGGCTCTACGTGGGTATTGTTGGGTCTATGGCTCTTTACGGAACGCCTGTATGGGTGCCGACGCTGCGAAAGGGGCCGGCGGCCAAGCTGAACACACGCCAAAAGTTAATGTATGGGTAGATACTACCTATATCTATATGCCTCTTTGTTTGTTATGGGCATGGTGGGACTAGAACTCATGTGAAAATTGCTACTGTTAACTCACTACCACCGTCTCCTGACAAACAAAGTGGAAAATCCAACTGCGCTCGAGCGGGTGTGTCTAGCGGGTGTGCCGAGTCGATGCCCGGTAGGAGGTGGAGGCGAGAAGAGTCCTCGACGTCGGAGGAAGTGCGCACACGTCGAGCCGCTGCAACATCCACAGCACAAATCGTACCAAATCTGAAAACATATATATTCATTTTTAATTTTTTTTGTAGTATATTCAAATAAGTATTTAATAAATTTATTTAGATTTTAGAATATTTAAGGGTGGCCCAAACCTGTATTGTGAACTTATATTTAAAAAAAAAACTGGCTATCCGGATGATGCAGGGATACCGCACGGTTTCCCGCGAAGTGGCGAGGAGTCTTGCTGGCCAGCCACCATGGGATCTGGAGACAACAGTCCTTGCACATATGTACGATTTGTGCGTGAGGATGCAGGGTGAAACTCTGCATGGCGGATAGAGTTTCTGCGGGATCTCATGGTGGAATGGCGACAGCGACTGTCTCAACCCAGTACTGAGCACGCTGTAATAATGGTGGTAAGTCCCCTCTTTGAGAAGTGGCTGTTCAGACGTCACAGCGTCCTTACCTTCCGCATGACGTAGGTTTTCACCGGACATAGTAAGTTTGAGAGGTTCCTGCACCGGATTCTTGTGGAAGATACGACCGGGCAGTCTTTGTGCGAAGGAAACGGTGGTGCTTATGGTAGAGATGTGTCTCGCTTCGCTTGAGCAGAGCACCGCCGTGTCCATGTGAGGGAGAATAAATCAATCTTTAGGTAAAACTAATCATTGTCAAAGATTACTGGTATACCCGCATTTCACCAATTGTGTTCAAATTCCATGTTGTTGGGGGTTATCAATTCGGGCAAGTCTTTTTGATTGGTTATGTTCTAACCCCGCCGTGGTAGTTCGATTACTTATATTATTTTCATTTGGATCTTCAAAATCTAAGATACACCAGCGTATTCTACTCCGTAAAATCAACTAGTAGGAAAGGTGTAAAAGTGCGAATTGAGGCATTAAAGATTTTTTGTTCATCCTGTAGGTAGTTTTACCTTACCAGAGATCAGCTTTATGTTTAATTTTAGTTGTGAGGGTTGTAGGTACAACAATTGGAGAGTGAAAAAAAAAAACATTTTTTACAACCGACTGAATAAATGAAAAAATACAAACAAAAAAAAAAAACAAATTCCGGTGTCAAAAACGAAGAAACAGTGGCTCACGAAAGTTTTGTTGAAAGTATTATATATTTGCTTATGAGTTTTTTTTTAATAACAATTAATATTATTTTATTTCGTTTGATATTATAATTATATCATCTTAATTATTTAACTCCTTATCCAATTTTATCTACACCATCTACATTAATATTATAAAGAGGTAAAGTTTTTTTTTTGTTTTTGAACTCTGGAAGGACTGGTCCGAACGCTGAAATTTTTTCACTGATAGAAAGCTGCTTTATTTATGAGGGACATAGGCTATATTTTTTTAACGCGGGCGAAGCCGCGGGCAAAATCTAGTATCTTATAATCAACAACAACTTTAAGCTCTAGCTAAAAGATATATGTTATGCAAGTTATTTATGTAATATTTAAAAATTAAACATTATAAACCTCGAATCTAACCCATCCGTATAAGGGAGCCTTTACTGCCCGCGGTCAAATTCAATGTTGTTGATATTTATTTTGCAAATAGGTTTGAAACATTTTAACACGTCAATTTTTTCGTCAGTTTAAACTAGATGAGGCCGGTGTTTTCTATCTGACTACCCTGACAAGAAACACCGAAAGCTCACGGGTTAAAGTGTCTTTTTTTGAAATTCTTAAAGTAATCATGGTCAATTCATATGAGAACCATACAGATTAGTGTCTGAGATGGTCTTTTATAGATTTCAGTGTAAGCATTTATTAGTATGAATCATATAGCTCTTCAGGAGCTCAACGATTTGATGAAACCAATAAAAAAATATTTGGGTAGACCGCAGAAATACTCAAATTGCCAGACAGGTGAAAATAATTGAAAAGCAAAAAAATTATCCGCATAGTCCTCATATTCACAATTTTAAAAGAAAATATATAAAATAAGGTGTAAAAATTAAATCTTTAACAAAGTGATTATTTATGTAAAAAATTAATTTAAGAAGTAAATAAATTCAACTTGTAAAATAAAAACGATCGTCTAAGTCAAATTGTAAAAAGAATCTAATAAAAAGCATAAGTTGTGAAAAGCACAAATAGTTAATAAAATGGTAATTACGAGTACCTATGTCAATATTGAGCAGTGGTGGCCGAGTGGTAACGGCCCCGACTTACGAGTTGTAGGTCGCGGGTTCACGAATATATAAAGTGAACATTGTGTTAAATGAAAATTATGTAGAATATATAACATTGAGTCATTTGGGCATTATGAGCAGTACCCCTCTGGCAGCATTTCTCTAGTAGTCACAAGCGCGACTGGTCTGAATAGGTTTTAGGTTACATTTTTAGGGCAGATTAGATTAGATCTTGTGAACGTTGAGCAATGGGGAGCTTGCCTTCCGGCCGTCCGGTAATTAACCAGACCGAGCCCAGTCGTTAACAGCGCTCAGTGTACTCCTCAAAGAGATGTGCGCAAACCGTACGGGCCCAGCAGTAGGCCCAGTAAACTAAATAGAGATGACCTGCATCTGATGACGGGGACCATCACCGGATACTGCACACTGAATAAGTACCTTCACACGTTAGACATCACAGACAGTCCCCTGTGCAGAGCATGCCTGGAGGGGGAGGAGACGATTGCGCATGTGCTCCTTGACTACACGGGTGTTAGTAAAATGCGTACAAGAACTATAGGATCTTTATCTTTATCAACTTGAGAGGCCTAATCTGTTTTTGGAGAGAGGTGGGCTGGCTGGAATAAGCCCACCTAAAGTTGGCCATAACTTTAGGTGGGCTTGGCCATGGTTCACGTACAATGGTCCGCATGGGACTAAGTGCGGAAACCATACTCAGACACAGACAACTCATCTCACCCCCACATTCTCACATTCACTCATTTCGACTAAGAGAGTCTTTCTCTTTTTTTTTCGACTCTCTCTCTCATTTTTACCTTTTTAAGAATACCTATCCATCTGTTTGGAAGAAGCTTCACTTCTCTCTTCATCCCAGTTCCGTCCAATGTCCATCTTCCAATCCTCTCCAAAATCCAAAAGTAACTGCCATGTCTTCTTCTTATCTGTTCTCTTACAATCTGCTGAGTCTTTATCAATCTGGTTACAGGATAGTTCTTGGTAACCAGTCCACTTAAGACTCCCAAAACCATAGCCTATATCTTCAATAAGTTGCAATAATTTCCTACGGGTACGCTTGCATAGCGCGTATAGTGTTAATAGTCGGTTGATACCAAGTTCAATGAAGAGTATCCAAGGAACTTCCGAAAGTTGGCTTCAGCCCCTCGACGCCTGTATATAAAAATATAATAATTTAATCATTTATAACAAACCAATAAAATTAGAAAGCTAAATAACTTCATTTGTTCGTAGGTTACACTTACTTAAAAGTCCCTAGAAGAAAAGCTATACTATGTACAAAGAAGCCCGATGCAAAGATAGCAATTAGGACCGCCAGAAAACCCATCAAGCGTAATCTCTACGAAAAGATGGAAGTGAATATCAAAGCTGCAAAATTGCTGTGAAATTGTTACTATTTTGGTGTACAATAAAGTTTATTATATTCTATTTTGCACTAGTTAGGAAAATCCTGTCAACTGATCAGGATCATATCCTTGGTGCGCTGAAAAACTCACGTGACATTTGCACAGTAACAGACCAGATACGCTCTTCCCGGACTGTAAATTATCAGAACCAAACAACAGCTAGCATACTGGAATAGACTGAAAGCAATCTCGAATGCACCCGAGCCCAGAAAATAGTGACAGAAGACTGAATAAGACGGGATTTCCAATAAACAAGCTTGCAAGAATAGATGGTGTCCACCCTGCGCTTCTACAATGGGGAGACAATTCAATAAAACCGTGACTTCTGACAATATACCGAGTCTGCACAGCATACAGATACGTGTTATTTGTATGGCGCGAAGTGAAAGTTATTCTCATCCCGAAACTCGTAAAAACAGATTAATACACAACCCAAACTATACAGGCTCATAAGCATGACATCCTTCCTATTGTAAACCCTGGAGAAAGTCTGCAATAGACACATTCGGGACGAACCTTTCTTGGAGAAACTGCTTTACAAGTAGCAACACGCCTACTCCACGGGTAAAAATATGTAAGTATATGAATAAAGATACCTACTACTGCTAAATCTAAGGAACCAACACTACATTGTGTGATCTAAAAGAACGAATGCACAATACATCACAAAGACTCCTCGCTATGGTGTAGACTCTGAGTGGCTGGATCACAAACATGCTCAGATTCAACTTAAATAAGGCCCATGGTGGCCAAGAGTAGCTCTTGAGGGTGTATTTTCTCGCTATTGTTACGGAACTTGGTCGGACAACCTCTTCAAACGACTTGACGACAAAGGCTACTTCGCCGTAAGATATGCCGATGATATATGTAAATAACCATTATAATAAACGGTACAAAAATACACTATGCAACCTCATGCGGCAGTCCTTGAAAATTGTATAGGACAGGTGTAAACTGGCCGTGAATCTTACCAAAACTAAACTCTTTACAAGAAAATGGAAATTGGCAGCATTACATCACAAAGTCATCCGACCAATTATCAAATATGGCTCTTTAGTCTGGTGGCCCAGCATCGATCTGAGCACAGCTCAAAAAGATCTTGAAAAACTGTAACGACGCTATTAAATGATAGCTCATGATGGCATCACCAAGCTAATAAAGTTCCAAAGGCGTATCATTTCCAAAAACACTATTAACAGAGGAAGAGTCACGGCGATGCAATGGTGTTCGGGCCCGAACGCATCGTGTCAATCCCCTTTGGTCAGCTGCATGGGCTACGTGAGTACATCCTCTGCTCTCATCTCTATCGCTCTGTACACACAAACAGAGCGCTGGTGGTCCTCGATAGTGGGATGCAGGCAGGCTAAGGAGGCCAAGCCAATATTCAGTAAAACCCTTAATGCCTCATGCGATTGGATGGAGGCAGCCTGCACCTAGAGGCTGGGGTCTCTGAACGCGGACCCGTGGGGGCGCCCGTACAAATTGGTACGGGAGAAACTGCGCCCCTGGGCTCCCCCGCTGACTCAGAGTCTCCGGCCCCAACTCGTGGAGGGTGTGGTAAGCGCTCTGTTCCCTGCGCGAGGGGAACACTCCCCCCCGCCCATGGCTCCGCCTCCGCCAGCGGTGTCTGACGCGGACCGCAATAGCGACGACGACGATAATGCTCCAGAGGTGACCGAGGTAGAGATGAGAGTGGCGGTGCAAAGGCTGAGTGCCAAGAACGCCGCCCCAGGACCCGATGACTTGCCTGGGAAAGCGTGGGTCCTGGCCATGGAGGCTCTCGGGCCTCGACTGAGAGGGCTCTTCAGCGCATGCTTGGAGAGGGGCCAGTTCCCACTTCGCTGGAAGACGGGGAAACTGGTCCTCATCGCGAAGCCAGGGCGCCCTGCGGACTCTCCGTCCGCGTACCGGCCCATTGTGCTGCTCGACGAGGTGGGCAAGCTCTTTGAAAGAGTGATTGCGAGCCGCCTCGTCGCGCGCCTTTCACGGGTGGGGCCGGACCTTTCGGACGGACAGTTCGGCTTTCGCAGGATGCGCTCGACGGTGGACGCCATCATGCGCGTGCGAGCCCTCACGACGGGGGATGCGGTGTCCCAGGGTAGGTGTGTCGTGGCAGTGTCTTTGGACATTGTCAACGCTTTCAATTCCCTGCCTTGGAGTACGATCCGGAGGGCACTCTGGTACCACCGGGTGCCCGAATACCTCTGTCGAGTAGTCGAGGCCTACCTGTCGGACAGGTACATTGTCTACCCCGGTCACCAGGGAGACTGGAAACGTCGGGAGATGTCGTGCGGTGTTCCGCAGGGGTCGGTACTAGGGCCACCCTTGTGGAACATCGGGTACGATTACGTGCTGCGGGGCGACCTCCCTGACGGGGTCAGCGTGGTTTGCTACGCAGACGACACGCTGGTTCTAGCGCAGGGAGAGTCGTACCAGGCGGCGGTCGCTCTAGCGACACGCGGGGTTGCGATAGTCGTTGATAGGATCCAGGAGTTGGGACTCGAGGTGGCGCTGCACAAGTCCGAGGCGATGTGCTTTCACGGTCGCCGCTCTCGGAACGCGCCGCCAATGAGTTCCCAACTAACGGTAGGAGGAGTTCACATCGGTGTTGGGTCGACGATGAAGTACCTGGGACTCGTCTTCGACAGCCGGTGGAATTTCGTGGAGCATTTCCGACGTCTGGCTCCCAAACTGAACCGGACTGGGGCTGCGCTCAAGCGGCTCCTACCCAACCTTGGGGGTCCAGATGCCTCCTGCCGGAGGCTCTACGCGGGGATCGTTCGGTCCATGGCCCTCTACGGGGCGCCGGTGTGGGCGCCGTTGCTGAAAAAGCAACCGGCGGCCATACTAAACGCCTGATAGAGGGTCATGGCAATTCGGATGGTGCGGGGATACCGCACGATTTCCCGCGAAGCGGCGAGCCTTCTGGCTGGCCTACCACCGTGGGATCTGGAGGCAACAGTCCTTGCACACATGCACGACATGCGCGTGGAGATGCAACGCCGGGGTGAAAGTCCTCTGCCGCGACAGGTCGCGGCATGGCGGACAGAGTTCCGGCGGGATCACATGGTGGAATGGCGTCAGCGACTATCGCAACCCAGTGCTGGGCACGCCACAATTATGGCGATAAGTCCCCTCTTTGAGGCGTGGCTGGAAAGACCTCACGGCGTCCTTACCTTCCGCATGACACAGGTCCTCACCGGAAATGGCAAGTTCGGGAGGTTCCTGTTCCGAATTAAAGTGGAAGTGACGCCCGGGTGTCGCCACTGTGCGGAACACCTGGAGGACACGGTGGAGCACACAATCGCGGTGTGCCCTGCTTGGGTGGAGCATCGCCGTGCCCTCGTGGGGGTGATCGGCGGCGGAGACCTCTCGCGCCGGGCCTTGGTCGAGGCCATGGTCCGGAGCGAGGAGGAGTGGCAGGCGGTCGCCGACTTCTGCGAAGCAGTAATGCTCGCTAAGGAGGAGGCCGACCGCATCAGGCAACGGCGCTCTCGCCGCCGCCGGGATTCCGATCCCGATTTCCAGCCACCGTAGGCGCGGGCTTGCGGACAGAGTGCAATGGGTAGCTCGCTGTCCGGCCGTCCGGTAACTATCCGGACCAAGCCCAAGTCGTCGACGGCGCGCGCTGTTCCCGCGCGCCTCAAGGAGTTGTCAGCAACAACAGGGACCCAGCCGGGTCGAAGCCTACTGGGGCCAGGGTTATCCGAAAGGGCGCTCGAGCCCCGGTATGAAGGCTTGAAGGAACGGGATGGGTTTTTTAGTCAGTAAGAGTCTGACACTATCTCCCGCTCCGCCCAAGAGCGGGGGTTGTCATAAGATGATTTTTCCCATCGAAAAAAAGAAAAAAAAAGTATGTTTTTTTTTAAATGTATTTTTACCGATATCTTGGGTAACTATTTTGAATTGGCCCCTTAGAAATGTTGTCGTGATCTGAAGATGGAATTTGAAGACATGGAACGGAACTCCTCATAGGTTCATAATAGCAGTCTGTACGTACAAGTAAAATGGTTTAGTTGATACGTGTAGTCGATGATTGACTGATGGAAAAGAGTGATTTACCTGATCTACCGCCGTAAATCGAAATGATTTGATGATGACACCGGAAAGCAGGATTTGGAACTCAGTAATAATACAATCAATGATCATGTTTGGGTTTATTACAATTGTCAATTTGTCACGAGGTGCTCTTGTGTTTTAATGTAACATCGAACTGGTCTGACGATGGAGCCGGAAAGTGGAAGGTAGGCAGAGGAACTAAAAATAATAATATTGTTATATAAACGGTAATAAAATAAAAATATTGTTTTAGATAATTGGGATTGCCATAAAATGTAGATAATCTGCTTATAAATGGTTTTAATGATTATGTATTCTGTAAGTACAACCTTATTATAGAACTTGCAGACTAATTAGGTTTACGTGAGGTGTACCACAACTAAAACATGTAAAATATCTTACCAAAAATCCGACTTCGATAAAATAACTATTAAAAAAACACCAAAAAAGTGTTTAATTTCTGAAATACATGTACTTAGTAACAGAAACGTTTCTTTCTCGTTTTCTAGTTACATAATTAGAGGTTTCAACAATGTAACTAAGTATTAGGTTTTTTTTCAATAACTACTGTTGAATTACGAGCAGTGTAGTACACTAGGCAGAACAACACATTCCTAGAGGCTTTGTGTTATTTTCCTTCAACGTCAAGGCTATCGCAGTTCGCTATTACCTATATTAAATTTATTATTTTTATAAGCTCGTTATTTTAACCTTGCAGCCTAGTATAGCTATAATTATATATCTTCTTGTGTATTAACGGTGATTAATCTGATAGGTGCCACTAACAACTTAAGTGATAATTTTAAATTATGCAATCGACTTTACCTCACATAAAACCATTATTTCAAAAGCATTACAATTTATGAGTAATAATAACATAGCATGTTTAGTAGTTATAAAATAATCTGGTACTTATCAAAAAGGTTTCCCAAAAACCACTTTACTCCAATTACATTATGATAATAAAACACACAGAATATTAAATTAGAAACATTAAAAGCATCTCTTATGGGCGCAAGCAATATAACTTTATAATAGCATAAGTACATTTCCATTCATCATGAATCGCTCATGGGCCGTCTAAAGAAAAGGTTTTAAATTGTTTCTCGATGTTAATAAATTTTAAACAGATAAACCTGTACATCTCGAGCTCGCGGCTTAAAAAACGAGTATCGTGAGTATAGAATCCAGACGAAAAAAGTAGTCGTGCAACATTTCACAAGGCACAACGGCCCGCTGCACTCGCATTGTGTGCCTTAACAATATCCACAGGCCCACAGAACACTACACAATAAATACAACACGTCTACGACGTCATTTCAACAAATCAAATACCCTACGCAAACAAACTCAAATCGACAATTCCAGCCAATTTAAATTTTATGCCCTCCCTATAAGCAGGCACGGCGACGGGAATAACATGTTCATATACAGATATAGTCGGACATTTTGAAATATACAATATATATTTGTATCAACACAATAACATTCGGTAAATCCGTGTGTACAGGATAAACTATTGGTCATCAAAATCATTGCCATAACATATCGCTGTAGCGTCTAATTTGTGGTAGCGTGTAGAAGTGGCCGCAGCGCGTGATATGAACTGGGTTAATAAGTGATTATGATAATTATTAAACTAGATAAGTTAAACATTTAATAACCTTATTAGTTTCTGTTGAGTAAAATAGTGCACAAAATGGATTCAGAAATCTTTAAAGGTGAGTTTGCATTTCAAGAAGATAGTGAGCTACCTGGTACGTAACGCTCGTTAGGAAATAATTAATGTCCATGCATAATTAATTATAATGTGCTAAATTAAATTTAGGTGTTATTATTTTAATTTATTTTTATGTTCGAAGTTTATAAAGCTTCAAAATAAATTATTATTTTGATTGTTCACCAGTTGGAGCCCGGGTCACTAGAGTACACGGAGCGCCTGCGGTCCCGCAGGGAGGGGTCGCAAACAGGTTATGACCCCGACAAGTTACTTGTTCGAAGCCTCGAATGTGGCCACGTTTGAAAAGCTCCTGTTTCTGTTAAAGCATCCCCGGTGACGTCTGCGTAGTGCGACTCACGCGGGGGGCACGAGCTCCAGTTAGCCTGGCCGCAGCCACCGACTGCGATCCTTTCTGTCCCAAACCAGGATAAGATAAAAAATATCTTGACGTTAAGTGTTGATTTCTGTCACACGTACCTTTGATTAAACAATTAGCCTCACGAGTTTATATAATACCTGTGTGCGCATTGCAAAAGATATACATATTTCAGGAAAAGTGTTCTAAACAAAAATAAAAGCTGTATATCGCGGATGCTGATCGCCTGGTTTAAATTTTATGAAAAATGAATAATGGTTCGTAACAAAGGTATATTTTTGTTGATACGCATTATTCACATGTACATGGTCTCGACCCTGTCGAGTATAACAATGCTGCGATTTGTTTAGATACTTTTTTCCACGCATAAGCAAACGAATATATTTCTAATATTACCACATAATACTCCATTGTTCTCCAGTTCGTTGATATTTCTCCAGCATTTCCAACGCTTGGACGCTATTTAAGTGATACACATACCTAGCGAAGCATGAATACCATAAAACAATATTACAGTTTGCAATTAAATGTCTGACCATCGTTTTACGAGTATATGGCTACTTAGCAAGTTTTTGTGTACTTTGGAAAATTTTAAAATATTTTGTTTATAAAATACATAGCATCACGCTTGTATTTCACGAGGGTATCGATGGGTTGGGTTGAGATGTTAAAACCCTTTATGTTAAAATTCAGCACCACTACTACCCGATATTTAGTGTGCAATCAAACCTGATAGTGTTGCCAGTAAAAGTGTTCTATATTCTAGTTGATCTTATTCGCATTAGAGATCTCTTACTTCGCGATAGTAAACGAGTATTATATAAGAGGGCTGGTTTTACCACATATTTCCGTTTATATAACCTCAGAAATAAATAATGTAAGTTACTTTTGTGAGTTTCATAAATTATAGAACATTAGAGTTTATTTATTTATTATTTATTTATATATACTTTATTGCACATCAAGATTATAAATTTACAAAAGAAAACCATAAAATAGAAAACACACAATAAATTATAAATTATTTTGTGAGTTTCTAAATTATAAATACGGGTAATACTAATTACTTCAGATTGAAGTAGGTAGGTACATAATGGAAATTCAAGATACTCTAAAGGCTTAAAATATAATTAAAGACCACTTTAGGAAAAGCGGAAAGAAAATATTCGTACTATTTTTAAATTTTGTTATACCCACATTTGACAATATATTTATGTTTGTCTGTCTATTCAGTTGTGCACTTTAATAAATGGTACCAATAGGTCTGTTGTGTTGTCTTTAATTTTTACGTATTTAGCATTCACACATTTGTTTGTGTATTTTCAGTATCCTCAAAAAACCTAGTCTCAAATTATCACTCGATACTAAAACATTATACAAGTATTTTCCCTACAAAAATCTCGATCAGGTCACGAAATGCTATGAGAGCGCTCGCTAAAGGCTCTCTCAAAACGCCTGTGAATGCGTCGGTTGGACATTCAAATTTCAAATACTGGCGCGCGGGTTTGATAAAGCGTAGCAAGCGACCACTAAAGATCGTTATTTTCAAATAAATGAACGCTTCCTTTACTTACTAACCGTACTAATTGCTGCATGATTTGCAGCGAAATATCAAACTTACTGATTACTAGTTTTATTATAAAAGTATTATAAGTTTTATCAAATCGAGTTTAAGCTTTCCTGACTTGTAATGTCATTATTTTGAATGTTTTTTTTTTAGGTTGAATATCATGACTTCTCACGCCCTTGGGCGGAGTGGGACACTTCTGTTCCTTTTTTGCCTTCTTCGATGATACGGCTTTCGCACTGACGTAGGTAACCCCTTTCCAGGGCCCTGGGGTCAATTTCACATAACCCCTAGCTCCTACGATTTGCTGGCATCTCCTTGAGGCGCGCGTGGACCACTTCGCGCTGTCGACAACTTGGGCTCAGTCCGGACGGTTACTGGACGGCCGGACGGTGAGCTATCCATTACTCGCCGTCCGCAAGCCCGCGCCTACGGTGGCTGAAAATCGGGAACTACTTTGAATGATCCAATGGCAGTTGAGAGTAGTAGGTTTAGGCAAGCAATACTGTTTGTGCTGCAGATAGTTTAAGTAAATCACTCAAGTCTCAGTGACCTACAAATGCCAATGCTAAAGATCAGTACCTACCTGTACGTTGACTTTGAAATTTCATGTCGAACAGTGCTATAGTTCACTATGGCACCTACATTACCTACTACAATGCTGATGTGGTGTGACATTTTAATGTTTTCGTAGAGTATTTTATTTATTTTTATATTTGAGATATGTATTAGGTATCCCTAATAAGTAGCAGTGAAGGACTTCTATGCGACATGGTTTCCGTGAGGCGTGATCGGAGTCATTGAGAAACAAAACATAAGACTTGATAAGAGATATTCGAATGGCGGTGTGTTGTGATGAGGGACTACGGTATTAATTAAAACTTTTATGGTTGAGGTTTATTTACCCTGCTTTCGACTAAGATTGACAGTTACTTTATCAAATCATTTACTTTTACTGTGATGGTAATAGACTAACCCCTAACTTTTTATTACTATTGTTAGCTTGAGCCTGTGCTACCCAATTGCATGGCAGCGACCTTCCTTCCCTCTTCCCTCGCTTGTCAAGAATCAAACCTTGATTTCTGAATAAAGCACTTGAAGTTGAGCTTTTGTCACACTCTATGACTCTACTCTAGCCTGAAAACATATCTGACTTACCATTAAAGTAGCGTTTCATACGTTCTTGACACTAAACACTCTTTTAGAAACCGACCCATACAGTACTTCAAATTAAGTTGATAAAGTCTATGTTCAATTTCATCATGTTGCGCAATTGTGCAAGTACGTTATTTTCCACTTTACAGGTTTCATAATCTTTCGAGTAATTCCCTTGAGTTAGAATTGCGGTTGGAAAAACTTCATAACCTTGAAGGAACAGGAAAGCATTTTGGACCCAAAATTATTTTTATAATCCAATAATTTTAGACAGTTTATAAAATATATACAGTTTTTATGTGAAACAAAAAGTAATAGTAGATAATGTGACTAGGGGATAAAGTACATGTAGTCGCGGGTAGTAAGTTGAATTCAGAATGAAGCGAAGGTTGCTAAGTTTCAATCTCGAACACCAGTGAGGGATTTATAATATAATCAAGTTCTGGGTTTTCGCAAGTAGTTAATATAGACACCTGAGTGAAGTGAGGAATTCAGAACGCCCAAGACAAATACAACTTTATCCCCGTGTTAGATACTCTACTTTTAACACTATCTGTGAGATAATTAACAGTACATTGTTCATCACCTTAGGGGTGAATGTAACTTATTTAGACCCGAGAAAGAGTTTGTCGTCCGAGCTTAGTGAGGTCGCCGAAAGTTCGAGGGACTATTTTTAATAATTTGACAGCTGTCAGTTGAAAGAGACTCTCCCTACGGCTGAAAAGTATTACTTACAACCCGCTCCACAGGCACAATCAGGTCTGATGGTGGAGTAATGAAAAAGAAAAACAATTTATATTAACGTATTAGAGAAATGTAAGTATTGTTAACAAGTTAATTTTAGCTATCACTCGAAATATTTGGAGATTTGAAACAAACTAAATGCACTGCTCTAAGATTCTATAGTTTTAATTTTCTTTCATTAATTACTTTTTTTTAGAGAATCGTCAGTGATCGCATTTTATTTTTTATTACTGGCGTTTTTTATTTTTTATTAAACGTACTTTTTACACCGCCTGCTCGGTAATGCCCTTTTATATCTCATACAACTAAGCAAGTCATACAGAAAGACCAAGGGAGATATGTAGTATTCTTTCATAATATATCTATTATAAGCATGCAGTTTCTTGCCAATTCTTCTCCATAGGAAACGACCAATTTGGAACCGTGCACTAGCTTCTGACGTTTTATAAGTGTCAATGTAAACCTATGAGAAAAAAAAAATTGAATTTTGAATTTCTGAGTATTTTGGATTGTTATTTTGAAAAAAATAAAACTATTAAGAGAATTAAAATGTATGTGCATCAAAAAAGTTAATTCAAAATTAAAGACGACGTGTCTTTAAAAAAACTATGATAGGGCGAAAAAATTAAAACTAAAGAGCCAGTAGAGAACTTTGTTTGTTTCAAATCTCAAAACATGTCGAGTGATAGTTAAACTTAACTTTTAATTGTTTCAGTATATTATTTAAATTATCTCACAGATGGTTACAAAAGTAGAGTATTCAACACGGGGATAAAACTGTCTTTGTCTTGGGCGGCTTGAATTCGTCACTTCACTCAGGTTTCTATATAAACTTCTTCGCAATCCTTAAATAATAATTAAATCTTAGCAACCTTTGTTTCGTTCAGAATTCAACATGGGACCCGCGACTTAAAGACACTGCTTTATCCCTTAATCATATAATCTACTATTGTTTTGCAAATAGGTTTTAAAAACACTTTTACATGTCAATTAATTTGTCAGCTTATAAAAGATGACGCTGGTGTTTTACCTTGAGAAGAAACTCCGAAACAAACTAAGGAGTCGAAGTCTCATTTAAAGTCCATACAGCAAATATGTAATGGTCAAATCATATGAAAACCATACAGGGCCTCAAGTCTGCTTTTACGACAGTGTCAGAATGGTAATTCATTGATGTCATAATTGTCGATTTTGACAAGTTTGGTAGTCTACGAATACAATGGCGTCATTATAACTTTCCAATAGTCAACCACTGACACTACATTGAAAGAAGTGGCATAGAATAGTAATCTCGCACATATTGACAAATGAATACTTGACATAAGCGGTAATATGCTAAAACTTTGACAGTTTACTTGATCAGTGTTCTACCATTAGAACGTTACTGTCCAGTTATTGTTTAATATGCTCGATTTTATCATTCTACCACAACTCTATCACGATATCCATACCACTGACCGATCAATGATCGATCATTATGAATTAGCAGGTTACGAACTTTTAGCAAAATGACAATGTGATCGTGTTGAAATGACGAATTTATAAAAATAGCAGACTTGGGCCCTGATTAGTGCCCATAATGGTCTTTTGAAGAAAGATCCACAAAGGTTTGAGTGGACCGGTCCACCGACTGTAGTGCAAGTCAGTATTCGTATATCTCAATTCAAAATTACTGAAAAGAAAAATATAATAATCTCCATAGTCCTCACATTCCCAAGACATTGGTAAATTTTAAGAAAATTTATAAAATAAAGTATATGCAGAATAAAAACGATCGTCAATGTCAAATTGTAACAAATAATTATCAATTTCAAATTGTAAAAAATAATTATAAAATTGATGAGTAATTATTTTTTTGTAAATTTAAAAAAATATATAATTTTTGTTATATTGCACAAAGGAAAATATGAAATTAAAGGAATACAAGAGACAAAAGGGATATCTCTTAATCAGTTAATTTTCGAAGTGATCTATCAATTTTTGCTGCAGAGCTGATAATTTTCTAAAAATTGTCTATATGTGGGCCCCATTGTAACTTGGCATCTAGAGTTATACCCTAGAACGCTGTAGTATCTTCAGGACTCTTTTAACTTAAATCTATGTACTTTTCAGTAGTTTTGTATTTTGCAGGTAAGTGGTAATTTAATAAGCTTACCATTAAAATATAACAGAACAAAATGAAAGCTGTGAAACAAGATGATATGATTATGTATTTGCGACTTAAGGGTGGTAGGGAAGTCCAATGAACTACTAAGCTAATATTAATTTATTTTTGGAAGGTGCCTATTTTTTATTTAGAAACCGAAGTGAAAGATAAATTTTAAACGAAATAGGTTCCAGTATTATAGAATAAACTACTAACATCTTTATTTCATTAACCATGCAAAAAAATTGTAAGTTTGCCTGTGTTTCATCGGGAAAACCCCACAACAATCTTAACGACTACATTTGTGTAAATTGTGGAGCTATTTACAGTCTGTGTGTGTGTAAAATTCCATAGCGGGAGAAGAGGGTGCCATGTTTATAGCTGTTAAGAAATGAAACCATACAGTATCCACAACGTGAACACACTGAACACTATAGCACGCCATCTGGTGGCCATCAACCAGTCCACAAAAAATAAACTTTGAGTAAAAATAAATAAACGCCGTAGGTATCGTAAATAGACAGAGCTGTTGAATTTAAACAATTTCTATGTTTTGATTTATTATATTTATGGGTATGGTAGACAGGAATATGTGCTTTGATAAAGCCATAAGAATTGGTCTACAGGTACCTAGTTACCTAAATAAAAACGTAATTCTCGATTCATGTTTTTATTGAAAAAAGATTTTGCATTTTGAATGGGTTAAAAGATTTAATAACCATCAATTTATTCAATCTCGAGCAAGGCGTTAAATAATTCATGAACAAGAGGATTTATACCTAGATATATCCGAACATAGAATTCTATATTGAATCTTGAATGTAGGTTGTAATAAAATGCCTACATTTAAATCTAATTTTAAACTCAATAACATAAAAATTCATATTAAATTATTTCAGTTGACCACGCAGTAAAAGTTAATTCGATGCTGACTCGTATAAACATTGTTTAGTCTCAGCGTCGTGTATACAAAAATGAAAATAAAAAGAGACTAAAAATTGTAGAACCGGTCCCGGGTATCGTGGCGCGGAGAGCGTCGGAGGACTGACCTCACTTGGCCTTGACAGCTGCGCTCACTCCTTCCAACGTGAGCCTCTCGGCTGATTCAACCACTAATAACTTCACTATAACATTATAATGCTCTCGATGCAACTATGCGTTACATTATATTACACGCGCTCACATCCTCATACACGCTCGCGACTGAACAGTCAACGTCTCGTCTAAACATGATTTGTTGCTGTTCATTTGTCTTCACGATAAACTATGGTGTTGTATTGTGCCGTGGCGACTGTGCCGAGGCACTAACTCTTAAAGTCTTTTATCTGACTTGCTGAGGCACGTTTTGTTGTTAATGTTTAGCATTACGTACCTATACTTAATTGTGTATTCCTGTTTACATTTTACAGCACTAAAAATTACCTACATAATGAAAAATCACTTTTTAAAAATGGACTACTTACATAATATCATACAATGATTCACAAATGGCATATTTTAAGATTTCAGAGTCAGTGGGAAGCCTTATGATTTGTGATATCGGTAAGACCATCTGCGCATACACAAAAAACCAGTAACGCTTTTTAAATTGAACTCGAGACCTGAATCTGATAAAATCTTGTTAGGCATTTGTTTATCTCATCTATAGCTAATAGGTAGACATTGCTAGATTTTGATAGTATTAGAGAAAAAAATCAAATGACTAATAATAAAAACCATTTATTTTCAGACATCGAAGGCCCATAGAAAAAATACATAAAATAATCTAATATAATAAAATAAACTAATACATATTATTCTAACAACAAAACTTATTATTGCAGAGCATATTAATTCTAGTTTAGGAAAATCATTTACCTATCTTAATTGGCTCCGACAAATAACTACAAGACAGGGATACGAAATTGATATTTTTAGGTAGCAAAAATATTGAATTCAACCAAGGGATAGCATGTTACGCTAGCAAATAATATGCAGAACGATCAGTCTTTATTAAAGCCAAGGAACTATTACACTAATGCGTGCTCGACACGCACTTAGCAATTTTCTTAAATTGTTGTCAGTTGTTGTAGTACCTACGTGTACAAAACCACCTAGCTGAATAGGAGAGGGACTGAAGAATTTTTTTAATTATAAAATTATTATTGTAAAATATAAAAGCTTTGTTTATTTTTGCAGTTTGGATGAGTAGGTAATGTACACGATGGTGAGAGTTACAACCGCTTTTGAATTCTTGTCGGGCAGGTTTCAAAAATGTGTTTCTTTTCGAAAACGTAAAACCAAACCCAATCTATTAAGTTAAAAATGTAAAGAATGTTTGAATTAATAAAATCCATAGTTCATACAAACAAATGTAGCTATTGACATAAGTGGCTTGGCAATACTTGGCATAACATCATATCGACGGGACAATGGGCATTCCAGCGCGGGCGGGCGAGGGGGCCGGCGGCGGGCGGCGCGGGGCGCGGGGCGGGATCGACGTGTCCCGTGCTATCCTATTGTGCAAGTCGACGTTTCCCGGACACCAACTTATTAATTAAGTACATAATGTTAATAACAACAATATCTGCCTTGCTTTATTTGTTGTCGTTACTTCGTGATGCGTACTTAGTAAAGAGCGTAGACTGATTACTCGGTAACATAATGAAGGCTCCACCAAATTAATAAAGGTTTTAAACAGAGATTGCTGGTTTTTTGAATGCCTTATTTAATCAAAAGTTTTCTAGTCTAGAGGAAAAGCTTTTATTCCAACTAGCTTTCAATACCGCCGGTATCAATACAGACAATATTTTCTACCAAACTTTAAATAAGCAATTTTTAAATAAGGTTTTGAATTTGGTCCGTTAATCATGGGATTGGTGCGCAGAAGTCCTACTATGACGACTTAAAATCATCATGAATCCGGTGTGAGAAAGGGATAATACTATATGACCATACTCTCACGCCGGAATTATGATGATTTTAAGACATCATAGTAGGTTCCTTGGTTTCTTAGGAAACTCGTTGAGCGATGTTGGGAACGCGCCCAACTCGTAATAATATGTAGGTAAGTGGGTATTCAACTAGATTGAGTGCGGGCGGTTCATTAGCAAGCAAATTGTCTTTTAAATTCCTACTAGTAATTTATACAAGGTAAACAAAGATGTAATGAATATAGCGAACACGAAAATTAGAACCAGTGTTGATGCACTCATATTTTCACATTGTTACTTACGATTATAAATATTTTTAAAAGTAATGAGGTTCTAACGTAAAAGAAGGTTCTAATGATATTTTAGGTTAAAAATTTTACATTATTTAGGAAAAAGCAGTGTCATCAAATAAGCTCTTGGTAATTTTTCCAATACTAAAAAAATCAATCATAACTGCGTAATCATTCCAGTCATCGTTTTTTTAACAATAAATAAAAATTCAATTAGCTTGTACGCTTTTAAACGTTAAAGGTAGGTCAATGAACATAATAATATCTTTATAACTTACTTAAAATTAACCAGTCCCAAGTCATAAAGCGTACATAAGTAAGTTTGTTCAAACTTAAGAACCGGTCCGTGAGAGAAATTGTTAACTGTACTTGATGACTTCGTAACTAAACACATATTATGGAATATTGTATAAAGATTATATAGCTCTTTGTTATGTTCAAATATTCGTTTCAGAGAGAACCTTTAATTATACCAAATAAATGTTTCAAAGTATGAGAGATTCGTCTCAAAGATATTATTGTAGCTCGGCGACAATCCTACATTTTTATAAAGATATATAATTTTCTTTTTTCACAAGAGTCTAACATAATATGACATTAACTGTCGTACCTATATCTATTTGTACAGACGTGTTGTTCTCAAATGGTTTATATATAAGTATTTAGCTAGCAGTAAGATTATATGTACGTAATAATGCAGACTAGTGATTTAGTACAGGTTTTGCTCGCGAGGATCTATATTTCTTAGTTCGCATCGAGGGAAGACGTTATGACTGAAACTTAAATCGGTAGAATAGTGTTCCTCTGTTTTCGTTTTGGGTTATATTTTTTCTTATCGATATTCGGAATTTGGTGGGTTTACGAAAATGGATATCGGGTTAACCGTAAAAACCAAAAACCTTGTATTGTAGAGTATAGTAAATATTATAAATTAATTGGTAAGTATATAATACAAACTTAAAATAATAATCTGTACAAACGGGTAAGAAGGATATACTTAAGTATTTCCTGCCTGAGTAACATGGTCATGTGAATTATTTCATATAAAAGTAAACATATACACAGTACTTAAGGTTACTTGAGAAATATTAAATAGACAGGGTGTACCATCATCGAATATACAATAATAATACATGTTTTGTTGCCGTAAGCTTGTAACTTCGCACTAAAACGTACCTACCAGCTATGCGTGTATAAATTTCAGTCAGTCTGTGGTATCACCATAACAGGTATGTACCTACTATACAAGACATACCGTCTTATGAAAACCTACTATATTCTCAAAATTATGTTGGCAACATAAGCTTAAATTACCTAAGGAATAAGTTCTGAGTCGTTTTATATTAATATTTCATGAATCTCCAAGGTTTCCCTGTTCTCTTTGCAAAAGTAGGTTTACTCACACTAGAGAAAATCCAATTCGCTGTGTCGTGCACACGCTCGCACACAAGCGCGCGTGACTTGAGGGAAAAATAAAATTTCTCGCTAAGTTTATAATGGGAAAACTTTGAGAACCACTTAATTATGTTAATGTTTGAAACAAAATTTTAGAAGAGACGTTTAAACACGACAATGATTTAATTTAAAAATAGTAATATATTAACTATATTGATATTAGGTGAACATTAGGTATTTAGTTTTGCTTTATATGGAGGTCAATAACAGTTTACCTATGTGTGTAGGTAGGTATCCCGGCCGTGTAGGGGTTTTGTTTTTTTGTGTTATACCATTTTTTAAATCTAATAATACACCAATTTGCAATGATGATTGATGTATTTTGGCTGCGGTAATTCATGCGCAGAACCCATAACATCGTTTTGGTAAAAAATCTATACTGTTAAGGATATCATCATATTATCATGTTTATGTGACACTCTAACTTAAAAATACGACTTTCAAAGATACTTATTTCAGTTAGGTCTGCCACAATCTAACATAAGTTATATCTAACTCACTCACATAAAATACAAACACATCAAGCTAAAGTAACATTGCACGGCTTTAATTGCATTTTAGTATAGGTGGGAAATTAATATCTCGAACTAATCAAAGTTTAGTCGGTGTTCCCGAAGCACGAGCCGTGTCTGTCTACTATCTAGTTTGTTTTTCTTATTTCTAGCTACTTGCTACGTATCCTTGTTTTTGTGGAGACTGCTTATATTACAGCTTCTGGCTGTGTTTTGCATGTGTATACGTACCCACTACCTTTTCATTAATATTATAATTTCCTGGTAGGTGCAAAGTATTCAAGTTAACATTACGTCGACTTAAAGAGCAAGACTCTTTGCGTTCACAGTGTATGCATTCTAACATCTCCTTTTGAACTAAATCATACGAGGAGATGACTCATTAAGACCCGTGTTTGGGGAAGCTTAAACCGCATATGTTTTAAAAGGAAAAATCATGGACCTCATTTTCATTTTAATGAAAATATCATTTCCTTCCAAGGAGGTATATCCAAAGTTTACATCCGTCATTTTGCATGGGCCAACGGTCGAGTGGCGGTGGCAGGGGTGCAGGGGTGCTGGGGGTCGCGGCGGGTGGAGCGGTGCCACCCCGCGAACCTCCCCCCCTCCGCGGGATCGATACGTCATTTGAGCTGGTCGCCATGGAGACCGCGAACGGAGCGGGGCGGCGCCGCGGCTTCGGGATGGTGGGTGCACGGCGCTCCGCGGAGCCCGCGAGCCCTCGCCAAATGAAAAAATAGATACAACCTTATTTGGGACAAATCCCTCTATAAAATTTACCATTTTGAAGATTCCCTCAAATTATATCTTGTGTTTGTATTATTTCATCTGGAGAGTATTAGTGTTCGTAAAGCGAAGTTTCTCTCTACTTAGTAGTAGGTACTCGTAGATTAAGATTATGTTAATGTAAAGTTATTAAAACTTACTGCTACTCAGACAGTCGTAATGAATTCCTTCGATTTAATGTTGTTTTAGTATCCAAAAAGAGATAATGAGGATAGCTAAAAATATATTTGCAAAGTATACAAACTATTCAGTTATAATATAATGTTTGTAACCTTTTAAAATTAACAAGTATTAGTTGTTTAAACATTTTCTTTTCATGAACATAACTATTTTCTTTTAAGGGTCGTCGTATGAACGACAGTTATAGCTCTATATCAGACGTAGGAGACATTACAGTCTGCAATGTTTTTTAAGTTGTGTCATTGCCCTGTGGAAATATAGCTACGTAAGAGGGTAGTTCAGATACGTGGGTAGTTATAGTTTTGCGTCATTTATGAATTTGTACTACGGTAGTGTCCTGGAAAATGTTTCTATATTTTTTATATCACCTATATAATACGTAAATGGAGTAGTTTTATCAAATTGACGGCTCTAAGGTATTGAAATGGTGTGAGCATGAGCCGTGTAAGTATCGCGATATTCGGGTTGAACCTCGGAGCGGACACGTGTTTCCAGTGTCAGAGGTTGGGATCCAAATATATTACGGGCACTATTCCTGTTTTATATTGAATAGTTTGTAAGCTTGTTTGTTTTGGGTTTTATAATAAATAAGTAGTTTGTAAGGCGTAGGATAACAGGGATATTCACAATATGAAGTTGCTTTTAAAGAGACTAGACAGACAGTGTTATCATTGTGTGTCGTTAAAGTCGATCGATGGTTGGTGGGGTACCAATGTTTATCTTTATGGGTTCCGTTTTGTAAGTACTGAGTTGTGCTTAATCAGAATTGATTCGAACATGCTTTGATGTAAGAATTGATTTTATAAGGTGTTCTGATACCAAATCTAGGTAACTTTACTGAGGTGGATTTATGTGTAATCGAATACTGATTACTGATACTGATTTGTGTGGTTAATTTTTTTCTTTTGTATTTTCTTTTATATGTTTGACATTATATTTAATCATTTGTTGACTAATTAAAATGTGACACTCTGTATTTGACTTGTAAGAATCCCTTACCAATAAACTACTATGACATGTCAAGAATAAATCGATTTGTTTTTTGATGGTCTGAAAGACATATTTTTTTCAGAACGGTTTAGGGATAATTATTGTTAAGGAAGACTTTTAGTTTTGTTTTGAAATAAGTTACCTTCTAAGGAATAGAAACGTTACAAGGTTTTAACTTGTTTGTATTTGGTTACATTATTTCGACATCTTTAACTAATAAATAAAACATAAGTTGATATTTAAAGCTCACTGAAAGATTAGACACAGGCAGATAAGAGCCCGTTCCACGATACTAAGTTATCAATACGTAATGAGGAATACAAAGCGAGGGAGAACACTGAATTCGAAGTTGCTTATTTTTCCTTCATGTAAAAATTGTATGTGCTTGCTTAGGTGTTCCTGCCGTTTCTATTAAACCTTTGTTAAATTCTAAGTATTTTAACGTTCTTATGAAAACATTTAATTGTAGATGATTGTTTAAGAGTATCGTCATATCTTTCAAAAATGCTATTGACTTGTTCACCTGCTGAGAAATGAACTCCTCTCATTCTTATCACATAAGTAAACATAGGTAAAAGCTGATGAGTATGATGGTATCAAAAGCTGTTTACCTGCAATTAATAAAGTTAGCTTGTGTAGAAATGTGCAGCTATAAAACTTATTACCCATAGACAGCGTCTATCGGAAGATCGTCTGAAGCTATTAATAATAATCGATGCCATAAAAAATTTAAGATGACCAATTTACGTAGGTATATTTATTGAATTTATCAAATAAAAGAAAGCCATTGAACTAAATAGACTAATAAAACATTGAAATCTTTAAAACTGTACATACCGACATCTACTTATCATTGTACAATACAATCTACAAATATACAAACTTTCAAATACGTGTATTTGCTTATACAAACAAGAAAGTTAGCGAACAATATAAAAGTAATGGGATAGAGTGAGAAGGCATAGCCTGGCGGGCGGTTGTGCAAGAGAGATGGAGTTATTCAAATTGAGGGTACATATTTCTACATAGGTAACAAATAGCTTGTTGAGAAAAATATGGATATTCCATTTGCGGGCTTCCAGTCTTTAGTTATGAATTATAAATAAAATAACCTACATTTTATTTATGACTCAAAGTTCGTGCTAGTAGAGTTAAATCTTTTCTACGAAGTTTTTAAAACGAACGCCTTGGCGAACGTTTATGGTTCATCACCGTTGAATCCTACTAAATTCTTTACAAACAGATGTCTGATGATGGCATGCAATTGGTTTTAGTGCCTATTATAGACAATAAATATTTTTTCGATTCAACGTTAAGCATCACATTAATGCGGTTCGGAATAATAAGCTATTATCACGCGGAATGAGCCCTCCCACCGACAACGTCTATAAAGGAAATATTTATCCATCTACTTTATAAAGCTTTACTTGTACTTAATCGATTCTATTTGTTGTAACGCTGTGGACAAGTTTATTAATTTTGTTACTTATTTTATCGAGCAAATATAGAGTATGAATTTGATTTATAAAATTGATGAAATTCTAGAAAACATTTTTCTAAGTATCTAAATGATTTCGTTCTTTGTAAATGTAGCTATTCATTTTTCTTAAATCTAAAAAAATGAGCTTCTTTACAGACGTGGATAATGAATAAGAATAAGCGAATTCTTAGGTACGATGCTAAGTGCACCCTGCACATCTGTTGATAAATATTGTATAATAAAATGTGATGCTTCTAAGCTGGCAGTGTGGTATTTCCACGTTATGATTATTGAACAAAAAGTAGAAAAGTTGAAGAGAGTTGCAGGAGCAACTTCAAGAACAGGTATTTACACTGTTTGAATATGTAGGTTGTGCAGGTAGTTGGAAATTATTTTCTATAAATTTTGTCAAAGAAAAATATTATTTAATCTCTTCTGTGCTTTGATTATAGTATATACATTAAATTCAAAGAATACAAATAATACATTTAGGAAAGGAATGTATGCGGTGACATATTACCAATTTCTCCCCTTGTTATTATAGTTTGGGAAAATCGACTTTATTGATCGCGTTTTTTGTATGTTTTTGTTAGAACATTACAAACCGTGGCAATATAGATAGGTTTTTCGAACATGCCGTGAGAAGGTGCTGAAGAATATAAAATAAAAAATTAAACACAAGTAATTACAAAATTAACTTTATTATTAAATTAGATTTTGATTATTACCAAGTACCTAGTCATTTTGTAAACCTAATTTAGTGCTAGACATTAGCGTGAAAACGTGACCTCATGATATAATTAATAACTACCGTTACTCTAGTACGTCTCCCGTACAATATACAGTATTGACAATGCCGTAATTTAATTACTTCAATAAATGCTTTAATTGTTTCAATTACCGCGAGATGACTACATCGTGCTGGGACATGTTGCTATTTACTTAAACGAAGTACTTTGGATACTTAAAACTTAAATTATAATTATTGTCTTTATTTGTTAAGATAGTTTATTTTTAAGGAAATAAAGAAATAAAAGTCGGCAGTCGTTTCGTAGTGGTTGCTAGTAGACTTTATGAGGTCTTGACCGCCACCTAACGGCCACTTGGTGTATTCACGTTCGGAGTGTAATCGCAGATGGTAGAGCCATCTACGAATGTTTAAAACGCTTCATTGTTAGGAGGGGGCCACAGGTGGCGCTGCTGAGCGCGGTGCCTTCGTTGGATTTTGCGACCAACTCTTTTAGTACCATCGCGTCTTGTGGAGCATCCACACAAGAGGCTATGGTATTATCCAAAAAGATATTATGATACCATCTGGTATGAGTGATTACTCTTATCTGGATTATCGGCAGGTGATTATTTTTGTGTGTGATTTTTCATATCGGGTTATCGGCAGGGGTGATTAAAAAATCAGTGCTATGTGTTAAATTAAATCAAATTAGGGAAAATATATAAAAAATAATTAAATTAATATTATTTATTTTATTGTGCGTTATTTTAACGTTACTCATTTCTATCAAGTTTTGAGACTCGATGATATGAATAACGTTAAAATACAAGTGACAAATGCTAAAATACTCGTGTGAATGTGCATGATTGATAAGAGTAGGGGAACACGGGCGAAATATTGGATTGATTGTTTAAAGAGGACGTACGGCTAGGGAGCAGATGAATATTGAGACGACGAGTATTAGGGACGTATGGATAAACAGAATATGCTGCGCTTCTTGCAAATATATATGTATATTGTAGTGAGAAAAAAAAAGGAAAATAAAATGCAAAACCTAGAAAATTACGATGACACTTAAAATTAACCTGTAGACTGCTTTAAAAAAATAAAAATAAAATAAAATTGTGAGGGATGAACTATATTTAGTTTAATTAAATGCAGAGGCCTTTTCTAAAGTGAGCCGCTGGTGCTCTCTCGACTCTCCACTGTCGCGGAGCTGTAACCGATCGATATAATTCTAAAAATAATAATAACGCCTTTGTAGGTGTGCTATATGACATAAATAACAATCACCGTCGCCAAAAGTTAAATAAAATGGCCGATAAAATGACTAATTGTAAGTACATCAAAATATTGACAAAATATGGTTGCGTTGGGCGTTGGTGTTCGGCCCCGGTCGGGCCGCCGCGGCCCCTCACGAACTCGCTTGTTTGTGCGCGATGGGTTTTGCTCTAACAATCCTTGCAGGCGTACAACGAAATAAAAAAATACTCCTCCAATTATGAGCGTTTTACTAAAGGAATGTAAACTATAGACATCCTTATTCAATGATGGCTTACTTCTTTGTAGCGTATAGTGAAAACAAAAATAAGTATTTCCAAATATCGTTTCATTATAGCTATAATAATAGGGCAACTAGAAGAGCAGAACACGTTATTTTCGTGAAAATGATTAGTAATGTCTTCCTTCACTAGGCTAGACTAATACTGCAGAAAGCACACCAATTAAAATTAAAGTTAACGTTTAGCTTTTGCCAGATGATTTGCCCGCGTTAAAGTTACGAATTATCCTAAAGTTGCGATAGTGCAGGATTAAAATTTACTTTGTTCTTCACCAAAGTTCAATCCATTTTTATACTAAAACACAAGTAGACAAATGTTACGTTCGCATCTAACAAATTGTACATATTGGTAATATAATACGCTGCTACGAAGAGGTTACATACAGTCACTCGTCGTAGCTGATACAAAAACGCTACGCTGCTACGAAGATGCTACATATTATTATAGGCACATGTCGTAGCCGCTACAAAAACGCTACGCTGCTACGAAGATGCTACATATAGGCACATGTCGTAGCCACTATAAAAACGCTACACTGCTACGAAGATGTTACTCGTCGTAACCGCTACATAAACGCTACGCTGCTACGAAGATGCTACATACAGGCACACGTCGTAGCCGCTACAAAAACGCTACCGTTGCTACGAAGATGTTACAAGCAATAGGCTAGTTGCTGTAAAAATGTAATTAGTCCGTCTTTTAGATTATTCAAAAATAAAGGACACGTATTTTGTTATTGGTAAATTAAAACAAAAATGACAAAGATATAGCCCATTGAAGTTACGTGAACGTCATGCCGTGCTACATTTTTTCGCACGGGGTGACGTCACACGTAACTTTAATGGGCTATATCTTTGTTATTTTTGGTTTTACCGAAAAAAGAAAAAATACGTGTCCAATGTTTTTTTTTATAATCTAAAATACGGACTAAATAAAATGTAATTATTTTGACACTGGAAACTACCCAATTACACATTGTAGCCGCTACAAAAACACTACGCTGCTACGAAGATGTTACGAGTACATACAGTCATACGTCTTAGCCGCTAGAAACACGCTACGCTGCTACGAATATGTTACGTAGTTACGGAGGTGTCTTCAGAACTTTACTAAAATATTTATGTAAAATACAAATAAAAATTACAAAAAAAATATATAACCGACTTCAATGTTAAAAACACATTTAAAAGTATATATACTTTTCAGTGTTTTTTAACATTGAAGTCGGTTATATTTTTTTTTGGAAAATGTTTTTTATTTTACACTTTTTAGTTATGGTACCACCATTAAAAAGTACCCCTCTGACAATCTTAAATAATTTATAGCCACAGTACATCTCATAAATATTCTAATAATCCCAAACACGGTTAGATTACATTAATTTACCTTTTGGCTTCATCATATCAGTTCGATACATCCCCACCCCCCTTTTTCTGTCAGTCAGTCATCGACTACACATATAAAAAAAACAACTTGTAACCACAGTTCTGCTGTGATCCTATAAGGAGTTCAGTTACATATCTTCGAAGTTCATGATCAGATAATAACAATATTTCTATGGGACCAACTTGAATGCATAACCATTCAATAAAAAAAAGAATTTTCAAAATCGGTCTACAATTGATCGAGATATTGGTGAACATACCTAAAAAAAACATCCATTCAGCCGAACATAGAAAGTTGCGAAACTTTTACACAAAACTCTGTTTTTCTTCCGATTTGAACAGAATTTTTCGATAAAAGAGTGAGGGAGAGGCAATCTTCACGCGCTAGTCGCCGCTGACGTCCTGGGCGTCGAGAGTTGCAGAGCGATGCCCGGCCAACGTTGGCTTGTCCGATAAGTTCAAACTAAGCTCGAGTCAACACGTTGCGTTAGATTTTACGCACGTCTCAAAGAAATATAAGGGTAATTGGCGAGGCCTACTAAGGCTGACTCTTGCCATTTTTTCGTACGATAAAGTTTATTGTATTCTATTATCTCTTGCTTAACCCTGAGCGGCTGATTTCCCTGGCCTAATAATTAGGCTCTAAATTTACGAGCTTTAACTGAACTTTAATAACCTAAAATATTTTTGATTTTTTTTAAGGAACATTCCCAAACACTCACACTCACTATATTAAAATAAGTTTTCAATGAAAATAATTTCTTCATAGCGAGCTTTTACAGCGTGGTCTAAAAATACCTATTAAATTATACTCATCAAGACCATTTCAAAAAGCTATATCGCGATAGGGGGTTATCTTATTGCACTTATTACTGAGTTTCTATAACGATCCTCTAGCTCCATCATCAGACCCTGGTTACCATTTAGCAACAAAATACTCTTCAAAACGGATCAAATGAGTCCAAACTCCGTGGATTTGTGTCGTTTAACTACCGAGTTCCTATGGCCACCTTCCGGTTCCGTCATCAGATCAGCTCCATGTCATAATAATATTGCATTGTCATTTGATTGACACATGCATGCAACATATTAGCTCAATCGGTAACGGGTAAGTGGATGAAAAATTTGCAAGAATTGATTGTACCAGTAGACAAACAAACATCGGGGCAGGTGAAACTAGGCGTGGAGATGCAACGCCGGGGTGAAAGTCCGCTGCCGCGACAGGTCATGGCATGGCGGACAGAGCTCCGGCGGGATCTCATGGTGAAATGGCGTCAACGACTATCGCAACCCAGTGCTGGGCACGCCACAATCATGGTCCCCTCTTTGAGTGGTGGCTGGAAAGACCTCACGGCGTCCTTACCTTCCGCATGACGCAGGTACTCACCGGACATGGTTCGCTCGGGAGTTTCCTGCACTCGATTCATGTGGAAGTGACGCCCGGGTGTCGCCACTGTGCGGAACGCCCGGAGGACACGATGGAGCACACAGTCGAGGTGTGCCCTGCTTGGGCGGAGCATCGCCGTGCCCTCGTGGGGGCGATCGGCGGCGGAGACCTCTCGCGCCGGGCCTTGGTTGAGGCCATGGTCCGGAGCGAGGAGGAGTGGCAGGCGGTCGCCGACTTCTGCGAAGCAGTAATGCTCGCAAAGGAGGAGGCCGAACGCATCAGGCAACGGCGTTATCGCCGCCGCCGTCGCCGGGATTCTGATCCCGATTTCCGGCCAACGTAGACGTGGGCTTGTGGACAGTGAGCAATGGGTAGTTCACTGTCCGGCCGTCCGGTAACTGTCCAGACCAAGCCCAAGTCGTCAACGGCACGCACTGTTCCCGCGCGCCTCAAGGAGTTGTCAGCAACAGCAGGGACCCAGCCGGGTCGAAGCCTACTGGGGCCAGGGTTATCCGAAAGGGCGCTCGAGCCCCGGTATGAAGGCTAGAAGGAACGGGGTGGATCTTTTAGTCAGTAAGAGTCTGACACTATCTCCCGCTCAGCCAGGCTTTTTTCGAACACTTTCATTCTACTTGTCTCAATATTAGTAGAAGTCATCCAAACTCTTCTCCTTTATCTTTTACCGAATCATTGAATCTGTCACCTGACATCATACTATCATTGTTAATATCGAAAAAGTAATTTAATAATTTCGAACATTGGACATATCTAAAGCGGCATATCCAGATAATATTTCATTCAAACTTCTTGTAAGACGTTTAGCAGCTTTCAAAGCGTCCAACCTACTCCTATTTTATTTAGATACAGACCGATATGATATCCAAACTGTACGAGTAGCAAAGGTATTTGAAAGAGTTATATATTTATATAATCAAGGTTATTTATTTATTTATTTATTTATTTATTTATTTAAACTTCATGTACAATAGTGGTACATAGGCGGACTTAATGCCACAAGGCATTCTCTACCAGTCAACCTTTGGGTTAAAAAAGACAACACTGTGGTAGGTTTGCACAATAAACAAATACATAATAACAAATAGTTCAAATGGAAAAATGTAAAATAAGTTATTTATAATAATAAAATACATACATATGCTAAAATAATAAACTAATAAATACTATGAAAAATATGAAATCACTATGAGAACTTAATAACAATACTGAACGAAGACCGAACTAGAGTTGAGAGGACTTCAAGTAGTAGTTCCGAATTTTGCGTTTAAAGGATAATTTACTTTCAGCTTTTTTGATGTCAAGGGGAAGCACATTCCAGAGTTTTATGGCGGAAACAGCGTAAGAATTGGACATAAAGCCAGTACGGTGAGAAGGAATATGAAGAAGCATGTTTTTGGATGCACGTAGGTTAAGATGATGAGAACTGCCCAACACTTTAAAATATTGTTTTAAATAATCAGGAGCACAAGGATCGTTCATTATGGTGAAGAGCATGCAGAGGGATCTGAGGGATCTCCTCTGTCGGATAGGCAGCCATTTAAGCTGAGAACGGAAGGAAGAAATGTGATCATATTTACGAAGGCCAAATATGAAACGAATGCAGTTATTGAGAAGTCGATCCAATTTGTTTAGAAGTTCTTGGGATAGATCAGAGTAACAAACATCAGCATAGTCAATTATAGGCAACACAAGCGACTGGACCAAAGTAGTTTTAGTGCTTGACGGTAGGAAATTTTTGAATCTATAGAGAGACCGCAGCGTGAAGGTGACTCTCTGGCTAACCTGAGCAATCTGTTTATTCCAGCTTAACCTATCGTCAATATATAAACCTAGGTCTTTAACGTGAGGTGAGAGAGGAATTACTGTATTACCGAAAACTAGCGGCAGTAGTCGGCTAGTGTCTAAACTTCGTAAAAAGTAAGGACTACCAATAAGGATAGCCTGGCATTTACTGACATTGACAGTAACCCCAAATCTGCTCGACCAATCAGCAATAGCCAGAAGGTCAGCATTTAGTAAGGAGATGCAGTCATCAAGGTGGTCAATGTCAGTATGCGCGTAGAGCTGTAGGTCATCAGCATACAGATGGTAAGAGCATTTGAGAATAGCTGTGATAGAATTTATAAATAAAGAAAATAAGAGAGGAGAGAGTATACCGCCCTGTGGAACGCCGGTTTGCAGCTCGCACCAGTCAGAAAATTTCTGATCAGCACGTACAGCTTGCTGACGTCCACGAAGATATGATGAGAACCAATCCCGTGCCAACGAGGAAACCCCAATTTGAGACAAGATAGCCAGGAGGATGTCGTGATCAACGGTGTTAAAAGCGTTGGAGAAATCTATTAAAACTAACACCGTTAATCTCGAGTTCTCCAAGCCATTCCTGACGTCTTCCGTGACTTTAAGCAAGGCTGTGGCTGTACTGTGACCAGGTCGAAAACCTGATTGGAAAGGGGATAATAGATTATTCCTAAACACAAAGGATGAAAACTGTTTAAGAGCAACAGCTTCTAGGATTTTAGACAGGAAAGGAAGAATGGAGATAGGTCTGAAGTGATTTGATATAGAGGGGGTGGGAATTTTAGGAAGAGGGATAATGAAAGCCTTACGCCAGCATGTAGGAAACACCCCAATCTGGAAAGACGAATTGATGATATGTGTGATAGTGGGGAGCAAACTTTTAATCAAAAGGGATAACATGGTTCTGCTGATACCGTCACAGCCGACAGCCTTGGACTTAATCGCAGTGAAACTTTTGAGGATCTCCGTGTCGGTCACTGGGGAAAAAGAAAAAGAATCATGAGGTAAAATTGGCGCGGAAGTTATGTCAAGAATAGTCGTATTTTTGACAGGAATCGGCAGCATAGCCGACGATGAAAAGTGTAGATTCAAATCATTCAACGATATATTAGAAGGACAAGTATGAGAGGAGGACTTAGTTATGCCAAGCGATTTGAGGAACTTCCAAATATCAGCCGGTGAAGAGTTGAGGACATTTTCGCAAATGTATCGGCGTTTTGATGCTCTTACCATCTGATTACAGCGGTTTCTAGCCAACTTGTACAAGTTCCAGATCTCCTCACTGCGATCTCTTCTATATCTTCGAAAAGCCCTGTCACGCCGTCTCATCGCCAATCGAACTTCCGGGGTAATCCATGGAGCCGGGGGGCGCTTAACACGGACGGCTCTCAGTGGCGCATGCGCATCAATGAGCTTCAGTAAAGTTCTATTAAAAATTTCCACTTTTTCATCCACAGTCGCTGCCTTTTCGACATCGACCCAGTCGACAGCATTCGCGTCACTGTTGAGCTTATCCCCGTCCAGCCTCGCAAAATTCCGGAGGAACACAATGGCAGGCCGCTGTTTTGGTGGCTTAATTTTGTAGGATAAATAAACCAAATCGTGCCTCGATAACCCGGGGACCGCAATCTGGCCATGATTAGCAACTAAATTCACCGAAGATGCGAGCATGAGATCAAGCCAGGAATCGTCTGTGTCGAGATTGTGATGAGTTGGGTTAAGTGAAAGGAGTGATAGACTCGACGATTCCAGGATTGCTCTCAGCCTGCGTGATCTACAGTTATCCTTCACAAGGTCAGTGTTAAAATCACCCATGACTATGAGATGCTTGTACTCTGAGGAAACAGAATCAAAGAGAGAATCCAAGCTGGAAAAGTAATCAATGGCAGGTGGGCAGTATACTACTCCAAGGATAGCCTTTACCCCTTTGACATCAATTTCCAAGAGTAAGTATTCAGGGTTGCCGTTTGCAACAGCCGGCGAAGAGAAAAGGATCTTGTATGGGATGTCGCTACGTAAGTAAATAGCGACACCCCCGGCTCTTTTTCCCGTGCGATCATTGCGAATTAGGACAAAGCCGGGTAGGCTATAAAACGTGGAAGGTAGTTCGGGCTTGAGCCAACTTTCAGAAACTAGGATAGCGTGTGCAGCAACGTCACAAAATAACTCCAACATCTCAGAGTGATGCTGAGGGATACTCTGCGCGTTCACGTGACATACATTGAAACAATTTTTAAAATCCTGGAACTGACTACTCAAAAAAGAATTAATTGAAATGGAATTGTCTAGAGAAGAAAATGACGTAGAAGAATTATTGCAGCATGAGTAAAATGAGTCGTCGTCAGACATGTATAATACAAAGTAAAATAAATAGATATAAAAATATGATAGATATAATAAAAACTAATACTAATAAAATGTGAAGTAGAGTTCACTAATAAAATTGCATAACCTGCCGGCAGACCGTTCACAAAAAAAAAAAGAAAGTACTAGTGCGTGTTTCCGAACGCAATCGTGAATCACAACAAATAACAGAAGACTAAGCTTAAAGAACTTAGTATCCAGGCCAAAATCAATAACAAAGAAAAAAAAAATTGTAAGTGACATGTGAGAGTGCACTGACAGATCGCAAACAATAACAATGTCAATTATTATAATATTAAAACAGTCGGTATAAAAACAAAAAGTAAAACTCTGTGTAATGCCTATCAAAAACTCGTTAAAAAAACAAAAACGTTACCGTGCTAATAGGAAACACGCACCAAACAACAAAAAGAAAAAAAAACAATGTAGAACACAAAACTAAATCTTACTACTTCTTCTTAGTAACCCGTCGGGATCGAGTCGAAGCCTGCGTCAACGGACCTCCTGACCCTCCTGATCCAGCAGTCTCCCATGCTCTGCTCCCAGCTCTACGACCTCCTCAAGACTGAAGACACGGCGTCGCTTACCGTCCGGAAGTTTGACGTTGATGTTGCCGTCCATGGTCCATACGTTCGTCACACCAAAGAGCTTGCGAGCCGTTGAAAACGCAGACTGCCGCTTTCGAGTGAGGAACTCAGATACCACGTAGGAAGATCCCTTCAATTTGGTCTTGGTCTTCCAGATCACGTCTCTGACTGTGCTGTCCGCGCACTGAAGTAGGATTGGTCTAGCACGTCCATCGGAAGCGGTGCCCAATCTGTGGCAAACGGTCAGTGAAGATGGTCTCAAATCCGTTAACCCAAGCTTTGTCTGTAAGATGGTTGCCACAGCTTCAGGAACCTTCTCACCCGGAGTCTCAGGAACACCGCCAAGTAATAAAAACTTTTTTCTGTGACGCATCTCAATCACATCGACACTCCTGCTCAGCTCAGTAATCTGCAGCTGCAAGGCACTGAGGACACTCCAAACATGCTCCTTAAAGGCGGTGAAATCTTTGTGGAGGCCGCTCAAGTCTGCTCCAGGTGATGATGCCTTCAAGTGCTCTTCAAAATCAGCCATCCGCTGGCTTAAAGACATCACACAGCCATGCGCTGAGTCTCCGCAATGTCGGCCAAAGTGGTCATAATAGTGTAGAATGACTGTGCTAATTACAAAATGACAGCTCACACCGGCAAGTTAATGCAGTCTGTCTTAGGGCATAAGTATTTACCTGCCCACACAGTATATGCTTAATGGTAAGCTTAATTAATATAATTGGTAGGAATTTTAATTTTAATTATTTTTAAAAGTAATAAAAAGATATAAATATTCAGAGCGTATGTGTTTACTTTTTATCGGTTATGGTTATGGTGCTCTGAAAGATTCATTAAGTTAATTTTTTTTTTTTTTTTTTAATAATAATAAATTTATTTATTTTGATCCAATAACATACAGATAACACACAAGAACTAAACAATCTCGGGTTATAGTTAAGTACATATAGAGTGTCAAAAGAGTCTCGTGTACAGAATTGTTGAATATATTTTAGTTAATGCATATTTTAGTTGAGACCATTTGGACCCCAAACTAGGCAAGAGATGCCTGTATTTTGGAAGTCCATTGATTCCTCCTAAATCACAATGTCTTAATTATACTAATTTATAAGTTTATAACAGCAACATATATATATATACTTAAATATTTCTTTTTTTTTTCTTTACATGTTCGCTCCTAACTAATGCTATGTTTATAGTAGGTTTTTTTTTTTTACAATTAAAACAACAACGAAGCTACTTTACAACAGTGAGAAGATCTTCAGTCGCTTCATATGTTAAGTTCTGTAACCACTTGCTAATCCTGGTTTTTAAATGAAATTTAGTCAGGGTATACATATTTAGTTTTGTTTCTAGTTTATTATAGAGGCGTGAGCTTAGTGCTTTAAATTGGCGACTTGCAAATGTTGTTCGACATCTGACAGGATTGCAGACCGGAAATCCTCTGCGTCTGTGAAGATGTTTGTTGTCAAGTGGGAGCGTAGAATGGCAGCGTAGGATAGCGCGGAGAATGAAGAGTTGACGGACACTAAGTACTTTGGATTCAGAGTAGAGCTGGGCAGTAGGATAATCTCTGCGTTTGAAGAGCATAACTTTCAGAATAGCCCTTTGCGCTCGTTCTGCTTGGAGTAATACCTAAATATAATTGGTATGTTCAAATGGCACAGATCGTTGATGTAGATCAGGAAGAGAGTATGTCCCAAAATACTGCCCTGTGGTACTCCAAAGGTAATATGCATATCATCACTGTACAGTTCACCGATTTTCACGCACTGAGTACGATTTGTAAGATAGTCGCTGAAGATTTTAAGTGCAATTCCTCGGACTCCTATACTCTCCAACTTTTTTATAAGAATAGAGACAGAAACTGAGTCGAAAGCTTTCGACAAGTCTAGAAAGGCTCCATAGCACTTTCGGTTTAGGTCCAGATTGCTTGTACGTAACGGTATGGGTGAGATCTATTACAGCGTCCCATGTGGAGACTCCCTGTCTAAAACCGTATTGATTTTTAGAGATTATGTTAAACTTTTCAAGATAATCAGTAAGGCAGTTGTTAAGAATTCTTTCTAGGATCTTTGACAGAGTGCTCAAAACAGATATAGGTCTATAATTAGTTACATTCGTTTTGTCTCCACTCTTATAGATTGGGTGTACTATGGCTTTTTTAAATGCTCTGGGAAAAGAACCCGAGTCTATAGCACGGTTGCAGATGTGCGCGATAGGACCAGTTAGAGCAGTTATAGATTGCTTCAGAATCTTAGCCGGTATGTTGTCATGTCCGGTGGAGCAGTCACTGCGAAGATTGAGTGTAAGCCCATACACTGTCACTTCATCCACTGACATGATGCTTAATGAGTTGCACTGAAGGGACTGAGATTGACGCTCCTGGTGAGGTATGTCCCGGGGAGTCTGAATTGCTGACGCGAGTTTTTCACCTACACTGACGAAAAATTTGTTAACATTATTTAAGGCCGATTTTGCATCCCCGCTATCTAAAAGGTGAGTGCTCGAGTTCTGCGGTGGATTGTTGGTGTTAATGATTGATTTAATGGCCTTCCAAGTTGCTTTGATATTATTTTTGGCCTTTAGGAGCTCATTTTTTTGTTCTTTTTAGTTTACGGAGCAGATTGTTTAAGAAATTTCGGTAACGAGTATAAGTAACAAAAAGAATACTGTTGTCAGGAGAAGACTTTGACTTTTTATGGAGCATATCCCGATTCTTGATGCACCTAAGTAGACCAGGAGTCATCCAGGCCTTAATTATTCTGCATTTTTTTGGGATGTGTATAGTGTGAGTATGCTTATTGATTGAAGATTGTATCATAGATATAAATGAATCAGTGGCGAGGTTACAGTCGGATTCAGATGTGACTGGCCCAAAGTCTAGCCCGTCTATTTCATCCTTGATGCTAACGTAATCATACCTACTAATGTCAACATTGGTAGTAATAATAGTTTTATTTTTGAAGAGTCTAAGGCACAGGGCAACAGGTAGATGATCGGTTATGTGCGTATCCAGAACTGTCACAATTGCAGGGACTTTCGTTTTTATGAAAACATGATCCAGACAATTCCCTAATCTAGTAGGTAAGGTGTGTCCAGGCAAAAGTCCCAGGGAGGCACAGGTAATTAGGTAGGTATCCGAATGACGATCATGATTGTTGGATTTTATAACGATGTTAATATCGCCAATGACGACAACATTCTTGAAGCGTTTAAGACTTACTACTAAGCTATCCAAACTGCAATAAAAGTTTTCCAGGTCAGAATACGATGGTGAGCGATAGATACAAATAATGGCTGCATTGCTCGTTGTACATACGAGGCAATTTGCATCTCGTAAAGGTGGTTCATAGTAATTACATTGTAGAGTGGACATTCAAACACTGTTTTCTGAAATCCCGGTAAGCAATCTGATGTCGTTTATGCAAAGCTTTTGACCGAATTGGATGGTTTTCCTCTTAACGTGTGAACAGCTCCCAAGCAGTAGTATTCAATATTTATATTTCTAGACGACTTTCTGTTTTCTAGTGAAGTGCCATAGGGTTCATTGCTCGGTTCATTACTATTTATTTTCTGTATCAATGACATCGACTCTTGCTTGACTTCATCCAAAATACTAAGCTTCGCTAAAGAAAGAAGACTTAGATAGATCTACATCACAATATCGTCGCAGATGGACGTAACAACACACAAAGACCTGATGATTTAAGGATTATTATTATCAATGAAACAAACTGGATTTCAACCCCGCGAAAATGACTGGTTATTAAAAAAAATATCAGTTAATTGACAACAGTGATCCATATTTTGTTAGTATTACAATCAACTTGATTACCAGGCAGGCATATATGTTTCCTAACTAATCACCCTCTGTACACAATGTACAGCTTTCTGCCACCGCTCTCGGGATAATAGTTGCGACTACTCCGCACTCCACACAACAACAAAGCCATCTTTTACGAATTATATCTCTTTGGCAAACCCCAAAGCCATCAAACGTATAACGACTTGGGCCAATTTGTACCTTACGAAAACAGGCAGGAAAAGGAGATTGATCGGCGCATCCAGGACGCCTGGAAATATCTGTTCCATGAAGACGCTAATGAAGGGATTTGCCGATCTCCCTGAAGCGTAAACCTGTCGGAGACCTGTGGGGTCACTATTAGTGGGGGTTATTATTATATTATTATTATTATTATCTTACCCACACTGAAACAAGATTAAAACAATCTTACTTTAAACGTCATGGTCTAGGGGCTTGTAGCGACATCTATGGCGCCACATAAGAACTACGAAGAAAATACGAAATCCTGCATCGCGCAATCAAAGTTCTCCGCGCGATTTGAACATATACGACAGCCCGAAATCATCTATCGGGCCATCGCCCACCAGACCATAACACCTGTCTGGTCGGAGGATCCTCCCTTTTCAATGGAGGTATGTGGGACTTTACTCTCTGTTCTGCATACCTCCAAACTGGTGACCCTCGACAAAGAACGTCAGCGCAGCCTTCGTGCAGCTACTACTTCGTGACGTCATCATCACTTCCTCAAGCTTTCGAGCAGCGAGCCATACAGCCAGCACCCACGGCTATAGAGGGTATCCTGACCACCAGCATGCCTACCTGGTCATACCTGGTCATCACCTTCAGCCTCATCAGCGACCTTGGCTTGGCACACCGCACCTTCGGCCAGTCACATGAAGAGCCATGAAGAATCTCTCCTGGTCGACGCCAACAGTCAAGCCCTACGTCGCACAAGCACCGCTCCGACTCACTGGAGCCAGCAGCACTACTCCGACTCACTGGAGCCTGCAGCATCGTCCCGACTCACTGGGACAGCACCACCCCGACTCACTGGGGCATCATCCCGACTCACTGGGATACCAACACCCCGACTCACTGGGGCATCATCCCGACTCACTGGGATACCAACACCCCGACTCACTGGGGCATCACCGCAGACAGTTCCGACTCACCGAGAACTATGCGGCATCGGTTCCGAACCACTGGAACCAACCTACGCTGGCCTGGCGCGCATCAAGAACCATCGATCTCCGATCTCCGGAGGGGAGTGATGTAGCGACATCTATGGCGCCACATAAGAACTACGAAGAAAATACGAAATCCTGCATCGCGCAATCAAAGTTCTCCGCGCGATTTGAACATATACGACAGCCCGAAATCATCTATCGGGCAGTCGCCCACCAGACTATAACACCTGTCTGGTCCAAAGGCTTTTTTATGGTGGGGAAAAAAAGAAAAATGCATTGACATCCCCTGCTCTTGGGCGGAGCGGGAGATAGTGTCAGACTCTTACTGACTAAAAGACCCACCCCGTTCCTTCTAGCCTTCATACCGGGGCTCGAGCGCCCTTTCGGATAACCCTGGCCCCAGTAGGCTTCCTAACTCCTTGAGGCGCGCGGGAACAGTGCGCGCCGTCGACGACTTGGGCTTGGTCCGGATAGTTACCGGACGGCCGGAAAGCGAGCTACCCATTGCTCACTGTCCGCAAGCCCGCGCCTACGGTGGCCAGAAATCGGGATCAGAATCCCGGCGACGGCGGCGGCGATAACGCCGTTGCCTGATGCGTTCGGCCTCCTCCTTTGCGAGCATTACTGCTTCGCAGAAGTCGGCGACCGCCTGCCACTCCTCCTCGCTCCGGACCATGGCCTCAACCAAGGCCCGGAGGGAGAGGTCTCCGCCGCCGATCGCCCCCACGAGGGCACGGCGATGCTCCGCCCAAGCAGGGCACACCTCTACTGTGTGCTCCACCGTGTCCTCCGGGCATTTCGCACAGTGACGACACCCGGGTGTCACTTTCGCACGAATCCGATGGAAAAAACTCCCGAACGAACCATGTCCGGTGAGGACCTGCGTCATGCGGAAGGTAAGGACGCGGTAAGGTCTTTCTAGCCACATGGTCTAGGGGCTGGTCACTTACCGTCACCGAACTACAAAAGAATTATTTAAGACAATGTAGTTACGTAGAATATATTTGATACATTGATATACAAATTAAAATATGAAATATTTTCGATTTTTGATAGTCGATATTGTTGACATAAGGTCATTTTGAGTGGCTAGAGAATTTTATCGTTTATCAATGAAACCTAATAAATTTTTTCTCATTCTAATTATTACAATGATAATGTAAATACATTTGCTAAGCCCACTACCACTGTGCATATTCTACATGAAAGTTTAGTTTTAACTCAAACTTGACTTTTGCAAATTGAATGAAAGTGTTTAGCTTGGAGAATTCTTTTGTATTTATTTATGATTTCATCTTGAATCAACTTTGCCACCGGAATATTGCAAACTACGTATGATTATAGCGATCTAAGGAACTCTGAATACTGTGATAGTGAATAAATCACTTCAAATACTCTAAGGTCCATAATATTCTACACTTTATAATCTATCAACATTTTCGAAAGAAAAAAGAGTTTATAATTTTACGAGTATTGCATACTACTGGATGTTGCAATTTTCCGCTGACATGTTTAATTAGTAATTTTACTAGCATTGCCAATTATGGCATATTAATGAAGCCAACCTTCATGTAAACCGACAATAGAATAAGATTAAGAAGTGCTATTTCAATAATATCAAACTCAGGTTCGAAGCGACTGTTTCGCACCTGCCACCTGGTTGAGATCAGTAATCACCGAGTGCGTCCCGGTCGTGTTGGATTGCCATCCCATCGGATTATAGGGGTAAAGGGTCAGTGAGGATACTTGTGCACCATAATATCTCTTTCGTTATTGGCCATTGAGATTGGCATTGGTAACATATTATTATATTAGCGTTGCATAAACTAGTCGACGGGCCCCAAAAACAAATCCAAGAAAAATCGTACATGAAAAACTAGCTTCCGCCACCGGTTTCGCCCGCGTGAAAGTAGACTTTTCCATACAAACTTTGGTGAACTCGCAAACGTCACAAAATGAAACCTTTTGCAAAATTTTAAAATCCTAGTCTCAGAAGTTTAGGCTGTGCGTTGATATGTCAGTCAGTCAGTTTCTCCTTTTATATATACAGGATGTGGCGTAAATAGTGGTCCAACGTTAACGGGTTGATGTACCATATATTCAGCTATCACATACCACAATTTAAAACCACTTTTTACCATAGGTCTCAGAATAAAACTGATCTTTATTTTTTTTTTTGAAAAACATCACTGCGATACTAATTTGGCTCTTATAAAAAAAAAAACATGATACAAGTATACATGTACACAAACACACACAAAAAAGAAACTTTTCCGTCGCCTTGTTAAATTCAACACCGCACTATTCAACACCGAATTGACCTCATGGTGCTTGTGACGTTGCCATCCTGTTGTCGAGCGTTCGCAGTACACGCGCACACCGTACGCTTTGTATGGAAAATACGCATCGGCACCGCAGCAGGCCGTGAAAAATTAAAAGCGCCCTAATTCTACGCCATGAACCTACCTGGTGACAGCAGTACCTCGAATTCGCAAACGCATTGACATATTAAACAATTTGTTTGTATTATGTTTACCCATATAAAAAATAGCCTATGTCTATCCTTGTAATTCAAACTTGCTTCCTATTTAATTTAATTAAAAATCGGTTCAGTAGTATAACGGTGAAAGCGTACCAGACAGTCAGACAGAGTTACTTTCACATTTATAAGATTAGAAGTATGGATGAAGGGTTAAATGAGGTTAAGAAATATCAAAACATAACTTTCATTTGAAATATTTTATTCAAAACTCATTCGCACAGTTGTACAGACAGCAAGATCGTCGCTCGTCTTGGTAAAATATCATAAACAAATAAAATATGATTTTAATGATATACTTTGTTGTGATTGAATGTATTTCTTAAAAAATCGGTGAAATATTCAATTCACAATAAAATTTTTGACCAATACTTCTATTGCTACGACTTTAAATAAATAAGAAGAAATATAACTACAACTTGCGTACAGATGGAGGTTGGTACGAATTAATGCGAGCTGACGTGGTGAGCACCGCCCGGGTGCAGACACGGTCGCAACAGTCTCCTAAACTTTCGTACCCATCTCGATCTGCTTTATTTATAAACCTACCAGCACTTTAATATCAAAAGTTACAAAAGATCCTACAATATGTTTTCATGTTATCATATTGTAAAGTTTTTTTACAAAACGATTAAAATATTGGCCACTATCACTGAGTAAGTGCTAGTAAAAATCACGCGTCTTCCACGAATTAAAGAAAACAAGTTCGGTCACTTTCTGTAAGACGTGTAAGAAGGAAAAGCACCGGCCAAGGATAACACGTCGACCGGCGCTTTTCTCATTATAGTAACGGCCTTTTTACTTCTAAAATTATAATAGTCACTGGTCTCAAAACATGGCTTAAGTACTATACACCTAAAATATATAAATTATTACAAATTAAGTAAGGCATTTACAACATCAGGGATCCTTAAGATAACTTTACATTTACACGATACTAGATCGCTACCAGTAGCATCGTGTAAAAACAAAGAAATTGACTAAGCTTATATCGGTAAAACAAGTTTACATTTAAAATGGTCAAGATTTCGGCGATCTAAATGACCTTTGAAGCTTGATCTTGGTCGATATTTATTTATTTGAGAGTATATTAGCTTCGCTTTGGTCAATACGAATTTCAATTTATGAGTGACATTTGATAATTTTGAACTTTTTATCATAAAGGCCTAGTCGTTTACAACTTAGCACTATCGTTTGGCACTGACTTTTGTTAGAAAAGATAAATAATATAATAAATTAGCCCTAAATTGAAGACTCAAAATTCGTTAAAATTTTAGTTTCAGAAATTAATATTTAAATTTAATATTTTAATCACAGTCATGAACAGTTATTTCCTTAATATTTGATTTGCGCGTGCCACGACATTTATGAAAAGTAAAAAAAAATCAATAACATAGATTACTACATATGACACGAAATCTTAAACTACTCCATGGGGATAATTTGAGTTGAGCATTATTCTTGTGCATAAAAGAGTAGATGGAATTAATTATCACATAGGCGCTTCATCCTTGTGACGGCGTGTACGAGACAGACTGGAATCTCTCGTAGGGCTTCACCTTCGTCGCTTAGCGGACACAGCGGCTGCTATCATTTGTCTTAACATTGGCTCTGGGGTGCACGCTTTTGGATCGCATTTCATCTGACCGTCTCCTCCACATCTGAAACCGATAAATTGACATATAAGTATTTGATCTGTATGCTAATTCTACTTTGATATGTATTAGTCATTGTATTAGCGCCAGTGACTAAAATGTTGAAAGGGAATCGTTTATCTTGGTATGGTACTCTAATAGTTAAGAATATATATGTGGATGGGTGGAGAAGGAGGCTAAAGAAAAGATAGATGTAGATGTTGTTGTGAAATAAAAGAGAGTTAGCGATGGTGTGACGGGTGATAGGACAGAATGGAACAAAAAACTGTCTGGCCGACTCCAAATAACACGGGACAAGGGCAGGTAGATTATGATTATAATTTATCATGCCATTGATAAGATAACCGTTTTTTAAAAGACTTAGATTTAGATTGAAATACTTACGTGCAGTGTAAACATGGTCCTGAAGATGAGCGAACGACTTCTCCAACTTTGTAAGTGTGTCCTTTTATTTGACAGCCTCTCCTTTGTGCCTGACCCTTGTATGAGTGGGTCGGGAAGTGAGGTGGCAGTGTAGTCGTTGTTGTGGTAGTTGTCGTTGTAACGTTGACTGTGGTTGCCATTGAAACAGGACATTCATATCGTGGGCAGCAGAAGCCTTGAATGGGTTCTTCGTGGCATCCATGAATCGGAGGTGGGCAACTTTGTTGTAAACAGATAATGTCACTACGGAAGCAGAAACAGAAGTCACATGGGTCATCTCTCGGTATCTGTTGAGCCGAGACATACACTTTTCCTCCGTAGCGGCAAGTTCCTGGTCCGAATGCTTGATCCTCTTCAACGTAGTCAGGTTCACCATATCCGCTAGTTCCACTTGTAGGGAAGTGTCCATCGTCGTCGGGAACTGGTACCTCATCAGTAGGATGTAAATCTGGAATAATTGGTTTCGAAACTTCAGTTGTCGTTCTTGATGGAGGTACTTCACTAGTTTCACTAGGTTTTTCTTCTGGTTTAGCAAGCTTATCATCTGACACAGAAGTCGCAATATCCTCTTCTTGGCGTATGGTTGTTGCTTTGGTCGTGGGAAATATAAATTCTTCTTCCGGTTTTTCACTGGTAGAAATTTCTTTTTCAGTTGGTCCTGCAACATCTGGTTCAGAAGTTGGTAATTTTTCGGGTTCTGTGACAATGATAGGCGTAGATTCTTCAGTAATTTGAGTGGGTGCTGCAGTTGTAAATTCTTTATGGTCTGCTGCATCCTTGTCATCTTCACCATGAATAATCGATGGTGTTGTTTCCGCAACTGGTATCGATTCTGAGACCTTTTCAGACACATCTTCAGGTAAAGACTCTTCACTGGATTTAGTGGTACCTTCTGCTTCCTTTGTCGCGGTTTCAATTTCTTCGTCAGTCAGCTTAGTAGTTACTTCTGGGATTTGATGACCCTCTCCGGTCCCTGGTTGAACAGTTGTGGCTTTTTCATCGAAAGATGACACAGTCGAGACATGCTCTTCAATCTTAGGAGTATATTCTTCTACAGGTTTGTGAGAATATTCTTCTTCAGAAGGTGACAATGTTGAGGTGTCTTCTACGGGCTTATGCAAATCTTCTCCTTCGGTAGGTGACGATGTTGAGACTTCGTCTGTGGGCTTGTAAGAGTGTTCCTCTTCAGAAGGTGACGATGGTGCGATGTCTTCCATAGGTTTATGAGAGTGTTCCTCTTCTTCAGACGGAGATAAAGTTGAAATGTCTTCCGCAGGCTTTTGTGAGTGTTCTTCTTCGATTGGCGATGCTGTTGTGAAGTCTTCCTCAATTTTGTGAGTATGTTCTTCTAATTCAATCAAATATGGTGTCGTCTCTGAGACTTCAGTTTGAGCTGATGCATGTTCTGTTGGTTTCATAATTTCAATTGGTTCAGTTTTCTCAGTCACTGCAGGCGGTTCTCGCAATGTAGTGGAAGTATCTTGTTGATCTGTTGTATCCTTGGAAACGTGAGTTATTTTGTCTTCTGTTTCAGTTTCTTTTGTAATTATTTCGAGAGGTTCGGTAACGTAAACCGGTGATTCTGTTGGTATTTTATCTTGATCATATTTTTCTGGAGCTTTGGACATTTCTTCAGACTCTGTTGTTGGTAATTCTGGTTTAAACGAAGACTCATCCTTAGGAATGCTGGATTCTGTCGTTTGTTCACCAAGACTTTCTTTTTGTTCGGTTACAAGTGATTGTGGAACTTCACTTGATATTTGTACAAATGGCATGTCTGTATGTGTTTCTTCAATCGGCAAATCAGTAGACACTTTTTGTATTTCCGTGATGGTTGGTTCCTTCATATCTATGCCATATGATTCGGTATGCATTTGTTCTGGTGCTTTTGTTACAGTTTCTCCTTCTTTTTCTGATGTCTTATGGATGTCTTTTGGTGTCGTCTGAGAGTCTTTTACTTCTTGTTCTTCTGCTTTGGTGCTAGTTTCTTGAGGCTCAGTTACAAAAGGCTCAGTAGCTTTATGTACACCTTCCGTTGTTGATACTTGATGTTGAGTGACTTCTATGCCTTCTTGTTTATCGTCGGATAAGTCAGAGATCGTGGTAATCTTGTCTCCATAGCTAGTAACATCCCTTTCAGGAATACTTGAGCTTTGAGATTCAGTGACAACAGACATAGGTATTTCTGTGGCCGGTGATTCAAATTCCTCAGCTGGTTTTTCTTTCTCAGCTTCAGGTGTCTGATAATCTTGTTCAGGCAACTTTGTGACAGGTTTATCAGATTCTATACCCTTTTCAGGCAATTCTGAGTCAATATCTGTTAACATTGGCTTTTCTGAACCGGTTATACCAACGTCTCCACTTTCATCTATTTTTTCGGTATCAGAAGGTACACGATGTTCTGTAGTTTCTTCAAGATATCCGGTTGCTATATCTTCTTGTCCGGTAACAGATGGATCTTCGATTTCCGTAAACCTTCTTACTGGTTCAGTAACAGAAAATTCTGGAGTTTCAGTTATTGAAACCTCTTTTTCAGAACTGTATGTCTCAGGGTAGTCCGTTTTAATTTCGACAATTGGAACACGTGTAGTTTTTTCTTCAACTTCAGGGCTGTATTCAGGTGAAGCAGAGGAAACTTCAGTTTCATGTGACTCTGGAGTAGGTTTGATCTTGTCTTCATACACTTTAGTCGTACTATCCTCTTCCGTTTTACTAGTAACGTGCAGCTCAGGCCTGTCAGGCTCTAAACCGTCTTGCGGTTCAATACTTACTGAACCAGTATCAGGTTCTTTAGTTGTCGGGGATTCAATTTCAGATGTATCCGTGGACACTTCTTCTTGTTCACTTGTCAATCCCTTTTCAGTTGTTTTTTCTACAGCCCCAGTCGTTTTATGTGATTCTGGAACTCGAGTAAACAAATCTGGTTCCTCGCTGATCAAATCCTGTCCGACAGTGCTGCCTTCTTCCTTAATGTCAGAAGTATCTACTTTCAGGGTAGTATCTTCAACGTCTTGTTCAGAAGTAGTTACTTTTTCATGTTCTAGTGCAGATTTCTTGGTAGTAATTTCTAGTTCGGACTGAGATTCTGTTGAAATTTCAGGAGTGCCTGAATGGTCACCAATAACTGGTTCTTTGCTATAACTGTCTTCAGATTCAGTAACCATTATTTCAGGTGTTTCTTGTGGTGATGTGACAACATCCCCAGCAACGGTAGTTTCTGATTCGGAATAAGGTGTCTTAGTTGTTTTTTCAATTTCAGTTATCATCGATTCTGTGGGTTGTTTAGTGATTTCTGGTGATTTTATGTCCTTATCGAGTTCAGTAGTATCCGTTGCTTCAGGCTTCTTAGTTCCCAATTCTTCTCCAATTTTAGGTTCTTCTGTGCTCACTACTTCATCTATAGTAGGTTTATATGTGACTTCCTCATCAATTACTAAAGGTTTTTCTTGGTCTTTGTCTTCGACTAGAATAGGTTTTTTAGTATCTTCTCTATCGACAGGTTTCATTTTATCGTCCTCATCAATCAAAGTAGGTTCCTCCGTGCCTTCTTCAGGAACACTTGGTTCTTGGGTTCCTTCTTCAACGATAGCTGGTTTCTTAGTGCCTTCTTGGTCAGCTAATTCTGGCTTTCCTTTATCAGTTACTGCAGGTTTTTCTGTACGTTCATCTCCATCGATGGCAGGTAACTCAGTGCCTTCTCTTTCAATCACAACAGGTTTCATCGGGTGTTCTTTTTCGATAAAGGTAGGTTCTTCTGTACCTTCATCAATAATAACAGGTTTAGCCGTACCTTCCTCTTTGGTGATGTCTGGTACTGCCGTACTTTCCTCTTCAATGATAAATGGTTTCATAGTGTCCTCTTCTACACCAGGTGTTTTAATGCCTTCCTCATCGATTATAACAGGTTTTTTGGTAATCTCCTCTCCAATATTAACAGGTAGTTCTGTAGCCTCTGTTTCAATATCTATAGGCTTCTTAGTTTCTATTTCTACTTCACTTGGTTTTTCTTTATCATCCTCATCAATCAAAGCAGGTTTCTCCGTATCTTTATCAATAACAGCTGGTTCTTCTGTACCGTAATCAATATCCGGTGTTTCATCGACTACGTTTGGTCCAACTGTGCTTCCTTCAGAAACATCAGGTTTATCTTTGTGTTCATCTTCGATTTCCGGTAATTTTTCAGGCTTCGAAGCATCAGATGTGACAGATTTTTCTGTGCTTTCCGGTTCAGTCAATACTGGCCCTGCCTTGTCATCTTGTTCAACTAATGGTTTTTCTGTGCTTTCTTTGTCAAGAACTGTGGATTTCTCTGTGCCATCTTGTTCAAATACTGTAGTTTTCTTCTCACTATCTTCAGTTTCTAAGGCAGGAGCTTCTGTTTCTTTTTCTTCAAGATCGGTTGGTTTCTCTGCAATTTTGTCTTCACCATGACTAAGTTTTTCATCTTCATCTGTCACAATAGCCCCAGCAGTGGTTTCTTCTTTAATGACTGGATTTTCAGTAATTCCCTCGTCAACTTCTGGTTTATCTGTGTCGTAGGTTTCAGTATGGTCAGGTTTTTCAAATCCAGTCTCTTTGATGGGTTCTTGCCCAGGTTTTTCTGTGCCTTTCAGATCAATATCACCTGGTTTTCCTTCTTCATCAACTATGATAGGCTTTTCTGTAACTTCTTCTGTTATTGCAGGTTTATCTGTCTTATCTTTTTCAGTGTCAACAGGCTTATCTTTGCCATCTTCATCAATGATTGAAGGTTTTCCCGTGTCTATACCTGTAGTGACTGGTTTATCAGTGGTTATTTGATCAATAATATCAGGTGCAACAGAGGAAACTTCTTCTTCAGTACCTGGTATTGCCGTAACTTCCTTTTCAGTGATATCTGATTTGGTCGTGCCCTCTACATCGAAAATGTCTGGTTTCTTTGTTATTTCCACATCAACAATGTCCGGTTTCTTTGTACCTTCCTCATCGACAATGTCTGGTTTCTTTGTACCTTCCTCATCGACAATGTCTGGTTTCTTTGTACTTTCCTCATCAACAAAGTCCGGTTGCTTTGTACTTTCTTCATCAACAATGTCCGGTTTCTTTGTACTTTCTTCATCAACAATGTCCGGTTTCTTTGCACTTTCCTCGTCAACAACAGGCTTTTCTTTGTCATCTTCATCAACTATATCCGGTTTCATTGTAGGTTCCTCGTCAACGGCAGACTTTTCTTTGTCATCTTCATCAACTGTGTCCGGTTTCTTTGTAGTTTCCTCGTCAACGAAAGGCTTTTCCTTGTCATCTTCATCAACTATGTCCGGTTTCTTTGTACTTTCTTCATCAACGATAGGCTTTTCTTTATCATCTTCATCAACTATGTCTGGTTTCTTTGTAGTTTTCTCGTCAACGACAGTCATTCCTTCATCTTCCTCATCAACTGTGTATGGTTTCTTTGTACTTTCTTCATCAGTGACAGGCTTTTCTTTGTCATCCTCGTGAACTGTCTCCGGCATTTTCGTAATTTCCTCGTCAACTACGGGTTTTTCTTTGTCCTCTTCATCGACGATGTCCGGTTGCTTAGTGATTTCCCCGTCAATCACAGGCTTTTCTTTGCCATCTTCATCAACTATGTCCGGTTTCTTGGTGCTTTCTTCATCAACTACGGGCTTTTCTTTGTCATCCTCATCAACTATGTCTGGTTGCTTAGTGCTTTCTTCATCAACCACAGGTTTTTCTTTGTCATCCTTATCAGCTATGTCTGGTTTCTTTGTGCTTTCTTCATCAATCACAGGCTTTTGTTTGTCATCATCATCAACGGTAGTTGGTCCTTTAGTAATGTCCTCTCCAATGGCAGGCTTCTCAGTACTTTCGCTATCGATAGTTGGTAATTCTGTGCTTTCCTTTTCAGTAATGTCAGGTTTCTCTTTACCTTCATCACCAATCAAGGTAGGTTCCTCGGTGCCTGTGTCTTCAACGAGTGTAGGTTTTATGGTGCTCTTTTCTTCGTCTAAAGTCTCTTTATCTTCCTCACCTGAAATGGTAGGTTTAGTAGTTTCCTCTTTAATAATATCAGGTATTTCTGTGCGTTCCTTTTCAAACACTGCTGGTTTCTTTGTTTCTTGTTCAGAAATAGGTTTGTCCATATCTTCCTTATCTTTTGTGATAGGCATCTCTGTTTCTTTCTCTACGTATGTCGTAGATTTGTCAGTGGCTTCATCGTCAGTTACAGGTTTCTCTTTGATATCAGTGCTTGTAACTGCTTCAGTAGTTTGACCTTCAGTGTCGTATGCGTCTGTTTCTTGTGTGTCTTTTACGGGAATCTTTTCATCGATTGGTTTCGGTACATTTTCATCAGGTTCCATAGTTTTATCTTCTTCAGATGGTAATATTTTCTCCGTTACTTCTTCAGAAGGTGTTGGCTCTGATTTAGGTAGCTCGGTACTTAAGTCAAGGCCACCTTGAGCAACTGTGGTCTCCTTCTCACTGACACAGTTAGAGCCTTCACAAGCTGGTGGCTTAGCATCACTAGTTGATGTTTCTTTCCTTCTACAAGGTTCGCTTCCTGTACATTCAAGAGTAGGAATATTTTGAGGTTTGCATCCATCTTCTTCTTTACATGATTCCGGTTGATGATCTGGTTGTGTTGCAATAATATCAGAACCACAACCGCCAGCTCCACAATCAATTTTGTTACACGATTCTCCTTCACATGGAGTGGGAATTTCCAAAGTTTTGCAATCTTCTCCGTTTTTACATTGTTGCGGTGAATCAGGTATGACTTCATCAGTTTTCTCACAATGTTCACCTTCACAAGGTGTAACTGGAGATACTTGGGTTGGTGGTGACTGGCATATACCATTAGCACAACTTTCTGGTTTGCATTTACCGTTGGAACATTCTGCAGTATGTTCATCAGAAGGCATTGGTATGTCTGGTTTTTGTGAAAGATCACCACAACCGTCTGATCCACATTCAGTTTCAGTTTTGTGGTCGTCTGCAGTCAAACAATTACCAGAAGTGCAAGGTTCAGATGGTCCTAAAGGTTGTTTTGTTGGTTCAATTGTTTCACATTGGTCGCCACGGCATTCACTGGTTGGAGTAGGCATAGGAGATTCGGTGCCAGACATCTGGTTATCGGATTGAGGTGGTGCTGTTTCTCTCGGATGATCACATACAAATGTGGGACAGCAAGAATCAGGAGAGTCGTATATCGATTGGCAGTTATCCATGTAATCAGGTGGTGGACTGCATACAATAGGGTCACACCTGATGATGCTGCTGGCACATCTACAACCAGTGTGGCAATTATTTGTGCTAGGTACAACTGTGTTATTCTTATATGTAATGCCATTTAGGAGACAGTCACCTTCACCCGGAATTCGGCTTGGTTCTTCATGAGTTTCAACGACAGGGGTGATTTCAGTCAATTTTTCGGTACTAGATGGTAAATCACCATCCGGTTCTAATGAAGGTTCTGAAACTTTGCCAGGTGTAATTTCAGTAACAACCGAAGTTTCTTTACTTGCTTCAGTCGTTGTTTGCTTATCTCCAACTGTTTCTGCTATTTCTGTAATATATTCTGGAACTGAAGTGGCAAACTCTTCTTCTGTTGTTGGAACATCAGAGCTTGTACTAATCTTGTCTTCATGCGGCGATGTGGGAATCAATCCTTCATCAACAAATTCAGATTTAACAGTGGTTGGTTCAATTTCTTTTGGTTTTTCGGTAGAAACGACACCTTCATCTTCTTTTCTGAATGATGGTTCAGTTGTAATAGTGAACTGGTCTCCTTTGGTAGCAATACTCTCTGGTAGTGGTGTTGTTAGTTCAGAGACAATAGTTGATTTTATTTCAACGCCTTGTGTTTGCATTTCGTCAGTAATGATTGATGGTTCAGTTCCTTTAGTTTCTTCAGAAAGTGTTGTTCGTCCAGGTAGAGATGGTTCAGAACTAGTTTCTTCATAAACCTCACTTGGAATAGTATTTAATCCTCTATCAGGTTCTGCAGTAGTAAACTCTTTCTCAGCGAATGCTGCTGTTGTAACGTGGTCAGTAGGTTCTAAAACGTCTTCTTTAGTTACTTTGTCGCTTACGAAGTCTTGTTCTTGCTTGGAAGCAGTAGTACTTTCTTTTTCTGAAGGTGGTGCTGTAGTAACATACGAATGAGGATGAGTACTTTCCTCTTCAGAAACAGCAACCGTGTTTTGTGCATGGTCTGGTTCCGTAGTTAATTTTTCTCCTTCTTCATGCGGACTACTTGTAGCACTAGGAGCTAGCTCTTCAGGTTTAGAACTTTCTTTTTCTTCTTCAGCTGGACTACTTGTAGTACCAGGAGTTAGCTCTTCAGGTTTAGAACTTTCTTTTTCTTCATCAACTAGGCTACTTGTAGTACTAGGAGCTAACTCTTCAGGTTTGGAACTTTCTTTTTCTTCTTCAGCTGAACTACTTGTGGTACTAGGAGCTAATTCTTCAGGTTTAGAACTTTCTTTTTCTTCTTCAGGTGGACTAATAGTGGTACTAGGAGCTAACTCTTCAGGTTTAGAACTTTCTTTTTCTTCCTCAGCTGGACTACTTGTAGTACTAGTAGCTAACTCTTCAGGTTTAGAACTTTCTTTATCTTCTTTAGCTGGACTACTTGTTGTACCAGGAATTAGTTCTTCTTGTTTAGAAGTTTCCTTATCTTCTTTAACTGGGCTTTCTTCAACAGAAGTTGCACTAGTTGTTCTTGTAATATCACCGTCGGTATATTCTGTTTTAGTTATTACTTCGGGAGTTACGTTTGGTACGTCTGACGGTGTAGCTGTTTCTTTTTCAGTTTCATCTAAAGTGCTAGTTATGGTAGTGCTGTGTTCAGGTTTAGAGGTTTGTGCTGATGATAATTTATCATCTTCACCTTCTATTGGCGACAGGCTTTCACTTTCGCTTGAAGGAGCAATTGTTGTGCCTGGAGTATATTCGTGAGGTTTAGCAATTTCTTCATCAGGGATAACATCAGGGACTGTATTTTGTGAGTCTCCCAGTTCAGTCGTAGCACTTTCATACGTTTCAGGAGCCTTTGTTGTAGGAGCATGTTTATGAGGTTCTAAAATGTCTTCTCTTGTACTTGTAGTATGCTTCTCTTCGTCAGCACTTGTAGGGGTGGTTGTCGACACGTGCGATTCAATGGTTTTATCTTTCATGTCAGGAATTGTGGGTTTTTCTTGTTTATCATAATCAGGACCTTTTGTGGTAACATAAATATATTGTTCATCTTCTCCAGGAGTAGGTATTATTTCATCAGGGCCAAGTGGTTTTAGCGTTTCTTCTTCACCACTGCCTTCTACATCAGGTTCTATAATTGGCATATCTGTGTATGGTGCTTCATCAGGTTCGTTTCTATATCCACTACCTTCGACACTAGTTCTCCTTGGAGGTGACAATGTCGTTAGTTTTTCAATAAACGATTCAGTAGTTAATTCAGAAGGAAGATCAGAGGTCAGCTCATCACCTTCACAAATGTAAGTGTCTGGACAACATTGACCTTCACGAGGTGGCAATGAAGTACAGTTTTTGCCTTCATTTTCCATTGGTGCACCGCATTCCTGCACGACACAAACTATGTCTCCTTTCATGCAGTAACAATGTTCACATGCTTTTTCTGTTTTTATTAAAGCACCGTCAGAAAATACTCGGTCATCGTGAACACAATCCTGAGTCATCTGTGTAACTGGTGCCAAAGTTGTAGTCGTGAGTAAAAATCCGGGAGTTGGTCGTACGGTAGTTGACATATCGTCCAAAAGAGGTAATTCGTCTTCAGGATGATCTGAAAATGATATTTTATTAAATTAATATGGTAAACGATGGTCGTGGGTATCATAATGAAGTAATTATTCCTATCTGCAAGATAGTTATATTACCTATAAAGTTAATGATTTTTTATTGGTCACTAAGATCGCCTGTAACTACTTTTTACTTCAAATTCTTTTTTATTATCTTGCTACAGTACCTATACTCGAAAATGTATATACCTTAGCTTAAGTACCTACGTAACATGTTATTAACTAATTAAATAAAAGTAGGCTATATAGGGAAAACTCACCACAGGAATAACGAACCGGACAGCAGACGTCTTTGTGGTAAATAGGCGTACATCCGTCCACATGCAGAGTACATTCTTGCATAACGCAAGTCGTCATATTTCGAATACAGTAACAATGTTCGCAAGGTTTGTTCGGTGTCGGGGGTACTTTAGATCCTTCGGAGAAATATTTTCCGTTGATACTGCAACCATATTTATCCAGTTTTCCAAGTCCAGTTGCTCCATATTCAGCTGGAGACGTGGTCGACGTAGATGTGAGCAGGTCAACTGGAACTGTATATAAAATATGTTACAAAAAATCCTCTAGCGCGTGTGCAAGTTCAGATAAGTCAAAACACTGAATAAGAGCATTTGTGAACAATTTGGAAGATGTAAATGTCACATGTAAAATTAATGGTATTTTGTATTGAATTCATTTTGAATTGTCAACCGGTCCATCATATTCTCGAACCTAACGGAATTAGTTATTTATGTTGAAATCGATAAATAGAAATACCGTATCAGATTTCTGAATGGTAGTTAAAAAGTATTTATTTTATATTTTCAAAAAGCTATATTAATATTTTTTTAAGTTTAGAGGTATAGTTTTTAATAGACTTACCATCGGGGCATGTAACGATAGGACAGCACTGGTCCGCTCGCTTCTCGACGGTGCAGTCCTGACCGATGGCCTTGGTGAATGGGCAGACCCTGAGGTAGCACATCAGCATCCGGTTGTGGCAGGTGCAGTTGAGGCATGGTTCGTTGGTCATAATTCGGTCGCCCTCGCCATAATGTTGGAAGTTGTAGTAACAACCCTCCGCAGTGCCTGGAATGGTATTAAAACAAAAATAATTTTAACTTACTTGTAATAAAAGTTTAAAAAATAGTATAGTATTTTTAGAGATACAGCTATGGTACAGTTGTAAATTATGTGTTGCGTTGATTACGTTTATAAAACTATACAAGGAGAAGCTGGCTGACATGTCAACGCATAGCCTAGGGACGTGAACATTTGCACAAGGCTTTCTTTTCTGACTTGGATAGAGGACTAAGAAGGGGTTTTCGATAATTCAACGTTTAGGAAGTGTAAAGGACGAATTTCGTTACTATACAAAAATCTTATTCCGTGTACCTCTTTTATATACTGCACAGTTAGCACAAATTTAATTGGTAACTATAAACAATAAAGATTGTCATTATTGTTTCAAAACTCCCAGTAGAACCATTCAGAGGTTTTAAAGATTGTGCGGAACCTTCCACTATCTGTTAATTCATGGGTTAATAATCTTGAAAAATGACTTAGATTCTAATCGAAATAAATAATAAAGTCTGTCATCAATAGTTTTTGAAAACTTCCGTCAAAATACGGTTTAGGGGATGTTAAAGTTTTAATAAAACTTTCCCGCGAACGAACTCGCGGGTAAAGTGCTAGTAGCTTATAAAAACGACATCAGAAAACCCAAGTATTTCGTTTTCGTTCAAAATTGAATATACACATATTTGTTCACTTTATTAGCTGTTTAACCACTTAAAAAAATATATAAAAAATAAAGGAGTTTTTCTCCGAAAGAGCTAAGACAAGACTAAGTAGAGCGACACTCTAGGTACAGGCTGTCATCATAAACAGAGGAGATCACTCGGCTTACAAGGTGTTAAAGAATTTTATTACTATTTTCTAATCTAAGTTAGAGAGGCTTTCTGTAATGTTTAAAACATTTTTGTCTAAAATCAACTTACCGTCATACAAGTCTAAAGCTGTCTGATTACTTGCTGTAGGAGCTGAAAGTATAAAAATTTTTTTTTATTAGATTGTATGAATTTATGTAACTGAATTGTTTTCAATTCAGTTACATAAATTCATACAATCTAATATAATTTTATTTATAAATTATATCATTAATTTAGAACGATTCTCTACTCCTTCTCTGTGTTAATTTAATTTTTCAGTTTCACGTAATTTTCTTATCGGTTATGGCAGTAAAGTGACTCGTGTAAAATATGTTCCGCTTGCATGTTGCCGGATTATATTTTTTCTTCAATCATTTTCAATGTCATGTTAACTCTCAGTGAACCCATGTAAAAGTAACAATCTTATTTCTTATTTCACGTGCTCAATGCTGATTCGTAAAAATAACATTTTGCCAAGTCGTGATAATACACAGTTTTTGTGAGAAATAAATGAAAAAAAGATAAGTTAGGTATGCTATTGTTTGGTTTGCATTTGTTAATATTATATAGTGCAAGTATCAACTGCTGTTAAGAGAAAAATATCGATACAGACATTAAAGGCAGAGCGTTCTGAGAATGTTTTACTGCTGTTTTTACGACTGACTTATTAAGCACGTTACAGCTGGGCAGGATATTAGCTGCAAATCGCTCGAGCCTCAAGTGCCGAGCCCCAAGATCGGTCATCGTCTTAAAGTCGTTTTACATATCCGTTTTACTGCGTATAATTACTGAAGCTGAGCGGCGACGCGACAAAGCTGTAATTAAACTAACGGAGAGTGTCGTTAACATCGAAACCGCGACTTCTCTCATGATTGTACTGAGGGCTAAATCCTAACACTGATGTGGAGGAAATGTTTATACGTATAATCACCCCAAAGCGGATATTATGTTTCAAACTACAGGGTAACGTGTTTATACAAGACAAGTGTCGATAATTAAAAATAACTAAAGACGACTTGCTTAGGTGGGGAACAATGTCCAAGAACTGTATTTATATCTAGAGTAGGTTACTAAAAATTATTATTACTAAGCGGAAGGAAAAGCAAAAAAGTAGACAAGTGGAATATTCGTAAAGAAATAACATAAATAAATACCAAAACAAGTAAGTATATAGAATTGAAGAGAAAATCGAGACATGAAAAGTTAATGTTTTCCGTGAATATGTAGATTTTGAAGAGCAAAAGCCATCTTGTATAATTGATGATGTCGGTGAATGCAGTATGCGTTGTGCTTATCAGGTCTCGCGGCACCGTTAGGGCGCGGCGCGCGGCCACTCGGCGGCGGCGGGAGCGCGCCGGCGCCGCAGCCAGATCGTCCACCTAACGGTCGCCAGGAATGTCGTTAGCATCCAGTTTTTGCCAACCAAGATTTCAATTATACTATTTCCACTCTCACGATTTAATCAATCGTAAAAAAACAACGGAACAAAGTCGTAACGGATTAAATCAAACATCCTGTTTTGAATATTTTTTTGATATAGTTATTAAAATATCACCTGATTTTTTTAACTAAGTGGGTTACTCCCACGTATAGTGGTGGTGTCGGTGCGCGACAAAATGTCCAAATTCCAAGTTGCCTGACTGAATAATAAGTACCAAATCACAGCCGCGTTTTCGAGTACGTGACGTAGCATTTCTAATTCCCATGATACCTAATGAATCGCTTTTACGTCTAAGTGTGACGTTATAAATGGCTTTGCATGAACAAAAAACTACTTAATGCAAAATCGTGCGCTTAGGAACACGGCTCGAGGCAATCGAAATGAGGAGCCAGCATGAATTTAAAATTTGCACTACATTAATATGGATTGTTGTTTCAATGAATGAATGTCGGCGTGGTCGCCATGCGTGATGAAGTTCACACGGTACACCTAAACATTGTAGGCCGCATTTAAATATACTTCCTATGTATAACATAAATTCAATACGAATTCTTTGAAGGAACCGTGCTGCGGATACTAAATCTGCGCGGACCGAAATAGCCTCATCTAATAACATGCATCGCGAAACAGACACGCACAGACCTTTATACTGTTACTTGCGGCTGCGGGAGATACCGTCTCGACCACGGCCGGCCGGCTGCAGGGCTTCCAGCCAAGCAGAATTCACTGATTACAGAAACACTAATCACTACATTCGATAAACGGAGATAATGCAAACGCTTAGCGGCGGCACATTTAATGGTATATTTTAAAAATGACACCACTTGTGATGGGTATGAAATAGTTCACATTATTCCCTTTATTAATTCGTGAATTATTATTGAGCTCTGAATAAAGTCGACACATTGGTTTGTTGATATTACAATTTTATTTTCGAGTAAAGTCTATTTTATCTCATATAATAGAAGTTATGAAACAGAAGATAAATCCTTTCAAAGAAACTATTTTATTTGCAGAATGTACGTTGAAGATGAAGCGAGACTGTAAGAGGCAGCGGAAGTGTTGCCTATCACGAGTGCGATCTGCTCACGAGCGCACTGGGTCGCAGACGACGCAACGGTAGATACTAGTTTAGCAGCAACATCAAAATGTAATAAATAAGAATTAGTGTAACGCCGACACCCACATTTACATATTACTACCTGTTGGAATGTTTTCCTAGTACTACACATTGCCATAATCACAAATTCAGCACTCAATATTATTGATATGTTATGTATTTGCAATTCATATGTTTACAGACTTATAAATAACTAGGTGTACTATAAATACATACATATTAATGAATAAGAAGAAAGGAAGACTAAATAAAGTCGTTGATTGCATAATGATCGTATGTAGATGAGTGCGTCCATCGAATCACTCTTTATAGTTAACAATTAACTGAATTATTTACCACTTACTTTTTAAAATACATTGGTTGTAGGTATTGAAGGCTAGATAAGCGATACTGTGACTGACTGTAAACCACACAGTTATATATTATGTAGTTTTTAGATCGTATGTTTTCTAGATAAATGTATAATGAATCTAGTCCTATTATTTTTTAACCTTATGGTCCTGAAGCTAATATGTACGTATAAACATTTCTTCCATTTAGAGCCTTGGTTCTTCCAGGGGAGCAGATCAGGGCGACCCAATAAGTGCAGCCCCAGTGGTCGACCCCGAGCTGATGATGGTTGAGCGACTCACCCGCAGCCGAGCACGCGAAGCACGCGGCCAGCGCCAGCAGCGCCCCCGCCGCGCGCCGATCCATCTGACCCCGTCCTCTGCAACAAACAACACGAACCATTACTGTCGCGTCCTATCATCACGATTCTATTTCGTCGCATACTATCTACGACAATTCAAAAATAAACAGCGCTCCGAAAAAGATACGCCAAATTAAATTTAGTTAGAGTATGCAAAATCGTTAAAAGCACCGATTTTCTAAAAAACAGCTTCCCATAGTTAAAAGAACTTTATTTTTCGTAAAAGAACAAGGTAACAGCCGGAGCAAAGATGGCTAATGATGCGGAAAAAAACAATTATTTTATCTCCATATCGCGGACTACCTATAAAAACGATAGCGAAGCAAACAATTCGGACTGCAGACACATTTAATTTGCTTTTGCTTTTTGCTTCCCGCTAAAGGTTTTCAGTTAGAGAGATCAGCTTATGATTAGATACAGATGAAGTAGACAATCTCAGTACATCGAACTAGCATTTTCAGCTTGTTATAACAATCACATGATATGGTCCAAGAGAGTTTTTATCGGTTTTCCTGAGTGGCGACGCGTGCTGGATTAATGTAGTAATGCAAGGAGCATGATCATTATGTATATTCCAACACTTCTGACACATACCGATTTATCATCCCGATATTCCCTTTCAAGTGATTCCGTATTTAACATTCAACTTGAGCTTACTATAAACTGCAACAAGGAATGTCGTCATTTACCTGCATCCCGCTGCTATCTTATCTGAGTAAACTAAGTAATGACGATAGTATAAAACAGTAATTAAGAATTCTACTTAGTATTGTTGAACGGTACATTTTAGTCCAGAGCTAGGCCAAGGAACGCGGAAACGTGAGGTTTGCACAAAAATGTGGCCATTTACCTGTGAGTGAATGGGAACTTTAACTGTCCATTCAGAGTGGCTGGAACGACGGCAATTCAAAACAATGTTAGCACTGGGCTGTTTTAAAGGATTTTCAATGAAATACGACGTATGTGCAACATATTTCAAGAACCGCTGTGAATATTCAATGGCCACTTCTGACACCTCAAAGAACGGTCACCCATCACATATTGTGTACTTCTTATTCTTACTGTTTTAGCGCCTACGGTGAAATAAACCTATGCTCTTGACTAATAATCATTTACGTATTCAACACGTTCACAAAAAGTGTACCATTGAAACAATTTTTTTTAAACGTCATTTAGTAAGTATTTCAGTCAAAACATATACCTATCTGCCACGAAAGTTCGTTCTCAATCAATACAAAAGAAACGGTTTATAAGAAACGGTATGGTAAGTATTCGTATTACGGTCCGTGGCTGAAACAGTCAATCGGTGTGGAGCAAATTATTGTAACTCCAGGGTCCGTGGCGTAAGGCGAGCGTTACCGTGGGAACGCATCCGCGCCCGACTTCTGCACACAACCATACACACACACATACGCACACTCCTACTCATTACGTACCACACACTACACCTTACACGCATTCTTCAACAACCTCCCCTGCCTCCTCTGCCAGTCGTTGGGGAGCTTTCTCTATTTTTTCTTGTCACGAGAGTACCTGTACAAACACGTGTACAATGTACATATATGTGATTACGTAAGTGCCTCTCATAAAGCTTCCTTAGGTAATGGCTCTTTGTCTTCTGATATTTTTCTTGAAAAAGCTCTTTAGACGACTTTATTTCCATCAAATTATAAAATACCCTCTTAGTAAAAGGTGCGCAAATATCTATAGATATAATCTATATGGTTATTGTAGGGGTCCCTCCGTCTAGACACTCTATGCAAGTCACCTCCGCAGCTCCGCCGAGAGGGTGAGGGTGCGGAGAGCTCACCACTGTCTATTTATTTGCTTTACTAAAATACCACGTGTTCCGGACGTCGAGAGCTATTCACATTGTCGTGTTGATATGTTTTTTCGACTGTTTTTCTGTTTATGTCAGTTCGTAAATAGCAACACTAAGTGCCTCGTACTCTCAGGTGATCATTATCATGTAATGAATGTGTACCGAAATAATTAACCCCAAGCTAATGTTGTGATTAAGAATATTCGTGTCGGGGAGCTCCAGTTCTTTCGTCGCACACAATAGGAACCCACTTCTCAAGCATAATTTGGCATACCGTTTTTTCCAGCGATGTGACGTCAAAAGTAACAGTTAATCCGATTAAAATAAACCTGAATTTGAAACGCAGTCAGTTGGAAAGCCACAAAATATGTGCCGCACTTAATTGTTATTGTGAAGTCGTAACTGTGAGCTCGAGACGAGCAGCAGTGGTGACGCCGTCATTGATCAAACGCACTCATCTACAGACGTGGAGAGCTACGGCTCTACGCGCCGCGCCGCTACGCGATCTGTAGCCTACGCTTCCCCTTAGTTTGTGCGTATTATAATTGTAGTACATATTTCTAAGTGTTAGAGAGTAAATTAGAAAGTGTATGAAACAGCATATCGATGTGCACCTAACCAATTGATATTAAAGTAGTCGTCAAAAAGGGGCCTACGAAATATATTTATGCACTTGTGGAATCGAGTTCTCATTGCATTGCATGTGATAATAATAAGAAATGCTCCGTATTATGCACTACTATTATGGTAGGGAATAAGTAAAGTGATTGAATCAGATCAGAAGGGCGTGTTGGGCAGTCGGCGGCGGCGATTGGGCGCGGAGAGCTTGCCCCGCTCCACGTTGCCCAACACATAATTTCGGAACACTGCAACCGCAGCGAGCATTGACACCAATTTCTTGAACATTGAACAACTGCTTTAAGATCGGGAATCTTATATATTATTACTTGAACTCAAAATGCTTATGTGGATGATCATCATTTACCTATTTTATTGCCCGGTTTGATCTCCATTTGTTAAATATTTTCGAATTACTTAATATGGTGTTTCCAACGAGATCGGGAAATTTATTACATAAAAAGCTTTAGTATATTCGGAGTATGAATGTCACCGATTAAATATATTTTTATATTACCCGTACTCGTTTGATGTAGCGCGGTAATCTCTCAGTAGCTATTGGATTTGACTTGTGATCCCCAAAAATAAGCAAAAACTCAAGCTTATAGAATCACGTGGATAATGTATTGAAAGTTCTATTAAGTTTTGTTTAATTTTTGAGTTTTGACCACAGAAATGATTAAAAATGCAATAGATTATTTATGTGTAATATTTGTCCATGAAAAGGTAAGCTAGAGCCGGATCGCAGCTACAGTACGAGCAGCGTACTAGATGTGAGCCGCGATGACCGGCGGGTCACCCGGCAGGAGGCACACAGTCACGGCGCACGCCGCCCACTCCGCGCATGCAGCGCGTACCATACCATGCCACTTTTATATTCTCGGTTTAGATAGCAATCTAAAACCTGTGCATGTAAAATTATATTGTAGAATAGCTGTATCGATTTGTAAGTTCTCACAGGACGTTCTCACAGCTCCATCGCTAGCGCACTAGATATTCGCGAAGCACTCAGTTATCCAAGGCGCGCGCGCCGTTCGCACAATGCGCTCACGTACTCGTGTCGCGATTATCGGTCGTCGTAAATTACAAATGATTAGCATAGAAGTCGTGTACGGCGACGGAGCGACGTTATTAGATTCGGCTACAAGGCGACACTACGTCGTTATTAGGCGATAATTGTCATTGAAGAGTAGCGGTCGATTAACGGCAGACGCGGGTAGGCTCGTCCATACTAAGTAGCTGCATGCACACCAAATACCGCGTGTAATGTACCTACACTAACTCATTTACGGCAATTATTTTATGATTGCCATAACACACTTTACAAGATGTGTTAAATTTACAAAATGATATTGTGAGGTGTATCACACAGCGTCTACTAACTTAATACGGATCATATTATACCGGCGCGCAGATAATAATAATCGAAAAAGGACGGGTCTATCCTCTCCACAAAAGTAGAAGCACAGTGTAGTGGAAGTAACTCATCGTGGCAGGGTTTGTGCGCCTCAAGGGAACGGGTAGGAAGATAGCAAATATTAGTTTCCTTCATGAGGTACTCGCGGTTCGTTGACCCGCGCAAATTTTGTGCCAGGAGATACACATAAATAGAATAGAATAGAATAGAATAGAATAGAATATCGCTTATTTAATATAATATAAGCTCTCTAGACCGCTTCATCAAGATATAACAGGGCTTTTTTGTTACTCTAAATAAGTTAATGTTACGAAACAACTTCTTTTTGGAAATAAAAAGGTCTACGAAAAAAAGAAAATTGACAGTACAAACGAATACTTTAGTTTTTTCAATTGCAATCGCAAGCATAGTTAGTAGTTACTGAAAAGTGCCAAACATCTTGGAAGACATGACAAAAGACGAATCAATATCGCGTTATATGCCTTTTCATTTCATCACTCTTTTATTGCACCTACCACTACTTTTTCTCCGCATCACCCAAAGGTTGACTGGAAGAGAATGCCTAAGGCATTTAGTCCGTCTCTGTACTCATGTGTGCATAAATAAATTATAATTGCAAAGCACAATTTTGGCAACAAATGACTAAGACTTGTTTAGGTATATGCAAGGATCGGAGGGAAGCTATTTTAATAGAATATGGGATCGTGCACGGAGGCACGCAGTCATCGCTAACGCAGTCCGAATAATTTAGGTAAATCCGCTCCAGACGTCTCCGACACCGTTACGACCGCGTTAACATTCCACTCAGGTGCTCTTACGAATTATCTTATTTCCATGCTATTCCGTGATTTCGATTCGATATACAAGAAATATCCATCTATGTGTGATTTTTTACCTAATCATTATTTCAAACGTATTCAAGCAACGGTCCGGTGTTGCCTCGGCGACTCAAAACCTGTAAAATGTGTTCTTGAGATTTATTTTACGAGGAAAGCTCACTTTTAATGTCACAAAGACCATCAAAGCTCAAAACTGTTAAGTACATTCTATGTCTGTGTGCTCGAAGAAAGCCACCGTTAGTGTGAGTGGCTGTTGCTAGGCATCGCTTGAATTCGCGATTGTTGGTCCGCGGCCGCGTCGCTCACACGATGAGCGTTGCCCCCGCACGTCGCCGCAGCCTGCTCACAGTGCTCACTGCTGCCTACTTAGCTATAACTCCGCTCAGCTACGCTCCAGGTTGCCGTTTACTGACACCTCTCACGGTGAACTATATACATTGTCTTCGCTAATGTAATTAAGTACAGTGGAGCTTTGTGAAAAAAGTCTTGGGGCTGCAAGCTTTTCTTTGTACAAGAGTTAAATAACTCTTGTAATACTTTTATCACATTATTATTATCTTTAGTCAAATACGCCTACTATATATTAACTTTATCTTTAAGGATAATTATTTTCTAAGATATGTTACGATAAAAGAAACGAGTGCGAGGTGAGTGATGGGACGTGGATGCACCCTAGCGAGCCGCGCGCCGCCCTCGCGCGGCCGCTCTCTGACTCCGGCTATTAGGGCGACCGCTGACCCGTGCTGCTCCGCACCCCCGACACGTACGACAAACCATGTGTGTCTCATTGCCCACTAAATCAGTGACCTTTGAGTTCTGTATCCTTTTTATGTGCAGATATAATTAAATTCAGCTAAACTTTTACGACGTCGTCGCTCGGGGTGTGTGGGCTCTATGGCCGTGTGGGACATAACAGTTAGGCTCTCGGACCAGGAAGTGAGCGCCCTCGGCATGATGTCTATTGACTTGTATTCGCAGCCATGTTCAAATGCTTCGTGTCGAACAGTGTTTACGAGCGTCTGGCCGATAGCTGACCGACCGGCCAGTCATTACCGACCATATCTCTATGTAAGGAATGAATGGCAAGTACTTACAAACGAACCTCAGAGCTTAGCTTTAAACGAGTGAGCACAGGCACGTAGTACGGTTTACAGTCTTCGAATATTTCCCCGTTAACTATTTTACGGCTTGAAACATGATTTTCAAGAAAACCTTGACAGCTTTTGTTTTGTTAAGACGAAACACTTATCTGCGACTAATGACATGAAATAGTAAGCTAACCTACGTGAGCAGCTCTTCGCTAAACCCTTAATATGAAGTGCCGGAATGTACCTTCTTGAATAAACCGACTTATCTAACGCGCAAAGAGGTGGCTCCAGAAAAAAAAACAATACTAGCTAGGGTATATGTTTTCGCTGTGGAACTGCATTGTGGAGAACTGGTTATTGCGCAAAAACGATAATAAAGAGCCCTAGACATGAAATATTTATACATCGCATTATCATATTACACGGGAATCGTGGTCATCGTTTAGAAAATTATGCTATTCGTTTTCACTTGGAAACCACAACAGGGCAAAAAATACCTCTGAATAAAAAACCTGGCTGAGGTGAAGCTAGCACAGGGAAACGTGACCCTCGTCCCATTTCTTCACTTGGATAATTATCATATACATGATAGCAAATGCTGGCGAGCAATTAAACTTGTATGATAGCTCAGGACTGCACAAGTGATAGAGTACTTAGTTACGCGGTAGTACACACTGTGAGAAAAAGTTTGCAATGGAATAATGATGATAGCGAGTGAAATTATTCGATTCACGAAGTCGGCGGCTCGAAACCATGACCTTAAACACATTGAGGCTGATATTTCGAACTCTACTATGTTATACGTATTGAGATGCGCGATCAATTTGAATGAATTACCCTTCAGCACAGCACGGCCGGGGTCAACTAATGCGTGCGGCACCGACCCACATTTGAAGGATTACAAGTAGCTGCCGAGAAAATTTACCGCTAACATTGCCATATAAGCTGTATGAATTTTAGGTCGGTACAAGCATAGCATGCTCTTGCGCCGACATCTGCGCAAATATTGATTTAGTAAGTGGGAGCTACAATGGCGGCGGTCGGCCGCTTGCGCCCAGCGCTGCGCCCGCGCCGGCCACCTTCCTCCCATCGTCGTTCTTTCACCAACGAACGACTCAGATAATCAATGTTAAGTAAATAATCACTGATTTTTCTCACGGAGTACTCACTTGCGAGATAACTTATATAATATTTATTTAAGGGTCAAGAGCTTGTTTTCACAGCGGAACAAGTATAGCCGGAGAACTCACAGTTATTTACTGTAAGTAGGCGCTTACACCTCAATCCAATATTTTTTAGAGAAATATTCAATTTGAATTTATCACAAAACGAAGCGAGGCTGAAGCATCAAAATCGGTACAATGACCGCGTCCGGAGACCACTGAGAGTATCGTGTTTACCCGTCGATTATATAGTTGCAGCCATTTCAGACGCTTTGAGTCATCACTTAACAATATATCGATTGAATTCACTTAAAAATGTGTTAAATTTCAGTTATTCGAAACCCGTAACTTAAATTTAAAGGCTTGGTCTAAAATCTAAAACCGATTATAATAATTAGTAGAAAACAAAGATTTAGTGTCGTAATAAAGTGTGGTAACAAATTCTTACGAGCCTCACATTAAATGTTTACCGTCACGAGAACATGAAAAAGTAAGTTCAATGCAGGAAATTAGCTTGTTTTACTTGCACGGGTCCGAAATTGAGGCAGTTTAGTACCGTTACAGCAATGCCACAGTTTTAAAATAACCACTTACTGAGACGATGTGCATTTATGTGTAATAAGTGTTATTTTTCAGAGGTATAAACGAGAAACTGCCAATGAAATAAAATTGAATTGCTGTACTCGGTAAACGTTATTTGTAAAAAATGTTGGCATAAAAAGATAACACGTTATATTTTATTTTAAGCTAGTATCAAAGGCTGCAGTTACGTTGTAACTGTTTTTTGTTACTATGTTAAATAAATTTGTTGCCCAATGAAATGAAGGGAATAATGATAACCTGCGCGGTTCGTCCGTCCATCTCAATTGTTTTGAACCGAACTGTCATCATGGTTTCTTTTGTTGACCTCTTGTTATTTTAAAGTGACAGACACACAATAAATGTACTTTCAGACGACTGATTTAAATTGACGAAGAGGGCCTCACATTTTCGTGAAAGAGAGCTTTCCAGTTTTCAGCCGTTTCTAAACAATATAATTATTTCCAAAATTAATTTGGACAAAACTGTTATTTAGATTATTGTTTTCCATTAATTTCTTTTTCAGAAGTGAGACTATTTTTACTTCTTACCTTTGTCTCGTTAAGGGTGAACTGATTTTGTAAATTAAACAGATTAATGGCTGAATATGATTCTCATACAAAGAATGGATTCACTCTGTAAAAAACATTGCATTGGACTATTAGGTCGGTTCATATTATCGTATCGATAGATTTACGCATTTTCCCGAAGTATTTCATAACCGTAAATAAAAAAGGTGCAAAATATTACCTATAGATAAAACATTTAATAATAAAAATGATTGATTGTTTTCTAAAATAAAAGAAATCAAAGTAAGGAAGCGTATAAAAGATTACGTCAGTCCTATAGTTATCAAAGTTCTATAATCACCATCAGGCATGAGGGTTTTTTTCGAACCTTATAAGAACAGCGATGTTCGTGATTAGCTCCAGCATCAAGATATTGAATGAATACTTCTAAAAATTATCATTATTGGCATGGAAAAAACAGACGTGAAAAAAATGCCTATGTTCTTTCAAGGTGAAGATGTCGGCGCACGAATGTTTAAAAGCAAATTCAGGGAAGCGCCACGAATCAGGAAGTACTACGCCACAAATAATCCTAATAACCTAATGATCACTTCGACAGACACGAGCTACGTAAATAAATAAACATCAACACTATTGTTACTCGACAGATACATTAAACGTTGTTTATTTGCTGAATTATTTTGATTACGTTTTTATGTACACTGGTGAGGTGCTGAAATATATTATATACCTAAGTGAAGGAGTTCTTCTCGCGCTATGAATGTGCCTTTAACTAAAAAGTTAATAATAAGATGAAAAACAAAAGTCTTTCACACCATTTTAGGGCGTTATGCTGACATATATATTTTAGCTTTGATATAGCTTGTCTAAGTTGATGCTTCATATTCATGTCGGTAATCATAATCTCTTACGCCCACCGTGTAGCGTAAGTCTTTAGCTAACATACAAAAGCTCGTCGCTTTACCTACAAATAGTTCATCTCGAGACTTGCTATTGATTTTTCGGTATTCATGTCCTTTGGGCATTCTTCTAATGTGAATAATTCATGTGGGGCCTTCGTTGACATATTACTTCCGAAACCCTCTCAAGATTAAAGGAAAACAAAGAGCGTAAGTGGGTAGGTAGGTGTACTTCATGCAAATTGTTAGGGGGTGAATACCTCACTCTAAAAATACGATTTAAAATACTTTTACACATGACTTATTTATTCTTCTCTGTTTTTTCTAGCTTCATCACAAAAACTACTGAACTGTTGCGATCGGATCAACATAAACACAGCCTAGCATCCACTTAAGCGTGAGTAAGTAAAAAATGCTAATTTATCGAGATCGTGAACGCTGTCCGCCACGTTTAGCTTATGTGAATATAAAACGGTTTAGATTTATATTTTATTCTATTCTATTTAAAAGTGAACCGCGGGAAAATGTTTGCGTGCCATAAAAATGTAACGGCTCTATGCTGAACATATAAAAATGTGTAAAAGCTTTGGTGCTGAGAGGCGCTCGTCGTCGCCGGTGGCGGCGGACCGCGGCGGAGCTGCATGCGCCTTGCCCACTCGTAGGACAATGACATCGCACGTTCCGCACCATAAAACAACCTGGACATTATGAAGTGTTGCCTGAGCCTTTTTATTAGCGTAAAAATGTAGACACTACTTATAATTGCGTCATTAAAACTTCTGAGCTTGTTTTGCGAACGCTCAGCTATTTCAGCACATTCACCGATGATACGCAGGATTTACGGTACTCTATATCAATGACACAAAGTTAATAAAAAAGCACGAAAATCATCTCGCTTGTTGGTCACGAAAAGAGGTAAAGGTTCTTTGAAATAACATTAAACAACGATTTATATTTTAAAAGCGATCGATCTCCCGATGGCTCATCGGTTTTCCTCTTTTGTCATTGCCATGTCAACCTTTACATTCCTCCCAAAACCTCTGTGAAATTCAAATCATTTTATGATCGTCAAAATCCATTAATATTTCACAAGAAAGTTCAAAACGACTGGTGTTTGAACATAAACAATGGGCTGTTAGTCGCGGAGTCTTTATTCTCTGACTGAGTGGATCGCCTCGCGAGGGTCGCGGTCACTACAGTCGAGCAGCGCGCGAGAGCGCACCAGACAAACCTTAACCCTCATATATCGGTCGGTATAAATACTAATTGGTAAAAGACCTATTCAAACAATACATGGGAATTTTTACTCGGTAAATGGTAAAGTGGACATGTCTATTTGTCTTGTTATTTAGAGTGTGGGTGCCATGAGCGTGGGCACAGAGCAGATACTCTTTAGGGAAGGTAGCTAATGCATCGCTGTACCCAACTCCGGACAGAATATCGACACGATAAATTTAAGCTCTGGTTATAAATTTAGTCAGTAGTATAAGTCTGCTCTATTCTTTATTGTTAACGTAAGTTTAATAGCGATACTTGTGGGAGAATGCGAAATGAAATGAGCAGTCTAGCAAGCTCCACATTATCATATCTTATTGTTAGACCCACGTATGAATATGTCTGCCTGACAAAGCGCGACGAAGCGAAGGGCCTTTTTGCCTTATAATAAATCATATTTTGCTTAGAATTTTGAAAAAGGACTTCTATACTAATATTTATTATTTGTAAGAGGAAAGCCAATATATAAAATAAACGCTCGTTGTTAGAATGTATTGTTCTTTAAAATTAAAACGTACAAAAAATATATACCTAGCCGTTATTTTACGATGACAAGAAATTATAGTTACTATTTACATATTTAAAAAAGATGTAGTCAATAATATAGGTAATACTATTACTACATATCGATGTGTGACCGTTGTGTTACTAATACTTATGCGGCGGTCAATATTCCTTTTTGCTATTCTTATATTAAGACAGACAATATTAAATTGTTTAAACACAAATCGACGTGACACAAATCACCGACCAAATCAATAGACAGAAGAGAGAGTCCTTTCGTTAAAATGGCGCCTAATTCAATACAGGTACACAAAAGCTTAGAAGCTTGATCTCAATAAAATGGCCGCAGGTATCATAGCACTGAACAACACTAAATTTAGCACAGTGACGTCAATACTTTCACGCCTTATATGAGATTGATTGGCATGGAAATAGATAACTAATACCTATTGTAACTAATATAAAAACTTGCGCCGGCAAAAAACTTGGGCTAAATAACATCATAACCTACATTCCGATTGGTGGTACCGAGCACCAAGCGAACTGTTAACACTGAATGTGAATTTTAAACAGACTTGGTGTAGGGCCATATTCGTGTGTTTCTCTTTTATCGGTCATTGTGACTGGCATCGCGGCTTGCTTATATTCTGATATTGATATTCAGACGGCGACGCGACGCGAGGTTTCTTACACTCTTGCACCAGTGCCACTGCTTTATACATCGGAAACCAATAACCATCCTGTACTAGAACAATACTTTCATTATGCATTTACACGGCACGTGATATGTCGCCGAGGTGCTCGTACACATACTTGCAACTATGCCAATCTAATTACCACAGATCAAGTAGGTATAAATCAAAGGATTTTACTTAGGTAAGTATTAGACTAATAAAAAAAGTAGCTAAATGAAATCTTCAGACAGTGAATTTTACAATAAACAAAATCACGAAGTACACGCTTTGATTATTGCATAATAGTACACGAGAGCTATCTATTGTTGGTAAATCTCCTTAAATATACCATGAAATAAAAGTCACGTCACAAAATTACAATATAACAAGTGAAACAGAAACGGTTTACGAGCTTTTTTGCGACATTTTTGTGGTCCGGTAACGGTTTCAGCTCCTACAGCGGCGAAGACGGCGCGCGGCGGCTGCTGGCCGGTCGGCACACTCCGCTCCGCTCGTTTTCTTGTACCAGATATAAATGTAACTCAATATTTAAGAAAATATTTTTTAGAGAAAATAAAATTCTACAAATGTCATCTATTAGGTCTCAACCATCTTTCAACAAACAAAAAAACGATCAAGTGAAGATCGTCAGGAATCGATCCACCGCAGTCATTAAAACCACTGGCTATTTCGCTCCATTGTGGCTTTCAATTCTTACGAGTCTATAAACCTATATAAAGTGGAGGTATGTGGGTAAATATTAAATGTGAATGGCAACACATGTGCGTCGAGTGTGGCAGGTTGTGCGGGTCAATGGCACCTGCGAGGCCCAGATTCAGTTCCCCATAAGTTGCCATTTTCTCAGGAAGCGGCGGCGGCGCGTGGCAGCTCAGTGGACGCGCATTCTGTCACGCCGGGACTGCGCGCGCGCATATTGACGCGCGCTTTCATTAATGCGGAGTCACTGGAGTCGCCAAAGACGTTGCCAACTTTTAAGGATGCTTAATTTTATAGCTGCCTTCCATATAACGGCTTTGTTTCAGAATGGATGAGAAGAATTACCGTAAGCTAATAATCCACTGGCTCCGTTTCGGACTTTAACACGGTTTGGTAACTAAGCAAACAATTCTAGTGTAACCACCTTCGTTAAAATCCATGAACTTAAAGAGTTAGAATTTGTATTGTTTTTATCACTGCTAAAAAAGTGTAGTTACCATCACGGCCATTAGGTAGATATATGCAAAGGAAGAGCGTCATCCAGTCGTTTAGCTCCCGTCAACTAGGCGTATTTCCGCGCTCTAAGTGCTAAACACTAAACAAAAGAATCGGAAGCTGGCCGACCTTGTAGGTACCATCATCAATGATTGCGGCTATTTACTTTTGATTTGCCATTTAATTTTTGTTCGTCACGTATGCAAAATCATTTTTACATTTATTTGTTTCCTGCGTACATTTAAAACATTGCTGAATTTAAGAAAAGTTATTAGCGTTGACATTTTATTGAAATATACCTAATAGATGTCAGAAGACCACGTTATACTTAGGTAGCCTGTATTTAATGACTTACATCTTTCACTGAGTTAACTGCGTATGATATTATTTTTAACCGACTTCAAAAAGGAATAGCTATGTTCGGCTGTACGTTTTTTTTTTAAGTTGGTGTTAAGTTAATTTTATTTTGTAAAGTTTTTAAATTTTATTCGTGACATGCTCTGGAAAACTTCCAACTCAGTTTTTGATCCTATAATAGACCAATATAACCTACCTATCTATATAAAATTAATGTTTAGAGTACTTGACCAACAAGTTTCCTTAGTTAGCATGAAAATCTTCAAAAATAGAAAAGAGTTTTTCCAAAAAGGTCACACCTGTTTAAATAATGAAATAACAAACACCTTCGCAAATACCCTCGCTTTATATTATTTGGAGGAATGCGATTATTTTTTTAAGTAGGTACCTAGCTACTGTGGACTTTCAACCAAAATCATAACAAAGAGAAACAGTGTGTTAACAATGAGTTCTCTGACAAATATAACCAAAGTTAGGAGTTTGGTTTATATCATATTTCTTCGAGCAATATATTATGTACATATTTGCGTCTAATTTGAATAGATCAGGCAGGAGCACTGCAAGTGAAGTTGGATGTGTATGTGGCTAACAAAAGCACGGATGCGGACGACGGCGGCGGCGGCGGCGGAACCTTCACCCTGCACTTGAACTCGCGCGAGCCCACCCGCGCGCCCGCCGCGCAATCAACCGAACCGAAACCGACAATTCGTACAACACATTCACCACTTACGTTACCAATTTTCGGAAGTAGGTGAAGTACCTACCTTGTATATACTTATACGATGAGGAAATCCCTAAAGACAAATTCTTTAACTTCAAGGAAAGACGGCCTACCAGGGGAAATAAAATTGCAACTTCGCACGAGTTTTACTGCGGAAAATTATTTCCCTAAAACTGTTTGCAATAAAATGAACGCTCACTCAAGAAAATCTACGAAGCCGACCGGCTGTTGATTCGGTTTTATTATTCCAGCCAGTGTAACTTCTGAGTCAGAATTCGCAGAGGCAACACACTGACCCCGAATAATAAATTTCGCTGCTAAATGAGCCCCGAGGGGGCTGGGACTCCGCTGCGAACTCAAGATAAACATGAGCAATGGGAAACAGTCGTTCGACTTCTTAACTTGAGGAAGACAAGTTAACTATAACACAGATTATAAGAAAGAAAAGAACTCAAACTTTGATATAGGTACCTAGTGAAGAAGGACAATCTTACGTTCCTATACATAATTAAATTTAAAAAATCATGTCGACATTGCAAGATTAGACAAGATAATGTCGTTGGATGTAATGATTCATTAACTGTCGTATAAAACTAAAAGAAAAGAAATAAAATATGGAATCTGTTGTACGCGCATTAGGAATCATTTAGATACTACTGAATGAACGATTGGGGCTGAAGTATGCGGGAGGCTCGCGCCGACACCAAGCGTTTCCTTCTCCAAGAGTACGTGACGTCGAACTCTCCGGAAACTTTTGTGGAGATGAGGGAAACAAGCCCACTTCCAGCATTAATTTTGCATAATATAACTGAACTTTGTCCAATGTACATGTTTGTTTAATGTACTAATCTTATATAAGAGCTATAACATTCTGAAACCGCAACTGTTAATACTTATCTTGATTTATTTAATTGATTGTCTAGTTGTGATGTTATTTGTACGATTCGATTGTTAGAAATATCCTTTGTATGCATCGACTGCTTGATTTGATTTCAATCTACTTTGTAAGTACAATCGTGAATGATTAGTGGTGGTGACTGTGAAATATTGAATCCGCCACGCTCGTTGTTGTGGCACGCGGCTGTATCCGATCCACTCACACCATACTATGTATTCCGCCTTTATTAAATTATGCCAATTTATATGACATTAATTATTCAATAAAGTTATATTTAGCATAATTTTTGCGCAATTATTTATTAAATTAAATTATTTAATGAGAAAATTACTACAAAAACTTGTAAATAAAAGTAATTTTTTTTCTTAAAATAGTTAACTACGAAAACGTTGATACCTAAGATCACTTTTTTTTTTCATAAAATTGATTAGAACTTATATATATAATAAAGCGTATACAGCGCAATATTCTATCCTTTTATTTTATAACGTACCATGGAAAATGAATTATTAAAACATTCTTGAAATATTCAATAACAAAATAAGAGTAAAATGTAATAGAAGGTCTCTCTATTACTAGATATATCAATGTTAACTGTTAGGAAAAAATATTTAAAACGCAACCTTAATGGAAAATTTATCACTTAAAACACACACGGTAATACGCTCTCTGGCCTGAACAGCGGAAAAGCTCGCAGACCGGCTTTTTCAGACGCCGCGCTTGTGCGCGCTGCCCGACAATGTACCACAATATTTCGCATTACTTGTTTAATTATTCCAAGTTAACTTATATTTGGAAATATTAAAAAAAAACTTTTATTTAAATATACAAAATTAATGCTTTTTTATGTTAAATATATAAAAAGACAAGAAAACTTACCAGTCTTTCACAATAAATATATTCGCGTACACTAGACGGCCGGCAAGGTCTAATTGAAAGTTGTTGATACAGAGTGTGTATCAGTGTCCAGCAGTAACAGTTAGATCGTATCGTAGCCGGAGCGTGGTGCTTTCGGCACGGCCGGGCCGGCACTGACGCTTCGCGGGCGCTCGCCCGATGCCGCGCGGAGGCTTCGCCGCGAGCTTTCAGCGACACAAGACGCACGCACTGCACACTGCACTCGCCCTCGTCTACCCACGCGTTGCGATTCTCTCGATCGTCTACTGTTCCGAGCGCCCGACGCACGTTTGAACTCTTAGCGGCGCCCGCTTTAGCGTATAAATATGAGGTCCGGTGGCGGGGGCCGGCGTCGGAACCCGACGCATCGCGACTCCACATCGGCATAAATTGAAGATGCAGCCGATGTCCTCCCCATTGATTTTATTGCTTATCTATTAGATATAGCCAATTAGCAAAACTCTCACCATCGTCGTCGTGACCGTTTCCGTAATCAATGTGCATGTTACGTATAAATATTAGATAATAGATAATGGACAATTGGACATTACTTGAAATGTTATGAGTCAATGAGCGCAGCGACTGTTTATGCTGGACGGACAGTAACATTTAAAAGCATGTTTCTAATGACAACGTCAAAAGTACAAAATCCTCAGTATTTTTTTACCAGAACCTTAACTTTTTATTTAAACCACTAGGTAAGCAGGCATGTATTGCGAATATTTTGATTGAAAATTACACTTTCGAAAGGTGGTGTACCTAGCCCGCAGATTAGAAAATGTATGAAAGGAATGCATTTGAAAATTATGTAACATTTTCGTGTCTTGTTTTGCCTTTATAGTTCTTATTCACAACAAGTAAAATATTATTTTTAATAATAAAAAAATAGAGTTTCAACTGCTTTTCTTTCGCGACTTATTTTAATTTCTTTGTCACATTGACTCCTGAAACAATAATATGTTAACTTATGTTCAGGGTTCTGAAACATATATATTTGCCGCCACTATATTTACTGCGGTGGGCAGATTGTTTTCAAAAATCAGAAGCTTGTAAACTGCACCCTCGTCATTCGAGTGTAATGGTAATGTAATGAGATATGATGTGCGGTGCAGTGCAGCCAGTGTAGCCGGTGCAGGGACGAGGACGCGTCGCGGACGGCGCGGGCGCATGCGACGTCCCACACATGCAACACCGCAACATTCGACACGCATGAACACGTCAATTACCTCATACTTTTTATTCTGTCATATAATTTCATAAAAAGAACCTTTTCAAGGTACCGCATTAAAAATGCAAATCATACGTAAAATGAAAGAGTAAATTAATCAAAATAACAACTTCAGCATGTTAATTCACTGTTTATAAATTGTAATATTAACTGACGTGTTATTTTTGTGTGGTCTATGTTAGCATAGGGCAAAAATACTAAAGTGTTTTATGCTGACAAATAACCTTTTTATGAAAATTAATCAAGACTACAGTGAAAACTGAAAGGACGCAACACAGGCGTACTAGCGTGTTGGCGTGATGGCGCGCGTATGTGGCTAATGTGCCACGTGCTCTGAATCCACCGTGACATAAGAACTAATGCATCTAATTATGCAAACAATTTTTAGGATTATGTAACAGCGCTAATAATTAATTTGTTAATTAATTATTAGCACTGACAGACATGTTTGTCGAAATTTAATTTTAATATAATTATTTAACAGTAGCTGTATTTGTTTTGGTTACTAGTTTTAAAGAAATTAAAACTGTAATGATGCAGATTTTTTGTTGATTCAAATTCGTAAAACTTAACTTTTTAATATTACCGCTTAATCACAGCCCTCAATTACTTATGATATGATATTTTGCTTTGTAATTTTGCTTTACTTAACGTAATTTGGTAGTTGCGATGATCCAAAACAATACAACTATGAATGTTCTTGAAAAATTGTGTGCACAGGTGATGGTGTCTAGATCTGTCACCTTCAGTGGAAATCACGTAACAGTCGCGTCACTGTGTACACTTTCGATCAATGTAACGTAATCAAATTATCAAAGCGATTGTAACGCTCACTTTATTTTCAAACAAATTGCACAAAAATATGTCATTTGCTGGTTTTTATAAGAATTTAATGGTTTTTGAGTATCCGCTATGGATGAAATAAACGCGACAATGCGGTACATAACTTGAGTTTTCCTCTTACGGTGAAAACTTATGGGTATAAATTAGTGCCAGAACATAAAGAGCGCTTAGCAAAATATTATGTAGTTAGGCTGTGTTGTCAGCTGCACTTCGGCAGAATGGTTGGCGCTCAAACAAACACTGTACGACGTCGAATATCACTCCAACATAATTTACGGAGTAAACTGTTAGGTAATAAATGTTTAATTGCGTCGGTCAACATCACGGTATTAACAAAATTGTCCTGATTGCGATCTGTGATGTCGAAGTAAATGATCACCGTTACCACTAGAGAAATGATTCTTTAATTAAGACATTTATATTTTCCGGAAGGACAGTAATTAATTCCTACAAATTCCTCATTTACTATCGACATCATTATCGAATTTAAATAACTCGTTCCATCCTTTCATCTGATCACTAAACACTGTAATTTAATGATCAATAAACATTAGGAATCAGATTAATAACGGTAACCCATGTTTTCAAGCAATTTTTTTTAAAGATATGTCATCAAGGCGACACGAAGTTACTAAAATATATCTTTTTATTTAAACTAAAGACATGTTAATTAAAAATAACATTAAAATAATATGCATGGCGCCACAAGATGTAGGTTAACCGTAGTCTAAACGGTGCCTAGTTTTCAAAATATCATTCACAAGAGCCGGTCACTTTAAGAATGACTCAAACCCAAAAGTAACACTTGCTCGCTCATAATCGGGGAATTCAACAAAAACATATCGTGTGTAAGCTACTTACACTCTCGTCATAATAGCTAGAGTCAACGGAGGGAAATGGAGTAGAATGGAGCCAGTAGGCGCGGGCAGCCAGCTATCTACATGTGCGGTATCTATTACGACTATATCTACATAATATCGGTATTATTATCCTTAACGGGTTAAACTGTTATATTTAGTGCAATCGCTCTACTTGGCACAAACATGGGCGCTCCAAAGAGGATACAATTTCAATATACGGTGATTTTTCCAGATTTTATCACATAGTTGGTTATTGTACTGATAAACAATCTTCCTTATTTTCTCCTAGTGTTGATCTAGAAACCAAAGGTGCTTTATATTTTTTTAACTTTGTTTTGGTCATCGTAAAGATGTTACTTGTTGATTACAGGCTTCTCTCTGATCATTTCCGGTTTGAGGATTGAATATACCCAGTGTTTGCTGTTAGTCGATCGTGCAAGATTGACTAATTACGGTTTATTATGAACATGAATTTGAAACTGCATTACGTCCTGTGTTATTAACGACTTCAAGTTTTTTATCAGCGTTTCAATACGAGATATGGGTACTGTCAAATCTGCTAAGGCCAGTGACACTACGTAGCGCCACTTTTTATATTAATTAAAGCGGTCTCAATCCTAACATAACGGCCGCAAACATTACTATGCTAATTTATTATTAGGGTATTTTCTTGGCATCCGCAATGTGACATACATTTTTTTAAGACTTAACTGTAGCGGAAATATGATTGATAGTTGACCGTTCAAGTACGCTTCAGTCGTCCGTACTGTGCAAGCTCGTTCTGTGGCCGAATCTTAATCTGTGTGCCCAATCGTAGAGGGCAACTGAATAATCACAACATTTATTAGACGGCCAATCACACGACATCTTATCTGAATGAGATTTAGGAATGTAATTTATTATTACTTACGCGATTACGATTGATTTATTTAAGTATTTCTAGATGCATTCATGATACTTCAAATACTTCTAAATAATGGTTAAAATCCGTATTCAAATTCCACATCTTAAAAACAGAGCAAAATAAATGCAAACACAACTTACAATATTTTATGTAACCTAATTCCTCCGCTATCCAGGTAAAAAAGGTAAAATCGCGAATCCTCTTGTAGAGACTCATAAATACGCCACCCCATGCTGGTGGAAGTTTATAAAAATGTGCATACGTATGGAAGCCGCAATATTATGTTCATCATAAGCGCCACCTGCTTGAAGATAATCATTTTGGGCGTGTATGCAGGGCGGATATGAGCCGAATAAAGAATCGCGATGTGTGCAGATTTCGCGAGTGTAGTGGTAGCTATTCGTAGGTAGCGACTATTGATTTTGTCCACCCCAGACCGCACAGCCGCCGAACTGCATCCAGTTCCGCTGCCTAACACTTAATACCCATCTATTATTATCAATTTATTGACTGCTTCCATAATATTAGCTTCGTAGTCCCAGACGGTAAATCATATGCTGTGTGGGGAATGTTGTTAAGCTTACGGCTAGCTGCGTTTAGTTTGTGGAAAGTTTACTTTTATTTTACTATGTTGACTTTCGGAATTTAGTTCTTTTAAAATAATTAACAGAAATAAAATGTGTCGAAATTGAAAACCGTTTCCTATAATAAACTTACTACTTATATGTTAAATAAGGTGAGTGTACCTTGAATAGGTTGCAAGTATTCGGAAAGGGTCACCTCGAGTGACCCACGCTTACCCGAGTTATTTTAGCGACACCTTTTAGATCTTGGGGGTGAGGTGAAGATATCTCAATACATAATATCTACTATATTATAGTGCCTCATCTGTTCCTGCAATCTATAGGTTAGTATAGATACTAAATATCTGTTGCGTCGGATAATACCTGCTGTTACAGGAATTAGGGGTGATCAGTCACCCCTAAATCCTTTAATTGCCTTGCGGTGTTTTGGGTTATTTAGTTGAGTAATTTAAGTAGATTGCTTACTAGAATATTAAACAGAATAGTTCAATTTGTTTCATCGTAATATTTATTTTATGATAAAGTTGCATTCTGAGCTTTATTAAATTTGTAATAAACCAATTTCGGGGAATATGAGTAGGTATGGGGGACAGTGAGTAGAGAATGTGGGCGGTAAATGTCTTAGCATAATTTGGTTTCATTTACTTTCATCATGTATTTATTTAATCTGCTGCGTGAAGTGCTATTCTAAGTACAACAATAAATAGATGTTTTATTGAAGCCACTAAGTAGTCATTGTGACTTACATTATACAGCAATATTACAGTGATACATCCACAGTAATATTACAAACTACATACAACATAAATACTTACAAATAATGAACTAACTCAAGGACTCAAATAATGTCGAATAAATATAGAATCGACCCAACCATATTACCTTGTAGGACAACTAATCCAAACCTCTGAGAAATTGGTTTATTGTTACTCCGAATGACGTCAAGGTAAATCTAAACATATTGTAAATACATATATTTGGAAAGTAGAATCATTGTGTTTAAGTACAGTGAAATGTTTAGTACACTGAAGGGTCATACTCCTGGAGGCATTAAGGTAATACTACAGAAAGTAATAGAAGACTCATACTACAAGAGATAATAGTATGCTCACACTATAGCAGCTAGTAGGAAGCTCACACTAAAGGAGATAATAAGAGAATCATACAACAGAAGGTAATACAAAGCTTATTACTGCAGGAGATAAATAGACAGAATGCAACAGGACAACATAAACAAAATTCTTTATTCAGACAGGGTTGTATGTTTCGGGCAGCCTGGAGTAAGTCTGATCAAAAAATTAAATCCTTCTAAGAAATCAGTATTTTTTTTTTAATTTTGTGGTTTAAAAAAAAACATTTTGTATTTAGGAATAACTTTTTGATGAAACAAAAAATAACTTTAATGATCGGTTCACCGTTGAACAGGCATATGAATCAGAAATTCTTTAAATTATATCTCGGACTTTACTCAGGGACTTTTTATATCTACTAGTAATTTGCCTTACTGCGTTAGGTACGCAGAATTTTATCTTAATCACTATCGTTATTGACAGGTACTCTGTCAATACATTGGCATTATTTATTACTACGATTTAAATAAATACATCAGGTTTTTACCCCGAGAATAACAGTATCGGGGTATAACTAAACAAAAAAATCTGCTTATTACGTTATTGTAAACGTTGTGAATAACACTTACAAGCAGGTGCACCTGTAAGTGTTATGTCGAATTTCCTCCTTTTCGCAAAAACATGGCGTGTATGAAGAGAGTGCGCTCGAAATGAAGCGGGTCGCCGCAAGCCTTCCACGAATTTCCCGATTATAAAACCGGTCAAGCCTGGGAATTGTTCACCGATGTCTCGATGAAACGTGATACGTGTTCGAACTTCATTTCTGAAAAACAGTTATAGCGCATTACCTCCTTATGAAACGACCTACTACTTCTTATAGTTAGCAAACATTTTTGTTGACACAGTACTTTGAAATAAGTATTCGTATATTTGCGTCATGTTACGAGGCCAATGTCACCTCGCACTGTTCCGTTAATCCCAAATAGATCTGCATGTACTCTCTCCCAATCAAATAGGCTTATATTGTCAACAGTTAAGGATAACATAAATTAAATACAGTAACTAACTAAACCTAGCCCAACCTGAGAGTAGCTGGAGATATCTACTGTTTTTGATTTCGTTTTTGTTATCGAATTAGTCACCGACATACCGTTGAAAACGAGTATTTAATCTCCTTTAGGGACTTGTCAGTGTTCTACATAACGTTAAATTGTAACGGGTTTCCTTATTTTTAAGCAAAAGTTAATTAATACGTAGACAGCCAATTCACAGAATATTCTCACGCTTTGCATACGCGATTTAACTTGTAAAACTGGATTTTTTTAATTATGACTCATTTAAAGTGTAACACCCGACTGGTTATCTATCGATGTATTTATAGGCCGACGAAGTCATCTATATACATGCAACATAAATTTTATGGAACCTCAGATACACTTGCACCTGTACTTAAGTGGAATATGAAACTGCACACATAAACATCGCTCCTGTAAAATGTTATATAGAGCTCAACGACATTGTATTTTAATTAATATCCTTTGCAGCAGTAGGTCTCCTAACAAGCCTGTAGTTTATGTTTATACTTAGTTTAACGTTTATCGTTAAATATTAGGTACAACCTTTTTAATTAAAAAGCCATTAGCATTGCAACATAACATTTTGGAAGCATGCTTCGAAAATTTCTGTCTTTATATCACAAGTGAAAATCTTATGTGTTGTTGCATTTTCTGTGTTGTAGGTTTGCAAGAGTTACATTTAGTACTCTCTAGATATGGAAGCCGCCTGGCTAGGTATTTATCACCAAAGTAAAGAAACCCCTACTATAAACAGTAACTCATCCTGCACGAATATGGCTCATTTTAGTCGTTTTGTCAGTAAAGGTTTTGTGATTTGAAAAATCGAGTTCCCTGTTTTGCATTGCATTGAAAAAAATTAACAAAAAATTAGCCTCTCCGCGGTTTTATCCACGTCTTCGGATACGGCTCTGTTTCCATGGATTATAGCGTGATGTTAATATAAATAAGCTGTTCAACACTAAATTACTTTTTTGATCCGAACCCGTAGTTCCAAAGATCAGTGTGTTCTGGCCAACCAAGTCTTCAGATTTATGATATTAGTATAGATTTAACTAATATCAAATGGCAAATCACTAATATTTACAACAAGATTCCTAATGACGCGTGAGTAACGTTTGACCATCGACTTACAAGAAATTACTATTGAAATTGAACCTTTACAAACAGCTCTCGTCATCGTCATCATTATATCGTGCATTTGAAGATGCCTTGATAGCTTTTTCATATCTATATCTATATATGTGTATGTTACAAAAACAGTGGAAAAACATTTAATAAGAAAATTCAATTATAAATGGATTGTTCATGGTGTTCAACAAAAATCAGAAAAGAGATTTCACTATTATACTCATTATTCGTCATTCGTTAAATAATATTTTGTTAATATGTAATTTAAGGTGAAATTAACAAACTATAGTTACATAATTAATATCTCCCGCTCCTCCCAAGAGCGATTCAATGCATGATTTTTTCGCACCCTAAAAAAAAGGGGGGCCAGCATTACGGCAAAGGTACTTCTTAAGTGAAATGCACTGTAGAAGCGATTGTAAACAAGAAGTGCTCCTGCTACAATTATTGGTTCAAATGACATAATGTGAACTCCTGGTTTTACTCGTGTTGCTGACACAACAACTACTGTTACACGAGGCGGTGGGGTCATTGGCGAAGGTCATGAACATTAAAGTTATATTCATGCAAACAAATTTTCTGCGACCTTTGGATATGCGATCCATGATCATATATTAGACCTGGAAGTGTCCATTCTGAACTCACTAATTAACGCGATCATGCTTAACGATTTTGACGTAGCGGAAAACAACAACCGTAAGTAGAATCAGCTTGTAGACAAAATAAAAACCCGTTATAATTTTATTATTTAAAGATATATTCCGTCGTGTATTTTACTCGCATCTTGGCCTAAATTGTCATTTTGAGCAGCAAATGTTTCTACTTTTAACAAGAAGCAAATGTTCTTGATAAGCAATGGCATGAGATGGTGGAAGTATGAGTAGAGCAGGGCGGATGCGCGAGTCGAGTTCGCAGTACCGGGGTCTACTGCGTACTTGAATGTAACTGTGCCATTGTCCAGTAAGTTTGTTTTTTTTTTTTAAGTGATCTACGTATGAACAACCAGAAGAAAAAAATCGAAAACCATCATAAACTTCCTTTCTACTAAAAATTGTCTCATTTAATGTAGGTACCAATTTATTATCATCTAGATTTTAACATATTTCCAGTCTCGTACTTTGGAGTTAGCTACTGCCAACTCACAATGTGTTAGATAGAACAACGTAATCTTGAAGGTTTGTTTTTGGTAAATGTATTATGTTTTGTAAAAAGTCATAGAACAAAAGGGGTTGTTTATTATGTTAGTAATACAGTTCTGCAAGTTTGTTAGTGTTTTACAAATAACTCTGTATACGAATGTACTGTTCGTTCATTTGTATAATTATATAGGTTAAGCAATCATTTAACAACGCCGGAACGTCAATTTTAAAGCATTTGTGGTGCGAGTACCGACTGTCACAGAGGACTTTTGGCCGCAGGGCGTGGTGTTCCGTCGCTTCCGCGGACAAATACCAGGACAGCACAAAGACAAATAGTGCAAAGTGAAGTGTTACTAACATAGTTTTAAATCCTGTTTACTAACAAAATGATTTAATATAATTATGTATGTTAGTCTATAAGGTATTTATGATATGGGTACATGTTACCTGAAATAAATTGGTTATTATTATTATTTAATGCACTTTTTTTAGGTTGGAAACCATCAAATAACTTTTCACGCTCTAGGGTGAAACGGGACTCACTGAGACATGCGTGTCAGACTATTACTGACTAAAATCTTACTTTTACGTACTCTTTGCGTTCTACGGCTACAGTCACTCTTTGAAGCGTTCCCACAAACTATTTAACTTATTACGTAAAATAATAAATTATATTTCAACATTGAACACGGTATTTGTTATTCTTGGTTTCTATCATTTACCACTAGTGTGTACAACAGACTACGGTCGGAGCTACCTAAGAATTAACTATCTTTCCTGTGTTTTGTATTTTATTATTATTACACAGTTGAAAACTCGGTTACCATATCCGAGTTTACGGTATTCTTCGGTTTTATTTACCTACGTATTCTAATTTAACGATTATTTTTCTGTGCCGGGTATACTAGTATCCGTTTTATGCATTTTATAGTACCAAGTTTGTGTACATAATTAATTATTTAAATATTCTCATTTAAAGAGCTTTTATTACCCCTATTAAGGACTCATTATTAAACTAAAACATCTCGTTTATATCACAATTTTAGCTGGCTATCAACACTTGTATATAATTTAAATTCATTAGTAATATAATCAGCTAATTAAAATACCTAACATTATTTTCGTGTATTAAGGAAAAAATACTTTTGAGCGCATTTTCATAGAATTGGGTTCAATTCAAATTTAGGTTTAAAAAGATGCTTACTAGCCGAAAGTTTATGTCTGTGCTAAGTTCTGGTACTGGATTGTAGCTATTTAAGAACCGTCTGGTGACGAAGATGTTGAAGGTCAAAGTTCCAACCCTGAAATCTTTTAATACACCCATTTTAAATCATTACATTTATGTACAATCCCATAAGCACTATTTTAGGTGAGCATTCTATTCTGTAGTAAACAGAGATGTTTCCCGTGAACATTAAGAGGCATTTCCCAACAATTATTTTTATACTATGTTAGTAATACATCGTATGTGAATGATGCCTTTTTTCACCCTGTCCAATTGGTTTTTCCTTGACATTACTGTCCCCCTGCTGGGCAAAGGCCTCCCCCAAACGAAGGTTCATTTTTATAACGTCTACCATCATCATCATCATCATCATCACTTCTTCCTCTTTCGTATCGATTTGACTCAAATTTGGTCCAACCAATATTTAACCGCTTGGACCGCTCTGTGCCGTTGGCTTCGCAAGACCTTCAGAGAGATACCAGATCACTCAAAGGTTTCGTAAATCGGATTACTTCTAGTTACGAAGTTTATTTAAGCGATTTATATTATTAGATCTGTTTGAGTATGCGAGTCTTGTCACGTAGGTACCTGCTCCCTATAAATAGATAAAAACCTGACGGGGCAAGTCTCTCCAAGAACATGAAGACTGTTTCCAAATATCAATAATAAACCACACCATCATTTCATGTTTTCAACAAGAACAATCCTGTGAATTCCACAATTTAATTAAGAATATTTAATTACCTCAAGGTATTTAAGAAACTAGTAGTTTATGTGTGTAGTAGTTTATATTGGCATGGGATAAGATGTCATAAGTTTTTATTATGGATGTAGCTGGTATATTGCAGGGAGCAGTCTGGGCGAGGCGCGGCGCCGGCGACGATTCTCGTTTGCGCGATGGCTATCAGAAGCGCAATCCCCTATTCCTCGCAGTGCTAATCAATGAATAATTACTCTGTTTAAGGGGCACCTCTATAAATAGCCGGCTGGAGCGCTGACCTGGAGCGACGGGTTAGTCCGGCCTGACAGCCGCGGACACTCGCAGCAGCCTCGCTCGCGCGCCCCGCGCCCGCGCACCCCGCACCGCACCACCGCGCAGGGCTGCCTCCACTACTCTAGCTTTTCCTTAGCTCTGAGGAAATGTAACCACTTCTCAAATATTACTCTTCGATATTCAATAGTATTGTGTTAAGTTTAACAAGACACCATATTATAGAGATGATTAATTGCCCATATATTGATAAGTCTCTTTTCGTATCGATGAGGCAGCAGGCGCCTACTAATCGCCTGGCATGTCTTCCCGCGGGCGCAGCCCTACGCCGCCGCCGCTCTACTCGACACGCCTCCGACTCCGCATCCTGCCGTTTTTTGCAAAATTAACTACAAAGGAATCTTTGTAGGCAAAATGTGGACACAGTTTTTCCAAAATGATTCATCTCTATAGTCGAGTTACTTAGTTTATAGACGATCGACTTTTTAAGTCGAGTTTTATTTAACACTTGTATATCTATAATTAGAAATAGAATTCCCGATGCATCGATAGCTGGTAAGCTGTGCAGCCTACGGCCGCAGCACAATGCCAGGAGGATTGTGCGTGTGATTTTACAAGTAACGGCAGTTCTAACCGAGCTATCGGCTCAGGTACCTACGGTGCCAAGAGGTTATCGGTTATCGAGCTGTCTATAAAGAGATAACCACATATATGGTGCCTATAAGAATTTCCAATTGAAATTGCTTATGTATAAACTTGGCGAAATAAATATTATTATTGTCATTGCACGAGTGTTCTGTTCGATTAAACTTCGAATTATTGCAACGATTACGAGTACGTTACGTTTAAGTACAGTTTAGACCGTAACATGCAATATTGAAAAGAAAATTGACGACGTCATAAGATTTCAACATAAACAAACAACATATAATTTAACGGTACCGTTTACTCGGTGTTATTTAATTTAGTGGATCAAGAGATTGCTTTGGCGAAACAAACGATACTGGCAAAAACACTGGCAAGATGTTTACCATGCCACACGGCTGAGCGGACCCGCCGCCCGGCGCAGGCGCTGCGGCGTGGAACAAATGCATAGACCGCGCCAATTGGCCACTCGACATCACAGACACTCGCCACCTTATTTGTATAACGTTAACATGCTCTACTGGAACTACTATCTGTTTCTGTAACCAATACATAAGTAGGCTCCCAAATTCTCAATCAATTTTCTATGTCATAGATACCCACAGTACCCATTGGCCTCTAAAAAAATCGGTCTCTTCAACATGATGATCACGATGTAATTATATTTCTGAGTAGGTTAACCTATTGTGAGTGTACCTACTACCTACTGGGTCCCAGTCAGGCAAAGACCACTTACAACACTCTATTAATCTGTACGACAATATTATATATGCCATTCCTGTCAAGGCTCCAGCCCGTCCGTAATTAAGGTCGTTAAAGTGGCCTTGGATATAAGACATGATAGAACCTGTAAGGGAGAAAAATGATAAAAATGACTGCACAGCAATTAAACTTGTTGTAATGAATTACGGCATTGCAAGGACGCAGTAAAGTTGAATATTGCATCAGAATGGTTACGAACACAGGGAGGCAACGATCGCGTGGAATGTTGGCGTGCGGCTGCAGGCTGTGCGCGCGGCCGCTGCGCCGGCGCCGCCTCGCTCCCGCGCCCGCGCCCGCCTCTGCCCGTGACTCACCACCCGCCATCTCACCGCGGCCAGATTGGGGAAGTACGTGCTTAATGCGTCGCTCCAAGAGTTTCTTGCAAACCTTCCACTTACCACGCACATTGACGTCATATAACTGCGCAGATTTAATTCAACGGACCAGGTATTTTTCTTTTGTAGATGAATCATAGAGTTTTAAGCTTGCCTATCGATACAAAGTTAAAATTAAAGACATTTTTCATTCTTATGGCTGTATGCCAAAAAACCCAAAGCGTATGTCAACGGTGGCAGAAGACCGATGCTGCCATATTAGATACACAAAAGTTTGCGCTCTTGGTAGTTCAGTAAACTTCTCCACATCAAAGAACTAAGAGTTATCGGGAAAATATGGAGACAAAGCTTAGTTTTTCCTGAGTTATAGATACACTAACGTCAATAAGCCCGTAATGCGAACTTGTCAACAAACTAAAGCAGTTTTATGTACATAGCATATTTATACATTTTGATGAGAATCGGTGTGGAGTAGCTTCTTTGACTGTACAAAAAAAAAAAAATTTGCTTAAGAATTTCTGCCAGAGCTCAAATGTAATTTTGATATTATTTTTCACTTCCAAGCTTTTTTTTATATTGAGGTTATGGCGTACCTACACATAAAAAATCGAATATGAGAGAGCTATCTTTTCTGACCGGATCTGCTTATTAACCTTCGAAGGACGATCTTAGTGTGTGATAAGTCTAAACAGCAGAGATAAATCGGTTTTCGGTTGTCACAGGAGCTGCTACAGCATGCCTACTCAGTCAAGTTTTAGTTGGGACGTAAAGCTGAGAGTCATGTTACTCCGTTTTGCAAATCGTTTACAATTACGAAGTGCACGGAGAGTTACAGCTTCTTAGCACAGAGATCATCCTTCGACGGTTATCAAACAGTTCTGGAATAAGAATAAAGCGCTATGTGGTATCTTCGATTTTTTTTATGATTGTAAAAATAACAAACAAGTCAAAAAACAAAGATTCATAGCTTGAAATTAAAAACAGTATGCAGTAGTCATGGAATAATCCACCTCTTGAATCGATACCAAATACTTATAGAATTCACAATTATTTTGCGAACCTTTATTTATGAAAAACAAACCTATAACAAACATAGCTGAATAAAAGCACAAAGCCACGGAATATGGCATTTTAGAAAGATTTCAAAGTTGTAAATGAAAGGCCACTCAACATACTTTTAGCTCCGCACACATGCGTGAAATGTGGCAGAGATTGGCCACTTCGCTCGCATGTCACGCTTGAATTCAGCCGCCTCACTTCCAAAAGTTAATCAAAGAACTTTACGAGCCACCGACCGCCGTCGAGTGCTTAGAATTATTTAGACACTGGGGATTGCTAATAATTTATCGATAAGACAAGCCTCATACAGATTTCGTGGACTGTTCAGATCCGGGTAGTCTAGAGGTCTTTTGGGGGTCTTTTCCTAATGATACCTAAATTAGTCATTGGAATTTTTCGGTTCGATCTCTTTGAAAAAGTACAAAATATATTTGAAATCTACATGAATAAAATGCAGTGGTTTATTTTGAACTGTCCATCCATTATTCTGTTACCACCTCAAGTTTGCTCAAACTTTATTTCCAAAATTTTCCTCTGTTCTGTATAGCAAATGCATAATGTAATACTGCTCTGAAAACTATAACTAAATTGGAAAATATCTATGCACGTGTTCTTAAAACAAAATAAGTGTTTCACATTACATGCATTAGATTCGATTTATATACGCTTGCAGTACCTAACTGCTTTTATTTTATATTTGCAATTTAAAACAACAGACGCACATTTATTAAAAAAAAACAACAACACTTTATGTTTTAATTAAAACAAGCCTAGAGTCTGCTCGTCCATAATCAAGTAGGATAATTTAATTTTTGAAATTTAAAGTCAGTAATTTAGTATATTTTATGGATATTGTTTGTATCTTAATTATTGTAAGCAGGTACCTACGACTTGTCATGTGGGAATCAAAGAAAGTAGACTTCCTAAAACTCATTCAATTCCAGAAGGATTCAAAAAAGTAAGTTTGAATAGAAAATTCTTGGTAATGTGAGACGTCACCAATAGATACCTACCAACCTAGTATCGGTCAATTCATGATGAATCATTGTGAAGTAGAATGAGCTGGAGGTGTAGGCGCGGGCGTCGAGCGTTCGCGGTCACGCCGGTCGGCCGGCCGGCCGCCGTATCACCGATATATCTCCCGGCTGCTAAATAATATCGATTTTATGGCGCGGCAGATGGCCGGCCGCGCGGCCTGGAGCCCGACACCGCCGTCTGCGACCCTCCCGCACTCCCACACTGCACCGCCGAACTCTCCTCACCCCCGATTGAGATTTATCCTCCCAAAACATCCCCTGCACACACAAGAATGGATTATTCGATTTCGATTTATATTAAGTTTCCGCAATTTCTATTTAGAGGGTTCCCAAAGCGAAGTATGCATTTGCGCGACGGATTTGGTGTTCCTTTGTAAACATTTCGAAGGGCATGTCACCGAGCGACGGTCATTAATAATAACAATGGCTGATGTTAGTGGGCTAATTTCCAATCGTTGCTTGTGCCATCTGCCGTTCCTCCTATGAATTTTTTGCTTGTTTATATTGAACACAACACAATTACGTCAACAAATGTGATGAAAGAACTAATGCACTAATACTTTTGGTGTTCATATTTTCATAAAAATATTGCTTACACCTAAAAATTAAAAGTAAACAGAGAACCCCTTTTTTGAAGTTTGCCTGTCCAAAGAAGATTTATTCAAGCATAAACAAAGTCAAAGCTACGTTTAATAAGGGTAAAAATGCCGTTCATATTTCTATTCAAACGGAATGCAAGCAATCCAAACATCGGAACACAAACAGGAGTATTCAATATGATACCAAACATAAGTCTGGGGAAACATGCCAATAAAAATAAACGAGTGTCAATATCCAAGTCCGTAATGCAAATTTGCTATTGCGATAAAGGGCCGTGAAAAACGAATAAGCTTATATTCCATTTTACATAATCTCCGTCTAGACGGAAGCTGACCGCTCCGCTCGTACTGTTAGCGTTCTCTTATTGAGTGCGGAGCGTGGCGGTGCGAGTGTGCGGGCGGTGCGAGTGTGCGGGCTGTGCGGGCTGTGCGCGCTGTGCGGCTGGGCTAGAGTCGCCTGCACACGGCTCAGGCACACCCGAGTCCGGGATTTGCATCCCACGTTTGTTTGTGAACCACGGATGAATTACGAGCGATTTTCACAGCTTCATAAGTACTTTTCATCCAGGTGGGCTCGTAAACTTATATCTATGTTCGACTTTTTAATTTTGTTACAAAGGGAGTTAAGAGGTGAAGTTTGTGACGGGTGCTACGAGTCGTAAATTCTACATAAAATGGGAATTTTCTCTTTTACCTACTTTAAATACACATCTGTGATTTAGAAAATAAAGTAGGTATAAAAATCCAAAAAGGACCAGTTCATTGTTGAATGGCGGTGCGGCAGTAATGTATCATGTTTCGTTGTCAACGGCCGCCTCTGTCCATTTCTCATTAATTCTAATTACGCTCAAATGTTTAGGGTTTCACAGGGATCGCTACACAATAAACCCTTTGAGCTAAGAGACGTTAATTTTCATTAATTATAACAACTAAAGATGTACAGTTATTATCAACGAAATCTTTAACGCTTTGTTACTTTGTTGCCTGAGCTGAAACTGAAACACGATATTTTTGAAAACGCTCAAGACTCTAGTCTTGAGTTTTGTGATGTGATTTCAATATATAGGGTGATATATAGGGTGCTTATAATAACAAACATTTTTTATTATGGGAGCAAAGCTGAAATCGTGGAAAAAATATCAGCTGTTCAGTACATTAGGCAAACATAAATGTACTGAACAGCTGATTTTTTTTCGCGATTTCGGGTTTGTTCCCATAGTAAAAGTTGTTGGTTATCATGAGCACAATCACGTGTTTAAGTATCGTACACTAATTGCCAGTAACCCTATATATATAAAAGGAAAAACTGACTGACTGAAATAGCAACGCATAGCTGAAACTAGCAACGCATGACGTAGGCGAGCACTAAGCTAAGAAGGGGTTTTTAGAAATTCAACTTTTAAGGGGGTACTACGGTACATAAGTCAACTTCGTGAAATTATAGTATTCACCTATGTTGTCGATGACTGAATTATCACGTTCTGTATACTAATTCATTCTAATGAAATAGTTACTGAAAAAAACTAGACAAGTGCGAGTCGATTTCCCGCACTTCGGACTTCGGACTTCTGTACAAACTTACCTATGTAAATATGTATTTCAATTCCCGAATGGAGTCTCGACGATTTTTCCGAATCGATAAAATAGTTTTTTTTTTTTTGACATGACAAAATCAATTTTTTTTTTCGTTTATCTAGAATTTCTATTTTGCCTCAGCTTCAAGGAACCGCCGACCTAAGTATTTGGGTTTAATTTCAACTCGATACCTCCACACGTTTCTGAGATAAAGCGTCTTGACAAAAAGACAACAAATTCATCCTATAAAGGTTCCGCTTTTTTTCCTTTTGAGGTATAAAACCCCAAAAAATACTTCTTTAACTTATGACAACAAAAATACACGTAGCAAATTATCTTAAAAAATATTTTTTTGTTGTTTTATTTTTGATATTTTCTTATTGTATTCCACGAGTCTGTATTACTTCATTATGTCGCAGTGACATGCTGTAAACCAAATATTTAATACAATTTTGGTTTATGTTTTACCATTTTTAACCGACTTCGAAAAGGAAGGTCTAAGTTCGGCTGAAAGTATTTTTTTTATTTGTATGTTCACCGATATCTCGGTCAATTGTGAACCGATTATGAAAATTATTTTTTTGATTGAAAGGTTATGCTTCCAAGTGGATCCCATAGAAATATTGTTATGATTTGATCATAAACTTCCAAGATATGGAACAGAACTCTTCATAGCATCACAGAATTGTCGTAACAAGTAAAATTGCTTTGTTTATACCTACGTGTAGCCGATGACTGACTGAAAGAAAAGGGAGAGCGGATGTATCGAACTGATCTGGTGATGAAGCCGGAAGGAAAATAATGTAATCCAACCGTGTTTAGGATTATTAGAAACGTTAAGAGATGCACTCTGGCTATAAGGTATTTAAGTTTGGCTAAGGGGTACTTTTTAGTGGTGGTACCATAACTAAAAAGTGAAAAATAAACAACTTTTTACAAAAAAAAGAAATAAACTGACTTCAATGTAAAAAACGCTGAAAAGTACAAAATAACTTTAATTTCGGAAGTCGGCGTTAAATAACGAATAGATAAAACTATCTATTATAGAAACATCGACTTCCGAAATTAAAGCTTTTTGTACTTTTCGGTGTTTTTTACTTTGAAGTCGGTTTATTTTTTTTTGTCTCAAGTTTGATGATATCGTCCTTCTGGTCATCTGAATACTTTTTATCTTACAAAGTGTGTTAACAAACGTAATCGAATCGATTCAACAAGTATTTACTTTAAAATAATAAATAGTGTATAAAAATATTACAGTTTCATGAATAAATCAATTTAGAAAACTATCGCACATTTCATTAATGAGCCGAATTTTGGCAGTCTAGTTTTAAATAAGGAAAGATAATGACAAATGAGTCCAGTAGGTACCGACGTAATCTTAAAGCTTCTAAACGCAAGCATCATAAACCTGCGATTTTGTAGAATAAAACAAGTACAGGTAACAAAAACAAACATACGATTTGTCTTTCATTAAAAGAAAATATTACCTCACTTCAGGCTCGAGTTTAAATTACTGATAAATTACTATTTATATCCAATATACTTGTTACTCGCAGCTGCATTTGCACGTACTTATTTTACTTATTTTTTTATTTTCTACGGAAACTTCTATTTTGCTGAGATAGCAATCTGCACCCGGGCTGATATTGCGCGAAATAGTTTTATTAAAGGTCGCTTTATTACAGCTCTGTAAATTAGCATTTGAGCCTACAAGCTACAACAGCTAGAGCTCTGGCATTTATTTAATTTAAAGATCTAAGTTCAAACCCTACCACCCTATTGTGGTTTCTACCTGTTCTAGTGTCCATGCATATTGCTGCCAGAACAGGAACAAAAAGAACTGTTAATGTTGATAATAAAATAAATATAAAAAACATGAACAATAAATTGCATCTGCAAAAAGTGTTTCGCCGTCGATCAAAACAAAGCTCGGCTTCTCAGAAGCATGCCAGCCACACATTTGGTAATGGTTTGCACTTCCGCTTGTTCCCATACGCTTTTTAGTGGGCCCTCATGCGTCGTACGCAGTTCAACGAATTAATTTAGCCGATGAAAAACGCTACCGCGCCACCAGCCCCACAGCACAGCTCCGCGCGTCTCATTACATCGAAAGATACAAACAACCAGTGTCCTCTCACATTTAGGATTTGTTTTTTCTCTGCTCCTGCTGGAAACACATTAAAACCGCAATTTATTGTTTTCAATTACATATAGCATGTTGGAACAGCTAGCAGTGACAATAATCTATTCGTATTCAAGTAATAAATAATAATAATTGATAATAAGAAAAAGGACTATTATTTAAAGGAGACAGCTATACGTGAAAGCGTTTTTAACTTTTTTTAAAGTCAACAAAGGCTCCAAAAACTTTTAAATTTTAGTTTGGGTATTATCGCTCGTGGTTTTCCCCATCGGAGTGTGCAGATTCCAACCGGTATCAATCGTGGTCGGTTTTTTGGTTTCTCATGGGCTACTTAGAATCTGATGTTCTGGTTTCGAATGACAATAGCGCACGATAAGCCGGTTAAAATTTGCATTAACACTTCACATTCACTACTTCACCTAGAAATGGATCTTTATTGAGAACTTATTCTAGAATTTATTGATTTGCTTTTTTATGCATCTAACGCATTGTCACTTCCTGGTTGACTGGTAGAGAATGCCTAAGGTATTAAGTCCGTCTTACATGCAGCCGTGCTGCATGAAGATGAAATAAATAAATCGGGATTAGTTGCAAATATTCACCCTGATTGATTAATGATTGTGTATTTTTTTTTACTTCGTAGATAGGCTTGATAAAAGCCTTAAATAAATAAATTCCTACAGGAGATAATAATTTGGTTTAATAATGGGAATCCGCACCCCGAAGAACAAAGAGCTGACAGTCCCCCCTAGCTCGGGCGCCGTTTAGGTCGTCAAGGTTGTTAGCCCTCCGCCTACGAGCGAGATGACATAACTCGTTTCCTTCAGTAACTCTTACGACTGAGAATACACAAACGATATATATCAGCTACGAATTGCTACGCGCAAATCCATGCGTAGCCGATACGCTTGCGTTGCCGTCACTGGCGAATTAGTACGCAAATCAATAATAACCCAATAATCATAACGTCGCGTCACGTCATATAACAATTGCCTATTAAAAAGAAAAGCGAACGACATAAGACGCTTAATAACAACGTTTATTTATAATGTGTTCGATGATCAGAGAAGATATTTATAGAAGATGAAGTTGGTTAATAATAAATATTAAAATATGTCAAGCAATGACTGCAGTGGTATTTCTTATATTTTAAGTAGTTCGCAAATCGAGGCTCACTTTGACTTCTTTATATATAAGAACATAATTTTGTTTATTTGTATTTATACAAGTATTTATTTCCATAAGTTTTATTTATGTAATTATATATTAATATTGGTTTTAATTTTTTATTACTTTGTTTGTCTTTAAGTTGCACCTTTTTGTTTCTGCACCACCCTAAGGTCGACCGGTAGAAAAAGCCTAATACCTACTTAAGGCATTAAGTCCGCCTTTGTACAGCGTTTACTAGTGCATAAAGATATAGGTAATAAATAAATAAACATAATACCGCGTGTGAGAACTGAGAACATGAAAACTCACACACTATGCATGATCCAGCATGTCTCTAACATCTATTCTACTTATCTACACTAATACTTTATACAAGTAAAGATTGATTTTTTGTTATTTTTTTTTATGTTTACAATCTCTGAAAGTACTGGTCCGATTGCGACAATTTTTGCACCGATAGAACGCTGCTTTATTCCTGAGTGACATGGGTTATGTTCTATGTGTGCAGCAAAGCCGCGGGCCAAATCTAGTTATTTATATCTGTTTAAAAGAAAGAAAATCAGCTTGAATAATGATCAAGCAAAACATAAAGTGGGTGGGAAGTACCCGATCAAGATCGATACATGAACTGCAGATTTAGTCACCTACTGATTTCCACGGCTATAATACAACACTTTGACCAATTGTCTCACAATGGAAGGACAAACAAGGGGATATTGTATTTTTTATAATTCAATGATTTGCGTAATTTTGTGATGACATCATTGTCACCCAGTGAAGCGTGACGCTCATTCTTAAGTTTATTTTTGAAATGTTACTTTTAACCTAGAATTTCAAGAGCATAAAAACTAAATAAAGAATTTCGTAAAATTTTCATACAGTTTAATCCATCGACTTCACTATCATAGATTTTGCTCTATTGGTAGATAAATGAGTTCTGTCGTAGTTATCGAATTTTCAATCAATGGAAGTTTATTTGATGCCGTAGGGTCGAGACTAAGACAAGCCATTTGACACGTCATTTATCAATTGGGTCGCCGATCAAGAGGTCTAATAACTAACTTCGCATTCAGAGACACGCTAAATTTGACATTTTATTTAATTTGTAGGTCGATATTAAGTAAAATTTTATTTAAGACGTGTATTATAGTTTTTGTCGTTCCACTGGAATGTTGTACGTCTTCAGCGGCGACTCCATAATGAGGCTCGTAGATTACTCGCTATTACGGTGTAGAAACAACTTGACATTTGTGTTACCAACACACTTTGTTTGATAATTTGATTTTTATTTACGGACATGCTGTGAATAGAAACAAAGGCTTTTATTTTTTTTATCATATTTTACATGTTCGCAATTACTTTTATTACTTCGAAGGGCTATTCCATTACCGTGGAGAGTACCTTACTTATATAAGTTGAAGCGAGACGACTTGCAAGTGGTTTGATGTCTAACAAGCAAATTATACGAAACACAAATCCCACGATCCACGTTTCGCACTTGACTGCCTTATTCTTAAGAATTCTAAGCCGATTTACATATCAAGCTTAAGATTCAAATCTGTTGAATAAGTTTAACCTGTGAATATAAATAAAGCACTAGGTATAACGCTCGCGGACTGCAAAGTCGTCACCAAACTGCGCAAGTAACTGTACCAGCCGGGTACCCAAATATTTAATGAGATTAAACGGTAATGCTCTGCAATCATTATTGGTCTCTCCGTAATAATATCTGCCGGGTTTCTGAATTCGTGTGCACGATTGAGACCATTGCATGTTTTTAAATGACTCGCAACGAGAAAGTCGTCGATATAAATAACCCAGCCTGGGAAACGGACTCGCTAAAACACTTAATCTAAAAAAAGATTGTCACACGTCGCTGAACAAGGTATGCAATGCAGGTATCAGAGACGCTTGTTAAGGGTGAATTTAGTTAATAATATAAGAGATGAGACAATAGGTCAGTTTCTCATCTCTCGTCGAGTGTACTTAGTAGATACACATATTGTGCCAAGGATGGAGGTACATACTGAGGCTAAACACTTACATGCCTAGGAAGTACCGTAAGTAACTGTGGGTCATTGGCTCATGAAGATGTCAGGAAAGCAATAAAATTTATTCTATCAACACGACAGCATCGTTAAAATTAACAATACTGCATTACAGTCTAGGCAGTATAACGATTAATCTCGACGCTTGGCTAGCATTCCGGTGGCGCGCGATCTGCGCGGGCGCAGACCCCTGTTGCATACGACGCCACTTCGAGCTACGAGGAGCCCACGTCGCCGCGACGCCGGCGCCGCATCACAGTGCGCCGAACCTCAATTTGACGTGACCCAAACTTACACGAAATTCTTCACTTTTTCATCCATTTTCTGCTGGCGATAAAACAAATTTCAAATCTTTTGGTATTTAGTTAATAGTAGAAAGAAGTAAATAAATACTTTAGAAAATAGGTCCAACAGTCACTCTCTCTTAGATTCTGTTCTGAAAGACTTGCTTAGGAAACTTAATGATCTTTTTCGGACGTCCATTAATTTAACTCACTAATATAACAAAGGCGAAAGTTTGTAGTGTCTGTGTGTATGTGTTTGTTACTTCTTCACACTGGAATGGTTGAACGAATTTCGATGAACCTTGGTACATAGGTTCATCGAAATGGGAGCATGTCGTACAGTAAGTATATTTTATCTCTAAATTATGTTCTCTTGAGATAATTTTCTTCTATGACTCGGGCAGTGCTACTGGAAACTAGTAATATATAAATCAAATTTAATTTGACAAAGTATTCTCCTAAAGTTTGGAGGACTGCTATGAACAGAATTTAAAACACGTAATACTTGACTTAATAAATAACTATAACAGTTATTAAAATTGGTTGTTCTCAATCACACGGCCTCTACATATCCTTCCGTATTTAAAACTCATAACGGTGAGGAAGGATGTGAAGACACCGAAACTGATAAAATCTGGTCATTTTTTAAAATACAATTACCGGCACGGATCTTGAGCGCTCGGCGTCAGAGTGGGGATCGCTTTGCGCATTCCAAACATTGGCGAGCCAATCATCGTCGTCGTCATATACATGCAGCAACGCAGGGAGCGAATCACGAGTGACGTCTATGACACGAAGGTGCGGCGAGCCAATCACTGACACCTCCCTCGCGTCTCACTTTGCACCACTAAAGAGACCGAATATTTGACTTCTGCGCAATTTGAAGCCAGCGCTCAAGATCCGTTTCGCTAATTGTACACAGGGTTTTAAAAGGATACACGTATATGTAAATGTGTAAAATAGACGCGTTGCCAGTCCGACGCACCTTACGTCTATAGGCTGTACGTCAATCGGCTGGTCAGTTTAGTCTTCGGTGCGAGTGATTTATTACCGCTCACAAGACGCCCCATTACCGTGTCACAATCAATAACCACCGCACTGGCGACTGATGAATTCTACTTATTTCTTCCTCTTCGCCATCAAACACCCAGCAAACAGCGCAGCGCCAGCGTCACTATTATTGCAAGGAATGTCTTGGACCACTCACCATTTTGAATGCTTGTCTGCGTCACATAAAAAAGCTAGTTTATTAACTTTTAAAATAACTGATCCTTAATGTTATACTCACAGTCTAACCGCGCAAGAAAATAACTTCATTGTTGTTTTCAATGTCAAGACTTGCAATGATTATTAAAATTACAACTAATGCCTCAAGTCTGTTCGAACAATGAAGCCTAAATCATCGGCTGTAATAAGAAAATTCTATGTTAGTAGCTCTAAAATGTTATGAAACAAAGGGAAATTTTACCAATAGCGTAAATTAAGTAACGTTATTTATATTACGTACACATGTATAAATAAGGGAAGAAGGAAAATACGGTACTTTGTCTGACGTGTTGTCGTAAAAACATATTTATTGATCAAAGTAGGTAAACGAGGTAAGTATACACAGAATTACGTTTCAGAAAGAGCGGCCTGAAATACTTTCTGTTTAATATTTATATAAATGTATCTTAGATACCTGTTCTTCTTTTAAGACTTAACAAAATAAAAGCTTTGTTGTTACGCTCATTGAATTACATTAGATTCTACGGATTAAGTAATACTGAGAATACATTGTATATTAAACACATGTTTGATGTCAAAATTGATTTTTAAACAGTTTCATATTATTGTTATTAATACCAACACCAAGCTTATTATCAGTATTATTAATAATAATAATAAGCTTGGTGATTAGGGCATTACCCCCGCCCTGTACCCAGAACCGGTCGTTTTAGCAATGTTTGGGGAAAAAATCAACAGTGTAAACCACACATGAGTCAATAAGATGCGCAAAATGTTTTGCAGCATTTCTAAATGTTTATTAGCATTTGTTGAAAGAATCATTTTAATAAAACAAACAATTATTTGTACTTTTTTTAATTATTTTATTAACACTTACCTATGTAAGAAACTTTTCATGTTGGTAATTAAACAAGGTTGCTTACGTAAAAAGATACATGTTAATTCTAATATAAATCAAGTGATAAATGAATGGACAGATGTGAAAGTGGCAATAATACCAACTTCATAAGTAAAATAATAATTAAAATCTAAGTTGAATGTCGTATTATTGGTGTAAATAATTCTAGCACACCCTATATCTCGCAGACTGTGAAAAATTGTAGATTATTAAATTAATATGCGTTTCCGTTAGCAATTGTATATAATAAAACAAAAAGCTTTTAAAGTTTGGCATTGGTACGTACTTATTACAATCAATAAAAGCAACAAAGAATAAAATGAATCACAATTTAGAGGCGGCCAACAATCAATCATGTAATGTAATATTAAACTACTGTTCCTTGCACTAATAAAGTAATTGATACACATTGGATGATAGATAATCATCGAGTGTAAATAGCGCCGCTAACAATCCGCCCACTAATGAATATATTAACAAAAAATATGCAAATATAACGCAAATATAAATATCGTAGTTATCTCCTCGTGCAGGGTAAACAAACTTGGGCGACGGCGACCACTTCCCCACTCAACGGTACTTGACATAATTGTTCAAGTTGATCTCGATGAAGCGAGCTTTCTTCTCTTGTATTTCCCACAACATGAACATGCATAATCCGAGTATGTATTACTTATCATTCACAGCCGAAAGTAAGTGTTTCATTACAGAAAGTAAAATCAAACTCACTTCAATACTTTTCATAAATAATAAAAAATATTCACAATGGCTTTCGGATTACACAGATAAGTAGGTAAATGTGACTTTGTGTTGAAGAAAAAAAAACGTCTATTGCTTTATGAAAAGGAAATCAATTAACTTCCTTTCACTACCTACCTATTTAAGAATCATTTTTCGTCGTCAGCGTGCAGTGTACACATTTCCTTAAAATTTTGTTGCTACGAGCAGACGAACACGCGAGAACAGTTAGGAAATAAAGGTACTTACATACTTGCTTACAAGAATTCCGTATTTACCCTCGGTGATTATTTACATAGAAGTTCTCAGGAGGTTTGTGGTCGTATAGGTACTTACACTCGTACATGGTCAAGTGAACGGAGGTCTGTGTCAGCGCCGGAACCTCTATTTGTCTTAACGCAATACCTGTCAATAACCGTCTTAAGTTCATTGGCACTCCCGCTTTGGCGCATCCATTGCGTAGATTTGTGCATTGCGCTCGCGCACCACCATTTGCTCAATAGGAACCCATCCGACTGGTGGCCAGTGTTGTAACATGATCGCGGTATACCATTAGCTTGTTGACAGAATAAATACAAAATAATTGTACTTGACTACAGCTCAGAATACTTAAATTAGTTAAACGTTCGAATTTATCTTTATAGATGGGCACGAAGGAAACTTGGGCCTTTTAGATTGGATTGCACTTCCTGTTAACTTTATTTGCCTCGTGGGTACCTCACAGGTATTACGTAACTATATTTTGTTTGCAAAAAAATACTTGTTTTTAACTGTTTATCAGTTCGATGTACAGGAACTGTTTGAATAACGTATTATTACTACAATTTTGCGAGCACCAGTTTACGATTGCCATCAAGTAATCTAATTTCCCTTCCCAAGTGATTATGATCTGCGCGAAATGATAAGTTTATTTCCTTTAACTTAATTTTTCTTTTAAGATTCCCTTGGTAAATTCAAAATTCATGGAATTTTCAATAAAAAGGTAATTTCTAAAAATAGAGATACAATAAATATGTTTAACATTTTAAAATTGCATTAATGAAGAGCCTCATTTTCCTCAACTACCGACCGACCTACCCGTAACCACAAACATGGTAAACAATTTTCCGCTAAGTACGAGTAATATTTGTATGTGTAACACTTTATTTATCTTCCTTCATTGAAAATTCTTAGAAAATGAAGTTAACGCATATTTGTGAATGCTGTTCTGTGTCCTGTATGTACAACGTACGGGTCATCTACAATATCTTAGCTACTTCGTAGTTGGCTATAATGGTCTCGTGTCCACCTCAATCATTTAGTAACGTTTCGTAACCTCTTTTTGAAGATGACCGAACTCTAGCTGTCAATACATGTCTTAAGTAATTTGAAAGTTAGTGTTAAATAAAACGGTGTTCAATATTTTGTAACAAAACAAGGAACACAAAGGGCGTTACACTCTTTATGCAAACAGAGAGCAATAAGCGCAGGCGCAGACACGTGTCTCACACACTCGCGCGTCGCACGTCGCACCACCGCATCGCGACAACCAACTAATTATCACAGCTCTATCACACAAAAGAACATAAAAACGTGCTAATACGTGAAATAAATCGTTCAAATACAATGAACCTGTAATTGGTCAATTATTTCGGACTCTGGGGAATTCAAGACCACAAATCCCATAGCTTGTTTTTTGCTAATTTAAATATAGATTCAGATTTCTAGAAATTATTTTCAATTTTAAACTGTTATTGGGATCTATTTTCTAGATTGGGGCCCGAGTTAGTGAATTTAGAAATCATTCGAGAGGTATGCAGAAGTGTTAACTAAACACCCAATGTTTACTTTATTCTTGTAAGTAAATACAGATAATTATAGGCAGCTACTAATACCCACATATATAATGTCAATAGCTAATGTAACGGTGATAACACCACGTAAGGAACTAATATTTTCACACGTGCCTAATGAGCAAAGAAAATAGAGACGATACCTTGCAGTACCTAGTCGGTAAATACGAGCATATACCTGCCTACAGGCACTCTGCTGTTGTCGGTAAGTACTAGTATGCACCTACTTACAAGCACTCTACTGTTGTCGGTAAGTTTGAGTATGCACCTACCTACAGGAACTCTGCTGTTGTCGTTAAGTACGCGTATGCACCTACCTACAGGCACTCTGCTGTTGTCGGTAAGTACGCGTATGCACCTACCTACAGGCACTCTGCTGTTGTCGGTAAGCACGAGTATGCCCCTATCTACAGGCACTCTGCTGTTGTCGGTAAGCACGAGTATGCCCCTATCTACAGGCACTCTGCTGTTGTCGGTAAGCACGAGTATGCCCCTATCTACAGGCACTCTGCTGTTGTCGGTAAGTACGAGAATGCACCTACCTACAGGCACTCTGCTGTTGTCGGCAGATAAGTACGAGTATGCACCTACCTACAGTACTCTGCTGTTGTCTGTAAGCACGAGTATGCCCCTATCTACAGGCACTCTGCTGTTGTCGGTAAGTACGAGTATGCACCTACCTACAGGCACTCTGCTGTTGTCGGCAGATAAGTACGAGTGTGCACCTACCTACAGGCACTCTGCTGTTGTCGGTAAGCACGAGTATGCCCCTATCTAAAGGCACTCTGCTGTTGTCGGTAAGTACGAGTATGCACCTACCTACAGGCACTCTGCTGTTGTCGGTAAGCACGACTATGCCCCTATCTACAGGCACTCTGCTGTTTTCGGTAAGCACGAGTATGCCCCTATCTACAGGCACTCTGCTGTTGTCGGTAAGCACGAGTATGCCCCTATCTACAGGCACTCTGCTGTTGTCGGCAGATAAGTACGAGTGTGCACCTACCTACAGGCACTCTGCTGTTGTCGGTAAGCACGAGTATGCCCCTATCTACAGGCACTCTGCTGTTGTCGGTAAGCACGACTATGCCCCTATCTACAGGCACTCTGCTGTTGTCGGCAGATAAGTACGAGTGTGCACCTACCTACAGGCACTCTGCTGTTGTCGGTAAGCACGAGTATGCCCCTATCTACAGGCACTCTGCTGTTGTCGGTAAGCACGAGTATGCACCTACCTACAGGCACTCTGCTGTTCTAGGTAAGTACGAGAATGTATCTACCTACAGGCACTCGGCTGTTGTCGGTAAGTACAAGTATGTACCTACCTACAATCACTCTCCTGTTGGCGCGTAACTCTCAGTTCACCACCAACAACGAACTCTATGTGATTTATAGGAAATCATTAAAATAAGTTTATGTGCAAGGAAATTGCTAGCCTGTGATTAGACCTTTGTAATTCTAACTTACTGTAATAAAGTACAGACATTTAACTGTTTTTAAATTGAAGTTCACTAAGAGGTGCTCACTGAAATAAAATGCCCATCATTCTACGCAATAAAGTGGAGAATATAAGTGTGTATTCTAATCGAGTTGCTACAACGATTTTTTGTTTGTGGTTTAATAATATGTTGTATGTTCATACATATTACTCACTTTCCCATGTATGTAAAAGTAATTATGTTGTCGTTTTAAGAATATTAATGATATGGTTAGTCACTAACTATACACCTAGCCCTCATGTACTCATAAGAAAACACTCGGCTAGTTCCACGTACTCGCTTGTAAGCGAGAAGAACGAGAAGACATTTAGCACTGGTATTTAAAAAACGTTTAAGAAAACGGTATCGTGATTAAACAAATTAAAATATAGCATAATTTGTGAAATCTTAAAACGTTTTTAATAACTGTATCGTCTTTAGCCTAAATATTTGTGCATGATTAAAGACAGTGTTCAGGAATTCCTAGTTTCTTCTAAAAATGTAACTGTGACCGCGCAGAGTCAAATTACTAGACTTATATTAAGTTATTATAATAATAACAGTTCGTGTGAGACTTTGACTATACTTATGTATAATTTCGATACCTTTTTCCAAGACCAAAAGTAATTTTATAACCTGTTACCGCAGAAAGTATTCTCAAGTGACTACTAAACAAATACACCGGTTCATGTGATGTGTCAGTACCTACTGCACATGTAATTTTTGTGTTTCGAAATAATACCTATATCGTGACGATGAACTGCAGGCTGTATCCGCGCCATTTGTAACAATATTTATGTCTTTTTTAATTAGTTCCTGTTTCAATTCCCTTGTTATTATGCCGTCATGAAATCGACTCTAGTTATACCCAATTATAGTTATTCCCTTTGCTTCGTTTCTTCCAAGAAAACACGTTTACCTACGGGAAGAGGTTGAAAACATTAAATCTGCGGCGTCGGCGTCGGCGATATACATGAATAGTAAACAGGCATACTTGAAGAATGAAAACATCTCCTAAACACCAACTTGATGCGTCATTTTAAAGAATCAATCAGTTACGTGTTATTAAAATTTCTGCCACTTTTTTCCATCATCACTCTGATCGGCTGACATCATATCAATTATTGTAATTCTCAGTTCCTTGGCCCTGAATAATTTGAGCAATTAGCAATTCAGGATACGATTTCGGATCACTGCATGAGAAAAATATTTATAAGCGAAGAATGTCTGCACCTATTTCCCAATTGATTTTGAAATACACTAGGTACAAATTGAAAAAAATAAATAAAAAAAACTTTCCACAGAAAGGGTGATGCCATTACACTGGACAGAAGCGAAGTAGGTAACTAGAGGAGACGAGCACGGAGCAGCGCAAGCACTGCCACCAACGTGGAGATCGCGTGCAGTAAACCATGCACGAAAATTTATAATATCGTTATGGATGTAGCTCACATAGGTAGGCCATGTTTCACTAAGTGCCAAGTCTAGTGACACAAGCTCATTTGAACGTAAACTTTAAATGTGTCCCTACCTTTAAAGAAGCTTAAAATGTAGTCGAGTTGTCGTGAATCACTCCCAGTTAATGGCTTTAAATAATATAACACCTAAAGTAATGCCAAAGTTTGACACCATTTACAAGAACTTCGCTCCGCTCCTCCACTCTACCCCCAATTGTGCTCATAAGAGGTTAGAGGCATGTAATCAATACTATAGGTACTGCTCAGGAGGCCTCTACATCACTGCGAACTTTATTTATCTGAAAGTCTTTAGTTACATTGACACCATTCGACAAGGCAAGTCTTTTTAGATAACCCCTTATAGAACCAGAAGCAACTTCAATAAATAATCGTAAGAATGTGTTAAAATCTGATATATTCGAACAAATAAACCTAAAGTTTGAAGCAGTAAATAAAATCAGTTTTATCCCTTCTTTTAATTGTTTCTGAAAAGAAACATCCTAAATTTTTATTTCGCGAAATGAACAACGCGGATGCGGTCGTGCAACATACTTAATTAGTATAGGTAGTGGCAGTGGCCAGTGGCCAGGTACCCGCCATCATTCGGCCAGTTGAGTGTGACGAAGCACAATCCAAAGCTCCGGTCAATGCTCGGCGCCCACCGTTTGGAAGGTCGCGGCGCGGCCTTCTTTCGGCCAGCCATCATCGTCTAATGTGCCGCCCGCGCCCCACACCCTGTATTTAATTCGATACAGTAACAGTTATGAGTGCTCTTGCATGTTTATATGTAGGTTATTTATCTGTGTCGACGTGTATTTTGATTTTAACACGAATAACTTCAATGAAATGGATAATTGGACTTAAAGCGGTCGCAGAGAATTTTAAATTACACGAACAGATACCATATCAAATCTGTAGTGTCTATCCAATCTACTCATCCATCGCTTTGGAAGTTATTTAGCGTTTCCAGATCTCACGGTGACATTATCATAATAGCTTAATAAGTCTTTCCTGCGAATACCTTTGTGAGAACGTCAGGGTCCGGGGACTGAGTCACACAACACGCATTATGCGCGAACCCTTTATGTTTACGAAACGTACGAGAGCTTATTATAATACCCGTGAATATCTTTTGATTAGAAGATAATATTGAGGTTTTATTGTGAAAATGCTTATAAACATTTTTGAGGTGAAGGCACCGTCTGAATAAAAAGGTCAACCGAAGCTTTATGCTTATTCTATCTCTATCCTTGTATACGTCAACCTATATTGCTTAACGTAATTCTGTTTATAATCAAGAGTTATTCAGCATTATAATAATATTGCTAAAGTTTAATATTATTATTTTACAATAACTAAACATATAATAATATAACGAGATAGCTCCCAGATTTCTTGCAAAAAATATTCAATTCTCAATCTACCTGAGAGTGAGCATGTAACATGCTTTACAAAGAAATATAGTGACCTCGAATTGAAAATCATGCAGCGCTCCTACCGTTACAATAACGAGGTCATTTATCAACTGTGTGTTTGTTTGTCTCTATCTCTACGCATTAAGAAACGTATTAGATTCTCATTCACAAATCTGTTTTAGATAAGTACGAGCGAGTCGTTTGTTCCATGTTTACCGTGGCTTCGTGATTGCTACTACTATAATAGGCATAATCACGATAATAAACATGCAAATCGATGTGTACGTATGAAATGAAACGATGCGGACTGGTCGGCGGTCGGCGATAAATCACGACCTCTCGACGATCCTTGCAGAAGAGGAAGTGGCCGCACAAGTATCCTCCACTATCATGATTCCGCAATTGAACATTAATCAAGTAAACTCGTTAACATAAACACTGCATTCACGTTTTTATGTAAGTGCAATTGTGAATTATATACATTATCCAATCATATATTATGGATCACTTACGAAAATGCTATGGCACAAGTAACCACGAAAACTTGAAATCAGTTCGATCAACGATACCTTTTAATTATGTTGGGCCTTTGTAGAACCACACCTATTCATTACAGAGCACACCTCGAGAGAGCAATATAGGGTGAACGTAAAGGGGGGCTAACAACGACGCCCCCGACAAATTAAGGTTGAAATTTTAAAAGCATAATAAGAAACCAGACAAGTTGGTAAAACGAGGAATACTTTATTTTTGGTATGCCTATTTCACTACTATTATTTACTGTTATACCTAAAGCAGCTGCAGCTGTGAAATGTATTTAAATTTTACTTACCAGGTACCTAACCGTTACCTAAAGATTCAAAACAATTTGTTTGATATTTTTTATTCTCTCATGTTTCTCATGTTGATCCTCCACGCATTTTACAAAATCAATTAAAGGGAGTCTGATAATGATTATCCATTAATTTTAATAACCTCATGGACTGATGTTGATTTACCAAAAAAGCTAAAAAGCATTCTACTAAAATATTTCATGGGCAGACGATAAGCCTCCCCTCTAAGTATTAAAAAAGAGTGTTAAGAAATACTGCAAAATTTGTACTACACTCCCTTTATATATTTTATTTTTTTGGCTCTGAAAAATAAACGAATATTATCGAACAAAGCTTAGCTAGCCTGTTAGCTTGGTTTCAAAAAAAAGTCCGGCCTGTATAAAAGATATGTACATAAATATGTTATTATTTAATTTTGCATTTTCATTTTCAAATACTATAGTTCAATAAAAATATACTACGGCAGTCAAGGCACAAGAGAACTTCTTATCAATACGACTTTATTACATTTATTATTTCAGTATGTTACCCACTCACTCAAATTATAAACATTTAAAAAAACGACTAGGAGAGATAGACTTTCAACCATTTTTTACACTAAAAACTTCGGTACACAATTACTGAAAATTTCAGAGCTAATATATGAAACTAAAATCAAATTTGTTTTAAAAATAAATACGATACGATTAAAAGTTGCGAAAGAGCATTGTCTCGGATAAAATACTGCTAAAGTACATAAAGTTCAAAAAAGATCACAGAGACATGATCAAGGCAGTGAACGAGCACTTGAGGGAAATGGGATTCAGGTGGGAAAGTTTCGGGAGAGCCGCGGTCCCGCGCCGGCCGCCAGGGGGCGCGGAAGGGACTGTAATGGAATAGGCAGACGAGAAGCAGTTAACAAGTGCCGCGGTGCAAATTGCTTTTTTAACAAGATTATTTTACTTAAATTTGCAGTCAATTATAAAAAAAATCACAATTAAAAACAGTTTAATATGATAATTTGTTCACGCATTCGATTTTTGTTGAATTGTAAACGACCTTTTGTTGCGTCCTTGTGAAGGCCGATCGTTTGCCTATTATTAATAGTAAGTAAATGGTGTACAGCGTACAAAATCTGAACCGTAGATACGTGACGAGGCGCTCTGTTACGCAAGCTCGAAGCACGAAGAACAAGGAAGTAACCTTTAACATCTGAAACCGTTCAAACAAATATAAGTATTACATTATCTGTTAGATATGCACGATTTTAGTAAATGAATAGACGATTAAGTTAAATACTTATCGGGTTTATTTGTTTATTATCCGAATAAAATACCGTGAACAATAATTCAACGGCTGTAACAGTATAGTTAGTTATACTGCCTTCCTAATCATTCCTTTTTTTGATTAGGTGAGTGTCGTGAGTACGCATTACTGTGGCATTACTACATATGGATACATCGGGAACAATAGCACGATAAACAAATGGAAGTTTAGTCGAATTTAGTCTAGTCTAAAATCTGCTAAACCGATGTGTAAGATATAAATTATAAGTTTAATGAAATGTCACAGCCGTGCGGCGGCAGCGGTCGGCGGGCAAGCGGCGCGGCGCGCTCGCGGCTCGGTGCGGCAGCCGCGCGATGATTGATGTGAGGCGCAGTGAAAGCACTTGTATATGTACAAACATCTTGAACCTTAGCGGTATCAAATCCAACCACAAAAACAGCGTGCCCAAAACACGCGTTACAATTTTTCTCCTACATTGCACAATACGAATTTGTTAACGGGAACCGGCCATCTACATTCGACTTTTTTGTTTGTGCACGGCGAGTATAAATTGATAATGTTGGTAATTTGGCGCCCGGCCCGAGTGCCGTTGCCCGCTACACTAATGAGTTTATAATGGACACAATAATATAGGATGATAATATATTTTCAGAATCAATGTCTAGGTCGAGTACGCAGTGCGCGTGTAATAGCCAGGTATTAAGATGTCACGAATATTAAAATGTGATATCCGGGAGAAACCAGAATATAAAAACGTAGCACTTGACTCATCGTACCTGATCATTAGCAAAAAGGGCGCATCTCGACCATAACGTAAAAAGGCGCATCTAATCTTGAAACAAATTACTTGCGTCTTTTTTACTTACCTATGCATGTCTGCAGAATACGTGCAGAACCTACCTTAAGTACCTATACAACAAAATGGGGTTTCTTCACTAGAGACTAATTGAGCTCTTACAAAGCAGACTGCTAACTTTGTGAATATCCTAAGACACCACTAAAGTTGGGGCATCACGTACGTTCTTACAAAGGGTGGTAAACCTAGTCAACGAAAATAGTTGACTAAAGAATTAAGCTTTTATTTATTTTTTTGCTAACCTGTTGCTCTTCTGGTTAAAAGCCTCTTTTTACTCTTTACCTCTTCACCTTAATTACTAGTATAATAAGTATTTATTGTAAACCAAATATAATAGATAATGCCTATTCATATTTTGTCATCAATAGAGTTCTAAAGTTAAAAAGCTAATTCAATCAAACTTATTCAGGTCAAACAACATAACGCAGATAAGTTAGAAGTTTGTAGATCATTTTCGTTAAATAGATGTTTCTAAAAGAATATCTAACTTCCCTAATCAAGTGATCACAACTTGGGACATAAATAACAACTGAAACGGCGCAAACAGTCGTCCAAAACAATGATGTAGCAGACGAGGTAGGCGCGAGTGAACGCGCTACTGAGCAGCGCAAATAACTCGCAGACTACACGGGGAATAAGAACTATGGAATTGCTTATAGAAAGAACTTCTAATACACTAACTATTCCTTAAATAATCACGTTTGCACTGTGCGCGAGGAAACTTGATATCTAAGTAACAAAAAATAATTGCGCACTTTAGTTACAGGAAATGTTTAGTGTAAAATAAAATTACATCCAAAACATTAATACCTATTCCCTGTCATTACTGAATTATTTATGTATAAACGATTCTTAGAGCTGTGCGGATTTGTGTCACGCACGAACAATAGCGAGAAATGCCTGCCTGGGATCGTCTAGGGCCCGAAAATAAATCAAGCATGACATCACAACACGCGGCACCGCGCACCCGCAGAGGCACCGCCGCACCGCGCACCTTCGATGAAATACTTTTATTAATAGAGGTGGCTGCATACGTTCTGAAAAATAAACACCATGTGCACCGACTGCTGGCTCTTCTCAGAATACGTATAGCATTAGTGCACTCTTAAGTATTTCACACCATTCCAGCTAATTAGACATGCTCGTACATTAATAATAATTAGAATAAATACACAATAAACCTTCAAAATAATGATGAATTGGGTGTGGAAGACTGATTAATAAAATCCTAGACTACAAATATGTTGAAGTGTGGTTATAAATATATAATTAATGAATTTGTATTCGTTATAAACGGTGAAACGTGAGCATCAACGGCAGCGGCAGCGGTGGCGCGGCCAGATGACGGCATGGCCTGCTGATCTTCCTTGTACTGTGACTCATCTGCCAGCGTTCATGACCTGCTCCGCGGGTTTTGTTTAGCTGGCCCCGACTAGGCTGTTAGCGAAATGACTTAACATTAATCGCATTATTCATAATCGTGGTATACCTACTACTTAATTTTTTTGTAACCATCTTAATTACGGAAATACCGAAATTTGCGGAACTGAAATGGCATCCAGCACTAACACGTACAATATAGCCTGAAAACAAAAAGTTTAACAAAAGTTCTAAGTAGTGCTCGAACTGTAAGCTCTTCCTTGCTCTGTGTACGTACGCAGCATAAACCTTTGTCTGATCTCGGCTTATACTCACGGGCTAATTACAGAATAGTGTGAAAATAACTACCCAACATAACTGGCACTATGAATTTATGTTCTAATTGGTACAACATGTAAGGAGTTATAATAAGCACGATTATGAACTTGCGAGCGATCAAACAAGTTGTCAGCCCTCGTTGAAGGCCAAGGCATTAAGTTTATTTTAGTTTTTACTGAAGACACATCTTTCGAATTAATATCAGTTGTATTTGAACAGTAAAGTTTATCGCATAGCATAGGTACGTAAGAACTGGTACGATCCCTGGAATTGCACATGATATCTGGCTGTAAAATGCAAATGCTGGGCTTCACATCCGGCTCAGAATATCTCGAGATATTATTTAATCTATGATTATGATTATGCCTGTATCACATCAGCTCGTACGGCTCGGAGCAGGCGCAGGCGCGCGGCGTTATGTACGCGATGACATTTCATCTTGTGCCCTTCATTGCCTTTAATGCGTAACTTATCGTAAATTAACTATAAGTTGCAAATAATTATGAATAAAGATTCCAACTATATGGATGAAGTTGTTTATCTGTATTCATAGCGACCTTCCGTTCATTAGAGACGTTTACGGTGATTGAACATCCATAATCAGTACAGTGGTGATATCATAAAATGCGAAGGTTCTATACTCAGTTTTTTTCAATAAGTAACAAGAGATTACACTTGATTGTTTAAAACTTACTGAAACAAAAAATCAACAGCAACAGAAATTAACTGAAAACTTTTTCTACTGAAACCGTTTTTTACAGAATACTTACATAAAATCGTACTTAAATACATTTTCTCTAGTGTGCTATAAAACCCTATGGCATTATACAATTTAACTTCCACTGATTGGACGTAAATTACAAAAGAACATCATCACAACAACATAAAGTCGTCCAGCTCGCACATTCGGTGCAAAGTTTTCACACATCTCTGATTGCTTATGCGATCTTTTGTGAACCACGGGTTATGGACGATTATTCTTTATAAATACTATGTGTACCTATGTAAATGATTATCAGAGAACATCGCAAAAACTTGTAATGAAATAATAACAGCGAGGCAGTGCCGAGGCTGTTATGAGACTATAAAAGTAAATACGCATCCATTGAGATTATTCAACGACATCGTGGCATGTATCTCAATATGTACATCTCTGCGTTTTCTTGTACCTTGATACGGACTGGGATGATCAGTTCTCTTATCGACGTAACGTCTAAACTATTTGCTTCCGCCATCGGTTTTTGTAATGTAGTCTGGGACGTATTTAAACAAATTTGTACCGTTACCACTTAAAACTTTCGTGAGAATGTAGAAACACTCAAATTAGTTTTGATTCAGTATGCGAATACACGCGATTTAACTGAATTGCATTGCAAATACAGACAATGCTGGTGTACAGTTAATAAAGGGAGCTTCAGCTGCGCGCCGAGCGGCGAGCTTGCGTTGTCGCGGAGCTATCGGTGCGCGCCGGCCAACATTACCATTACAGTCATCGAATCTTTCGTCTTTGGCGTAAAATTAAAACAATAAAGTTATACCCAACTCTTTTCTTTATGTGTTCTTATGTGCCAAAAAACGTGTTTTCTTTCTTTCTTTTATAATGTTCTAACTAAGAGAATGTGCACGTCCATTTTTTATTTAAAAATTGTTATCACTTTGAGCTTCGTTAGAAATTATGGTAGGTACCTATCCCAATATGAAAAACCAATTTACAATAAAATTATGTTCAATGAATTTCCAAAGTAAAATCCAATGTCAATGTATTATATGTAATGTATATGTAAGTAAGCAGTTGTTGGCTTACTAAATAAAAATAAATTATGGAAAGCACATACTGAGTACTAAAAATGCAACTTACAAGTAAAATTGTACCAATCTTTTCTTAAGTCAACAAGTTTCAGGTTCATGAAAAAAACAGGGAAGAAGTGCTTTTAAACTTAATTTTGTAAACTTTGCGGAAGTAATGATGATTAAGTCTCACAATTGAAGTATCCGAAACTGGCAAAAGTAGGGGCCTAGTGACGTGTAGTGTGCTCTAGTTCTGCGGTATCGCTTTAAATTGTCGGCGGCGAGGAGTGCATTGCAGTTAGTGGCAATCTGGCGATGTGGGCCGACGGTGGCGATCGGATCGTGTTAAGTAACGGCACCTAACTAATTATCTATTAAAGGCAACAATGGTCTCACGTCTGCGGCGGCGGGCGCGCGGACACGTCGCGTCGCACGCACCACTCGGCGCTCCCCGCGCCTCTGCTCCGCCTCCATGGGGCCGCAGCGACGTACCCCCGATGCCAACCTGAATACTTCAATGACTCCGCTTACAATTACGTCATGAAAATCTCTATCATATTAGAGCTTGCTTATATAACATCCCGAAAATGATGCTTGCTCTGTAGTTCCTTTATGACATTTTACCAGCAATAACCTTCAATAATAAAGCCTTCGACATTGTCCCACCCCGCAACATAAACTAACATAAGACGAAATTGGAACGACTGAGTCTAAGCTTGGGAGAGCTCGACCGCTAGATCGCCTTTCAACTTTCCGATATCTTTTGTGCAACTTTTTTAGCATAGGCATTGTGCACATTCAGACAATCGTAATAGACATTGCCTGGGTACGTTAGGCACATAGTGGCTCTATCCAGGTCAAATCTGCTGCATTCAGATTCTATCAAATAAAAAGTAACTTAAAATAACCTCGATAGAACTATTAAAGCTAGTTAAGCTGAACTTTAACTAAAAAACAAATAAAGCGCTTTTTCTATTTATAAAAATATCAAACATACAAAACCAGTAAATAAAGCGCTTCTTTTCTTTAAAAAAAAATATCTTGCTGTTGCTATTCGCCGATTTTGGAGAATTTTATAATGGCGTAATTTTATTCGCATGTAAATCGTCGTCTACAGTTTTTTAAAATGCACAGCTTCATTCGTAGTAGTAAAGCGTTCCGCTTAAAAACGCTAAGGATTTTCCGTGACCGAATGAGAGCACTATCTGGCTGAGCTATTCCCAGGCCGCATAAACAAATTCTGATCACACCGGCGCGCGGCGGCCAGGCGTCGCGCGCCGAGGAACGCTGCTTTGCCCACTTTAGATAGTTCGGTACGTGTACACTTATCTCTCGGTCATCACCACCAAATTAGCTTACTGAACACCATCACTACATTGTCTTATCTGCTTCTGTACATAGACAATCTAATGAAAGCTGCCGTTTAACTCTACATGGCACTTTTGTGATCTCAGTTAGGACGGTACTTGATCCTTGATCCGTTACTATCTCAATTAAAAATAATTTCAAATTGTTCAAGCTAACTATTGATTGAACAAAACATTTTGCTGCAATTTAACAATTAGTCACTATTTTTAACTATTAGTTGACTTAACTACAGATCAAAAAACTTGCCTTAACTTTGCTAGATAGGTAGTAATTATTTCTTAAAACATTATTTGTTTTCTAAAATATGGTAATGTGCAGGTCCATTTATTAGACATAGAAAAATAAAAATTGTTATTGTTATCTATCTAGATTCTTCAAAGTTAATTAACTTGGATGATATTTGAATTCAAACACTCCAAGTACATAAAGCTCTTTTTTAATATCTTTATTGTAGTTTAGACAGGTCACCGCTTAGTCACAAAGCATATTGTGAAGAATTTCGCGTGTGAAAATCAAATATGCTTGTTGAGTCTCTCGAATTGATCAATGTTTGCATTCGCATCGTAAGTAGTGGGTCTTAGTGCGTCATTTTAGGATTGTTTTTGTAAAAGCAATGAACTCACTCAAAATCCTTCTACTGCATTGTATTTTTCACCCAGAGCTCTGCTTAAAAATAATATTAATTCTGGATGTAACATTCAAGCAATAGTTACAATAGTTAGTGGTACGAATCGCTGCGAGCCTACAAGTGTTAGTTCAGCCGATTGTAGTTGAGGAAGTGTTTGACGTGTATGATTATGATTAACGAACGTCTAGTGTAAGTTCGCCAGTCTATCTGGTGATGTCGGTGAGTGGGCATGAGATTCAGGCGCTCGCCCTAACGGTATCCCGCTGGCGGCTCTGCACACAAATTAATGGTTGCCGCTCAAGGCCGCCTACAAGCAATCGACATAGATACATCGTTTTGTCGACTATGAGAACACGGCGCCTTCCGACTCATGGTCAAGAATGGGGCCGAGAAAGCGGTCTCAACACAAGCAGTCGCCAGCGCAGCCACTCCCGCGCCGCCGCGCGCCACACCGCCGCAGCCGCCGCTCTGCAGAAACGAAAGTGCTCGTGATTGTTTGAGTAATTTGATGACCAACATGCTAATTGGATTTTGGCCAACTTGTAATTGAAAAACTCGTCAATTCATTGGTTAGTCGTTCGTTTCCAATCACGACCAACTCTCTCGATAAAGAAAAAAATAGTACAAAGATCTACACGTGTCCGATACGAAATCGTACGTTGTGCTAATGAAATCCTTATCATTGACTCGATACATGTATTTATTTGGCGATCCATTCACTATTTTCGTATCATTAAATCGAATAGGTGGACCACAAAGGTGCTAGCCGAGTAGTCGGTGTAAGTCGCTCTTGGTGCTCAGTTTTTGCGTGGGTGTACTGTTACTGTTAGCCGAGTTTCGGCCGCCCCGCCAGCGACTAACCTTGATACTTTCAGTTACGACGTCTAAGTCTATTTCGCACTCTTCTTGTTACCGCTGTCATCTTATTGTGGCCGAGTTAGCTGACAAAAAATATCAATCAAAATTCTAGCACAAAAGCCCGCGGCAGTCGGGCTGTCTCTTGCTTAACATATAAACGAGAAGAAAAATGTTTGAACAACATCACTCTTACATGTACATGTGAGCCGGATCGCTACATACTCCTCCGAATTGAGTGCTTTATTTGGATTTATGGTACACACGTGTTTTTGACTACCATGCATATAATTGCTATGCAGGTACCCACCAACTAATAAGTACTCGTGTTATAGATTGCCACTTCACTTGGTGCTGCTAACGGTAGTTCTGGACGCATAGCTACACAAATTACTGTTTCTCAACCATTTTGGTGAGTGTAGTTAAAGTGAAATTGTTTTTGAATCTTTCAATTTTTTTTTGTCTGACAAATTTTGATAACTCTGTCATGCCTGAAAGTTTCTATGTAAAATATTAGATAGTAAGAAGCTATTAAGTTCATACAACCATGTTTACCCTAGATTCCCTTTAGGCCTTTATTTGAAAATCATTTCTCGTTAAATTGCCAAGAGTATCAAGTTAGGAATTTCTTAATTAATGTTACGATTGGCAATAAAAACGATCCATTTCCAGACATAAGAACCGGGCGTAACTGCATATGAATCTCATGATGGTTAAAAGAAAGAGTTCCTAGATTATCCTTTTTATCGTGATAGGCCATAGACTATTCTGGTATTACAAGTAAGTAAAAATATTGAAATATCATGATAAGACGCGTTTCGTTGTATTTACCTACTGTCTAAAGAGTAGCGTTTCATTATAGTGACCCGTTCTCTAAAGAATTGCCTTTCGTACTAGTGATCCATTCTCCAAAGAGTAGCGCTTCATTGTAGTGATCCACTCTCTAAAGAGTAGCACTTCATTTTAGTGATCCATTCTCAAAAGAGTAGCGCTTCATTGTAGTGATCCACTCTCAAAAGAGTAGCGCTTCATTGTAGTGATCCACTCTCTAAAGAGTAGCGCTTCATTGTAGTGATCCACTCTCTAAAGAGTAGCACTTCATTTTAGTAATCCATTCTCAAAAGAGTAGCGCTTCATTGTAGTGATCCACTCTCTAAAGAGTAGCACTTCATTTTAGTGATCCATTCTCAAAAGAGTAGCGCTTCATTGTAGTGATCCACTCTCTAAAGAGTAGCACTTCATTTTAGTGATCCATTCTCAAAAGAGTAGCGCTTCATTGTAGTGATCCACTCTCAAAAGAGTAGCGCTTCATTGTAGTGATCCACTCTCTAAAGAGTAGCGCTTCATTGTAGTGATCCACTCTCTAAAGAGTAGCACTTCATTTTAGTGATCCACTCTCAAAAGAGTAGCGCTTCATTGTAGTGATCCACTCTCAAAAGAGTAGCGCTTCATTGTAGTGATCCACTCTCTAAAGAGTAGCGCTTCATTGTAGTGATCCACTCTCTAAAGAGTAGCGCTTCATTGTAGTGATCCACTCTCAAAAGAGTAGCGCTTCATTGTAGTGATCCACTCTCTAAAGAGTAGCGCTTCATTGTAGTGATCCACTCTCTAAAGAGTAGCACTTCATTTTAGTGATCCACTCTCAAAAGAGTAGCGCTTCATTGTAGTGATCCACTCTCTAAAGAGTAGCGCTTCATTGTAGTGATCCACTCTCTAAAGAGTAGCACTTCATTTTAGTAATCCATTCTCAAAAGAGTAGCGCTTCATTGTAGTGATCCACTCTCTAAAGAGTAGCACTTCATTTTAGTAATCCATTCTCAAAAGAGTAGCGCTTCATTGTAGTGATCCACTCTCTAAAGAGTAGCACTTCATTTTAGTGATCCATTCTCAAAAGAGTAGAACTTCATTGTAATGATCCATTCTCTAAAGAGTAGAACTTTATTTTTGTGATCCATTCTCAAAAGAGTAGCGCTTCATTGTAATGATCCATTCTCTAAAGAGTAGCACTTCATTTTTGTGAACCTATTCCCTAAAGAGTAACGTTTCATTTCAGTAACCCATTCTCTAAACAGTAGCGTTTCATTGTTGTAACCCCCATTCTCTAAAGAGTTGCGTATTGTGATAGCGATCCATTCTCCAAAGAGGTGCATTATATTGTAATTACCCATTCTCCAAAAAGTTGTGTTTAGTAGTACAGTAGTGATCCATTATTTTTTTCCTATTCTCCAAAATTACTTTTCCGTATATTCTTACAAATAATTCATGATATTAATTTAGTATTTATACGCTCGAAGCTAGTTTTTTAGGTATCTCTTGAAATTAATAATTTTATTGTTTACCGAGATTGTTAGAACGCTATTGCCGTACCGAGACTTTTCTTCCTGAGACTATCACAAGACAGTACTGTTTACTGTATTTAACCCACTCGTTCAAGATTATATTATAATAAGCAATCCTTGTTTTATAACCCTACTATCCCTTATGCAACAAATAATAAGTTATTATATTTCTAAAATGAAATGATTTTCTCAGAGCAAAACTCATAATGCTTGTACCATAAATCGAAAAGACATCAAAGGTGTTTTACTCGCTTTTGCAAATTCTCGTCTGCCTTTATAATAACAAAGATATTTTACAATCACAAGAACTATGAAGTAAGGAACGAGATGTAGCATGCGACGTGCAAGTTCAGTGACTTTACCTTCCCTTCGGGATTGGCAAGAAGCGGCATTCGCGTTCCCGAACCTGTTTGTGTATCCCAATATCAACGACGTGGGGATTTTGGAAGCCAATTAAGTGTACTTGCAAGTACGACGACGTAAAATTGGCATGTACCGAATATTTGAATGCGTAGCGGACGATGCACGTAACTTTTCTCTGTTACATAACAATTAGCGAGCGAGCTGGTCGCGGCGCGGCGCGGGCGCCTGCGTGCGGGGTCATTGGCAACGCGGCCGAGAGCTGCCACTTTAGGTTCAAGGGTATCTAGAACGGGCCTACATGCCATCGCGTTTGGATTCGGGCTGATTCCACTAGATCGAATTACCGATTGCCATACTCACCTTTTACCCAAATAAACTCTAATATTTATCTAATTCTGAAACAGCGCAATAGATATATAATAAACTGTTCTCTGCCAAAATAACCTTTCATTTCTTTTAGCCAACTAAACAGAACGGTAAAAAATTTGTAGCGCCATCATTAACTCACGTTTGTATACAATTTGCAAGAGCCCAAATAGGAAGTTGAACTTTTCATTCTTCATGTTTACCAGGAAAGATCAGAGCTTGAAAGTAACAGTAAGTATCCATAATTGATACGGTTACTATTTTACTACAAACAATGCCACTGATCAACTTTATATTTTAATATCTAATGTAAAATATCGTGACCTGTAAAATAAGATTTCTAAACGATGTCTGTGGCATCCAAATCAAATTTCTGAAAAATTGCATTTCGTGTTGGCTACTCGACAGAAACGAGTACGAGATGGTTGAAAGTTGAGGATTGGAATTTCGCGAGTGTGACGTGACGTTGGATATTTTGATTGATATTTAGTGGTTGAGTGACTTGTGAAACAGTTGTGCGCGCCCGGCACGCCGCGCGACATGTAAGCCGGCCCTGCGCTCGCTGCTCTTTGTCATTAGCGTGCTCTCACGTCTAGTGCATTAGCTAATTTGTCATCGCTGGGTGCGCTTCGCTGATCGATTTTACATTATTACAATAGACTTCTTTATTTCACACCATGCTTCACAGAACTGTTAAGAATAAATTATATTACTCGTACAATGCTAAACAAAGTTCTAAAACTAGGAAGGTATACAAGTGAGCATATTTTAAATTAAATTAATATCTAAATGATGAATGTATCCTGCCTTATTTAATTTTATCGACAATTATTATAAATTAATATTGATGCAGCGAATGCCGATGTGTTACTTTTCTCTGATTGTCCATAAAATTCTAAATTACTCGAACGGTAACATTATGCAAATTAAAATCAATTTCGTAGGTCCAATTCTGACATATTCCACGAAGGTGTCATATTATACATAGATTGTACGTGTGCATAAGGTTTTAGTTAATTAAAATGCTGCAATAAAAGTTTTGAAATGATTGAGTGTCGTTTCCGTTAGCTTTGATTGATGTAACAACGCTCTGATGAGAAATGCAGCTTATATTAGTTTCCTTCACTCTCGCATAAAATTATTATAATCTACATGTTACTTCTTTAGTGTACAATAAAGTATTACTCTAATATTATATACGTTTATATTCTATGTAAAAAATTTGCCATTTTTTAACAAGATAAAGCATGTTCTGCGATGTCTCACTCCTATAAAACTGATAATGTTTATTATAACACATATTGGCCAGGTTGTGCATATGGTGATAAGGATGTATAATCCAGTGCGAGCAGTATCTACAATATACGCGCTACGGATACCTCACGCTACAACTTGAGAGGGATTGCATCACTGACTAGGCATTTCTGTAAAACCCGAGAGCCCTTCTCAGCTAGAAGAACCTAAGGTAATTCTAGTAAGAATGATGCACGACTATGACGCATTGTCTGCAGACGTCCATCACGAACTCTACTCGTGCTTCGCAGTTCTTTCAGTTTTGCCTATAAATAACTATTAATAGATACCGACCACGAAAAGCAATCTCGCAGGATGGCAGTTAAGAGCCCTCAGCTTATTTTACAACGAAGCTCATTAATGAGCGCGGCGCGCGCCCCGGGAATGTGCGAGCAGCGCCCAAGCGCTACGGTCGCTTCTCACTTGCCGCTCACGACTACATTGTATAATTATTACTTAATAGTATAATTGATTGTAATACGTACCTAAGTAGACATCTCGTCCGCTCGCTTCGTATATTGGTAACTACCTAACAGTAAAACATAAACATTAAAAGTTCAGCTGCACTAAGAAATAGCTATTCTAGATTATCCGTATCTAAAATAAAACAGAAACTGCTGTAAAACCGTATTTTTGCATGTAGCCGCATTTATTTTTAGTGGGTGGGTATATATATAATAAAGCAATAACATGTACAGTATAGTAATATATAAGAAGTATAGTAATCAGTTATTAAAATATTGTTAATCATTGATTGGTTCTGCGTATCTTTGTGGAACAAGTTAATGATGAGCGCAAGCGTTGATGTCTAATACATCGGTACGTAATGCGCGTGCGCGTGATTCCCATTCAACTATTGAACGTGACAGTATACACAAGACGAACGTACGTAGTTACGTACGACCGAGCCTTAACATTCAACTGTATGAATGAGTATCTTGTCGCAAAAAGAACCTTCCATTTATTGCTAAGGTCATTACGTTTTATGCCCGAGAGGAAGAAATAAAAAGACTGGCAATGTAGTAGGTTATACTCGCACTTAGCATCTGATTATTTGTGAAACAATATGTTTGATATAACATCATGACAAGTACTGCCTACAGCTTTAAAATTGTATCTCAAAATTTCCTTAATTAAAAAGTTTGCACAAGATTTTTTAATTACTAAAAAAGGTAACACATTAGAAATATTTTTTTATTACACACAACACTTTTTTATTACACACATACACACAACATTAGAAATTTTTTTTTTCTCCCAAAGGCGTTAAATAGAAGATGTAAGTTATTAAAAAAAGTATTATAATCTTTGCCAATGGAGAAATCCCATCTGGCACATGGTATGTGACCTACAAACTTGACAGTTAAAATTGAATTCTAATCAAACTCATCTGCAGTTCTACCATTAGAAATAACAATTAGCGATAACAAAAAAGTCCATTTGTGCTGAAAGTAAATGTAGAATCCTATAAACAGCCATTGTCTTTATGATCATAGTCGAGCCTGATTTCTACGTTCACAACATGGCATAATTCTCAATTCTGTTTTACCTGAAGCGTCTTTACGAGCACGTACGTAAGCCGCAGGGAAACCGTATATTCTCAAAATTATTATGCTCATACTCTCACGGCTATGGATCCCAGCAAGACCATAATTATATTCCCTAAACTCTTATGACATTCATGGGAAATTAGGGGTTTAGCCTGCAGAATAATAAGAATACCCAACCCGCAAATATTTAAGACCGAGTTAATATGAAAATATAGCTACTACATAACCGATAAGCTCATTGACGTGATAAACAGAAAACTTCGCTTATTTGACATTTGTGGAAAAAATAATAATTTCATGTAGATAAGCACTTAGTAAAAGCATCACCTGTAGGTGAACTTGGCAATGCCGTCATTTGTTTTTAGTAATCGTGTCGGTTGAGGCCTTCCTCACGCGGCTTCCATCACAAAAACCACCAAAATGTTTGGCGGATGAGCTAACCCGCCCCGTTCCAGCGCACGACTCATTGATTACCTTGTAAAAAATTCAATCATCGGCTAAAATTAATATTCCCAACGGAATTATCGAATTCTAACATTTCAACTAGTAGCTTCGCCACGCAACCGCTCAATCCGCGGAACTCAGCGGTCTTAGCTCAAAACTGCGCAATACACGTACCTATTAGTAACATATATTTTCCGTATATTTAAGTAATTCCTTATAATTTGCAGTTCATAAATCAGTTTGTATATTATGAAAAAAAGTCTATCGTTGTACTTAATTCCGCGTTTGAAATCGAAGCTTCAAATGAAGGTGTAGAGATATTAGGCCTTATGTATTAAAAAATATGTAGTTGATTGTTATATAATTCTTTGCTGTCAATAACTTGAAGACAAAACAGTTTTTTACTAACTAAATTTTTTACTAGGTAATTATTCATTCATCAGCTTTGTATAATATATTTTATGAAGCGATGGAACCCTAAAGTGTAATCATTTAAAGGAACTGATGATTCATGTAACTATTGCAGGCTCATTGTGGCAGACGAACCGGATACTGTTCAGTTAATATAATAAGCATAAGCTGATGTCAACAGGGATGACGTCTTCAAGGAGGTTAATCTTCATAAAAAGCACGACTATCATGATAGTGCGATGAGATAGCGAATACAAAAAATGATCCTGAGTTGTATCTACACCTCTTTATTAGTCACGTATCGACGCAAAGTGTTCGAAGACCACAGATCGGTACTTTTCGCACTAGCCAATGATGCTATCTTACCATGTCATGGGTTTTTATCAATAAAATTTTCTTAGTGCACATTTTAGATAATATTGTATAAAAACATAGCAACTGAACAAAAACTTAATTATGGTTGAGTGAGTGAGAAAAGCTTCTCCAACGCCTTTAACATTTGCAGCTTACATTCGCAGCGTTTATTTATCTACGAACTTATTAAATAATTTCACGCAGCGACGACGCCAAGAATAAACTCGTAGCTTTATTTAACTTCACAAGATATTATTACTCTCTGTTTAGCGTACTTACCTGTACTAATAACGAGTTACCTACTTCTATTAATATCGCCGCGCTATTTCCAACATCACACGATACTCTACAATTTACTCCGTGTATGATGCGAGACGTGCTGATGGTCATGCATCACTAACGGTAACTTGTTTTAAAAAATAATCAACTTCAGGGGTTTTTCTTTGCTACATTAACAATAAAATTGTAATAAAATATTTCTCATAATATATAAAGCTGTGTCTTTCTTATTTTTCCCCAAGGAACACATCGCCGTCCAGTCGCATCATTAGTGATAAATCGTTAGTGAAGCAATTACTTTTTACAACGCTGGGGTTGATATGCGGGAAGTACTAAGTGATGCCAATAAGAGATCTATCATTGAATCTGCCTAAGATACAGTTAGTGCCGGTTCTCCACCCCTATAAACTCGGTTTCAAACATTAAATAATCCCATAAAGTTGCAATCAATTAAACATCTGACGGCGGTGAGGGTTATACACCTAAACATAAATCAATTGCCGTCAATAAGGAAATTGGCACGTTTATGTTTCGAGTGGGTACATCTGTGGGTAATCTAAACCATGATTGTGCACATAGACATGCACTCGATTTTCGCTACTTTTGGAAATTAGGATGAATATATTCTGATGATGGTACATTAGAAACGAGCAACCTAAGTACATACTGAAGAATTAAACGTTAGCCCATAAACAATTCTAAATTATAATGAAAACACTAACGTTGACATTTTATTGCAAGCATTGTAAGAAAATATCAAGAGGTCTTGAACTTTACTTATTAGGTGTTTGCATGAGACACATATTTGAATAGAACAATATGTTCTATATTATGTATTTTAGTTAACCGTTACTTAAATCTTCATGCCATATAGGTACTGTTGAGTCTGGGGTACTGTACTGTACAGTCAGATTACAAGCTGTTATCAAAAATGTATGCTTTATGAAATTCATTTATTTTTCTAATCGTAAATACGATTAAAAAAAAAAATTAAAGGGTTAAAAATTAAACCCTTCATTTTGCACAACCCTTTAATAGTACATTATAAGTGTGTAATGCTAGTGATTATCGACGAGGCGGTATTTAGACCCGAGCTGTGGCGAGGGTCTTAAAAGAGCCGAGAACGGTAATCATTAATTACTCACGTTTATCATACGACGTTTTTCAATACACTTGTGAAGAAAATAACTATAAAACTAGTAAACTTTTGTGGTGTTAAAAATCTGTTTTCATATGCGCGCCCATATTTTTTTTTATTTACCTTTCAATACACTCACTAAAATGAATAAACGGGGGTTGACTGGCGACTCGTGGGGGACGACCTGCGCCCATCCTGATACGATACATGTACTATAATTATGGCGGGGGAGAGTTTAAACAATAAGGTTTTAACTACATTATAGCACTAGTGCGTAATAGTAATCAAAATGTCACAGTTGCCACAACAAGTGCCACTACGTACCTAAGTGCAGTGCAATAAGAGTCACTTTCTGAGCAAGTGTATTGATAAAATATATTTGATCGACCAGCGTACAAGCTAAAAGGTTTGATTCCGATGCGATCTGCTTATAGATACATCGCAGTACCTACTTACATACCTACTAGATTTCCATAGTTTTTGATAACGATGGAGACATTGAAACTCACTTACCTAATAGGTACCACACCAACTAAACTGCTAAGATACATGAGTGCATCATGCTTTTATGTTGCACATTTAAATTTAAAACTATTACATTATGGGGACCGCTAAGTTAATATTAAAAAATAAGCTTATCAAGTTTTATGTGTAGGTATATGGAACAGAGTAAAGTCCCGCAAACCCCAATTCAAAAGGGAGGATCCGACCAGATCAATGTGATGTGATCTCGGCAACTGCCCAATAGATGATTTCCGGCTGTCGCGTTTAAATCCCTCGGCGAACTGTAATTGTGCGATGCAGGATTTAGTAGTTTTGTTCTTATGTGACGCCATACATGTCCACAAAGTCAATACAAATGCTAACATGCTGAAAAACCAATTTCCCAGACATACCGCAAATCCTTCAATGCAAGCGATTTCTTGCAATCACTTTCATTCCTTATGATAACTGTTAGCTAAATACTTCAATAATTGTATTATATGAGTCTTTTCACATACCCCTACGAATATATTACAACTTAATCCTCCAATGCTAATTAGGTCCAATATTAGCCGTTCGATAATGACATACGAGGGTCGTTGACTTAAGTAAATATTTAAAATCTCTTTGGCATTGTGTGAAACCTGATAGGATTATATTAGTACATCGTGCGTACAGCGGTGGGCTGCCGACTGCGCTCGCGCATTCGGAAACGATGCTTAAACAATCATGTACACGCTCCCTGCTAATTAGGATAGCTTGGCAAATACTCATTAGAAGACTCTTCACTCCTGGCGGCTAGAAGCAGGCGTTTCAGTCATTTGTTTGTCTGTAGAAATACGAGTATTACCAATGAATATCGAGCTATGTATAATATTTTCAATAATATCTTAGCGCAATTCATATTTTTAACCGACTTCAAAAAGGAGGAGTTTTTAGTATTTTTTTTCTTTATTTTTTTTCAATTGTGGACCGATTTTGTAAATTATTTTTTTGATTGAAAGTTTATGCTTCCAAGTTGGTCCCATAGAAATATTGTTATGGTCATGAACTTCGAAGATATGGAACAGAACTCTTCATAAAATCACAGCAGAACTATCGTAACAAGTAAAATTGCTTTGTATAAAGGCGTAGTCGATGACTTACTGAAAGATGATCTGATGATGAAGCCGGAAGGCAAATTTATTTATATGTAGATTAATAGAATTGTTATAAGCTTTACTCTAGGGCTATAAGGTATTACAGTTTGATTTGTTGTAGATTGGCTAAGCGGTACTTTTTAGTGGTGGTACCATAACCTAAAAGTGAAAAAAAAATACAACCGACTTCAATTTAGAAAAAAAGATAATTTCGGAATTCGGTGTTAAATAACAAAGAGACAAAACAAAAATAGAAACACCGACTTCCGAAATTAAGATTATTTTGCACTTTTTAGCCTTTTTTGTACATTGAAGTCGATTGTATTTTTTTTTTTTTGTATTTTTTTGTCCTTCGAAATAGTAGATTGTTACCTTAGGGGTGAAGGAGTTGGCGAGCGAGCGTAGTGAGGTCGCCAATTCGAGGGACTAAATAAGTTACTTTCATCCCGAGGTTTCACTGTGCTTTTCGTTACGAATACAAGGAAAGCAAAAAAATAAATAAACAGTTTGTAAAACCTGAGTCGTCTTACCTATGATTTTAAGTAGTATCTTTCTTCTGATTTAGGCGGTAAATGGTTTTCCACTACTGTTTTTGCTCTTCTATTATGAAATTAAATTAATACAAATCTCTGATGTAAGGAAATGTAAACAAAACTGTACAACTCGAAAAAACCAATGACGGATTGCCACCTTCTCGCCATTTGGTTTTTTTTTTCTGTGGCTGGCCAGCTATTCAGCCATTATTTTTCATTATTAGAAATTATTTGTAATTTTTTTAAATATTTTCCTTGTAACAAAATTATAGCAAAACTGCATCCATGGCATGATCTACCTAAACAGCCCAAATGAAGATCAAATTAAAAATTGACGTAATTCACCAAACTCTGTGCTAATAATATTTGCAATTATTATCGATATGTGCGTATTTGCGTAATGTTATGTTTGGGTGGATTGTGTTAAAGACTGAAAACAAGCAGAGTTAGAGTTAGAAGGCATTGACCACATAGAGACGCCCGCTAAACAGCTGCTATGCTGTGCAGTCCGCAGTGGGCATAGCCGCATGCTGCGCAGCGGAATCTATACTCCACGAAGTTGCACGTGTTGTTACTTTCGCTATATATCATGTTATCCACGTTACCACGCGCTCTGCAGGAATTAACAATATGAGTAACACGTGTAACGATTCCAAACTGTGTGGTTTAGAATCTATACTTCGTGTAGCCATATGCTACGTTGCAGTGAAAAGCATCGCATACGGTGTGGGGTCTACTCTCCGTGGCCGCATAAGCTACGCAGCAAAGATTTTAAGCCGCGTAGCCGCATGCTACGCAGCAAAGATAACAAGCTGCGTAACCGCATGCTACGAAGCAAGGATTTCAAGCCGCGTAGCCGAATGCTACGCAGCAAAAATAACAAGCTGCGTAGGCGCATGCTACGAAGCAAGGATTTCAAGCCGCGTAGCCGCATGCTACGCAGCAAGGATTTCAAGCCACGTAGCCGTATGCTACGCAGCATAGATAACAAGCTGCGTAACCGCATGCTACGAAGCAAGGATACAAGCCGCGTAGCCGCATGCTACGCAGCACAGATAACAAGCTTCGTAACCGCATGCTACGAAGCAAGGATTTCAAGCCACGTAGCCGCATGCTACGCAGCAAAGATAACAATCTGCGTAGCCGCATGCTACGAAGCAAGGATTTCAAGCCGCGTAGCCGCATGCTACGCAGCAAAGATAACAAGCTGCGTAACCGCATGCTACGAAGCAAGGATTTTAAGCCGCGTAGCCGCATGCTACGCAGCAAAGATAACAAGCTGCGTAACCGCATGCTACGAAGCAAGGATTTCAAGCCGCGTAGCCGCATGCTAAGCAGCAAAGATAACAAGCTGCGTAACCGTATGCTACGAATCAAGGATTTCAAGCCGCGTAGCCGCATGCTACGCAGCAAAGATAACAAGCTGCGTAACCGCATGCTACGAAGCAAGGATTTCAAGCCGCGTAGCTGCATGCTACGCAGCAAAGATAACAATCTGCGTAGCCGCATGCTACGACGCAAGGATTTCAAGCCGTGTAGCCGCATGCTTCGCAGTGATATCTACCTTCTACTTAATCGAATGCTACCGAACTACTTATATGTTATACGGTGGTACATATTCTTCAAGTAGTCGCTTGCTACGAGTATATAGCGGAGTCTACAGTTCGCGCAGCCGCAGCTACGCAGGAGTCCAATCCACGTTGTTTCAGTTACGCAGCGGTACGTAAACTTAGCTTTGTCGCATGCTACCTGACGGAGTTAGCCCTTCCCGTAGCCGCTACTACGCGAGCTTCCCATCCATATGCAAATTTAAATAGCTCTGCGTATTGGGTAACAAATGTTACGCAGTAGTAAGTAAACTTGGTTTCGTAAGGCGTCTTAATTTTTATGTCTTCCTTGTATTATTAGGTATGTCAAACTTATCGTATGCGTTATTCGGAAGAATTCAGTATATTGGTATAAACTACCTAATATAATTGTTATATTATACCTAGGCCTCTGCTGGGCAAAGGCCTTGATTCTTTCCCTTATTCTCCGCTCTGAGTCACTGCTAGTCAATTCCTAAGTCGTCTCACACTTAAAACACATTGGTGAGCCCTAAAATAACACGACGGGGTCACGGCAGATCACGAAGGAGAATAATATATTAAATAATAAAAAAATATCAAAATTCCTCACGGGATAAATTAATATACATTGTTTAATATAAATCTTAATTCTGAATCTTATGTAAAGGGTAACTAAAGGTTCGCGCCATTTAGAATGGGGGAAGTTGTATGATGATTTCTTACCAAAAAAAGCAAATAAAGAGACAGAATCTGATAGTCAGTGTGGATACGTACATTTCTATGGCTCTTTTTTCATACACCTTTTTCTAATATTGTTTTTGTTAGTTACATTCTAAGAATCGAAAATGTTTATTTGATAGACAGTTCAAAGCGAGAATTAATTCTTAAATAATATGCTGCAATAAAATAAATTAGGTTCAGCCAATTGTTTTCATTTGGAGTTATTTAGTTCAAAAAATTCTTCGAAGTGGCCGTCGCAGTACTAACACCGTCGAGTCTGATTTGTCCGTTAATGAGTAGTCCTAGCCTGATGGCCCGACGATGTTTTCAATCAGTATCGGTTTAATGGTGTCATGCCGTTCAGGTATCCAATTTCCGATTCCTATGCCACGTCTTCGACCGTTAGGATTGGTTAAACCTCCAGCAAAGCATTTCCTATGCATATATATGTACGTATTATGTTACCTTAACCCTTTAAATATAGGGTTAAATTCGGACTGAACCTTGAAAACTGTATAACCCGACCTGACTGATTTTATTCGAGTTTACCGTTTTAGAGAGGTTTTAGCTGTTATTTAAGTTACATTTATTATTAAGTGTAGGTAACAAGTACTAAAAACTTGAAATTCACTCATAGATGTCTTAGTTACCGGCTCGTTTTACTACCCCAAACAAAGTATGAATTTTATGAAGGATTTTCGAACATAATAAGTTATGATTGGTGATTGTCTTGATATTAAATTGCACCTGCCATGTTACGTTTCTGCACCACCCTAAAGTTATACAGTGGTTTTTAGCTCGTTTCAATAAATAAATAAAATAAATCCAGAAAAAAAAAATGTCAAATCTAGTATGTAGGTACGTAGCTACGATTGAGGCTCATGAAAAATATGTTTATGTTGACTATACCTGATTATTTATGAGAACTTGGTTGTTCCTAAAATATTTAGAAAAAACGGCTTCTCACGAATGTTTGTAAAGTGCTTAGTAGGTACCTGAGTATTTTTTTTAATTGATATAAACTAGTGTTTGACTGCGATCCCACCTGATGGTAAGCAGTGATGTAAACTTTGATGGTGAAGCGCATTAGTTTATGAGCCTATTCACTCTTGCCTTGTAGTCACTTAAGTATAATCGGACGGAAAGACCGCCGCAGGTAGATTGTTGTAGTCCTTCGACGTACGCAGTATAAACGACGAGGCGAAATGCTTAGTCAGGACCGTAAAGGTTTCAACAACGTATGGGTGGATACTTGTCGTACGTCGGGTTGTCCGGTGGTAGAATTGAGATGGCGAAATCAAGTCATGCAATTCCTGCGCAAATTCTCCGAAATGCATCCTGTAAAACGCCGAAAGGCTGGCTATTCGACGCCTGAGCTCAAGGCTTTGAAGGTTGACCTTAACCAAATCTGGATCACCAATTAGCCTCTTCGCACGTCTTTCCACCGAGTCCATAGCTGACAGGTGGCATTTTGCAGCACCAGCCCATATGTGGCTGCAGTACTCCACACACGAACGGACCTGAGCTTTGTATAACATTGGAAGCTGTCGCGGTGTGGAGTACCGACCGGGACCCGGACTTTTGCAAGGACGCCGAGTTTCTTAGCAGATACCTTGGCTTTAGACTCGATGAACTGCCCAAAGCTTAGGTCTGAGGAAATTTCAACTCCCAAAAGCTGAGATGATGACGGTCGGTGCACTCCAGAAAAACATTCCAGAAAGCAGGAGCTAAGGTGAACGGGCTCCTTTTGGCGGTGAAAAGACACGCTTGTGTTTTGGCGGCGTTGAATTCCACCAGTTTGGCTTCACAACAGTTGGAGACTGCCTGAAGTGAGATATTCGTACGCTCTACCATAGCCTCTCTTTCAGACTGGATTAGCTCCTTACAAGCCCGAGCACTTGTCTGGTATCTCTCTACAACTCTGTTATCATCTTTTTTTTTTTAATCTGTTATAAACTAGTACTTGACTGCGATCCCGCCTGATGGTAAGCAGTGATGCAATCGTTGATGGTGAGGCGCACTAGTTTATTAAGCATCTGATACACATAGAAACCCGGCCAGCAGATCGTTGATATGTAGCAGGAAGAGAGTTGCAGAGAGAACAGACCCCTGAGGAACTCCGGCATTAGTCGTCATGGACTCTGATAAGCATCTGTCGACAACTACTCGGAGGGACCGTTCACTCAGGAAGTCTTTAACCCAGTTGATCAGACCAGGGGAAATGCCGTACGCTGGAAGCTTAACTTATTTACGTATGTACATATTAAATAATTTAAATTATTGAATTATTTAGTAATCTTATCAATGGATACATTAATAAATAAATATGTCAATCGATAATTACAATAATCATTATATGTTTAAGATTGCTTTTTGAATGTGCCGATATCTACCTAAAAAAGGTAAAATCTCCGCTTGCCTTTTTTATGAGATCTGCTTTTAACTGATCTGGGAAAATGAAGTAATCCTGTTCCTGGAATTTTAACTTGCCAACTGCTTAGCTACCTTATATATCTGAAGGAAACACCATACGAGATAATTGACGTAATATTGAATTCAGTTCATAGTTCGATGCTTTAAACGGTTACTTTTTTTTACACATAAAACAGTAAATAATATAATTAGGTAGGTACGAGTACATTGAAAAAAATTATGACGTCACGATACATCTTTAGTAAGAACCTAGTCTATATATTACATATTAGGTTATTTATAGAAAAGATTATCAGCATTAGATAAACCAGTCGTAAGCTAAGTGAACAACATGCAATTACAGATTTATCTTTTGAAATAAATCGGATAATTTATACCTTCAACACATTACGGGTAGGTAGTAGGTATATTGTTTAGTACACTTATGTACACGATATTAAACGATTAAAAATCAAATAGTTACTCGGAAAATCCTAAACATCGATTAAATTTCATAAATAATTGTAAAGATTTAATATCAAGTACATTAGTTGGTATAGAAGGCCGCCCGGAGAACACGATGGAGGTCTATAGATATATAGGTTCGATTGAACGGAGCATGCCGTGTTCTCGTGGAAGCGACCAGCGGTGGCGACCACTCGTGTCCGACCCAGGTTCAGGCTTTGGTATGGAGCGACAGGGAAAGGGAAGTAGTCACCTCTTTTTACGAAGCAAATGCGAGTGAACGAAGTGGCGGAAATCGTGAGGAAAAGGATTTCCACGCGTCCCAATCGCTTCGGGGAACGCCGCGGGACGGGTGAATATCCCAGTGGCTAATTTTATATGTCCACGTTGATAATCGTGGTGAAAAATGATAGGATATTTCTTTTTTTTTTATAGTGATCTACGTAGCTTGGTTCCGTTAGGGCCTCAAAAAATGTAAAAAAAATAAATCCCCTTAAAATTCAAGTTTGGTGGCTTGTCCCAGCTCCATTTTGAGATATAATTAAATTTGCCCAACTAACAACTTAAAGTAAAATAAACAATATCGTTTGTATATAGATAAAACACATTATCTGAAGACCGAGGAGTATAACTTGCCTCTCTGCCTTGCGTTTGTGGACTACGAGAAAGCTTTTGATTCGATCGAGACTTGAGCTGTGCTGCAATCTCTCCAAAGGTGCCAAATTGAGCTGCAGCGAGGTGTGATGCAGAGAGATGTCATCTCTTCGAAACTGTTCACGGCCGCAATGGAGGATGTCTTCATGGTTCTGTACTGGAGTGGACTAGGCATTAATGTCAATGGCGAGTACATCACTCACCTTCGGTTTGCCGACGACATAGTAGTCATGGCGGAGACTTTGGAGGAGCTCAGCACAATGCTCAATGACTCCTGAAGACGGGTAGAAAACTGATCCTTAAGGCCCTTCAGAAGCTATTTGATTCCGTCATACTCGAGGGATTCTTTATAGAGGTTGATAATGCTCTGCTTAAGAATTACACTCTGTTTTTCAGTCTTCACGAAACTCCCGAACAAGTCGGCTTCTGAAAAGGTTTTAGCAACGTGGACCACATACTTATGCTGCGGCAGGTTATACAGAAAACTGAGGAGTATAATCAGCCTCTCTGCTTAGTATTTGTGGACTACAAGAAAGCCTTTGATGCGATAGACCTGGTCAGTACTTCAGTCTATTGAGACTTAAAATGAACATTGAAAAATCTAAAGTCATGGTTAAAATCCATGTAACACCACTCCTACCAAGGTCGGAGAATGAACATTCTAAATTGTGGACGACTACGTTAACTTGGGATAGATTGAGGTTTGAAAAATCTAATTAAGGTGCCACTGATTTTCAATTGTGGTAGGCACTTTCGGTTTTTGTGGACAATTCTCAATTTTCGCGGCTAAACTAGACTTTGAACTAAAATATCTCAAAAAGTTACATAGATATTCTCAGACCTCAAAAAGATCCTTCTAGCTTGAACTTTCTATTTTTATACCCCTTAATTTTCACGAAAACTGAAGAAAACATTTCACCACCAAAATTGACAAGAAATGCACTTTGTTGATACGGGAATTCGGGAGTAACAAAGGAGCAATTTCCAGCCCCTGTCCACAAGGCAGCGAGCAATTGGTAGCTTACTGTCTGATAAGGACCAAGTCAAGGTCGACGTTATGTTGTATTCTCCTCACTCCGCAAAGAGCTGTCAGCAAAATTGATGGAGTCCTTTAGGGTCGATGCCTGCCAGGGATGCAGGATGGTCCGAAAGAATATCTGTACCCACGAAACGCAATGGGCAACTGATGGAACACAGGTGGGTTTAACTCAGTAAAAGTCTGACACTCCCTCTCGCTCCACCAAGAGCAAGAGGAGTCACTTGATGGCCGCGTGTCATCCAATGACTACCCCCGCTCTTAGGCGGAGCGGGAGATAGTGTCAAACTCTTACTGACTAAAAGACCGACCCCGTTCCTTCTAGCCTTCATACCAGGGCTCGAGTTCCCTTTCGGATAACCATGGCCCCAGTATAATAGGCTTCGCCCCGGCTGGGTCCCTGTTGTTGCTGACAACTCCTTGAGGCGCGCGGAAACAGTGCGCGGCGTCGAAAACTTGGGCTTGGTCCAGACAGTTACCGGACGGCCGGACAGCGAGCTACCCATTGCTCACTGTCCGCAAGCCCGCGCCTAAGGTGGATTGCATTGTAGCTACCTCTCAACATATATAAAGGTCCATTAAGAGTGCGACTACCTCTCCAGTTTAGGCATTGCGTATTATATATAATACTCGTACATAGAACTTTAAACGAAAAAAGTAACAGTTTTCAATATCAAACATTCTTATACACCTAGCATAACATCAGGTTTCAGTAACTTGTTAAAACATTTTAAAAACTTGTAAAAACATTTTCACATTTATCTTCTTTTAAATGTGATTTATCACAGCGGCTAACTAATTGTGTCTCTGTCTTTTTCGGCAAAAGGTTGAGGTGCAGTTACGTTGAAATGATGAGCCGCCTTTCCGTTCCTGAAAATTCCAATTGTGGTTTGTTTCAGTTATAGTGCTTTCTCTTATCATTATTTGTAGCGTCAAGAGTTCAACTTAATATTACTAGGTATAATAAAATACCAGCAATAGATCGAACAATACTAACCTCAATTACCTTTGGAAATAGTGATAAAATTATTAGACCTATCTAAAAATCTACCCGCACTTATCAATGGTTTAGTTACAAGTTTAGTGTCAATAAGTGTACTATCCGCCCAGCGCACACTGGGCAGCGAACCCTCCTACGCTGCAACCACCATCTGCTTGCTTGCTGACTGGCTAAATATTGCATACTTCGAAAATAATGAAAGGTGACCTACACCTAATTATTAACATCCAACGTACCTATTTGGTTGTCATAAAGGTAACTTAAAGCAGTAATGTAGGTTAGGTCACATCGTAACTTATGGAATGAATTACAACGTTAAAGGCGTATGTATGTGCATCCATCTTGTGTATATTTTAAATAAGCTAAAGCAGCGCCTAAAGCAAGATGCGCACGGTAAATAAGTATAACGGTGCTTTTACAACCTCCGCACCGGTGCGCGCCTAGCCTCGCCTCGGAACATTGCCAATTCCCATTGCTCAAGTCTTAACATTGGAATTTCTCACCAGTAAAACATGAATAGATTTACTGTTTATTACATTATATATGAATAATATGAGTTTGAAAGTCCTCGGAAATTTATTTCATAATCAAAAGGTTTAATACTTTAATGCTCACTCACAACCTTATTTCATTGCTAGCGAATGATCATTGATGTTCTCCTACAGTTAGGCACCACTAACTGGAGGAACATGAGGTCAATAGGAACCTTTTTAAGAAAATCTTTTTCGTGAAACTTATACCTAGTTTATGGCTACGATGTGATTGATTTTTCTTCCTACACATATACTTCTTGCATGGCTAAGGTGGGAGTTATTTACCTGGAAATTTTCAGAAAACCATTCAACTGACCTGTGTCGAATTCAATGGAAACAAACAGTCTTTTTTATTTTATTGTGCGGCAAATAACCCAATTTCTGCAGTCTCATCATTTCAATCATCTCTCTTATTCTTTTACACCTAAACAAGGATGTTAGTTTTGTGATACATATTTGCCTTAACAGAATGTTGTATTTTTATGTCTTCATATATTTTTTTTTTTATATTTATTATGTCACATTTCCCGTGATTCGTACTTATAGCAAAGTTTCTTAGCATCTAAGACACAAAAAAATAGGATGTGGCCACAACCAATTTTTTTAGTGTATCGTAGACACGGCCCTGTGTTGTACGCGAACACTTATATGTTATGCTGGCATCATCGTTAATCCGCTTGGCCGCATCCATTCTTTCATGTTCCGGGCACTGCTTCACTCGGCCATGCGTTGTTTTATTGATATTATTCGAAGCTCTTTTCACCCGTATACGCTTTTTATATTTTGATTTGACTTATTTACGCGTAAACGCGCGTAAAATAAAACCTCCCCAGTTAGTGGCGCCCCAGGCGCCCCACCGTGTAACTAGATGTTTTTTAAATTATATTATTTGTTTCATTTGACCTACCATGTTTCCATTGAACCCAGTCTCCCCTACTACTTAATTATTATTTCTAATTCAATAGATCGCGAACATCAATCGTGAGACATCATTCACCTCCAATTTGCTGAAGATGTTTATAATAAGTCATGACTGAGACTATGGAGGACCTCAGTACAATGCTCGATGACCTAATAATTCCAAAATCGTGGCTGGAACTTAGAGAAAACCAAGGTCAAACTTAATACCTACCCATGTAACTCCCACTCCTATAAAGATCGAAGTTGTAAACGATTTCATTTAACTGGGATAAACGGTCCAGTTACGTAGGTATGTTTAATTTCGACTTCTCAGCTGGGTAGCGTTTGAGAAGCAGCGCGGTATCTTCTCGTCTCACATAAGTACCAGTCTCTCAAAATCATATTCTAGCAGAAGCGAAGCCCGGGTGTCCACACTGTGTGGACCGCCCGGAGGACATGGTGGAGCATACGGTTGAGGTGTGCCCGGCTTGGGCTCGTGGGGGCGATCGGCGGCAGCGATCTCTCGCGCCGAACCTTGGTACAGACCATTGTCCGGAGCGAGGAGGATCGAGTGGCAGGCGGTCGCCAGGTACTGCGAAGCAGTAATGCTAGCAAAGGAGGAGACCGCGCGCGTAAAGCTTCAGCCCTCACGCCCCAGCCGCCGCCGGGATTCCGATGCCGATTTCTGGCCACCGTAGGCGCGGGCTTGCGGATAGCGAGCAATGGGTAGTTCGCAGTCCGACCGTCCGGTGAACGTCCGGACCGAGCCCAAGTCGTCAACGGTGCGTACTGTTGTGTGCTGTGCTTCATGCTTAAAATGAAAGGCCAATGCGTATTGCCAGTACATAGCATTAAAACGTGGTCTAATAAAGTATAAAGTAATAATGTATATAGTCACCCAAAGGTCAATAAAGAAGGCTGTGCTTGGAGTTTCTTAGTGTAATAGAATTAAGAATGGAGATATCTGCAAAAGAAACAAGAAATAGAACAAATAATCGTCAAAAAATTTAAACATAGGCAGGGTACATAAATTACTTGCAGAATAAATGTTCGATAGGGTCGAAAGGTGTGAACAGGGTATAAATCCGCTTCGGAGCTTCTGGGACAGATCGAGGCTTTTTATGAACAGCTGTAGGTACTCGTCGATCACCAAACCCACTGCAAAATTTAGCAAATAGTCCAAGAGCTAAATTGACCCGACACTATACCAAAGATATCCAGGACGTCAGCCAGTACGATATTAGGATGGCCTGAAGCAGCTTAATAACAACAAGGCGCCTTGTGATGACGGAATTACGGCCGAACTCCTGAAGGTGGGTGGGAAAACAATCCTTAAGACCCTTCAGAAGCTGGTTGATTCCATCATACTCGAGGAAAAATGCTACAGGCATGGAGCGGAGGTGTGGTGGTACTCTTCTATAAGAAGGGCGACCAGGCCCTGCTCAAGAATTATAGGCCCATAACACTTCTGAGCCATGGCTCAAGAATTATAGGCCCATAACACTTCTGAGCCATGTCTACAAGCCGGGCCTTGGTCGAGGCCATGGTCCGGAGCGAGGAGGAGTGGCAGGCGGTCGCCGACTTCTGCGAAGCAGTAATGCTCGCAAAGGAGGAGGCCGACCGCATCAGGCAACGGCGCTCTCGCCGCCGCCGCCGGGATTCCGATCCCGATTTCCAGCCACCGTAGGCGCGGGCTTGCGGACAGCGAGCAATGAGTAGCTCGCTGTCCGGCCGTCCGGTAACCGTCCGGACCAAGTCCAAGTCGTCGACGGCGCGCGCTGTTCCCGCGCGCCTCAAGGAGTTGTCAGCAACAGCAGGGGCCCAGCCGGGTCGAAGCCTACTGGGGCCAGGGTTATCCGAAAGGGCACTCGAGCCCCGGTATGAAGGCTTGAAGGAACGGGATGGGTTTTTTAGTCAGTAAGAGTCTGACACTATCTCCCGCTCCGCCCAAGAGCGGGGGTTGTCATAAGATGATTCTTCCCATCGAAAAAAAAAAAAAAAAAAAAGCCATGTCTACAAACTGTTTTCCAGACTCATCATGAATCGTCTCGCGCGCAGGTTCGACGTCTTTCAGCCTCTCAAACAAGCTGGATTCTGAAAAGGCTTCAGTACCGTAGACCACATACATACGCTACAGCAGGTTATACAGAAGACCGAGGAGTATAATCTGCTTCTCTGTCTAGCGTTTATAGACTACGAGAAAGCCTTTGATTCGATCGAGACTTGCGCTTTGCTGCAGTTTCTCCTACGGCGCCAGATTGACTATTGGTACATCGATGTGCTGAAGTGTTGGTATGAAAACGCCACTATTTCCCTAGTCCGACTTCAGGACCAGACCTATCCTCTTGCAACAACGAGATGGAGAGAGGTGTGAGACAGGGAAACTTGATTTATCCAAAACTTTTCACGGTTGTAATAGAGGATGTCTTCAAGGTTCTGGCTGGAGTGGAACAATGTCTATGGTGAGTACATCACACAACTTCGGATTGCCGACGAGAAATAGTACGGAAGAGCTTAGTACAATGCTCAGTGACCTCAGTAGAGCTTCCGAAAGAGTGTGTCTTAAGATGGGTGGGTGAAGATGAACAAAACTAAAGTTATGATAAACAACCATGTAGTGTGGCATCCACTCCTATTAAGATCGGAGACTCTATACTCGAAGTTATGGACGATTATGGATCTTCCTCGGACTGACAATCCAGTTGGATGTATCTAATTTCGAGAAAGAGCGGCTGGGCGGCGTTCAGGAAGCTCCTATCTTCTCATCCAATACACCACGGTGTCTCAAGACGAAAGTCTATGACCGTGTTGCCAGTGATTACATATAATTCCGAAACGTGGTCAATGGTCAATAAAAAAGATTTTTTTTATGAATACAGCATCAAAATTGGTTATTAAACGAAGCAGCAATTAGCATGTCAAGTATGGTTATGAGGAAGGCGCGTGTTGGGAACATCTCACTGTTTCTTTTGCACACGTAGGTAACCTAATGGAGTTGACGTTACGTTTCAGTATGTGTATCCTTATTCTGTAACAAATACACAGTTTCTCTTTCCATCAGATTTAAACTGATCGGATTTGAAAAAATTCTCTCCGTTTGCGATTTCAATTTTTCACCGACCACCGTACGCACGGGCTTGCGGACGACGGCGACGAGCAATTGGTAGCTCACTGTTCGGCCGTACGATAAAGGCTGAACCCGAGACGTCGACGTCGGCTAGTGTTCCACGTTCCACTTTTAGTATCTGTTGCTATAGCAGCAACAAATACTAAAAGTAAAATAAATATTTAAAGGGGGCTCCCATACAACAAACGCGGAAACCTTCGGACGCGAGTTCAACTCGCACTTGGCCAGTTTTTTTTCAAAATAAAGATACCTAAACTCATACTATACGATTCAGGTTTTATTTTTACTTTCTTTGTATTCGTAACGAAAAGCAGTGTTTACCTCAGGTTAAAGACATAATTAGTATTAAAAATAAGTTACTTCTACCCCTAGAGTAACAATGTACCTATATCCTGTGAAGTGAATCATTTTCATAATAGGACTGGAACAATCTCTCTGAGAGCTGTCAGCAACAGTATGGGCCCAGCTGGGTCGAAGTCTACTGTGGCCAGGGTTAATTCGATAGATAGCTCAAGCCCCGGTACGAAAGCAACGAAGGAACAGGAGTGGGTTTTTAGTCAGTAAAAGTCTGACACTTTCTCCCGCTTTGCCCAAGAGCGGGGAACGTCATTAGGTGATTTTCTCACAACGAAAAAAATAAAGGACTGGAACAATCTGCCTGCTGCGGTCTTCCCGTGCGATTATAATTAGAGTGTCTTCAAGGCAAGAGTGAATAGGCTCATAAACTAGTGCGTCTCACCATCAGCGTTTGCATTACTGCTTACCATCAGGTGGGATCGCAGTCAAGAAATAGTTTATGTCAATATACCTATATACGGAAGCAAGGTCTTTTGTGCGGGATTTGGGCCGTAGGCTCGGTGAGGCAACGGGTGACTCCCGGTCCAGGTCGTTCTTGGTGCAAAGAATGGCCATCGCTATTCAGCGAGGTAATGCGGCGTGTTATGGGCACCTTTGCACCGGGAACGATCAGGGGCGGGTTATTTATTGACATTTGACGTTTCCTTTGTGTAATGTTGATTCTACATATATATATATATATTCTCGGTGCCTATAGGATCTGGAATCTCTTATCCACACTCCCAGTTGATCCACACGTCCGTTATAGGTGCCAACAGGCTGACATAACCAGCCTAGCTCCGCCTAGAAGTACAGAAGCTACATAGGGGCCTCGCGGAACCTCCTCTGTTCTGAGAATTTGTGGGCGTTGGACAGCCACGACCCCGTATTCTAGGTTCCAGGTCCACTGACATCCTACAGGATTGATTTGAAATTAATTTCTTATTCCGGTGCTATTCTAATCAGGCTAAGAAATCGTTCAGATAATCAGGTAAGGATCCTGTTGTAGCCCGTTTTGACTGCTTCTGATCCGCAGCTATGAATATTTGGCGAACCCATGAACGAAACTTTAAGAATACTTAGATCTCAGAACTACTCTTCGTAAATTTTTCAACAGCGACTTTGTCTAGGGATCCTCTGTACCATCCACTGGAGGGTGATCCGAATGAATATTTTATTCTTTTTTAAACGCTGCACCATTCTAGAAATAACTCCAGTATTGTGGGTGCGTTCACAATTAAGTAAACTCATATACACAAGGCAACCAGACCGAGAACATCTATCTGTAGGCCATATAAATATATATATTTATTTCGTAGGAATCGAACCCGCTCGGCCACTGCGCCAACCGTACCGTCAAACTGTACACTGTACTAACGATAAGCTTCTTGTTTGTCTGATTCTCAATGGAGCTCTACAAATAGTTTTGAGAGCACAGCTCGGCAGTTATGTATACTGACTGAATTATACTACTTTTTTATTTCTATTCTAAAACTTCAGATATAATATATATTATTGCAAACCAAGCAAACCGTAAATTTCTGAGATACGTAAAAATTCGAAAGGCGCAAACTTTATCATAATACGTTTCGCGGCCGTGAAGGTTAGCATAATCCTATAGACATGAACACTTAACACGTAATTGACGTAATGATGTTCACAATCCATCACACAATAAAATTGTAAGATTTCTTTTGACTAAAGTTAACATGGCCTTTACAACTAGCTATTTGTATAACTTAATAACTTTATTGTATGTTCATAAAAACACGCAATAATATTGAATACCCAGAAAGAGGAAGGGAACACAAACACGTTATTTTGAAGTAATTCAATGTTTAATTAAAACGTCATGATCAAGACAAAAGTAACAGCATCAAATGTTTCAAAAATAAAAAACTTTGTTACAATAGTTGTTAACTATAAGTATAGTTGTCATAATAAATCTGTTTATACACAACACTTTTATCTACATGTAAAATTATAACCTGTTGTTAAAAGTGAATGTGTCGATCAAATGGTTGCAACGTGCACCAAAACTAATGATAACAATTTAAAATAAGATTTTACAAACGTTGTACTCTGATAAAATAGGATTTTTTATAATTCAATCAGGTTCTTTAGAGCAGTCATGCTTTAGCAACAAACATTACGACTTGACATGTTGGTATGTATCGCATGCATGCAAACCTGCTAAAAACTTATCTAGTCAAATAATTGAAACTATTCGAGTGTATAATTGCATTAAAAGATAGACATTTCGATGCTGATAATTATAAAAGTGATGAAATATTTGCGTCTGTGTTATCTATGCTAGTTCTATACAAACCTGATTAAAAACACCAAGTGTCCTTGTAATGTCAAACATTTTGTACTACATTTTATTATAAAATTATCATGATGCGGTTGCTCACTCGAAATATAAAAGTGTTAAACAGTAAGTAAACGTGATCAGCTAATCCAGCTTTAGATTAAAAATATTTGAATACATCAAAAGTGGCTGTAGTTGTTATTATAGTAGGTAAAGGCAACACGCCTACAGCCGCTCGGCGAGAAAGAGCTGTGAATGGCACGTGACATTTCGATGGAATCATGCAAAAAAATATTAAATGTATGTATATAATGTATGTACTTATAATCATTTAAAATCATAATTTCTAAAAATCAAAAATATTCAGATGTGCAGTCAATTCAATATTAACCATCATAATTGGATCAATTGATAATATTGTAAATCATATTACATGCTAGTGTCCTGTACTTGATGTTAGAGATAGATAATACAAGACATTTTGTTTCTATCACCTAACTAGAAAATAATAAAAAATATAGTTGCTATATTACAAAAAAAAGTAAATAAAAATAGCTCAGCAACACTGAATTTCCGATTTATCTAACACCTTACATGTAAAACGGAAAATACGTAAAAAAATAACAAAGTAAATGTAGCCCAGGAACACGGAGGTGGAATCCTAAAGCCCTTAACAAAATCTATTTATATTTTAACCATCTATTGGTGTATTTAATTTTACTTAATCTATTCAATTCCTATACTATAATGAGGCGCAATCACATTCCTCAGATCCATACAACGCATGCACCCGGGACAGAATGCTATTAATCTTTATTAAGCACTATTATCTTTGCAACATTAAGTCACCTCGCTTTCAAGTTAATAATAAAGTAAACCAGAATATGAGCTAAAGTGTTGTCAGTTGGGGCGCGCGTCAGTTGCGTGCGGCGGCCGGCTCCTCGCTCGGCGTCGGCGCACCAGTCTGGAACACAAAATTAAACTTATTCCACTATTATACTGTCTACGGCTTGGAACCTACCTATAATTGCCCAGAAACATATAAATCTGTAGTTATCTAACACTATACTTGTTAAAAATATATAGAACACTATAAATTAAAACTCAATATATTATGATTGTAGTAGACTAGTAATAACTCCATACCGTAGCATCGTGTCGGTTCAGGCCTGCCCAGTGCACGAAGGACGGCAGGTCGCGCGTGGGCAGCTCGGCCGCCAGCGCCTTCACGCGCAGGTTGCGGTCGTCCGTCAGCAGCACCACCTCGCGCACCACACGCGCCACTTTCGGCTCTCTGCCGTCGTCCCCGCGCGTATCTGCTAAATAATAACATTTTAAATTGAATTGAAATTGCTCGATAACACGACACGCAGACAGACTATATACCCGCTTGTACAATTCTGTCGCGTATCGGAATGCTACCAAGGAAGCGACATTAAAACAAATAATCGGCGGCGCCAGCGCTGATAAAATCACCGTTCACGCGAGCTAAGATATGTAGTTACAACCCGCCAGCGTCTAGCTCGCGGACTGGGTCGACACAAACACATCTACCGGTCCGCCGCCGCACGCGCCGACTGCACTCCTACACGCATTTGGGTACTACTGGATAATACTGTACAAATACTACGAACAAATCACAATTAACTATAAATAATGCGTAAGCAATTATAAAATTAAAAATGAACACCGGATTGAAAAATGTCACCGTAATATTATGCGAATATCTCACGTCTGGCCGGATTGTGTTAGTGTTACGTTCTACAAAGTGGTGTCCAACGTTTAGTTTTATTGTCAGTATAGGGTAACTATAAATTATCAAGAACCGATCTGAAAACAGCCTGAGTAGGGCCAACACACCTATTAGTCTACGGGGTTTAATGTAACCCATTGACGGATACAGACTTTGCTATGACATACGCCGCGAACGGCGCACATCGAATGCCTCACAAGGTGTGTGCCTTTATATTCGTGGTGAGGCATAAGCAACGCATGTGGGATGGCAAGCCAACATAATTATGTCGACAAACGCTTCAAGATCCAAACGTCTCAGCATTATATTATTTGTGAGGCATTATGTGACTATCCAAACCATACAGCAACAATCGAGATGGCACCGTCGCATCAATTGCGTGCACATCTCCGCCGCTTGTTTTATAATTATATTATTGAAAAAAATCATACGCAACGGTTTAAGCGCAACGCACTACTCGCAATGAACCGGCACACGCTGGCTCGCCTCCCATGTGCGCAGCCTGTGCGTAGCACATGCCTCGGAAATCAAAATTGACCCAGAATTCTGAAATTTTGCATAAAGCAAGTTCTTAGGAATAAATCTACAAACTATAAATTTATTGTTACGTCACAAAAAAAAAATACGATTCGGAAATATCTTAAAAACACCATTCGGGAATTGAACTATTTACATAGGTAAGTAATTTGTGCCGAACCCTCAGGGCGCTCCGCTCAGAGTCCGTCTCACAATTGCCCAGTTTTTCTTTATAATTTTTATTATTGAAAGTAAACCTTTCAAAGTGGCGTATCAACGATGTGTCCGCTTTACTGAACCCGAAGTGCGCATACAATGCGGCGTACTTTGTTCCAACCAAATTAAAATCTGGAGGTTGATCGTGAGGTAGCTGCATTTTATTACAGCGACGATTTTCAAACCGGCGCGCCTATTTGTAATACGGTGTGTTATACCATATGACTGCGAAGACACATATGAAGTACAGTATTATATTTAAATAATTACTTTGTTATCTGAAGAAATACATACCTAACTATCTGCTTTAGGTCGCACACTTATATGTAGAGAACGTTGTTGATATCACATGTGTAAAATAATTGTTAGGCCTTTTTTATGTAATTCCCTATGTGTTATTGTTTGTTTTCCCTAATAAATAAAATAAAATAAAACATAAATAATATCACGCATTTAAATAGCAACAGAAGCTCAATTCCGATCCTTCTCCAAGATTAGCATAATCTTTCTGCATTTTATAATTTAAACCGAACAAAAGTATTTAATTACAACGGTTTGGGTTTTCGATTGTTGTTTGTTGAGTAGTGTTATATAATTAATATGCATCCGGTGTCTAGAAATTATTAAAATAACAGTTTATTCATGTTTAAAAAACACCTAAACTCAATTTAATATTCAAAACAATACAAAAAATTATCTGTGATTTAAACAATGTTCCTGGAATAATTGATGTATATGCTGCCAGGCTCCAGCTGTTTATCAACAAATATAATTATGCCCCCCTGGATCGGTCTGTCTTCTTGTAAAAGGTTTTAAAATAGTTGTCTGGTGAACATTATAAAAATCAAGCATGAGAATTTACGTAAAGTTATGTCATTATTTTGGGAGCTTTCATTATTTTGTAAAGCAATACGGCCCACGGAATGTATCTGGGAGTATTGGTGACTTGATTTCAAAGAAATTACCTAAAATATACGTAAAAATCAGCTTGGAGAATTTACGTCAAGTAGGTACTGTTTTTATGTACCTTGATTACCTGATACCTGAAAATTCGCCGTCCAAGCAAGCTAGCAGATAGGCATGCGTTCTTAACTTGGACGATTGAATACTGTTAGTGTACTATACATACTAACAGTATTCAATCGTCCACATTACCTTCGTAAGAAAATACGTGACGTCTGGCGGCCCTGAGATCTTACTCTAAGGCATCGTCCTAATAGAACGCGAATGCGCGATCATCGTAGGTTCGCGCGAATTTTACTTGTACGAAAGCGCGATCAAACATATTGAACTCGAATAGGTGACCTAACTGACAATAACACGACGTTGTCGCGCGACTAAAATGTTTGTAAATATATTCGTGCGAACTTAGTTCATACGAACGCGCGATCAAACATATTGAATTCAAATAGGTGTCCTAATTGAAATTCGCGCGATAATTGTAAAATAAAATATCGTCTATTGTGACGTCATCCAAACATTTTCCGACAGCAAAAATTGAGCATGACTGATATCCATGGTTGTTGGTATCGATCGTGCCACTGCCCCAGACCAGGGTGATCTAGGGCAGGCGAGCTCGCCTCGCTCGCCTCGTAAACTCGCGCGAATGATCAATAGGACACCCAGTTTTTGCTATTGCGCGAACACGCGATGGTCGCTTCACTTACTCGCGCGGTGTTCGCGTATTCGCGTTCTATTAGGACGATACCTTATACAATAATACTTTGTTTACACGAATAATTTACTTTAAAAAAAATCTTAATTAACTAGAATTAAAGTGTACAACTAACTAACATAACCTAACCAATTTTAAGCTATCAAAACCGCGTCAGTAAATAGTAGTGTTTTTGCTACTGGAAGCATAACTAAACGTTCTTGCTTTTTTGATACAAAAATATTTCGATGTATAAATTACGCAAATATAGAAATAGAGTAGGTATTCATTATTATTTTATACTGGTACAATTTTTGTAAAAATTTTTCGTCGAGTTGGCTGATTATTGAAATTCTTCACCTCTTGTTAGTAAAAGCGAAGCAGTTTAAAACAAAAGAGCCAATTACCATAGTATCATTTTGTTCTTTGTTTTATAATCATTTTCTCGCTAACGTATTAAAGAACTTCGTTTGATACAATGCGAGTGCGAAATAGTACATTTTATTACAAGTGCATAAAGTTTGTCATTGCGACCACGAGGCGGAATCCGCACGAGCCGTGGGCGAGTGTAATATGGAGCCAAGGGCTACAGTGACAAATTTGCACGTGTTTAAATATGTAATTTTCAATACACTTCGTGGAAAACATTCTCTTATCGTACTACAATTAGATTCGACATGCAATGTATATCACCTTTGTGTTTTTTTTTTTCATTTATCAGATAATATACCAGATAACAATAACTAACCGTTTAATTCTCTATACGTAGTGAAGATATTTTTTTCACAGTTGTGGCAAATGTTTTTAATTTTAAGGCCTTAATTTTAATATGAAAATTTAAATTGTGTTTATAAACTGACTATCATAAATAAACACCGGTCCTGTCCAAGAACCATCACTGGGAAATCTGGTTTCAAATTATACACCGCATCCAAATCGGTTCTCTCGTTTAAGGGCATCCAACCCGATATATACATTTTCACTGTTTATCATTCTATCGCTCTTATGGATTATAGCGTTATTACACATTTTTCATTGCGTATTTTGGAAATACGGATATCTTGTGCATATTATCTAGGCTTCTATAGAAATTAATTTGTGTAAACGTAATCCAGTAAAGAGCTCTAAAAATCTGATTTTTTGCGTAAGTTTGGCCTTTTACAATATAATCTTAAATTAAAAAAGTAAAGAAAATATATTTATAGAAACCATCACGTTTAAACAAGATTCTGAAAGATATTTTTTTTTTTTCAAAGAACTGATATCTTTAATAAAACACGTATTTTATAAAACAAGTTATATGAAATATTCGATTATATATAGAAATTACCGAATGCCAACAGAGCCTCCAGGCGTTCCCTCTTTTTTCGTGTTTTTGCACTTGTGTTGGCGTCCACAGTTGTGAAGTGTGTGTGGCACGTTAATCTGTCGTATGTTACCTTGGTCCGCCGCGATGTTGGCGTGCAGGTTGAGCGCGGTGGCGAGCACGCGGTCGTCGTTGGTGGCGCGCGCCGCCGCGTCCTGCTCGGCCGTGCAGGCGCGCGACGCCAGCAGCGAGCCGCGCGACGTGGCCAGGCGCAGCGCCGCGCCCGCGCCGCCCACCCAGCCCAGCGCCGCCAGCGCCGCGCCTCCCACGCGCGCGCTCAGCCGTAAACCTTCCAGCTCATTCATAACTGTGAAAAACAACGCCGATATCAATAATGCAGCTTCAAAACAGATTGCCGAAAGTAGCCAGTATAACAAGCCATTAGTACAAAGTCGGCCCTGAAGCCTTCGTGATCTTCCTCTAAAAAGCAATCAAGATAGGCGGAACGATGTTACATGACCCATCATAAAACCACACCACATTTACAATTCAGACCTGACCATGTTTACCATGCTTCGGACCACCTAACTCATGACTCGATTAAAAAGCTCCTATTAGGTTATGTCATGTCTGAGTATGGTTTCTGCAATCAGTCTTATGCGGACCCATTGTACGTGGGCCATAGCGGCCATAACCTTTGGTGGGCTTATTCCAACCAGCCCACCTCTCTCCAAAAACAGACTTGGCCTCTCAGATTTTTCAGGGCGTTAAAGAGGGAGTTCGGGGTTTTGTTGCTCCGGATCATAATCTTATCGAAGGCTCCTTTGATGTCGTTGAAGACTGCTAACGAGGAGCTTTTGTGATTGCGCATTCGATCTTTGAGATCACACTATGTAGGGCAAATTCTGTTGAATAAGCGTGTGCTGCATGGCTTGAGTTTTGTGGAAGAGAGGTCCGTCCCGATGTGCCTGCCCGGTGTTTAGTACGTAGGATGTCAGGCTTATGGGCCTGTATGCCTTGCGTTGTGTATAGTAATTTTTTTCGGGTTTCAGGATGAAAATAACTTTCAACTCACGCCATGCATGTGGTACAGGTGGAGTTATTGGCGGTCCTAACTATTTTCTTATAAGGTATAGGATTTCTTTGTATTGCTCCCAGTCCTGTAGGAGTATTGAGTTTTTGGCTCTGCTAAATTGTTCGCGTAATATGTTTCTGAGTTACCAAGTTCTGTATTCCAGCAGGGATTTCCCTTTCCTTTGATGTGTGGATGACTTAGTTGACAGTTTGTGTGCAATGTTGTCTGTGAGTTTTGTCACACCTCTTAACCTCCCTAGGTTAACCGGGGGTGGTTGTATTCAGGTACATTTGTACGGCGATTTGCGCCGTAGTTCTGGGTGTTTTGTAATGGCTGCCAGAGAGAAATATATTCTTCTGTGATCAGAGCACGAGGGTTTATTTGACATGCGCCTGTTAGAGATTAGGTTTGTCGGGTTTTCTGTAGCTAAAGTCAAGTCTACGATCGATTGTCCACGAACCGTGACCCAAGTGGGTTTCGTGCTTCGGTTCACGATGTTAAAATTAGCGGAGAATAAATATGTGGTTAGTGACTCACCTCTGGTGTTTGAAACTTCAATGCCCCATAGTGGGTGTTGAAGATCAAAAAGATAAGATATATTTATTTGCTCAAATATATGTACAATAATAAAAAAGTGCATGTAAGATAACACTGAGAACAGAATGGTTCAGACATGTTTGCCAGATACTATGGCGTCTCGACCACTTGCGGGTGATAGCACGCTCCGGGCCACACGCAGGCGTGGTTTGATTTCGTTTGCTGCTGCAGTGTTGTGCGTGTCGCCAGTGGGTAAACTTGTTTGCGATATATGCGGTCTATGAGCATGCGCACAACCCGCTTCACAGTAAAAACAACACTGAAGGCAGAAGATCACCGCTCGCATCCGGATAGCGCACACGCGGGCTGCGCGCCCGCAGCCAATCTGCGTTCCGCGCGCGTGCTAGCCGCATGTTAGAAAAAACATGTATCAAATGATAGGATGCGGGCAGTCCGCATGCGAACGAGAACCGCGGGCAGGCTAAAATACGCGTGACAGGAAAAGGGCCCTTAGGTTAACCTTAATAACTTCTTATTATTGTTATTATAGACCTAGAACAACGTAGCGGCAGCTTCGAGCCGTCGCGCCACCTCCGCAACATGATGATAAGTCTGCCTGTAAACTTATTCCTGTACTACTGTGTTCATTAGCTACTTACCCACGACGGGCACTGCCAGGGTGTAAGGTTGCGCAGGCGCAGCCACAATAGCTTGCAGTAGCGACAGGTGGTCGATGAAGCAGTTGGTGTCGGGCACCAACAGCCGCGGACGCACTTCAACCTCAGAGCTCAAAGAGCCACCGCGTAATATTTCCTTGAAGCAAACGTAAATTATTATCGATTAGCTTCTGCAAGCAGTGAATGGTAGTCTCCTCACTAACTGCAGTAATATTATAAAAGTAAAAATAGCATCGAAACAAAATGTCTGGGCTCTGTGGATCTATAAGCAGGTGAAACCGCTTTTATGAATTTACGTATTTTGTACGATTAATTAATTTTATTGTTAAAATATTTTTTATTTATAAATCTACAACACAATGCAGTCTGTTTAACCGAAAAGTTGACTGAAAAAATGCCTTGTTGAATTTAAGTCCACTTATTTACTATTACTGTACAAAAACTTTAAATAAATCAGCTCTCAAATTTTTTTAAACAATAGATTTATGTGCGACTAAAACATTTAAACTATACATACTTGCATACGCAGACGATGTTTGTCAAGCGTAGCCTTCCTAGTCTCGAGCTGCTCCTTGCGGCGCAGTAGCTTGCGCGTGGCTTCGTCCGTCCCCTCGACCTCCAGTCCCTCGCTGTGACTGGGGGCTTCGCTAGCAGTACCGCTTGCGTTGCTTTCATCCTCGGAGTTTTCAGACTGCAATCAAAATTATATTATTAAAACATAACACGACATTTTCGACAGTTTAGACGGCAGTTTAGTACGGAAACAGTAATGCCTTGATCACACGTGCCGAATAAAAGGGCGAGAGAATAAAATGTTGCTCGGCCAAAACAATGATGTAAGGGAGTTGTAAAGGTAAGTGGTAGGCCGAGCACTCGACGCTGTGTTTACACGTACCGAGTACTCGGCCGAGAACACTGTCTCGCCGGTGTACTCGGTACATGTGATCAAGGCATAATAAATAAAAAATACGTTATGTTATAAGTATTTATTTATTTATTTATTAGTAATAAGCATACCAACAGCACAATCACTTACAGTACAAATAAAACTTACATCTTAAATATTACATTTCAGTAACCATGCAAATAACAGGTATGCATGACATTGAAAAAATGAGAAATTAGAGACAAAGAAAAACAAACACTATGTCCAGTACAACTAGATCCAGATCACTACAAAGACAAAAAACGTACACTATTCACACTGTTTATACAGGTGGCGTCTGTATGAAGCAAAACTCATCGAGAATACATCAATATGGTAATCCAACAAATTGGACCTTTCTTTGTAAAGCCTTGCAGAAGTGATGTTTAAAGTGGAGTATAGAGTATCATACTATATTATAGTCATTTATACTTTGTGTAGGATGGAAGATGGTTTATTTTGAGGATATAAAAATGTAGTTTATTTTAAAGAAATTCTTCCTGCCCCTTCATCATTAATTCAATTATTGAGATATCCCATACAAAGTCCAAAATACGTTATAGTAAACCACATATGCAAGGGGTGCCAACATGTTTGAACTCGTTTTAGCCTCCCACACTCGTATCACATATTTTTCAATCTTTTCTGGGCGAGTCCTTAACTTGACTCTTACTTTTGCATGAAAGTTTAAAAAAATCATAGATGTACTGAAACTCGCTCGGCTTGCTCTGGCAATAAATTCTCTGGGCTGCAGTATCACTACAGCCTTGAGGACCAAGGCTGCTTAGGTTGAAATGAAAAAAGAAACATTATTAATTAATGAGTGCTATTTTTTTTAATGATTTTACTAAAAGTACCTATTATATCGTATGCGATGATTTATGAAAAAAAAAAAAAAAAGTGGCAACACTAAATCCAGAACCTGTTATCATAATGAGACCAATCTTGACTTCAATGTCACCTGGGGGAAAGCAATGGATGGGTCTACGATAGAAAGAGTATGCCCTGAAGAAGAAGTATGCCTTTCCTGTTTATTTTCACTGAAGACTTACAGGTTTTTCGTTGTTAGGGAATAAAAACGCTGTTAGAGTTCTGCTCGTTGGCTGTGTGCAGTTGCGCAGACGCGCTTATAAAACCTTTTTATAGGTTGAAAATACTCATGGATATCCTCTGCTCGTAGATGGGTGAAATACTCTCACTGACTATACTATCCCATCCCATCTCGCACACTTGCGCCGGGCGCTGTGTTTATGTGCGTCAATGCTGCTGCCTCGGACCTGTGCTGGCCGTCTACGGGCCTCGTCTCCTCGTACGTTTGTAACCTTAACCAACTGCTTCCAAATCTGACTAAACTTCTTCTCTTCGTTTTTACAAAAAAGTTTGTCTAATTTTTGTAGGTATCCAACAAGCTCAAATTATAACTTGGTCTGCTTGCGTATAAGCGTTCGCGTAAAGTCTGGCAGGTTTATCTTTACATACATAGTATAAAAACAAAGCCCGCGTTTCCGCGTCCGTCAGTTTTCGATAAATCTTCTTAATAATAATAATATTGTGTACATCGCAAACGAAATAGTAGGTACTTTTGGTAAATTCAATAAAAGCGTCAAAAGGGCATCTGCGAGTGAGAGATTTCGACTCCTTGTACGCCTTCCAAAAGTCCAGGACCCCAGGATTCTGAGATATAAAAAAACCCATAAAATAATGTCTTTTTTTATGAAATATTTATAAATGTAAATGATAAGTGAATAAGTTAATACATATAATATTTCTCTTATTATACTTTGTTAGTATCATAATAACATAAAAAGCTATGTTAATAAACAAGTACAAATACCCAGATATTAGCAAAACAAAAACTTAACAAATATGTTAGTAGACAGTATTTACAGGGGCATGTACAGTACAATTCACGAATGATGGCGGCAGTGAAGTTAGCCTTTGCGAACGTTCGCGCATACTACACTCTTCTCGTACACGCACGTCGCCATTTGGTTCCTAAAACACGTTACTGCGCAGCCTTCTGCGCAAACTTCCCTGCCGCCATCATTCGTGAATTGTACTGTAGCTGGCTATATAAAAAGATAGTAGGCCAATCTCCTTTATTGGCAATGACACTCAGGTGGCCGTTGGTAGTAGCACACACCCTGCTGCTCCCTCGTGCCTGACCGCAGCGAAGCTGCCAGTCTGGGGAATTCGCGGACACCCCTGAGGCACTACAGAAGCGTCTTAAACCACGCAATGGAATTTGATGCGGATTTTACAAACAGGAAAAGCAATAGACGAGAAAGATTTTTGTATTATGATTTGTACCCGTGCGGACCCGGGGCGAGGCACCAGTATCACATAAAATAAAAAGCAACTTGTAACGAAAAGCCTGTGTAAGGCAGTTAAGTCACACACACACATAACAACACACTACACAAGTTTTTCATGGAATAATAAAGCGTTTCAATATGTTTGAGCCATACTAGAACTAATTAGCGAGGCGATAAGTGTGCTATAAAAAACTTGCTAATTGCCTAATAATAATATTTTATTAATGTAACAAATAGTAAAATTTGTATACCTATAAACTAACCAAGCATGCTAATAAATAGCTTAATATTAATCCGTAATAAAATAAAATCTTACACAATTATCCAGACGCCTTCTTGTGTTTAATATAATTTCGAGGGCTGAATTTTAATATACGTCCAATTCGAAATTGTTACTATGTCTTTTTTTTTCGATTTTTTGCCGCTATGGTCGAATAGGCTCGAATGAGCGTCAAGACCTGAGGTGTGTCGTATAGCTTGTCATTGTCTATTTAATAACTGGTAACTTCCATTATATCCAGCTTCCAGCTAAAATGAGCTGGTCAAAGTCTTATTATCTATACGCGATAGATTACGGGTTCTTAATGGTTTGAAGTCAAAAATACAAATAAACATTACCAGTTGTTGCAGAGGGGCATGCAGCGGCTGCACGCGCTGCACAGCGCTGACATAGCGCGGCGCCGCATCTGACGGGTACTCCAGTCTTAGCACCGGTGGCTCCACGCCTACTAAGTACCTGGATAACAAGCAATGTACACTTTAACTATTCTCTTTTATATACTCAGTAGATTTTTGCGAGAAACCAAGACTTAATTAAAAGTAAAGTGGAAAGTAAAGAGGCTGTAATTTTAGTATTCCATCATTATTTTACACTGGAACGCAGCAAACGCTGTTAAGTGGCAGAACTGCAGTGACGGTGACAGAAACGGTTTCTATCACTTAAATCTTGGAATATCCTACAAAGAAACTTTTGGCAAACATCCATAAGGCTGAAGTCCCCTTAAAACACCATCAGCTGCATTGAGCGTCTTACGGTACACCTTTATACTTAGTACTGCTACTTAATACACAGCATCTCATAAATACTCTGTGAAAACTCCGCTCGCTGTTGTCATCCATATTGTTTAATCCTTTAACCGTTCGCGTCGGATTGGTCTGATGAGTTCTTTCGCATCCTTTTCGCCAGGGTCGTGTTTGCGAGTAGGTTGCTCCATCAACTCTTCAATCCCCAAAGTGACAGCATAGCGGACGAGATGGAGCATGTGGTCGTAGATGTGCGACCCTTACGGAATAAATGCGTGACTGTTTGTCGGATGTATGTACATGTATATAATAGTACATGTGGACTCACTCGGTACCGAAGAACAGCAGTTTGCTGATCCTTAGCGCATGTTCGGCGGCGTGGTGTTGGCCTAACTGGTCCACGCGCACCCACGCGACTGCCGGCTCCATGTACATAAGCGGCGTGAACCCTCCCAGCGACGCGTCTTCCGGCAGGCGGACGCATACATAACCTTAGAAACACAGATTTAAACACAATATTAATAATATTGTTACTTGTTGTAACCACGCCACCACCAGTCAGTCAAGACACTACTGCGTCTTTGCTTAAAAAGCCAGACATCGTCAGAATCGAACCCGTGCAGGCAACTACAAGCGGACTGCTGTGAATAGTGAAAAGTACGGTCCCATCCAAAAGCGTGATGTTTATTTTATTAAGTAAACCATTCTATAACTAAAGCCGCTGAATTTCAAATGCTAAAATAGAAATTTGTAACGCGCTAATGATAAACAAAAAAGAGGTTAAATTTTCTTTTATAGCTTTGGTACTAATATAAATCAGTATATTTATGTAGTGTCGACTTTCAGCGGGAGTCTCGGTAGTGCACAGGCGCCGGCAGTGCTGATATACTAGTTATAAACATGCACTATCGTTGTCTTTATCCTTATGGGATCTGCGGAACCCAGGGCGACCGCAACACAAGATACATTGATACCGGTAAAGCTATTAATGTGACGGGATTAAATATCGCTGTAATTAGAATTTACTTTCATCTCGCAACAATGTAACTATGCTTTAAAGTTAACAGTGCTTAAAGAGAGTTTCAGTAATCCAGGACGAGTTAAAATACAAATAAAAAAAGTGTATCACTTTAGAGTGATTTCAAAACATCCTCTAAACACACTTTACAATGTGTTATTTGTTGACAACTTAGTGTTATACCTCAAATGGAAATGACAAATACAAGCATTCAAAAAGTTAGAAAAAATTCTGGGTTTTTGACTTGAGTTCTACAAACATCCTAATACGGCAACTCGTTCGTAGTGTAAACAAACAATGGATTCTCACCTTCTTTCATTTCGTTTTCGAATTCTATCGACTTGTCATCAAGAGATTCCAATATGTTCATAAGCTTTGCGAGCCAGTCCCACGGGTCGTTATCGGCTCTAAACAAAAATAAACAGTTTACAATAACATCGTATTTACAAACGGTAACATAACGGTAAAAAGTAGAAACTTACCCGATTTCAAAACTGTCGAACGAAGGTGGTGGATTCCATATACTACTGTGGCATAACATCCAGTCGGACCACACCTTAAAATATAAATAACTATTATGAAACGATCATACTTAATCAATTATTATCAAATTAACGCGCGCACACGGCTATTTTCTTAATTACATGTTACACCGGAGTTCCAAAGTAATTGGTGTTTTTAAACTGTACATCTCTAAATGTTTATAGAAAAAAAAAACAAGATCTGGCTCTCGGTATTACAGTAACCCACAAATCAATAGATAGACGGTATAGCGTCAGAAGTAGGTAAGATACCATCACAATAAAATTTTGTTGGGCGATATTGTAATTTTATCGTTTTGTTAAAAGCAAACGGTATTGTTTTCCTTTAGAATTACAGTAACTTGATAAAATCGATATCTCTTATGAATGATGCTTTATGTTATAAACAGTTGAGATTTTATGCACTTTGATTCCTGCGGTATGATCCAGAGACAAATTTCGAACTTTATCTACTCCAGATCCTAAATTATGCGTAGTTCTCATAAAACTGCGGTATATATATGCGGTATACCTTTATAGCTGGCAGCAGAAGCAGCGCGTCGGTGTGGTGCTGCGACTGCGGCGCCTCGGGCAGCAGCGCGCAGCACCGCTCCAGCATGGCGCCGAACATCAGCAGGGACACGCCCAGCGCGCACTCCAGCCACGCTGAACGTTCTCCGCTGTTGCCTTCTATCGGTCAAGTAGAATAAATTATTGGAATCTTATAGTTCAAAAATAAGTTATGGAAAACCAACTCTTGCTATGGGCTTCCATCGCGTGGAAGTAGATTTCTCCCCTTAGGAGGTGAATTTTGTAAAATTCTCGCATATTGCTCACCTACGTCATAAAAGGAAGCCATGTGCAAAATTCCACGCTCCTAGTCCTAGTACTTTCGGCTGTAGGTTGACTTGTCAGTCAGTCAATTTCTACTTTTATATATACATATATACAGGTTTATTTGTTTAACACTAATAACCTTGCAGGACTGTATTGCTAACATTATAAGCAAAAACTTTTGTTCTGTGACTTTTTACAAAACATGATAAATGTGATAAAAAAAAACCTTCCAGATTTCATTGTTCTATCTAACACATTGCAACGCTGTATTTTGCGGTGTCTACTTACGGCTCCCGCGCACTGTTCTCTCAATAATAGTAAGCAGGCTTCCGAACCATTATAATCGCACCCAGCAAGTATTCTCACTATTTCCGTGTACTCGACATTAGACACCATCATGTAAAAATAATTATGTCCGCACTAGTGAGGGCTGCCCGTAAATAGGTCAAGTTCATGTTCAGCTACCCTCCGCTATTGTACTATCGCTTTCTTCGCATAAACTTCGTAATATTTAGAACGTTGAATTTAAATATTTTTATTTTTGTATGGAAATCTGATGAACTTATATGTTAAATTTTTAAAAGTCGTAGAACAAAAGTTGTTGTTTATGATATTCTTGACATAGTCCAGAGGTTGCTAGTGTTTTACAAATAACCCTTTATATATATAAATAACCTAGAAGATAAACAAAAATATCTGATCATGTTCGCGGGACAAACTTGGCCAGAGATCGCCCTTGACAGGGAAGTTTGGAAGGAGAAAGGGGAGCCGTTGCCCAGCAATGAGACGCACAATAGGCCATTAAATATGTATATGTATATCTAATATCTATATATATTTCGTCCGACGTGTTACCATGAGGGCAATTTATTTTGAATATACGCAGGAAGTCCTCTTCTGTAAAAATAAAATATTTAATACTACCTACGATAAGTTATATTTACAGATATAATTTTCCATACAATGTGTTTATTATTTGTTTTGTTCTACCCTTATTCTTATCTACACTAATATTACAAGCCGAAAAGTATGTTTGTTTAGTTGAACACACTAATCTCAGGAACTATGACCAATAGAACTGGTGCAGGAACCAAAGACGTAGGTCAAACCGCTGGGGACAGCTAGAAGACTATAAGTGAGATGATAATATAATAATTATATTGTTTGTATAAATAATAAACGTCAAACGAAGTTCATCGACTCGATTACAATGTTTGTACCTAATTACCTATTTCAAATAAATATTTTCATAACTAAAAGAAGAAGCTAAAACCCTGCCAACCTAACACCAAACATGTATAAAAATATTTGTTTAGAGTAATCGAGAATCATAAGTCTATATTTACTGACAAATAAGTATAATTACGTATGTGCACACAGTCGTGAGTCTCATCCACCACACAAAAGCAGTTTGCATTAATCAGTAAACGATCAGGACCAACCGGAACCAGCTACCTGTTGAATCATCGCCTTCTCCGTAATCAATACAGGTAACATACGTCGGAATAAAACAAACGTGACCCAAAACAATATATTTTTTTCTTTATTTGATCATCCTACATTTTTTCACTGAATCGCTTACAAAGTAGCTTAACTCTATGACTAATACGTACTAAGCAGAACCGTTTACTTAACCACAAAACCTAGCTATGAATGTTAAACTTTGTTCATCGTCCATAATTGAAAACGCGTTAGGCTCTCTGTTCGTTAAGATTAAGACCGGATGGGTTTTATGATCATTCTACATTAAATATTCATTTTTCATGTTATAGTTATATAGAACAACGCTAGACGTGCATGAATAGTGATAGAAACACGTCGTCATTGGATCATCCACCGACAGCTCATCGGTCGCTTCGAGCCGGTCCGATATAAATAGTCATCTAAAAATACACAGCACGGATTGCACCTGCAAACACACAACAACTACTATACTGCTCAACAAATACCTGGATAAACAGGCGTATAGAAATACCCGGCAAGTTAGATTCGTTACGTTTGTCATAATAAACTCAGGCGTTGTAATGTATTATATAGCACAAGGGTTCCAGATAAAAGATATTTCTGTATGTCAACTATTTATTGCAATCCATTCTGATAATAGATAGTTTTACAGAATGTGCACACGCACCTAAAAGCCTCCGTATTGCGTTTCTTTGTAACTGACTCTGCATTTACACGCTCGAGTATTGCCACGATCCCAATGTATGGCGACTACATAAAAGCATTTAATCGTTATCAGAATCTATGCTCCGTCTGATTTATGTGACGTATTTTTGTATATTCAAACGTTATCTCATATATCTTTCCAGGAACTCTCCTCGATATAAGCACTGCCAAAGGGCATGCCTTGCCGAACGTCGTAATTAAGGGTCTCGAACGCCATAATTTTTCTATAATAATTCAAAACATCATTACGAGTAATGGCGTAAAAGAGTGGTCGTCACCGTGCCGACGCCGAGTCAGTTTGTTGAACCTGTCGCCATCAAATGTGTGCATTTGTGCGGTGCGCGGGCGCAAGCAGCGCGGCGCGGCGGCGACGGGCTGCAGTGCATCAACCTCCAATAACTTGTAATTTGTAATTACAAACCTTTACTGCGCCCGGACGGAGCCGCAGGAAATAGCCACGTTTACAGCTCACGTTATATATTAATTTCGTAAATCGAATACGTGTACACCATTGAGTTTCTATTACTTAATAAATATATTTTTGTTCTAAATAACGTGCTTCAGTCGATTCTAGGCAATCAAATCTAACTGTCATAACGATTCCCGCTGATCCTTCATATGATTACATTAACGAATTAATTTATCTTTTTACCTTGAATAATTGATTATCATCCCTTTTTAGGATCCTCGATTTAAACAAAGGACTCAGGCAAATCCGGTATGTCCTTCAATTGTATGGTTGAACAGTTTTATTTTTCATATCAATCATGCCTGTAGCAAATACATGCAACATAATTTTAGGTAATAGTATTTTGTTTGCAAAGCAACTGTTCTACACAGAGCAGTAACAAAACAATGTCTTCGAGAAGTAAAATATCCTATTTGCAATATTTAGCGTTTCCCTAAAATGTCCTAAATGTATGTTTTTTGTGAATGTACTATAGTAAACATAATACTTCTATGTAATAATAGTGTGAACAATGTGGGCCCACGAAAAATGGTATATTGTAACTAGCTGTCCCCTTTTTAAGTGGGATAATCATTCAATGACATCCTCCGCTCTTGGGCGGAGCGGAAGATAGTGTCAGACTTTTACTGACTAAAAACCCACTCCTATTCAATAAAAAGATTTTCACCAATAGACATATCCATGAGAAAGGTTTAGGTGTATAAACACGCATATTATAATATAGAGAATTTCAAAGATTTCTAACACCCGAGCGAGCTAGGGCGGGTCGCTAGTTTACATAATACAGATATGTAAAGATAAAAGATGTAACATAATTATTAGTAATAATATATCTTCTAAAACATAGGACTACTCAAAAATAAATGCGTTGATTTCAAATAAACCAAAAAGGTACTTTTGAATTGTCAAGATGTCAGTCAGTCAAAAAACAAAACATGCTAAATGCACATTTTAAAGAGTAGATCACTATGGAGAAGAATGTGCAAGAAACTCTATGGAAACTCTTTTCAATCATGTTTTGTATTACAAATATCTCGGTTAACATGTCTGCGACTTTATATGTGATACATTCACATATTAAGTCGCAGACATGTTAACCGCACCTTTGTCCATGGTGGCCGGCAGAAAATACAGAACTATTTATAGAAGATAAGGTGACATAATTATTGTGAGGCCAGAGATATCGACTAGTCGACGTCGATGGACGACTACCTAGTAAACTAGTTGCACATTATCATCTTCCCACTATTCACTTACCTCATACATATTAGTTGTTTTACAAACAAAAAAAATATTTCCGACGGTGAAGTAATTAATCTATATAATTTCGAATTCATCTGACCTGCAGGCAGTTTTAGTGTTTCGTTCAATTATCTTTACCATAAAACATTTTTTTTTAATCAGAAATAAAGCGACGTCCTGTGCGAACCGAGTACTTAATTACATTTTATAGCACATAATAATCTTATTTTTTTATAAGTAACCGTTTATCTAGAACTTTTTATTAGGTCCCATATTCTCAGTCCCGTAAATTAAGTAATTTTATAGACTTGATGATCAGACTGAAATAGAATTAATTAATGTATGATTTGCTTGAATGCGAATGTGACTTATCATTGTTTTATAAATGACTACAAAAATAATTTATGATTATATTTAATTTCATCTTTCTATTTTTAAGTTAAATTCCATTTATGCTAATGTGTACCTACCCCTTAAATAGATAATGGCACACATGTGAAACCTTCATGCCTCACTTCTCTGGATAGTAAATATGTCAGTCTGCTCCATAGTAAAATCTTTTGACAATATTAAATGCCTCTATTTCTTATCGGGATAAATGCGTGACAGCATCGTTAATTGAACTGAATAGGAGTATATTCAGTTCAATTAACGATGCTGTCACGTTAGATTCTCCGTTATGTGTGTGTTGGTATTAGTAGTAGTAAGTACTACTTGAACGAATGCCTTCTTTTTGTAATTACGCCAATCAACAGAAGAATAAATACTTCAACATTATAAATGTTGAATAAATTAATAATGCAAGAAAAATAAGGTTTGACTGATGATCGATTTATGATTATTTTTAGATTATGCGAAAACCAAAATGGTTATTGTCTGACCAAACCGTTTGTCTTCTTTCAATATAAGTCACGATTATAAGGAGTAAGTAGTAAAGATCTGTGAAATTAAAATGAACGCGAAAATATGAAGATAATGAGCCCCTCCTCTGTTGACACAGTTTACTCACAGACCGGTAAAACACCAATCGTTATAAAATTGATTTAACGGTAGAGACGCCAACGTACTTATCTATGCAAACTAGAGTCTCTTCCTAACAAATAAAGTACTTACATTACTGGTGGTCCATAATATTAGTAAGCTTAATATTAGGTTATTAGGTTCAAAGACCATAATAACGGCAGTTAGACTAAAGTAGGTTAATTGTAAATATTCATAGATTTTCTCGCTAATGGCTGTCCCTGTAACATTCTGTTACATTATTTATAAATTTATTAACCACAGAAATAAATGTAGCCGATCCTTATCTTTGGAACTTTCAAAAAGTACGTAAAGGTTTCCCCGTCAACGACCGCGTAAACATTTTAACATTCTTAGCAGATTATTAAAACCATCAAGGTATATAAAACAATCAAGGAACAACAAAAACAAATTATTCTTGCGGGGAATTTTATGAGTAAGTTGCTTTGGGCAAAGTAATGGAAATTTTCGTAATAAAAATTGATAGGGTGATTGTGCTGGTTTACCGTCCAGTTCCACTATTCGTCCATTCGACTAAGCTGCTACAAACACATGCGTAAAACTCGAATACTAACCTACCTTCCCTCGCAAGTTTGGACTTGTTGTGATCCGTAATGTTTAAGCAACAGTTCTACTAAGATGAAAATGCGAATTTAAAAAAAAAACGTCCATAGCCACTTTGCTTATGTGCCTTGAAGGAAACATCGCGTTAGAAAAAAGAAGTCCCGACGAGAGTTCATCGCAAGTTTAATTAGTAATAAAGCTAGTTTACGGAATCTTTTTAGCACAGTATGTCTACTTAAAAACATAATAAATACAATTTCAAGTGTTTTTTATATTATTTTTATAGATATCTTAGATATAGTGGACTAATACTAGCATATCAATTTTGCAAACTATTTGGTTTTCGTCCACATAGACGGAAACACAATCAGCTAGGTGAATATTTGTAACGATCATTTTACTTCAACAGACATAAAACACATATTATGTTCTCTCAATATGTTCTTTATTTAATCTCTGCTATTAGATTAGATATTTTAGTTTCCTCTTGTAGTGTTTCGCAAATAAAAACGTACGAGTATGTAAAAGACGTGGACGAAAACCAAAAATAGCTTTAAAGGTTGGCGTTAGTTTGCGCCCATAAACGAAAACTGGGGTTGATGAAAATTAAGAAATAGTTATTCATTTGAAATCCTAAAAAAAATAATTAAACATAACAGCACAGTGTAACAAATAAGTGTTACAATGATCATCAATGAAAATTCATTGATGATCATTGTAACACTTATTTTTGACAGATTTTTTTTTGTTACTTAATTTGTTTAATCTGTACTGAAATATAATAAAGCGAGAAAGTCTTTTGTTTCTTTATATATGCTAATCTCTAGAACTACAAGCCGAATTGGAAAAAATCTGTCTGTATGCGATAGCCACGTTCATGACGGTATCTATAAGCTAATAGTGCATTATGATGCAAGTGTGTAATGTTAGTGATTACAGTCGAGGCGGTATTTAGACCCGAGCCGCGACGAGGGTCTTAAGAGAGCCAAGAACGGTAATCATTAATTACTCACGTGTATCATACGACATTTTTCAATACACTTGTGAAGAAAATAACAGTAATTATAAAAGTATTTTTTTTTTGCGATATGGCCCTCTTTGGCCATGTAAAGTTTAAAAAAAAAATCTGTTTTCATATGCGCGTGCATCTTAAAATGGCAGCCATAGACCACAATAAAAACAACAATTTTTATTTGTATGTACGATTTATTTACTAAATGTTTTTCTTTTGTTTATTAAATAAATCGTTTTTACAAGTTAAAATGGTCAAAATTGCATGAAATAAGTAAATTAGACACTAATTTATTCTATAGAATTCAATAACTCTTTGAAATTTTTTCGTACTCAAAATTTGTTTTGCGAACAAAGAGGTTGAACAAAAAGGTTTTAACTACATTATAGCACTAGTGTGTAATGGTAATCAAAATGTCATAATTTGGTAACAAGTGCCTTTATATACTAAGTGCAGTGCAATAAGAGCAAGTGTATTGAAAATAATATTACGCTACGACTCACGGAAGCGGGGCAGTAACCCAAACCGCGGGAGACAGTTATAGTTATAGCTAACAAAAAAAAATACCTAAAAGATAAAGAGAGAATACACAGAAGCTACTATTAAATAGTAGATACGAGTAGGTATGTTATTGATTAAGTAACAATAACATACCTACTCGTACAGGGTGTGGCCGTGTGGCGTAAATAGATGTCCAACGTTAAGAGGTCGATACACCATATTTTCAAGTATCACATACCACATTTTGAACCACTTTTTACCATAGGTCTCAGAATAAAACTGATCTTTATATTAAAAAAAAAAACAACTGCTTGCGATACTAATTTGGCTCTTATTTCAACAAAAAACATTATTTTCCTATTTTGCTTTTTGTTTATTACTACTGAATACATTTGCTATAATACGCAAATAACTGTTTTACTATAAAATTAAAGATAATAAAGAAAAAAATTGTTTATTTCAAATTTAAACTAGTCTTCAGATAATCACGAAACTTTGGGCGCTGTCGGTGCCTATTATTGAAACAATATGTCCATTTAATGCAGATTCTAATGTGGTATAAAAAAAACTGATACCATGATGTAAAAAAAAATTATTGAGATTTAATTTGAACAGAAGCTGAATTTGAAAAATCTACCCTATTTATTTATCTTATCGATGTTGCAAAATATTTTAGACCACACACAGTATAATTGTTTTTTTTACTAAATAATTATTCCTTTTTCTACACTGTGGTATAAAACTACCTAACACTAGGACGAAAACCTATTTATTGGACGAAAACTAGCGAAATCCCTACGTTTTCAAAAAATATTTTTTATAAAAAAACCGTGAAAGTTTGTATTGTCACGCGATGTTAAATTAGAGAAGACTATATAAGCAATATAAAAAAATACAATACTTTTATGTAAACGTATTTCATGATATTTATTTCGCATCACAGTACTGGCAATTCCGATAATTGGACGAAAATCAGCGCAATCACCCTACTTTGCATAAGGCAGATATAAAATGTATAAGTGCTTGTGCATTACCTGATTACACCAATTAATAAAGCAGTAACAATAACTTTCTCACTGCTGGGACTCAGTAGCCTGATTCACATAAAATCAAACAAGCCAAATATCTTTGAAGTTTTATAGTCGTTCGATCGAAGTCCTACCCAAAAAAATTCACGTGTTCCTTAATAGGGATTGGATAGAACGACAACTCAACTGGCTCGAAACGAAACGATCTATCGACGACTTATCTCCCAGTTACATTAACAAGTATTCTACCAGGATAATGTAATACAAATTCTTTTTTTTAAATCGACTCTTCGACCAAACGACTCTCAAATCGGTGTCGTTCAAACTCGATTGATGGATGTGAATTCGGAAATGGTCTAAACGACTAAATCGCTACGATATCATTACAGTTTTGATTACGTGAATCGGGCTACTGACCTCTCTAGGAAAGGGAATGGAGCTGTATTTTTTTTTATGAGGTGTGAAATCATCAAATGACTTCTCTCGTCTAGGGTGGGGCGAGAGGTCATATCTGACTTTTACTGGCTAAAACCCACCTATTTCCTATTACTACTACTCTTTCGACAATACCCGTAACCCGAGTGTGATACGTGACTTAGAAAAGTGTAACACCGAATAACACGTCCCCGTAAGTTTACGAATACGAAACACTTAACAACGAATGCACGCTACCACGAAAAACTTAACGCCGTAGCAATGCGATCTCGAATAACTAAATCTCTAATATTCACTTTTTCGAAACACTTAACAACGAATGCACGCTACCACTAAAAACTGAAGACCGTAGCAATGTGATCTCGAATAACTAAACCTCTAAAAGTCATCGTAAAAAGTCTTTATTCATATAACAATCAACTAAATAGAGAAAAAAAAAGTAATAATTATGTGTCAATCAACCAAATCAATCGTTTTTCCATGACAATACAATCAACCAAATCGAACATTGAAAAAAAAACTTTAAAAAATTCAGTTAACGTTTAAAATAGCACAAGTATGCAAGACCATCTAAAAATGTGGTTAACTCCATTGTGTCCTTTTTCTCCAAATGTTTTTTTAATTTTTTGTTCCCTATTTTCTTTTTTCTTTGCTCTTTTGGTTTCTTGAGACTGTGAATTTAATTTTTCAACTATTAATTCTGTATGTTTTTGTTCCTTGTTTAATTCTTCTATGGTCTTATATAAATTCCATTTCTTTCTGCCCAATAGGGTGTTCCAGCGGTACACGGAAACATTAAAGACAAACTTGCAAAAAGTGCCTCCATTGTTTCCGCCTGACGTCTGGTCGGTAAATAGCTCGATAGGGACCACTGTTCCAATTACAAAAATGAGGTGAAATCATGGCACCACCGCAAATTCACAGTCTCAAGAAACCAAAAGAGCAAAGAAAAAAGAAAATAGGGAACAAAAAAATAAAAAAAACATTTGGAAAAAAAGGACACAATGGAGTTAACCACATTTTTAGATGGTCTTGCATACTTGTGCTATTTTAAACGTTAACTGAATTTTTTAAAGTTTTTTGTTCAATGTTCGATTTGGTTGATTGTATTGTCATGGAAAAACGATTGATTTGGTTGATTGACACATAATTATTACTTTTTTTTTCTCTATTTAGTTGATTGTTATATGAATAAAGACTTTTTACGATGACTTTTAGAGGTTTAGTTATTCGAGATCACATTGCTACGGTCTTCAGTTTTTAGTGGTAGCGTGCATTCGTTGTTAAGTGTTTCGAAAAAGTGAATATTAGAGATTTAGTTATTCGAGATCGCATTGCTACGGCGTTAAGTTTTTCGTGGTAGCGTGCATTCGTTGTTAAGTGTTTCGTATTCGTAAACTTACGGGGACGTGTTATTCGGTGTTACACTTTTCTAAGTCACGTATCACACTCCCGTAACCCTAGCAGGCTTGGGCCCTACTAGACCACTTCAATTTTGTTGATATCTCTAAAAACGCGCGTGGAACACAACGCACACTCAGACCTGGTCGTGGAGAGCTAGGCTACTGCTCTTCGTCCAGAATTTAGTTCGAAGTAGCCTTGCGACTCCTATTACAGATAATTATACTAAAGTTGGCATCCAGGATACAGTTTAGCAAAGAATTAAAACAAAAAAATATGGATCAGATATGGGCCATGTTCACCAAGCTCTGTTGGCTTAAACTTGTGGTTCACTGGCATCTGCCAGCGGCTTAGCTCGCATGAACCTAGGTTTCTCCATACAAACTTTGGGCACCCGTTTCATCGTCTTAGGGGGTGAATTTTGGTCATAAAAGGAGACCATGTGCAAAATTTCACGTTCCCAGTCCCAGTAGTTTTAGCTGTGCGTTAATATGTCAGTCAGTCAATTTATTTATTTATTTATTTATTTAAAGCTTTATGCACAAAAAACTGTACAAAGGCGGACTTAATGCCTTAGGCCTTTTATACAGATTTAAGATTTATAAACTGTTAAGAGACATTTAAACCACATCAAATATGGTTAGTTATATGTCAACAATTATTTCAGTAACATAAAAAATGCAAAACACATGAACTTTGTTTTAGTCATTTACCCCACTGGGCTGTACGTCTAAATGCTTTATGGGAAACTTAATAACTAACTTAGTAAACTTGGCTCTTAAGCATAAAATAAATACTCCAAGTGAGTTTATAGCTCCAACAATACGATTCAAATAATACTTTGTTGCGCATATGAAAGTGTAAAGGCACTTGTTACCATAAAATCATTTTATCTACGCTTTCTGTACTGAGCAACAGTATTCATAAATAAATACGCAGCTAGTTTGCACGAACATTTAAATTCTGTCAAAGATCAAGACGCAATTGCGTCTAGAACTGCTACAGTACAAGTAATAACGACTTACTTTATGATCCGCGTTTGCATGACAAAATATCTACTAAACGTGTCTGGTTAAATACAAAATTGTATTTTATTGAAATCGGTATGTATTTGAGTTATAATAACTAAAATGACATTAAATCCCTGACTTTCATCTATACTTCTAAATTATATTTAAAGGAAGCTGCTTTATTCCTGAGAGACATAGGCTATAATATATGTACGCGGGCGAAGCCGCGGGCAAAAGCTAGTTATAAATTAATTTATTTATTTTACAATTTATGTACACACAAAAATAACAGACACAGATAATACAAAACCGGCCAAGTGCGAGTCGGACTCGCCCATGAAGGGTTCCGTAGCAGCAAGTAACATAATATAAAAGTTCTTGTAATGTGTTGTAACTTTGATAGATGTTTTAATAATAGTGTAATTTTTTCGATTTATGACGCATTAAAAAAAAACTACTTACTAGATTTCATTCAAACCAATTTTCGTTGGTAGTTTTTATAGTTATGTACATCATATATTTTTTTTAGTTTTATCATTCTCTTATCTTAGAAGTTAGAGGGGGGGGGACACACATTTTACCACTTTGGAAGTGTCTCTCGCGCAAACTATTCAGTTTAGAAAAAAAAGATAATAGAAACCTCAGTATCATTTTTGAAGACCTATCCATAGATACCCCACACGCATGGGTTTGATGAAAAAAAATTTTTTGGGTTTCAGTTCTATGTATGAGGACCCCCAAAATTTATTGCTTTTTTTCTATTTTTGTGTGAAAATCTTAATGCGGTTCACAGAATACATCTACTTACAAAGTTTCAACAGTATAGCTCTTATAGTTTCGGAAAAAAGTGGCTGTGACATACGGACGGACAGACAGACAGACAGACAGACAGACAGACAGACAGACAGACATGACGAATCTATAAGGGTTCCGTTTTTTGCCATTTGGCTACGGAACCCTAAAAAGAGCCGTTAGTACAAAGAACGCTATTGCCGACTAGCTTTTGTCCGCGGCTTCACCCGCATTCATAAAATATAGCTTATGTCACTCAGAAATAAAGCAGCTTTCTGTCGGTGAATTTTTTTTTTGCAGTCTGACCAATACTTTCAGAGATTACCTCCTACGAACCAAAAAAACAAACCTTACCTTTTTAGGGTTCCGTAGCCAAATGGCAAAAAACGGAACCCTTATAGATTCGTCATGTCTGTCTGTCTGTCTGTCTGTCTGTCTGTCTGTCTGTCTGTCTGTCTGTCTGTCTGTCTGTCCGTCCGTATGTCACAGCCACTTTTTTCCGAAACTATAAGAACTATACTGTTGAAACTTTGTAAGTAGATGTATTCTGTGAACCGCATTAAGATTTTCATACAAAAATAGAAAAAAAGCAATAAATTTTGGGGGTCCCCATACTTAGAACTGAAACTCAAAAAATTTTTTTTCGTCGAACCCATGCGTGTGGGGTATCTATGGATAGGTCTTCAAAAATGATACTGAGGTTTCAAATATCATTTTTTTCTAAACTGAACATTTTGCGCGAGAGACACTTCCAAAGTGGTAAAATTTGTGTCCCCCCCCCCTCTAACTTCTAAAATAAGAGAATGATAAATCTAAAAAAAATATATGATGTACATTACTATAAAAACTACCAACGAAAATTGGTTTGAACGAAATCTAGTAAGTAGTTTTTTTTTAAGGCGTCATAAATCGAAAAAAATACACTATTATTAAAACATCGATCAAAGTTACAACACATTACAAGAACTTTTATTATGTTACTTGCTGCTACGGAACCCTTCATGGGCGAGTCCGACTCGCACTTGGCCGGTTTTTATAATATTAGTGTAGATCAGGTCCCACGCTTTTTACCGGAGTGTTTGGTTTGCCCCGCTCCTATTGGTGGTAGCACGAGGCCTTTATCGGTAAATGGACTATCCAATACTAATTTTTTTTTTCGACTCGAACCAGTAATTCTTGAGATCAGTGCGTAAACCAAAACTATTCAGTTTATAATACGAATAAGTATAGATATAAGGAAGCAGAGCGTCGTGAGGGGCACATAGAAATTCATAAAATTTGATTGACCACCCATAACACAGCGCAGGCACTGTGCGCGCGCCTCGGGTGCCCGTTATAACTAGTCTCATATAATTTTATCTTTATTTTACATTACCTATTACAAACCGACTGAAAAGGGCTGAATTGAAATCCACCTCAGTCTCATTACGAAGAACCTTACAAACTTATTTCATTCCTAACGTTAGTAAAGCGTAATTCGTTAAATGGTTAACAATTTTAGTTATATTATTAAGCAGCGCTTGGCCATGGTTTCGGAACGCACGCTCGGCCATTGGCTCCGTTATCATTTGTAGAATGATAGCCCGGACCCAACGGCCAATCTGTACAGTGCGTTTCACATAAGAAGTTTCTTTTACGTAATGTTGGATCCCCTGGCTGTCTACAGAAAAAAACAAAATAAAAAAGAACCTATAAACAACAAAAAAAAAAGTTGCCTACTCCAGCAAAATTTTTGCACGAAATACGAAACGAAATCGATTTTAACGGTAGTTGCAACACTTTTTGAGGAATTATGAGGGGAATGGGATTTTTTTTTAAAGCAGGTCTAAAAGGAAGTGGTCAATGGAGAGTTACGATATTGTGGCGTGGCGTTATTTGAAAGAATTGCAGGAAAATCGAAATCGAGTCCAACATCCTATACTTTATTCAAAAATAGTTTTTACAGTTTCCAAAAGAAAATTTGAAAACAATTGTTTAAAGTAACGAATTATCAGTTAATCTCCCTTATTAAATAATTTCATTAAAAATATAGAAACACCTTATTGCCAACATTACAGCGAAGGAACTTAAATGAAACGCACTATAAAAGTCACTTTGTGAATTCTGAAACCCGAAACTGTCTACAAGTCTTGCCAAGTACATGTCATCCAATAATCGACTTGTGGAAGTAAGATAAGTAGACACTTCATGAGAAATACTGGCATTCAGCTGCATATGGTTTGATTAGAAAATAAAACCCTAATTTAGAAACTAATCTATACTTTAATATTATAAAGCGGAAGAGTTTGTTTGTTTGTTTGTTTGAACGCGCTAATCTCAGGAACTGCTGGTCCGATTTGAAAATTCTCTTTCACTGTTAGATAGCCTATTTAATGAGGAAGGTTATAGGCTATATAACATTACGCTACGACTAATAGGAGCGGAGCAGTAAAGAATGATGCGGGTGAAACCGCAGGGTGCAGCTAGTTTTAGATAAAGACCAAGAAGATGATCACGTGGAGCTGATATAAATTCAGAAAATAAGGTTTACCTTTAAGTGATGCGGCAGTGGTCTCAACAGCGAACATATTGAGCGCAGTGAGCTGCAGCAGTCGTGCGGCAGGAGTTGGCAGCGGCTGGCGGTGCAACAGCGAGCGGAACTGTCGCAACATCATACTCGCACTCTCGTAGAATGTCTCCATTCTGACAGGACACAATTATTATTACAAACACGCAAGTTTTTCAGTATATCTAAATATATTATGTATATTATATGATGGCTATACAGGTAAAATAAAATCAATAAACTTCTCCTTCCTTTTCCTTCCGATAAATTCCGTGTTGAATAGCATTTCTTAAGTGTAAGACAAAAATGGCAAAGTCGATTTGTGATTATTCACTAACCTGCCTAATCAATTGTTATACTGCACAAATGGTCAATATGTCAGTAGTGTCAAAATTGTATTATACAATGTTTACAATGCTTTATTTCGAAGTAATTAGCAAATATTACAGCCAGATTCTTCTCTATTGCTGCATTTTCAATAACACAAAATAATCACTTGTGTATCTCACATTTTTTTTAAGGTAGAACTCTGAACAGGCTAGTTTTTATACCAATTGAAAAGGACTGCGAAAATATACCACTAAATATGGTTTAAAAAATATTTTTTTTTAATTTTTTGGTATTTAAAAATAGCGTAAATAATAATACTTACTTATATTTTCCAAAATATTTACGATCCGAAAGGTTATCGCTATTAGGACATGAGCGGTCGCATCAATTAGTCGATAAATTTGTATCGTCATCATCATTAATATGTATATTATGTTCTTATTATAAATATTATTAAAAAAAAATTAAAACTATAAATATATTGTAACTTACCCTATTTTAGTGATGAGCTTCCCATGAACGTGTAAATAACTGGTAATAAAATTTTTGTTCAACTGTAACAATGAGACAAAAATGTAGCCAATTTGTATACAAGTATTAATTGGACTTCAATCCCAAAAAAACCGGCCAAGGGCGACTGGTACTAGCGTGAAATAGTTTCGTACAGCTGCCACCACGAATATTGAACGCTAGCTTCAAGTTGCACAGAAGTAATTGGGTCTCTTTAGGTGGTGCGTCGTGAGACGCGGGGGCGGGGAGCGTCAGTGATTGGCTCGCTGCGCATCGCGTCATAGACGACACTCGTGATTCGTTCATTGCGCTTGCAGCATGTATCTAACAACGACGACGATTGGTTGACCAATGTATGGAATGCGCAAAGCGATCCCCACTCTGACGCCGAGCGTTCAATATCTGTGGTGGCAGCTGTACCGTCCGTTGAAAAAAAAGGCCTCGACAGTTGGGTACGGAACACTTAAAAACAACACTATTTCAATTTAGTCTAAAGTAAGAATTTGAAGTTGAAAGAACTCTTATGTCGAAACAGTTAATATGGTTGTCATAGATCAAGAGTAAGCACTAAAGCACTGTCATTATATGATAATTATATTGTCAGTAATGTTTACCTCGACAGAAGTCATGGAGGCAAGTTGTTCGTCCCTGGAGGCGGGGCGGAAGGTGGTGGTGCGGTGTCCGCTGGGCCGCACCCACACCTCGCGCCGCATGCCGGCCGCGCTCTCCGCGCACATCGCTCCGCTGTCGGCATTCTTTGATACCTCTAACGCAGCTCGACGCTTTCGCTCAGCTGCTTCGTACTAAACACAAAAATTGTGTGACTTATCAATACTTAGCATTAAAGTAAAACGTATTTTCAACACAATTGACAGTTGTAGCCTACTAAACAATGCAGTTTATTTCACGCGTAGAGCGTCTCTTTTCTACGTATATTATATACTCGTGAGGAAATGTGCGTGGTTTTCTCCCTACTATTCAGTTTATAATTTTTTTGTTTTTCTTTGCCAGCCCCATAGAACATGGGGCAAAAACACCCGCAAACCATAGTTATTTCTTCCACAGTCTTTGTTACAAAATAATTATTTACTAAAACTTGTTTTATTTTCGCAAATGTGTTGAAAAACGTCCATAGTTACAGTATGTGTGTATCATTATACGCTCTACTTCATAACAGCTTTGATTCTGATGAACATCTCACCTAGTCGACAATGATTTATCTTGCCTACTTGCATAAAAAAATACTATTTCAAAACCAACCTTTTTCCTGTTTTCGTCGAATAATGAAAGTAAGCTTTCTCGTGCTGAATGAAACGGATTGGACGACATTAAACTTCTCATGTAGTAGTAAACAGCATCTAATTTTCTTCTCTAAAAATTATATTTTTATTTATAATGTATAAATATACAGTATTTAATTACCAAGTATTTATTAGGTAATCAAATTCTACACTTACCGCATATATTGCTAATATAGCTAACTGATTATATGGTCTCCCATTCTTCGGATTGATTTGTTGAGCTTTCGTGTACCAAAATTTACTCTTAGCATAATTATTTGTCTCATTCACTTGTTCCTTATATCTTGCTAAATCTCCCAAGAAGACATAAATTTTTTGAACTGATATTAAAGCCAAACCCACGTACCCCAGACCTTTGGGTGGCAATACATGATTATCATTTATATAATCATCAACATTAAACTTATAAGTTTTCTCCAACATCTGCACAAGGTTTTCAAAAAATGAGTTTCCTTCTTCGATTATAACATTGATTAATTTCACTATTTCTGGCTTGTCTTCTGGTGTGATTTGAGAGAAACTTTTTCTTAAAGGTTCTATGAAGTTATAGTATAAAATTTTCCAAAAATGATGTTCTATATTGTCAGCTTGACAGTACTTAAGATCAGACATGAGAAGGCGGTGTAGTGCCTTTTGTAACGAGGACCTAAAAAAGAAATTGTTACGATTTTGTAATACATCAAAAAAATGTTCACTCATAATGTCAAGGAGTTTAGGTTGAAATTGATTCGTCACATTAAATTACTATGACGAACTAACCGAAACATTACGAAATTAAAATCCTTTTTTCATAAAAAAAATAAACAATGATATGGCATTATTTTCATAGTCCTAAGACCTGTGTAAAAATGGTTTACCTTGTTTCGATGACATCGGGCCAGTGATGCGCAAGGCCGAGCGGCCCCCGCAGGATGTGCGTCTGCAGGATGACGTCGAGTCGGTCCACCTCCTGCAGCAGCGCGCGGTGCCGCACGGCGCGCGCCGCGTCGTTGGCCTCGTAGCCGGCGCTTCCGCGAGACGAACTCTCTTTCATACCTACCGAACAAACTTGTTCAACTATTGGCAAAGGCTCGCCGCATTTGCGCTCATATTTCATGCTGATGGGAAAGTGACAAGATTTCAAGTCCCGTGTCATCTTACTTCTACGATTTATGACCACAACCGGTGGCGTAGTCCCGTGTCATCTTACTTCTACGATTTATGACCACAACCGGTGGCGTAGTCCCGTGTCATCTTACTTCTACGATTTATGACCACAACCGGTGGCGTAGTCCCGTGTCATCTTACTTCTACGATTTATGACCACAACCGGCGGCGTAGTCCCGTGTCATCTTACTCCTACGATTTATGACCACAACCGGTGGCGTAGTCCCGTGTCATCTTACTCCTACGATTTATGACCACAACCGGTGGCGTAGTCCCGTGTCATCTTACTCCTACGATTTATGACCACAACCGGTGGCGTAGTCCCGTGTCATCTTACTCCTACGATTTATGACCACAACCGGTGGCGTAGTCCCGTGTCATCTTACTCCTACGATTTATGACCACAACCGGTGGCGTAGTCCCGTGTCATCTTACTTCTACGATTTATGACCACAACCGGTGGCGTAGTCCCGTGTCATCTTACTCCTACGATTTATGACCACAACCGGTGGCGTAGTCCCGTGTCATCTTACTCCTACGATTTATGACCACAACCGGTGGCGTAGTCCCGTGTCATCTTACTCCTACGATTTATGACCACAACCGGTGACGTAGTCCCGTGTCATCTTACTTCTACGATTTATGACCACAACCGGTGGCGTAGTCCCGTGTCATCTTACTTCTACGATTTACGACCACAAGCGTAGCTAAACTATAGGTACCTATTGTGTTGACTGTCATTGAACCAATTGAATATGTCAAGTCGTAAAAACGGGAATGTAACTATCATAAAGCAAATCAGCATGAGCCGCCAATAAACTCATGACAAAAATCTATATACATATATATAACTCTTCCGTTACTGAGTGACTGACAGACAACGCACAGCCGAAACTACTGGCAGTATAGAGTTTCTTAACGGATTCACTTAAAACTTTGTGTGTAGGTTCCACCAGTGAAGCAAGTGCGCAATAAGAGCGGATTTTTAGAAATTCCCCCCGGGGGGGAGCAAAATCAAAATTGATTCACGGGAATGTATGTGTACTAATATTACAAAGAGAGACAATTTGATTTTTTAAATGTTTGTTTACACGTAATTGATAGACCATGGAAAAAGCGAAAAACCCAAATTCTGCCGGAAGTCATTATTCCACGCGGACGAAGTCACGGGCAAAAGCTAGTACCAGAATAAAACGCGACCTATGCTTGTGTTAGAAATCAAACAAAATCAAAATAAAAACTTCAAAGTTAAAAATAAAACTCTTAGAGAACAATGAACAACATTATGCATGACCTGTTTTGTGTAACTACTAGTAAATGAATACTATATGTTTATTTATTATTATGTACCTTAATTCAGCTTACCTCTCTCCATTCTTATGTCTATTTTATTTGGACTAGTTTGTACAATTATAGGTTTGGATGGATTCTGATGATCAAATAATGTTTTTTGAGTCTCCACTGAACCTCCTCTCCTGGAAAGAATGTGTAAGAGTATATGATTAAAACCTTGATCATCCAGAGCATATTATCTGCTGCAATATCAACAACGGTGCTTACCCCAAGTCTTTCTGCATGTGTGTTATCGAAGCCTGTGGCAACATAATAATCCCAGGCTGTGATGTGGACGAGTCTGTAGTATGTTTGTTACGTGAATTGGAATTCTCTGGATGTCTATAACACAAAATAGATGATTTTTGTAAACTTACTGAGAAATTAAGTGAAATTCATGTGATCGTAAAATATACTTACTTATCATGAGAGTTAAACTTTTTGGACTCAAGAATTTCTTCTCTCCAGCTGAGAGTCCCTGAGCTGGGGCCGTGTGAGGACGACTGTGGCGCCGGCGCCCCTGAGGGCGCGTGCTGCGAATTTTGAGAATGTGGCTGATGGTGAGCATGTTGTTGGTGTTGCGTATGTTGTTGATGCTGTCCTTGTTGTTGATGTTGTCCTTGTTGTTGATGTTGCGCGTGTTGCTGATGCTGCGCGTGTTGCGGATGCTGTGGTTGTTGCGCATTTTGCATATCGGAGTTTCGTCCGCGGCGTCGCTCTGTTGACAATGGTTTGTTAATTAACAATTATTTATTTATGTGGTAGAGAATTGCAGCAGCTCAATCTCAAGTATTTTTGTCCTCAATATAGTCTTAAATAATAAAGAAAATACTCTGGAAATGTAAACGCTTTACAAATAATTTAATTTGTGTAAGGCTTAGGTCTGGTAGGTATATAATTATTATAGTGTCTACCGAACTTTTTATCGGCATGGTTTCGGCGAAAACCTAATTTCGACAAAAAAGCTAGTTTCGGCCTATATTCGGTTTCGGCTGTCATCCAGCTAAAACAACGGCCAAAATCGAAACTGAATTCGAGAGGCTTCGCGCCGCGATCGAACATGTTGTGTTGCATCTTATTTATTAGGCAAAAGGTAATTTGCTTTTGACCTTTTTTTTTGTATTATTGAAAGGCTCGCGTTTGACCACCATCTCAACTGATAGTAAGCGATGATGTGGTCGACGATGGAGCACGCTTGCCTAGAAGTAATCTATTCACTCTTGACTTGAAGACCCCTAAGTTTCCACTCCTTGGCTGTCCGCACAATAAATGTGTTCCCAAAACGCTTCGTGCGTATGGGTGGGATAAATGGTGCAATTCCAGGGCACACTCCCCGAAATGTAAACGATAGAAAACCGACGGGCTAGTGATTCGGCGGTGATGCTCAACAAGTCATTGCCTATGATCTTCTTGACTCGCCTCTCAATCGACTCTAGCGTATCAAGCTGGTATTTGGCAGACTCATCCCAAAGATGAGAACAGTACTCTATACACGATCGAAGTTGCGCTTGATAAGTTGCGGTTGAGCAGCTGCCGACGTGAAGTACGGTCCGCCAGTTCCAGTTTATTGAGATCGCGATGAACCAACCTCTGTTCTCGGAGCGGCGGCCGGAGCGCTTGCGGGAGCGGCGGGCGGGCCCGGCGTCGGGCGCGGCGGCGGCGCCGGCGTGGCTGGGCGCCGGCGACTGCCGCCCGCGCTCGATGCTCGACGTGCGACCGTTCGCCCAAGAACTGTTGTTTTTCTTCTAGAACAAACGCAGTTAAAATGTGGATAATGCAGTGGGCTGCAATATTGCAAGCACTAAAAAAGTAAAAAAAAAAAATTGTGCCTTTAAATTGTCCCATAATAATAAAATAAAAAAACCTTATACGATTTCGTCAAAGGTCAGACAAAAATTACAATAAAATCTAAGTTTCAAATACAAATCATTTATTTGTTTGAGTATGGGTTTCAAGTTATCATGTTGATTTACCTGATTTGTTGATGATAGCCATGCGGCAGATTTGGACATGGCAGATGGAATGCGAAAACCATCGGTATCCCGCGGACTAAGGGCCCGATTGGCTGATGTATCCCGGCTGTTGCATTGGGAAACTATTCTCCTGAAATAAAGACAAGGATGCATGAGTACTAAGCCAGCGCGCGCACTAGTGACTTTTATCACGGTGACAATAATTTTTTAATCCATTTTTACCCAAATGTCACATCTTCAAGTGCGCGCACTACATGTTGGGTATAAACACGATGACTTTTTCGAAGTCACCAATGCGCCTATGTTTAACAGTAATATTACACCGCAGTTTTCATACTGTAAAAAATCGCTATCGTACTTTACTTCATTACTACCTACTGTTATCTAGTAAACAGAGCAGCATAAAGTAAGAGTTTGCCATAGCGCGCACTGGTGACTTTGTCACCGCAGCTTTTAATAAAAAAACGGCCAAGTGCGAGTCGCACTCGCCCATGAAGGGTTCCATAGCAGAAAGTAGCATAATATAAAAGTTCTTGTAATGTGTTGTAACTTTGATCGATGTTTTAATAATAGTGTATTTTTTTCAGTTTATGACGCATTAAAAAAAAACTACTTACTGGATTTCGTTCAAACCAATTTTCGTTGGTAGTTTTTATAGTAATGTACATCATATATTTTTTTTAGTTTTATCATTCTCTTATCTTGGAAGTTAGAGGGGGGGGGACACACATTTTACCACTTTGGAAGTGTCTCTCGCGCAATCTATTCAGTTTAGAAAAAAATGATATTAGAAACCTCAGTATCATTTTTGAAGACCTATCCATAGATACCACACACGTATGGGTTTGATGAAAAAAAATTTTTTTTAATTTCAGTTCTATGTATGGGGACCCCCAAAATTTATTGCATTTTTTCTACTTACAAAGTTTCAACAGTATAGCTCTTATAGTTTCGGAAAAAAGTGGCTGTGACATACGGACGGACAGACAGACAGACAGACAGACAGACAGACAGACAGACAGACAGACAGACAGACAGACATGACGAATCTATAAGGGTTCCGTTTTTTGCCATTTGGCTACGGAACCCTAAAAATGGGAAGACCCTAGAAATATTGTCACTGTGACAAAAGTCACCAGTGCGCGCTATGTCTTACTGGTACTTTTCCTGTGACTAACTGTTGGTACTTTAATTAAAAATAAAGCAGACATTTTTTTTACTGACCCTTCAGTGCTCTGTTCTCTACTGTAAGATCGCAACGACCTCCAGCGGTCTAAATCGTCTCTGCTGTTTCCGATGGTAGAAGAACGATTACTCCTGTGACTGTCTCGCCTCTCCCGCTCTCTTTGTTTAAGTCCCGAATGTACAATTTCGTGCTGTATGCTGACATTACTGTCCTTCCTAGGTCTCTCTGGTTCATGCTGAATGCTTGCTGTACTGTCTTTTCTGGTGCGTTCAGATTTCTTCTCATTATTCCTAAGCCCTCTGCTGGAACTTCTGCAATTTAAAATCAATAACACTAATATTATAAAGGCGAAAGTTTGTGAGTGTGGATAATGTGTGTTTGTTGGACTCGCCTACAACATATTCATATCTGTTTTCCCATTAATAAGATACAAATTTGTGTTGTGCAAATATCGAATCGGCAATCGACGCGCACGCCTCGCGCCTTCGCACTTTGTCCCTTGGTTCGTGTCGAGCGGTTTCATGCGCCGTTGTCGTGCGTTACTCGTGTGTAATGCGTCAGCTACCCAGAACGATCACTATTCCCGAGTGTTCAAAAGAATCTGAACTAATCCAGCGCTATGATTCGAGTTCGTTAATGCGAGCATGTACTCATAGCTGATATGAAACTGCAACGCGATGTTTCGATTCTGCCTCAGTGTGAGTTGAGCTATAAACTTCAAACTGAAACTGCTGAAGGAATTTGGATGAAAATTAGCATATGCGTATACTATATCCTAGAATATCACATAGGATCCTTTTTATCCCGGGAGTTATTCCCTTGCGATCATATTCTACTTTCACGTGGTTGTAACCGCTGGCAGCAGCTGGTACAAGACAAGAGGTAACTAAAAAATACAGTGGGCGATCTCATCGCATTCTGCAATTTCCACCAGGCAACCTGGTATGAAGACTTATTGTCATTGGGTATGAAATGATTCTATCATTAGTGTAAAGGTGCTCGGGATCACCTCAACATTCACGTGTATTGTACATAACATTATAGATTCTTTGAGCATAAAGGTGCTCCCTCAGCGAGAGCACTCGCGTGTAATGTAACACCGACCGATTACTGTTCGCTATAATTGACCTTAATCTATATATATTTTTTTTATAACTCAAGAACGGGCTCACCTATCCAAACCAAATGTTTAAGCTTTGTTTGGACTATTTAGTTAATGGTTTATGATGGTTTAGTTTGCACAAAATTGGTCGAGTGGTTCTTCATTTAGAACATTTTTTGTAACAAATGAAGTAGGGTAGAGTAGGGTAGAGTAGAGTAGGGTAGGGTAGGGTAGAGTAGGGTAAAGTACGATAGAGTAAGGTAGAGTAGTGTAGAGTAGGGTAGGGTATGGTAGGGTAGAGTAGGGTAGAGTAGGGTAGAGTAGGGTAGAGTAGGGTAGAGTAGGGTAGAGTAGGGTAGAGTATGGTAGAGTAGGGTAGAGTAGGGTATAGTAGGTTAGAGTAGGAAAGAGCGGGAGCGAAGCCGCGCGGGCAAAAGGTAGTCATATAAAACAAGAAACCGACTGACTGATATATTAACGCACAGCCGAAACTACTAAGACTAGGAACTTGAAATGTTACATGTTGCTAAGAGAGGATTTTCCAAAATTCACCCTCTAGGGGATAAAAAGGGGTTCGAAGTTTGTATAAAGAAATCTACTTTCATGCGGGCCAAGCTACAAAGCAGCTGGCAGAAGCAACGCCGTAGTAATAAGCAACGCTGTGGTAATCTTCTGCTCGTCCTGGGGGACGGAAGCCGAGCGGGTTTAGGAGAATATTATTATACAATAAGTATTGATTTGGTTGTGGATTAACCAATAACCATTCCAAAACTTTGGACATCAAAAGTATGACAGATGTTGGACTGTATTCAGCTATGGCTGTGGGATCGGACTTTTCTGATAATGGGATTATTTGAACACCTTTCCATGAACATTGAGGCCACAACTAGACGTAAAAAAACCGGCCAAGAGCGTGTCGGGCCACGCTAAGTGTAGGGTTCCGTAGTTTCCCGTCCGTCAAAATAAGTGTACCCACTAATGAGTTTAAAAAAATGCTTGCATATACGATTAGTCCAGAAATTATTTTGTACAACCTTTTTGTCTTTTTTGTACAAAAACTCTTCTTTTCATCAAGTTCAAAATAATTTTCCTAGAAAGTCCTTATAAAGTTCTACGTTTAAGAATTTTTTCATATTTTCTAAACTTATGGTTCAAAAGTTAGAGGGGGGGACACATTGTTTTTTGTTTTTTTTGCGATTATTTCCGAAATTATTGCCATATCAAAAAATGTTTTGAGTAAACCCCTATTCATTTTTAAATACCTATCAAACAATATATCACACGTTAGGGTTGAAATTAAAAAAATAAACACTTCCTACTTTACATATAGGGGGGCTACCCTAAAAAAACATATTTTTCCAATTTTTATTTTACCACTTTGTCGGCGTGATTGATATACATATTGGTACCAAATTTCAGCTTTCTAGTGCGTACGGTCCCAGAGATTAAGCGAAGACGGACAGACAGACAGACAGACAGACAGACATGGCGAAACTATAAGGGTTCCTAGTTGACTACGGAACCCTAAAAAGTTGAGGATATGGCAATTGACGGAAAGGACTACGTCTAGCACTGAGATTAACACTTACAGTTAGTTACTTCCTGCTCTGGCTAGACGTCGTGTGTTTATCAACTAACTCGTCCTAAACGGCTTAACCGATTTGGATGAAACTTTCTGGCGGAGCAATCGGGTTCTTAAATTTTTATTCTGACGTAAAGCCAGCTATCGGGCAAGACAAAGTCTGTGGCAACCGCTAGTTTATATGTATATAAAACACTATTCATAGGTAAGCGCATCACTAGTGAATGCAGAGCAAAACATAAAATTACCTTCGATCTTTTCGGCGAGGTCTTCCGCTACGTTTCGACTCACGAATTTCAGGCTTAATGTCATCCTGAACCGACTTCTTTAATGGTTGTGAGAAACTGGTAGAAGTATCGCACACATCATCAAGTTTTATGTTCTTTTCTACTTCTTCTGTCCAATCCTAAAAAACAACAGATATTGATTGCATGAACTAATAAATATTGTAATGATAGCTGAATTATGTAATTATTGACAACTACTGAATATTTACGCAGGGTATGTCATTGAGATGGGTCATTTTGTCAAACCATAAAATATTTGTAGACATAAAAGTTTCACAATTAAAAAAAATATTATTTGTTTTTGTAAGAAAATAGAGAAAACTTACATCCAAAGATTTTAAATAATGAATTAATCATTCACTGGATAGGTAAGTTTAATATTTGACAGAGTATTTGTGTAGGTTTATTAACTTTTAATTTACTTCTTTTTAAAGAAAATGACTGGGTTCAAAAAACCTAATCAACCTGTTAAGATCCTACCCACTATGTTTCTAAAACAATATTTACCAAATTAGAGATGTCCAATAAAGTTGCAGAGATCTGAGATGTTGTCTCACTGTCATGCTCATTGTCTGTCTCTTGTTTCTGTTGCTCCAACTGGCTACTTGATATAGTGTTTGCCATACTGCTTGTACCATTCTGTGATGCTAAAATGACATGAAATACCAAAAATTAATATTGTTAGGAGTGTGCATACAATTACAACTTTGCCTGGTCATTTTAGGAGCTATAAAATACTATTTTGCATGGTGTCATTATTTATGATGTTCAAAACTCATAGGTGAACATTACATGGTGGGTTTTGCTGTCAGTTTTGCCATAGTCTAAGTTTTGTTTGACGAAAAACCTACTGTCTAATGCGTTGATTGACGGTTTTTAGTACTGATTGACGAAAACCAATTCATGATTGATGGCATTGATTGACGCTTGCATGACTGTGTACTGGTCACATTTACTCAAATAAATACATAAGTTTTGTTGTCAGGAAAAATATAAAAAGATAATAAAAAAAAAAAAAAAAACAGAAATTAGGTAACATGTATAGATTTATAACATCTATAGATATATAGATGTTATAAATCTATACATGTCGAACTTTTTAGTTGTATGCGCAACAAGTAAAATGTACAAAATCAATGTAGTTTTACACATTAACATTGTGTGTATAAATTACTTCGGCTTTGTTTCATTACAATTGGTTGACTATATACTACAGTCATTGACTGTTAGGCGGTATGTATTTACTAAATTACTGAACATTTTTTGTTAAATTATTGCATCAAATAATTCATTGATTATTATGTGACATTAAACATAACACATGACTAAATATCTATTTCAAAATGTTAATGTACATAAATATAAAAACAAACAAACATTGTATGACCAACAAAGAAACCTTATTTTCTTACTTCTTATCAAAAGATGTACAAAAGAATGTTTAAAGGAAACAGTACTAATTTTGTATTTTGTTCTTCTCAGACAATGTGGTACTGCTCATTGAACAACTAAACTAGTACTTGGTATTAAGAGGCTCCTTTTCCACTCGCATATTGTTAACTTCGAGCATGGTTAAAAAGCTTGTTGCTTGTGTTATATGAACACCATCCAACTCAATGTTTGATGAAGAGGCAATGCGAAAACTCTGTTAGCATTTGGTAATGCTGTGATTTAATTTAATTGTCACAAAACTTGTTAAAAAAAAAACATGTTTTTTTTATAACACTTAAAAGTTTTTGAAAAAAAATTGACCTTATTCAGAATCTTGATTAAATTAGCAAGGCTTTTATTGTTTTTGATTTATTAAATTTGTGTAAATTGTGAAATGTTAAAGTTTTCAGAGGTCTTTACTGACTTAGTTTTACGCAAATTTATAAATTGATTTCAATAAAAGCCCAGATAATATCCACAAGACACCATGTTTCCAAAATATCTAATGAAAAATATGTAATAACGTCATAACCGCATAAGAGTGGTGGTATGAAAAACAGTGAAAATGATGGCAGATTGCATGCCCTTGAATCTGTGTACAGTCCAAGGTTCAAATTACATTCCAAGGTTCTATTCCTAGACTACACAGAATTTGGTTATTCTAGTTATTATATTATATTATTAGTGACTTCTCTTTACACAGTTCCAAAGAATGGACCAATTAATTGTTATTGTTTTGCTGTGCAATAAAATATATTCTACTTATTTTTGCATATTGTTTTGTAAAATAATAATTAATTTGGATTATTTTTAACTTTGTTGAAAAATATATATAATCATTACAGAAACCAATACTCATAACTTCAAAAATTTAAGAAGCAGATAGAATTTCTTTTTTATTTCTTCAAATATGACATAAATCTTCAATCCTATACTTACCATCGTGAAATTCCTGACTGTCATTACTGCTTGGTCCAGTATTAACTTTCTCATTTACATCATGTTTGTTTTCTACTGAGTTTGTATCATATAAATTCAAGTATGAACTACTAGGAGTAGATTTTCTAGAATTTTGATCATAGTTTTTCAAATATGTACTTATGAATTTTTCTCTGTCAAAGCCTTCATTATCCCTTAATCTGCCTCTTCCTCTTGATGGCAATGTTTGGGACCAGTTCGTCATGTTATAATATGTATCCTGGTTGTATGTGGGTTGTACTGACTGATTTGAAGAATATTTGTCTCTGCGTATTTGGTCAGCACTATCAAAACTATGATGGCCTGATTGTTCTAAAAATTTCTTCCTAAATCTTGGAGGTATATTATCTAAATTTACCATGTACTTGGGTCTTGAGGAATCTGATGTATAACCTGAAGAGTTTCGTCGACCAGATGGTGGCTTACCACCAGAAGATGACATGTGTCGTCCAGCTGATGTATCCATACTTCTACTATCTCTATTTCTGTCAATAGAGTTCTGATCTTGCATATGTGTGGGTGAAATGGATCTTGTTTCTGATGCTTGCCTATATTGTCTATTATAATTAATATCATTGTTTGTACCATCTTTATGATGATGGTCTGCAAACACTCTGTCTCTTTTGGAGGCACCTCTAGAATAAGACCCTGAACCCTGTCTATCTGGATTATCAGACATTCTTCTATTGATGTACTGACTAGAATTATCACACCTCATTGGTACTTTAGATTGTTTACCATTGTCAGAACAAGAATCTCCTGACTTAGGCACGTAAAGCTGTTGCTCAGGCTTTTTGTGACGCATATTCGTCCCTTTGTAAGTGTCGTTTAAATCGTCAGCAATAGAATTTTGAGATCCGTAGTAGTTTTGGTTTCGGCTTTTAGAACCTCCGTCTATGTCGTTTGTATCCATTTTTGCATCCAAACCATAACTTGAACGTCTTAATGGTCCACTACCTGGTCTATAAAACTTTTGTTGTGGTTTATTTCTTCTATATTCTTTAAAGTCATCATCCATAGCAATCTTGTTTTAATGCATTAAACATTTATGATAATAACATTTTAATAAGGATATTTAAACTATAACATAATAACTATATCAAATCATCTTTTGCTGTTAACACATTTAGGTTATGTTAGAATTATCACTTTGTTAATAAAAATGAATGCTAATTATTTCAAAGACTGAAAAAAAGATTCACCTTAAGCTATGTATTTATAACAATATCAAATTTTGTAAGTTATGTATTGAAAAGAGCACATCAATTCATTCACTATTTTTCTGACGAATTTCTGCATTTATTTATTTTATAATTTTCCATCAGTCAACCCTGGATTTTATGTTCCATAGACCGAAAATCACAGACTAAAAATGAACTATTTTTTATGACAAGTTAACAAAAATTATACGAATAGAAGTTAAAACTGCAAGCAACGAGGAAAATCACTGTTAGAATGTTTTGATTTACATTAAGTATAACAAAGGCATCAAAGCACAACATACATACATTGAGTAGCACTAAGGAGTTAAAGACGTGAAGATACTATGACTATTAGTGTTACATAGTTATCGGCACGAATATTGAACGCATTCCATACATTGGCTAGCCAATCGTAGTTGTTGTTAGATACATGCAGCAAGCGCAGGGAATAAATCACGAGTGACGTCTATGACACGATGGCGCGGCGAACCAATCACTGACATTCCCCGCCTCTGCGTCTCACGTCGTACCACTAAAGGGACCGAATATTTGACTTCTGCGCTACTTGAAGCCAGCACTCAATATTCGTGCCGATAACTATATTGTTATCGCATATGAACTGACGGCCCGCCGTGTATTCGGATAACTAACGCTTAGATTTATAGATGGAAATCAACCATCAAATCAACATTTAAACCAAAATTTTGGGGTTTAAATGATTGAAAACTTGCCTACAAAAATAAAAAAAATGTGTGTTCACTAAGGGCAATTTTATTTATGTGCACGTGTGTGTTAGCGAACTGGCAACGTCGCATCGTAATCGCAAGTCACGTTCGTGATTTACGAAGTCAACGAGTGTGTGTCAGTGTGTGAGTTTGGTTTTAAACCGAATTAAACTGTGTACCTAAATCGTTTCAAAACACAGAGTTTTTAACTTATCAATAGAGTTTTTACTTATGTAGGTTAAGCCTAGGTACGTTTGGTCAGACGGACACGTTAAAAAATTCGGTTCTTTTTTCGTTTATCAGTTTGGTTTAATTGGTTTCAAACCGGCCTTACATCTATACTTGCATAGACTCGTATAACATTCTTATCTGGCTTGTCGGAAGATAATTAGGTTTTAGTCACTAATTGTGCCATCACGCTACAATCCTTTTTGTCTATACTATTATAATTTATAATATTAATATTATAAAGCTGCAGTGTTTGTTTGTTTGAACGTGCTAATCTCTGGAACTAAATCGAAAACCTATTTTTGCGTGCGCTGCAAAAACTATTTTCAATAGAATAAAATGATGTACTACGGGTTTGTAGATCCTATTAATACCTACAAAAAAGTCCGCGAGAACATATCTAGCTATCATGGTTTAATCACAATAACCGATTTTGTGTTCAAAATAATTATTAAATCGTCTGAAGAAAAAAAAAACTACGTTAAATATGTATCGTAATATTAATCTTTATCGAAATTAAGCATTATTTTATCAAGAGTATTTATGTAGAAGTAAAATACTTTTTGTTTCATCTCAATCGGATATTTCGTTTAAAAGTTATCACGTGTGTAAGATGTTAAGAGTTGGTACCACGGAAACGAGAAAAACGCGGGTGAAACCGCGGGGCACACCTAGTATTGTACAAAAGGCAAAGTCCTAATTATAGATGTAAGGCCGGTTTAAAACCAATTAAAACAATCTGTTTTAAACGACAAAAAACCGTTTAAAACCAAAACAATTTTTTTTTATTTAAAACGATTGGTGTTGATGACCGTGTTTTTCTTAATTATAACTACATTTTTTTATTTGATCGAGCTAGGTGTGTCCTTACTAATATTATAAAAGCAAAAGTGAGTTTGTTTGTTTGTTACGTCTTCACGCCTAAATGGCAAAACTGATTTTGATGAATTTTAGTATAGAGATAGTTGGGACCCTGGAGACGGACATAGGCTATTTTTTTTTTTTAAAGTGAGAAACGGGTTAGAAAGAGGGAAGGTCTTTTATACTTAAACTACTGTATAAGAATTTTTTTAATGTGTAATAAACTGATCTATTTAACTGATTTATTGATCTATTTAACGGGTTTAGTTCTACTTGGTCCGTTTGACCAAACGTACCTAGGCTATTGATTTTCAATTAACTTTATCAAAATTAAACTTAACGTCAGATGCCAAAACATTGCCCATAACGAAGTGTAAAACACAAATCTTTTATTTTTGTAGGCGAGTTTTCAACTGTCTGTAACGGTTTATTTGGGGTTTAAAACCGCAACATTTTGGTTTGAAACATTTTAAACCGGTTGATTTACATCTATAGTCCTAATTCACTCATTAACACAAAACCCAGCCGAAACTATAAAAACTTTCACATATCGTCAATTTGAGACACAATAGGAAGACAATAGATGCGCGAATGCCAGCATTCGCTTGGGGTTTAATGAATTAGATAATCATTTATTTATTATATATGTGTACCTACGTACACATATTTACAGCTACCATTCCAAAAATCTATTGCAAACACGAATACACAATTAGTTGAATAGTGTAGACAAGCCCATATTTATAAGCAGTCTGTGTTCCTTATTACCTCTAGTGGAATTCAAGTATTGTCTTTGATTATTTAAAAAAATGGCAACATTTGAGTGATGTAAAACGTCAACTTTAGAAAGTTGTCTATTGCTATAGCATGACTACCATTATTTGACACTTGTAACTCTACAAATTCCCTTTGATTCCACCTCTACAATAGATCAAAATTTATTTGTCAAACTATGTTTTCAACCTGCAAATTGCAATGGGTTCATAACCCGTAGGTGACGTTAATTAATTTTATTTATTTATATGACAAAAAAATTGTACATTTGTATAGTGTTAAGTATAATATCTGTGTTTATTTTTATCAATTTTTAACAATACTGTTCATGAATAAGAAATAATGTCCTTCGAGTACTTGCCCGTGGCTGAAGACGAAAATGAAGAACCCATAGAATTACCAATCGAAGATGATGGTACGTTGATGTTAACTACTGTATCGGCGCAATTTCCGGGCTGTTGTGGCTTAAAATATCGTCACCCCGAAACGAAAAACATCAGGGGTATCAGATTAAGAGATGGCAGATTGTACCCACCCCCAGAAGGATGGGGTAATCATTTATACGTATGTAGCTTTCCTAAAGAATCTAAGCGTAAATCCGGTGAAAACTCTGAATCTGCTGCGATGAAGAATAAGCGCAATGATAATCTGTGCTCTGACTTGATTGTATTGGGGTTACCTTGGAAGGCCACAGAGCAAACTGTACGAGAATATTTTGAGAAATTTGGTGAAGTTTTGATGGCGCAATTAAAAAGAGATCCCAAAACCGGAATGTCGAAAGGTTTTGCCTTCATTCGTTTTGCTTCTTATACCTCTCAGATGAGAGTGCTGGCTCAGCGGCATATGATTGATGGAAGATGGTGTGATGTTCGGATACCTAACTCAAAAGAAGGTTCAGTAGCATCTATGCCCTGTAAAGTGTTTGTTGGTCGCTGTACAGAAGAATTAACAGCCAATGACTTGAGGGAATACTTTTCTCAGTTTGGAGAAGTAACTGATGTGTTTATTCCGAAACCATTTAGAGCTTTCAGCTTTATAACGTTCTTAGATCCTGAGGTCGCACAAAGCCTCTGTGGTCAGGATCACATAATTAAAGGTGTATCAGTGAATGTATCCAACGCCTCACCGAAACAAAACAAAAGTGCTTCCAATCAGCGCAACATGCCAGGCCGAAATTATGAAGATGCCCACCCACATAACGCCTCAAACAATAACTCTTGGAGCAGCCGTAACATGGATATGGTAAATATGCAAGCATTGAGTTTATCAGGACAACATGGACAAACTGCAGTTGCTGGAGGTGGTGGCCAAGCTCAAGGTGGCAGCATGCCCCTTGGAATGGGAGGATTACCTGTGAACCAGGCTCTAGTAGCAGCTGCTCTAAACCAAGCAGCTGGCTGGGGTCTCATCAACAACATACCGTCCGGTGGATCAGAGCAGGGTGCCTTTGCTGGGCCAGCTTCCTCTGCTCCGCCAGCTCCTCCCAACTTCCTTTCGTGGATGCAACAAGGTAACTCTGCACAGGGACCCTCTAGTCAGTGGGGACAAAGACACCAGTCCCAAGGCCACTCTGTTTGATTCATAATCTGGTTGAAAGCTCACAATAATTTCTGTGATTGTAGCAACAATTAGATAATTTTATCATTTGTTTTATCTACACTATACAAAAGGGTTGTTCTTATGGTAAAGAGAGTGGTTTAAATACATAATTTGCTACTGATGTTATTTATTTATTGTGGAGTTGCTTGTGTTTAGTTGATTTTATTCAAACTTATATAATTCTATTATAAATAAAGTAGATTACAGTATCATGGATCATACATTACAGACCACATAAATAATTGTTATTGATAGTAATATTTATTGATAATGAAATAATTCTTGTTGTGCTTTTTATTTATGTCAATTGAATGATAAAAAAAATCATATTAATAGCACTGTTCATAGTTTTTAATCTTTATTTTTTGTGTTAGTTGAAAACTGTGCAATAGTTATTTCAATTGAATGCTATTACTGTAGAAGCCTGAACAATAATCCTCAGATATTCAGGTTACTACTTTTGATTCACTAACATCATTCAAGTATCGTTATCCTGAGTATCCAAAGTTGTTATGTAAAATTAATCAATGCCTTTGACATGTATAAAATTAATGTCAGTCATGATTATGACAGATTTAAATAATTTGAATTTTATTGAAATGTTGGGATGTGCTGGTTTGTGCACATTTAATTTTTGTTATTTTTTAGTAACATCTCTTGATGATCCTATGTAAGATAAGAATCAATTAGGCATGACTCTGGCTTGTAACTGCAAAATTTAGCCACATGCAGAATGTTAAGATCATGCTTTTACAGTAATAACTAATAAAATCTAGATTATGAAACACATTGTAGCATAATGGGTTCAGTAGTTTAAAGTCTAATAAATAAAGGTCTTTCCTTTTAAATAGAGAATAATAAAAACACTTTTTTCGAAATGCTACTACTCTGCTTTTTAATATATCAAAGCTTGAAAGGCAAAAATTACCAAGCAACATTGAGTAAGAAAAAAATTGACAAAAATTACGAAATAGTCGGATTTTTATATTATTAACATCATGGTAATAGAATCTAAATTAAAAGATAACAATTTTTTTTTTTAACATTTTAACTTTAAATCGGTATCTTATGAAGTTTACTCAATGTTGCTTATTAATTTTTACCTTTCAAGTGTCAATATGCAATTTACTCACTCAACTACCCCAGAAGGAGGGTAATGTTTTTTATTAATATTCTCTTTATAATATTTGGATTTAGTTTATCTATCCAATAAACATATAAAATGATTACACATTTCAATTATAAAGTGATTATAGTTCATTTGAATAGCTTCTGATACCATACAAAATTACATATTTTCTGCTAATGATCACTAAAAAATACTGCACCAATTTAAAAAGACAGATTAACAATTATATATTTTTTTTTTTAATTTTATGACAATATGAATGATAAGGTACATGATCAATCTGTTTATAAAGATAAAACAACTTAGGCGATTACATAAAAAAAAAAACAAAAAAAAAACAGATGAAGTATGAAAATAAAATAACTTTCCAATGTGTTTCTGGATCTGGATAAAAAAAAAATCATTAGTTTTATTTTGTGGTATACTTCATTTTGTATCCCGTGAAATATATTTATTGTAATGAATAAGGGTTATATTTCGATAAAGGACCTAAGAAAGAGGCCTTTAAAAAAATTCAAGTTACCATTACCAAGAATTCAAGCTGTCATGGTTATTAAGATTTTTTTATAATTAATATTTGGCAAAGCTTAAACTTGGCTAAGAGAGCAGCAATCTAATGTTTCGCTTAAATAACTTTTTGTTAGAAAAATATATAGAATTTTATAATATTTAAACATCACTGCATAGTTATTTACTCATTTATGAATTCATCTTTCTGTAACCGGTATTCACATACATTTTACTAAACTTTAATAATCTGTCTAGATACAATTATGCAAAGAATGTGGTGGAAAATTAATAAGTAATATTGTATTTTGTTTATTTAAATTATGTTTAAAAAAATCGGAGTATCTTTGGATTGGATCTTACGCAACTTCAGTGCTATTATGAGTGTAATAGAAATAAGTGTACTATGCTTTTGTACATTAATAGTTAATGATATGATTTAACAGCAGAGTGTTGAGAGTTCATACATTGTATAGTAAAAAATAGAAATCTATTGATTGTTATCATTGTTTAACAAATAATGTTGATTATTATAAATTTATTGTGTATGTTTCCTCAAGTGGATGTGGGTATGAAAATTGTAGGCAGATGTCTATTTTTGACGAAATAAATAGTTAGGATATTTTTGTTACTAAGCAATGTGGGATTGTTTACTGAATGGGTATACATAGACTTAGCTGTAGAGCGCTGATCCAATAGACAATGTAAATAACATTTAGAAGAAATTGGGAGGATGTTTGTACAAATTGCAAGACTGTATATACCTAAAGGAGATGAAAATACGACATCTATTATGAAATTTTTTCTCCAAGGAGATTAAACATACGATGTTAGATTTCATTGCTGCTAAAAATCTATTACAACATTTCGACCAAAACTATATCCGGTGAATCTTAGCACTTACAGCTGCCTTTAAGCAAGGTTTTTTTACAGTTGGGACTAATATAAAATAATTATCACCTCAAAAACGTGCTAACTAAATCGATAGGAAGTCAAATTAATCTAGTAAGTACGTAACCGGGACAACCAGGCTTTGCTCATTCCGGGAGTAGGATATACTATTGATGGTTCACTCATAGTAATTATTATGATAACGATTTAATCTTATAAAGATTGTTTATAAAGAGCAGGCGGTAATTTCTAAGAATTACTGGCAGGGTAAATATTTTATTGAGTACTGGTCTTTAGTGTTAAACATTAAACTCAATACAAATTATGAAAAAAATAGATACTTATTTATTTTTACATTATTTTATAAAAGTGATTTAGACCTGTTGATTTAACAATTCTTAAAAAACTTAGGGAGTAGTACAAATTATTAAGAATCCGAAATCATTAACATTTCAATCAATATACGAGAGAATTCTTTATACCTACATCTAGTGCCTCACTAATTTTCCTGTAATTTGCAAAAAGAGTGAATTTGATTCTAGAGAGCACAAATAGTTTGCTACTCCTTGAGCAAAATAAAATCGTTACAATGTACAGATAATTACATCAATAGGGTTTTTTTATGTTATGGATCAACACATCTTAGGAATTGGCTTTACCAGTTGGTGACACTTTCCCTATTTCCTTTTACAAGATGTAATTTAAATAACTGAACCCTGGAATAGGGTCGTTAACTTATCATTCTAAATAACTTTTTCATTGTTTCTAAATTTCATTTTGTTTATTGACGGACAACTTATAAAACAAGTAAAATATAATAATTATGAATAGACCTACAAATCCTATAATAGAAAGAGAACCTAAAAATTGACCTACACAGGGTCAAATTATATTATTAGAACTTTGCCGATATCAATACCTAAACAAAACGTGATAAGAATTCGTTTTCATTCACTAAATCACTTCTGTGGAGTTTCACTAGGTAATTAAATTATTAAGCATTAGGTCATACTTCGTTTTTCTATGTAAATGAATTATTTATCGTATTACGCTATCAAAAGCATGTCTGTCTCTAAAACATTTCACGCGACGATTGGTTTCATAGTAAAAAAGAAATAACGATTACCCCTTTTCAGGTTCTCAGTTATTTCAATAAACCTTGTAGTTAGGTATAAATCTCATACCTACATAGTAGCAAATTCGTAGTTGTTGTTACCCAAACTATTAAGTACAAAAATAACTTGCTAATTGTATTAAGTACCTAGTTGGAAAAATACAAACTATCTAATTCCACTTGCATTACATTTTTCTTGTAAATTGTTGTATAAAATTATATGTATGGTAGTTTTTATGTTATATGGTATTTTCTTATATTATACTTCATTTGATATACCTATCAATGTAAGTAACATAAACGGCTGACCGTGTTTCGGAAAAGATATTATTATTTTCTAAATCAACCAAGTCGAGGAAAACAGTAACATGACTAGGATCTTGACATTTCGTTGTTTGAATGTTTACTTCTATTTATTAAAGAAATACATTTAAGATATTGAGAATATATTAGGAAATATATATCCAGACCTAACCATCACAAAATATAAACGCTGCAGCACATTGTAAACACCTGAGGTCCTAGATTACTAAAAACTTACACTTTTCTCAACTTACGCTCTCCATTAGTCGTTATTCTTTGTACATTGCTTAGGTAGATAGATACCTAGTTGCATATCTCTCATTTGAAAATTTTACAGCAGATGCAATCAAAGACTTGTACTAAAGGTATGAAATGAATGGACCTATTACCCACAATCATCGTGATTTTAAAAGTAAATTCATTTTGTGCAGTTTCCTTTAAAATTATGACGATTCTAATATGTCTCTTCAAAATGCATCTCCTGTAAACTTCCCAAGTGTAATATGACGTCATTGTTGCACCAAATAAGTGATATTATTTTGTGACGTGTCATTATCGCAACATAACCACGGGGCAGTAATTGCGAGTAATTTACTTGCCTTTCCTTTATAATGTACTTAGAACACAATATTATTACATGATTATAACCTATTATTGAATTAACGAAATGTTTTAATTTTTGCAACCGTATAATCATATTTGTTATTGCTTAGAATATGCATGATTTCAAAACCAACCATGCATGTTTTAATTCTAATCAATGGAGAGAGAGAAAACGAAACCTGTTGGGATCACGGGACTGTTCGTGATTAGGATGCAGTTGCAGTACTGCTTCTAATCTTCTATAGTGTGACCGCGAAATAATGTTGACTCGAACGAATGGTTTTATGTTGTAATAATGTTAATTTAGGTTTGATAAACTGAGTTTATTAATGATTCTGACTTTAACATTGATGTATTCCCCCTGCTGCAGCTAACCAGCCTATGAACCTATGACGAGATGAGCCCTACCACGAGCTCTTAACACGATCCATTTGATGGCCTAAACTGAACTGTTAAAAGAGATGGAGCGAGGTATACTATAGGGTACATATAAATCAATCCCTCTTTCTCGCTCGCACCACTGACATTTTAACACGTCAGGGTAAGGCTCCAGAGCTTAATAAGAATTTCCTTAATTTATTTAAAAAAACTATATTAAACCCAAAGAGCAGGCTGTTTAGCAGTTTAACGAATGATAAAAGATTTTTTATTTTAATCAAGCAATAATAGTTCTGTACACGTGTATTGGATTTTGTTACTTCCTACTAAATGCACAAAGAAAGTCTTATGACTAAAAGTATCCGTGGCAAATGTGTTATCGTCTCCGTACCTAACCGAAACGGTGAAATGAGCGTTAGATGTAAACGTTACAATATTTTAATGCTAAAACCATTGTATAAGTCTATTACTTCCTCGACGCACTGAAAATTTTAATATCTTTCCCTAAGCGACAGCGTTTAGTTTATTACGCACCTATATAATATTCCGAAAATATTGTCGATAGGTATTGTTTTCTTGTGTATGTTTTCGCTTGACTTTGTTTATTTTATTAACTTATTTGGTTTGGCCATTTGTTGTTTGGTTTTAATTTAAATGCATGTCGATTGTTGGTGGTAGATTAAGCATTGTTAATGTGTGTTATGTCTAATACAACAAATTACCTTTAAATTAATATTTTTCGGAGACACATCTGATCCCAATGAGTCAATTTTTATTGATATGTGGCATAAATATTTACACAATAGTATATTATATACATAACTTTTTGCATAATTTTCAAAAATGATAAACAAAGAGTAGGTAGGTAGCTACCTACCTATATTTCCAATAGAGTCATTTAAATGAATTTCTCTGTATACAGTTTACCTAAAAACCTAATAAATTCGTGCGATCAAAAGAATCGTAATCGACCTGCTAAGAATAGCAACAATAACATGTTTTGCACGGGCTGGTTCCGATTTTGACTCTTAGATACCTTATATAAACGATCATTTTGTATTGCAATATAAATTATGTTTTACAATGTTAAATACTTGATCATCTGAGTTGGCCAAACGTCAACAATTTTTACTTCCTACCTAACTGTTTTCGTGTGCACATGAATTTTCAATTGCTTAGCAGAACCCTGTTCAAAAGTCAGTATTTTACTGCTCGGTTTAATGTCAACAACAAAATTGGACTAATCGGTTCGTCAATTATGTTTTACCACACTTGACATTCATTGAAGAATGTACGCACAAAAATTCGGATTCCAATATGTCTAATTGTTTGAACTGACATAAACTTAATGGATTTTTTTAGAACATATCCTTTAATATCGCTATAATTAAGCTCCGTTAACACTCTTTATCCAATAAATCAAGATCAAATCAAAATAAAAAAAGCTCCCCTTTCATACCCTTGCTATGGCTTTGTTCAGGCAACTCATAACCAAGTTCCTAGACATTTTTTTTTTTACTGGATATAAAATTTAAAGTGAAATCATTTTCGCCTTACCCAAAATTAATTCATGTTTTTCTTAAAATTACGATATAATTTTTATTTACATACATAGTTAACAGGTTTGTAAGGACGCAGCTAAATAAAATGTCAAGTCTAATTAGATAACGAAAGCAATAAAATGATGACTTTATAGAATGTGCAGTGTGCAATTTTGAACCGGAAAAGGTTTACTCAACAGTCTATTAAAAAAATGAGGCTCACCGAATCACACTCGTTGTTCAGCTGTCAGTACTATTGCTGCAACGGAATGTCAGTTTGCTATTGCAAGTCTTTTTTAAGTACTACATCTTCTTCTTGCCCTTATCCATTTTAAGTACTACATATTTTTTACTTTACTTTCGCTATAGTCAATGTTTGAAAATTGCAATCAATATCTAGATCGTAATTATTCATAATTTGCGGAATCATTCTGTGCAATATATTTGGGTACTTAAATCTAATGTTTTAGTGTAAGTGTGCTTATAAATATATAAAATGAAATCAGAATAGGTGCGTTAGACAATAAGTAACAGAAAAAAGGCCATATTTTGTAACCAACATTGAAGAAGTTAAAAAATAAACAAACTGCTTATTTTTTAACTTATTTACATACCTTAGTGCTGAGTGAACTAATATCACACTAGGTTTATTGCCGTTACTATAACGTTACTTACTGTACACGAAATCTTAATTTTTATGTTCAACTCTTAGTGTTATTCCAGTACTAACAAGACGGCAAGGTAACTTTGTTCTCGGAATATATAAGGACAGCAATTACTCAGTTTATATAAGGACAGCAATTACCCAGTTTTTACACTATTAGCGAAGTTTGACCATCACAGCCATTCTATTAAAAATAATTCTGCTTTAAATAGGTAATTGGTAAATCAACACCAACAACTATAGATGTAAATCAACCGCTTTAAAATGTTTTAAACCAAAATGTTGCGTTTTTAAACCCCAAATAAACCGTTTTAAACGGTTGAAACTCACATACAAAAATAAAAGATTTGTGTTTTACACTTCGATATGGGCAATTTTTTGGCATCTGACGTCATGTTTCATTTTGATTAGTTAATTGAAAATCAATAGGCTAGGTACGTTTGGATCAATATCAGTTTATTACACATTAAAAAATCCTTCAAATCCAAAAAACTGCTGTATACAGCAGTTTAAGTATATATATTAAATCCCTAGCTCGGTCAAATCAAGAAAATGTAGTTATAATTAAGAAAAACATGGTCATCAACACCAATCGTTTTAAACAAAAAAAAAAATGGTTTGTTTTGGTTTTAAACGTTTTTTTTTTTTCGTTTAAAACAGATTGGTTTAATTGGTTTTAAACCGGCCTTACATCTATACCAACAACCATACTTAATTGGTTTTGTATTTAAAATACCGACCTACTTTGTTCTTTATTGATGGGATAAACATTAACTTACATTAACGAAATTGTACTGATTGTGAAATAATTATACCTACCTATAAATCGCTAGAATCAACGTATATCAATAGCCAGCAAGGGACTAATAAAATTATTAGTTACATATTTTTGAGGTGCTTCGCGTCATGGCTCTTGCAAGATACATGAGCGAGAATTTAAGATTATAAGTATGCGAATTGATAGCAATGAAATTCTTTGTAAAGTAGTATAATTGTCTATTTATTAAAATGAGTGTTCTGGTGTTGGATTGGAGACAATGTGAGGTAATGATTTATTTGTAGTATCGTTGTGTGACGACGTGATTTGCGTGGTTTCGTTGACGCCCTATGTGATTTATCAAGGTTGAACCTGTCCATAATATAATTATTATATTCTTAATAAGCATTATCTATCGAAGAATGAAACTTTATTGTTAAACAAATGGATATTGTCAAATGATGTTCAGTTTGCAGTATAAATTTTGCAGTTTTTTTCATAATAATATAATTATTAGTACTTACCTAAAAAATAATACAAAGTTCAGTACCAATCTAAAGGAGTTTTTAGGGCACCGACTTATGATAAACTATGACAAATATTGTTATTCTATGGGGCCGATAATATAAGACAATTTATTTGAAAAATATGTACTTAGGGCGCAGGCGCACCTTTAAGCCGGCCCTCTGCTTTTATCTACATTTTGCATTGTTCCGGTACACTGGTTCAAAAGAGACTACTAAGCGAATGCAGTCCCGGCTAGCCGACAGCCTGCCGTGATAATGCCCATTTATCCATTTTCTAAATGAAAAATAAATTGATAGCTTTTAATTCAGTTCGGCTCATTCTTGTTTTACCTGTTTTATTATATACTATAATGTTAGGAACCACATAATTTTATAAAATCGATGCCCTTCTAAAGCTTCATCTTTGTCCTCTATTTTTGAAGCACCGTCCGTCCTATGATGCCAAGAGTAAGGGACGCGACTTTTATTTCTTTTAAATTAAACTTGTTTTCATTGGAAAATATACAACACATCTAATAAATCCTCAGTCGCACTATTCATAACTGGGTGCGTCACTACTATACGTTATTTTAAAACGCCCTCAGCCATGACGCTGAACCAGAATTTGAAATAAAAGATTATTTACAATATAATATACTTATACTATATAATTCATTAGATACCTTCGTAATTTGGTAACAAACAATTTATGCACCTATAATTTAATTGATGAACGTGCACATCCGTGTTATTTGCTGCTCCGTGATATTAAAATTCTACTAATGCTAGACAGATTCGATGTTATTAAGTATAAGCTGTACATTATAATTTGAGTGTGAAAACCTATTGACATGAAATAAAATTTATTTAGCGTTGCAATTTTGTTTTATTATTAGGTACTTAGCATGGGTTAAACGACGCTTTATTATGTCCATTTCCTTTTTTTGAGGTTGTAAATCGTCAAATGATGTCTCCCGCTCTAAGGTGAGCGTGTCAGACTTCTACTGACTAAAAAAAGTCCAACTGTTTCCATCAGCTTCCCTTTGTGTTCCGGGGCTACGGTAACTTTTCCTCCGAAAAATTATGTGGCCCTAGCGGGTATCGACCCTTCTGGGCCCCTACAGTTTTGCTTGACATCTCTGACACGCGCATGGAACACTATGCGCCATCGGCGACAGGGGCTCGTCCCACGCTTCCTGAGGCGGCGGCTTGGGCGTGAGAAGATCCATACCTACCTTTACGGTTGCGGTCCTTTCTTCGCTAGCATTAGGTACTGCTTCGCTGGAGGCGACCGCTTCGATTCCCTCTCGCTCCGGACCATAGCCTGAATCAGAGCCAAGCACAAAAGGTGGCCGCCGCCGATCGCCTCACGAAACACGGCGGTCTGCACAATGGTGACACCCGGGCGTTTCTTCAACATGAATCCGAAGCAGAAACTTCCCGAACAGGTCAAGTCCGGTGAGCACGTGTGTCAGGTGGAAGGCGAGGACGCCGCAGCGCCTCCAGCCACTGCTACGTGCCCAAGGAAAGCAACATTAACGCTTCCAACATGCATTAACCCACCTTGTTGGTTTTGTTTAGGCAGAGGGATCTAAGTTTTAACACATCTAATAAATCCACTTGTAAACCTTCAGTAGCCCTTTTCATTCCAGGGCCACGGTATGTCTTTCGAATAATCCCACAGTCCGCCAAAATCGAATCGACCCCGATAGCGGTTCCTACTGAAAGATCGTAAGTGTCCGCGCCCCTCTAGTAGATGAGCATGCTGACAAAATGGAATACATTCTTATAGTTCATTTACCCAACTGGGCCAGAAAGAGGGTTACTTTTTTTTCAGGTTACTATCATGTATATTATATTTCTTTTGGCACACCCTATACTTACAGGGATGGAGAATCTATGGCACGCGTGTGACGCGTGCCATACTGGCACGTGGCAATGAAAGAGCCAAAGATTTTATATATCCTACTAGACTAGAATGACTAGATTGACTACGAAGGAATATTACTTTGGGACAAAGGGATCTCAGTGGGAGGTAGGAAGGTGTCTAACTTGAGGTATGCCGATGACACTACCCTTCTAACTCAATCAAAGGAAGATATGGAGCACCTGCTGACGCTTCTAGAGACAACAAGCCTCTCCTTCGGTCTTACGCTCAACAGAGATAAGACCAAGATGATGATAGTGGATCGAGCAGCACTGAATCTTCCTGACATTGCTGTGATTGGCAACTGTGAAGTTGTTCAATCATATGTATACCTTGGTTCCACTGTCACGAACACTGGAGGATGTGAGGATGAGATTCGAAGGAGATGTGCTATCACACGATCATGCTGTTGACAGGTTGAAAAGGATCTGGCGCAACCGTAACATCACTAAAGCTACCAAAGTTCGCCTCATGAGAAGCTTAGTCTTCCCAATATTTCTTTACGGCGCAGAAACGTGGACGGTTCGCCTCAAAGACCGACGCAAAATCGATGCACTCGAAATGTGGTGCTGGCGGCGACTGCTGCGGATCCCTTGGACAGCACTTAGGACTAACGTTTCGATTCTGGAGGAGCTAAACATCAAACAGAGGTTATCGTCGACTGTGCAAGTACGAATCCTCAAATATTTTGGTCACGTTGTTCGCAACTAACACTCCATTGAGCGACTCGTTGTCCAGGGACAAGTGGAGGGGAAGCGGTCACTCGGGCGCTCACCTACGCGCTGGACAGACCTCATCAAAGCTGCAACACAAACCTCCTTAGTTCAGAGTTCTCGAGACGCCGTAAACCGGGACAAATGGAGACGCATCGCGAGGGCCTCACTCGCCAAATGAAAATGCAACATTATCAACCACGACCACTCTGTCAAGAGTGAACGACTAAGGAGGATAAAATCAACTGCAACAAAAAAAAATATTTCAAAATAATGCTTCTTGAAATTTTATACACATTCTTTTTGCATATTATTCTCCTGATTAGCCGTCTGGTATAGATGAACTTTGTAACAACATCAATTATTAGATGGTAATTCAAGCATTTTATATTTATCGATGCAACTATATGACACCAATATAAGGTATATACAGACATCAGATATTTCCTAACCACTACAGAGAAAACTCACAGTTCCCTTTTGGTAAGTATATTAAGATCAGTTGATACATATAAATTAATTGTTTTTGAATTTGCATATCTATTTAATGTACCTACCAAAAATATCTTTTACTACTTTAGAGTAAAATTGTCCCGTGGTATGTAGCTAGTGTATGGACACACTAGTAGAACGAGATGAGAGGATTCTATGGATTTTATAATTCAATGAGTATGTGACTTTCCTTTTCGGGGACGCTTTTGAGGTTGTCGTAGTCAATCTAGTACTATGATATATAAAATCTTTGATACAGACGTTTAGTCTAGATAATGTGCAACTGGCAACAGCAGAAATAAAACTGACTCTCACATTTAGAAAAAAACAACAAAATAGAATAACACTGTAACCAAAGATTTTTTATATAACCTACAGGTTAACATTACGACGACTGCGTTACGAAAATTGGGCTCCAAAAAAAGTTAAATAAATATAGGTTTATCACCAAAAATAAAATTGGCGGCACACTTTGGTTTATTTTTAGGGTTCCGTAGCCAAATGGCAAAAAACGGAACCCTTATAGATTCGTCATGTCTGTCTGTCTGTCTGTCTGTCCGTCCGTATGTCACAGCCACTTTTTTCCGAAACTATAAGAGCTATACTGTTGAAACTTAGTAAGTAGATGTATTCTGTGAACCGCTTTAAGATTTTCACACAAAAATAGAAAAAGAGCAATAAATTTTGGGGGTCCCCCATACTTAGAAAGAACTGAAACCCAAAAAAATTTTTTTCATCAAACCCGTACGTGTGGGGTATCTATGGATAGGTCTTCAAAAATGATATTGAGGTTTCCAATATCATTTTTTTCTAAGTTGAATAGATACGCGAGAGACACTTCCAAAGTGGTAAAATGTGTGTCCCCGCCCCCTCTAACTTCTAAAATAAGAGAATGATAAAACTAAAAAAATATATGATGTACATTACTATTTAAACTACCAACGAAAATTGGTTTGAACGAGACTAGATCTCGTTTAGTTTATGACGCATTAAAAAAAAAAACTATTTACTGTATTTCGTTCAAACCAATTTTCGTTGGTAGTTTTTATAGTAATGTACATCATATATTTTTTTTAGTTTTATCATTCTCTTATCTTGGAAGTTAGAGGGGGGGGGACACACATTTTACCACTTTGGAAGTGTCTCTCGCGCAAACTATTCAGTTAAGAAAAAAATGATAGTAGAAACCTCAGTATCATTTTTGAAGACCTATCCATAGATACCCCACACACATGGGTTTGATGAAAAAAAAATTTTTGAGTTTCAGTTCTATGTATGGGGACCCCCAAAATTTATTGCTTTTTTTCTATTTTTGTATAAAAATCTTAATGCGGTTCACAGAATACATCTACTTACAAAGTTTCAACAGTATAGCTCTTATAGTTTCGGAAAAAAGTGGCTGTGACATACGGACGGAAAGACAGACAGACAGACAGACATGAAGAATCTATAAGGGTTCCGTTTTTTGCCATTTGGCTACGGAACCCTAAAAACTTTTAAAATGTTTAGAATAAACACGTATTTCCTCGATCAAATTTTGTGAAATATTCGACTAAAGTCTTTGTCGGCGTGATTGATATACATATTGGTACAGAATTTCAGCTTTCTAGTGCTAACGGTCACAGAGGTTAAGCGAGGATGGACAGACGGACAGACAGACATGGCGAAACTATAAGGGTTCCAAGTTGACTACGGAACCCTAAAAATCAGGTCTAAAAGGAAGTTGTAAATAGAGAGATACGATATTAAAGCGTTGCGTTTTTGGAATTTCAAAGAATTGCAGGACAATCGAAATGAAGACCCAGCGTCCACACTATTCAAAAATAGTGTTTAAAGCTTCAAACAAATAACAGAAAATATAAGGCAATTTTTAAAAGTAACGAAATATCAGTTAATCTCCCTAATATTAAGTAATTTCATTGCTAAAAATATAGCAACACTGTTTTTCCGTATTGCCAACATTACGGCGAAGGAACTGAAACCAAAGATTTTATATATCCGACAGAGTGAAACCTGCTGTACATGTAGGCACAAAGATTTTAAGGATATTATAAAATCTTTGGTAGGTACAGTACAATTCACGAAGAATGGCGGCCGTGAAGTTTACGCAGAAGGCTGCACACGTAGTAACTATTCAGTAATCTGTGGCTGCACAGTAACGTGTTTTGGGCACCAAATGACGACGTGCGCGTGCGAGAAGAGTGTAGCATGCGCGAACGTTCGCAAAGGCTAACTTCACGGCCGCCATCATTCGTGAATTGTACTGTACATAGATTATTCTCATTCTGTGCTCAGAATCTTAGAACAATGAACAATGACAGTTAATTCCTCTATATTTACTATACTTTTTGCAGCAAATCAAAATTAATAATGTGCGATGCAGCATTTCTAAATTTTATAAATAATATATTGTATTATTAACTTACTCAATAACGATGGATCCTCAAAGGAAAATGGTAGCCGGACCAATGACTCCTTCCAGTCTGAAGACAGCGCGGAAAAGTGGTGCGATCATTAATAATTATAGCAAAAGTAATAAAAAAGAAACAATCAGTGTACACACCAGCCTCCCTGCTGTAGAAACACGAATCTTTGATCTTGAACAGGATCAAATTTATCAAGGAGAAGTAAACATCCTTTCAATCATGTAAGTTCATAAATAACTACCTACTTATTTAGATTATTTACCTACGTATCGTCTCTCAGTCCTCCTGCCTAAATTTGGCCATGGCGGCCAATTTCGGCGAAGACTAGTACCTAACCCTCACAATGCCTCACAAGAAACTCCACAGAAATAAATAGGGTGAGTTGCACCATTTAACTATAGTTGTCAAATCGTCGAATTGACCAATAGGCAGCCGTTTTACGGCTGGTTGTGGTTTGGTTATCGTTACAATGCGACTTACCCGTAGAATTTACCAGATTTGTTAGAGGTTAGCATTCAGTCGCATTTAACTGCTAGTGTTATTCGGCGTAACGGTAATACAAACAAATAAAAATATTTTGCAAGAAAAATAAACCCTCAGACTCGACGTAAAGGGAACCAGTCGTTACATTCACGAAAATGTATGCGCGAGGCGGACCATTAACTCGAAAGACACTATATGTAGGATATAATATGGTGCAAAAATGTACATGCATAAACGTATGTGCACTCTCCGCTCCCTCTATCTCAAACTCTCCCAATGGGTCGATTTTCGGCAATCACTACACCATCATCGTCTAAACTTCGGGCTGCCACTGAAAAATTCTTAAAAGAATAATCCATTTGCTTTTCATTCACGCTTACGACCACGAGATCAACGGAACAATTAGGAATTTCAGTTTAGGACAGTTGCAAATATTATGGAAAATAAGCCAAAGAGCAACATGAGCAACGGATCATCACATTCTATTCTGGAGGTAGGAAAAGTTGCACACACACACACACACCTGTTGTTTCAAAATACTTGCCTGCCTACCATTTCTATATGTATTAGCTAAATCTTAGAATTTATCACTTCATGATGTGACCGGCCATTTTAGATACCTTTGGTTAAACCTTATATTCTAAGGGTTAAACATGGCTGATCAATTCAAAAAATAGTTACGTTGTCCATCGGTATTGTCCACTTTTTCTCAATGTGTTCCTGTTTTCTACTACAAAATATGCTTTTTCCCATCAAAAATAGGTACTAGTTGCGCACTAAAATATGCTCTTCTGGGTAGGTAAGTACCTATACTGGTATAATGATATGGCGAAACGTGTATCGAGCATATCATGAACTGATCAATTCTAAGATTTGACTACGTACGACATATTATACTGGGTAAGCTCTGTCTTCGAGCTTAGAGGAAGAGCCACCACACCACAGGAGCCATAACGCTAAGCACCTCAAAATTAAATTTTTTGAGTGTTGACTAGTAGCACTTAAAATATTCACTTTGTACTTTCACATCTAGACTTTTTCGCTGAAAGCCTAAGTACAATAGATGGTGAACACGATTAGCGCGGTCACTAAGGTTTTGCTTCTATTGAAGTTATCAAGGAAATTGGGATTCTGCAATGCTTCCAGACTATAGAGTTAGGGCGTACCCCACAGCCGACGCGCAGGGGCAGCACCCGGCTCCTGTGGGAAGTGGACTAGGGTTGTTGCACCACCCCGGGCGGGTGCAACGTAAGAAGCAAGCTCGGGAAATGAGATTGAGGTATGCAAGTTGGAATGTTGGGACTATGACTGGAAGGGCAAGAGAGTTAGCGGACGTACCTACTACAGGTTTTTTTTTTTTAATTTAGAATATTCACTAACTCTCGCTTACAAAAGACAGGTAAAAATAAGAAGATAGAGTTTATATTTCGCTTCTGAAAAAAATTCCGTTTTCTGTAGAAGGAGTTCATCATGTTCTTTTTTTGCATCTTCTCCATACATATTCATGCACCTTCTCCATAAAGCTGGCCAGTAAGTGTCCCGGTGGTTCCTACGTCCAAATCCAAATTGCCCCACTCGCAGCTCGTCACCGTCTATTTTGCACAGTTTCGCATTAAAGTCCCCCATGACCACGGTGAAGTGAGTCTTAGAACCATGCAAAGCTCTGGATATATCCTCATACATGGACTCGTATTTCGTCGTCAGGGTGTGTCGAGGTCGGAGCGTAAACCTGTATGACCCTCAGCAAATATCTTGATGATATTCTGAGTATAAGGTACGCTACCCTGGTCGACACACTCTCGATCTTTACCACATTGTTCACAAGGGAACCGTGGACGATAAACCCGACACAACCTTGGGACTGCTGGCCCCCCTCCTGAAAATAGAGCAGGTTACCAGATCTTAGGATTATCGTGTCCTCCCCCTGGCTTCGGATAATCCCACAATACTCCATCGTAACCTGCTCAACTCCTCCTCGAGCTCAGTGATCTTCTAGTCGGACCTGAATTTACGCGTGTGTACGTTGCCAGGTCCAGTCGTTGACGGTTGATCGATCTCGCCTGGATATTCTTAGCACCCCGGACCCCAGGGCCGCGCCCACGCCCGTCCACGCTAGCACAACCGCTGGAGTCGCCGAGTACTTAGGGCCTCTTTTTTGTTCTGTCTACACGTGAGGACTTGTAATTGACTTTCTAGTGATTATGGATTCCTTTTTTAGGGTTCCGTAGTCAACTAGGAACCCTTATAGTTTCGCCATGTCTGTCTGTCTGTCCGAACTCGCTTAATCTCTGTGACCGTTAGCACTAGAAAGCTGAAATTTGGTACCAATATGTATATCAATCACGCCGACAAAGTGGTAAAATAAAAATTGGAAAAAAATGTTTTATTACGGTAGCCCCCCTATATGTAAAGTGGGAAGTGATTTTTTTTTTAATTTCTACCCTTACGTGTGATATATCGTTGGATAGGTATTTAAAAATGAATAGGGGTTTACTAAAATCATTTTTTGATAATGTCAATAATTTCGGAAATAATCGCTCCAAAAGTAAACAACAATGTGTCCCCCCCCCCCCCCTCTAACTTTTGAACCATAAGTTTAGAAAATATGAAAAGTAGAACTTTATAAGGACTTTCTAGGAAAATTATTTTGAACTTGATGGAAAGAACAGGTTTTGTACAATAAGACAAAAAGGTTCTACAAAATAATTTCTGGACCAAGTTTGTAGTATAATCATATAAGCAAGCATTTTTTTAAACTCATAAGTGGGTACACTTTTTGTGACGGACGGGAAACTACGGAACCCTACACTGAGCGTGGCCCGACACGCTCTTGGCCGGTTTTTTTGTCTGGTTTTATTAGCTGTAAGTCCTCCATGTACTAAATAAATAAATAAATATATAGTTTGTTTGGACCATAACCCGCCTCGCTGGTCCAATGCGTGTTGGCGGGTCGCCAGAGCCTCGTTTATTCGTCAGCAGGGTGCACCACGTGCAGGTGAGGTTGGCTTGAGTCCCTATAGGTGTTGATTGGGCCCCGTATACACCCCTAAAAATATCGATATAACGAAATATCGATATTATTATTTAGAAATATCAAGTAAGTATCATTATGTAGTGCGAAAATGTTACGTGATTACTCTTGTTTTAGAGATACGAATAAGGATATTATGTGCTGTAAATATACAGAAGATCACAATGACATAGCAGCTGGCTTCACGGACGGTACAATAAGAGTGTTTAGTTGCAGTACTGGAGATTGTATGCACACTCTGGTGGACGACGAATGTCGTGCTTATCCAGGACCTGTAACTGCTATCAAACACCGGCCAGTTAGCAAAGCGAATCCCATTACAAATACGTTGCTGTCATCCTGTTAGTATTACAATAGTCACATTTATTATAATTTGGACATAGATACCCACGACACAAAAGCTCACGAGTATAGAATTTAAGCCAAAAATTTCAGATATTTCCATCCACCATAATATATGGTCAAGGTGGTGACCATGCTGGTGTTTCTGCGTACCAGCATGGAAAGAAGCGGAAGATTATGAACGCATTCGATTGAAATATGCAAATGTTCCAACTAGTGCAATCCTAGAGATCATAGGCAAGGGAGGATTATATACAAGAAGTTTAATCACTCCCTAAGCAATTCAATGCGTGCATCTGAAATTTTACAAGCTTTTATTTAGTTTTACATATACCAGTGTCTGTCTGTCTGTAATCAATTCTCAACAGGATTACAACTCAACTCAATGATTGAGCTGAAATGCACACCTTTGTGTCTCTTGATAATGCGTTTTATATAATACTTATTATAAAAACTTGTTTTATAAAATATTTTTGTTATAAAAACTCGGTGCTCTCTTATTGCCTAGGCATGATTGCCCACAAACTAATCCAAAGCTGCAGTATCGTTTGAAAGAGTCACCACGGCTTTGGAACGCAAAGGGCAACTGTAAGAACTCGGGTAAGTTTTAGGTTTTAGTCAGTAGAGCGGGAACTACATTAGATCCGACGCACACACTTAGCGGCGCGGCGCTTCGCGTAGCGTGGATCTAATGTACACTCTACAACAGCCATACTCAAAGTGTGCTCCGCGGAACCCTAGGGCTCCGCAAAGCCTCTTTCAGGGCTCCGTATGCATACAAATTATAATGTGGAAGAAAGTATAAAGACCAGGGGCCTTGCCATAACGTGTTGAAATGTCAGGTGTGCGAGCAAGAAAGAGGCATGGAGCTATATACCTCCATCTCTTTAATAGTTCAGTTTAGGTCGTTAAATGGATCTCCTTATCAGGCCGTGGTAGGGTCTCAGTATTTAAATTTTTGTTTAATTGTTAATAAATAAAAAGCAGTGTCATACGTCGCATTAGATTTTGCTGTAACTTATTAAAAAAAAACGTTGCCCGTAAACATTTTTTTTAAGGGCTCCGTCAAATATTTTGCCTTTCAATAGGGTTCCGTTGGAAAAAGTTTGAGAACCGCTGCTCTACAAGATTAGTTGATATTATAAAGTGTATGCACACCGAGGCGCCCAGTTTGGCGTATGTGGCCCAAGTGTGCCCAATGTGACATTCCCTTTTCTATTCACCCAGAGCAGGAGAAGTTATTTGGTGTTTCTCCAACCTCAAAAAACTAAAAGAGTGCAAACTAATTTGTAAAATCCCTACCTTTAGATGTTAACGGGTGTATCAAATGCTGGAAATATAAATATGATCAATGTTTATACACGATTCGTGAAAAACGTCAGACCTTGGGATTAAATTATCATCCACGCAATAGTAAATTCGTTACCTATGGCGACGATGCTAAGTTAAACATGTACGACGAAGAAGCACAAACACAAGAAAGAGCTTTTTACGCCAGGTAAGCTGTGAACATAATAATCCACTAGGTACTCAATTTCTAACTTCTTTCTGAGTAGTACCTACCTATAACCTAGTAATTATGTAAGGTTAGACGACAAAAATAAACCCTATCTATAATGCCATATCCACGTAGCCAAGTTAATTATTTCGCTGCCGTTATGCAACTCCTGCAAGTGTCTCAACAGAATTCGAGATACTTAAGTAATTACTTACTTACATTTTTTTATGACTGCACAGTTAATGCAGTCAGTATACACGTTCGATTCCCGCAAGGAACCAATATTTGTATGGCCTACATAATTATCAGAGGTCGGAGTAGGTAGATTGATTTAAGGTCGTTGACGTCAAACGTAGAGGATAATATGGATATGCCTCCAAAATACCGGAACTTCATATTTATTGTGATATTTGTTCCGGAATTTTGAAATAAGCACGAATTTGTGTTTAAGGTGAAAAACGTATTAATAATATCAATCTACGCTGCCAGTGTGAAAGAAATCAGTATTTTATTTTATACAAATTAAAAATAATTGTTCATTGAATTCAATCAATCATTCATATAATAAACGATTTTGTTAGCCTATCTGTTTGGTTTTTATTAGAGATGCGCCGAATATTCGTTTGGTATTCGGTATTCGGCGTATTCGGCATTTTTGCCACTATTTGTATTCGGCCGAATTATTCGGTTTTAGTGCCTAATATATTCGGTTTGAGTATTTCTATTTTCCTGACTACATGACATGGAATAGAACTCAAAGACAAGCTTCTTATGTAAGATATGTTTATTATAAGTTAAATAAAACTTGTGAAGAATGTGTTAAAAAGCTAATACCTGAATGAAAGCAATCAAACTTGAATTTAATATCTTAAGTCCACATATTTATTTCTTGACCTATAGTTAACATTCATTTTAAAACTTAATTCAACGTTTATTTTTAATATATAGTTAATTTAATTTTACTTTTTATTTCGAAACTTAAAAAATTAATTCAAATGATTTGTCATTCCACTCGTCGAAGCACTGCGCCCTGTTCCACCGCGAGAAATAACACAACTATACAAAGTGCACTTAACTTTCGTTTTGTCATCTTCCATTTCATCAAAAAAGTCCCAAGCGCGTGATCTTTTACGCCCACTCATATTGCAAACACGTAAAGTTAATATTTTAATTTATTTACAACTTAGGTACTCGTGCAATGTTTTAAAGCAAAGTGACAGCGCGGTGTATGTGCGGGTGGCGGGCGGCGAGGTACGGCTCGCTCGCAACTAGCCAGCAGCGACAGGCGGCGAGCGCGTTTGAACCTATTTACGCGGGAATGCAGTGAAATGGTAAACCGAATAATTCGGCCGAATATCCGGTTCGGTAAAGATTGAACCGAATACTATTCGGTATTCGGTTATTCGGTAAAACCACTATTCGGCGCATCTCTAGTTTTTATTTTATTTTATTCCATAATTCCAATCCCGGAACTTTTTCCGGTACTTCCCGCACATTATGATTTCTTGACGCAAGTATATAAAATCAATCTACCTACATACTCCAACCTCTGATAATTATACATAATTATTGCGGTCTGGATGTTTAAATAAAGGAGTAATTCCTAGTACCTATGGGACATGCTTAAAAAAATCTATTACAACTATAGATAGGTAGACCTATGTATATTTTTTTTTATATATGAAAAATTTCAATTCGTCGTGAATTTTTTTAAATCGAGTGAAAAATATTTTTGTTCTATCAATTCCGAAATATGTGTGATCATAGTGACCGTTCATTTTTAACCGACTTAGAAAATGATGATCTATGTTCGGCTAAATGTATTTTTTTTATTTTTTATGTTCACCGATATCTCGGTCACGGTCATTCTTGGTCACGGCTATTTGCCGTAAAAAAATGTAATTAGTCCGTCTTTTAGATTATTGAAAAGTATTGTTTTTATTTGTAAATTAAACCAAAAATGACAAAGATATAGCCCATTAAAGTTATGTGTAACGTCACGCGCCCTGCTGCATTTTTTCGCACGGGGTGACGTCACACGTAACTTGAATGGGCTATTTCTTTTATTAATCGAAAAATTACGTGTCCAATATTTTTTATAATTTAAAATACGGACTAAATAAAATTTAATTATTTTGACCCTGGAAACTACCCTATTGTGGACCGATTTTGAATAGTACATTGTTACACTAGGGGTGAAAGCAACTCATTTCGTCTGAAAAATATTTTTCATTACTCTTACTCTGAAAGTAGGTCTGAAGTTAGATGAGGAGCGGGCTGAAAGTGATATTTTTCATCCCTAGGGAGTTTTACTTTACAACTGACAGCTGTCAAATTATTAAAAAAAAAATAGTTCTATCTTCACATTTCTATTGAACGATGTTCCAATTTTCCATACAGCCAGTCAATCACAGCGCGATATAAAATTGAAATAACTTAAAGACAAGTATTAATTAAATAATGTTATATTTTAAGTGATTTATTTGTTCAACTATTTCTTTAAAATACTTTATTTTTAAAAGATTACAATTAATTTCTAATTTTTCATTAATGAGGCTGAATAGCTGGCCGGCCGCAGAAAAAAAAACAAAATGGCGGGAAAGTGGCAATTGTTCAACTATTTCTTTAATAGTACATTGTTACACTAGGGGTGTAAGTAAGTCATCTCGTCCCGAGAAGGAGTTCGCGGCCGAGCGAAGCGAGGTCGCTAATTCGAGGGGTTAAATGGGTTACTTTCACCCCAAGGTAAACACTGTGCTTTTCATTACGAATACGAGGAAACTAAAAATAAAATAAAAAGTTTGTAAAACCTGAGTCGTCGTACCTATGATTTTAAGTAGGTAGGTATCTTTCTTCTGATTTAGGCGGTAAAAGGTATTCCACTATTGCTTTAGCCTCTTCTCTTATGAAATTAGGCGATAGTCACTATTTTAATCTGCGGGGTTACCATGACGTTCAAAGTAAGATTGTTTTAATCTTGTTTTAGTGTGGGTAAGAGATGGCGCTAGACAACCTGTATAGCTCTGTCTCTTACCCACACAAAAACAAGCTTAAAACAATCTTACGTTTTCATTAATGAGGCTGAATAGATGGCCGGTCACAGAAAAAAAAAAAACAAAATGGCGGGAAAGTGGCAATTGTTCAACTATTTCTTTAATAGTACATTGTTACACTAGGGGTGTAAGTAAGTCATCTCGTCCCGAGAAGGAGTTCGCGGCCGAGCGAAGCGATAATTCGAGGGGTTAAATGGGTTACTTTCACCCCGAGGTAAACACTGTGCTTTTCATTACGAATACGAGGAAACTAAAAATAAAATAAAAAGTTTATATGATAGGCGCGATATAAAATTGAAATAACATATAGACAAGTATTAATTAAAGAATGTTATATTTTAAGTGATTTATTTGTTCAACTATTTCTTTAAAATACTTTGTTTTCAAAAGATTACAATTAATTTCTAATTTTTCATTAATGAGGCTAATAAATGGCCGGCACAGAAAAATAAAAACAAAATGGCAGGAAAGTGGCAATCAGTCGTTGCTTTTTTCGAGTTTGGTTTACATTTCCGTACAACAAAGATTTGTACTAATACGTTATGTTTATCAGTTTAAAATAGTGATTTAACGCCTAATTTCATAAGAGAAGAGGCTAAAGCAGTAGTTTTACCGCATAAATCAGAAGAAAAATACCTACCTAAAATCATATGCACAACGTCTCAGGTTTTGCAAACTTTTTATTTTATTTTTACTCTCCTTGTATTCGTAATGAAAAGTACAGGGCTTACCTCCATCTTGCACCTAGTCGTAGTGCGACAAGAGCTAGTTTTATCTTATTATAGCTAGGTACTTATTAAGCTACATTTTTGCTACTCATTTCCAAATATTGTGATTTTTAGGGTTCCGTAATTAATAAAAATTGGAAAAAAATGTTTTATAACGGTAGCCCCCCTATATGGAAAGTGGGAAGTGATTTTTTTTTTATTTCAACCCTAACGTGTAATATATTGTTGGATAGGTATTTAAAAATGAATAGGGGTTTACTAAAATCATTTTTTTTAATAATGTCAATAATTTCGCAAATAATCGCTCCAAAAGTAAAAAACAATGTGTCCCCCTCTAACTTTGTAACCATAAGTTTAGAAAATATGAAAAAAATCTGAAAAGTTGAACTTTATAAGACTTTCTAGGAAAATCATTCTGAACTTGATGGAAAGAACAGGTTTTGTACAAAAAAGACAAAGAGATTGTACAAAATAATTTCTGGACTGTTTGTAGTATAATCGTATATGCTCATAAATTTAAACTCATAAGTGGGTACACTTATTGTGACGGACGGGAAATACGGAACCCTACACTGAGCGTGGCCCGACACGCTCTTGGCCGGTTTTTTAAGGGTGACAATACCTTGCTTAGGAATTACAGGCCTATCTCACTTCTGAGTCATGTTTACAAGTTGTTTTCCAGATTCACCACGAACCGTCTCGCGGGTAGTTTTAACGACCCGAACAAATTAACCAGATTCCGAAAACACTTCGGCACCGTAGACCACATACTTACGTAGCGACAGGTTATGCACAAGACCGAGGAGTACAATCTGCCTCTGCTTAGAGTTTGTAGACTATCAAGACTTGGAATTAGATCAGGACGTTTAAAGTAAGATTGTTTTGCTCTTGTTTCAGTGTGGGTAAGAGACAGAGCTATACAGGTTGTCTAGCGCCATCTCTTACCCACACTGAAACAAGAATAAAACAATCTTACTTTGTACGTCATGGTAACCCCGTTAGTCTGTACTACAATCTTTTCAATGATGCGATGCCATATTGACTATATCTGTACATCGAAAAGCTAGTGTTTATACGAAAACACCACCATGTCAGTCCGACTTCAGGCACAGATCTCGAAACTGTTCACAGCTGCAATGAAAGATGTCTTTAAGGTTCGGACTGGAGAAGGTTAGGTATTGACGTCATTGGGTTTATCTATCATTCACCTTCGATTCACTGACGATAGTCATGACTGAGAGTATAGAGGAGCTCAGTACAAAGCTCGATCACCACAGTTACTAACAAAAGATGAAAATGGACAAAACAACCATGCATGTAGCACCCACTCCTATCAAGATCGGAGTCTACACTAGAAGTTGTAGACCATTACGTATTAACGTTTACCTGGGATAGACAGACTAGTTAAGTATGTCTAACTTCGAGAAAGAGGTAACTCGTTAATCGTCGAGTCGACTCGGCTGGGCAGCGGCACCGTTCGGGAAGCTAAGCGATATTTTGTCGACCTACATATCAGTGTCTCAAGATGAGTTTCCGATCAATGCGTACCTATTGCTAGTGATAACATAAATATGGCTCTGAAACATGGTCTCTCACATTCGACCTCATCAGAACGTTAAAAGTCACCAAAGGGCAATTGGAAATGGTTATGCTGCGTAATTGAATCTGGGCTGAAGATATCTTCAATAGAGCCAAAGTTACCGACATAGCCTGCCCGAATAATCGCCAAATTTAAGTGGCATTATTCGCAGAACAGATGGTTGATGGGCCGAAAGGAACTGCAGTAGCGACCGCTGGTACGCGGTCGCTACTGCAGTACCTTTCAGAAATTAAATCTCGAATTAAAAATTCAAAGGTTATGTTATGTAAAGTTTTGGTACACACGATTTTATGAGTGAAGGAAAGAGTGAAGTTTTACGATCCTGAAATCCTTCGTCGTCTAAGATTAAATAATATCCGGTACTTTACAAATGCATTCGTAGTGGAGAATATTAAAAGTTTTTGTCATATACATGGAAATTTAAAAAAGATATTTTACAGTGGCGCGAAGAACAAAGTGGACGGCCACACATCAAGGATATTTGCATGTACCTTCAACCCCAAGTCTCACCATGAGATGATATCTGGCGGTTGGGATAACACAGTCATGTGCTGGGACGACCGACAGCCATATGCGACCCGCTACTTTGATGGTATACACATATGTGGCGAGGGGCTTGATTTTGATAAACCCGGAAGACAAGTAAGTTTGCATTTGGCAGTGACCGACCGAAATACGATTTGCAGCCGAAACCGTAACCGAATGTTTGGCTCCTCTTCCAATTTCGGCCCTATCCGAAATCAAAACTGAAATGGTAACAGAAAAACTGAAGAAAAATAAAAACAATATTTCAATACAATTATCCCTAACTAAATTATTTCGATAAATTAAGCTTAATACAATTATAACTTCCACAAAATACTCAAACTTCCATAAACGAAACAGTTCGTAAGTTTTTAGGTATCAAACGTCAGCTCAAAGAGGCCAGTTTTATTATACTCGGCCCCTTTTTGGTAGAAGCCAAGCTTTCGGTCGTGCTCAGTAGCCCGATTCACGTAATGAAAACCGTAACGATATCGTAGCGATTTAGTCGATTAGACCATTTCCGTATCCACACCATCAATCGAATTTGAACGACACCGATTTTAAAGTCGTTTGAAATTCGTCGAATTAAAAAAATCTGCATTACGTTATCCTGGTAGAATACTTATTAATGTAACTGGAAATAATTCGATAGATCGTGAATACCGCTTTTGGATAGGACTTCGATCGGACGACTATAAAACTTCAACGACATTTGGCTTGTTTGATTTTACGTGAATCAGGCTACTGTATCTGGTATTCAACGGTTCTAGTAGAACTTCTCGATAGCTAGTAACTTCCTTTCGACAAAGTCTGCGTCTTACTAAGACTATATGGTGTTTTTTCGAAAACAGGGAACAGGATAAAGGGGAGTCGCTTGCGCATCTATCCGCACATCTAGCAGTCCGGACAACGCCCACGCGGATATAATGCTGATAGTCATTGTTGACCCCAAGCAGCTCAGTTTTCTAACATTAATTTTTATTTTTAGATCCTAACATGCGCTTGGCAAGAGAAAGATTCTATCCAGTTATGGGATTATGGGTCATGTAAATTAATCAAAACAATCGTACCAGACAGTTTTCAGTCAAAATTATATTGCGGGAAAATAGTGCCAAATACTAACTTAATTGTATGCGGTGGATCAGATGCTAATATTTTAAGAGTCGTAGATACAAACATGAACATAGTAAGTTAACCTGTTTTTATATATATTTAGCTTTAAGTTAGTAATGCAGGCCTTAGAGTACCCAAAGGCTGCTAGTGTTACTAATTTTTAAAGTAATAAAATAAAGTGCATACAAACAATTTAGAAAAATTATATGCGACAAATCAACAGTGCGTTTCACTTCAGAAGTCCCTTCGCCGTAATGTTGGCTCCCTTGTCAGTCTATAAAGGGAAAAAGAAAGAGTTTTGCAAGAAATGTGAAACTAACCGCCAGTTTCCGGTACGTTGATCAAAATCAAAATTAACTAATCGGCTGTTAAATTAACAGCTGTGTCAAATCAATTCGGGTTGCTGAAAGGATGATTAGTGAAAAATTAACTAATCTATGATCATTTTGATTTGTCATGTGGATTGTTTTTAGTAATGGTCACATTGATTGGATATTTCAGTTTCAACTGTGAAAAAGTTCCTTAAAAGACCTTGTATTAAACCAGTAAAAAAAAAATAACCTGCGTCGTCCTTGACAACAAAACAACTTTGCTTGCTACAGATAAATATGTCAAAACTCACGTTATTTTCAAATAATTGTGTATTCATATTTAATAATATTTTTTAAATGGCTTCATGAGGGAAAGATTTCACAGAAAGATAAAAGTGCAAATTATTAAAACTGGTTCAAAAGTAAGTACGCCACAAATAAGATACAAATTTTACATAAGTGAAGAAACACCTACATCTTAGTAATTAATAGATATACATTTTAGAGGTTTTTTCTAGATAGAAAAACTTTATAGAAAATAAAGCAACAAATACAATTCTCAATTATACAAAAAAAATAAGCTTGGGCATGTCTAATTAGAGATTAAAACAGCATCGCTGAGGTGCTTAGAACTCAAAGACAGCTCTACACTGCCTTTTCGAATTTGAAAAGGGTTACGAGGCAGAACATCGCATGTCTTTATGTTTAGCAAGTTATATCTAATGAATAAAAGAATACAGATGAAGAGGTATATAATTTAGAAAGCATATCTTATATAAAGATCGTCTTCTCATAAACTTTATTATATTTTTCTAACAAACTTATTTGTTTCAGTTACAAAATAAAATGGCAGAAACACTCCTACAACAGTTTTTAAAAGATGGAATAGCTGATAAAGTCTAATAATAAAACAAGATTGAAAATATCCTTGGAGTTTCTTGCACATTCTTCTCCATAGAGATCTACGCTTGGAATGTGGAATCAGAATCTTTTTAATTGTATTTAATGTTATTGTTGTTAATAGAATGTTATTTTAACTATTTAATACTGAAATTAAACATTTGATTTGAATCTTTGTTTATATTTAAATATAAACATATACATGAGATTAGAACTAAATTTATAAAGCTATTAAATCCACTTTTAATTATATTGCGTTCTTCTGTTAGGGGAATCGAGATGAATCGAGGCTTGATTTCAACTGGCTGTTGATTTATGCATCCTTATATCATCAGCTACTATTATTTGGAATGCTCTTGATGCGTGAAAATAGTATTTTTTCCAATGCACTGATAGATTTGTTTCTGAATGTTAAAGGTTTTATTTTTGGATCTATCATAATTACTAGGAACGTGATTGCGGCTTTGCTCATTCGGTCCCAATTTTTTTATATTCTTTCTGAGCACTCGTAGGGATACTTCCTTTTTTGAAAAATTTGCCGAGTTTTATGCAATTCTTCATTACTCCTTGTGGATATACATATATCCAAAAAATACATCTACAACAAAACGCAAAAATGAAATGCTTTTTGCAAAAACACATTAAAAACATTGTGATTTTACTTAATAAACATGATTTCACACCGTAAAAATTATAATCTGCAGAGAAACCACAAGATTCACGTAAATAGCCAATATTATTTATTTGTCAACATGCACTATTGTATTGATTTCTTGACAAAGCTTTTGACAGTAGTTTAATCTATGATCAAAATAATCAGCGTTCCAGAAACCCAAAATGGAATTTCGCATGTGATTTTGTACTAAGATCTGACAGCTCGGTCAACTAATCAGATGATCAAATCAAAGTAGCTGATCATCCTTTCAGCAACCCAACTGATACTTGACAAGAGATTTGACAGCTGATTAGTTAATTTTGATTTTGATCAACGTTCCGGAAACTGGCGGTTAATCGATTTCAACGGTTGTTGCACTACTTTTTGGAAAATTATGAGGAGAATGGGATTTTATTTAAAAAAAAAATGCATAGACCTGACTTTTTATAAGGGGAGATGTAAATGGAGAGTTACGATAATGCGGCTTGGCGCTTTCGGTATTTGAAAGAATTGCAGGAAAATCGAAATAGAGCCCAGCGTCGTATACTTTATTAAAAAATAAGGCAATCGTTAAAAGTAACGAAATATTAGTTAATCTCTCTAATATTATTATTACATTGCTTAAAATATAGCAACATTGTTTTTCCGTATTACCAACATTACGGCGAAGGCACTTCTTAAGTGAAACGCACTGTACCGTTTTTAAAACATTGGCCACATAATTGCCAATATTTTTTTTTATTTTTAAAGAAATGAACATTTAAATAATGTTCTTTTTTCGCATTAGAATTTGTTTGATCACCGAAGCACTTTTTTTACAAGCTTTTATTTACTTTCACCTGTCCCGATGATGTTTGTTTGTCTGTAATCAAATCTTGCAAATTAAATTTGATACACTTCCCGATTCTCGATATAGCTGAAATTTTGCATGCATGTGTAAATCAGATGACAATGCAAAATTATAATTGAAGATTTTTATAATTTGTATTGTACTTTAGTTGTATAAAAATTGATAGTAGCACGATGACAGGCCGAGTATGGTTTTTTGTCTATCTGTTTTATTGTTCATTCATATGCCCTATAGCAAGGATTCCATTGTGTTGTTGACATAATTAAATAACAAATTACTTTTTGTAAAAAAATAAATAAATTACCTACAACAAGCTACACTTTTTAATCTTTTATTTATTTCGTAAAAACAATATACACGTTTATAGGAATGTATCTATGTTTAATAACGTGATATTTATTGTGTTTTCAGACAGAGTGTAGTATACGAAATAATCCAGGCAGTGTTAATGCGTTTGATTTTAGTAAAGTTAGAAGAAAACCACTGAAAGTTGAAGAAACTTACAAAAAAGTAAGTGAACTACCAAATATTCCTCGCCTTACATTTGTAACTGGAAAAAGACTACAGACTGTAGACTTTGGGTGACTGGGCTGGTATTATAATATGTAACATTGATATGTGTTTGAATACTAGAAATATATGAAAAAAAAATTGTGAATTAATCCTTGAACATTTCGTCTTTGATGGTCAGGACAAATCTAATCCTTTGTTACTTTCTGTGTAATATTCATGCGATTTCTGCTCTGTTCAGCCATTTTGGTTTGCTTGGTCCCAAATTGTTTTACAAACAAGAATAATTTGGCTAAATTGTAGCAGTGCACATTTGTATTTGAAATTAATAAAGTTTTTTACTGACATTTTGTTCTATTATGGAGTGTCCATCCCTGGCGAATGCGCTGCTCGCGAGCCGCTTACGAACGGCGCGCGTGCGTTTCGCGCGCGTTACGTTCGTACAGTAGGCAGAACGGATCTTGAGCGGTTGCGCAGAAGTCAAATATTCGGTCTCTTTAGTGGTGCGAAGTGAGACGCGGGGGTGGGGAGTGTCAATGATTGGCTCGCCACGCCATCGCGTCATAGACGTCACTCCTCATTCGTTCCCTGCGTTGCTGCATGTATCTAACAACGAATACGATTAGCTCGGCAATGTATGGAATGCGCAAAGCGATTCTCTGACGCCGAGCGCTCAATATCCGTTGTGCCTACTGTACGAATCCCTTGTGCCGCTCGCGCTTCGAATGAACATGAAAATCACGCGCGCAGTTCGCAAGCGGCTCGCAAACGGCGCAGTCGCCAGATCTGGACGCACCTTTAGTCGGATAAGGTCTCACATAAGAAACGCTGACGTAAAAGTTGTACATCAGTTGTATTGAATTTATTCTCCCTTTTATAACATTTCTCTACTCACAAACAGCCGTTTATACAATTTTAGGTGATAGACAAATACACTGTGATTTCATTTTGTAAATATAGTATATAAAACTCTAGAAAGACAAAACATTGAGTTTGGCAAGAATTCATAATAAATAAAAAACATAAATACTTCTACATAGTATTATATACAGGATTTGAACATCTATTATTCGACCGATTCAAGTTGAGCCTCGTCAACGGATGGGTCTTCCCATGTTGCAATTGTTTTTTAGTTTGAGCTTTCGACATCACAGTTGATACCACCACGTCACCGTAGTCGAGCGGCGCCAGCGACAGCACCGTGGGCGCCGGCGGCGGGCGCTCCGCCGCGCCGCGCACCGCGCCGCACAGCGAGCTGCGCGCGCGCGCCTCGCCCTCCGGCGTCAGCTTGCACTTCTTGCTGCAGCCCGCCTCGCGCGCGCGGCCCGGCCGGTCGTAGCGGTCCACCAGCACCTTCACGGACAGGTCCTCTCCCGAAGGCGGCGAGGCCGGCGGCCGATCGCGGCCCTCGGTCGGCGCCGAGCGACGCGAATCGGCACGGCGGAGAGAGTCGGTTTCGGAGCGCGCTTCGAACTCCTTCTTGAGGTTGCTGACGAGCCCGGCGGCGGCGGCGGCTTCGGGCTCGGGTGGCGGCGCGGCGCTCGGCAGGTCGCCTTGCGAGGCGCAGGCGGCGCGGCGGCGGCGCAGGCCGGCGCGCAGCCACGTGTGCGCGGGCGCGGACGCGGACAGGCGGCCGGCCCACGCGGGCGCGGACGCGGACAGACGGCCGGCCCACGTGGACGCGCCACGGTCGCGCGCGCGTTCCATGCGCGCGGCGGCGCTGGCGAGCTCCTTCAGTATGGCACACGTTTCGTTGAACTTCCGCTCGTTGTCGGCCCGCCGGCCCTGGGCGCGCGTCTCGCCGTGCTCGGTGATGATGCCGAGGTCGGAGGGCTTGTCGTCGTCCTTGCGCGCGCGCTCGTCGCGCTCCTTGCAGCGCTTGGCGTCGTCGCGCGGCGCGGGCGCGGCCTTGGGCGCGCGCGTGTCGTACGAGCCCCAGGACGAGTGGCGCGACAGATCCAGCACGACGGCGCTGTCGAACGAGCTCCACGAGCTCTGCCTACTCGGCGGCGGCGCATCGTCGTCGATGGCTCTTCTGTCGTCGCTATCTAAATTCGAACGTTCCTCGGAATTCGCGATAGTATCACTTGTTGTCACTTTATTAGTCTTCACGTCTATAATTCCACTGTCACTTTTCACTATATTATCACTACTACTAACAATAATTCTGTTCTCGTCACCTCTCGGCCACGAAGCCTCCCCTGGGTCCCAAGTGTGTATTTTGTCGACTTCGAAATTCGTTTGGGGATATTTGTGACTTAGATTTTTTGATGGAGAGGCTTGCAATGGTTTGGTCGGTATCTCAGATTGAATTATCAAACTAGCAGGTGTATCTAAAGTTTTACTGTTTTGGGACTCATTCTGATTACCAAAAATTAACCTGTGGTATCTCTTAGTATAATCTTTCCGGTCCGTGGAGGCGGCGTTCTCGATCTCGTTGACGATGTGCTTGACGGACGGCGCGCCCTCCTCCTTGAGGCGCATGATCTGGTTGGGCGACACGCTGTAGCTGCCGCCGGCACACGGCATGAGCTTGTGGCGCGTCTCGCACAGCTGCTCCAGCGACAGTGACGTCACGGCGCGCGGCGGCGCGGCGCGGCAGTCGGGCGACCACGAGCGCGGCCGGCCCGGACACGAGCCCGTCAGCGCCAGCACCAGCGGCGTCGGCTCCAGCACTTTGCTTTCAGCTTTTGATGCATTTTTTGGAGATTTCAGATTAGTTTCAGATTTGGATCGCTGTAACTTCTCTTTGTTTTTCATAGCATCGAGTATACCTTGGTATGTCTCGAGTTGGTTCAAAAAATTCGTATTCGGTTTAATGCAGCTCCTTTTTGCTTTAACGTGTTTTAGAGCCTTTTCGAAATTCCAGTTGAATGCTTTCATGGCATACGCGATCACTACTGAAGCCGATCTACTAATGCCCATTTTGCAATGAACGAGAACTTTCGAGCCTTCGTTTCTTGCTTTGTTTATATATTTGTAAGTATTATCCCAGTGTTTTAACAGGTCAGTCTTCTCATCGTCATAAACTCTAATGTTAAGATAGTCGAACATACCAGGAAAAAAGTTGTCAATCTCTCTCGTCACGTTCAGTATGTGCTGCACCCTAAAATAAATAACCACACATTAGTTACGTATCGGAAACAGCTAATCCGTACGATTATTTGTTTATCATATATATTTAAAGATTACAAAACTGTAATGCTGTTCTTCTGCTTACTAAAGACGTTCTACCGTCTGTTACGTGTCTATCGAATAAAATTGTCGGACGACAACATACCCATTGCGTTGCAATTCTTCAAGATTGCTCGCGTTCCATTCGGAACCGAGGTAGACATGGTCGAATATCTCTGTAGGTGCATCCATCTGGCCGAGTATGGTCAGCATCTCTTGGTCGATGAAGGACTTGTACTCGGCGAGGTCCATGTCAAGTTCTTCTTCCAGCCGCCCTCGGATAAATTTGCTAGTCACCTCGTCCAGATCCACGCTCATCATGATCTCCTTCAATGTGCAGCGGATTACTCGTTCAGTTTCATCCCTCTCTCGAGGCCTATAAACAAACAAATAAAAGAAGTAAAACATATTTATAAATAATATCTTTATTCTTACTTTATGTACATAAATTATAGCGCTATTCATAGTCTATCACCCTTTTATTTATTTTAGGCAACATTGATCTCATCGATGTTTAATTTTATTTTATCTGCCAAACGGGAAATTTTTTGGATTTTTTTTACTGGGAAATTTCTACTGACTAGAACATAATATCATATCTTTAAAGATAAAAATTATAATTATTATCATTATATATTATATACTTAATTATTATCATTATATATTATATAATTATTATCATTATATATTATACTAGCTGTGCCCCGCGGTTTTACCCGCGTTTTTCTCGTTTCCGTGGAAATACCGAGATAAAATATTGCCTATAATTGCCGCCCATAACTCATTAATAGGTACCAACTCTTAACATCTTACACACGTGATAACTTTTAAACGAAATATCCGATTGAGATGAAACAAAAAGTATTTTACTTCTACATAAATACTCTTGATAACGTAATGCTTAATTTCGATAAAGATTAATATTACGAGACATATTTAACGTAGTTTTTTTTTTCTTCAGACGATTTAATTTATTTTGAACACAAAATCGGTTATTGTGATTAAACCATGATAGCTAGATACATGTTCTCGCGGACTTTTTTGTAGGTCTTAATGGGATCTACAAACCCGTAGTACATCATTTTGTTCTATTGTCAATAGATTTTGCAGCGCACGCAAAAATAGGTTTTCGATTTTACACCTTGTGTTACAAAATAGCAATTTTATTACGGATCCCTAATTTTGAAACATAAAAAACATAATAATAATAATAATAATAATAATATTTCCACAACTATCACACAACGCCGTCTAGTCCCAAGCTAAGCAGAGCTTGTGTTATGGGTACTAGACAACTGATAAACATACTTATATATTTCTAAATACATACATATTATAGATAAATAACACCCAGACACAGAACAAATGATTATGCTCATCACATAAACATTTGTCCTGGGTGGGAATCGAACCCACGACCTCCGGCATAGCAGTCAGGGTCACTAACCACTAGACCAACAGGCTAGACATAGCCTATAGCCTTTCTCGATAAATGGACTACCCAACACTGAAAGAATCATTCAAATCGGACCAGTAGTTCCAGAGTTTAGCGCGTTCAAACAAACAAACAAACAAACAAACAAACTCTTCAGCTTTATAATATTAGTATAGATAATTATTAACAATTATAGCTATGCTACCAATGGCTTCATCCGCGTGACAGTAGAAAATTATCCCAACGGAACATACTTCCGGGATAAAAATGATATAGAGATAAGTATCCGTGTCATTCAGCCATTCGAACGTGAAGAAGTAACAAACATGCTCAACCGCAGATTTTCCCGAAATCCCTTAATATTATAAAGATGAAATCTTTCACAACATCACTCATCATCAATTCGTTAATGCTACTCTTTTGTACATCTGCGCGCATAAGCAGTGTCTTCACGCCTTTTGTTGCATGCAGACAGTACAAAGAAACTTATGAATTAAACAACCAGATACGTTTTGAATGTTAAAACTAAGATGGCAGCCCTCTATCTATTGGTTCATATAAGCATGCTAGTAGCGTGTTTTAATTAACGCACTGGCGTGCGTTCGATCCTTTTCTAGGTCAATAAAATAGGTCTAGGTAGAACACGCTTCATCATTATGTTACACACTAACAAACTTATTTCGGTAGTAATTTCAAGTAACTCAAAAGATAATTCAGATTTTAGTTATTACTTTCCCATTAACTCATTCCTTGCCACGAACACTGATATGGGCAGGAGCCACATACTAGATTAGATATTTACAGATCCACTCTTTTTTCTTTAGTTAGTAATTAAGTACTGGAGAAATTCCATAGCAAAACAATAAGGAAAATGCTAAACATCCCGCAGTTCGTTAGCAATCAGTTCATGTACATGGACATCAAGCTAAAAACCGTTACAGAAGAAATTGCGCCATATAGCAAAAGCTATCAAACCCGACTATGTAAACACAGGAATGAACTAGCTTCGGAACTGCTAGGGTCTAAGAGTTTCACTTTCTCCCGATTGAAAGGACATAGCTTCCAGGAGCTAGCGGGAAGATTTGCAAAATAAATTTGAGAGATGCGTCGCTGGACAAATCTACTCACTACACCAAAGACAGATTTTAGTCAGCACATTGGATTATTGCTCTCGAAGCAGATTGCCAATTAGCAGTAGAGAAAAGGAAAAAGAAAAGTAATTAAGTGTGATAAATAAAAATGTAGTCCCACTTGAGTCTGAGTGAGTCTGGGGAGGGGGGGCGGCGGGACTCGATGCAGTCCATGGCGTGCCACTCGTTGAGGCAGGAGCGGTCCGAGTCCACGTGGCTCTCGTAGAACGAGCACCAGGCGTGCGACGCGCCGCCCGCGAAGTGGTTCTGCTCCCGCGCCTGCGCACTAGCGCGGTGCAGAGTTTGTAGTGCCGACCTGCAACATCAAAGTTATCATTAACACTCCAAACAATATCCTGTCTATAAGCCATATAAAACACATTCTTTCGTTTATTACTAATGAACATTTTACATGATTGCCGATTTAGTACGCTCATGAAATCAATCCTTTAATTATAAATTAGAACAAATGCAATACTGTGTGTGAAACATATAGTATTATGACGTACCTACAAGCTAACGAAGTAACATACTATGAGTTATTCTGTTATTGAAATGTAACTGTAGCTCAACTCATACTCACCACATGGCCTGTACAGATACGGGCTTGAATATGTGTTGTTGATTGCACACACATACACTGAATCCTCTGTGGACAATGAATCCCTAATTAGTTATTGTTCTGGGTTTAGTAAAAGTACGCAGCGAAGAAAACTATTCCGCGCCATTACGTTCAGTAAATTGAATATTGACTCTATGTGACTTTATTTAGGAATGATATCGGAAATGTATGTTAGTATGATACATGCTACTGATGGACGTTCATGACATGATTGTGGAACACAACGTACCCATCGCCATCCAACTTAATTGATGTGTCAGCTAGAACGCGCAGCACGAGGCCGACAGAGGTGCGCTCATTGCAGTCGATGCCGAGCAACGCCGCCTCGTTGCTGCGGCACACCACTACCAGGTACCGGGTGCGACCTGCGTGAGCGCTCTCCAGTTTCACCGCCTAAAGATAAACAAACCATGTTTTCTTACTTATTAATTCCACTAATATATGCCTATCTTTAAAATCTTACGCACTAAGGCTACTTATGCACTCATGTGACTTGCTTTGTGCCTAGATAACTCAGTGTATTGTTTCACAATGAGTTAACATCTAACTCTACACAAAGTGTTACGGTAATGGGTGGTCAAGTCATACAATTAATACTTCTTCTGCCCATAGAAAAGAACAAACTTCTTCAAGGAGATAATAGTGAATTTTCATAATAATAATAATTGGACTTTCTTTACAAAGTTATCATCGGATGATTAAAATTGATGTCTGGAAAGTGCATTTTTTTAGGTATTTTTGAAGAAAATGTTCATTGCCATGGCCAGATTTTTTTGTTAGTTATGATCACTCATTTTCTCTACACATTTTTGAATTGTTGAAACTGGTAGCACATTTTTATTCCAGGCGATCTACATGCGGTTTATGAATACGATCGCAGCCTTAAAAATATTATTATGATGTGCTATTACCATTTTGAGCGTTTCCTCGGGACGCAGCAAATAGAACATGGACTGCAGATGGTGTTGTATGTCGGGCTGAGGGAGCGCACGCGCCGGCGATCGCCACGGGTTAGTACAGCCGCGCTCTGCACTGCCCAGCACCACTGCTGCACCCTTGTTTGCGAAGTAGCACTCATTGAGACTGAAACAACATAATCTAAGTTTTATAAATATATAACTTTATGACTCGAGTTTCCAATCAGAGACAGGCACGCCCAAAGTTTGGCGATGACAATATTGCACCTAACTAATATTGGGCCAAACCTTATAACGACACTGACAGACACCTAACCCGGAAATAACACACAAAATCCGAAACAACCAGATGCAGTGGTACTTCGGCAAGAGATTTCGTTTATAAGTATATTAATCAAGTGATACAACTAATATGTCACCGAACATCAAAAAAAACATTCAATCAAAGATTTTGAGTAAAATTTTGCGCGTGACTCAACTTTAGCCGCGGCCGGCCGCGATACTTGAAGTTAACAATCGCTGAACAACACTGGGCCTTGAATTTCTAACAATTTCAAGTTCCTCAAATAACAATACCTAAATGCATTATTTAAATTTAGGCAAAAAAACCAACATTGCTGACATTGTTTTCCTTTAATTTAAACGTAAGTTTATCGTATAATAAAACCAGGTACCTTGATTGTAATTACTTTTAAAACATAATGCAACCGTGAAATGTATGAATGACGCCATTTTTAGTAAAGTTGTTGCAATTCGTTTTGCGGGCGGCGCATTTAACCTCCCTTTCACTGGCGCGGGCGCAGGCAGAGCACTGACTGCACCGCACGCAGCACGCTGCTACCATCGCCGCGCGGGCTGGCGTGCTTGCCTCGACTCCTCGACGACTTCATTCTCATTATTCATTATGATAGAGATAAGAATGCGTGGATAATAACTTGTTTATTTGAACATTCTTCTAAAACTAATTGGTAATAACGTAATAAAACTACGTCGCATAATAGGTACCTATATGCTGCATATAATATGCATTATTTTCAATTCAAGACAGGCTACTCAGCGCTAGTTGTTTTTAAATTGGAGGGTACCTCCCTTTTGTTTCCAGTTCTCTAAGCCATTGGTTGATAAAATAACACATTGTTACAAATAGCGCAATGACAGCACTGACATTTTACCTTCATACGGGTCGAGTGCCTTTCAAAAAAGGTAAGTGTTTATACCAAGCGTAAAATTTATTATGATGAGGTCATCCGAAAATAGCTCTACGGGAAACAGCGTCTATATTACTATACAAGGGAACTGAACTTTGAGACGCTAATAATAGAGAGAAAAATAGATTCACGAGCACGATAGATAGTAAGACTCAAACTGAATGTTGACTTGCATTAAGGCGGCAAGGGCGGTTTCTCTCAAGGTTCATTAAAAATAGCGTCGTCGGAGCGTTGCCAAAACGTTTCGTTGCCCGCCCATACTATACGTAGACATGATCGTGAACGCAGCGGCCGCCCATCGCGCTCCGCCAACCGCACCCGATTCGGAACACGCCGCACGGCTTTTGTTAGTAACCACAACACATGGCATCCACGAAGAAATATTTCAGCGCCTGTCACGTTGACTAGTGACCGTTTTAGTCTTTCGTTCAGTTTAAAAGCAGTTTTCAGTCTGAATAACTTTATTTTTAATCTCATTTTTTAGGTGGGAAATCATCTAATGACACCTCCAGCCCTTGGGCGGAGCGGGAGGACGTATCAGACTTTTGCTGACTAAAACGTCCTGTTCCTTCTTTGCCATCGTTCCAGTAGCCCAATTCACGTAATCAGAACCGTAGCGATATCGTAGCGATTTATTCGTGTAAACCATTTCCGTATTCACATCCATCAATCGAGTTTGAACGACACCGATTTTAAAGTCGATTAAAAAAAAAACTGTAATTCATTATCCTGGTAGAATACTTATTAATGTAACTTGAAATAAGTCGTCGATAGATCATTTAGTTTCGAGCCAGTTGAGTTGTCATTCTATCCAATCCCGATTAAGGAACACGTGAATATAGGACTTTGATCGAACGACCGATATTTGGCTTGTTTGATTTTACGTGAATTAGGCTACAGGGCCCCGAGGTTCTTTTTCGCACAACCCAGTTAGCATGCTCAGTATCTCAGTATGCTTTGGATTTAATATCTGTTTTAACAGTCAGAAATACCTACATAGAAGAAGCTATCAATGTTCGACGAATACGTGAATTTTGAATTCTAATTTATATTCTCATCTTCGGCAACAGTCGGGGTGACTCATAGGGTGGTTATACTATGAGGTCGACCATTGTTTTTTTTAAGTGTCTGTTCTATCTAATCGTTCTGGATTTGGCATGATGGCATTTATTGGTGTCAATCATCAAATATGACCCCATCCTTGATTTTGTTTTTTTTTTTTCTTGTAAGTATAAAATAAGCAAACATATAAAAAAAAACATGAGGTCGGTTTTTCCATTTCGTTTACTCTTGAAGAAACATCGAAATAAACTCAGAGGCACCACCTGAAATGGACCTTTGAGGTAAGAAACACAGAGTAGATCTGTCCCGTCATTGCACGCTTTTGCCAGTTATCATGTAGTTTTCCTAAAGACTAAGGAGCTCAACGACTGCGTCGACGTCCTCTAAAAGCGATATTACAATTTGATGGTCAAAAGAAAAGAAATTTTATCTCTCCGAGGTGACATGTTAAAATGCAGCACCAGCTATGTGTAAAAAACAAATGGTACAAGGTAATTTGGTAGAATAAACCACTTGAGTAGGTACCTACTGAGAAAAACGAGGAAAATAACATCTTCCAATAGGAACATAAGCGTGGTTAATGATATTAAATAGCGAGAAAATCAATTTTTTAAGTGTTTCATTACTTAGAAGGGTCCTTCTTTCCCACTCGCCTAACGTCAACGTCGATAAAAAAATAAAGATTTGGAATAACATCATAATAACGCAAGAGCGGGGTTGTATGAAAATGTACCTTTAAAAAGGACGCTCTTAATTTTAGAACCTAAAACACACGTAAATAAAACAGAATTTGCTATTGGTCCCGCACATACTGACTTAATCCGGTACTGAACTTATCATAGCATCAAGTTTTAGTAAAAGACCTTCCTATTTTGTGAAATTGCTGTAGCAACAGTTGTCCTACAGGGCAACTGTTGGATAGATACAGATTAGCACTTTCATGTGTATTGTGTTTTAAATGAATTTTGTAAATTAACGATACCATATCTGAGTTCGAGATTAGTTTTTAAAATTCAATGAGTTTTTTTGCCATAAAATGTTGAATTAACACTAGTGTAGGTTATGACCATGACGAGTAATGATATGATTGTGGAAAGAAGGACGTTATGAAATGGATTTGGCCTTTTCGGCTTCTTCGAAACGAGGGAGATTCTCTATTCTCCTATAATAATAGTATTTATTTTTTCGAATTAAGTAGCTACCTATCCTTAGTTTCATCGATAGTACTTGATCATATTACTTATAGTGGGCTTCACTCAGTATGATTGTGATATAGTAATGGTTTCTAAGGTTCTGTGCCCAAAGGGTAAAAATTGGACCCTGTCACTAAGAATTCACAGACCATCTGTCTGTCACCAGACTGTATCTCATGAACCGAGATAGCTAAACAGTTTAAATTATCACAAATGATATATTTCTGTAGCCGCTACAAGAACAAATACCAAAAACAGAATAAAATGAATATTTAAATGAAGCAAATTAATGTTTATTGTAATTTTATACTTGTAGCTTGCACTGAGTTATGCTGTGAGAGATATACTTCTGGTTAAAGTATCGATACGAGTGTATGAAAAATGTTACCACCGTGGCCAAAGACAGGCAAGTCAGTTAGGTTGTTATTATGGACTGAACACCCAGAAATTAGAACGATGCCAACGGTTTGAGAACATAAAAGCGATAAAGACGGAATTACTGTAGGAACTAAACTCAACCAACTTGTGGGAAATTGTTCACGCTAGTTGATGGACTTAACGTACGTACACCCATAATGTAAATAAGTATGAAGCAAGTTGATTCTTTGCAACTATTTGTAGACCACTAATCTATTTTACCAGTTTTCGGACCTAGAAAAGTTAGATAAAGATGCAAATCCTTATTTCTCAACACCCTTCTTAGTTCACACTTGTGTGAAAAATGTGACGACAAGCCCGTACTTTTCTGCATGAGATCATAACCTGACTCCTATTTCTGTAAGAAAGTTTAAAAAATGTAACCGCTCGCGCTCTGAGACTAGAATTTTCGAGGTCGGTCTGCTTTAAAATCTATCTTTCTCAGGACTGCAAGATCACACACACAGGCTTTGTCTACCATTGGTTACACCTCAAATATTTAAAATAAATAACGAAAAGTAGCAGTACCATTTTTACTGAATTTTCCAAAAGTAAGTATTTATAATCTTTGCAATGATTTATGGAAAACGCTATATTTCTCTCAAAAAGGGTAACGAAATACCCTATCCCCAAGCAACCCCAGGTTGGTCCAGCAAGACACACAAAATACTAATTTGTTATTATGTCTATGAGATTTCTCGAGTAGGTAGGTAGTGTGTTGAAAAACGTCGTTTGATAAACGGGGATAATTGTTATTGCAGTTTCTCGGCTCCATAACGGCCTCGCCTTCAGTTTGGCCATTTATTCAGCCTCGGCTGTAATGACAAAGTCGGCGCACTCGTTAATTATATGCAGTAATAGACACTACTTATCTAATCTATACAAACTAAAAATTTAAAATATCGTTTAAATACGGCGCTAGATTACCAAGGAGCTTACTTGGTATAGCTGCCACAAACATACATTATTTGAAACGAGCTAGTCCAAAGTTAATGGATATACATCGACAGTGGAAAGTTAAAATTACTTAAGCGCCAGTTTGGTCGGAAATAAGTTTTATACCTTATTGTAAGTGTTAAAAGTTTGATAACTTATTTTCGACCAAAGTGGCGTTTAAGTAATTTTACCTTTCCACTGTCGACATTAACTTTGGATTTCACGATATACCGACATTACTCGCACACAGAGCGCAAGAGCGTCTACTACTTCATCACATCTCCTGTCCTTAAGACATAACAGGCAGGAAGTTCTGTTTGGAATTAGTCTAATGCGGTTCGAGTCGAAGTTATTTCGCTAACTGCCAGGCTTACACAAGATAAACAAAATATTCTGAACCAATTTCGAGAGCACTATATTGTTGACGACAACCAATTCGGCAATAGCATTTCTGTTGAACATCACCTTAAGTTTATAAGGAAGCAGAAGCAAAGAGAAGAACTAGCTAGGCTCCCAACATCTATATCAGTAAAATATCTACAAAACGTTAAAGTTAAAGTAAAGAAAGAGTGAGAGATGTACGACACACCACAACGGCCTACCAAAACTACTAAGAAACTGTTTTGTTCAGTTTTGACAAGAAAACAGTCCGCACATTTAAACGGATAACTGTCTCTTAATGCCAGGTCTTTTATGATCTTAACATATTTTCCAGTACGATGCTAGATTCATGTTCAGGATAAAGAATGCCATTAACACCTCATAACATACTTTGGATTAAAATTTAAAACTTCTAAAAGGTCAATACCGTAACCCTTCCATCTATTAAAAACTTGACCTTTCTTAGCGCCATAAATAATTTTAGATGATGATAATGTTGGTTTATGAGATTGGTACAATTAATCGAAATAATGTCATTATATGTAATATGAACTTAAACCACTTGGAAATGAAACGAAGCCCTCGTTTTCCTGTTTACGTCCCGGTAACAATGACATAAATGCTATTATTATAAGGATTAAATATTCCATCATTACACACAAAGGACATATTATTTTTAATAAATAATTCTTCTCTACTCAACGGTTCCGGTGGATAACCAATATTGTTCTGTTTATAAAATAATGTTTTAATAGCACCTTACATTTTGATAATTACCTGAATGCAACCATCTCTAAATCCAAATAGGAAACTAAATAATTGGAACACAATTTGTATGTCACTTATGATAGCACCGGCACTAAAATGACATTTCAATATTTTTTCTAGGATATGTACATTAAGGATTCGTCTGCGTATTTTAGCCAACCATGGCCCGGATCCCGGTACGCGGTGCACCATCCAACACATCCCGTACGACAATAAAGTGCGTGCGCGACGCAACAACGAACCCATTCGACGGACGACGTCACAACAGTCATAGCTTCCTTCTGAACTGAGCACAAACTACCGCTTAAATATAGAAACACGGCGCAGAACAGGAACACAAGGCGACGGGAAAGGAACACGCAGAGCGCGGCACTACGCGAACCATATTGTTGCATACAGCGAAGAAGATACTTTAATTTTTCTTTATAACGCAATCGAATACAGTAATTGATATAATGCATATCAATACTATTTTGTTTATTCTATAGATATCATTGGCTTATTTAGTAATGCACAACTAAATTATCACACTACATTATGTTTAATAACAAACACAACAAGCCACAGACAATAGATAACTATAGTTTTACAAACGATCAACGTACACTAACTTTAATAAGGTCAAATTCAAACACTAAGATCTGCTTTCAGATTTTTGTCCTTGATATTTAATTACGTAAAGGTGAGTTCAAGCACTCGCAAAATTATAAACCAAGTCCCTTCTCCTAGTAACCTTTCATCGGATATCCGTTGAATAGGACCAGTCTTCTAGATTAAATGCTTTAAATGCATAGATACCAAGAAAACATAGTATGTGTGTATTGTGTGACAACCACAATTTTATTTACTTCCAGTTTCAGCCTGTGGCTTCGCCTAAGTTTATGATGAAAATGATCCGAAGATCGTTCAGCCGTTAAAAAAGGTAACAAACACAGACAATGTTACTTTACGCGTTATAAATACATAATTATTAGAAGTATAAACGATATGGACTTGCAACTTGGTGAACAACCTTGTTTACAAAGGTACCGCGAAATATTGAATTTAAAGATTAATTTAAATGACTTGTAGTTAATAGTCGGCGTTACGTACAAACTACCTACAGGTCATCGAACTCGCTCAGCTGATGTTTTCTTAAAGAAATTAATTTCGTACATGCGTAAATTAATACAAGTTTTGAAAAAAAGGTACTTTATTTTTTAATTTTATCTTTACAAATCGATAGTGTTTCATGTACCGGATCGACCCTCCACGGGATTAAAATTTAGTGGTGTATAATTTACCCTATTTAAAAATAAATTGTGAGATAGTGAAATAATGATTTTTTTTCTATTCATATAATATTAAGCATATAATTATAGGCCATTATATCACTGCAATCAACCTTCAGTCTTCTCGCAAAGTCTATGTTGCGATCAAACATTATTAATTTCCATTGTAAAGATGGCCATGGCTAGAGCCTACTCAACTGACAAAGACGTTATTTTTCTGGGTCCTGAGACCGTTTCTGAAGAGAATCGTGAATATGATGCGTCTATTCTACGAAAACTACAATAATGGAGATAGCAGTCAAGGTAGAGGTAACGAAGATACAGTACTGTACTCCTTTGGGGTGGCGTACTGGATCTCTATTTGGGCATCAAGGACATTGACGATAAAATCGACATACAGCATTTGATAATTCGTCATGTTAAAGTAGGTACATAGGAATGAACTCCGCCAGATACCACTGATAAAATAACAGTAGTGGCTTGAGCGACCCAATCCATGGAAAGTAAACTTAGTATCTACAATAACAGCAAGACAATCTTTGGTCGTCATTATCTCTTGTTATTTCTATGTCATTTATAGTGTAACTGTATTGAATTGGAATGGAGTTTAACGAAAAATTAAAAATCATAATGAAATATTTAAATGGATTTAAATTCATTTTGTTGTGAGTGACCATTTATTTTATAATGTCAATATCTTTTTGAAGAACTACACAATCTGCTGGATTTTATATAACTCAATTAAATCGTCAATGTAGTTATATATTTTATAATAACATTTAGAACTTGTGGAATGTCGTTTATTATTATAAGGAACAGTAGAGGTCCTAATATTGAACCCTGGTTGGCCCCTGAAAGGTGTGTTAAACGGCCAAGAATAGTCCAGGCCCAATTGTACATATCTACGATACTTAATTTTTTTTAATAGGAGGTTGTTATTAACTCTATTGAAAGCTTTTTGAAAGTCAGAATATTATAATTCATCCACCAGCCTCAGCCTCAGGACATAATTGGCTAGCTTTAGGAGGTTTTTGTTTACAGATCTTTTGACGTGAAAACTGTGTTGTTTATCAGACAGATATCTGTTGACTTGCCTGTGAATCTCTTTGTGTAAAATATGTTCAAGTAGGTACTTTTGGACATGAAGACAAGATTGTGATGGCGTCATACACCATGGTTCGTTTCTAACCGACTTCGAAAAAGAGGAGTTTCTATGTTCGGCTGAATGTACTTGTTTGTTTTTTTTTTTTTAATCTATGTTCACCGATATCTCGGTCAAATGTAGACCGATTTTGACAATTCTTTTTTGATTGAAAGGTGATCAGATGATCATGAAGTTCGAAGATATGGCACAGAACTCCTCATAGGATCACAGTAGAACTGTTGTAACAAGTAAAATTGCTTTGTTTATACATTTACTCGATGACTGACTGAAGGAAAGGGGGGAGGGAATGTATTGTACTGATCTGATGATGAAGCTAGAAGGTAAATTAATGTAATCTAACCGTGTTTGGGATTATTAGAAACGTTATGAGATGCTCGATGATAAGGTATTTAAGTTTGGCTGAGAGGTATTTTTTGTGGTGGTACCATACATAAAAACTGTGAAATAAAAAAAAAACTACCGACTTCAATGTTAAAAAACCGGCCAAGTGCGAGTCGGACTCGCCCATGAAGGGTTCTGTAGCAGCAAGTAACATAATATAAAAGTTCTTGTAATGTATTGTAACTTTGATCGATGTTTTAATAATAGTGTATTTTTTTTTTCGATTTATGACGCATTTAAAAAAAAACTACTAACTAGATTTCGTTCAAACCAATTTTCGTTGGTAGTTTTTATAGTAATGTACATCATATTTTTTTTTAGTTTTATCATTCTCTTATTGTAGAAGTTAGAGGGGGGGGGGGGGACACACATTTTTTTAGAAACACATTCAGTTTAGAAAAAAATGATATTAGAAACCTCAGTAGTTTATTTTTGAAGACCTATCCATAGATATCCCACACGCATGGGTTAGATGAAAAAAAAAATTTGAGTTTCAGTTCTAAGTATGGGGACCCCCAAAATTTATTGCTTTTTTTTTCTATTTTTGTGTGAAAATCTTAATGCGGTTCACAGAATACATCTACTTACAAAGTTTCAACAGTGGGAAAAAAGTGGCTGTGACATACGGACGGACAGACAGACAGACATGACGAATCTATAAGGGTTCCGTTTTTTGCCATTTGGCTACGGAACCCTAAAAAACACTGAAAAGTACAAAATAACTTTAGTTTTAGGCAGTCGGTGTTGAATACCGAAGAGACAAAACTATTATGGAAAGATTTGAATGAATACATTGGTAGGTTGTAGCCTTTTTCAGGACAGCTGACACTTCTCATCGTCAAAGTATGTTCCCATGGGATAACTTTCTACTTCCAATTGAGTAAAAGCACCAGATTAATAGTTTCTAAATAAGTGATAGATGACTTCTTGCCAAGCTACGAAGATAGGAACTAGATTTTGGAGTTACCTTGTCAAATGGCAAACAGGGGTTGTGCCCCTAACAATTCCAACAGGTCAGTTTTCATAGTTGAAATTATTTAGATTTATTAAATTCAATAGTTTGTGAGATAAGCACTCGTAAAGTAAGAACTATAGAAAAAAAATGTTATAATCACTTCTTTAAAAATTGAACTGAGGAGGATTTCCTACAGTAAATAAAGTTCTTGTCTTTTTCTGATATACAGTGTGGTATATGCTATAGATTAAAGCTAGGGGCATAATAGAGTTTAAAAATACTTTGGCAATCTCACTTCAAAATTTTAATAGTGTTTAGTAGTAACAATTTCTGGCATTCCAGCCAGTGTAACTAAAGATATATTTTTCCAAAATATGACATTTTATTCATAATAAATATTGACATTGTGTAATAAACATTGACATTTTCGGAATATATTTTTTGACATTATTATAATATTTTAGGATGACTTTTTATTATTCATATTGACATTTTATAAAATAAGTTAACATCGAATAATATGTTATTTTTAATAATGTACGCATAAAAATAACGTTTCCGGTCCGGTTTCCGGTTCCTAAAGTTACACATATTAATTGTATTTTTTTTTATTTGGTTGTTTTAATTTTAAATGTTATTCAGTATTGCATGATTTGTAACTATGTGCATTGTAAATTACATACTCATTTAATATTTCTACACCAGTAAAGGTAGTATATGTGATTCTGTTTAATATTAAGATCTTCATGCACCATGTACTCAGAAATAAACGATTCTATTCTATTCTATTTTAAAGCTAAGCCAGTTGTTTTAATGTTTGATTCATATTGATTATTAATTCATTAAACCCCAAGTGAACACCGGCATTCACGCATCTATTGTCTTACTATTGTGTCTCAAATTGATGGTATCTGAAAGGTGAAATATTATATCAGTGGTGAGCCACTGAATATTACATCAGTGGCTCACCACTGATACAATGTTCAGTGCTTCTTTGATGAAGAGATACAGCTTAAATAAATGCTTTGTAGTTGAATCTGAAGGATATTTGCCAGTTATTTAGAAATTCGGTTACCTAAAATATGAGATCATTAATTTAGTACTTTAACGTTTGGTACAGTTTATTATTCTACCTTTAAACTGTTATGGTTGCTGTTTAGTAGTTAGGTAGTGTTTTTGTTAAATAACATTACCTACCTCTTGCTGATACGGTTCCCAACATCGTCTTCAATATTATCACTTGATTTTTCTGTCTCATCCTTAAACAAAAGAAGAATCTTTTTATCCATGTAAATAAGTTCCTCAAGATCACTAACTTATAGCACTTAAATCCAACACCAGTAATGACAAGGCTACATAACAAACTGTTCAGATTACATACTACTAACTTTGAAACATGATAGGTTCATTGAAAGATTCAGAAAAAGTGTTATTGTGATACATATACTAGACAAAGAACTCTTATTAATAGGAGTAAACAGAAACATGTATGGGTGTTAAATTGATGTAGAAAATCATGTACTGAGTTGTTAATTGTATTCCTCGTCAAATACTTACTCAACGCAGATTAACTGCCTTACATCTGACCAATTTGACACTACATCATAACACGAAAAAAAACTGCTGAAATCAGTACTCACCGTTTTCCTAGGTGTTTGCACACTCGGAGAACGTCGAATTGTAACAAGTGCCATACCACATTAGCGCTAACAAATCATGATCAAGGTATGTAATACAATCACAAACATATAGAGGAATACCTATTGACTTATCATAACACTAATTCATAAACGATTCCATAAATGTAACGTAAAACTTAGTAGCATATATCACTAGATACTTTAAATACACTCATAACTGATTGCAACAAGTACAATCTATCACAACTTCGCCCATTTTTTATTTTACTAAATTCTATTCTTATTCAAAGAAAAGATGATGGATGAGTGAGTGAGTACGTGCCACAGATTAAAATTTTGATGAGTGCAATGCATGGAACTATTAAATATAACCAAACTTGAGAATTGTGCTACAAATAAGATACATGGTGTCACCGCGACCGCACCATACAGTTAGTTGCCATCACGGATCTTGAGCGGTTGCGCAGAAGTCAAATATTCGGTCTATTTAATGGTGCGAAGTAAGACGCGGGGGCGAGGAGTGTAAGTGATTAGCTCGCCGCGACATCGCGTCATAGACGTCACTCCTAATTCGTTTCCTGCGTTGCTGGCTGCATGTATCTAATAACGAAGATGATTGGCTCGCCAATGTATGGAATGCCCAAAGCGATCCCCGCTCTGACGCCGAGCGCTCAAGATCCGTTTTGTCAATTGTAACGTAAACTGGTGCAGGTGTCAAGACGCGTGCGTCTTGCATTGGCACGTTCATTTGATGCATATTAATATTTATAAAACTTGTTGAAACTGTTTACATGCTCTGTGGATAAACCGTTGTCAAAAAGTCCGGTATGAATGTGCTGCATTACCACAAAACTGAAAGTTTATTTTAAATGTTATATTTAGCTATTACACTAGGTACGCGTTATTCAGACTCGTTTTGTCTATGGTTCGACGTATCTAGTCTATGGTTTGACGTATCGCGCAGTGTAATAGGGGTTAGACTGTCTTTCTATGAATGAAAAATAGTACGAGTCAGAATATCGCACGCGATATTCAGCGCAGTGTAATAGGTCCTTTACGACGACAGAAACAGTTGAGAACGGTCCCCGTCGCAACTGGTTTGATGACAAAACTATCGTTGAGTGAAATAGTTGCAGAAAACGTTTGTTATCGCAACTAGTTTGAGGACGGTTCCAGAGTAACAATGTGCATATTGTGTTTTCAGAGCCATAAAGATCATATTTCATTGCAAGAACTGGTTTTGAAACGATGACGCGACGAGTGTAATAGTTGAATTAATTCATTTAACTCTAAGCGAACCGCGTACGCTCTCTCATTGTCTTTCTATTGTGTCCCTAATTGCAGCATTCTTAACCTTATTTCCTTAACAGTAAGATAACAATTCATATAAAGTAATTCGAAAACTGGTTTGACCAACGAAGACTGTTTGGGCACAGGAAGAAAAATGGTTGATACGTTGCAGAACAAAAAACGGTATTTGAAAACTGTTCGTTGTTGAAGCGCCCAACACTAGTGGTGTCTGTGTGCTGCATGACCAAAGAGTTTAATAATCCCTTAGTTTCGAATTACCGTTAAAAGCGATTATATCGCGAATCCGACCAAATTTAATAGTCTGACCAACGAATGATGGCACAACAAACAGGAGGCCGAATTTAAAAATTCTGAAGCTGTTCACCCTGACTGTACGCTGCTTACACAATGTTGATACTTTTGATTATTTATGATTATGCGTGATGAATGTTCATTATTTATTAAACCCCAAGCGAACGCCGGCGTTCGCGCACCTATTGTCTTTCTATTGTGTCTGTAATTTCCACGATTGAAAGGTTGTTGTTACTAGCCTTTTCCCGTGAATTCGTCCGCGTAGAAGTCGAAAATGTTGCTATTAGGTTTTTTAATTCATTAAACCCCAAGCGAACGCCGGCGTTCGCGCACCTATTGTCTTTCAATTGTGTCTGTAATTATCACAATTGAAAGGTGGATTTTGTTTTATTATAATCAATATCTCTTGACCGTGACTTTGTTCGCGTACAAGTTGGAAATATTTGTAAAGTCTAAGTAGGTATATAACACTGTTACGCAGTGCGTACTGTACTTAAAAACATTCCTTATTACAATTCGACCCAAAACTCCATATGAATAAGCGACGGAAGGGTAGGGTATGCCAAACTCAAACTGTTAGAACAGTGCACTCGCATAATTTCTTCCTCTTTCTTGGATCTTTTTTTTCAATTTAAAAATACTAAGAATTTAGGTACGCATTTGTGATAAATGTTGTGCACGCTTGTAATAGTATTGTTTGCACTGTACAATCTTCTGAATGTTAAATGGAAAAATATTGTAAACCAAGTGTTGGTGTGCCTTAATAATAAAATAAAAATAAAGTAAAAAGAAATGATAGAGTTATAACGCCCGTTTACTCACAACACACAACTCTTCCATTTCGAACACGTGCCACTACCAGTGAGCAAATTTCAAACTAACAATTTGTGCACCCTAGTCGTAGTGGAGCTAGACCAGCAGTCAAGCATTTTTATCTTCAATATAATCCCCCAACTTATATGTCAACTGAACTGAACTTGTATGTTGCTTAACTGCATAATATGCGTTTGAATTTGAATTATTGAATGAACGCTTGCGTTTGCTTAGAGTTTAATGAATGAACGCAAGATTTAAATTTCGTGTATATAATTTATTTACTATAACATTCACAAACATAACATCAAAATTATCCAAATTGGAAACTGTTGCACAACGAGGGCACTTTTTTCCGGGAGTTTTCCACTTTCCATGATTAATAGACCCTTCTTTTTTATTATTTTTTAATATTCTCACGCTTAAGTCTGAAAACGGAAATCACAATTATTTCATAACAGTTTAATGATACCACTAAAAATAAGACATAATTAAAACAATCAATTGATGTCATATCTATAATATGCCTATTATTTAATTTAGTGATCCTTAGGCGTCTCCTATAAACAAAAGTAAATCTAAAAGGTCTGAAATGAGAAAAATATCTGTCATTGAAAATATTATTTTTTATGTATGATTCAGAAGTCGATATTTCAATTTTTTCATGAGTTTTCAATACCTTTGCCGTTCTGGTCATTTACAGTTTCACCTGCTCATTGTCTATATCTCCTAAAAAGTATATTAATGTATTACTCATTGCAATTTGTTATAAATAATCGAAAAGTATCAAGCTATTTTACTAGATATTAAAAACACTAACCTATATATGAACTTATAGTATCCAGCCCTCACATTTTCTTTACAGATTTCCGATTAATCTCACTTTTTTTGGTTTTGACTTTAGCAATCATCTTGAAGAGAAGTCTCCTCGTCGAATTATTTTTTGTTTAAAGCATTATTATAATAAAATAAACGAAAATAAGATGCACGTAAACACAAGATGAATGAAGTTTGAAATGTCAACGACACTTACGACACATTTTTGACAGTGCTTAATTTTTTTTTAAATGCTGCCATATATGGACTTTAATATAATAATTCAGTTCCATCTTTCGTTGGTCAGAGTCTAGTCACAAAATATAAGGACTATTTGTGACGTTGCGCGTTGGTCGGATTCGCGAAATAATCGCTTTTGACTCTCTGACCAATATTTTATTTTTTATTAATGGCAAATAGAGCCGATGTCGACTATTCTGCCAATGTCAAAAGTAAATTGGATTGGCAAGAGTGTATGGTAATAACAATTTATTATGAATTCGAATTTTAGAATAGTAGTAACTGTATGTATGCATAAAGATTTTCGATTGATACAGTTGGACTCGTTGGGTTAGTACTGGACTGAAACAAACAATCTCTGACCAATATCACAGATTACTGAATAGTTACTACCCAATATATCTATGCTTTTGACTCAATTCGGAACACGGGGGACACATTGTGCATGACAGCGTGACGACATTACGACATTAATTAGACGCGAGTTAACGTCAAACAAAGTTACGTGATTGCGATCTAAAAAACGAAGAAAGACTCAAGCCAGTGTTATATAGATACAAAGTAAATGTTTAGACTTAAAAGGTGTTTTGGTAATGACTCAAAAATTGTTATGACATCTTTGCAACTTTATAAACATTTATTAAGACAGTGTGAAAAGCTTCCCCCTGACGCTTGTAAACACTATAAATTCGCTGTTAAACAGGTAAGTTTCACAGCTAGGTACCTATTGTAAAAACCTTGAATAAAAGCTACTAATGAACCCGCATATATAAATTAATCTATATATATATAATCTATATTCTAATACATATACGTATTATCGATTCACTTATTACTTCAAGCGCTTAGGTCTGACCAATTAAATATACATTTTTAACGTATTTACTGAATGTTACAATATTGGTTGTCTCACATGATTGGTTTAAAATTAATTATTTTTGTTGCTGTATGTTTTAAAATAATTGGTTTGTTGCCCTGCTCCGAACATGAGGATCATTATTATGTATTTTTGCCTGCTTCAGAATGTTTATATTTTTCGAATGTACTGTAATCACTATGTTCTCGTTTCAGAGCTACAAACAACACAAATTTGAACCAGATCCAGAGAGAGTAAAAGAAATTATTGCGAAAAGTATTGAGGATGCTAAATGGATTGTAAATAAGGTAATAAATTAAAATAGATAATAAACAAGAATCATACCAGCTTAGAATTACCACATTGATTGAGTATTATAAGCTTCCTTTCCTTTCTGCCATAGTTTACATCAAAGAATAAAAACAATTATGCATACCTTTAGTATGGACATATACTTATATGGACATATATTTATTAAATTTATTGTAATTCGTCCAATCTGCACAAAGAAAAATAATTAAGAATGACAATCTAAATGAAAAAATTATAGATTAAAAAAAAAATTATAAAAAAAGAAGATGACATAATGTTTATTTTTATTTCCAGTACACTAAAAAATAATGGATGCTAAGAAGAAGATGGATATTCATTATTCACATAAAAAAATTAGTTTTCTTCATGATACTCGGATATTGTAATTGCTAAGAATGTTTGGTGAAAAAATAGAGGATTATGAAATATTGGAACATCTTGGTAAAGGAGGATTTGCACATGTTTATAGAGCAAAATGTCGGCGAACAGGATTATTTGTTGCTATCAAAATGATAGACAAAGCTCTTATGGCAAGTGCTGGCATGATAGGTAGAGTAAGACAAGAAGTCACCATACACTCTCGTTTGAAGCATCCTGCTATCCTAGAATTGTATACATTTTTCGAAGATGCACATTATGTTTATTTGGTTTTGGAACTAGCACACAATGGAGAGCTAGCAAAACACTTCAAGCTAGGAACTCGTGGGTTATCAGAAAAGGCTGCTGCTGACATATTTAGACAAGTGTTAAGTGGAGTTTTGTATCTGCATACACATAATATCATTCATCGGGATTTATCATTGAATAATTTATTGCTAACAAAGGATCTTAATGTTAAAATTGCTGATTTTGGATTAGCAACTCAGTTGAATGGTCCAGATGAAAAACATGTCACCATGTGTGGCACACCAAACTATATTTCGCCTGAGGTAGCTTCGAGAGAATTCCATGGTTTACCAGCTGATGTTTGGGGCTTGGGCTGTATGCTGTACACTTTGTTAGTAGGTAGCCCACCCTTCCATACACAGCATGTCAAGACTACTCTTAACAAAGTTATCAATGCTGATTACAAGATACCTTTGGAACTATCCTTGCAAGCTCAGGATTTATTGCAGAAACTTCTGTGTAAAGATCCCACCAAAAGAATAACATTAAAGGGAATATTGGAGCATCCCTTTTTATGTAATGCCCAAAGTTCATGTAAGCAAGATATATCACGAGACTCTGGGTTCCTGACAACACTACACAGTACTCAACACAGCAATAAGTTTAGACCTGGTGATAGGCCTGACTCTGAATTACCCATAAAAGAGTACAATTCTGAAAACCGAGATGTGAGACCTATGTCATATAATATATTTTCTCAAGAAGTCAGTTCTAATTCAACTTGTTCAAATAACCGAAATTATAACTTGTGCACTGGAATTGATAAAGCATCTGGAGAAATCCTTGACTTTAAAAATCAGCATAACAATATATTTCAGAGAAGTGAGAGTCCCTGCCAAAGCAATTTATCCTTATTGGAAAATATGAGAAAAATTGACTTACAGTGTAAAATGCCCGGCAAATTGACTCAAGGAAACATAAATTTAGAAGAAAACAAAGAAAATATTCCTAAAACTTGTTCAGTCAATTCTAATGTATTGAGTGTCCCTCCACTGTGCGCCGAAAGATTACCAACAATTTCACACCGAACACGAAATGCAATACTGAAAATAGAGTCTTCTGGAGTAATAGTAGAGTTCATTAAAAAAAAAGGCAAAGATCGTGAAGAACAAATAGCAGAAATATGTAAAATCTCGAAAGATGGTATGAAAATTATAATATATACTGTTGATAATAAAACTAGAACATTGAACACTGACCACGATCCTAATCCTGATGAAGTATTTACTTATCATAATTTACCACAGAAACATTGGAAGAAATATTTATATGCTTCGAGATTTGTTGAACTTGTCAAAGCCAAAACACCAAAGATAACATTGTACACATCTTTAGCTAAATGTCAACTAATGGAAAATGCTACAGACATTGACATATTCTTTTATAGTGGAGAAAAAGTTACCTACACCAGTTCAGAAGGATTAAAAATCATTGACAAAAATCTAAAAACACACTATAATCTTACAACTGCACCTGAACTGAAATATATAACTGACCACTTTGAGGAATGTTCTAACCGCATGAAGCGTGTACAAACAGCGCTTTCTGGTATTCCTGATGAATGTTTCCCTTTAATAATTGGAAAAAGACCCATTCAGTCTGTAGGTAATTTACAATCTCCTCTTCAAGGCTCGGTAAATGCAAATTATAATACGCCTCTCTTAAACATTGGATCATTTCATCGAACAGCTGCTAGCTCTAGTCATGTGCCGAGTGATTATAATTAATGGACTTGGAATTTGTAATTCTCAACATGTCGGTTATTATAACTTGACAAATTCATTTGATGGCTTAATTATTTATATTTGAAAATAGAATGTGTTCGATCTTTTATTTAACAACTTGTAAGTAGCATAAGCGCAACTCCTAAAAGTAATTTTTTATAGAACATATCTTGAGCTTAAAATAGGGGTAATTGTGCATCTACTTTCAAAGGCGGCACTTTCTGAAATTAGAAAGAGGTAAGATCAGTAAAGGTACCTAAAATATTTTAGTTCAATAACGCTGTCTTTGACATCGACGCACAAACAAATACTACGGATCTAGTACATGATTCTGGACCCCTGAGTGGTGAAAATATTTCGTCGGCATTATCCTAGTTTAAAAAAAAAATCTGTACTCTTTTAAATTTAAACTCTGTAAAATCGTAATTGTAAGTAACTCCGATGATAATATTTTTGGTAAAACAAAAAAAGAATAATTAAAAATTAATTAATTAAAAAGTCACCTGGGTAGATAAAATTGTTATTGTAATCAACGTCGATGACATTTTTAATTATATAAAAGTAATTCATCAATGTTTTTCATTAAAAAGTAGTAGAATAATGATTTTATACAGTTTGAATAAAAAAAAAAACGGTTAAGATTAAAAATATAAAGGAAAAAAAAACCGACGAAAAATTTCACCACTGGTTGTATTTAGAATCATGTACTGGATCCATGGAATTCGTTTGTGCGTCGATGTCAAAGACACCCTGTATATTCTCTGCAGTTTCTACGTACCCCATGAGAAAAAAGATAGGACATGGACAAAAATATGTCTTCCTATAATGCAGAAGTGAACGCACCTTATTAAAAATAGGTATAAATTATTATTTTCACTGAGATTTGTGCTTAATCTACCTACTTGTACATATTGTAAACAGATTTAGACAATGGTGCATCTTTCTTAGTATTATAATTTTAGCTTTATGGCATTATTGTGCTAAACTTTAATTAATACCTACAGATGTATGTAAGTAAAAAGGTACATATAAAATAAATCTACATACTAACGTTACGTTTAGTTTTTATTGCATTTGTTCCGCACAGCATCACAGCATCCTATCTTTTCCCGTGAATGTCGTAAGCATTCTCTGTGCTTTACAACAACCACACTGCGATTGCCAACCCGCTTGCCAAGCGTGGCGATTATGGCGATCACACCTCATCCCCTTCCTCATCAATAAAAATCGATATGAGGAAAAATGGTCACTTGTGCCCGGCAGCCGGCTACCCTTGACTCCGCGGTCAAGGTTAAGGCAAAGCAAAGGATGCACCATGCAGGTCACACCTAAGATCCCTCCTTAAATGCCCTCCTCATAAATCCAGCTACTATTCCTACTCTTTCTCTGTCCACGTAGTTAGGTTGTGGAACTCACTTCCGCCTAGCATTCGTGATTTGAAAACGATCTCACTCTTTAAGACTAAATTAAAAGAGCACCATCTTTCCTCTCTTGCTTGATAATCGTATATATATATATATATATACATATATATAAATACTATGTATTTATTTTTAGTATAAGTTATATATAGTTATATAAGTATTTATTGGTTTAATTTAAGATTTCACTTACTCTTCTTTCTCATTTCTGCACACTACTGTCTACATCTCTTGTAATTTCTCCTTTCGCAGGTCTGCTGGAAGAAATTTCTATTTGAAATAAGCAGTACCTTTGTACAAAGTTTTCTAATAATGTTGTCCTCCTCAGTATATTTGTGTGTACATAAAGTGTAAAATAAATAAATAGATGCTAAGAATCTTAGGAATAAATCCGGCTACCCCTGATCAGTTCCGTAACTCGGTGTCAGTGGTGCGCGAATTTCCCTTTCCGTGTGCAACTGGTGTCGCCACACCAGTCTCGCCAAATCCATACGCTTTTGTATTACTACGGAATTCTACGAGCCCGTGTTCAATTCGCGTCAACTGAGTAGGTACGCCTTTGTAATCAAGTGGCGCTGATGGAGGTTTGACAAAAGAGTGTGCAGTTGAACTGAACACTTTTTTGATTTGACTGTTTGAGTCTTCAGAAGCGTGTTGTATCAGCGACGGTATAACTCAATATGATTTCAATGAAACATTACAACAACAGTGACGTCCATTCTGCGTAAGACTATGGAACGTGTACTCAACACTAAGCTCCTGGCATACCTAGAAGCTAATGATATCCTTAGTGACCGTCAATACGGCTTTCGCCGAAATCGGTCAGCTGGAGATCTTCTAGCGTATATCATCTACATTTGGAGTGAAGCCATCGAAAAGCACGGGAAAGCGCTTGCCGTCTCCCTCGATATCTCGAAGGCTTACCATAGGGTTTGGCAAGAAAGCCTTATTGGTAAGCTTCATTCTTTCGGTTTACCCGCTGGATTGTAAGCTTGGATTGCAGATTTCCTGAGTGACCGGTCCATTCGAGTGGTTATCGATAGCTGCTCGTCCAGTCAAATGGCTATTAATGCCGGGGTCCTTCAGGGGTCATTACTCTCGGCAACATTATTCTTCCAGTCCATTCGAGTGGTTATTGATAGCTGCTCGTCCAGTCAAATGGCTATTAATGCCGGGGTCCTTCAGGGGTCAGTACTCTCGGCAACATTATTCTTCCAGCACTTAAATGATCTGCTTAAGCCCGGTACCTTTGGGTATGCAGACGACAGCACTGTTGTTGAGATTTACACATCCAGCGCGCGGGCTAGTGGGTCACAGAAATGAGATGGCGGAATCAAGTCATGCAATTCCTGCGCACACTCTCCAAAATGCAATCTGTATAACACCGAAAGGCAGGCTACCCTACACCTGTGCTCAAGGCTTTGAAGATTGGACTTAACCAAATTGGTGATTCAGCAATCAGCCTCTTCGCACGCCTTTCCACCAAGTCCAAAGCTGCCAGGTGGCAATTTGCAGCACCAGCCCTTACGTGGCTGCAATATTCCACACACGATCGGACCTGTGCTTTGTGTAACATTAAAAGCTGTCTCGGTGTGAAGTACCGCCGGACTTTTGCAAGAACGCCTAGTTTCCTAGCAGCTACTTTGCTCAACGCTACTTGCCCAAAATTGAGGTCGGAGGAAATTTCGACACCCAAGAGCTGAAGGCGTTCGGTACAATCCAATGATACATTCTGAAAAGTAGGAGCCTTAAACCTCGGCTCCTATTTTTCAGCTCCTTTTGGCGGTGAACAGACACGCCTGTGTTTTGGCGGCGTTGAATCCCACCAGATTGGTTTCGTCCCACTTGGAGACTGCCTGAAGTGAGATATTCGTACGCTCTACCATAGCCTCTCGTTCGGACCCGATTTGCTTTACTAGCCCGAGCACCCGGCAGGTATCTCTCTACAACTGTGCTATCATCTGCATACCCATAGATACCGGGCACCAGCAGATCATTAATATGCAGCAGGAAAAGAGTTGCAGAGAGAACTGACCCCTGAGGAACTCCGGCATTCGCCATTGGCTCTGATGAGCATCCATCGACAACAACTCGTAGAAACCGTTCTCTCAGGAAATCTTTTACCCAGTTAATCAGACCAAGGGAAATGCCGTATGCTGGAAGCTTACTCAAGAGGCTAGCATGCCATACCCTGTCGACCGCCTTCAAGACGTCTAAGGAGACAGCAATTGGTTCCCCATTCTTCTCGAGGGCCTCGCCCCACAAGTATACACTAGAACACACTGGTGGCGTACACTAGTAGGTCCCCAGTAGATCGATTGCGGCGAAACCCGTACTGTCGGTCACTGAGGAGATCGTTACCTTCTATCGTATGCCATGAGGCGCGAGTTCAATACACGCTCCATAATCTTGCAGAGTATGGAGGTTACCGAAATCGGCCGACACTGTCCGGTAACTGTCCGGACCGAGCCCAAGTTGTCAGCAACAGCAGGGGCCCAGCCAGGTCAGGTTATCCGAAAGGGAAGCTCGGCCCCGGTATGAAAGGCAAGAAGGAACGGGGTGGGTTTTTAGTCAGTAATAGTCTGACACTATCTCCCGCTCCGCCCAAGGGCGGGGGATGTCATTTGAATGATTTTACCCACCAAAAAAAAAACATGACTATGTGACCCTTCCCCCCCCCTCCGGCGCCAAAGCTGGATCCGCCCTTGGCACTTTTCAGGGAAAAATGACACTCGGCTCGAAGTGCTACCATTGCCAAAAAATTACCCACATATATTTCAGGGAAATTATTTATCTTTTCACTGGGTACCCTTTTAACTTTAACATGTCGTCGTCATTTCGGTGCAACTCACCCTAAATGATTACACAGCGTTCAGCCATCTAGTTAAACGTTGCGGTTATCGACATGGCTAGTTGTTCTTCAGCCATTTCATTGGATGTGGGCGTTAATTTATAAACTCGTCACCCTACTAAACTAAATGATTACACAGCGTTTAGCCATCTGATTAAACGTTGCCTTGGATAGCCTAGGGCGTTTACCGAGCGCCGTAGGCGTCCAACTGGTTGGCTAATTTAACCAGATGGCTGCGACATAAACTAGTCAGTAGTAGTAGTAGTTTGTTAGTCTGTAAGGTATGTGTCTATGGGCCAAGATGCCTGAAAATAAATGATTTATATATATATATATAAACACTATGCTCGCGTCTCCCTCGTGAGGCCTTTTGACTCGTGCCCAAAAAACCGCCTCCGATGCGAGCGCCGCGAGTGACGAGGCGAGCTACGTAGCGTTTACACTCGCTCTCCTCGCACCTCGCCTCGCCTCGCCACTCGCGCGAGAGTGTAAACCGGCCATGACAGAATAATCATAATTTACAATGCACTAGCTGTTTCCTACGGCCTTACTCTTTTTAAACTGAAAAAAGAAAATAAAAAGTAGTTTCCAAAAATTCAAATGTTGGTCATTCTACATAAAAACTACTTTATTAAAATTACATTGATTAAAGTTACCAGAGTGAAAATCAGACAGTTCAAATTAAATGTAATCTGGCAACATAAGCAGTGGTCCTCCATCTTTTTTGTCACGATGCCTCCCAAGAAGCAACCCGAGAAATCCGGTGCGTATTTTAATTATGTGTAATTGAAGCTGTGATTCGTGAATTATTTTTAATTTAGAAGCAACTGCAGCATTGTGGATGAGTGTAAAAACTTTAACTCCATTGCATAAATAAATTCATACGCTTTTGATCATGGTGACATTTACTTGGCAGAGCCACGCGGTACTTGTTATGGACCATTAGCGTATTGTGTTGCTATTTGGTAACCTTTTTATAATTTAGATGATCTCATTCCTTCTTGTTAATCTAGCTATCATTTGTTATGTGTTTGGTGAACATTATGATTCCTTTGACTTTGAAAGAAAGCATTACACATTGAGGTTATGTAGTTGTAAAAATGTTAATTTTTTTCTTGTAGGGTCATCCGGAGCCAAGCCTGCGGAAAAGAAGCCCGCTACGGCTAAAACACCAGCACCTGCACCTAAAGCCGCTGCGTCTTCAACGAGCGCTCCTGCTGCATCCAAGCCTGCGACGGCTAAGACTCCAGCACCCGCTCCCAAAGCGGCTGCACCTAAAGCGGCTCCGGCGGCTAAACCCGCTGCTGCCAAGCCAGCATCCGCTCCAGCTGCCAAGCCAGCAGCAGCTACTGCCGCCAAGCCCGCGGAGAAGAAGCCAGCATCGGTGCCTACGGCCAAACCGGGTTCTGCTAAAGCCGCTGCCCTAAAAACTAAGTCTAGTGCGAAGCCTTCAGTTAAGAAAGCTGCAGCTGCTTCAAAGCCTAAGCCTAAACCAGCAGCAGCTAAGTTGAAAATTGCACCCAAGCCTAAGAAGACTGGCATCAAGGGACAAAAGAAACAAGTGGTGAAACCAGTTGCTAAGGCTCTGAAAGCACAGAGAAAGGTATGCGATTCCATAATTGGTAAATTTTTGTTTACTTCATATCATTTCGATAACAAATAAATTTTGTAGTATTATAAGCTATTTGTGTTATATATCGCATATTCGAAATATTATTATTATTTTGTAAGACACAGCAGCTATTAGCTGATACAACATGTGTTTCATAATATAATAATTATAATCTGTCTCAAAACTACATAATATAATTATTATATTATGTAGTTTCGAAACAGATTTTTAAAGCAGTTCTATGTGGGTGCTTTCACAACACTTTCTGGGCCTTTTCCATGCTGCATTAGTATACAAAATTGATTAAAATTCGACAAAAAGACAATATTATGTTGAGATAACTGTGTTGTACTAACTGGCAATAAATAGTAATTTCAAGAAAACAGTAAAGGTATAGTCATGTGTTATGATTTATTACATTCAGGGCCAGTGACATAAAAAAATTGGTTGTGTTCCTGATGAAGGCAACGAAGGAACGGGGTGGGCTAGTCAGTAAGAGTCTGACACTATCTCCCGCTCCGCTCAAGAGCGGGGGTTGTCATTGGATAGAACCAACCATAAAAAAAAACCCCAAGGTTTATGCCATCACCCAACAAGCTAATCTGCCACTATTCTTATACTGCATCGGTTTAGGTAGTTAACTAAATGTAAACAATCTATCAAAAAAATTATCTAAAAATATTTACAATTAGGTTTAATTTTTGTGTCTTCTATATGATTTGTTTTCAACAAAAAGACATATCAAGATTTATTACCATTACCTTTAGTTAACTACCTATATTGGTTGAGTATAGTACCTACTTATTTTAAGATTTTTCAATAATATTGTATGACCCGAATCTCCGGACCGGAGATAACACTGTAAGTGCAAAACAGTGTTTAGGTTTGTTATCCAACAATACAAACTATTATTATTAGTTTACTGTGATTATGATTTTATCTAGAGTAGATTGACACTCAAAATCTTTTATTCTAGGTAGTTAAAGGTGAACATGGCAAGCGAGTACGCAAGATCCGCACATCCGTGCATTTCCGCAGGCCTAAAACCTTCGAACCCCCAAGGCACCCGAAGTACCCTAGGAAATCGCTTCCCAAGAGGAATCGGTGAGTAACATGTTGTAGCAAATATAGTTTGATATTAAACAATTGGATTGATGTTATTTCAAAAGTTTCCAAGAGTTGTGTAATAATGCAAATATGAATTGTAAATTTCATTTTAAGCCATCACAATATTGTTAATGATTTTGTTTCAAATTACAGTATGGATGCTTACAACATTATCAAGTATCCGCTGACATCTGAAGCCGCTATGAAAAAGATTGAGGACAACAATACTTTGGTATTCATTGTTCACACCAGCTCCAACAAGCACCACATCAAGGCTGCCGTCAAGAAGCTGTATGATATCAACGTTGCGAAAGTTAACACCCTTATCAGGTAAATAGTCTTAAGTTACCATGATCCACTAGTTAGTATTGATCATTTAAAATTATATGATGATATTTTTGTGGGAATCTCATTGATAGAGAATGATATCAAAATAACACACTTCTGATAATATCTTATTAACTTGGCTAAGGGCTTAACTATTAATTTGCAATACTTATCACTTGCTAATTCGTTACAGGCCCGACGGCAAGAAGAAGGCGTACGTAAGGCTGGCCAGGGACTATGACGCATTAGATGTTGCCAACAAAATCGGCATCATATAAACTGCTCTTTATTTTGTAAGAATAAAACATCTAAAATATAATACGATTTTTATTTGTTGTTAAAAATGCGATGTCATTTTCCCAAAAAACCTGATTCACCTATAGTGACACAGGGTAGACCAAATTTAGTTCAATGCAGATCGGCAATAGGTTGTCTATTAGTCCGTTTGTAGACTTGTGTCGCTGCCTAAACTCCACCGGCTATGGCCCACAACCACACAGTTGACGCCAGTGGCAGCCACTAGTGATGGGCAAAGCAAACCCGGTGCTTTGATAAAACTCCCGAAAAGACCCAAAAATAAATGGGTTTTTATTTTGTATTATGTATGTACATAATTAAGAAATATTTAAAACAAGTTTTAAACGTTATTTTTATGTATTCTTATGATCTTGTGGATAATTTATGGAACCGTTACTTAATTCTAGGGGACAGCAAAATGTTTATTATGGGATAGAAAATCAATCATTATAAAATGTGGTAGGTATTGTTAAGTATCTCTTTTTGTTAATGAATTTGAAGTGAGAACGCCGTGCATGCAGCAGGACTCTGGACTTGCACAAAAGGAAGAACTTCCGGGTTTTTTTTTATTATTGACAGGCTCGCGTTGTACCACTATCTCACCCGATGGTAAGTGATGATGTGGCCGACGATGGAGCACGCTTGCCTAGAAGTAACCTATTTACTTTTGACTTAAAAACCCCTAGGTTGTAGCTATCAGGAAACACAGTCTCCGGCAGGGAATTCCACTCCTTAGCTGTACGTATAATGAATGTGTTTCCAAAACGCTTTGTACGAATGGGTGGGATATCCACCATGTACCGATGGCGCAACGCCGTAGGTACGTCTAGTGGTCCGATGATGGAACGGACTTGGTGGAATTAAATTGTGCAATTTCAACGCACACTCCCCGAAATGTAATCGATAGAAAACCGTCAGGCCAGCTCTGCAACTCTGCGTCGATGCTCAAGGTTTTGGAGCTTTGATTCGACAAGCGCATCATCACCGATGATACTCTTGGCTCTCTTCTCAATCAACTCCAGAGCATCAAGCTGATACTTGGCAGACCCATCCCAACGATGAGAGAAGTACTCCATATACGATTGAATTTGTACTTGGTATAGATTGAGGAGCTGTTCCGGCGAGAAGTACCGCCTTAGCTAAGTTGCCCAGTTTTTTGGCTGCCTGTTGTGCTTTTGCCGCGATATAAGAGCCGAAATTGAGAGTCGACGATAACGTTACCCCAAGAAGCTAAAAGCTATCGGTTATCGACACGGTTACACCCCGGAAAGATGGAACGGCGTTTGGCGGAAAAAAGACATGCCTGGGTTTTAGCAGCATTGAACTTGACCAGGTTGGCATAGCCCCAGTCGGATACTGCCTCCAAGGACAAGTTCAAGTGCTCAACCATAACTTCTCGGAAAGGCCGGATTTATAACATACTAGTACGTACTTACATCGGACACGTAACTCCCAGCAACAGTGCTATCGTCTGCATATCCAAAGGTACCGCGTGTTTTTCTGTATAGTTTTGGCTCTTCGTTATTTAAAACCAACTTCCGAAATGTAAGTTATTTTTAAACTTTTCAGTGTTTTTAGGGTTCCGTAGTCAACTAGGAACCCTTATAGTTTCGCCATGTCTGTCTGTCTGTCTGTCCGTCTGTCTGTTCGTCCTCGCTTAATCTCTGGGACCGTTAGCACTAGAGAGCTGAAATTTGGTACCAATATGTATATCAATCACGCCGACAAAGTGGTAAAATAAAAATTGGAAAAAAATGTTTTATTAGGGTAGCCCCCCTATATGTAAAGTAGGAAGTGATTTTTTTTTTATTTCAACCCTAACGTGTTATATATTGTTGGATAGGTATTTAAAAATGAATAGGGGTTTACTAAAATCATTTTTTGATAATGTCTATAATTTCGGAAATAATCGCAAAAAAAAACAATGTGTCCCCCTCTAACTTTTGAACCATAAGTTTAGAAAATATGAAAAAATCTGACAAGTAGAACTTTATAAGGACTTTCTAGGAAAATTATTTTGAACTTGATGGAAAGAACAGTTTTTGTACAAAAAAGCCAAAAAGGTTCTACAAAATAATTTCTGGACTAAATTTGTAGTATAATCGTATACCTATGCAAGCATATTTTTAAACTCATTAGTGGGTACACTTATTTTGACGGACGGGAAACTACGGAACCCCCGGAGCGTGGCCCGACACGCTCTTGGCCGGTTTTTTAACATTGAAGTCGGATATATTTTTTTTTTGTAAAAAGTTTTTTATTTTACACTTTAGTTGTTAGGTACTAAAAAGTACCCCCTCAGACAAACTTAAATAACTTTTATAGTCACAGTGCATCTCATAACGATTCTAATAATCCCAAACACGATTAGATTACATTAATTTATTTTTTCTTTCTGCTTCATCATCAGATCGGTTCGATACATCTCCCCCCCCCCCCCTTTTCTGACAGTCGGTCATCGACTACAGTCTGTCAAGAAAGTCATGAAAAGAAGGGAGGGCGCCACCATCATTAAACATGGTATCCCAATAAATTTCGACTAAAAGATATTGATACTTTTATTTATAAAATATTAATTACCGATTTACGGTCCCTTTACTGCCGTGTAGGTACATTATTTTACCGATCTATCTGACACTCGTCTATCTATTTATTACATGCTTGCAAACGAGTTTTGACTTTCATTGGTAGTGGCTCCCTATAAATAAAAGTACTAACTCTGTCGTAGTGGCGAACAACATTTTTATTAGAACTAATTTTCGTTCAAGTGACGTTTAATTTTAACTGATACATAATAGTTAGAGTAGTTCTCATTTATTTATTAAAACTTCATCCAACACAAAAGTACAAAGGTGGAGTTAATGCCTTAGGCATTCTCTACCAACTGAATTGTTGTGCTGTTTTTCTGAATTTTGTTTTATAAACATTGCGACGAAACCATACTTCTCTATTTGCTTATTAGGATAATTATATGTTTATCCTACGTACCTACACGTACATTACGTACACTCACGTACACGTACTCACGTACATTCTTCTGAATATCTGGTTTTATATTCATAAGAATGTCTGGTTTGATCAACCCTCGTTTTAGTCCTTTCAGCTGTGTAAACTGTGTAGCTGTGTAACAAAGTGCAAATCACGATGTTTTGCCTCTCTGCACTGCCGTCAGCATGGCGCTGAGTATCGATAGGTATGAGCTCATTGCAAAAATAAAAAGTTTATGAAATAAATCTTTATTAATCCGAATCCAAATAATCAGAGTCCAGGTATTCGACTCCAGAAATGTTGCCTGAAACTTCTTCAAAATGAAACCGGCCAACATCTGACTCGTAGTTTGTTTCGTAGGTCGGCCTTAACTGTGTTTTCCAAGCGTTGAAAATTTATCTCCATTCTTCATGCCTTAGTCCACAATGCGCCGAACTGTACTTTCGGAAACACCTGAAGTCAATAAAGATAAGTATGTTAAATATACAAATACATTTATCATACCTAAATAAAAAACACCAAAATATCAAAACCGTTAAGTGGTAGTATAATAAATTGTAGGTAAATTTCATAACCTTAGCAAGACATAAACAATGTTAAAGATAGATAAATTGTACTTAAAAACAGAAGATTGTTAAAACATTATATTTCCGTTAGTGTGTTAAACTTTTGAATATATTTACGTACCGGTTAACTTTGCTGTTCGACCATAAACATCGTCTTTGTTCGTCCCAGCACTCCCACCTTTTATTTCGGCCATACACCCTTGAAAAACTTTAAATATAATTTGTCTCGCACCGCTCTTATAAACATTTCGATTTATTTTTTGTATCTTAACGCTTACACGATTAAAAAAACTCGAAATAGCACCGAAATATTATGAAAAATCAACCTCACAGATACGACGTGACAGTTCAGGTACTCAGCTTAACAATTATTCAGTGTTGCCAGTATTAGCAAAAACAGTAGTTCCCAAAACATTCTTTTCATGACTTTCTTGACAGACTGTACACGTATAAACAAAGCAACTTGTAACCACAGTTCTGCTGTGATTCTACGAGGAGTTTTGTTCCATATCTTCGAAGTTCATCATCAGATCATAACAATATTTATATGGGACCAACTTAGAAGCATTACCTTTCAATCAAAAAAATATTTTTCAAAATCGGTCCACCGATATCTCGGTCAATTACGAGATATCGGTGAATAAAAAAACTGGCCAAGAGCGTGTCGGGCCACGCTCAGTGTAGGGTTCCGTAGTTTCCCGTCCGTTACAATAAGTGTACCCACGAGTTTAAAAAAATGCTTGCATATACGATTATACTACAAACTTAGTCCAGAAATTATTTTGTAGAACCCTTTTGTCTTTTTTGTACAAAAACTGTTCTTTCTATCAAGTTCAAAATAATTTTCCTAGAAAGTCCTTATAAAGTCCTACTTTTCAGATTTTTTTCATATTTTCTAAACTTATGGTTCAAAAGTTAGAGGGGGAGGTGACACATTGTTTTTTCCAGACAGACGGATAGACAGACAGACATGGCGAAACTACAAGGGTTCCTAGTTGACTACGGAACCCTAAAAACACTACTTATTGATAATATCACATAATTGGCGTTTATCACTTATTAGCTTTTGAAAGAAAGAAAGAAATAATAGTGTTTGATCACGTCAAACATGGCCCATGGTCTTCGCCCGCGTGTCATTAGGTACTTCAGGAATCGGGATAAAAGGTAGCCTATGTTCTTTTCCATGTCAAAGGCTATATGCATGGCAAATTTCGTCCAAATCCGTTCGGCCGTTTTATAACAAACATCCACGCTTTCACATTTAAAATATTAGCTGTCCGCCCACGACTTCGTCCGCGTGTACTTCGGTTATCGCACTCTAAACGTGTTTTCCCGCAGGAATAAGATGTTTTTTCGGGATAAAAAGTAACCCATATTCTTTTCTATGTCAAAGGCTATATGCATGCCAAATCCGTTCACCCGTTTTTGCGTGATTAAGTAACAAATATCCACACTTTCACATTTATAATATTAGTTAAGATTGATTTGTTGTAAGTCCGCCACGCCACCAAGAAGGCGCATGCAAAGGTGTATTCAAAGCTTCGCGCCCTGGGCCAAATACATTAATTTTATATCGCGTCCGTCGCGTCGGCGTCGTATCGTGCATATTCCACCAACATCAAATTAAAAAATTCAATAGTGCCTTTGTAGACTTGTCCTGTTGATGGTAGATAATATAATTATGTAGATAGTAGGTAGGTATCTCTTTTATCTATTCTAAGGTATTTATAACTGGTAGATATCAAATAACAATCAAATGGTAAATACCGTAAAATGGGGTGAATAGAGACAAAACTTTAAGAGGTATTAATTTCACCCCATTTTACCCGGTACGTTGCGATGGATAACAATAGTACCACCTATATTATAATACAAGTGTCATCAAGTGTGTAATGTTAGTGATAACCGTCGAGGCGATATTTAGACTCGAGCCGTAGCAAGGGTCTAGAGAGCCGAGAACGGTAATAATTAATTACTCACGTGTATCATACGACGTTTTCAATACACTTGTGAAGAAAATAACAGTAAAACTAGTATACTTATGTAATATTTTTTTTGTAACATGGCGGTAAAAATTGGTTTTCATATCATCATCATCATCTCAGCCGAAAGATGTCCACTGTTGGACAGAACCGTTCATTGTGGCGACACTTGGGGGCAGTTGGGGGAGGCCCATTCTCCAACAGTGGTTTTCATATGCGCGCGCATAATTTTTTTTTTATTTACCCCTAAGGGAAGGCTAAAGTATTTTGACTATACTGTCTAGTCTTACGTTTATGTTTTTTTGCATAAAAGGTTTTTACAATAATGTCTTTAGTAGTGTCATTATAATTGGCATGTAACATTTTTTAATGATTTTGTAGTAAGTATTTAATTTTGTTTAATTAATATAGCCACTTTTTCGAATGAAGTTCATTCTCGCCAAAAACCGCGCGCATCTTAAACTGGCGGCCAAGTGTATTGAAAAGTTAGTATACTCATTTGCTGTCAATACTTTAAAAACGTGTACTTCACTTCTTCGACAATCATGTACTTGCGCGGTCAACGTGTCCTGCCACGTGCGTTCTAATATCGTCGACGCAAACCCACAAACGCTACTATCTGCACGCAAGTTGATCACCAATACGATCAAAGTTCATGTAGCTTACTTATTCTCTGATGTAGTTGCAGTGACATGTTCAACCTAGCCACAATCCAGATACATTTTTGCCTGTATGGGTGGTGTATTGTACCTAACTAGCCTAAAAAACAATCTACCTAAATCACAAAATAATTAATCAAGTCATAATTATCGTCATTACGTACTTATGTGAATAGATATTGGCTGTGGTATCTCCTAATAATGATACCTAATTACATAGACTTTACATTCTGTGAAAATTATTTAGCAGTAGTGTTCGTTTTGTTTGAATTACTTACGCGCGGCAAAAGCGCTCTTATGAGTGTCTGTCTACTTCTTGAGCGCATCACCAATTTGCAAAACACCTATGTACTTAAATTGTTGTACAGTTTTTTTGATCAAGGTAAACTTAAATCGTTGCGCAAAGAGAAGTCCTTTGTCCTCTTCCTTCTACTTCAACTCGATGCGGTTGAAATTTGGCCTTTTTTTAAACTCACCTCTTTTCCTTTAGTTCCTAGGTTTTAAAGATTCCGCGTACTCTTTAAATTGCTTCTCTTGGATGTGGGCAAAGAGAATCAGGTAAGTTGTGGGACATTTAATTTATTGTTATTATTTTCGAACAGCCTTTACATAGACAGGAAACAATGAGCTAATAATTGCTGAGATGGGGAACTCAGTAATTATTAGCACGCGATAGTTATCTTAAACCTGCTATTTGTATTATAATACTTATATAAAAAATAGGTACCTACCTATATAAACCTAGTTGATATGTAGCACATTATGTCTTTCTACACTGAATCTTCTTTACCTGCTGTGCATAGCAATAGCACATTGTTACCCTATGGGCACAAGGGGTGAAAGTGACTTATTTCATCCCGAGAAGGAGTAGGCGGGCGAGCGTCGAGCGTAGCGTAACGACCTCGCCAAGTTACGTAGTAACTATTCAGTAATCTGTGACCTCGCTACGAAAGAAGTCTCGAAACTTTTTTACGAGAAGCAAAAAAAAAATTGTTTCGTTACAAAGTTACAGTTTTCAGATTTATTCCTTTACTTGTGCTATAAAGACCTTGCTTTATGCCAAATTTCCGGATTCTGGGTAAACGGGAAGTACCCTATGAATTTTAATTTCCTTACGTTTTTTACCACATAAAACGAAGTATATTTTTAACTCATTAACTTTTTGAGTTTAGTTTGATTTTTTACAGCTTCAAGAGTCCGCAACAGCAGTTAATTTCAACTTGATACCTCCACGCGTTCTCGAGATAAAAGACAAACAGACGGTCGGACAACAAAGTGATCCTATAAGGATTTCATTTTTTTCTTTGGACGCACAGAACTCTAAAAAGCGCAGAAAAGTGACAACTCGAAGTGTGAATGGGACAAGTTATATGAAGATTACTTTTTAAGAAATTCTAGCCTAGACGGGAAATCAGCGTTTTTGAGACAACTTCCATAAATTTTAATAGTCTTAGAAAACTATAAATACATCTTCAAGTTACTGCAATCTTTTAAGAGTAATGCTATTTATATTTATTGCAAGCATCGCGGCCACAGCACGCCGAGTTAGCCTGACTGGCCGTCACCTTGAGGTTCTGACCTGCTATTGCGTCACATATTCATACATATTAAAATGGAGGGCGACGTGTTTTTTCCGCAACATCATGTATTTTAAATCTAAACGTATCGATCAGCATAAATGGCCTGTTGAAAATTCAAGCCTGCTTCGCATTATACTTTAGTAGGTACGCCGCCAGCCAAAACCGAATTCAAAGACTAGCTAAGTTTTTATTTTAGTGTTGTATTGTAGGTCATCATGTCGGTATGGCTGCCTGAGCCATACGAGAGAATTGGCAGAATGCATGTATCCATAACAGTTATCTTTAGGTGGAGTGGATAGTCAGTCACCATTCGTTGTTTTTTAAGGGACCAGATTTTTTCCAATTCATATTGATTCGGCGTCCCAGATAAATATATTTGTTTACGTATTCTAAATTTTTTCCTTCTAGCTGTAAAAAGTAACTAATTTAGTCTTCACCCCTACTGTAACAATGTACTATTTACACCAGCTGCTCGATAATGTCGTTTTATAAATACGTCATACAAACCTCACATAAAGCAAGTCATTCTATCCCTAGGGAGATAATAATTATGCAGTATGGCCGATCCCTAGGAAATAATGAGATTTGAATTTGAAACATTAAAAATCGTCAACATTGTGAATTAAAATGAACGTGCATCGTACAAGTTGACTCGAAATTCAAACTGGCCACTAACAAAAAAAAAAGAAAATAGAATAAAACGTGCATATTGCTTACAATAGTACATTGTTACACTAGGGGTGAAAGTAACTCATTTCGTCCCGAGAAGGAGTTGGCGGGCGAGCGAAGCGAGGTCGCTAATTCGAGGGGTAAAATGGGTTACTTTCACCCCGAGGTAAACACTGTGCTTTTCATTACGAATACGAGGAAACTAAAAATAAAATAAAAAGTTTGTAAAACCTGAGTCGTCGTACCTATGATTTTAAGTAGATATCTTTCTTCTGATTTAGGCGGTAAAAGGTATTCCACTACTGCTTTAGCCTCTTCTCTTATGAAATTAGGCATCACTATTTTAATCTGATAAACATAACGTGTTAATACAAATCTCTGTTGTAAGGAAACGTAAACAAAACTCGAAAAAAAACAACGATTGATTGCTATTTTCCCGCCATTTTGTTTTTTTTTCTGCGGCCAGCCAGCTATTCAGCCTCATTAATGAAAAATTAGAAATTAATTGTAATCTTTTAAAAATGAAGTATTTTAAAGAAATAGTTGAACAAATAAATCACTTTAAATATAAAATTATTTAATTAATACTTGTCTTTAGGTTATTTCAATTTTATATCGCGCTGTGATTGACTGGCTGTATGGAAAATTGGAACATGATTCAATAGAAATGTGAAGATAGAACTAGTTTTTTTTTTTAATAATTTGACAGCTGTCAGTTGTAAAGTAAAACTCCCTAGGGATGAAAAGTATCACTTTCAGCCCGCTCCTCAGGCAACTTCAGACCTACTTTCAGAGTATGAGTAATGAAAAATCAATTTTCTATAACCCATCAGGTTAAAGAAAATTGAAATTATAGAATCTTGGAGTAGTGAATTTTGTTTTTTTGATAATTTGTAAATAATACTTATATTTCTCTAATACTTACATAATATGATTCGGTCGACCAAATTTTCATTTAATTATCTCACAGATGCCAACACGGGGTTAAAGCTGTCTTTGTCTTGGGCGGTTTAAATTCCTTACTTCACTCAGGTTTCTTTATTAACCTCGTAATGTTCGGGAGTTAAATATAAAAATCCCTCACTGCCGTTCGGGATTAAAACAATAGCAACCTTCGTTTCGTTCGGAATTCAACATGCCGCCCTCAACTTAAAGACACTGCTTTATCCCCTAGTCACATGATCTACTATTTAAGTGCTAGGTAAAAGGCTTATTGGCCGATAATTATCAATATCTTGAAGATCACTTTTTTACACAGCAAAATTATATCAGATTTCTTCCATTATTCAGGTGCCTGTCCCGTGTTTAAAACTTTTCTGAATAGGTGAGAATGTAAGATAGTGACTGTGCCAGCATAGTAATTCAGATTTTTAAAGCCTCATTTGGTATACAATCTGGTCCTGGGCTTTTTTCTGGTTTAGGTAAGTTTCAAATATCTGGACGTAAAGGAATGGCAAAAGCAGAGGCAAGGCAAAATCAAGATGCCCTTCTACAGTTCTTGACTGAACTGATTACTAACAGTTCGGTCATGAAATGTTAGTAGTAGGTACCTATGAAGTTATGACTATGACCCTGACTGAGCTTTAGCTTTTTTTTTTTACAAGTAAAAATTACAAATGTCAAATACTAAATATCGAGATTTAAAACGTCTCTGTTATAATGGTAATATACCAAAAAGGTATCATGAAGATTATTTGCAGAGTAATTCCATGGTTACCGATAAAAATAAGAAAGACTCAACTAACCTTGATCAGGCTGCAAGCAGTTAACGCTATAGCTAATCTAATCAGTTTTTTTTATACGCACTAAGAAAGAGATACAAAAGGCTAAATAGCTTTTTAATAAGTAGGTACCTACTAGTTGATTGAGTTCCCATCGGAAAGGCAGCTTTATGTACCTACTAAATTTATATTACATATTTTTTATTTTTTTAATGGGAAATTTGATGTACTTATATTGTTATTAGTACAATATCTTTACAATATTATTGCAACAAGTGGTTTTACTTATCTACTGTTACTTTACAAATTGTTCCTAGATATTGTCCAAGGTAAAATATTATGATGCAGTAAATTCATTGTACGTCTGGGTACCTACCTACTAATTGCACTACAATTAGGTACCTAGGTATATTTATATATAATGGTACTTGTAACCAAACTTTGACTTTTTGATTACCTACCATTATGCACTAGTGCGATAATGAAGATAAAACCTTTTTGTTTTTGACTTGAATAATAAGTAAGTAATAATAATGATTTTAATAATAATAAAAGTCCTCTTCGTATGAATAGTTTATTTGTTTAGTATTCGGATATGAATGTACACATTATATATTATTATATATTTTTCGTAGTATTGGCTGCCTCAGCACCATTTTACCGAGATCGCGTCTATTTCAATAATTCCATATATTTTCAAGTTACACAGACAATTGAATTACAAAGCAACATTAATTTTAAATCACAAAATCTACTAAGAATCAATTTGCGAATAATTTAAACCGCCACTGAAATTCATTTGAAGAAATCCCGATAAAATCTCAAATTCACATAATTTACGGATAATATGTTTAATAGTAAAAAGTTATGTCTTACATGCTTATTTTATGCAATTTGGTGTTTAAATAAACCATTTTAACCTGTACAAAAAATAAATTGTTTTAATTTATTTATTAAGAAATCTGAATGAATTATAATGACTGAAATTGATAAATTCCTTCTCATTCTAAAAACAATGAGATTGATTTTAATAGTAACTATAGTAAGGATTAGATTTATTTCAATTAACTGAAAAATAGGGGTTTGCATTAAAGTTAAATGAACCCAAAGGTATCGATTTGTAAGTATAACATCGATGACCCATTTAAAGAACTTTTCTAAAAGTTCTTTACATGGGTCATCAATGAAGTATAAATAATGTGACCTACACACTTTAGTACCTATTCTCTTTTGACACTTAACCGACAATCATAAAGCTATCCAGAAGGAGAACCGCTATACTATGTCGTCTCTAATAAAAACTAATAAACATGTATTGGTCTGATCTTAGAATTGATCACTACATGATGTGGTCAACTTTGATATTTATTTATTTATAGCATAATGCACAAAAAAACTGTACAAAGGCTGACTTAATGCCTTAGGCATTATCTGCCAGTCGACCTAAGGGTGGTGCAGAAACAACATGGCAGGTGCAACTTAATAAATAGACAAAACAGAAGAGAAACAAATATATACAACAGTAAATACATATTTATATACATACTACATATAAATAAACAATGCTGTAGTGAAAAAACAAATCCAACCAATTAGCGCGGTGATGATTCTACCAACATCAAATCAAAGCATTTATTTCAAATAGACCATTTACAGGCACTTTTGAATAGTCAAATGTCGGTCAGTCCAAGAAAAGTGAAGCTAAATTGCACGTTCCAAAGAGTAGGTCTCTATGGAGAAGAACGTGAAAGAAACTCCATGGACACTCTTTTAAATCATATTATGTGTTACATATTGTTACGTACGTGGGTAATCAAATGCCGATTTACTGACGAGAGAACTTTATTTACCACAAACAATAACAAATTAGTCCAGTCACAACTGACTCGCTCCCGGCCGGGGGTCCGTATTTATATGCGGAGCCAAGAAAATTCTAGATACCGACGTCCCCGGATCTATCCAGAATTCCAGAACAATTGAATCGCTTCTCGAAGTCATAAATCATTTTTATTTCTCGTAATAATAAGAGTCACGTTCATGCGAATTTCGACTCTATTGTTAACGTCGGAGAGTACAATTTCCCTTATCAGTTAGATATATGCCTACTACTGTTTGTAGGTATGTTGTGGATGTTTCGAGATTTTTCCAAGTCTGTCTAAACACAACTACTCTAGACCTTTCGAACAGCAATGCGTTTTAATTATTACGTGCCACTCGTTATTTTCTCGGAGATATGGCGTGTTCACGTTTAGTGGCGTAACAATATAATGCTTGCGAATATGCTCACGGGCCATAAAAGAAAATCGGCTTGTTGCAATCCTGATAATCAGAGGGAGCGCATTGTGTCAATCCTCGTTTTGCCATATCATTGATGTAGGAATTTTATGATAATAAGAAGGGCAAACGAGGATTGGCTATCATCAAACTTTAACGTTTAAAACGATCTGGCCAGTTTTAGTTGGCCATTTCAAAAAGTGATCAATTTCTAAAATTTGGCCACCACAGAGCTGAGACAACTTATCTGAGGCCGTACTACTGAGAAATATAATTTTGTTTCTGTAATGCAAATTACGTTTATAAATAGGACGTGCGTGAGGTAGGTAGGTACTCAAGTATTTTTTTGAGTTTGAATAACGAAGATCCTTCAAAAGAGAGTGTGGGATTTTTACGTTTCAAAGAGCACCCCGGAACCCCTTCTGTCCAACGCCTAAACGAGCATATCCCTGGCGAGAATGTTAAATGGTTTCCTCCGAGCCTCACTGTTCCAGGCAGCTTGTGATCACTGTGTGCCACCACAGTATTACAATTAATACTGTGGTGCCACTGTCTTTTCGGAATCCCTCGGACAGAGTCCGAATACAGAGTTCCAGTCCAGAGTTTCATTTGTCTGCGTTAAACTATGCAGGCGGGGTTTCGGTGTTTTAGATGACCTGGCAGTTGCCTCCCCGAGCGACGCCTACTTCTCCGAGCGGGATCGGATCTCTCGTGATCTCGCTCGGCGGCTTCCTTCTGGACCATCACTGTCTCATAGATAGAGGTCATTTTTCTACAGTTAAGTATCAGTCTCTACCAGCATAGCACTCAATTGGTTATACCTAAATAGTAGGAAGGTCGTATTCATACTCATATGTTGTAAACGATAAAATATGCTTTAACAGCGTGACAATATTTTTTTCTGGAAATAGTAATTAACGGTTTGTTAAGTCACTATTACGAATGTAAAATGTAATTTATTCACTTGTTATGATTATTTTCGAACAAAGGCTCGGTCGTTCGTGATTGATCGTTTTGGAAGACAGTTATCGCCCAAGGTTGAAACTGTGACCGATAAAATGAGAATAATAGTAGTACAATATGATTCAAGTGGAGAAGGAATCAATTTGTGGGATAATTAAAACAGCAACTGCAAAAACAAAACAGCAACTTAAAATAATCAGGCCAATAACCAAGCGCATTTTAAAGTAGCGGCCATAGCAGATCAATAATGGCATTAATGTGGTTTTAATGCCTGTGCTAATTATTCATCACAAGATTATTCACATGATTAAAAAAAAAAAACAACTTTTGACTTCTGAGGTACCTACTTCTACTTACCGTATTACAAGTAAGTCACCCCGAATCAGTTTTCCAAAATTACCATTTCATGTTGTAATTACCTACTGGGGTCCGGTCGGTAGGACTTATATCATCACTGACACGATGATTGTTGTCCATAAAGCCGGAACTATTAGCGCAGCAAACATGATAGTTATGTCACCATTTCCACAGGACTGAAAAATAGAAGCAAGTCAAATACTTTTCTCTATTTAGCACACGAAGTTGTCCATGTCATGGCCAGGACCTAGACCATGACGTTCAAAGTAAGATTGTTTTAATCTTGTTTCAGTGTGGGTAAGAGACAGAGCTATACAGGTTGTCTAGCGCCATCTCTTACCCACACGAAAACAAGATTAAAACAATCATACTTTGAACGTCGTGGTAACCCCGCAAATCTTAGATATTGATCACTTCATGACCGTTTTAAACGTCATAGTTTGATGATATTTCAATCTTGGTTTGACCTACTTTCTTTAGACCTTTCTTATCATTGAAATTTTACATCAACGGTATGGTCAAACAAGGATTGACACATCATCAGTGTAAAACAATTGAGCCTGTTTTAGTTGGTCATATCATAAAGTGATCAATTCTTAGATAAGTATCGTTCATTTTTTAATTAAAGACTATGATTTGACATGTGCAAATGTCAATTTCTGAAAATATGTTGCCAGATTTTTAGTAAAAGTGATGTCTCCAAATTCGATTTTTCATACCGGTTTTTTAACATTAGAACCTTTATGGAAAATAGGACTAAGATACTGTATGTGTGTGTTTATATAAAGTCTAATATGAATTGAAAACTAAAATAATCAAAAATATTACCATATTTTTTAACACTCCGCCTTTTACTTAGGCTAAGAACTCACGAAGCGGTTTTCACTTCTGTAGAATGCTAGAGATATATATGTCTACCAAATTACTTTCAGGAAATACAAAAACTGATCATAATTAGTTGCATAAAAAACGAAATTATTTTTACGAAATTTTTTCGGTTTTTTGGTTAGTATCGGTTGCGGTACCTCACTATTTATGAAATGGAAAAAACATGCAACATTCGTATTGTCAAATCGTAGTCTTTGATTAAAACACGAAGAATAGCCCAATTCACGTAATGAAAACCGTAACGATATCGTAGCGATTTAGTCGTTTAGACCATTTCCGTATTCACATCCATCAATCGAGTTTGAACGACACAGATTGACCGATTTTAAAGTCGTTTGATATACGTCGATTAAAAAAAAAATCTGTATTCGGGTAGAATACTTATTAATGTAACTTGAAATAAGTCGATAGATCGTTAATACCTACCGCTTTTGGATAGGACTTCGATCGAACGACTATAAAACTTCAACGATATTTGGCTTGTTTGATTTTACGTGAATCAGGCTACTGTTCACTTTATGCCGGCTGTCGTTATCGACAACGCTCTAGTGCCAACAAGTCTTTAAAAATTCCTGTCGAACCTTTTGATGCACGGCAGGATCAATGATCTGATACCACCAGTAGCTTAAACCCTGCATGCTTCCGATACCGGCGACTTCATTTCATATTTTTAAATGTTTCTATTTTTGTTTTGTACTAGGAAATTTTCACATTTTAAAACTTTACATTTTTGTACGACTTATTTTAGACAAATTAAAAAATAAAATGTGTATAGATGAATAAATAAACGATTCAATATTATGCAAATAATAATATAAAATTAATAGACGCAGCGTTGGAAGGTCTCCCACAAGGTGGACCGATAACCTGGGGTGCCACGACAGAAAACCTCCACGAGTGACCGCAGGCTGTAGTTCCCTTGCGGATACGTCCGAAGCGAAGACCAGTCTGCGGGACGGTGCACCCTGGGAGGCGGCCAACGACCCCCTTGGGTATTACTGCCTAAGGGGCCTCGATGGCCGTCTGCTAATGTTCTGTCTGAAGGAACGCTTCAACGCGTGTCCCTCTGCTGTAGCAGAGGGCACAGTGGCGAAGTAAGAGCGGGCTCGGTGTGCACTCACAATGCCGCCGGGCAGGCAGGAGGAAGGCTTGCTCCTCCTTCTGCCACCGTTAGTCTCGTAGCCCCAGAGATTGTCCAAGGTCATGTTTCTGACTTTTGATGGGAGACGAGGGTCTTGGCTTAACCGCCCGGGCCGCGAGGAAGACAACCTCTATAAAAAATTACCCCAAATCTCCAAGCGGCGGCGCACCGTGAGGGAGGTTGTTAGCTTGACTAATGGGTAGCTTAATTAGTCTCTAGTGCGAACCACGTATTTGAGCCAGTAAAACTTGAAATTTACTCGTGGGAACTGTATGGATAACTCGAAATTCTTTCAAAAACCTACGGAGAGTGATGCGCGGTCGGAGTCCGACGCGGCATCCGGAAGGAGCTCGGAGGGCTCGGAGAGTGAGGAGGCTGGGGGAGACCCCAGGAAATGCTTGGAGGCAGAGGTGATCGCGGGAGACCCCGGTGGAGACCCTGGTGGAGACCCTCGTCTCTACAGGAAGCGCTCCATGTCGAGGGACAGACCGTCCTCCGACACCGATGGAGAGAACCCCTCGGCAAGGAAGTTGTCCACCATCAGCCGTGGTGCGGGCCAGTCCCGCGGAAAGGGGAGGGGGCTAACGGTCAAAGACTCCGCTCAGCGAGCCGCCAGGCTTGCCGCGGAGGGGCGTTACCCCGGAGCGGCCGGCTCAGAGAGGGACCTCTCGGAGCCATCTGGCAGCGAGAGGCGTGCCAAAGTGGACTCCGACATGGAGTCCCTTCAGAAAATGGCGGTCAACCTGCTGCGGGACATGAGCCGCAAAAGGGAGAGGACGTCAAAGGAGAGGACGGCCCAACGACACGCGAAGTCCCTTCGGGAAGCCTTTGACGCCTCTCTCGAAAAGAGGGTGGCTACAATCCGGAGCGAGCTCCGGGCTGAGCTCCAGGCCGAGCTCCGGGCCGAAGTCCGAGCTGAACTTGCGAGGGCGCCCAACAGCGGTGGCTGCCAGGAGCAGACGACAGGAGGGGGGGCCCAGGCCCAGCCCGAGCCGGAGAGCCAGCTGCTGACGCTGGTGCAGCGGGAACTGGCTGCTCTCCAGCAGCAGCTGCAACAGCAGCAGCAGCAGTTCCAGCTGCAACAGCAGCAGCAGCAGTTCCAGCTGCGCATCCAGCAGCAGCTGTCCCTGCTGGAGGGCATCGTGCTGCGCCCTCCGCTAGCGGCCTCTGGCCAGCAACGTAAGGCGGCGTCTTACGCCGCCGCCGCGGCGGCGGTTTCTGCGCCCAAGGCGGGCCCGTCGGGGCAATCAGTTCGCGGGGCCATGGCTCCGGAGCGCGCGAAACCGGCCCCGACGGATAAGCAGCAGCGGCGGCAAAAAGGTAAGGCGGTGCCTGCCGCTAAACCGGTGGGACCTCCTCCTGCGGCGGCGGTGACTAGGCCCCGCCCGCCACCTCCTCCACCTGAGGAACCCGGCGGCGCGTGGACGGTTGTCGGCGCCGCGAAGAAGGCGGGCAAGGCGGCCAGAACGGCCAAAAAGCGCGCGAGGCGGAAGGACAGGAAGAAGCGAGCCATGGCGGCGAGACTTCGCGCCCCGAATTCCGAGGCTGTAGTAATTACACTGCAGCCTGAGGCGGAAAAGAAGGGCGTGACGTACGACGACGTCATGGCGAAGGCGAAGGAGGCGGTGTTGCCCCACCTTGGCGAGCTCGGAGCTGCTGGGGGCTTCCGCATGAGGCGTTCGGTCACCGGGGCTCGAATCCTGGAGGTCCCCGGTGCGACTAGCGGTCCTGCGGCAGATGCCCTGGCCGCTAGAATCAGGGCGTCTCTCGATGCGGAGGTGGCCCGAGTGTCCAGGCCCACAAAGTGCATAGACATGCGCATCATGGGCCTGGACGACTCGGTCAAGGCGGACGAGGTGGTGGCCGCCATCGTCGGGGCGGGCGGGTGCACGACCGATCAGGTCCGGGTGGGCACCATCCGTGCTGACGGCACGGGCATGCGAGCGGTGACAGCTAGCTGCCCCGTGGCGGCGGCCAGGACCATCACCGGGGAGGGCCGACGGCTGTTAGTAGGCTGGGTCTCCGCGCAGGTCAAACTGCTGGAGCCTAGACCTCTGCGGTGCTTCCGGTGCCAAGTGGGGCACCACGTAGGCGCCCACTGCGCCGCGGAGGTGGACCGCAGCGACCGCTGCCACCAGTGTGGCCAGCCCGGTCACAAGGCCGCAGAATGCCGTGCTCCGCCGCACTGCTACGCATGTGCGGCGGCAGGCAAGCCGGCCAACCACCGGGCTGGGGGCAGGTCCTGCAACCCCTCTGCCAAGGACAAGGGCAGGGCCCGTAGGCCCATCCCCGCCGACGTCCTCACCGCCGCAGCTGCCTCCTTGGCCGCCGCCGCTATCGCCGCCGCACCCGCCGCTGTAACCGCCGCTGTAACCGCCGCACCCGCCGCAGTCGCCGCCGCACCCGCCGCGGCAGTGCCCCCTAGAAGGGCTCGGGAGGAGACGATGGACTGCCAATAACGGCTCCATTTCGTCTCCTCCAGGCGAATATCAACCACTGCGCCCCCGCTCAGGATCTGTTGCTCCAGAGCATGGCGCAGTGGTCGATAAATGTCGCCGTCGTCTCCGAGCCGTACTACGTCCACCCCCGTGGAGACTGGGTTCAGGACCTAGACGGCTCGGTGACGTTAATCTCGTCGGCCGCCGCCGGTACCCCGCCCCTCGAGGCTGTTGCGAGGGGACGGGGCTGCGTGGCAGCACGGTTCGGGGACATTGCATTGATAGGCGTCTACCTGTCCCCGAGCAGATCTCTCGACGAACTCCAGGTCTCCCTTATGGAGCTAAATGTCGTCGTCGCTGGGTTCGGTACCCTCCCCGTGGTCGTCTGCGGGGACTTCAACGCCTGGAATACGGCTTGGGGTTCCCGGTACACAAACCCACGGGGTCAGATGGTGGAGGACTGGGCTTTGGAGCTGGGCCTAGTAGTCCTGAACCGGGGTTCTGTCCCCACGTTGGCGCGGATGCGGGGTGAATCAGTGGTGGACATCTCGTTCGCCAGCCCTGCTCTGTTGCCGCGTGTCGTCGACTGGCGCGTTATGGAGGAGGTGGAGACGTACTCCGACCACCGGTACATTCGGTTGGACGTCTCCGCCGAAACCTCGGCCGCGCCGGTCCGACAGAGCCCTTGCGGTCCGCGGTGGGCGCTTAAGCAGATGGACCGGGAGCTCCTCCTGGAAGCCGCGACGGTACAGGCCTGGGTGCAAGCACCGGACAGGCCTGTCGACATAGACGTCGAGGCGGAGTGGTTCCGGGAGGCCATGTCGCAAATCTGTGACGCGGCAATGCCCCGAGTCCGTCCAGGGCGAGCTAAGCGCCAGGTGTGCTGGTGGTCGCCGGAGATTGCTGCATTGCGCAACGCATGCAGTCACGCGCGGCGCCGGTACGCCAGACACTGCAGGCGCCGCATCCGCCCGCCGGATGCGGAGGCCAGAGAGGCGGAGCTGTATGAGGGATACAGAGCGGCAAAACGCACCCTCCGAACGGAGATCAAGCGGGCCAAACTGGAGGCCCGCAACGTGTGGCTGGGGTCTCTGAACGCGGACCCATGGGGGCGCCCGTACAAATTGGTACGGGAAAAGCTCCGTCCCTGGGCTCCCCCACTGACTCAGAGTCTCCGGCCCCAGATCGTAGAGGGTGCGGTGAACGCTCTGTTCCCTGCGCGGGGGGAACACTCCCCCCCGCCCATGGCTCCGCCTCCACTGCCAGCGGTGTCTGACGCGGACCGCAACAGCGACGATGACGACAATGCTCCAGAGGTGACCGAGGTAGAGTTGAGAGTGGCGGTGCGAAGGCTGAGTGCCAAAAACACCGCCCCAGGACCCGACGGCTTGCCTGGAAAGGCCTGGGTCCTGGCCATGGAGGCTCTCGGGCCTCGACTGAGAGGGCTCTTCAGCGCATGCATGGAGAGGGGCCAGTTCCCAGTTTGCTGGAAGACGGGGAAACTGGTCCTCATAGCGAAGCCAGGGCGCCCTGCGGACTCTCCGTCCGCGTACCGGCCCATTGTGCTGCTCGACGAGGTGGGCAAGCTCTTTGAGAGAGTCATTGCAAACCGCCTCGTCGGGCGCCTAACACGGGTGGGGCCGGACCTTTCGGACGGACAGTTCGGCTTTCGCAGGATGCGCTCTACAGTGGACCGCGAGCCCTCACGACGGGGGATGCGGTGTCCCGGGGCAGGTGTGTCGTGGCAGTGTCCTTGGACATTGCCAACGCGTTCAACTCCCTGCCCTGGAGTACGATCCGGAGGGCACTCCGGTACCACCGGGTGCCCGAGTACCTCTGTCGAGTGGTCGAGGCCTATCTGTCGGAGAGACTTATAGTCTACCCCGGTCACCAGGGAGACTGGAAACGTCGAGAGATGTCGTGCGGTGTTCCGCAGGGGTCGGTACTAGGGCCACCCTTGTGGAACATCGGGTACGACTACGTGCTGCGCGGCGACTTCCCTGACGGGGTCAGCGTGGTTTGCTACGCAGACGACACGCTGGTCCTAGCGCGGGGAGAGTCGTACCAGGCGGCGGTCGCTCTAGCGACACGCGGGGTTGCGATGGTCGTTGATCGGATCCAGGAGTTGGGACTCGAGGTGGCGCTTCACAAATCCGAGGCGATGTGTTTTCACGGTCGCCGGTCTCGGAACGCGCCGCCATTGAGTTCTCAACTAACGGTAGGAGGAGTTCACATCGGTGTCGGGTCGACGATGAAGTACCTGGGACTCGTCCTCGACAGCCGGTGGAATTTCGTGGAGCATTTCCGACGTCTGGCTCCCAAACTCAACCGGGCTGGGGCTGCGCTCAAGCGGCTCCTGCCCAACCTTGGGGGTCCAGACGCCTCCTGCCGGAGGCTCTACGCGGGGATCGTTCGGTCCATGGCCCTCTACGGGGCGCCGGTGTGGGCGCCGTCGCTGAAAAAGCGACCGGCGGCCACACTGAACGCCTGCCAGAGGGTCATGGCGATAAGGATGGTGCGGGGATACTGCACGGTCTCCCGCGAAGCGGCGAGCCTTCTGGCTGGCCTACCACCGTGGGATCTGGAGGCAACAGTCCTTGCACACATGCACGATATGCGCGTGGAGATGCAACGCCGGGGTGAAAGTCCGCTGCCGCGACAGGTCACGGCATGGCGGACAGAGCTCCGGCGGGATCTCATGGTGAAATGGCGTCAACGACTATCGCAACCCAGCGGTGGGCACGCCACAATCATGGCGGTAAGTCCCCTCTTTGAGGCGTGGCTGGAAAGACCTCACGGCGTCCTTACCTTCCGCATGACGCAGGTACTCACCGGACATGGTTCGTTCGGGAGATTCCTGCACCGGATTCATGCGGAAGTGACGCCCGGGTGTCGCCACTGTGCGGAACGCCCGGAGGACACGGTGGAGCACACAGTCGAGGTGTGCCCTGCTTGGGCGGAGCATCGCCGTGCCCTCGTGGGGGCGATCGGCGGCGGAGACCTCTCGCGCCGGGCCTTGGTTGAGGCCATGGTCCGGAGCGAGGAGGAGTGGCAGGCGGTCGCCGACTTCTGCGAAGCAGTAATGCTCGCAAAGGAGGAGGCCGAACGCATCAGGCAACGGCGTTATCGCCGCCGCCGTCGCCGGGATTCTGATCCCGATTTCCGGCCAACGTAGACGTGGGCTTGCGGACAGTGAGCAATGGGTAGCTCGCTGTCCGGCCGTCCGGTAACTGTCCGGACCAAGCCCAAGTCGTCGACGGCGCGCACTGTTCCCGCGCGCCTCAAAGAGTTGTCAGCAACAGCAGGGACCCAGCCGGGTCGAAGCCTACTGGGGCCAGGGTTATCCGAAAGGGCGCTCGAGCCCCGGTATGAAGGCTAGAAGGAACGGGGTGGGTCTTTTAGTCAGTAAGAGTCTGACACTATCTCCCGCTCCGCCCAAGGGCGGGGGATGTCAATGCATGATTTTTCCCACCATAAAAAAAAAAAAAAAAAAGGTGGACCGATAACCTGGTGAGTGCCGTGGCCGCGGGAATCCGAAGAGAGTAAGAGTAGGCTACCTATATGTGTCATTGCAGGAATTCGATGGTTGCAAGCGAGACGCACAGGACAGGATCGTTGTGGCGACAATTGGAAGAGGCGAAATGTTATAAGATAAGCAAAAGCATAAAAAGCGTCTGCAAAATTGAATTCACCTGCTGTTCAATTCACTACACAAAGTAGGGTACATACGCTAAATGTCGGCCCTCTTACTGATTTTCTGACTGGGGATCGCTCTAGCGCCATCAGTTTGCGACGAAAGGATTGTTTGAGTGGTAATTACTTTTTGAATGATCGCAAGCTGAAAACGTACAGACGGCCGAAGATTGGAGAGGGGCCGAACCTTTGGGCCGAACGTATGGCGTATTTATCCTACCTGAAAGAGATACAAAATATTCAACCTGGATAACCTGCATTGAACTACCCGATACGTCGAGTTATGCCATCTTCATGGGGACCTAACATTGTATGAACAATCTTGCAATAAAAGAATTAGACAATTAAGATTTCACCTTCTGAGGGGAAGGTCCGGACCCCTTAAATCCCCCGTTATGTAGGTACCTACGTCGGCTACGTCCATGAACTACTTACTAACTTATTTATTACTTTCCTTTTAAGGAAAATAACGCTCTACCTTCTACGGTGACTACGTGGCTGACTGCCATTTTGTTTTGGCTGTTCCAATTAGCCAATTGAGCAAATCTAAGTTTCCATTCGACCGTTAAAATCTAAATAAAATAAGTGACTGCCTAAATTTGAAATTTCATTAATTTTAATAGTAAGTCTTTTTAGGCGCGGCTGCTTTACTGTCTATTTCGTACCAATGACTCTCGGCATTTTCCTCGAGTTCAATGAGATACTCATTGAACTCGAGGAAAATGCCGTGTGGCTAATACGGATAGGTAAGGTACATGATTCTAACAGGAAAAGGTTAAGAAACAATGTGTTTTTCTAAGTTTGCGTCATACCGTCCTCCAGGAGGGTTTACTTTTGTCGTTCCCACCTACGAGTTACGAATATAGATATAAAACGAGACATTCTGCGAAATAAACATTGCGAAAAAGCGATCTTTTGAGAAAAAGACATTTAATTTAACGACCAGGGCCCTATTTAATAAAGCTGACTATTCGACATTATATATCAAAAACTGACATAATTTTAGAATTGTCGCGCTAAAAAGTGACAAATATATCAAAGAGCGACAGGTTAAATCTTGACATATTTTTCAATGAAAAACGCATTTAATAAACTATTAAACAAGTCACAGTCAACATATTTCTGACAACTGTCAGTGTCAATTTTAGCAGTAAAATAAAAAAAATAAAAAATTTGATTTGTAAAAAGTGATGGTACATATCTGATAACAATTACCAGCGAACCAATTCTCCTAGCAATTCAATATTGACAGCACCACATACCCTCTTATGCAGTGATGCACCTACGGTACGGTACGGTTGCTCTGATAATAAGGCCTTGTGGAACACCAATAATGTAAAACTGTGCACCACAACCCACCCAATGAAAAGCACATATTTGTTTATCTGAGGTACCTAAGTGCTAAGTTTCGGCTTGTATCGTGTTCAATTCGATGACCAATTTTAATTATTAAGTATATGTTGTACGGTGATTTTACATACCCGAATTTTTTCTATATTTGAACGTCGGTTTTGCTTTTATATGAACGTCGATGTCTCCTCTTTCGAATTTAACTTGCGGACGACGAACAATGAGTAGCTCGCTGTCCGACCGTCCGGATCGAGCCCAAGTCGTCGAGGGCGCATTCTGTTCCCGCGCGCCTCAAGGAGTTGTCAGCAAACCGTGGGGTCCCAGCAGGGCCAAAGTCTACTGGAGCCTTGGAACGGTTTCTGAAAGGAAAGTCCGACCCCGATATGAAGGGCTAAGAAGGAACGGGATGGGTTTTTTTTAGTCCGTAAAAGTTTGACACTATCTCCCATTCCGCTCAAAGACGGGAGATGTCATTGGACGATATTTACCCAAAAAAATAAAATCTACCAATAGGTAGATTTTTATTATTTGATTAGATATGCTGTTTATTTTAATTTTTAATAGAACAAAAACTTACAAATCGTCTACCGTTTTTTGCCTGAAGGTCAATCATTTAATTTTACGGAAGTTCTCAGTCATTTATTAAGTTGAAGGATACCTACTGCGTGAATTTTTATACATTATATTTCTTCCTGTGAGATTGTCCTCTAAACAATCACAGTGCCTAATATTTTATTTATTTAAATAAATTAAATATTAAGCACTTTTGAGGAAGGACAAACACAAACACATTACTTACCTATATTGAAGACCACTAGTCCATAGCTGAATTTACAGAAAGTACCTATTCGATGCGTATTATTCTGCGGCCTCCTGAAATGTCCTTTTCTTGGTATTGTTCGTCAAGTCATTGAGCTCCTTAGCAGTCCTGAGTTAAGCTTTGCGAATACTGACAAATGCTTGCAATGACTGCAAACCTGTACGGTTCTTTCGTCAAAAGACCATCTAGAGAAATTTGCATGGTTCTCATGTGATTTTGACCAATACTTATTTACTGTAAGGACTTTAAAAGAGACTTTGAAACCTAAGTTTGTTTCGGTGTTTCTTCTCAGGGTAGTCAGCTAGGAAACACCGGCCTCATCTAGTTTAAACTGACGTAAAAAAAAAATGATGTGTTAAAGTGTATTTTAAATCCTATTTACTTATAAAATAAATATCATATAGCAATATTAAATTTGAAACAATTGTTTGTAACTATTGGTAATCGTAACAACTCACAGTACTTATAACAAACAAATAAATTAGTTGTAGGTATGTAACCTACCTACTTTAATGGGGTAAATACGAGGATAATAATTATTGTAATTGTCACTTGTAGGACAAGAACTATTTTGAATTGCTAACCAAATGGCGCAACACACCCAAGTATAATATTGCAACCGAAGCAACGACAAATTCGGTCATCGAATGCTCGTATCGCTTTGCACTGGTATCCACGTCACCACGGATGAAACGCGATGGACACGGCGTAATAATTTACACAGTCTAGTAGAGGTACCGGCTTAAATATTGTTTCGTTCGTATTACTTCGCTACACATGCTCGTATTTTGTACTACTAGTACCTAGTAGAGCAAAATACGAGCGTGTGTAGCGAAGCGGGTTCGACCTTTGGTTACGACTACAACGACTGGCTTTTACAGGTAGTTACAGTTTGTATGTAACTAGTAAGCGGCAGAACAGAACCCAATAACCCATGCACGTACGCCGCACGCCGCGACGCGCGTCTCCCCCTTTCGGTTATAATCGGCTAAAGTCGCCTGTGCTGTCGTGTCGACAGACCGTGTCGACTATCGTTCTCATTCACTCGTAAACTTCTATCACATTGCCAAGTAGAAACTAACCATCACGTCACTTCAGTGTCAGTGCAGTGTAAATTGTGTCGTGGGGCGGCCTGTCGCCGGATGTGTGGATTGTAAAGTCCTCTCAAAAAATAAAATCTGACAAGTGACCTTGTAGCTTGTTTAACAAAGTGACTACTGCTACGTAATAAGGAAACATAACCTACAAAATGTCGGACAACTCACAGGACGTACTGAAGGATGCGGCGGCCGGTGCTGCTGCTGTAGCTGCCGCGGGTGGATCACTATTCAGCACGTTTGATATTATTGTGCTCGTTATCTTACTAGGAGGCACTATTTGGTGGCTGTATAACTCGAAGAAGGAAAACAAAAAAGACGAAATACTGCTTAGTAAATATTCAATCCAGTAAGTTTACTGTTTTGTAAGTTTATGTTTAGGTATTACTGTAGGCAGCACGTTGGTGGTAACAAAACCAGTAATAATAAATGGCCACTTATTTTATTTAAATCCCTAATATGCAAATACTGATCAAGGTCAACTTGTTACCATCGACGTGCGGTCGACTATACTTAATTATGAAATTAGCCAACTGAAGTTATACTTTTTTTTTTAATTTACCAACTTTTATGTTAAGGACGTTCTTAGTAATAGTATGACTTCACAACAACAACGGTACTTAATTAAATTGTTACTTGCCTATTACGCTTTTACCATTGCTAAGTAGGTACCTATTTACATTATCATTTCCTTCGTACCTATATGGACTTAAGTAATTATGTACATTTAAAACGTGCGTGACTTTACATAGGTATTGCACCTATATATATGATATAAATATTGTGCTTTAATTACATTATTGAAAAATAATAGTTAAAATAAGGTAGATAGCCATAATTACCTTCCAAGGTTAAAACCTACCAGGATGTACCTATTAAAATAGATACTCAATCGCGTCTCTAGCTGCAATAGAGCAAAGGAAAGATGTGGTAGAGCTAGGTACCTACTAACGTCTACGATACAGAGAAACTAAAACCACTGCCTACCTACCTGCCTAAATGAGAATATTGAAGTGTGATTATAGCCACAGTTTGTGAGTAGCTAGAAAAATAAACTATGTTTAGAGACGACATTGGGAAAGACACGAGGATGGTAGTTTTTTTCTTCATAACAGGATAATGGTAATAAAGGTCCATAAGCGAGAGCAATGACGAATTTGGAATCTTCACGAGTTTTCTGCGTGCGACAGCGTAGATAATAATTAAAGGGCAATCATGAGAATACAGGATACTTTTAAACAAAATAAACTATAAAATTTCGACGATGTAATCTTTATTTAACATGTCATGTCTGTATTAACTTGCTTAGAGGCACAATCTAATTACCTAGTCAGCGTCATCGTTGCTAACCCTCGACTTTTGACGCAGTCTGGTAAAATATAAACCTACATTAGATACCATATAGGTACTTACTTGTGTTTTAAAATATTTTGGGAAAAAAAGACATTCCTCCAAAACTGTTTCCGATTGTGATACTTAAATGAGCTGCAAATCCAGAACGCAGTGTGAATATCAAATTGCACATTGATAGGTATGTGCCTACTGTACCTAGTAAAAAACACGAACCGCCGATAAAACTCATGGTAACAGTAATCATTGACCTAAGACAATTTCGACATATTATTTATTAGATAGCAGGTAACTAGTGTCACTGTCACTTTACAACACAGCAATAACCATTTACTAAATGACACTGTGTGAGGTCTGTCCCCTGACATTAGATAATTAAGATTCCGAATTGATTTGGCGCGACGGTCTAGCGGTGGTCAACGGCAATCAAGTCAGTGGATATTTGGATAATGTTGTAACACGACAGTAGTTACTGGCTTTATGTGTAGAGTAAACTTATTAAATAATATATAATATTAGGAATATTAAAATTATAAAGTACGTTTTGTCTAAACTTATACTGATTTAATTCATTACGATATAAGTCGCAGTTTTACATATGTACATTATACAGAAGCCGGGAATGACTTATTATTACCGGCTTCTACTTATTTCTATATTAGTATAACATCTTAAAACATCAGTCATCCCAGTGGATTTAAGACAATTAATCTTTTGAAACAGCGGGTTGGTTTAGAGAGATAAAACAAGAGAATTGTAGAGGGCACGCCATGTCAAGGTGCGGATGGTCAATTGAGCAGATAAGCAATTGTTCATTGCCACTCTCATACATTTGTACGAGAGTGACGCTGTCCTCTGGCCCCATAGATTCGAATTTTGAAGAATCTGAAAGAAAATTGTGAAGAAGCAGGTGTTGTGAATATTGTGATTAATAAAAACATCTGGAGATTCCTGATTGCTTCCCACATTGGGTCTGGGTCAAGTTATAGTTTGCGCATGCAACTTAACTCCCTTCGTTCAAAAACTACTAGAGGGTGCAATAGCAGTCGTCCAATCGTTCAAAAATGCATCGAGTTGCAACCCACAGACGTTCTTTTATAACTCGAGTAGCTATACCCTATAGTTGAGTCGACCAACTCTAAAAGGCTAATTACACTACCTATCCGATTTTTAGGAAGCCAATTTAGGAACAGTTAGAAAGCGGAGTTGTTAGCTAGTACAATAGGTAAATCGGATCCAATCTGTCCTAACTGCGATCACACCTTCCGATTTCCTAAATTGGCTTCCTAAAAATAGGATAGTGTAATGCGCACTTACCCTTGGTGAAAGCGGCCATATTATTCTAAACGTCAAACATTTATTGTATGCAAAGATTTTATATATCCTACTAGATTGTGTGTCCTATAATAATTTACGTTACGTTTAATTTTTTAATATACACTGCGTAACGACAAATAAGGTACCTATTTGTGAAAATTACTTATGAGTCAGGAACAGATTTAATCCTCGATGTTGGCGACGTCTTTAAGTATCTATGCTAACCAAAAATCATTGATTTTAAGAACTCGATAGGGTTAGATACATCAATGCTAAAAGTACTAAATTTAGAACGGAAGATTTATAAGTTATTTACAACCTAAATTAAACAAAACAACTAACAAATAACTAAAAAATGACACTTGCTTGATATTGACAGTTAGGTAGGTACGTGAAGTTCAAAAGTGCGTGGGTAGATACTCTCATGACGTCATAAGAGTTAATTCTAACCTTAAAATTGAACGCAAGCTGAGAGCAGCTTGCAATGCGACTGAAGTAGCCACAGCTAGGTTAGTTTACTATGCTTATTTCCACAGTATTATGTCTTATGGCATTTTACTGTGGGGGTGCAGCCGAAGTAGAACCAATTTTTATATTGCAAAAGAGAGCAATCCGGGCCATTTTTTTAGTCGCGATTCCCTCAGAAATAAATTCAAAGAAATCGATATACTTACTGACTCTGCCTTCTCTTTATATCTTAGAAAGTATTTTATATGTTCGTAAAAACCTAGGACTTTTCAAAATTAGAAGCGATTTCATAACATAAATCACGTAGTAAATACGAAATTGTATTACTCAAATAGAGATTAGCTAAGACCAGCAAGTAATTTTTAGTAAACAGCATACTTACGCTTAAATAACAAGCTGCCAAAGGCGGTGACTGAACTTACCGAGGCATGTTCAAAACCCATATTAAGCGTGTCCTAACCAAAAAAGCATATCACAAGATGAAAGACTGTCGAAGACGCGCTTGTTTGGCAATGACTACTTCTGCACATGTGACGCCCTGGTAACTCATAATATTGCGTAAAAGTGTTTAGTAACTGCTCCTTATTTGTTGTAATACTTATATTATATATTTTTCTTTTTATTTCTAACATATTGCTTTTGCAATATTTTTTAAGAATTAGATCCTAACCACCATAAATTCGATAGTAATTTATTTTGTGACTGGTCTACCCTGTCCTTAAAAAATATCTACTGATACTGCAATATGATAATATTGTAAGAACAAGATTTTTTTAAGAGTAACCATGGAGTTTCTTGCTGGTTCTCCTCCATAGGAAACGACCAATTTGGAACCGTGCACTAGCTTCTGACGTTTTTTAAGTGCTTATGTAAATTAAAAAAAAATATTTATTTTCTTCTTGGGCTAAAATTATTTATGTTCTTAGGCGACATCACATAGAAACTTAGGAGCTAAAATTATAAATCTTGCTAAGAGGTATTAGAGCTCTTTGCACGATTAAAATATAATATATCTACAACAGGAACAGCCCGAAAACAACTATCGAGCAGTTACTCGAATTAGACATATAAATTGTTACATGTATTATACCTACCTATACCTAAAGAGCTACGGGAATGTGCGAAAGAGTTACCATGATTCTCGAACGCAAAAGGCAACTGAAGAAGCAGGTGGATCAGTAACTCAGTAGGTACAACTCTGACAGTCCCTCTCGCACCACCTAGAGCGTGAGAAGTTATTATGCGATTTCTCAACTCAAAAAAATATATATACCTATTATATTTTTGCCTATAATTTTTAGTCATAGATTGTAACTGCTTATTGTCGTAGCTTACGTTTTATAAAAACATAAAAGTTAATATAGTCAGGTTATATTATCTTTAAAAATAGTTGCAAACAAGACTTTGAACCGGGTTTTAATCGCACTTTATTTAAAACGAAAACGAATACTCGCTTAGTTAGACTTCACGCCCGTAGCGACAAAAATAATAAGTATACCATTACCTCATATTATTGAAACCCCCGAAACACTTTACTTGACCTTACCACGTGAGGCCAGCTCAAAGTCAAAGCGTAGATACCTGACGTGGGCTCTTCCCGCATAACACAAGAATATATGTAGTTTTTTTTATGTTTGAAATTGTGGCTGCGTAAAGAACATTTCAATGTAAAAAGGGCAAAAACCTTAAAATACTATTCTGACTGTAAACACAAGTTTCCAGTTGGCTTATGATTTCTATATTGCCCGTTATTGCATCAGATTCTAGATTTCTTTTTCGTTTAATGCCTTATCTTAAATCCTAAATCTTAAACCTACTTAACTTACAGATAATGCAGAACTACTAGAGCCATCACTCCAAACTTTGATCTTGACTTAGTAATTAGTTGTTAGATTAAAATTGAGTCAAGAGAAAAAAATCCAACAAAAGAAACCAATTAAAATGTAGAATTAAATTAAAATATTCAAGCAAATTAATATTAATTGTTGATTTCTCAAGAGCGTAATAAGCAAGAATTATCGCATGTTTGTAGGAATTTCACGTAATTCCTACGTTGTTGGTTAGACCTTCCTTCTTCGCTCTCTTGATATATAATATCTACTCTAGAGAACGGGCGACGATTCGACCCATCCATTGCGAATCTGTCCAATGTGTGATCATGTGATAATTCATACAATTGAAATTTTACGACTGGGCAGGGATAAAAAAATGTAGAAAAAATATAGATACCTATCGAACGATGCTATAAATAGAGTATAATTTTTATCTAAACGCTAACGCGTATTATCAGGTGTGATTGTAGCTGCTGCTGTTGTACTTATAATATAGGAAGTCGCTGTCAAGGCGCTGACGTAGTAATGCTACCTTCTATCAATTTATTAATATATCTAATTATGTACCTACTTACCTATAAGTTTGATTCTGAATAATAATTTATTTTTTAATTGTAATAATATCTGCTACTAAGTAAAGTATCTTAGCCAAACCAATTAGTAGGTTACGACGACAGAACCTATAAGTACTTACCTAATTAAACTTCAACGAAAATAAGTAGAACTAGTGCCGTTGTCTGAAGCACAATAGTAGTGTTATAACGGCCTTACAGAAGCGAGCTGACAGCCCTTCGATTTTTTTTTTTGAATTTTTATAACAATATGAAACAATAATTATATTTCAATTTTAAATGCACAAATCACGCAAGATGAAACGAGTTCAACAATCTTTGCCCCCTTCGAAGTTCTGTCGCTTTTCCCTGCATATTATTATTATAATTTGGATATTCTTTGCTATTGAATGTAAAGTACACGAATAGTAATTTAAAACTCAAGTCGTTTGACGTTTACGGAAGTTCATTGCTTCGTTTTTTAAAAACCCAGATATTTATCATTTATGTTGTTACCATAGATATCCGTTGTTACTAAACTTCATTATTTGTATTATTTTACTAACTCTATATCAGTTGACTCTCAAGATGTGCCTCGACAAAAGCTGTACTTATAACTTGATTTTTATTTGCAAAGTAATATTCTGTATTCTTAAACAGATCGTAGGCCGCCTAAAGGTCAAAGTGCTGACTGATTGACTTCCGGTCGACTGTTCACAACGTTTATCATAAAGATTTCACTCCATAATAAATAATATCTTTGATTCGCTCTCGTCACAAAAATAATATGTAAAACAATTAGAAGCTTGACAATTGAGGAGGTAATTTTTCAGAGTCGTAATTTAAAAATGGTTGATACGACGCAATAGCGACACTCTTAGATCTACTTCAAAATCACTCGCACGCGGCGTGATCTCACCGAGTCCGAATCCACATACCTAGGTATATGTAGTGTATCTAGATAAGTAGCTTTGTAAATTGTTGGTTCATATTATGTGTCAAACATAGAAATATAATAAAAACAGATTTCTGCTTTCTGATATCTCTGGTGTCAAATCATAACCATAGTAAAGCAGCTTTTGATACGCGCGTTTTGTAGCTTGTGCACTTATTCGTATTCGTTATCATTTGTAAGTACTACCTATAGATGAAACCAGATCCGATTTTTAAATTTTCGTAAAACATCACGAAAACCTATGTAAAAATACGAATAGGTATGATATGAGGCTATGAGCTTAGCAGTAGAGCCTTACAGGTTTAATATTAAGTAATTGGAATAAAACTTTCCAACTCCTAGAACGCATTACCTACCTACTTGAAGTTGTCTGACGTAGGTAGGTAGGTAAGGGTTTATCCAGAACTTAGTGAAACCAATATATATACCTATTTTAAACCTAGCTAATTAAGGTTGACGCACGTACTGCTTTGCTACAGGATAAATAATTAAAAAATATAAAGTGTAGTCATTCGGACCAGTCCGGAGACAATAATTCAGAAACTGTTTTCTTTTTGAATGATGTTCCGTAAGTTTTGAAGAATTGCAAGGTGTATTTACCTGAATAATGATGCGACTGAATGGTATTATGACGTATTTCATAAGGTTACCTGCTGTACATAATAACTGTTTGAAACAAAATGATTGACGGTCGAAATATAAACTATAAGTAATCGTCATTGAATTATAAAAACCCGTAATCGTATAGTGAATCGGCATCAGTTTGGCGATTAAAGACCTCGAAGTTTTTCTGCAGTACAGAACTTGAATCTTTTTATATTATAATTTTGCAAAAAAATCCTTTTTTACCGCTCTCGAGGCCATAAACAGAACCGATCTTTATTTTAGTAAACAAATATTGTACTATAGTATTTATGTAGATACTCAAGTGCCTATTTATATTACACACATATGTGTGTAATAAGATCATACAATTTATCAAAAAAGAAATCGAACATTATTCTCAATGTTACGCCAGCCAGATAGATATGCTTGGCACGTACACACTCATTACGATAATGTTAATGATACTTAAATAAATACGTAGATACGAAACATTTGCGAAACACCTCCTATTTACGTAAACTTTTAATTTAGTTAGCATACAATGGAATATATAATAATCAGTGGTCACAGTACAAATATGTTTATTAGTATTAACTAATCTCGCCAAAGTGGCTTACGCAGCGTGACAATGCAAATAATTTCAACAATGTCGTAGGCACTTAAGTAGTGTACTTTATCTCGCAAAATTTAAAAAAAAAACAACTACAATACTACGATGTTGTGTTAATTCCATCATGCGAACATTATTACACAGAGGTTTTTATCTAACCGGCAAAAAACTCAACCAGTACCTACCTGTGCAGACTATCATCATCATTTTAAAACCCTCACAAAAACCTCAGCCAAGCCCACAACTTCCAACCGTTTGTTGTGCGGAACCGCAGATAGTGTCTTCGTTACCTCAAAGAAACAATACATTTTTTTACAAAGTAATTAAAAATAGATTCCATACCTTTCTTGAGTATCATGCTATTCAATATCTTATCGCATCAAATTGTTTCGTAATATTAGCATTGTGTTTGTCACTTGGTACTTTGATGTGGATTGTTGTCTTACTTACTTACTATGTAGTTACTAACTTCTTAAAATTAGTAAGACAACAATATTAGGATACTAATTTATTAATTAGGACTAATCTATTACTGTTTATCTAAACCAGAAATATGAACAATTAACACAAAGGAAAAAGTACGACTTCAGTAGTATCTACCTAATTAAATTATTATAAAAGACTTAATAAGTTATTATCTACTAAAAAGGTAGCAAGTTACTGCTTTTTAACGGCTCTGGCTTCGATTCCTATTTCGGTCAAGTTTTATTTGAGGGAGATAGTGTCAGACTCTTACTGACTAAAATACCCACCCCGTTTCTTATAGTCTTCATACCGGGGCTCGAGCGCCCTTTCGGATAACCCGGGCCCCAGTAGGCTTCGACCCGACTGGGTCCCTGCTGTTGCTGACAACTCCTTGAGGCGCGCGGGAACAGTGCGCGCCATCGACGACTTGGGCTTGGTCCGGTCAGTCACCGGACGGCCGGACAGCGAGCTACCCATTGCTCATTGTCCGCAAGCCCGCGCCTGCGGTGGCCGGAAATCGGGATCAGAATCCTGGCGGCGGCGGCGGCGATAACGCCGTTGCCTGATGCGTTCGGCCTCCTCCTTTGCGAGCATTACTGCTTCGCAGAAGTCGGCGACCGCCTGCCACTCCTCCTCGCTCCGGACCATGGCCTCAACCAAGGCCCGGCGCGAGAGGTCTCCGCCGCCGATCGCTCCCCCGAGGGCACGGCGATGCTCCGTCCAAGCAGGGCACACCTCGACTGTGTGCTCCACCGTGTCCTCCGTGCATTCCGCGCAGTGGCGAACAGGAGCAGGAAACTCCCGAACGAACCATGTCCGGTGAGGACTTGCGTCATGCGGAAGGTAAGGACGCCGTGAGGTCTTTCCAGCCACGCCTCAAAGAGGGGACTTACCGCCATGATTGTGGCGTGCCCAGCACTGGGTTGCGATAGTCGTTGATGCCATTTTACCATGAGATCCTCTTTGGGCACCTGCGAAAAATATCAATAAGTGCCCAAAGTGGAATACCTCAGGTGCCAATGGTGCCATTCACTCTGGTGCCGTTTTAGCGGGTGCTCAAAGTGGAATGCTTCGCCCGGAGTGTTGAATATATGCTGGGTACATTATAGCTTATTTACATGGGTCATAAATTATGAAATGTTATTATTAATTAGTTAAGGGTATGTGTGAAAGTGTACTCGCTCATATTCGTATAAATAAATTCGAATCAGTTTTTCTAAAGTTCCGTTCGTGAAAAAATAAGAACAGAATAAAGCTAGAATTACATTAGACCGACGCACACGTGTAACACGCCTGATTTGTACGGAGAACGACGTCGCGTGGCGTGGATCTAGTGTAGCTCTACAAGTTTAGTTTCCATATAAAATGTATGGAGACCGACGCGCCCAGATCGGCGTGTGTGGCACACGTGTGCGCAGTGTAGTTCTAGCATGAGACTGAGTGCATGAACGTCATGTCAGTTGTGTCAAGTTGTGTGTTAACTACGACTTACATAAAATCTGAATAAATATAAGATTTGTGTGCATAAGTAATTATTATCAGAGAGACGGAGACTATGTTGGTTGGAAGACGGGTGGCATCTACCTTCATTAGCAAGTGGTAATAAGTTGGTACAATTTTGATTATTATTATTTCTTATATGAACATCTGTACAAGTCTGCTTCGTCAGTCACTCCTTATCTGAAAACTGTCGCTACTTGGATATCACTAGACATGATATGTAGAGTCTAGTGATAGCGACTTAGGTACTAAAGACATAATGTTTTTGATTTGCATTGAATTTAAGTAAAATTTTACAACAGTGCGAAACAATTTTACACCTACAAAATACTTACTAAGTATTAGGTGAGTATATTATGCAATGTAACAACTACTGGATGGACTAATAGCTAAGATTTTTTTTTTATTATTGAATTATTGAATGGAATAATACGTACTGTGTGCATATGAATAGACCTATGGAGTGGAAGGAAACTAGTGAAATGCCTAATGGACTCTCAAACATTATTTAGTTTATTTTGTTACAAGTTTATTTTTTTGTTGTAAAGGTACAACAACAAAAAAACTCATTTACAAATGAATCTTCTAGACTACTAGAGAAAGAAAGAAAAAAAAATTATTTGTACCTCACACTATACCTACATTATCAGATCTTCATCATAGAGAAACACTAGGTCACACTATGCACGTCGCGTAACTTGTAACAAAACCGGTTTAATCTATTCTCTTATAGTCTTATAAATTGAATGAAACTGCATCTAAGCTCAAGGTCAGAGTGTAACCGACGTGCGGTCGTTGCATGGTCAACAGCACATCAGTGGGAATTCCTAACGAAAATCCTGGCCTGGGAAACCAATAAGAAATTATTTTTTTTGAAAATTCGGTTTTTTTTTTCTTCATCGTACCTACCTCCACTCCACATCAGAAGATTTTAGTGGAAAAACTCATAACCCTATAATCATAATCAATCCAAACTTACTTTTAAAATGACTACACTCGTTTGTTTGTTATGAATTAACTCCCAAACCGCTAAATTAATTGAAATTTAATTTTATTATTAAATTTGGGACTTGGAGATGGTCCTTAGATGAGATACTTTTTATCAACATACCACGAGGGCAAATATGCTGGCGGAAGTTTTTATAAATATTTATATGAAGCAGGAAGTTACGGTGACGGAAATCATATTTTACACAATCCCTTTTTTCTTGAAACTTGCTTTGATTGATTTATCGCTTTTTGGCTTTCAAGAGCAGTAAATGATAAATGATATTTATTTTGCAAATAGGTTTTTTAAAAACACTTTGACACTTAAATGTTTTCGTCAGTTTATGTAGGTACCTATAGATGAAGCTTGTATACGATATAAAAGCGCAGTCAATGACAATTGTTACCACAGATGTGCCGTTGATTGTCCAAGGCGGCAATAACACGCGTCGCTGTGATGTAAATACTTTATACACTGTGGTGTAAGGCCGTGTACGCAACCAGTGTCCATTTGCCCAGTACTCACAGCGGTACTTAACTTATACTAGTGCCAGGGTCGCGTCCGAATTGGTTGATGATGTCGCGTTTGATGTTCCACTAGGTTAGGCATTAGTAATTCGAATACGTGCCTGCTATAACAATGGACATACGTCATAATATAATCCCTCGTTCATTCATCCATAGGACTTTACAAATTACCAAGGAGGTTGCAATCTTTTATGGAATTTATTGCGATTTTAATCGGTCGGATGGATCGGACAACCGTTTTTACATCATAGATACTTTATTTCCGGACTTATTTAATGTAGCTCTTACCATATAAACTAATAATAAGCAAGAGCGAGCAAGGGAAGCTCGAAAATTTGGACACTCCACCTCGGACAAGGTACATTTTCTGACGAAACAAAAAAGGGGCTGACGGATATCTATGGGGCTGACAGTAGTAGGTCTGTAATCTAAAACCGGTCAAAAATTCAAGAGAACACATCATACATTTAGTTTTATTGTAGACGTGGCCACCAAGAACCCTAATTGCCAAGCCGGATTGTTGTCGACGGCAAACCGGACAAATGGTTTGCCTTCTCCTCCTGGAACGGGCCTTGAGTTCAGACAGACTGCTGTTTATTTAGGTTCTTATCTGTTCTATATTGATCATACGTCAAACGAGAACAACGTTAGTGTTGGTACTTACATCAGATGATGTAATCAATTCTTTTTTTCATTGGTTGCTTATTTGCTTCCGTGTATTTAACCAAACTCATAACATGAATGACAATGTAGATATATAAAAACTGTAGAGCGATTAATTTTTATTGTGCTCCAGCAATTCTTCTCTTATCTCCCCAATTCGGATGATTGTCTGGTTATCTTAGTTTAAGTATCAGTGCGTGACCTTGAAGTTATGAACAAGTTGTATAGTGTGTCTAGTGTTGCCAGGCCCGATTGCATTAAAATCGGAGCAGATATTAAAACAAATCGGGATTTAAGGCTCAAATCACGACAAATAAAAAAGTTTTAAAACAAACAACTTTTTTTAAGTGAAATATCCTCAAATTACTTCTCTCGCCTTAGAAGGTGGAACGAGAGGGCGCACCCACCCGCCTAAGTTCTTCAGTTACTCTTTGCGTTCTAGGACACTCGTTTCCATTTTTTTCAAAATCCATTTCTGATGATGTAATCCATGAGGATTCGAGGGAACTCCTCAAATATTATAGGCAACCATATAGTTATTTTGATATTTTCTTCGAGGACAAAAAGTGACGTTTGATGAAGTGAAACTGGTGATTAAGACCAGAAATGGCCAACGGAACTTCATACTCACACAGATATCACAATAAACATAGATAAGCGACTATGACAAACAAATGAATAGTTATGTTGAAAGTGGTATCATCGGTGTGATCTGATGATGATGATGGAGCCGGAAGATAGGCACCGGAACTCTGTAGTTAATCAATGTCTTATTAGAATTGTCATGAGATGCACTTTGGCTAGGTATATGGTGCTATCGAACTGATCTGATGATGGGGCTGGTAGGTGGAAAGTGGACAAGGGAACTTCAAAATAAAACAATGTAACCTAGCAGGATTTGGGTTAATTGGAATTATTACGAGAAAAAGGTACTCTGACTATAAATGTATCGCAACTAAAAAGTGTGAAATAAAAATCTTTTTACAAAAGAAATATTAGCCGACTTCACTAAAGAAAACACTAAAACGATCAAAATAAATTTAATTTCGGAAGTCGGTGTTTCTCGGTAAGTATTGTTTATTTCTTATCTTCAGATAGGTATTAAAGATTTTTTTAACGTGTGTGTTTTTTTTTTAGTGGAGTAGATTATTATAATTTTTTAGTTTTTCTCTCAAGGCGCTTTTCAGGCACTCGTATTCGATTCGATTCCTATCTGAATTATTATTTCCTTTTTACCGACAATCGCTGGTCGTCCTCGAATAACGATGTAAATACGTTGAAAATTTTTCAATATAGGTATTATTCAAGAGCTTTATATTGTACAATACCTACCTACTATTTTAGTTTTTTTAGAGTTCCGTAGTCGACTAGGAACCCTTATAGTTTCGCCATGTCTGTCTGTCCGTCTGTCTGTCCGTCCTCGCTTAATCTCTGTGACCGTTAGCACTAGAAAGCTGAAATTTGTTACCAATATATCAATCACGCCGACAAAGTGGTAAATAAAAATTGGAAAAAAAAGTTTTATTAGGGTAACCCCCCTATATGTAAAATGGGAAGTGATTTTTTTTTAAATTTCAACCTTAACGTGTGATATATTGTTGGATAGGTATTTTAAAATGAATAGGGGTTTACTAAAATCATTTTTTTTTTTCAAAAATAAAAAACAATGTGTGTCCCCCTCTAACTTTTGAACCATAAGTTTAGAAAATATGATAAAAATCTGAAAAGTAGAACTTTATAAGGACTTTCTAGTAAAATTATTTTGAACTTGATGGAAAGAACAGTTTTTGTACAAAAAAGACAAAAGTGTTTTTCTGGACTAAGTTTTTTTTAAACTCATTAGTGGGTACACTTATTGTGACGGACGGGAGACTATGGAACCCTACACTGAGCGTGGCCCGACACGCTCTTGGCCGGTTTTTTAATTTATGTGACAGTGTACGAAATACGCATGCGTCACACCCAAATTATTGTACAGTTGTCGATAGAAAAGAAGTTTACACTTTGTAATAATGACTGACTGTTGTTCGTAGGTACTTTCGCACAGCAGCGATAATCACGCATTTAATTCGGCTAGAGTGCTAGACCCATGCTAGACCTTTCGTCTATCGTTCGACATGTTCGGCGCTAAATCCCCGTGCGTGCGCTCGTGATTTTCGTGTTATCTTATTCGTCTGAATAATACGCAGTAAAATGCAAAAAACACATGTTTTAATTTTAGTAATTGTGCTGATAAGCCTGATTATTTTTATATAGATTAATACATTTTTATATTATCAAAAATGTATTAATCTATATAAAAATAATCAGACCGGTTAAACATCATTCAACGATATAATTTAATTTCTAATACATTTTTAAAATCATGGTATCTTTTTAATGGAATGTCTAATTTGAATTATTCAAATTAGTAATTTGCAGCCACTGAGCCAGATATATAATAAGGAATAATTTATATGGATAAGGATCAATACAAAGTTACAAAAACCGGCCATTCCTAGGGGCAGTGCTAAAAATCCGTTTTGAAATTAAAAAAAAAACAATTAGTGACATAACTACACATAATTATGATGTCGCAACACTTTTTGTAGATAATGATGTGTTCTGCAAAATCGTAGTATATCATCAATAGTGTTTTAGTAGGAAACCTTATTGTTTTTTTAAATCAAATAAGTATAGCTTATGTCACTTCACGATAAAGTAGCTGTCTACTGGAGAAAAAAAAATTAAAAAAAAATGAATTTATTAATTACAAACAAAAATACAAATCTTTCCTCTTTTTATTATTAGTATAGATAATTTGTATTTAAATTAATTCCGTTTCGTTTTACTAATGTTCGTAAAAAATACGTATCGAATCAGAGAGTTTTTGTCCGCTCAATCGTGTTCGTATCAAATTCGTAATTATTTGTAAGGACATAATATCGCACCCTTTTTTATAGTGTCCGTAATACATCACGATTACATCAGTACGAGATTTAGGTGTTGTTGTTTTCATATTTAATATATCATTTGGTGGGGTCACGATTTGGTATTCATGGTTAAATTCCCCCAAAACGGTCCATTGCGATTGACAATACTTATTTACGCGAATGAAATTAATTAAAACAAATTGTCATATATTTCATTCACGTAAATATTATCGCAATTGACCGTTTCAGGGTCCCTTGAGCTTCTACGGTAAGTTACGGGTGCGGAAGGTTAGCAGTGTCTGAGGCGAGTTGTTGCACCATCGACTGTTGCGCCATACGTCAATTTATTTAAACAATTTCAAATCGATGAGCTTTTAAAGATCGTAACCTTGACAAAATGAATGGTTTTTTCTATTTAAACAATTCTGTTTTTTTAATGAAATGACTAGGCAATAATTAGGAAAACCTTCTGATCCGTCTGTCGTAATAGCATCTGTCTTTCAGGTCTACCAAATACCAACGATTAAGTACAAATATATGGTATCGAGACCGATGTGCCTAACGTATTTAAATAAATAATTAGTTTAAACCGCGACATTTGGAGGTGAATAAAATAAAATAATAAGACTAATTGTTACTACCTAAACTATACTAACGAATATTATCATTGTATACATATAGTTACACTTACATAAGTCAACACATACCATTAAGAATTAAATGATATTGATACGCGTGTATTCACGTCACAGTCACAGACGGCTGGGTACTATCTGCTACCTCATCAACCTTGATCTGTAGTTTTGCACCTTTGCACTTTGCTACTAAGGTACTAAGCTTCGCAAATTCTGTGAGGAGAAAAAGCTATAATTTAAATTCAATTTTAGTTGAATTGAAAAACTTCATTAAGCACCAAAGTACGTAATGCTTACAACATTAATTTATTTCTCCACAGGGCTGCGGGATCCATCCAAGTTACAGAAAATTCTTTTATTAACAAACTAAAATCATCTGGAAGAAGTTTGGTTGTATTCTATGGGTCCCAAACGGGCACAGGAGAGGAGTTTGCTGGTCGTCTGGCCAAAGAAGGCATACGATACAAGATGAAGGGCATGGTCGCTGACCCCGAGGAATGCGATATGGTAAAACATTTTCTATAAACCTGTTAGATAGGTACTTACCTACCAATAACCAATGGTTGCGGTAGAAAAATGTTTGCACCCACAATTAAATATAATATCATCTTTGTTTTTTTTAGGAAGAACTCATGAAACTTCAAGACATACCGAATTCTTTAGCTGTGTTCTGTATGGCAACATATGGTGAAGGAGATCCCACAGACAATTCTATGGAGTTTTATGAATGGTTAAAGAATGGAGAACCCGATTTAACTGGTTTGAATTATGCTGTAAGTATACCGACTATATAAGTGACCGACTGAACGATTTGCAGCCGAATAAGAAACTGTAACTGAATGTTCGGCTCCACTTCTAGTTTCGGCCGTAACCAAAACTGAAACCAAAACTGACGCGGTACAGAATAAAAAGTCATTTATTTATGAATAAACACAACAGACATCAAAAACAAAAATACAAAATAACTTTAATAATGGAAGTCTGCTTAATTTCTTATTTTTTTAACATCGAGTTTATTTTTCTCTTTTTAGTTGTGTCCACAGCTAAAACTAGTGTGCAAGTTAACTGATAAGGGAGCATTCAAGTATTACGTAACGCAATTTGGGGAGAGGGGGTCTTGTAAAACGTTACGGTGCGTAACGGGGTGGCAGGGGGAGAATTTAAACAACGCGTTACGTAACATTTTTTTATTTTAATAAAAAAGTTAGGGAATTAGAATCTTCCAAATCAGCAACCCGTTTCGTTTACGGGGAAACCCTCAATAGTATTGTACGTTACTTTTTTTTTTGTTTCCTAAGTTGGCAATCCTTTCGATAACATAATTGAGACTTTAATAGTCATTTAAATGTTACGTAACGTTAAGGGAGGGTGTGGTAGGGGTACAGAAAACATTACATTCTAAGTCAAATCAAATCAAAAACATTTATTTCAAATAGACCATTTGTAGGCACTTTTGAATAGTCAAATGTCGGCCAGTCCAAGAAAAGTGAAGCTAAATTGCATATATTGATAGAATTCGTAAGATTTCCCTCGGTAACATTTTCAAATGTTCCCGCAGTCCTAGCAAGATTTGACCCTTTGGACCCCTTCACATCTGTTGATATCTCTTTGAGGCGCGCGCAGAAAACTACGTGCCGTCGTTTCGGGCTTGGTTCTTGCCAGACGGCCTAACAGTAGTATCCATTGTTGGTCGTCAGCAAACCTGCGCCTATGGTGGCTGGATATTGCCCTACGATTCGCACCCGTGACGTCTACTGCTGCGGTGGTTGAGGCATCAGAATGTCCGTTCCATCTTATTCGCTCCCATTACGTTATCTAAGAGATGACCGTTTCGGATTCTCTCGTGCTCCAGATCATGACCCCGATGCAACAGGTCACCGTCCTCTGATATATGGTATAAAAAAGAATGTTATGTTAACAATAAACAGACAAGCGTTTGCATTATCTGAAGTATTAAATGGTTTATCTCTGAATTACGTTATCTATTAGATCTTCATCAAAAACATGGGACCTGCCTGTCCATTTGTCGGCCAGATACAAATTCTTCGAAACAAATAAGAATCGTCAAAATCGGTTCACAGGCGAAGATTTCGCTGAACGAGATGAAGTTATTCTATTGATTAAAATAATGTTGAATTATATAACTCTCATATAATACTAAATAATCAAAGATTACATAAAAACACACATGGACAAACGAATTGATAGATATCTATCTCACACAATCGCCAGCTCAAAGACGCTAGTTTCGGACGAACCGAACCGAATTCTTTTGGGCTGAAACCGAAACTAGATTAGAAAACAATTTTTTTGGCCGAACTTTTATGTTCACTATAGTAGTTACTAAGGTTGTGACTCCATTAAAAATAATCAATAGCCAGAATCTGGACTAGACCAGTATTAAAATCTTGTAAAATGTAAATTACTAGTGCTAAAAGACTTGTATCCAAACCGTCAAGTTTCTTCTAGATTTTTTTTTTATTCCAATATCCAATGGTCGAAAACAAATTAAAACTAAATTATTTACTGTCTATGGTCGATCTAGAGCGAGCTAATGTCATTGGATTAAAATGTCAAAGTCAAAGTGATTAGTCTGTCAGTCCTCGTCCTCAGTCGTATTACGCGAATCTGTTTATGTTCTACTCGTTTGCAATTTGCGGAATATTGTAGGATTTTGAAGAATAATTATAAATAGGAGCAAAGATCGCTTAACCTTGTTTTAAGATTGTGTGATTTTGTGATTAACATGTGTCTGAAAAAATCAAAATTATCATCGATAACCTTATTTTGAATGTTAGCGGTCTGAGAACAATATTTATAGTTTATTAAAATATAAAATGGGATACAGGCACAAGCAGGTATCTCGTATATCAAATTTTAAGCTACTATTATGAATTCATATAGACAAGTTCATTTTAATTTTATGAAAAACCTCGATCATGTGATGAAATGAGTAAAGTAATAGAATCACAAAACAAACAACATAACATATAAAACAAAACACATTTAAAAATTCCATTGGGTAGCGCTGTAAGAGTTAAAAGGTATTTTCATGGTATTACTTGATTCTTGATAGAAGCTTTAGTATAACTAAGTGATTATGAATGCAATTGTAAAAATACCTCGTCTTTTCGGATATCGAAGGTTATTAGGTTCAACAATGCGGAAATTGCGTTGTGTGGTATGCTATTGATATTCTTGTTGCAATACATACTCTATGTAGTTTATTATGTCATGATTTTAATGTATTAATACTTTTGCAGGTGTTTGGCCTTGGCAACAAAACATATGAACACTACAATGCAGTTGCTATTTATCTAGACAAGCGTCTTGAAGAACTTGGCGCTACTCGAGTGTATGAACTTGGTCTAGGGGATGACGACGCCAAGTATGTATTAACTTACTTATTTGCAACAATTGATTGGATAGTTTCTAAAATGTAGACACTTTTATTAAGGATCATCTGCCAATAGCTCCATGAAAGTATAAAATAATAACATTATGGTCAAGATATAAGGCCCTATTACAAGACATGGTCTACCAGTGCCAAATTTGGGCTACCTTACTAATATAAGCGTGATAAACAATCATTGTCAACTTTTATATTGAATTTGAACTGTTTTCCCATTGATTTTATCTTAATGACGGCAGAAACATGTAATGTTTACCTTGTATGCATTTTACGAGAACCATTTTAATTATTGTGGAAGTATGTGAAATGAGGATATTAATCACTAATTCCAGCATTGAAGATGACTTCATTACATGGAAAGACAAATTTTGGCCAGCTGTATGTGAGAAGTTCAATATTGAGAGTACTGGAGAAGAAGAACTGATTCGACAATTCCGCCTTGTGACCCATGGTCCTGATGACATCCAACCAAACAATATCTTCACTGGTGAAATTGCAAGACTACATTCATTACAAGTTCAAAGGCCGTAAGTATAAGAATATTTATGACCAATACCTTGCCTGCTTAGCTTATGTTACATTTGGGGTCACATAGTAGAAAAGTTCTTACATAACAACAGACTTTCATACGAACTTTCAACCTTGACTAGACAACCTTGACTGGCCTGTTGGTCTAGTGGTTATTGGCCCTGACCAGAGGTTGTGGGTTCGAATCCCACCCAGGACAAATGTTTATGTGATCATTTGTTCTGTGTCTGGGTGTAATTTATCTATAATTTGTATGTATTTAGAAATATAAAAGTATGTTTATCAGTTGTCTAGTACCCATAACACAAGCTCTGCTTAGATTGGGACTAGATGGGGTTGTGTGAAAGTTGTGGAATAAAAAATAACCTCTTCTTCACCCCTAAGGGTTGAATTCCATAAATCCCCTAATTATATATATAATAATAGCAAATAAATTTTATCCTGTTCCTCCACTAGCAACAGCAAAATTACAACTGACTTATTTTTATTTTCAGTCCTTACGATGCTAAGAATCCATTCCTAGCCCAAATTACAGTAAACAGAGAGTTGCACAAAGGTGGAGATAGATCCTGTCTCCATGTTGAACTGGATATTTCTGACTCAAAAATGAGATACGAAGCAGGTGAGTTACTTGTGGTTGTATTGTTGTTTTCATTCTGATTGGGTGCAATCCCTATGGAAGTGTTTTATTAGTGAAAAGGCACATTAGTGGAGCATTGAGTTCATGGTTACATACTCATATTTATATCCAGATTAAACTCTTGAGGCAAATTCAACCATGTTCAATAATTTTTTTAATAATAATCACAGGCATTTTTTTAAATTTTGATTTCTTTGAATTTGAAAAGCGTTTTATTCAAATACCTAACTAAGTAGACCGGTACACAAAAAGTGCAAAAATAACAGTTTATTTTATCACATAGGGAACTTAATAATCGTTTTTCTTTTTTTCTGATATTAATATTTGTATTCACAGGTGACCATGTGGCAGTTTACCCCATTAATGATTCCAATCTTGTGGATCGTCTCGGCCAGTTAACTGGAGCTAATCTTGATGAAATATTCTCTCTTATTAATACTGATCAAGAAAGTAGCAAGAAACATCCATTCCCATGCCCAACTTCCTACCGCACTGCTCTTTCGCATTATGTGGAGATCACGGCATTGCCCCGTACCCACATACTACGAGAGCTTGTTGAATATTGCTCAGATGAACAAGTAAGCAGATGACTTAACTTTTCCTGTTTAAGTTTAAATGACAATATCAATAGTCATAATTAAATTTAACTTATTATTTCAGGATAAGAATAAATTAATGCTGATGGCAACAAATTCACAAGAGGGCAAGGCTTTGTACCAGTCGTTTATTGTCGAGTCTTGTAGAAATATTGTACACATTTTAGAAGACATTCCATCTTGTAAACCTCCCCTGGACCATTTGTGTGAACTGTTACCTCGCCTACAACCAAGATATTATTCAATCTCGTCCAGTCCTAAGGTAACTAACTGCTCTTTTAAACAGGGTGTCTCTGACATCGACGCACAAACGAGTACCATGGATCCAGTACATGATTCTGGATCCCGCTAAAATTACGAAAAACCGACGAAAAATTCTACCACTTGGGAGTCCAGAATGGTGTACTGGATCCATGGTATTTATTTATGCGTCGATGTCAGAGACATCTGTATAAACACTATAACTTAGTTTTTTTAAATTTGCGAATTATTATTACTATATGTATATTTAATTATTTTAGATGTATCCAGAGACAGTTCATGTTACTGCAGTAGTTGTTCAGTATAAAACTCCTACTGGCCGCGTGAACAAAGGTGTGACTACTACATGGCTAGCAGATAACAAACCTGAGCCTGGCAAGCCTCTGCCTCGTGTTCCTGTGTTTATAAGAAAGTCTCAATTTAGGTAATTGAAAGCTATAATCACTATGCTCAGGTATCATGTGTCATTAAAACGAAATATTTATGTAATTTTTACTTTCTTTTTATCTCTTTTTAGATTGCCTCTGCAGACCCAAACACCGATTGTTATGGTTGGCCCTGGTACGGGTTTGGCTCCATTCCGTGGATTCTTACAAGAACGCGCGCACGCGCGTGCTAATGGTAAGGAAGTGGGAGAGAGCATTCTGTACTTTGGATGCAGACATCGCGATCAAGACTATATTTATCAGGAGGTGTGTATAATGTCGAATTAACTTCTGTCAGGGTTATATACAGATATCCAGCGGCCGTAGCTGCGGCAGTAGTTTCTGTTTTCATTAATCTAGTATGTAAGTGTCGAGAGGCTCTAATGACGAGAAATTAATTTATAGAAAACAAGTGTTATCAGTAAAAAAAAAAAGAAATACATTCAGCCGAACAAATAACCTCCTTTTTGAAGTCAGTTAAAAACGACATTTTGATCATTTTTTCAGGAACTCGAGAAATATCAAGAAAATGGTGATGTTAAATTGAATCTTGCATTCTCTCGTGATCAAAAAGAAAAAGTATATGTAACGCATTTGTTAGAAAAGGATATGGACCTCCTATGGGACATCATCGGTAATCGTAATGGACATTTCTACATTTGCGGGTAATTATTTAAAATATTGTTATCTGGATAATAGGAATCATAAATTAACGGCCCCGACTTACGACTTTGTAGGTCGCGGGTTAAAACCCAGCCAGGCTCATTACTATTGCAATTTATTTCATCACCACTGCATTCAAAACGGCGAAGGAAAACATCGTGAGGAAACCGACATGTCCTAGAACCAAAAATTCGAAGACATGTAACATTCACCAACCCGCACAGGGCCTGCGTGGTGGATTACGGCCCATTCCCTCTCCTGAGAAGAGGCCTGAGTCCCAGCAGTGGGAACATTAAAAGGCTGATTATGCTAAATTCATTCATTAATTCACTGACAGATAATGCACACTTGCACAACCCAAAACAAATAATGATAACTTAATAATAACTGGACTTTTTTGTTTCAATCATAAGTTTTAACAATCTGGTGCCAAAGTCGAATGATACACTGGCAACAATCGTTCCACTTGGTGCGGCGCACTTTACAAGCCTAATCGTAATTATGATAGTGATTTGCAATATTTTGATTTTTTGTTTGTCCATTTCAGTGATGCAAAGAATATGGCTGTTGACGTAAGGAATATTGTTTTAAAAGCCATTCAGGAAAAAGGTGGGCGCACGGAATCTGAGGCTGTGCAATTTATCAAGAAACTTGAGTCTATGAAGAAATATTCTGCAGATGTATGGAGTTAAAAAATGCGCAAGTTGATTAATAGGCGAATTTGTGAAACAGTAGACAATTTTTCAGTAATGTGTAACGGTGATTATTATAAGTAATGTAATGAATATTTTGTGACTCTGTTAGACACAAGTGGTTAAAATAATTGAAGTTTGCCATGCGTTATTTTTATGGACAACGCAGCGCAGCACGCGAGAAATAACATTTATTAGACAGCTGCTAGGTCTTGAGATGGTCTGTGCAATTAATATTTTAGAATTTAAATATATTTTTGATGAAATGCTTATTAGGTAATTCTAATACTGGAGAAAAAAAAATGTATGACACTGTTTTCCGAAAAAGATAATTTAATTGATTACTAACCTAACAGAAAAAGCTTTGGAAAAAAAAACTAGTATTTTTAATACTTAAACATACCCAACATAAATGGCTGAGATTTTTCAATCAGTTACTGTTATTTTTGACGACGGATTATCTAACAACGACTGTCAAATATGTTTAACATTATATTTCTCAGATAGGTATATTGAAAAGTCAGTTCCAATTGAAATAAGACCGATAAATAGTACAAATGTGTATGTCATAGAATTTAAATGGGACATTCACATATCACCACTTCTCTTCTGTGGGCCAAATATAACGATAACCTAGAAAAGTTAACTTTCAAACAAGATTTGAACTTTTGAATTTGTAGATATGTACATTACAAATATTTTTATAAACAGACAACAAATATGGCAATATATTGTTATCGGAAAGTGATATCGCGTCTCTAAAAGCATACACCCTCTACTGGCAGTGGTTTCAATTGTCCAAATGTAAAGTCAAGCTACATCAATCTATTGAAAAAGAAAAACAATAATCAAATCTCTATATTTAAAACTTTTAGGGATTATTATTTCACAAAGACAACTTTAAAACGAATTTTCCACAAATCGCTAGGTTTCGAAACCACTGCATACCCGTAATGATTTTAATTGTTTACCTACGTCGTACGCATTGCTGGTACAAGTCACTTGTGGAGGATCTGTTTACTTACGGCAGTCTCATATGAATCATGTTTGAATAAAATGACACCTAGGTATTATGGAAATAAGAAAGTCGTACATAACACACGTGGCGTGATTTGTTCGATTGGTAGCTCAAACTGCTTTATTATTTTAATTAGTTTTCTCTAATACTACCTATCATTTAAATATATGCATAAATATAATGATTCTGTTGGATTTTTGTCTCTGGACTCAGCGCCGAGAGTTCAAAATCGAATAGTGTAATAATATTTAGGCGGTTAGGCGTAAGGCTGCCGATGATACAGAAAAACTGTTACTACGCACAAAATATTACGATGAAGATTTCTTCTCATAATAAAAAAATATACTATTTAAACCATTTAAATATAAAACATCAGCCCTTTATGAAGGATGTACCTACGATTACGCCTCCCGCTACTTGTTTGACTCTGTACAGTACGCACATACCTAAACTATTAAAACCATCAGTTATGAAATTTTATGTCCAAATGATACGAGTGTAATGACACGATAAGATTGCATGAATCCAAATCCGAAAAAAAATTAGGGTTGAGAAATTCAACTTTTTGTCCAACACTACGCCTGGTATTCCCTGAAGGGCATAGGTGTACCTATAGTGCACCCTGCTTTCATCCGATATTTAGTTAAGAAGTATTTATTGGTTAATTCTCATACGAATTTACTGTCGTATAAGGATCCTCTTAGACTTAGGTAGTGTTATTTCGGTTGAAACTTCCGAATCGATCAATTTTAACATAAATGCATGTTATCATTTTATCAGCTGTTGTGTAATTTTCAGATATATGAATATTATTGTTGAAGTTTTTATATATTGTGGAATGGGCAATTAGATTTAAGTAAATAAATAAATTTTTATATTACATCTTGTAATAAATGCAGTTTTATAAGATTTTTTTTTCAGTTACTAACTACTCTTAGGAGATAACATAAAACGGGGAGAAGAGAAACACAACTTGACATTAGAATTTTTACGTATTATTGATTTTAACAAAACATCAATTTATATAAAAATACTTAAAAAAAAAATGTTGTAACAAAAAAAAAAAGGAGAAATCTTTCTGTCATTTGTTTCTGTTCACTCCGTTTTACTGTGAATGGTAGAAACCATGGGGAGATAACTCCATCAATCTGCGTGGCCTTTTTCCAACATATTGATTAGAAAACAAGAAATTAAAAATATAATAATAATTTGAAACTCGATAGAGTGCCCACATTTTAGATGAAAGCAAATCTTACCATACCTACACCAGATGATTTTTGTGTAATCGAACAGATTATTAAGAAAAATACTTAAATTTCAGGTCTCTGCAACGCTTAGTTTTTAAGATCTCCGTGGCCGCGCGGTTCTCCTCGTTTCATTGGCGCGGCCACATTCAAACCCTTATAAGTTTTTAGAATTAGAATCAACTTTTACAAAATCTTGCCTTAGTTTTTTTTAGTTATCGTCTTGGCCGCCCGGATGAAACGCATAGGCGCTTGGTAGGTGCCGTATAATTTGAAATAGCGTTTAAGGACCTATTACACTGCGCTGAATATCGCGTGCGATATTCCGACTCGTACTATTTTTCATTCATAGAAAGACAGTCTAACCCCTATTACACTGCGCGATAGGTACGTCGAACCATAGACAAAACGAGTCTGAATAACGCGTAGTGTAATAGATCCTTTATTGACCCTCTTACATTTTATTGACAAACTTAATTTCAAGAAAGGAAATAAAGACAAAGCTGTCTTGAATCGACTCCTATCGTGATGTCGTAATCCTTTACATTTTGTAGTAATGAAAAACAGTCTATTGTTTATTTTTCGGGCACCTAGGCCTAGGTACGCAGAGTGATGAAAAGCAAATTCTGGTACCTTCCATACCAAGGTCTGTAGTCGTTTGGGCCGGCTCGATGTTGGTCCCGCGGGCCCAAACGACCACACAAAATAATATTAGGTATACAAGGTATGAGGGACAGCCCTCCACAAACTAAGGGCTTGCTCAGTAGACGAAACTGAACAACCTTCCACAAACATTTTTTTCAGGAAACGAATAAAATTTTTGGCCTCTCCATACAAACTGTCCAATCAAGTTTATAATTTTCTATGGTGAGGCAGAATTTTTTTTTCGTTTCCTGATAAAAATTTTTGTGGAAGGTTGTTCAGTTTCATTCACTGAGCAAGCCCTTAAAGTTTGTGTAGGGCTGTCCCTTACACCTTGTATACATATTCAGTCATAAAAATAAAACTAAAAGATTTGACTTTCTTTCATGACTGTACTTATAATAAAATTGGGCGGTGGGTCCAATCGACATCTTCAAAATGGGACTGTGTCGATTGATCCCGGGGACCCAAACCGAGCGGGCCCAAACGACTAGAGACCCCATACCACAAGGTATTTGACTCTCAAAAACACAATAAGACATATATTTTGATAAAACTGGAGAAAGTTTGTCATTGCAAGGGAATTATCAGAGTAGCAGGCAAGGGCTGCTCGGTGCCTAGGGGGGGCTACTTGACGACCAGCCTGATACGATAAATGTAATAAAATGTGGCGAGGGCTTGCTGGCATATTTTCCGTACATGTGCGAAAAACAACCTATCTATTGTATTGTCCTTGCCTACCTAAAAGCGGTGGGCTTAGGAGCGGTCTTTTAGTATTACGATTTGTAGAATACTGGTTAGTCAAGGTATAGGAAAATTGTATATGGAACATCGATACTATTACTATATACTATACTATTTACTGACTTTCCGCCATATTGTGACGTCAAACAATTTAGGTAGGGTGAGCAAAACAAGATATTTTTATTCATCATAAAAAATAGAATCTCTATTTTTGCTTATCTTTGCATCACTGTGCTGCATGAAGTGTCTGAGTAGTGGTGAATGGAAGAAGGCGAATTGTTGCCAACAATGATTGAAATAACGAAAAAACAAAAATAAGACAGAAGTCATTGACATTCCTATTATAATTTGAATCACATTGCAACTTGTGTTACGAAACGGCATCACACGGCGGAGGACAGCAGGGTCGAGACGGACGTCCAGCGGGCTTCGGCGCGGCGGTGAAGACGGAAGGACAGGCGGTCTGGGTTTGCGGAGGGTGTTAATTTTCTTACGGCTTTCTTGGACCAGGGTAAAATCGTCATCAGGAGTGACATCGGTTCATATTGTACGGTCTCGGTAACTGGAACAAAAAGTGTCTCCGTTTGCGCAGCGCCTAAACAAAAATAATAACTACGCGACTTAACGCAGTAAAGGGGGCCGTATTTACCCATTAAACACTTAGGGGACGCAAACCGACCTAAATTGTTTATAAGTCGGCGTTCTCGTTTATTAAAAATCATTGTGTTGTACACACATGTGCTTCAAAACTGCGGTCTTTGCTCTGGCGAAAATAAGGGCCACCCCAATGACGTACCTATTATGCCAGCCATAAACGGTAAAACCTGTCGTCCAATCGGTATGACGCTTCATGTTTGATCAAACATCTAGTTCGTCTCTATACATTATACACCAGAGATGCACAGACCGCGGCCCCCGGCAATGTGCCTGTGGCCCGCCAGCAAGCCAGCTCTTATAAGAACACAAATTTTGGGCAATTACAATCATTTTCATATAAATGATGAGGAAATGACAAGAAAATGGTTGAAACATTCAATAAAACTGGTTAATCTTAGCTTTGTCGAAAAGTTAGATACTAGGATACAATCTTTTCGTGAACGATTTTCCAAGTTTCAAAAAGTTAAACCTCTATTTAACGTAAGCCGTAAGGCGTTAAATTAGTAAAACCTCTGAATCCGGGGCCAGTCAATGAATTTTAATATAAACCATTGAACTGTATTGTTAAAAGCTCAGAAAAAAATAAAAAAAGCGCTAGTTTATATTAATAAAAAAAAACATGAAGTTTTCGGCTCTTTTCGTATTTTTCCGTTTTTTTTTTTAAGTTTTATTGGAAAAATACATTTATACTCCATAAATTTCTTGAAAGTTTCGAATGTTACATTGAATAAAACAACAGTATTCGAAAGAAACGGGAATTTTCCCTGCTTTTTTCAACGCTGATCAAACGTACGGCATTACCTACATAAGTTGTAAAAACTCTATTGATAGACAAGTTAAAAACTCTGTGTTTTCAAACGATATAGTATGTACACAATTTAATTCGGTTTAAAACCAAACTCACACACTGACACACACACTCGTTGACGTCGTCATTCATGAACGTGACTCGCGATCGCGATGTGACGTGGTCAGCTCGCTACACACACGCGCACATAAAGTGCGTTTCACGAAAGCATTCCCTGCGCCGTAATGTTGGCAATACAGAAAAGCAGTGTTTTTAGGCGAGTTTTCAACCGTTTAAAACGGTTTATTTGGGGTTTAAAACCGCAACATTTTAGTTTAAAACGTTTTAAACCGGTTGATTTACGTCTATAGTTGCAACTCCAGATTAGGCACTCTGGTTATTTTTGAACGCAGGGCTGCATGTACGCGCGTAGGTGCGTTGACACGCAACATGCAGCGTGATGCGTGGCAGTGTACCCTAAGTTCAAAACCATGAATAGTTATTTTTATCATTAATTAAAATATATTATTATAATTAAAAATATTTCTAATAGACTATAAAAAGAAGGTTTTATGTTCGGCTGAATGTATTTTGTTTTCTAGTACCTTGGAAACTTATCAAATCAACCTTCCAAACTTCGCCGAGGTAGTCAACACTACTTACAAAGTATAAAATTCTCAGCTTCAATTTACCGAAATCGCGCATGTTTCAATTATTAATCATTTATTATCCAGTTGGCAGACACTTGAGAAACAAAACTACACCAATTTTACATCACGATATCCACTAGAAATCAATTTGCGAATAATTAAAACAGACACTGAACTTATCTCGAAGAAATTCAGCCAAAAACTCCCCTTTTAATGTTGCCAACGCTATACGAGTGGATGCTAAAAACATCTAAAAATAAAAAATAAAGTTATACAAAAAATAAAAACAATAAGAAAAATAATTAATAATAATAATTATAGAAGCAATTAATAATAATAATTGACGTACGTCAAGATAGATCGTGCGTACGGCACTTTAGATTTTAGTGTTAGTGCTGGCCGTGTAAAAATAGTACCAAGTCTAGCACTGAAAGCGAAGTGCTGAGTTAGCAACACCGCCTTTTTTATACAGATTTTAAAAATCTACTGTAACTGTTACTTTCTCATTTAAATTATTAATACGTAGACTAGAAGTTTAATAGCCAGTTTCTTCATCTAAAGTAACAGCCAAAGTAACGTCATAAAGTAAAAGTAACGGTCAAATTCGTTTCTTCACAATTTTAACTGTTGGTTTAACTGTTACTTTTGCCTTTAACTTTTACTAGTCATTAGGGGGCTGCTAAAGCTAAAGTCACTGTCATTTTGATAAAGTAGATTATTTAGGTTTCACTAATATGTTATCACGAACTTCGTCCAGTTGGTTGAGGCCATGGTCCGGAGCGAGGAGGAGTGGCAGGCGGTCGCCGACTTCTGCGAAGCAGTAATGCTCGCAAAGGAGGAGGCCGAACGCATCAGGCAACGGCGTTATCGCCGCCGCCGTCGCGCGTCGCCGAGATTCTGATCCCGATTTCCGGCCAACGTAGACGCAGGCTTGCGGACAGTGAGCAATGGGTAGCTCGCTGTCCGGCCGTCCGGTAACTGTCCGGACCAAGCCCAAGTCGACGGCGCGCACTGTTCCCGCGCGCCTCAAGGAGTTGTCAGCAACAGCAGGGACCCAGCCGGGTCGAAGCCTACTAGGGCCAGGGTTATCCGAAAGGACGCTCGAGCCCCGGTATGAAGGCTAGAAGGAACGGGGTGGGTCTTTTAGTCAGTAAGAGTCTGACACTATCTCCCGCTCCGCCCAAGGGCGGGGGATGTCAATGCATGATTTATCCCACCATAAATAAAAACTTCGTCCAGTGAAAGTTCAAGTTCATCAGACGATGAACTTATCGTTAGTTATTTAACGCGTAGACGTAAAAAGTTTAATGCTCGCAAAGATCATTTCGTATGGGACGACGCTGATTTTCTGTTCCGATACAGAATTTCAAAGGAAACAGTTACATACTTCAGCCTGTTGTTACAAGATAAACTGACGCCAACCACAGAAAAGTAAGTTTATTTTCAGCTTGTATTTAATACGACTACGTTAAATTAACTAATGTACAGTACGGCCGTTCTATCTTGGCGAGTGTGAAGTTAGGCTCTGCGACCTTTAGCGCTTGTGTACCTAAACGTATAAAAATAACGGTTAAAAAAAATGCAAATAACAGTTTTTAATAGCAATAACAACAACTAATAGCATTTATTTTTTTAAATCATTTACTTATGTTATTATTTATCAATTCAATTCTAAAAACATTCGTTCATTGGCGTTCGTATCCTCCTCCTTGCGTCGTATTCCTGAATGCTATGAGGGAGGGACCTCCCTGCTTCATCACTTTAGCCTTTATGATGTTCTTCCATCTGTTTCTGTCTCTGGCGGTGTGAAGGGCATTGTACATCGTAGAGTCAAGAGCGGTGCGGATCTGGTCGGACCAACGTATTGGGCTGTGCCCGCGAGGCCTTTTCCCATCCACTTTACCGGTCACAATGAGCCTTTCGAGGTTGCCACCGTCCTTTCTTGCAATGTGACCGAAGTATTGCAGAACCTTGCGAAGACACTCGGACGATAGCCGTGAGGCGATTTTAAGTTCTTGTAAAATGGATACGTTGGTCCGAAATGCTGTCCAAGGGACACGGAGCATCCTTCTCCAGCACCACATCTCAAAGGCGTCGATGCGTTTGCGGTCTGCAGTTTTTAGCGACCAAGTCTCAGCGCCATACGAGAAGATCGAGAAGACTAGTGTCCGTACCAGTTTGGTTTTGGTCTTTACGGAGATGTTGCGATCCCTCCAGACTTTACTAAGCTGAGACATAGCGCTCTTATCCATGCCAATTCTCCTGCGAACTTCCCCCTCGCACGACCCATCGTTACTAATATTGGAGCCCAGGTAAATAAAGTGGCGTTCGTATAAACAGAATCAAATGACATTCGACTTTTTGACACTACTTGACAGAAGATATTGCGATGTTGTCATGCGTAAAAAAAGCTCGCCACGTTTTTTTGGGGTAATTATGCCGTGTGTTATGGTAACTCTATTGACTTTTAGTTTAGCTGTTACTTGGATGAAGAAACTCATTTGCTATAATATCAGTAATAGTCAAGTAAAAGTTAATACTTTTACTGATAGTTTTAGTTGTTGATGAAAAAACTGGCTGTAAATGAGAAAGTAACAGTTTGTTACTTTTAATTCCTAATAGATTTGGATTTTCCCTATGTTTACTAGGTATTCAATATAACAAACTATTAAATAGATTACAGTAGAATCAGTATGACCTATCTAAAGATTTTTTGGTTAATTTAATTCTCTTGCTAAATAATACTATTTCAAAATCATTAAAAAATCATTAAGCTACTTGTATAGTTCATTAGTAGTGATAATTATATGGATTCAAGAGTTTCAAAATTCATTTTAATACTAGGTAGGTAAGTACCCATCAAGGATTCAAGTACAGTTAGATACTTTTTTTTAATAAAATTAACACAGTTTTAATTAAATGGTAACGTATCCGCATGATTAAAAATAAAAGATTTTTACCTACCTCCATACTAAAATCGAGTGCAATAAAAAATGATTATAATAATGATTTCTTTATTTTCCCGTTTTTCCCTCAAAACATAACCGTTTTGTAAGAAAATTCAATTTTCTGCCGAAACTGAGACTGCTGCCGAAATTCGGTTTCGGTCGTAAAAAACCAGTTTCAGTCGGACACTAAATTGATCTCTCTGCACAAGTGCCACGCCGAAACCGAACATTCGGTCGGACACCAGAGAGCGTGTTCTGGATTGGGGGACATTAGATAATTTTTCTGTACGGACATTTGTAGAGTTGTTATTGATATTAGGGCCGACGCTGCGTTACACGGTCCCATACAAAAATGCACCGTCGCGCCCATTTTGCTAGACTACATGTACACCGTTAAAGTTGAACTAACGACATTGTGCATGTAATGATCCGGTTTCACCACATACGACACACGCGCAGTCACGCAGGGTGCCCGCACGTCCCTCGCTTAACGCAGCGTTGGCCCTTAGATTGGTTTTGGTTGTTGTTGATTTATTGCAGGTAATAACATAATTAGGAGATAGCACAATGAAAATACTTTTGTATTTTTAAAACAATGTATTAAATTAACTGCTTTATATTAGTTATATACACTGACGTAAACAAAATGCAAACCATCCGTTGTGTAATCAGCGGTTAACAACTGATTATCATCATCAATCATCATAACTAAGGTAAATAGATGGAAGTAGAGGATTTATCCAGATACCTAAATTGGCTTGGTATCCCATATATTAATCTAATATCAGCAAACTCGCAGCTGTAAAATGGAGATAAAATTAACATCTAAACTTCCCAGAAAAGCTTAAAAAAATTAGAGCTAGGCCAAATCTTGTGTCTTGTCGTCCGTTTATATCATAAAAAAAACTAATGTAACTTTGAGTTAAAATACGAACTTCGTTCTAAAAAGTAGATTTTATACAGTGGCGGATTAGCTATGTAGCAACAGTAACAAATGCTCAGCGCTGGGGATCCTGCACTAGAGAGCAAAAAAATATAGTTACAAGTATATGTATTTAACCCCGAATACATTTTATTGAATATGATAGTCAATCTTCTAGATTTCCCTCAGCATCGTATTTTTTTGCATAATCTTAAAACCCACGTATTGGTGATTGAGAATAGGAAATGAGTATAATAGGTCTACACAGGGCTCCCTTGAGTGAATTTGCTACGGGACCCGCGCTGGCTTAATCCGCTGCTGATTTTAAAACCATAATAGTTGGCTATGAAATCTATCTGCTGCTGATAACAGCATTGGAAGACCAAATTATTTTCGAAACTCAGACTGTTTCAATTGGGTACTTGCTTGTGTTTATTTTTGTACAAAATGAAAATACTCTATTTCCCAAAAACGCATCAGAATTAGTCATAAAAAAGCAGCAATTATCCTTTCAAATATTTGTATGAGGAAGAGAGGGCGCATGGTTGGAACATCTCGCCATCTTTTCAACGTGCATAACCTAACGGTGGTAATGTCACTATGTAGTTTGTACCCACGTATCCTTTTACTGTTACTCAACAGTTTGTAACTTTTTGGAAAGCTTTGATTCTAGAAAAAGATTAACAATCTACAAAATAGAAATGATTCAAGTACCCAATTATGTGAAAGGTTAAATAATGTTATACATTCTGATTTAAATCTGAAACTAAGAAATTTTTAACATTTTCGGTCAAGCTCTAAGTATATCAAAATTTACTACATATTACGCATACTCATACAAGTCATATCACTAAAAACCAACACTATTTCTCAACGTAATGTATTAGAATACTGGATTCACTACAACAACGAAACATCAAATTGCTTTATCACACTAAATCTATTATGTACACTGATAAAACTATATAATTATTATACGTCAGGATGGTCAATGTGCTCATTATAAGTCAACGATTTTAAAGAGTTACCACAAAGCTGCATTAGCTATAGTCCTCGGTATAAGACGAATGCTAATGCCGATTCTTTAGTGCCATCTGAAAAAAAATAAATACAAGTACTGATTGCAAAAATTGCATCATACTTTTAACAAGCTGAATTGAAAATGCAGTGTAATGTTCTTATCCATTGAAAGTATTTCAAGAAATCATTAGCAAAGATAATCTGCCTTTAATAAGACCACTGCACAATTCTAGTCATCTTGTCAAAGAACTGAACGAAAAACAACATGTAAACTCAAATCCATCATACCAGTAGTCGGGCACACAATATTGTACTTTTTTTACACATATTTTACACATACATTAACTGTACATAACTATACATTTTCAGTCTTCCGCAAATAGTAAACAATTGGAGTAGGATTTACCATTTTATGAAATATTCATAAAATACTATTTTGTCACAACCAATTTTTATTTATAAAAGAATAAACTGAAATATTTAATCAATATACTTGTGACAAATAATATTTCATGTAAGTACATTAATTGCAAAGTAAGTGATACAGCTGCAGAAATTTAAAGGCACATTTATTTGGCATATAGCCGAATTATCATTGAAAAGTTTATACCAAGCTACATTATTAATGCTGCAATTTATTATTGCACAAGGCAAAGTAAACGATCTTGGTTATAATGAGCATCCTGAACTTTTAATTAACACCCTCTCTATTTTAATCTTTAAAAACATAGGATCATTTACTCATTATAGGTACATATGAATCCAATAAGAATGTTCTTAAAATTATCTACGTAACATTTGTAGCATATACTCTATAATTTATAGTTTTTTTTTTTTATAAGCGTATTGTATTTTATTTTATGTTTCTTTTGTGGAAATTGAGGCAAATATATTTGATTAGAGATCGAATATTATGTGAATCATTCTACACACAGGCTGGATGGTAATCACAATATGAACATTGAACGCGCCAATTACGAATCTATTACAAAAAACTTATACACAATTAAGAACTGAAATAAGAAATAGAAGGGAAACATTTATTAATTTATAAGCTATGTGTCACAAGTCATATAAATAAAAAGCGAGACTAAAATAACAGTAAGAACTCACAGTAAGACACCTAGCTTTTCGCTTTAGTAGCCAGCAAAGAAAATTGAGTCTCAAATGTAAAAACTATGTACATTGTGTCAAACAAAATGCAATACCATAAAACTAATCAGCGTCATTACAGTATTTAATTAACACGTAAGTAGTGAGGCCGGCTGGCGCGGCAGGCATTGCCGGCCCTTGTGCGCCGCACTCACGAGTCAGGCGGAATATCCCATTCCGCCAGGCCGCGGTCCACTAACTCTCTATTTAGGAATATTACTTGCTGAAATAAAAAATAACACTATTGAACACAAGTCAACAGAAAGTCAAGTCCAATTAATTTATTTATCATATGTGTATTATCTAGGACCATGATTATTGAAAATATTAGCTCACCTGTGGATGTAGTGTGAGGTAGAGATGCACGAGTGGGAGGCCAGCCTCGTCGTAGCCGGCTACTTGGGCGTGTAGCAGCTGTCCCGCCGTCAGACCAGCCATGATACGGAGAGCTTCGCCACTCCACTCGGTTTCTAGTAACAACACTACTTTTTAGTCACATTTGATTTATTCGCATTCAAAACAAACATTTCTGGTAATAAAACACTTATAAAATTGGACATACTTCGAAATGTTATATCTGCAGTTTGACCTAAAATTATATCTTCAAATATATTTTATATTTAAGGCATGTTAGTCCCATTTTAACACTAATTTCTTTTTTTTAAATGTAATATCGCTATAAATCTCTGTCGCTATAAATAAAAATATTTGATTAATTCCAAGTCAATCTGAAGATTATCACAGCTCACAATGTGCAGTTAAGACCCGATACTTCATCAAATCCTAAACAATATACGTGGTGTAATTGTTCAATTGGGCTAAATCCGTAACCATGAGGAATAGCGAAAAGTACTGAAACAAGTCTCGAGCTCGATTTAGACAAATTAAAACTTGATCTTTGTATTTTTTAAAGATCCATAATATTGCACCAGGCGATATCGTTAGGAAGTAATAACAAATGGAAAACTAAAGAAAAAATCAAATTAAGAGATTTTTTTTCTTACTTATTTCGCCGCCTTTATCCGCGATGATATAGGTAATTTAAAAAAAAATAGAGCACATTGTGTGCGTGTGAGAGACTAAACATCTCCAAACTATATGAAACACGCATCAGCTGATAGCTGCTAGTGTGTCTTACTAAATAATAATACTTTTTTAGTAAGAGTATTGTAGCGACATCTATAACGCCACATAAGAACTACAAAAATACGAAATCCTGCATCGCGCAGTTCTCCGCGCGATTTGAATTTAAGCCCGAAATCAACTATCGGGCAGATAAAAAAAAAAATACAAATTAAAAGATTTTTCGCGGGGGCCACCTTAAAAAACCACAGGTTATTGCTAGAGGATTTTATACTGAAAATTCCAAAAGTCAACTTTGGCAAATTTTCGAAATATCACTGAAACACTTAGGACACGCCTGGCGTGTTAGCGGCGTAGTTATAGAAATTTGCAAGAACACACTAGGCGTGTCGGCGACATTGAACGTGTTAACTTTACCACAGTATTAATATGATACAGTAATGTGTAGTGTTGTAAGAAACTCGAGCCTTTTATTTCGAGACTTGAGTAGAGTTTTAAGACTAGGACTCGTTAGTCACTTGAGTCCCGAGTCCTTTGAGTCCTCTTGAGTCCTTTCGAGTCTTTTCAAGTCTCATAAGTTCTTTGAGCTAGACTGAGTCATGAACTTGAATTGGTGTGACAAAAGCGATTATTTTTCTGGCAGTTTTGACAGAAAAAGAGAGTAGGTAGGCAAATATTTTTTGTTACGAATGTATTTTGTCACTTTAAAATTGTAGCTTGTTTCCCGTACTAAAATAATATTAAATAATCAACATGACTAATCAAGACGAAAAAGTAAGACCATCTTCACCCAGTATATTAAGTTTTTATACGAAGCGAGCAGACCTTTTCTAAATCAGGAAATTTAATTGCCTACGAAACCGATTGGGAAATAAAAACTTTAAGGGCTTCTATGTGCCTGTCTTCGTGGCTTGATACACTAAAATAGTTTAATATATAAATACAAATAATATATATATAATAGTTACGTACTTAATAAATCAATAATTTGTAATAGCTAAAGATTTAAAGGACTCAGTCATGAGTTCTTTTAAAAAGACTGAGTCTTTGAGTTCTTTTTGGCACGACTCTTACAAAATACACTAAATTCTAAAGGACTTGAGCTCTTAAGTTTTATTTAAAAGCTCAAGTCTTATTAAATGTGATTCCAAGACTTGAGTTTCTTACAACATTAGTAATGTGTCTCGCCCGTATTTTTAAAATAAATGCCTACAGTCGCGCGGTACGTAAACATGGGATAGAGCTGCCCGCCTCCAGTATTTTAATTAGGTTCATTTGCCTACTTTGTGTTTCCATTTAGTTTTGTGATTGTAAATATTCTTTTCTATAAAAACAAATAAAATACTTTGTGAATTGAATAGGAAGTTTTCAATAAAATGCGTGTTGTTTTTAGTTCCGTTTTTAGAGGTATATGTTCTTTTAGCAGCAACAGAAATACTTAATTTGAGAAAATTTCAACTATCTAGTGGTAGACAGACGGTGAAATTTATTTTTTCTATTCTTAACACACAGTACAATAAACAACTATTATTAATAATAAAATACCACTTTACTTTGAATTATACAAACTAACAAAACAAAACACACATGCCCTAAAGTTTTAACACAAGCGTACCTACCGTATCATGATCTATGAACCGCCTTTAACTACCTATTAAACTCGTGTCAATCACTTTATTCACTTTATTTATTAATCCAGAAATCTTTTTTTTTCGGGACATAAAAGGAAATACTTATCCATCAAAAAGACATACAGACGTACTAGTAAGTACCTTTCAGAGTTTCCAGGTAATCTAAAAAAAGTTATCTCTGGATGCGTTATTGACGAATTCATGCAACCAAAAACAGCACAATATGTATATCCTACTCCTCATATTAAGTAAATGTGTACTTGAAAAAAAAAAAAAAACTTAAAGTAAATTCTCCTAACTGATTTTTACGTATATTTTAGGCAATATCTTTTAAATCACATTAGTTAAAATCACGGCTAAATAGTGCAGCGCATCAAGAACCTTTCACTACCAATACTGATAGAGTGGGGGGAGGGGGCACATGCTGATTCTGGTTCATTGCTATTTAAGAATATAAGAAAATAAAATAGGTAAAATTCAGCAAATTTCTTTGTATATCAATGAGTGTATCTATGATGTTCAGAACAGTTTTTTCTTTTTTATGGCAAGAAACGAAATCTCCCACAAGATCGCTTCTGATCCGAAAGTGACCGAGGAAGAACAGATAACGGTGGTACGAAGGTTGAAAGTCAAAAATAGCGCTCGGCTGACCTAGGAAAGCCTGGGTCCTCGGAGGCTCTCGGGCCTCGACTGAAGGGGTTCCTAAGCTCATGCTTGAAGAGGGACCAATTCCCGACTCGTCCAACGACGATGGTGAAACTGGTGCTCATTCGAAAGCTGGGGTGGACTGCAGACTCTTCGTTAGAATACTGATTACTGGAGTAGTCGAGGTGGGCAGTTTCTCTAAAAGAGTAATTGCAGATAGTGATGGGCAATGATAATAATCCGGTTAATATCATTTGGCTAATAATCGATTAAAACTCAGTTAATAGCCATTAATAGCAATTATGGATGATAACCCTGCTATTAATGTTATTTTAGTGATTGAAATTTCCCTCCATGGTTTTCAGGCTTAGGACTGTCAGATTAGACTTTATTTTCATCATCTTTGTAGTAAATAAATGTGCAATTTAAAACTAATTATACCCACAAACCAACAACACACGAAAAAGGACTTCTTCACCGGAACATATCTGTCGACGTACTGATTCCGGATTCGGTTGGCGTCGCTGTAATGCAGTTCATGCATCTCTTTCTAGCACGAATAATATTAGCGCCAGAAAGAGATAGCAAGAGAAACGGGGGTACGGGGATGCATGTTACGTACTAACTAATCGCTCGGGTATTTTCCATTGTCTATATAATTTACCTACGTCGTATTCACAGAAAAGAGCTAATAAGTATCTTATTGTACCTTACATTACATTACATTTACGTATCGGTTTTAAATTTATTCGCGCTTGACCGCTATCTCACCTGATGGAAAGCGACGATGCGGTCGACGATGGAACGCGATTACCTAGAAGAAACCTATTCATTCTCGACTTAAAGATTCCCGGGTTGTAGCTATCAGGAAAAACAGACTCCGGCAAGGAATTCCACTCCCTAGCTGCACGCACAATGAAAGTGTTCCCAAAACGTTTTGTGCGTGTAGGTGAGATATCCACCATGTACCGGTGGCGCATAGCCGTACGTCTTGTAGTCCGATGATGGAACGGGCTAGGTGGAATTAAGTTATGCAATTCCGACGCACACTGTCCGAAATGCAACCAGTAGAAAACTGACAGGCTAGCGACTCTGCGTTGATGCTCAAGACTTTGAAGCCTCGACTCGACGAGTGTATCATCGCCAATTATCCTTCTGGCTCGCCTCTCAATTGCCTCAAGTGCATCAAGCTGGTATCGGGCAGATCCGTCCCAAGCATGAGAGCAATACTCCATACACGATGGAACTTTAGCTTGATAAAGTTTCAGCAGCTGTTCCGGCGTGAAGTACTGTCTGACCTTTGCGAGGATTCCCAGCTTTTTTGCAGCCAGTTGAGCCTTTGCTCCGATGTATGGCCCAAAGTTGAGTGTTGATGTCAGCTTAACACCAAGAAGGTCAAGATGGTCGGTTATCGGAACGGTTGCACCCCGGAAAGTTGGAGCGGGGCTGAAATGGCTCCTTTTAGCGGAAAATAGACACGCCTGGGTTTTTGCAGCATTGAACTTGACCAAATTGGCATCGCCCCATTCGGAGACTGCCTCCAAGGACAAGTTCAAGTGCTCAACCATAGCTTCTCGAAGAGACTGGATCTGTGACCCACTAGCTCGCGCGTTGGATATGTAACTCTCGGCAACAGTGCTGTCATCTGCATACCCAAAGGTACCGGCTTGAGCAGATCGTTTATGTGCAACAAGAATAATGTTGCCGATAGTACTGACCCCTGAGGGACCCTGGCATTAAGAGCCATTTGACCGGACGATCAGCCATCGATAACCACTCGAATGGACCGGATAATCAGGAAGTCTGCGATCCAAGCATATAATTCGTAAACCGAAAGATGGAAGCTTACTAATAAAGCCTTCGTACCAAACCCTATCACAAGCCTTCAAGATATCGAAGGAGACGGCAAGCGCTTCTCCGTGCTTCTCGATAGCCTCACTCCCGATGTGGATGGCATACGCTAGAAGATCTTCAGTTGACCGATTTTGGCGAAAGCTGTATTGACGGTTGGCATCCTAAGGAATCTAGGTATGCCAGGAGCTTAGTGTTGAGTACACGTTCCATGGTCTTACAGAGAATGGACGTTACTGAGATTGGTCGGTAGTTAGCTGGGTCAGCCCGACTCCCCTTCTTGTACACGGGCTGTACATTAGCTTGCTTCCATGCAATCGGCACTTTTTCAGCCTCAAATGAAAGCCTAAATAGGCGTGTCAGGATCGGAGACAAAAACAAAATCAAGGGCAAGCTCGGCCAGACATGGCTACGTCGTAGTAGTAGGTAGTAGGTAGATGTTTAAATCACAAAGCGATGTGTCAGTAGTAATTATGGTTTTTATAGTATTGGATCTCTAAATTAACAAAACAGAATTTCCCAAAAAATGTGAATTTATTTTATTATTAACACTTTTTCACATACAAAAAGTGAAAATAAATAAAAAGAATTACAATACATTGAATCACACTGCGTACACGCACCCAATTTATGATCACACCCACAGATTTTAGACTTAACAAAAAAAAAGCATTTATTTTTTTAACAATACATTAACAGCAGGGTTATCATCCATTGCAAGGCTATTAATGGCTACTTATGGATTATAATCGATAATAACTCAAAGCATCCGGCTATTAACCCAACACTAATTGCAGACCGCGTCCACAGGTGGCTACTGTACTGTATGTGTAGCCGGATCTGGCGGAGAGTCAGTTTGCTTTCCGGGGGGCGCTTCACGCTAGGACACTAACAGGCGCTCCGAGCTATTGGGGAGACGGGAGAATAGAATTAAGCAGTAATTTTTTTCTAAAATTTTTTAGTTTATCAACATCATAGTTTCCCAACCTTTGATGAACCCTTTACAAGAAAACAAATTCCAACGCTCCTTTTTGCATAATACTTAGTTATACCAATTTTTTAAGGCTGCTGTCTATTATTAATCACAAATTAGAAAGTAATTTTTTCTCTCTGTGTAATCGTCCTATTCGTGGTTGTAGTTGAAGGTTGTGATTATTAATTAATACTAAAAGATGTTGACATAACGCCTTTTTACCTGCTACTGCCCCCACGAAAAGGTTTAGCGCCCACTAGGGGGCGGTACCATACCCCCGTTGAGAATCTATGGTCATGATTAGGTTTTGCGGCCCACCTAGCCTCCAGACATGCTTTTAGCCAGTGATTTTGAGTTTGACATTGCTGGTATATGTATATCAAAGTAATGGCTTAATATTTCTACAGAGTTATTATAAGTTTATTGAAATTCAAAAATTTTGTTAAGTTTGTTGTATGTATGTTAGCCACTTGTAAAACTTAATAATTGTAGGTCAAGAGCAAGGGCAACGTTTTGCTAGTGGCTGTGCTTATTGGAAGAATTGCCAACGTGTACGTTAAATGTTATGTCACATCGCACACAATCGCAAAGTTCCGGTTATACGTTGGTGCATTTTATCATTCATCATTTTAGCTGGAAAACGTCCACTGTTGGACACAGACTGTATGGATCATCGTCCATCTGTTTTGCAAGCAATGTGCCCATTGCCACTTAAGTTTGACGACTATTCAGGCTATGTCGGCAACCTTTGTTCTCCTGCAATGGAGAGTGAATGAATATATCCAAATTCTCTCCATTGCTATTTTCACGTTTCAAAACCAGTCAATAGTGGCAACACGTCATAAATTTTCGTCATAAAACACCAGTAAGCCGAATGATAAACCCTTAGTTCCGAATTTTGTCAAAAGCGATTATATCGCGTGTCCGACCAAATTTAATAGTCACAAAATTTAAGGACTATTGAGTACTTTTTGTGACGTTGCGCGTTGGTCGGATACGCGGCTTTTGACGCAATTCGGGACTCGGGGAAAATACCACACAACTTCAAAACGGGTTAGCGGCAATTATGTATTATATTAACAAATTATAATTGTTATAATCATTGGCTAAGATTTAAAACAAAAAAACTCACCATTATTTGCTGGTTTTACAAAAGCAAGAATGGCTTCTGTTGCCTGGAAAGGCAATGTCATGAAATCTGAGCGGATCTGTTTCAGTTGATCATTGTCCACCGTCAGATAACCGCCGAAGTCCACAAGTTTTACAACAGATGTGTCATTCTCCTCCGATGTTGATATTACTTGCGCACGATACCAGTTGTTTTCAGTTGGTGCAGCACATATTGAACCCTCTAAAAGTTTAGATATTGGTTAACTCTATTTGTTAGAAGTTGGTAACTCATTATATTTATTGAACTTTAAAATTATGTAGGTACCACATTAACTAATTACCTTTGACGGGACGTGGCAGAGATGGAACATCTGGGTTCTGATATGTCGCTGCCATGAGGCGGTGCAGTGCGTGCAGAGATGGGAAAGTCGGGTGAAGTGGTTGTTGTAGGAAGAAATGTCCCGCACTTACCAGACACGTCATTATGGTGTCATTGTTCACTGATTCCACAAGCTGAAAGAGAAATGTCATCATATTTAGGCGTCGTTTTTGACTTAATACTGTAAACTAGTTATCATCTTAGTAATATAGATATTGTTTATAATTATCATGTATTATGCCAGATAAGAGACAGACACGATTATAAAACGTAAAATTGTTTACAATTAAATAAACAACACTTTTCTAGTTTAACTTACTTGTAGAAACTCTGGTACAAGGGGCACCAATCTTTGATAGAGTTCTGCACTAATTTCTTGTAAGGAAAAGTTGGGGAATTTCTTTTCAGGAAACTTTTCCTTGATCAGTTCTAAAGCTGCTTCAATTTCACTTTGAGTTCCTAAAATGATAAGTGTTAAAATTTTTATAATAAAAAATTATAATAATAAATTTTTATAACACATTTTCTATTGCCATAGAAAATGTGTTATGCTATTGAAGTGGATTTGTAAAAAGTAATAACATTGGGTTTGTGTGTAATGGTTATATTAACCCAACAGTAGTAAATATAAATTAGATAAATACCTTCAACTGCACAAATTTTTTGTTTAACAGAATCAGGATGTCTTCTGACATACACACTTGCACCAGTTTTGGCTTTTATTTGGGTTACAAATGACCCATGCTTTCCTATGAGGAGCCCTACAAGGGTCTGTGGTATAACAAATTGATGTATTCTAAGTGCAGCTTCAGAAGGAACCATGTCATTGTTTAAATTAGCTGGGGGTGGACTGGCAGCTTCAGAGCATCCTTTGCCACTGTCACTTGAACCCTGAAACAGAAATTGCCAAGTTATTATTATTTTAATATACAATGTATTCTTGACATGTATAACTATAAAAACCTAACTATTCAAGCTTAGAATATATGTAGGTATTATATATAGGGAATAACAGAACAGATTGCATATTTTCGATATTTATAGATTACTTTATGAAGAACTTATTTACATTCTTAAATAAAACACTAAATATTTTATAATCTAAGCAGTTAATACATATAAAAGGCGTTTGCTTTAAGTGACTGAAGATTACTTGTATTTTGATTTATATTAAATATAAAAACCCGTTTTCCCTGATATTTCACCAAGATCTTTGCTTACTGCACCGCTTCCATGGTTTGCTGCATTATGTTATAAAGTCTTCCTCATAAATCATCATAATTCCAATAATGACATTATTTCAACACTAAAAGAACTTTTGAACCAATAGTACTTGAGACTAGCACATTCAAACCAATTTTTCAGCTAATTTATAATATTAGAATCTCTTAAATTAAGTGATTATAAAATATAGAAATCAGCAGGTCTTACCTCACTGTGGTTATCAGAGAAGTGGCACATTGATGGACTAGCTAGCATGGGATCCACAGGACTATGATTAGCAGAATCCCTTTCTGAGATATGTCTACTTTGTGCTGTGGAATATCTGTTATCTGTGTCATTACTATCACTAGGTTCATCAACTACATTAACATTATCATTATTAATATTAGCATCTTCAGTGTCACCCACGGTGCTATCTTCAGTTGTATTAACCCCAGATTCAATTGCTTCTAATTTTGCAAGTTCTTGATGCACAAAATCATCTCCTGATTTTCCAGGCATATCCTGCGAATGTACAATATTTGTATCGCTTGCCCTAATTACTATTGGGGAATGGTCAACATTATTTTTATAACAATTGACTACATTTGGAAGTGTAGAGCATGTGTTTGGTGATTTCTGTTTTACTTTAAAAGATGTTTCTTTGGAGCATAGGCTCATAGAGTTAAACTTGTCAAAACCAGCTGACATTCGCTTTTCCTTTTCAATAGATTTTTTCCTAATAATTTTTTCAATTTCTATATCAACTTCTTCATCTGTCAATTCTAATGGTGAAGACCTTTGGGAATTGCTTCCATTTGGTTTGATGTCAATGGGAGCTGATTTAATAACTGAACGCTCCACTTTGCCCAAAGGAGATATTCTTTGGGCTTCAGCCTGAGCATTCAATGCCTCTGCAAGCTCCTCTTTCAAGCTTTTAATCCTTTCTCTTCCACCCGGGTCAGATTTTGCATACTCCCTTTTTTTTCTGAACCAAAAGATTCCCAATAAAACGGCAAGGGATGGGACTGACCACATAAGTAATTGACGACAAGGGGCCATTGTAATGAGCCACTTTTATAAATAATCTAAAACAAAGAGAGTTATTGATAAAAATCAAGTAATAGTAAGTAGTACTTTTAGAAGACAAGCAACTTATAAGAACAAAATGAATTGCAATGAAGTTCAATTTGATTTACTTAAATTTAATAAAATATGGACAAGTTACAAATAATTTGCACAAAAAGATACTGATGTCATGCAAATAAACTGCTAAGAGGTTACTAAATTTTATTCAACATTAAGTCTAAGTGGGTCAATGATCTTGTTTGTATTATAAATACATCATTTCAATAACATAATATTAAAAAGTGAAAAAATATTAGTCAGGCATTAAAATTATAATGTCCATTAACATATTATTATTCGGAAATATTTTAATCACAGCTGAAAAATATTTTATGGTTAAGTACATAATTAACCTTCTTGAAATTTCAACAATTTTGCAATAGTTATGATCAAACTAAAGGTAAAGGTGTTATTTACAAAATTTTAAATAAATAAATAAAGCATGGGCAATCAGGATTCGTAACACATGTCATTCACACAAAATAAACAAAGAGAAAAACATGTGATGTTTAATTAGTATACCTAATCGTGGATTGTATACTTTTATTATAATTTTTAAAGTAATTTTATTTATATTTATAATTGCTACATTTGTTATCTACAGATACAGCAGACAGAATAGACCAAATTCGTTTTTTACGTGAATAAATAGGTTATTGCCAGCGTGTTTATTTATTATCAGAAGTAATTCCCTACTATAAATAGAGTGTACCCTCAATTCAATTTTATTTACGGAAACAGAGAGGTATAATTCATGTAAATATTCAATCCACTTTAAAAGAAAGGCCGGGTCCAGAGATAGCGAAATTAGAGCAAAGCATGGGTCTTTTATTTTTCTTTGATTACGGTAACTCCACTTTAAATTATAAGACTATGATCAAAACTACTTTCAGGGTAACGCTAATTATACCTACAAGACCATATGCCACTGATCTTTTTCGGAGCACACGTTATAAATGTTGTCCGGTGAGGGTCACAGTCACGAGCAATATGTAGAAACCTTCACAAGCAACACGTAAGCAAATGTGGAACCATAAATGAAAGGTTACGCAATTATAATCGTGTCAACACCTTTAAAAATAGTAAGATGCTAATGATTATTTTAACATTTGATTTCTATCATTTCAGTTATTATTTGTATGTTTTATCTCAACCTATGAACTTGCGTAGGTACAGTTCCGTGATCCAAATGTGGAATCACGTCGCCGGCTACAAAATCTAAAAGTTACTTACTTAATTTTCCACGAAAGAATGTACCCACTATTTAAATAATAAAATAAAAACAACTAGAAAAGATAAGTTGACCGTTATTACTATCAAATTTCACTAATTTTTATCCAACAATCCACGTGCTCACAATGTTTTCGAAGCACAACAAAATTCAATATGGCTGACGAAAGTAGATAGACCGCAGATTGGCAACATCAAAAAAAAAAAAAAAACTACAGAACATTCTGGCCTAATGTTGAGCTGTCGTTGAGCTTGAGGTTTATGGAAATTTAATTTTCGGTCAGTTGGGTTGTAGGTACGCACTACGCGCACAAGGCCCAAGCGCCCGAAAATTGCCATAAAACAGTGACTTTCTGAAGCCTACTCCTCGGTAACGGCCAGGTTAATAGATTTGAGAGATGAAAAAAAAAAAATATTATAGATCATATCAACATTTGATTTTTTCGTGCAATTAATACTTTTGTCTGAAAAAAATGTTTAGGAATTTCGCAACTTTTCGCAACTTTTCCCTACTCCTTCGAAATGGCTTGGATCTTTAGAAACATTTTTACACATAAAATTGGTGGTTAAATATTCTTCAAAGTGAACATTGCATATTTAAATCAATCAATATTTCGCAAAGAAAATAGATTTAAAGGTTAGCCGCGCGCTTTCTGAGCGCTGTTGGCCGCAAATAAATGCACAGATTTGCATACTGCCGCCTAGGCGGGTGCGAGAGGTGCATCCACATAATTTTGGCCAGATGGTTCAAGGGACTTTAAGCCTTAACTTGGCGCGTCGCTGGGGGCAAGGGGCGTGCTTAATATTGCCAGCCTAACTAATCTATTTTCCCCTTTTACTTATTAAAATAAATAATCGAACACTACCTACTTCAAAACCTCATACCAAAAACCGATAATTTTATATATACTATTTTGTTCTTGGCTGTGGTGGGGCAAGACCTAAATTAGATCTTCTTCTTCTTCTTCCTGCCCTTGTCCCATTTTATTTGGGGTCGACGCAACACATTTTTTTCTAGATTGCAAGCCCTAAATTTGATGTGGGCAAGATATATTTTACGAGTCCCCTGATGGATGACGCAAGAGGACGGATTTTGTTGAGAAAAAAAATTTTTGATACACAATTTTTTATTCATAAAAATGCAAACTTCTTCATTGTCTTACATTATTAAGTATACCTCAACAAACAGTAAATTAAACAATTAAAGGAACAGAATGTTTCTGCTTTTGCTGCTCCATAATAACTGTGTCTAATCCAGATTAGATGCTATAGTTGCCTCGATAGGTAAACCAGCCATAGCTGAAAGTCTTTCAGGGCCATTGACCACAAGACCAACAGGCCAGTCACTCAATATTAGGGAGGTTACCTGATAATATTTCGTTACTTTCAACGATTGTCTTATAACTTTGTTTTTTTTAACCCCCGACGGAAAAAAAGGGGTGTTATAAGTTTAAGGTGTCGGTGTGTCTGTCCGTGGCATTGTTGCTCCTCAGCGAATGGACCGATTTTGATGCGGTATTTTTTATTTGAAAGCTGACGTTCCCGAGATGGTTCTTATATACAATTTACGGCCATCAGCTCATTTGTTGGCTGTGGCAGGGATCTTAAACACTTATGGATAAAAACTTTACCAATAAACACTTAAACAGGGTGTCTCTGACATCAACGCACAAACGAATACCACGGATCCAGTACATCATTCTAAACCCGCCAGAGGAGGAAATTTTTGTCGGATATTCCTGTTTTTTTATTTTATTTTTTTATTGTAAGTATAAAATCGTTCTTCTAACATTTTTAATGAAAAAAAAAAATGAATGAATTACTATTAAAATTAAAAATGTCATCGGGCTTGATTAGATTTTATCTATACCGATGATTTTTTTTTATTTTTTTTTTCATTTTTTGTTTTTCAACTAAAAATATCATTGGAGTTGGTAAGAATTCCTAACAATACTTCACAGTTTAAAATTAAACAAAAACCGGCCAAGTGCGAGTCGGACTCGCCCATGAAGGGTTCCATAGCAGCAAGTAACATAATATTAAAGTTCTTGTAATGTGTTGTAACTTTGATCGATGTTTTAATAATAGTGTATTTTTTTCGATTTATGACACATAAAAAAAAAACTACTGACTAGATTTCGTTCAAACCAATTTTCGTTGGTAGTTTTTATAGTAATGTACATCATATATTTTTTTTTAGTTTTATCATTCTCTTATTTTAGAAGTTAGAGGGGGGGGGGACTTATTTTACCACTTTGGAAGTGTCTTGCGCAAAATATTCAGTTTAGAAAAAAATGATATTAGAAACCTCAGTATCATTTTTCAAGACCTACCCATAGATACCCCACACGTATGGGTTTGGTGAAAAAAAAAATTTCCGGGTTTCAGTTTTAAGTATGGGGACCCCCAAAATTTATTGCTTTTTTTCTATTTTTATGTGATAATCTTAATGCGGTTCACAGAATACATCTACTTACAAAGTTTCAACAGTATAGCTCTTATAGTTTCGGAAAAAAGTGGCTGTGACATACGGACGGACAGACAGACAGACAGACAGACAGACATGACGAATCTATAAGGGTTCCGTTTTTTGCCATTTGGCTACGGAACCCTAAAAAGTGCAGTTTTTTTTTTTTAAATGAGGAAAAAGCCGATGAAAAAATCCACCACTGGGGGGCCAGAACCATGGCATTCGTTTGTGCGTCGATGTTAGAGACGCCCTGTATGCGACTTAATGTTTGAAATACTCATGTACTTTGTACATGCCGACGTACGCTATCAAGCTGTTCTGATGATGGAGGTCGGAGGTAAGAGACGTAACCTTGGAATGCCTATTAATACAACCATCCAGTTTCGGCTTTCTTAGATTTATCTTACATGACGATGAGAACCTGATGACGAAGACCTGATGCTAGAACTGAGAAGTGGCTGATGGAACCCTGAAATGCCTTATAATAAACACATCGAGTTTGGGCTCATTAGATTGGCTAGTTCTAAATATTTTTCATGATGATGCTAGAACTGGGAGGTGGCTAATGCAACCCAGGAATGCCTACTAGTAAACACGTCGAATTTGGGCTCATTAGATTCGTCTTAAGTTCTTTTACTTCTTTTAGATTTTACGCGTCGGGGATATACAAGCTGTAAGGGACAGCCCTCCACAAACTTTAAGGGCTTGCTCAGTAGACGAAAGTAAACAATCTTCCACAAAATTTGTTTTCAGGAAACGAAAAAAAAAAAAAAACGGCCTCCCCATACAAATTATCCAATCAAGTTTTTCATTTTGTAAGGTGAGGCCCATTTTTTTTTCGTTCCCTGAAAAAAAAATGTGGATGGTTGTTCAGTTTCGTCTACTGAGCAAGCCCTTAAAGTTTGTGGAGGACTGTCACTTACACATGTTACATAAAAAAAAAATTGCTATTATTGGGTAACTATAAAAACTATTTTTTAAGATTCCGTAGTCAACTAGGAACCCTTATAGTTTCGCCATGTCTGTCTCTCCGTCTGTCCGTCCTCGCTTAATCTCTGTGACCGTTAGCACTAGAAAGCTGAAATTTGGTACCAATAGGTATATCAATCACGCCGACAAAGTGGTAAAATAAAAATTGGAAAAAAATGTTTTATTAGGGTAGCCCCCCTTTATGTAAAGTGGGAACTGATTTTTTTTTTAATTTCAACCCTAACGTGTGATATATCGTTGGATAGGTATTTAAAAATGAATATGGGTTTACCAAAATCATTTTTTGATAATGTCAATAATTTCGGAAATAATCGCTCCAAAAGTAAAAAACCGGCCAAGTGCGAGTCGGACTCGCCCATGGAGGGTTCCGTAGCAGCAAATAACATAATATAAAAGTTCTTGCAGTTCGTTGTAACTTTGATCGATGTTTTAATAATAGTATATTTTTTTAGATTTATGTCGTATTAAAAAAAAACTACTTACTAGATCTCGTTCAAACCAATTTTCGTTGGTAGTTTACATAGTAATGTACATCATATATTTTTTTTAGTTTTATCATTCTCTTATTTTAGAAGTTAGAGGGGGGGGGACACACATTTTACCACTTTGGAAGTGTCTCTCGCGGAAACTATTCAACTTAGAAAAAAATGATATTAGAAACCTCAATATCATTTTTGAAGACCTATCCATAGATACCCCACACGTATGGGTTTGATGAAAAAAAATTTTTTGGGTTTCAGTTCTAAGTATCGGGACCCCCAAAATTTATTGCTCTTTTTCTATTTTTGGGTAAAAATTTTAAAGCGGTTCACAGAATACATCTACTTACTAAGTTTCAACAGTATAGCTCTTATAGTTTCGGAAAAAAGTGGCTGTGACATACGGACGGACGGACAGACAGACAGACAGACAGACATGACGAATCTATAAGGGTTCCGTTTTTTGCCATTTGGCTACGGAACCCTAAAAACAATGTGTGTCCCCCTCTAACTTTTGAACCATAAGTTTAGAAAATATGAAAAAAATCTGAAAAGTAGAACTTTATAAGGACTTTCTAGGAAAATTATTTTGAACTTAATGGAATGAACACTTTTTGTACAAAAAAGACAAAAGGGTTCTACAAAATAATTTCTGGACTAAGTTTATATAAGTGTATATGCAAGCATTTTTTTAAACTCATAAGTGGGTACACTTATTGTGATGGACGGGAAACTACGGAACCCTACACTGAGCGTGGCCCGACATGCTCTTGGCCAGTTTTCTTTCTTAACACTCCTCACACAATCCATCCATCTTTTCTTTCCTATTATGCATGTTCTTTTAATATTAGACATGTGATATTTATTCAGCACAGTTAAAAATATTATCCAACAGATAATAACACATCCTTATTATTTTCTTTTATAACTTTGCTAAGGTGAGTGCTAGTGCTAGCTTACGGAAGCCCTCGAAATCCAAATTTTCCTAAACATCATGTCAAAAGTAGCAGCTGTCATTAGTAGAGCGCGAGCAAGATAACTTGGCGCGTATCTGGGGGCGTGCTTAATGTTGCCAGCCTAACAAATCAATTTTCCTTAATTTGATCAAAAACGCTCTTTCATTACATAGTGTAATTTAAAGAATTTATTTATTTACTTTTTACCTTTATTAAAAAAAAAATATGAGAACTTCGTAAATCTTTTATTAAATATCTTAATAAATTAATTAGCACGTTTAGCACCAGAATTCCACGCTAGTCTTTATCAGAAGAGTCGGTTATGTCCATTGTTAATTTGTCCATTTTGAGATCCATTAACCTATCAGATTTAAAAAATATTTTCTTGTAGAGATACATTGTCATTCTTCTGGCATTACAGTAAAGCTTGCGCTTTTGTATTGTCTCTTGTAGGGGCTTTGTTTATTTATGTGCAGTGGTATGATGCATTATCCATTACTACAATACAATTCTGTTTTAGATTTGGCACTATTTATTCATGGATGAAGTTTGCAGAATTCATATCGTCATGATAGTCGTTTGATTAAGATTTAAGCACATATTAGCAGTTCATTTTCAACAAACTTTGCTAGGTACCGCTCGGGGTTAGGGAAATTTTATTATGATGGTCACACGAAAAAATATTTGACAAATGAGTCTAATTATGGAAAATGGTACCGTAGGCCCAATATTTTCTCATTTCTCTTCACAAACACGTTCAAGATAATATCCCAGCAAGCACTTTTAATCACTTTTGGTATAATAATGACGATTAGAAACGATAAAAAACACAGAACACAACACATTCTCGGTTATTTCGGTCGACGCGCCAACTTACTTGCGCTAGCTCTAGTAGTATTAAAAAAAAACAACGTAGAGGCGGATACAGACTTTGCGAGGCATGCGCCACGCACGGTACACAGCCAATGCTTCGCAAGCACATGCTTCATCACAAACATGAAGACAGATAAATGAAGCATTTGCTTCGCACGCCATAGCTCGACCCAAGTTTATGTTGGTAATTTTTTTTTTCCAACATACAACTATCATTACAGGTGCAGGCAGGGTGACCTAATGCGATAGAGTATTTTTTGTTTTCTACTTATAACTACATACATTTATATATATAATACATATTATTTAAATTAGTTTATAACTTATTACAAATAAGGCATTTATTGTAAATTCACTCAGAGAACAACAGAATATGTCCGTGTCAGTAGCTATGAGGTTGAGAGCGCGGAGTGCCCGCGTCAGAGGCGCCTCCCGTAACAGATTGGTTCGAGCGCGCGGCTCCGCCAACAGCCGTGGCTGTCATCGTCGCCACACGTACCGGTCCGGAACACATAAACCCACCTGCCCTAATACGTCCGCATTGTGTACCTTTCCTCTTAGTACTTTGAATATGTACGAGATGAGTGCGAGATCTCTCCTGACCCTCAATTCGTGAAATCCAACCATACCGAAAATAAATAAAGACATAAATATATTATTTTCACCGCGCACACTTTAAGCAGAGGCATTCGCTGTGTGCCGTTCGCGGCGCATGCCTTGCAAATGCTATTCAAGCGCTCTTATTCGCAAATTAGACTGCGTTAAAATAAAATATACGTAAAATAATATTAAAATGCTTTATTATGCCATTACTAAACTGTCCCGGGTACTAGAGTCCCCAGACTTTTTTATGACCGCGCGAAAGCCTTTCGAAAAATAATTTTTACTCCAACAAAACACCTACAGCTATATTTCCTGCGATTAGGTGAGAACAGTGACTTTTAACCAATTTATAAACAATGGTCCCAAATTTACCCGACTTCATGAGAGATGTGAAACAGCTGCTTCAATACAAACCTGAAAATAATTTTAAAGAAATTACGCGTATATTTTATATTGTTATTCCAATTTTGATAACAGTACTAGAAAGTACAGCCTCAGCTGAAAAGAGTTAAAAAAAAAAAATTAAAACTACTAAAAAAATATTTAAGAAGTACAATGGGTCAGGATTCCCTGACTGCTATACCGGAGGTCGTGGGTTCGATTCCCACCCGGGACAAATGTTTATGTGATTAGCATGATCATTTGTTCTGTGTCTGGGTGTAATTTATCTATAATATGTATTTATTTAGAAATATATAAGTATGTTTATCAGTTGTCTAGTACCCATAATACAAGCTCTGCTTAGCTTGGGACTAGACGGCGTTGTGTGATAGTTGTGGAATATTGTTATTATATTCAGTATTTAATTGCTAAAAATTTTTCCGTATTGGCAACATTACATACAGCGAAGGGAAGTCTTTTATAAAAACGTTCTCACTGCACACTGTCATGACAATCTTTTTTTTCCCTAGTCCTGGCTAATGTGCATTTAAAGAATGAATCCTAGTTCTTATAACAATCTAGCCGTCTAAATAGATTAATTTAATTATAATATGCTAAACTAATAAATTGTTTCTTTAAGAATGTGTCCAATAGCATTTTTCTTATTGTCTCTGTTATGACATACACTTTGTTCTTGTATTTATTAGGTAGGTAGCATTTATCTATAAACTTATATAAAATTGGAGTATCTGTTTGTTATATTGAAATTAACGCTCTTTACGACATGCGAATATTTATACGGTACATACACCAAAATAACATTTTTTACAATTTTTGTCTGTCTTTTCCGGATAATCGCTGAAATGGCTGGACCGATTTTGACGGGACTTTTATTGGCAGGTAGCTGAAGTAATAAGGAGTAACTTAGGCTACTTTTATTTTAGAAAAAATAAATTCAAAATGCTGTAGTCCACGCGAACGAAGTCGCGGGCACAGCTAGTGTTACATAACACTATTCACTATCACTAATTTTATTCTTGCCTCGATAACTGCTGATGAAGTCGCTTTTTGTGAGTTTCTGCAGATTTTTTTATCACTTTGTCGGTGAACGCATCTCGGTCCCGATGGAGGTAATCATTTCGTAATGGTTCATAATGTATGCTCTTATGGTCTGTTTGGTGCAGCACTACAGCTGAATACCATAAGTCCAAAGTGGCATCAGGACTTGTCTGTATAATAACAATTTCACCTGTACAGATAACGTGGAATTTCTTCCAAGCAGCCAATACATTATTTTTAATGGTAAGTCGAGTTCATCTCTTTTCTTCTTGACAAGGGCTTTCCAGCGTAGCTTAACGTTAATTTAAGAGTCATACCCAAATTCTTCTGGAGGCAACAATCCTTGCACATATAAACGATTTGCGTGTGCAGATGCAACGCCGGGGCGAAAGTCCGCTGCCGCGACAGATCACGGCATGGCGGACGGAGCTGAAATGGCGTCAGCGACTATGTGACCCAGTGCTGGGCACGCCCTAATTACGGCGGTAATGCCCCGCTTGGGCAGAGCATCGCCGTGCCCTCGTGGGGGCGATCGGTGGCGGCGATCTCTCGCGCCGGACCTTGGAACAGGCCATGGTTCGGAGCGAGGAGGAGTGGCATGCGGTCGCTTCCTTCCTGCGAAGTAGTACTGCTAGCAAACCGAGACCAAGTCGTCGATGGCGCGCACTGTTCCCGCACGCCTGAAGGAGTTGTCAGCTATAGCAGGGGTCCAGCTGGGTCGAAACCTACTGGGGCCGGGGTTAGCTCCGAAAGGTAGCTCAGCCCCGGTATGAAATGCACAAAGGAACGGGGTGGGTATTTTAGTCAATAATAGTCTGATACTATCTCCCGCTCCGTCCAAGCGCGGGGGATGTGTGGTGGATGAATTAAAATTATTTTTCATTACTCATACTCTGAAAGTGGGTCTGAAGGTGCCTGAGGAGCGGGCTGAAAGTGATACTTTTCATCCCTAGGGAGTTTTACTTTACAACTGACAGCTGTCAAATTATAAAAAAAAAAAACTAGTTCTATCTTCACGTTTTTAATGAACCACGTTCCACTTTTCCATACAGCCAGTCAATCACAGCGCGATATAAAATTGAAATAACTTAAAGATAAGTATTAAATAAATAATGTTATATTTTTAAGTGATTTATTTGTTAACTATTTCTTTAAAATACTTTAATTTTTAAAAGATTACAATTAATTTCTAATTTTTCACTAATGAGGCTGAATAGGTGGCCGGCCGCACAAAAAAAAAAACCGGCCAAGTGCGAGTCGGACTCGCCCATGAAGGGTTCCGTAGCAGCAAGTAACATAATATAAAAGTTCTTGTTATGTGTTGTAACTTTGATCAATGTTTTAATAATAGTGTATTTTTTTCGGTTTATGACGCATTAAAAAAAAACTACTTAATGGATTTCGTTCAAACCAATTTTCGTTGGTAGTTTTTATAGTAATGTATATCATATATTTTTTTTAGTTTTATCATCCTCTTATCTTAGAAGTTAGAGGGGGGGGGACACACATTTTACCACTTTGGAAGTGTCTCTCGCGCAAACTATTCAGTTTAGAAAAAAATGATATTAGAAACCTAAGTATCATTTTTGAAGACCTATCCATAGATACCCCACACGCATGGGTTTGATGAAAAAAAATTTTTGAGTTTCAGTTCTATGTATGGGGACCCCCAAAATTTATAGCTTTTTTTCTATTTTTGTGTGAAAATCTTAATGCGGTTCACAGAATACATCTACTTACAAAGTTTCAAAAGTATAGCTCTTATGGTTTCGGAAAAAAGTGGCTGTGACATACGGACGGACGGACAGACAGACAGACAGACAGACAGACAGACAGACAGACAGACAGACAGACAGACAGACAGACAGACAGACAGACAGACAGACAGACAGACAGACAGACAGACAGACATGACGAATCTATAAGGGTTCCGTTTTTTGCCATTTGGCTACGGAACCCTAAAAATGGCGGGAAAGTGGCAATCAGTCGTTGGTTTTTTTCGAGTTTCGTTTACTATTCTGTACAACAGAGATTTGTATTAACACGTTATGTTTATCAGATTAAAATAGTGATTTAACGCCTAATTTCATAAGAGAAGAGGCTAAAGCAGTAGTGGAATACCTTTTACCGCCTAAATCAGAAGAACGATACCTACTTAAAATCATAGGCACGACGACTCAGGTTATAGAAACTTTTTATTTTATTTTTAGTTTCCTCGTATTCGTAATGAAAAGCACAGTGTTTACCTCGGGGTGAAAGTAACTCATTTCTTCCCGAGAAGGAGTTGGCGGGCGAGCGAAGCGAGGTCGCTAATTCGAGGAGAGAAGAAATGAGTTATAGTTAGAGCTATATAGTTATGTTTTTTTGCAGGTGCTCAGCATACCTCTTGGTTTTTTGATTATTAGTAACTGCTCAATGCCCGTTTTCACACTTAATGGGAGGAATTTGTGTGATCGGCCTTTTGAAATGCTTAGTAGCCTTCCAAAGTGACTATGTTTTGTTGGTCGTTACTTAATTCCTGAAGATAGGTTTTGGTTAACTCGTCTATTAGTCTTCTTACTTTTTTTGTCAGCTTGTTTAGTTTTCGTTTATCATCAGGGCACCGAGATTGATGCCACATTTTTCTGTGTTCTTTTCTCTATAATGAGCTACTTGCATGCTGCTTGATTTTGAAGGTAAAGATATTTCCCTTCGTCCTCTTATTGAAACACCCAGTATTTTCCCCATGCTGCTTTCTGGATGTGCAATGCAAAGTTTTCTACTTCGATATTCAAATGTTCAGGTATTTTTAATAGAACTTTGTTATTCTTCAATTTGGTCTTAAAACTTTCCAAATCTGTGTAGTGACTTGTCAAGCTAGCATGTTCAGAACGTAACACTGCGACGTCACGCAACGAGTGCACGCGCGGGTTTCAACTTTGGCCCTCGATCGAAAGTTCCGAACTTAAGGACCTATTACACTGCGCTGAATATCGCGTGCGATATTCCGACTCGTACAATTTTTCATTTATAGAAAGACAGTCTAGCCTTATTACACTACGCGATACGTCGAACCATAGACTAGACTGTCTTTCTATGAATGAAAAATTGTAAGATCGCACGCGATATTCAGCGCAGTCTATGGGTCAACTCACACCAAAAGAGCGTCGAAGCGCAGCGAAGCGGATCGCAGTTTCAGTGTCATATGAGTTTTAACTTTATTTTCATTGCTATAATACTTATTCGAACGAGTCGCGCGGATGCCCGCGGCGCCGCGGGAATTCCAGCGAATTCTATGAACGGTAAACGGGTCGCTGCCCTTCGCCGCTCTTTCGGTGTGAGTTGACCCTAATAGGTCCTTTAATATCTCTGCTAGGGATAGGCATAGCCGGGGGCGACCCCAGCGCGCCGGGTCTTACGAGGTGCCACATGCACGGTAAGTCCCCTCTTTGAGGCGTGGCTGGAAAGACCTCACGGCGTCCTTATCTTCCGCATGACGCAGGTACTCACCGGACATGGTTCATTCGGGAGATTCCTGCACTCGATTCACGCGGAAGTGACGCCCGGGTGTCGCCACTGTGCGGAGCGCCCGGAGGACACGGTGGAGCACACAGTCGAGGTGTGCCCTGCTTGGGCGGAGCATCGCCGTGACCTCGTGGGGGCGATCGGCGGCGGAGACCTCTCGCGCCGGGCCTTGGTTGAGGCCATGGTCCGGAGCGAGGAGGAGTGGCAGGCGGTCGCCGACTTTTGCGAAGCAGTAATGCTCGCAAAGGAGGAGGCCGAACGCATCAGGCAACGGCGCTATCGCCGCCGCCGTTGCCGGGATTCTGATCCCGATTTTCGGCCAACGTAGACGCGGGCTTGCGGACAGTGAGCAATGGGTAGCTCGCTGCCTGGCCGTCCGGTAACTGTCCGGACCAAGTCCAAGTCGTCGACGGAGCGCACTGTTCCCGCGCGCCTCAAGGAGTTGTCAGCAACAGCAGGGACTCAGCCGGGTCGAAGCCTACTGGGGCCAGGGTTATCCGAAAGGGCGCTCGAGCCTCGGTATGAAGGCTAGAAGGAACGGGGTGGGTCTTTTAGTCAGTAAGAGTCTGACACTATCTCCCGCTCCGCCCAAGGGCGGGGGATGTCAATGCATGATTTTTCCCACCATAAAAAAAAGGTGCCACATGCACCAACTTAATTCTTAACCTTTGTTTTTTTTTTGTGGTGGGAATTCTTCCAACCACTTGGAATTCCAGGATACTGTAGTCCTGGAACGCAAAAGGTATTCCGACAATCACCGTGGCCCTAACGGGCATCGGCTCTACTAGGCCCATACGTTTATGCTAACAACTCTTTCAGGCGTGTGTGGAAAGTAGGTACCTAGAACGCCGACGTGACGTCCCGGGCTCACATTACATGACTCATCATCATCGTTTCAGACGACAGACTTCCACTATTAGATGACTACCTAGCTACACGACATTCAACCATTTGGTTAAACGTTACTGTAAATTACTTACTTGGCTAGTTGTCCCTCAGCCATTTATTTGGATGTCAGTGTTATTCATTCTATTAGCTGGCTAATTTAACCAAATGGCTGCGACACTTTGGTATTACAGAGTTCCTATCCCAGAGGCTCCATCATATCAGTTTGGTGGTAACTTATAGCCAAAGTGTATCTCAAGATAATTCTAATAAATCCAAATATGGCTAGGATCACTGGATGGATTTTGGATATATATTACAGAATTCTGGTGCCTACCTTCTTTCAGTCACAAAGCAATTTTACTTGTTGTAACAAGTAAAACACACACACACAGAACACACTCCACACAACTCTACAGAACTCCTACGATCATAGCAGGACTGTTGTGACAGTCCTGCTATGATCATAGAAGGAGTTCTGTTCCATATCTCCAAAGTTCATTATCATATCAAGACAGTATTTCTTTGGAACCAATTCAAGAGTATTTTTCCCAAACTAAAAATGGCTTCAAGTGTGTAGCCTATATTTGAAGAATGCCCTCGATTACTCCAGGGTTTCATCTTTGGATTCTGACCTGATGACCACCTGGAAAGTATACCATTTTGAACTAAAAATTTATTTCCCAAATTGGTTTAGCTGTTTACATTTTTAACAAATTAAGGAAATCTTTTTTTTTAAATAAAAATATATTTATTCACTGACATTCCTTCTTTATTTCTTTAATAAATACTATTTTACATGTAGAACTGTACTATTTTACTATTAAATAATCTCATATTTTTTTTATGTCCCGTGACTGGGAATTTTCCAGGCAAATATAAATTTAAACAAAAAGTCATACGCACGGAGTTCCAAATGAGAATAGGAAAGTCAATAAACTCGATCTGTCAAATTTTGATTGAAAAGTACGGTTTGCAAAAAAAGCTTATTTGCGTTTTAATGATTTTGTTTTTGTTTAACTGATCCTTAGTTAAGTCATATTAAGAAATAGATAAAAAGTTATTCATAATAATTATTTAACAAATTATACTACTTTCTTTTTTATTTTCATTATTGGCTACATTTTAAATTCAAAAATTCGTATTGCCAGCCGCCATTTTATCGTCATTGTTGATGTTTCTTCGTGCGACTGAGTATCTAGATTGAATTTTGTCATAAATACGGGTAATAATGCCTATTTTGATTTAAAACAAACAGTTAGAGATATAAATATTAAAAACCAATATTAATCCATGTTTTATTTTATAACGGAAACCAGCAGCGATGATGACGGTGATGACGCCACTACTCAGACACTTCACACAGTTACGTAAAGATCAGCAAAATTGAAGAACTGGATTTTGATCAGAGATTTTTCGTTCATGATTCGTAAATAAATTAAATTTAACGAATTTATTTTTTTGCTCACCCTACTCAATTTCTTCGATTTGACAGTAAGACGTAACGTCACAACATGGCCGTCGCTCCTATTTTCATTTGGAATGCGTTAGTACAAAAGCTAAATTTTCCCATCTCTAGGTACAACTTGAGTCATTATAGTTCTATGTAAAGTTCAAGTCAAAGGTCACAAACTCTCAATTTGATGTTGCCATCACTTCACTTAAGAGTTTATTTTAGCACAAAAGACATATATACTTTATTTTGTTTGTAATTGGGCTAAATATCCTTAATTTATGGGTTTGTGGAGTGATTATTTGAAATTATGTACCACCTACTTACCTACTTCCCAGTAACAACAACATTTTTAATTATTCTCTGCTGGCTGAGACTGCATTCCATTCTGTTTCAGTAAAGTCTAAAGGAGCTAAGTCAATCTGAACTTTCTAATCGCATCTTTCTCAGGCCTAGAATAATTATAATGGGACAAAGAATGAAAAGAATGGCATGAAGAAATCAGAAAACTATCCAAATTATTATAAGGTTTCAAATCTATATAAATACATTAAACCCCAAGTGTATGCATTCGCGCACCTATCGTCTTTTTTTTGTGTCTGTAATTTCCATGATTGAAAAGTTAATTAAATTTTATACTTTTTAATTAATTCATTAAACCCCAAGCAAACGCCAAGCTTCATGCTGTCATTGTCTTTCTATTGTCTCTAATTGACACAACCAAAATCTATTTTTTTAAAGCTTTAAACATAGACAGGTACTGGAGAAAATTTATGACTTGATATAGAGTAGAACTATTTATAACACAATTGACCATGTGTTAAACATACTAAATAGCTTTCTGGATGGGGAAATTTTTAGTTCACTTTGAATTATAAAATGGAATAAAACTTATTCAATACAATCATTTAATAACTCATTCTACATAACATTAGATGCCATTAAAACAGACTAGAGAGGACAGTCAAGTTCAAATCGTAACATTGGTATAAACGAGTGTGACAGATGTGTGCCTTGCCAAATATTTACTAATAGCGATATGCCTCAGCTTCATATGGGTGTTAGCATCATATGAAATTCTGTTTTTGTCTACTATGATGATGCATGTATTATACCTACATCTAAACCATCCTCATGAATCACAGTGCCTATTGGTAAAAACTGCAGGAAAATCTGTTCAGCAGTTTGGAGTTTATCATAAACATAAGGACAGACAGAAGTGGTGGTGGACTTTGTTTTTATAAGGATAAGAATAATACAAATAAGTCATGTTTGGTTTCCATTTTTGTAGACCAACAAGTACATGTAAACATTATTAATCAAAGCTATTTGAAAACTTGCTATATTAGAAGTGTGCTAATGATATACCGGGAATTGAAAAATAATAGAGGTTGAGTCTTGTTGATATAATTATTTAATAGGTAGGTATATGTACATTCCTTATTTTTTTAAATCATTTCTCGCCGTGGACAAATGGGATTACTTCAAGGAATGTTGCACAATAATTTGACTAAAATTTCTAGTAACTGTAGTTAATAACAACTGAATGATAACATATGAAGTTAAAATTATAATATGCTAATGTGTTACAAAACTTACATGTTTTCTATGGAGAAATACTGTTTGTCTATAGGCTATAGACATAATTTCACAATGTAGGTTGTTTATGAAATAATTTTGAGAACTAAATATATAAAATCACAAAGTCATGTTTATTCATAACAGCAAAACAATTTACATAGACTTACTGTAGACATAATTAGTGCTAACTTTTATATAGCATCTACTGCATCTGCTTCATCTTCTGAACTAACTTCATCACCGAATTCAATATCTTCATCCAGACCATCCACAGAATAGACCACTGTTTCATTGATTCGTACTGTCTCTGGGAATTCTCCATACGTCTTCAGATTTCTTGCCTCGTCAGGAGTGTATTTCAGGATAACATCGGCTTTCGCATCTTGGTAATCTCGCAACCCTATTAGTATAATATCTCCTTGGTTTATCCAAACTTTTTTCCTTAGTTTACCACGGATATGACAAAGACGTTTTATGCCATCAAAGCACATGGCCTCCAAGCGGCCATTACCGAGCATCTTTGTGACTTGGGCGTACTCCTGTCCGTCTTCTTTAAAGACCAGCTCACGTTTTTCTGTTTCATTCTCGTTCTTTCCTCTCCTCCTGTTTTTACCACCTTTTCCTTTATTCTTCGGCATTATTTATATAATTTTGAGTACAAACATATACAGTAAGACTATGTACGAAAATCTCATAAATTTGCTCACTAGACAGGTTCGTTTGACAGAAGGTTACTTTTTTTTTTTTAACCTGTTCCGCGTCGCGTTAATAGCTGTTTTTTTTGTAATGTTTTTGACCTGGACACTAAGTCTTTTAGGTTTAGTGCTGCGTTGTGGCCAGTGTTGCCAGACCTTCTGATTTTCCGGGAGATTTCCTGATTTAGCCAAGTATCTCCTGATCTACTGATTTTATTAGTATATCTCCTGATATTTGTGTTTTTAAATAAATATATACTGACTGAACTAATCGTAAATTCAACTTCAACTCTTAATTACTGGCCTTTGTGGAAGAGACATCACCATTCTGCCAATAACACGCGCAGTCTGGTAATAAACCATCAAACGTTGGAGAGTATTTAGCGTGAATTAGAACTAAGCGTAAGAATTTAAGGAACGGACGAAGGGACGTACGTCAAGATGAATATTGGGTAGAGTCTGTGCGGAAAGTAAACCATCGTGAGACTTGAGGGCGCTGCTGTAGATAAATATCGTTTTTGTTGTGTAAGCAACATTGTGACGTCATTATAGTGCGACTGTTAAATCTTGATATTTTGAAACTCAGTTAGACTAGCTTCTTCCAGCGGCTTCACCCTATAATAAAAATTATCCTATTGGCTGAATTTGCTGACCTAACGAAACTGCAAAGTTATTGCTTATGTGCTATATTATTACAATGTTTATGATTAAGTTCATCTGTCTAGTAGTTTTTGCACGACACATCCATATATACGAGTACCTTCATCCATCTTCACAAACTTTCGCATTATAATATTAGTAGCCAATTTATTAAACTTGCTCACGTGATGAAACTTATAAAAAAAATAGGTTATAAGCTATATTATTGCAACGTTTATCATTAAACTCATCCCTTTATAAGTTTTTGCCTTATGAGTAACAAACCGTTAATTGTAGCGACACCTGGGGGAGGACTATGTAGAACAGTGTACGTCTTTCGATTGTAATGATGATGGACATTTAAATGCAAACAGGAATCGGTAAAGGAAAATAGCGTGAAGAAACTGCTGTACTGCCTATCTAGGTAGGTTCCACCAACGACCACTTACCCAGTTCCAACGAAAATGGTTCTATCACTTTGACTGGGATCGGTCTATTATCACTGACTAGAATATTGTAGCTAACAGCATGTTTATGTACTCCCTAGTTAAATATTAAGGTAAAAACGGGACACACTACCATTTTCTCGTTGTCTTCCTCAGTACATTTTTCCCTTTTGCTAATCAATGAAAAATATGAACTTAATGACTATGAAAATAAAATACACTTCAGAATTTGTAATGTTGCTTCGTAAAAAATCTATTTGGCCTATAAGGGATCATCTCGTATATAAGATCCTTGGGATCACTTGGTTGTCCGTCTGTTTATCTGTTAACCCTTTAACTCGAGAACGCTTGGAGGTATCGATTTAAAATTAAAACCATACACTCAAGTCTGCGGTCTTTTGAAGTTGTGAAAAAATCAGACTTCTGAGTTTACGAAAAAAAATACGGCCGTTTATGTCGGAAAAAATACGTATATTTTAATACTTAAGAGAATCAAAGAAACTCGAATCCCGTTGACCTAGAATCCTGAAAGGCATAAATCAAGGTCTCATAGAACAAGTACAGGGAAAAATCTTAAAAATTTAATTTGCAATTCGGAAAAATCTTCGTAACACAATTCGGGAATTGATTTCATAGGTAAATTTGTACAGAATCCTCAGTGTGCGAGTCCGACTCGCACTTGCCCTTTTTATTTTAGTTACTTCCTTCCTTACTCAAGCCTGAAAAAAAAAATTCTTAGTTAGTCGAAACGCATTATAAATTTAAAGTATCAATACTCTTTATACTAGCCATCGAAAATATTGACCAAAACAAAATAAAGAAATATCGTCATGTTTAAATGAATTTCCGTTTAATTTATATATATTTGGAGATAACTGGGACAGGAGTTTACCTAGGAAGTCTAAAAAGATTAAAATAAAAGTGTTACGTACCAAAAAAACAGCATACCAATGTTTCCCAAGTTCGTGACTTTATTTTGATCAATTATGGTGTGATGTGCCTTTTGTTATCTTTGGCAAAACTGTAATATATTAAATATTATTTTCCTTGCAGCTCGGTGAAATTTTTTATCACATTTCTGAAGATTTCAATTGAAAATTATAACAAAATAACATAATCAACAAACCGGTGTCAACATTTTATGACGTTTTACATTTGACGGATGGCTGGGTTGGGTTGCTACTTAAAATCTTTAATGTTGTTTTCACTTTACGCCACGACGGTTCTTTTATCGCACAGACAATACGGCGCTTTTTATACACCGCGCAAGATAAGTTAAGGCGTGGCCGAAATCGGAAACTAATCGCCACCATCTTGACGTTTATGTCATTTATCGTTTCCATTTGATCTAAAGTAAGTAAGTCGTCATTAGAATATTGTCTCTGTGTGATAATAGAATGGTTGTGGCGTAAAGTGAAAACAACAATAAAGTTTTTATACTTTTTATCATAGATAGAGTGCGTCTACTGAAAGCGTAACCTGGAGTTTTTTTTTAAATTAAATTGGTAACATTGTTTTGCCGAAAAAAAACACGTCAAAGTCTATGGTTACAATTGTCAGTTTTTGGAAACAGATATGTATTTTTAAAGAATAATTGCTTAAAAACAATAAACAGTAACGTGCAAAAACTGCTACACACTATGGATAATAAATTCAAACAAAAACAAGAAGAGAAAGAAGGTGTTTTCAATGAAAACCAACAATGTTTAAATACGATTTTTGAATTTTAAGTTAGTATGACGATATAATCTTGATCCTTGTCGACAAATATTATTAGATAGTTATATTTAGGCTAGAATGATAATTTGTTTTTCTTATATTTTTAGATAATCTGACATATTGCGAATTTCATAATGGACAAAAACATCAAACAAAGAAGGCTTTTGGTGAATCGACTTAATCAAAAACACATGCTAATTGCTAGTTAGTGGTAGAATGCGTACAAAAGCAGTTGAGATGTAATGAAAGATTTGCCTCACTTTGTCTGTTGGAGCATCAAAATCTTCAACTGAAGTTGCGAAAGTGAAGGAAATAGTGACTGAAATCCTAGTTCAAGTTTGAGAGCTGTTGAACTTTTTGTGTCTCACGAATCATTCAATCATTCATCATCAATCCGTATCATTTGAAACAATCATTGGAGTATGAAACATGATCCCACTTGACTAATCACAAAAGATCTGAATTTTCTCTATGCTAAAACGAATCGATTCCAACCCAATAACCTTGAATGAAACACATTAGTGTTGGCGAGACGTGATGAAGTTGAAATCATGTTGACCATTTTATTTGACTATCGCGGTGTTGTGCACTTGGTATTCTTGCCAGAAGGCCAAATGGCAAATAAAGAATATTATTTAAATATTATATAGCGCCATATTTTTTGCCGATTTGAAAAATCATCCTATGACAACCGCCGCTCTTGGGCGGAGCGGGAGATAGTGTCCCTGTAGTAAAAAATACTCTAGTATCAAAACTTTTTTCTCCTACTATTTCAATAAATACCACATTCAATTTTTTTTATTGTAACCTCTTTTTCTCAGGTCACGCTTTGATTAGACGGACTTTATTAACTCAACCGAGCCATCCGTCAAATGCCAAATGTCATATCATGTTGACACTTGGTCGACACAGGTTAGTTTATCTTGCGGTGGAACGCAGTGCGTTTATTCCACCGCCGTACGGTTGAATAAACGCATCCCTATGGGCCGCGCACTGCGGTGAAAACGCACGTTTTGTCATTCGAACTCCGACTGTGGTGCTCACATGTCATCGTTATGGACCAGGACTACCATACAAGAGTCACCCAATACGGTTGTAGTCCCGGAGGATAAAACCGTTGATGCAAACTTACTGGATACGATCTTCGAATAAACCTACTTTGGGTTAAGCTTTTCGAATGGAAATCAGTGTATATTTATTATTAAGTAAAAAAGGCACCCAAACACTTATTTTTCGTAAGATATAACGATCTATGTTCTTTTATAACCTGCAAATAAGTCGTTTTTCTGAGTCAGGTTATCATGGTCATGTTATCATTAGTGATCGGAGTAGGTAGATTGAATTGGGGTCATTGATTCGATACGAATATATACTAGATTTTTTATGTTCAAAAATACGGGATCCCTGAACGCTCGGGGCCCCAAATGCGGGGGGGGGGGGGGGGGGGGCTGTAGCATTAGCTATTCTTGCTACATGGCTAACCCGCCACTGAGTGCCATTTAACCTTTGCATGAATGTCGAGTTTCCTAGTAGCTACCGTAGATATGAACTGCCCAAAGTTTAAGGAAATTTCAATTCCCAAGTGCTGAAGGCGGTCGTACACTCCAAGGATACATTCTAAAAAGCAAGAGCCAAGGTGATCAGGGTCCTTTTGGCAGTGAACGAACATGCTTGAGTTTTGGCGGTATTGAATATCGCGGCTAATTAAGCAGCACATGTTTAATTGTTAAATAAACATGCATCATATATGTATCGCATACTTATTATTTTCATGAATAATCAAACGTATCAACTCCGTTTAAGTTGCGTACAGCTGGTGAAGAGCTTAATTTTTTTTTATATGGCCTCCTCTTTGTTGTACCATCTTTCGTTGGCCAGACCTGTTAATGTTAGTAGTCTAGTGATATCTGGTCACTGGTTATCATGTATTGATTCATGCTCCAACAGCTGAAAGAACTTCGTTGAAATTTGGCACAAGGGCACAAGACTAGACCATATTTTGGAATCGGATATAAGTACAATATTTTTTAATTCGGGTAGTAAGTTCTCCAAGAATGATTTTCTAGTTACTTGTAGGCGAAGTCACTAGCAAAGTGAAAAAAAGATAAAATGGTAATTCGTAATCAAAATATTTTCAATCTGTCTGTCAGTTGATGCGCGCACTTGGTGACGTGACCGCTATAAAAATGGGTAGAAAAATTATTGTCACCAGTGACAAAAGTCACCAGTGCGCGCTATCAGGGACTCAAACTGTATTAGACCAGGGTAGAATCCTTCAAAAAAAATAAAAAGTGAAAAAAAAATTGTAGGATGAAACCCATTGGAAAAGGAGGAGAATATTATAAAAGTGAAAGGGAAAATAATTTACGGGCGATCTGAGGTCGGGAAGGGGGTGGGGGTGAGTTTTTAAGGGGAAAAAACGGTTTTTCTTTTTTTTTTAATCTTGTAAGTTTTTTTTTAAGTAAACTTGTTACAATATTATCTTCAAGAAACTCAACGTGCACGTGTATTTTTATAAACGATGTTGTATACTGTACTGTATTTCGAATACTGGCTAGGCTAACGGTTGTTACAGCTGCTACGAAATATTAGGTATGTATGTAGTAAGACCCGGACCCGCCTAGCCCCTTCCCCACTTCTCTATGAAATACATTTTGATGGGCTAAAATTTTTCGTAGGTCACTCAGGTATATATAAGTTATCTAAAAATAGTTATAAATACGCATCTACGCATATAACTTAAAGAAGATTCGACTCCTTTCTACTAATATTGTAGACGTCTTATTAAATATTAATTTTATCAACTTATTTGTTTGTTAATCATAGTAGTATATTTTGATTTGCAATTTTTTTTTATCTATGTAACATGTAATTTTACGTTTTTCGAGTAATTAAAGTGTAAATTTTAATAAATAGCTCTAAATTGTAGGTATACCTATAATAATTAAAAAATAAAATCGAATTCGAGTTTTTTTCGATTTTTTGCGTTTGCTGAGAAGATTTATTACATAGGACTTTTAGTTTTGCCGGAAATCGAGAAAAACCGTTTTATCCCCTTAAAAACTCACCCCCACCCCCTTCCCGACCTCAGATCGCCCGTAAATTATTTTTCCTTTCATTTTTATAATATTCTCCTCCTTTTCTAATGGGATTCAAATCCTACTATTATTTTTTTTGGTTTTAAAAATTATCGACACTGGTCTATAACCGCAATAATGTGTTTTAACACTGTTTTTTAAAACATTTTTAACAGAAAACACTTTTAAATGTAACAGATACAATAATGTTACCGAATGAAACTGTAACCTTTTTTAAGTGTTATGGAGTGCAACCGAATCAAACTGTAACCTGTTAAGGGCCAAGCGCCCGAAAAGTGCCATAAAACAGTGATTTTCTGAGGCCTACTCCTCCGTAACGGCTAGATCAATTGGTTTGAAAAAAATATATGTTTATTATAGATTCATGAACAATAATATCAACATTTGATTTTTTCGTGCAATCAATACTTTTATCAAAAAAAAATATTTAGCAATTTCGCAACTTTTCGAAACTTTTCCCTACTCCTTCGAAACGGCTTGGACCTTTAGAAACATTTTTACACATAAAAATTGGTAGTTAAATATTCTTCAAAGTGAACATTGCATATGTAAATCAATCAATATCTCGCAGAGAAAATGGACTTAAGCGCTTTCCGGGCGCTGCTGGCCGCAAATAAATGCACAGATTAGCGTACTGCCGTTTAGGCGAGTGCGAGAGTTGCGTTCACATAACTTCGGCCAGATGGTTCATGGAACTATACGCCTTAATTAAGTGTTAATATGTGTAACTGAAATAATCAGTTTTAGTATAGCTTTGTAAATTGTACCTGTTTACAACGTGTTGGTCATACCAATCCACTCCCACACATGGTCAAAACTGTTTGATCAAACATGTAGCGTCATACCGATTGGACGACAGGTTTGACCGTGTATGGCTGGCATACACTCCATAATCAGTCGAATTTTTAACGTATCCATGATGAAGAATTTGAACTTAGAATTCATTGGGAAAAACCGGCCAAGAGCGTGTCGGGCCACGCTCAGTGTAGGGTTCCGTAGTTTCCCGTCCGTCACAATAAGTGTACCCACTTATGAGTTTAAAAAAATGCTTGCATTTCCGATTATACTACAAACTTAGTCCAGAAATTATTTTGTAGAACCCTTTTGTCTTTTTTGTACAAAAACTGTTCTTTCAATCAAGTTCAAAATAATTTTCCTAGAAAGTCCTTATAAAGTTCTACTTTTCAGATTTTTTTCATATTTTATTTATTTATTTAAACTTCATGTACAGTAGTGGTACATAGGCGGACTTAATGCTACAAGGCATTCTCTCCCAGTCAACCTTTGGGTTAAAAAGAGATCACTGTGGTAGGTTTGCACAATAAACAAATGACAAATTATGAAAACGGAAAAAAAAACATAATAAGTTATTTATATATAATATATGATAAAATACATATATATATATATATATATATATATATATATATTCTAAGCTTATGGTTTAAAAGTTAGAGGGACACATTGTTTTTTACTTTTGAAGCGATTATTCCCGAAATTATTGATATTATCAAAAATGATTTTAGTAAACCCCTATTTATTTTTAAATACCTATCCAACAATATATCACACGTTAGGGTTGAAATAAAAAAAAAAATATCACTTCCCACTTTACATATAGGGGGCTACCCTAATAAAACATTTTTTTCCAATTTTTATTTTACCACTTTGTCGGCGTGATTGATATACATATTGGTACCAAATTTCAGCTTTCTAGTGCTAACGGTCAGACAGACGGACAGACAGACATGGCGAAACAATAAGGGTTCCTAGTTGACTACGGAACCCTAAAAAGAAAAAAATGGAATTGAAGCCAGTTCGGCAGAAAGACCTATTATTTCATATTTCCATTTGTCTAAGTAATATTAGGTTATGAAATTAGCGTTTTGTCGTACTGACCAATTTGAACTGAAATATCTCCTCTTTGGTTTAAAATTCCAAATTCAAAGAAGAACGGTCACGTCCCATATAAAAAAAACCCAGACCCGACAGAAAAGTAACATACCTCAGTTTTTTTGTTATTATTTATATAATCATATTATATAGTTTTTATATTCGAAATCAATAGCTAACACCAAAATATTGCCTTATGTTTTTGTTCAGGGTTTACACTAAAAAAATACAAAATGCCTACTTATCTACACAATTCGTAATGTATGTAACTAAATGACGATAAATAGTTATGGGATGTATCCAGGAGACCTGGAGATACAGCTGTATTATATAATTTTTGAACTCCGAGTACAACGTTCAACTTAGGAATTTTTTTTTAAGGTGGTTTAAAATCATCTAATGACATCTCTCGACCTTGGGTGGAGCGAGAGGGCGTGTCAGACTCTTACTGACTAAAAAATTCCACCCCGTTCCTTTTTGCCTCTGGTACTGGGGTCAGAGCATGCCCTTCTGGATTCGCCCTCAACTTAGGATTAATTAAAATCGTCATATTCGATGATTCAGATCGGATTATTCCACTAATTTGTTGACGCCAGTTCGAGCTTATATCGGTGATTAGAGAACTAAAAAGTTCATTAATCACCGTTACAATAAAAACAAATAACTTCCTATACGAACATATTTTTTTTTTTAATACATCCCATAACTACTTACTTTTCTACGTCATTTAGTTACATATATTTACGAATTGTGTAGATACGTAGGCATTTTGTACTTTTTTAGTGTAAAGCCTGAACAAAAACATAAGGCGATATTTTGGTGTTAGCCATTGATTTCGAATATAAAAACTATATAATGCGATTATATAAATAATAACAAAAAAACTGAGGTATGTTACATTTCTGTCGGGTCTGGGTTTTTTTTGCCTGTTCTTCTTTATAAATTCATTTAGCTGGAACATTTGAGTTTGGAAAACAGTCATTCATTTGTTTTTTCCTTATTATTTTTTTTTTCGGCGTCGCTTCTTACCGTACAATGGAAAACATGAAATATCGCTATATTTACGAGTACGAGTTCTACCGTGGCACCAGTGCCGCAGAATCAGCTCGAAGGATTAATGATGTATACGGCACTGGTGTCGCAAAAGAAAGCACGGTATGTTTTTGGCTTCAACGTTTTCGTTTTGGAAATTTCGACCTTCAGAACCAACCCCGTGGACGGCTCGGAGACCAATGTGAAAAATGAAGAATTAAAGGCTATTGTGGAAGCGGATCCATCACAAAGCATTTCAGAGATAGCTGCAGGCTTCGGGGTAAGTGATAAAACTGTATTTACTGTTACTTTGCTCAACCGACACAATAATGAAGGGATTTTAAATCACTTCATTACTTGTGATGAAAAGTGGATACTGTACGATAATCGGAAGCGCTCGCATGGCTAAACTTTGGAGACTCAACCAAATCCTGCCCTAAACGAAAATTGACTCAGAAGTTACTTGTGAGTGTTTTGTGGACTAGCGTCCGTCGTCGGTGTCGTTCACTACAGCTTTCTGAAATCTGGTCAAACGATTACGGCAGATTTCTATTGTCAGCAACTGCAAAACGTGAAAGAAAAATAGCTGCTAAATAACCGAGATTGGTCAATCGCTCTAGGTCACTGATGCTTCGTGACAACGCAAGACCACACACTGCACAACAAACCACCACTAAGTTAGATGAGCTACAATTGAAATATCTGCGACGTCCACCGTACTTCCCGGACCTTGCTCCAACAGAATACCGTTTTTTTCTGGAATTAGGACAACTTCTTACAAGGAAAAAAAAATCAACTCCGATGAGGCAGTCCAAACTGCCTTCAAAGAGTTTATTGATTCTCGCCCCCATAGTTTTTTAGGGTTCCGTAGTCAACTAGGAACCCTTATAGTTTCGCCATGTCTGTCTGTCCGTCTGTCTGTCCGTCCTCGCTTAATCTCTGGGACCGTTAGCACTAGAGAGCTGAAATTTGGTACCATTATGTATATCAATCACGCCGACAAAGTGGTCAAATAAAAATTGGAAAAAAATGTTTTATTAGGGTAGCCCCCCTATATGTAAAGTAAAAAGTGATTTTTATTAAATTTTAACCCTAACGTGTGATATATTGTTGGATAGGTATTTAAAAATGAATAGGGGTTTACTCAAATCATTTTTGATAATGTCAATAATTTCGGAAATAATCGTAATAATCTCTAACTTTTGAACCATAAGTTTAGAAAATATGAAAAAGTTCTGAAAAGTAGAACTTTATAAGGACTTTCTAGGAAAATTATTTTGAACTTGATGGAAAGAACAGTTTTTGTACAAAAAAGTCAAAAAAATTGTACAAAATAATTTCTGGACTAAGTTTGTAGTATAATCGTATATGCAAGCATTTTTTTAAACTCATTAGTGGGTACACTTATTTTGACGGACGGGAAACTACGGAACCCTACACTGAGCGTGGCCCGACACGCTCTTGGCCGGTTTTTAGTAAAGGGATCAATGAACTACCTATGAGCTGGCAAAAGTGCATAGATAACAACGGTGCAAACTTTGACTACTTAACCAAATATACATATATTCAAAAAAAAAACATTATATTTCTCCCGTATAAAACGCCAATTTCATGTGTAAGGACCATAGAAATATAATCGGTACTTGTAATAAGAATTGACGTAAGGGACATTTAACTAAATTTTAAAAATGTACCACACGACGATTGTCGTAAGAGTTTTTTTATTAAAATGTATAAGTCCCTTACGTTAATTGATATTTCTGGTATAGATATCTAATAGTTGTCTGCACCTATATTACTTACATCGCGAAAACCAAGCGAAATTGGCATCTCTATCGGTAGACAACATAACTGTTTATTGTATTGATGTTTGTTTATCGTTTGACCATATTTTGAAATCGTGCGTTTATCTGTTCATACTGTTAAACGCCGAGCGTATATTGATTTGGCTAACCCAGAGGTTCCCAATCATTTCTATACATAAGATGACATCTTTGTAAAGAGTAAAAAGTACCCGAGTGTTCACTCGACACTATACCGTGTCTCGCAGCGTGCAGACGTGTGAGGCAGCGGGACGTCATTCCTCCGAAATTGTTTACGGCCACAATAGAGGTCTTCAAGATTTTGGACTGGAGAGTGCTAGGCATCAATGTCAATGACGAGTACATGACTCAGCTTCGATTTGTCGACGGTATAGTAGTTATGGCTGAGACTATGGACGAGCTCAGAACAATACTCGATGACCTCGGTAGAGCTTCTGAAAGAATGGGTCTTAAGATGAACATGGACAAAACCAAAGTAATAAATAAGTAAAGTTACCATGACTTTGGTTAACAAATGGTTATATGTCAATGTAGCACCCATTTCAAAGTCAAAGCATTTATTTCAAATAGACGATTTACTTTTGAATAGTCAAATGTCGGTCAGTCCAAGAAAAATGAAGCTAAATTGCACGTTCCAAAGCGTAGGCATCTATGGAGAAGAATGTGCAAGAAACTCCATGGACACTCTTTTAAATCATACATATTATAATGCTTAGTTACATATTACTTGTTGCTTCTATCATGTGAGCACAATGTCGATAAGTAATGAAATAAAAATGTAAAATAATTAAAAGATAGAAACTGATTTAAGCCACTGGTGGCTAAGAGATGACCAGTTCCATCTGACGGCACCCGTTCACGTGCATGACGCGTATATCAGCCCCACTCAGCTCAACCATTTTAAAGGGAACTGAACAACCCAATAACACGTGCCACCAACAGCCAGACATTTGAGTGAGCATGACAAACTCTCAACTGCCATGCTCGTAATGTCAAAAAAATAATAAATAAAAATAAGTTGTAACCTAATAAAAATGCTCCATGGTGCTTCACATTCACAAATTTGAAAAAAGTGCATCTACATTATACAATGCTAGGTATTGTGTCTTTCAAATTACAAAAAAATAATATTAGTTTCCAACTAATCAACTAATTAGTACGCCCTAGTGGTAGTGGAGCTGGACCAGCATTGAGCCAAGCATTTTTATGTTGAATTATTCTTATCAACATCGCGGAGACTCTACACTCGAAGTTGTAGAAGGTTACGATTACCTGTTAGGTACCAGTAAAGTAGGTCTTCGATAAAGAGAATAGTCGAACCCGATTCGGCTGGGTAGCATTCGGGAACCTACGCAGTATTTTCTCGTCAGGCATATCACAGTGTCTCCTCAATACGAAAATTGACCAGTGCGTGTTGTTATTGATGACATTAAAATATGGTTCTGAAGTTTCTTCAAGGCTGTTGTAGCATAATCAGCCTAATAATGTTACCACTGCTGGTACTTAGGCATCCTTTATATGAGGCCGTCCGTAATCCACCTCGCGGGCCCTGTGCGGGTTGGTGGATGTCACATGTCTGCGAATTTTTGGTTCCAGGACATGTCGGCTTCCTCATGATGTTTACCTTCACCGTTTTGAGATTAGTGGTGATGAAATAAATTACACAAAGAATTGTGCCTGGCTGGGTTTGAACCCATGACTTACAACTTATAAGTTGGGGCCGTTATCACTCGGCCACCACCGCTCCAATATACTAGAGCAAGCAAGGTTTTAGTACTCAAGTAATAATATATACTTGGGATATATATGATATCATACTCCCCAGCAACCCCATCATCTATTTTGCTGTTTCTAAAGTCATATATCAGTACGCAATCCATAAGGAATCGTTACATACTTAAAAAAAAAATATCTTAACAGGTTAACAGATACAGACAACTGAATTATGAGTTGCTGTAGAGTATCTCCTCAACAACCCCAAACAAAATTAGAATTGATTTTAACTAGACACTTATTAGGTAAACATTGTATTCTTATTTATATATACCACTGGATTTGCTAGCTATTTATTTAGATCCCGATAATAAGCGCTTGAGAAAAATGAATAGCAAACTGCATTCCAAGTGTATTTAATTCTCATATAATAGGTAGGCGTTGTGTTTTAAATATTACATCGGTTATGCACGTCAGAAATGGGTGAACTTTAGTATCTCTATTATACAATCCATTCTATCTTATCTCTGATAGAATAGATTCTCATTACATTTTTAAATGTGGAAGTCAGTACTACCTACCTATGTTTAGATGCTCAATGGAAGAATTTGCAAGAAATTAACATGCACTACTTAGAGTTTGACTTATGATTGGCTGTCGTACGTAATACGTAGGTATGTATTTATTTACGGAATTATAATCATTAAAAAATCAATACAACCCTCTCAGTCCGTCTTACCTTTATTGAATGGCTATGAAAAAGTTATATTCATGTTTTATTCAGCATACAACTTGACACAGATTCGTAAAATTCTGAAAACTCGAGAAAATATTAATTTCGGGGGGTTTAGGGTGAAGGCGCCACTTCACTATAATGTTACAGTTTGTTTGGAACGTAGATACTCGGGAGTGTTGCATACTTAAATAAATAAAAATTGATTTATTTTTCCTTCTTCAATTTTTCGGATACAACATTATTTTTAGTTTATGCAAAACCTGAATATAGTTTGTTCAGAATCAGTAACTGAATGGATTGCAATAGTTTTTACACCATGTTATATATTTCCCCAAATAAAAACTACTGACACTAAGTACAACACCGGTCACGGCAGGTCATAACGGGCTTAAGGAGCCAGCATACAGCTGGGTACAAATGTAAAACAACCCCTTAGTCGTCTGGATGGCCCGGTGACTATGTATTTTTGCTGACTCAACAAGCTTATAACTTTGTGATATTTCATAATACAGTTTTGAAATTTTTACATAGATTCTTTACATAAAAATACAAGACACGTGTTTCGGGTTTTGCATATACTAAAATTAATGTTGTAAATTAATTATTTATAGTGACGTTTTTATAATTAGAATTTTTAATGTCTGTATATTTCGTATGTACAAAGACCGCTAGATGGCAGCAAAAGCTATTAACACGAAAACTACTCGAGGAGTCCAGTAGTTTCCATGTTAAGCTTTCTCGAGCTACTCTGCTCCATGTTTTCCTGCTGTTCTTATGACGTCGTAACTCTATGTCTTTGTGGTCTACCTCGTCTGCGCATTCTGCCTATATGACACCAGTTAGTGGTGATTTTGGTGCACCCATAGATATAAGAAAGGAGGGTGCATCTGACGTTTGATACTCGTTGGATATGTCCGGCCCATTTCCATTTCATGCCAAGCATTGTCTTGACCACATCCTCTGCCGTGTTTTGACTTCGTTCTTCATGTTGTTTACCTCATTGAACTGCGCGGCGATCAAGCGCTACACTGTTATATCAGGATCAGGACGTGGGTTTAATTTTCGTACATTTAGCGATAGTTTGTAGGTAAAAAGTGTTGGCTTGCAGTATGGCAAGCGTGCAGTCGGGTCGGCGGCTAGGGAGGGCGGGTGGCTTGCAGGGGTGAGGCCAGACGGCGAATGAACTGCAGAAAGGGTTAACGTTCGCTTCCCCTGCAGTACCGCCGCCCACGCGCTGTGCCACCGATACCTACCTATGCACATAGATCTGGCTTTACTGGAAAAATAACAATAACGTATAATATCCCTCAAGTCTAGGTAAAAGCCGAAGTGTTTTTTAGTTTTAAAGAAGAATTGAGTTCTTCAGTATTTTATCAGTTTTTCAATATTTGATTCTGAGATAAATCATTCGGTTTTAACATATCTAATACTTACTAACCATAGTATGAGTGAAATTTTTGTAGGTTTTGTATATGGGTGAGTTGCACCATATAATGATAACAAAGCCGTTAACAGTTGTCAAATCGTCGAATTTACCTATAGGCGGCCGTTTTACGATTTCACGGCTGGTTAAGGTTTCGTGATCGTTATAGTTAAATGGTGCAACTCACCCTTACTCATTGTTATTCGATTGTTGATTTGAATGATGTAACGGTTCGCTAATATTTCAGTAAAAATCTGTTGACAAACTTTTAGTTAACAACCAATGTTTCATATAATTCGTCCCGCAAAAAGGTTATTACCAATCGTTGCTTGTCATTCTTGTCAAGTAAAACTTAAATTATATTTTTAACCGACTTCTTAAAAAGGAGGAGGTTCTTAATAATTTGGATGTTTGTATTTTTTTTTATGTGTGTACGCGCATAACTTCGTCGCTTGCCAACCGATTTGAAAAATTCTTTTTTTGTTGGAAAAGGTACCTATACTACCCAAATGGTTCCCTAATCACCATGTTGGGATCTAATGATTGAATCTTGGCGAAATCAAGGGAATTATTACAGTTAAGTTAAGGCAACCATATAGTTATTTTGGTATTTTCATCAAGGAATTAAGCATTTACAGTCAAGTAGTGACATTTGATGAAGTGTAACTGGTGAAGAAGACCAAAAATGGTCAGCGGAAATTCATACTCACACAGATTTCACAATTAACATAGTTATGCGACTATGACAATACAAATAAATGAATAGTTCTGAATAGTAGTAGAATACGGTACCTATGTTGAAAATGATGATGGAGCCGGAAGATATTCTCCGGAACTCCGTAATTAATCAATGTATCCTAGCCGTATTTGGGCTTATTAGAATTTTTATGAGATGTACTTTGGCTACAAGGTACTATCGAACTAATCTGATGATGGAGCTGGAAGATGAAAAGTAGACACGGGAACTTCATAATAAAACAATGTATCCTAGCAGGGTTTTTTACTTGGAGAATTGTCATGAGAAAAAGGTACTCTGGCTGTAAGTGTATTGCAACTAAAAAATGTGAAATAAAAAACCTTGTTAGTGCTTTTTTTTAGCGAAGTCGGTTTTTTTTTTGTAAAAGGTTTTTTATTTGGTAAACTTACGGGTATGCAGAAGAATGGCCCTGGAATCCAAGGCAACGAAGGAACATAGGAGTGGGTTTTAGTCAGTAAAAGTCTGACACGCTCTCTCGCTTCATCCAAGGGCGGGATGTAATTGGATGATTATTAGCTGGGACTAAAAAAAACGTGAATTCAGTGCAGGAACCTCTCGAACTTACCTGCTATGACCTGCGTCATGTGGAAAGTGAAGACGCCTTTTCAGCCACTTCTCACAGAGGGGAACGTGCGTGTCCAGCACCTGGGCTGCGACTATCGCTGTCGCCATTCCACCATGAGATCCCACCGCAACTCTGTCCGCCATGCCGTGACCTGTCGACGCGCAAATCTTGGACTGTTGCCTCCAGTGCCCATGGTGGCAGGCCATCAATGAGATTGGCTGTTTCACGGGAAACTGTGCGCTATCGTCGCACCATCCGGAACGGTGGAGGTGTAGGTACCCTGTTTGGGCAGAGCAGAGCCGAAGTTTACTGGAGTCATAAAGCTTACTAAGGTTGACTTCCGAAACGTGTGGTACTGGAACGCAAAAGGGAAAGAAGTAACAGGTGTGGTTTTAGTCAGTAAACGGCTGAAACTCCCTCCCCTTCCGCGGAAGAAGTCAATAGATGATATTTCACTTTAACAAATTAAGATTCCAAGATTTTCTTACATACATAGTTAGTTACAAGTGAAGCTAATAAAAGCGTGTTAAAAAACACTAGGCCAATTACTCTTGCTCTTCTGTACCCTTAACCTTTCGTGTATCAACACATGTGACGTGTTGACACTGTATGATGAACTTCTCAAAAGATATTTATTGCAGGTATAAATTATAAGATAACTAGCTTTTGCCCGCGGCTTCGCTCCCGCTCTTCCCTACTTTAGCCTACTATACCCTACTCTACCCTACTCTACCCTACTCTACCCTACTCTACCCTACTCTACCCTACTCTACCCAACCACACTCTACTCTACTCTACCCTACTCTACCTACTCTACCCTACTCTACCCTACTCTACCCTACCCTACTCTACCCTACTCTACCCTACCCTACTCTACTCTACTCTACCCTACCCTACCCTACCCTACTCTACCCTACTATACCCTACTCTACCCTACCCTACTCTACCCTACTCTACCCTACCCTACTCTACTCTACCCTAAAAAAAAAAAAAATTAAAAAAAAAGTATCCTATGTCCGTCTCCTGGTTTTAAGCTACCTCCCCACCAATTTTCAGCCAAATCGGTTCAGCCGTTCTTGAGTTATAAGTGGTGTAACTAACACGACTTTCTTTTATATATATAGATTATGTAAACGATTCCGCGAGCCCTCTCGTAGTCGTAGGTGGAAGTAACACGTGTTTCTGCGAAACAATAGAGTCATAGTGTCGGTAACTAATGTACGATCATTATTTGGCCTATTTATAATTTGCGATCAATTATGGTTAAGGGCCAAGCGCCAAGCGCCATAAAGAGTGATTTTCTGAGACCTACTCCACCGTAACGGCTAGGTCAATTGGTTTGAAAAAAAAATTGTTTATTATAGATTCATGAACAATAATATCAACATTTGATTTTTTCGTGCAATTAATACTTATGTCAAAAAAAAAAATATTTAGCAATTTCGAAACTTTTCGCAACTTTTCCCTACTCCTCCGAAATGGCTTGGACCTTTAGAAACATTTTTACATATAAAAATTGGTGGTTAAATATTCTTTAAAGTGAACATTGCATATGTAAATCAATCAATATCTCGCAGAGAAAATGGATTTAAAGCGCTTTCCGGGCGCTGCTGGCTGCAAATTAATGCACAGATTTGCGTACTGCCGCCTAGGCGAGTGCGAGAGTTGCGTTCACATAATTTCGGTCAGATGGTTCAAGGGACTATACGCCTTAAGTGGTTTGTAATCTATGATGAAATTGTGACGGTAGTTTGTACAAGTATCTATGACTGAATCAGATTATAATATGAATTGATAGTCTGTGTTTCCTGATAGCTACGAGTATAACCGGGGTCTTTAAGTAAAGAGTGAACACATTGCAATCTAGGCAAGCGTATTCCATCGTCGGTCACATCGTCGCTTACCATCAGGTCAGATAGTGGTCAAACGCGAGCGATCCATAATAAAAAAAAAATGATTATATAGGAAACAGATATCATCTCTTCAGGAGGCCACCCACCACGGACCTTTAATGCAAAGAGTTAAGGAAAATAAGTATCTTTTAGCCAGTAAAAGTTTGACACCCCCTCTCGCTCCACCCAGAGCAGGAGAAGTTATTTGATGATTTCTTACTTATAAAATGGTCAGGTTGGATTGACTTTATCTATTGACTGGAACAAAAATCAAATCTGCCCAGTTTTTTTGTTGCCAACCCTACGTACTTACACACAGTATCATCATCTGTGCTAGAACTATGATATAGCATAGCATAACCAGATTTATAATGCTGCCATTGCTGATACTCGGGCCTTGTTTGTAGGAGAGGGAATGGGCCGTAATCCACCATGCGGGTCCAGTACTGGTTGGTGGATACACATGTTTTCAAATTTTAGGTTCTAGGACATATCGGTTTTGAGCACGCCATATTTCTGGATTAGGTACTTGAATGCGCACCAGTATCTTGAAATATAAGCGCCATCTATCTAATCAATACGTGAACGCCAAACAGCTGCGTTTAGTCTGACATTGCCCAGACTGGCTCATTTGTGAGGCAGCCTGGGCGTCCATGAGGATTTCCGACTCCTGATGAAAAAAAAAAACTGGCCCCTAAGACGAACTAATAATAATATTATGTAAAGTTTTAATTTCATGCATTAAACATTGATAATACACATAACAATGCTGTTTTGTGTGTATAATAATGTAATGTATTATTTAATTGCGCACGACTATCTTGAAATATAAGCGCCATCTATGTAATCAATAGGTGAACGCGAAACAGTTGCGTTTGGTTGTGATCACTGTTAGATTCGATAAAATTAACAGATGTCGTTACATGTAGTTTCTTTATAGATTTTCTGTGACAATGCTCATAAATGCCTTCTTGGTCTTGGTTGGTACCCAGGTTAGGCCTTCACTAGGTTTTCCCACATGGGGTTTTAGTATCAGGCCGTAGCAGTAGTCTAGAATTTAGATTTGTGCTAGGTTGCTGGTAATTATATGAATGTCGTATGAGCATAACTATAGGGTGACAAGGGTGCCAAAATTCCACAGGGTCCCTGATTCGAGATGTCACAAACTCATTTTAAAAATTAAAGTAAGAATTATAAATATATCAGTACTTAAATTCAACTTATTAAAGTTAGACACAACTAAATTCCATAAAAAAATGAAAATATTTTTTTTGAAGATTTATTAAATACATTCATAAAATAAAAATCCTATAGACTTTTGCCAGCTTATATTATCTATACATATGCCACAGGGAAGCCCACACCCGTTCCACCGATTTTGCCACGGACTTTTAACTTCTCTGATGAAAGGTGCCAGTGAAATACCAACCTGGGTTCACCTTTAGCTTCTTTCTCGGGGAATACGGGTGTCATATGTTAGGTTAATGAATACAATAATGCTGTTTCGGCGCAGTGGTGTTGGTAGATGGCCCTGCAGTAGGTAAATGATATTTTATTATTTGCAAGTAAGTTTAAAAAAAAATCTCTTTGACATGTAAGTTTTAGTATGCCTGCTTCAGCAGTCAATGCCTATTAATATCTTGTATATGCTTAAGATTTGGCTACATATATCATATATATATACTCGTGCAACCTACATATTTCAGGTATTTTTTATGTAATTGGCAAAATACAATAACTGCCGTTGCCAAAAGAGGAATACTTATTCCTCTTTCAACACCATTTTTTTCGGCATACAGTACCGAATACGTCTCCCGAATAATCCTTTGGGTTTATTGATTTTGAGTATTTATTTTGTTGTAAGTCCTTACTATTATTGTAATACCTATACGGTACAAATTATTATCCAGAAATTCAACGCAGCTGTAAATCACGCGGTCGGTACTGCTTGACAATATACCTCAAAATAGTGCTTTGGTTGGATCGCGGAACTTTATATAGTGGGTAAGATGAAAGTTTACGAGAAGAGCCTAGAGCAAGGAGAAGCTTCTACGGCTTTTGAACAGAACCGTGCGGGGTAATTGCGTCATATACGTACAACTTCACACAGTTAATCAAAATGTCTTTTTATTTAAGGATGGAACAGAGGCCCTACTACCGGGTCTTAACGCGATCTATTTGACGATCTAAACTAAACTGTTAAATAGATGTATATGTGATAGTCTGTAATAATTTCGTATCAGCATTTGGCTTCACTTGTGAAAGAAAGTATGTTTTAGTGTTTTATGTAATTTGAGAAAGCAATTATACACTAACCAGTAGAATCCATATCCGTATCCATATAAGATAAGCTTAAATCAACCCATGTTTGATGTTATGAATTTAACATTTATCATTTAATATCGAGGCCATGATCTCCACATACAAATATCACAAATTCATAAGAGAAATCTGGTAAATCAATCGTTGTTTGTAAGCTTATATGACTTCTACATGTGCCCCCGGGGTGAATCCAAGTCGGTGCGTAACTGAGCAAGTTAAAAATAACTAAAACTGTATAGCCGGAGTTATCTAAGGTCATACTATAGAGCATACTGCTATCAAACGTTTTACGATCGATAGCTCGAAGTAAATATATTTAAACAAGTCTCTGCAAAGCCCATTTAAGAACAATGAATTGGCAGAATTAATAGTCATCTATAATAATTTTCATGTGATCCGGTGTATAATATTCTGGATATGCTTTAAGAGACGTTTGCGATGTCCATTATCGTCATTAGATTGTTATATGAGTCCACTGCTGAACAATAGACATAGCTCAGTCCTCTGCAGTCCCATAAAACTGATTAACCAGATCTATGTCTACTCACATACAGCTGCTATCAAGCAGTCTGCGAAAATCTTCAAGGTAGCATCCGACATAGGATTATTGTTAAGAAATGTTTTAGACTGTGGAAGTAATTTTATTACACGTTCGAAGCAAAGCTTTTTAAAAATGCGTAGTGCGCCGTAAAATCTGCGTCCTTCAGATCAAATCGGAACGCTTGCAAATTCTTTTCAGCCGCAATGGAATCGTTATTGAAAAAACATCAAACAACGCGAAAGCTAAAAGTTTTTAGGGTTGTAAAGTCAAGTTCACAACAAATTGTTAAGTAGCCAGCAACATCATTAGGCTAACGGTATTTCGTTGTCAAGTAAACAGGAAATATTGAACAAAGGCCGCGTCTTCGCACCCAAGTGAACATAGTACCTATACGCACAACATAGCTGGTGCGTAGTATATAAGAAGATCGTTTCGTAACAGGGTCAGGGCACTATGTGACGGTGACAGCGCGTGCGCGTGTAAAGGTCAAGGTCAGTTGCCCTGGAAGATTTCCTCGGGGTCGTTGGCCGAGGCGCTTATTTTCAGAGGCCTGGTCCGGGACCCGCGACCTTCACCGCGATATGACCCTATCGCGGCACGTGTATTGCCGTGCGTGGGCGTTTACTTTATAGGCCTGACTTAGCGCTGCCGATACCTATTTGGTAATGTACTGATTTAGTTTGATCTTCCCTGAAGTTAGTTTCAATTGTACTATTATTGTCAAAGTGACTTGTGACTTTTCGAATACGAAAATAGAGAATCTAAGTACATCATCTAGGTTTTGTTGATTTTGAAAGACTGTATTTCATGTTACGTAACTGCTTAGTTTACTTTCAGGATGGTAGGTACGCAGGCGTGAGGTCTTCTGCGGTCTAGAGTTTAACAAACACTCACAAGGTCGTGTGCCTTCGTGAATTCTAAGAACACAACCTTGATAAGCTAGTTTTTAGGGAAGGAACAGTTTTGTGGTTGTTTCAGTGGCACTACAAGTTTTTATAGTCGTCATTTAGAAAGCTTTTAGCGTTTAGGCTTACGGTCAAGAAAGTTGTACTTCTGGGCTTCGACGTGGTCCCTCCTCTTTTGCGCAAGCAGAAACCAAAATATAAGAAAAACCAATATAGAAAGAAAGACCAAATATGTATAAGAGAAACCAATATATACTTAAGGCGTTATGATCGACAACAATGGCATTGCCGCAGGTTTAGATTGCGACGCAATTAGCTGAACGCATTCATGTTCTCATACAGATTATAAATGAATTACATTGTTTCAATCACGCGTTTTAGTTATCAGTAATCTTAATTAAAGGACACGGCCATCCTGTACATATATTTAGACATAACAAGTTACTATGATTGATAATTTCGATTAGCTAAATATTATCAAATGTTATCAGGCACGTTGCTACTCACGTGTGGCGTTCAGATATTAAATAATACGTGAAACAGTATTGCTGTTAACCTAACTGATAACTTTTTACGTTTATTTCGGTCACATCTTCTAGATGGGCATTAAATTGTGTCACTTGCGTATCAGCTGTTCAATGCTTTGACAAAAAGTTTTATTTTTGTTTATTATCAGCGCGGCTTCGCCAGAAACGAAGTATAAATGAATTTAGGAACTACGCAGTGATAATTATCTTGTAGGTATTGATACGTTATCTCGGAGTAGGTAAATGTATTGACAAGACACCCCCCGTTGCGTAATACGTATATTAAGTCATCAGCGAAGCGGCGTGGGTGTGTGATTGTGTACCAGTGGGACCTACTTCTTTTCCGGTTTTTATGTAATTTAAGGTGTGACGAAAAAAGTACAAACATATTTATTTATTTAACAATTAATGCACAAAATATATAACTATACATATATTGGACAATAAAAAAAAACTACCTACAATGAAGAGTATAGCAAAGTGCTACGAAAATATTTTGTGGTAGTTCTACACCACATCTGTTTCAGCGAGGTAATCGCGACATTACGTAATCCCCATGGAGCCAATCACGATTCTACGTGAGTGTCCTAAGAAACACCCGTATTTCGGTAAAAAAGAAACTATTTTCGTTCAGCCAAAATTTTCATACTGCCCCGCTTTTTTTAATGTTTATGTTAGGTCAGTTTTTTTATTATATACGGGCTTTTATCGCATCTTTTCCTCAGTAGGGTTTAGTATATTTCACGCGCAGCGTTTTTATTTTATTTTGCGCACTCACGAAACGCTTGTTTTACCGCTTCTGTATTTGGTGTCTTTGTCTTTGTCAAAATAATTTGACCAAAAACATAACAAAAGTTATTCGAATTAAATTAACTGTTTAGTACAGTTAATGTAATTCGAATAACTTTTAGAAACTTTTAAACACATTAAATACTGCAACTGTATACTTTGCTATAGCAAACTATACGTAGTTTCGATGTCAGAAATGAACAGTCTGATTTATTTTGTTCCAGCAAGGTAAAATTCTTCATCATAATTCATTTTCTTTGCTCTGGTTTTTAAAAATCTCCGATCTTCTAATAACCGCCTACTACGATGTCCCACACATCGCTCTGGGTTTATCCAGTCCTCCTTCTTTGTCCAGTCGATCTCCCGGTAAACATAAGGACGGCTTCCAGTCGGTTCACTTTTAAGGTGAAGGCACGTGAACACATTCGCAGGAAGTTGTTCTTATATAATTTCTGTTAATAATGTACCTAATACGGAAATATTGTAACATCAACCAATTTCTTTTAAAAAGAGTAACCGTGGAGTTTCTTGCCGGTTTTTGTCCATAGGAAACGACCAATTTGGAACCGTGCACTAGCTTCTGACGGTTTATAAGTGCCCTTGTAGGCTTAAGTGAAATAAAAAAAAGATCCATGAAGCAAACTAACTACCTGCGTGTAGGGGTTACCAGAAAAAGTCCGGAGAAAAGGCCCGATTTGAAAAATCCTGAGATTTTTTCACACTGCGGATCTGGCTCATGCCTTGCACATCGCACTGAAAGTGGTGGGAGTGGCAGCGGAACCCCGTAAAATTAATTTTGGTTGATTTAACTTTTTATTAAGTTTTTTTAATTAATTTAAACAAATTACTTTTAAGCTTATAGAAGCTGATTTTATTGAAAAATTCTAAAAACCTGAGATTTGCAAAATCCAGCCACTGTCCTGAGAAGACTCCAAAACTCCTGAAATCTCAGGACAAATCCTTAGATTTGATAACCCTATGTACGGTCTGTTTGCACCCGCTAAGTAGGTGAAGATCTTGAACGTTAAGAGAATCTTAAATAAATTTGGTAATATAAATTTAAGACCTTGAGAATATTTCTTTTATCTCCACAAATCCACACATAATACTACTTACTAAACAAAATTTAAATTCACCGGCAAGTTCTATGAATAAGCGTAATTACTTGTGTAAAAATATTGTGCGGCAGCAAGTTTATTGGTGAGCGCGCGGGTGTGCGGAGGGGCGGGGGGCGGCGCGGTCACGGTCGAGGACGCGGCCTTGACACGCGCCGCGCAGCCTCCGCGAGCGCCCCCCTCTCTCCCCTACAAAGTATCTTGCCAGTCGGCGCAATGGGGAACTAAATTGAAATGTACTGAATTTGACATCATTCCCGACATTCCCCTTAGAAAGCAGCGCCACCTTCAACCGCATAAATATATTGGGCATCTTTAACACGCTCTGTCAAACACAATTCTAGAGACATAAATGGGGGAAATACTATTGTTGTATATAACGATATTTTCTACATAAACAATATTGTAAGCTTTCGGCATTACAGAGTAAACTTTTTCAGCGCTTTCCTGAAGTTATGAAAAGCTTTTGGAAGTTTCATAGTAATGTTTTACTATGAAAACATTACTTACGACTTCCAAAACACAGTTCAATCACAGTAGGTACAGTATTTGTCTCCTTGTTCGACAGTTTTTGAATTAGAGACAATTATACATACTTTTAACCATAATGTAAAAATAATTGATAAGAAAATTGTTTCCCATTTGTAACGAAGGTTTTTACTGAAATATCAATTACTGAAGCAGCTTTTGTTAATTATTTATTAATAACAAAGGGTTATGTGGTTAACTGCGTGATAAATATGTATGAAACGATAACTTATAAAAGATTATGACATGTTTCATGTTGACCTTGGGTAACGTCCCGTACTGTGAAAGCCCTCACTTTTCTGTTGTCACGAACATGACAATATATGATCGAAGGCTGTAGTAAAGTAATAACTACTCGATCCTGGACAAAGGACATGTGTAATATCTACTAAAGTTTTATTTATTTTTGTAGATACTTATACCATTTAATACATCGCGTGATGCGCCAAACTTTATCGGCAAACGTCGCATTATTTTTTTGTAAGTTTTTTTTTTAAATTTATGACCCTTAAGTATCTACATAACATTTGATTTTTTTTATCTTTATTTTTGGTGTAATTATTCGTTTTGATATATGTATTTGTAAAGGATGTATTTTATTTAATAGTTAATCAACCCAGAAAAAAGTGTACTTACGAGTATGTGAAAACCCCGAATCTAGCCCTTTGGGTGACTGAAAGCCTTCTGATGAGGCCCATTGTGAGCGACCACGTTTTGGAGCCATATGTCATGACCTACCTGGACCTTTGATTTTTCAAATCATATAAGCCGTGCCAGCTCGAGCAACGCATTTGTTCGCTCCCACTAGTGCACCTGAGGATACTAGAGCGAGAGAAATGCATGGTTCGATTTTTATTCGGTAGTTAGTATCCGCTTTTCTGACATTTTACTAGATTTAGTTTAGTGAAACGACATATCACTGACGATAAATTAGTGTTTTGTCATATCACTAGATACTTTCAGTAAGAAGACGTAATAAACAAGAATATTCGACATCTGCCGGGATTTTGTGAAATCCCTGATATCCTCATTTCCCTACGACATATATACCTGTACACACACATCCAAGACCTAGCCGCCCCGCTGAGACATATACCATTTATAAAAAATTAAAAAGATTTTTTTATTCATAAGTAGGTATAAAATCACTGAAGGCGTGTTTGTGATTAAAGATTCCATAGGCAACGCTATAAGGCAAGGACACCGGACAGCGGTATTTTAAGAATAAAAAAGAGTACATATAGAACATTAATTTAGGTTTATTATTAGTGAAATATTATTTCTACGAATATGAAAATACAAATGAACTTGCGAAACAACGGCTTGTATAATTTTGTTAATCTTAAGTTCTAAAATCAGCAAAACATTGTTTTACGTGGATATCTATGGTTTTACGGCTATACTTAAAACTAGTTATAATAGTTGGAATGTTATCAAATATCGATCATAAGCTATGCAGGCTTAATTAAAGCAAAGGCCTTGGGACTAGAAATGTTAAATCAATTGCAGGATTTTTCTAGAGTAGGACCGACATTAGAGCTTTCTATTTTCTGTTTATAAAACTACTACCTGTATAACTACTACTATAACTAAAGGAAATTTTAATGAACTGAAACTTAACCGTTGTGTGGTGCTCCATATGGACGGAAGGTGAAGATTGTGTTGGCAAACACAATCATGTTAAAGAAAATTAAAACTATAGAATCATAGACAATTAAATTCTTTTTTGTTTCAACCATGTGTAGTGATAGTTAAGATTAACTTGTAAATAATAGTTATATTTCTCTAAATCATAATTGGTTTTAGTAAATTGTTTTTTAATTATGTCACAGTTGGTGTAAAAAGTAGAATATCGAACACGGAGATAGAGCTGTCTTTGTCGTGGGTGGCTTGGATTCCCCACTTTACTCAGGTTTCCTCGCAATGCTCGGGAGTTAATTATATAAGTCCCTCACACGGGATTAAAACTTAGCAACCTACAAAATTTGGCATTTAGCAATCGGCGTTTGACATTAGTCATTATGGGTTGACTATACGCAGAGGGCTTACAGCGCCTTGCGAGTCCAGTACAATAACGCATACAGGGCCCTGTTGAGGCTGCCGCGTCATTGCAGCGCATCAGGGATGTTTGCAGAGGCACGTATTGATGACTTCTATGCTATCGTGCGAAAGCGGGTCGCATCCCTGATCCAGCGGGTACGGGGCAGCGCCAACAGTTTCTTAAAAACCGTAGCGGATAGGACTGATGGCCTTATATTAAAACACTGGACGAGGACGCAAGTGTTATCCTCAAACCGTGCCCAGAAGTAGTCTAATGTGAGTTGTGTGTGTTTGTTAATTGTTTTTAGTATTTGATTAATTATTATTATTGACATGTTTATTAAATGTATTTATTAATTGACAGATGTTTATTATATGTACTAACACTAGCTTATAAGTTGTGTATGTCTTTACTAACAATAATGGATTGTATTATCTGAATTAAATAAATATTATTATTATTAATAGTATTTGGGACGTTCTACTCAATTCAGAAATCTGCCCAATATGGCATATTGGCATGACCTTTATCAAACAAAAGAGGAAGAGTAAAATTAAAGATATCCAAATCAAACCCACTCTTACTAAAAGCTTTTTTTTTAAATAATGAAAAACTAAACAACCCTAAAAAATAGCTCCTCAGTGACACGTTAATAAAAATTAACTCATTTACATCAATGGATTACAATTCTAACTGCGTGACGGGTAAAACCTTTGTTGTTTTTAACTAACCCGATAACCTTGGCAGTGCTTACAAGTTCAAGGTTGATATCGTCAGGTCACGTTATTGCTATAGATCGCAGTCAGCAGACGACAAAGCAAGTTTTAGTGTGGAATGAAACTAAAATAGTTTGAATTAAGAACTAAGTTTTTATTTGTGCTTTAATGTCCCTTACCTATAGAAAATCATGAAAATGGTTGTGTAAATAAATGCTTAATCACACTATAATACTTACTATAAAGGCGAAAGTTTGTGAGTGTGTGTGTATGTTTGTTACATTTTCATGCTTGAACGGATTCGGATGAAATTAGGCAAGGGTAGAACATGTCCTAGAAGAGCACATAAGGATTTTTTTTTCTCTGGAGTATGTTTCCTTGGAATAATTTCCTGTTTTCACGCGGGCAAAGCCACTGTAAGCAGCTAGTATAATAAGAATAGTTCGAGGTCATACTACACACATGTGTATAATAATCCATCAATCGGTCTGTATACTTAAACAATTTTCTGTCATTGAACTTGAAACATGAAATTGTCCTTGACTAAAAGCTCAATTTTATATGAATTTATTCTTGAACTTTCTTCTTGAAGTTCTCCCTACACCATGGGAAAGGCCGTGAGTTTATTTATTTATTTATTTATTTAACTATTTATGTACACACAAAAATAATAGAAAAAGATAATACATAAGAAACATTAGTACAAAGGTACTGCTTATTTTCAAAGAAATTTCTTCCAGCAGACCTGCGAAAGGAGAAATTAAAAAGAAAAAAAATTATTCAACTTTATTTTTAGTAAACATATATGCGAAACCTGAAAAAATATTTAAAAAAGGTCACAAGTTGGACACCACCGATACTAAGTCCAATACAGGTCACGGCAGGTCATAGCGGGCATTAGGAGCCAGCGCACCGCTGCGGAAGCAAAACAACCCCTCAGTCGCCCGGGTTTCATTTAATACAGTTATGAAATTTTGTACATAGCTTCGTTACATAAATTAATTGACAGTGTTCCAGATTTCGCATATACTAAAAATAAGGTCGTATTTGAATGTACAGCTTAGATATACAATATAACACACAAACAACATATTTAAACACTTTTAATAATTTTAAATTCAACGGTTCGGGAAGAGCCCTCAAGCTCTTGCAGTGCCGTCTGTCGTCATAATTTAAGCTACAAGTACATTAGACCGCCGCACACGTGGTTGTGGATCACGGCTGGTTTGTACGTAGAACGACGTCGCGTGGCGTCGTGTGGCGTGGATCTAGTGTAGCTCTACAAGTTTAGTTTCCATATAAACCGTATGGAGACCAACGCGCCCAGATTGGCGTACCTGTAATATCTTGTTGTTTCATCCAACGCAATCCAATGTAATGTTCGATAAAGTGGCACCGTGACAAAAGAAAGATAACCCCTGAACGTTCAGTTGGCATTCGGTATCTGTAATTTTCGTCATCCAAAAGATCTCGATGCGCAAGGTTTCTTTTAATTTATGGGTAAGTGTAAGTACGAGTACGTTATGGTCACGAAACATTGCAGATTTTCAGAGGTCTGACTGGATTAGTTTTACACAAAATGTTTTGAATTCAATAGAAACCCAGATAATATCCACAAGTTATCTGAGTTTCCAAAATATCTAGAGCAATATAATGTGTTTAACGTTATAATCACATAACATCGGTTGTATGGTAATGTATATTTGTTTGGACGCTCACAAGTTTAATAACTTGCAATGTTTCTATCTTTGTTTATGCGGGTCACATCTTGTAGTTGGGTTTAAACTACTTGCTACGATTTAAATTTTTAATCAACTTCAACAAGAATAGGTCCTCAATTCGTTGGTATTTGTTCATGTTTTTGACTCGTTATTTTTTTTTTAAGTTGGTTAATCATTTGACGACTTCTCCTGCTCTTGAAACGGGAGTGCGTGTTAGACTTTGATTGACTAAAACACACCTATGTTACTTCAGTTACGTTTGCTTTCTATGTAATCTTTTCAGAAGTCAACCCATGGTCGTACCTAGTAGGCCTCGGCCCTGCTGGGTTTTCTAAGGTTTTACTGACATCTTTTTGAAGCACGAGGGGAACACTACGTGCCGTCGACGACTCGGGCTCGGTCCGGATCATAGATATACGTCGACGTGTACGTCTATTTCTAATTGCGGCATTCAATGAGTTAAGACATTCATGAAATTATACTAATATTTAGGGCTAAAGTTTGTGAGTGTATGTGTGTATATTAGTTACTCCTTCACATTGAAACTGCTGAAAGTATTTGGATGAAATTTAGCACTCCGGCCTCATCTAGCATTAATTAACAAAAAAAAAATTGACGTGTAAAAGTGTTTTTATAAAACCTACTTGCAAAATAAAGATCATTTATCATTTACTCGTTGAGCACTGGTGGCCGAGTGGTAACGGCCCCGACTTACGAGTTTGTAGGTTGCGGGTTCGAACCCAGCCAGGCGCATTATTATGTGTAATTTATTTCATCACCACTACTCTCAAAACGATGAAGGAAAACATCGTGAGGAAACCGGCATGTCCTAGAACCAAAATTTCGAAGATATGTGACATTCACCAACCCGCGCTGAGCCCGCGTGGTGGATTACGGTCCTTACCCTGTCCTAGAGAGGAGGCCTAAGTCCCAGCAGTGGGAACATTAAAAGGCTGATTATGCATGCATTTATGCATTAGCACACGGGTAAACCATGTCCTTATACCAGGAGTATTGTATATTATTGTATTATATATTGGCAAAAGCTAGTATGTATTATTATAAACTTCAGCCGCGGCTCACTTACTAAACTCGCACATTTATTTTAATTTAATAACCTTTGTTATGTGATGGTAATAAACTGCTATTTATTTCTGTTCTGTTCGCTGTTATTAATTTAGTTTAGAGTAGGTATTTCCCAATATCATTAACGAGTCTAAGAGAGTAAAGGGGTGTGATAACCAGTTCTTTTCAGATTCTAGGAGCCTTACTCATCATCAGGGACTTAAAAACACCTCCATAAAGGTTTATAAGTGTTAATCATCATCATCATCATTTCAGCCGGTGGACGTCCACTGTTGGACATAGGCCTCCCCCAAGTGTCGCCACAATGATCGATTCTGTGCATCCCGCATCCATCAGATTCCCGCAACCTTCATCAGGTCATCGGTCCATCTTGTAGGAGGCCTCGCGGTCGCCACTCCATAACCTTTTAGCCCCAACGGCCATCTGTTCTGCGAGCAATGTGCCCTGCCCATTGCCACTTGAGTTTGAAGGGCCTTACTAAGACGTGTTAATATGTATAGCTTGCGACCTAATAAGAGGGATGATACTATATAAAAATATATAAACCCTAAATAACTCCATCCCTTTTACAGTTTATTTCAGTTTAGCTTAGGTCGCCAAATGTATCGCGTTATAATAACTCGTGGTAGGGGCCTCTGAAACGCTTTATATAAAATCTGACCTTTTTACTTTGTACAAAAAGAAAAAATCAATATTAAAATACTTCTACAGCAGTGAAAAGCCTTCAGTTTCGGAAGTCAGTGACTTAGTTTCAGCAGTGTTTCATTTGCGGCACCAACTTCCGAAAGTAACATTATTATTATTCACTTCGTAGTGGTTTTATAGAAGTGGATTCGTTTTATTTCAGAATGTTTTTAAGTTGGTTTGTTCGTATGCATGTCTAGGTACAAATTAGTAACATAGCTGAACAATTGTCCATTAGTCCCAGGCCTCCGATTGAGCTGAAACTTGTCATACATTAAATTTAGGGCACAATGCAATAATATTTTAATATGGAGCTAGTCTGATGATGTCGCTGGAAGGTACCCATAGGATCTCCGTAACTATCCAGTTTACGGAGATTATCATTTACCACCGTGTTCAAGTTTATTAGATATCGATTAAAATGCTAAAAAATGAAAACAAATACATTTTTTTTAAGACAGAAATCAATGAACTGAAAGTATTAAATAAAACTTAGATATATAAATACTGTTATAACATTTCAGAAATCATTAAATGACTTCTCTCTTCTAGGGTGGGGCGAGAGGGCGTGTCACTTAACTATAACTATTCACAACCCACCTGTGTTTAACCTCCAAGGCCTCGGTAACTCTTTCGCACATTTTCGCAGCTATAGCAAGCATCGGCATCTACTGGGCCTCTTCAGACTTGCTGACATCTTTTTGAGGCGTGCCTGGTATACAACGCACCGTCAACTCGGGCTTGTGCCTTATCAGACGGCCGGACGGCGAGCGAACTCATTGGTCTAATAATAATAATAATATTCCACAACTATCTCACGACGCCGTCTAGTCCCAAGCTAAGCAGAGCTTAGGTTATGGGTACCTACTAGATAACTGATAAACATACTTATATATTTTTAAATACATACATATCACCCTGCGACGCCCGACGCCCGGGAGCGCTCCTGCGTGGGCGGCTGGAACACGAGGATGTCCGTTCCCTCGGCCATCCTCCGCTCGCATTACTGCTACACAGAAAGAGGTGACTTTTTACTACATATCTTAAAAATATTTATAATGAAGAGATTATTACTTCATTTTACATCACGTTTTCGTTGTATGCTTAAACCACACAGAAAGTATTATATCCTACAGTCAACAAACTCTTGTTCCACTACCCTAAGCCCTCAATTTTTTTTTCCGGCTTATTCTATTCTAAACATTCCCCGGCCTCAGTTTCAAACTATTGCAGCTATCATCGTGCATAAATAAATTGTTAAATGTGTTTTTAGTTTCAAATAAAGATTATTATATTATTATTACATTAAAAAACATCTTTCGCGAGCGCGTGCCTCCTTCTTCCAGCCCAGTACTTACTGTAGTTATCACCATCAACATAAGTCGGTAAGAGGTGAGCATTCCTTGCCAAATAAAATCAGCTTAGTACCTACTCACGGGAAAATCGGTAAAAGGCTATAAGCTTGCTTATGCACTATTGAGCTGTGTAAAGTTTGAATCTTCTAATGTATAGTGTAATTATGTGTATGTTATCGAACTCGTCCGAAAAGGTTTTACAGATTTTAAGCAATTTTTTCTTCTTTTCTCCTACCCATATTTTTCTTTGATAATTTATAGCCGAACAACGTTTGCTGAGACAGCTAATAGATAAGTAAATACATTTTAGAGTGTGCTAACTACCTACTGACAGGTTCGAGAGGTTTCAATTCCAGGTTTTCTCGCGAAGTATTTTTCAAGGTGTCTGGGATTTACTCTGAAAGATCAAAATACTTATCTATATGAGATTGTAAAGGTAACCTCATATAACGACCTCTTTCGTACATACTACTCATCTTAAGTTAATGAGCGTTACAGATTTTTATTTCATTCCATTATCACTTCACTATCTACCTATAAACACTAGTTTTACTGAATGTCAGTGCGAGTCTCACGCATTCTCATTTGTACGTGAAAATACGCTGACGCTTTTTATGGACTGAACCTTTATTTTGGGAAAACTTTACATAGGATGGTCAAATATGCCGCAGACTTGGAATTACATTTCTGGTTCCGAATTTAGCTATATTTAGATTTTGCGGAACCATTGATTCATATTGTTAGACGAGATAAAAATTTCATTTGTATAAAGGAATACCTTGCCAGCATCCGCGAGACTGACGTGACGAGATATTTTGAAATTATATTTGGTTTTATTTTACGGAAGTATTCAAAGTATGGGTAATTTTATTAATCTATTTAATTTGAACACAGCTCTAATTAAACTTTTTTTACTACATACCTGAATCTTATTTTACTATGATTTTTCATCCCCTATTTCCCTTTTAATTGATACGAGTAGCTACTAGTTTATTTCGTTGGGAGTCTTTAATTCTGTGGCTGCTGTAATTTTTTTATAAACTGTTGTGTTTGGTCAAAGGAAACTAAAAACGATTACAAATCATTGAGATTGGCTTCATGTAGACTCTATATTCTAGCTGTATAGTATTTTGAGTTATGTCGTTTCAATCGAAATCAAATGAAAGCATTCGTCCGAACATTCGTCTTTAGGGAGTAGGTATCTATTAAATCGGACAAATTGTGAAAAGAAAAAAAATTAAATAGGGTGACTGTTTCATTGTCTCAAGTATGCGAGCCAGTAATCGTTTTCATTAGCTCAACGAACTGACGAGAGTGGAGAGAGACCGTCGATGGGAGCGTTGCAAAAAGCGTGGTGCGTGGCGCGCCGGATACGGGTTCCCGTTGGAGCGGCGCGGTCAGGGGGCGCGCGCGGGGGTCGAGGGGGGGGGAGGGGGAGCTGCAGGGCACCACGGGGGGGGAGGCGGCGTGCGGGGGCGGCGGGGCACGGGAATGCATCGGGACGTTGACTGTCTGGGCCCTGCCTGCGTTATCTGCAGTTGCCCTTTCGTACGATGCACCGTAACCCTCCTTCCACCCTTACTGTGGGGGCCACCAGACTACTGCAGCCCCCTCCATTCTAGAATTTGCTATTGACCTGAAATAAGAAAGTAAACATGTTTTGGTGGGGTCGATGGCCTTTATTAGATTAGGTATAAGTTAATCTTGTTAGCAATATTAGGAGCTTAATTATGTTTGTCCTTATATTATTGATTACAATATCGCCGAAGTAGGTACTGACACGTGCCGTCTTAAAGAAATAAAAAATGCAAGAAAATTTCTTAAACTATGGATTTCACTAAGAAACACTAAGTATATCAATTGATGATAACAACTACACTGAAAAACTTGCTACGAAACAAAACCCACGAACTTCTTAATAAAAAACCCTAATAAACATAACTTTAATTTCGGTAGTCGTTGTCAGAAAACGAAGAAACTAAACAGCAATATTTTTTAGTGTTCACATATTTTTCACTTGTTGCAAGTTCTATAGAATTTATTTGTCCATAATGACCCAATCTGCACATTGGTGCTGTTTATCGAGTTCATTCTGGAAGCCCATTCTGTGTCTTTGTAGTCCAAATCCAGTCCAGCTCAATGTTACGTGGATAGTTCTTCTTCTTCCTACATTTATCCCATATTACTTGGAGTCGGCGCAACACGTTTTTTTCTTCTATTCTGTCCTTTCACCCGTCAAACAATCACTAACTCCTTTTTCTTTCATATCACTCCTCACACAATTCATCCAGCTTTTCTTCTCCCTCTCCATCCATCGTATACTCAAAAATCTGTTACTAATATGCGCTTCACATGACCATAACAAGACAACTGGTTTCCTTTCAACTTAGTTAGACCTTAATTTTTAGGGATTTGTCATTAACCTAATGACAAATGATCTCCATCATCAATATTACTTCCTAATAAAATCTGATGTTTTTAAGGCGTACACTGGTGTATCTTGAAAGTTGAATGTTTCAATTCCATGATTCAAAGAGCTACCGAGCTATAACTTAACCCAACACCAAAACAATCGTCGAGATCAGTTTCAAAACAAAAAACGTTATATCAGAATAGATAACTACAATAACGTGGAACGTAGAGCTGTTCACATCTGTGTCTATTTTTATTTTTGTGATGGGAAATCAGCAAATAACTTTTCTTGTTCTCGGTGGAGTGAGAGCGCGAGATAGATTTTTTGTACTGACTAAAACCAACCTGTGTTCCTTTAGTTGGTTTTTATATTCCAGGGCTACGGTAACTCTTTCAAATAAACACGTAGTCTTAGCAGGCATCAGCCTTACAGAGCGCGAATGGCGAGACGGGCGTCTAGCCTTTTTTTAAGCCGGAAAATCATCCATTGACTTCATCCGCTTTTGGGGCAGTGCGGGTGGGCGTGTCAGAGTTTTACTGACTAAAACCACACTTACTTTGCCTTGCGTTCTAGAACCTCAGGTTTTCCTTTCAGAAGTCAACCCATGGTGCCAGTAGGCTTCGACCTTGTTGTGCCCTGCTACGCTTTGCTGACATTTATTTGAAGCACGTGTGGAACAATACGCGCCGTGGACGACTCGGGCTCGGTCCGGGGAATCGTCCTGTAGTGTACTATATGAGCATGAAAAATCAATGTGCGATTAACGCTTTTGCGACATACATAAGCTCGACATCACGAATGGTGTGACAAACGAGACAGAGTCCGATAATGCGGTGGTTCGACGTTACAGTAGTTCGACACTACGGTATTGCGTCAAACGATTGTGTGACTACTACTTGTGTGAGTATTGTAATCCGTCAGTACGTTGGTGCAGAACTATATAACAGTAGTTTGACATCCTACCTGCCATGATAGCTCTGAGTGGTATTAAAAAAGTAACCACGAAGGCTAAAGTGGGAACTCAGCCCTGCTTCCGCCCGCCCTAGCCTTCTAACCTATCCGTGTCGGGGTGCTCTAAAATATGTTAATTCTTCATGTCTCATCAGAGTAATGTCGAGCTTCAGTGTGTCGTACTTGTAGCGTGCATTCGAACTATGGTAAGTCGCAGTACAGTTTATGGTCTCGCACATTCATTTGTCGAGGTCACGTAGTATATTTATCGCTCTGTGAGTGCTAGTGACTCCCGATGTCCATGACGTTTCCCGTACCTGTTATCTCCGTACCTGCGAAGGTATACCTTCAGAGCGTACTGGCGTGATGTATGTTAAGAATTTGTATAAACAAATGATATGATTACAGAAAAAAAATGTAACTGAAGAGTTCCATGTTCTGTCTCTAGAGTTGTTTATCAGATCTCCACTAAATTTAAAATGGACCAATTAAAAAAAAAATACTCTTTCAAACAAATGGAGAATTATCAAAATTGGATAACAATTGACGAAGATAGCGCTGATCAAGATACAGAAAAACATATTCGGTCGAATTGAACACCCCTTTTTTGTAAGTAGGTTAAAAATAGGTAATATAAAGTTGACATTGGAAGTTATAATTTTAGCTCGTAAGTATCGCGCTAGGTAGGCAGAGCGGCCGTCGTGCATCGTGGCCAGGAGTCGCGCGGCGTGATAACGATAACAGCTAGTAATGGCCGCCGAGCCTTGAACCTGCAGAGTAAGGACCTTCACAATGTCTCGTTCATTGTTTATTGAGCATTGTTATATGTGCAGGGTATTTAAATACAGTTGAATTGATTGTTCTCAGATGTACTAGATGGATTAGTTAGTGCCTAGTCGTATTGGTCATGCATGTGTAGTACGTGTAGGCATACGATAATTTGCTCTGATTTCACAGACATCTCGGAAATGCGAGATCGGGATCCCGGCGGCTGAGATGTGAGGGCAGTTTCCTCTAGCTTGAGGCTGCCTCCTTTGCTAGTATTACTGCTACGCATAATGAGGCGACCGCCTGCCACTTCTCCTAGCTCTGGGCCATGGCCTGTACCAAGACATGAGAGATCGTTGCTCTGCCCAAGCGGGGCACATCTCTACCGTGTGCTCCACTGTGTCCACAGAGCGGTGACACCCAGGCATTTCTCCCGCACGAATCTGGTCCTCGAACCTGAAACGTGAAACCTGAGAACCTGCGTCATACGGAAGGTGAGGACGTCGTGTTGTTTTTTCGTAAATACCATTATTAGGACTCTCGAAATATTAATTACTATTAGTAAAAGAGCCCGTGGTGCCGGCCGCCACTTATGTGCTGTTAGGTCATGGGTTCGGGCGGGCACTTTATTTCTATCGTCTTGTTAAGTATTGTGATGAATTCAACAATAAAATTCCATAAGTCATAGGAGATTGCAAAATTATTGGTCCTATAATAACATTAAAGCACACTGGTTTCCTTGCTGCATTTTTTATAACCCGTTTACTACCTAAATACATAATGCACATAATGCGTACAAGTACGTGTAATGGTATTAATTAATAAATTATAATCGATGAACAACAGACACTGAACTGAAAAGTATCCACCCTCAGGGCTACTGCGTTCAATGGCCCACGCTACCAACTTTAACGTTCATTGCTCCGTTGGAATCGAAGACGTCCTTCAAAGTAGTTATAAATTAGAAAATATATATATATACGTATGAAAATTCTTCGAAATCGAGCAATCAATAGTGCTTTTTTCTACAAGAGCTCTTAAGACATGAAGAGGTCTCAAGGTTATCACGGCGTAAAACCTTTATTGTGGTTTTTACGCAATCAACTTTCGGTCGGTGGAAAGTAAATGCTGTAAATAAAGATATTGTACTCTAGAAATGTTGGCTACGACTCGGTTGCCTATAGCTAATGAACGCATTTCAAGGACTTACGGATTTTTGCCCCTAAACTTAGGTGGCGACACGCAAACCAACTTTGTTCAAGCGTTTCACACAATTGTAAATCTAGAAATCAAACTTTAATAAACTAGTTTTGTAATCTAGATTTTTGTTATCTTTAAAAAGTATTTCTTTCATTTTGAAAAGTCAAACACGCTGAATGTCAGGTGAATTTGTATTCACCAGATTTTTTCTTGAAGAGATTTTTATCCACATCACTTACCGATTAAACTAATACGGTGCACATTTCACTGTTGCAAAATTACACATATATGTAGTAAAATATACCTACTGCTACCTTCCGCTTAGCGGAGATCAGGTTCGATATAGATAAAAGTTTTGCGTAAATATATTCAATGACCCAACACGGTTTCCGAGTGCTCAAAGCTTCGTTTACCTATATACTTGTATGTGCGGTTGCATACATTTCTGGCGATGGCCAAACTTTTTTAAAGGAATTACTGAAAGCCGAGCGACCTTGGAGCTCGTGTCCTCGGCCCGTGTCAACGACAGCGAAGACTTCGGCCTCGGCGTGTGCTGAATACCACCCCCTCACTCCTCAGCACACCACCACCACACCCCCTGCCTGCCCACAACCGATTTCCAAAATCATGAACTCCCAATATAAACCCACTATTTTGTGACTGTTGAGTCAGACCAGCCAGCTCTAAAATGATTGTATCATTTAGAGACGTTTAAACCAGTTTAAATAATTAAGAAGTTATTGAATCATGATTTTGTTTACTGTAACGCAATTAACTTTCATTTTTTATACTTGTTAGTGGACACTTTTCCTTTGTTTTTAATTTTCCTTAATTTTTAGATTAAATCGTAATTAACCCTTCTCGCTACACATTTAGGCTTTACCCAGCGCGTGCCACATCGCCTATTTGTTCGAGATTTGTGCGTGAGATATGGCATTTTACGAAATAATAGGGCAATGTTTATTTACAAAGTGGTAATATAGTTAAGGTAGTGCTGCAGGGTTGAGTGCGATGGCCGGGGGTAGTGATCCGAGGGCGACGACTGGCACCCAGAGCCCGACATTGAGGTACCCTCACGAGGGCATTCCACCGCTGCACTCTTCAAGGTTCCAAGCTTTAAATATATCAAATTATATGAACAGATCAACCAAAAATAACTGTGCAGAACAACATCGGTGCATTAAAATAAATTGATTGTCATTGCGAATCATGTACGGTAATCTTGTGTTTTACATATTTTTTTAAGTAGTTGTCGCGAAAATATTTGAGAGACTGGGAAATATTGCGATGTTCCAACTTGTTTGCCAATTATTCTAACTGGAGCAGCCCGTCTGTAAAAATATGTATGGTAATGTGAAGGGGTGGAGTCGAGTAAATTAGTGCAATGGACCTGTTATGTCTGGGAGAAGAAATACACGTCGGGACGTTGCATATCGATCGGGGGAGCGACGCGCCGCCGGCAGCCGCTGCAGGCCGCATTCACACCGACGCATGCAGGCCAAGCTCCACGCAATTAAATGAACCACTAATCATTATCATGCCATAACTTTTATTTTATGACTAAATTAATATGTGAGGCAGCCAGTGGGAATAATTTATTCGTAATTTAATTCTAATTTATAATTCTAAACAAACTGTATGTAAGTAATGTGTAGTACGTATATCTTGTACTAGTAAGACGGGATTGGACTAGTGAACTTTCAAAACTTCCAAAATTTTTTTTTTGTAAACCAACAAAATCATTGTTTTATCACCAGAAATATAATACAATCATATTTGTACATATCGATAAAGTTTATGTTCGGCGATATCTTGAAAGACGTGAGGATGGCGGGATGAGCTCGATGCGTTTCGACAGAATTACCCAAAACAGGAAAAGAAAAAGGAAGAACGGTAGGGAGATCAAAAAAAATCATTTGTCGTCGACCATGTGATGGGTGAGATAGTGGTCAAACACCAGCCTATCAATAAAAAAAAATATGATGTGCATCGCTTAATCCGATCCGCCTACCTGATCAAGATTTCTTTACAACGTCTTTAACGTACGAACAAATAAAACTTTAGTACCTAATTGCCATGATTTAGAAGAACATCTTAAATCGATGAAAAAGTCGTCCAAAATGACCTTCGGCGAGTGAACTGCTGTAAACATGTAAATATTATTATATTATTATTATTAAATTTTCTTTTTGTGCGCCTACCATATGGTCTCTTCACCACCCTAGGTTGACTGGTAGAGAATGCCTAAGGCATTAAGTCCGCCTATGTACTTTTTGTTGCATAAAGGCTAAATAAACAAATAAATAAATAAATTATTATTACATGGTCAGGTATCATATCATTCATATCTCACCTTCTTTACATGGATGACCCGAAACTCTTCGCTCTTAACGATTTGCAACTGATGGAGATACTGAAGGCAACTGAAACTTTCAGAAGTGTCATCAGGATAGAACTTGGTTGGACAAATGTGCAGTTATGCAAGTGAAGCGAGGGAAAATTATGGTATCCGAAAAGATTAAATTCTTCGATTTCATACACCTTAGATCCCTCTCCTATATTAATCTAGGGTCAAGTAATTGAGTATGTCGGAAGCGTTAGGCATTAATGTTGCTGACATGAAGCAACCGTTAAAAGAGCGCTTGTTTGGCCGCCTGAAAAAGGCATTAATATTCTTTTGTCAGCCGGACATAAGGTTTTGATGTCCTCTTCCGGCTTACTAAAATTGCGAGGGTTGGTACATTATTGACCGCAAACCGTATGCATCACCCTCGATCATCGGTGATGATACTGTACATCCCGCGGAAGTGTAGATGTCAAGCCGTTTTAAACGTAAAGACTTTGCAGAACCGCTAGGTGTGTAAATGTTATAAAGGACGGGACTGTTGACACGTGTTGGGTTGGCTCCGTCCGGGTGAGTCCACCTGACATATTAGTTCTGATTGTTGTCGTCTGGCTACCGTCGAGTCTTTACACAAATATAACCGGTCAGTATTATTTACCAGCAGCAATTGGGTTTGCAGTACAAACCATATTGCAAGTATTTTGACCATAACACATTGTACTGGGACCGGTCTATTTTCACTGATAGTACTATTGTTGCTAATAAGTCGGATATGGGGGTGATAGGCCGATTAGCACAATGATAGCTATGTCAATATGAACATCCCATGTGATGAGCACCTCGAAAAAGCTGAGAAAGAGAAGTAAAACAAATCCCTCAAATTACATCACAATACGCTTTATTAGTATGAATTAAAACGAGGAAAAACGTCTAAAGCTTCAATGGCTGGATTACGATTCATTATATTTCCGCCTGAAACAGTTATCTTAAAACTTAAAATAGTATAGAACACGTGGGTTCTTGCGTCTCGCAATGCATCTAACCTTGATATTGTTTTATCTTTGGCACATAATAGTATAGAGATAACATATGTTTGTGTGTTATCTACACAATAAAATCTTTTTTTAGTAATATCTCGATATTGGGTTACATAGGTTATATAGTAGAGAGTAGAGTAGGGCAACTTACAGCGTTTACACGCACGCCGTTTAATTCACTCTGGTGATGAGAGCACCTAAGAGCTGCATAGAATCGGGGCAGACACCGCTGCAGATGCGGTGTAACAGTAGGTAACATAAGTTCAAAAGAAAGAAAGCAAAATATTTTATTTAGTACGGATAAAAAAAAAAACAGAAAAGATCAGAGTAAACAATATTTTTAGAGTAATATTTGGCCCGGGGGATTTACTATAATACATCAAACACCCAGTGCATGTACGGTGTGTATTAGACTATGCCCTATTTGCTGAAGTGTCCCAAATGTCCATTCACCTGCATCCTAGATAACTTGAAAAACCCCTCTATCGGTGCAATGAACGTTGCCACTTATTGGGCGGATACAGTAATACTTAAATAGCCGTCAACACGATAAGACCACCAGCCAGTAAGCATTTGAGCTTGAACTTAGAGCTTGCGGAATGAAAGACCCCTTTCTTTTACTTTATATAAATACTAGCTTTTGCCCGCGGTTTCACTCTCGCTCTACCCTAATCCACCCTACTATACCTTACTCTACCCTATTCTACCCTACTCTGCCCTACTGTACCCTATTCTACCCAACTATACCCTATTCTACCCTATTCTACTCTACTCTACGGTAGAGTACGGTAGAGTCTCTACCCTACTCCATCCTACTCTACTATAGATATACACCACTAATTTTTTTAAGTATGTTTATTTTACCTTTGTACCCTGTATACATGTGTTCCCTTATTTTCTTAATAAACTTTTCTTTTTTATGCACCTGCTACGTTTTCTCTTCACCACCCTTGGTTGACTGATTGAACTTCTGTCCTTACTTTATATAAATATACATATATGTAGTATATATATTATATTAAATATATATGTATGTGTATTTTATCTATAATTATGTATATTTTTACTCTTGTTTTAAGACCAAAATTTTCTTTTTGTGCGCCTACCATATTGTCTCTTCACCACCCTAGGTTGACTGGTAGAGAATGCCTAAGGCATTAAGTCCGCCTATGTACTTTTTGTTGCATGAAGATTAAATAAATAAATAAATAAATTGAGAATGCCTAAGATGTTAAGCGCGCCTTTTGTTCTTTTGTGTTACATGAAGTTTTAATTAATAAATAAGAATTAGCCGCAAAATAGGTAGTCGTAGAGGAGGCGTAGCAGGATCGTAGACCTCGTCGTTGAGTTGGCGTAGCGGCATTATAGGTTCCGCGGTAGAAGCGGTGTAGCAGCCACGTATGTTTTGTGTTTGTCGTAGAGGTGAAATAGAGGCAGAGTAAACTTTGTTATGGATTTTGCGTAGTAGCAGCGTAGACCCAGTCGTAGATGTGGCGTAGTAGCATTGTTGAGCCCGACGTAAAGTCAGCGTAGTACTTAGCATCGTAGACACCGTCGAGATGATGGCTTAACTACTAATACTGGTACTCTTTCAATACTGATACTGAACCGCTTACGAATTGATCAAAATCTTATATATAGTGTTATTAAAAACGTAATTTACCAAAGATTAAGGTTTTACAAAAAAATAAATCATCCGAAACAAACACGACACAGTGTAGAATAACATATCAGTGGTGCAATAAAATTAAATGTTGTATCGGTCGTTAAATAATAATCGGTGTGAGTGCAAGCCGAAGCTCACGGCAGTAAGGCAGGATCAGTAGTGGTGGCGGTGCGCATGCGCGCGGGGCTGCCGCCGCTGCCACCCGGCTGCACCCCATCGTGTCCTGGTGCCCTTCCATGCCAGCCAACTTTCACTCCCAACACACTAAGCCATAAAAACGCTATCGATAAAACAAAGCTAACCTCACCAGACAGACCAATTATTTATTTGTCTATTTCAAATTTTAGATTGAAAAAGACTACACCGTATATGACACAAAAACAAATAAAATGTATTTAAAATCGTTACGCACTAGACTAATAATATGTTCGTAAATATTTTTTCCAGTATTTTAATTTTTCATCATGTAATGTAAAATATTATCAATAAAATAAATAAAAAAATAAAATATTATATTTCGGACAAACTCCATGGTTGATACACAGCTTATGATATTATTATGTGACTTTGATACCTATATTTTCAAAAATTTTTGAAAAGGTGTTTCATAATAAACTAACAAACTTTATTGAAAAGCACAACATTATTAAAGACGAACAAAATGGGTTTCGTAAAAATAGAAGTACATCTCTAGCAGCATTTCAATTAATAAAGGAAATTACAGACTGCATTGACAAGAAAATACCTGTTACAGTTTTGTTCATGGATATGAGTAAAGCATTCGATTATGTTTCTCATGACCGATTATTGGAAAAGGTTTCAAGATATGGAATCAGAGGAACAGCATATAACTGGCTTAAATCGTATTTGTCTGACAGAGTGCAATCAGTAGAGGTTACAAATTATAATAAGCAAACTAAAACGATGGAATCTTTCAAATCTTCATTTATATTTAATAGATATGGTGTGCCACAGGGCAGTATTTTAGGGCCACCAATGTTTTTGCTCTACATAAATGATTTCCCAGACATTATCAATCATAAATGTATACTATTTGCCGATGATACAACAATTATAATCAAGGGACACGATAAGAGCTCGTATGAAAATGAAATTAACATTGCTCTCCAAAGAACTATAGAGTGGTTAGAGGCTAATAATTTGAAAGTTAACATTAATAAAACAAAATTTATACAATTTCATACCTATAGATCAAAACCGCTGGATCTAAATATATCCTATAAAGGGGTCGCTTTGACAGAAGTTGATTCAGTTAAATTTCTTGGAATAACCCTAGATAAATATTGCTCATGGAAACATCATATTAGTGACATTTGCGCCAAAATAAATAGTTTTATTTACCCCTTGAGGCGTATTAGCTGCGAGGTATCGAGAAATGCTGCAATAATGGCTTTCCATGGCTATATAACTTCCGTCCTAAGGTACGGTATTATCCTATGGGGTCGTTGTGTGGAGATTGATCAAGCATTTGTAATGCAGAAAAAATGTGTGAGAGCTATTTTTGGGTTAAAACAAATAGAGTCATGTCGTCCACTTTTTAGAAAACATAAAATTTTAACACTGCCATGTATTTATATATTAGAATCCTGTATATTTGTTTTCAAACACAAGAGACTTTTCGAGCAGGCTACAAGCTACTATACGCCACGATCTATGTATACTAATAAGTTGTTTCAACCGAGGACAAATCTCACCTTAACAGGTAACAATAGTTATATTATGTGTATAAAAATGTACAATAATTTACCAAATTCTATTAAAACGTTACCTTTTTCTAGATTTAAAAGTAGCTTGACGAGGTTTTTAATTGAAAAGTGTTTCTATAGTGTACACGAGTTTTTAGGTTACAAATTGTAAGTTTTGACATTATTGTTATATTTGACATGGGTATTATTGACATGATTTTATTATTGACATGATTATTGACATTTTTTATATTATTATTGTAAGTTCTTTTGTTATGTTGACATTTTTTAAATCAACAACACAATTGTAATGAAATAGAAATTTTTGGATAATGAGTGCATGATTTTAGGCAAATAATTAATTTAATTTTTTTTACTATGATTTATATTTGCACGCCGAAATTAAAGGCAGAATAAGAGATCAATTTTATTTATATAGTCAACCTTCTGTACCTTATTTACGCAAATAAACGATTTATTATTATTATTATTATTATTATTATGCATTGAAAATATTATATCAGTGTTTTTATTATTCTGATTAAATGTTTGGTAATTACGTTAAGTGCCTACAAACTGCAAAGTAAACGATTTCCTCAGTTCCTTCGTCATTTTCTATGGACGGACTTAGACATTTAATCCATAACGCTTGCCTAATGCTGGTTGATGGGTGAACAGTGAACCTTTGAAAAATTAATCATTAATAAATAAACGTATAGATATACGTATTAAAAGATAATGAATCTAATCCTTTTATGAAAACTTATAAATGTAAAGAAGCGTAGCGTGGACTAATTAAATCCGATACACACATGGCCTGGCGGGGTAACTGTTTTTTTTTTGTATATCTTTTGTATCGAATTGTGCGTCTATTCAGGCAGAATAAACATGTTTTCTTTTTTTTTTTTTTAAACTTTGACGTTGCGAAGGTGCATCAACGAGGCCTTTTTCTTTCATAAATTCTAATACCAGACAACGACTGTCATAGCCCAGTGTTCGACCACATAATCCCTTGTATATGCGAGGCCGTGGACGAGGGCTCACTTTGCCCACGCCTAGTTACGCCACTGAATGTACAAGCCACCTTCGTCTCGATTAATATCTTGAACCTCCAATCGTTCAAGTACACTATAACATTCGTACGTGCTCATGACTGCGAAAGTTATCTACAATCTACGTAAATATAAAGATACCTTATATCGAAACCTAATTAAGGTCATAGTAGGTATATTGAATACCATTAGTGTTTAATGTCAGTGATAAAAAAACCCACAATATTTTTTATTTAGAAACTGCATTTTACGTGGCAGAGAAAATATGGATTAATATTTTTAAGTTCATTAATTACTGCAGATCTACGAAATGAAGATGTCTAAGAACTTAAGGTGTCATTAAACTGCACATTAGAAAGTAATTATACTGTGTAGTCTAGTCATAGTCAATAAGTTTACGATGCATGACAGAGACTAGAGTTCAGTGAGACTGTCGCCAAAATAGTCGTGAACGCTGAATCCGGCCGTGAGCGGCGGTGGCAGTGACCTCGGCGCACCCTGCGACTGCACCGCACCCCCCCGTCCCTCCCAAGCCCCGCCAACCCCACGCCAGCCCCCCTCCCGGCCCCCGCACGCCTAATGCCACTACACCCTCAGCCACCCCAGCCGCCCTCTCATGTTTATGTTTCAAAATGCTGTGTTAAATTGCAGAAAATTGAAACGCGTCTACATGCACTTGTTTTCTTTGTGTAGAGAATGTCAGTGTCCTAGTTCACATGAATTAATATTAGTTCTGGGTCTTGCTGCTTCTTGAACAATTTGAAAAACTATTTCCATACGTAGCGCAGGCTATCTTCGGTACAGGTTGATTCATCTTTGTTACCGCGTATTTTTTTGGGGTTTTAGATAACCAACCCTTGCCATGGGCTGCACGATAAGTATTCTGCATCGTGACTGAAAATAATAAGTACATATTTATAGACCTGAGAGTTAAGGTGAATGCCCCAGGGTAATATACAACTTGACACTGACCTGCAAAGAATTTCGCGGGCTACCCTGAAGCATCCACTTACTACGCAATGATGCTTCAGGGTTTCTATATCAAATATCCATTACTATTTAATGTGCACCACGACGTTTGGGCATGCCATAATTATGGTGGTTAGTCCCCTCTTTAAAGAGTGGCTGGAAAGACCTCACGGCGTCTTAACTTTCCGCAAGTCGCAGGTTCTCACCGAACATGGTCAGTGCGGGAAGTTCCTGCACCGGATTTGTGCGGAAGTGACGCATGGGTGTCACTCCGCCCGGGGGACACGGTGGAGCATACGGTAATGGTGTGCCCCGTGCAGGCGGAGCACCGCGGTAACCTCGTGGGTGCGATCGGTGGCAAAACGATCTCTAGTGCCGGGCCTTGGTACAGGCCATGCACGCGAGGGTGCGGCTCGCACGTCCCAGTCGGGATCCCGATCTCGATTTCCGACCACCGTAGGCATGGGCTTGCGGACGACGAGCAATGGGTAGCTCGGCGTCCGACCGTCCGATAACCGATCGGACCGAGCCCAAGTCGTCAACGTCGTGTACTGTTTCACGCGCGCCTCAAGCAGATGTCTGGAAACCGTAGGGGCCCAGCACGGTCGGAGCCACACACAAAAATACCACGGTGTTGTTTTTTTTTTAATATAAAAGTTGACAGGTAGCCTTGCTGAATTAAGTCCGCCTATGTGCCATTACTATATAAGAAATTTAAATAAATAAATACTAGTATTTATTTATTTATTTAAACTGACACACCGCAGAAAGAATGATGATATCAAATACAGATATAGCACTCATCACGTTTGTAGTGCTATCGGGAAGATCATCTGAATGAGACTAATTTTGTTCACGTCTTTTCAAAGCTGAAAGTTCAATGCAATGTTACGTGGAAGGGCAATGCAAAGGTTGGAATAAAAACATTGTAGCAGTGTCCGTTTCTTCATACGCATGTACGACTTGTATTGAAATAGGATACTTTGAAACGAATGGGCCTCATCAGAATGCCTAAAGCCACCCAAAGGGAAATGCAAAGAGCTATGTTCGGAGTTTCCTTGCTCTATGTAACAGCAATGAAGATATCCGCAGGAGAACCAAGGTCGCAGACATCGCCCAAAGCATTGCCAAACTTAAGTGGTAGTGGGCAGGGCACATTGCTCGTATAACTGATGGTCAGTGAGGTCGAAAGGTTCTAGAGTACGACCGTGCACCGGAAGACGCAGTGTTGGAAGGCCTACCACAAGGTGTACCGATAACTTGGTCAGAGATGGTTGCGAGACGCACAGGACCGTTCGTTGTGGTGACACTTGGGGGAGGCCTACGTAGAAATCTTTCATCTGAAATGATGATGATGACGATAATTTGGACACGAGGAGAGTTTTAGTAAATCAAGTGATAGAAGATGCCGTTAAAAGAATATTCCACTGAAAGGTAACCTTGACGAGAGATCTTGATAACACAACTTAGAAGATAAGGAAAGTTCTCGATGAAATATTCTTAGACAGTTATTATAGATGCATGCCGAGGGTACTGAGTATACAATCAGGAGAGCAGCATGCTGTATCAGCTTCACGAATATCCTATCGTGCACGTCATGAAGATGATAAAAAAATCGTGTATTATCTTAAATCGGCGATAAAAAACTGTTCTACAAAGCACATAACAGTTTGACTCGCGTCCAGTTGGTGTGCTATCTACTAGATCGTTATCAGTGTTATCAGCGAGCGTGCTTGCTGTCCGGCGAGCATCGATCGAGCACACTGTATCACTCCTTGCCTTCGCGGAAGTGATAATAGCTGTTACGTCTTATCGCTCGACATTAACACTGACCGGGTTAATTTAAGATAGCGATTGATATTTGGTGGTATTTCATGAAAACGTGATGGATATCCACGTGAACATTCTTTCAGGTATCACGTAGACGACGGATCATCATCCCGGAATTTTTCTATACGTATGATGGAAGCCACACCCACAAGTTTTCCGTTTTCAGTCTCTCTTTTCTTGTTTTTATTTTCTTTTAAGTAGAAAATGGTATCACTCTAGCCTGTTCTATAAATTCTTGTATTGTATAAAATATTCTTCTGTTTTTATGTACGAGTATATCACTACTGAACTTCTTCTACGCGGCAGGACCGATTTCGATGTTTGTTAAGTGTCCCTGTTTGGTTTAGATATACAATTGTAACTTAATGACCCTATAATCGAGTATATAATATTTTTTTCCTTACATATGCCACGTTACGTTCAGGCAGGAACGACTGCTAGTATTTGTATAAATATTTCAAAAACATATTCAGGTGTTCGAGTGGGGAAAAATAAACACTTCCTGATTTTACAATATTATAAATTAAAAGTATAAATAAAATACTAGTTTGTTTTTTAAAAAAAGTCTGCTTCAGGAACGGAGGACAACTACATTCAAATAAAACCTATTTTTATCGAAGTACATTGACATTTCATTAGTGAAGTTCACAAATAGTCGATTAGTCTACAATCTATTATTTCATAATAGTTAACTACTTAAGTACCCGACTGGTACGATTGACAAGTTGAATAATTTTCTTAGCCTCGTTGGTACTTACGTCACTATCCTCAAGTTCAAGGGCGACATGCATCGTAATTAATTCTGTGCCACAAAAAGTTGAATCATTCCATTACATGTACTTTGATTTATTTTTGGTTCTACTGTAGGTACACGTACGTCTTAAGTGTTATTTTATAACTAGTTATATACCTATTATATAATTAAATGGCAGTGAAGATTTTTTTTTGGGAGTTTATTTACGTTGAATTATTTGTAATCGAGTAAGGTGTATCGTGAGTGCAGTGCACTCCTGTAAAGGTCAGAGTTAAGGTTAAAGTTGATGTCGGATGGGCGTTGCAGCGGCGGTGGCGGCGGCGCTGGGCGGGCGGTGCAGGACACCTGAGGGCGGAGGGCGAGGGGCGCACGCTGCAGATTCACTTTCGTCCGGCTGCGACCGCCCGCCACGCCAGTGAGAGAAAGTTGGCCGCGGCGAGCGAACGAGTCTCGCGAGTCGAGCGGCGCGCCGCGCACGCACGAACCCGCGCTCGAACAGGCGCCCGGCGATACTTGCCCTTCAACTTGTACTCGATCCACGTAAACAATGCGCTGAAATGTCCCAGCTATAAGAAGATTTCCGTATTGCATGTGAATTTACTTTCGATATTTTTGTGGATTAATTGATAGTTTTATAGTAGCGGTTTCCGAGACTATAATAGACAATTTGATAGACGTAGTGACTTGTCAGTATTCAAGGAACGATGCAGTGTTATCCTAAGTTGTCCCCGAAGCGCGAGCCGATGGACATGGTGTATGAGGCAGAGATGCTGCCTGGAGCGCGGAGGCTGGAGCTGCCGGCGCCCCCCGGCAAGGAGTTCCGCGCGCCCGTGCTGCTGGCGGCGCCTAGCCTGGCGCCCGCGCACTCGGTGATCCAGTGCATGCGCCCGCCGCCACCACCACCGCCACCGCCGCCACCACGTCTCCATAAGCCGCCCTCCTTCGAGGAACCATCCAGCTCCATTCCAGATCTAGGTAAGATACTCAATCATTAAAATAAACAGCCAACAATACCCTTTGTTACCATTATTTTTTACGAAGGAAGAGCTACGCAGCATAGAAGTTCTACGAGCTCCAAGCAACTAGGAGTCATATACATGTATGTACAGTCAAAACAAAAATATTTTTACTAAATGCGTAAGTATTTATTTTATAGTTTCTATTAAAAATACCCAGGACCGTGTCAATTCACGTGACGATACAATTTATTTTGACGTAAGTTCGCGTAACATTTGTTATAAACAACGTAATGCAAATAGCGGAGGATTTCTCTACATTACATTATTTTCATCATCATCATCAAACATCTGTAAGTGTTTTAGAACGCTGAACGATGTTTTGTTTTAAATTTACGGAAGTTTGTATAGTTTTTCATTGACCTTTGACCTTGACAACTTAATAATAAATCCGTAGCGGAAGATTCACGTAAAATGTTGAATATTTTTTATGATGTTAAGATTTTATCAGCTCCTACACAGTTTTTGCTAGAACGTATATCAATAGAAGTATTATATTTTAATTTTTTTTTTTTTTATGAAGGACTATCTCAAATTATCTGCCACATTACAGAATTAACTCTATGTTGATATTCTATAAGGTGCATCATATTTTCTGAAGAGAACTTGATCGAAGATATAATCGATGGTTAAAAAGCCAACCAATATTTAGAAGAATAAGATATTGTCGATTATGACAAGTTAAGATTTTTTCAAATAAATTAATAATATAAAATCGTCCTAATTTAAAAGTAGCATTAATGAAAATGGTTTATGAAATCTGATAATAGAGCATCTACTTTGTATCAACGTAGGTCGGTAGTATTTCAATTATTAAGGATTTCACTGATCAGCTGCCACCTTAAAATCAAACTAAAATGGGAAATTGCAGGGCTCTTAACATATTTAGGAATTCTTTTATTACATTTTGGATATTCAAAAATTATAATTGATATGTATTTCACAATATACATTACAATATATTGGGTTTCGCTGCTGATGTGACCTTGAACAGGTAAATCAGGAACCATTGTTAGAGTCTATTGCGGTTCTCCACATTTATTATCCTAACTAATAATATAAATGTGAAAGTGTGGACGTTTGGGATGTTTGTTACTTAATTACGCAAAAACGGGTGAAGGGATTTGGATGAAATTTGGCGTGCATATAGCCTTTGATATGGAAAAGAACATAGGCTACCTTTTATCCCGATTCCTTAAGTACCTAATGCCACGCGGGCGAAGCCGCGGGCAAAATCTAGTCAAATATAAAATTTTGTTTTTATTTATTAAATGTTGTATATACTTTATACAGTTATATATATGTTTGTATGTAAGATATAAATCGGTAGGCCAAAGACCTTTGAAAGGGACCTCCCTTAGACAGGAACGTGGCACCAACCGACGATTATTCCTGTACGCGCTATGATAGTGTACCCAAAGACAAACCCGGTTGGTTGAGGCAAACGGAGAATAAATATAATAATAGTGGAAGGGTTACCAAGGATTATGTTAAGACTATGGCTCCAGACTGAACAATTTAGATGATAGCGCTAGGGTTACCCGCGAAGAGCAAATTTCTTAAGTTGTCTAAAAAAAAAAATTAAAAAAGTAATTAAAGTCATCAATACAGCCCTCTAAGTTCGTCCGGTAACCGAGCCCGAGTTGTCGACGGCGCGTAGTGTCCCACGCGCGTGATAAAGAGATGTCGGCAAACTATAGAGCCGAACCCTACTAGAGCCATGGGTCGATTTTTGAAAAGATTACCCGTGCTCCTAAAACGTAAAGAGGAACTGAAGAAACATAGGTGTGGTCTAGTCAGTAAAAGTCTGACACTGCCGTCTGGCACTGTAAGTTTCTTGAAATAATCGTTCAATAGGGTTATAGTAACTGAGAGGGTAGTATTGATGATTTAAATAATAATAATTCCGTGAATAAATATGTACGTGTTACGGTCATAAATTATATTTTAATAAAAATAGTGACACTGACCTCTTAAAGAATTACCTTATCGCCCGTATTAAATATTAATAAAAAAGGTCAGGACATTTGTACACTCATTAAATGGGCCCTATTATTATTTAGGTATAGCATAATATATCAATCAATCAGTCGTGAACTCAGGTATTACAATAAAGGTTTTTTAAAAGCATTTTGGTCGTGCTCTATGTCCCACCCATGAAATTGGTGTACAAATGAGTATATTACTTTTTTTAGTAAGTAATTCTGAATTCATACCTACAATGCTAAGTCAAATTAGAGTAAATAATGTCAATTCAATTAGGTAAATATTAATAAATAGATAAGTATTACACACAACACAAATACATAATAAAACAAAATCATTTGTAAAATGAGTCACCTGACTTTGATTGACAAAAGTCAATAAAGTTCTAAAAATGCATCGTGAAGGTCAGTTTCCAACTAATAAAGGCGTTTGTCAAGGATTGTTGAAGTGCATTCTGATTATTATCTTAGTATATATTCGTTATCCTATTATCTCTAGCTTGAGAATAATATGATAAAATACACACAAAACACGTAATTTTTACGTCTTTGTTACATTTTCAGTACATATTTTTGTGTTTAAAAATATATACATGCAATGAGATTTTTAGTCTCGCACTGGACAAGTGCGATTCGGACTTGCGCACTGAGGGTTCCGTACAAACTTACCTGTGTAAATAGTTCAATTCTCGAATGGAGTTTTGAAGATTTTTTCCAGTCGCAAGAAACGTATTTTTTTGTGACGTAACAATCAATTTACTGTTTTCAGATTACCTTATGAATTTTGATTCCCTTGACAGTTCCATTTTTTTCGAGATAAACGGCAGTATCGTATTTTTTTTTTTTCTTAGAATTTTGATTTTTTCACAGATTCAAGGGACCGTAGACCTAAGTATATGGTTTTAACTTAAACGCGAACCCTCTATGCGTTCCCTAGAGAAAGGCTCTTGACAGACAGACAGACAAAAATATGATCCTATAAAAGTTCCGCTTTTCCTTTTGAGGTACGGAACCCTAAAAATATACATACAAAGTCATTTTTAGTATCAGAGAAAAGAAAAAACGAAGAAACTATAACACATACTACACAAACACCCCGTTTTTCCTTCCACGAACATCGAAGGATTGGAAGAACAATTTGCCGGCTGCGGTCTTTCCTTTCGATTATAATTTAGGTGTCTTTAAGGCTAGAGTGAATAGGCTCTTAATAAACTAGTGCGCCTCACCATCGACGATTGCATCACTGCTTACCAGCAGGTGGGATCGCAGTCAAGTACTAGTTAATATCTTAAAAAAAAATACATTCATTATGATACGCTAAGTATAAAAAAACTCAAAAAATGTTTTAAAAAACCACGACTATACGCTAAATTATTTATATAAATACCAATTCAGGTTTCCAATCCTAAAACTAAGGCACATCTACAGTAAATGGGGAAAACCGGTCAAGTATGAGTCGTCGAATGAAGTCGGAGTCGCGCACTCGCAATCGGAACGTTTATTTCAATAAGATCAATTACAGGCACTTTTGAATTGTCAAAAGGTCGGTTAGTCTAAAAAAAGTTAAGCTAAATTGCACGTTCCAAAGCGTAGATATCTACGGAAAAGAACGCGCAAGAAAATCGCATAGCCTTTCATTGACGTCATTCCTTTGGTGATGTTCTTATTTACTTTTTCAGTTTATATAGTACTAGCTTTTGTCTGCAGCTTCGCTCACGTAGGTAGATAAAATATAGCCTATGTCACTAAGGAATAGAGGAGCTTTCTATCGGTGAAAAAATACTTTCAAAGATTACCTTATCCCGAAAAAGACTTTACCTTTTTATAATATTATTATTTAGATTTATAATTAGGTATTCCGTAAATAAATAAGTGCAATATTTTAATAATCGATTATATTCATAGCAGTAAAATGATTTTCAAGTAACATTTCGTAAACTACCTATCTTAAAATGTGCACATATAATCAGGGAATAAATCTCTGCTTTACTGCAAAAATAAGTATTAAAAACAATGAAGATTTGTTTATCATCATGATCGTGACCTAGAAAACAATAGGAAACCTTTTTTTATGTATTACGATAATGATAGAAACGATTATGTATTTTATGCGTATGTACTTGAGTCTTCCCGTAAGAAGTGGGAAATTTCAGAAACGGAAACCACTTAAAAACAGTTATCCTGTCAAAATTTGTAAAGACAGAATATGTACAGAAAAGTCGGGAATATATATATACAAATGTAAAATTCAGAATAAGTTGTATCTAGGTGTTTGTAAAATACAATATAATGTAACTCAAGTTATCTCAAACGTCTTCCAAGCAATATTGTATAGAAGTAATTTAGAGAACGTCAATAAAAAAATGAGTTTAAGATGAATAACAAGTACTAAATTTTATGGGGTGTGGCAAAAGAATGGCTGTATCACCTCAGCATCACACAAAGGTACTATTATAAACATAAAAAATAAATAAATAAACAAACGAAGATTGGATTAACAAAGAGAATTCTTTTCCAAGATACTGTGACTAGGGAATCTTAAAATACTTATATTTGATACGGGACCCTTTTACCAAAATGCCAAATATGCAGTGACTATTATAAAGACAAATATAATAATTAAACAAACAATAGTAGAAAAAAGAGAAATAGTTCTTTTTTTAATTGTGTGTAAAGAAGATCTAGTGGTATTTAGATAGCATTGGCGGTAACCTTCAGAGCATCAGGTAATACCTATAACAAAATGATTGCGTATAATAATTTAACATCGCCTTGGCCGTTGTGAATTCATACTTCCTGCTTCGGAAAATTGTAACAGCGTACTACTGCCACACAGCAATTTCCGGGTGATGACGACACGTCACGAAGGTCGCACTTATTAAATATACGACACATATATTATTGCACTGATTAATTACAACGAAAGGATATCTAAGCTAAATAAGCAAGGATGAGATTTATTTGGATTTTTTCCGGAAATCCTAACAAACAAGGACGAGAAATACATAATGTTACAATGTTTTTTTTTTTTCAAATGCGTTACGTTTAGTTGATTCTCGTGTTTCGGTGTTACATTTATTTTGTTGTTGTGAAGGACCGGACAAAAAGTATTTAAAAATCTGTTTTGATTCTTTTCTCAATAACGTCATCAGAAAATTCCAATAAATTTTTTTTTGACTGACTTCACGTTTGTAAAGATAAAAAGATTTGCAAATAATACGACAAATCTTGTCTTAGCAGTCAGTACCGGTGATCACAGACTTCTGCTGACCAGCTTCATGGGAATAAACGTGCTCACGTTCTCAGTTGAAAAACGCACGTGCCTCTTCAGTGGCGATCCGTCATCTAAAAATATGTTACTCCGCATCGCTTTCTCACGTTTTACAGAGATTCATACCTACATATATCCGCCTCCACAGGGACGGGCTACTCTGTACTAACTGCAATATATACGAAAAAGTGGAATTGCAAATGGTATTTCATTAATTAGAGACAAAAGAAATAGATATTGTAAATGAAGAAGTCAAGATCTTATATTTAAACTGGCAATTTTGTAGAGTTCAGAATACACGATCCAAAAAAATCTAAATCCTCAAGTATATTATCATAAAAGATGATTTCCTTATCCGGAAAATATTTCAAGTTTAAAATAGCAACTCATTAACATACGCTTAAACTTGAAAATACTTCAAGTATTCTTTTGTTCTATATAAATGTTTTATGTAAACACTGACATATATGGAAAATAATCGTGCTAACAATATTTCGCGAATAAGATTAGATAAATATCACAAGGTCATAGCGATGAACGTGTGCGGCGCGTCATTTGGTGTCATTAAGGTCACTGTGACATTGGACCGATAGCAGTGGCAAAATAATAGCCGTATCTTATCTGGCAATGTCAACGTCGCGGGCGCAGGTGCGCGCGACCCCTGCACCCCACTTGTTTGCGAACCCTCTCGGACGCGCTAAACGGTTTGACAGCCATCCGTCAGATGAGTCACGCGATAAGCAGCGGGCTCTTTCGATGATTTATAGCCAGCAGCACCCCTGACTGCCAAAGTGGAAGTGACTAACCTAATCATTAAGATGGCATCTAATTAAATTGTTAAAAAATCTCTGTAAACGGAGGAATGGAATTGTCCGGGGCCACGGGTAGTGTGAAAGTGAAACCCGGGGCTCTGGGACGTGGCAAAGAAGGAACAGGAGTGGGTTTTTAGTCAGTAAAAGTCTGACACACCCTTTCGCTCCGCCCAAGAGCGGGAAAAGTCATTGGATTATTTTCCCACCTAAAAAAAAGAGGGTACCTTGCAACACAAAATTACCTATGTAGTCAGTTGAAAAATCGCAGTAATCATGATTTCCTGATTTTCAGGGCTAGTTGAACTATAATTATGGGTATGTGGATAATGTGTGCAAAGATTTAGCTATATAGCGCAAATGATGTGTTATCATATCGCCATAACCTTCTGAGTGCGCAAATTACTTCCTGCTGATTCAAGTAGTAGGTATATCTCATTATTTATCAAGCATGATTATAATATTAGTGCAGGATTTCTAACGAACATCAGCGTCATTTTTAACGACCCTGTTATTGGATCGATAAATATTTCTTGAAGGACAGTTTACATATTTTGCGATACAAGCACGTGTTTTAAATATTCGTGATTAAATAAATAAAAAGTTATACACAGCAGTGCCATGTCAAATTACTTCTAATCAGCCGGCAATGTTAGCGAAGACTGAATAAAAACAATCCAAGTACCTTACAAGTTCTTTATAAAATAAATATATCCCGGAAAACAATAAACAGGGCATGTGATTTGATTGCTATGTTATTATAGCTACCATGTATAGATTTACATAAGTATGTTCGCTATAAACGACTGAGTACACAGGGAAGTGTTGGCTCGCAACCTTGGCCGAGGTCGCGGAGCGTCACTCGCAACACTTATAAATTGTTTCATAACAACTCATTCGTGAATCCACTAATTGCTCAGTGAGGCGTTTTCCTGAAAGGCTTTTAGCAGATGGTATGGAAACGGCTGAAATTGTGAAAGGTGTATTAATGTTTGGTGGTCGGCGCCCCCGGGGTCCCGCGGGGCGCGCGCCGCTGGCCTTCGCTTTGAACCCGTCCCGCGCCGCCCTCCCGCGCCGTGACCGACCAGAGGTCATGGCCACACATATTTTCGAAGCACGTGCTCCATCAATTTTCGATTACAAGTTCATGAAAGGTATCGTGACGCCTCTACACAATGGCTGTTACAGCTTACTTCATGAAAAATGTGTTCGATAATGCTGACTTTGGCCTACAGACGACTGTAGGTTTAGAATCAATAAACTGTTACATAGTGGTTTAGCCTTCATAGAATGATACTCGTAAATAGTCACGCATCTACTTTCCTAAACGCTGTTTTGGTTTAGTTTTATGGATGATATGGTTTCCTGTTTTGATTTGTACATAAATTATACTTTTAAACATGGATTCATACGTCAGTATCTTACGTATTTAATTCGTACTTTGGCACACATTTACCTATAAAAACAAAGCGAATCAGACAATATCAGAAAATGAAAATATATTATAGTTTTGTATTTGTTTGATTGTGCAAGTCCGAGAGTTGTATGAAGGTCACAGATAAGAAATCAGCAATGTTACAAACGTTGTTTGAGGTGCCTTATGCTTTAACGTAATAAAAACAGCGTAATCACAAGAGGTACGCAGTACACATAGTTCTTTGATTAATTAATAGTTTTTTATTGAAATCACGTTTTTAAGGTTTCAAGGTGAAGGTGTCACTTGTCTTTTTCATATGTTCCGTCAAAGAAGTAGCTATAATATTAGCATGACTATAATTAGTAACAATGAGAGTATAATAGCAGTACTTATCATTATAATATTCATTCGCATATTATCTTCGATAGGAACACAAATATCCTTGACACTCGATATTGACAGATTATTGCATTTGGAGAGTGATCACGTTTTAGTACACTCGAATTTGCATACGATCATGTTCCACAGTTTGAATTACATAGTACCCAACATCACGAATATTTTGCAAAGCAACTCTAGCTTTCATGACATAACGATTCAACCCTGAAGTAAAAGAAATGTAATTAGTAAGTAACTAATTAGTCAAGGTGACTGAAGTGAATCCTCATTTGGCACTGGACCAGGGTGTATTCAACCTTGTCCATTCACATTACAGTAGAATGAGTTTAAAGCTAATTTACGTGTCTTATGATTACATCTTCCGCACTAATTATAAATCGGTTATCAAATCACAATTAATTAAGGAAATTTTACAAACTATATCAGTTCCGTGACTTCCGTCAACAGTTACAGATTAGACAAAAACAACGTAAGCTAAAGTATTCTTAAGAAACAGTGAGCAAACTGGGAAATGTAAAAATATTTAAAAAGAAAAAATCCTTTAACATCAGATTCTGAAAATCAAACTACATAAAATAATTGTGATTTTCTCTTAGGCTTTTAAAAGAGTTACCGCGGTCTTGGGATGCAAAGAGCAACTGAAGTAATACAAGTGGGTTGTAGTAAAAGTCTGACACTCCATCTTGCTCTAACGAGCGCCGGAGTTACTTAATGATTTTGCAAAAAAAAAAAATGAAATAAATCAAAATAGTGACATTCAGTTTTTTCAATTGGCTTAGTGCATTGTCTAATATCTTTTTTTTAGCGTTGAGAAAATCATCTAATGATGTTCCCGCTCTTGGGCGGAGCGGGAGATAGTTTCAGACTTTTACTGACTAAAAACCCATCCTTTTCCTTCGTTGCCTTTCGTACCGGGGCTTGAGCTTGTCTAATATATTATATTTTCTTCTGTACGTATGTTTGACACCTAACTCATCCTGAACGGCTTGATCGTTTTGAATGGATTTTTGTGTCAAAGTCAACCATTGGAACAGATTGGTGGCGCTGCAATCGGGCTCTCATTTTTTCTGACAAAAAGCCATTTTCCGGACAGGACAACATCTGTCGGAATCGCTAGTGTTTGTCATGTATATGTATAAGCACAGCTATGAGTTAGTGCTTGTTGCATGTTGTTTGATGAAAAAGATGATGTTTATTAAGTACCTATAGCAACAATACTTGAATAATTCGAGGACACGTGATTTTTTTTAAAGGTTTCAAAAAATGCAAATAATAAAATAAATATAGGTTTCACAAAATGTTTACCTACTCTTATGTAATGGCTAGCGGCCCGTCCCGGTTTCGCACGGGCAATAAATATAGCCTATGTTACTCAGGGTGAATGTAGCTTTAAAATGGTGTAAGAGATTTTTGAAATCGGCACAGTAGTTTTTGAGTTTATTCGTTACATACAAAAATACAAATCTTTCCTCTTTATAACATTAATATAGGTTATGCAGTATCACAAATTCTGCACTAGCACAATTATAAGTTTGTGGTACAAATCATCTTGTTAACTATGATGGTAAACATTTTCTCAAGGAATTAACTGAAACATTGGATATTAAATATATGGATTTTTATTTATGTAACATATGACAATACACGTGTATCTTATTATGGCCACATTAAAGGCAATCGCGTTCCCTTTATATAAAACTAGCTTTTGCCCACCACTTCACCCGCGTATATAAAATAATAGCCTAGATATCACTCAAGAATAAAGCAGCTTTCTATCGGTGAAATAATTTCAGCAATCGGACCAGTACTTTTAGAGATTACCTCTTACAAACAAAAATAACAAACTACCTCTTTAAAAAATAAAAATATTACTGTAGACTAATAAATAATTTGAGAGCATAATATTGCTCCAGTTTTTATTTTTTGTTTCGTGTTGAACAAATTATGCAATTTTAAAGTTTCATGTCCCTTGTCATCATTTAAAAGTTGTCAGTCTGTCTCTTTTTTTCTTTAAAACAATTTGGCGCAGATGCTAATCCGTTATAAAACTTGGCAATATTCAGAGGAGCCTGAGTCGAGCCGATTAAACTGCATCGTTTCATTTGAACCCATTACGGAGAGTCAGACAGAAAAAAATAATGTCTGAAAGGAAAAAGAATACAATGCTTGTTGGTTTTCGTCCGCCCCAGAGGGGTTTTCGCGGCAAAAAACAGTGTTCGCACCCACGGATTTGCGAAATGAAAATGGCTTTATTTAATAATAATTTTCTGACTAGGTACCTAATGTTATTGTGCATATTGATTCGTAATTATTATAATCTAGCCTGGTCCAAAGCTTGGCAAAGACCTTCCTTTCCGATTATTGTTCCTTGCTAAGGGTCACTTAGTAGTTGCAAAATTAATTGACATAAAAAAAAAATTGTATAAGGGTGTATTTAATATCATGCGGATTTCAACACACGTGTGGAATTACCCTACATGCAAAAAAAATTTCAAAAAGCAAAAAAACGCAACCTTTGTGCTTATTCTATGCATTACGATAATTCTTCTTCTTGGTCGTTTCACTCTTGCCAGAATGGTCGTAGTTATCACGAAGGTAGCTCGCCGGAATCCGACAAGTTACAATAAATATTTGTATGAAATAGAAATTTGCGGGGGTTATCAACAGCATGATATTAAAAACACCCTAAAACCTAGATAATTCAGTGTTTGTTCGCAATTCTTAAAGCCGAGTCGACAAGCCGAGCAAACCGCGAGGAGGACCTAGTAGTTGTATTAGCCGAGTGAGCGTGGAAGCGGGCGGTGCGGCGCCCCTGACCCACGCACTCGGCGCCGCGTTGCCATGGTCACGGCCGATCGATCCGAGCCGGGATGCACCCGGAATTGAATTTAATATCCGTGCTCAAGGTTCCTTACTACTGTCAAGTGCAGCTACATCTACGAGTATATACGTAAGTAAGAGATCATCGTGTTAAATATTACACTGTAGGTTTTACTTATTGGTGCTACTTATCTGAAAACGGAGTGTATCTTAAATTTGGTTAACTATTTTAGGAGTTTATGAACCGTAGGTACCTAGATACTAACTAAACTTAGGCGAATGAACGTTTTAATTTTAGCCTGAAGCAAGAACGATACTAAAAATAGAGGCTGCTTATTTTATAATAATATTTGTTGATTTTGATTCAGTAATAACAAGCAAAAGCTTTAATGGGTTTATCCTTAAACCTGGTAATTACTTTCAAAGCTCGTATTTATTGACGCAAATGAAATAACGAAGGTACGTCGTAACAAGGTTGTTCACAGACAAAGCCTCGATGTAGTCGGAGCCTCCCCCCACACACGCCGTCCTTGGCCAGCTCCAAGGACAGGATGCCGTGTAGCTGGCAGGGTGAGTTTTCCAGGGACTACGGCGTATATTTGTACGCGGGAAATGTGGAAATATTGTCGCTGGAAATAAAATATTAATGTTTGTCTAGGAATATTTACATCCTGAATGAATTTAAAAAGAGAATGAGCAGGAAACAATTTTTTCAACACATCTACTAAAAACCCGCTTCTTTCGTCACCCATTCAGAGTATCTTCGCGTATTCCCCACCAGGAAACTGTGTGAAGAGCGGCGCCTAGGGTATTATAATTTGTTACTAAATGTTATGTTTATGATGCTTTGCTTAATATTTTTGACTAGCTTTTCCCCGCAGCTTCGCCTGCGTACATAAAATATAGCCTATGTCACTTAGGAATAAAGCAGCTTCCTATCTGTGAAAAAAAATAGCAATCGGATCAGTACTTCCAGAGATTACTTCTTACAAACATGCAGTTTTATGGCTCCAACATGACCTCGCCTTCAGCTCGGGCGTGTATTCCACCCAGGCTGCAATCACGAGTACTTGCATTCAAATATTTTTCTAATGTTTTCATTTCACTTCAACAAAGTAATATATTATCTAATAATAAACGGTAAAAACCTAGTTATTCGAACACAACAAACTACATTACGTTGGTATGAGAAACAAAATAGTTTAGTCCCCAATTTCATTCTATTCCGGATAGATGACGAGACGAGATGTTTCTGTAACGATATTACACATTTGTTTGTTGGAGGACTGGGTCAACGAACGGCCGGATAAAAATAAAGAGCTCCCTAAACATGCCACGTACGTTCAAACCCGGCTTGCCATTGAAGAATGCTAACACAACTGGGTAAACCTTTAACAGAAAATCTACGAACTAACAATTTATATCTGATAAGTTTGTAACATTTTATGTGTCAAACTTATTTTGATCGGGAAAATTAAGAGATTAATGAGTGTGTTTTTGAGGTTTGCATCAAAGTTTTATGAACAGGTCTGAAACATGAATAAACGTTGAATCATTGGAAAAGTTCAGATACTAATCGTAATAAATAATAATTTAGTTGCCATAACCAATGCCCACGCCGCGGCAACGGCGCGTGACTCAATATTGTGACTAGGTACATAATCTTCGTCTAAAAACTTTATCATGAAGGTACTTATATTCCAACTGGTTCCGTTGACCTTTGTTAAATAAAAATTGTTTAAAATGTTCACGGTTTACAATCTATTTTAAGCACCAAGATATTTTTCTGTCAATTTTATTTTTACATCTGATTACAAGTGGACAGATCTGCAGTCTTATGTCACGGGCGTCATATTGAATTCTGGCCGTTATGAACAATTCCAAGCTTAACTCTCTAATGATATGGGAGTTTAGAGTTTAGAGTTAATACTAGAATCCTGAATACTGTGAGGGATTCAAGTTTCAGAGTGGATAACGTTAGGACAAAATTTAAAACATGAGTACCGACATGAAAAAGGGAAGAAGACTTCTCTTTTTACAAAGTGATTGCCCGGCTACAGTCGGCGGCAGCAGGGGTATACCTTCATACTAGTTCTGGCATATGACACACTTACTCGAAAAACCGCTACCTACCGGCCATCATTTATTGTGTCAAGAAGATCGTCGGACTTTTCTCACAATACTTTGTTATATTTATGAAATTTTACTTATTACTTTCGAGTGTGTTGAAAAGTGTCGTTTGATACTTGTGAGCAATTTAACATTGTAGTCTCTCAGCTTTAAACAGGCAAGACCGAAGGCTCCCGACCCGAAGCTTGGGCGTCTATTTCGCTTCTTCTGCTTTGCAAAGTTTGGCCACTAGCATCAAAATACTATTGTCGTTCTCGAGCAGCTGGTGTGTATAGTTAATGTAGGTACAGTTGAGTATCTGTATTTAATAGTTAGATATTATATTGTTACTTCTAAGTAATGACAACAAGGAACAGCGCTATTAAATGAATAATGTACATATCAAGCGATCTTATCGCACAAGGCGATCGTTACAAGAAACATTTGAATATAAGAAAAACCATAAAGTTTTCTATTGAGAAATAACACAAATTACATATTTTGCATGTTAATTGCGAACTCAGGTGTACAATTACATTTCATTGATATACTAAACAACAACAATCTCTGTAACAATTCTATCTTAAAAATATATCCATATTTTTGATGTGACATAATTATAGTACTTTTAATTTTTCTTTGTCAACACCATCGCATAACTAAAGTAAACGTCCCTCTACTAAAATAGTATTTGATCACGCTTTTATTAATGTAGAAAATAATTGGTTTCCTTATCATTATTATTTTCATATTTAATTCTTAATTCTTTATTGTACACACAAAAACTTTAATACATTCATAATTGACAATTCATGTACAAAGGCGAGCTTAACTCAACAATGAGTAGTGAGTGAGTAGTAGTTGTATTTAATTTATTTATCTTCAATAATTTGTATTATACTATCTTCTTTATGTATAGCTTATGTCACTCGTTCATAGAGCAACATTCTACTAGTGAAAGAATTTTTAAAATCGGGTCAGTAGCTTTTAAATTGATTCGTTACAAACAAAAATAAATACTAGTCTTTTCTCTTTATATTTTTACGAATAGTATAGAAAAAAGGAGAAATTGACTGACATTTCAGCGCCATGACATATTAGGACTAGCAAAGTCTATCAAAGCTTCCTTTTATAAAGTAGGCGATTGACGCACCTTGAAAAAATCTATGCTTAAAATTAAATATTACTTGCCTGCTTTGGCTGCCGCGAATAAAATCAGATGAAAAACACTCTACAGTGCGAGAATTTGTAGTGTGAACCGCACGAAAGCCAAGCACTAAGAGTTATTCGTCTCAAAATATACTTGACATGATTTGCAAACAATACAACATCGAAACAGTCCTTTTAAGATGCTTTTAGGACCAGAAAAGGGTTGTATAGTATGAGAACCTTCGTCACCAGGACAGCATGAGTCGCGAGGCGGTCGCTCGTCCACGTCGCCCTATCGTCGTCACAACGACGTCAATTGCGTCGAGCCGCTTGCACAAGTACATAGCGCGATGCATTTCATACGTAAACGATCTACTACATAGACGTAGTTTATATATATCTGTTCAAATTATTTGTTTTACTGCGTAGATTTATCTGGCTTTCTAGGAATAGATCGAAAATAGTGTTTATTATTTTTTAAGCTGCTTTCAAATGCTGTTATTTTAATGTTAAGTACATTATATATTTAAAACATTTGACAACAATAGTAATACGGCAGAATTAATTTATTTCAAAGGAAATTGAATGGTCGCTGAAAATTTTCCGTTGTTTAGTTTCCATTTGCACATGACCTACCACAATATGTTTTGCACTGGATGTCTAGCCACGTTTGATTTATTCAGAAACACATTAATTCAAATCTAGTTTTCTTTGTTATTCGTTCAGAATACATATGTACCTACGTATTTAGAACCATGTAAACTCGTCTGTTATGATATTGAATAACCAACAAATCACATGCACTGCAACAAAGTTCACAGCCAATCGAACTTGGAAACGTATCGAAACGCATACAGACGTACATTCATGTAATTTACACATGATTATCGCATTGGCAGTAGCTGCACACATGCGCATTATTATGGCTATCCTTTTTACACTCGCTGGCGGCTATACCTCTTTCGAACTGCATGCGAATGCATTGCGCCATTTTCTTGGCACGTGCAAACTCTTCGCTTGTTCAGTTGCCCTAGTAGATAGTAGTGAAACTTAACAGTTCATAATGATGTTAGTGACTTTTCCTACATTTTGTTTCCTACATGTGTAGGAAAAGTCACTAACATCATTATGAACTTGGGTGAAATTAAATGAATAAAAATATGGTTTATTGTTCTGAATTCACAAAAGACAAGATTACTTTCATATTCAGTCATAAACAGAATTTCCTTTGTATTAAAATAAATAGATTATTCATAATTTTTAATTTCCCTATCTGGGTGGAAATTGTGAAAACTTAACTGTTTCTTGTTCTTATGTGGTGGTTTAATTTTCTTATATCTACATCAACTATTACCAACACTTGCATAGTATAACTATCGTCTACACATGAAAAACAAATTGTCTACTTAGAAAACTCACTAAATCACAATGTATGATGTATTTGAATAAAAGTGAAGTCGCAATACCACCGTGCGACGCTCGACCGAGAATGCAGCTCAGTGCAACCGAGTACTAGGGCAACACGACGCTACAAGAGATCTGAATGCACTTTTCTCTTGCTAACTATATACATGCTTACTACATAATGCTCAAGTGTTATATTAACCTATAAATAATAACTATACATACACGTGTCGAATATATTAATAGCAACAAATATAAGCATATTAGTTATAGGCAAAATACAACGGAATACTAGTTGTATAAATACATACACACTACATTAATTTGTAAGTATCAGCTATGACCAAAATGTATTTTAAATCTAAACTGTTATTGAATTATTCTGTAGTAAAAGTAGTGAAAATAAAACTTTCGAGATAAACATCTTAATACAGTCTATGAAAGTTACTAAGAAGATGACATCGTCACGTCATCTCGAGACATGTCGTTTTTCATTCAGACGGGTTGTTTTGAATAACACTCACTTGATTGCAACGTCCCGGCTGCAGGTGTTGTCAGCCCAATTCGATTGGCATATCATAACACTGTCTTATGCAAATATTTTTCTTTATTGTCATTGAGACGCTTAATTATTGTTATTGGGACGAGTTTGGATATGGGAAAGCGTGGGAACAAATCGCGCTACACTAATGACAATGCGCGGACATCAGCTGCTCCGACCGGATGACGGTTCAGTATGGAAACTTAGCAAACTTCTTATCGAACAACATATAATATTGAAATGAGCTCTGCTCTCGCTTTTACTTGTTTCCAAGTCGGTTATTACGCGAGACTGCAGTAGTGAGCGTTAGACGTAATAGGCGTTGCTTTCTAAGCAGTGAAGGTGAGGTGCACGCTCGGCGCATTGCTCGCAGTTCAAGTTTAGAGTTGCGCGGGCGCAGCGATAATTGCAGAGATCGTTGCACTTCTAACGCCCTGCGCCGGGGCAACGAACGCACGCAGCTGCCCGGGAAATAGATCCCGTCCCGACTATTTCAGAGCATGCTTGCTTAGTTAGATAGCGAGCGCTCCCGTGCCTCGCCGACGACTAACGACTTACCTGTAATGTGAGAAGCCGCCGTGAAAAAACCATGACTGAGCTTCAATGAATTAGTAGGGTCGGCGGGATCTAGTTTACCCATATGACTTGCTTTGGTTCGAATGATTTCATGTTTTAGTTGAAATAGTTAACTTTATTAACTCTGTCGTCTCATCAATATTTTAAATCTTTACAAAACAGCCCTACTTTACCCTAAAAATATAATACAAAGTAGTATTCTACTTATAGAATACTACCTATAATACAACGTCTACGTCTAAATGTAATCAGTCTTGGTCTATACTGAACTTGTAATACATATCTGAAACAATCAAATAGTTCACAATTGATTGCCAATACTTTTTGTGTATACTCGGCCCACTTAGTAGCGCGAAGTTCACCGGGGCGTTGCACTTTCTGCGCGATTCCCGGCGCGCGCGCAGGCTGGCCGCGAAAGTGATTCATTATGTGATCTGCGCGCTGCAGCGTGCACTTCTATTGTTTGCATTTGCCATTCATATAAATTCTCTAGCGCATCGTATTTATTTTCTTAATGATGTCTAGCGCATAAGTCATGCAAGGCTTAAATATTTAATTATTTAGATAACTCTGCTTTTAAGCACTCTTTTTATAAATTATATTTTATGATTGTTAGTTAGTTTATCAGTTGGTGTAGAAAAAAATGAGTACATTTTTGCCAATATGACAAAATTACTTAAATAAATTTTGGTATTAAAATCAAATATCGCAATAATTTAATACGCACGTGGGTTTATAAATTAAAGCTCAACTTTTGGTGATCAAATGGATTACGCTCCTATTACACATAAAACTGCACGTCGACGTAAGTAATTAACCGACAAACAGTTTGTTATTTTCTACACTAACATAAAAATCCAAAATTAATTTAATAATGAAAGTCAACAACCTTCACCCAAGTACCTGGTTTAGTTAGTGCAGCCAGAGCTGGACTAGCTAGCTCAGTATATACGTTATAAAAGTGGTTTGAACCAGCGGGTAGGGAATGTTAGCAATAGAAAAAAAACCTGCAATGTTAGAAGTATCTAAGCAAGTCGGGTGCAGTGGCCGGGCAGTGCCAGTGACCTGCAAGTGAACGCGACGACGCCGCTGAATGCTCTAGAGAACTCGTAGAGTCGTAGCCAGCCGCTACGAGACTGCTACGAGTGTAGATCACGTCTACTAAAGTTCGTTTTCTAGGTGAACATTATTAATGACACCTTTTACTACTTGTATTTTTTTATCTAAACTATATAAAGATGATGATTGATATTTTGTTTGTTTTTTTGAATGTTACGATTTGACTCAAAAACTTACTGGATCGATTTTCATAATTCTTTCACATGTAGAAAGCTACTCTATCACTGAGTTACATAGACTTATATTTTTTATTTTCACGTAGGAGAAACTACTGGCAAACGCTAATTTAATAAATAAGGGTCGTTTTTATTTGTACCCTGATTTTTATGGAAGATATTGCAACAAAGAAATTACAAATGATTTCAGCGAAATGCGATGTGTCATCTTGTTTTCGTGTAGGGAGGACACAATATGACGTATCCTGATCAATATTGGAAATCCCTGTTGAGGCTGAAACTAGGGTGACTCACCGCTGAGGCCTGAAAAGTTCGGGATTTTGGGACTTCGTATGATAAATGTTAGATATCATGTGCTAGATGTGACGTCATCTTCATTATACTCGTATAAACTTCCGTATAATAAACGGTTTTAACATGATTAGTAACTGTAATGCACTATACATATTATTTTGGCCTTTTTTAACCTATCTTTTGGTGAAAACACTGGGAAAATGAATATTGAGAATTCAATAATGATATAATGACCTCATTGTTGAATGTATAGGTAATAGGTGAGTGTCATACGCCTTACAATGTATAGGATTATGGATTCAGCAAATGGATGTATAAATTCAGAATGATTTGTGATACAGTGCGCGAAGGGCCGCGGTGTCATCGCACGCCACTGACCGACACCCTGACACCTCACACCTCACACCTTACATTCAAACTCGTTTAAATCAATTATTGATTCGGCTCGAACGTTTGGCAGCTTCGTTTTCTAAAGTCATTTAATTTATATGATGCTTCATTTAGGAGCAGATTTGAATGATCTCATTACAACAAACCTCTTCGTTTGTTTAAAAAACTATATGTAAAGTATAAAGATATTTATATTCTAGATATAAAGTAGTGACTTTAGCTGTTATATAAAATAAACATTTCTTAGAAAATATAAGACTAGAGTCGTAAATAATGGAATGCGGTGAGTGTCGTAATGAGCAGTTGAGTATGTTAGGGGTGCATCGACTCCGAGTGGAAAGTGCGAGTGAAACTGTGCAGCTACCGCGCTGCCTCGCTGCCCAGGCGCTGCCCAAGTGCCCAGCTAGCGTTACCAACAGGTGGCTAATTATTTATCCGGAAAACCTGTCCTAACCATACCTGGGCCGCAGTTCCGAGCTCACAGCAACATACCTCAGTGTTAATTACATACATTTCCACTCCTATGTAAACGTCAGCCATTAAGTATGGTAGTAACTACGCCTTTCATTCATAGCTAATTGAGTGAAATGTATTCGTAGCCAACGTTTTATTTTCGTAACCACTACTTGAAAGGGTTCAATTAAATATTAATTAAAATAAAAAATAATGTTAAACTTGTTTGTGTTTACGAGTCAATTTCGAAGAGTAACATCCAAAGACAATCTTTGTTTGCAAAGAGACTCAATTTATTTTCATGATTTTTTTATGAACACTGCAATGAATCGGATTTTAAATTGTCGCATTGTGACATTTATTTTCATTTGTGGATCTTTTTAAATATTTGAAGCACGTAGATAGGTGGCAGTAAAGATGATAATGGAGCGATGTAGCATCAATTCAGAGCAGTGAAGGAGGTAGGCGCGGACGCGGGCGCGGTCAGTTTTTGCAGCGTGTTGCGCTTGCGCATACTGATGCGCGACCCGCGGCCGACGACCCGCCCCTCGCGCCCGGAGCTTGACCCCACGTCCCCGAGCACGCCGCCCTGGGAAAAACTACACCCATAAGTATTGAAAAGATACTGTTTTTTCACCGCAAAGATAACTTAAAAGGGCTTTCCTGTTGAAGAATTCGAATAAACCCTAGAATGAGAAAATTAAACTGCGAGAAAATTCTAGCGGCATAACCTCTTTATAAACCTTATTTTCATCAGCAAACTTTTCTTTGAATATTGTAAGAAATCTCTTATCTTTATCTCGAAACACAAAGCGTAGTTCAGTCTTAAATTTTAGAAGATCTTTTACTAAAAATAGATTATGTAATATTGAAACTTATCAAAGTTTCATATTTCTATAATGAACAATAAACCACCGAATAGTGAACATAACTGAATAAGATGAATTTCTTTTAGCCAGTGAGTCACAAGAGCGGTAGAATTTTCTACGGAGTTAGAAGCGATCAATGGCGAGAGAAAGATCCTCAGAATCTTAACGCTACTACGAGTCAAAGTCGATTCCATATCACACAGGGTCCAGTTTTTCGAGGACAATCTGCAAACCTACTGCAAATTCTGTGCATTAGATACCTACACAATGTTCAGACATTGCCAAAGACATAGTGAATGTATAGATCCATAATGTATGGCAACTGCTTTTGGTGCAGATGTCTTGCAATTCTGTGGATTATTTTCTAGTATGATTTCGGTACCAAGGTACTCGGAAAACCTTTTGAAAACACATAGACTTAAAAAAGACTACCTCGTTTATCTAGTGAGTAATTATGACCACTAGATCAACGAGGTTTTGCCAACTGCCAAGCAGAAGATAAACCTGTGCTCGATTCCCAGCTTGAAAAGCAGTATTGTGGATTTCCCAAGTGAAGCCGGTGGCCGGTTAGTAAAAATTAACTTCAATAGGAAATTATCAAATGACTCCTCCCACTCTGGCAGAAGCGAGAAATAGTGTCAGACTTTTACTGACAAACCTACTTGTGTTCCTTCAGTTGCCCTTTACTTGGGCCTCGGTAACTCTTTCGAACAATTCCCCTCTTCATAAATCCAGCTACTACTCCTACTATTTCTCTGCCCATGCAGTGAGGTTGTGGAACTCTCGACCTCCTTCTATTCGAGATTTGAAATCTACTTCACTCTTTAAATCTCAAGTAAAAGAGTATCTTTATTATATATGTACTTATTAATATTTAAATTATAAGTGGTTTATTTTTATGTTTTTAATTTAATTTAGATTTCACAAACTCTTCTTTTAATTTTATTTCTACACTCTATTTTCTAATTTTTTTCTGATGTCTCCTTTCGCAGGTCTGCTGGATGAAATTTCTTTTTGAAATAAGCAGTACCTTCGTACAAATGTTTAAAACTATGGTATCTTTTCAATGTGCATAAATTATAAAATAAATAAATTCCGCAGGCCTGATTGGCCACCTGGGGCACAAACACACACACTGGAGTACATTTTCTATCAGTCCTCAATACTAGCGTAATGTTATGTTATATCAGATCATCAGAGAAAATGAAAGGGGGGGTAAAATAAGAAGTGAGACATGATAGTAGGGCCCCGCCACGGGCGCCCGAGTCGACGTCCGCGGCCAAGGCCCGTCGGTCAGGGACATTCTATCTAACTCGATTATATACCAACACGCGTATTAGATAGCTATACGAGTATTAGAAGCTCTTAGTGATATAAATCTGTGTTACATTATGTATAATTCTAGAGATTTCCTTTCAATCTTGTTTACTGAGAGAGGCTGTGTTATTTTGGTGACAGGTAGTAGAATTCGCGTAGAAGTTATTTGGGATTCGGTTGTCATGGTAAATGGGATGTGATGTGGAGGAATGAGGAAAATTTCGTGAGGAAAGTTTTGATCATGAATATGATGACTATTAAAAGAGGGAAAGGTCAAAGAAACGACAGATAGGGCTGTGAAGAATGATATATCCAGAGAGGGGGTAACTCACAATAAGATGATGACTAACAGTTCAGGGTAGCATTAAATAAGTATATATGTTGCGCCCCAAATAAATTAAGATAAGGGCAAAATTGAAAATGAATGAAACAGAATTCTCGTCCAAAAGAGCTTGTTATTTTCGTACTATAATATAATACTATTTTGTTTCTACTTTAGAATAAGACTGATTGCATTTTCCGCCACTCGAGGGCAGACGAGATAGGGTCTCTCCCCTTGGGAAGCGCAAAATGTGATTAGAGGATTATTCCGAGCGGGTGGGTACCGACACCTGTGTGAAGCACAGAACTATGATCAACAATCACCAAATCATCTGAAAAGAGTTGTGGTTACCGTCATAACGTCCTCTTTTTTATTTTAGTCCTTGCTTTTCAATTAACTTTCCCATTCATAGAATCAATTAGTTGTGTAAATTCGTGGTATTTTCCCTCAGTATACTTGTAATTTTTGCATACGATTTTTGTGAACACATGCAAACGTTATCACATTATGTCCAGTAAGTATGTACTCTGAAGAAAATGTATCAGCGATTTCGTAAAAATAGAAAACTCTTCACTGAAGCTTTGGGTGGAACACTTGATATAGTTTTCTTGGGAAACACGATTTTATTATCTTATTCTCCTTATCTCTGGATTGTACGCGGGCTGTAGCCTTCACTCCATCTAAACCACTTCTTTTCAGAAAAAAGATTAGGCTTCATATTTTATTCAGGGTGTCTATGAGGGTATATGCATGCGTGTTTCGGTGACGCCGGTGCACTCAAGGAGCACGTTCGTGACCGTTTCCTTCGTCTCCATGCATGCACTACACCGGGGACTATTTTTGATGCTTATTGCTAAGTGTTTTTTTAGCCGTGCATTAATTACAACAAAGCTGTACCTAATCAATTTTGTGCTGAAGCTTTCTCGCGCAGAAAATTATTTTTACTAAACAAAGTTCGTTATGCTTGATGACGTTATAAATCTTTTCAAGTCAGTTAATTTCAAAGACACAAAATTAGCAAGTAAACCGATGTTTAACAATGGAACGCTTATTATAGACATTGTAACTAACTGCGGTGTAGTGTAGTGTATGAGTAGTAATATTTTGATGTATATTGTAGATGTGTAAGTGTGTAATCAATAATATAAATCAATGTAGCATTCAATAAAGGACAGTATTATTTGAGCATCCGTGACTATCATTTCTCTCCGCTAATACCTTCGACCCTACATGGCGACCCTGCCAGCGCGCATCGCGGTGCGATCGCGTTACCGTCGGCGCCGTACCATATAGGGACTGTAAAACTAAAACAATCGAAGTAATTCCGAGCTAAGATGGATTATTATAATTATTCAATAACGTTAACCACGTTCGCGGTTGCAACAAGTCGAATTCAGTGCGGTGCTTACGATATAATACCGAATATCGTGTCTATTAAAAATGGGAGGTACGCAAACTAAAGAAGAGACCGTTGTGGTGCAAAACGCAGCCGGAGGGACCAATAACACGCACCTAGAGGAGGTGAGATTTCACATTTCTACCATCACCATACTGATGAGTATTATAGCACTGATTCTGGGACTCGGCGTGATATATTATCTTCTACGCATGTATCGGCGTTGTCATATCCGTTGGATAAATCAGGAGTTATACAGGAGTGCGTTATCAAGAAGATCTAGAGCGAGGCAGTCAGGACATTCCCCAGAGAAAGGACGGTCGAAGGGCGACATAGTATGACAACAACGGAAATAGGCGTTACACAAAATATTACTACTCATACACTACACTACAGCGGATACAGACAATTAAAATTGTCCCAACTGTAACTTCGGTGTTCTCAATCGTGAAGGTTAAAAGTATAGGCGGTAGACTTATTATCAAGTTTTTACCATATATATCAGTAGACAGTTACCGCAGATCGACAAGCAATCTGATCAGAAAAAAGATATGTTACAAAGCGTTAAAAAACGGGTGAATACCGTTAATTAAGTCGCAATGTACCCGCGTGGTGGATTATAGAGCATAGTGCACACTCTCTCGTCTGTGTCCTAGCTGTGGGTATGTTGCAGGTTAATTATGCCCAAACAATTTCATCCCTGAACCTAAATAATCAGGATGAGCTTAACAAACACCACACAACTACTAATTACCTATAAAATTTACTAATATTTTAAATTATATATTACATACCTATTGTAATGAATTGTTTATTTAAGCCATTTACTGAAAATATGCTTAGTTTAAAACGACACTTTCAGGTCAGTACCCAGACGCTATAATTTGCATTAATAGAGGGTTTGTTCAAGTTCCAATACAATAGAATAAAAAACTACACTTTTGACTAGCTATTTTCGTCCTATAGTCGTCACAGTACCTACTATTTTAAATTTTTAACCAGACATATTGGTATTTTTAATAACACTGAGCACGTTTAGCGATTCTTCTTTTAAATATCGCCGTGCAAAGCCTTTGAAACGCGGTAAAATTGGCTTGCAATGTTGCAGACTGTATTGTAGCCGCGATTACCCTCGGTGAGTCCAGACTACCTACATGCAAGTATATTTGTGTATGTTCGGTTACACTACACTTTGGTGCGGAAGCGAGGTGCGTCGGGCTTCTCCCGTCTGGCCCCACACTGCGGAGCCACCCTGTCTGCAAGCACCCCGACCGACCCCCTCCACCCACTGTGCACCACCCCCACCCCCCCTCTCGGATGTAATTCACTCTCACTAACCCACTGCAGCACAGTCAATCATGCATATTGTACTGTCTACCTAATTCAAGGTGATAGCTATGTTGTATGCAAATACATATATTTGTTTAAGTCTAAAGTAATTGTTTTCATGTCTGATAGTATTTGTTAGTGTTCATTCACTCACGATGATAGACTTGCCGTTACTAAAATAACGAGACCCCATCCTATAATAATTTTCAAGTGCCATAGGCTCAATGATCCTTTACCTACATAATGTTAATGTTATTTTAAATATGAACTTTGGAAATAGCAATCATACCTCCAATATAGCCTTTAAAATAAAACTAACAGACTTTAAAAAAAGTTTTAACTAGTTATATGATTTTTTACTGTTATTTAACAAGATTGTAAAGTAATAGTTATCGTAATGAGTAAAAACCTGTTTACAATGTAATAGTTATTCGATAAGTGCACGTAAATGAATGAACACGTAAAAAAGTTGCACGTGAAACTCTACGTCGAGCTGCGAAGTTTTTGTTCCAACTCGCGACACTAGAGCACATTACACCGACGTATAAAGCGCTCATTTCAAATGCTAGGTACGTGAAAACACCTTTTATAATTTTTCATCTCCATTTCCCCAAGTTTTTTGTTCGCATGTCACAGCGCGTCACTCAAAAGCTTCAGTGTGTTCTCTTTTTATAATGTCTGCAAGTCGGTGGTGAAAGCGTCAGGGTAGCGCGGGGCGCGGTGCGGCGCGCGGGAGCGGCGGCGGGGGGCGATGTCGAGGGGAAGTGCCCCCATGTCTAGACTGGGTCGGTAGTTTTCCGGGATTCAGTTGGCTTTGCCTGCAGTCTGCTCACCCACTCACTGCAATGTACTATATCCATAGACACGTATAGAGCATGTCTGAGGACCCTCGTCGCGTCAGACGCAGTTTTTGTATTATTTGTCTATAACGTAGTTATACTGTGTCGGGCTCGGGGTGGCGGAATGTACGAGTGAGCTCGTCTGCAGGGGATGCCAGCCACGCAACAATCGATATCGCTCATTTTGAAAAATTGTGTTGCGTAAAATGATTACGCGTTTGGAATTTCCTTATAGCCGTCTTATTTTCTGTTCTGATTCAAAATTTTCATCATTCAAGCTTGTTAAAGGAAAACTTATTACAAGTACTTAGTAGTTTTTACCTTTTGAGATATTGCTATTTAGCCCTTTTATAATTTTATCTAGCTTGATATACTGACAGTTATCTAATTTTATCTAACTTTATTTAATTATAAGCAATTAATATTAATGATACTTCATTCTATTTTTATTTATTGTGTGCATCTTGTGGTAGGTCGGGTGTAGTCTTTTTTAAACTAAAGGCTGACTGGTTGCATAATGTCAACTTATGTACCATTACTGTTCACGAAGTTTAAATAAATCTATTCGGGGTTTAATATAAACTGCCTAACAAATTGATATAATTAAATTTGCCTACAAATTCTTAAAAGGAATACTTAATGATAGAGTATTTAAATCAGTATATATACTATTTCTATAAACACGCCTTTACTGACTGCCTGACATATCAATGCTCAGCCGAAATTACTAGGACTAAGGACATGAAATTTTGCACAAAATTTCCATTTTTAACGTAGGCAAGCACTGAGAGAGAATTTTCCAAAATTCATCCCCTGAAAGGGACGAAACGGGGTGTCTCATCGTATGCTAATGTTTTTCTTTTAAGCGAGCGAAGCCGCTGGCAGACACTAGTATTATATAAAAAGAGATTTGTCAGTCACTTGTCAGTTAGTTTCAATTTACAGCCGATACTACTGGGACTAGAAACTTGAAATTTTGCACCAAGGCTTCAGACGTAGGTGAGCACTAAGGGATTCTGACGTTCTAACTTTAAGGGGCTGAAAAGGGGAATTTCGTTTGTATATATGCAAAATCTTTAAAAAGGCATAGATCCCTTAAATAAATAATAAAGGTTTTCAATATTTGTTTTTTAAAACTACTCCCATAAGACGATTTAGACGTGCTAAGGATTGTAAGGAGGATTCCTATTTCTTGGGGTAATGAACTTGAAACTGGGTACAAATTCTAACTTTAACAAATAATAAAGACTGGCATTATTAGTTTTAAAAAACTACCTGCAAAGCACGGTTTATTGTTAAAGTTTTTACGAAAACTTACTTGCGAATGGAGTAGCGGGCAAAATGTTAGTGTAAATATAAAATGTTTTCTTGGTTAGCAGCACGAAGTAAGTTAGTAGTCGGCAAAATACAGACAGTGAAAAGCAATGTATTGTATTGTTTTTCTGACACTAAAAACTTTTTCGTTAGGTTAGGTTAGGTTAGCAGTGAATTTACTAAGTAAAACCAAAGCTTAGGTTTTAAAAGTAGTAAATTCAGCAACTGCTTGGTGTATCATTTTTTCTACCCTCTCAATCCAGTTTTCAAAGATGAAAAGTCACCGGTGTCTGTGTTTTTACCTCAGCACTTACAGTATTGATACCATGGGTACCTACGTTAGTGATTAGATTCACTTTCACAGGACAAAAAAAGTAGTTGTCCAACTGCGTTTTCTTTAGGAAAACTTTGATAAGCTTACGTTCCGTAATCGGCTAATCGATCTTTTCGATTAAACATTATCACAGTTATCCTAATCCTAATATTATAAATGTGAAAGTGTGGATGTTTGTTACTTTTAATCACCCAAAAACGGCTGAACGGATTTGGATGAAATTTAGCATGCATATAGCCTTTGACATGGAAAAGAAAATACTTTTTATTCCGGAAAAACATCTTATTCCTACGGGAAAACACGTTTAGAGTGCGATAACCGAAGTACATGCGGACGAAGTCGCGTGCGGACAGCTAGTAATGTTATAAAGTTTTCGAGTGTATGTTTGTTACTTCTTCACACTTGAACAGTTCAACTGATTTCGATGAAACTTGGAACACAATTAGACCATGTTTTGGAATAGCACATATGGTACTTTTTTATCCCGGCATTGTGTTCCCTTGGGACAAATTTCTACTTTAATGCGGGCGAAGCCGCTGACAGTAGCTAGTAACTTTATAAAAGAGGGGTTACTACAAATTCAATGCCAAATCTGAAATATTCAAATACTTTAAATGAGACCATACATAAAACTAACAAGTAAAGAGTTAGATTGTATCTCTGTACGTTTCAGTTACAGCGGGTATAGCCATAAACTGAATGAAACATAAGGCCTCAGCACAACAATGTACGCACAGTTACATCCGTGGTGGAATATGGCAGCGCTTTTATGTCGTAGCAATAAGATTAGTTTTCGTACCTCAAAGTGCGGTTGACTATAATATAGAATCTAGCGAGTATCTTCTACTAACCTCATGGTATTGTAGACAAAGCCAGTTCCATGGAAGTGTTGTCGATGGTCAAGTAACATGTCGTCCGCCACAGTTCTTGGGAGGACGCACAGGTCCTATTCCAACCTAAACAAGTGATTGAGGGTTCGTCTATGAATTAACAACAATAGGCAGTTTCCTTGTAACAGGCCTTTGTGATATTGAACTATATGCGCGTAAATAAGCGCAGATCGAGCTTGTAATAAAAGTGTAAAGTGCGTAAACGTTACATCGGGTAAGGGTAAGGCCACAGTGGAATGCTCCAGTTAGTTCTAGGTTGATTTAAAAATGTGCTTAAACTAATAGAGTTGTCTCGATGCACCATTGCGTTTATAACAATTGTTACACAATGAGTACTTACCAAATTATATTTTTACTTTGATGCTTTTAATACTATACTGTGGTGTTTGATTTCATGTGTGGAATATGTATCTACTTTCTTTTTTCTCTACAAACATTTCATATTGGAAAAACTTTTCAACACTGCCAATCATCTCACAAATCTGGATAGAGCCTTAGTATAAAAGTTACTACTCAAACACAATAAGGTCTTAAAATGGTTCTGTAGACTTGTTTACAAAAAGCTCAATAAACACCGTAGTAAAAAGCGAAGTAGGTACAAGTACACAATGAGAAGAAAACGAGTTCTTAAGTAATCGCTGTTCAGCAAGCATAAAACAGTCAACAATACGAATAATGGAGTAACAAAGAATATCCGAGTGCATACTAACCTAATTATAGATTCTAAGTCGCGTTGCAAGTGGACACGAAATGCCTGTCTCTCTTGAAATAGTGAAGCTAATTGCGTTTCGTAACTGCGGCCTGAAGGGTCGTGTAGATCGAGGCGCCTATATTTAGCGTGGGCATAGGGGCTCGGGGGTGCAGGGCGCGGGTGCGCGGGGGCGCAGGGCGCGTGGTGGCGCCGGTGACGCGGAAGCGTAGGGCGGGCGGAGGGCGTTGACCGTGAACGTGGGGCGGCATCGATCGGGCCGGCCATACCCTCGCGCAACGGAAAGTGTGTGCCAGCACTGCCACATCTACGCCGCTGTTGCGTTACTTAAGTAATCACCTAATTATGTAAGAAAGCTAAAACGTATTAGATTTTTTGCGAAGTAAAATCCTTCGTATCAATAATACGGATCTTAAAATACATGACTTTGAAATTCTGACCTTAACCAAATCGCACAAATCTTCAAACAGCGTAGATACTAAGTGCATTTGTACTCAGATTGCTAACACTTGTGTTATTTATAAAATTTGGTTTGTAAAGTAGTCCATTCTAAATGTACGGGAGCACGTGTTCAATGTTCGCCCTGTTTCCTCTAAAGCGCTTCCACTGAATATTCTCGCCACGCCGATTACGGAAGCTTGTGGTCGGTGATGTAACACAAAAGGAGTATTATATTATTGAGCTATTATCATAATACCTGACCTTCCGTGTGTCTTAAAGAGAAACCTTGCCTTTTAAACTAAAATGTGATCTATAAGTAAAGCCAAGACGAAGCTCACGATGCTTTTCGGTTATTCATTGTTTAAATTATACAATGCTTTTCTATTTATATATTTTTACTGTTGTTTCATATTTGCGTAACAATTACAAAAATCAAAGTATTAAATTAAAGTGTGTTGCGTGAGGGTTTATTTCAATCGTATTTTATGATTCCAGACTATTACGACATAATATCCTTGTAGACGTGGCTCTGTGGCCCTCCTTGCGTCTATCCCTTCGATCTAATAACGAAATAAAAGTTAGTAGGGTGCCCTGGTCACGAGGGTAGGTTGCTTATAGCCAAGATACACGAAGATATGTACGAGAAGGGGGCTGGAGCGCCGTGCGTAGAGAATGTGCGTGCTGCGGGCTGCTTCTACGCGCACCAAACGTTATCACGATTATATATTCAAGAAGTAATTTTGGAACAGACATTGCATTTCCTTAAACATGCTTCAATATTTAATTATAATTGTTCTTACGCACAACATTCATAAGCCCTTTGGCGTGAGCTTTGGGGTTGTTTTTATTAGCGGCAATAAAAAAACCGGCCAAGTGCGAGTCGGACTCGCCCATGAAGGGTTCCGTAGCAGCAAGTAACATAATATAAAAGTTCTTGTAATGTGTTGTAACTTTGATCGATGTTTTAATAATAGTGTATTTTTTTCGGTTTATGACGCATTAAAAAAAAACTACTTACTGGATTTCGTTCAAACCAATTTTCGTTGGTAGTTTTTATAGTAATGTACATCATATATTTTTTTTAGTTTTATCATTCTCTTATCTTGGAAGTTAGAGGGGGGGGGGACACACATTTTACCACTTTGGAAGTGTCTCTCGCGCAAACTATTCAGTTTAGAAAAAAATGATATTAGAAACCTCAGTATCATTTTTGAAGACCTATCCATAGATACCCCACACGCATGGGTTTGATGAAAAAAAAAATTTTGAGTTTCAGTTCTATGTATGGGGACCCCCAAAATTTATTGCTTTTTTTCTATTTTTGTGTGAAAATCTTAATGCGGTTCACAGAATACATCTACTTACAAAGTTTCAACAGTATAGCTCTTATAGTTTCGGAAAAAAGTGGCTGTGACATACGGACGGACGGACAGACAGACAGACAGACAGACAGACAGACAGACAGACAGACAGACATGACGAATCTATAAGGGTTCCGTTTTTTGCCATTTGGCTACGGAACCCTAAAAATACCATTCCTGTTTTAGGGATCATTTGTATAAATAGATAACCACAATAATTAGGGGAAGGTTTTTTAAAACAATGTTAGCTCAACAACACAAAAAATTATTTCTAAGCTAATTGACCTCCGGAAAATCCGGTGGAAACTCCCGCTGAGCACCAGCCAGTTTCAAATACGAGTCATTTAAATATTTACGTTTAAAGGTATCGAGTGGCGTTAACGCGAGTGCAATGGGGGGTTGGGGTGGGGAGTTGAATGTCGGGCAAGGGCGGCATGAGTCACGTCACGGCCGATCAATACTGCACGGGAATGCGTGGCGGGCCCCCGGGCCCCGGTCGCGACGCACCCCCCGAACCGACTGCACTCCGGAATTAATACGATGCCATTACTTCCCCAATTCCGGCTAGTTCACTGTCACAATCACTGTGCGAGTCCTTTTACGTATTACGTTATGATTTACAGAGATTGCACGTGACGGCTGATAAAAAGGTCGATTTTAAAGTCACAACTGACGCCCTCTCAAATAAAATGCATGTTCAAATTGCACTGATCCAATTGTCTAAAATAACGTCGGCGCGAGCTGAAAATTTAAAAATCAATAAAAAAGTAATAACGTTTGTTCGATTCTAAATTGGCTAAAACAATGTGACCGGAATGACTTCAAGAACCAATGATAAGTTATAACGTCCTTTGCCGACACTACTTATCATTTATTCAACCCAATTTTATTAAAAACTAAAGCCGTCTTAAAACAGTACATTATGATAAGTATCATCTATAACAATATTATAAAACTGGGGATTTTGTTTGTTTGAACGCGCTAATCTCGGAAACTACCGTTCGATTTGAAAAATTCGTTTAGTGTTGGGTAGCCTATTTATCGAGGATGGCTATATGTGTAACACCAGACTACAACGAAAAGGAGCGGAACAGTAACCAAGAACGCAGGTGAAACGGCGGGGGATAGCTATTTTCTGCTTATATATAAAAAGCAACCCTCTACTGATTGACTTATCTGTTAACATACAGCTCGAATTGCTGAACGGATTGCGCTAAAGATAGTAGATTATGACGTAGGCAAACGTAAAGAAAGGGTTTTCTAAAATTAGACATCCAAGGGTACTTGGAGCCCCGTTTCGTACGGCCAAAAGGTTAGCTTTCTGTTATGTTCGTATTTGTTCAGTTTGGAAGAGTAATACGGAAAATAAGAAATATATAAAAAGTCGTCAGTTTACGTCAGAATGACATGACGGCCTTGAGGACATAAATAATATGTTACAGGAAATTAATACTGACCTTCCGTAAATACCTTTTCTTTGGTATAGACCTCAGTGTTATTTTGTAAAATACGGGCGTTTGTCGAAGACTCGTGGTAAATAGCGGCGTGTGAAGAGATAGCAGAGTTTTCATTTAAATCAAATCAAAATGGGGAAATGGAAAATACTAAAGTAAAGTCACATGTCTTAATAGACCCCCAGAGGCCAAACAGTGCGAGGGGTGATTTAGGGTTTTCCGAGTTATTTGTAGCTTCAAAATATCGGTCCATTTCAGGAAATTACTATGTAGGATTAGACGTTGGCGGAAGTTCGCTGGAAACTTGCCACTTGGCGGTTAACACCATTGTATATATAGGTAACAACATCATAAATGTATTAAATATGGTTTGCTTCCGAGTGCGAGAGTTGTTAGACTTTGTCTCGATTAAATTAACACTGAATGTTCTTTCGTTACAACCTTATATCTCGGAATGTTAGTTTTTTACTTACAAAACAGTAATACGAAATGTAATTCAGCTTGTAAATGCAAGAAAATAAAAACCTTCAACTGATTTAATTTAAAGGTAAGAAAAATAAATAAAAAATCAAGAGGGTGGGTAAGTCTATATATGTAGTAATAAATTATTAGTGTAAAAATTATGTCTCTCTGTGATATTATTTTTCATGTCCAAACTAATGAACAAAGTTTAAATAAACCGATAGCCTTATGACCAGAATTAGTGTATTCAATACTGTAAGTACCTTCGTGATAATAAATTATTTTTCACGCGCGCAAAACCACCCGCAGAAGTTAGTATGTAGTTAGTATTTCCGCTAGAAATGTCGCACCGTTTCAATTTGATCCTTTTTATTTATAATTTGAGTAAACAAGTAATTTTTTTAGTGTACAATAGAGTCATCAATTCACCCGATGAACATAGGCCTCCCCCAAGTGTCGCCATAACGACCGGTCTTGTGCGTCTCGCATCGCATTCATCGGATTCCTGTGACCTTACGCGACATCGTGGACTAAGCAAATATGATCAGTAAAGGGCACGTACTGAGCCCTATTTTTTTGAAATATTTTTAAAAAAATAGATTTACGTACAATATAGAATGTTACATAGATAAAAATGTATACGATTGACGGTTTTTATACACTTGTTTTATACGAGTACTACCAGTTACTAGATAGAAACTCGTTGAAAATACAGTAACAATAATCTTAATAAATTATTCTGACGACGGCAGAAAAGTTAAAATGAGCTGTGGGAGTTTTCCGAAAGAGTTATAATCCTCTCGACAGAATTTCGATCACGATGGCCAACCTCAATAGACATGAGCCACATACACAGAAGATGTTATAGTGCACAAGTGTGTGCGCAAACACAGGTGCAGACCGGAGAGAGATCAGACACAGGACTAACGGCTTTACGTGCTTCCCAAATCATGGGGTGTCAAACCACTAACTTTCAAACTCCGGGTAACTACAGAGTAATTCGTAATAGAAAAATTCAATAGAATAGAATAGCAATTATTCGGCGCAAGCAATACAATATACCACAATATAAAATAATAAATTAAAAAATGGTATAGATATACAATACAGTTGCAGTGACTGTGCCTGAACCGAAAGGGTCACCAACTCAGCAATTGCTGGCAGCAATTTAATAGCATTTTTTTGGCTGACTCAGGACTTGAACCTAGGATCTCACACTCAGCAGTCGTGCAGACGACTAGTAGCCCGATTCACGTAATCAAAACCGTAACGATATCGTAGCGATTTAGTCGTTTAGACCATTTCCGTATCAACATCCACCAATCGAGTTTGAACGACACCGATTTTAAAGTCGTTTGGTCGGAGAGTCGATTTAAAAAAAAATCTGTATTTCATTATCCTGGTAGAATACTTATTAATGTAACTCTTGAGTGGTCGTTCTATCCAATCCCGATTAAGGTACACGCGAATACCGCTTTTGGATAGGACTTCGATCGAACGACTATAAAACTTGAATTATATTTGGCTTGTTTGATTTTACGTGGATCAGGCTACTGGAGACCAACGTGGCAGTCAAAAGAAAGTTCAGTCGAAAGAGTTCGCGGGCCTGGAACGCAAAGGGCACCTAAACATATGTGGGTTATAGTCTGTAAAAGTCTAACTCTCCCCTTTGGTCCACCTAGAGCAGGAGAAATTATTAGATGATTTCCCACCTCAATAAAAACAAGAAGGTAGATAAGTTACAATAATTACCGAAAATCAATTTATTACATGTCTGTTTATTTACTTCATCTACAGAACTAGCGTTATTACTTATGATTGTGATTAGCGTGCGATAACTCTTAGATAACAATAGGTCATATCAATATAGACAGGAACTACGTATAAGTTTAATAGGTATACTTAAGCGGCTTGATATACACATATCTATGCCGTGCCCTATCCCAATAGTTTACAATATCATGACTAGTGGATGGAAACTTACGAGACTCGAATATACAGCTACATACATACATGTAATATACATGTATTATTCTGAAATTCGATTACATTAACCTTCAAAGAGTTCAAGTCATTTAAAGACGTCATCATTAAATTACAAGTCCATTGATTAAATGTATACGATCGTAAACTAAAATGGTAGCGCGTCGTCTCAGAACATTCCACAATCTTCTCTGGCACTCTGTAAACCAGCAAAATATCAATTTCAAAACCAAAGCCATTAATTATATTTTTTTTTTAATTTTCCAATGTTAGCCATTTAATAAAATTATGATGTCAACCGAGGGCCATTTCTGTAATTTATTTGCGTAAGTGTTGATTTGGTTCTCGTGAGCTCCGCTATGTAGAATATTTCTCAAGACTAGTTACGTCGTTGCTCGTAATTATAGCATAGTTTAAAGAAAAATCACCTCTAGAGTGTATTGGTTCGTCCGCGCGGCGGTCCGCCATAATGCTTGCGTGTGTTTTGTGGCATTGAGCACTAATAATAATCGGTGAACTTGACATTGAGAACGGAGGCTCGTCATCGTAACAAGATGCTCCATCTCTTCCGCACCATATTGAATTACTGATGTTAAAAAAGGATAGCTGATATTATCTTCTGTGTTCGGGAGTGTTTGTAGGTCAGTCGTGTATTTGTTCCGGACGATAGTCCGAAAGTCGGCTGGAGGTTACATTACGTAGGTAGTTATTTAAGTTAGAACTCAGCACACAATGTGTGCAAATTATCAACACAGCTGAAATCTGCTGAATCAGACCATTTAGCGCGTCCTCTCGTGACGGAAACTGTTTAGATTGTGTCATCACATCACCTGGAGCCCTCTTTGCCCGCTTTGTACTCTAACGTCTTTATAAACTAATAAATGTATTTTTGTAATAGTGTACAGCTAAGGACACTGCAACGCTTTGTCAAGACTGACCTAACTAATCGTTCAAGAGATAACATCCATACCTAATTGTACCTATTTTTTTTTTGTAAGTTTTTAGGTGCATCATAATATAAAAGAATTGTCTGCGTTCTCAGATAAATATAAAAACGTATATTTATATAAATCTAAAAATAATTAAAGTTTAAAAGAAAATGCATCATGTAAAATCCCTATTCCGAAAACTTTACGCACTATCTAAATAAATTGCAAAAGTTTTTCTTTTCGCGCCAATACGAAGTTCGCGTTTATTGTGAAAAGCGGTATCTAGTAGCGTTCCCAAGGCCTTCTTCGACACGTTAACCTTATACAGCCTACATTGTTTTGGAAAATTCCGCTAGATGGCGCTGCCTGAAGGCTGCTCGCAACTTTAAGTTTCAAGTGAATCTTCAAAGATGGCGCTACTTAACGCGATTGCAGCCACATTGTTTAACCAAAGAAAGTCAATTTAACAAGAGCGAGTTTTGATCCGAAATTACGGTAACCAATCATTATAAATAGTGAGTAATTGTTAAATTTCAGCAAAATGTATCACTTAATTAATTATTAGTTTGAGCCATATTTAAATAAAAAGATACACTATGTATCTATCTTTTTATTTAAATATGGCTAAGAATAAGAAAATACATAGAACATCAAATGTTTTAGTGTTATTTAATAAATTATACACTATTGTTCACTGTTAGTTAAGATAATTACAGATCAAAAAAGTGGTCCTAAACGTAGCGTTTGAAAAAATATTACCTTGAAAGTTTTTAGACGAGAAACGAATAATAATAAGAATGGAAACTTTGGGGTAGGTCTCTGGTAGTTGGTTATATTTTGTTAGTGGTGTAGGTTATTTAAACAATAGGTACAATATTGTGTATGTTTAGCAAATAATTGGAAGTTTAATTTATGCACAGTTTTGTTAAATAGTTCCGCGTTATTTTTATGTAGGCATTACTAGCTGTTGCTTGCGGCTTCACCCGCGCGAAAGTAGAAAATTACCACAAGGGAACATTAAAGTAGTAACAAACGTACAAACACACTTACAAAGTTTTGCCTTTATAGTATTATTAGTGTGACTGTCTTACAAAACATGTTTTTCCGATATAATTATTTCGGAATTCGAACTTCAGAACTTAAAAGACAAAGAAAAATTGAAGATAACCTGACAGACATCGGTTATAACTGCAATATTTTAAAGCTAAACTGACGTCGTACTCGACACTCAACAAGTAACATGGATACTGCACTCTATCGGGCGACGACTCTAAAGCAATTGTATTAAATTATGTGGGTTATAAATCCGGATCGGTGGCTATAAACAAATAAAGCGGCGCTACGTCAGCGTGGTGTTGCGTGTTCACGGCACGTCGCCGTGCGTCACGCTCGCGGCGCGCGGTCGTCGCTCCCCTTACAACAAGTGACGTTCTGACTCACATCCAACGTTATGGGTATTTCTGTAAACAACCTTTTTTTATTTTTAGTCTTTGAATTTTTATAATTAAACTAGCTAACCCACCGAACTTCGTACCGCATAACAGTCAATGAATGTTGTATCTTTCAATATTGTCAGTCGATTGAGATGAAACATATACACATAATTTTAATGTATAAAACTTGTACTTTATTATATTATAAATGTGAAACGGGTAGAATTTTGTATTAGTGTCCTATAGTATGCTTTGTTTATTATGAGGTTATTTATAACAGTATAGTACTGAAATACAGAAGGCCATACAAACATAACACAACTTATGATTACAGTTGTAATACAATGGTAATAACTCCTAGCCGCCCATGGGTTGCACATCGCACTGGTTTCCACGCTTATCTGGGATTAACATGGAAATGATCGGCATCTGCTCCCATGTCGTAAGCGAGTCTGTGACCGATAAACGCATAAACCATGTGACCACAGAATCCCGGTACAAATTCATTAAGGAGTATTACCGTAACCGAATTTCTAGAAATATTTATGAAAGAAGATAAGACACTTTGATACTTTCTGTTACATTAGTATTATTTATAGGACCTCCCTTATTTTCATATAACAGTTAGAGTAGTATCCTTTGTATTTACATTTAATAGATCTTTACCACGCAAAAAAAAATAAGTACCAGAAGCCTACCCCAAAGTTTCCATTCTTATTATTATTCGTTTCTCATCAAAGGAGATTGACGACGACTTGAGGAATTAAATAAGTCGTAAAGGAGAAAAATTCTGAAAACGGACCTTTTTCAAAGAAAGAATATTATACTATATGTTCGTTGAAAATGTTACAAGTATTGTACGTAGATAGACTGTCGTCATCAAATATCTGGGTTATACCAAAAACGAAGACCACGTAGGTATTTTTCAAGCTAGGGACCTTACCATGACGTGTTAAAATATCAATCGTGCGAGCGAGAAAGAGGTATGGAGCTGTACACACTATATAGTTCCATCCCTTTCACATTTCAATTTAAGTCGTGAAATGGATCGTGTTAAGAGCTCGTGGTAGGTGCTCCGTACATACCTTCGCCTTACTTACAAACTACGAATCAGTATTCCAGAACCTTCAGTTCTAAAGTTCTCAAGTCGGAGTCAACGGAGACTGTTATAAGGTCACACAATCTAAGTTGCAAGCAAACTATGCAGCCACATAAAAGGTAACCGAAGTACCTTGATAACCCCGTGAATTCTTGCGATCTCTTTTTCTTAATGGATTTTTAATAGAATATATAATGATGTTCATCGCTCTTTATTGCATCGTACACGAGCGCGCCCAGTTCACTTGTTATACGTAAATTGCGCGGGAAATTCACAAAGTCACTGGTTTTCCTTTATATTCATTTAAAAGTTTCAATAAATTATGATTCCGAATATAACTAAATATAAACTGAAAAATAATTGGCACTTAAACCCATTTTGAATGCTCCTTTGATTTCAACACAGTAGATCTGTAGACCAACGTGTCTTCACGTTAATGCATTGCACACGAAAATTTACTAAAAAAATATTAAATTAACACATTTACACAATATTTTAAATAAATAAACAATATTGTAAAAATATTCAGTGGCTACGACGGGCCTACGCCTGCTACGACGCCATAAGTTCTGCTACTCGCCGACAGATGACGCTACTAGTTGGTTTCGCTTGAAGAATGGTGCGTCGAAAACAAATCCCAAATATATTATGTTAGTTAAACTAAAGAAATTTCTTCTAATATATATTTCAGCTTCAAACTGACTATTAAAAAAAAAATTGTCAAATATTCGTAAGTTAATTATTATACCTAGGTATGTAGTAAACAATTTAATAAAAAATCAGTTTAAGTGGGCAGTTTAAAAAAAAAAATTACACATATTATCACATTTTTTTATTGTTTCACTGATCATACATATTAATTTTTAGATTTAACTAAAAATTACATAATATATTATGCTTAATAAAAACTAGAAAATTAGAGAGAGGAGCCAAGACTTTAATCCCATGTAGATACCTGTATCTTTGATTTAAGGCCATACAAACAAAGGTGTAATAATCCTTAAGACCTTCAACATAATATCGATATGACAGCAATGTAATAAAATAAAGTAGTTTGTCGGAGAAGGGCGGGCGATATCGTAACTGTAGCCAGCGATAGCGGAGTCGGTCGCGGCGCAACCTTGCAGAGTTTGTTGCTCCTGCAAGGCGAGGCAGGCGGGGCGGGGTGCCGGGGACGTGGGGGGGGGGGAGGAGGCGAGGTGACCATCTAACCTCCAGTGACACGGTCTAACTAAACCACAGATAAACAACAACAGTACGACAATCTGATTTACCAACTCTTACTCATACTTAAGATGCAATTACAAATTTTAAACTTGATAATATTGACATTATTGCGTAAGCAATCTTGTCAATATTCGCGACATGAGCTTTTTAAGTATTTAACGATTCGAGTCGAAATCTTTTGTTCTACTGTATAGTTGAAACTGTGGCTACTCACTTTAGACTAGGCGCTCTAACATTTTAGCCACAAGTAGATGCATAGTATGGTAAGCGTATACGGTATCTCATTAATAAGCTAGAGCAAATATTGATTGACCGATTGTGTCGTGAGGCTTGCATTCTTATTTATAACGCTGAGCTACTGGGGATACACACTTCGTTATTAGTTGATGTTTCATTAATGATAAGCATGTTTACTATATTTCCACATAGTCGGCCGAACGTCAGCTTATGTCCTTTATCTATGTGTGCAAAGTAAGTACTGCGTATCCTTCACACCATATCGAAAGCAACAACAAGGTTCACAGCTACTCTAACATCAGAAACAGTGTTTTTGTTCTTGCAGCTGATGCAAATACGTGCTTCATTACGCTAATTTCAAGATAAATGCTGTTCGAAAACATAATAAGATAATTACTTAACTATCGACCAGAATTATTATCGATTGTTCTTGATGAAGTTTATTGTCCCAAATACAGGTTGTTTACTTTCCCACACATGCATTGTGTTGATGAATTATCCTTCACAATATATGCACATTGATATTAGAGAAGAATGTTTGTGCACCCGTACACAGCCGCTTGACGATATTAGTTGCCAAGCGCAGTTTTAAATTCATTGTTGTGCAGATAAATCTTTGTTCGTCTGGTTAATATTTATGTTAAGCGTTTTTACACCTGTTGTTTGAATGATTTCCACGTTAACACAACAATAGTTTCGATCAGAGCCCGTGTGTTACTGTAGTCCTCGCTGAGCTCTGACAAAGGTCTTTCTTCATAATAGTTTGTCCACCCACGGCCCATGGAGACGCAACCGTGACGGTTGCGTCTCCATCGGTGGCCTGTCCTAGTTTTTAAAGCAATAACTTAAGCTAAGATTACTCCACCGCCACCGTCCCCCCAAGCTGTGACTACAGCTGTTTACGTATCCGACGACGGCTTGACCTATATACCAATACAATTGTATTATTCATAAGCCTGTCACTCGATTGCCTTTGTCGCACATAATCACAAAGTCGTGTATAAATAGACTTGTTTTACAGCACCATAACAATATTATGACCTATAAGAGTGAACGCGTAACGAAGTCGGAAGAGCTTAGCAGAAATCCGAACTGACGGAGCGTATTTTGGACGAACTTATTTCGTTCGTGTTAAATAGGTTACGATAGCAAAGTTTCCTTTTTGTAATTTTGGAGTTAACTCTACGTTGAGACTGGATGGTGATGACTGTTTTCCTTTTTTTTTATTAAAACGAAATCCTTGAGCAACAGATTTTTGCAAACTAGGTTTAAGAATATATTAGCAAATGTATCAATTCGGACTGGTGCAAAACGTCACAGTATTAAAATATAACAGAGGTAGGAATATTTTGTTGAGATCTATTTTAGGATAGCGGGTATTTGTGATACGCAAGTGTCGTCGTGTGCAGTGTCTCCCGACGACCTACATGCACACCAGCCTCGTCTACATCATCGGACTAATGCCGATTGTTCCAATCACTTTAGTATTTTCAGTGCAAATTTATTAATATTCAAGCATTTAGACATCTGCCCATAATATACCAGCGACAAAAGAAAATGACATTGACGTACTTACTTCATATCTCTTACGTCATTCCCCCATCATTTTACTGCAAAAATCCCCGACATTAAAAAATTTATTAACTGAAAAGGCGGCCAATTCATTAATATCAAACTGAATAATGATGATATTAATGATAAGTATTTAATTAGGGTTTATTGCAATTACAATTCAATAACAATAGTGATTGGAATAACGAAGGCATTTAAAGGCTAATACCAATAGGTATGTATTAGCAACGCAGTGCAAATTCGGTCAATGCTATTCAAATTCATATTGCTGTACAACATTCATTATGTCCGTCTCTATAGACTTAAGAATTAAAAGGATTATTTATCTTAACCTCAAATTAGAAAAACCGTTCTGTAAATCAAAGAAGCCGTATTTCGAACATTCCAGAAAAAAAACTGATTTCGAACTCAAATTGTTTCCCAGATTAGCCAAGTTTGTTCTAAAAGCATCGGTTTATTACATTCGAGAGTGGTCCATTATGATGTTGGACGTATAAAGTGGCATCACAGTGCAGGAGCGCGTCGTATCTCGCGAGGGCGATAATTGCGAAGGTCGCGTCGCAGCTGGATGTAGCATCACACGCCGACTCCTCCATGTGGTATCACTAGATAGGTGCTTCGTTACGATATATCGAGATACAAGCAGTTTAAGCGAAAACGTAACGTAAAGCGATGAGTGAAAGGTAGTATTTACATTAACGCTCGTGTCGGTCGGTGGCCTTACCTCGTTAGAGTTCATGCACCCGCGCGGAACTGGGGCACGTACCGCGTGCTGCCCCCCCTCCCCCGACACCCGCGCGCCCCGCTCCCCTCCCCCTCCGCCGCCGTCCCGTTACCTACCACCAACTTTTCATTGAATTGTTTCTATTGCTTGTTGTTACAGAAATATTATACTATGATACTCGTAAATGCAAAAACACTTTATTAATATTTAGTTGTGTACATAGCTCAGACTATTTAGCTAACTGCTCCATTCTTTGTTTGTGTTGGAACGATGTTAATAATAAGTTTAAGGTCACATGCTCGAGTAATAAAGCGCTTGTTAACTGTCGCTACATACATTTTTCAGCGATTAAATCATTTGTTTGTGGTTACTTTATTGTAGAAAAAAGATTAATAATGTTGTGTAAATATGTAATAGAGCGATGAGTAGACCGAAGTAAGTGGTAGTGGAAGAGAAATGCTGTCACCTCGGCGAGGCGAGTGAACCAGTATTGCGCTGTGCGAGAGTTGCGCAAGCGCAGCTCGAGAAAGTGCGAGTAAAAGTTGACGCAAGTCGCGTCACACGCCGCTCGCCGCCACGTCACACATACACCGCCCGTGCACACTGTATGTATAGCGCGGTGTGAGTGTAGTTATGTATACGTACATAAGTGTCATGCACTGACGACACTTGATTACAATCGAACGTGTTATACAATGCCTTTAATAATAAACTTCGTTACGAAGACGTTGCTTCACGTACGAACATCGGGGGTACGTTTTCATAATACTTATTGAGATAAATGACAGCTAATGTGTCTCGCTCTGTGGCCACCTTAAGTCCTAGTAATTATTCAAAAACAATGAAACAATTATGTTACACGACAGGTAAACTGCAACATAGACACACGCATAGACACTTGCATTATAATTTATGTTTAACTCGCATGCATTCATATTTCATTGATGCAGTTTATGTGTGTTTTGAATTGCACATGAAGCCTATTAATAAACCAAAACCTTACTTGTTGGGAACTATATTACAACTTCAACTCTTGTCTGTATTCTGTAAGTGCATCATGGCTTTAAAAAGCGCAGTATTATAAATAAAGTTTTATAAGGCGAAACTTATTTTAATATGCAGTGACGAACTCCGAACTTAGAAATCTTTATATCGTATTCATTTATGACTAATCAAATAACCTTTAGTTATGATATTAGAGATTATTACTTTAAAATGCATAATATATGTTAAAAATTAAATTAAAAGTTATTTATGTATATTTGCGGGAACTTTTAAAAAGTTACATATATTATAGGTAAATTGAAGTAATTTTCAGCGTTGAGAATCTCTACAGGGAGGTGAGGGAGCGTGCGGTGTGCGGGAGTGGGGGGCACACCGTGGCGACAGAAATAGGGCGCGGAGGACAGAGCAAGGCTGCCCCGGTTGCCGGCCGTCGACCCGCGCTACGAGCGTAGACCAGCGCGCCACAGCGCCGTAGCACAACTGTGTTCGTAGTGCTACGGGCTACGACGGTGCTACGCGGCTACGAGTCCTATGCCCGCCGCGCGCCGTACTATCGCTCCGATAGGGATGCACCCACTAATCTACGTTACGTACTCATGTTCGTTTACAATCTTATTTGCAAGTAGATCTATCAATTTGTTCGTCGTATGTCATCGTTCGTATAAATTTTTGATAAAATGACTGTAGCTTCCAAACATTATCAAAGAAAATATGTTTTATTTTTTTAATTTCAATCTTGCACGTTTGCTTTTAAATACGTAATTATCTACTTATTTATTTTTTGAATTTCTAGTATTTTTGCAGCGCCATCTGTCGTAGAATAGAATAACTATAGAACATAACGAGAGTCGTGAAGCCGTTCGGCCCGCGCGCCCCGCGCTCCCCCCGCGATAAGGGCACGAGTTCGTTGCCCCGATAGAGACTGACCTCAAAAACGAGGACACTGCAAAATTAGGACGATGACAACGTAATGACTCGAGTGCCAGTTCACCTCGTACGAGTTTCAACCTAACAATCATTGCATTAAGAAACAAATTTGCTCAATCTGTTCCACTGAACTACATGTATTTGATCAATTAGGCAAATACGCTGACTTCAACAGCAGCGAGCTAGCTCGAAGTGTTTTACTGTACGATAATAATAGGTTCAGGTTATTCCTGGAATTCAAATATAGGTAACTGGTGTTTGATTGACCTGTAGAGTGTGCTGGGCTCTTCTAGTGATTCACGTAGCGAGAAACTCGAATGAGGAAAATGGAGTAATAATTAAGAATAATTCGATTAAGATACATATTAATATTAACGAGGACAAGAAAATAATACTAATATATATACGCATTTAGAACTTCTAGGCTTGTGTTTTATATACCTACAAAGTTTCATAAATTCAGAACATGACCTAAATAGTTTGCCTACCGTAGGCCGCGGAGCCGTCACTCACTCTCTTGTCTATCACAATACGTTTGCTTATAGATAACTTTTCTTTTGTTACAGGTAAGTGGCAGGTCATTCCTCCGCGCGAAGCTTCTCGACTTGCGCGCGATAAGTTAAGGGGTATCGCGGAAGGTAAGCTGCATGTCTGTGACGCATGTGCCCAATGACTTCACGGAAACTCTTGATCTTTTGTTTAACCAGAATATCTTATTGTTCAAAAACATTGTTGGGAAAATCATGAACATTAAACAAAGTACAGTTCTTTATGGAACGGTTCATCATGACGTTGTTGTGGAAAAAATTAACATAATCTTTATACAGTTTGTGATTGCAACACGCTGATAAACATAAGACATGCATTGTTTATATTTACTAGCCTTGTAAAAGTATTATCTATTACAGTTAATAAACGGCGTAAACTAATGTTTACACGATAAATTGACACGTCAACGTTTGAAAGTAAACATTGGAATGTAATGGGGATTATTCTGAATACGTGAGCTGTACATGAATTGTGATAACGATTGCAATGGAAAATAAGTGCAGGATGCATCGCGCGGCCGGGAGCGCGCGCTAAATATAGTCCGGGCGACGACCTGCAAATAGGTCGCTCCCTCGCGCCACTCCACCGCCACACCACCGCCACTCCACAGCCGCGCCACTTGTACTGCCACTCCACCCTCTAATCATAACCCGCTCCAAATGCTACCTATTAATTTCTTCGCTCAATTCCTCCGCACTTTCATTAATTACATGGAGTCAGCTATCTCCTCGCGGTTGTGGTGTTACATAACAACAATATTTACAACAAAACAACCACTTTCTCCACTGCGGTGGATAAATAAAATGAGTAATGGAGCTGTAAGAGAAATTTACATAAACATGTTGATCATCCACTTGAAGCGTTTTTTATAAGACTTCTATTGAAATTCCAACAATGTTTTAACGTAGCATTGAAGCAATCAAGTTATGTTTCTTTCTTCATTACTGGCAAAGTTATGAAAAACTCGTGTAAACGACCGAAGGTGCATGAACTGTGAGCGCTTCACAACTGTAAGGGAAGACGTAAACAACATGAACTCCGTGTGAGCAGCTGTACTACCGACTGGTTCCTCATTTTTTTACAAGTTAACGTTCGTTGATCATTTGTTTTTAAACTTTTTACGTCCGGTTTGATTGTAAACATAGTTTGGTTTGTTAACAATCAATCACGTAACTCGTAAACGTGTTTCGACCAACTAATTAGCTAAGAATAGAGCCGAAAGATTCGCAATAAATTGCAACAGCATTTTGGTGGTGGCGCACTGCAATATGCATTCATAATAAATGAGTAAGGACACGTCAGCATGTGGCGTGGGTGTTGTTGTTTTCCCCATGGTTGATGTTGGCTGAGCTCGGCGGGGCCGGGAGAGGCGGCGCGGGTGCGGGGCGCGCGGCGGGTGTCGCAAGCCGCGGGTGCACGGCCGGCCGTCGGCACCGCGCCGACCCTGACTGACTTATCTCGCGAACGTGCGGAGCGCGCAAATACTAACGCTGGCGAATTTAACAGCCCGTGGGTTATTGCTGCACGTTGCTTCGTAGTTCTCACCGTGATATACATGCTGCCGATCCCGCCTCAACCTTTACTAACATTTGTACTTGTTATGCCATTTACCAATACCACGACACTATTGAGTCTAAACATAGATGTAGTCTTAAGTATGTAGCAAGCTAGCACAAATACAATCACAAACCAATGCCACTCCGAGCTTGTTTACCGAAGTTGACTCAAAATATTTGCTTTCGCAGCTCGTTTAATTACAGTGTATAACGTACCGGAAACGTTGATCGTACAACGTTCGCAATGAGGGTCTCAACCGTATTTATTATTTTCGGTCCGTTGTTGATTCCTGATGGCGCATAACAATGTCCCGTCGTCGTTGAAAGTAAAACCATTAAAGTCGTTGAACTGCAAGCTTATTATAATTTATGTTGTGACCTGTTTTACAACTGCGTTACACCCACCCTTTACAAAACAACAACATTTCCATTTGCGGCGACAAATTGTGCGTGAACTGTAAAGCGACGGCCGCGCGCTTGTTTGTTACGTTCTCTGTTTCGTGTAAAACTTGCCGACACATTAATCATGCAAGCCTGATGTTGTGCATACATTTCAGCAACACTAGACAACAAAGGTAACCCTACGTCGGCGGCGGCTCTCTTATCTTGACGCTGAATTTAAATGAGCGCACCACTGAAATATTGAAACTTGGTTAGACCATTCTAGAATCATTGAACCTTGTTCGCTTTGTGAGATGTACTACGTTTCTTTTTATAGACTTTCATGGCTATCTTAATTAGACGCTACAGTCCCTTTCTCTTTATCTCTGTCTTTGGTAAAAGATTCTACGTTACAGGTCAAGATCGAAACATGTTACAAGAAAACCTAATTAGGTAGGTACTAAATTGATTGGCGCCAGTAACAATGCACTAGCACTAGGCCACTGAAAGCTAGTTATTAAAGCACAAGGTACAGGCTGTTTGTTTCACCTTGATGTAATGAGTAATAGACATAGGTTGTAGGTACGGCGTGCGGTAAGAGGCGAGCCTAGGCTGGATCTCAAAGGCAGAGTGGCAGGGAGCGGCCGCGCCGACTCGGACTTTGTAATACATTCGGCCTAGTCAGCGTTCGTTGCCCTGCGTCGCTCGAGGTCGCCGCAGAGCACTGAGAGACGCCAGCCGACTGCACCCGAACACCCACGGAAATTACCGAACGACAAATTGGCGCGGAATTTAAATCCATGACGTTTGATAACATCATACTAGATTTACTCGTACTTGTCAAAATACTCGAATTTCGTGTAATCGAGTAGTAGATGTAGTTTCTGGCTACACATCTTAATTAGGCTTTATAGTAGTTTTACCTCAAGCGGGTTTTACGATACAAGTATGCAGATCAGACGACTTCAGCTGCGTTTTACGTTCCAAATCGCAGCGATATTGATTGTTCTTAATTAGGTAATAAGTCGTAAATAAGGCGTTCACGTAATCTGTAGTGGAAGTTAGAAAACAAACAATAAGACTATTCGTGCGTATTGTTTGTAATTTTCCTATTCAAAAGCAAAAGTTATAAGTTATGTAAGTGGTCGGAAAGTCGTCGTGTGACACTTTAACCCAGTGCTGCATATTCCGGAGTGAGTCCAACGCACCCGTTTCGCGCTCATTAGTATGGAGACAGCGGCTCACCACTTTCACTCTCGCCAATAACAAGTGTTACGCAAGCGCCGCCGTCACCGCCGTCACCGCAGCTCTCTACTCTCGCAACTATCTCCGGCTCGGCGGCGGCGCATCTCACCGGCACACCTCGCCACGCCAGCTCCACGCCACCGATAGATTAGCGCGGGAAAAAATGAACAACAGTTCTCGCAATAATGCTGCAACAGTGACGAGGCAGCGTAAGACGCATCCTCGGGCCTAATTATAGTCTCGGCAGAAATGAAAGTGAATAGTGTTTCGGTTAGTTCATAGTGGGTCAGCGGAGTAGGGCAACGGGGGTCGACGCCCGCGCAGCCTCGCCGGGTGAAAGTGGCCCTCCTCGTCCCCGCGCCCTCCCGCTCCTCCAATGCTGAAGGCGCGTCGACGACTTACCTGCGCACGCGCTGCTTTTTGCAACTTGGCCATGGAACCTATTACGATAACTGCGAAATAACGCTCAGGCAGCAAATGTAAATGCATGGCCTTTATTTGTGCTCGATCACACGACATACCTAACAAACAACATGGCAACCATTTGCAACGCCACTTTGCTCTCTGTGCGAACTATTTATGTTCCACCGTTTGTAGAAAATTCAAAAATTAAGAAGAAAATTAATTATTGTTCATAAGCACTAATCCCACGACAAAAACTATTATAGTACATTACAACACAAGCAATCATACACAGTCCCCATTCTTAATCAGAATATAATCAAGGAAAATCCTCTTCGCAGTAAATTCCCACATTCGTAGGACATACTCGTACATTTGCAAGCAATTGAGCTTTATCTCTACAAATATTAATAAGCTATATTAAAGTTATTCATATTTCTAGAGTCCTCATCGGGAAACAGGTCATTCGTTTTCCTCAAAGTGACATCATCAGCTCAAGCCTCATAAAGTAGTTCAGTGGAAACAATGAAAGCGTTTATCGTCGTTCGCGAAGAGCCGTGAGCAATACGCGTGGTTTATGTAACCGGCAGACGCTAGACGGTAGTAACTAGTGATTGAATAGGCCCCATCTTACGTAAATGTATCGTACTTGCTTACATTATCAAGTGCTGCTTACGTAAGCATTTACAAATATTTCGCTATGTTATATTTATTGCATCCCAAGGTGTACGATTCGGCACAATGCTCATGCTCAACCCTGTACGACTTCTACCTGTTCACTTAACGAGCAGACACAAAAACAGTTCAAGATGAAAACTCACATCTAATGAAACAAATAAAATACTACACCGTAGCGGCTCTGATATCAAAAGCTTTGACCGATTTTTAAATAGCAAGTCTTTATTCATGTTTACTTTTGTTAAAAAATTTTGAAATACTAGGACGCCATTTTCCTTGGCTTAATTATAAAAACAATTTGGGATTTTATAGTCAGCGCGTACAACCACAAAGTAGGTAGAACAAATGAGGTCACCGGGAATGCTAGTGCTACACATTGTTTATGAACGATTATAATTTAGATGAGTGAAGGCTTAATAAAGTGATCCGAGGCTGTGGCTGGAGCCCGGGTTGCGACAGCACGAACAAAGAAAGCGGCAACGGGCCGGCCTTGCTGAGTTCATCGACCGACTTTTGCAGGTCGCAAGGTTTCGCCAATCGGGCTTCTCGTAGCTCCAGGATATTGCCAATTCAGTGCGATCAAGGCTGCGCACAACCGCCAGGCCTGGCCGAACCTCTTACTTTTCGTTGCAAAGAAAAACGTCCACATATTGCACTGCACATCGCAGGTGACAAATACTAATGGATTCTGTTCGTAAGAATTGTTTAAATAATGAAATCTATTTAGATAAAACTGTTGTGGGTTCGCACTTGTAGGCTGGTAAGCTGCAACATGTGAACGAAAATATCTAGACCGTTCAACTGTGGACCTGGTTGATAGCCAAAAACTTATTCAAATTTATCAAACATGGTTGCAAAGATTTGAATTTTTGCTTATTTTTGCTAGGTAGGTTTTAGTAGTTGATTGACTATAACGGACTGAAATTTATACAGCACAATGTACTAATAAACTTTGTTTTAATAAAACAATGCTGTTGTGGTTTTCAGAAGCAACACACACGTAGGTAGAATATGTAGTAAGAAACATAAACATTTAATGCTGAAAATTCTGTTCACCTACAAATAACTTCGTATGAAATTTCATTTTAAATATGAAATATTAATATATTTTCTAGCAAATTAGTGAAAAATTTAAACTAGGTTTTTTTCAGTTAATTGCATGACAGTTTCGCAAATATCGAATTCCCTGTAAAATGTAAAAAAAAGCGTCACACGTTCAAGTCGAATGGTTTCGAGGCCAGCCACTGCCCTGATACTTGTTCAATACATCTGGCGTTACTTTCAGTTTATGTGGATGATTGTGCATACCTACATAGGTAGGCACTGTTCAGTATTTTTCATGCAAGGTTACGATATGGGATCGGGTGGCCGTGATTGTTTACAATTGGTCGTAAATCTTATCGCTTCACTTCAGACAGTGCATACTCATGTACTTGGATACATAAATGGCCTTCTCGATCGATCACCCAGTTATAAATAGTTTATACTACACGTTACGAGAAATACGTGAAACTGTTTTAGCTGTTACGACTGTACATAAAACTTTTTTGTTTTTATTGCTACGTTAATCTTTTCTTATTTTCATACGGTTCACGTTCAGACACCTAACACGTCTTGACAGAGGGCTTATTCTGAGAAATTCATTTTTTAGATTACTATGTATTAATTCAGTATGAAGTGTTCCTTATAATTACACAAGAACTGTAGGGTTACCACTTTCCACATGATTGAACTGATACAAAGACAAAGATATCCTGCAGTTTTCTATATTCAGGCCAGCAACATCCAAACCCCTCTTAGCTTTCATATTTCAGGATTTAACGATAAAAAAACAGAGCGAGTGGGTCGCGCTGTCGCCCTCTTTATGTTTTGACACACATACTCGTTCATTTCTGCCGACATTCATACAGATCAACAAAGTTACGTTCTCAAAACCTAGATCGTCAGTGCGACACGGTTAGCTTTATCTGTTACAATCGAACTCATTGCCTAGGGGCGCATGAATACGTAACGCACATATACACAAAAATGGTGCGTCATACAATATTTTATTGAAAAAGTTTAATATGGATGTACGCGAGCTTTTTGTTGAAAATGTTTTTTGTGACGGTCATCGGTCTGTAGAACATAGGGTTGCTGCGTCAGTCATTACTAAAATTCTATTATAGGTGCTAGAAGTTGCAAATGATGATGATATTTTGGCCTTCTATCTTCTATTAGAAGAGTAACTATGAGTACATTGGAGTGATGTAGATAACAAAGTCAAAGATGTTTAAATGACAGCCGTGACCAACGACATTACGTGCTTTACGAGGCACTGAGAAAACTCGGTAATGAAAATAATCTGCTTTAAAATTAACGCCAGCATATAAACTTCAGAGCAGGTTGCAAGTATACATTATAGATAAAAAATAGAAATACTATATTGTACATCTGAGTAGACTGAGAGGCGCCTCGATTGAAAAAAGTAGACTGAAATACTAAGAATAAAATGTAGGTGGTTAAAAATAAATAGTAATTATGTCCAGCGCAGGCCTCCAGCTACATTATTTTATGACTAAGTAAATGAGTCGCGCGACCCTGAATGATAAACACGAGTCCCGTTACCCGAGACAAAAGCGACGCGAATGTAGTTCAGTTGTAAAGCCACTTCCTGCCGCTCGTAAACAATGTATGCAAGAGTGAAACCCACAAGAAAATAGTTCATTTACATTGAATACCGCCCATCAACCGTATATAGGGCACGGTGGACGCCACGACAGGAAGCGCGACCAAGTCACAGAATTAAACGAAATCTGTGAAACCACGGCGAGTGGTTAGCGCTGTGTGACCTTATTCGTTGTTTCGAAACTATTCACATCGTATGAAAAGCAAAACTTCTGCATTCGTGTAATGGTACACTACATACATATCTGTTAGTGTTACCGGCGTAAATCTATATTAGCACTCAGCAACTACTTTGCATTTATTTTGAGTGGATTTAACTAAAGTACGCTGTCAGCTCATTAGCGTTACTCATGTCTCCTCGCTTACTAGATCAAGCTAACGTCATTAATTTTGTAATCTTGATGATTTAATCTCCATTCAGGCTGAATGGTGTCGAGTCAACTGATGACTGTCCCAGTTATGGGCCGCTAATCCGGGACGCGTACTATTTGTAGGCTAAATTTTAATGATTCCATATTCATTAGCTGGCGAGCGTGACTGATCGGACCACATTCCACTCTGCTGTTCAGTTAAATGTTCAAACTGTTTGCAAGGTGTTACTATTTGCGTTTGTGAAGGAAACTAAATCAATAAATTATAATGAAATACTACTTCTGAAAATAGGTCTAATAGTTATGGAGTGTGTAACAAATAAAAGTTAAACTGATTGATTATGCTAAGACAGTAAGAACGAGGTTACTAGAGTGTTATGGAATTGAAATAAGAATGATTTAGGTACGAGCAGTTTTATTGTCGTAATTTTGGATGAGAGCTTTGAGGTGAAAACTGGAGCTTTCGAGTAGATTTATTGTTTAGTAGTAGTAGGAGTTTAGTTTCCTAACGTAAGTTAGGAAACTGACACGCCGATGACATTCCTCGCTCCGCCCATGAGCGGAGGATGTCATTGGATGATTTCCCCACCTAAAAAAAATACAGAGTTACTTTACTGGAAAAATAAAATCGATATAAATTGTAGTAGTTAAATTACATACATAGTTAAGTCTAAAGCCAAAATGCTATAAAGTGGCTATGGGGGTTTCGTATTCATGAAAGGGTACCAAATATAATTCTATATTGAATAGTCCACAACACGTACCATTTTTGATGTTGGTTAATAAAGTTTAATAAACTTTATTTGGAACCATAAAAATGCTTTTACTCGTAACATTGTTAAAATACATCAGCGGACTATTTTTACGATTAGAACCATATTCATCTGGAAATGAACACGAGTGACAGGAATAAATTCCTGACTATTTCAGTTATCCTGAGTGGATCAAGATCAGAACTCTGAGCTGATATGTTTTAATAAAAAAAGTTGCAATTACTAGTAGCCTTCAAACAGGTACAACTAAATACCTACAATCTTATCAGTTACAGCTACAGTCAGCTACAGTCTTAGCACTTCAAAAATAAGTAAAAAAAATTGACTAGTGATATATAAGACATGGACATAACCAAATAAATAATAAATTGTAATGAGGGTAAATTAGTAATATAAAGTTTTAACATTAACATGACAATACTATCCAGGAAGGAAATATAATAGTCTGCTCGACAGGGAATATGAAATTACCTAAACGGGGCATTCTAAAATATAATGGAGTAATTATAAAATTTTAAATATAACATTAAATATTATTGGTCTGTTGTAGATTTGTATCGCCTACAGATATCGTATCGAGCATCAATGAAATGTTTTTTGCTGTCATAGTAAGTGTTCAATCTTTACCCTAAAAACACAGTTTCAATGACCGTCACATATAACGTATTATATTTATTACAAACGTGTGTAAACAAGCAAGCAGACATAATGTGGTCATGTAAGAGTTCTGCTGTCAGCTATTATTCAGCATACACACACGTTCTCGTATCCGTTTCACTTCATGTTTTTATTGAAATATTGAAAATCCGTGTTCCTGTCCCACTTCTCTTAATTGTTTTATAACTGCGGTTTACATGTCACTGAACTCTGACACATCATATACCAGATTTATCAATAACTTTGAAATATATTTATAAATAATTTTAATAATATAATACAAGAGAAAACTTTCCAACGTGGAGAGTTGTAATAATTATACCATAATAAATAGTCTTAACATTCGATTCATATACATCGTTATTTATAGTAAAGTTAAAATAGCAACAATAATAACATTAACAATAATACGTAAAAAACAAAAGCTTTGATCCAACTTGTTTGTTTCGAAACACTTGCATTGCTTGCAAGCACGAACTACATCTAGTTTCTAAACAATTTCTTGAATTAAATGGGATGGATTAATGGCGGCACTCAATTATAATAGACAATATAGTCGCACAGGAAAGTGGGTCAGTGAGATGATGTTTAGCAGTCATCAGTCACACTGCAATCACAATGCAATTAGAAAGCGAATTGCACAAGTGCCAGTCGCAGCAGCGGCGACGGCGCTGGCGCTATCAGAAGAAAGCGCGTCCAACATAGGAAAGTTGTACCGAGGGGGGAGGGCTCGGGCGGCGGGGGGTAGATGCGCGCACGCAGCCACTAAAGTAGTACACTTTCGATCTCAACTCGCGTCGGTGAGAGTTGTGCGAAAATGAAAGTGGTGTTGTCATTATGGTCCACTTTCCACGCTGAGGTCAAGAACCCCGCAGGTCCAGTTCTAAGCCTGTTTCCAGTTAATTGTAGGACTGCAGCACCGTCTAGAATTTACTGCTACGTGCCTGTACTTACGCATACCTGCCTCGTACTGGTTGTTATGAGGCGATGTAAAAATAATGTTGCAAAGACAACACTTGGGCATATGAATATGAGGTCGCGTTAATCATAGAAGCTTTTTCGTCATAACATTGCGTACCTTTAGCTAATTAAAAAAAACTATATTTCCCTTACTTTAAGTTATTTTTTGTGGGTAATTAAATGTCCTGCTCTAGAGACAGTGAGAAAATGACACCGTGGGAAATAGAAATCAAGTTTTGAAGCTGTTATTTGTGATAGTGTATCTCTGCCAGCTGACATAATGAGCGAGATTAAAGTTTAGTAATGTTAATTAATGGTTAAAGTTCCGGGGGTACTTCACTATCGACATATGGAAAGTTCGTTAGAAGCCTTCGTAGTGACACTATCTTGCTTGCTAGAGCAGCTGGATGTCCTCCTAATATTTACGTAACAATGGTTTACTAAACTTTCTGTTTACCTACTTAGTAACTTGTACTCGAATTTCATTCACTTTTAGTTTTATTCCAACTTTGTCGTTTGTATTCAATAAGATTTCACTTAACCTAGAATGTTCGCGAATTTGAGCGCAATAACAAAGAGTAAGTATCAAAAAATTTGCTCTATCAGAGTACGAGCAGTTTAAATAGATATTTTTGTGGTGTCGGGTAAAATATTTCTTTGCTAAAAATGTGTTTCATTGCAATGCATAGATCGGTGATACCAGTGCAGCATGAATGTGGAGCGAGGGTTGCAGGGGTGCGGGGGCGGGGGGTGGTGGGGGTGTGCGCGAGGTGGATGACCGCCGCTGACGTCAGCGCGACCTGATGCTGCCCGGCTTCAGCTTAACCCGAACTCTGACCTCTTGCACTGATGTTTGCATATTTTACTTAAACGTGTATGTAGGGACCAATGATTGCTGTTCCCGTTGCGGTTGCACAACTACCACTTCTATTGAGGTAGGAATAAGCTTCAAATTTGTAACAACAAGTAATAATTATATGATGCTGTATTTGCTGAGCTTTGATTACAAGCTGTTCAATTTAATGTTGATTGGAGTAAGATAAACGCTATTATTGTTTGACTAATTAGTACGCACATAGTTATAAAACACATATATACAAAATAGCATTACCCGTGTACACTGTTAGGAGAGTAATGTACTCGCAATAACTATTTAGTTTTGGCGCGTAAAGCTCACAAAGGAGGACTGTTTTGTCTGAAAAAAAATTCAGTTACCTTGAATTACTTTTCAGTCATCAGCTGCATAACTAACAACACTCAAGAAGTGTACTTTGAATTGATTTTAAATAAAAAACAGTGCGTATTGCATTCTAAAAACTTTAAAAAGATCTTTTTTTTTGTAACTTTACTTTGGATTTCAAAACCAATACATATTGATGATTTTACAATGAGAAAAAAAAAGATAAGTATAAACTTGTAATTGGCCTTCTTCTGCATATTATAATGTTTTGACACTAATATTTTAGCCGCACGTTTTCTTAAAAGTAATAAAATAAAATAGCGATTTCAGGTGAACAGAATTTTCCCAATTCTTGAGTTTCTCTTTAACTTGGAAAGTTCTCGAGCCAGTTTGGCACAGTTCACATTCCTGTAACTATTTCAAGTATTTCAGCAGCGCGCTTCATACTTTTTACGTTTTGTTTTTTTTTTTTTTATTTAGCCTATACTGTCCGTCCGCCGGGAAAAGGCTTCCCCTAACTTCTTTCAGGATTTTTTAATTGATATAAAGTAGTGCTTGACTGCGATGCCACCTGATGGCAATCAGTGATGCAATCGTTGATGGTGAGGCGCACTAGTTTTTAATTAAGAGCCTATTTATTCTAGCCTTTAAGACACACAAATTATAATCGGGTATTATAATCAGGTATTCTTTTCTTGAGGCACCTCGAACCAGCCCTTGTGGTAGGCGTCTAGTAGTAGTAGGTAGTCGTCTCGCCACCTGTTCCCAAGTCGACATTGGCGGCGTCGACCGTTTTTAGGTACCCACTTTGTGGAGGTTCTTGCCCAACGGTCAAAGTGCATGCGGCTGATGTGACCCACCTAATCCCATTTTAGCCTGGAAGGCTTTATCTTACGTTTATAATTCTTGTCTTTTGACGGTGATGTTCCCCTTTCTGTCGGCTCTTTTGACACCCAGAATGCCGCGCTCCATTGCTCGTTGGCAAACCCCAAGGCGACTTACCAAAGATAAAAGATTTTGAGAAGGTACATTTGGTCGTAAATTAAAACTTTAAAAGCGTCCGTTCATTATTGAAAGTCGTAAAACTGTAATATTTACAGCTGGTAATAATGCACGGTCAGGCGGCTCCTAGTGTAATTGGTCGCCTTGGCCTATAAACTGGCCACTCTGCTTCGCTCACGAATCATTCGCCAATTCTAGATTTAGGTTTTCAGTTCACTGGGTTGTTGGCATTTCCGATCTTCACGTGTTAAGTTTTTAGGCATTTTTGTTTTTCACTTTCAGTTTTTTTTTTTTACCGGGAAGGTTTACTGATTTGTAGGCAGTTGACATAAGTATACGATCAATGTTGAAAATTTGTCCTCGTATACCAATTTAGAATTTATGTTTTTAACCTGTATTACAATACTAGTTACTAAAAAAGGTTATTACTAAAATTACACAAAATACATGTGTGTGTGTGACAAAAGTAATTATGGTTCGTTAATTAGAACCAATTCTGAATGTATATTTTGCCATTAATAGAGAATTATCCTAAAATTACAGTGATATGATAATTCTAGAAACTAAACTACATAAACAAGGCAAATGCATCAATATTGAATGTGGCGCTGTCATGGAAAACCTTATCACCTAATGTAGACATCAACGATAACATCTGATGTCTTGGTGACAATAGTTCCATGAGCCGGTCTCGGTACCGGCACCGGAGGCCAGGCTGGTGTCCCGGTAGCGGTGCCGAGAGCGAGACCGGTGCAGTAAGGGTTGTTAGGGGCGGGCGGGCGCTCGGCGGCGGCGGCGGCGGAGCGGCGCTTGCCGCGCGCCATTCGCGCTGACGCCGCCGCCGGCCGCACGCGCCCCTTCCGCGCGGCTCATGCGTCTCCCGCTCCCCGACATGACTGTGACCGAGTGCCATCGCCAGCGCCAGCCGCCCCAGCAGCCCCCCCCCACCGACTCCGAGGTGCTGCTCGGCCGGGTCCTCGCAGGTGAGCACCAGCTGATCTCCTGTCACCTGTCAACCTCAACCCCACGTGTGCCATGTTACTGTGCTGTGAATGCTTGGATGATCCTCACGTTTCTGTGTTCCTTCAGGCTTCAGGGCCTTTTGGTTTAGCAAATTTGCAGTTATGTTATGATAACAGTGATTTACACAAACGTTTCTATTATCGATGTCATTTAACATGTGGTGTTGTAATATTTGTTTAGTGTTATGTATTATTCAATAATGTTAGGTTAAAAGGATAAAAGAATGTCCTTTTCACTTTCCTGCGAGCGGGGCGAGCGCGCGGGCCGTGCGGGGCGCGCGGGGTCGCTCGCGGATCTAGGTCAAGCGGAGTTCGTTGCCCTCGGCCTTCCCGGCTATATTCGACGTCGCTAATCACCGCCCCCCTCCTTCTCCCCCCGCCCCCCACTACCGCGCGCTTTGTATCCTCGCTCCTACTGGCAATATTATCACAGAGACGGATTTAACTGTTTTTCGGGATTTTATTAATTGGTTATTAATTGATAATCGATTGCATGCATTCATGTACTAATTATCTATATATGTTCCATTAATAATGCTGATCTACATCCCTACTTCACCACATTTTAATTAAAATTATCGAATCGTTTCGATGATCCTTTTACATCGAAAATTCAGCCGAATGGAATTCCCATGACCTATTTATCCAAAATTGAAACAAATAAGTCTTCAAGCGGCATTTTTTTACAAATTATAATTACGGTGGATAACATAATTATTTTGCAAAGGCGGTTCAGGTTCAAATAATACATACTATACCTATTAGTCAATCAATAGTGATTGCATTATTTGCAAAGACGAGCGAGTGTGTATCTGCGCTATTCTGCGCTCGACATCATGGTTGAGTTGAGTTTCGCAAGTGGACCCATCGCTGAATGCCATTTTATTTTGGAGGCCGCGCGCAGTCGGAGGGCCCGCGGTCAACGGCCCCGCGCTATCTAGGTCGCCTCAGAATAACCTAGCGCCGATACTCTAATAATAATCTACATGAAGCCTTGAAATACTGTTGTCCCACTCTCACTCACGACACCTCCATAGCCGCGAATAGCGACAATCGTATTTCGTAAGACATGCTCTATTCCGTGCGCGCAGCCGCTACCTAGATTTAACTGTCTCTTTTACTCGCGACTGCGAACCTAAACAGAATAAGCAAGTGGAATATAAGTTTCTAGACTTCGTCCTATTTTAATAGGCATTTTACGTTTACATAATACCTGACTAACTTTGTAATTTTAACTAAAATTAATTAATATTTAATATTAAAAGACTAACTTTGAAATTTTGACTGATTTAATTAAATATTATGGCACTGATTGAATAACCAAGAGAAGGCACAATATTAAAGTACTCAAATACCTAGTCCAATCACACCAATATATAAGGATACCTGCCTAATGTATTTTTCATTACGGTATGATTAATAGGAAATTCGCGAAAATCGCTCTAATCGTAACAAAAAATAGCATGTGTAAAACAAATAAATCATAAGACCGTTAATTGTCTACATTGTTAGCAACACGTAGTTACATACATAGTGTGACTGTAAAAATCTAATATTTTTATGAGCCATGAATTTTAAACAAATAATATGAAACAAAGTGTTGCGTGTGGTGGCGAGTGACGTCGACGCACGCGGCGCGGGCGCGGGTGACGTGCGGGGCGAGGCGGTGCGGTGGTGCGGGGCGGCGGGGGAGGGGGGGCGCGGACTCGGTATTGCGATCAAGGCCTCGGGTTCGTTCACCCGCCCGCAATTGGGTCACGCTCGCCGCGCCGCGCTCCCCACACACAAATAACTGTTTAAATCACACTAAATCCGTACCTGTAACGTCACACTAAGTATGTAGGTAACCTTAATTGTTTCATTTAAAACGTTAAACACATCAAACGTACTGCAATCACTCGATCATTCACAATAAACGATACACACTTTTGTGTGACTCGTAATGAATGCAACATTTAATTGATACGTGCGTTGAATGTAAAAGAAGTAAAGTAAATCTCTTGTTACGTAAAACCTATATGATGAATATGAATGAGATGATTGTTGAAAGTATGCGATAGGAAAGAGTGAGTTCGTTAACTCAAATCGATTGGCAACTTGAAGAAAGTCGTTATGCAGGCACCATAACTTTAGCAGATCGTCTACACAACACTTTGTATCACTAATTAATACGTCATCTTCATTCAGTAGTAATGTCAACACGTAACAAACTAAATAATTTGTTTTTGTGCATTTAACTGCTAAAGTAATTAGGTAGTCTATTTGATAGTTTGCAATTTATTGCGGTAATGCACGCAATCAAATGCACAATTAACATCAATTTGTTATAAATAACTAATAATGATCACTATTCGTGTGGTATAAAAGAAACAAAACGTTTTATAATCCAGCATCTTTGTTGTCAATTTCTGTTGCGTAACGAGAAAAATAAATATAAAATGTAATCAAATGTAAAAGTATATTAAATACCTAGGTAGTATGAATAAGAACATAAACATAAAGCGGTCATCAACTTCAGCGAAAGTTTCATGGAAAAATCACGAATGAGCTGAAGTCGTAATGTAGGGGGTAGTGGGGTGGTAGAAGGTTGCGGAGCGGTGCGCGCGGGCAGGCGCGGGGGGGAGGCAGCTGCGAGAGGCTGCGGGTCGACGGCCGCGCCGCCCTGACCCCAATCTGATCTGCGCTCGCGTCATATCGCGCGGACCGCGGACCTCTCGTCCAGGCTCTCGGCGGAAAATACCCATCGTTTCAACATAACAGCTTTATGAAATGACTAACTAAAACGGTGCTTTGGGTACAGGATAAAATTTACGTTCTTTGCACATGTTGCACATGCCCATAGATTCAACACAGTTGCTGCCAGACATTGTAGAACGGTTTAATTTTTTTAGAAGGTCACCAACCAGCTGTGTCGTATCGTATGCTCGTATCGCTTCAGGCATAATGATTAATTAATGACTAAGGTAGTGCCCATACTGTACGGAGCCCATGTTCTACAAGCCGCGTTACATTTCTCCGCTAACCTGCTAACCCGCCACTCACCGACCCTAAACTCCGAGAAGAGTGCCGAACATTGTGTTCGTTACCTCATTTTTTCTACGCGACGACCCGTTCATGTACTTAAATATTGTCCGTAATTTCAACTAACTGATTTTTTTATACAAATACTGGGTCATGACTTAGATGTAACTTTTCATTCGCTACCAAGAATAGATTATATTGTGATATATTTGTAATATTGAATATCGGTCAGTCAGAAATGTTTTAGGTTATAAATACCAAGTTGTCATGCCAATTTATATTAGTATAGATCTACTAGAACATATACCAATAATTCAATGTAAGAAGTTATGTAAGACTATTGTTTGCACTAGGACAAAACACACGAACATTTGTTTCACTTTTTAGCATATTTTACTCAGCAAGCGATCGAGGGACAACGCCAAATGAAGTTAGTAACTGTTACATAACAATTTACGCTAAACATATATTACGCTAAACGATAATAATAGGTAGATACCTATAGGTACATAGTAAACACATGGTTTGTTTAACCGGATACCGTAGCATTGGACACATAATAATGGACATGTTACTAGTACATAAGAAGCTATACAAACCAGAGACCTTTATTTGAATGTGTGCCATCTATCAATTGAATTATTTTGCCTTGGAAATATGAGCGCACCTTGAATCTCCCACTCATTGACTTTACTTCAATGTTAGTTTGCTACGTCATCGTAATTTCTGTGTATTTTTATTTTCATCGTTCAACACTCTGGCCTAGAACAACGCAAGTTGCTTCTAATTTATCGATATTACGGATTCCAATCATTGAAATTAAATTTTCTTGGATTTTGAAGCAATAATGTTAATTGGTAAACATAAGTATCGTGATTGCCACGACTAGATATTTTTGTAAAACGTGGGAATTAATTGAAGGTTCATCTGAAACGGTCATTGCCACATTGGTTTGTAAAGATTAGTCATTTCTTGCCATTGCACCTTGTCTTACTCATATGTACAGCTACCAGTCTGTGGCAACTGTTTAATTTATTCGAAATACACACTTTAATGTTACCGAAACTACAACGAAGCCTTTTCGAATTAAAATAATTTTGCATGTAGGGGCATTTGAGAGCGCGTTAGCAATCGTTGCGCTTACTGTAGCCGCTGATGATTAAGTATAGTGGGTCAAACCATGAGTCAGTGCTGACCTAGATGCGGCAGGCTGTATCGACGGTGAGCGGGAGCGCGGCCTACGTGCTCTAAATACTACCAGAGTAGGTTAGGGAGCGAGGTCGACGACCTCAGCCCTGCCTACCCGCCGAACTTTCCGGGCCATCCGAATTGTGTGCCCTACTGTGTCAGAATCGGCTCACGGGACCTCGATGTTTATCCAGACAAATTACTTTAATATAACTTTTTTAAATAGAGCGGTATTAACGTTAGGGATTTTCCTTATCGATACTATATTACCAATGATTAGAAAATTTCTAAATGTTTATTAAAACAATCTCAATAATTAGGAACGGTATCTCATACGGCTAATTTATATATGTGTTTGCAAAGTATGTACGTGGTATAAACAGCTGTGCACAATTGTGTAGAAATAATCTATTAAATGAAAAAAGAACCGTTAGACTAGCACACAATGCTAGTCCAATGCCAATGACCAGAGCTGGCTTTGTCGTAACTAACTTAATTGACAAATATTTATTTTGTAGATTTGATGTGTTCAAATTTCACCACACCACAAAATAGAAATATACTAATACACTCCGCAGCTACGAATGCTACGATGGCTACGAATGGGGCTTTATTGAGATGATGGATAGAACTGATAGGATTAGTGATTTACTTTTTAAAATTTTAAACCAGCATTTTATTAAATTAAATTATAAATTTATTTAAACTTCTAGTGTAACTGAACTTGTGTTAATGGAATACGTACTAAGAAAACTCACAAAAATATAAGGAAACAAAACTGTCCACAACGCCATCTAGCGTCGAGTAGATCGTTTGAAACAGTTTAGATAGATGTCGCTAGCTCTCTGTGCTTGAATGAAAACATCTCGGCTATGATATAGGAGATTTTTTCCTTGTTGTTATACAATTTTGTAACTATCTCTTGATGACCAGTTCGACAGAAGTTACGTAAAATAGTTGTTTACTAGCAAATGTTTTTGGTTACATGTTCTGAATGAATGTCTACGTAAATAGATTCTAGAAGTTATTCAGAAATGTTAATTATATTCGGTATTAACTTGATTCACATTAACGATCGGATGATAAAACTTGTTAGAATGCTTCAAATATGTCTAAAAATAAACGAATAATTAAAAAGAAAACCCTGAAAATACACACCATATTTTTTTATACCGGCCGGCGGCCCTCGATTTCCTTAACTTCACATTTACCTACGCCCAAATATAAGCTGGGACCTAAAAGTGGCCGGCGCTGGTTAGGCCGTATGGACAGAGCCGTGGGGTGGCTCGGGTGGCGGAGGCGCCGCTTGGCCGTGAACTGCGCCGACCCCTCGCGCCCACATCAGCCCGCTCCGCAAACAACATTACCTGCTGGCATTTAAATAACTTCAAGTGGTTTTAGATAAGATTAGATCTTATAAATTCTTGTTAAAATGTCTATTTGAGTAAAAGATTAAAAGGTAACCAGCTTTCTTCAAATGCGTCATATAACGATCCTCGTTGGAAATTAATGATAATAGTTAGCGCCATAAATAAGCTGAAAAACAAGTTCAACGACCTTTTGTTGCTATTTGATAAAAATGAAACAGTAGATTCGGCCAAATGCATATAATATTATCGAAAAAATTTCTCGTATTATTTAATTAGAAAGGTAACTTTTAATAATCATATTTCACAATTTAATAATAACGTAGGCTTTAACGCCGGTCCGGAGGGTGTAGAAGGGGGTTGTCCATTGACGTCACGGGGGCGCATGCGCGAGGCTCGCCCACGCGCTCACCCTGCGTTCACCGCTCGCTTTCGCGCCAAACCGCTGTTGGATGTCGCGCCGGTTATAACCTAACACACACTAACTTAGACCAAATATTCTATTTTAAACTTTAATCGAATCTCCGATGTTTTATCATCATGGAATCTAATAGTGTCAGTATTCAGCTGCAAGAACCACCAGCAGGTGAGCATTTCAATAATAACTGAATAATTTAGTGACCTTTTGAACTTGAAATATAAGTAAGCGGTCATTGAACTTTGCTCTTTGTATGTACGTTATCGAATTCTTCACTCTGATCTTGAATTGTGTAACTTATTCGTTACAGTTTTGTTCGTGTTAATTACCTACTTAAGAATAAATCTTTTTAAATTAAGAACATTTGTGAATGATAAGAACCCGCAAACTAAAATAGATATCGAATAAGTCTAAACAATTATTACGTAACACTAAAGAATTTAGTAACAGGTTTCAGAATTGAATCATGATGAGCTTCGTTTTTATTTGCATTTAACTAATTGTATGTGGATGTGAATGGTCTAGCCACATCTAGACCAGTCCAATCTAGCACATTGCTTGTGAAGTACCCAAAAGATTTTTATAACAAAACTCATCATGGCTATACTGAATTCCAAGGTTTGAGCAAGTTTTCGGAGATTAGTTAAATATAGCGTGTGACCTAGAATGTGTATAGTTAGTGCGTCATGGTCATAAACGTCAATTTGATGGTGGATTTGGAGAGCGTACTGGGATCACTATCCCACACCAATCTCAAGGGATGAATTTAAAAAAGCATGCGATAAATATTGACTACAAAACTTTAGCAGTTGGGATTGATAGTTTCATCGTGGGGATACAGAATTTCATGTCAGAAATATTCAAACTTATGTCAGATGGAAAAGCTTTCGCATGTCAACAGCTTTAATCAGACAACTAAAAGTCAGTTTAGGTTGGATGAACATAGGTGGGAGTTGGGTGCGTGAGTCACTATTTTCCAGACCGGAACACAGCAAGTCAGCACCCCGCACGGTCACCCCGCTCCATTGCACGCATGCATACATTGCATACTCTATTGTAATGCACCAATATCCGTTCCACTTTTACGGTTATCTGCCGCCGCGTGCATGCGTAAAGTGCTGTGTCACCTGTTATGGTTAAAACTTTTCGTACTTGCCCACTGGGCTGCCGTATTTGGCAGGATTTCCGGCTGCAATCGTTCAGTTTTGGTTATACTTTGTATTGCAGTCAAAGTGGTAAAAGCTGTTGTTACTTTTATCTTTAATTTCAAAACTTGAATAATAAATCAAATTCTTAATACCACCTTAATAATACCTTTCTCAATAAATAATAAAGAATTTCAACAATTGTTGCTTCTGCTTAAGTTGTAAATAGTTCAAGCTATAAACGGGCCAAGCCGTCAATAGAGTAGGTCGTTAGGTTATAAAGAATAGCTTTCAGTCGCTAATATACGCTAGCTAAAGCTCTGAAGAAAATGGTTCCAGAACTCAAAAGGATCATTTTCTCTGCAAGGATCTTTCCTTGTCATGTAAAACTCTCCTTTGACGGCTGCCTGTGCAGTGATATAGAATACGTGTGTTGGTACTGCGTGTACATCAGCATTTCAATCTTCTTCAGCTTTGAAAATTTTCTTTTCAAGTAAACTTTTTATGTAAAGAGAGACTCGACGGCGCCCTACACAACTGCACATAGAAAAAATAGGTGTGTGCCTCAGTGTGCGTGGAGTACGGCGCACTACGATATGTACTTAGAGAGTGCATCGCTCCCGGGCGCCGGTGTCGTCGCACTGCATATAGGCCAGTGCACGCGAATGCCCGGACCCCCCCCCCTCCCCCGCCCTGAGCCATCGCGCCCCAGCCCCCCGCTGCACTTCGCGATTTTCCATTTCCATCGTATTGCCCGTTCGCTAATTCCAGCGGTTGACTCGGCGATGTCGTAACGCGGGGAAATTTCTCAGGCCTTTCTCCGAGCATGACTCTGCAGCAATGACGTCTTCCGGTAAAGGGCATTCACTGCCTCACAAGTTTGACATTAATAAACTTGATCTGTAACATTATATAACAGTTTGGTATTTAGTTAGAGCTGCACCTTGCACGTTTGTATGTTGTGTAGTGCTCTTGTTTTCAATAACATATCGACGCTTTGCTTTTCAAAATTTTGGGACAGTAGCTTACAGTTTACCGAATCTGGTTCTAAAAAAACGTCACTTCATATGATTTTATTTATAAATAGCAGAGCGTACAAGTGGAACGACAATGCAAATTCTTTCCGGACTTGATTGGTAGAATGAATGATGAGTAATATTGTTTACTAAACAAAAAAATCAAGGGCAGTAATTTCACAATTGGTAGTAGTTCGATTTATTTAATATGACATGGCGTATTAATTACGTTATATAGAGAAAATAATGAAGTAAGTAGGACAGAAATATGTGCAGTGAGCTGTCAATGTATATTAGGCACGTTTTAATGCGGAAGGTCTATCGGTATTGCGAAGAGCGTCTGTGCCCTGTCGAGTGTGGGTTCAAAGCGCTCGCGGAGGCGCGGGTAAACAACGTCGTAAGCGCGGCGGTTGGGAGGCGCAGTTACGTCTGTACGGTTCTGAGCCCCCGGATGTAGTTACAAGTTCCCGCGGTCGTTGCCCGCTCGCCGCTGCGTGCACGACTCCCCTATATCGGCTAACTGTGGCGCGAAAACTAAAAGCGTGCGCGCGACACATATTATGTGCTTTCATACCTTTCACATGCGTTAGTTATGCGTTTCAGGCGTTACAGAGCTTTTAGTACTCTTTTTTTGAATGCGATTTTCTTTCATGCTTCGGGAAAACTAATAAGACTCTTGTGTTTTTTAAGAATTTATATTTTCCACTTCTTCTTTTCATGTCGATTGACTCAAATTTTCGTATTTTATTTGACTACTATCTGGGTTCTTGGATCATTAATTATAACTTATTAGAACTCCATGGTAATTCCAGTCATTAGGTTTCCAGTTTTTTCTGTCTTACAGTAACTGTGACGGTACCAGAAGACCAATTAAAATCTTATTATGTATCATGACATCATCACACGTTTGATGAGTCATAAAAAACCGCGTAAGAAAGTATTTATTGTAGCAGTTACAACAGCAAACATTTTAAAATAAATAATTCAATTTGACATACAGACTACGTGACGTACAAAAAGTATTCCGTACCTGAAAATTACAAAAATATTCTTTTTTTTTGAACATTGGAATATTAATAACTTACGAATGCAGATGTGATTGCGTGAACACGGAAACGGTTGGGTGCCGTTAGCACTAACTGTACGAGTGTAGTCTAGAACAATCCTGCGCAGGCACGCCTAGTCGCCTAGGTTCCAGTGACATGTCCTGAATTGATGAGCAGACCGCGGTTCAGCCATATTTCGACCGTAATCACATTTGACTAACTGCACATTTTATTACGATATTGACTATCCTTATTTTAACCGCGCAGACGACAATATTTGCAATAACCCGCGGCAATAACCTATTAATCAGTCACAGGCCCTGTGATGCGCGGCTGCGCGCAGGTGTTTACCCCACAAAACGAACATGTCGCATCTCCTATTCACGTAACACCATAAATACTTCGTCGTTAATGGGTTGCGCAACGTTTTTTGTGATTCTTTTGGATGTACTAACACGTTACATCGCAGGCGTTACTTAAACCTAGCGTAATGCATTTTTGTGCCAACGTAGGAACTTTGAATACTCGTTCGTGCTCCGAACTGAAATCAAGTAATGTGGACTCTTTGGTTTTTACAAAAGTAGTATTTGGAAAACATTGTGTGTAGGAGGGTTGTGTTGTGTGTTAGGGTGCAGGCGGTGGCGGCTGCGGCGGGAGCGAGGGGTGAATGACCGGGTGTCGTCGCACAGCCGCGCGGGTGTCGCGCGACACTCGGTGACTCCACTTCAGTACGTGCACTGCACGCGATCTAATCTACAATATCTATAACAAGTTTATCACCATGTAAATAGATCGTTAACATTTTGAAGCTAGCCTCCCTGGACGATCATACATATTTATAGAACGACGCCATGTGGTTATTGATTTCATCCGGTATTATTGACCTCTAGAATATCGTCTCTCCAAATTAACAAATCCATACTTCTATCTTCAGCGGTAGTTAACTTCGTTTTTTTGAAAAGTTAACCTTACTACAACGAAATAAAGATAAAATTGGAGTGTTGCGATGTCTATCATTCCATGATAGTCGATTACCCCGGGTGACGTAAACGGCGTCCTTGGAGCGAATCTACAAACACAATTGTACAAATATCTGCCATCAGTGGGTCAGTCACCCTCGCCTCGACGCCAGCTCCTCGCTATACATCGCCATCGCTACAACACAAATTAATACACGTATAGTATAGGTATCATCAAACACTGTTGATGTTGAACTACAATGACTTTTATTTCTTAAGCCTATCGTGTAACGTAGTCAGTCACGCGTAGGTGACAACTAAATTAATAACAAAAAATAACTCATAAAAACAATGCGTCAGTCACACAATCTACTATTAACGGTGTTGGTAATTTAGCAACAATGGATTATTTTTCTCCGAGACTGTGATTATAAAATATTCTAAATAAAATGTTTGGAACAATTTGAAAGTTTTTTCCACGTAATCTAAATCGTACAATGACGTAGTTTGCACCTGCGTGTAGACGTGTCACTATACATATTGTCTGCCTGTATGCGCTCGGCGCTTTTCAGTCATTCACTTCCATACAGTTCCATTTCACCGCTGTGTCGTCACTCTCACACACTCATTTGCATTCTCATGCATTCTTTTATGCTCATTACTGCCTTAGGACACATGTATAGAACACAATAAATTATTTTCAGTCGTGATTGTTCGAGAACGTTGGTTCATTCGGTGGTGTCAGTCCACCCGCTACACGCTGCGGTGCTGTCGTTGTACGTCAAGCACTGACTCATGACACTTCACTAAGAAGTCCATTGACACGGACCTTTTTGAACATTTGTGTTAGTTAGACATGTCGACGAAATAATCCCGTATGTGTCGGATACAAGCCAACTCGAACGTTGTACAGAAATACTGAGAAAGTATTTGCTACATTGAAACTATATTTGTTTAGCAACACTGAACACGTAACATTACTTCGTATGACTTGTTACACGTGGCAAAGAAACTGGTTTTGTCTTTTGATTGATATTTAAAAACACGGAATGAATAACCTTCACCTTACAGGGACAGACACCATAGGGTATCTCCATGTAGTTGGAGTCAAAGTAGTTTGGTTGAAACAAACAAAGGAACAGGCTACACTGTATTATCAGTGACATACATTGCTAGCTCGATAGCATAGCTGCGATAAGCTCAACAAAACATCGCTTCGGTACAATGACCCAGAATTATATAAAAATGTCCTCGATTTTGATAACGCTGTGACAATGACATTTTATTACGGCCTCGGGCTATTATTATTATTGCTTATATTATATCAGGAGCTGTATTAATATGTAACGTACAACGTACGCATCACATTTTTATAATTTTAAATTATGTTGTACAGGAAATAGTGGATACGTCACGCTGTGCGCCACACTACTAATATTTATACAAGTACTGATAACAGATTTTAGTAGTTAAAATTAGTCGATTATTGTGGGCATTAAATTGATTGATGATTGCATTTAAGTTAGCAATAAACCGATTAAAAGCTTTCTAGATAGTGCCAAAACACAAGAGGAAAAACATTGTTGCATTGTCAGTCACATGTTATGCCATTTGTTTATGTGGATCGCTACTATGTTATGTGCGGGAGTTGCACTGTAGCACCGTCGCTCGCTACTAATTGGGGTGCATCGCGGTGCGTTGACTCTGGACTGAAAATGTTGGCCGGAACGTTCTACCGCGCTCCGCCACGAGCGGATGTCAACTTTCTCGCAGTTACGTAACGCGGAGAGATGTGAGCACTAGAACGTTCGGAGTCATCGACCACGGCCGCAGTTACGAAACACGTTGCACACAACACACTGCTGATGCACCAGCCGCCTAATATATTGAACTCATCTATTTTGTACATGTGAACAATACAAGATATTTGCGATAAACACTTGGACTACAACTGGTTATCCACAACTTAATAACTAACAACACATGTTGTTGTTGAAATAAAAAGTTTAATTACTGCTAAGCAATAAATCGTATCGGTGTAGAAAATTGTAATTACATGCAACATAAACTGCCCTCGCGTAATGATCCTTACTTAGTTGCGGCCGGCTACCCCGACCCGGCTGTAGGCAGTAGTGTATATTAGGTGCCAGTACTAGCAGTCAGCTAGACTATTTGAAGTATAAATTGGTAGTATCGTGGTTGCTAGTCGGTGGAAGGCGGTAGGTCGTCGCTCGGCCGCGAGGTCATCGGCGCGCCGCTCAACTTACAGCTTTCACGGCGACGACGACAAAGTACTTCAACACATTTTACTTACACACACGTCTTGAAAACTGACAAACAAACTACCTACGATGGAAATTTTAAAGTTAAACATTCTAAACTATACATTTAGTCTCCTAGATTATATTTTTAAACTAACATAGTTATAGAGGTCAATATCAAAACAATATTACTATTTATTCTGATAATAAATTATTTATTGTTTCTGTTTACTTTCTTCCTTATCGGTTTTGTAGGTCAGCATATATAGGCGTATCGTTATTTGGGTGTTTGTACCCTTTCCTAGCTCAGTTATCAAGGGACAACAATTGGAAGTTTTGGATGTGAGTTTATGATACAATCCATCCAGATAAAGTACTTTAAACTTTCTTAAGAAAGTTATAATAGTTCATCGGAATTACAGAAGAAACTTGAAACAAATTGTGGAAGTCAACATGTAATTAATCGATTTGTTTTTCTGTTGGTTCTAAATTCTAATGATTAATTTACAAATTCTTAATTGGGTTGTGTAGAATGTTATCAATGAGCGACTATTTAGTTGTATTGGTATCTGGTTAAGTGGTTCCGGTTGGTTTGCCACGATCGGCGAGACTGGTTAGTTATTCCTTTTTTATCCCACATCGTATGTAGAGCGTGACAGTTTACGTGATCATTAGCAGGTTGAGAGTTAAGATATTTCAGGGCCGGTACACACGGTGAGAAGTGAAGGGGTCGAGTGCACGTCCATGACACGCCAACAATTATAAGTACGGAGGCGTCATTGAACCCGCGTTATTGCGAAACAACGGAAACCAGTCCAACACCGACCTCCCCCCGCCCCCCGCACGTCGCGATCCCCTCCTACACACCTGCTGCGAATTTTTAAAATCCTAGATTATAGTTGACATGCGACTAGCTCCTATCCGACGTGATTGGCATGTCCAGTTGGTTACATCACTAGCCCCTGCAGTCTGCAAATACCGCGCTAATATTATTTTTTCCGACTTTCAATCAACAATAAACATGATAATCAACTAAATATAAAAAGCAATTTTTGGTAATTTACAATTAATAGTTTTCTAAATGCTTTGATTAAATACAAACCTTACGCAATTCTAATAGTCATGAAGAGAAAGAAGCTAAGATTTCTAACAATTAATGTGAATGTAACTACTTTATAATAATTTAGAATGCAACTTTAAAAAATAAAATTGTCTTGAAAAATTTTGGCTTCAATATTTTAAGACAGCAGTCTGATTTTGACATGCAATAATTTTTTTAACACATAGTTGTGTGAAGTACATTTCCGCAGCATTGAGTAGTAATATGCTGTCGGTACCGCGCCTAGTAGCGACCTATAAAGATACGTGCTTGATAGTGGTGCAGTCAGGGACAACGGCCGGACTGCCTCATTCGCAAGAATCGCAGGTAGGCTAAGGGGTTAAAGAACTCTATTGCACTATATCAAATACCATTGAACTCGCTCCGTCCCGCTCGCACGCTGCACCCGTTGCATCGCACGTCGCTTGCACTCCACCGTGCGAATCCTGTCTGATTACGCGACACGCATGCGTATGACATTATCTACGAGTAACTATGGTACACGTAAACCGGTATATGGTCGCTACCTATGTGCAGCCTAAGCCTAGCCCTATATGCACTATTCTACATAGGAAAACGAATATATACGGTCAGTTTTAGTGCACGCGCAACCGCACGTGACGGGAAAATTGCCTCAGATCAAATTAACAGGACAATATAAGGAAATTTAGTGTGGGATAATATTTTGATCAGATCAATGTATTTTTTACCGACTTCAAAAAGGAGGAGGTTCTGTTCGGCTGAATGTATAATTTTTTTTTGTGTACAAAAAACTCGGAACAAATAAATAATCTTTGCAAATCATTATGTTTTGTTCAAAACACTTGGTTATGACTATAGAGTGCATCGTAAAATATTAAATGAATTCATAAAACATTAAAATGATGGATTCTCCAAGCTAAAGCGATGTTATAACGTTTAGAAACCAAGCCACCTGTTACATAATCGGTATAAGCTGAGCTTACGACGATCGTGTGTCGATAATCAAGTTTAACGAGTGGAAAGTTCAAAGAGGGCAACGACATCAAACGACAGTGTCGGCGCTTTGTCGCGCAATCGCCTGAAAATCGCGTTAATTTGTGTGACACCCGATCGCATGATAGCGCAGCTCGCAGGTGGCGTACCCGTGAACCAGGAACCAGGCGCCGAAGATCAAGTTCCTCGGCCGTTGACTGCGACATGTGCACGCCAGCGCCACCGCCGCCGCCGACAGCAGCCGCTTCTTGTTCTCTACTAGAATGTATTACACACCCATTACGTCATGCTCGCATCAACTCACATGCCACGTCAAGAATAAGCAAACATTCTCAACTCGAAAACACAAACAAATAAGAGATAAAAAAAAACAAAAGAATGCCCAAAATCGTATTCGATGATTACATCCAAAAAGAAATAGTTTTTTTGTCGTTTTTAGCGAACTTTACGAACAATTATTGGCACATCAATTATTTGGTAGACAATAGCGATAAATTCAAGGCAAAATGATAAAGTGTCAATGAACTTGATAAAAATAATATAATTCTACACGTACCTAGTTCGTGTTTAATAAAAAGGAAAGTACCAACATGTTGCATTGTAAGCATATTTTTGGAACAATGGACGATAAAAACCATCAAGTCATATAACTGACAGCAGGCTGGAAATGTCGTCAGCGAAAAAATAAATACATTTCCAAGGAATTTATAAACGTAAGTTTATTATAAAATAATCGTGCCGCGGGCCACGTGTAGCACGGCCCCGTAACCGATGGGCCATTTCCCCAAATTGTAGCGGTCGCTTTTCCCAGAGACCTCGAAAATGCCCGTCGCGGCCACAATACTGGCTCAGTGACCACTCTCTCCCGCTCCACTTCATTCCGCTCGGTCTACGAAGCGTAGCAGTGTCGTAGCAGCCGCGTAGCACCTTCGTAGCACTGGCCAATATCGTAGTCCGTAATGCCTACGTGAGTCTACATTACATAAAAGATTTGGATCCCTTGAATTGATTCTAAAGTTCAAGAGCAACGTGACCAAAAATTAATTCATCTTTTATTTATAAGATGTACTTCACAAACAGTATCTACCGAATAACCGATCGACAGAGTTGCAAAATTGTTTTGACTTTACTACTTTTAAATAATAACTACATATACGTGACTTAGTGTAATTAATTATTCATAATACAAGAAGTGTATCGTCAACATGAGAAATAATGAACATCAGTGCCAGATCCTTATGTATAATGATAGCGCTAGATTTACAAGCGGTATTGAACTTTTGGCAGTCTACGAGTCTATTTTTCAATTCAAGGCTAATCCAAATTTCCATTTATTGCGTCTTTACAAAGTTTTCAGGAAAAACATAATTTTAAACATTATTCTTGTTGACTCTAAACCACAAATCAAGTTCGTAGAAAACAATAAACACTTATTGACGTTTGCATAGGTATGAAGCGAGCTGATTGAGAGATTAAGAGTTCAAAGACAGGTCTTTTATCAGTGAAGTGCCGAATTTGGAACGGGTAACGCTGTCATTAGATCACGTGGAGGAGGTGGTGATAATGTAAGTCATGCTACTTGGTACGTGTGGCGGTGTAGATAGGCGGCGCTGGCGAGGTGTACGCGCACTTGTTTACCGCGATGCTCGCAGACCTTGAGATTCGGCGGCGGTCACTGGCCCGACGCCTCGCACACAAAATATAAATCTTATTATTACCCGAATACCCGCCGACCTCGCTGCCTCGGCTATTCGGTTCCTCACCGACTGTTCTATTACTAATCGCAGAAATTTATCCGGAAATTACTCATTCTCCGTTTGAGTTCAGTTTTGCCTGTTTAAATACTTGAAATATGTAACCTCAAAGACGTATTGGATTTGTGCGAATGATTCAATAATTACAATGCTGTATTAATAATTCAATGTCAACCTCGCAATGTGAGGAATGAATAATTTTAGGTAAATAGTATATGTTCTTGTACTAAATGGCAAATATCATGAGTCAGACGCCCAAGGGTCTGTGTGATCCGAAGCACATTTATGTTTCTGGCACGTTGAGGCTGCGGCTTCCTTGTCCATACGTGATGTTATAGATTTCGCAAGTCCCTTCCTGCACGACAACCTTCTACATCACAACGATAAATAAATTAATCGAGCATGAGTTGACACGATTAAATTAGAACAGTGTCACATGTTTACGGAACGCTGAAACGTGACTAAAGGACTATGTCACACTCGGTGGATTTGATGTAACTTGTTGGATATTAAGTAAGTGTTTTAATTTTCACCAACTACTAAGTTGATAAATGCGACTTGCTATTTTCACATGCGATTCATTTTTCACATTACGGTTCGTTGACTTTGTGTTTGCATGTGCTGGTAGGCTGCGTGCCTGCCAGGCTCGGTAGTGTGCGTGGACATTCTTGTGCTATATACCGCTCGTGTGGGCTCGTTACAGCACGGAGCCGCGCAGATGTGAAGTAACCACGTCTGTGTTGGTTATTGGCGATTTGGGGCTCAAGGACGCCCGCCTCAAGTTCAGTAGCCACCTTCGGCAGTGAACGACATCAATTCGTGCGTTGACCCGACCGCTTCCTGTGCCAACTCAAGAAATACTAAATTTATCATTTAACATTTCTATTTAATAGCAATTTATGCGCTCCATTTAATCGACTTTGACTTAGAAACAATACCTTTATTAGCATATAAAGTGATATGTGGAGTGTGAATGGCCTCGTTGTTTGCCTCGACACAGACCGTAAAAATAACGACCACTCCATTGTAGGTATCAGTTGAAGCCACTGTGAGCTGTTTATTTAAGTTTTAATCTAGACTTGAATTATATTTTGACAGGTAAATGCAAAGTAGCTACAGTGTTTGATTTTCCTTGTTCCAGGTAAGTGTCACCGACCGCGTACCGAGCCGCGAGGCGCCGTCCTCGAGTTGTTCGCAACGAGGTAAAGTTAGCTCGCTTGATATGATTGCACATAATGGTGTGTTCTCGTTAGAGCACAATGCACCAGGTTGCAGAGCTGGAGTCAGTCACCCCGTCGTAACGGGGCTCGCCCTATGGCCGCGAGCGCGAGCGCCTCCCGGCTGCCGTCATCACGCCGCGATTGTCGTGCAATCGTGCTTACTAATGCCAACTGGACTCCACACGCATACATAATACTATGGACATTCGTAACGCCCCGCGCCCCTGCGCCACAATAGTACATTGAGGAAAGTACAGAAATTCACTTGTAACAATGAATTGCCAACCATTGTGTTACATGCAATGTCCAATAGTCCAGGGATCCCGGGGCGCTTTTGACAACAATTCACCACAGAAGTAATTATTTGGGCGCTGATTACTTTAGGCTGCCACATACAAAATTGTCGTTGAGTATCGGAATTCCAAGGGACCGAGCCATTGTTGTTTCTAACGAAAAATTTTTTATTTATTTTATTTGTGTTTTACATAGGGACTCCTTTCTAAATAGCTTTAACTTGACGGATAAAAAAAAATTAAAATATCGTTACTTTAGACAAAATTAATATAAACGATATATCAAACGTGTTAATATCAGTTTTTTAGAGAATGGCAAACTATAACCTAAATTATAAGAATACAATATTGTGAAAATATTGCACGGCATCCCGCTGATATTTTATCATTAAGACGAATATTTGTAAGGGCATCCCTCGGCAGCGATATCGTTTAGCGTCGACACAATACGTCGACGATCTGGGAATGTCGGTTACGAGCCGAGCGAACAAAAGGAAGTTAAAAAACTTTTCTAAAACATCCAATCCTCACATTTTTTGTCGTCGAAAAGGTTTCGATTAAGCAGACATTTTAATTTTTTCACCATCTTAGAAGAGTTAGATATCGCGAAACTTGCACAATAACGTATCCCGGCAAAAAGTTGGACTTTACCTGTTCGTGAAATCCGAGATGAAAAGAAAGGGTAGGTCGATCGAATCGCATCGTGATTTTTTGACAACAGGAGAACACTGCTTGCATTTTTTTCGCGGTTTCTAAAAATTTCAACCTTTGAAATCGAAGTTGAAAGGAAGTTGGGAGTAAGGGTTAGCAGATTTCTATCCACCTATTGTTTACTCAGCAGATGGTATCAAATTCGCTCGTTGCTCCTTGATCCATCGACAATGTGGGTCACGACTCACGACACTTACATCCAACCAGCAACAATATCCCTTAACCTGAATCTGTCCCAGCCTCAGCCCATTCAAAGTATTTCATGCGACATCAAAACAATAGCCATCTTTCGCTGGAGAAAATAAAAGACCCTTGAGACAATGTAACGACTCCAAAACTAAAATGTTCCGTAAAAACTTTTCTACGAATTTGACATTAGTGGTAATTTCGCCAGTAAATCTTACAGTTCTGTTGGTCATTGGTTCTCTTTTGTTGCGATCAAAGACTCAGGCCATCAATGGCATAATTTTTAGTTAAAACTTCTGAAAAAAAAATAGGTTGTCCATGCAATTAGTTATGTCATCTTTCTCGAAGGTTCGCTGCCTAGTTGTCAGTGTGGTAGTGGAGTGGCACAGGCACAGCAAGACAAGAACGTGGTGCACCGTTACACGCACTTGCGGAGTTGAGTGCACGCGCGCGCGGTCGCCGACTCCTCCGCCACCACTCACCAGCCCGCACTCCTGCGCTCCCGCAGCCCCATGTCCCCAGTGCTCTTCCCGCTGCCATGGAATATATACTGCCCCATCTTACCAATACTTTCTGTTCAAAACAATTTTAGAGTTTACGATTACGTCATTGTTGATGCCAGAGAAAATAACAAACATGTGTCGACTGGCACGCGGCGCACATGCGTGTGGCATGCGTTGGCTGTACATCACTATAATACACTCTTTCATAAAAAAACACACCACAAAAGACCCAAAATATTTAAATAGCGACGTTTGTTCGAATCCACTTTTTACTAATAACAAGGTGCGCCTGCGTCGCCGCCACTCCGCCAGCTGGCAGACGAGGAAGTGCTTCACAATGCCAACCACGCAAATTAATGATTGCCGAAAATCGAAACTGCTATAATAACCATTGTGTTCTTTTCGCTAAATAAGGGAAAACTTTGCATCGCCTCCAACTACACGTTTAATAATACTTACACCAAGTTGAACGACTGCTTTATTGTTATTTTTTATTGACAAGGAGGTCACTGTGCGTGATATTACATTTGATTCCCGCTACCAAAGACTAAATTAGATGGCATCATGTATAGACACCGGATTATTCTCTGCTGTAGTGTAATTATAGCAATTCCAATAATGGTTATGGCAGCCCACGCAATACGGTCGTAGTAAATGATGTTAATCAGTATAATGGAATGAACTACGGCTTACTGAAGCCGCAGTACTTACCCACTTCATTTACGTGGCAGTGGTTTTAGATAGCACGTAAAATGAACAAGCCAGATTGTTTTGTTCTTCTGGAAAAGGTCACACCAACTTGTAACATATATCCAACTCTACTTTGCTTACTAATTTAGAAACACACATACATTGGAGAAATTAACAATAAGCAGACATTTAATTGTATGCCATGTGTAGCGTGGGGGCACTGTAAAGAAAAAAGTTATTGGAACCGGTCTCTGATAAAATGAAAGTTGGTTATAGGTAATGCGCAGCACTTTCTCCGCGAACTACGGGCGCACTTACTTCAATGGCGCTGCTTCCCTTCATCGAACCAACGTATACCAAGTTTATCAGACTTTCAAAGACAAACCAACTACATCCACGGATATTTTTCCGTGAGAAGATTTTACCATGAGGTCATGTGCTCTTCTTTCGACTAAAAAATAATTAGATTTAATAGTACATTAGACACTTGATAGACTGATAATATTCGAATTTTTGATAAAAATATGTGTGTGACTATAAATCCACATCACCATCACATATTTAAATTAAATGAAAGGCACATCTTTTAGGAATAATTTTCCAGTTGCAGAAGTCGAATTAATTACACAGTTTCTTTTTCAATTGCCTCATCGCATTGTCTTTTTTTTCCAAAAAAGTTACATCTACATATTTATTTACTATCTATTTGAACGGTTGACGGAGTGGGTGATTTAAATAAAGTCAAGGGGATCATTTGCGTCGCAAACAACGACGACGGGGTCAGTAGACTCGTGCGCGCAACTGCCGAAATTATCGCGGCCGGTACACGCGCCGCGGCCAACGAACGAGCCAAGGCCACGGTACTGCCTCCCCGGCCCCAACCCGCCGCCCACGCCATCTCACAGCTCCTGCTGACAGCCTAGATATGTAAGCAAATCGATCACCCTCCACTCCACGCATAAATATAACCCTCGCCTATCGGCCAACACGAGGCCTTGAACCGCGATATCAAACCGATAAACATTATGGATTCCGATTTAGCGATACATACTGATAACAATGCTTTGCACCATATTTATTTAATGCAAATTAATTTTAAATGGATACCTACCTATTACTATGACGGTTCTACATTATGTGCCTGAATGTAACTGTAATGGAGGCTATTTATCTAGGAAGCAATAAACGCGGATCAGGCTGGGCAGTGCGAGCGCAGGAGGCTGGCGGCAGGGGCGCGCGCGCGGGGCGCGGCAGGTGGTAACGTCAACGCGCGGCCGTGAACTTTCTTTGGACACGTTTTCAGGAGTTACTGCTGCGCAATATTTCGCGGCTCAGCCCCGGCGCCCCGGCGCGCGGCCCCCGGCCCACAGCTCGCGCCGCTTGCCACTTTTCCCGCGCCTTTTTCTTGAAAATAAAGTCGCAGATTTCCTTTCAAACATTTACTTCCAGATTACTGTATGACTATGCCTTTTAAAATAAATCCATTGCGCGGGACAGTGCCCGTGTTTTTGCATCCATATATGTAAGTGGGTAGCTACGCAGTTGTCATGTAAATAATATAAATTTATTAAAGGAAATAGATCTAGACTGATTTGAATCTGTTTACGACTTGGTACCCCGAAACTTTAACGTCAACTTATCAAAATGTAAATTTTACGTATTTAGTTCGAGTTCAAGTCGGTGTTCATCGGTTATGTAGAAAATTCAGCGTGATCCAGAATAACATGTTGACTTTTCGCTGTCAGCGAATGGTAACACGAAACTTAAGCGTCCTCGCTGCTTTCATAACCTAAATCCTGGCATATGAAAAATTGGGCTTTCGTCTATTAAACGGTTACATTTTCATAGCTTATTCGTCTGAAATGATAACAAGTCACACAAGGCGCTGTGGCATTAATGAGGGCGAGTAAATGTAACACGAGGAAATGTTCGGCTTACACTTCCTCATTGTTGCGCACAGAGTGTAGTGTAGGTGAGTAGTGCAACGCATTGCACCGCCGGGCGGGGTGAGCTGAGCGAAGCGGCGGCGTGCACAGCACAGCTCGACAACATTATACAACGCTGCACATCACGCCGCAGCCGCGCGGGGGACGCCGCGATCCGCGATGCTCTGATTACGCAAACACCTACTGCGCAACACCTCTCCTACACTCCACTACGTTACGTTATTGTAACGTATAATTAAACAAGCTCAAAGCTTCAAGTCTTGGACCAATAGCCGATTTCAATGCTCTACTTGGCGCGATCGCATTTCGCTCGTTATGCTACGATAGAGCACATGCTTTGTCCTATTTCTATAAATTTTGTAGATTATCACACCTGAACCGAGAAATATGTATAATGATTCCGAGTTGCTTAGTAGGATGTGTAAATAGCATGCAGACGTCCTCTGACAGAGCAGGAAGTCTCGATTTGATGCAAATATCAAGGTGAGGTGACCGAAAGGAGAAAGGCTCCTTTACCAGCACAATCCATGTACTGTCATAAATATTTTATTTACTTCGCTTGTTTGCCATAAGTTGATATACAGGCTCTTGCCCTACCCTAGTTGTCATGCAAGGTATGTATTTATTAAACATGAAAGCATTTAAAAGTTGTAAAGCCAATCAATGTCTCTTGAATGGCTTTAATTAAAATATAACGAAATGTGTTCTCACAGTCATAATTATTTACATTTATGTTGATAGATAAACGCTCTATTGTAGAATAATGATGTACCCCTGCCCTGTTAGTATACGTACAGGTTGGTACAATGGTTTCGCGAGCGCTATGTTTAGCACAATTAGATTTAGTTAACCGTCAAATTTCCTCATGTCGGGCGTTGCCTTGAGGTTGACATTGCGGCTAAATCAGCTCAGTTTGACATTGACATGTTCCGATATTCAAACGAGGAAGTGCTCCTAGTTTATTCGGCGGTCGGCCGCGGCGGGGCCGTCCACAAGTTTGGAGGTTCGCGATGTTAGACAGCCTACATTATGTAGACAACCATCGGTATTGTTCACATTTTAATATCGCGCCATTCGCACCGCCCGAATATAAAAACACCAGATATACATACAATTGGTGAAGAATACTGATGACTACACATTATTTTTATGAGCTCTAAGTACTGAATCACGTCGGGGTCATTGTAGCCTCTCATTTGCGTGTTTTTTTTTTTGCCATGTTTTGAAGGTTACATTGCGTCATCCAGTACACCCAACGTTAAATAGAAGAAAACATTGAAATGTTTGAAGAATTATATTCTTTATTCCTCCATCATTCATCAAATTTTCAATTGAAATTGTGTGTGCCTTTGACTAAGTTCATTTCCTTGTAAGTCATTGCCAGTGTCAATTGCGGACTAATATTCTGGTATGGTTTCTGCGGAATTAATTCTCGTAAAAGGCTTCTGTGTCCACACGTCGTGATGTGTGGGGCGGACGCTGCCGCCGCGTGTGGGGCCCGGGCGTCAGGCGTCACCGCAGCGAGCGATTAATTGAACACACCCGACAAATTGACCTTGGCCTTGGCACGGGTTGCCGAATCAGCCGAGGTCAACCACGATTGAGAGCGTCCGGATCACACGGCCAATATGTCATGCTTGCTTATTCATGGTAATAATACACTCTGCCGCACAAATGCTGTGATATGTAGTATATTAGTACGTGCATGGCATTTCATGGCAATAAATAATATAATTACGGTTAATTGGCTCTGTATTTTTTGATAATTTTTATTTATAGCGGTATTATTTCGGAGCGTCGCCACTAAAACGTGCTTTTTAATAATACAAATTATAAATCATTGCTAGGTTGCTAGACTTCAGTTACAATTTTCTGAAACACGTACTATTGTCCAAGCTTCATGTTTTCAACTGCTACAGGTACCAAGAAAAAGTCAATAAGAAAATAAACTAAAATACGTGTTACCAATTCGTACCTAAGCCATGTGGGCCTGTGGGGTGGTGTCATCGTCGACGTCGCGCAGTACGGCCCGCCGGGGTAATTGACTCACACTGACCTCGCACTGCTTCGGAAAAACTCGCCACGACTCGGCACTCTTCGCCATCGGTTCTCGACACCGCTACCTACCTACCTTTTGATTTATTACTTTTTGTTGATTCGTACAAATTGAACACAAAATTAGAATGATTTTAGATTGAGTTTAAAGCTTTTGAGAAGGATCAAAATTAAGTCGCAGTTTTTGTTGGAAAGATTCCACCGACCAAAACCAAGTTAACTAAAAAAAATCTAAACTAGAATTAATTTTATTACATAAATAGGAAGATCTTACATTTAAAGCAAAATTGGTACCTACCTATTGATTAGTTCTAAAACACGATGTCATTACTCTGAAATTGAGGCTAGAGTGATGTATACAATTGACAATAAAGAATGTTATTAATAATAAAAGAAAATAATAGATATGAAATTGTACGTCAATTTGGCATTCGACTATCTAACGGCCACTTTCAAGTTCGCCACGTCCGCAAATAAAATACTCAGTTCAGAAACCGTTCCCAAGCTTAAATTCAACTTATATTATTAGCTAATAGTTTTTATGAACGTTGTCGATGATCAAATGCGGCTACAATAACAATCAGTCTGGCGGGTCGTGTTTCCGATGCGCGTCGGGTGTAATCGCCGTCTCAGCGAGACCTTGACCGCGCGCCCGTTGCAAACATTCGGACCACGCCGAACCGGCCGAATTGCCAACCACGCTCCTCGTGACTTCGCAGAACTTTCCAGCGAATCCAGGCCGCCAGCATCCGATTACAATAATAAATTGCGATGTTACTTTTTTTATATTGTTTTTGCGACGTAACTTGCGGAAAGAATTTGGGTTTACGTGCCGTCAAAATTTCGACTGTAGGATCTCCTGAAATGCAAATTCTGAAACCATATTAAGTAATAATAATTTCTTGATGACGTACAGAACTCATAACTCTATTCTATTAAACTTAACAAACCAATACACCATGACACTTTCTCATTCAAATGCATAATTATTATGTTGATGGATCATATTTCAAGGCCTGCCCTTGCGGTTGTCAGTTGTGAAAAGGGATCACTAATCACATTCTTTGAAAAGTTGTTAAACTAATTTAGGAGTGGGATAATGGATGCGTAGTAAATAAAGTGCTAAGTCCCGTTTGTCCGGAGGCTGGGCGCTGGGCAGGCGGCCGCGCCGGCTTTGTCCCAGCGTCCTTCGACGCCGAGGAAGGCCGAGCGGCCCCTCGCTTATTGTTGCCTTTTATTTTGTTGAACGACTTCACAAATAATTGTCGTTAAAAGCCATGGTTCCATCGTTAAACCATAATCACATATTTAAATTGTGTTGTCAATAGTACTGTGATAGTACTATGCGTTCCAAATGAGAATAGGACCGATTCCTATGTTTTGACGTCTCGTCGTACTGTCAAATCGAAGAACTTAGAGATGAGTAAAATTGAAGAACTGGATTCTGATTAAACTTTTTTCGTTCACCGTTCATAAATAAATTAAATTTTTAGTAAATTAATTAATGTTTAAAATTGTCTTTCCTCGATTTGACAGTAAATAGTGATGTCACAACATGGCGGGGGATCCTATTCTCATTTGGAACGCATTGTAATGTTCACGCTTAACTTATCATCAAGTTTGCCTATTTTTGCATTAACTTAAAAGCTTATGGTGCTATTGATGTTAACTATATTACGTTACCATATTTGCCAAGGCCCTAAGAATTATCCGGAACTAAAAAAAAATTGAAACCATAAATTGCAAACAATATGGCATACGGTCTACTTTTTATCATTTAGTCAAAAAATGGCCGATCGATCGAGATCATCAAGTCCCACCGACTGTGGTCACAGTGAACAATACAAAACTATACATGTGGCTACCGACTGACGACGCCGGCTTTAAGTTTTTTGGCTGTGGACAACAATGGATTATAAACCCTATTTCAAACGGTTTTAAATCCAATATCGTATTTTTATATTTTTTTGTACCAGCAGACTACGAAATTTGATATTCGCACCCCGATATTAAAAGTGAGGGCAGCGGAAGGAAGTAAAAAACTGGGTTCCTATTCACTTTCACGTTTTAATCGACGCACATGTCGCCATTCAATTTTTTTAAATTTACTTTTGGTGTCAGAGATCAGGGGACAAAAATAAAAGCAATTTTATTATTATGAATAACGATACATTCCGAAATAATGACCAATGGGACAACGATTTTGTTTTATTAAATCATTGCTACGTAGAAAACTTAAATTAATTAAGTAGATAGTGTAATTGTTTTCATCATCATCTCAGTCAATAAACGCCAACAGCTGGACACAGGCTTTCTCCAAGCTTTAATGATTTAAAAGCTTTTATTCTATCTCTGAAACGCTAGTTCTAGTTACGCTAGTTCTGAATAAACAACCATAATAGCTACTACGAACATAATGTTCTCCAATAGTTATACGTGACTGGATGTTAAAAAAGTGCACGTGTGGGAGGATATTTGCGAAACCCTTTAAATAGTTTCCTTTTGTGCAAAAGGGAAAGTATTGGAGCGAAATAATCGTCACAAAAAACGAGAAAAAAAAACATCGACGAACACCTTTCAGTAGTAAATTTTAAAACTATGGAACCCTTTGATTATTTTAACCTTTTTCTTAGACTATATTTTTAAAGGTGGTAATATAATTGAAGAACCATTCTCTCATTTTCAAAATTAATTATAAAATCTCTGGAAAAGTAGTTTTTGATCTTAAAATTAAAATTATTATTCACACTCCACTCTATTATCTTTATTACATTCAATTAACAATTTATGTGAACATGTCAATCATATACATATCTAATGTTAGTTTGCTTCTAACGAGCATGTCACAATTACACATACACATACATACATAAGCAGTTTATGTGAATTTGGGGCAAACATTTGTTTTCATTTGTAAAATAACAAAACAATATCACATAACATGATAAATAATAGCAAATAGCGAGTCGGAAAGACATTATGTGACGCGTTTTAGCTATTTATATCGGTTCCACATTTTGTTGACTACCTAACGACCTAGGTATAATAGCTGTGCCAATTTTTTTCTAGTTCAACAGAATTATCTGTTTGGAACAGATTTCAGGGGTGCCTCAGCTGCTGTGGTCTTGCGGGAGCGCTGCAAAGAAGTAAATAAAATAAATTGACTAAATTGTGTCGAATTTCTAGGTAAGTAAGTAGTGGTGGAGTGTCAGTAACTCAGTAGGCTGAGCGCGGCGAGCGCCTGCGCGAGCGTGGCCTTGACCGGCCTGCGCCAAAATTTCCAGGTCGTTCACCCGCCGCGACGCCCACCGCCGCTCGGTTTATCTCGCGTAAATAACTGCTCGCGCAAGCGACTACACACCTAACTCACCTGCAAATAAGAATCAATCTTCCGCTTTCGCAACATTTATAACGTCAGTGTTATATAAAGTCGTGTTTATGTACCTATTGTTAAAAGAAACTTGTTTATCAATTACAAGAAGGTAGGTAATACGTATTATGCAGAGTTACACAAAGTTCCTTATTATGTAGTTAATCGCGGTCACATTATAACCATCGGTGCTTTATAAGCTTTCGTCTGTAGTGCTTTAATTATCTGACATATCTACCAAGTCACGTTTTTTCGCGTATGATATTTGTATATAAATATGTTATCACGTTTTGGCGACTACCAGCGAGTACCAAAAGGTTATTATTTTAATATTGTATTTGTTTGTAGTACATATGTATGTACTTAGTTGGCACAGTCACCAGTGTCCAGTGTGTACGTATGTACCCAATACAATACATGGGCACTGTAAAGGTTGTAACTTGTAGGTCGTCCCAAAAGTATTATCAGGTAATTATAGTCATAAAATCCCGGAAGTGTGAGTTCGGAGGGAAGCAGGCCTGCAGGGCACCGGCAGCGGGTCAGTCCGTCACGCGGCGACCTACACCGCTCGCCATCCATTAGCTCGATTTCGTGTTCAAGTTCACTCGCGTTCCATCACCAAAAATATTTTGGTAGTGTGACGCAACCGGCAGCGGCTACGTCCCACTCGAACGCTCGCTCGTCTCTCTGTCGGAGCCGCTCGCGCGCGACCTTGGCCGCGGTGAGCCGCAAGGTTCGGGTCTTCGAACTCGCGCTGGAGCGCGGGCGCGGGGCGCGGAGCTGTCGCTGCTCCAATCGCTGGCCGCGCACGGCTGAGCGTGCTCGCGATTGGTCCACTGCTAGCGCGGCAATGACCTCGGAGACCGGAGTTCGAAGCGCGCCGATCCTCGCTCCGAAGCGCAGAACGACAGGCTTAGCGGACCGATAGAGGCGAATTTTGCTTAGCCAGCTACGCTTCGTAGTCAAAGCGATTGTATCGCACGGAGCGCTGATCTTTTTGCAGACTTTCACTCTTAAGGGGAGACTCGCGCGGCTTCGAGCAGGAGCGCGCGCGACACTCGCTCAGTTCGTCGATCGAGCTCGAGTGAGACGCACGCGGCGCGTGCAGCGGTAACGCGGACGAGCGACCTTCATCCCTCGACGTGCCGGCCGCGCGCCCGGCCCATGCACTCCTGTCCTATATTCAGTGTTAAGCGCAGGACTGTTCATGTCTGAAGCCAGCGGGCTCCATGTGGTGTTCGTGAAGTGCAGTGCGGAGGACAAAATAATTAGATTTTAAGTACATAAATATAAATGACTTTAGTGATGTCTCCTGACAGCAGCTACGGGCGTTACGATGCGCCTACGCCGGCTGACCATAATATGATGAGCCCGGCGCACAAGGAGCGAGAACCAGAGTTGCATATAGGTAGCCCCTTTAATATTATCATTTTATTTACATTAAATATTACAACATAATCACTATGCTGTAATATGTTGTCATGTCAGTTGTCATAATATTATGTTGTCAGCTCTGTTGTTGACAATCTGTTGCTTGTTTTACTACTAACGTAAACTCAATGATTATTTCGTAAGCTTAGATTTTTATTGAAATTTTTCAAATAGGTCAATAAAGGATAGGCATTTTTTATTTATATCTGACTGTATATCTATTAAGTAGGATTTTCGATTTAAATGGAAAATACTATGAGAGTTAGATTTTGAATTTAATTTCTTTCCTACTTCCTCAGTTGTTACGTAACTTCCGTATTAATCACAAGGTCCTGCCAGAAATGTTAGATTTTTAAAAGATTATATACATGACATAGTTTTTACAATAGGTACATTGCATCGAAATAAGTATTTTTGTTAGCACATTGTTTTCTTTAATGCGTAAAATATTATAAAACTTACATTTATAAGAAAGGCTAAAATAATCTCGTTTTCAGGTATCTCTAAGCTGAAGGCCAAATTCTTGTACATACTCCAAAACAATAGATTTTGATTTTTTTTTGAGAATTAACTGACTTTCTGAAGTAATAATAGAATAAGTACACAATAACATTTCATGCTAGATTTATTGTAACGACATTGGTAAAATCTGATTAATGATTTATTTTTTAATGATGAAAGGGTACAAAGCTAACATAATATAGAGTTATTTCAATCGAATGTCAAATCATCTGCAGAACGAATATTTGATGGATGGATTGTTGAACATTTCCGTTCGGAAGGGCAACGAAAAACAATTAAAAAGGCATTGTACAAAGTAACGCAGTGTACAACAATGTCAATAGATTCTCAGTAGGAATGGGGTCCGCTGTAGCCGAGGCCGCGGGGAGCACTTCAATATTTGCAATCGATTGCTAATGATCTTATCGCTCTTTATCGATTGCTTTTGTGATTTTTTCCCGTGAAAAATCAAGCTAATCGAACAAAGAGTTAACCGTTACACTGCCAACCCTTTCATAAACTAAATTAATGATAAGACTATTGATAGCTTTCCCATGATGTCAGAAAGTGTTATGTCTAACGAGTAATGGTGCGAGCGAGCAGGTTGAACGTGGCGACAACAGCCTCGCCACACCACTTTTACTTTTCTGTGAATGCGTGTAACACAAGATTACTCGCTGCACATAATTTATGATAAACAGTCGCTGCAGCACGTAACACTGCACACTGCAAAGTCGAGTGACAATTACGTATATTTTTTTAAACAGATCAGCAAAAAAATAAAACCGCTCTTGCTGGCCGTGCCATTGAACAAACGTGATAGTAGCAACAAGGAAATAAAGTTTAAAACGTGATTTTGGCCGTTGTCAAGTACTAATTATTTACAAACAAACATCGCCGTGACACAGATCCCGGCCGGAATGGCGGCGTCAGTGCGGCACGCTCGGCCGCTCGGCGCATCGCGTTACGTGGACGAGAGACTTTCTCGCGCACTTTCCTCGCGTTTTAATTGACGTAACGAACGAGAGACTCTCACACACGCCACCCAGAAAAACGCGCGTTGCATCATACGAGGAGAAATGGCTGCACGCTACTGACTCTGTTGCAACTGCACCACTTACGTCTCACGTCGCTTTCCCTGCTCTATTGTGTTCCCCACTCGCCGCAGTCGCCACATGCACTGTTGACACTAGCGAGAGATGACTCCGAAATCATTCCGTCGAGGGCGACCATACAACGCCTCTAGAAAAAAGAAAGTAACAAGTATAGAAAGCGACGGCGTCGAACGTCGACCCGCGGCGAGTGGTGTGCGCCAGAAATAGAAAGTTTCTTCCAAAAGGCGAGCACTCCCTTAACAAATAAACAAACGGCTGGATGAGGAAAGTGAGAGCAGTCGGGCGCCTGAACCAGTTCCTGGAGCGCCGCCGCCGCAGCGCGCCGCACCTGTTGTCGCCGAGGGACTACATCACTGACCTATTAACCATTATTACTAACGTCATTAAGGATTTTCAAATTTATATTTACTCCGAGATAACGCTTCCGTATTAATTGTCTTCACAATTAACTTATTGGATAATAATGTTCTAGGAACACGTAACGTTTGACCTATTTAGGTTAGTCTTATCAGAGAACACATTTTAGGTAACGTTCGTAATCACTATCTAAAGTCAGTTGTTATTGTTAACATTGTTGTTTGTTACGAAGATGGGGTCATCGACTTGCGAGTTGAGAGACTTTCTAAAATGTCTATTGAGCGTTGGTCACCTTGAGCCACGCAATGCATTGCAATGCAATACGATACATCATAATATGACCATTTAGGCAAACAATGCATTTTTTACTTGGAATTGTATTATTCAATGCCATATATAATTGCTAGCAAACGTAAGCCAATACACAGATTGCAATATCATTTCTATTACTCTTCTAACTGATGCAGCATTATGCATTTTCACACAAATCAGAAGGCAGTAAAAATTCTTGCGAAATCTCTTATCGTGAGGTAATGTTATGAGTTGAAATGAAAGCCAACTAGTAATCACGCGAGCGCCTCACGTGTACTGCCGCTGATAAAATCTGAATGCACTTAGGTATACATACATACATTGCATCTCAGAATTGGTTGTTTTCGACTGACTTATACATTCTATTTTAAATAAATGCTTTGTCCTTAGCTCGTACTTTAGAGAGTAACTAGTCACTAGCGGATGAAATTATAACTTCTTGAAACTAAAAGTAGTACTATCACAAGGTTTCAATCAGATTGGACATGTCCAAACAATACATTTCGCAACTTCCGCCATATATTGTGACAGTCACGTTGACGTCTTCACGATAACGTAATGCACGTTAACAGGCTGAATTGCCGAAATTATCAGCTCGACAGCAATCAGCGAGTAATGATATGCACGAGTAGAGGTGCACTGTTGTGTCGGTGCACAAGGTCACGTGCAAGTACCGCAATGTTTGTAACACAAGTCAGGATGTTTGGCACGAGCAAGCCAACGTAACTCTCAAACCTCCATAAAATTTATCGCACATTACGTCTCTCTAACCATTTTCTGTTTTGTTACAGAGTTTGACGGCACTACGGTGCTGTGCCGCGTTTGCGGAGATAAAGCTAGTGGATTCCACTACGGCGTGCATTCCTGTGAAGGCTGCAAGGTAAATATCACACAATTATACCAAGAATGTTATAGTAAATAAGTTGTCGTTATCAGTATGCTCACCACCACCGACGTCCGTCAATACCTCTGCCACCACCACCTCTTGTCTTCGTTATCGAACTAAAATAACTGTAATAATAATAGGAAATGCCCGGAGAATATCTTATTTAAAAATGACAATGGCTAATAGAGTGCTGCATGCGGGTAGTCTGGGCTTTTGAAGCAGGAAGTTTGTGTACGGGTGACTTGACGAGGACCCCTTCGCCCCTGCCAGTTATCGCGGCAGGTGCGAGCTAGCACCAGCTCCAAGGTCGCGCCACGCGGAACACAATCTCTGTGCACTCGCCGCATAACCAGATGACCTTATTTACACTTAGTAAATGTTAATTTGATTCTCGTCGACGTTGCCCGGAGATTCGTTTAGAAACTAATCGGTAAAAAAGTATCGTGTGAACTTGTGTTAGGAATGGTTTTTGGGTCAACGGGTAGGTACCTGCCGGCCTCGGTCGGCGACGGTCAGACCCCTGCGCCCCAATTCTAAACATTTTATTTTCAATACCTGCGCCGCCGGGACAATCACATGGGAACCGGCTGACGCCTTTAAACTTTTGATCCACAAGTCAAACGTGCATTGATAGAAAGTAATGAGCAGTGACCGGCCAGTAGTAACGTTAGTGATAAGGTTAAAGTGACACTCTATTCACGTCAATCATAATAGCTGTAAATATAAATAATATCCGTCAAACATCCCCACATTTACGTATACAGCGCGTGATTCCTCATTGCTTCAACTGACGACCCTTGAACGTGAACACTGGAGCTACTCGAGACGCATTGAAACAAGCTTTAAGTGGACATCCCATGTCTCATGTATGTTATATTTTTTAATTTGTGTAGTCTGTTCTTCCACGTAACCGAATGTAAGCTGCTTTTCCTTTCAATTGTTTGGATAAGTCGATCCGTAGCATAAATACTCCTAATTAAAACAAGGAAACTATAATAGTAATAGCTCACGTAATGTTGCAAATAATTATATTATTGATAACTTGACAAATTAAGAGAAACTTCATTATCACGTACTAACGCTAAAGGTTATAATATATTGTTAGTGAAAGCAATTACGTGACCGGCGACCGTTCAAGAGCATTAGAGACCACCGTCATTACTTCCTCATATATGTTGTTCTGTATTATTAACTCATAACAAAGAAAAAGTAGAATTCTCTTAAATCTAAGTTCGTTGTATCAGTCAGTAATTGTAAATAGAATCGCAAGTGAATATAGAGGTCATTTACGAGTGTGAAAGCGAGGAAGCAGACAGGGATAGAAGTGCAAGTGTAGTCTAAACTGGTTTGTACGTTACAAGTTCGTTCGGAGCAGGGGCGGCACAAAGCATGTCCTTCAGGGCCGCGGATGTCTGCTGCATTGTGCTGCGCTACACTCAACTAAACCACTTTCAGACTTACACACAATTAACAGCTTATAGGGGACATGTTAACCAGCCAGACGGAGTGTAAAATGTATAATATTTTTAACAAATAATAATAATAATATCAGAACAATAATAATATCAATAACAGATACAACAATAATCTATTGTTATTCTCTATGCAACTTTTGAGATTATATTAAAACATTATTAACGATTTCGATAAAATTCTACCTATCACGGTGGTTGGAATTTAAAAAAATACATGACTAAGTTGTAAATAGGCTTGGATAATTTAGATTTATCCATTCACATAACATCTCCAATTAAAGCGCTAGCTAGCGGCGTTATTATAAAACTGATAAAATAGTTCGGCTACTCGCCACTAGATGTCGTGGCGTGCGTAGCGCGGCGGTGCTGCCACCGCTTCGTGTGACGGCTACGAACGGAATTTACTTGAATGAATGACGAGTGAGCGTGTAATTTTTATAACGATATGAGGTGCGGGGTGTTCGACCGTACGCACTGATGTCAACGAACCCAGTGTTACTATTTACCTTTTTATAAATAAACTTATCAATTATTGATGATCCTCACGTGCATTTTTACGTAGTTTACTTTTAAATAAGTTTTTTTTAGTAGTAGCTACTTAGTGTAATGTATAGTAAAAACTTTTGAATATCAGTTAATTAATTAAACCCAAAGCGAACGCCGGCGTTCGCTCTCTCATTGTCTTTCTATTGTCTCTTATTACGGCATTCGAAAGGTTAATTGTACACTAGTACTTTAGTCGTAAGTTGTAGACATAATTAGTTGATAAGGCATAAAATCAAATCAACAAAATCTTATTTTGTAATTGAGTCATGAAACAAAATCGTCATCACAATCCGGAGCGTGCAGTTGCTACGTCGGAAGAGCTGGCGTATTTCTTTGTTCTCGTCGCTGGCCGACATAATTTCCGTGCGTTGTGGGTCGCTTATTTTTTCGGCACCAATTCTACGGTGTAGGGCGAGCGGCCATCGACCTCGCTTACTAGCTAGCGCGCCCGGAGCCGCGTACATTCGCTGCGTCTTCTCACCGTAAACAACTTTTACGGGCATCGAATGTACGCGCTACGTGAACGTAACCCACATTATTTTTGAACTGTCAGCTCGTAAGTTCGTTGATCCCCGAGCAGTCATATTATTTATTGAGAACATCGCGCGCTGACTGTTGCGTTTGCGTTTATTATTTCCTGTTCAACAAATCCATACCTACTGTCGAACTTGACTTTACCAATTGTGATGTACAAACACATTACTCATAGGTTTTTTGGGTATAATCAAAATATAAACTCAAATGAAAATTGATTGTGGACGTGTATCTGATAATATTATCTGTAGTGAATATTAACTTCAATAACAACTTGTTTTCATAATACACATTTTAAATGATGTCAAACAATTTTGTTTACATGTTGTAAATTATAGTTTCGAAATATATATACCTAAATACTTGCTTAATGTAGATCAAATAAGTGGAACTTCTCCATTATTATATTACATATGTACGTTACCCACACTTGTACATATTATGTGTATACATACGTATTTATGTACAAAACTCAACCACATAGTTAAGTTTTTCCTTATGTGTCTAAATGCAATAATTTTACAGTTTTTGCGGTAAAGCTGAATCACCTTAGCATTGCACCTAAATTTAGTTCCTTTAACACCTCTAGCATTTGATATGGATATGTTGTAATGGGGACAGCGAATTACCTGTAGGAGTTACGTTAGCTACTAAGAATAAAACCGCGATACGTGAACAGGAAATGAATCACAATGACGTGAGTCAGACGTGTGTTATCAAGTAAACATCTGTGACCCGCGCATCGAACACGTAAAGCGGCTGCCAGCGACCGGCGACCGGTCGGCGCTTCCTCGGAAATATAGCAATCCAATGCGTCAGCATGTTCTGAGCTTGAGCCGGTGTTAGCGGAGTCGTTGTCCGCGCAGCGCGCACCGTTAGCCATCGTCACAGCGCGAGCGGCAACACCTCGCCCCCCAGGCCGCAAGTTTGTCACTTCGACTAACAACCGTACACTAAATGTATCGTACAATATACACATACAGATGTACTCATAAGCAAAATTAGGAAATAGAAATGAAAAAATTACATCAATTAAAAGTTTGATATATCTATACTTGCTTCAAAAGTTCAATAGAAAACAGCAGTTTCATCAATGTAATAGAACTGCTACAAAAAATGTGTTCACAAAATCTAACCAAAGTAGTTTTGGCTCAAGCACGCCAACAGCGCAACGAAGCTATGCCAGCAAAGATAGTGTCGGACAAGTCGACCCACATAGTGTTGACGAAACCCTCGCTTTAACTCCATTTATTTATATCTACGTGCCATTTAAATATACCCGTTCTTGTGACTCACCAAATACATGAGAACTAGTTATATGAATCCGTCACATGTCAATAAACGCGTAAATAATTAAATACATAGAAGTAGTGCCAACGAAATGAACGCGCCGTTATAACATAATCTGGTCATGCTAACTGCAACTATAGTCACATTCTCTAATATAACTTATGCTTCTTTTATTAAATAAACAATTTTGCAAACCTTACGAATTTACGCCTATAGAAGTGTTTAAGTACTTAGCTTGAAATGGTCATATTAATATTTATTCACGCCAATAAGTATTGATGTAAAATACGAATTTGAGTCATCGCCTTATCAAAATGACCTAAAATAATTGAACTACTTACAATATAATGGAATTTAGTGAGTACCGGACACATATAGAATGAGTATTTTTTAGGACTCGAAAGGGAGTCACCGTGTTAATTACTTAGCGGTCATTGACATATTAAGATTATTCAATTTAAAAGAAAGACGTCCTACTAAGATAGCGCTGCATACGAACGAAAGGCTCTCGTTTATATGTAATATAATTGCAGTGGTCTGTGTTGATTCTGAAACTGTGTCAATGATATTGTATACAAACTAAAATATTTTCTTAGCTTAGTTTCTCACTCTTTACGTTTAACACGATTCTTAGTATTTTTTTTTTCGTTTGTAGAGACCTGTAGTAATCGTTTAGTGTAGTTCAGTGAGACGGGCGGGGAAGGTTTTGTTTTCGCGGCAGCAGGTCAACGACCGCGCGGCCGGTCACTGCCCGCGCTGCGACCAATTATGGGCCACTCGCACAGCGCACAATGGATCGATGGCAGCGCGAAATTAGGCCACCGACCCGAACAGCGCGGCCCGCGCCAGCCTCCACATTAACTAGCACCATCACTTTGAGGCACTACTAAATATACATAAAGTATTACATCTGTCTAAATAATTAGTGTAACTAAATCCGTAATTCAAGTATGACCGAAACGTACAAAACATTAGCCTTTTCGGAAACCGTTTAGAGTTCTCATATGTGAAAATGTTTTCTTTTACCATGTAGATTATCGGGTGGCTAAATTAAATGAGAACGTTCCAACCTCAATGATATTGTTATATAGGCTTTGCTCTGTATAGGTAAATAAATAACATACTTACATTTGCGAAGTTCTATGAACAATGCGAAAACCGTAGTATATATAATAGAACGGAAACACATACGATAAATTGCACAAGTGCATTGTGGTGTAATGATCCATTAATTAAATTGGATCAGTGCAGCCCCTAGGGGAGCGCGCGCGCATTGAGGTAGGCCGTGACGCATGCTTGACGTCACTGGGCGGAGAGCCGGTCGATGACCCGAGCTGCAGCCCGGTCCCGGGCGAGGGGTGCGGGGAGCCTCCGCGGTTGTGCAATCGAACGGTCGACGACCCGGGGTGAACGGCCGCGCGCCGCGACGCCACCGGGATGCGCCCGGCCTATATCCGGCGCACCGGTGCAGCGGCGGCGACGCATTCTAGAGCGGCGTGGACCGTTAGGAGCGCGCGAGGGGGCCGGGGGCACTCTCACTTTCTCGGTTGGGTCGGCGGCCGGCAAGTAGGTCGCGCGGGTAACTGTGCGCCGCGCAACGCAGCGCCCGCACAGTCCGCCGTCGACCGCCATCCACGTCGGTGCAGTGCGCGAAAGCCTTATTGCACGTACACGTCGGTCGTCGCGTCACTGTTAGCGAATTGCGAAGAGAGTGGTGTGTTAGTGGCAGAGTGGTAGTGAATGGTGCGTAAGATGTCGTGCGGCGCGGGCGCGGAGTTGCGCGAGCGGCACTCGGTGCTGGTGAGCATGCTGGAGGCGCGGCGCGAGTCCAGCGACTCGGGCTGCTCCAGCGACGACGGCTCCGACAGCGAACGTGACTCTAACTGCCGCTGTGATCCCCAGGGCTTCTTCAGGCGTTCCATCCAACAGAAGATCCAGTACAGACCCTGCACGAAAAACCAACAGTGCTCAATTCTTAGGATCAACAGAAATCGGTGCCAGTACTGCCGATTGAAAAAATGCATCGCCGTTGGCATGAGCAGAGATGGTAAGTTGAAACATTTATTATTAATATTATTTATTAGAGAAAATATTGGAATAAATAAAGAATAGCCAAAGTAAAGAAACTATGAAAATTTGCTTTACACAAATAAATATTCTCATTTAATCCAATATTGTATATAAATTACATTAATATATATTTAAATGTATTTTGAGTCAAAAATGTACAATTAAATCTTAATCATCTTGTAAAATTGCGATAGGTCAAACATTTATTTTAAACGCGTTATCATTTACCGTCATTAATTTTGATATTTTGCAATAATAGGTAAGGTGATATTAAAATATGACGAGATGATTACGTTGTGACACGTCGGTCAGCACACACTGGGTTGCAATATGCATACGTAATTAGCAACGGGAAGGTCGGGCGTGCTCTCTTCGCCAAGTGTGCCGCGCGAGCACGAGCACGTCTGCACGCTGGCGTGCAGCGCGCGCGTGCTGCTCTGCGGACAGATCCTATTTCGCGCGCGGTGGGACGGGGCGGGGCGCGGGCACAGCACGGTGTGGGAGGTCGGTTATGCAAGCGCGGGTGAGCGCACGCTAAGCGGGTCGACGCCCGTGCTATACAGCGCCGCCCCGCTCCGCTCGTTGCGACACTCGCTCGCACCAGCGACACAGCGAGCGCTTGCTGACTAGGTGAAAGCAGAGAAAGGCGCATTTCGTAAGCGCGAGAGTGAAATTTATATTTTCACTTTCGTAATTAAGTTCGATGACCTCGCTTAGATTTCCCCAGGTATATCATAGACGATAATATAGAATAAAATATGATGCTCATATCTTTGATTGACCGATAGTTATTATCTTTTGGGATTAGAGGTCAGTCAATCTTTCTTCTATTATCGATTCAAATGTTTGTAAACTAAAGAAAAATTTAATTAATCCAAATGAATCAAACTTATCTATAAAATGGATTTAATAATAAATATATAATATTAAAATATATTAGATTGACAAACTAAAACAAACAAATCCTTCTTAATTCTACACAAAACTTAATATTAAACACAATGATTTGTCAATTTATTGTACGAAGGCGAGCTTAAAGTTAAAGGAAAAGTTATAATGTTTTATTTTTGCTATACAGCGTAAAAAAACCTACCATCAAATTAATTACTAAACCGTAAGTAGAAATTAAATAATAATTCATCTAAAAGTAAACTTAAGAAAAACAGATGTCATCTATCACAGTCATCATACATGGCAGAAAATTTAGTTCGGCTACTCGATAACAGATGGCGCCATAAGTAGTGTGCGATACTAGCGCCAGTGTGTTTTTGCTCGAACCAGACTAGTCTTGAGTCTTTTCGTAACTTATCAGATGAATTAAAATGCCATTAGTAATCGTAAACAGCCACTATTTTAAATTATTTCATAACAATATATTTGATTATTTTGACGTTTGTAAAAATAAATTCATTTGTTTATACTTCATTTGTTGGACAAATATTTCTTTCCAAGATTTATTAATAGGTACCATTATCCTTCAATTAATAGAAGGTTCTCGTTTCGTAGTCCGCCAACAAAAATAAGTAACCATTATTTTTGCATAATAACTAATAATAATGCGGAAATAGTTAACAAGGCCGTAATAAATTAAAAATGATTTCAGGAAACTACAATGTTCATAGACCAGATATAAATAGTATGTATTTCCGAAAAAGATACAGCACAGTTCCTTTGCACCACCAACTGATTTGTTAAAATATTTCGCGAAAACTCATTAAATGTGTGTCACAAAATATTATGTGCAATAAAACAAAAACAATATGCGCAACATAGTCAATGATTTCGGGTTTTATTGGCCAAGAGTTAGAATTTGGAAAGCGACCGTAATATTCCCATGTCACGTCAAATCGGCAAGGCTCGAACGGAACGGTAGGTGGCGCGCGTGGAGGGGACTGGCGGGGGCAGGGGCCTGCGCGGAGTTTATTGACGGCGCCCCCCCCCCCCGCGCGCGCTCGGCCCCCCGCTTCAAGTTCAAGGTTGGCGCGGCGCGCGCCGCGGCGCAGTGCGAGGGAGTCCGGCCCGCGCACCGGTCGTCAGCCCTCATTGCTATCGCTATGTTATTAAGTCGCTCAGTTCGGTACGAGAACGCGATACTTGCTCACGGTGACTGCTCCAGTATACGCCGCTGACTACATCGCGGTGCGCCGAACTTACACTATTGGATTATTACTGCTACACATTGGATTACAGTGAATGTGCAAAATATTAATATTCTTCATGTGATATGTGACACTTTACTTCGTGTATTAATTAAAATTAGTCATAAACTAACATAAAGTTACCAATTCATCTAAGTTATCAGTGGCCATTGGCTGTGAACTAGTAATAGTGAAAAACTGTAATGGTATCAGACATGGGAGAAGATTTACCAATCCTGAAAGGGATCCTCAACGGGGTTGTGAAATATCACAATGCACGTACGTATTTTTATATACTACTACTGATTTAAATACAACTTCATCAGCATAATTTTAATTTTGTAAACATTTACCGACGTTCACTCAAGTTCGCGGGAACTTCGTAGCAGGCTGCTACGAGTACTACGCGTCGCGTAGCATTGAACTTACAAGATTCGGGATGTATCTCTCATGTTTTCATGAAGTACTATAATATTATAATATTAATACTGGTCTAATGCAACAAATTAAGACTTGCTCATATTTAACATATTTTAATTAAAAACGATACCGTTCCAGATTCCCCAAACAATAGTTAACGATAAAAAAAACTATACGCATTCTTAAACAATACAATAAAACGGATCTAGTTCTCAAAACTACACATTAACGGATTTAATATAAAAAAAAAAAATATTCTTAGAAAATATAAATAATTCGTTAAATAAATCAACAGGTACAAATGCATTTAGAACATAAATATGTACGAAACCGTAACATAACCATAAGCCTCAACAACTAAATATAATTAACACGTAAACAAACATTTCGACGAAAGCCAAATTATGAATTAACTTTATTTACAATTACAAAGCAAACATCCAATAAAGTCATTAATTCGCCAAAAAATACAAAATAATGTGAAAATTGTCAAACATTTAATGTATAATAAGTAAAAATGATAAAGTCCAACAATGGCCATCGTAACAAAAAAACAATGTGGCCAGTTGTGAACAATGGGATCGTGCATCTGGTGCGGCCCACATCGCGCAGCGAAAGTCAGGAGAAATGGCGAGAGGGCGCTCTCCGCTTTCGTTTTCAACCGCGCGGCGTGCACGCAACACTTTCTCCGACGTGCGCGCATGAACGCCGCAAGCGCCGCGCCCGCCCCCGGCGCTTACTACATTTTGGTCCACGGCGTGCCTAGCGCGAGAAAGTCGTAACACTTTTTAGCGTGACCTCGCATTTCGCGCTTTGTCACTCGTCAATCGAACTAGTTCACTTAACCGAGACGCATTCAGGGTTCCCCTCGGATTTTATAAAAGCGCGTCGCGCCAGACAAGGGTGGTCGCGATGCGACGGCCGATGAACTCTACCCTCGCGGCGTCAGCTGCGCGTGCACATGGCCCGTAGGCACCCGCACACGCGCGCACTTAGCGACAGCTGCAGCCCAGTATATGTTTAGTCACGACCTTGCGCAACATTCCTGCTGTTAGTTACCAGTTCATTGTATGCCCGCGTTTTAATTCGAGCCCTGGAGGTCATTTTGACGGTTTATGCATAAATTAAACTTTGTGTTCTTTGTTACAGCCGTGCGATTCGGACGAGTTCCAAAGCGTGAGAAAGCGCGCATCCTCGCGGCTATGCAACAGTCGTCGACGTCGCGCGCCAACGAACAGGCAGCAGCCGCCGAGCTGGACGATGCACCGCGGCTGCTGGCGCGCGTGGTGCGCGCTCACCTCGACACGTGCGAATTCACGCGCGAACGCGTCGCCGCCATGCGCGCGCGTGCTCGCGACTGTCCCACCTACTCGCAGCCTACTCTGGTAAGCATACTTTACTTAACTTGCATCTAAAACTTAACCCCTCAAGGTATTACTTGAGCCACTATGAATATTGAAGATCGGATTCTAACGTTTATTTTCTTTTGTTCTAGGCATGCCCTTTAAACCCGGCACCAGAGCTACAGTCTGAGAAGGAGTTCTCTCAGCGATTTGCACACGTTATTCGTGGTGTGATAGACTTCGCTGGACTCATCCCAGGCTTCCAGCTTCTCACCCAGGATGACAAGTTTACGCTGCTCAAAAGTGGACTATTTGATGCGTTATTTGTGCGGCTAATCTGTATGTTCGACGCGCCACTCAATAGTATAATTTGTCTAAACGGCCAAGTCATGAAACGGGACTCAATCCAAAGTGGCGCCAATGCAAGGTTCCTTGTGGACTCTACTTTCAAGTTTGCCGAGCGTATGAACTCTATGAACCTAACAGACGCAGAGATCGGTCTCTTCTGCGCTATAGTGCTCATCACTCCAGACCGGCCGGGTCTTCGTAACGTAGAACTCGTCGAAAGGATGCACGCACGGCTCAAGGCGTGTCTGCAAACGGTGGTCGCCCAGAACAGACCTGACCGACCAGGATTCCTTAGAGAATTAATGGACACCCTTCCTGATCTCCGCACTCTGAGCACACTACATACCGAGAAACTAGTAGTTTTTCGTACTGAACACAAAGAGTTACTACGGCAGCAGATGTGGACGGATGAAGAGGGTGTCATGTCATGGGGAGACTCCGGTGCTGACGAGTCGGCGCGTAGCCCCATCGGCTCCGTGTCCAGCAGCGAGTCCGGTGAGGCCGGAGGCGACTGCGGCACACCGCTGCTGGCCGCTACGCTGGCCGGCCGCCGGCGCCTCGACTCCCGCGGCTCCGTCGATGAGGAAGCGCTCGGCGTGGCGCATCTCGCTCACAACGGACTCACCGTAACGCCAGTCCGCCCGCCACCTCGTTACCGCAAACTGGATTCCCCAACAGATTCTGGCATCGAGTCAGGAAATGAAAAGCACGAAAGGATAGTCGGCCCCGGATCAGGCTGCTCGAGCCCGAGATCATCCCTAGAGGAGCACTCGGACGACAGGCGGCCGCCCCCCTCGGCCGATGACATGCCCGTGCTAAAGCGCGTGCTAGAAGCACCGCCGCTGTACCACACCACCTCGCTTATGGACGAGGCCTACAAACCGCACAAGAAGTTCCGTGCGATGCGACGCGACACCGGCGAGGCAGAGGCGCGCGTGGTGCGGCCGGCACCGTCCGCGCCCCCGCAGCACCCGCACCCCGCCAGCCCCGCGCACCCGGCGCACTCGCCGCGCCCGCTGCGCGCCTCGCTCTCCTCCACGCACTCCGTGCTGGCCAAGAGCCTCATGGAGGGGCCGCGCATGACTCCGGAGCAGCTAAAGCGCACCGACATCATCCAGCAGTACATGAGGCGCGGCGAGGCGAGCGAAGGCTGCCCCATGCGTGCAGGTGCGCTGCTGGCGTGCTACCGCGGCGCGTCGCCGGCGCCCGCGCAGGTGGCGCTGGCGGTGGACGTGTCGGACGCCGACGCGCCCCTGAACCTGTCCAAGAAGTCGCCGTCGCCGCCGCGCTCCTTCATGCCGCAGATGTTGGAGGCGTGAGATCGGCCCGCGGAGCCGCTTGTCTCCGCCACCCCACCCCGACCTACTTTAAATTAAATAATCTAGTTAATAGTAATCGTTCGCAGATCGTTTTAATATATTATATGTGATAATTTGATTAGGACGCGTGAGTGCGTGGCCGGCGCCGGACGAGGAGAGCGCAATAGACTGAAAAATAATTTAAGACTATATAAGTGTAATTTATAAATGCAATGCAGCGCCGGTCGCGGTGTGTTTGTTGTGTGTATTGTATGTATGTATGTGAGCGTGCTCAGTCATTTGTTTGTTAATATAATGACAGGTTGTCGAACTAAAATAAAAGAATCTTGTAAAAATTACTTATGTATTTTATTCCTAAATCCTCACAAGCAAGAAACCTAAACACATACACACCAGTATAAACTGACAATCGATTCATGTAGGACTCAACTTACACATGAAACATGTTCACAATCACAGTGAAATACAATCGAAGTAATACCTACAATCAATAGGCACTATGTCTTAAATATTAAACCAAGCATTTGAATAGTATAGCTTGTACATAAAAAAGGACAAAACAAGTTCGAGACTCTGATTTTGCCAATCCTGCCGTTTAGAATTCAGCGAAGCAATAAGTCAATAAACTATGAAAAAGTCATCTAAAACCTTAAAAGATTTCTACTGCTATGTCTTATTATGCGTATGAAGAAAAAAAAAACATCAAAAAAAGAAGATATCTGATGTCTTCTTTATCTTTCTCACCATCGACCAGGCGAAAAGGAGACCTATTCTCTATATACACAATCCTGCACCATGCTAAGTACGCTTCGTAAGTAACTGAGCTTAGGATGCGTACTTAGCATGGTCATGATTTTAAAGAGGAAGGGCACTGAGCGGTCGTCGACCCGCGGACTTCCGGATCGTCTACCGCTTCCACTTCTGTTGACCCTACCAAACCGTTCCGCATATTCAAGGCTCACTCTTAATATCGCACAAATCTTGTCACATAAATATTCAAGTAAATTAATGGGTAGAAAAATATGCCACTTAAGACGATTCCGGTTCTTGGCCAGGTTAGTTCTGATAAGTCCGATAGCACGGCCGTCTATGATTTCCTTTTTACACGCGGAACTATTATGCGACCTAGATCATAGTTCCGCTTACCTAAAGTATTCATGATCATTCTTTATCTTAGTTTGTATGAATGTAAAAGGAACAGTATTTCCTTGATGGTGGGCGTTGATGGTCTGGGGACCATTACACACATCTTGGGCTCCGTATTGTCTTCAGTTCAGTTTCATGAGACCTTTACGGTACCTTTCCTTATTTCTATGGGATCAATGGGACAGATACATACATCAAAATGAAAAAATAAAGATTTCAATTAGAACTCACTCAACGTTTCCAGGTAAACACATCATGATACCTGAAAAGCTTATTTAGAAAGTAAACATAAAGCTGTTCTAAATATATCGTTCTGAAAATATCTCGATAAATACTGCGTCATTAGCTACACATTTATACTGAATTCCATTCCTATAATAACAGCCACCAGACTTTTCATTTAAACTTGTCGATTTTTCAAGATTCAAGAAAATACCTAGGGACTAATAACCCTTATGATATAATTAGTCAAGTGCCGTTTGCAATCTTTGGCTAGACGAGCGACTTTCCTCAGTAATGATAATCATTACAATACGATAACAAATAATCATATTGCTTTAGCCTCTTTTAAGTGTAGATAGTGCTATAATTAGCCACATTACTCATATGTTGTTGACAATAAAAATACCTAAAACGAGTGCGCAGTAATACAAGATGAATGTGATCGGGATCCCCGGTTTCCTTGTAGGGTATGAAATGTGGCAGGATATTCACGGTATTGGAAGTTATTGACCGGTCGGCGATCGCGGGGCGCATGACATTTGGCGCGGGTGCACGGCGCAATGCGCGGCCGTGCACTTGACTCGGCGGGAGGATGCAACGCCCGCCGGTGCCCGAGCCTCGCCACGCGTAACCCCGGCCCTGCCTCACCCCAGCGTCGCCGCCACCGCCGCCTGCCTCGCCCAGCATCGCACAACGCAGCCTCCACTCCAACAGCTATCTCTATAATCCTTTTACCGCCATCTTGTTCCTGGAAATTATTGCACCAGAAATTTCCATGCAGGCTTCTACCTATTTGTTATATTGATTTTTTAGCGATTGACCACACAGATGAATTGCGTAGTTAGTGTCTGTCAGGGCCGATTTTTTTAAAAGTTAGATACTTTTTCATTGATAAATAAATATGGCTACTTGGCATATTTTGTATACGAAAGATGTAAACCGCCATTTTTCTTCCAACAGGTAGAAGCTCATGATAGAAAGATAACTTTTATTTGTTGAAAATTCGGCCCTAAGAGGAGACTATATGTAGTCACAGTAATGAAGTACATTTATTTCCTTCATGAAAAATATTTTCATCACATATTCCCTTGTTGGAATTCAATTCCTTCCTGTTGTTGCTAGCGCAGATGGAGATGTATGTGTAATGAGACTGTATTTCTGGAAGATCTTTGAATCCCACTTTATTGGTGTTTCCAACGCATGGAGACCTGATCACGGTTTCATGTTGTGAGTTATCCCTCTACCCAAATGTTAATTTTATGTTCTTATTAACATGCGTGGTCTATATCGGGTGATTTTATCGGTATGTATAGGTACAGAAGCAGTTTTATTCCTAATTATAATGAAGTGATACCTAAATATAACAATGTATGTTGCTGTGTGCTGGTTATCTTATTGCCTACAATCCTTGAAACTGTTGGCATTATGTCACTCTTACATTGAATGACACAAATAAATAAGCTCGTTGTTCCTTGTACATTGTTACACAGTGTATTTGTTATACTGTAAATAGTCAATGTCAGAGACCTTCGGGCGGTAGGTATACGGAAAACCCCGAATAAGGCTGCCCGCGACCTTGTGCGCCGAGGTCGCCCCGGCCTGGGCGAGCTTCACGCGGAAACAGGACACTTACTTGTTTATTAACGTACCTATATAATATTGTCCAGACTTTAGACACGCTGCGCAGCTAATAGCCTATTCACTAAAACCAGTTTTGTTACTATCATAGGCAGAATTAATATTTGCTCAATTATGTCGAACTAATTCAGTTGGTGTCTAAGAGCTCATGAGTAGGTACTGATTGTCACTTGTAGGATTATTATTTCCGCACTTGTTACATGAGCCCTTGCAGTGATGCCTAGGTAGGTATTACATTTTGCACGAGGTGTAGAGCGTGGGCGGCCAGGAGATAGGGGCAGGGGTGAGCGTGGGCGAGCCACCCCCGGGTGCGGGGCGGCGCGGGGCGCGGGCGGTCGGCTCCAAGGTCGCAGAGTCACAGCCGGGCAAGGTCGGCGTGCCCGCGCGTGCCCGACCACCCCGCGCCTCAGCCCTCACACCCGAGAACACCCTAGATTTGCGTGGGACGTGACCTTTATCCACGTTCCGGAGAAATAATTGTATAAATACTTAATGCTTTTTTTCGGGTAAGTACATACATATGTACGTAATGTCTACGTCGTATGTGATTACTGATTTTTCAAAGGTTGAGTGATAAGAAGTTACACAATAGTGCTAATCGAGCTACGTCCCACTCGCTAGTTGCTACGTAACAGCCCGTAATGCGTAAATGTCAACTGTTGAACATGGCCTCCCCGCTGGGGTGGTTGATCGTGGTAATCACGTTTGGCAGGCAGATGGAAGTGCGCAGTAAGCGTGGCTATACAATGTTATAGCGTGCAAAGGGTCGGGGGATGCTGCTTGACCCTCGGTTAAACTAATGTCATTCATCAATCATCTCTCACGGTTTTCCGGGAACAGATTCGGTATCTGCTGGTTTAATTTGAAAATAGGAAGACATAAGTGTCAGTACACCAGTGATAATGTGTCTAAGCTGTATTTTGTCGACTGTTATCGTAAATGCATATTTAACGCACATATGAAATTAAGGCCCCATTTGCATTGGGAGCTCTAATATGTTTTATTAGGGGTAGTTCTAGCAACGAATAAAGACTACCATTTATTTTTATTATTATCTCTTTTTTTATGTATATTTTAAATATTTCTTAAAACAAACATAAAATAGTGGTCCGTCGGTGTCAGGAGCAAAGTCCAAGCTACCGGTGGTTAGGGTTCCCGTCTCTGGTACCCTTTCTTATGAGTGCTGGCCTACGTCAAAAGAGGAAACTTTGTGCAAAATTTCACACTCCTTGCACCATTACTTTGGGATGTGCGTTGATGTCAGTGAGACAGTTTCTCCTTTTTAACCGACTTCGAAAAGGAGGTTCTATGTTCAGATGAATGTATGTTTTTTTTTATGTACCTATGTTCACCGATATCTCGGTCAATTGTGGACCGATTATGAATTTTTTTTTTTTTTTGATTGAAAGGTTATGCTTCCAAGTTATATAAATATTGTTATGATCTGTTCATGAACTTCGAAGATATGGAACAGAACTCCTCATAGGATCACAGCAGAAATGTCGTAACAAGTAAAATTGCTTTGTTTTATTTATTATACGTACCTAATAATCGATGACTGACTGAAAGAAAACGGAGAGGGACGTAACCAAACTGAACTGGTGATGTAACCATGACTGTGTAATCTAACCATGTTTGGGATTATAAGAAACGTTATGAGATGCACTCTGGTTATAAGCTATTTAAGTTTGGCTGAGGGGTACTTTTTAGTGGTGGTGCCGCAACTAAAAAACTATTAAAAAAAAAAAAAACTATTTACAAAAACAACTAAACCGAACTTCAATGTAAAAAAACACTGGAAAGTACAAAATAACTTTAATTTCAGAAGTCGGTGTTAAATAACGAAGAGACAAAACTATCGATTACAGAAACTGTACTTTTCAATGTTTTTTTTTTTAGTTTATTTCGTTTTTAATCACTAGGTATATATATACAAACTTAAAATAATAATATGTACAAACGAGTAAAAAAGTCTGAAAAACGGGGAAAACTCAGAGGGCATCAAAAAATTCGTCCACATCGATGTTTTTATTTAAATATAGATTGTTAAATCCCAGTCTCGTCAAACATATTACAAGTCACCTTGGATTTCGCTCATGCGTACTCCATCACAATTTAGAATGCAATATAGTTGCGAGTGGCACGTGGAAGGTACCTATTACAGATTTCACTATATCTATGACACTTGCCCTTTGCTCGGTCTCCAGCCGCCCACGGCTTCTATAAATGGTATGGAAGCTCGAGCTCGCCAGAGCACTCTCCCAGGCTCCAGCATCGCTCTCGCGAGAGCTACGTACCTACAAAAAAAAAACTAAACTTTAGCTGGCGACATTTTTTATCCGCAGTTAACCAATGCACAGTGGTTAAAAATAGTAACTAATTGTTAAGTTTCGGCAAAATGCTTTGTTCAATTTTTGTAGTTTGACCAATGACCAAAATATATAAACATTTAAGCGTTCGTTACTTTTTTTATCTGTTCGTTGAGATTCGTTCGATCGGATGAAAAACAGTCCACTAGTTATCAAGCTAACCTCCATTAACTTACTGTTCAGTTAAATATTTTACTGCTTTCAGTGGCATCAAACGTTTTATTAAACACCATAGATTCCGCGAAAAGTAAATTCTGTTTAATTAATCGGGATAGGTTGTCTTAATTCCCCTTAGTGGAGTTTTCACAATAAGTTTTAATGATAGATGGAGTCTTATTTCTTGGGTAAACTTGAAACTTGGCACAAAATCGAAACAAAATGATGAATACCTACGAAATGTTTATTATTGGTTTTTTAAAACTACCCTCAAAATGAGGTTTAAAGTAAGTTAAAGATTTTATAAAAAAATTCTCTCGAACGAACTGGCTGGCAACGTACTAGTAAATAAATAAAAGTGATTAGAATGAGGGATGCATGGAAGATACCGGTACATTTTGCATTCAGCTAAAGTTCTTGCTTATATCGTCAGAATTAGTTTTCCATGTATTTCACTTCACTTATGCTACACGTGTACACGTACACGTGCACTTATGTTGCACGGAAGGGTATCGCACGTGTACCCATATTTAAGGACTACTGTACTTTTTTGACAGTAGGACGCTAATTGCAAAATAACATAGGTAATAATACAATATTATATGTAGGGACGTTGTGAGCATTCCACACCTATACATTAAATATACATATGTTGGAAAAAAATAGTTGACGTATAATTTCAGACTAAACAATTACACTTGATAACTTCATCAAATTTTACTACGTCAACGGAAAAAAATTATCTAATCTAGGTCAAACATTTAACCTGAATTAGATTATTTAAAAAAAAAAAGAAGACGTAACTGGTATAAAATAATTTAACTCGTTTTTGTGGACTACTTTCGTAACTTAAAGTTTTTTTTTTTTGTTATTATAAATTAACAGTGATAGAAGTCAATTTTATCAAAGTCATTATTACATTTTTTAAATATTGAAAGAAAAAGTTTCGTTCCAGCTTTAGGCTTCGCTTAGTAACCAAATTAGTCTAGACTTTAAACCCAATTTACAAATGTTGTTTTGATGTGCTCGTAGTAACAGTAACACTACACTCGCATAATTTCACCGAAGTGTTATGACGACCCGAGTTGCATGAATTATATTATTGGCGTACAAGAAATCCTTGAAATGTTACACTATTGTATTCAAATACATAGAATAATGTTATGTATTAAAGCTAATAAACAAACATTTTATTATTATAATTTCACTAGCCAGCAGCGTCACCCGTGTGAAAGTAGAATATTATCCCAACAGAACATACTTCCAAGATTAAAAGTATCATATGTGCTACACTAGGAGATGGTCTAACCGTGTGCATCCACATCCATTAAACCATTTGAGCGTGAAGGAGTAACAAACATATCACACACACAAGCTTGAGATTACACAATTATCAGATCAAATGAAAAATTTGCCTTGAAATGATTCTGATAAGAATCGGTAAGACTCATTTTGATGAGAATTGTCACATGCAGTAGGATCATCCCTACAGATCTCAACCAATAATTCTTCCTGTTATCAAAGGCCTTAATAAATAGCCAGTCAAAGGCAATTCGGCCTGGCACGCGAAGGATTTCGTACCATCGTAATTTTAATTTATATTTTGAGATTATAGCGGCTATAGAAATAATAATCATCAACAACATAATACGTTTAATGAGATAGAACCCGCTGACAAAAATACGGTTGGTCAAGTAATGTAGCCGATTCAAAAATGTTTTTCGGCGAGGAGCTACGCGTAACTTTAGTGCGTAGCACTTCGTAGCGCTCGTAGGCGCGTAGGTGCGTGGACGCGTAGACGCGTAGCTAGCCAGTGTCACCTGAGCTTGCACCGAGCGCAAAAAAAGACAAGTTTTCCAAGATGCATTTACGTCGCAAATATATGTTATAAACCGGAATTTCCTGCTCTTAATAAAGATTGGACAAGTGACGAGGAAACAATAATTATTTCACAGGCTCGACCGATTAGTTAACCACAACAAAGAGAAGAATTACTTGTTATGGTTCCGAGAACGATTATAATTTTTTTCTGCATCTAGTAACATTCCTGTGTTTTTATCATTTTCTTTTACGTAACTTGCGTATCAATACTTTGTTTAAAAAAAAACACCGTGATTATAGTTAGGTCGGCTTGGGCAGATTAAAAATAGCTTTTTTTTTATGGTGGGAAAAATCATGCATTGACATCCCCCGCCCTTGGGCGGAGCGGGGCATAGTGTCAGACTCTTACTGACTAAAAGACCCACCCCGTTCCTTCTAGCCTTCATACCGGGGCTCGAGCGCCCTTTCGGATCACCCTGGCCCCAGTAGGCTTCGACCCGGCTGGGTCCCTGCTGTTGCTAAAATAGCAAAAAACGACTAAATCAGTACATGCGTCCTTCTGGTTCATGACTCATGGACAGATTTCTCTCCGATGTCACTCTTTCACTAGAAATAGAGACGTAGAACAACGGCGTCATGCGACCGTGAGGGCGAATACTGAGCTAACACGGTTGTCAGTCTTTTTGTGAACCAAATCCACTAATATTGAGGTGACCTCGAATAAAATAATCGATCCATTGTCTGAGTCCTTAAAAGCCTATCCGACCCCCGGTGTCCTTGATGTTTAGATAATTCTGGCGGGAATTTAGGTCGCATGGAGGCAATGAATTGGGGACGAGCTGAAGGCAACGCTGCCTGACGTTTATGACTTACATGACGAGTATTAGTTTAATTCCATTATATTGACTGTAAGTATACATCATTCCAATATCTGATTATACTTGTATCACAAAAATAAAAGATGGCTGGATAAATTAATTTATGATTTCGAGTACTTCATGGCGGATAGTGGGTACTTATTGGGCTATTTAATAAAAATATAATTTCAAAAAGATCATTAAAGTAGTAGCATGAAGTAAAGCCTAATCAGTAGAGTTTAAGAATATACGTACAAGTTAAAGTATACAGCACGTAATTAATAAAAAGGCGGTTCCAGGAATCATTTCCGTTTTCATTGAAGCTCGCGAGTCAAAGTAAAATTCGAAAGATATTCCAGCGTTGATTTCCCAACTCCATCCAAAGTGCGAAATGTAAACTGAGCCGCGAATTTGAAATTAAATCTATTCAAGAAGCTTCCCTGATTGTCCCAAGGTTGCGTAGCTAACACGGTGTCCTGGGGGGCAGGGGGTGCTCGGGGGCGAGAGGGGGCGCCTGGGGTAAGGTCATGACAAGGTCACCGCGGGGTCGCTCCAACCAGCATTGTCTGCAAACATAATATTGTAATAAAAACTGCCTACGCGACCCAAATGTTAGGTATTACGCAATACCTAAGAGATCGCGTTCATATTGATTAAACATCGAGAACCAATATCTTCTTGCGGTTTCCAGACCAAGTTTTATACTCAGGTCTCAACAATGTTGTATGTGTACCTCACCATTTTTCTTTGTTGCGGAAATACGAGTATATGTAATACGACTCAATTTTTATATCCGAAAATCTCCAGTCATCTTCTTCATTCGCATATTACTTTGTCAGTTCTTGTAAATAAATTGGTTTTTACATTGTCCCTCACCTTTATCATAATTGTGGCCCGTAATGTCTTAATATTTTTTTTGTAATTTCTGCAACTTACGGTTAACCCGTAACTGTCTCAATACATTGATGTGGTTCCTAAGCTTTTATTGAATATCTTTTGGTCTCCAACGTCAATGACGGGGTGAAAATGTATTATAAATGATTAAAGTTTTCTATTAAGGGTTTTGCACCCAAATGAGGTTTACTTTTATTGAACAACGAAGAAAGAAATTAATTAATATCATCATCATCATATCGTCGCGTGAGTGCCGTTTTTCTTCACAGAGTGTTTATACAACCCAGAGTTTCAGGATTGTTCGTTTACTCAAGGAACAAAGGTGGGTTTTAATTAGTAAACTTTTTAGACATCCTGTCGAAAAAAAAAAAAAAAAATTTCCACATGTAAAAAATATAATTTGAAATAAATTTCCTATTCAATTTCCAGCAACTCGCTAAGTCATTTCATTGGAGAATGCAAAACATGTGAAGGTGACTCGGTGTGCAAACGTATGTCGTTCGTGTCAACAGACAAAGTCAATTTTTGCAACTGCATCGCTCTATGATGCGCTTATTATTGTCTACAGTAAAAGAAATTGGTATTTGTATTATTTATTTAAATTAACGCTTCATTGATTTATTTATGTAACTAAATTATACTGAAACTTTTTACAAAAAAAAACTGACTGTAAAAAAACACTGAAAAGTACAAAATAACTTTAATTTCGGAAGTCGGTGTTTCTATACTAGATAGTTTTGTCTCTTCATTATATATTTAACATCGACTTCCGAAATTAATAGTACATTGTTACACTAGGGGTGAAGGTAACTCATTTCGTCCCGAGAAGGAGTTGGCGGGCGAGCGAAGCGAGGTCGCTAATTCGAGGGGTTAAATGGGTTACTTTCACCCCGAGGTAAACACTGTGCTTTTCATTACGAATACGAGGAAACTAAAAATAAAATAAAAAGATTGTAAAACCTGAGTCGTCGTACCTATGATTTTAAGTAGGTATCTTTCTTCTGATTTAGGCGGTAAAAGGTATTCCACTACTTATTTAGCCTCTTCTCTTATGAAACTAGGCGTTAAATCACTATTTTAATCTGATAAACATAACGTACAAATCTCGTTGTACGGAAAAACTTTTGTAAACAAAACTCGAAAAACCCAACGACTGATTGCCACTTTCCCGCCATTTTTTTTTTCTGTGGCCTGCCAGCTATTCAGCCTAATTAATGAAAAATTAGAAATTAATTGTTATCTTTAAAAAATAAAGTACTTTAAAGAAATAGTTAAACAAATAAATCACTTAAAATATAATATTATTAAATTAATAGTTATTTCAATTTTATATCGCGCTGTGATTGACTGGCTGTATGGAAAATTGTAACATGGTTCAATAGAAATGTGAAGATAGAACTGGTTTTTTTTTTAATAATTCGACATCTGTCAGTTGTAAAGTAAAACTCCCTAGGGATGAAAAGTATCACTTTCAGCCCGCTCCTCAGGCAACTTCAGACCTACTTTCAGAGTATGAGTAATGAAAAGTTATTTTGTACTTTTCAGTGTTTTTTTTACATTGAAGTCAGTTTTTTTTTGTAAAAAGTTTTTTATTTTGTCACTTTTTAGTTATGGTACCACCACTAAAAAGTACCCCTCAGCCAAACTTAAATGCCTTATAGCCATACATATCCCGAATAATTTTCACCCGGCGAAACCCTAGCGTGGGACAAAGCTAGGAAGTACTTTTATATTGATTAGGATTAGTGTCCTATATGCTTTGTGCACTATTTTGATATGATATAATATCGAAGTCTACGAGATCTGTAGAAACCAAAATCTGTTAATTTTGGCTTACCAAATTGCTATAAGTAGGAATATCGTCATCTTGATCTGTTGGGATAAAGGCAGGAAAAAGAAGAAGAAGAAGATCGTCATCTTGATCTATTATGGGCTATTTTACTTTCCTGTTGAATAGTGGAATTTCTTTTTTTGTACTCGGTTTCCCTGGTCGAGTTTATTTACATTTACGAGTTCATCGTCAAACTCGTACATTATAATCGCTAGTATTATGTAAGCCTGTTTGTATTCTAAAGTGCATAATATCGTTAGACATAAAACAGTGACGTCTCGTTTACGCAATCAATTCGGTCATTGATGTAACACGTTCGCTTTCTTCGTACAACCAAAGTAGAAGTACGTTATCAAAGCGATTCTCATTTTGCACACAGGTGAATTGGCACGAGGCATGTTGAGTAGATTGGATCGGTGACGACATTACTAATTTTAACCTTTGTAAGCAGTTTCATGATATGAAATGTCCAATAATGGAAATGTTGACCGCATTTGGTGCCGAAATGATGTTCAAACTACAGTTATTTTGAGGTGGTAGTGAAACGAATGGATTATTCTATTGAGGTTCGAGTTATATGAGTAATTATATTACTGTAAATTGATTTAAAATGTTATAAACAAATAACCTGCGGAACATATATGATTTCATAACTTAAGAAAAAAATTAAAATAATTAATAACTGTATTTAAATTAGGAAATATTTAATATTAGAAAAATGGGCGTGTAATTTGGCAACAATAAATGGAATATAAAGCAACACAATAATACACACGTAGGTACATAAAGTAATGTAGAGCATCTATATTTAGAGAGTCATCCACGTTGATGGCTCGACAGTGTTGTGAGCACATGTCAAACGGATAATTTATTGTTTGTTTGTAAACATTCAGTGCCGCACGAACCCACTAAGGAGCTGCGCATTACCGGCTCTATTACAGACAAAGGAGAAACGATCGAAGGAAAACCGAGATGGAAACCATTCAACGAATAGTGTCGAGAATGCAGTTCGTTGTGAATGTACAATTGTACACGCGACCGCAGATACCGGAGAAATGTTCGCAGCGTCAGGAAAGTAAAACTCAGATGATATACAAACGCACAATGCCGACAATTCTGTTAGTAGACAATGATTCTTGCACATTTAACACGTAAGACATAATATAAAACAACACTTCAATACATTTAATTGGAAAATTTCTATCCAACTTTTCCAGGTATACGTAATGAAACCTACCATAAAACTAATCAACAAATTTTCCGAAGCCTATCGGTATACTTTGTTTAGGTATATGTATGTTATGAAGTTCTTTGTGTTGAAAGTAGTATAATTAAATCGGTTGACTAGGCATGTAGGCCTGCTGGGCGGAGTGACCTTGTAAGGGCGTATTAGCGAGGATGTAGGTCAGTGAGACCCATCGCCCTTGACCTAGGCGGGTGCCCTTCACGACGCCCTCTGCGCCGCTCTGCCAAATATCGTGAACGTTTCAAGCCTAATATCCAATGTATTTTCGTATAAAACCGTGTAAACAATGTCTACGTTATTTTATTGCGGTGTGGTTAAACCGGAAAATCGCGTTCGATCACACTCGTGTCCTGCCCTTGCCAGTTCCCTACTTGGTCCTTGATGTCATACGTGTGGTTTTTCCGAAAATACATGTTAACATAATATTAAATTTTAATTACAGTAGTGGTACTTTATTAATACATGACTCTTGATATAATGTAGAGGTAACATGTAAATAAGAGTATCAGAGACAGCAGTGAAGTAAATTTAAGGAAATTCCACAGGTCAACATTCAGTTGATCTGTGGCAAACTATTTTTTAATATTCATAATAGTAAATTAAATTAAATCAGTCCACCAGGTACACGTTCTGCTCCTGATTGAAAATCCTGAGGATTATTTCAAATACAACATACATTATGTAATTATAAGATATGTGTTATGAATTGGTGTAATACTGGCAAAGATGACCGAAAGTTATATACTACTAGCTTTTGCCAGCGCAGTTTTGCTCCCACTCTTCCCTACTCCACCCTACTATTACCTACTCTACCCTACTTTACCCTAATCTACCCTGCTCTACCCTACTCTACTCTACTATACCCTACTCTACCCTACTCTACTCTACTATACCCTACTGTACCCTACTCTACCCTACTATACCCTACTCTACCCTACTCTACTCTACTATACCCTACTCTACCCTACTGTACCCTACTATACCCTACTCTACCCTTCTCTACACTACTCTACCCTACTATACCCTACTCTACCCTTCTCTACACTACTCTACCCTACCAAACTTCACATAAACCATCTACTGAATAGACCGAACAAAACCTAAACATTTGGTTTGGATAGGTGAACCCGTTTTTGAGTTATAAAATTACAACGAAAAGTGGCATTGATTTTATATATATAGATAGGGTAAGTTGTTTCACAGGAGCCGTGCTTTTTTCCGTGATGGAAAAGTAGTGTGGTAGGTACTGAGCACTCGTGTGCCTACAGTGGTGCATTACCATCTAATAATGTTGTTTGTGGTATAGGAAAAAAACGCTTGTGTAACACTAACAATACACAATTATAACATGCTAACATATTATAATTGTCTATTATTTACAATTTTCGTTCACATGGAATATTTAATTTAACCTTCAGAGACTTGTTCAATACCATTTTGGTTTGAAATATATCGATTTAATATATTTCATCGTGTAGTGGACAATTTTTTTTTACGGACAATGAAGACAGTTTATTCAAAACCAGTTTACAGTATGAGAATTTATTTGTCAACGCAGACGGATCAGATATTTTGTACCAGTCGTTAAATTTTATTCAATCAACAAATCGATGTACCTATATTCGACTAGCGGCCCGTCCCGGTTTCGCACGGGCAATAAATATAGCCTATGTTACTCAGGGTGAATGTAGCTTTCCAATGGTGTAAGAATGGGGACTTCCCATAGATAAAAAAAATCATCAATATAAACTTCGGTTTAAGGAATGGATAAATCCTTCGTAAAAAATATTTTCAAAAAACACTACTTTTACTTTAGGTCTGTAAATACTGAAATTTGTTGAAATTATGGTGTAAGTTTCTAAATGTTTTGGCTCTATAGCATACGTTTCTAAAATTCAAATAATTAATGCTATTTGTGTATACAAAATCTGTGGACAAAATGACAAATTTTCGAGAAATGCAGCCGGTTGTTTTAGATCGATACGAAACTTGTGGAACTGCGCCGATTGTCAAAGAATAAACGTCCTGAAAATAGCGATGTGACTTTACCCTGACCTTGCACAAAGCTATATTTATCGGTATCAATGTTGCATACAGCGCTAAGGAAAATCGTATTTTCGCGAATTATTCCGGGAAGTGCTGATAGAGGCGAGTAACGGGTTGGCTGTTGTTATTCACATATTACCGCACGCACACTACCCAGTGTTTATATATCTAGTTGGTATAGTACATGAGGCCGTGCGCTAGTGTGTGTGTGACATTGAACTTCACACTTCACGCGGCGGCGCACGAGTTGCGTAACTCCGAGCGACGAGTTCACTTCTACCGACGCGAATAAACCAATCTACTTTATCTTTTCTAGATAGATTTCAGTGTTACGCAATAATTATATACACGCACTCCCTACACGCTTTCACACAAGGTTAAATCCATACTAAAAATATATCATGGTCGTACGATTTCGTGATCGTGAGACACGCCACGCGTCTCGCAATGTGGAAAAATTGAACTTATTAGAACATGTTTTGGATCTCAGTATTGCAACTTATTAAGAAAACATCAACACAATAATCGCTTATACCTTCTAATTGATTGCGCAATTGATTTGTAGTAGGTACAGAACTGTAGCCGTAACGCACATTAAAAACCAGCAAGTGTTGCGGGAATATTTAATCAATACTTTACTTTTTATAGTAAAAGCAGTGAGATGACGTAATAAAATGAAACTTGTTGACTAGTAGCAACACTAGAACCAGCACGTGGCGTGATTCGACAATGACATTGACATTGGCCGCCGCCAGGGCTCCGCGAGTGGTGACCGCGCGTCGCCCGCCGCGAGCCCAATACTACATCATGTATAATATATCTAACATATAAACGAACTTTAAATTGACTAATTGGAACTAAAATATCTCGCCGTCAAACTATAAAGTTTGGCGAGTTAAAACTAATGTTAAAATTTACGAGAGAAAGAAGTAAATAAATAAAGCATATTAATTTAACAACTCTCTTTCTGGCTTATTGGATTTGCATGATGCAGAAAAAAAAACTACGGTTTATCATAAGGCTTTTGTATAGTAGCTAACTGCTAAGCTATGTCCCGAACGACGTTGAACCGGGTTCAAAAGATTTTCAAACCATCCAGGAACCTACTCAAATATACAAAATTTTATCCAAATCGGTCAAGCCGTTTACGAGGAGGTAGGTGACAAACATACTTACGGAAGAATAATATATTTAAAGATATGTGTTATTCATTGGACCTGATATCATCCACGTATGACCTTGTTTCTTGTTCATGACAATGACTAATCCATATTCTGATAATCTAAGTAATCATACATTTCAATATTTTCCTGCTACAGGACGAAAACTTGAACTGTTTACATATGCCATGTGACGTACACTTATAACAATCATTAATTGGATCTCACTGATGTCCGTGCTGTCCTTGAGTGGATACTAATTTGCAAGTGGTCGCTTCCGCGACGTGTCGCGAGGTCACCCCTCTGTATTGTATTAATAATGTATGTATTTATTACTGGACTGCACGTGGGGCGCAATACCAACGTTTCTGTGATTGACAATAAACAATTAAAAAATAATGTCATAAAAAACACAAACCCATTATCACATTTCATTATGTCGATCCACGTCCCAAAAATGCGAGCAAATATTTTTACAAAGATGTCAAGGCATGGACGACATTGACTATTAAAAATATTAGTGTCAAGAGCGAGTCCATTAATCAATATTAGTTAATTGAAGCGGACTGTTTGTTTACGCAGCGTAGGCACTTTTTTTCCTAAAGACGTTAAACAGACATAACGAAAATGTCAAAAGTAACAAATGTAGTTAAAGACCGAAGAGTCGACCGGGTGGCCTCCGCAATCCGCAAATAATAGTCAATAAAGTAACAAGTCCGGGTGACGCAGATGTCGAGCGGCGCGGACGCGGGCGCGGGCGGCGCTCGTCTATCTGACTGTACAAATAGCGGCGACCTTGAGATTCGGCGCGCGCGACAAGGTCACCGCGCAAATCGTTATCAGCGTGACGTTAGCGTGTGACCTCCACGGAGGTGCCCGCGAGATAAGGCGGCCAGATACCGGTAGCGACCGATAGTGGCGAGTCGCGGCCGCACTCGCCTCGCGCTCCCACCGCCGCACTACTTCCGCGTACGCTCGTCTACTACTGATGCCATGCGATCAAACACTAGGGTTAATGCCTCAACATTTATGTACAAGCTGCCTTAACTAATAGCGAATATCTAAATGTCTATCAATATAATTCAAATCATTTTCAGCTATGCAACTCTGGATATAGCGCGGTATATTCCGATTTTGCTATATATTCCGAAATTGCTATAGTTAATTTACAGTTATAAAGTTAATCAGGTATATCGTATGAAAATAAATCTTTTGATTCCTGCAAAATTAATAGAATTGGTAAAGCTTTGTACAAGCCACGTGTTTTTACCGATGATTTGCTTCTAATTTGGGCGATTTTTTTTAAAATAACACTGACTCTGCAATAAAATTCGTAAATTGATCAACGATGTTTATCACAAAATAATCTTTATTTTTCAGAATGTTAACTAGACGTCTTTTTGTTTCAGTGTGATTTAGCATGCATGAGATCATCAGCCACCGATTTGCGATCATCACCGAGAAAACATTAAAATGATTCGCAGCAATCGTACCATCGACAAAAGGTTTTTTTTTTCAGCTTTCGCTCTGTTAGTTTGGAATAAAGCCAAAACAGCGTCGGTCGATTGGAATCACTTTCTACGCGCTTATAGTTGCCGTCCGCAAAATATTGTAGCGGCCTTGTGTGTTCATGGTCGTGCAAAAATATCAACTTGACATTCTAACGATTTCCCGATCATTGAGTTGCTAACCAGGAAGCAGCGGTTAACATTAACCACGCCTCACGTCCCGAGGTCACGCGCTAATTTTAAGTTCCTATATATACCTACATGTTATATGTACAATGTAGGTACCTGTGTACTTTGTAAACAGGCATATAAATAGACCTCATAATGAATTATGTGTAACAAATTCAGTAGGACTATCCATTTGCTCGACTTTGCAATGAAACAAAAATTTACAATATTAATAAATGGTATCATATTTTTTTAAGCTGAATTATTCACTGTAAAAACTGCTTCACTTATTTTTCGCGCGATTACGGCCACCTACATTTAATCAACAAACAAATATGTACCTACAATAATATAGTGTTCCGTGGCGCAGGAAAGTGAGTATAGCCTGGCAGTGACGTTTATTTGATAACAAAACTAAACAGCGCGCACTTCATGTTCGAACACGTGCTTTTGTACTAAAAGTAAAAAATATGTACTGCACTTACATGTGCCAACACGCGACCGAGAAAATTCAACATTACGCTGAATTTATTTATTTATCAATGACATTGATGTTGGGCTATTTAATCTTTGTTCTACTCCCGCAGTTTATTGAACGATCTCATTAGCATTCCATCTGTCGTTAATGTTAACACGTCTCCATCCAACAGATTATTATTGTAACTAATTAATTGTGAAATCTATTTTGTAAAACATATTTCGCCACATTTCTTTCTGGTAGGTTTCGTCTTGTATCATAAATAAACTAGAGTGTGTTTGGGTGAGTTGAACATGACCTGAATCCAAATACGGGCACGCGAGAGAAATCTTTCTGAGGCTACGAGCAGCCGCCGCCCGAGACACACAGTCTCGCGCTGTGGGCGAAGCCCGACAGATATGAAGAGAAAGGACCTCTTCCTTTTTAATATGAATGGCCTGATTTCCAAGAAGACAGTCTTTAAAACATTTAAACTAAATTCTGGGGTCATTGAGATAAAGCAATTGCTACATCTAAACTAAGAATAATGCGTCATCTTAAAACTGTTAACATCATCGCCTTCCTGTCTACGTAATTGTCTGTCAGGCCTTGCCGATAAGGTTTTAATATTTAACAAAACTACATAAATAAAAACGTATTCAGATTTTAAAATCCTTGCGCTGACGCTTATCCTTCCTTGTTCAGTGAGTATTAACAGGAAGCAATTGTCTGAAAAAAGGTTAATTTGACTTGAAGAAGCAATAAACAGCAGAGTCAGGAAACGGGTTTGTAGTTACCATCTTTGTTGGCCACTAGGACAGAAAGTACATGTGGTCGTATTATAAGTGATATCGCCTCAATTTCTCTGAGTGCGGCGCGTGGCAGGGCGCGGCAAGTCCGCGTCGTCGTGCGTCGCCGCGGAGACACCGCGTGTACTTACAATGGGCGGAGAAAACGGATGGATGCTGTCATCGTACTCTCGCAGCTTGACTTATGACTTACAAAATCTACATACAATCATCAGCGATGTGGAGCAGGCCAGTGGGCCGCGCGGCCACGCATCGCTGCTCGCGGGTTTAGCGCTCGCAAACTGTCGCTCATTTGAAAATATCGTTTCCATAAATGTCTAAAAACTATAATTATTTTGGGAAAATAATCAACAATATGCATTGGCTTCAAATTCATAAAAGATAAGATAAGATGTATTAAAATAACACCAATAAAAACATCCTAGTAACAATTTCGAAAAATATTTGTACCCATTATCCGGAAAGCTACGTGGAAAAACCATTTATTTAGACGGCAAATAAATCGATCGAATGAAATGACTAGATACGTCACTAAACGACAAACTTTCAATGCAGTTTTTTTGTAGATATTATTTTTTACTGTATTGTTTTAAAATGTGATATCAATGACTACATTGATATTAATATTATAATTTGATTTTGGTTTAAGTTAAAATATTAATATCAATGTAGTCATTGATATCACTATCAATGACTATATTGATATTAATATTTTAATTTGATTTTGGTTTAAGTTTTGTTCGAAAATGTTCAGGTGCCTTTCTCTATAAAATTTTATCGAATACTTACCATTTTGCCTTGTCTATCTAACCTAAGTACAGGATCAAATTAACCAAAATGTAGAAAAAAAAAACTTTATGTGTTACTCCGACAAGGACACATTTACCACCATAAGAGTTTATAATGAGAAATCGACCATAAGTATACTTAGCTAGTGGACTGGGATCAAGAGATAGGTAAACCAACTGGATTCTCGATTTTAATTCCAGCGATTTGAATAAATGATCGATAAATGTATGGGCAGGCAGCGTTTTTCTAAAAGTGGTAAAACCCAGTTGCTATTAGATTAAATACGCCTTGGTCTTTTACTTTTACAGAATAATGTCATGACCTTATTTCTACTAGTCTCGTTTCAAAACTACAGTTTGCAGCGTTTCAGTGCAATACGAAACTCAGTGAGGTGTTTTTTCGCGGTCGCCGACCCGCATTTCACGCTCGTACTCAACACTTGAATCTTTCCAATTTATTGCCTTACTTTGCTCCAAGCCTTTTATGTTCTTTCTTTTCAGCAGATGACAAATTGAATACAGAAGTAAGTACGAGCGCAACGACCCTGTTTACGCCAGATTTTACAAAATTAGAAACTTTAAATTACATTTTTAAACAGAACGATTAAGAACTCAGGATTATATTTCAACACACAATTTATTTCCCGCCTAAACAAATAAATTAAAACATTTTCGCGAAAGTGTAAGCCCCGTCGTTACTCACGTTGACACGCTGTTAGAAAACAAAAGTATGGTATTTGAGGAAAATGATGCACGCATGTTTTTGTTTCAATTGTCATCGTCTACTTTTTGTTTTCGTTTGTAGGTACACGTACTTATAATAAACACCGACTCATTTACGAAAATTGCCAAAACAGTTTGTTTTACACGAAGCCGAGATATTGGTTTCAGCTAACTTCACAGACATTTTGCGGTCAGTCCAGGGTCAGATATACAATGTTTTTGCTCGTGTTGAGTTAATATATGCAATTCAGTACATTATAAAGGGCAAAGACACATGGTTTGTATAGCACAGCGTGTTGATTGCGACGCAGAAACGGTTATCGCGGAGACACGTGGAGAACTGCGTGCGACCGCCATGTCGTCGCAACGTGATCGCTGCAATCATGAGATCCACTCGAGAAATAAGTACTACAATGTAATAAAAATACCAAACCAATAAAAAAAAAACATAATTCTACTAAACCGAATATGTGTATTACTTTTTTAATTTTATCTATCTAACCACGCTCAATAGAAGCCAGAAGATTCTATTCGGGCGCTACAAACTTTATATCTTTGAGTAGCTTATTATATGAGAGAGCAAATCTAAAATAAACTACAACTGTTGATCAAATGACAATAGAATTCGTATGGCGTGTTTCCCAACACTATTTTTATTTTCACTCTCATTGTATTTTATCTATTATTTATAAGAAAAGCTTTTCCCACAGAACGACAGTCTATTTACAACAGTCGCAACTCATAAATCAGGACGTCCCTTTTTAATACTTTTCTGTTTTGGGTCTATGTGTACATATTTATGTTTTTGTTGTAAGTCATGTCCGTTCCATCATCGGACCACAAGACGTACGGGGCGTTACGCCACTGATAGAGGACATCACACCCTTGGGAACATATTCATTACCTATGCGTACACCTAAGGAGTGGAATTCCCTACCAGAGTCTGGGTTTCCTGTTAGCTATAAACCTAGGGGTCTTTAAGTGAAGACTGAATAGATTGCGTCTAAGCAAGAGCGTTTCATCGTCGGCCACATCATCGCTTACCACCAGGTGAGATAGCGGTCAAATGCGGCCTATCCATAATAATACTATGAGCCTATTTTGACGTCATTAGTGACTAGTATATACGCCATGTTTAGCTTGTTTTTTTCAAGATAAGTTTTAGTGAAAAAATCAACAATGAACTAATAACAGGTCTGTTCATTCCAAGAATATATTCAATATCTAAAAATATACTAGTATGTTTTAATAACTAAATACCTAATCAAAATGTCTGCATTTAAATATATACCGCCATAAGCATATAAAGAAAGTCCATTTCTTCATTGCTAACGCAAACTACTCCCAGGTTTGTTCTTATATTGTTACTTCCTTCATCAGCTACCTGCCAAAAAAAGTCCCGTCAAAATCGGTCCAGCCATTTTAGAGATTAGCCCGGACAAACAGACAGACAGACAAAAATTTAAAAAAAATATTATTTTGCTGTATGTACCATATACCTATATATTCAAATGCATGTAGTAAAAAGCAGTAATATTCAAAATATTACAAACAGACACTCCAATTTTATTTATATGTATAGAAGATGTATAGATAACACTAACTTTGTACAACTGGAAGCATATTTACTGAGGAATCTGTTTTTGACTATGTAGGTATAGTTTACATAATGTAGGCACACGTCATAACGAGGATTACTTAAAATAATTAACGAAGTGGTCGCTTGTCCCTCGTCGCCGTGACCTCCGAAATTGCATCCGTATTGCTCGCCCGTCTGCTAAATAAATTGAAGCGTGGGTTACAGTTTTCTGCTATTATACTTAGCTAAACATCCTGTTCAAAAAACTGTGGTATTTTCGGTGAAATATCTGCCCAGATAAGTTGTCACGACATTACTAACGTGACGTGATAATGTTATCAGTCTGGCTTACTGTGACCGTGAAAGATTTGAAATTAGACAAAAACATTCGATGATATTGGCTTTAATGCCAATTTTTAGCCTTCACACGCGTGTCAAGTACACGTTGCCTATTGAAATGATAAGAATAAAGGTTTCTGATAACATCTAAAATAATTATGTAAGTAATTTGATTGAAAGCATTTTTTAAAAAATTATGTAAACTGCACTTTCAAACTTCTGATTAATATCAAAAGTATCAAAGGAAATCTGAACTAAACTGAAGAATTGAAAGCAAAATCGATTGTCTTGATACGGTCATGTGAAGAGGATGGCGACTCAAAGGAACACGTGACAAGGGAAAGAAGATGATCATGAACTGTAAAACTTTAAACTTACATAAATAATGTTTTAAAACATTCATGACACGAGGAGATGATACGTTGAGCTAAACAATCAATTATTGTTATATTTTAAAACAATCACGTTACTATCTGACGAAGCGTAGGTATTTGATCTCAATTTTGGCACTGAAAATTGTACATAGCTATTTTTCAACAAGGTTATGATTTTTTTCAAGGCGTACTTTTTCAGAAACGTTGGTTTTTTGCAACGAGTGGGCAGTTTGTTTACAGCTGCGATCTACTAGTGATTTACAACTGAACATACGCAGCTAACAACACTCTATGTAATAGAACACAAGGTCTTGACGTATTTTGGTGGAAATGTTAACGTATATTAACAACCAATTAACTAATGCGATAACTCTCGTACCTGGCTAGAAGTAGATAGACATTAATAGAAATATTAAATTGTACCCAAGTCTTTAACGGAATCGTAACCTTCAACTAAATGTACCTCGTAGCTAATTGCTTGTTAAATATATCAGTTGTTGAAAATAAATGCCGCTCGATATTGCGATAAACGTCACAATGTTCGTAGATTTATTTAGAAAGGTCTCACGAAGGTTCAGTCAGAGTCACATGAAGGTCTCGCATTTGTACTACCTAACACTGTCATTTATCATAGTAAAAACCCTGATAATATAATTAATAAGTAAAGTAATTGGTGTCTTATCCCTTTTATTCTAAACAAAACATCTCCACATTATTCTCTCCTAGCTTTGCTGTGCCCAACAGGGTCCATATTGATCTTAACTATATTTTTATACCATCTATACATCTACATATGGAATGAAATAAAGTATTGAGTATTATGACTATTGGTTCTAACATCGTTTACGTCACCAACTAACATATTATACAACGTGTTTTCCTAGATTTAAAACAATTTTTTTACACTCAAACCCATATTTTCTAATATGATAAGCAAATCATTGATGATAAGTATGAAATCGCGATTTCATAGCTTAACCGCGCATTGTGCTTATTCAACAAGAATCGTAAGTCCCTTGACTTACAACTCTCGTTGAAAGACCACAATAAGAATTAATGTACTTATGTACATTCTGTTCCAATTCCAACCGTCACACATTATTACGTCAACAAGCCATTATTCGTCGAAAGATTGTTGAATCTATACGGCGTACCCGTAATCAATTCAATTAGCTTCGGATGTCTAAATTAAACCAGCGCTCCGGTAGCTCCAGTCCGTGCAAATCCACAGATTAAGGCTGACATTCACTCGTTTGTTCTGTTGCAACATTTACATAGACCTTGCTGTATTGAGAACAGTAATAGGAAGCTTTTAATGAATGATATAATAATTATAATATTTTGATAAAGAATCAATATGATAAGTGACAAACTGACAATCAGTACGTCACTGCTGCTGTTGTCGTTGCTTTTTATGGTAGTTTTAAATCCTTGTTTGGCGTGGCGGAGGTGTTGGCGTATCGGTGGCCTTGGAAGCAGCATCATGCGATATTTTTGCTCTCGGCGTTAATGCGGAAGACTATTTCAAGAGTCAGGGTCAGCGGCGCCCGTCACCCGCGCCCGCGCACCTCGTGCGGGACGTGGTGTCGGGTTTCCGTAACGTGACGCGACATCTACCCTCTATTATTTTGACATTTATTAAAGATTCAATTACACGCTAACACTGACGTAATACATTCTAAAACGCTTAGTATTTAACTAAGCTATCTACTAAAACAAAGTCACAAACGTAAGCACTACGATAATTTTCATAAATCAACGTACAAAAGACGTCAATACGCCGACGGCTGCGTTCTTGTTGCGGTGAGTTCTTCTGACCTCAACCCGCTTGTGTGAAGGTAACCTATAGTGATGTAAATAGACAGGAAGCCCATACAATGTCAGGAGCTCAATTAGACGTTATATTTTTAACCACGCATTTAGGTTCCGTACATATTTCAGAAGAAGACCATGTTGGTGGCATTGGTCAAACAATTAGGTAATAAATTGTATTCCGTCTGTTACAAAAATCTCTAACCTAATAGTTCATGAATGTGAACTGATATATTAGACTATTATTTATTGGAAAATCAATATTTACCTAAACGTAATATTTTTTATTTATACAGATGTGTAGATATTGGACAACATAAAACCATTGTAATTTAAATAAGCTGTTGTAAGTCGCGTCTGAGATCACCTCTAGACTTTGAAATGAAACCAAGGCCAGTGCTAATGTTCACTTGACCTTCAATTTTTTTCACGAAATCATTTTAGAAATACACAATAAGGATGGACCAACGGAAAACGTTCGGTTGCTAAAGGATTTTTTACGAACGAGATCGCGAACATGTTTATACAAACACGTCAAGAACAATTTAAACTTTTTATTTAAGAGTTCTGTATCATAATGAATTATGTTCTACATAAAAGTTATGGTACTTTCGTACATACATAAGTAAAATGATACATAATTTATTTACAATTTATCATCTTTTACGTCATCAATTTTCACACGTGTCCGTAGCACGAGCAAATTAGTTGCGACAGTTCTAGGCACTAATTACTACTATTTACTTGTTTCTTACCTTTCATTCGAAACCGGCAATGTGGGGCTGTGAGTGTCGTATCGCAAATCGTAGATAGAAGAAGCATTTAATTAGTAGTAACGTCGCTTGATCTAGTTAGGCGGGCAACTGAAACATGAAACAGTTGGTCGGCCGGCAGCTGACCACGTGAATGAGCACATGATATAGTAGGCTGTATAAGCTGTGTTTCAGATTCGCTGTACACCTGGACATCGTTTATCAGAGTTCTCCGTAACGAGGTACACTTGAAAGTTAGGTCCAGGTGGCAGGCGCGAGCACCTGCCGATTTCACGCAACTGTTCAGTTTTGTTCATGGGGTAATGCTGAGCTGACCTTAATTTCGCAGTAAGTACCTACGCTTTGTATGTTATTATTACTTAAGTTGAATTTGGATTATATTCGCTTCATTGGTTTTACAGAGTTATGGTATCAGAGATTACTCGAGCCCTCGTAGTTTGACATATACCTATAGATTTACGTGATTTACACAACGGCAAAAATTATAAACTATTTATAAACACACACCATTTTAAACCAGTGTAATTTTTTGTAATTGGATTATGGGAACTATAAATATTTTGTGAATTTTGAACTAACATAGAAATAAGTGTTACTAACATACAATGTGGACCAAAAGTTGTCTTTTAAAATAAATTATTATTATTTATAAAACTAATGTATAACCTTCACGTCTGATACTGTCAGTTGCTTCGTTTCTCGCTGACGATTGAAGTCGTATGTGACAGTAACAATGGCCCTTCAGTTTTCATTATAATCACTCAAAGACATATCCGGATTCTCGTGTTCAGTAGCTGCGCTTGTCGTCATCAGAGTATTGTCCTCGGAGGAACCTTCACATGAAAGTACAATGTTTCTCATTGGTCATTAGCAGGGCCTTGAACTTTGAGAACGCGCCGGTAAACATGTTTGCGCAGTGGTCGCTGCGCACTCTTTATTGCGGTGACGTCTCATCTTGCCCTATACGAGCTATACTGCATTTGTTTCACTCCCCGGTTTATTCCGTTACCTTCGGGCACGTGGCACTCCAATTGGATTTCTATCTGGCCTTCAGCTGGACCGAGACTAACGTTTATGGTGCTCTACGACATACCAAGGCTAGTTCTTTTATTACTATTGGATGTTCGTATTAATCTTCCTCAATTTATTACCTTGTCAAGACCACTGAAATTTTATTCCTGTATTCGTGACAAAGTAATCATCTTTAATATCATGATAAATGCGGTATTATTGAAGTTTATATAATATATGTTTATGTAATATTATCGCAGTCCATGTTACTGGTTGCTGTCAGCCTACCTACATCATCAAAATGCTGAGCAAGGGTGCTTCACACAGGGGCTAAATAAATAATCTCAAGGATAGGTAAGGTTCGCATTGTATTGACTTGAAGTCAAACAGGACACCATTTGTACTCCATGCAAAACGATTAAAATCACAACTATCAGCAATAATCTCTACATTATATGAGTATGATGAATAAAAATAACTTCCTAGTTGTCCGGCTTCGACTCAGCATACCAACACAACGTAGTAAAAACAATGATCGAGGAAAACATTCCTGTTTACGTACATAGTTAATAAAGTCCTTTGTGACGTAGCACAGTATGGTGACCGAGGTGGCCGCGATAATGAGTCCGTCAAGGTCAACGCGTGTTAATTACAATTACCGTGAGTGGTCATTCTTTGTTCCAATAATGATTAATGCCGGTCGCGAGCTGCGAGAAGTATCGTAAATGAGATAACAGGAAGCGTCCGTGTCGCGCCAATGTCATATGACAAGGTCGCTTGACATTGGCCTGCGCCGGCCACCGACACCCGGCTCGCGACCGAGCCGGACCGCCGGACCACATGCCATCTCGGAAAACCAATGAAAAAAGGTCAAAACCACCGTCTGAACTGATCCATACCAGATCAAAAATAGCCCAAACAGGAGCCTGGGCCTGTACAACTGAAACTCTACAAGGATAGGCAGTCGTGCTAAGCGGGACTCCTTGGTCCCAAGGTGCTGACGCTATCTCTGAGGCGCGTGTTACATTGACCTCATCCTTGTCGCTCTGCCGCGCGCCACCACGACATTGTAATATGATTTACTGCAGTTCCTTGTAACACAAATATGAACGCTACACAATGATGGCTATAGTAATACTTAAACAACACCTCATAGCTCACAGCACAACGACTGGTTACTGAAATACAAAAGATAATTAATATAAATACTAAATAATATAACTTTGTCGTACTAACCATATGTACCTACCAACAATATAGTTTTTCATACTTTTGATACGTGTAAGCTGCAACCTTGTACAAGAAAAAATATCAGCAATACCGTTATTGTTTTTTTTATTTATATGATATTTATGTTAACCAAATTGAAACGTATTACAAACACAAAAGCTCCAAATTGCGCTGACATTGTTCTTCCTTATCGCCTAATCAGAAAAGCAGCGAGACCTTGAGCCTGACCCTGGATATTTTTATCCGCATACACATTTCGCGAGTGTTATGTAGCCACGAAGCTACGTGATGAGGAACTGCCGAAATCATATATATATTTAAACAATATCAGATAAAAAAATAGAGATATACGTTTTTACGTAATGTAAAACCGAAATATATGTTCAAGGTTAAAAATAATTGTGACATCATAATAGTAAGTGTGTATGTGTATGAAATTAAAACGTCGCAATTCTGTAAACTAAGCTCATTTTCTACGATAACCACGAGTGTCATAGAAAACAAGATTAACGCAACGATACAAAGGAAACTCTTAAGGGAAAATTTAAAAGTTAGAGAATGGATGGTCCTGTTTGGGGCGGGCGGGCTGGCGAAGGATCCCGGGCGGCGGCGCGCGGCGACTGCGGCCGAGGTCGTGCGCTGCCTATCTAGGAAGTCAAGCGATTCGACCTCGACCTTGTGTGTGCGAAAAAATATTATTCGACAACGACGCACACACATACACCTCTCCCCTCGCCTCCGCTCCCCCTGGTCCCCCCGCATGGTCCGCGCGTTGTGACCCCCGCGTTCTCTTGTTCATTAACATTCATCACATTACCACAAAAAGTCCACGCTGTAAAATGTATGGAAAAAACGAGTCTAACACACTTCTAGTAGTAACATAATAATCACTATGAGATTGTATGAATCTGAACAAACAACCACCAGAACATCTTCACAACAAGATTACATATTGCGGAAAAGATTGAAGGTCGTATGCAGATGATTGTGGAATATATACAAAAGCGGGTTAATTTACGACGATCGTATAATATGCTTCACTAAAATATAAGACGCGGAAATGTGTGACGAAATATAACAATAAATTAATCATGTGGTTCATTACTTGTCGAGCCGTAACTAGGATCACACGTGATCCCTTGACTCATCGGTGACAGACAGACAAACACTTCATTACTTTAATCAACGCATGACGATAGCACTCGAATAGTTTCTTAGTATTTCGATGCGGTACTTTTACTGGGAAGTACCTACTGGGAACACTTGACATGATACTAACATCCAGGAAGTAACACTGCATGAATTTATTAATGAAATATCAAGAATCACAATCATAAACCACAGATAAAACGCCTACATAAAATCAACTTTAATAGTTCATTACCTAAAATAGAAGATTTTAACTATCCTGAGGCATAGTGGGTGGACTCGATAAAATCATAAATTGGTACCGCTAAACGAGAATAGGTTTCTATCAAAATTATTATTTCCCTTTCTGACATCATCTCTTGGATATTTCCGGTTCCTAAATTACCATGCGTAATTCTTCATAGCTGAATACCAGTATGCTACAAAGAGCGACTGCTTTTATATCTGACCTGATCAACGCATATATATTCCTTGTTATTATGACATTCAGAACTCGTCACTGGTGGCATACAGGGGAAGGCAGCTCTGCTTTTGCGGAGCACAGCCGTGTCCTTCTGGAGGCAATCGGCGAAGGTATCAATTGGCATCTGGCTCTGGTTCAGGCAATTTTCATGAAAAATGCTCACTTCCTTCAGTGAAGCAGTAATGCGAGCAAAGGAGGTGGCAGAAAACGTGAGACATTTTCACGCCCCAGTCGACGCCGCAGGAGACGCCCCGAGCGTCGGCATTCGTAGGGTAATTCTCGGTCACCGTAGGCGCAAGCGTGCGGACAACGACCACAGCGCTCTATATTCCACATGCGCAGATCATCATACATCATACATCCAGTAGCGACAATACCTGCCAGAGCTATGGCAATGTTAGAAAGAGTTACCGTGGTCTTGGATCAGGAAGGGCTAATGAAGAAACATTGGTGGGTTTTAGTCAGTAAAAGTCAGGCCACGGCAAATTCCCACCATTGTGGAAGCGGCAAAACATTCTGCCCAGTATACTCGGGGGCTCCTGCCTGTGATTGATGAGTCCTGATTGTCAGAATCGGTTGAGATTTGTCTTTACCAGTAGTGGTGAGAGTGACTCTGGCAAATACAGAAAACTAGAGGGAGCTTGCTTCCTTCTGTGAAACTGCAAGGGTCCAGAAGGAGAAAAGAGGGTAGTTAAGTGTAGGGATACTGTTCGCTTATCACTCGCAAGGCGAACAATGTGATTCCAGGAAAGATGGTGGCACAGTGATCACGTACACTACTGGCGTATACAGTGAGGTTTACGGGAGAAGATCCCTAAACAGCCACTTCAGAGATGTCCCGTGTCAGGTGTTGCACATGCCTGGGTGGTTCTGGAGAGTAGTTTTAACGGGTCCATTTGTTGATGGTGATCACCGAAGTAGTTTTCCTTCATACCTCTGAAAAAAAGGTAAGGTTAACACAGTGATCTAATCCTGCTGCTGTAATTATTTATGCAAGTGCAAGCCATGTGAGAGCTGCGAGCCGATCTCGATTGTCGTCCAATGTTATGGCAACATCCACCCCGGCTGCCATTGTTCGCCTTTGTTGCGCAACACCGTATGTTAAACATTCGCAAGGCAACCCTCGATTGTTTTCATTTGCTATATAAACAGGCTCAGACGAACGTACACTCCCGTACTCGCCACAGCTCAAAAGGTGTTTACTGATGACGTGCCAACTGGTGTTAAATAAGGACTATTAATGATTTAACCACAATAACTATTTGATAATATACCTACTTAAAAGTCTTATTTTAGAGCAACAATAATATACATATATAATTGGGTTTATTTATTGCCACAGTTACCGTATTTATCTATCTACTTTTATGATTTTAAATTACATTTCGCATTCATATTACTCATTCAGCCATTAACATTACCGAAATACATGATCATGATGTTACATCAGTAGCGTAATTTGTTGCGCAATTTTAAGGTTTACAATTCAGTGAGTGTTTGTTCAAGATTATCTGTAAACTAAGTATTTAAAATGCAAAACGAGAATGTGTTTAGAATTGTAGTGTAAACAGTGATAGCCTAAGAGCGCGACATGCGACATTAGATGAAACGAACGACCTTACTCTTGAACGATTGAGCGGCGCGGAGTGCGAGCGCGGCTGCACAGCACCGCGGCCGCCGTACCCGCCTTATCTAACGCTTGTTGACTTTCGCCAGGCTATCAGTTTCACAACAACCACCAGGGTTGACACCCGTCTATTCATTCCACCCTAGAAATCGTTATCTTTACACATTGTGGTGGATAGTTCAATATTCACACTTTCGCTAAATAAGCGGCACACGACCTAAAATTTTATTAACACACTTCATGTTGACACGCTTTTATAACTCTGCTTTCATGAAAATACTTGACATGCATTTTATATTCTATGTGGATATGTATAATCACTGGCGTAACTTACTGCCCTGGTGCGAAAGGCTTAATGGGGCAGACACTCGTACCCTTAATGTTTTTTTATTCAAACACACCTTTACCCATAGAAATGGTTCAGAAAAAAGATAATTTGGGGTTATCGCATCTAACCTTGGATAGGTTTGCTTTTATCCATCCATATAAAAATTTTGTTTTTTTAAATATTCTGTTTTTAGCACAAGTCCACAAAGATGCAAGATTTAAGAGAAGCGGCAGACAGGGAATGAGTTCGATTTACCCACAACAAACGGGTAGGTTAAATATTCAATTGACAATAATTATTTTATGCCGGTTCTGAAAACTGTGTGGGATCTCCTAACCCTCGGGAGTTTGCCCTCAGTAGCTACCTGATCATGGACTAAATCTGTACCTCGATAGAGCTAAGGAGGGGGACACGCGGTATCGCATTAAGAACGAGAGTTGTACCTTTGGTAAACTTGCTTTGGTAGCCGCTTCAGAATTCCATTAATCTACACTAATATTACAAAGAGTTTTAGTTTGTTTTTATGTTCTCTGAAAGTACTGGTCCGATTGCTAAAATTTTTTCAGCGATAGAAAGCTCCTTTATTCCTGAGTGACACAGGATTTATTTTATGAACGTAGGCGAAGCTAGCAAAAGCTAGTATATTAAATAGTAGATGTTGATGAGTTGGTATTTGATATGCCTAGAGCTAAGTCTACTTACGCTAACGGTTGAAGATCATCATTAGAGTGTGTTTCTGGATGGATAGTTTTATAATAAAATCTAGAAAACAGACTTTTCACAAAAGCCACATCGATGTGGTAACAGATTCTTTGAGGAAACTTTTACGTATAATATCATTTTTTCCTTTTACATAACTTTACCATGGGTTTATACCTAATCGTAGTTGCAAAAAATATACATTGTTACACAATATTACATGGAAAACAACAAAAAAATATTTGTGGAAACGATAATGTGTCCCCGACCGACGCCGACGCCCACTGCCTATGAAAGAGCTGTTTGTGTGTTGAACAAACAAAGTGTTGTTCTAGGAAGATACTGTACGGACTCTTTGTCATACATCGCACTTCTCCACATATTTTACTTATCAAGTAGTGTAGTACTGGCCCACTTATTTTCCATGAATACAGAATTTGCACTACCTCAATAGATAACAATATCAAAAAAATAAGCTCGATAAATAATATTTGTGGCAAAATGCACACAAAAAATAAGGTGGCGCCTGTTTGTACCACTTTATTTTTAAATCGGTGCTCCACCTGCTTTCCTTATACAAACATGTTGTGTAGAAATCCCATACATTTCGAACAGAATTAATCTAATCTGGTGAGGAAGTGTTGTTGTCAGTGATATAATAAGAATATGAGTCTTTGTAGTCAAACAACAAATAAAGATGCGCCTGCGCTGTTGAGTTTAAAACACCTCATTTTTTACATCTAATTGTAAATAGACGTTAGTTATGTGTTAATACAAAGTGTCATAGTTGACCCTGAAGACTAGAGATTATGAGTAAATGAGTAAATATGCTACAATCTACATGTCTGCCTCGTAGCTCGTAGTAATCGTGGCGCTGAACGTCGAACACTTCCTTGTTTGTCTTAGTGATTCTGTTATTGCAAAAATAATAAAAATATTTATTAATTCAAGGTTAACCTGACCTTGCTTACTCAGTTTTTTTTTTTAAACAGACGTCAATGTGTTTAAATATCAAGTTTGGAAGTGTAAACAATTCCGGGGAAGCTGGCACGCGGCTTACTGTTTACAGTTCCTATGTACTACCTACATACTAAAAGGTATACCTATATGTAACATACACACACACTGACATTGTTGGGCATGCCATAATTACGGCGGTAAGTCTCCTCTTTGAGGAGTTGCTGGAAAGATGTCACGGTGTCCTCACTTTCCGCATGACCCAGGTTCTCAGTTCGGGAGGTTCCTACACTGGATTCGTGCAGAAGAAACAACCGGGTATCACCATTGCATGGATTTCTCGGAGCAAACGGTCACGGTGGAGTATACGGTAGAGGTGGACCCCGTTCTTCCCAGTCATGGCGTTGCTGGCTTATCAGACTAAGAGGCTTAGTCCCATCTTAGAACTTATGAATACAGTATCATGCTTATGAAAAATTCCCATTTCGTACCCTTTCATAAATTATTATTTAGTAGTAGGCACTTTTTCAAGTGATTTTAAGTTAAATTGAAATAATTTATATTTATAAAAGGTACTGTAAATAAATAAAATTGAATTTTAAAATACTACTGTATATTAGCATAAAGTTAAAGATATTTTTGAGTTGAGAAATCGCTGTAATTAGAGGTTCCATTATCTTTGACTTGGCAGTATTTTGGCAAATCTTAATACAAAAAACAACGGCATATATCATTTTAAATTCTTTACTGAAACACTTACAACACATAATACAAAAAAAAACACAATACATGCTGTATTGTGTTATTAATCGGGGCGTTGGGAAATATGAGAGCTCATAGGTGTTTTTACCACTAAAAGAGTAACCATGGAGTTTCTTGGCAGTTCTTCTCCATAGGAAACGACCAATTTGGAACCGTGAGCTAGCTTCTGACGATTTATAAGTGGCTATGTAGGCTAATGTGGAATAGAATACTTTGAATTTTTTTTTTTTTGCTTGATTAGATATTCACCATTACAGCCGAAAAATATTCACTGCTGAAATAGGCCTCCTTCAAGTGGCACCACATCTACCACTTCAGTTTGGCGATTTATCGTGCTATGTCGGTAACCCTTCTTTTCCTGTAGTTCATTTCTAATTTGAACAAGCAAAGCTGTTTCTAATACAGACTCTGCTTTGCCCTTAGGGTGACTCTAAGCTTTCTGATGAGACCCATTGTGAGCGACCATTTTTCAATGCCATATATCATCACAAGCAACACGCATTGGTCATAGACTTTCGTCTCGTCAGACGGGAAGTTATTCTGAAGCCTTCCGAATGTCGCACTCTATCTCAAAGTTATAGAACTACCTAACTGAACCATCCCATTCGTTCCAGGCATATGTAATCGTCTACAACTTCGAGTGTAATGTCTCCGATCTTGATAGAAGTGGAGGGGTTTTTTTTATTATATCATTAATAAAAAAAAAAACCCTTGCTTGGCTTGCGTTTGACCACTATCTGGTGTTACTTGAATTCCCACGTAACATCCAATAAAACCTTGCTTGCAGCATGGCCATTTAGCATGACCTTTGTTTTGTCCATGTTCATTTTAAGACCCAATCTTTCGGATGCTACACTGAGGTCATCGAGCTTTGTACCGAGTTCCTCTTTAGTCTCAGCCATAACTACTTACTAAATTTTTGACAAATCGAAGATGAGAAATGAACTGACCATTGACGTGAATGGCCTAGCACTCTCCGTTCCAGAACCTAGAAGACTGTGAAAAGTTTCGGAGAGACGCATATCATTGCCTCACACCTCGCTGCAGGACGACTTTGTGGAATTCTTGGACAGCCCAAGTCTCAATCGAATTACGTTACAAACGCTAAGCAGAGAAGTGATGAGATTATATTCTTCAATATTAGCCCGCCATAACGTATGTATGGGGTCAACGGAGCTGTGGCCTTAACGGAATACAGGTGGTTCGGGTTGGTGGATATCGTCAATATGTTCGGTATTACAGATCTGGATGTTTTTAAAAACAGCTTGTTAACATGACTCAAAAATGAGATTGAACTAAAATTCTAAACACTTCTGCTCCATGCCTGATAATGGACGAATTTAATAAGCTTTTACTTAATTGCTAAGAAAGTCTTACAAACCGTTGATTTTTGATTTGTCTGATTACTACCAAAGCTCAGTAGAGCTTCCGAAAGAGTGGGACTTAAGATGAACATGGACAAAACCAAAGTTATGGTTAACATCCATGTAGCGCCCACTCCTATTAAGATCGGAGACTGTACACTCGAAGTTGTGGATGATTACGTTTACCTGGGACAGACGGTCCAGTTGGGTAGGTCTAACTTCGAGAAAGAGGTCAATCGTCGAATCCGACTCGGCTGGGCGGCGTTCGGGAAGCTGCGCGGTGTCTTCTCGTCCAATATACCACAGTGTCTCAAGACGAAAGTCTATGACCAGTGCGTGTTGCCAGTGATGACTTATGGCTCCGAAACGTGGTCACTTACAATGGGCCTCATAAGAAGACTCAAAGTCACCCAAAGGGCGATGGAAAGGGCTATGCTTGGAGTCTCCTTGCATGATCACATCAGAAATGAAGATATCCGCAGGAGAACCAAGGTAACCGACGTAGCTCGAAGAATCGCCAAACTTAAGTGGCAATGGGCGGGACACATTGCACGCAGAACAGATGGTCGATGGGGACGAAATGTTCTGGAGTGGCGACCACGTACCGGAAGACGCAGCGTTGGACGGCCTCCAACAAGGTGGACCGATGACCTGGTCAGGGTCGCGGGAACCCGATGGATGCGTGACGCACAGGACCGGTCGTTGTGGCGACGCTTGGGGGAGGCCTATGTCCAACAGTGGACGTCTTTCGGCTGATATGATGACTACCAAAGCAGACATAATAGAGACTGTAATTAAAGCGATTTAGTAAAGGGTTTGTCTGTGAAAGTCCCATTATGTTACTTTGTCTTTTATCCACAATACACTTCGTATTTTAAAACTAAACTTATTATATGAAAATTAAGCTTTTGAAAATATTTTTTTAATTTAAATATTAGGTAATCAAGTTCATTTACTGACTACCCTACCCTACTACCTACTGTGTATTTTGAAGGTAATTGCTTACCTAACAATGATTTATGATATCATGCCGTGATGGACTTTTTCGTGGAAATAATAAATAAATATATGGGTGCCGAGATGGAACCACGAGGCTAAACTCCGTTGAGATTACCCGGGCCAAAATTTGGTAGCGATGATTAAATTATTTTTTTCTTACACATTTGTACCTAGTTGAAGTAGTTACTTCAAAATTTGATCACACATTATATAACTTTAGCAAATACGTCGTAAATACTAGGAAGTCTTCATATCTACTTACGAATACAAGCAATAAACTTGCGTCACATAACAAACATGCAATTTGTATATTGTTATTAGTTAATAAGTAAATCTATTAGTAATCAATGTTTTATCAATTATACATGTGTTTACAATAATGTAGATTGAAATGTATGCATGTGGCAGTCAACAAAAAACAAATATCAATAGTCATTGAAGTAAATGTGTGTCAAGTGTGCGCGGCGCGCATGGGACGCGGGCACGCCGACGGGCCGCGTGGCCGCGCACCGCGCGCCTCTACCCCAGTACTGTCAGACCGGGAGCTTCATTGTTAAATGCGTCCATTCGACGAAACTTAATTGGCTCGACCTAGCTCGTAAAAGCATTGTAAAAAGTGTGAAGGTCTGGCGGAGGTAAGGACTCGACAGAAAGAGGTCAAGTGTAATGCCTCGTGTTCCACTGACCTCATTTGGGAACGACTGCCGACTGCCGGCACTGTTCGCCGCGCTCGCCGCCTTTCATATAAATATTATGTCCTAGTTTGCCACTGTTCTACAATTACTGTTCTTTGTTAACATTCCGAAGACCACACGCTGGGTATATGCAGCTTCATAACAATTTTTCAAAAATTATTTGTATTAATGATTTTTTTTTTGTATCAATGAATTATTATAAAATTATTTATGTATTGATACAGTAGCTTAATTATGTATTAAATCTATACTAATATTAAAAATGCGAAAATAACGCTTTCACACTTAAATTTCTGAACCAATTTTTATTTATTTATTTATTTTATTTTATTTTATTTATACTTCATGCACATAAAAGTACAGAGGCGGACTTAATGCCTTAGGCATTTTCTTCCAGTCAACCTTTGGGTGGTGCAGAGAAAGACAGATTATGAAATTTGAAACAGAGCTAGCATTTTATACACAAAAAAAATAACCTTAGGTACCTATATTTGGTATTAATTCAAGTAAACTATCATTCCTAATTACTATTTACTGTAAAGAAAAATGAAAGTTAAATAAAAACCTACTCAGGAACACTTAATATCTTATATTGGGAACACGCGGTTTCACTCCCGCGGAACTTAGAGGGATTGTGTTTTTTCAATCCCAGTGACTCACTACATGACTACAGTAACAATGATGTAGCTTTTTATAATTAAAAGATTTTTAGTAATAGTATCAATACTTCCAGAACATCTACAAACAAAACCTCTACATAATATTAATTTAGAAGTTTAGATAAATATCTTGCTATCCAGCGGCCTATGTATCAGTAGGCCATACAGAAGTAGGGAACTAGGAATATACCTTCTAAATGAAAGTGGCACTAGGCAAACAGCTAGCAGCAGTTAAAAACAATTCCGACAGTACGTAAGCTAAATTAGAATAACAATGAATAATCCGGAAGCAGCCGCAGAAGAAGTGACCTCCTCTTGTCGAATGAAACCTTCAGCTGCTATTATTAACGTTATGACCGCGAAATCGGAGCACTGACACACATCCCGCCCGAATAATACCATATAATACATAATTCATAGGAACCTTGGCCCCAATGCTGTGTGTGCGAGGCTCATCAGCGCAGCCCGACGAGACCTAGCATGAAAAAGTTACGATTATGTCTCCGACCGACAAACATCACCGTGCTATTTAACGCACTATATACTTTAAAGACTACCCATGAACTCCGACAGAGAAACATAGGTTAAGGTTCCCTTATATTACAGTAAAGTACATTGTGTATTTTTGAGTTGCATAATTATTCTAAACAAATAGTATACCATTATGCAAATGTCTGTCAGTTATGAGAAAATATACAATGTACCTAAATCTCAACGTAGATCAAGGTGAACTTAAGCGAACGTATTGAATATTCTTACGCGACCTTTGCCTACGGACACTCATTGTCTTTTTTTTTCTTTAAAATCCTTGTGAATAATGAAAGGTGTCCTTAAAAATGTACATTTGTACAAACAAAGCTGAATTGGAAACATATTTTCTCTACAGTCAATGTAATATGTGTACTAAGAACTATATTTGTACTAAGAACAACCCAGTGTGACTCAGGTTTGTGAACTTAGGAGTCCATGTGTCAAAATAGAGCAGGTACAAAAGCTGCCACTATGTGAACACTTGGATTTAGGCCTTCCCATTAGTATTATATTACTGTATTCAACTGGACACATTTCACTTTAAAAGATACAACGCTGCGTAAACGAAAACGTGACCTTAGAAGTACACGTGTCAAAACAGAGCAGGTACAAAAGCTGTCCCTGTGTGAAGACTTGGATCTTAGCTTTTTAGTTTACTGCACTGGACACATTTTATTTTAAAAGATACAACCCTGCGAAAGACGGCCAGGCGTACTGACAATTGATGGCGTAGACGTGGTGTTAGGGTCCCCCTTTTAATAATATTATGAACGCTTTTACTGCTTTAATTATTATAAGTTATCTAAATGTGTCACAAATGAGCGTCTGAGTCAGTGTACCTTCTGCGCTTGCCTATACAGCTGCGGAGAGATTAATGACATCGATTGCGCCACGTGGACAGCTCCGCGGCTCTCTAAGCCTGCTCTCATCTAGCTCGGCTAGATACTACACAAGTGTAGAGTTCACTATCCATCTGATAACTTGCGAATGTTACACATAGACATAATGTGCAATTGCACAAACAACTTGGAAAACATGACGCGTTTGCTTTTGGCATTTTTCCAGTTACCTATTATCCTGCATTATATTCTTACTGCATTTAACGCGTAAATATGTACTGTAAATTGTTTGATCTAGAAAAGTGTCATTTATGAATTCCTTGTTTAACTAAGTCCTATTTTTTGCGTTAGACCTTTTTCGCTGTAAATTAAATTCGTGGAATCTGACTGAGCATGACTCAGACCACAGACGGCTGTACTATATTTCCGCGTGGCTAGCCACAAGCTGATTTAAAAATAACAACAATTAAAAAAAACACTTTAAAAGATGCAATTATTAATTTAAGGTTATAACTGACCAGTAGCTTGTTGCTGTGTATGGCATGCATGCTTACCATATTCTGTTCATTCATGTTTTCTTTGTTGTACAATAATTTTGGTTGGATACGACGAAGGCCAGTCATTTCCGGTTTTGCCTTAAACTGCATTTAAGGTCTAGAATGTTATTATAGGACTATAGGTATACAGCAGCAAAGCTCGTAGCAGAATAGTAGAATATAGAACTAAGAGTCTAACCGGTTCTTTACTATTTTTTTTCTTTTATAAGCCTTGACAAATGACTTTAGGAAGAAAAAAGCCTTTCGATGAGCTTTTGGAAGTTCAATTGTTTTCTTCGAGTATTCATTAAGCGCAGGCCACACCGCCAGCTAGCGGGCGGGCGGGCGAAGCGAACGAAGGAAACTATACAAACTACGCGAAATATTGGCGAACTAAACTACACGCGACTACTACTGCGTAGTTTTCGGTGTTCACACCGAAAACTACGGAAAGACGAGCGACGAGCGGAGCGGGCTAAGCGGGCGAAGCGGGGGTAGTATTTGTAGTTAAGTCATCATCAGAACTTTCGTCGATATATGACATATTCATCGTTCCCAAACTAAAAACTACACTGCTATTCGAAAGACGAGCGTCGACTAGTCTACTCGAAACGGGGAAGACGGGCGAACGAACCGGGCGAGCGGGCTGGCGGGCGAGCTAAGCTAGCGAAGCGCACGAGGTGAACGAGTAGCTTCGCTGGAATCGTCGGATATTTCGTTAGCTTAGCTCGTTAGGTTCGTCGGCAGCTCGCGGTGTGAACCGAAGTATGTAAAGAGGTGAAACGATGTTCGCCCGCCTAGCCCGCCCGCCCGCTAGCTGCCGGTGTGGCCTGCGCTTTAATGTAAATAGCTCTTAGCTAGAAGTTTTCTGTACTCACTAAGAATAAAAAATAAACGAACTATCAAAATAGGTTTTGCATGAACGAGTTCAATGACCTGTAGGTAGTTTATACGCAACGCCAACTATTAACTACAGGTCATTGAACTCGCTCAGCTGACGTTTTCTTAAAAAAATAATTTCGTACATACATAAAAATACGAGTTATGAAAAAAAGGTTTTTTTTTTTAAATAAATCTTTACAAATCGATAGTGTTTCATGTACCGGATCGACCCTCCACGGGATTAAAACGATTAAAATTTAGCGGTGTGTATGAAACTTGACATAACATTGACATAATATAATTTTCATATAGGTACTATAAAATCAAACAACCTAATTTCATGGATCTATTGTTATCTTTCGTATAACTTTTTGACTTTTGCTCCAATCATATTTAATATAACGTTCATTTCAAATACTTTTCAATTTTTTTACCGCGCTTTTTATGTAAAGTTTGGCCTAATTAAAATATTTACGTTATTTTGGGTACAACTCTGTAATGTACAAGTAAATATCAGGAAAGATCATGCTGTTATTCATTTAACCCAAATGATTCACCAACAATAGCCCCTCTATCTCTGACACAGAACAAAACAATGTAGCCATACATATTATTTATTTATTTAAACCTTTATGCACAAAAAAACTGTACAAAGGCGGACTTAATGCCTTAGGCATTATTTGCCAGTCGACCTTATTATATTTATATAGATAACATAATTTATAAATTTTGAAAAATATCAATTTACAAAAAATACAAAACACAAAAAAAAACAATAAATACCTAATTTCGAAAAAGAATAATGTAGTACCTAATAATAAGTGTAGTGGTAATATAAAGTTCAGTCAATCCAAAGATAATATATCTTCAAAGCCTCCCGTTTTAAAACGGAAATTTCATATAACCTATTATCATTGTATCCTTACCTTAAAAAAGTGGATGTAACTATAAACAAAATTAGGTCATATGATCATTAGAACTTAAGTTATTTCAAACGTTACACACTCGTTTGGCTCACGGTGCAAAATCTTTATGCTCAGCATAAAACCGTTACAATAACAAAAAAAAAATACCGGGCAAGTGCGAGTCGGACTGGCGCACTGAGGGTTCCGTACAAACTAACCTATGAAAACAGTTCAATTCCCAAATGGAGTTACGAAGATTTTTCCGAATCGCAATAAAGTTTTTCTTTGTGACGTAACTACAAATTTACAGTTTTCAGATTTTTCCCTATATGTGGGCTATGACCTATGAGACCTAGCTTTATGCTAAATTTCAGGATTCTAGGTCAACGGGAAGTACCCTCTAAATTTTGATTCCCTTGAGAGTGTCGAAATACACGTTATTTGCGACATACGCGGCCGTATCCTTTTTTTTCCGTTAACTCAGAAGTTTGATTTTTTCACAGCTTCAAGGGACCGCAGCCTTGAGTATTTGGTTTTAATTTCAACTCGATACCTCCACAAGTTCTCGAGATAAAGGATCTGGATAGACAGACAGACTACAAAGTGATTCTGTAAGGGTTCCGTTTTTTTCCCTATGAGGTACGGAATCTTTCATTCATAATATAATTGAATATTCATTATGTTTTGTTATTTTAGCACCAATCGGTGTTAAATATTTTGTGATATTAAAATAGAGTGGAGTGATAAAAAAAACCAATTACTGCGATAGCATTACACAAATTAGGTATGGAACCAAATACAATTTATAAACTCCCCTTAAGAGTCTCTTTTCCATCCGCCTATCGTCAACATCGAGCATGGTTTAAAAGCTTAATGTTGCTTCATCTAACGCAAAAAAGGCAATGCAACAAAAGAGAGATAACGCCTGAAAACTCTGTTGGCATTCGGCCATTCCGAGATTTACTCGAATATTTCTCCAAACTTGTTCCAGGAATTATGTGATTTTTTTTAAACCCTTAAAAGTTTTTCAGTAAAACTGTCGTCATTTGAAATCTCCTTTACCTTTAAATGTGTGTGCGTAAATGTGTGTGAAAAACCTTTAAATGTGCAAGGCTATTGTTGTACTTTTTTATATTTTAAATATAATATCAGTTCATGTAAAATAGTACTTTTTCAGTGATTTTTACTAGATTAGTTTTACACATGTTTTGATTTCTATAGAAGTCTAGATAATATCCACAAGATAGCTGTGTATGCAAAATATCTGGAAAAAGATTATGTGTACATTATAATCACGTAAGAGCGGTTGTATGAAAATGTATCTCGAAATGCACGCTCTTAAGTGCAATGAAACCTTCTCTGTTTGTGACTGAAAAAGATTTGTCTGTCTCGTAGTTAGTATTCGTATAAAAAAGGCGATCAACGCTGTGAAGGAAAGAATTCGAAGAATTTCCTTTCTCGAGTAATGAAAATAGCACCTAAAACTACACCGCGTATTTTTAAAAGATGACTTAGAACTTACAGCCAATAAAAGATCTGGTGGAAATTATTTAAGTGATATTTTAAAAATGAATAGAGCGAAAATCCAACTGCTAACAATTTTATAAGGGACTCGCCACAGGGTCCGGAAGCTTACAGAAAATGTATATGTAATGACGAGAAAATTTTTACTATTGAAAAATGAACAACAGAATGAACGAATTTATGTTCAAAGCATACAGAAGCTTTTCAGTTAGTCAGGATATTATCTGACTTAATTGATTTGGTGGGGTTGTTGGCTATCAAGGAGTGACTAAGTAAAATTTTTGTGAAAAACGTGTCTAAACATCGGCCCAAGTTTATCGATACGATTCTTGAAAAGGTGGTAAATGGGCTCTTAACAATAGCATATTCCATAACTAAGCAAGACAAGGGGTGCTATTCTCTAAGAAAACAGCCTTGAGCTCAGCGCTGGCACAGCGACGAGTCGTGAGCGCAGTACAATGAATTAACAACCCAATGCCCCTTTACATTGGATTGTTAATTCTATGTACCTGCGCTGACGACTCGTCGCTGTGCCAGCGCTGAGCTCAAGGCTGTTTTCTTAGAGAATAGTACCCCAGGTCATAAAACATAGTCCACCCAAGCGTGGTTCGGGACGAACGTTTCGGACTTTATCAGAGCAGAAGACTGGTCGTCGTCTCTACCTTATTCTGCTGGTTTAAGATTTATGGCGAGTTTTAGAGAGTATGGCATCCTCTAAACGCCATGATGATTTGGGGTTCCTAAAACAATCCTATTAGCAATGAAGAATTTTACCATGGAGAGAGTGCAGCGTGTTTCTATAATTTGAAAACACTTTAAAGGATTGTATTAGAACCAATGGAGATGATTTTGAATGAGCTTCATTATTTTGAATGTTCTTGTATTAATGTATATAACCTGTCATAAATTACAGGAACAATGGTTTAATGCAATAGAAAAATCCTATATTTATGGCAAGACAAGGTACAATATTTTTTTAAGTTTGTAGGTATATTTTTGTGAGCAATTAAAAGAGCTTCGAAAGGATCATAATCATTTTCACACTCCTCCCTATATAATGATATTTCTATATAGGTAATGATTAACTGAGCGTATTTACTGTAGATAATGCAAAAGCATATAGACTTCATACTCACACCTGGTAGGTATAATTTATGGGTTTATTAAAGTGACCGATAAAAATACGATCTCGTCTTTCAAGCTGGAGAGGTCGGATAATATTACTTCAAGGTCTGTGACGGGCTGACCTCGGCGTATCGGTCGCGGAGGACAGACGGTCGCAAATATTTGCGCGCGTGAGAGGCGAGCGCGCGGGGCGGTGCGGGGCGGGGTGGGCACCGCGCGCGGGGGGGGGGGGGGCAGCCCGGTGACCTTGCCGCGCGTCTGCCGCACGACCTTGATCTTGAGACGACCGCGGAGCACGCTCGCCCTCGCCGCTGCGAACTAACGACACGACTCCTACCGCTACGGTTGCTACACAATAATATTACATTTTAATATTACTAATTACTTGTGGAAACGCCAAATATAAAACAGCTACATATGAATCATAATGAACCACACGTTGTTCTCCGAACCGCTGTAAAACTGACTATCCACTACATGTCATGAAATATTTTTGAATCACCAGAATTACACAGATAACATGTAAGTAGATAATTATTTAATTTGACAAAGGAACCCAAAGTTCTAAGTAAACCACTAAATATGTATAACACACACAATACGTACTGCAGTATGAAAACATAATAAATATATTATATTATATATTATTATTAAAATATGGGTACAATCAAAGAGTCAAAACTTCAAACTTATTTTAAATTGATTTCATCGAGATCTAAATAAAAGAATACAAAACTCTTCTCATAAAAATTGCATGAAATTCACCAGTATAATACATAATAAATATTTTTTTGTACGTACATTTATTTACAGATTGTAGAGCACAGAGGTGCTGCGTAACTGCGTATTTCAAAAGATTTTTTCTAGCAGCCCTGCGCGACCGAACGGGAATGGACAGACAATAATTAAAAAACTATGTATTTTTGTTATTTAGGAAATTTATTGATATGAAAATACATAATATATTCTATAAAATTATAACATTTGTTAACAAATTATATTTTAATACTAGCTTTTGCCCGCAGCTTCGCCCGCGTAAGCATATATAATATAGCCAATGTCACTCAGGAATAAAGTAGCTTCTATCGGTGAAAAAAAATTAGCAATAGGACCAGTACCCAATAGCCAATGCTATATCTGCAATAGTTAACGCTTGTAGAAAGCTTCAAATGTACGGGAATGACGTCGTCTCAACGCTCAGTCACGTGGTTAGAACAAAAGAATTGGCGGCAAGTAACTCGAACCTTTCGGCGCAAGCGAAACGTTTGTAACTTGGCTAGGGAGGCAGTAAGTTCCAGAGATTACCTCCTACAACCAAAATATCAAAAAAAAAAAACTACCTCTTTATTATATTAGTGTAGATTACAATCAACCACTTCAATTTTATTTATTTTTATAGAGTATTACTCAGTAAAAAATGCAAACATAAATAAAAAAAATGAAATTATAGAAATACATATCGATAGAAATACACATATTTTATCTAGGTTTTGAAGACATAGGTATATTTGTTCAATGATCAGAGGGTGAGAGTGTGAGTGTGAGAGTGTCTCCAGGAATGTTGTCGGATATAGTTTCATTTTATGACGTCAGTGCCGTAAAAATATTATATTTATGGTCAGAGGTATAAGTGCAGTAAAATAAATGTTGAGAACAAACTAAATTATTTCATAATAAATACCTACCTGAGTATTATTGTGGAATTTGACTACTATTCTACTACTATTGAAAAATATTCTTTTGTGTTACCTGCAATCAAACACTTACGATTAACTGCGCAGTTGTGCCAATTAGGGCTTTCAATACCGGTATTACGGGATCCCGTAATACCGTGATCACGGATATATTTTGGTATTTTTTCAATCACGGTATTGACTCTTCAATACCGTGATTACGGTATTACAATCCTTAATGTAAATTATTGCGTTTTGTAGTAATAAATAGCAAGAAATTGTATTATTAATATAAATTACGATTTAATATTTTTCTGACACTTGTATTAAGCGCCAACTCTTATCTCCAGCTCTCCCGCCCGCACCTCGCCTAGACCTGTTTCTGAGTCGAGCGAGCCTAAAGGGCCTATTACAGCACCAGACCTGCGCGTTATTCAGCACAAGACAGTCTGACTCCTGTTACGCTATGCGATATTTTTTTCTTACAATTTGCAGTATTTACACTTTTGTAAATTGTTAATATTATTGTGAATGTAAGAACTATGTGGATTACTCTTTTCTTTTTTATTTTCACATGATGTCTGGCAGTTTTGAGTATTTGATGCCCCACTACCCAAATGTATTCACTTTCTTTGGCATTGTTCGTCAAGTCGTTGAGCTCCTTAGTAGTTCTGAGTTGAGCTACACGCACACTGACAAATGCTTGCACTGACTGGACAGGTCCACTTAGAACTGTGTGGTTCTTTCTACAAAAGAGCATCTCAGGCTCAATCTACATGGTTCTCATAATAATATGATTTGACCACTACATGTTTTGCTGTATGGACTTTAAAAGGTTTGTTTCGGTGTTTCTTTTCAGGGTAGTTAGCTAGGAAACACCGGCCTCATCAAGTTTTAATTAACGAGAAAAAAATTGACGTGTAAAAGTGTTTTTATAAAACCTACTTGCAAAATAATGATCATTTATCAGAACCATAGACTAAAACGGTCTGAATAACGCGTAGTGTAATAGGCTCTTTACGACGTTATTGTTTTGTTAGTCAGTATTTCAAAAGCGCCCGGGTAACATGTGCATGTGAACTTGGTCATTGTGTATTTTTGATAAGTTTGTGATCTTGACGAGCAACATGGTACACCTATAGTTTGTCTCAATTCTCAACGGATCCCGCAATAGTTTTTTTTTTTTGAAACCGTTGACGAGTCATGAATTCACAACAGATAGAAGCATCTAAACTTGTGACATTTTCCACTTTGATTAATGTCTTTTTTACTTTAACTAATCACGTTATCCGTTAGATCTACAATTAAATAGTAAAAATTTAATATTTCAGCCGTTTGAATGTGGCTTTGTTTTCTAACTTCAATTATTATTAATTTTGCCTAATTAGTACTTATTAACTACCACGTGTCCAAAGTAACAATTCAAAATTATACATTTAATTGGTAGTTTGGTACAATAAATACATAGGAAATATTCTTATAATAATAAGAAAGACACGAGTCTTGATGCTTGCTGACTTTTAAGGGCAGTATAGGTACGTACCGAATGTATCAGCCAGTAAACAACAGGTACGGCAGCGCTATGCTTACTTGAACCTGCGTTTTAACCTTATTAGAACTGTCGTAAATAAGTTACAGCGTCAAATAAGCCTAAACCTTACGCAGCTTAATGGTTTTAAGCTGCCATATTTTCTAATCGCTAGCTTCCAATGGCTGTGCATACGTTCGATACGTATCGAACGTATGCACTCAAGCGTCAAGTAAGCATAAACCTTAGGCAAATCTATGGTTTTAACCTACCTTATTTGCTTATCGCCGGTAAACAATAGGTGGGTAAACGGTAGGTAGCGCCATGCTTACTAGAACCTTATTAGAACGGTTAAGAGAGAATAAAGACTGATTCGAAAACAAAAATACGTATTTAAATGGCTTTATTAATGTCCTAATTAAAGTTCTTATGAGAAGGTATTACAGTCAAGCACTAATATAAAAAATAAAAAAAAATTGAGTTCAATACCGTGATCACGTGATCTGAATATTCTAATACCGGTATTGATACCGGTATTGAAAAAGTCCGGTATTTGAAAGCCCTAGTGCCAATAAAGATTAGATGTACAGATTTACAGTTTCTACGGTAAATATGTAGGTACTTTTGGCGCTATTGGTTTGATGTAGTATTGCTCACAAAACCCAAGTCTTAATAGCTCAATGTAGGTCATCACAATAACATATACACACAACACACATACATTTATCAGCAAATAATATAAAATTTTTGCAACAGAAAAATTAAAACATTAATATGTCTTATAAAAATCTCACTGAGAAAACTTGCGTGAAATGACCATACAAACCTTAACACTAATAAGAATGAAGTGCGTATGCCATACACGCCCTAACGCCGGTTGAATAGAATCTCACTTCACTCAATACATTTCACAACTTTACTTTGAGCTTTTTAAAGAAACAACCGTCTGTAGTGACCAACACTACAGTTTCTATAAACTACTTTAAGTTTACCATAGCCTCATATACACCTTTTTAACACCGACAATCTCCAAATGTTTGAAAACTCGTAATAAAACGAACTCTGTGTTAAAACAACCTTTCACTGCAATGACGCTCATTTTAGGTTTATCCACGTATCCAGTCCTATGATCTCGCTATCTGTAGTCTTACTCACACGTTCACCGAAAAATGACTGTTCACTTTAGTCAGAATGTATTATGGTTTGCAAAACAGCACTAGATTCGCTCTTCCGGCTGAAATTGTGTATGAACCAAAACAGATGGTGATGAGTTTATTTAAAAAAAAATCAGGTTGACCCAGATTGACCAATGCAAAACATGTCCAATGGGAAACTTTCAGCTGGTAGTTGTATGCGGGCTTTCGGACGGTGAGCAATGGGTAGCTCGCTGTCCGACCGTCTGGTAACTGCCTGGACCGAACCCAAGTCATCGACGACGCGCACTGTTCCCGCGCGCCTCAAGGAGTCGTCAACAATAGCAGGGGCCCAGCTGGGTCGAAGCCTACTGCGGCCAGGGTCTAGTTCCGAAAGGGAGGCTCGGCCCCGCCCGATATGAAAGACAACAAGGAACGGGGTAGGTTTCTGACACAGTAAGAGTTTGACACTATCTCCCACCCCGCCAAAGGGCGGGGGATGTCATTTGTTCGATTTTTACCCACCAAAAAAAAAAGCAGTTAGTTGTGTCCTGCCACAACTTTTGGACCACATCGCTCTCGAGACACATCTTATAAAGCTAAATATTGTGACTTTTCAGCGTTTGAAGACACAGATGTTGCGCATTCAATTCTACGGGCCTAGTGTGAGTTTCAATATTTACTGAATCGCGTTACTGTAACGTAAACGTTGTATGGAATAATTTGCGTTTTCCATTTTTGACACCAGCAGCGCTTACTCAATTTCAGTAAACGTTTACATTAACGTCACCGAATAGGATCCTAATAAACTAGTGCGCCTCACCATCAACGTTTGCATCACTGCTTACCATCAAATGAGATTGCAGCCAAGCAATCATTGTAAAAAATAACTGTTTAAGTTCTAAGTTAATTTTAGAAGTCGGTGTTTTTATACAATAGTTTTGCCTTTAAACACCAAAATTCCATTAAGCTGTGGCTTTCACGGCTAGGGTACATTGTTTTATTACGGAGTTGCCGTAGGTACCTTCCATCATCAGATTAGTTCGATGGTACCTTATAGCTAAAATGCATTTAATAACAATTCTAATAATCCTAAAACGACTAAAACACATTGATTTATTAAATATTTCCGGTACCTAGTACTCCCTCTGGCTTCATCATCAGATCAGTTTGATACAGCCCTTCCCCCTATTTCTTTAGTCTGTAATCGGCTATACATATAAATAGAGCAATTTTACTAGTTAGGACAGTTCTGCAATGATCATATGAGGAGTTCCGTTCCATATCTTCGAAATTCATCATCACATAACAATATTTCTATGAGGCCAATTTTTTTTTTCTTTTCGATGGAAAAAATCATCCAATGACAACACCCGCTGTTGGGCGGAACGGGAGATAGTGTCAGATTCTTACTGACTAAAAAACCCATCCCGTTTCTTCAAGCCTTCATACCGGGGCTGGAGCGCCCTTTCGGATAACCCTGGCCCCAGTAGGCTTCGACCCGGCTGGGCCCCTACTGTTGCTGACAACTTCTTAGGCGCGCGGGAACAGCGCGCGCCGTCGACGACTTGGGCTTGGTCCGGACAGTTACCGGACGGCCGGACAGCGAGCCACCCATTGCTCACTGTCCACAAGCCCGCGCCTACGGTGGCTGGAAATCGGGAGGCCAATTCAGGAATATAATCTAATAAAACAAAATCCAAATCGGTCTACAATTAACCGAGAAATCGGCGTACATAAAAAAAACTGGGCAAGTGCAAGTCGGACTCGCGCACTAAGGGTTTTGTACAAACTACAATTCCCGAATGGAATCTCAAAGATTTTTCGAATTGCAAAAAGTTTTTTTTTTGTGACGTATAACGTAGAGTAGTTTTGCTACATAATAATACATTAAAGTTCTCTATCGATGCGACTACATGCACATCGTTAAAATTGAACTAGAGATACTGCGCAGGTTTCCGCTGCGGGGACCACACACGTGCGACGTCACGAAACAACTGCCCGCGCGGGCGCCAGCTTAACCCGTTGTATATAACGCAGATCTACGCGAGACACAATGGCTTTTTAATTGTGTCTCTAATTACGGCATACGAGAGGTTAAAGCAGCGTTGCCCCTAAAACTGCGTCTGCTAGACCTAGAAAATATGGTCAATTTCCGTAACAATATGATAAGTGCCAAATTAATATCTAACTATGTCCGTCTAATAAGACTTAAAGGTCACACCTAATAGCTGAAAACTCAGTACACAAGTATACCATGTCCTGGAACAGGGCATAGGCGTACTTTTTATTTCAAAAGCAGTAGTGCCCATGGGATAAATTTAGACTTTCACACGGACCAAGCCGCTGGCTGAAGCTAAGTTATATAGTCTTATCTACGTCCGGCACACCTTCGAAGGCAACTCCACCGCCGTCCAAGTTGCTGGACCTGCTGGTTGATCAACTTTGGCACGAGCTATGCGTACATTTAGCTAAAGGGTAGAAATTGACGGTCAGTTGAGGGATACAACATATTGCACGTCCATGAGAGATATCAAACTTAATTATAACCACTGCAAGTATAGATTCTATGATTTAGCAAAACGCAGCATAATGCTGAGATAAGAGCCTTTTTGGCCGTTTTTTTTTATCTTTTTAATGTTGTTTTTGTATTTTTTAAGCAAATTATATAGTCTCGGAAGGAGGAATAATGTTTTCTGGAGGTGGGGGCGGGTCGGCATATAGTGTTAGGTCTTCCACATTGTCGTCCTCTTCATCCAGGACGACATGATTGGCGTTGTTGCAATTTCGATCTTGGCAAAAAAAACTTAGGACAGTGCACTTGAGCCTGGTCTTTCTGCAAGTGCACGACCTTAATCTAACCAAAAAAGAAAGAAACTGAAACAAGTAACATTATTTTATAGTTTTCCGAGCACTGCGGTAGAATTGCTCATCTTTGACTTGCTGTATTTTGCTCAAGTTTTGCTTAAATTGTAGCAAATTTAGCTATCTTTATAGCTATCTATATCGCACTACGATTCGAAAAATAATAATAAAAATATCGACACGAATCGTAGTGCAATAAGAGTTAGTTTTCGAGTATTGAAAAATAATAAAAAAATGAAGATGGCATATTTTTTTACATTTTTACATATACTGTTAAAAACACATTTCAAAAAGTTTAGTTTATATTAAGATTCATTGACTGGCCCCGGATTCCGAGGTTTTACTCATTTAACGCCTTACGCCTCTCCACTTACATACAGAGATTATTTACTATTTATTTTATTTTTGTTTGTCCTGTGCGAGTCACAAATAAATGCTGTTTCTTTATTTCATTCAAAATCGATGCTTACCGGATACCATAGCGTTAATACACTATATCGATCAACAAACCCAGATCAGAAGGCACCAGATGCCATGTAAGTACTTATCGAAATGAGGCAGAGGGTCCCCTAACAGCTGCCCCGCCGACGGCGTACTATAAGCAACTGTAACCTATAAGAACCCGAATTGATTCATTTTAATAGTATTGTTAGGTACTAACTACTTTTTTGCTAGTTAGATACTAATTATTAAAACAGAGGATCTTTCATAATATTGCAGATTTACTGCATGATAGAAGGTCAGGCAGTAAAGCTCTTGGTTTTCATTTAATGTTCATTACGATAGTCAGTTTTCCATGTCTAGCACACGTATGTTGGTAAGTTAGAACGTAGTTAAGGTAGCTAGAAAGAAGGCAACGTATGAAATGGTCAGCAACACGTGGACGCTGCAACCTTGCGATAAGCGGCATCCGCTGATAAGGAGCGGCACGTCACCGTGCAGCCGCACATTTCTCGCGACCGCACTCCGCGCCCCGTCGCGCCGCCGCCGCCGCCGCCTCTGTCGGCGACGCTGCGCCAGCGCATGCTGCAAGGTCGCGCGTGCACCCTGCTCGCAATAAACTTTACACGTGTCCATAACACATCAGTGCATACAATAATCTGTTATAAATCAACAGCTACGTTGCATCAAAACCACCCACTTTGTACTCTACTTTTATTACTCATTGTTTCATAGCATTCCAAGTCTTGACACATGGCCCACATACTTTTTGGACTCGTTCCGAAATATTCAGCAGAAGACCTCGACTAGACTACGACTAGACTTAAATATTTAAACGCCGGATGTGACCAATTATTATTCATCGTTCTGAATATAACATCTGCGACATGCGCTTCGTCATAGCCACATCTTCATTATCTTAGCTGGTATCGCCCACTTCAGATTAGATCTCATTAGATTAATACACAGACAAAATAAATGAAAAAATAGTTAAGGAAAATGTGGTTAATCCTCTCTTTCGCCTCTAATTACAGCTTCGCACAAGGAGGTCACTGCTTCTCATGAAAGGGAATTTCTCTTTCATTCCGAGCATGAGCCAAGCTCGGAGGCGAGAGGTTGTTAACGCCACCGATGGTCCATGCGAGGACATTGGCATTGGCGAGGCAGCCTTCCACCGTGTGGTCCACTGTGTCTTACGGGCGATCCGCATAAAGGGGACGTTTCTTCCGCCTGAATCCTAAACAAGAACCTCCTGTACTGACCATACCCAGTGAGGAGTTGCGTCACATGGTTAGTGAGGATGCCATGGGCCCTCTCTAACGACTCCTCAAAGTCAAGACACCTAACTTTAGCCGTATTTTGGTTTATTCAAAATTATAGCCTATGTCACCTTGTTTATCATCAAAATCAGTCTAATGATACCTCGTTTGTTAAGATCCATCTAGCCACATAGCATACAGGGCGTTCAAAGAAACACAAACTCTCGAAAACCATTAACTTCCTTCTTGGGCAAAGCAATAACTTATCACTTACAGGCTGATGAGATATCAGTATAACTAAAGACTGAACAATCCTACATATGGCATGCTTCGATTTTTTTTTAATAGTCGTAAGTTAAAATCGATTAGACAAAAATCCAACGAGTGCCATCTAAATGTAGTCCCTGAGTCACAATCCTATTTAGTTCACTAAATGATAATCTTTCACAAATCATTGATGGGTAGTGTGCTAAGATCAATCAGGCTCATTTTCACTTAGGTACATTTAAATAAACATTTAAATCTATTCGTCATATAACCCATTAGGGTCTCTCATCGCGGCATATATTTCCGTCTAAAGAAAAGAGTCAGTGGGAGGGATCAATCCCCCATGATGGCTCCCCCGCTCTGGCCTTGGGTGGCTTCTCTGCCGAGAAATTTGAAAATCCATTAACTTGAAGGCCGTACTCGAGCAAACAAATGCGGCTTTGGTTTAGTACATTCATATAATTTTTGCTGAAAAAGCAATACAAGCTTTTGCGGTAATATCTTCTCACATACATAGTTTCAGTTTGACGCAATAGCGTAATCTCTGTAACCATACGTACTACGCTGGGTAGTTGCGGAAAGTCCCTGAGTGCATATTTAAAGTCGCGCACATGTTCCGTTTTATAAACTATGTATTGTGTTGGGAAAACCGGGTTATACAATTATAGGGTACAATATAGTTATTTATTTACTTAGAAAAATTCATAGCCTCTGTAATATACTCAGGCCGATTTCATTACTTATATTATAATGTTCGCCGTTAGTCAATAGGTACCGACCATGCCAATCAGTCGTCGCATACACCACAAGGCTACGGTTAGTGAACTACTGTTTTACTTCCACTATATTTGCAATAGATAGTTAACAACCCGAATACAATTTTTCAACACATTTCTTCTTTTATATTTTATTTCTTAATACAGTAATAATAATGAGCTATAAACAACAGCCTAGCATAACGTATTATTAAAAAAAAAATAGTAGTTAGGCAACCTTCGGTGTTAACAGCACATATTAAAATACGAGTACTACGGAGTACTACTACAGAGTTTTTGAATTTGTATCTTTGTCTTTTTTTCAACCTAATAATATGTTAACACATTATAATTAAAGTAACTATATTTATTACTCTAGATTAAGTTGAATCGACAGCTGGCTATTTTGTATAGTAATAATAATTTGTGGATAACGTCGTTAGTAGTGTAAATGTGTGTTTATACTACTTCTATTGACTAACCGCCAAGAGCATTTTATTGTATGTATTTTATTAGAGATAACCAACAGCAGTACTGTTGGTTATCTCCAATAAAATACAAAATAAACAGAACTACTCACTTATTGTCCTTCAGTTTTATTTTCCTTAAATTAAATAAGAACCTTAGCTTAGCTTCATATTACAAACGAATAAAGATGCTTACATTTAATCATGTAATCTGAATTTTATTTCATATTTTGCAAGCGTTTGGTTGCATCAACATGATTTATTAATAATTTGATCCGAGTTTTCCGCTTCAGCTGGAATTACCCTTTAACAAGAGCCTGCAAGATTGTTAGAAATATAATACATGTTGGAGATAAAACCTTCTTGCAAGCTTCCTAAATTATATGAAAAAATATGACACTTCTATTTGTCACTTGTCTTCTCTTGTTTCTTGTAAAATATATTGTTCACACCGAAAATTATTAAAAAACTAATTTGCATTGAGCATCCAGTCATTGATTTTCATTCAGAATACCCATAATTCTCGCACATGGTCCATAACGAGCCGGATGAAATATAATTAAGAAGATCAGCGATTATTTTCAAGGAAAAGAATAGAGACTGACTTCCACGCTGAATGGAGGTTCATGAGTTCACTGCTGGAGAACTGGATTGATTTCAAGCAAGTTAGTTAGTGGTGTACAGTTATAATTACGCTAATATCGTCACCCAACACTCAGGTAGTATATATAAGTAGTCATACTAAGGTCAGTACTATTTTATTAAATTACCAATTATATTGTGTTTGAGTAAAATCATTAGGTACTTTGTTGCATTGTGATTAGTATTTTATTCAACAGCAATGTTAAGTTTAAACTCATACTTTTAACAGTATAGTTAGCTATTTTGCTACATTATTAAACTTACATTATATTAAGCTGTAACTAATTACATAACTACTTAACAGTGGTATTAATTTTTAACAAGTATCTTGACATAATAAAAATATTTGAGTGTTAGATATTAGTACAAGTCATTGTTATAAATTATAGTTAGCAGTCAGAAAGGGCATAGACTACAGCTAGGCGTATAATTATTGAAATTATATTGTTGTTTTTAATTTTTATATTCCTGTATCAATGCCAGGTTGACAACACTCGTCTCCCAGAATGTCTGAGGAAAAGGATTTAATTAAGAAGCGAGGCAGCTTCAAAGGTCGCTTGACTAGTTTCCTCAATTTTCTGGACTCATTCAAGGACAAGGAGCTATCTAGCTGTGATGTGTCCGAGTTGCAGTTGCGCATGGGCAAGATAGAGGCGTTGTATGAGCAGTATGATGAGGTACAGTTACGTCTAGAATGCATTGTTGACGACATCAACTTACAATATTCTCAGCGTTCCGAGTTTGAGTCTATTTATTATAAAACCTTATCTAGAGCCCAGAATATTCTGACTGACTACAATAAAGATAATAAATCGATGGAAAGTTGTAAAAGTACTCGTGTTAGCATAAAGCAGCCGGTTAAATTGCCAACGATTCAGTTACCAAAGTTTAGCGGATTATATTGTAATTGGCTTGAATTCCGCGACACCTTTACTAGCCTAATTCATTGTAATGATGACATAGACGCAATCAATAAGTTTCACTACTTGCGAGCATCACTTGAGGGAACAGCTGCTATAGTTATCAAATCCGGCTCGAAGGACCATGTGCGAGAATTATGGGTATTCTGATGAAAATCAATGACTGGATGCTCAATGCAAATTAGTTTTTTAATAATTTTCGGTGTGAACAATATATTTTACAAAAAACAAGTGAAGACAAGAGACAAATAGAAGTGTCATATTTTTTCATATAATTTAGGAAGCTTGCAAGAAGGTTTTATCTCTAACTTTGCTAATTGCCAAACCTCAAGTCAGAATTGACAAAGTTTTGGCAATTAGAGGAGGTGAATGCGAAGTCTTCCAATTCTTATATGCCTGAAGAGAAATTGTGTGAAGACAATTTCGTTACAAATACGACACGATTGTCTGATGGTCGTTTTTGTGTTCGCATCCCCCTTAAGAAAGATCCTTCAATTTTAGGAAATTCTTTTAATAAAGCCACACATTGTTTACATTCTTTAGAGCGTAAATTAAAGGTTAAGACGAACTTTAGTAGAATGTATCATGACTTTTTGTCAGAATACGAGTTACTTGGTCATATGACAAAAATTAATAAACCTAATTTATGTTTGGGTTATTTTATTCCACATATGGGAGTTTTACGCGAGTCGAGTACCACGACCAAACTTCGTGTTGTTTTCAACGCTAGTGCTTCTACTTCGACGGGAGTGTCCTCTAATGACCTACAGATGGTTGGGCCAACCGTACAGGACGGTCTATTGTCTATACTTCTTCGCTTTAGAGTCCACAAGTATGTTTTATCTGCGGATGTGGAGAAGATGTATAGACAAATAGTCGTCCACCCGTCGGACAGATATTTACAACAGATTGTTTGGCGTGATAATGTTAGTGATCCTATTAATGTTTATCAATTAAACACCGTCACGTACGGTACGGCCAGTGCGCCATTCCTTGCGACACGATGCCTTAAACAAGTAGGACTCGACTGTAGGAACCCTAAGATATCGGAAATCATCCAACATGACTTCTATGTCGACGACTTGCTGACCGGAGGGGATGACTTAGATGAAGTAAAGTTCATTCGCACTGAAGTCACCAAAGCGCTTGCGTCGGCATGTATGCCATTGAGAAAGTGGAAGTCAAATGATTCTCAATTATTGTCGAATGCTGTCCCTGCGTCATACGATTTGAACATTGGACAAAATGAGCCAGAAAAGTTGCTTGGTCTCTGTTGGCATATCGGCACTGATGAGATAGGGTTTCCTATAGGTCTGACTAAATCTTCGACTAGGTACACAAAGCGTGACTTGTTATCCGTTATTGCGCGAATCTTTGATCCCTTAGGTCTATTAGGTCCTATTGTTATTACTATGAAGATCTTGCTACAGAAAATGTGGTTAGATAAATTATCATGGGATCAACCATTACCTAATGAGATTTGTAAACAATGGGAGATTATTATTAAATCTTTACCTCTTTTAAATCATGTTCGCATTCCGCGACTTGTAGTCTGCAATTCATTTACGGAGTTAGAACTCCATATTTTCACAGACGCGTCTGAGTCCGCGTACGGTGCTTGCGTCTACATTCGCAGTGTTAATGCTAAGGGTGAGTACATGGCTCGCTTGTTAATGGCAAAGAGTCGAGTTGCTCCCATCAAGCCTACGACAATTCCGCGACTGGAGTTATGTGGTGCGGTAGTCGGTTCTCGTCTTCACGAGAAGGTGATGAGCTCACTTCGAGTGAAGATCAGTCGGGTTTATTGTTGGACTGATTCAACCATTGTCTTGGGATGGTTACAGATGATGCCTACCAGACTTCAGCCCTTCGTGCGCAACCGCGTTGCTGAGGTTTGGGATAAGTCGGGTAACTGTACTTGGAGGCACGTCCCAACAGATCAAAATCCAGCAGACCTAATATCTCGTGGCATGGATATTAGTGATCTGCAGGAGTCAGATCTGTGGTGGAAAGGACCAGATTTTTTAAAACTAGATTCGTCTGAATGGCCTTCTCAAATTACGAGCCCAGGACTACAATCGTTACCGGAGACTCGACCTAAAATCATATTACATGTTGTAAACGATTCGAAACCTGAAGTTTTAATTGATTTTAGGCGTTATTCCAATTACACACGGCTCGTACGATCTGTTGCCTACGTATTACGATTTATTAAGTCATGTAGAAAGCATTACCCTAAAACCAAATACTTGTCACATGATGAGGTACAAGATGCACTAACTCTTGTCATTATTAAGAGTCAGATTCAGTCATTTTCTGAATACCAATTATTTTTGAACAAAAAGAGTTTACCTAAAAAGAGCGCCCTTCTAAAGTTTAATGTTTATTTAGACGATAATAATGTAATGCGAGTAGGAGGACGTCTCGATAACTCTAATTTTGCTTATAGTAAGAAACACCCTATTTTATTACAGTCCACTCATGATTTCACTAAACTATTATTTAATTTTGAGCATAAAAGGCTGATGCATGCTGGCCCACAATTATTATTAGCTTCCATTAGGGAAACTTATTGGCCAATAGGAGGTCGCAAGTTGGCGAAAGCCTGTTATCATAAGTGTGTTTTGTGTCACCGTATGAAGGGTAAGGTTGTAGCTCCCTTAATGGGTAACTTACCACGAGAACGCCTTCGTCCAGGTTATCCCTTTGAAAGCACAGGCGTTGATTACGCTGGCCCTATTATGTGTGCTAGTCGCCAGGGCCGTGGATGTAGGTTAGTAAAGGTGTATGTCGCTATTTTTATTTGTTTCACAACCAAGGCCATTCATTTGGAGCTCGTTGGTGATTTAACTAGCAATAGTTATTTACTGGCTTTGTATCGGTTTATTTCTCGGAGAGGTAAACCTGCTGATATTTTTTCCGATAACGGTACCTCATTTGTCGGTGCATACAACGACCTTTCCAAATTTTTAAAATTAAATAGTTTGTCCTTGGGTGAAAGTGCAGCAAACGACGGAATAAGGTTCCATTTTATTCCCGCCTACACCCCACATTTCGGTGGACTCTGGGAGGCGGGTGTCAAGTCAGCAAAGTATCACCTTCAGAGAGTGTTGGGAAATTGTAACTTGACTTTTGAGGAGCTGTACACCACACTAACCAAGATTGAAGCCATCTTGAACTCTCGTCCATTGACGCCGTTGTCTTCAGATCCTGCAGATTATACTCCGCTCACGCCAGGACATTTTCTTGTGGGACGGCCACTTACTTCTTTGCCGCAACCTGATTACCAGGATAGCTCTGCCAATTATCTGTCTCGTTACCAGAGGATCGAGCAGCTTCGCCAGCATTTCTGGAGCAGATGGAGCAAGGAGTATGTTGCAGAATTGCAACAACGCTCCAAATGGCGTTCCTGCAAGGATGGCTTGATGCTGAACTCCTTGGTGGTGATCAAGGAAGACGATCTTCCTCCGTTGAAGTGGAGACTTGGACGGATCGTGGCTGTTCATCCAGGAACGGATGGTATCGCCCGTGTAGCTGACATTCGGACGTCTACTGGAGTCGTTCGACGGGCATTCAACCGAATCTGCCCTTTGCCTGTGTCTTCAGAATCTGGTTGAAACCATTGGTTTCAACGCCCGGGGAAATGTTGGAGATAAAACCTTCTTGCAAGCTTCCTAAATTATATGAAAAAATATGACACTTCTATTTGTCACTTGTCTTCTCTTGTTTCTTGTAAAATATATTGTTCACACCGAAAATTATTAAAAAACTAATTTGCATTGAGCATCCAGTCATTGATTTTCATTCAGAATACCCATAATTCTCGCACAATACATAATAATATTATCACACACGATTTATAGCCAACTAGTTTATTAGGAATTATGCATTTTTTTACAGATCTACGTTATCTAGAGCGATCTTGAGAAAATACGTTTAATGAAGAAAGAAGCCATTCAACAGCTTCATATCAGATAAAGGCTTGTCCGCACTAAGAGTGCTTTATTCGCTTTCAGTATAATGAACTTAGGTACCTAAGTAGCAACAATGGATCTCGTGTTCGTCGAGTGAACAACATATTTACGATTTTACATATTATCAAGAAGTTTAACCTAAGTTAAGATCACTTGTAAAGGTCGGGGCAGGTAGGTCGACGTGTCAATTGATGTTTTGTTGTGTTGAATGTGACCGGCGGCTGTGGCGGACGCCGCGTCTTGCCGGATGGGGGGTGACATTGTGTGACCGCAGCGTTTTTATACAACTATTTGATGATACGGTGACGCACAACGTCTGTTACTACAAGGTCGACCTTAATTGTATTCTTTTGTGTAGTTTTATTTATTAGCTCTAGGCACAAATTAGATATTATTGTAGGTGCCATATTATCACTTAGATGCGATTTTGGCAGTATCTGCTTCATATAGGTAATATTAATTTTCAACACACTTACTCGGAAACCCACTCTTAGGCATGTAATTTACTGTTTTCCACACTAGTGCGGAAAAGTGCTGGCGCTCGCCCCTGCCACAATTTATTATTTTTATCGAATCAAGCTAAGCGCTAACCGACCCCCACGAGTCTAGTGTATTACAACAAGACAGACGCTCTTTTAAAAGCATGCACTGCACCCGTTGCGTCTGGACCAAAAGGGGTGCGAAACTAATGCACACCTGGATCTATGCAAGGCAAAAAAAAAATATTTTTAGAAATTAATATTTTCGTTTATATTTTTGCGCTTTCATTTTAATTAAGTTATTTACGCTTTTAATTAAAGCTTCTCATATTTTAAGAGCCCTTCCGTTCTCTTCAGACCATTTGAAGTATTTATGTGCACAAATTATAAATTAAAGTTTATAAAAACATTATTTGAATTAAAAGTCTTTTTTTTTTGTAATTAGAAAAAAAGGATTGGAAATGATTGAGATTATAAGTTTAAGACAAATATAAGATAAGAAAGTACAGGTAAACTTTGTCCACGTAAATACTAACTTTTAATAAGTCAAGTAATGTAAAAAAATCTGGTAAATAGTAATAAAAATGACAATCTACTGTACTTGGCGGTTTTTATAAAAAAACAAATGTTTTCCTAGTGACCAACCCTAGCTCTGCACAGCCACTTCAAATCTTTGAAATTCTCGGTTTTACTTTGCTAAAACAAACTAAACTTTCCTCATGAATTGCCACATTGGCTATTAATGAAAACTGCATTAAATCCGGTCAGTAGATTTCGAGTTTATCAGATAGACAGACAGACGCGGTGCAGACAGACAGACAGACGCGGTGATAGAGGATTATTTGTTGTTTTTTATTTTGAGAACCTAAACAAAACTTGAATGCCACCTTACCGGTATCCGTCCAAATCGAGCCCAAATCGTCGACGGTGCGCGCTGTTCCACGCGCACCTCAAGGAGATGTCAGCAACCATGCAAGGAGGGGTCCAGCAGGGCCGAAGTCTACTGCGGCCTAGGATAATGCGAAAAAGATCCCTGGGGCCCTGGAACGATGACAAAGAAGGAACAGGAGTGAGTTTTTAGTCAGTAAATGACACGACTTCCCGCTCCGCCCAAGAGCGGGGGATGTCAATGGATGATTTGCCCACCTAAAAACAAGAACAAAACCTCAATAACAGCATACATCTATAACCATGTAATTATGTACTCATATAAGACTATGTTAATTCATAGAATCACTTGACCATAAAAAAAGCAAATGACAACAGGAGTTATCAATGTGACCTTGTATTATTGAAGCAGATTCGACGCGCAGAAGGAAAACATTTCGGGGACGAATTAAACGCGCAGTTTTTCTAGGGGTGAACTCAATGATGTTCTTTTCGTACTTATTTACAATAGTTTTTTCATAACTACGCCGAAGTAAGTTTTAAATAGGTATTGAAAACTTGTGATTTAGCGACGAGGAAAACGAAGCGAACTTATATTTAGGTTAATTAGATACTAACTAAAGTTTCAGGATATGTTTTTACCTAAATCGATATCTAAAAATCATAGCTAGTCCAGGCATCTTTAGAAGATTTCTCCTCGAAAAAAAAAAGTCAGGAAACCAAACTTTTTGAATGTATGTAACACATGTTACATATGTCGCAGCCATCTAGTTAAATTATCTATCCAATTGGACGCCTAGGGCGTTCGTTAAACGTTCATTAATCCAATTGGATGCCTAGGCCAATAGTTGTTTGAACTAAAAACGCTCAATGTTTAACAGTTTGGCGTATTGAAAGTTAGCCCTTTCGAAATGACTGATCAAGACTCGGCCAAGTGATTCAAATTTAGTTCCGCTATTTATTGATTTAATAATATTTCACTATTACTTGGTGGACACTATTAAGTACTACTACCAAAAAGAAGTTTTATATAATTTATAAACTCATGGATAGCCTACTAAACTAAATGACTACACAACGTTGAGCCATCTGGTTAAACGTAGCGATCAACGACATGGCTAAAAAGTATCGAATAAAAAAATATAATGAATATTCAAAAAATCCCAACTCGTTTGACTTTTTAACAGACTATAGGTCCACTATGTAAAGAGATAGCAAGGATTTTGAAAGGTGAACAGAGACCCTATACCACGAGCTCTTAAAGTTATACATTTGGCAACCTAAACTGAACTGCTCTATCCCTCTTTCTCGCTTGCACGCTTGACATTAACAACACGTCGTGGTAGGCCCCACCTCTACTTTTTTTTAGCTAAAATCTCTCTCATTAACGCTAACCGTCACTATGTACTTAATTAACTGTAGATACAAATAAACAACGTGATGCACATCAATGTATGTAATACAGTATGTACCTACATATGCACATAACAACGTCCTTCACGTCGATATCTAGTGGCTCTTGATATATAAAGTTACATGGGCTTAGAAACCCATGAGTCATATTAATCGTTATAAATTGTCTTATATTTTTTTCAAACTAGTTCAGACGATATAACTATAGGGTGACTGGCAATTAGTGTACGATACTTAAACACGTGATTGTGCTCATGATAACAAACCATTTTTATTATGGAAGCAAAGCCGAAATCGCGAAAAAAATATCAGCTGTTCAGTACATTAGGCAAACATAAGTGTACTGAACAGTTTCAGGTTTGTTCCCATAGTAAAAGTTGTTGGTCATCATGAGCACAATCACGTATTTAACCTTTCGAATGTCTTAAGTTACACTGTCCGACATAAGGCTATTGTCTTTCTGTTGTGTCTCTAATTACGACATAAGTATCGTACACTAATTACCAGTCACCCTACATACATTATTATTATTATTACACTATATGTACGTGTGTAGTAGTAAGTCTACCAATGCTGTTTTAATCCCCCCTGAATATATGTAGGACATGACGTACCTAAAATGTTTTTTCCCATAATACCATATAGTATGACACAGATTGCCACAAAGTCATAAGTCTTGTGGGTTTGGCTACGTGACTTTTGATTAAAAAAAAAATAATTGGCTCCACTAACTGCAGTTACTTTACGTTACGAACGGCCACTGGTTACGATTACGGAATATCGAAAACACACAGACTTCCGCTAAAACGAACTTACGAGTATCATCAAATAACTCCTTACGATTTGGATGGAGGGAAATGATTGACTAAAAAAACCACTTGTGTTCCTTCGGTTGCGTTTGGCGTTCCTAGGTCACGGTTACTCGAGGGCCCCGTCCATGTTGCTAACATCTGTCTGAGCTGCGCGTAGAACAAGACGGCGAGCTACCCATTGAACCCGGATGCGAGAGGTCACTACCATCGATCGCCTCCACGAGGATTCTACGGTGCTCCGCCCAAGCGGGGCAGATTTTCACCGTGTGCTCAGATTTTCACGTTTCCAAACAGTATGTGTATCTGACATAGGTACTCGCATGAGTCGCACTGCAAGGTGATAACGCATCCTATGAGCACGTTCGTTTATTTTTTCTCCTCCCAGGATAGTCAGCTAAGAAACACCGGCCTTATTTTCTTTTTTTGTGAGAAGATGAATCGAAATGGATCTTGAGCGCTCGGCGGCATAGTGGAGATAGCTTTAAAATTGTTAAAGCTATCTCCACTATGCCGCAAAAAATGCTGGAATTGTTAGATACATGCAGCAACGCAGGGAACGAATCAGGAGTGACGTCTACGACGCGATGGCGCGGCGAGGCAATCACTGACACTCCCCGCCCCCGCATCTCCCTTCGCACCACTAAAGAGACCGAATATTTTACTTCTGCGCAACTTGAAGCCAGCGCTCAAGATCCGTGACGGCAATTGTAAGTAACATTGTTTTATTTGTTTTGTGGGATATATTATTCTAATGGTAATGTATATGTATGTCCTTTTATTACTTATTTATTTATTTATTTATTTATTTATTTATTTATTTATTTATTTATTTATTTATTTATTTATTTATTTATTTATTTATTTATTTATTTATTTATTTATTTATTTATTTATTTATTTATTTATTTATTTATTTATTTATTTATTTATTTATTTATTTATTTATTTATTTATTTATTTATTTATTTATTTATTTATTTATTTATTTATTTATTTATTTATTTATTTATTTATTTATTTATTTATTTATTTATTTATTTATTTATTTATTTATTTATTTATTTATTTATTTATTTATTTATTTATTTATTTATTTATTTATTTATTTATTTATTTAAACTTCATGTACAATAGTGGTACATAGGCGGACTTAATGCCACAAGGCATTCTCTACCAGTCAACCTTTGGGTTAAAAAGGCAACACTGTGGTAGGTTTGCACAATAAACAAATACATAACAAATAGTTCAAATGGAAAAATATAAAATAATTTATTTATAATAATAAAATACATTTATATGCTAAAATAATAAACTAATAAATACTATGAAAAATATCAAATCACTATGAGAACTTAATAACAATTCTGAACGAAGACCGAACTAAGAATGAGAGGACTTCAAGTAGTAGTTCCGAATTTTACGTTTGAAGGATAATTTACTTTCAGCTTTTTTGATGTCAAGGGGAAGCACATTCCAGAGTTTTATGGTGGAAACAGCGTAAGAATTGGACATAAACCCAGTACGGTGAGAAGGAATCTGAAGAAGCATGTTTTTGGATGCACGAAGGTTAAGATTATGAGAACTGCCCAACACTTTAATATATTGTTTTATATAATCAGGAGCACAAGAATCGTTCATTTTGGTGAAGAGCGTGCAGAGGGATCAGAGGGATCTTCTCTGACGGATAGGCAGCCATTTAAGCTGAGAACGAAAGGAAGAAATGCGATCATATTTACGAAGGCCAAATATGAAATGAATGCAGTTATTGAGAAGTCGATCCAATTTGTTTAGAAGTTCTTGGGAAAGATCAGAGTAACAAACATCAGCATAGTCAATTATAGGCAACACAAGCGACTGGACCAAAGTAGTTTTAGTGCTTGACGGTCGGAAATTTATAAATCTATAGAGAGACCGCAGCGTGAAGGTGACTCTCTGGCTAACCTGAGCAATCTGTTTATTCCAGCTTAACCTATCGTCAATATATAAACCTAGGTCTTTAACGTGAGGCGCGAGAGGAATTATTGTATTACCGAAAACTAGCGGCAGTAGTCGGCTAGTGTCTAAACTCCGTAAAAAGTAAGGACTACCAATAGGATAGGTAGCCTGGCATTTTATAATTATATGTTAGTTTATAGACGCGCACTCGGACCCCACGAACCAAGTGTTTCGACCCCAAACGGCTCAAAACTGTAATTACCAATAAGGTTTCAGTACTTGCGCCGTTTAAGGGTCTCAGCAGCAGCAGCGGCAGCGCCAGCACAGCCTGCCGTACTTGGAATATGGGATGGCGCAAGGGTGTCGACACAGGTTGCGTCCCACACCAGAGGCCTACCCACCTTCCACGGTACCAACGTCATACCATCTGGTCTCTTCCCATCGTCACGTACCAAACCATTTGGTTCTAATACGGCAGGTACCCCGGCGGTGACAAGAGCTCGACGAATAATGTCGTTGATGCTAGCGTGTCGTGGTATGCGGCCTGCGCTCCTGCAACAGGACAAGCCATGGTGTCCGAGGCTGTCGACACCTTCACCACAGCGGCACCGATGTGGAGCAAGACAAGGTGCGCCTAAGCGTAGACAGGTAGCTAGCCGAAACGAGGCGTCATCCATCATAGTGCCTATGGTGGATGACGGGAGTGCCTGAAGCCATAAGCCCGACTCCCATTCCCCCACAGCCAGCAGACGCGCACGCTCAGCAGTACTTGACGACGTATTTAATAGGTTATCTAATAGTGTATCTAATAGTGCTTGCTTGTAAATAAATAAATAAATAATATTGACACAAATATTGACGTATATAAATAAAATAAAATAATCTTTAATTCGAAATAGTGACATCCATATGGGTTAGTAAACAATTGAGAAAAAAACTTATAACATATGTTAGTAACCTTAATAATTATCTATTTTAAAATAAGGTGGTTGTTCCTGAAACATCGGTGAACAACATCACCTAACAAAGGAGAATCGTACCTGTCTGCTATGGTATATTATTGATAGAGTGCGTCTACTGAAAGCGTAACCTGGAGTTTTTTTTTTTAAATTAAATTGGCAAAATTGTTTTGCCGAAAAAAATCACGTCAAAGTCTATGGTTGCAATTGTCAGTTTTTGGAAACTGATATTTATTTTTCAAGAATAATTGCTTATTTGTGGGAAAAAGAATTAACAGTAACGTGCAAAAACTGCTACACACTATGGTTAATAAGTTCAAACAAAAACAAGAAGAGAAAGAAGGTGTTTTCAATGAAAACCAACATTGTTTACATACGATTTTTGATTTTTAAGTTAGTATGACGTTATAATCTTGATCCTTGTCGACTAATATTATTAGATAGTCATATTAAGGATGTAATGATATTTTTTATGTAAATAAAATAATTTGGAATACTATCTAACATTTTGTGTGTCATTGACATTTACCATACACCCACCAAATAATTAAGTCTACACACATGTTTTTGACTAGGATTTAAGTTCTTGTACAACTATTCTAAAATTGTTTTAAATACAAAAAATACTCTAGTATCAAAACCTTTTTCTCATACTATTTCAATAATACCACATTCAAAATTTTTGGTTGTAACCTCCTTTTCTCAGGTCACGCTTTCATTAGACGGACTCTATTTATAACTTAAAAAAAAAACTTTATCCAGAACTTACCGAATTGTAGAAACTCTGTTTAATATTGACTTTAAGACTTGGTTAATCTACGTGACCTGTATTTTAACAATTAATGATGAGAAAATTGTGAATGGTTAAAATTGTTAAAGGTTTTAATCACTGTAGGTAAAATTACCTGTGGTTTTGTTTGTAGGTGCCTTAATAAAGACATGAGGAAAAAATATGACGTATAAGCTTATCATGTACAGCTATCCTTGAAAGCAAACTAATAACAATTGGTCAGTGTCGCCTTCGTCACACACGCACTCGTCTGACTCAGTAGGTACTAAATTATACTGTGGTTAGCGCTCACTTGCGTCAGCCGAACACAATAGAGCCTTTCATTACAAAGAAAGTTCGGGAAAACTCAAGAACCAGGTTGTATTTTGAATTGGGTCATTCTACATCATTAAACGTAGGAAATCATCAAATAACTCCTTCCGCTCTGGGTGGAGCGAGACGGAGTGTCAGACTTTTACTGACTAAAACCCACAAAACCCACCCGTGTTTCTTCACTTGCTCTTTGTGATCTAGGGCGTCTCGTAAGTCGTAACCTAACATTCTAAATCCTTACGCTTCAAAAGGAAAAATCAAAACCCTTATAGGATCACTTTGTTGTTCGTTTATCTAATAATTATAATAAATAATAATAATTTTCACAACTATCGCACAATGCCGTCTAGTCCCAAGCCACATCAAGCTAAGCAGAGCTTGTGTCATGAGTAGGATCTAGACAACTGATAAACATACTTATATATTTCTAAATATATATGTAGTACCTATTATAGATATTATACTCAGACACAAAAACAATGATCATGCTCATCACACAAACATTGGTCCTGCATGGGAATCGAACCCTCCGGAATAGCCGTCCGGGCCTAGTCCGATACTGATTGGCCTGTTGGCCAAGCCCTACTAGTCCAACAGGCCTACAGTGTCAGTGTAGTCTGTCTGTCAAGACCCTTCATTTCGGAAACATGTGAAGGTATCGAGTTGAAATTAAAACCATATATTTAGGTACGTAATCACTTTAAGCTGTGAAATTAAACATTTAAGTTAACGAAAAAAAAAGATACAAGCCTTTGTATCGCAAAAAAACGAATATTTCGACACTCAAGGGAGTTGAAATTCTTGTGTACTTCCCGCTGATCCAGAATCCTAAAACTTGGCATAAAGCAAGGTTAGATGAACTCTTACATCCTAGGTAAGTTTGTAAGGAACCTTGAGGGCGCGAGTCTAACTCGCATTTGCTCAGTTTTTAAAACTTAGTTTTCTGCTCTAGTTGAAATGGCGATTATGATTTTAATTTAACCTCTCGAATGCCGTAATTAGAGACACAATTAAAAAGCCATTACATCCATAGACACACAACGGGTTAAGTATCAAAGTGGTAGTAAAGACGAAGAAATAAATAACAAAGGGCTGGCTTCTGTTACATTAATATGTACAATGTATTGTGATCAACCACTTAAATATCAGCCGGCGACGCGCCAATCAATTATACCAATCTATGGGTATATTGTACATTGCAGAGTCAGACTGCAGAGCTGGTAAAAGGGTGACCCATGTTCAGGGACGTCTACTGTCTTAATAACAGGATCTTTTAAATGAAGGGCTTATCGACGAGAAGGGATTTACAGTCCGCGACAAAAGTCATCGCCTTTTAAAGTAACAGACGTAACGGTACTCATCCATCGATTCTTATCTGAAGAGTTTTATTGGGAAATAAAATCTTGAAAAATTACAATTTATTGAAGAAGTTATAGAGGTTCTCAAATACAAGTAACAATTACAATAAAGAACAAGTGATAGTATAAAGTACACAATACATACATAATTAAAGACACAATACTATGACAAACCTCTGCAATAAAATAATATGTACCCATTAGGTACCCATATTTGCAATAAAATATTTGAATTTGAACAATTAGGAGGTTCAATGAAATAGAAATATAAAAGTTCCAAAGTGTGTACACTTTTGTCTCGTACTATAGGTACCTACCTACCTACGACATAAACCCGAGGTCCGCTCTGTCAACGACCTGCTGCGTGACACTGACATGATTGCTGCAGCCTGCATTTGGATTGCCTAGGATGGCTTCTAACGTTACGAATCTAATGTAAAATATTTACGAATATATGCCAGAAACTGTACCTCAGAGGTAAACAACAGTATGTACCAAAAAGTAAATTTTACAGGAGAGGCAAAAACGCGCGGATAGAAACTTTATATGTATTTTTGACATAGTTGCTTTAAAGATAATGAAACAAACTCACTTGTATTTTTTATAATTATCAGATGGAATCATTATGTATTGCACATACCTAATTACAAAAAAAGTTTAGAACAACATTCAGTGCGCGTAAAGCTAAGGAGTAAACAATCTTAACATCATTAAGCTATACCCGATATGTTTTTGTCATATACGATTGGATATTTCTCTTCCTTGATGTCGTAAGACTTGATGATTTTAACAGTGCAAAAAAAACATATTTTCAAAGAAGTGAAGTTACTATTGTTTACCTCTGAGGTACAGTTGATTTAATCTATATTTATTTACACGAATAATTAAAAATAGTTCTGCCACATAAATGACTAATAGATCGAACCTAATTATGAGAAATAACAACAACACTCTGTTATTTATTTGGGTTATGAAATTAAATAAGTAAATGCACTAAATTAGTCATACGTTTTGCGTACGACATAGGTACCTACATATTTGAAAAATAAATTTGATAAAAAATCATTAATAGTTTATCGAGAAAACATGTTGACGCTTTCAAGTATGAGTATTGTGTACAGTAGGTTGATACTATTACTAATCAGTCGTTGACCACAGACATGTAGTGTCATATCAAAACTTCTAAGAACTAACCTGTTTTGGAAAGTACCTACAGGTAGGCGATAAAACGACATTTATGTAAACAATTAAGAGGAAGAGTGGAAGAAACAAACTATGTGACGTCATTAAAATTACGTTGTTTACTTCAAATTATCATTATGTGATATCAGCCCCATTTCGATGGAAATATTATTTTCCTAGTTTAAAACGTATCTTTCTTTCATACCATTTTCGACAATCCAAATTTTCTACAGATCTTTTTTAGAGTCATTTTGTTTAAAGGTGAAAAAAAAATATGAAAAAAAATGAAAAACAAAATACCTATTCTAATTTGTGAAATTTTAAGGTCAATGAATCACATATTTATTTGCGTAATAGACAATTGATACAACATACATGGGCAAATCCTACCCAAACCGCCATGACGTTCTTTTCACAGTAATTGGTGTGGTTTAGGAAAACTGTAACAGCAAACTTTTATTGCCAGCGCGGTATAATTAACTCCTCAAATACGTATTTTAAATAGTTGTCTACAAATAAGCCGTCGATTAAATTAGAAATAGATTGTGTTTGGCAGTGCGGTGTAACGTAGTTTTATATAATTAGCGATGCACAAATGAAGTGGCTTCGAAGGAATTGGGTCGCTGCGAGTGGCAGGCGGTAGAGGGGCACGAGCGGGGGCGCGGGAGACGTCGGAATTCGCGTAACGTTACGTCAGCGGGCGTCGGCCTCGCGGCGGTCGCTGACCCGCGGCTATCTCTAGCGCCCGCTAGGCGCACGCGCATCATTACGCACACCACACATGTGCTGCATCGCTTAGCTGCTAAATGCATTGACTAGCCGCTCTAAACATCTGCGTCACCGACACTTCATTGCATCTACATTGCGTAAGAAGAATTCAGCCCATGCGAACACTTTTTTTGCTTAAGCGTGACCTAAGGGCAAGTAGTTAGTACCTATCACGATGCCTGTATTCAAGTCACGAAGAACACGTAACAAATGAGTGGTTCGAAAATGGTCGTCAAAAAGCAAGTTAAAAATAATAAATGACGGTACTGGTCCAGATTGTTTAAAGATCTTTTGAAAATAGGCGTACGTTTGGTATTTTTGATGTCAAGAGCCGAGTCGTGTAACGTACTCGAGGTTGTCGACCTGGTTCTACAGTGTTCTTTTGTATCTCTCAAAGGTTGAACTGAAGGTACGTGCCTACTGTGCTCAAAACGGGAAATAATACGGTTCATTTCATTCATCAACTTTATGTTCTTCCGCACGATGTAGGTGTAATGATACGACTTTGTACGTCTTGTGGTAAAGCTATTACTTAAGTATTTCTTATTAGTATCATTGATTGATTAGCAAACTATAATACTTAATAACAATCTAAAATAATGTCGTATGCAACATTTATTATCAACCAATCAAAATTCGCTAAAAACTTACAAAAAATTCATATTTTATATCCATAACTTAGGATATCGCAGGGTGTGACCTGCGACTTGCTAAGTTTACCTCAAAAGTACTATCGAAAAAAAATCCTGGGTCCCTGTGAAATATGAAGGAATAACCAATTCCGATGTTGGTTGCGCCGACCCCAAATAAAATGGGACAAGGGCAGGAAGAAGAAGAAGAAGAAGAAACCAATTCCGATAACAAAGCCACTTTTTACCAGTCTCTGCCATTTTTACAGTTCTAACGAGTCTTTGTAACCTTTTTTAGTACATTTATATATTTAAAAGTACAGATCATTTTTTTTTAATGAAGTGTAACTACTTTGCACATCTCAAAAAGATAATTTAACGTCTTTTATTATTGAAATTATTCTTGACCTGGAATTCCGACTTTAGACGAAGAATAAAGGGATACCTGTAGCGCCGTCTTGTGACTTATCATACCTTAGAAGTCCAGTACGAGTAGTAGTACTAATGACCTGGATGGCTTGAGAGCAGGCTCTCCGCATAAATACTTACATTTATAATCGCATCGGTCTATCCTGAGTTCAATGACATCACACGTGAAATAACAATGGAAATGCTGAAATATTACAACAAGTATTTGGAATATGTAAAAGCGATATACGCGCCCGAGTATAGGTACTCTGTAAAGTGTCAACCTTAAAATTTTCAATGGAATTTTCTGAGTATTTACAACTTAAACTAAAATTTTGCAATACTTTTTGCTTATTAAAGGCTTCCGCCAAAATATAAAAGAGTTTGGGGTCATTGGTTGGGGATAAGTACCTAACAAATAATAGAAGAAGGCGATTTTTATCAGGTGATTTTTATCAACCTGCTTATCTCCCCTCGCTAACTGTCCGTGGGACAATTTTTGCATCGTACTTACATGAGCGTCATACAGACTGTTCTCATGCACTTACACCCCTAATTGCATTCACATTCACACCAATGAACGCAATGTGATAAGGATCCGGAACACCATAACAAACACACGATCCATAGTCGATTAGGAATCTAAAGGGCAGAAACAAACCTTTGTGTTTCTGAAAAAAAAACTCGAAAGGTATGAAAGCTAACGAAGGAACAGGAGTGGGTTTAGTCAGTAAAAGTCTAGACACATCCTCCCGCTCTGCCTAAGAGCGGGGCATGTCATTAGACGATTTTCCCAAAAGAAAAAAAATCAATTAAATAAAAATAAAGAAATTAATAATTAAAATAATAATTTAATTATTTTACTATATACCATAGTATATAATAAAATAGTAATAATTTAATATATGTAACAACTACGAGGACCTAGACGCCTTTTTTTAGGTGGGAAAATCAACCAATGACATATGGCGGGAGATATGGCGGGAGATATGTCAGACTTTTACAGGCTAAAAATACACTCCTATTCCTTCGTTGCCTTTCGTACCGGGGCCGTATCTTCCTTTCAGAAGCAGATATCCTTGGCCCTAGTAGACTTCGACCCTGCTGGTCCCCTACGGTTTGCTGACAACTTTTTGAGGCGCGCATTGGGTTCAGTCCAGACAATTACCGGACGGTCGGACGGCGAGCTACCCATTGCTCGCCGTTCGGAAGCCCGCGCCTATGGTGGCCGGTAACCGGGATCGGAATCCCGGCGGCGCGGCGGCTGGGGCGTGAGGACCGTTGCCTCACGCGTGCGGCCTCTTCCTTTACTAGCATTACTGCTTCGCAGAAGGAGGCGACCGCCTGCCACTCCTCCTCGCTTCGGACCATGGCCTGTACCAAGGCCCGGCGCGTGAGATCTCTCCCACGAGGACACGGTGGTGGTCTGCCCAAGCGGGGCACACCTCTACAGTATGCTCCACCGTGTCCTCCGGGCGGTCCACACAATGGTGACACCCAGGCTTTACTTCCGTGTGAATCCGGTGCAGGACCGTGTTCGGTGAGAACCTGGGTCATGTGGAAGGTGAGGACGCCGTGAGGTCTTTCCAGCCACGCCTCAAAGAGTGAACTATGCGCCTACCGCTAGAGCTGGCTCCAAAGACATTAAACATATACTACCAATAGACAGGACATAGCGAACAAAAGTCCAAACCGATATTTGTTACTTGGTAGTAACAAGTCGCTCAGTCTAGAATGACACCCCTAAACGTCAAGTCGTGTTTGTATCCGCTTTAGGCACTAAAAGAAAATCATTTTCTAAGAAAATGTGCTGAGTTGCGCATTACGCTATTGCAAATCTTGTTATGGTAAAATTATTGGACCTAACTTCGGTTTATTTTCGTAAATATTCTTGGTATTTACGCAGTAATTAATTAAAATTCAACAATTTCCATGAATAGTTCTAGAACATTTGCTGATTTTATGATAGCGCCATCTATTGCTGAAAAGTTTAACCTTACCTAGCACACACCAGTGGCGTAGCGTGGGTTTTCGCCGCTTGGGGTGGACCAGAAATAAGCCGCCCTTTGTTGTTTATTATGTTTAAGAACACCACTATTAAGAACGACTGCAGGTATCCCGTCGGGGCCACTAGCTTTATTCTTACGTACGTCTTTCTGATGGATACGAACGACATACTCGTCACGTACCCATCAGGAGAAACAGGGGGCGATGCGTCACCGGAATTCAGACGCGAAGATTCCGCAATATGAGAGGCAATTAAGTTTGCTTTCTCCTCAGCGGTGTGAGCCAGGGACCCCTCGGGTTTCAGCCGTGGCGGAGGTGAGGGACGGCAGAAGTTCAATTCACTCGAGTTTGCCAGGGACCAAAACGCTTTATTACCAACGGGGTTTGTTCCCTATTCGGCCAATGTGGTCAAACTGAGACCTCCACAACACCTTAAGAGGTACGTCACTTGCCTTGCGCATACGAGTGTTGGCCCAAGGTCAGTATGCGCGTGTTTAATCGCGTCAGCGTGAACACACTCAGTGCCAAGTCATGGTTGAGCTTGGTCCGACATTGTTACGTCAGAGAATGAACTTGGATTAATAAAAAGCAAACCTTTCTGCGGCCATGGCCCCCACCGCCTTCCCCTCCCGAAGCTACGCCACTGGCACACACTGAAGCTTCTACCACGAGCTCGTAACGTGATCTATTTTACGATCTAAACCGAACTGTTTGATCCTTTTTCGTTCGTACTACTGTCATTTTAACATTTCATGGTAAAGCTCCTGGCCACCTACCGAGCAATAGTTAAATTTATACAAATTTTGACAAATTTAATTCGCGTGATTGCTATTCAAAGCTAGATGGCGTCACTGAGAGATAGGATGACAGTTTTTCTAAGACATTTCTCCTGATAGCCGCTCTATTGTATCTCTTTAAATCTCTTTGGCTGGCTCAAAGTGGCTTGAAAAAAGAATATCTGGTGGGATTTGGAGGACCTAGGCCCTATCCTGCTGTGGGAAAGTATAGGCTAGGCTAGCTATATTTATACAGTACATATACGTATTTCCGAAACTGCTGGACTAATTTTGACGTGACTTTCATTGATAGATAGCTGATGTAGAGTAACTTACTTTTCATTTCCCCGCGGGAACGGAATTCCAAACTACAGAAAACGTTTCCCAACCGATTGAATAAAACTTGAAAGGACGAGCTGACTTTCACTGAGACTTAGCTAATATTATAATGTTTTATTTTCTAGCAGCAACGGGGTTTAACTTCCGGGGAGGGACATCTCCGAGATAGATAAACAATTTTCCACGCGAACGTAATCGTGGCTAATAAGAATATACACAACGAGAAGAATAACATGGACAATTCATAAATTGAAAATTCACACCACACTATACAGGACTCGGCAGCATGCATTCAACATTAATTTATCCTTGTTGACAACAACTGGTCATGACTCACAAACCACATAACTTTATCAACTTGATCTTTCAACTTTCTTCTTCAAGCACTGTCTCTTTACTGCTACTACTGCACTAATGTACTTGAAGAACACTTTCCAGCAACTGTACTAAAGGTAACTAAAGGTCTTATTGGGGGATTCTTATAAGGGACTTTTTAATGAAACCTTTGGGAATAGGTACTGCTCCGATTACTAAAATGCTTTCACTAATAGAAAGCTGGAAAACCACCGAGTATCATCAGCTCTTTTATCCGATGTGTGTAAAGCCAGGTACCCCAGGCAAGCTACGAACAAACGCTAGTTTATTTTAAAAGTAAGTACTTATCTGAAAATTTACTAAGTACCTCTGTTAAATACCAGAAACGATCAGTATAACATCATTAAGTAAAGTTTTGAAAATAAAAGAAGGTTCGTAACTTTCTCGCGCGAATGACAGAGGCAGCGGCGCCGGACTTGCCAACTTTCTACTGCTGTATCAGCACTCAGCACTCTTATTCAAGAGACTTACTAAGTAAATAAACATTGTAGTTTTAGAAAAGCACTCGATTTTGTAGCTTCAACCGAGCGCAAGACGAAAATAAACCCATAGAAATGAACCACCAGGATGAAGGTATACCATATCGTAATCTAGGTCAAGGTCTACCCATGTTTCATCAAAATCTATTCAACCGTTCAGGCATGATTGAGTAACAAACAATAGCACAGGTACAGAATATAATATTTTTTAGTATTTCTATGACACAGAAAGAATATTATGGATAGGATAAAGTTGAAGTACGAAGTAGGTCAGAATAAAATTGCTCAGTTAACCTCACTTCTAACTAGCGCTATTTACCAATAAAATTAAATATTTACGTTGAGATGACAAACCGATTGTTTTGTCAACTACTTTGGTTAGAAAGGTAAACACGTATATTTTTACTCAATCAATGGATGATCAGATGTTGATTTAAAGGTCACTGGCAATTTGCCCCGGCTTCGGGCGGTCTAATTTTGTGATATCACCTAAAAGATTGATCCAGATAAAACAACAAATCACTGATATAAACGAAAATTTGGCTCTAATTGAAACACTCAATATTATTCACATAAAGATTAAGTTAGATAAAGATTAATAATATACCGGAAAACTTCTTTGCAAATGAGGCAATTTTTTACACCTTTAGAAATAAAAAAATTGTATTGTCGGTGAACCTTAACAGATAAAAGGATACCTTTCCATTCACTCAATGTCAAAAATATTTTTGGTATCTAACTATCTACATATTTACACGGCGCACCAGTACCTAATGCTCACAGTCGGTCTGCATGTTTCCTTTCGAGTTCTGCAGGTGTCATTGCCATATTTCAGCCAATTTACACAAAATCTCATTGAATTATACACTTGAACCTTTCTCATGAATTACTCCGTCTAATGGTGAAAACCATATGAAAATCGGTTAGGTAGATTTTGATTTATCGCGTACAATCAACATACTGACTGGTGCGGTGGCGGAACTTTCTTTTAATTACCTATATGTAAGTAGTGGTGATAATGTAGTGATTACTATTAAAGAACTAGGTTGCTGGTAACTTTAATAAGTATACATAGGATTTAGATCATAAGGAAATTATTCGGCATTGGCAGAAAATTATAAAAATAAATCTAAATTTTAGAAGCAGAGAAACCCACTCCCATGTTCCCTCTTTGCCTTCGTTCCAGGGCCCCGGGGTTCTTCGCACAACCCAAGGCCCCAGTAGGAGGGTGATGTATCAATCAATATTCATTCTATCTTCACTTTCTTCTGAGATGACAAACAAGAGACTTTCCACCGCACAGCGATAAGAGTCACCGCTTATAAAAATTAGAATATCAGAGTCGTCCCAGTCCTGCTATCCCACAAAAACAGAGCTGTAATATCTCTGCAGCACTGCTGCAGCATGCTGGTACTCAACAATACGCTATCTCTCATCTCATTGTACACTTATGTATGAGTCAACAAAAGTTATCAATTCAGCGTGAAACTGTGAAAGTTGTATTACATGTAGTAAACACTAACAAAAGAAAACCACCTTGTTAAGCTGTCCATAGAGGATTTACATAAAAAAGATGCGTAGCCACTGTAATGGTTTCTTATTTCAATAGAATAATATATAGAAACGCTTCCGGATATAAGCAAACTAAAAAAAACTGTAACTAATAGATTAGATAGAAAAAAAAGCGCGAGAAAGCGCGCGGGGTGCGGGGAGGTCGAAGTAGGCCACTTTCATTTTCGTTCATTTCTTTTCGGATGCAACGCGGCGAACATTTGCTGTGCTGCTTAGCACGTATCCATTACCTCCTTTCCTTGCACACTTATTAGTAGAGCTTGGTGCCGATCTTGTATTAATTTACGTAAAATATAAACCGAGATAATTACAAGAAAACACCTTTTAGAAACAAATACAATCCAGAGATTTTCAAGAATTTTAGGCAATGTTTGTTGTTAAAACGCACGTGTACCGTTTATGCTTCTATATAAGCAATGAAAATTTATTTAAACAATAAATCTTTGCAAATTAGTTATAAATTAACCTACATGTTATTTTTTTCATCAGTTTTAACTAAGTAGAAGAGGCCGGTGTTTCTTAGCTACCTTCCGTGAGAAGAAGAATTTTTAGGAAAGAATCACACAGATTAGAGATTATTCGAGTTTAAGGCCCAAACGCCCTTGCAGTGCTATAAAACAGTGACTTTCTGAACCCTACTCCTTGGTAACGGACAGGTTAATAGGTTTGAAAAAAAAATGTTTATTGTAGATTCATGAACAATAATTGTCAACTATTGATTTTTTCGAGCAATTAATACTTTAATCTAATAAAATATTTAGAGATTTCGCAACTTTTCCCTAATCCTTCGAAACGGCTTGGATCTTTTGAAACATTTTTACACAAAAAACTGGTGGTTAATTATTCTTTGAAATGAACATAGCATATATAAATCAATCAATATTTCACAAAGAAAATAGATTTAAAGTTCGGGCTCTATCCGGGTGCAGCTGGCCACAATTAAATGCCCAAATATTCGTCCTGCCGCCGAGGCAGGTAAGAATGTTGTGTCCATTTAATTCTGTCCAAATGTTCAAGGGACTATAATCCTTAAGTTAGTCCTATTAGGTAAGCAAATATTGATAATGTCGTACATACACAAACATCATAGAGACAACCACTTTGTGTTGTATCAACATAAAGGATGACATTTTATCCTTTATGTGACTTCAAATCAGGGCAATTCTCATTACACAAAAAGTGTCACTTTTTGACTGTTATTAAATGTGAACCGGATTTTAGTCATAAGATCAGCGTACAATGACGGAACAGCGCGCGGCGCGGCGCGGCGCTGTCGAAAGTAAGAACTTTCTAGGCCACTATCCACCGTCACGCTAATCACGCATTTTTATAATAGAAGAGTTTTCTAACTACATGTACAAATACAAAACTATCTAATAGTAAAAGCTTGAATAATTTTAATTAGTGAGCCATAACGATTGTTTTGTATTTCATCTTAGAAATTATAATTATCTTGTTAAGCATTGTTTGAAAGCTTTGAGTTTTCATGACCGGGATATTATAGGTAATATTTGTTGTAATTGGTAATTCCTCAAAAACTTTAGTGTATGTTTCCCCTACGCTAGTAAAGTCATTTATTCTGCATTTATAACATATTTTTGTATATCATTCAACAGAAAGAGCCTAACTTTCACTGTTTTGTATAATATTATGTCTGTCTACAATTTATAAACATAACTAATAATCACTGACTTTGGGAACGGCTAATTATGAAAAGTGTAGCGATAATAAGGACTAAAAACGGACGACAGCAAATTAATAAAATTCAGTAACGAATTTCTAAGTAAATGAACTTTACAATGAAAACATTTGACATCTAAAACAATACAACGTCACCAACGTCCGTTTATTCTCAGGTCTAATGAGTTCTAGTAACCTAATTTACTGTAAAACCGATATAGCTTTCTACGGCCGAATCGCAACAGGTCAAACTACACTGCGATAGTAGAGTGGAAAAGGTGAAATTTAGCAGAGCGAGAAATCGACGGGATGTGATGTTTATTGTAACGAGCCCACGATCGAGCGTGCGCAAGAGAAACTGAAAGTAATGGCGCTGCATTCAACCCACTTTCACTGGTGCGCTGCGCGGGCGCAGCTCGTGGCCGCCGCCTCCTCTCGTGCCCTATGCCGCGCCGCGCCGTGCCGCGAAATTTGATACGCACACGACTAACATATTTACACCTCGTATAAGAAAGTACTTTCACGGTTACGAAATGTTTACACCTTTGACTTGACATTGACGACGGGAGATGATGTATTGTGTATGCTAAGTGGCTTTTAGTCTACAGTCTACATGCTCTCGAAATATACGCTTATGATTTATTAGTCGCAATACGAATACGGCGAAATCTTTCATTGAAATTCTTTGTAGCACCAATATAATGTGTGTCTACTGTTTTGTTTCTTTTTAATGAACTTAATATCCAATATACCTTACTTTCATCATGGTTGTTTAAAATGATTGGAGATGCCAGTAGAACTCTCCAGTAACTTCCAGATGCTTCTGTTCTTCATTCGTGCGTCACTACTACATTCACATTTCAATTTTTTTTATTCTATTATTAATTGCTTCTCACAGTTTCGAGATTTTGTTAGATGTCTTTACGACGTGTTATGAATGTTCGTTAGAGAAAGCTTAGTTATGCATAACACCTTGTTTATTTATTATATTTGAATAAATATCTTATTTATTTAGTTAAACTTCGTGCACAGTAGTGGTACATAGACGGAGTTGATGAAACAAGGCATTCTCTACCAGTCAACCTTGAGTAAAAAAAAGACTACACTGTGAAGGTTCTATTGTGGTATTATTATGTTTCCATTTAATATGAAAACGCTTGGACACGTTGAATGGTACAGCATCTCGTGCAAGTGAAATCACTACAGGTACGAATCAGTAAGTAGGTCAGCTTAGAGATAAGTTTCAGCTAACTTTCAGTTACTCGAGCAAATTATTCGAAATGTATACACCTTTCACCAGCTTTTCTAAGTTTCGATTATTTTATTTAAAGAAAAATACCTAAAGTGAAGTCTTGGTTCAATATTAGTTTCAATGTAATAAGCTTAAATTAACATACCTAAACGAAATAATATTTTCTATCTGTTTTGTATACGTATGATAGATATGTAGGTGCTAGGTATTAAACTGGGGTCATTAACTTATTGGCAGTAGTGAGTGCGTCCGTAGGATTGTTACCTATCTACCACGATATAAAACATAGATATGTAAATATAATTAGATATGTACCAATAGCAAATATTGCGATAGTTCAAAAAACAATAACAAAATGGTGGCGACATCTAGCTTACCGATTCGTAACTGGAGCTAGGTTTAAGAAAGTTTTAACGATTACCTATTTAATTGAAGCGAATTTATTTGACACTTTATGACCATAAAGAGACAGACGCGGACTAAATGCCTTAGGCAGTTTCTATCAGTCAACTTTTTGGCGATGCAGAGAAGAACGGGGGTAAATGCAATAAGAGAGAGAGAGAAATAAATATAAAAAAAAATGTGAAAAAGATATAAGTACAAATGAATCGCAGATACAATATAATATAATATATTCCCACACTGAATAAATTATTGTTTTATAACATTTATGAAATTAATATTTGACAAATAATATCACATACCTACATAGAAACCGCTAGGTAATCGCTTGTTATACCTACATACATATATGAAAACAAGATAACCTTCTTAGTATACGTACATAAATATTTACATTTCCACTACACTAACATGTGAAAAATCAACGCAAATACAGCATTCGTCATCCAACAAATTTAGTTCACACGAAAATACATCACGTGCCTATTTTTCCGTGTCTCCTGAAAAAACTGGCAAAAGATTGCTACTAATTACAGTATTTACAAAAATTTGTGTTCTATTATGGCTAAATTCTACTATGTCATAACAGAATGTCATTTACAAGTTTTCCAATATGTAACACTTTATTCGTAACAACTGTACCTAATTTAAAAGGAAGTCAACAGTTAAAATGACCTACACTTGACTAGATTACTGATAGAGGATATTGTCATCCACAATAGAATACAACAACAATCCCAAAATAAAATGTTCAGTGATATAACGAAGCTACATGACATGGAGTAGCTAACTAGTATCCAAAGCGAGCTTATATCGCTCGCTAGGTTGGCTAGGCGTAGAGCAGAGCGAGCGGTGGCGCTTGTAGCGATAGCGGCCCGCGCGGTGTCAGGCGGTGTCGCTGAACCGCGCGCGAGTCAAGGGCCTCGGTCGACGACCGCGCCAACCGCGGCCCCTTTTCCTCCACGGCTCCACCACAATACACACACTAAATTGGCAGCCTGGCAGGCCGCTTTACAATTAAATAAATTTGACTCTAGTAACATCTGGGTATAACAGTATTTTTATATTCTAGTATTATTATTCATAGTTTGAGAACAATCTAGAAAAGACAAAATATTCAAAATTGAAGCGTTCTTTTACTATCATGAAAACAAATGACTGAATTCATTTCGTGACGATTTTTCTTGTGCATTAAAGGTTTACTAAAAACTCATATACAATTGATAGCAGAAATAAAAAGTTATTAAACGAGAAAATTAGCGAGCTAAAACCGTAACTACTTAATTCATTAATAAAAGTCAACTTTGCCGATTGAATTTAACTACATAACGACACAAAATAGTTATGTTTATGAGTTTATCTAAGAGCGCAATGCATGTTTACCAACACGCGCGTACGAGCATGAATTGTAAGTTTTCATTGAGTGTCGGAGTTGCAATAGGTTGGTAATCGGTCAAATACGTGGCGTGCAGTGCGTGCGGCGCGCGGGGGGCCGCGGGGGGCGCGGGGCCGGCCGCGGCTGGTCGACGACCCGCGACCATACTGCTCACTATTATAACTGACTCAACAACCTGTATCGCTACAAATTAATAACAAACTAAATACGTGCAATTTTTCAGTCAAGGACTACGGCCTAAGGCCGCTTTCTTGATGAATTTGAAAACTATACCGAAATACAGCCGTCTTGTTGATGGTACCGTTTGGATACCTGCTTGAGGGTTTAAGACAGCTGAAGCTATCATCGTAGTTAATATCGCATGGTGCCGGGACTTAAAGAATTGTACCATCCCATCAGTTTCCGTGGATGTCGCAAGAGACTCACCAGAGAACAACAGCATTCTCTGTGCATTGTACAACATTCTCTTTGGTACAACCACACTGCGGGCGTCGTGTCGCTTGCCAAGCGTGGCGATTATGGCAAATCCTTCTTGTTATGAGCACGACTAAAAATGGCCCCTTTCTACCCTTGACTCCGCTAGCAAGGGGTACTCAGGTAGAGTTGCAATACAGTGATATCCACAGAGTTAATAATAGCTGAACAAACAGTTTCTGGTTCCTGCAACCAGACTAAAAAAAATGGCACGTTTAGATGATAATGAACTTCTAATGAATTTTTATAATGAACCTCCCGTAGTCCAATGCCGGGGGGTTTCATCTCGGATTTTTTTACTGTAGATGAAATTTAAAAAAAAAATGATATGTGTTACCAATTATGTGTATAAAAAAGTTTACTTATAAAAAATATTTACAATAGGTCCATCTAGAATCTCAGGTCTTAGGTCCTACTAGTACTTGTCCGAATTGAAAAAAATATTCCAGTTTTGGATAGCCCATTCATTGAGGAAGGAATACAACATCACACTACAACTAATAGGAGTGGAGAAGTAACCAAGGACACGGGTGAAACCGCGGGGAACAGCGAGTAATGTAATTTAGCCTGTTGAATGTTTTTGTGTATCAAAATTAACTTAACGTACAATGAAAAAAAATTTGGTTATTTGAACATTTATATTTTTGTCAACAGCAAATATATTTTCTTCGGCTTCACTCCTTCAGATTTATTTTGGATAAATAGTAAAAAAATATCCAAAAGAACATCATTCATTTCATTTTCTGTCATTTTAACACAATGTCTAGCAGTTTTCAGTACTTTATGCGGCCTACCCCAATGTCCTAGTTTCTTTAGTAGACTTCGTCACGTCGTTGTGCTCCTTACTAGTCCTGAGTTGAGCTACACGAATACCGACAACGACATATATTTTTTTAATACTCCGCAATTTTCACACTAGTTCCAAACTAAGCAAAATTTGTGCAATGAATAAACAACTGATAAACATACTTATATATTTCTAAATTATCATATTATGGATATGCTCTCAGACACAGAAAAAAAATATCGTTCTGCACATCACACAAACATTTGTCTTGGGTGAGAATCGAACCCACGACCTTTAATTTAACAGTCAGGGCCACTGAGCACTAAACCAGCACAACAGTCAAACCAAATGCTTGCACTGACTGGACTGGTTCACTCAAATCTGTATGGTTCCTTTCTCAAAACACGATCTCAGAGACTCAGACACCCATCTGCGTGGAATTCATATGATTTGACCATTAAATGTTTGCAGTATCAACATAAAAGAAATTTTGAGCCCTGAGTTTTTATCAGTGTTTCTTATCAGGGTAGTCAGTTAGGAAATACCGGCCTCATTTAATTTAAATAGACGAAAAAATTGACGTGAAAAACACCAATTTGCATAATAAATATCATTTACTTACATGAAAATCGACAAATCGAGTTCCAGCGATGACATATGGCCCTGAAACGTGGTCGCTCACAGTGGGCCACATCCAAAACCGAGAACCAAGGTAACGGTCATAGTAGCCGTAGCCCGAAGAACGCTAACAAGTAAACTTAAGTGCCCGTAGGCAAAAGCACGAGATAGTCGATGGAGCCGAAAGGTTCTGGAATGACGACCGCATACCGAAAGACGCAGCGCTGGAAGGTCTCCCAAACGGTTGACCAATGAGTCCGATGCGATGATGGTTCAAACAGCGCTGGGCGGCCGACCCTCGCTGATAGGTGCAGTTTAAAGTCTTCAGAAAGTTTAAGTTTAACTAAATTCGAATCACATAACAAACACATTATAATGATACCGAGTACAATATTATTGTGAATACAGTCGGCAGCAGCAGGAGTATAACCCGGCCCAACGCCGGTAACTTACTCTAGCTTAGATTTACATGACATATAAGTTGACGTTATCGAGCAGGTGGTGTGTTTAAAAGTTGTTTGCGAAAGAGACGATTGTGTCTTCCTCTTCTCATTAAGTTATAAGTAATGTAAACAACAACTTTAAAATACTTATAAAGTTAAATTTCCTTTCATTCACAACTAGTTACTATTGGCTTACATCTTGTATACCTGCGTAAAATGTACGCGAAAATTAGTATTTAGTAATTAGAATTCTAGTAGAATTCTAGTAGGGATTCATTTAGTTTAAAACACATTTAGGCCCATATTACAGAACGTCACTCAAAACTCAAGCGTTACAGCCATTTGATTGGTTGAAACTAGTTTTAAGTACCTACCTAACGCTTGAGTTTTGAGTGACGTTCGGGCCTGTCGAGTAGTCGAGGCCTACCTGTCGGACAGGTATATTGTCTACCCCGGTCACCAGGGAGACTGGAAACGTCGGGAGATGTCGTGCGGTGTTCCGCAGGGGTCGGTACTAGGGCCACCCTTGTGGAACATTGGTTACGATTACGTGCTGCGGGGCGACCTCCCTGACGGGGTCAGCGTGGTCTGCTACGCAGACGACACGCTGGTTCTAGCGCAGGGAGAGTCATACCGGGCGGCGGTCGCTTTAGCGACACGCGGGGTTGCGATAGTCGTTGGTAGGATCCAGGAGTTGGGACTCGAGGTGGCGCTTCACAAATCCGAGGCCATGTGTTTCCACGGTCGCCGGTCTCGGAACGCGCCGCCATTGAGTTCCCAACTAACGGTAGGAGGAGTTCACATCGGTGTCGGGTCGACGATGAAGTACCTGGGACTCGTCCTCGACAGCCGGTGGAATTTCGTGGAGCATTTCCGACGTCTGGCTCCCAAACTCAACCGGACTGGGGCTGCGCTCAAGCGGCTCCTGCCCAACCTTGGGGGTCCAGATGCCTCCTGCCGGAGGCTCTACGCGGGGATCGTTCGGTCCATGGCCCTCTACGGGGCGCCGGTGTGGGCGCCGTCGCTGAAAAAGCAACCGGCGGCCATACTGAACGCCTGCCAGAGGGTCATGGCAATTCGGATGGTGCGGGGATACCGCACGATTTCCCGCGAAGCGGCGAGCCTTCTGGCTGGCCTACCACCGTGGGATCTGGAGGCAACAGTCCTTGCACACATGCACGACATGCGCGTGGAGATGCAACGCCGGGGTGAAAGTCCTCTGCCGCGACAGGTCGCGGCATGGCGGACAGAGCTTCGGCGGGATCTCATGGTGGAATGGCGTCAGCGACTATCGCAACCCAGTGCTGGGCACGCCACAATTATGGCGATAAGTCCCCTCTTTGAGGCGTGGCTGGAAAGACCTCACGGCGTCCTTACCTTCCGCATGACACAGGTCCTCACCGGAAATGGCAAGTTCGGGAGGTTCCTGTTCCGAATTAAAGCGGAAGTGACGCCCGGGTGTCGCCACTGTGCGGAACGCCCGGAGGACACGGTGGAGCACACAATCGCGGTGTGCCCTGCTTGGGCGGAGCATCGCCGTGCCCTCGTGGGGGTGATCGGCGGCAGAGACCTCTCGCGCCGGGCCCTGGTCGAGGCCATGGTCCGGAGCGAGGAGGAGTGGCGGGCGGTCGCCGACTTCTGCGAAGCAGTAATGCTCGCTAAGGAGGAGGCCGACCGCATCAGACAACGGCGCTCTCGCCGCCGCCGCCGGGATTCCGATCCCGATTTCCAGCCACCGTAGGCGCGGGCTTGCGGACAGTGAGCAATGGGTAGCTCGCTGTCCGGCCGTCCGGTAACAGTCCGGACCAAGCCCAAGTCGTCGACGGCGCGCGCTGTTCCCGCGCGCCTCAAGGAGTTGTCAGCAACAGCAGGGGCCCAGCCGGGTCGAAGCCTACTGGGGCCAGGGTTATCCGAAAGGGCGCTCGAGCCCCGGTACGAAGGCTAGAAGGAACGGGATGGGTTTTTTAGTCAGTAAGAGTCTGACACTATCTCCCGCTCCGCCCAAGAGCGGGGGTTGTCATAAGATGATTTTTCCCATCGAAAAAAAAAAAAAAAAAAAAAAAGTGACGTTCGGGCCTTAGCTGCGCCACGTGACTTCAATGATATGCAGATCAATTTGGCATAAGCGTAACTACTAAGGTGCAAAGTGGTGCGGGCCACCAGAACCAACCAGGATTGGGGCCATCCAGCGTCGGTAAACGGCACATAATTGTCATGTCACTGGACCCAAAGACCAGGGCCTCTAACGCTCGAGGTGCTAGTCGCCTAGTAGGTTTATATATTTTTTGAATGGTCGCAAAATAAGCAAGTCTCTAAGGGGCACCCTGAGAGACTTGCGCTTTTTGAGCTCGCTTCGTTCACTTTTGCATCATAAACATCAATTTTCTTTTTGTTGTGTATAGCAAGTGTAAAGCACTAGAGCTGTTTTTGTGTTTACCTATTCGACAGCTGTGCTAGTTTTTTGAACTGATTTGAAAAAAAGGAGAAGATATCAATTCGGTTATATTTTTTTTTGTTTGTTAGGTAACTCAGAACTCCGTCGTTTATGGACCGATTTACTTTTTTTTCCCCTAAAGGATATGCTTCCAGATTGATCTAATTTTTTTCAAAATCCAATTCTGATGAAGGGATCCATGAGTAATCGAGGGTACTTACTCCTCAAATATTATACAACCATATAGTGATTTTGGTGTATTCATCGAGAACTTAAGCAAGTTAAGGAACTGATGTAGAAAACCAGAAATGTCCAACAGAACTTCATACTCGCATATTGTTGACCACACGGGATTTTTCATTAGAAATCCGAGACGATCCATACATTTCGATGCAAGTACATGAATCATCATCATCATTTCAACCGAAAGACGTCCACTGTTGGACATAGACCTCCCTCAAACGTCGCCACAATGAACGGTCCTGCGCGTCTTGCATCCATCAGATTCCGCAAACCTTACCAGGTCATCGGTCCACCTTGTAGGAGGCCTGCCAACGCTACGTCCTCCGGTACGTGGTCGCCATTACAGAACCTTTCGGCCCCAACGGCCATCTGTTCTTGTCCTGCCACTTAAGTTTGGCGATTCTTCGTGCTATGCCGGTAACCTTGGTTCTTCTGCAAATCCTCATTCCTGATTCGATCACGCAAGGAAACTCCGAGCTTAGCCCTTTCCATTGCCCTTTGGGTGACTTTAAGTCTCCTGATGAGGCCCACTCCACTGTAATCGACCACGTTTCGGAGCCTTATGTCATCACTGGCAACACGCACTGGTCGTAGACTTTAGTCTTGAGACACTGTGGTATATTGGACGAGAAGATACCGCGCAGCTTCCCGAACGTGTCCAGTCTAGTCGGATTCGACGATTGATGACATTCTCGAAGTTAGACCTACCTAACTGGACCGTCTGTTCCGGGTAAACGCAGTTGTCCATAACACGAGTGTAGAGTCTCCGATCTTGATAGGAGTAGGTGCTACATGAATAAGCACATCTAATTTCGACCCTTGGTTATGAGAAATAGGCATATATACTTATACCTAGGTCGGACCTATAAGTGTATCGCAACTAAAATGTATGAAACAAAAAACTTTTTTATTAATAAAATATTATATTTTAATTTCGGAATTCGGTGTTTCTCGGTATTGTTTGTTTTTTATTCAACACTGACTTCCGAAATTAAAGTTATTTTGATTGTTTTAGTGTTTTTCTTTCAGTGAAGTCGGTTATTTTGTGTAAAAAATGTTTTATATAAGTTATAAGACCGCCTGCTTGTACCAATGGATTTAATTTTGGTGTACAATAAAGTTTATTCTATTCTTTTCTGTTCTATATCTTTCATCTAGTTACGCCTCTGATGCAGATGAATATTGCTAGTCGGTGGCAAATTCTGAAAACGTCGAAAGAACTCGCAACTGCAAGACATTACCGTGTTGAGTAATTAACAGATACTTTTACCACAGCACAAACCAAAAGTTTGGTTATCAAATCATTTCAGTGCAAAACTGCGAACATGTATTTAACAGGCTCACTCTATTGTCCATGAGTAATGTAACAAAGTTCAATGCAATCAACATACACCTAAATACAAATACAGAGTTGAAGAAAGCATATTATGGGAACATCATGACACGTCTGCAGTTCGTCACAGATTTTACTGTCGCGCCGTAACCGTAAAATGTCAGAATGGTATTTGTAACCAGAATGGCATCACCTTGTGGACCTATTTAAGTCGTCATTTCGGCTAACGACCGTCTGGCGAGAGGTTAATCGTGGTTCACCTGCGGGTAACTGCCGGCGCGGTGCCTCCGCGGCTTTGTCCGCCGTTGTTTGGAAGCGTTTCCGCGACGCTGACCGTGAACGTGGTCGCTCACCCGCTCCACGCGCACTAAACTTGCAAACTTTATAGGGCGGGGGCGGCCACCTGTCCTCAAGATTTGTGTAACGTCCCCTCAAACAGACAATCCATCCACAACTCGATGCGTCTCGTCACAGAAATAAAGGTAGCCAGGAGCGCTGCATATCGAGTCACGAAGAACGTTGGTGATACATTCGAATCTTAATCCAGTTTATTTATAAACTTATTGTGTTTATATTTTACCTCTTTACCCAACACCAAATCAGATTGTTCCCGTAAAACTCAATATTTTTTCTTTTTTAGCAAATTAAAAATGTGGATTTTGGTATTTGAAAGGGAACTAGTACCTACAGTAGGTATGTATTTATCACCATCGCGCTGGAAAACATTATTCCACATGAGCTAGCAGCTTAGATATATAGTTCAAAAATTAGGAGAGTACGCTTGTGAGCTTAAAACGTTTATTACCAGGATTATCAGAAGCGTTTTCGTATTAAAAAAAATACGTAACTACCACATTTTATGTACATATTGACCACCTATGAAATCGTACCATCCGAAGCATCGAATTCGTTGTGATATCAATGTAAGACTTATTTATGGGAGAAAGTTATATAGTAGATTATGAACCGATGTATCAATTAATATTTTAGTGGAATTTAGCCCCGTAGCAACCGTGATCAGCCTCTGGCAACATTAACGCCTTCTCGTTACGGCTATATAAATTGGCAAAATAAATGGCTATGCCCGCCATCTGTCGGCCGCCGCTCCGCCATACTTTCATCGGTTAGGCAGGATGTTCTACGATTAAGGTCGCCAGGTATTATTTTCATGAACTCAGGACAGCAAAAATGAAAAAGCTAAGTATATTCAAAATATATTATAACTATATTTTACTTTTGTTTCTCTTTGAGTGTCGTAATTAGAAACACAATAAATAAATAAATTTTGAAAGTAAGGTCTCTTTTGAATAATCGTAACATATTATAAACGTGACAGTTTATATGTATGGATATAGATTTATGGAAGTTTGTTACTCTTTCACAAAAAACTTCTGAATAAATTTCGGTTTAACTCTTTGAATGCCGTAATTAGAGACACAATAGAAAGACAATTGCTTATGTCGAACTGTGTAACATAAGACATATTCAAAAGGTTAACTTGGTACACGGGTAGATCAAGTCCTGGATTAGCACATAGGATACTTTATATTCCGGGAGAATGTTCACTTGGGATAATTTTATATCATCACGCTGGCGAATACGCTGGCAGCAGCTAGTTAGGAACAGTTATAAAAATAAAAATGAAACTATTTCATTTGAAAGGGCTTGTGGTGAAGATCTCAATTATTGAAATCCACACAATAAGGTCTTTCATTCAATATTAGTTAATATAACGCACGGAACAGATTTTTTAAAGAAAATTGATGAGAATTGGCTAAAGGATAAGGCGTTGCCCGAGAATGCACTTTCCCAGAGACAGTGGGATGAGCCGCTCTGCAGGTTGGTACAGGATAATCTCATAAATACGTATATCTACCAATACCTACTGCTGAGCACGCCCGCCTACTGGCTGTGGGTGAATGGGAGTCGAGCCTCTGGCTACAGGCTCTACCGTCACCTTAAGTCGCGTAGAGACATCGCGAGGCGTGCGCCGCGAATGGTTCGTCAAACTTGCCTCAACCTGACGCCGGTACCTTTACGCACGTACGTACGTACGCACGGCTCGTACTGAGGCGACGTTGGCAACGATCGTACAACGCGAATGCTCACTGTGAGCACATTCGTCCACACAACCCGAGGCATACGAGACGAATGATCGTCCGTTTGTATGAAGTTGAAATGCTGTATGATATTATTACCGTGCTCGAGGTGTATGTATCCACTCGACTAAAGTTCACAGGAACCAATTTTGATGAATTTTAATGTAAAGATAGACATGGACCTTGAAACAGGACAGGACATAAAATATTAGGTATGCTTTTCATCAAGGTCATAAATTTTCTAGGCAGCAATTCCGACTTTCACGCGGACGAAGCCGCTGATTAAAGCTAGTTAATTGTAATATGCTCAAATGCTCAAGTGCGGGACCCCTGCACACGCTCCCCCCCCCCCCCCCAAGTGAGCGGGGCCTGTAGCATTTGCTACTCTGGCTACATGGCTAATCCGCCACTGGCTGTCATCTAGTCCCTTTCTTAATCCGCTGAATTACAATATATGGTCACTTTTAGAGAGTATGGCATGCAATACGTGTTTCTATTGATTGACAACTGGCCTCAACAGTCCTAATGACTGAGAGATCAAATGAGCTTCATATCAATTTTTAATGTTCACGTTACAGTAATAAATATTTTATGCAATGGCAAAATGGGAACACCTATATACTCCAAAATATTTTGTTCCCAATTTCGATGTTTCGGGTACCTATTCAAAATTCACCTTTTCGTAGGTAATAATTCAGCTTTACAAGGCCTTTTTAATTTGAATTTGAATAAATCAATGCTTTAATAATCGATATTCGTATTTTTGATGTTTCGATTGATCATTAGTTTTACTTTTTATTATTAATTTGATCTATCAAAAGTCGGTAGGTATTTTGAAAAATAGTAGATATCTAATTATATAATCAGAGTCGTTATTATTAGGAATCTTGAACCATTCGGAATTATGAAAATCAATATTCTGAAATTCATGTTAAAACTGTCAGAATAAAGTTTTTCGTAGAAATCGTACAAGGTAGGTACTATTTTAGGGTCAACAAGACTCTAAAAAATAGGAAACTTCCAAATTCAAGGACTCATTTAGTAAGTGAAGAAGCAATATATCATCCGATTACCTCGCCGATTTTTCCCTTGTTCAGCCTGATTTCATAATGTTCTTTTTTAGGGTTCCGTAGTCAACTAGGAACCCCAATATGTATATCAATCACGCCGACAAAGTGGTAAAATGAAAATTGGAAAAAAAAATATTAGGATAGTATATGTAAAGTGGGAAGTGATTTTTTTTTTAAATTTCAACCCTATTGTGTGATATATTGTTGGATAGGTATTTAAAAATGAATAGGGGTTTACGAAAATAATAATTTTGATAATGTCAATAATTTCGGAAGTAATCGCTCCAAAAGTAAAAAACAATGTCCCCCCCCCCCTCTAACTTTTGAACCATAAGTTTAGAAAATATGAATAAAACCTGAAAAGTAGAACTTTATAAGGACTTTCTAGGAAAATTATTTTGAACTTGATGGAAAGAACAGTTTTTGTACAAAAAAGACAAAAAGGTTCTACAAAATAATTTCTGGACTAAGTTTGTAGTATAATCGTATATGCAAGCATTTTTTAAACTCATTAGTGGGTACTCATTAGCGTGGCCCGACACGCTCTTGGCCGGTTTTTTTTTTACCAGAAATTAAAAAGTTATCAGTTTATCACGCGTTGTAGCATGCGTTCAGTGATCGTGATTTCAAATTAAGATTTCATCCCAGTTCCCCTAATAATTTACGACTTTCGTGCACCCAAAGACGCTGGCAAAAGGTAGTTCCTTTCAATTCAATAATAAATTAATGTCAGGGTTAGGTATACCTACGAACTTTCCACTTACGTATCGAAACGGTGAAAGTTATTTACATATTATGTTCTTCGATACTAGGTACAGTATATTTTAAAACATTGACACAAATAAAATTAGAAGTGACCATCTATAAATAAAGCAAATCAAACATTTTAATATGTTAATGTATCGGGAGGCGAGAATCATTATGGAAGATTACTATGGGGAGGGATGAGTGGCGTGGCAAAGTGGAATGGAACCGGCGACCTTGTCAGGGCGAGGTCACACCACCCCGCCCCGGGCCGACGCCACCTCGGCAGCTCTACCTGCGCCTCTGCGGACGTCACCGCGAACCCACATACTGTGTAACTTAAATGCCACCACTCACAGAAAACCTCCATTGGTTTTATTTCTGTACTCTTTTTAAATCTAAACTAATATAACTGTTTGTTTATATGTCAGGAAGTACTGATTCGATAAAGAAAATGGCATTCGTACAAGAAGCTGTTTTATTTCTCTCTATCTCGAAAACAAACATTTATTATGGTTCCTATAGGATTAGCCACGGAAGCTTAGCCGCGGGAATAAGGTAATTTTCGGATATATACAAAAATTCATTTTAAAAAGATTGGTTGTCTTTTTGACTGAGACAGTCTCTAACTCTCCGACAGTAGCTAGCAGATAATGTATTTGCTTGACTTTGCATCTCCAACATTCGCCAAAGTCTCTGCTGTCACACGGTCCTATAGGCATAGGAGCGTGTGGCTCGCTCGTTAATTATTTAGTCCTTGAAAACTGACATGAAGGAACACTTCGCAATAAGGCAGGTGTTGTGTTATGGACACGATCCGATACCGCGGGACCACGGGCACGGAGCCGGAGCGATGACGGCGGTACGCGGCCTTGGCCGTGATCGCGCGCTCGATATAGCCCGGCCGAGCGCCCCGCCTGCCGCTTGCCTTCAGCCTCCCACGTTCCATCGTCTCCACCCCACATTTCACCTCATACCATTTTCTATTTCCTTCCGAATTTCTTATAGGTAGGTACTTTCCAGTTATTTCCGAACGACAAGACACTAGGCTCCACTAGGCCGATTTTACCTACAAAGGTAGATGAGATAACGACGACGGTTAGGCAATTTTTCATTAGTAGAACAACTTAGCAATGGTAGCACCCCAAATTGCACAGCTAATTCATATGTATTCAGTCTGGCATATTCAATTTGTAAATTAGGTACGTACATATATAATTTCCTCTGATTATAACTTCCAAGGCTGAATGATAAACGTTTCATACCTACACACCTTATTATTGCGATCTCAGCATTATGGTAAAGCCAACAATATTAACGTCTGGAGGTCGAAAACATTGCGACGCGGAATATTTATTCCGCAAGCTGTGCATAAAGTCGCTCAATAGTACTTAGTAAGCAGACGGCGTAGTTAGAGCGAATCAGAATTAGACACCAAGGCCACCAACCGAAGTGATATCATTTATATGGCGTGTCTGTCCCTGAACTCGGCGAATGACGCACGTGGATTCAAATATCACCCTGACCTTAGTCGTAAAAATAATCTTGGTAATACCGGCTAATGGAAATTCTTTTCACCCAACAAATACATAACAAGGGCTACTTAAGAAACTAATTTGTCTCGGAAACTAGGAAGGCTCATCAAAGAGTGTGTACCCCAGTCTACCCACAATAGAAAATCTATAGCCTAAAATCTAGTTATTACAAATTAACTGCCACCCACGACTCTTCTCTTCCATCTTGCAATCAATTTAATTTTTTGCAATTGTGTTTTCCCTGTTTATTTTTCTTTCTAACGTTTGTATTAGAGCGAACAAAACAAAAAACAATTATTCAAATTGGTCAAGCTGTGTTTTTGAGTTTTAGCGAGACTAAACGAACAGCTGATTTTTATGTGTAACATGTGTATTGCAAAATAAGATATTTGCCTGAGTTTTAGTTTAAAAATTCTAACCACCTTAAAATGAGAAACAACGATTTTACATTTTCGTATATTTGTACTAAATATTAGACTTATTATTTAGCTTTACCCTTCTTTCCTTTCTTTTTGGGCGGTGTACTTTTATTAGTTTTATTGTTCTTAGAAGAATTGCCCTTTTTACCGCGGCCCTTCGTTTTCTCCTTGGCCTTTTGCGCGCGCATGTCTTTCTTCATTCGAGGGTCGACCACCTTGTAATGTCCTTTAACTCCTTGAGGTCGTTTCATACGTTTGGCGGTAGTATGTTTTTTAGCCACCACATAAGTTATTTTCTTTTTCCCGTCTGTTTGTGCCTTTTTATACAACGTTTTGATTTGTTGGGCTTTCTCCCTCTCTGACATATCGGCGTTCTCCATGACTGCCTCTACCTTCTTCTTGGCTCGTTCCATCTTCTTGATCATGCGCTTCTTCTTTCGTGCTTTGGCTTCTATCACTTTTTTAATGGGTCTGGCATTGATTTCTGTCATCCTATTCTTATATTCTTCCGTGTATTTCTGCAAAAAGTTAAGTGTTTTTATTTGCCAAAAAATGTGATGAAAAAGATGCAACAAGATTTTTTAGTGGAGGACACATTCCGCTACACAAATATAGCTTGTAAATCTTTGTGCATAAAATTGCAAGTTAAATTTACACATAGACAAGATAAAATCACTGGAGTAATAGGTTATAAATAAAATAGAAGCAGTTACAACAAATAAAAGCTTTTTTCATTATCTTGCGTATAATAGTTTGTGTCCTGGGGTGGTCAGTTTAGTTCGCAGCTCTTCAGCGAACTAGTTTGCCATCTTCCGTCTCAAACTAGAGAAAGGCAGATAGTTCGCATGCGATCTTTTGTTTATTAAATAATTTTGCTGTTATTTTTATCTTTTGTAAATATACACTTTATATTGTAATCTTAGCAATTTAATACAGAAATGATTTCTTTTAACATACTATAAATGTAGAAATAAGTAGTCTTATGCATATCAGTCGAGACCTGGAGCAGCTTAGTTTAGTGCACAGCATCACAACAAACTAGATCGCTCTTTTAGTTCATCAGCTCCAGACTCGAACTTCGAACAGGTCATTCGCTCGCTTTGCTAGTTTCGCAGCAAAAAGTGTGCGGTAATAGTGTAGTGCTGCGACTAAATTGGGCGACGCTGCGCTATCATTCACTCTCGCTTCTACTTTTACATATACATTACATTCTCGATTCGATCGTATCGAATAAACCAACGAATTCAAGAGAGACGAATCCAACGAACTGGTTCGTTCCCAAAGTACACAATACATTAATCAAAGTACAAAATTACCTCCGGAACAATGATTTCTTTCTTCATGTGTTTCTTTTCGTCCTCCACAAACCAATCTGGCAAATTCTTATCATTGAAAGCATAGCGATTCCATCCATCATCAATTAGATCTCTTTTAAATTTCTTCGACGTAGCTATCATCGTTCCTAAAGCGAGGGTCTCAGCATCCATCTTAAGGTTTTTCTTAAGCCGTTTTAAGTCTATAAAAAGAAAAGGAATAAAAATGATATGAAATTTTTAAAGGCAGATTAGTCAACAAAAATTGTGTGTTATCAAATTTTACCGGGATCTTGTGAGACTACTTCAAAGTCATCTTTTTTACTGGCTTTTGCACCAGCTTTACTTGATGTAACAGCTACGTTGTCTTCTACATCGTAATCACTATCTGATGAATCATCATCCGAGCTGTCGTCATCCAATTTTCTTTTTAACGCTCCACTTTTCATGTTTTCATTTATACCATCTTCTGCAACTTTTTTGCCTTTTTCTTTGTAAGTCTCCACCAACTTGTCCAAATCGGCAACTTCGTCGTCATCCTCATCAATGTCCTTGAAACTGTCTTTTTGGAACCACAGCTCTGCCTTCATGGAGCGTCGGGAGACTGGGTCAGTGTTATCCAGGTCAGTTAACAGTGGGTGGTTCTTGGGTATGACCTGTGATCTAGCCACCTTACTATTTTGTAATGTGTTGAGTTTTGTAAGTTTTGCCACTTTTTTATTTTCAGTATCGGAATCTGAAAATGCTGAAATATAAAACAAATTAGTGTATCAGTTAGCAGTAAACTGATAAAAATAAAAACGAAACTACAAATATTAGTAGAAAAAAATCAAAACAACAAATCAAAGTTTTACCCAAAGTCTCTTTATCTTGCTCAGTATCAGAGTCAGATTCCATTTCGAGTTCACTATCTGAGTCCTTATAATACAGGCCTGAAGAATCCAGTTTAGAAGACTCTGTATCATATTTAACATACTTTTGTTTTACTTTGAACTCATCATCTGAGTCGCTTGCTTCTGCCACTATATCTGGTTGCTGGTCTACCATACGTGCTAATTCCTAAACATAAAAAAATAATAAAAATTTTGATTCACATACATACACACCATGAGCATTTTTCTGTGTAATAACTAATAATAAGTACATTAAGTACCATAGAAAATAACCTAAGCTCTATTTTACTAAACAGTAGATATGGGAACTCACTTCAGCATTCTTGATGTCCGATAACTTGAACATGTCATTGCTCTCCAAAATAGGCCCTCCATCTCCTTTGAGTACCATCTTCAGATTCATTTTCTCCGCCAGTTTTTGCCTTTGTTTATTTAGTTGTTTCCTCTTACGTTTAGACGAGCGCCTTTCTTCGTCCTACAACAAATATTGCATTTAACTTGATGAATGACAACCCCTCGACAGCCGATTGTACATATGTCTGTACAACTTGAATGACCTTGAAAAATGCTTGTCGTTTTTTACACACGTTTGTACTCATTTTAAAAATTTTGGTTTATATATCTTTGTATTTTCCTAGGAAAATCCAGAAAAAGTTTATTTTAATTTTTTTGGTGGTTGACGTACCGCCCCTCGTAAAAGTACGAGTTGCTCGCGTCCTTAGGCTTTTCCTCCTTCACCTGGACCCAACACGTGTCCTCCGAGTGGTGCCGAAATTGGTTACCAAAGTCTTCACAGGAATGAAAAACCAATGTGAAACCGAAGCACTCATTTATACGGCACAATGAACAGGACTTGCATTCTGACAATGAAGGGAAATTATAGGTAAAAGATGGGGCCTAGGGCTTGAGGTTGGGTTTAAACAAAATTCCGGAATTGCAACTTATTTCTACGTTTATAATATCAGAATTAGTGTGAGCAAAACCGGAATTTCGATGTCGAATTATTTTGTCGTGTAAGTGGAGAATTAAGTTTTGATTAGGAAAGTTTGAAAATTTTCTAACCTTTCAATCTTGTTAAATAATTCTTAAAATCATGCAATAAGATAAGAAAACGGACCAGAAACTAACACCGCAAACTATAGGTCGACCATGGTGAGTGTAGGCATTCCAAGGATGAAAGTGCCTTCTATCCATTGCTGGCCGCTTCACGAAACATGTACTACAACTGAATAAAGCCGGCCGCAACAAGTCAACTGATTACAGATCCTTTAATAAGCACCTCTCTGTCATAAGTGTTACAGACAGCTCACTCTGCAGAGCTTGCAAGGAGGGCGAGACACCAGCTCATCTGCTTCTAAGGCCGGGCCAAGAGGTTCAGAAACCCAAGTCACTCCCAAAGATCACCAGAGCGCTACTAGACTTCCTTGTGTTGCTGGAGTGTATTCAATGATATACTTGTTCTATCTTTAGCCGCGTACAGACATCGCGAGGAGTGCGTCGCGAATGGTTCGTCTCGCATGCCTCGGGCTGCGTGGACGTGTGTGCTCACAATAAGCATTCGCGTCATACGATCATTGCGAACGCCGCTTTTCTACTGACGAACACCGTGCCTGGTGGTTTGCGTGCTCAGCTTGAGGATGTGTCGTTCGGGACGCACGCATAAATGTACCGGCGTATGCCACAGGTTGAGGCATGCGTGACGCAACGCCGGGGTGAAAGTCCGCTGCCGCGACAGGTCACGGCAATGCGGACAGAGCTCCGGCGGGATCTCATGGTGAAATGGCGTCAACGACTATCGCAACCCAGCGCTGGGCACGCCACAATCATGGCGGTAAGTCCCCTCTTTGATGCGTGGCTGGAAAGACCTCACGGCGTCCTTACCTTCCGCATGACGCAGGTACTCACCGGACATAGTTCGTTCGGGAGATTCCTGCACTCGATTCATGCGGAAGTGACGCCCGGGTGTCGCCACTGTGCGGAACGCCCGGAGGACACGGTGGAGCACACAGTCGAGGTGTGCCCTGCTTGGGCGGAGCATCGCCGTGCTCTCGTGGGGGCGATCGGCGGCAGAGACCTCTCGCGACGGGCCTTGGTTGAGGCCATGGTCCGGAGCGAGGAGGAGTGGCAGGCGGTCGCCGACTTTTGCGAAGCAGTAATGCTCGCAAAGGAGGAGGCCGAACGCATCAGGCAACGGCGTTATCGCCGCCGCCGTCGCCGGGTCGAAGCCTACTGGGGCCAGGGTTATCCGAAAGGGCGCTCGAGCCCCGGTACGAAGGCTAGAAGGAACGGGGTGGGTCTTTTAGTCAGTAAGAGTCTGACACTATCTCCCGCTCCGCCCAAGGGCGGGGGATGTCAAAGCATGATTTTTCCCACCATAAAAAAAAAGGCATGCGTGACGAACCACACGCCTCGCGATGTCTGTACGCGACTTTTTATTTTTGCTATAGATTTGGTATTTATTTCTGTATCTACTAATAAATATCACATGTATCTGCATATCTATTAAAAATATAAACAGATAATTACTGCCAGAGAAAGAAAGAGAGAAAGAGTGATCGCGGATTGCGATAAAGCCACTCATTGGACCTTTTTTATGTATCATAGTATACCTACAATAAAGTATACAAAAAATTAAACAAAGCCAAACTTTTTAGGAAAAAACCTAAGTAAAATTTAAGTACCTGTAACCCAGCAATCTCTGCATCAACATCATCTTCATCATCCCCCTCAGTTGCATCATCCACCTTTGCTTCGTCATCACTGCTCTCTTTAGCATCTGTCTTCACAACCTGGAAAATGAAACCCAATAATCTGCATTTAATAAAACGATATTATGCAATCGGATACTCGACTCAGTTTTTTATTAATTATTTGTTACAAAAATTTATTAAATAATATAAAAAAAAGGTAAGGGGCTACAGGATAATCTGCAAATTCAATTTATGTTATTTTTTTTTGCATTTATATGTTAATTGTAATTGGCAGTCATACATAGTCATAACATCTATGTTATTATAATGTTCTATGTTAATATAATCATTAAAATCATTGATCCAACTGTCACTACCCTCTCAATACCAGTACTACTCTCAGTACTACGAGTATATGGTTATTTCATGAAAAACTCATTCAATATGGTTATCAAAAAACTTCAAAAATGTTTGTTTCTTTTTAGTACTATTTGTTGTTTAGTATAAAATATTGTTAAAAAGTAAACTAAACAAGAAAATACTTGATTGGATGTGGAAAGTTAATGTGAAACATTGCCACTGAGACCAGATTTCCAGTTATCAAGTCGCTTTTAATTATAAACCAGCTCGTTCAGCAATTCTGTTTATCCTTTTCAAAACCATAATTAGAGACACAATAGGAAGACAATGAGAGTGAATGTCAACATTCACTTTTGGTGAATGAATGAAACATTACAAGTCACTGAGTTACAAGAATAGAGCTACAATAAATGTGAAAATTACCTGTGAAGCTTTATATTCCTTCATTTGCTTGAACCAGCTTAATAAAGCCTTCAGATCCTTTCTGCCAAGAACTTTAATATCCTTGCAGCATTCCTTAATTTCTGCAGTAGTTTTAGGGTGTTCTTCAATGGATTTGTCATCAAACACAATCTGTGAAAACATGTCATTTATTAGCAGTTACACTTCAAAGTTCAAGAAAGAAAAGGTTGAACATCCATAGCAAAAAACAGCAATATAAAAACATGTTTGTTGTATGGAAGCCCCACTTGAACATTTATTTATACTGTTTATAGTGTTTGCTGTTATAGCGGCAACAGAAATACATCATTTGTGAAAATTTAAACTGTTTAGCTATATAGTTCATGAATGACAGATAGACGGACATCGGAATCTTAATAATAGGGTCCTGATTTTACCACTTAAGAAAAATGTACCTCAGAGCATCCTTGCAGTAAGTCTATAGGGTCCTGGTCTTGACTCAGGAACTGTGAGAGCATTACTTTGTGGTGAGTTGTGTAATCATTTTCCAAATATCCCTCTGCTTTAGCTTTCTTTTGTTTTTCCGGGTGTAAAATATTTATGTGTTGTTTCTTTACAATATCCAAATCCTCAAATACATGTTTAGGATCAAGAAATTTAGGGTCAATGGTATCAGGTGCAATATAGCCTTGACAGACCACAAATATTTCTGATGATTCATTACGAGAGGCCTGTGGCTTTGTGGCATGAACTTTCTTAAAAAACTGCTTCAATACCCATAATAGTGCATGATAATCTTTAGATCTAAATACTTTGGTTACAAACCATCCTCCCTCTCTCAAGAAATGAGTGGCCAATTTAAGGGCGCTGAGTGTCAGGCAAGCTTGCTGGTATGCATCATGAATCCAGTTCAAACCAACATTTGGGGCACCATCATTGAGAACAACATCGGCTTTCCATGTTTTGATTTCTTTTTTTATGGCTGTTTTACATTTTTCTGTTGTGATATCTTCAGTTAAGCCGATACAACCGGGAACCGGTTTAATTGGAAACAAGTCAACGCCAATGACCACACTCGATACAGGCATGTTCTGATGCGCCACCTGCATCCATCCACCGGGCGCGGCACATAGATCGATGCATACTCGTGACTTTTGAAGGAAGCCAAATTTTCGATTCAATTGAATTAATTTAAAAGCAGCTCTGGAGCGATAACCTAAAATAACATGAACGAATAATGTTTATTACAACTTGAGCACACCAGAACCTAATAATTACATAGGTATTACTGTACAAAAACTTTACCTGTCTCTTTTGCAAGTTGATAATATTTATCTTTCCGCTGTTTTCCTACTTTTGTTTTCTTCCCCATTTTTTAAAATGAATCACATCACAAATTATTACAACGTGTTTACAGCCCAGCTGCAAATTTTGCTTTTTTGAGGTTATACGTCGATGACAGTGACAATAGTGATAACGTCAGGTGAAGACAGTCAACTGCAGCATGTGAACGTCAAAAAATAGTTCCTTCAGTCGTTTATTTTTTATTTCATATCTTGCAACTCAGATTCTTTCGTATGAAGGTACGTAATGGAAAAGTTAGTAGGGACAGTCGTGTAGTCTTATGATTGGTCAGCCAGTGATCGAGCAGCAGAAAGTTTAAATACTGATGTTGTATACATCTATTATTTCTAACTTACGTTTTAAATATTATGGGATTCAATGATAGGATGTACAAGATCCTAAGGTTCGATATAACCGTAGAAACTTAGAATCTTGCACGACTTGCTGACTAAAATACGTTTCGTAGACACAGTGGATAGAGTTTAAAGGCGCTACTCGCGGCTAAGATACTATATTATTTATTAATCTTATGGTACAATATCACTCGCCATAAAATTCTATGGACCATTAGGTACACACAACGAAGATAATATATAATTCATGTTTCCGTATCGTAAGATAAAGAGCGGTAAAGGATAATGGGCACGTTAGTATGGAAAACATACCCACGGCGGCCAACAATAAAATTAGTCTGAGTATGTACATATAAGTCCCTAGTTTCGATGGTGTGAAGCCCATTTCTGTGAGGACTGGGAATTGGTAAATATATACATATATAATTTTTATCAATGAAGTTGCTGCTGCGCCGCTGTTCATAAATTAATATAAGTCTATTATATTTTAGTTAATATAGGTGAGTAAATTAAAAAAGTAGGATTATTTTTTACAGGGTGAAGCCGCTGGAAGAAGCTATTCTATTCTATTCTATTTTTATTAATGGCAAATAGAGCCGATGTCGACTATTCTGCCAATGTCAAAAGTAAATTGGATTGGCAAGAGTGTATGGATAATAACACAAGGAATTAGAATGTTAGAACAGTAGTAACTGTATGTATGTATAAAAGTCTTCGATTGATACAGTTGGACTCGTTGAGTTAGTACTGGACTGAAACAAACAAAAAAATAAAAAATACATAAATATTATAATTGTTCGGACATTAAATATATACACGTAACCACAATTACACAGAAGTCGGGACTCATAATTTGATATTTTTGTGACGGATGAAACTCATCAGCGCCACAAGTAGTTCTGGGGAAGGATAAGTTAGGAGGGCGGGGACATTGATTGGGAGAGGCATTTTAAATTTCGGGAGACGGCTATATAAATCTAAAGGTGGAGTGTTTTTTGTGCATTGGAAATTTGACTGCATAGTAGAATTTACCCTTTTTTTTACCAGAGGTATCCCACTGCTCCTGCCATGAACATTGAAGGCTTGCTTTTGGCAGGTTCAGCAAGTCATACCCCTGAATAAAGTTGTGTGAGAGATCAGCTGCAGTTGATGAACAAGCATCTTTGGCCAAGGCATCGGCACGTTCATTGCCCTTGATGCCACAGTGGCTAGGTATCCAAACTAGCTGGATTTCCTTTTGACTATTAGTGCTTGATAGCAGGGATTTCTTAATTTTTAGAAGTAGTGAGCTGTGCAATTTACTTTTATAGGGATTCTGGGTTAGGGCCTGAAGACAGCTAAGGGAGTCTGTAAATATTACAGCTTTGTCGATATTATGGTGTGACTCTATAAAAAGGCAAGCTTCTAATAGAGCCACACATTCGCCTGTGAACACAGAGGACTCCTTAGGACATTTAAATTGTAAAATAATACTGGAGCTTTGGTAATATACTGCCGCTCCAGTATGACTAGAGTCAGAAAATTTAGAAGAATCAGTGTAAAATTTTTGAAAACCATTCCATCGTTCTCCCACCACCGCATTGAAGGCCGAATTCGCCGAGGGACTATTTTTGGATATACCAATATTGTAGAAAATTTTGGGAGTGAAACATAAAACTTTATAGTCGAAATTAAAAAGGGGTAGTTTGGGATATTGAGTTAGCGGGTATTCGAAGTTTTGAGTCGTGCGAAAAAATTTCAGTGTTAAGGGCATTTCTTTATTTTTCCAGTAGTTTGAGGTTCTATACAAGGAATTTAACTCGTTCAGTTTTCCAATGAGAGGGTGTGAAGATCTACATATCACCCTAGATAAAAAACGAGAGGCGTCTTAAGGCTAGAGGGGGTTCGACGCATTTGACCTTGCAGCGTTGATGGGAGAGGACTTCATACAACCAGAGATGATCCGAAGGCATTTAGACTGGAGCTTATCGAGACCAACCAAAGCACCCCTGTTGCATGGAATTGGGTGGAACGTACCATAGTCTAGAACACTACGAATTAGGGCGTTGTAAACTAGTTTCATGGTATAGGGGTGGGCTAGGACTGAAGACAGAGCAATAGGTCTAAGGCCGTTCGGATCATCAACATGTTTGCCTGGTTTCAAAAGGTGTTGGTTTCATAATATTATGATAACGAATTGATCATTTGAAAACTTTGCTTATACTATGTGAGTTTACGTTACTACCTTCAAAGTTAAAATCAAGTACCTCAAGATTGAAATGTTTTATACAATGACCCACAGTTTTACAAATGTTTTATACAATGACCCATAGTTTTACAAGCATAAGTCAAGTGCATTTTTATTGTCTAATGTTATTTTTGTCTAATTCAGGCTGTGTGTGTAACTAAAGTAGTGTACTGCGAGCGAGGAATACTGTCCCACCGTAATACAGTTCAAACTAGTACGGGGGTCAGGGTGAATCGGTTTCGCAACAACCAAAGCTTTAAGTTGCTTACGATTTTTATTTAAGGTATATGTATTTTAAGAAATAAGTAAGCAATAGTTATGTAAACATGATTAAGGTTGTTGTTAATTTGTGGAAATAAATTGAATTGAATTGAAAAAAAAAATAAAAAAAATAAAAGGGGAATGATAACTTGTAGCTTCCATTGATCTGGGACCCAACCACGATTATAACAAAAGTTAATTATATTTAAAAAATATTGTTTGGCATTATTACTAGAGTGAGAAATAAAAGAATATGGCACGCCGTCAACACCAGGCGCCGAGTCCTGGACATGACTGAGCACCACACTCAATTCTTTCAAGGTAAGCGAGGCATCAAAAGGGTCATTGGAAACAATCTGTGGAGGTATATTATGACATTCGGAAGGAAGTGGGACATAGGGTGGAGCTATTTTGTCAAAAAAAAATCAGCTGTTTCCCTAGTGATTGGTGAAGATACTGAAGGAGAACAACCACATCTAAACCTGTTAATGTTTTTCCACACAACTGAGATTGGGGTGGAGGGAGAAGAGAGGGATGTGCAGAATTTGACCCAACCTGCACGTTTCTTCCTACGCAGAAGGCGTCTGGATCGTGCACAGACTTGCATATAAGTCATCAGATTTTGGGTGGTCATTTCCCTATTATAGTGGGTTTCAGCCTCATTCCTCAGTTTAACCGCTGAAATGCATTCTTAGTCCCACCATGGAGGTGAACGGATCTTGTTTCGAGCACTATTTTTCAAAGGGAAACAAGAATTTGCACTAGAGATGACTGCTTCCACAAAACCTTCATAGCAACTCTTGGCATGGAGGTGATCAGAGGGATTAGATAAATTAGAATTTAAAGCAAGAATGTCGATTTTCTGTTCCAGTAATGATGCAAACTTTGACCAATCTGGTTTGGTTAAGTTGTACTTCAAAAGTGGAGGAGAAGTTTTTTCTAAGTAAGTCCTGTTGATTAAAGAAATGACAATGGGGTAATGATCACTACCATGCGACAAGGCTGTACATTCCCAATGGATTGAAGCTGCTAGTTCAGCAGAGCAAAAAGTAAGGTCAACACAGCTCTTCTGCTGTCCGGGGGGAGACCTGCGTGTTGGACAACCATTATTTAAAATGCAAAGGTTTATGTCATCTAGAATCTCGCCTAGAGCTGCACCAAACGCATCACAACGCTCGGAACCCCATCTATAATGGTGACAATTAAAGTCACCCATAACTAGTACAGGGCCTTGGACATTGGAAAGAATGTTTCTTAGAGTAATAAAAAAGTCATGATGAAGATGAGCAATATATATTGAAAATACTGAAATGCCTTCCATCCTTCCAGGTATAATACTCATGTCGCCTGTAAGTGAAGGCAGAGATAAGGGTGAAAGTGGGACCCGGTTATTAACAAAAAGAGCCGACCCTCCATATCCGTCGGATCTGTCACATCGGAGGACATTGTAATGTGGTATACGGAAGCTAAGACTTGGGGTGAGCCAAGTCTCAGCTATAGAACAAGCTAGAGGTTTATATTTATTAATGAGGAATATGAGGTCGTGTTTCTTATGCCACACGCTCCTCACAGTCCACTGTAGAAATGTTAGGCTGGACGCCATTTTTAATATGTAGAAGAATTTAGATCAGTTGTTCGCAACGTTGGACGGTGATTGGGAGTTAGAAGGAGAAGAGATAAGAGTTGGTAAAAGTTTTACAAGAAGTTCGATAATTGAAACATCGTTATTAGATGGAGTGTTATTCAAGTTTAGTGCACAGCCATTAGGCTGAGTAGGTTGGGGAGAACTAACAATTTCATTGTGAATGCTTTTAATATAAGACTAGCGGACCCGACAGACGTTGTCCTATCTAACAATGATAACAAAACTTTTTTTTAATTTGATCGCAGCGCTAACTGTCGGGACAGACTAAAGTTAAAATTCGAATATTATTTAAAATTTGACACTGCGATGGTAGCGCCGTCTGTCGGATCCAATGTAAAACATTCCAAAATCAACAACTACTAATAAATTAAAAATTAATTAAAAAAAATTGTCCAGCGGACAAAATTGTGAATCTAAACCATTCCCAGATCCCCTTGAACACACACAAAAAATTTCATCAAAATCGGTCCAGTCGTTTGAGAGAAGTTCTGTGACATACACACTCACAGAAGAATTATATATATAAAGATGGAGAAAGTGGAGCATAGGTTTTGGGCTTGAGTGTGACAGTTTTGCGGTATGACTGAGTTTTAGTAGCATTTGCATAGTTGCGAGATGGAATTGGAACCATTTTGCTAGCCTCCACATATGGAATTGACTTCTCAGCCATAATGGTCTTGATATCCTTCTGTCTACCATGCTCAGGGCATGACCCGCTGTTGGCGAAGTGGTTCCCCGAGCAAAGTATACAGAAAGCCTCGCCTTCAGAAATGTTGCAATCATCACCGGGGTGATCGTGGCCACATTTACTGCAGCGTGGTTTCGACCTACACAGGTTGGCCACATGTCCGAATCTACAGCACTTGCGACACTGGGTCGTAGGATAAATGTATTGAGTAACTGGAAGAGATGTATAGCAGCAGCATACTCTTGGTGGTAGAACTTGGCCATCGAAAGTGATGACACAAGTTTCTGTGGGTTTCCATTCGATAGCACCGTCATTGCGTATTTTCCTACTAATGCGTCGAACCTTGAAGATTTGCCCGCAACCAGAAGGCACAGACAAAAAAGTTATAGCTTCATCCTCAGAGATGTCAGTAGGAACTCCAGAAATAACACCCATCCTAGTGATGTTGAATGTAGGGATGGATGCTGAGTAGCCATGTTTGGGCAAAAGGTTATTGGATAAAAACGCATTTGCGTCCTGGGGGGAAGTAAATTCTACCGAAACACGGTTTCGACCAACTTTGTTAACTCCGTCCCGACGAATATTCGAAATTTTATTGAATATTAGGAATTTTCCAAAATTCACAGGGTGTATTGTGAGTTCGGAGAAGTTTCCAGTCGAGATACATGCACGATATATGGACCTTTATCCGCTGCAGAGTACTTTGTACGACCTATTTGGCTCTTAATTTTTTTGCTTGGTGGAGTAGGAGTGGGGTTCACTTCTTCGTTGGCGCGTTTACGTGAAATCTGGGACACATCCATGTCTGTAACTGACTGACTACATCGGCAAATTGCGACAATGGGTTTTGGGATAGGACATTTGGAGAGGATTGGATGTCAGGTCAGGATCTGGAGGTTTGTTTTTATCCATCGTGGATAAAACCTTACTTAGACCTTAAAGGATGAGAACAACAACACAACCAACCTGTTTACAAACACAAGGACAGCACAATTGTACAAAAACAAGTCACAAGAGTTACAACAATCACTCGGAAAACGTTAAAATTCTCAAAACACACGTGCTAACCAAGACACTTGTGGCGAGAATCCTGGAAGAAGCTATTCTAACTTAGTTTCAAAATATCAAGATTTAACAGTCGCACTATAATGATGTCACAATGTTGCTCACCTAACAAAAACGAACGATATTTATCTACAGCAGCGCCCTCAAATCCCACGATTGTTTACTTTTCGAACAGACTTTAGCACTGTTGTTAAAATAATTTATTTAACTAAAACGTTACTCAGTATTTATAAGAAATCCTAAAAAAAAATGTTCATTGTTTTTAACCATGCCACATTTACATACCCAATGGTTTTTTTTTTTCCACGAACAATATTCTAGTAGTTTCGATTTTGGCCACGTGCCAAAAGATCTTCATCTATATGACGTTATTAAGAGTGTCGAGAATATCAAGCGATGACGTCATAAATTATTATTTTTCATGTTGGCAATTAAATCAGTCGGTTTTTCACGTATTTCATCAAAATCACCATTGTTTCGTATTCGTATCGAGTTTGTGACTGCGCATTCTAAAAATAATCAGTCTTGTGTCTTTATCGTCTTTAGCATCGTGCAATTCACTAAATACTGAAGTTACCAAGCGTTTTGGGATTTACTACAAAGCAAATCACTAGAAATAATTAATTTTTAATCTTCCGTGTTAAGCTCTTGTGACCCCCGTCATCATGACTCCCAATCTTCAAACATTTGTCAACAGTTTTCAAAATCGACTGTGAGTATAACTATGCTTTTGCCATTATTACCATAATTACAATACCAATAAATAGGATGTTTACAATTACAAACGAACAACATCAATTTATCGAAGTGACTGCATCATTCTAGAACATTGTAGTACAAGGTACATTCAGTGACACACATAATAATATTTATTTAGTGTGCTAGACTGTTGAATAAAATGGTTTTGTTCTTATAATAACAGTACTTGTGTAGTATCTTTTTGTTTGGTATTTAAACTTACACTTTATAATGATGTAATGAGTACTTAAACATATTACATAGATATGTACACAAACCTGTACTATTAGATGAAATTTCATTTGTATGTTCTGATATTTCTCAGAGAACCACCAGTACGTCAGCATTTAAAAAATGTCTATGGAACCTTGATGATGACATGTGGCTCCGCTCTGGCTGGGGTCTATGTTGACATGTACACCTGGTTCCAAGCTGGTTTCCTGTCGGCCATTGTAGGGGCAGGTCTTATGCTTATGTTAATTGCAACTCCTGATACTGGCAAGAATACAAACCTACGTCTTGGATACCTCTTAGGTTTTGGCCTTACTTCAGGTAAATTAGTTCAGAATTTTGATGTTTACCTTATTTTATTGATTAGATAACTTAATCAATTTTCAACACTGCTATCAGTTCTGTAATATTTTAATGGTTACATATGTTTTAGGCATGAGTCTGGGACCACTGCTAGAGTATGTCAGCTTTGTTGATCCATCCATCATAGTAACTGCTCTCTTGGGCAGTACATTGGTATTTGTTTGCTTCTCCATTGCTGCAATGTTGGCTGAGCGCGGCAGCTGGTTGTTCCTGGGAGGAACCCTGATGACCCTACTCACTTCTATGTCACTCATGACACTAGTCAATATCTTCATGCAGTCTCAGTTCCTGTATCAAGTAAGTACTCTAATTTATTTAGTTTTTCATTCAGATTCTCTCAGTTTCTGAATTATGAAAATTTTACGTTATAAACTTGTTAGACTCTATACTCTGGACATTTGTGAAAACTTTTGTTACTGTCTGTTCAACTGATTTTGACTTTTACTACATTGTTGGCATGACAAATGGCGGCTGCAGTAAAAAGTTGGTATTGTATCCACTTTTTTTGCTTTTAATTCATTAAACCCCAAGCGAACGCTGGTGTTCGTGAACCAATTGTCTTTCTATTGTGTCTGTAATTTTCACGATTGAAAGGTTAATGCCATCCTTATTCCTACAAAATAGAGGTTACAATCAGTTGAACAGACAGTACAAAAGATGTCTGATCCTAACATACCCTATACCTTAGTATTCTTGCGAAAAAATTACATATGTTCTCTACCTTGAATTCTTATTAAAGAACTGGGACTAGCATGTAATGTATGTAGCTACCTGTTTATATTTAAATCCATAGTATTATGTGTTAATTATAAGAACACGATATTAAATATATATTATATGACCTTGTAAAATAACAAGTCACTGTATAAAGTACAGATTTTTAATTATGCATTCACTGGTTTACTAGTAGAATAGGTACATAGGTAACTCAAAATTATAAATTTTCAGTATGACAATATTGTATTGATTATTAAAGAAAATATTGACAATACTATTCAAAGAGTATATTTTGTCTCATATAGGCCAGGATGCTTTCTGATATGAATACCAGCTAAAATTGTATTGTGTTGTAATTTTAACTTATTATAAAAAAGTGTAATTTCAGTTAAAATTTTCCAAAATTTGAGTTTTATAATACTCGTTTTGTTTTTATATTTACGATTATCTTAGAATTTTAAGGATCGAAAACAAATTGGAAACTAAAAACAAATTTACAATAATACATGTTTATATTAGAATTTTTGTTTATTTAATATTGTCTTGGAGTTGAAGGCAGGCCTTTGTACTAAGTTAAACAGTAACAGAGTAGTTGTATATCAATAGAAAAGGGTCATATTGTTAAACCTATATTTATGTTACAGGCCCACCTGTACCTTGGACTTATGCTGATGTGTGGCTTTGTACTATTCGACACACAACTTATTATTGAGAAACGCAGAATGGGCAGCAAGGACTTTGTGCAACATGCTTTAGAATTGTTCATTGACTTCATTGGAATGTTCAGAAGACTGCTCATTATTTTGTCACAGAAGGTATGTGTTTTTGAATCAACTCATACCTATCTTTGTATTTGAAAATTAATATGTTTATATGACTAGACCCCAATTACTGATGTTCAGCAAATTACTTAAGTAGTAGATTCGAAATTGAGTATTTCTCAAACTACTTTCTCCTAAAATCTGTCAAAATTTGGCATTAGAGTGTAAGACATTCTTAACACATAAGGCTATTATTACATGGTCATGCAAGCGTCAGTCAATTTCATCAATCATGAATTATAGTTTTCGTCAATAAGTACTAAAAAACGTCAATCGTCGCATTAAACAGTATTTTTTTTCCAAATCAAAACTTAGACTGTGGCAAAACTGACAGCAAAACCTATCGAGTAATGTTCGTCATATACTCAATTCCGAAACTCACCCGTAAACCATCTTTAAAATATATATTTAATAAAAATATTAATTTTCAGGAAGAACAGAATCGCCGCCGCAAACGTGAATAAACAACATTGAGTCGCAAATACCTTATTTACGCAAGACTTAACTAATGTTATGATACAGTGACGTAGGTGTACACGTACATGCGAGTTGCTCAATGAGTCATCTTTCAACTGATGCAACTAGGAAGTTAAGTTTCGCGAAGGCAAGGACATCTTTGGGATCCTTCAAATATTGTTTTATTTACTATTTCGTTAATTATATGATATTTAAAATGTTTACAAGTTTATTAAAGGATTAAAATACATTGGAACCGATTGGATGAAATTATTTTTATTTCATAACTGTGACCCGCGACTTTGCAAGCCCTTTTTGGGGCAATCGTATACAATTTACTGTATCATATCATAAAGAACGCTTTCAGTTCCTCTGTGACACACATTCTAGGTCCTTGAGGTCATCGGAAAACCTAACTTAGTATTCATACGCATTCCACTTCGTTCTTTGATAAATCCTTCACGATACAAGCAGCTCGTTTGTGTAATGCATTCAAGGGCGGATCCAGCTTTGGCGCCAGGGGGGTCACATAGTCGTGTTTTTTTTGGGGGGGGGGGGGGGGGGAATCATCCAAATGACCCCCCTTAGGCGGAACGGGAGATAGTGGCTTCGACCCGGCTGGGCCCCTGCTGTTACTGACAACTTCTTGAGGCGTGCGGGAACAGACCCGTCGACGACTTGGGCTCGGTCCGGACAGTTACCAGACGGTCGGCCTCCTCCTTTGCTAGCATTACTGTATCACAGAAGGAGGCGACAGCCTGCCATTCCTCCTCGCTCCGGCCCATGGCCTGTACTAAGGCCCGGCGCGAGAGATCGCCGGCGCCGATTGCCCCCACGAGGGCACAGCGATGCTATGCCCGAGCGGGGCAATCCTCCACTATGTGCTCCACCGTGTCCGCCGGGCGTTCCGCACAGTAGCGACACCAGGGCATCATTTCCGGTCGAATCCGGAACAGGAACCTCCCGAGCTTACCATGTCCGGTGAGAACCTGCGTCATGCGGAAGGTGAGGACGCCATGAGGTCTTTCCAGCCACGCGTCAAAGAGCAGACTTTACCGCCATAATTGTGGCTTGCCCAGCACTGGTTTGCGATAGTCGCTGACGCCATTTCACCATGAGATCCCGCCGAAGCTCTGTCCGGGACCTGTTGCGGCAGCGGACTTTCACCCCGGCGTTGCATCTCCACGCGCAAATCGTGCATCGTGGGTAAGGACTGTTGCCTCCAGATTGTACGGTGGCAGGCCAGCATGGAGGCTCGCCGCTTCGTGGGAAACCGTACGGTTTCCCCGCACCACTACAGCATCCGTATTGCCATGACCTTATGGCATGCGTTCAGCTGGGCCTTCGGTTGCTGACGCAGCGACGGCACCCACACTGGCATCCCATATAGCGCCATGGACCGAACGATTCCCGCGTAGAGCCTCCGGCAAGGAGCGTCTGGACCCCCAAGGTTGGGTAGGAGCCGCTTGAGAGCAGCCCCGTTACATAGTCGTGGTCAAGTCACACAAAGTTACTATTTAATTTATATAATAATAAATACATGTAAAAAGTAGTTACCTACATAAAATCTATATTGTGCCCAATAATTAAAAAAAAAAAAATAGTTCAGCAATTTTAATTAGTGGCCCACCTACGTCCTTGACCTAGCCCAGGGGTGTCATGAACCCCCCAGGATCCGCCCTTGAATGCATTACCCCTATATGAGAGGCGAGCCCAAACGCTGCCAATGTTCAAAAAAATGGTGAAGGAGCATTATCTATCACTTTAGTTTTTCTTCTCCTTTCTAATTGTAATTATATTTTATTATTACATTGTTCTTTAAGTTGTACAGTCAGCCCGAAATCTTTTCCTTTCGTTTAAGTCCATCCAAAGGTTGTCTGGTAAAAGTTGCCTAGTGCAATAAGACCGTCTATTGTACACTTGCCTATATTTGTAAATGTTTGTCCTCTATTAAGTTAAGGCGTGCAATAAAGTTATACATCGTTATATTTTAATCGTTTTGGTCCCGTGGAGGGTCGATCCGGATTAGGTAGTAGTCGGCGTTGCTACAAACTACCTACAGGTCATTGAACTCGCTCAGCTGACGTTTTCTTAAAGAAATTAATTTCGTACATGCGTAAATTAATACGAGTTTTGAAAAAAGGTACTTTATTTTTTAATGTTATCTTTACAAATCGATAGTGTTTCATGTACCGGATTGGCCCTCCACGGGATTAAAACTATTAAAATTTAGCGGTGTATAATAATTATCTATCCGCAGTGAAAGTCCCGTTACAATTGGTCCAACCGTTGCGAGCAACAGCTGGAGCTACAACGTGCAGCAACAAAGTACTCTGTGCGTGCACCTGTAGGCCCAGGAAGCTCCAAAAAAAACTCCATCTACCGCTTAATCAAGCAAACTGGTTTAACAGTAGCTCGATCTAAGATAACTATGAATTCTAACCGTTATATTCTATACATATACTTAAACAACCTTTAAAAAACTTAAAATAGCACAATCTATCAATCCATTGAGACACTGTAAGTATAACTGCAGGCCTAGCCAAATTACGACCGTTTCGTTTCGAATCTTTCTACAGTCTGTAACGCCTCCAGATTCCTTTGTTCTGACCACGTGACTAAACGTTGAGATGATTGTCATTCCCATACATTTGATGTTATCTACTAGCGTTAACAATTGTAGATTATCAACTTGGCTAAGCCTCTTTGTTCAGAGTGAGCCTAGGCGTTAAAGAAAACCTAAAGCGTAAGGTGTGAACTTAAAAAAGGCCTTGAAGAAGAAGAGGAGTAGAGGTCACTTTTTACACTCTTTTCTGGCTCCGGGTATCCTACACACCCTTTTTTTACATACAATTTAGAACCTATCGTTTAGATAGTCCAGCCCCCCTAGCCAAGTTACAACCGTTTCTCTTGCGTCAACGCCTCGAGTTGGCCACGCCGTCGATTTTTTTTGCTCTGACCACATGACTGAGCGTTGAGATGATGGCATTCCCGTACATTTGAATTTTTCTTGCAGATTATTAATTTAGCTAGGGGCTGGCCTCAATCCAATTGAGAATGTCTGATGTTCTAGAGAGACGGGTAATAACAGTGCAACAACCTGCTCCAAAAACGTGATCAAAAATGTCACGGAGAGCATACTCAGAAGGATGCAAGCTGTTATTTTGGCAGGAGGGAAAACGTAGATATTATTAGGGTTTTACATTTGTAACTTTAAAAATAGAAACAAAAAAAAAATTGTCTTTATTACTGACCACTTATTGTTTGGGCGTGTACATCGCAGCGGTTTGATGGAATTCATCGAAAATTTATTTAAAAATTGCATGAAATGACTACCAATATATGTACATATTAATTAACACATTACCATATAATGAATAGTAGATAAAGGTACAAACAGACTACGTCAAACATTTAATTCATTGAAATCGACCTTACAAATGTGTATTTTTGAGTTGTTTGCCAAGCAGTAATTTTGTGCTATCTACTACTATTTCCATCATGTGGATGTATTTTATTTTTATCATACAGAAACTTTTTCCTAGCTTTACCAAGTTCATTATTGATTAATATGCTTATAAAATTGATAACATTAGCCTCTCCATGCTGAATATCTGTACGTGAAACATCTAATTTACTTGCCACTGATCCACTATCAGGATTTTCATGACTTTGTGTTGTTTCTTTAGATTTTTTAACAGTATATAACTCTTGTGAGATACGCCACTTACAACATTTACAATTCTTTAAATATTGGTAAGAGGGAGTTTCTGAGTCCCAACTTCGCACCACATATTCGTAAGTTGTAATCCCTAGCAAAGATATATAAATGTGGAAACAGCACAAATGTAATAAGGCACATCCTATTGCTGACGCCATTGTGCAAAATAAGATAAGAAATATTAAGAAAGATATTGAATTCCTACAAAAAGTTGACGTTGCTGACGTCGTGCTGTATAATGTACTGCAATTAATGAAGTTTTGTGCTTCAGTACTTAAATATTTAGGATTAGTAAAAAATATCACAATGTCTGTTGCACACAGCGATGACGTAAACGTAGCTATCATGAGCGCCGTAGTGACGCACGCAATAAACGCCACGTAGTTCCTTCGGCCGATGCAGTTGTTGAGCCACTTGCAGTGGTGGTCGAAGTGGTCCACGCATTTGTTGCATATACTACAATGTTTCGTTCTTCGGCTGCTCGTGTGTATATTACACAGATGACATCTTCCATTTTCAATAACATGAGCGTGTATTTCTCGATCAAATTCAGGGACATTGTAAACTTCCAGCTTTCTCAATTCAGTTTCGCTGGGATCCAATAACGAAGCAGTAAGATGCGACGATACGTGGCACACATACAGTACAATGAGAACCACTAAAGCTATTGTCCTCAATTCGTCAAATTGTATTTCAATCAGAACAAAAAAATTCAACGATCCAGTAGCAATGAAGACGAACCAACCAATGATTTGTTGATAGTTCAGTGGTAGTTGAAGCCCGTTCAATCTTCTTTGAGGTCTCGGCACCTGGTGTGAAGTACAGCATTTGTCCATCGGTGTTTTTAATTAACATTGGTTTCAGCATCTACTTTAATATTTATCTTTTCATTATTTATTATCACCTCACGTAAGACACCTGTTCAACACAACACTGCACTGATCAGTCAAGTCATAATTTTTTAAAGTCGTATACTTTTATTTTTATTAAGTAAGGTATGAAAGATACAATAATAACACGGATTAGAATTAGCCTTGTGTTGTTACTTTATTGCTAGTCAAGCCCGTATAATGCGCGCGCACCTGTTCTTCATTGGTAACGATTTCACCTTATCAATTTTTATTCCAATTCCTAGGATGACTTCATCATAGGAATTAACCTAATTAACACACGAGTCTGTAAACTTTACCTAAACTTACTCATACAGGTTTAATCACAGTAGGTATGTAAGAACCAATCTATTAAGTAGACAGTGTATAAAGTAGGTTTCTATGGTAACAAACAAGTTTTCAAAACAAAAAGTTTAGGTGAATGAATGAAGCGCCAGGGTAGCCCGCGAAATTCAGTCTTGCATTTGTGTGTTCATGGTCAGTTTCAAGTTGTATGTCGAAATAGTACATTTTGGTACAAGTGGAGTTTTTCACCGAGACGAAATTCGCACGAGCCGCAGGCGAGGGCGCTGTCGAGCATAGAACCGAAGCTGAGAACTGACAAATTTTCACGTGTATAAAGTTGCGAGGAAATACTTTGCCTAAAAATGACGACGGATTTTTGTTTATTTTTTATTTGAAGAAAATTTCCAAAAGTTGCCAAACATTTTAGTTTTGATTTAGCTAAAAATTATACCCAGACACAGAACAAATGATCATGCTCATCACACAAACATTTGTCCTGGGTGGGAATCGAACCCACGACCTCTGGCATAGCAGTCAGCGCCACTAACCACTAGACCAACAGGCCAGTTAAAAGTCGGTATTATATAACGAAGAGACAAAACTATAGAAAAACAACGACTTCCGAAATTAAAGTTATTTTAAACTTTTCATTGTTTTTTTAACATTGAAGTCGGTTATATTTTTTTTGTAAAAAGTTTTTTGTTTAAAACCTTTTTGGTTGTTCTACTTTTATATACCTATATATATATTATTATATACATTATTTTCTGGAAGCATTCACTTTTATTTAATTTGTTATTGGGACCCAAAAAAAAATAGCACGATAAAAAATTAAAAAATCGATAACTTTTCTATTTAGTCAATCACTAGCGTAAATGTAAAATAAATGGCACTTTTGCACAGCGCATCGATACTTGTATGTTGTTAATGTGTGCGTAATTTGTACGGTACAAGGAAAATACACACAGTTATATACAAGGTGCAGTTTTAAAACTGCACAATATTTTAGGAGGTTGTAATAAAACTCATAAATAATCATGTGAAAAAACGATACCTGGTCAATAATCAGTAATACTTGTTATTGACGTGACAACGTCTTAAATTAGGTTGCGGCTGGGAGTCACTTATGAAAAAGTGTAACGCTCGGTAACGTTACGATGAGTCACCGAACGAGAGAGAGGCCCGCCGAATGCCTTGCGTCTCTCTCCCACTCAACTATGATCGGTCTGCCGCGCGCGCAGCACTAGAGAATTAGGCGCATTGAATCGGCGCATGGACGTTGTCACGTAAAATCTTCGCCCGTAAAACCGACTTTACAGGCAACCATTTTTTTTGACGTGACAACGTCTTAAATTAGGTTGCGGCTGGGAGTCACTTATGAAAAAGTGTAACGCTCGGTAACGTTACGATGAGTCACCGAACGAGAGAGAGGCCCGCCGAATGCCTTGCGTCTCTCTCCCACTCAACTATGATCGGTCTGCCGCGCGCGCAGCACTAGAGAATTAGGCGCATTGAATCGGCGCATGGACGTTGTCACGTAAAATCTTCGCCCGTAAAACCGACTTTACAGGCAACCATTTTTTATTTTTTAATTATACTAAACTAATTCGATTGATCGATGGCCGCGGGGGCGTGGCTAGGGTGTGGCGTGCGGGATGATGATTGGATGATACATTATTTATGAAACTATCGTTGCGAGTTAGTGTGTTTGAAAACGCCCTTTATTGTTCCGTGTTTGTGTGTGTGAAAGAAAGCGCGGTTATAAGGCAGGTATCAGACTGGCTGCTTTTTAAGAAACGTAGTTCACACATGCCGATTTCCATAAATAAGAAAAAAAAAAATTAAATAATTACCTACTCATTTTATTATTGATTCGGGTCGAGAATAACTAACATAATTACATCCTGAAATATTTTGCAGCTTCAAAACGACACCTTGTATAATATATAACTTTGTGGTTTGGTATGATTTGTGGATGTAAGCGCGAATGCGTAAGTGTTCCTGTTCGTGTAGTAGTGTCGGTAGTGGAAGGGGAACTGGAGATACTTTACATGCTCTTTGAGACTGTGTTCCGTCCGATACATTTTTTACTACTTAGCATAATTATCTCCTTTCTTATATCTATGGTGATGAGCATGATCATTTGTTCTGTGTATTTATCTAGTTATGTATGTATTTAGAAATAAAGTCTGTCTAATAAGTGAACGGACTTGGAAATTTTGTATAATATTTAATCATTTAAAAACTACTTATATTCGGTAGTTTTTATAAGATTCTTCTGTTAATAAACAATGATCTCTATCTTTTAATCAACCTTGATTATTGAACCCGTGTTGACTACATCAGATTTAATTAAATCCTAATAATTACCCAAATCGTTTAACTTATTAGACAGACTCTATATAAGTATGTTTATTTGTCTGCAGTTGTCAAGCTCTGCTTAGATTGGGACTAGATGGCGTCGTGTGGTAGTTGTGGAATATTATTCTTAAAAAAAAAAATGTTCTGACAAATAAATTAATATTATTATCTATGCATGTGCTATAATGGTTCTGTAGGCATTCTGGGTAGGTTTTAAGATAGAAGAAGAAAAAGAAAGTTTAGCCTAGTCTAATTAAACATAATAAAGGAAGATAGTGTTTATTTAAAATAACATTGCCAATGCAATATTCCATTTGTTAAGGTAATTAACTAAACGTAAACAATCTTGTTCAATGTTTTTATTTTACATAAATTGTATAAAAGACACAATATAGTTAATTACCTAACATCGGTTTATGTAAATACCTAAATACTCGTATAAACATTTTTACATAAAATTTTAGCAGATGTTTTTATATAAAACACATGTTAAGACTGTTTACATTTAGTTAACTGCCTACACAGATGGAGTATAGACACCGATTCAATCATTTATTATTTACTCATTAATTGGCACACATACATAATATAATATTGTTGTGATTGACATTCATGAGTTCTTGGGTTTTTCATCCAAACAACTTAACAAAATTAATACATCTATAGTCCAGATTTTTATGATCTGATACAATAGAATTATCCTTATTCATATTTATAACAGAGAACTTTAAAAAAAAATAATTGGTCTTGTTGCACTAGTCCTTAAATATAATTTATCAAAATTTATTGTATAAAAAAGAGTCAACAGTTTCAAAGATACATCTCTTATGGGGGAAGATTTCCCAAAAAATAGATAGTGTACTTTCTCACTGGAACAAAAGCCATTTCATGTCAAAGATTACATTACATGTAAGTACCTACTTATTTAACATTTTTTGGTCTGTTACCTAATTATGTACATTAAGTATATATTTAATAATAAATAAATATTTACATAACATAAAGTAGGCACATGGATTAATGACCAATTTTGATTGATTCATAAAAATTAATTAGTTGCAATTTGTGTGTTGTTCTCGACATTTGAAAATTTTCTTGCCATTTCACGCCTAGTATGTACAAGTATCCCATGACCTTTACAGTCTAGATCCTCTTCATAGCATTTATTTCTGCAACATTTTTTACACAGTTGGTACAGACATTTTCCACCCTGAAAATAATTTTATTTCATTAGTCATATAATCCCACAAAACAGTCGTTAGCTGAAAGCTCATCCCCAAACCAAATAATAGAAGCAAAAGAAATACTAACTAGAGGATTGGGACAATCTTTGTGAACACAAATTTGGCCACTTCTATTATTTTGTTGCATGTCTGCTTTTTCTGGTCTTCTACTCATCCGCCTTAACTTTTTCATTTTCTTTCTGGAAATAGTAGCTGCCTCGATATCCTCACAATTTCTTTTTTCAGCAACACTTTCCTATAAACAACAACTGGTAAAATATTTTATTCCACATAATATTCTACAACTTATTCAGTTTTTTTGATTGTTTTACCTGAATTTGAATAGTATTCAATTTTTCCATCTTTTGTGTGTGCTCTTCAGGTGACATTCTGACATAAGGTTGACATATCCATGGAGGCAATATTAAGTTGAATCCAATTCTGGATATGTTTTCGTCATTCTCAAAATAAAGCTTTCCTTCATGATATGGTAAATACTTGTTTCTAACATTGGTACATACTCTTTTAAAGTCATCTAAATTTTGAGCAGTAGCCAGAATTTGTCTGTCTTCGTTGTTGTCTTCAAATGAAAATCTACAAACAAAATTTTATATTATTATAATATAACAACATAGCAGCTATGTAGGTTAATATCTTTATGCTCATATGTATTTTGATAGTTAATTTACTCACATTTTGTGAAACATTTTAAATAAGTGTCCTCTGATGTATGATGAAGGGCATGGATATTTTTCAACCAGTTCAAGATACTCTTGGACCATATCCCATGTTAATGGGTTAATTCCTTCAAATATTGCAGGATTTGTAAGGGTGCCTTCTGCACTCATTATTCCATCTACTTTAGTATAATCTAAACATCTATAGACATCTTCTAAGCATTGAATGTTTCCATTTGCTAGCATGGGTATTGATATTGCTTCCCTGAATATAAAAAAGCAAACTATAAATTATAATTTAATACTTCACCCTAATATAATATAATAATATAATTAATTAATAGGTTAGTTTCCAGGGTCAAATTAATTACATTTTATTTAGTCCGTATTTTAAATTATAAAAAAATATTGGATACGTATTTTTTCTTTTTTCGATTAAACAAAAAATAACAAAGATTTAGCTCATTAAAATTACGTGTGATGTTACACGTAACTTTAATGTGATTTATCTTTGTCATTTTTGGTTTATTTTACAAATAAAAAAATACTTGTCCCTTATTTTAAATAATCTAAAAGACGGACTAATTACATTTTTTACAGCAAGTAGCCTATTAAGCCTGTAGGTAGCTATTTGGAATAATATACCTATTAAATCATAAAAGATTTTATTAAATTGTTTTGGATATTCCAAAAATTATCAGTATATACAATAACACAAGACATACTCATAAAAATAACACTTATAATATTATAAATAAATCATTAAAAAAGCCCACCTCACTGCCTTTATATGTTTCCAACTAGCAACACCTGTCAATGGTCCTTTTTGTTCTCTTGTTCTTCCATGAACTGTGAGCATTTTGCATCCTGCATCTTGCAACATGAGTGCATATTCCACTGACTTCTCTATGCTATCAAATATCCGTACTTTGCATGTTATTGGCACAGATACTGCTTCGGACATTGTCTGCACTGCAACAAGTTTAATTATTACTATAGACACTGTATAAATAAAATAAAATAAACGTACGCCAGTGTGATCTGAATTATAAGACAGGAAGTGATGTCAGAGGCGATATATTTTTCTCAAATAGCTTATTTTGTGATGTGAAATGTAGTTCTTGTAATAATAAATCAACCAATATCCATAGAAACCTTATCGAGTATATATACTCGTATAAAAATGAATCCCTATTTCCTTGGTCATGCCATCACGCGTGAACGGCTGGACCGATTTCGCTAATTCCTTTTTTGTTGTGTTCGTAATTGTGAGAAGGTTCTTATGAAAAAAATAAATAAATTAGGGTAGTATAGGGTGGTGAAGGGTAGTATAGGGTGGTGAAGGGTTGTATAGGGTGGTGTGGGGTAGTATAAGGTAGAGTAGGGCAGGGTAGAATAGGGTAGAGTAGGGTATATTAGGGTGGAGTAGGGAAGAGCGGAAGCGAAGCCGCGCGGGCAAAAGCCAGTCTACATACAAGGTGTGGCGTAAATAGTAGTCCAACGTTAAGGCCCAAGCGCCCGAAAAGTGCAATAAAACAGTGACTCTCTGAAGCCTACTGCTCGGTAACGGCCCGGTAAATAGGTTTGAAAAAAAAAACATGTTTATTATAGATTCATGAACAACATTATTAACATTTGATTATTTCGTGCTATTAATACTTTTGTCTAAAAAAAATATTTAGCAATTTCGCAACTTTTCCTTACTCCTTCGAAACGGCTTGGATCTTTAGAAACATTTTTACACATAAAAATTGGTGGTTAAATATTCTTCAAAGTGAACATTGCATATGTAAATCAATCAATATTTCGCAAAGAAAATGTATTTAAAAGTCAGCCGCGCGCTTTTCGGGCGCTGTTGGCCGCAAATAAATGCACAGATTTGTATACTGCCGCCTAGTCGGGTGCGAGAGGTGCGTCCACATAATTTTGGCCAGATGGTTCAAGGGCTGGTTCTAGCGCAGGGAGGGTCGTACCAGGCGGCGGTCCCTCTAGCGACACGCGGGGTTGCGATGGTCGTTGACAGGATCCAGGAGTTGGGACTCGAGGTGGCGCTTCACAAATCCGAGGCTATGTGTTTTCACGGTCGCCACCCTCGGAACGCGCCGCCGTTGAATTCCCAGCTAACGGTAGGACGAGTTCACATCGGTGTCGGGTCGACGATGAAGTACCTGGGACTCGTCCTGGACAGCCGGTGGAATTTCGTGGAGCATTTCCGACGTCTGGCTCCCAAACTCAACCGGGCTGGGGCTGCGCTCAAGCGGCTCCTGCCCAACCTTGGGGGTCCAGACGCCTCCTGCCGGAGGCTCTACGCGGGGATCGTTCGGTCCATGGCCCTCTACGGGGCGCCGGTGTGGGCGCCGTCGCTGAAAAAGCAACCGGCATATAGAATCCGGCAATAAGAATGGTGCGGGGATACCGCACGGTCTCCCGCGAAGCGGCGAGCCTTCTGGCTGGCCTACCACCGTGGGATCTGGAGGCAACAGTCCTTGCACACATGCACGATATGCGCGTGGAGATGCATCGCCGGGGTAAAAGTCCGCTACCGCGACAGGTCACGGCATGGCGGACAGAGCTCCGGCGGGATCTTATGGTGAAATGGCGTCGACGACTATCGCAACCCAGTGCTGGACACGCCACAATCATGGCGGTAAGTCCCCTCATTGAGGCGTGGCTGGAAAGACCTCACGGCGTCCTTACCTTCCGCATGACGCAGGTCCTCACCGGACATGGTTCGTTCGGAAGTTTCCTGCACCGGATTCGTGCGGAAGTGACGCCCGGGTGTCGCCATTGTGCGGAATGCCCGGAAAACACGGTGGAGCACACAGTCGAGGTGTGTCATGCTTGGACGGAGCATCGCCGTGCCCTCGTGGGGGCGATCGGCGGCCGAGACCTCTCGCGCCGGGCCTTGGTTGAGGCCATGGTCCGGAGCGAGGAGGAGTGGCAGGCGGTCGCCGACTTCTGCGAAACAGTAATGCTCGCAATGGAGGAGGCCGAACGCATCAGGCAACGGCGTTATCGCCGCCGCCGCCGCCGCCGGGATTCTGATCCCGATTTCCGGCCAACGTGGGTGCGGGCTTGCGGACAGTGAGCAATGGGTAGCTCGCTGTCCGGCCGTCCGGTAACTGTCCGGACCAAGCCCAAGTCGTCGACGGCGCGCACTGTTCCCGCGCGCCTCAAGGAGTTGTCAGCAACAGCAGGGATCCAGCTGGGTCGAAACCTACTTGGCCCCAGTAGGTTATCCGAAAGGGCGCTCGAGCCCCGGTATGAAGGCTTGAAAGAACGGGGTGGGTCTTTTAGTCAGTAAGAGTCTGATACTATCTCCCGCTCCGCCCAAGAGTGGGGATGTCATTGCATGATTTTTTTCCACCATAAAAAAAAAGATGGTTCAAGGGACTATAAGCCTTAAGGGGTCGATACACCTTCAGCTTCCACACACCACAATTTTAAACCACTTTTTACCATAGGTCTCAGAATAAAATTGATCTTTTTTTTTTGAAAAACAACACCTTGCTTGCATTAAAAAGTAGCTTAAGTCACTCTACACTAACCCAACCATTCAACTATCTCCACTAAAAAAAACCACGTCAATTCGTCGCTCCGTTTTGCCGTGAAAGATGGACAAACAGACACACACATACACTTTCCCATCCCATTTATAATATTAGTATGGATTATCTTCGTCATGTGAGATATAGTCCATTGAATTGTTTAGCGAGTGATATTGTATCTTAAGATAAAATATTATAGTATCTTAATCGTGTGCAGCGCTCCTTAGTGAACTCTACTGTGGGTGACGTAACCGACGACAAACTTATTTTTTGTTGGTATGGTTGGTATAGGAATCGGGTCTAAGGATCAAACCGCAAAATTAAGTTTGTTTTTTATTGTATATACTTTTCCAGTATAAAAAGTACCCAGTGTGGTGCCCAGGATATTAAAGAATAATTATACCAAGTTTCATTGTAATCGAACCGGTAGTTTTTGCGAAGACAAAACTTTTAAAATCTCATTTTTGCGTTTGGTGTTGGTCTAGTAACACCATTTATTTTTTTGATGTTTTCAATGTACAGAATTGTCACTTCTACAGATTTAATATAAGTATAGATTATGTTCTAAATGTTCCCTTGCATATTTGTTTTTATTTTAAATATTTCCAGGAATCAATAATAAGTCCAAATATGTACAAAAGCATTGATATGTTCCTGTTCACAACACTACTTAAAACAAGCAATACTCAATACTTTATTGCATTAGCATTTCTGAGTTGTGGAGTCTATCAAGCGTTTTATGAATAATAATATAAAACTGGGCTAAAGTAAGGGGTGCCATGACAATAATCATTTTAACCTTTCAATCGTGGAAATTACAGACACAATAGAAAGACAATAGGTGCGCAAACGCCGGCGCCCCCCTGGGGGTTTAATGAATTAAATCATATGCAATTTCGGATATGGAAATAGATCATTCACTGGCAGTCTCTATTGTCCTTCAGGGCAGCTAATGTATTCAGTGATTACAGCCTCTATTATAGATTAGACAAATGACAAGTCTCAATAAAATTATTGGTACCTACTTAAACTTAAAATTACCAATAATAAGGTTACAGTAAGTAGATAGAAAATGAAAAAAGTTACCAATTTTTCTCAATAAGTCCCAATCATCCTGAAGAAATGATCCATATCGGCCTCTCTTAGCAATAGATTGAGGACATCCTAGATTTACATCAACAGCATCACATTGTGATTCAACCAGTTTTGCCGCAGCAGCCATTGTTTCTGGATTATTTCCACAGAACTGCAAGAAGAAAAGTGCTAATTAATTCTTTATAATAAATAGTGAAACATAATAAAAATAGCTTTACAATCAAGGAACATAAATTATGGTACTTTGCTTCTATGATTGGTATTTCCAAAACAGGGTCTGTAGGTACATTTATAATATAGATATCAATAGACTAATCTAAGGAATTATACTATTTATACCTGGACAATGAGTGGACGATCCTCTTCACATGTTACCATATTATCTTTCCTATACTTAGGATCTTTTGTAAAGACATTACTATGAAACATAGGAGTGTAGCACAATGTTGCTCCATGTCTGCGACAGAGAAGGCGCCAGGCTAGTTCACTAGCATCAACCATGGGGGCGACCACAAAACGTGGCCGCCCTATAGCTTCAAACCAGTCGTAAGTCATCTTAATTAGCTACAATAAAGTTATTTAAGTTTGCTCCCCATCGATCGACAGATATTTCTTTTTTATTGTAAACTAATCCTTTAATTTTTACTTTATAAGATTTAGCAAATGAAGCCTTTAATTTATATTAAATAATAAATCGTAGCCAGAATAAACACCATTAGAACAGTTCAAGTTTGTACAAAATTTGGTACAAAATGTCACTGCAAAACCAAGAGTTTATTATAAATAAATGCACCATGCATGCACGTGAATTTTTATTGACATTTATTAACGTTCACTTGACACCGTCACCGTTGTCTAGGCTTGTGAATGAATATCGATACATCGAAATATCGATACTTTCAATTCAATATATTGATATTTTTGGTTGATATATTTTTAAATGATATATCGATGTCAAATGTCCAAGATCGAAATTGTACAAAAACGATATTTCTTTTTGTGTTTTTATTTGGTCCACTCAATTTGCTACTTAATTGCTTTTTAATTTGGTACTTATGTTGGTTTTTAAGTTGGAAACTCTGTCTTTTTGACATGTGTCAGTTCACAGTTCAGTAATTTCTTCCTTACGTTCTTTTGTGTATCTGACTAGCTGATACGGGTACGCCTCAGTTCCCTTTGCTTTGCTTCGTTAGGAACGAGAAAATTAACCAAAAATAAAACATTCAATTCAACAATTGCCGTTATCCGTATTATAACCTCAACGCGCGTGTGTTTCTGCATTTGAGTTGATTGTAGTCTAGAATCTAACTAATTCAATCAATAATTAATTTGAGCATTCCAGTAATCCAATCACGTCTAGTGTTGTACAAATATGAAACTTTTTCAAAAAAATAGACAAACAAATTAGAAAATTAACCAAAAAGTGAAGTAGATTAGACAATTTTTTTTTTCGTATCGTACCGCCATCGATATATCGATATTTTTTAATAAAAAAATCGATATTGATATATTTAAAAAACTATATCGATATATTTCGATACTTTATTGTATTTATGACATCCCTATGCCGAACTATTCAACTACCCCGCGTTCCGAATTACGATTATTTCCTTCAAGTTATACAAGTTCCTTGATTTTCATGTATTACCTACTAAGGTTTTTTTTTCCTGTGTTTTTTGTTTATGTGGTGTACAATAAAGAATATTATAATATTAATAACAATCACAATCATAATATGGTTGACTCGAAAAGGTTGCTACATCCTGAATGAAGGAGACGAAAGAATTTATATACGAGAACCTTTTTGATAATAATTGAATTCTAAGCAACAATTATTGAAGACAAAACCACGACAATTTATGGGTAGAATCCGTCTAATGAAAGCGTGACCTGAGAAAAAGAGGTTACAACCAAAAATTTTGAATATGGTATTATTGAAATAGTATGAGAAAAAAGTTTTGACACTAGAGTATTTTTTGTATTTAAGACAATTTTATAATAGTTGTCTAAGAACTTAAATCCTAGTCAAAAATATATTATGTGTAGACTTAATTATTTGGTGGGTGTATGGTAAAGGTCAATAACACACAAAATGTTAGTTATTTTTCCAAATTATTTTATTTTATCTGATCTCTCAAATATCGCTACATAATATTCAAATAATATTCTTTATTTACCATTTGGCCTTCTGGCAAGAATACCAAGTGCACAATATGATTTTAACTTCATCACGTCTCACCAACACTAATAATGCGTTTCAAGATTACTGGATTGGTATCGATTCGTTTTACAGTCTGTCAAGAAAGTCATGAAAAGAATGTTTTGGGAACTACTGTTTTTGCTAATAGTCAGTAGTGTTTAGCAACACTGAATAATTGTTAAGCTGAGTACCTGAACTGTCACGTCGTATCTGTGTGGTTGATTTTTTATTTCGGTGCTATTTCGAGTTTTTTAATCGTGTAAGCGTTAAGATACAAAAAATGAATCGAAATGTTTATAAGAGCGGTGCGAGACAAATTATATTTAAAGTTTTTCAAGGTTGTATGGCCGAAATTCAAGGTGGGAGTGCTGGGACGAACAAAGACGATGTTTATGGTCGAACAGCAAAGTTAACCGGTACGTAAATATATTCTAAAGTTTAACACACTAACGGAAATATAATGTTTTAACAATCTTCTGTTTTTAAGTACAATTTATCTATCTTTAACATTGTTTATGTCTTGCTAAGGTTATGTAATTTACCTACGATTTATTATACTACTACTTAACGGTTTTGATATTTTGGTGTTTTTTATTTAGGTATGATAAATGTATTTGTATATTTAACATAATTATCTTTATTGACTTCAGGTGTTTCCGAAAGTACAGTCCAGCGCATTGTGGACTAAGGCATGAAGAATGGAGATAAATTTTCAACGCTTGGAAAACACAGGAAAGGCCGACCTACAAAACAAACTACGAGTCAGATGTTGGCCGGTTTTTGAAGAAGTTTCAGCAACATTTCTGGAGTCTAATACCTCGACTCTGATTATTTGGATTCGGTTTAATAAAGATTTATTTCATAAACTTTTTATTTTTGCAATGAGCTCATACTTATCGATACTCAGCGCCATGCTGACGGCAGTGCAGAGAGGCAAAACATCGTGATTTGCACTTTGTTACACAGCTACATAGTTTACACAGCTGAAAGGACGAAAACAAGGGTTGATCAAACAAGACATTCTTATGAATATAAAACCAGATATTCAGAAGAATGTCTGTTTTGATAAACTCTTACGTGTAGGTACGTAGGATAAACATATAATTATCCTAATAAGCAAATAGAGAAGTCTGGTTTCGTCGCAATGTTTATAAAACAAAATTCAGACTGGTAGAGAATGCCTAAGGCATTAACTCCGCCTTTGTACTTTTGTGTTGGATGAAGTTTTAATAAATAAATGAGAACTACTATAACTATTATGTATCAGTTAAAATTAAACGTCACTTGAATGAAAATTAGTTCTAATAAAAATGTTGTTCGCCACTACGACAGAGTTAGTACTTTTATTTATAGGGAGCCACTACCAATGAAAGTCAGAACTCGTTTGCAAGCATGTATTAAATAGACAGACGAGTGTCAGATAGATCGGTAAAATAATGTACCTACACGGCAATAAAGGGACCGTAAATCGGTAATTATTATTTTATAAATAAAAGTATCAATATCTTTTAGTCGAAATTTATTGGGATACCATGTTTAATGATAGTAGCGCCCTCCCTTCTTTTCATGACTTTCTTGACAGACTGTAGCATTCTGCATGGTTCTCATGTGATTTGACCATTACATATTTACTGTATGAAAAAGAGACTTTGACCCCTGAGTTTGTTTCGTTGTTTCTTCTTAGGATAGTCAGCTAGGAAACACCGGCCTCATCTAGCTTAAACTGACGAAAAAAAATATTTGACGTGTAAAAGTGTTTTTTAAACCTATTTGCAAAATAAATATCATTTAGCTTATAGAAAATTCATATCTTTTGAGATTAGTCAAGGGAACATGTTTTATACTCCAGTGTTTGTTTCAAATGATACGGATCGACTCGTGAGACACAAAAAGTTCAACAGCTATCTCCCTCATACTTGAACTAAGATTTCAGTCACTATTTCCTTCAGTTTCGCGATTTTAACTTCAGTTGAAGACTTTGATGCACTACTAGACAGAGTGAGGCAAATCTTTCATTACATCTCAACTGCTTTTGAACGCATTCTACCACTTACTAGCATGTGTTTTTGATTAATTTGGTTCACCAAAAGTCTTCTTTGTTCGATGTTTCTGTCCATTATGAAATTCGCATTATCATTATATCCTAAATTATAACTATCTAATAATATTAGTCGACAAGGATCAAGATTATAACGTCATACTAACTTAAAAATTGAGAAATCGCATATAAATATTGTTGGTTTTCATTGAAAACACCTTCTTTCTCTTTTTGTTTTTGTTTTTAATTTATTAACCATAGTTTGTAGCAGTTATTGCACGTTACCGTTTATTGTTTTTCCCATAATTAAGCAATTATTCTTGAAAAATAAATATCTGTTTCCAAAAACTGACAATTGCAATTCTCATAGACTTTGACGAGTTTGACGTGATTTTTCTCTAGGTTACGTTTTCAGTACCTAGACAGTAGACACACAAAATGAAAGTAAATGAACTATAAATTATTTCCTCTGATTTCCCAATATTTAACCGTAGCAACAGCAACATTATGTCGCGCGAATACAGCGCTGCGTCTGCGGGACTTCTTTCGTGAAATGGACTCTACTCGGAACGCACCGCTAATAATACCAGTTTAAGTGTATAATCTATGGTTAATAAGCAGTCAAACGTCAATTTTTTAGCCAGCCGCACCGAACTGTCAGGCTTGCCGCTTACTAATCCGTTGTATTTTTTAGTAGAATATTTTTCCAATATTTTTCTTAATCGTCCCATTTAAATTTATTTTAAATTTTGTTTTTAGGTTTATCCGGAGTTAATGAGATTTTGCTGCCGTCCGCCAAAATTATTCAAACAGTATAGAGTGAATTGGTGAAATTGCAACTGTAGCACAAACTAAAGTTACTGGCTTTTGGTTGCAAACAGTGATAGTGCCTACATAATCTAAATAAACAACCTTTTTTGACCAAAGAAAAGCTACACAGATACTTACAGAAATGGCGCATGATATCATGGTATTAATTTACGTATGCTACTTAGTATTCTGGGGATTTATTATACGAAACGGGGTCGTGGCAGACCAAGAAAGGGATGGCGGGATGACTTAGATGTCTTCCAAGAATTAACAAAAAAGTTCCCTAGAAATGGAGGGAAACCTTTGCCCAGCTGTGTAACAGTTTTGATATAATGAACTTAGAAGCATCTGTGGAGGAATTGACAATATACTAAAATCTGGACAGCAGTAATGAGTGTTTATAAATTACACTTTCTTGACTGACCAGATTTGAATGAACATTGGCACACTTTGTAACTACGATGACCTAAATTACTTATCCCAATAGTGACTGATTTGGTTAGTGGGTCGTCTTAGGGGTTTTCATAAAGCTGCCAGCAGAACCTACTTTATTATACATACTATGGTTACTTTATTCATTATTTTGTGTTGTATAAATTACTTAACTCTTTAATATTTTTATTTCAGAGTCAGTTTTACACAAGTCTTAATTTGCCATTGCAAGAAAAAGTGGACGAGTTGACAAGAATTATAGACCAGTCTACTCCAAACAAAGATCTCCAAGCTCTGTTTCCTCAATTGATAAGTAATATTTTCTCCAATACTTTCAACAATGGCTGGGGTCTTCGTACTGTTACTGGTGATAATGCAAAGCAAGCATTTGAAGCTTTGATTGGATTCTTTGAACCACTAGGACCAATGTTCCGATTGTGTTACAAACTTTTATCAGATCCCCAGTTAAAATATAACCTGCCTCTAAATGCTTTACCAGTAAGTAACTATAGCTACAATACTAAAGCCTTTAATGTAAGATTTTCACAATATCAACACGCAACCTCCTTCTTACCTAAATAGGCTAGTTGCTGTAAAAAATGTGATAAGTCCGTCCTTTAGATTATTCAAAAATAAGGGACACATATTTTTTTATTTGTAAATTATATCCAAAAATGACCAAGATATAGCCCACTAAAGCTCCGTGTAAAGTCGCCGTGCTGCATTTTTTCGCACGGGGTGACGTCACACGTAATTTTAATGGGCTATATCTTTGTTAATTTTGTTAAATCGAAAAAAGAAAAATTTTGACCCTGGAAACTAACCTATTTTCCAACAGTAGATCATACACAGTTGTTCATACTACAGTTTGTATGCATATCTCACAGCCCTGCAGGTCACACTGCAAGCAATAACATATTTATAGGTCACAGACTGACTTAAATTTTGAAAAGTGTAGGGCAGCTTATAAGGATAGCAATAGCATATTTTCCTAGTTAACAATGGAGAGTATTCTATGTAAACATTTCCAAACCTTTTGTTGCTGGCAGACCCTTAGGTTACAGTTAACAGTCACCAGATCATATAGCATTCAGCCAGCACCTAAACCTTCATACAATGTTTTTGCCATTTATTTTAATAAGACTTCAAAAGGTGATACTCTACCTACAACATGTGTGTAGTAGTATTTATGTAAACTTTATAAAACAATTTCTTTTTTTATAGATAAATTAAAATAGATTTTTCCACTACCTAAGTATTAACCTTTCAATTGTGATAATTACAGACACAATTGAAAGACAATAGGTGCGCGAACGCCGGCGTTCGCTTGGGGTTTAATGAATTAATATACACCCCTTCTTTTTAATTACTTATATATATTCTTTTTTTATTTATCAATTCATATTGTGTTTTAAAAACAAGAAATGCAATAAAAATTGATAAAGAAAATAAATTAAGATATTTATCAAGTTAGCTGATGTACATCAAAAACTTAAAAAACCAAATTCATTTCACAGTATTTTTACAGTTTTTTTTTAATGTTACACAACTGGTACATATGTGTTAAAAAACGTTCTTTTGCATACAAATTAATAATCAACTAGCTGTGCCCGCGATTTCGTTCGCGCGGACTACAGGATTTTGAATTTATTTTTCTCTAAAATAAAAGTAGCCTATGTTGTTAGTAGCCTATCCTTATTACATCAGCTACCTGCTAAAAAAAGTCCCGTCAAAATCGGTCCAGCCGTTTCAGAGATTAGCCCGGACAAACAGACAGACAGACAAAAATTGTAAAAAATGTTATTTTGGTGTATGTATCGTTATATTTTTATTCATGTAGTAAAAAGCAGTTATTTCAATATTACAAACAGACACTCCAATTTTATTTATGTGTATAGATTAGTCCAGTAGATATCTCATGATTTATCATATATCAATCATAGATTCAAAGCAAATTGGACATAAAGGATCTGTTTTTTCATTTATTAGTTCAGAACCCTGAAAATTATGAGAATGCACAGCAGCTTAGATTGGCCTATATCCAGTGGTGAATAGAAAATTCTTTTTGGCTAAAATGTTGATGATTGTTCAATCACCTAAGAAGTTCTTAACATAACTAAGATTTAAAGCATTTGCTAGTTGCTGTTTATTGTAATTTAAGATTGTTATGTTTTTATGTTTCAGCTGGACTTACAGATGACTCTGGAAAGGGGAAGATGTCCTCAGTTTTACTCTGATATGCTTGTTACAGACCCACAAACTCTTAATGTGGTGGCTTTAGCTCTCAGTATCCTTTAAATGAATCAATATTGATTAATAAAAATGTTTTACATATAATTCGTAGAATGAATTATAGCACAACATACTTACACAGGTTTATGTATTGTAAATATTGTAAAATGTGCATGCGAGGAAATACCACTGTGTTAAAAAATAATTTATTTATCTACTTACCTTAAAAAAAATTGTATGCTTGAGGTCTTATTGAGAGGATGAATGACAGGCGATTATGAAAAGGTGGGACATACACAAATCTTGTTATTGATGTTCTTATATAAGGCTAGGTGTATATGACCGATTGTATGAACATAAAGTAAGTAAAAAGAGATGTAAGTATGTATGGATCATGGCATTATAGTGTTCCATAGTTTTTTCTACCACTATGGGAAAAGTCGTAACATTATGTAGGTACTTTTGCCCGCGGCTTCGCCTGCATGGCATTCGGTACTTAAGGAATCGGGATAAGAGGTAGCCTATGTTCTTTTCCATGGCAAAGGCTATATGCATGCCAAATTTCATCCAAATCCGTTCAGCCGTTTTTGCGTGATTAAGTAACAAACATCCACACTTTCACATTAATCATATTAGTTAGGATGTATTGTTATTGATTTGACTTGATCCTATAGTTGTCCGATAAGTGAAATTCTGAGATAAAACTTACTCTAAAGTCAGTATTTTTTCACAATTACAAATATTTTCCTACATAACTTTTCATCAGATCCATTTGATTATTTCATCATCAATTTTGCTCTGCATCTTGTGAGTAACAGCCAACAAACGAGTTCTTGGGAGAACTGGAGCAGTGCATACTTTGCTCTAGCATGTGATTATCTCATGCACTTTCTGCCCGCGGATCCAAACATATCTGTGTTGCCACATATACCTAACTATACAGGAAAAGTTCCCATGGCAGCACCACTACAAACAGCTAACAGGTACAACCTTTATTTTAAACCTGTCTTTAAATAAACATTAGGTATTTTTCCACACCCGCTATTCCGCGCTTTCACTAGTGTACTATTAAATACAAGTGAATTAGCTTTTTTTAGGAACCATGAAATTTCTTATGGTATAATGTAGGCATTCATCCGAAACGTGGTCGCTTGCAAAAGGCTTAAAGTCACCCAAAGAGCAATGGAAAGGTCTATGCTCGGAGTTTCCTTGCGTGATCGAATCAGAAATGAAGATATCCGCAGGAGAACCAAGGTTGCCGACATAGCACAAATAATCGCCAAACTTAAGTGGCAATGGGCAGGGCACATTGCTCGCAGAACAGATAGCCGTTGGGGCCGAAAGGTTCTGGAGTGGCGAACGCGTACCGGAAAATGCAGCGTTGGAAGGCCTCCTACAAGGTGGACTGGTGAAGGTAGCGGGAATCCGATGGATGCGGGACGCATATGATTTAAAAGAGTGTCCATGGAGTTTCTTGCACGTTCTTCTCCATAGAGACCTACTCTTTGGAACGTGCAATTTAGCTTCACTTTTCTTGGACTGACCGACATTTGACTATTCAAAAGTGCCTGTAAATGGTCTATTTGAAATAAATGCTTTGATTTCATTTGATTTGATTTGCACATGATCGTTCGTTGTGGCGACGCTTGGGGGAGGCCTATGTCCAGCAGTGGACGTCTGTCGGCTGAAATGATGATGATGATGATGATGATTCATGGCACTGAGCGATAATGGATCTTTCTAACTTGAACAGTTATTATCTGATTATCTGTTTGTGGTAAAGAAGCAAAGAACAAAGAGCTTTCTGTTTACATTTTGTGTAGACCTACATTTTAAATTGTTATCAACATCAAGAACAATTTGTAGTCAGTCTCTACTAGGTGGCGCACAAACGATTCGATTCGAGTGTAATCGGAGTGGCCAGTTAGTGCTTGGCCACAGTGGAAGCACGGCGCGGCGGCGGGCGCAGTGCGGCAAACTCAAACAAAAGAACTTCCTTTGAGTGTTCACAGTGGACATGCGGGCGCGGGAAGCGGCGCGGAAAGCGCGCGGGTATCTCATGCCATACATCGTTCATACAAGTGGCCACAGTGAGAGCGCGGGCGGCAATACAGTTTATTCCGTTCGTTCCTATCTTTTATGGGTTTGAATTCCTTTAAATATTCTGTTGATAAATAAATTTTGAAAAAAAAAAAATCGTTTTGATACGATTTCCCATATTTAATATTTTGTAAAGGTTAAAAATATATCGACTGAAAATATTTGATAATATATCAAAGCAAAAATATCGATATTTTTTCAACAAGCTTACTTCGGATAGGCACTCACCCGCGCCCGCACCGCGCTGCCAGTGTGGTCATGCAGACCGCGCACCGTTGCTGCCTCCGCGCCGCTACCCGCACCGTGCTTCCACAGTGGCCGAGTACCTACTTAGAAAGTTGTGACCGCGTTTGTAGCGAAGCAAGAGTTGTCGCAAAAATGTCCATAGAAGGCTCTTATATATTTCTTATGGCAAAGCACATGTAAGTACCATAATCTAATCATTGATAGGTTACATTTATTTCCAGGCCCTTATATTCCCCATCTCTGCTGCTAATACCTGACCTCTCTGGCTCCAGCATGAGCAATCAACATACAACATCACAAAATCAGTCACGCAATGAAGTTTGGCGTTCTGAAACTGTGCTCCAAGTCTTCATTGATATTTGGATGAGCGTGGAGCAATTCAGTGCCAGAAATGTTGAGGTAAGAGCCATACCATGCAGATTGTTCTTCTGGTAGCGTTGTCCTGTCCACTTATAAATTTTTATTTAACTATCACAGGCACTTTGTGATTATACCTACTAATGTAAATTATTTATTTATCAATACAGATGTTCCAGAGGAATTACTCGACTATATCTTCGAGTCCAGAGCGCGTACGAACAGTGCGAGTTCTCGTTAAACATTTGCACTCTTTCTCAGCTAAACATATGTCGGACCCTGCCGTGCGATCATCAGCACTTAGAAAATACGCTCGACAGATAATGTGTGTTCGAGCCTACCATTACATCAAACATTTGGTGACTACTTGGCCACTTGATGCGTCGTTCAGGCTTGTTATGGAACTATGGTTAAGTCTAATACAGCCTTGGAGATATGTTAACAACAATATTTCCCAAGACAGGTGAGATTACCCTTCATCATCACCTCCCTTTTCTTTCATATCACTTCTCACACAATCTATCCATCTTTTCTTTGGCCTCCCTCTCCCTCTCCATCCATCCACATGTAAACTTAAAACTTAGCAACATGTTTCATCCCTCCTCTTTACATGCCCATACCAAGACAAACGGTTTCCTTTCAACTTTTCAGTCACTGACGCCACTTCCAAACTTCCCCTAATATACTCATTGCTCACTTTATCCATTCTCGTCACACCACGCATTCATCTTAACATTCTCTTCTCCGCCACATGCAATCTTTTTTCATCCGTCTTTTTCACAGTCCAACATTCTGATCCATAAAGTATGACAGGCCTTATCACGGACTTGTAGATTTTACCCTTCAACTTTAGGGGCATTCGTGGGTCACATGTTGTTCTCGTCACTTGTCGTCATTTCATCCATCCTGCGTTGATCCGACGTGTTACGTTCCGGTCTATCTTACCATCCCCTTGGACGAGCGACCCGAGGTACCGAAAAAAGAAACAGATCGGTATGGGCGTTCCAGCGAGAGTTAATGGCACTAGATTGGAGAGACCGCCGAAATCGTCGAACAAGTACTCCGTTTTACCACACCTCCAATCTGTTTTGGACCTCTAGGCCACTCTCGGTAACCTGAACAATATCATCGGCAAACAACATACACCAGGGAGCCTCTTCCTGAATGTCCGACGTTAGAGCATCCATTACCATCAGGAAGAGGTAAGGGCTGAGAGCCGACCCGTGGTGTAAGCCGACAGCCACATTGGAGCTCGGATCAACTGCACGTACTTCCCAGGCACACCTTTCTCCTTAAGGGCCCACCACAGAAACTCACGAGGTACCCGGTCGTAAGCCTTTCCGAGGTCAATGAATATCATGTGCAGGTTTTTATGCGCACCTCTGTATTAAGCGCACAGCTGGCGTATTGCAAAAACGACATCCGTTGTACCCCGACCCGGCATAAAACCGAATTAAGATTACCCTAATCACGGAACAGTAAAAACAGTGAAAGTAGCTTGAGAAAATGTTTGTCCCAGAACCGGCGTCGCCAAACTCATATATTTACAATTTACTCTTACTGCAAACCCAAAAATACGATTGGCTAAAAACAAAAACAGGGCGTAAACGAAATGCAACTTCAAAATCAATAGTCCATAAATCAAATTGACAAAAACAAGAAAGAAATACATCTTGGACTACCAAGTACCGCCACTCGTCGCTAGATAGCATTGTTCAGTATGAACTGTAAGCACGTAAAAACAAGGGTGGTATTTGAATGGCGTATCACTGACACGAATGCAGGTTGCTACTCAAATAGTGATGTAACCTCATTCGATCGAAATAATAACAAATGTATAAAAACCTATTTAAAATACTTGAACACCTTTAAATTTTAATCGTTTTAATCCCGTGGAGGGTCGATCCGGTACATGAAACACTATCGATTTGTAAAGATAAAATTAAAAAATAAAGTAAGTACCTCTTTTTCAAAACTCGTATTAATTTACGCATGTACGAAATTAATTTCTTTAAGATGCTATTGATAGTTAGTTATAGATAAGCTGAGAGATTTCAATGACGTGTAGGTACTTTGTACGCAACGCCGACTTAACTACAGGTCATTGAACTCGCTCAGCTGACATTTTGGATAGCGTCAAAGGTATAGGTAGACGAACGAATATTCCAGAAAGGCTAATAACCGAGAAAAGAAAATCAACTTTGTAATTGTCATTAAGGACTAGTTTTGTTTGTATATCCTGCGCTATGTTTGAGGAAATTTTATTTTTTCATTTTATTAAAATAAATCCGAAAGTAATACTTACCGGTGATATGATACACCTCCATGAGTTAGATTTTTAGTCTGACTATGGTTTTTACAGTACAGTCTGGGACAATAAGGCATTTTAATATTATTTTTCGTTAATATTATGTTGACGCAGTCTAGTTAGAGAATGAGAGCGCTTGAACAGCAAGTGCGCAACGCAATGCTTACTAGCGGCGACAGTGCCACGCCTACTTACTTCTTCCTCTGTTTTTACTTTTCCGTGACCCTTACATATTATAAAACTAAGACCCACGGTGTCTTGTCTGTATGATCGCGATAAACTGAAAAAATACTGAACAGGGAAAGTAGAATTTTAATCCTTTCTAACACCCTGTTAACTGAAGCGGGGCGCTAGTAGTTCATAATTAAGAACACCGGTCGTCATGATTAAGAACATTGAATGTCGGTCAGCAGATACGTACCATCAATAACATAAGTAGCTCTATGTGCTTCGTTTCTTTCAGGTTTCCAGTGTCCAATAATAATCATGAAGAACAATTAACGAACACGCTAGACGCCAGTTTTACTCAGTTCATAGCTGAAAACTTTCCATCGTACACTTGTATCTTCCAACTTGTGCTGCCTAGATTTATGAGGCTAGATCTGAGCGCCTACAAAAACGCCGTCATGCTGTTCAGATTAGGGAAGGTATGTGCTTTTTGCTAAATAGGTAGTCGTATTAAAAAGTAATTATTATTATTCATTTGCCGTTATTTTTTAGGTATTTTCACAGCAGCATCTATGTCCCATTTTATGGAATTTAGAACAAGCAATTACTGATAGTGGTTCAGGATTAAATTCAAGTCCAGATACTAGTTACAATAATTCTGGTATTGAACAAAGGTAATTTTATTCCTACACTACCTAATTCCAATATTTAAAGCAATAATTTTTCCAATGGTGTGAATTCTAATATAAATTCTGTTGCAGTTACACATACAATGGTGTATCTTTACACAAATGGGTGACAATAGCTAAACAATCTATATCAGAATTGAACCTGTCTGCTAGTTTCGAATATCAACCGATTTGGAGCGATAGCATGCGATCAATTGGAGCCCAACTAGTAAAGAGAATTATTACTGCAAAAATGACAGCAGAAAAAAATATTGAGGAATTCAATAAGATGTTACATCTACGGAAAAAAGGTAGTCTTGAAAATAATACTTAAAGATATTGATGATCAAATAAAAAGTGAATTATTATTATTAATTTTTAATTTTTCAGGTATTTGGGGCTCAATAAAAGTATTTCTGATGATAGAAGATCAAGATGAGGAAGTAGCTTTATTGGAAGAATCCAAGAGAGTTCCAAACTATTTAACGGCTAGCTTTCATCATTTCTCTCATATATTTGGGGTAATAAAAATAAATTTGCATATTTTGTACAAAGCTTTTTAATTTTTGAGAATCTAATCAAAGTTATGACGTAAAAAAAATATATGTTATCCGCTATAAGCCAATTATCTTTTTCGACTATATTTCAGCTGAATGAAAATGCAGTGCTTCCACCTGAGCCCACCATAGAAGACAATTCTCTTGAACATTCTTCATTCGTCAACACTACAAGTTTTCCACTTTCCATCACAAATAAGGTGAAAAAATCTCCATTTACTATTTACTAATCCCATTGAAATGTGTTTGTCATTTTCATTATTTAACTTACAGCTTCGCAGCAAACCCACTAAAGTACACTATATGGGCGACCCAGACTTGATGCCCATAACGACTTATGAAAGCACGATATTAGTGAGGATGTTATACCAAATTGCTACAAGATTGAATGAAATGGTATTTTACACTTCTGGTCATTCCTTAATTACTTAAAACAAAAATTGTATAGTAATGTTTTTTTTTTTTAATTACAGTATGGTGGACAGTTTACAAGTTATTGGAATAGAAATGACTTGTGCGGATTCATTGCACGTGAAGTGCTACAACCCCCTTGCACGATTCATACATATGTGAAAGATGTAACAAATCATCAAAACCTTGTGAGTCAAGACCTCCCCCCGCGCCTGTCACTGCGCCGACTCGGCTCTCATGCCTTCGTCATATGGCTCACTCTCGGCTATATAATTATTAAGATGTTTTCCTTCAGTGGTTTCTTTTATGTGTTTGTGTTAGTTATTATGTGGATAGCATTTGTTTTTACAAAAGCCACTTCTAAAATGTTAAGATTAATTTGAATCATGATCATTTAATTTTATATAAAACATATTTTTTTCATTTAATAAAATATTTTTGTATGGATTTTGTACTTCATTAGAAGAAAAAAAAAACCGGCCAAGAGCGTGTCGGGCCACGCTCAGAGTATGGTTCCGTAGTTTCCCGTCCGTCACAATAAGTGTACCCACTTATGAGTTTAAAAAAATGCTTGCATATACGATTATACTACAAACTTAGTCCAGAAATTATTTTGTAGAACCCTTTTGTCTTTTTTGTACAAAAACTGTTCTTTCCGTCAAGTTCAAAATAATTTTCCTAGAAAGTCCTTATAAAGTTCTACTTTTCAGATTTTTTTCATATTTTCTAAACTTACGGTTCAAAAGTTAGAGGGGGATACACATTGTTTTTTACTTTTGGAGCGATTATTTCCGAAATTATTGACATTATCAAAAAATGATTGTAGTAAACCCCTATTCATTTTTAAATACCTATCCAATAATATATCACATGTTAGGGTTGAAATTAAAAAAAAATCACTTCCGACTTTACATTTAGGGGGGCTACCCTAATAAAAAATTTTTTTCCATATTTTATTTTACCACTTTGTCGGCGTGATTGATATACATATTGGTACCAAAGAAGAACAGGCAAAAAAAACCCAGACCCGACAGAAAAGTGACATATCTCAGTTTTTTTGTTATTATTTATATAATCATATTATATAGTTTTTATATTCGAAATCAATGGCTAACACCAAAATATTGCCTTATGTTTTTGTTCAGGGTTTACACTAAGCCCGGAGGACACGGTGGAGCACACAGTCGAGGTGTGCCCTGCTTGGGCGGAGCATCGCCGTGCCCTCGTGGGGGCGATCGGCGGCGGAGACCTCTCGCGCCGGGCCTTGGTTGAGGCCATGGTCCGGAGCGAGGAGGAGTGGCAGGCGGTCGCCGACTTCTGCGAAGCAGTAATGCTCGCAAAGGAGGAGGCCGAACGCATCAGGCAACGGCGTTATCGACGCCGCCGTCGCCGGGATTCTGATCCCGATTTCCGGCCAACGTAGACGTGGGCTTGCGGACAGTGAGCAATGGGTAGCTCGCTGTCCGGCCGTCCGGTAACTGTCCGGACCAAGCCCAAGTCGTCGACGGCGCGCACTGTTCCCGCGCGCCTCAAGGAGTTGTCAGCAACAGCAGGGACCCAGGCGGGTCGAAGCCTACTGGGGCCAGGGTTATCCGAAAGGGCGCTCGAGCCCCGGTATGAAGGCTAGAAGGAACGGGGTGGGTCTTTTAGTCAGTAAGAGTCTGACACTATCTCCCGCTCCGTCCAAGGGCGGGGGATGTCAATGCATGATTTTTCACACCATAAAAAAAAAAAAGGGTTTACACTAAAAAAATACAAAATGCCTACTTATCTACACAATTCGTAATGTATGTAACTAAATGACGATAAATAGTTATGGGATGTATCCAGGAGACCTGGAGATACAGCTGTATTATATAATTTTTGAACTCCGAGTACAACATTCAACTTAGGATTTTTTTTTTTTAAGGTGGTTTAAAATCATCTAATGACATCTCTCGCCCTTGGGTGGAGCGGGAGGGCGTGTCAGACTCTTACTGACTAAAAAATTCCACCAAGTTGAGGGCGAATCCAGAAGGGCATGCTCTGACCCCAGTACCAGAGGCAAAAAGGAACGGGGTAGAATTTTTTAGTCAGTAAGAGTCTGACACGCCCTCTCGCTCCACCCAAGGGCGAGAGATGTCATTAGATGATTTTAAACCACCTTAAAAAAAAATCTTAAGTTGAATGTTGTACCTACTCGGAGTTCAAAAATTATATAATACAGCTGTATCTCCAGGTCTCCTGTATACATCCCATAACTATTTATCGTCATTTAGTTACATACATTACGAATTGTGTAGATAAGTAGGCATTTTGTATTTTTTTAGTGCAAACCCTGAACAAAAACATAAGGCAATATTTTGGTGTTAGCCATTGATTTCGAATATAAAAACTATATAATATGATTATATAAATAATAACAAAAAAACTGAGATATGTCACTTTTCTGTCGGGTCTGGGTTTTTTTTATATGGGACGTGACCGTTCTTCTTTCAGCTTTCTAGTGCTAACGGTCACAGAGATAAAGCGAGAACGGACAGATGGACGCGCGGTGAATCAAGATCGCTCGGTGAAAGTAGTAGGGGCAATCGGCGCATGTGTACAATTGCGCACAGAAATTCTTAGTATGATAGGATTTTATTTTTAATTTCGTATGTTTGAACCTTAGTAACATAGCTTATAATAACACTAATTTTTGCTTGTAATTTATCTTGTAAATAGGTAAATTCAGAAAAAATATTTTTTTTATAAAATAATATTAAAATAAAAAATAATAATTTCGTTAGTTTAACAATTCATGTCGTAAACCATTTTTCTGGCTTGGCGTTTTAAAACTTTATTTTTAACCATTTTTTTTACGACTACGTATTACTAATACGATAACACAAGCTGTACGCAACAGTACCCAAGTACAACAGTGTCCAACGAGACGCGAGAACGCAACGCGGGAATTGAAGAGCGACTCTATCTACCAATGACGGGTCGCCGTCGGCGCACACCCGTCCGCACGTCGCCAAATAGACCTTAGAATCGAATACTCCGCAAACCCCTTCCACTTTTGCTGAGCGATCTTGATTCACCGCGCGACCTGTTTGTGATTGTTCGGTTGGCATTGGCGGTATTATCTTATAACTACATAAAACTTCTATCAGGAACATGCTAGGGCAATTTAGAACAAAACTAAAATTCATTTTTTTAACGCCAACAATTCAAAATGTTAAGGTAACCAGTTCGTAAATAATTCGATAGATGGCGTTGCGTAATGACGTAATCTTTTTAAAAGTTGATGTTAAGATTTTCCGTGCTTTCATGACCTACCGTGGTATAAAATTACGAGTGCACAATTGCTGAAATTTCTACTACTTGCATACTGTTTTAGTTATCACCGTCCTTTGTGGGCCCGTTTTTAGGGTTCTGTATTTATTAGAGTTCCGTACTTAGTATGTCAACGTTACAAATAGCCATTTTTAGGGTTCCGTAGTAAACTAGGAACCCTTATAGTTTCGCCATGTCTGTCTGTCCGTCCTCGCTAAATCTCTGTGACCGTTAGTACTAGAAAGCTGAAATTTAGTACCAATATGTATATCAATCACGCCGACAAAGTGGTAAAATAAAAATTGGAAAAAAATGTTTTATTAGGGTAGCCCCCCTATATGTAAAATGGGAAGTGATTTTTTTTAAATTTCAATCCTAACGTGTGATATATTGTTGGATAGGTATTTAAAAATGAATAGAGGTTTACTAAAATCATTTTTTGATAATGTCAATAATTTCGGAAAGAATCGCTCCAAAAGTAAAAAATAATGTGTCCGCCCCCCCTCTAACTTTTGAGGTGGAGCCTTACAAAATTAAAAAACTCAGTTCCAGTTTTAAAAAGAGTTCTCCGTGGCGCCGGCAAGGGCGGATCCAGGGGGGGGGGGGGTCATGGGGGTCATGACCCCCCCCTGGGCTAGGTCCAGGACGTAGGTAGACCACTAATTAAAATTGACATTTATTTATTTATTCATTATTGTACACAAAAATTTATACATTGTTAAACATGTTTTTAAACCCTGACGAAAAAGAGGGGTGTTATAAGTTTGAAGTGTCTGTATGTCTGTCTGCGGCATCGTAGCGCCTAAGCGACCAATTTTGATGCGGTTTTTTTATTTGATAGCTGACGTTACCGAGATTCTTGTTGAGAGTTCTTAGATACAATTTATGAAGATCTGTTCCAGGTGTTCAAGGTCAGCAGGTCGTTTGTTGGCTGTAGCAGGGATCTTAAACACCTAAGGATATATAATTCACTAATAAACACATATGTGACCTAATGTTTGAAATGTACCTACATGCCGGCGCTACCAAGCTGGTCTGATGATGGAGGTTGGAGGTAAGAGACGTAACCTTGGATTGCCTTAAACCCATTAAGTTTGGGCTCATTAGAATCGTCTTAACCATTTCTAAACATTGTTCATGATGACGAGAACCTGATGTTAGATCTGGGTAGTGGCTGATGGAACCCTGGAACGTCTTCTAGTAAATATATCGAATTTGCTTTTTTTTTTGTGGGAAAAATCATCCAATGACAACCTCCACTTTACCTGTATTTATTATTATAAAAATTAAATAATAACTACGTGTGACTTGACCACGACTATGTGACGGGGCTGCTCTCAAGCGGCGCCGCCCAACCTGGGGGCCATGGCCCTTTGCGGGGCGCCAGTGTGGGCGCCGTCGCTGCGTCTGCAACCGAAGGCCCAGCTGAACGCATGCTAGAGGGTCATGGCAATACGGATGGTTCGGGGATACCCCAAGGTTTCCTACGAAGCGGCAAGCCTCCTTGCTGGCCTGCCACCATGGGATCTGGAGGCAACAGTCCTTGCATACATGTACGATTTGATTTGCGCGTGGAGATGCAACGCCGGGGCGAAAGTCCGCTGTCACGACAAGTCGCGGCATGGCGGACATAGCTCCGGCGGGATCTCATGGTGAAATAGCGTCAGCGGCTATCGCCACCCAGTGCTGGGCACGCCACAATGATGGCGGTAAGTTCCCTTTTGAGGCGTGGCTGGAAAGGCAAGGCGCATAACGCAGGTTTTTATCGGACATAGTGTTTGGGAGGTTCCTGCACCGGATTCGTGCGGAATGACACCCGGGTGTCGCCACTATGCGGAACGCCCGGAAGACATGGTGGAGCACACAATAGAGGTGCGCCGCGTTTGGGCAGAGCATCACCGTGCCCTCGTGAGGGCTTGTTACAGGCCATGGTCCGGAGCGAGGAGGAGTGGCAGGCTGTCGCCTCCTTCTGCGATGCAGTAATGCTAGCAAAGGAGTAGGCCAATCTCATCAGGCCACAGCGCTCACAGCGTCCCAGCCGCCGCCGGGATTCCGATCCTGATTTCCTTATTGATGATATCCTGATTTGAATTTATCGTCGACGACGTGTTCCCACGAGCCTCAGGAGCTTACGACTCTGCTCTCAGACAAAGTGAATGAGGCCGTCATCGATACTCTTTCTGGAACCAATTTATGTTCTCTTTCTGCGCAAAAGAGATGGCGGCGTCCGACCCATTGCCGTGGGCAACATCATCCTAGGGCAGTCAAAATTTGCTGTAAACTCTATGGTTCTATAGAAAAAAATTCAGCCCCTACAGAGCTAGGTTTCGGCTCCAAAGGGGGCTGCGGGGCTGCCGTACACGCCTTGTCGACCTACCTAAATTCTAACTTAGGAGGGGTCATCCTGGAGGTTGACATAAAAAATGCCTTCAATTCGGTTATTATAGGGACACCTTGCTGGCAGAATCTAAAAAAGAAGTACCCCAAATTTTTAATGTTCTTTTGGCAGTGTTATAGACAACCATCTAAATTATTATATCGGGAGTTCGGGATTACCTTTTGGAATCCACTGTTGGCTGTCAACAAGGTGATCCTCTCGGGCCAGTGATCTTCAGTTTAGCCATTCACCCTATTATTCGACAGTTAAATTCCAAATGCAACGTTTGGTATCTCGACGACGGAACTCTAGCAGGCGATGCAGACACAGTTTTAAATGATTTACATTTCCCAAAAAATCCTTTGTGTAGATTAAATGTTTAAATTTTTTCTTAATTATTAACCCGTTGACTTCCAGAACGCAGATCTACGCGAGACACAATGGCTTTTTAATTGTGTCTAATCTCTAATTACGGCAGTCGAGAGGTTAATAATCGCGGTCCTCAACCACGACCACGAGTAGCACTAGCATTATTAATAGATTATAAATAGACGAACATATATTGTTACGTACGTGGTGAATTAAATTCCGATTTACTAACAGAGAACTTTACTCTCCACAAACAATAACAAATTAGTCCAGTCAACAATAATCTGAATCACAATTAACACTAGAGTACCTATATATAGAATATTATAAAATTGGTATAATTAACTATTATGTAAAGGGGGCGTTGGAATTTTGTTTTCTTGTAAAGGGGGCAGTAGTTCATAAAAGTTTGGGAAAATGGTGTAAAGACAAATAAATTACTAATATAAAAAAAAAGATTGGGAAAGTGTTGAAAGTGATAGGGAAAAACTAAACAATCCAAATATTTAAAGAATTTATTAAAAACAAGTACCTAGTGCTTACACAATAATACAATATACTTACGAGAAGCAGACAACAAACGTATAAATCTAACAATATTTTTTGAGAGTAAGCTTGGGGACAATATTCATGGAGGCCAGTTCTTGGAAGAGCAGCTTGCAAGCATAGGGCATGTCGACGCTGGAGACGGCGGCAGACGAATGACAGGCGTGGCACCACGCGCGCGATGCCAGGCGTCCGCACGCGCCGCAGATGTCTGCGCTAAATGCGTCTGAAGCCAGCATCAGGCGTTCCATCAGCAACATACTAAAACCAAAAATATTTTATTCAGATATTTTAACACAAAAATTAAAGTTAAACAGTTTTTATATAAAAAAGAAAAGGAAGAATTAGCCCTAAATTATCTACGTATTATATTTTCAAATTTATTTTAACTCTGCAAACAACATAGGTATTTGTAAAGAACAATGCCTACCTCGCACCATAGCCAATGAGACAGTCTCGCTCCATCTCCCCGAGACGCAGGCCTCCGTCTCGCGAGCGCCCCTCGGTGGGCTGGCGCGTGAGTACGGCGCGGGGCCCGCGCGCGCGTGCGTGCATCTTATCCTGAACCATGTGCTTCAATTTTTGGTAGTACACCTAAATAATAAAAATAGTTTAATACGATTTTGGCGTTGATGAAAGGAATAACTACGAAAATATAGCCAATCATCCAATGGCGCTCTATGATGGTGCGAGGGCGTGTCACACCTTTACTTGACTACTACCACATCTGTGGCATTCAGTTGTCCTTTGCTATATAGATAGGAGGATCACAGGTTTCATTTTCAGAAACTCCCTGTGGCAGCGGAAGTTGGTTGGTAAGTGATTATACCCATTTCAAAAATAGCGGGCAATATGTTGAATTTTGAATGAAACCAAGGTTGTTAAGTTTTAATCCCTGAACGCAGTGAGTGATCTATATAATTAACTCCAGAGCACTGCGAGGGAGTTAAGATAGAAATCTGAGTGAAGTAAGGAATTCTTATTTGAATGATAGACAGCAATTAGTGCAAATAAACGGTGTCAATTCGTCGGGATTGAATGTAAAAATGGGGGTGCCCCAAGGTTCAATTTTAGGTCCATTTTTATTTTTAGTTTATATGTGATGATTTACTGATTGTTGAATGATTTATCCAATTTTGTAACTACATTTTATACATTACTAGCTTTTGCCCGCGCGGCTTCGCTCCCGCTCTTTCCTACTTCACCCTACTATATCCTACTCTACACTACTCTACCCTATTATACCCTACCAAACTTCACATAAACCATCTACTAAATAGTCCGAACAAAACCTTAACATTTGGTTTGGATAAGTGAACCCGTTCTTGAGTTATAAAATTACAACGAAAAGTGGCATTGATTTTTATATACATAGATTTTTACGTAAATCGATCATCAAACAAAAAATATTACATTATATATATAAACTAGCGACCCGCCCCGGCTTCGCACGGGTGCAATGCTGATACTAAATACACAACAGAAAAACTGTGAACGTTGAATATAAAAACATAGCGGCCCGCTCCGGCTTCGCACGGGTATAAAATATATAGCCTATGTGATTAAAATCGATTCAGTAGTTTTGATTTCTTCATTACTGCCCGTGGCCCGCACGCGTTTTTGGAGTAAAACAATCCCCCTTTCCCTATACCATGAAGAGGCACGCTCTTGCCGCATCGGGCGGCCGGCCGGTACCGCCGCAAACGCTACGTCCCGCAATTTTTAAATCTGTAATATCTTCGAAAATATTCACTTAAATCATACGGTGTAAAGGGCCATATAGATCTATATTAAATGAACAATGTATTCAAGGTATTTAAATGGTTAAGGATTTATGCTGTATTGGTTAAAATCGCTTCGAAAATTAGCCATTATTTGTCGTAAAAAGTAAATGACAAAAAAAAGGTAATTGTGGGTTATCCATAAGAGATAGACATATACCATCACGGACTTTTCTGTAGACCTTTTCAATGTGTACAATACTTAGTACATTATTTTGATAAAACTCGTAGGGTTCAGCCTGCGTTTGCAATGTAAGCGGAAAAATGTAATTATTTACGACATCACATTAGAAACCTCAAAAATAACAGTACTTCACCACTATTTAATGGATGTTATTATACATATAAACCTTCCTCTTGAATCACTCTATCTATTAAAAAAAACCGCATCAAAATCCGTTGCGTAGTTTCAAAGATTTAAGCATACAAAGGGACATAGGGACAGAGAAAGCGACTTTGTTTTATACTATGTAGTGATAACCTAAGACAATACAGTGTTGCTAGATGAGAAAACAATTCCCACATTACTTTTAATTCCGTTCTTTTTTTTTATTAGCAAAATAAAAATAAGGGTAGTACATATTTAAACGAATGACTGTAAATTAAAATTTTAAATGACAAAAGTAAGTATGTGAGCGACAGACTGCGAGCGACGAGCAATCAAAAGAATAGCGACATACAAACATTAATTTAATAATTAAGTTCCATAATATTTGAGCGACCAATGTTTGTTCGAGTGTCAACGTTACGTCCTGCATTTTTTTTTAAATATTTGGCAAATGATTTATTTGTACTTAGTGGCATTTAATTTAAATGCAGTGTTTTGGATGTCCTAAATATCGATATTTATGAATTATGCATGTCACAAGGTAATTTGATAAATCGGATATTGCGAAAACCCAGATAATTAGAAAATGGTGAATTGAAATCTGCGAACAACTTGGATGTAGCGTTCGCCAGACGCTGCACGGCACCGCTCGCTTCGCTCGCTCGGCTCGCAGTAGGTCGCAGTTCTAACCTATTTCACCCAGTTCAAGATGATGAATCTACCTGCGACTAGATAATTAAACAATGGTGAAAACGTTTGTTAAAGTTAACTTTTTAGTAGTTCGATAAATAAAACCTCAATTTTATTTCTAGTCGTCGGTCAGTAATTCGAGTCGTTCACTTACTAATGTAGTGGCACGGCTACAATTTTAAATATCTAAAACGGATTAAATCGCAACCCACTTTTAGTATGCTCGTTTTGGATTTTATTATTAGTAAATATTTGTCGTTAGTCTATTATGTCGCTTACAAATTAATACCGCTCAAGTTATTAAAATAGTATCTCATCATCAGTCACTAAGTTTATTTTTATTAGCTCGTTTTATAATTCCCCTAAAAATATTTTTTGATGTACCTACGCTATTAAAAACGATATGACTTTTTACCAGTTTCGAGAACTTGGAACTTGGCATAAAGTATTTTATTTTAAATAGGATACTTGTGGCGATTTTATGTGCGACAAACTAAAGCATATTTATTTATATTATGATCGTTATGAACATTGGATAAACACTATGTCTCACTAGAAATGAGTATTGTATGGGAAGTTTGAAAGTGGCACCAGTGACTGAAAAGTCGAAAGAATTGTTTGTCTTGGTATGGTCAGAGGGAGAGGGAGGCCAAAGAAAAGATGGATAGATTGTGTGGTGAAAAATGATATGAAAGAAAAGGGAGTTAGTGATAGCGTGACGAGTGACAGGGCAGTATGGAAGAAAAAAAACTGGCCAAGTGCGAGTCGGACTCGCCCATGGAGGGTTCCGTAGCAGCAAGTAACATAATATAAAAGTTCTTGTAGTTCGTTGTAACTTTGATCGATGTTTTAATAATGGTGTATTTTTTTAGATTTATGACATATTAAAAAAAAAACTACTTACTAGATCTCGTTCAAACCAATTTTCGTTGGTAGTTTACATGGTAATGCACATATATTTTTTTAGTTTTATCATTCTCTTATTTTAGAAGTTACAGGGGGGGGGACACATGTTACCATTTTGGAAGTGTCTCTCGCGTAAACAATTTAGAAAAAAAATGATATTAGAAACCTCAATATCATTTTTAAAGATCTATCCAATAGATACCCCACACGTATGCGTTTGATGAAAAAAAACAAATTTGAGTTTCAGTTCTAAGTATGGGGACCCCCAAAAGTTACTGCTTTTTTTTTTCTATTTTCGTGTGAAAATCTTAAAGCGATTCACAGAATACATCTACTTACTAAGTTTCAACAGTATAGCTCTTATAGTTTCTGAAAAAAGTGAATGTGACACACGGACGGACAGACAGACAGACGTGACGAATATATAAGGGTTCCGTTTTTTGCCATTTAGCTACGGAACCCTAAAAAAGTGTTGCACCGATCCCAAATAAAACGAGACAAGGACAGGAAGATGATGATGACACTGCTACCTACAGTATTTATATACCAAAAATTTGTTAGTAATTTCCTATATTTAAATATAATCGAACCAAATTACTAAGTTTGTGATTGAAAGATTATACAAGATGCTCAAATATGTAAATAGAACCTGCAATAAGCATAATATTGTGATAGCTGGGGATTTTAATATTAAAATTTTAAAACAAAAAATATTACATCTGAATTTGAATGTTTGCTTCTCAATTATAACCTACGGCTCAAGATAACCGAGCCAACCAGAAAAATCAGCAATACATGTATTGATAATTTTGTTCACAACTATCACAATAAGCGTAGAAGAAGTGATTGACTTAGCATTGTCTGATCACATAGCTCAGATATTGAGGTGTCAGGTCAAAAAAGTGTGCCTGATAAAAAGTTTGAAAATTAAACGTAGAGATTACTGTGAGAAAAATCTTAAGAACTTGTATAGAGAAGTTGTCTTTTTCGGAAATGTACTCAGTCTCCGAATATAGCCTATAATGCTTTTATTGATTTGTTAAAGTTATTTGACATGTCCGCTCTGTGATCGGAGTTTTTCTGCCAAGGTTGGATATGCAAGTCACATGAGGGCACATAACAGAGCAGCAGATCTGAGCTCACAACCACCACGAAGAGCCAAGGAATGCGGTCGCTGTGGCCGAAATCGGCTAGATGGCATCATCATCAAAGTTATTTAATGAACTTTGCTTTCCATTCAAATATCACCATTAATACACATCGCAAAGCTAACTGGATTAACGCGAGGGATTAAAAAACGTGATCTTTTATGGCAATACAAAAAAAAAAACAGCCAGACAAATAAAACTAGACCGACACAATTCTCAAAAAGATATAAAAAAGTAATAAAATTAACCCAGCGCGCACAAAATAATTATTTAATTAACGCGTCGGATAATAAAAATAAAGCGGCTTGGAAAATTATAAATGAACCTAAACAGAATCTACCAAGAGATAATATAACTAGCATTAAAATAAATGGCGAAACAATAACTGACCCTTGTGAAATATCTAATGCTAACAATTATTTTATCGATAAAATAGTACCTAGGGATGATTCACTCAACATGCAGTATAAATTTTATATGTCTTCTCAACAGAAATCTATGTTTTTGAAACCATGCTTGCCATATGATGTATTGCAGATTATCAGGAGTTTAAAAAATACGAATAGTGTAGGTTATGATGGCATATCAACAAAAGTCTTGAAATATATAGCTATGAATATTTCTGTTCATCTTTCATATCTGATTAATCTCAAAAATCAAGTTTTTTATTTCACATAGGCCTACATGGGCACTTATAAAACGTCAGAAGCTAATGCACTTCTAAATCTATGTATTGAAGCTGGAATCTACCCTGATAAATTAAAAAAAAATCTGTCATAAGACCAATATTCAAAAAAGATAATAGAGAATGTCTAGAAAACTATAGACCTATTGCCTTAGTTCCAGTTATTTCCAAAATATTTAAAAAATATATTTACAAAGAATTAAATAACTATTTAGAAAATAACAATATTCTAGCAAAAGAACAAAAAGGTTTTAAACACAATAAATCTATAAATATGGCCATTTAAGACTTCTGGATTTTGTTATGGTTAATGTTGACAAAAGAAAACCTAACTGCTCTATCTATATGGATATGACACAGGCTGATTATGTTGAACATGATATTATGGTTAGCAAACTTTATGAATATGGTATAAGAGGTAATATACTGAAATTATTTGAATCATACCTCAAAGGCCGTCACCAATCCACTGAATTGACTAGAGTGAATATCCTAACTAAAAAAGAAGAAACCTTTAGATCATGTGAACGTCAACTGAACTACGGTGTTCCTCAAGGAACCGTTTTGGGGCCACCTCTTTTTATATTGCAATGACTTACCCAATGCCACTAATAATCCTATAGCTCTTTTTGCGGATGACAGTACAGTAACGATTAAATGTAAAGACATGAATAGTTTTGAAGATGACATAAATAACACTTTGAGCTCCGTTATGATTGATATAATTGGCTTAATATTAATAATCTGAAAGCCAACTTAAGCAAAACTAAATTAATGTACTTTAAACAGCGTTTATTGGCACCGAATAACCTAAATGTAAATTTTAACATGCAAACAATAGAGGAAATTGACAATTGTAAATTTTTAGGCTTATACATCGATGATAAAATTACTTGGAAACCGCATATTCAACAACTATGCAAGCGTGTTAGTAAATCTGCCTATGCCTTACATACACTTGCAAGCAAAATAAACTCCAGTGCCCTTTTAATTGCGTATCATGGGTTAGTGCCATCTGTTCTCAGATATGGCATAATTTTTTGGGATAATTCTACCGACAAAGATCTCTGATCTCTGTGCCTTTAAGGCACATAAACGTTGCATTCGGGCTATGTTTGGTTTAAAATCAACGGAAACCTGTGTGCCTTTCTTTAAAAAGCACAGTATCCTTCCATTACCGTCACTATACATATTTGAAGTAGCGGCTTACGTTATTGTATTTTATAGCTTTCAATCGGGCCCAAAGGGACGAAAGTCGTCTTTGTGTTCCAAAAGCGAATACTGCCTTGGTGTATAAAAGTGTCTTTCACATGGCATCAGTTGTATTTAATAAATTGCCAAAAGAACTAAAAAGTCTACATGTTAACTTATTAAAAAAAAACTAAGAAGTTTACTATGTCAAAAATGTTATTATTGTGTATCGGATTTTTTATTAGATAAATCCTGACATGTAATTGTAATTTTTGTAATGTATTGTTTGCTTCTTTGACAATTAAATCCGAATTATTATGACATTTACCTAACAAATTATTTTGACATTCACTTAACAATTTATTTTGACTTCTTGATTTTATTGTACCTATAGTAATCAAATAATGCAATCATTTGTATAGTTAATTTGTTGTTTAATACGAGTAAATTCTTTATTTGCATGTCAAAATTATAATTTATTATTTTTGTATGCCTATAATAGGCTGATCATATCGCACTTTAATGTAAACATAACCAACTACTGTACCTATGTATCACAGATAAAATATTTCTGATTCCTGAATCTCTTGATGAAAATCAAGTGCTGAATTAATTACTTTAACCTTTCGAATACTGTAATTAGAGACACAATAAAATCAATGAGAGAGCGAAAGCAAAATACTTTTCTTGATTTGATCCAGCTGCATGGTAATGTATGTTCCCATATTTTATTGGGGAACGGCCTGTAATAGTAACACTGAAAGCTATATCTGTGTGCACATTCAGCTTACGCACACAAAGAAAGTGAAGTGGACACACGATTTGCGACTTCTATGCGTTATTATCCTAAGACATTGTTGTATGTATACTCACTGGTCCAGAATAAATATAAGCTTCCAAGGGTTCTCCAGTTAGACCAGAATAAAATATGTCTTTGCCATGATAGTTATACCCATGCTTTTCTAGTTCATTGCATACATCGTGCACCTTGGACCCACCGAAAGCAGTACCTAAAATGTTTAATAACTATTAAATAAAAAATCTTGATAATATGTTTTAAGGATATAATATAAAAGTGAAATGGTTCTCATACCGTAATGAAATTTTCCTTCCAACAAGCCTGCCTTGCCTGCTAACAGTTCGATAGTTTTCCCCACCGTCATTCTAGAAGGGAAACCATGTGGGTTCATGATCATGTCAGGACAAATGCCTCTATCATTGAACGGCATGTCTTCTTGCTGCACAATCAAACCAGTCACGCCTTTCTGACCGTGGCGGGAACTGAACTTGTCTCCAATCTCAGGAATCCGTGTCTGACGTAACAATATTTTAATAAGAAAAGCGTCCTCTGAGTTTGACGACACCATCACTTTTTCTATATAGGATTCAACGGGACCTTTATAGGTAATAGGAACATCTTTATAGTCCACTTGTTGTGGCTGCCCTTGCGTAACTGGGTTCAGAGTCGCTGGTGGCATCTGCTTATTTATCAAAACTTGTCTATTTTCAACCATTTCGCCAGGTGCAGCAATACCATCTGTATCAAGAATTTCATGTGCTCTTATAATTTTTCCAGTAGTAGCATCTCGTGAAGGCCCCAAAATCCTATCAGAAGTTTGATTACTGTATCTCTTCATAGTAGTTTTGGCACTTTTGTATACGAGACAGCGGCCGTACCCGCGATCGATGGATGCTCGGTTCAGGATCAACGCGTCCTCGATATCGTAACCGCTGTAGCTCATGACGGCGACAGTAGCGTTTTGTCCAGCTGGCAGTTTGTCAAAATTCGTCAGTTCTATTGTTCTAGTCTTAACCATAGGACACTGTGGATAGACTAAATTGTACATTAGTGTATCTATCCTGTTTTTCTGGTTGTAGCCAATGGTACCTGAAATAAAATGACCATATTACCTTTGTGTTCAGGGCTAGGATCCAATAGTACCCAAATTATAAAGAAATGCCAAGATGCACTTACCCATCGCTTGTTTACCCATAGCACATTGATAGGTATTCCTAGGACTTTGATTATGATGTGGATAAGGGACTAAGCCCGCACAAACACCGAGAATCGTAAAAGGTTCAATTTCCAGATGTGTGGTTACATACGGATCTATTTCAATTTCAACAGTAGCTATATGACTATCATTCTCCTCATTTACATCGAGGTACTCTATAAGTCCATCATTTAAAAAGTCCTGAAATTTTCTGATTCCTCTATTTAATTCGTTTATATGAGATTGTTGGACTAGTGGGTAACCCTTTTCTACAATAATGTACGGCCTGCAAAGCCGACCGCCATCGCTGCATATATACACAGTCCTCTGATTGTGATTAGGGTAAATGGACACGAAGGCCGATATGAGTCCGCGTCGTCGGAACATTCTAAAGACTTGTATAAGTCTTTTGTATTGTCTTGAAACGCCTAGTATATTACCTGAAAATAATTATAACATAATGTGGTTTCCTATTACATTTACGTAACATTAAATCGTCTGGTTAATGCCTAACCATTAAGAAATACCATGTAGACAGCCGGGTGATTGATTTCCTCACCACCCAAAAGTCTGACATCTTCTACACCCGCGTTTCGCGCCAGTCTTGCGATGGGTACCTCCGAGCACTCGGTGGTGATGTGCGTCATCAGCGCCAAGTTCTTCACGAGTCCACACGCTTCTCCCTCAGGAGTGTCAGAGGGACACAACATGCCCCACTGTGAAGGTTGCAACGAACGCGGTCCAGACACCTTCCTAGTCTTTTCAAACTGAGAATTAACTCTAGTCATCATACCCAAGGCTGATATGTAACTAAGACGACTTAACACTTGAGTTACTCCATGCCTTTCCATTTTGAATCTTTTGATAGTCCAGTTACCCTAGAACAGAAGATAAAAGTCTATATAACCAAGTAGAGCACTTAAATTTGTTGAATTAAATATTTTATGAAGTCTTACAGTAGAAATGGCGGCGAATAATCCATTTGCAATCAAATCAGGTCTCATGTGTTTAACAACATCAAATGGTGCAGCTTTAACTTTAGGTATTATTTTGTCTGCTATTGATTTCAGTTCCCAATTGAATCTTTTGAAAAGGTCTTCAAACATCAAAGCAAGTAAAGAGCCTGCTAGCTCAAGCCTCTTATTTCCATAGTAGTCAGGGTCATCAATGGCAGCTTTATTTGTCTCAGCTTCAATTACTCTTTTAACCATTATGGCTAGGTAGATAGCTTTTACATAGAAATTATAGTTTTCTACTGCTACATGAGCTAGGATCGTTGTAGCTAACAGATCCCGGGCCTCGTCAATGGGTGTGCGTATTTTAGCACCACCTGATTGAAACCTGTAAAAATAAACATAGATATTGATTGGTACTTCTCTGACTTTTTTTTATTTTTAAAATAATATTATTTAACTTTTGCAACCGCAAAACTAAATGCGGGTTTTTGTATACCTTTTAACTTTAAGTTTGCTTCCGATATAAGAAAGAGCTTGATTTTGAGTAAATATTTTCAAATTATGACAATCCATAATGCAAGGGGCCATCTTTTTCAGTGATGTGTCATCAGTACCTATGAGCTGCATAATTTCTTGATCACTACATATACCCATAGCCTTGAAGGCGACTGCAATAGGAATGTCCTAAAAAATATGAAAATTAGAGTAAGCCAGAAAAATGCCATTAAAATATAAGCAATAATGATGCATTGGCTGAGAAAATGTTTGCCACATCACACTATTTATATTTCCTGAATTTAATTTCCACAGCAAAAATCACAAATGTGATTTCATAAATTTTTAGCTTATTTCTATATAATATAGCTTAATCAACTAACATCAGACAAGGCATTATGTCTCAATACATATTTTCCATTTTTAACTATGACATTAGTTCTGGTCTTCTTTTCATGTGTGGAACTAGTCACTTGACATTGAATGGCACCTTTGAATTCATCAACAATCATACGATTTCTAGACAATTGTTCTTGGATCAATATCACTTTTTCTTGACCTGAAAATTTAGAAAAAATATATGTATATCAATATTATTTGACACAGGTTCAGCCACAAAAATAATTTTAGATGCCTCTGGCCTCCAAAGCATGTCATAATGCAAATAATAATATAACTAAAAGTAACATGTAATATAGTATGGCACAAATGTCAATTTAAGAACAACTCCTTTGGGGCAGCCTGATTTTATTAATACTCCATTAAATGCTAGGCTAGCTCTAAATCAAAGTCACATTCATCACTGTCACACTATGTACTAAGTATACACATGGAACCTTAGTGATAATTTTACGAGTTCTACTTTCATCAATAGTTTTGCTTTTACCAATAAAATGAACTAAATAATTAAATAACATACCCCTGATGATAAAATAGCCGCCTGGATCATGTGGACATTCATTAAGTTGTGCTAGTTCAAAATCTGATTTATTTGTTAGCACACAATTTGAAGACCTTAACATCAAGGGCATTCTGAAAAAAATAAAATTAATTAACTTAATATCATTCTCCTATTCATAGTGCATTTGAGTGGACACGCATTTACGGTAATCCACCTTGGCTGTTTTATTTTATTAACCAACTTAAAAAACAATTGACTGAACGTGTTTGAGAGTCTCAAGTGCTTTGAGAATCCTCAATAGATCTTTCAATCTATCAACTGACTGATTACACTGGTCGGCAAAAATAAATATAATCCTGAAAGCAAAAAGTTTACCATGTGTATTCTATTGTAAGCCAGTAGAATACACATGGTAAACTTGTTTGCTGAGTCTAAATCTGTTTACAGATATCAGTTATTACGCCTAGTTTTTCCGATATTTACATTTAAATAAAATAGCAGTACTGATACATATAAAACACTTATTTATTTTAGAAAGAAAAAATACTGTTACGCCATTAAACTTGAACACGCCATATCTTCGAGAAAATAATGAGTAGCACCCAATTACGAGTATTAAAACGCATTGCTGTTCGAAAGATCTAGAATAGAGGTATCTAGCAAAATCTCGAAACATCTATATATACTACTATTATTATTCAAATTATAATAGTAGGTAGGTATGTAGGTAGATAAGGGAAATAGTACTCTCCGCAATTAACAATAGAGTCGAAATTCACGTAAAGGTCTTGGTACATTGTACAAAAAAAAAATGATTTATGGCCTCGCGACGCGATCCTATTGTTCTGGATCGACCTTGAGACAGTGAAATCTAGAATTTTCTTCGATCTGCATATAAATACGAGCCCCCGACCGGAAGTAGGGTCAGTTTGATTTTGACTGCGAACAAGAGCGAACTACCTAAGTGTGTGAAGTGATTTTATCTAACGACCTAAGCGACAGTGTAACGGAACTATAGTGTTAATTGCGATTCAGATTATTGTTGACTGGACTAATTTGTTATTGTTTGTGGTGAATAAAGTTCTTTGTTAGTAAATTGGCATTTAATTATCCATGTACGCAACAAAACACTGTTTTTCTGATGACTGATGAATGATGATTAATAAATTAAAATAAAATATAATTTAAAAAACAACAAAAAAGAAAAACAAAAAAATAAAAACTATTTGATTGAATGCTTTCTTTTATAAATAAATATGGTTTCTCGCTAGCAAAAAATTGCTATTACCGCTAGGGTCAACTTGTCGCTGTATCTTTTTTCCACATGTGCAATATCTTGGTGGAATCTTTTAAGGCGTATAGTCCCTTGAACCATCTGGCCGAAATTATGTGAACGCAACTCTCGCGTTCGCCTAGGCGGCAGTACGCAAATCTGTGCATTTATTTGCGGCCAGCAGCGCCCGGAAAGCGCTTTACATCCATTTTCTCTGCGAGATATTGAATGATTTACATATGCAATGTTCACTTTGAAGAATATTTAACCACCAATTTTTATGTGTAAAAATGTTTCTAAAGGTCCAAGCCGTTTCGAAGGAGTAGGGAAAAGTTGCGAAAAGTTGCGAAATTACTAAATATTTTTTTTGACAAAAGTATTAATTGCATGAAAAAATCAAATGTTGATATTATTGTTCATGAATCTATAATAAACATATATTTTTTTTTCAAACCAAATGACCTAGCCGTTACGGAGGAGTAGGCCTCAGAAAATCACTGTTTTATGGCACTTTTTGGGCGCTTGGCCCTTAACATACGCATCAGATAAGTACGGCACCAGGTTGCCAGGGAAAAAATATAGATGCGAATGCAAGAAGTGAATTTTTAAAGACTAAGTTGATGATATGACGAAAGTAGTTCTTCAATCAGCTATATAATGTAATTTTCAGCTTTTTTTTGGCTTTAGATTTATAGATAGGCTCACCCAAAGGTGGAACTGGCGCTGGCTGCTCTTTGAGCGAAGAATTTGTATTTGAGCAGAACGAAATTGGAAATATTTTATTTTCAGTTTATTTTTTCTTGAAAATCCTTTAATTTCTGTCATACAAAAATATCATTCGTTAATATGGTTCTGTGGCTCTTTCCATATCATAAGACGAATAAATCGAAAACCATTCAGAGTCGCTGCACATATTTTACAACATTGCTTTGTCAACCAGCATTTCCGTCTGTTATCTATTTCCAGATCAGAATAACAATGATAAGCCAATTTTAATGGCATTTTTTTTGTGAACTAAAAGAAAAACCATTCTAAAGTGCAAACAAAAATTACTGTTGCGTCGAAATTAGACGTGGTATTACAATTACCGGAACGGATCCTGAGCGCTCGGCGTCAGGGTGGGGATCGCTTTGCGCATTCTATACATTGGCGAGCCATCGTCTTAGTTGTTAGATACATGCAGCAACGCAGGGAACGAATCAGGAGTGACGTCTATGACACGATGACCCGGCGACACTCCCCGCCCCTGCGTCTCACTTCACACCACTAAAGAGACCGAATATTTGACTTTTGCGCAACTTGAAGCCAGCGCTCAAGATCCGTGCCGGTAATTGCACGTCCATATTAAAATTTTTATTTTGATTCTGATCAGCGTTATTGTTTGAAATAAAATCAATTTCATTGACCTTAGGCGTGTGTACTTTACTGAACCGTCTTACTGTTCCGAAAGATTGGAACATCATGATTTAAATGCATCATTTGGAACACTGAAACACTCTTTATTTTAAGTGAACAGCAGTCTTTTAAAATTCAAATTAAAACGTAAATATTGTAAATATAATTAATCACCTGAACTCTAAATCTGCTTTAAATTATTCACAAATCAAAATTCAATTAAATAAAATGTATATGACGCAATGTAACGCAATCACGATTCATAACAGTCAGTATCTGTGTTTGTATCTTTTGAGCTGTTGTTCCAAATGTTCCGCTTGTACCTATCTTGTGAGCGGATGTTTCTGTTCCGTTTGTATTTTTAGAGCTAATGTTCCAAATGATACATATCACTATTTGGAACGTTTCAGTGATTTAGATGTAAACTTTACCCACTCATAATTGACCCAAAACTTATTATCAAGTATGTTTAGATTTTTAAGTTTTAGTCAATTCAGTGGACTTTTGTAAATACTGGTTATTATAGTGTTATGTTAATAAATACGTACCTTCCAATCAACTGTTTATTCTTTATAACCCTTTGATTACCTCTTATATATTCTATGTCAACTGTGATTGGTGCAGAATATGTCATATCTCTGAGTCTGCACTCATGGGGTGTAGTAGGCTTGGTAACATTGTAACCTTCTTCTAAGTCTGGTGTCCCAACATAAGCATTTAGATATTTTATATAAAATAGTGGATCTGCATCACAGAATACTTTTTCATTAGCTTGCACAATTTTCTTTATTTCAACATTGATAAAATAGTTAAAAGAATCAATGTGCTGTTTAACTAAACCTTTCACTTCTAAAAATGATGGCACTAACTTCCATTTGTCCTGAAAATAAATAAAGTTATATGAATTAAAATATTGACTTTATAAGACATTGTAAGAGGTCAGTCAGCGTTAAGTTAGCCAACCTAAGATAAGTAGTCTAACAGTTTCCTGTTAGACTACTTATCTTTGGTCGGCCAGTGGCTTCACTCTTGTGAAAGTCAGAAATTATCCTATGTTATTGTTTACCCATGTGCCAAGTTTTCACCCAAATCCATTCAGCTGTTATGTTATGTTCCGCATAAAGAAATAACAGACAAAATAGATAAATGATATTTATTTGGCAAATATGTTTAAAAAACACTATTACACGTCAATTTTTTTTTTCGTCAGTTTAAGCTAGATGAGGCCGGTCTTTCCTAGCTGACTACCCTGAGAAGAAGCACCAAAACAAACTCAGGGGTCAAAGTCTCTTTTAAGGTCCTATCACTTTCAAAAGTCGATAAGAATTCTCACAACGTATTAGTTTGACTTACGACCTTCTATTTTCAAGTTTTCGCCAACAAATGATTGAAATTCACAATTTCATCAACATAAGTACAGCATAAGTCAAGATGGCCCAGTGGTATAGAGCACACAGATTGAAGCGCAAATCAGTGTGCCGCAAGTTCAAATCCCACGCAATTGTTGACTTTTTGTAAGTTCTTACCCGATTGGAAGTTATGGATTAGCAATTAAATAAAGAATTAGATTTCTCAAAGTTACTAAGACTGTTGGGACAGGCAGTAAATTTTTCAACCTTGTTTTGCACATCTTGCATTTTTAATAATCAATCTTTAAATCACGGAACAGTAAAAACAGTGGAAGAACTAAGTAGGCATGGCACTGTTGCCGCTAGTAAGAAAACCCGTTGCGCACTAGCTGTTCAAGCGCTCTCATTCTGTAACTAGACTGCGCAACATTATAATTAACGAAAAATAATATATGTAGGTCGCGCGATGAATCAAGATCGCTCGGCAAAAGTGGAAGGGGCATGCGCAGTATTCAATTCTAAGGCTTATTTGGCGACGTGCGGGCCGGGTGTGCGCCTTCGGCGACACGTCATTGGTAGATAGAGTCACTCTTCAATTCCCGCATTGCGTTCTCGCGTCTCATTGGATACTGTTGTACTTGGGTACTGTTGCGTACAGCTTGTGTTATCGTATTAGTAATACGTAGTCGTAAAAAAAAATGGTTAAAAATAAAGTTTTAAAACGGCAAGCCAGAAAAATGGTTTACGACGCACGACGTGAATTGTTACTCTAAGAAAGAAACTAACGAAATTATTATTTATTATTTTAATTTAAATTAAAAAAAAAAAAACTGAATTTACCTACTTACAAGATAAATTACAAGCAAAAACTGGTGTTACTATGAGTTATGTTACTAAGGTTCAAACATACGAAATTAAAAATAAAATCCTAACATACTAAGAATTTCTGTGCGCAATTGTACACATGCGCCGATTGCCCCCACTACTTTCACCGAGCGATCTTGATTCACCGCGCGACCTGTATTAAAATGCCTTATTGTCCCATACTGTACTTTAAAAACCATAGTTAGACTAAAGATCTAACTCATTGAGGTGTATCACCACCGAAAAGTATTATTTTCGGATTTATTTTAATAAAATGAAAAAATTAAATTATGTGAAACATTATGCAGGGTATACAAACAAAACTATTCCTTAATCACAACAACAAAGCTGATTTCCTTTTCTCGGTTATTAGCTTTTCTGGAATATTCGTTAGTCTACCTATACTTGCTCTTTTATCGTACGAACAGACAGAGGCAATTTTAAAGCAATAAACAACAACAATACGGCAATAGTATTTGTCATACACAAGTGCACACATACACTACACACACCAAACACATCCACTACTCACCTTGATTTTAAGCAAGCTTGTTTTTTTTTTATCCTATTTTTACTTCTTATTATTCATTTTGTTGTTCCATTGTTTACAACAACCTCGTTGCTTAGTATAAAAAACCGAATGTCTACATGGCCGCCCGCTACAATGTTATTATTATAAAGTTATATCAACTCAGGTCCCCAAGATACAGGTTCTACCTAGTTTGGGGACCACCATCTAAATATATGTTAAACCCCTAATAAGTTACAGACAATATTAATGATTATGTAATAGTTTTAAGGTATTCTTCATATTTTGTAACAATGAACAATAAATATTCTTCTTATTATTCTTATTCATTATTCTTACTTTTGACGCTATCCAAATAGTGCGTGAGTTTATCGATAAAATCAATTGATATGTATTACATTGCTTTTTTGAAATAAAAGTAATTATTTATTATAGTTTAATAGTTTTCGTAAGTAATATAATACAGATAATTATTAAATAAATTGTAAAACTTGAAAAAAAATTTATTAAATTAATAAATTTAATAAAATAAAAATCGTGGTATGATATTTGTGATGTATTTTAAATAAATTTAGTTAAAGAGTTAGGAACAACATAGGGTGTTTGAATTATACTTAATATTCTTATGTTTAGTAGTGGGCGATGACGATGATTTCAGCTGAGATGATAATAATTGATGCACTATGCAAATAAATACCCTTTTTACCACGCTTAAAAGTTGCCTTTAATCATATTAATTTCATTATTTTCATACTAGCACAGTATCCCATACAATTTTTTTTTTTGCATTATTACGTTTTAAATACATTTGCATACAGTCGATATTATTTCGATCAAATAAGGTTACCTCACTACTGGAGTAACAGCCTGTGTACGTGTCAGTGACATTCAAATATCACTCTTATTTTTACCAATATACAGTTCATACTGGATTAGCATGAACTATAGTGAAGATATTTTGGCGACACCGGTTCTGGGACAAACATTTTCTCAAGCTACTTCCACTGTTTTTACTGTTCCGTGCTTTAAATCAACATAGAAACTTCTGTCGAAAATTTTAACTACTTGGAGCGTAGTGCTAGGCTTTTTTGTTTGGTATGTGTGCTCATGCACTCCAAACTCAGCTGCTTTGCAAAAGCTACTAGTTTTTTATATTTGCAGAAAATAGCATAATTATGACTAATTACAGCACTGTCTCTACAAAGTCGCCCATAACCATATTATAGAAGACACTTCATTGAAACAACCAGTATTAACGGTAGCTGCGCTGGGCTGGTGCAGGCAGCCACCTGAGAATTAAACGATTAAATTCCCACATGGAGCCCCATGTGGGAATTTAATAGTATAAGCCTTCTCGTACGGCGAAGCAAGGTATCTAAGACGAAATCACAATTAAACGGTAGGCTCGTAAGTCACACCATTCATTAAGCTGTTTCGCTACTCTGCGGTGAGTTAAATATAAAAAACGAAAACAAAAAATAAAACAATTTTCACTGCAAACTAACCTCCAGAGTTTTTACTGGGTCCCGCAAGCCTTTAGTAGAATCCCAATCATTTTGTCTCTTGTTGATCTCCCCCATGGTTAAGGGTAGTTGTGTACTTCAAACAGGAAGGCAAATTTCATAGTATTAATCGACTGCCTGTTTTCTTTCCGCTGGTGTTCTGTTTGTTGTTGACAAAAAACTGACCGACTGAGGAGTGCACTGACTGACAATGGACTGACACTGATTGAACTGACATTCTGACAGCCAGTGCTGCCAACAACACAAAGCTTTTTTTGTAATGTTCCTGGCTTAGATACTGGTCTTTTAAGCTTTGCCAAATGCCTTCGTAATGCATAAAAGTTGACAGTTTATTTTTATTATGGCAACAAAAACAGAAAATAAAAAAAAAAAAATAACAAAAAAATTGGGCGGGAAACTCAAAGAGCGCGAATCGTTTAAACGAAATTTTTATTACATTATTTTATTATTAGCAATAAGTAGTGCAAAAATCACGATCAAATAGTTGGAAAACTTTCATTACATGGATGGCGATGAGGACGGGGGTCCAGATGGACCCAATTCAAAGAGGGCGGCTAAAGTGGCCAAGCGCCACATAGACGCACAGCAGCAGCAGGAAAAGGAAAGTTATAATTTTGCTCCTTTTCTAAAAACTAATTATATCAGACAGTACCCAGAGCATTCTTGTAATACTGAATTTAAAGTTTATGTTGAGTCTCAGGAGAAAAAAGAGAAATTCGGAAATAAAAGCCCAATATATTTAAATCATATATTTACAACTGAAATAAAGGGTGTGGTGGCTCTGCAAAGAGTCAACGCAAACAAAATTGTTGTTGTATTTAAATTGGCGAACACAGCTAACAACTTCATAGCCAACTCTGGATTTTTGAAAAAATATAATTTGAAAGCATATATACCGGCAGCCCAAATAGAAAAAACAGGAGTCATACGCTTTGTGCCTATTAACATTTCTACCAAGGAATTATATACAAAATTGTCTTCTCACTTTGAAATTATTGCAGTGCGACGCTTTACAAAGAAGGTAGGGCAGCAGCGAGTTCCTTTACAAACTGTTAGCTTGACCTTTCTATCAAATAATCTTCCTGAAAATGTACAATATGATCTATTCTCATATAGGGTTTTTGATTATGTTCCGCCTCTGCAGCAATGTTTCCGATGCTTCAAATTCAATCATTCAGCCCGTGTTTGTAATGGTAAGCAACGTTGTAGTTGTTGCGCTGGAGAACATCTTTACACAGAATGTAACAAGCCTGATGAACTCTGCTGCGCTAACTGTGGGGGAGCTCATTTAGCTGTATCTAGATCTTGTCCTATTAAAATTCAAAAAATGATAGAAAAACAAAAGAAAATTACTTATGCTAGTGTTGTAGAAACTAAAACATATGAACAAACCTTTCCAACAATTTCCGAAAATCTTAATAAAACCAAAAATGTTGTAAATAATAATTTAAATAAAACTACACCAGTAAATAAAATTGTACAGAAAGTAAATAAAGCTGTAAATAAAGTTAATGATAGTATCTATACTACACAGGCTCCTGAAATTAATTTAAAAGAACAATTATTAAATAATTCAGATTTAAACTCGGCTATTATTCGCACTATACTTGAAATTAGTAATAAGGGTGATGGAACTCCAATTAATAGTAAAACAGTTAACGATATGTTACATAAAAATCTTTCTTAAATCTATGGATATAAATAGCACATCATCACAGTCTCACTTACGAATAGCACAGTTTAATATACAGAGTGCATATAATAAAAAACCCTTACTAATAGATTTTTTAGTAAACGAAAATATTGACATTTGTCTCTTAAATGAAACATGGTTTAAAGATAATAGATTATTTAGTATTCCTGGATATAATTTACATTTTCGTAATGCAAGCAATAAACACGGAGGTGTAGCAATATTAATACGTCCTTCTTTTAAATATAAACAGTTAGATACTCAATTTTATGAAGATTTACAAAGCATAGCTGTATTATTAACTACAGAATATGGTATTCTTTCAGTTTTGTGTGTTTATTCCCCACCTACAAATGGACATGTGAGAATGAACAGATTACGAAATTTAATTAATTCATTGCCTACACCTGTTTTTATTAGTGGTGATTTCAATGCGCATCATATTGCCTTTGGCTGTGTCTCCACAAAGGGTCGCGGACAGCAGCTTTATGATATTATTGATGACTCTAATTTGTGTATACTAAATGATGGTAGTTGTACAACTATTCAATATCCAAATCGTAAACCATCAGCTATTGATGTTACTTTTGTCAGTCCCTGTATTGCTCCACTTTGTGACTGGTCAGTTTACGATAATAACATGGGTAGTTATCATTTTCCAACAATTACTTCTATATTATTGAGTGTAGATAAATATAGAGTAAATCCTCCCACAGAAAAATACTTATATAGTAGGTCTGATTGGAGGCGATATAGTGAGCTTTCTAAAGACTTTTTTAGTAATGTAAATGTGGTAGATAAAGATCCGTTACAAACATATAACCTTTTTTGCGATCAACTTAATGCTTTAAAAGATGAGTGTGTTCCTAAGTTTGTTCGAACATCGCATTATAAAAGTAAACCTCCAGCACCATGGTGGAATGATAGATGTAAACAGAGCGTTATCAATTCTTATGAAGCATTAAAGTACTATAGGAAAAATCCTACTATTGAAAATTTCATCAATTACAAGAGGTTGGATGCTATAAAGAAAAAGATAATTGCTGAAGAAAAAAGAAATGGTTGGAATAGTTTGTGTAACAGTTTTAATAGGACAACTCCCATAAGCAAAATTTGGAATAACATTAAAATGTTTAAAAATCGTGGAAAGATTAATAATAGGTCTTATTCTGATGTATTCATTAATTCGTTTTTAGATAAATTGACAGATAAGGCTGTAGAGGTCTCTAACTTAGAAACATATTTTAATGTTCATAATGATAGCGAAAATGCGAAATTTCTCTTAGAAAAGTTTACATTTCAGGAATTTTCAGCATCTTTAAATTCACGTAGAGATACAACACCTGGTTTAGATGGTTTTCCTTATATCTTAGTCAAAAAACTTCATCAATCAGTTCAAAAACTTTTTTTAGACATTCTTAATAATTTATGGACTAAACAGATTATTCCTGAATCTTGGAAGACTCAATGTGTGATACCTATTTTAAAAACTGATAAGTCTCCAGATAGCGCCGATTCATACCGACCTATTTCATTGTCATCTTGTATAGGTAAAATACTAGAAACTATGTTAAAAACTCGTCTTGACTGGTATGTTGAACATAATGGGATTTTACCAAACATTCAATATGGCTTCAGACGAGGGCGAAGTTGTGCAGACAGCTTTGTATCCTTTGTCTCCGATCTGAAACACGCGAGAAATAATAAACTTAATGCAATATGTGCTTTCTTAGATGTACAAGGAGCATTTGATAGTGTACAGCCAGGAATTTTAGTTAAAGTTTTATCGAATATTGGTATACCAGGTCTCATATGCAAATGGATTTTTAGTTTTTTGCATAACAGAACCATATATGTCAAATATAATAATATTATACACGGACCTAAAACTGCATCAAAAGGGACAATGCAAGGGGCAGTGTTGTCCCCTTTACTCTATAATCTCTACTGTAGTGCAATTTGTAAATATGTGAATAATCATAATGTAAATATCCTGCAATTTGCTGATGACCTTGTTTTATATTGTACAAACAGAAATATTAATCAAGCTGCAAATATTTTGAATGATGCTCTAAAGGAATTACATACATATTATAATAAGTTGGAACTCAAAATCAATTCTAGTAAAAGTAGAGTAGTAGTGTTTGGTCAGGATTTACCTAGCACTGATATAAAGTTTAACAATGAAATCATTCCACATACAGATAGGCATAAATTTTTAGGTATAATCATAGATAAGAAACTTTCTTTTGAACATCATTTAAAATACATTGCCCAAAATTCTTTAAAAGGTCTTAACATTCTTCGATGTTTAGCTGGTGTTTCATGGGGTGCAGACCCTAAGACTCTTACAATTCTATATAAATCTATTGTCCGAAGTCATTTTGATTATAGTTGCCTTGCATATATTAATATTAATAGTAAGTTTGTAAACAGATTAGATATAATACAGAATAAGGGTCTCAGAATAATATCAGGTGCTATGTGTTCTACACCTATTAGAGCTATGGAAGTAGAAACAGCAATAATGCCATTAACACTTCGCAGATTACTCTTAGCTCAACGCTTTTGTTTAAAATTATTATCCTGTAAGAATCAATTAGTAATGAACAAAATTTTACCTTATCCTCTTCAATGTAGCACTCCTACGGTAACTGGTGAGGAACTTCTTTACCATCAACATCCAGAACTCTCTCAAGTACTTCTAAAAATAAAAAGTAAATTTGATAAAGTTTTCTCTGATTGTTTATGGCCATGCTATTCAACACAATTGCAAATTTTATTTAAAGTTCCAAAATCTATTGATGCCTCAGTTTGCACCAATCAAGATCTAGGTAATTTCATAGATCACAATAAGGAATATTATAAAATTTATACCGATGGGAGTAAAGGAGAGTCTCATGTTCGTAGTGCTGTTTATGACCCCCAAATTAAATATGTACAAAGTTTTGTTTTAGATAATAGTTGCAGTATATTTACTGCCGAGGCATATGCAGTTTTAGAAGCACTTAAGCACATTGATTCTGTGGACAAATGTACACACTTTTTAATCCTTACTGATTCTCTAAGTTTAATAAAGAGTTTAAAAGGTTTAAACATTAACTTTAAATCAAATTATTTGCTTTTTAAAATTAAAATTATTTTAAATAATCTTAGTTCTAAGGGAAAAGAAGTTTTTTTCATGTGGATTCCTTCACATAGAGGTATAAGTGGAAATGAAATTGCTGATAAAGCTGCATATAATGGAACTAATTCAATAGATGTAAGTGCTGTTGTTAGGACTCCTTTTACTGATTGTTATACTGACATTAATATGGAAATAGATGAAGTTTGGAGAAGATTTTGGAAAAAAGATCAAGAACAGAAAGGCAAATGGTATGGCAGCATACAAATGGACTTACCCAGAAAACCCTGGTATTACAAGTTGAAGACTGCTAGCAGAGACTTCATTACAACAATAAATAGACTCCGATTTGGGCATAACACCGCACCCGCTCATTTGAACAGACTCAACATAATTGAAGATGCAACATGCACAGCTTGTAGAAAGTTCCCAGGAACAGCAGAGCATATTATATTCAGTTGTGAAGAATATAACTTCCAACGTCTCATACTTGCGAGTGAACTTTGTGACATATCTGAAGAAATGTCAACAAATATTGAATCCCGCCGCCTTATCGATTTGCTACAAAATAAAGACTGCTTTTTGCCGTTATATAACTATATTAAAAATACCATCGGAAAAATATAAAGAAAATTTACACGAGTGAAGAGAGTTATCAAGATATGATGGAAATTATAAAAATGAAGAAATGGCACAAAGGCCAAAAGGCCATGCCATAAAATTGGAAAAAAAAAAAAAAAAATAACAACTGTCAGCGGTGACTGACTGTTTCCTTCCGAGTTTCTGTCTGCCTGTCTATGTTCATCAGTGACACAGAATTGTTAAAAAATTAAATTATGATCATCAAGGTCGAAATTCCGGCTGACTGTATTGTAAAAGATTGTTTCGAGAAAAAAAATTAGTATCCATAATTACTCTTCCGACAGAAAAATGTCCCTATACGTAATTTAGCAAACTGCACATCAAGATGGTTTACGAGTCCATACCTCGTACAGTTAGAATTCTCTTGCTAGGTGAACCTGGTGTTGGGAAAACCTCGCTAATACTTTCCCTAGTTACTGAAGAATTTACTGAACATGTGCCGCCAAAGGCTGAAGAAATCACTATTCCCGCAGACGTTACGCCAGAACAAGTACCAACCAACATTATTGATGTTTGTCGTATGTATCTATTATTACAACATAAACTGCTTGAAGGAAGAACTTTCTTACTACAAATATTATATACTTTTTAGCTGTCAAGTTTCAGTAAGATGCCATACATTTGTAGCAACAATTTAGTGCTTCTGAAATCGCATTGCATAATTTCCTTAATACTAGTCAAAGCATTTATTTCAGTTATACCATTTATAGGCACAAATTTTTTACCAAGAAGTCAGTTTGTTATAAATTAAACATTACTTGGAATTTTCAAAAATTTGATTTCTATGGAAAGGAACATACAACGAACCGAATACTCTTCTAAATTATTACATTCTGGTTCCATTATTGTTATTTTGTATGTGAAAATTATGTAAAAAAAACGCCTAAAACCATTTAATTCATGAAACCCCAAGCGAAGGTTCATGAAGCCGGCGTTCGCGCACCTATTATCTTTATATTGTATCTGTAATTTCCACGATTGAAAGGTTAATCAATAAGTCTCAGTTGTCAGTGCTCAGCCATGAACATCTTGTTCATGGCTGAGCATCGACAGCTGAGGCTTAGGATTTTAGTAAATGTCTCTTTGAAAATATATGAAATAATAGTTTAAGTGGCCCTAAATAATTAATAGTAGGTATTTAGAAATAAGACCAGATTGTTTATTATTGAATATATAGACCATCCTAAACTTTATTGTTTGATTTAACTTCAATAAATCCTTTAGTTGCAGAACAAACACTGGAGCAAGTGGGTGAAGAAATTGAAAGGGCTCATGTTATATGTATAGTTTTCTCAGTGGATAGACAAGAAACACTCAATAAAGTTGCATCATACTGGTTACCTTTCGTGAGAGAAAACTGCCCTGATGATTACAGGAAACCAGTAATTCTTGTTGGAAATAAGATTGATTTAATTGATTATTCTGTAATTGATGTAAGTTTTATACCAGTGTTATAATATGATATAACAAATATTTTGTTTACATTGTAGCTTTTATTAACTACTTGCTCGGTGTCCTATTCGTCAGGGACATGTGTGTGTGATAGTACTCCATCCTGTTTAGCTCTTCAACCCCACAGGTGACAGAAGAGCTGATGAGATAGAGTATCTGGTTGTGGATGTGCAACCCTGGTGGAATAATTAATTAAACCCCAAGCGAATGCCGGCATTCGCACTGTCATTGTCTTTCTATTTAGTTTCCAATTAATATGGTTGAAAAGTTAATAGTACTTTTTCCTATAATCCTATAATAATATATTGCAGAATATTTGGGACATTGCAGAAGAATATCCTGAAGTGGACAGATGTATAGAATGCTCAGCAAAATCTCTTATAAATGTATCTGAGATGTTCTATAATGCACAAAAAGCTGTCCTACACCCAATTAATCCAATTTACAGTATTGAAGAACAAGAAGTAAGTACTTATCTGCATGGTCATGTATTACTTGGTTATGTAATAATAGTAAAAAATAATGTTTGTTTTTTTTAACAGTTAACAGAAAAATGCAAGAGAGCTTTAACAAGGATATTCAAGATCTGTGATTTAGATGGTGATGGACTTCTGGATGACTATGAAGTAACAATGTTTCAAAAGAAATGTTTTGATTCACCTTTGCAATTGCAGGTATTTTATTCAACAAAAAACAGAACCCTTAAACGATCACTTTTTTGTCCATCCATTTGTCTGTTCATTTGTCAAGACCCTTTTCTCAAGAACTCGTAGAGATATGAAACTGAAATTGTTATTAAATACTCAAGTCTGCTACCCCTTGAAACAATTAAACTTCTAACTCAGCTCAATCTAAAGATAAGGCCATTTATGCCTGTTTAGTTGTTTATTTTGATACTTACTAAGAAATTACATTAATAATAATAATTATTCTGAAGGACAGCAGGGTTGACATAATATGTTGGGCATGTCACCGTCCCGGAGAATCAATCCATCACATTATCTCCGGTTGTTCTCGTCTAGCTAATGGAGAGTACTTGCATAGGCACAACCTTCTAGCCAGAATTATCCATCAGAAACTTGCTCTGAAATACTCTCTTGTGGAATCGGAAGTATAGGTATGAGCCCGACCCAGTTCTTGATAATGGTCATATCACTTTGTACTGGGATCGGCCCATTATCACTGACAGGACTATTGTGGCCATAAACTTGATATAGTGGTGGTGGACCGAAGCGAGAGGCGTGCATTGATTGTTGACATATCCATTCCGCAGGACGAGAACCTCGTGAAAGCCGAGAAAGATAAACAAATCAAGTACCTTGGCTCGGGAGGTGTTCGACATGTGGGAAGTGGATTCAGCGATCATTGTACCGATAGTTGTTTCAGCCAATGGCTTAATAGCAGAGAGCTTCAACCAACATTTTAGGAGGCTCTCGTTAGGCGACTGAATAAGGGCTTGATTCAGAAAGCAGTATTGCTGGACACGGCTCGTATAGTCGGGACTAGTCGGGAGGTTCCTTTCTCTCTTTATATTTTTAAATGTTTTTTTAATTATTAGTTTTTTTAAGAAACATTTAAAAATGTATTTGCTATGTTAAAATATAAAATAATATTAAAAAGAGGCAAAGTTTTTTTTTGTTTGTATGAGGAAATATCTGCAAGTACTGATCCAATTGGTAAATTTTTTTCACCTATAGGGAGCTGCTTTATTCCTGAAATCCTGAGTGACATGGCTATATTTTATGTACCTACGTGGGCGTAGCTGCGGGCAAAAGCTATATATCAATTTAAAAAAAATCAAAACCCATCCTGTTGATCAACATTCAAAATAACATTACAAATGAAAACCTTTTATTGCTGTCCGTTCAACCGATTTTGACTTTTATTATGCATGACAACATGCGGCTGCAGTAAATAGTTGGTATTGTAACCACTTTTTTCCCTTTATACCATCCTTATGTCTACGTAATAAAAGTTAAAATCGGTTGAACAGGCTGCAGTAAAGGTTTCTTTAAATGTCTTATTAACGCGAATAGGGTATAGAATCCTGAATTTTGGCATAAAGCAAGGTCATAGCACAAGTATAGAAAAAAATCAATTTGTAGTTATGTCACAAGAAAATAACCTTTTTTACGATTCGGAAAAATCATTGCGACTTGCTTCGAACTATTTACTTGGTCAAGTTTGTAAGTATGGAACCTTCAGTTGCGCAAGTCCGACTCGCACTTAACCGGTTTTCTATACTATCGAATCTTGAGGGCTCGGCGTCAGAGTGGGGATCGCTTTGCGCATTCGTTGTCGTTGTTAGATACATGTAGCAAGCGCAGGAAACGCATCACGAGTGACGTCTATGACGCGGCGAGCCAATCACTGACATTCCCCGCCCCCGCGTCTCACGTCGCACCACTATAGAGACCCGATATTTTACTTTTGCGCAACTTGAAGCCAGCGCTCAAAATCCGTGCCGGTATCTATAGGCTCAAACTTGACAACTATCTTACCAGACGAAAAGCGACGACGTTGTTTTCGATGACGGCGCACACTTACCTTTCAGCAATCAGAAAACAGACTCCGGTAGAAAATTCCACTCAATCCAATCCTCAGCTGTACCTACACACAATGAACGTGTTACCAAAACGTTTCATGCATATGTGTGGGATGTCCACCAAGTACCAGAGGTGCATCGGTGTACCGTTGTACAGGTCGCGCGATGAATCAAGATCGCTCGGCAAAAGTGGAAGGGGCATGCGCAGTATTCAATTCTACGGTCTATTTGGCGACGTACGGGCGGGCAGGGACCGATAGCGCTTTCCTTTTATAGGGTTTTACCCCGGGTTTTGAAGGGCTAGGATATTTTAATTCAATTAAAAACCCCCATGCTTTTGCTGGATAGCTTTTTAGCTAACATTCTCGAGGGAAACCCATTCATGGACTATCCCAAAAAATTACCTGGGTTTTTACAGTCGAATACAAAAAGCGCCAACAATCAGCTATCCCATTCTGAAAGGGAAACCCCTTCGTAAGCGCTAACCAATTTATTAATTCAAGCGAGTTTGAACCGTATTCTTAGCACAATAAGAGCGATCTGAAGCCAGTAGCAGCACGTGCAGACGAATTCGGCAACTTTAAGGCACACAAAGATAAGCTTACCGATCACCGCGTTATGCTAAAATATAACTTATGATCTTTCTTTTAAAATCTATCGTGTGCCGTGCGTCGTGTCAGTGAGTTAGTGTTTACTACATACTAATACGTCACGGGCACGCGGTAATAATATATTATTACTAGCTGTGCCCGCGAACTTCGTACCGCCTAATTTTTTTTTTTATTATGAAAAATAGATGTGATAACTAAAGAGTGTAAAATAAATAACTTAAATTTCGGAAGTCGTTGTTTATAGTTTTGTCCCTTCGTTATTTAAGATCGACTTCCGAAATTTTAATTATTTTTACTTTTCAGTGAACATTGAAGTCGGCTAATATTTTATATATCCTAGAAGTCGGTTACATTCTTTTTTTTTTTGTAAAAAGTTTTTTTCGATATTTACAAAGTACTTTATATAGAACTTTTTGATTATGTTCTTGGATAAATACTCCATAAATAAATGCTCAATATTTTATAATCTATACGGACGCCGGCCGGCGTTTGCTTGTTGTTTAACCGTAATGGCGCGAAATCACACGCGATTTGACTGGGGTCTCTGTCTGCATATGTAACGGTATAATATAAATACCTAGGACGGGATGTGAATGTGACGTGCATTATTAATAATGCTTAAAAATATATCAAAATGGATAAGTTACGGTTTTATAATAGGTACCTAAGTACCTAGTAATAGTAGTAGTAATAACTTGATGTAGAATAGTACCTAATGATATTTCATTAATATTTTAATGTTTATTTACCCAACTTTTTGAATTTGAGAAAGTGAGAGTAGGGTTACCAGATGAAAAAATCAAAAGTCCGGAAAAAGGGCCCGGTTTCCATTGAAAAGTCCTGAGATTTTTTACTGTTTGAAATTTTTTCATACTGCGTATCTAACTCGTGCTTTGCACATCGCACTCAAAGTGGTGGGGGTGACAGCGGAACCCCCGTTTGCCAAAGGAAGATTAATTGTAGTTTATTTACTTTTTATTATTAATTTGTTTTCTGTTTGAAAAAAAATATTCTCATAAAAGATTACAGTCATAAAATAGTCATTAATTAGTTTGAGCTTGTGCTTTTAAGTATAACATAAGCAGTGTTTTATTGAAAATTCAAAAAATCCTGAGATTTTATGAGATTTGCAAAATCCGGCCGCAATCCTGAGAAGTGGCCAAAAATCCTGAAATCTCAGGACAAATCCTGAGATATGGTAACCCTAAGCGAGAGGTATCATCGGCAACAGTTCCGCAAGTCCACCTTAAGTAGGTACAACAATTGTATAGGAAGGCTCACGGTTCTTTCGCCAAATTCATGGGTATTGGCCAATAGGCTGGCACAAAGCGTATTTTAGTTGTGTGTGTATTAATTTAATAATGTACTAGCTGTGCCCGCGACTTCGTTCGCGTGGACTATGCCTCTGTATAGAAGTGTGATGCGTACACTAGGTACAGGCTATGCTAACTTGTTTTTAAGATTATTTTTCATGGGTGCGACCGACGTGAACTCTTTATGAATTCGCTAATAAAAAAAACTTTTGAAATGTATAAAGTACCTCTCAGCCAAACTCATTCATCTCATAACGATTCTAATAATCCCAAACACGGTTAGATTACATTAATTTACCTTCTAGCGTCATCATCAGATCAGTTTGATACATCCCCTCCCCTTTTTTTTCAGTCAATCATCGACTACACGCATGCAAAGCAATTTTTGTTGTTACGACAGTTTTGCTGTGATCCTATGAGAAGTTTTGTTCCATATCTTCGAAGTTAATGATCAGATCATAACAATATTTATATATGGAACCAATTTGAAAGCATAACCTTTCAATCAAAAAAAATAATTTTCAAAATCGGTCCACAATTGACCGAGATATCGGTAAACATATGTACATAAAAAAAAACATACATTCAGCTGAACATAGAACCTCCTCCATTTCGAAGTCGGTTTAAAATAAGCAAACCATTCCGTTATTCTCTAATTAATATTTACCCATAAGGTATAGATATTCACAGGATAAAACCTATGAGGTCAAAGAAGAATTCTAGCCTGCCTACTCCTACTTAAAAGGGATAATTGCTGGCGGAAGAAAATACCCCTTTATTAAGTGGAAAGCAATAAAGCATTTGGGTTACCCATTAAAGGCTAAGTTAGCGCTTACCCTTACGATTTCGCTTGAGTTTCCTTCTCAATCGGCTTTCCATAGTATTTCGCTAAGTATTCGTACAAGTTTCCTAATTAAAGGGACAGTCGATCGTAAGGGAAACCCCTTCAAAGGGTTTTGAAAATTAATCCGCTCGTCCGGTCCCTGCGGGCGGGTTTGCGCCGTCGGCGACACGTCATTGGTAAATAGATAGAGTCGCTCTTCAACTCCCGCGTTGCGTTCTCGCCACTCATTGGATACTGTTGTACTTGGGTACTGTTACGTATAGCTTGTGTTATCGTAATAGTAACACGTAGTCGTAAAAAAAATGGTTAAAAATAAAGTTTTAAAACGGCTAGCCAGAAAAATGGTTTACGACGTGAATTATTACGTTAAAGAAACTAACGAAATTATTTTTTTTAATTTCATGTTTTATTTTAATTTTTTTTTTAATTTACCTATTTACAAAATAAATTACAATAAAAAACTAGTGTTATTATAAGTTACGTTACTAAGGTTTAAACATACGAAATTAAAAATAAAATCCTAACATACTAAGAATTTCTGTGCGCAATTGTACGTCTAGTGGTCTTATAATGTAACGGGCTTAGTGGAATTAAATGCACACCCCAAAATTCAAATGTTATAAAACGAACGGGCTCTGAAGATTCGACAATGATCTTTTTATAAAATCCTTTTGTAGTTACATTTGTAATGTTCATAATTTACGTATGAGGTAACTAATTGTGTTGCTGCATTTTAATCACTATTCATTGGATTTTGTTATTAACACAAAACAAAGTAATGATTTTTGTAAGTATATAAATAATGGTAAAGGGGTATTGATACAATTTCCTTTAATTAGTTATGGTGGAGTACCAAACTATTACTATGTGACTTAACTAAAATTATTTTTTTCTCAGAAATGTACAAATCCAGTCCAACGTGTAATTTGGCCAACACAGGAACATTGTAATATTTTATATTATCATGTTTTCTCCATTAATTTCAGGTTTTAGATGAAGTAAAATCTGTAATTGCTCAAAACATCGCTGGTGGCATAGAAAATGATCGTATAACCATAAAAGGTTTTATATTCTTACATTGTTTATTTATACAAAGAGGAAGAAATGAAACAACATGGACAGTTCTTCGTAAGTTTGGCTATGAGGAGAGCCTGGAATTGACTCATAATTATTTATATGCTAAGTGAGTGTTCTAGCTTACCCAGTCTTATATACAATTATTTAGAAAGTTTTGTTATGGTGTCATTATTTTTTTTTAATTTGCAGTATTAAAGTACCTGTAGGCTGCACATCTGAGCTATCGTACAAAGGTCAGCAGTTTTTAACACAGTTGTTTGAAAAATATGACAGTGATAAAGATGGCATGCTGAATCCTACTGAATTAAAAAATGTATTTTCTTGCTGCCCTAGAATACCATGGCATAATTTGCGATATACAGTGCCTACCAATGACAAGGTATGAAATTTTAATATCTTCCTTATACATATATAAATAAAAATGAATTGCCGATAATGTATTGTATGTACGCGTATAACTTCCGAACGACAGTACCAAACTGGATAATTTTATTTTCATCTCTGTTTTGTGTTTTTTATTCGTCATCAAGGCAATGTTATTACAAAAAAAAAAAAAAAAAAATTAACCGACTTCACTAAAATGATCAATATAACTTAAATGTCGGAAGTCGGTGTTTCTCGGTATTTTTTGTTTCTTATTTTTAACAAAAGTTTTTATTTCACACTTTTTAGTTGCGATACACTACACTTGTAGCCAGAGGACCTTTTTCTCACGACAATTCCAATTAATCCAAACCTGTAATGTGTGTGTGTAATTAATCAATGTATCCTAACAGGAATACATTGATTAATTACGGAGTTCCGGTGCCATCTTCCGACTTCATCATCATCATCAGATCAGTTCGATAGTACTTTATAGCCAAAGTGCATCTCATGACAATTCTAATAAGCTCGAACACGACTAAGATGCATTACATTACATTACGGAGTTCCGTTGCCTATCTTCCGGCTCCATCATTATCATCAGATCACTTCGATGATACCATTTTCAACATAACTATTCAGAACTATTCATTTATTTGTATTTTCATAGTCGCTTAAGTATGTTCATTGTGATATGAAATTCCGTTGGCCATTTCTGGTTTTCTTCACCAGTTCCACTTCATCAAATGTCACTTTTTGACTGTAAGTGCTTAAGTCCTCGATGAAAATATTAAAATAACTATATGATAGTTTAATCTGTACACACTATTATAAATTAATTAATTATCTACACTTATAAACAACTTAATAACTATAATTACAGTATATTAAAAACTAAAAAAATAATAAAACCCTAATAAAAAATAAAAAAAATAAAGATACGCTAAAATACACGAACTAAAATATGTCCTCAAAAACTCTTCCACATCGCTGTCGACTTATAATGTGACCAAAAGACTGGCGGCATTGCCACGCTGTATGGCAATGCTTATCCTCTGTCCAAGGTAAAAGCCAGCCTTTGGGTCACGCGAAGTGTCAACTAGACGTTTCGACAGATCTTTAAACAACTTGTGAGCACTCGGAACCCGCGATATGGTTGCCTATAATATTTAAGGAGTTCCCTCAAGTTACCTCGATTTAGATCCCATCATCAGAACTGAATTTTGAAAAAAATTTTACCTATCTGGAAGCTTATCATGTAATGGGAAAAAAATGCAAAAAGGTATATAAAAAAATGTAACCGAATTGAGAACCTCCTCCTTTTTTAGAAGTCCGTTAAAAATAAAATAATAATCGCTTAAAAGGTAATTAACTTTAAGCTCTTATTTTTTTCACTAACAAGTTTAAAATAATTATGCTATACTCATGTACCATCGTGTAATATTCCCGGCAGTACGTGTCAGTCTGACCTACTTGGTAAAGCGTACGCTGATTTTGATAAATTACAAGATGAAGAAAATTTAAAAAGAAATTACTTGTTCACTAATAGTACATTTTGATACAAGTGCAGAAAGTTTGTCATTGCGACCGAGGCGGAATTGGTACGAGCCGTAGGCGAGTGTGGTAGGGAGCTGAGGCCTGCAGTGACAAATTTGCACGTTACATTTACTTGTGATTTAGATAGCAGCAGGCTATCGCTTTTCACAAAATCACAAATTACATAATTATAAAATAATATTTAACAGACTTTTTTCCCGCGCTTTACCTTTGCAGAAGCAAAGGTTTAAAATAGAAATTCAAATATTTTTGAACTTAGCACAAAGATTATGGTTAATTTGTTGATAATAACAAATTATTGTGTAAATAATCTTGTTTATTTATGATATTTGTTCATAAACACAATTTAAATGATCCTTAAATTATTTTACGTTTACCTTAAAAATCTGCGCCTCTTTGCTTAAAAAAAAAAACACCGCTGACCGTGACGCAATTGAAAAGATAAAAGCCCTTGTGGTGTTAATGTTAAATACAAAACAAACACGAGGGTGAATTATAGATGGCATATTGAACCTAATCGTAATGCGATAAGAGTTCGTTCAAAAATCAGAAATCAGAAACGTTTATTTCAAATAGACCAGTTAGGTATAGGCACTTTTGAATTGTCAAAATGTCGGTCAGTCAAACAAGTGAAGCTAAATTGCACATTCCAAAGTGTAGGTCTCTATGGAGAAGAACGTGTAAGAAACTCTATGGACACTCTTTTAAATCGTATTGAGTTACATATATCACAAATAATAATTTACCTACGCTAAGACAACTGACCACGAACGGAGTATATCACGGAACAGTAAAAACAGTGAACGAAGTAAGTAGGCTAGTAAGAACCGCGTTGCGCACTTGCTGTTTAAGCTCTCTCATTCTCTAATTAGACTGCGCAACATAATATTAATGAAAAATAATTATTAAATTGCCTTATTGTCCCAAACTGTACTTTAAAAACCATAGTCGGACTAAAAATCTAACTCATGAAGGTGTATCATATTTATTTTTATACAATGAAAGAATAAGCCAGTAATGGCTTTATTGGTTTTTAGTATAAAAAGTCAAATGTATACTATTTTTATCTTGAACATAAATAAAAATAAAAAAATTACGTGAAACATTGCGGTGGATATACAAACAAAACTAGTCCTTAATTACATAGTTACAAAGTTGATTTTCTTTTCTCGGTTATTAGCATTTCTGGAATATTCGTCAGTCTACCTATACTTTTGACGCTATCCAAATAGTGCGTAACTTTATCAATAAAATCAATCGATATCTACTACTCTGTCAAGAAAGTACCGGGAAAAGATCAATAATACACAAAATTATTTCGTTATTCATCCAAATTTAAGAAACGATACACTTACAACGAATAATCCAATCATCAAAACATTTTTTAAACGCTGTTTCCGAAATTGAGTTAAGTTCTCGCCGCGAATTCTCCTTTATGTCTTCTACAGATTAAAAACGGGTGGTAATTTGAGTTTAGGAAGAAGATAGAAGTCGGCTGGAGTCATATCTGGCGAATATGGTGGCTGCTTGATGGTATTTGTTGAGTGTTTGGTCAAAAATTCGATCACAATGATGGCCTTGTGCGAAGGCGCGTTATCGTGGTGCAAAATCCAAGAATTCTCTTTTCACCAATCTGGCCTTTTTCGTCGAATTTGCTCTCTTAAATGCCGCATAACGCTCAAATAATATTCTTTATTTACCCTTTGACTTTCCGGTAAGAATTCCGAGTGCACAACACCGCGATAATGAAAACAGTCAACATGACTTTGACTTTTGATCGATTTTGGCGTGGTTTTTTCGGTTTTGGTTCAGTTGGAAGGCGCCACTCCGAAGCTTGTTGACTTGTTTGCATGTCAAACTCGTAAATCCACGTCTCGTCGCCAGTAACAATGCGTTTCATAAATGTTGGGTCGGAATTGACCCGTTCTAGCATGTCCTCAGCGACTCTCATGCGATTGAGTTTTTGGAGAAAATTCAGGTCTTTTGGGACTAGCCGAGCAGCAACATGTTTCATACTCAAATGATTAGTTAAAATGGTACGGATTGACTCGTGAGATACAAAAAGTTCGGCGGCTATCTCTCTCAAACTTGAATGAGGATTTCCAGTCACTATTTCCTTCACTTTTGTGATGTTGTTTGACTTCAGTTGCTGAGGTTGATGGCCTACCAGAGCGAGGCAAATCTTCCATCACATCTCGACCGCTTTTGAATGCTTTGTACCACACTCATAAGCACGTGTTTTTGATAAAGTCGGTTCACCGTAAGCCTTCTGTAACATTTTCAGTGACTCCGAACACGAAATTCCATTTGCGATGCAAAATTTAAGGCAAACTCTTTGTTCGATGTTTTTGTCAATTATGAAATTCGCAATACACACTAGATATGATATAACTAAAAACAGCACTGTATTAAATATAAATAACAGATGCAACTCAAACTCCCCGCCAAAATGAAAAACAGTTGTGCCAATCTAGCAACAGCAAAAAAATCTAAAATTTGAATTTGGAACCATAAGCAAATCATCCATTCCCGATATTTTTTTGACTGAATGTACTACATTGCCTTTTTAAAATAAAAGTAATTATATATTATAGTTTAATAGTTTTTGTAAGTAATATAATACAGATAATTATTAAATTAATAAAAAATATGGTATGATATTTGTGATGTATTTTAAATAAATTTTGTTAAAGAGTTAGGAACAACATAGGGCGTTTGAATTATACTTAATATTCTTATGTTTAGCAGTGGACGATGACGATGTTTTCAGCTGAGATTTTACTACGTTTAAAAATTGCCATTAATCATATTAATTTCATTATTTTAATACTATCACACTATCGCATACAATTTTTTTTTTTACATTTTATGTTCTAGATACGTTTTCATACTATGATAAATAATATATTTCGATCGAACAAGGTTACTTAACTAATTGAGTAGCAGCCTGCATTCGTGTCAGTGATACGCCATTCAAATACGACTCTTATTTTTACGCAGTTACAGTTTATACTGAATATAGTATACTGAACAAAGCCATCTAGCGACGAGTGGCGGTATTTGGTAGTCAAAGATGTATTTCTTTCTTGTTTTTGTCAATTTGATTTATAGATTGTTGACATTAAAGTTGCATTTCGTATATTTTTTTTTTGCATTTGGTTTATACCCTGTTTTTGTTTTAGCCAATCATATTTCTGGGTTTGCAGTAAGAGTAAATTGTAAATGTATGAGTTTGGCGACATCGGATCTGGGATAAACATTTTCTCAAGCTACTTCCACTGTTTTTACTGTTCCGTGGAGTATATTGACGGGAACGGGAATTGATACATACGTTGAAGCGTGCTCGTTCGAAACTAAGGGGTTCGGTCCCAGAATGCTTGCTCCTCTCGTAATCGGCTCGCCTAGCGTTAACGCATCTTTAGAAAATGTTCTGAAATATCGCTGTTTTTATAACCAAAATACGTATTATATTTATTCATTGCTCGATCCACCACCATTTATTTTTAGCTCCATTTTAGGAAGTGAAACTTGCCTTTTCTTAGGTTAGATTACTACTTGTATCCAGTTTCTCATTAGCTCATTGTTGTCATTGCAGGGATATTTGACTTTACAAGGTTGGATGTGTCGTTGGACCTTAATGACGTTAATGGATTTACAAAATACAAGTGCTTACTTAGCATACCTGGGCTTTAATTTTCTAGAAAATGAAACGCAAAAAACAGCTATACACAGTAAGTTTATGAGTAATATCATAATATCTATTTTGGTTCTTTCAACTTTGAGTGTAACGAACAGTAACTGATACACGCTTCCGTTTTTTTTTTTTACAGTAACTCGTGAAAAGAAAGTTGATATTGCCAAGAAACAATCCAGTCGTAATGTTTACCAGTGTCATATTATTGGCCCAAGGTCATGTGGAAAAACTTCTATTTGTAGAAGCTTCCTCGGCATAGCACACAAGGTTCGAGTTGAAAATTTTTCTAATTTCCATGTCCGTGATTACCGCCCACATCATCGCTTCCAAATTTATTTATTTAATCATCAGTACTCAATATGTGCTACTCATACTGAAATAAACAAAACTAGTACCTACCTTACTACGTTTTGTAGGTTCATCATCTACGAAAATTACGAGTAGTAAGGTACTATTGTTTTATTACACCACTGTCCACAAGGCAACTTTGAATGACGAATTGTAGAAGGAGCTTGTCGCGTAACTAACTGAAAGTAGTCGGGTAATGAATACCCTCCAAATAAAATTAACGCTCCAGTAGTTTATGAGCAGTGGTCGAAATAGGTAAAGTATATTTATCTACATAGAGATGATAATACTTCCTCTAAAATCCTTGAATTATAAACATTTTTTTTTTTTGAATTATTATGACGATTTTACATAAAAATTGATAAATTTTATTCTAGGATTTATGAAATTAAAAACTACTTACAACTTATTTGCGCTTTCAATACATTTGAACTAAATTGCTATACCTATTGAAGATTCTTATTATGTTTTTTTGAGTTCTGTACTAAAACTGTTAAAGAGCCTTGTTTTTATCTGACAATTACTCGGGATTTGGTCCTAATGATTCCGGAATATTACAGGAGATATTATTATCATCATTCTATGTTACTTCTACGAACTTCAGATAAATATACTCTACCTATCAACCTTTGGTCTTTAATACCATGCATCCATATGAAAGACTTACAAAAAAAAAATTACATACTCACCACTTGTCCAAAATCCTTATAAAGAAGTGATAGTTATCCAATATTTTATACATTTAAGTGTAGAAGCTTTCTTTTCCTTTCCATACTAAATCTGCGCTTATAACCCAACCAACTTAGTGGTCACGGACATCAATTTCTACAATGTCTACTAAAATTATATGTATATTCTATTGCCCATTGTACAACTTACATTCATTTGCTTTTCAGAAAATAAAGCCGCACGCTAATGAGCGAGGAGACAGCAATACTTCTGAGAATTGTTGTATAAATACTGTGTTGGTGTATGGCCAGGAAAAGTACTTAGTATTAAAAGAAATACCAATAACGCGTGTCTCAGATCCACTGCAGCCGCACGAAGTCAATTGTGATGTTGCTTGTCTCGTATATGATGTTGCTGCCAGTCGATCCTTCGAATATATCGCTCGGATATATATTGTGAGTAACATTACCTACATTATAATTTTCTGTTAGTTTGTTTATGCACCATCCTAAGGTCGACTGGTAGAAAATGCCTAAGTCTTTCAGTCCGCCTTTGCACAGTGCTTGCATAAAATTTTATTAAATAAATAATAATCTACACTAATATAATAAAGAGGTAAAGTTTGTTTTTTGTTTGTAGGAGGTAATCACTAAAAGTACAGGTCCGATTGCTTAAACTTTTTTCACCATTAGATACAATTGCCGAAACGGATCTTGAGCGCTCGGCGTCAGAGTGGGGATCGCTTTGCGCATTCCATACGTTCGAGAGCCAATTGTCTTGGTTGTTAGATACATGCAGCAACGCAGGGACCGAATCAGGAGTGACGTCTATGACGCGACGGCGCGTCGAGCCAATCACTGACACTCCCCACCCCCGCGTTTCACTTCGCACCACTAAAGAGACCGAATATTTTACTTCTGCGCAACTTGAAGCTAGCGCTCTTGAGCGCTGGCTTCAAGCGCCAGGTTGCCATTACGGATCTTGATCCGTGATGGCAACTGTAGCTACTTTATTCTTGAGTGACATAGGCTATATTTTATGTATGCGGGTGAAACCGCGGGCAAAAGCTAGTTACTTATATAACTCAAATATTTGAGGTGCTTTTCTCGCTAAAAAAAAATACACTAGCGTAGATGTAGATACTAGGCCCATTCCTTCAATGGCTTCTTTTTTTTTTACGTGGAAAATTATTAACTGACTCCTCCCATTCTGGGTGGAGCGGGAGGAAGTGTCAGTCTTTTACTGACTAAAACTTGTGTTGCGTGTGTTCCTTCATTTACCCATTGCGAGTGCCATGGTAACACTTTCGTACAATCTCGCAGCCCTAGCTTACTTATTATCCTGGCTTCACACATGGTAGAGCAGACCGATGATGATGCGGACATCCTCGGTCACGCCCCTCCCCCCTCCCCCAACCTAAACACTACAGGCCACGGTGGGCGCGGGCTTGCGAACGTCGAGCAACGGGTTCTTCGTCCAACCCGAGTCGTCGAATAACGTAGTGGTCCACGCGCCTTAAAAATATGTCAGCAAACCGTAGAGGCCCAGCAGGGCTGCGTGGGATTTCTGAAAAGGAAACCCGTGGTTCTAGAACATAAAGGGCAACTGAAGGAGCCTGGTGTGCTTTTAGTCAGTAAAAGTCTGACACACCCTCACGCTCCACCTTAGAGCGGAAGTTATTGGATGATTTCCCAGCATTTTGATTCATCGAAGTAATAAACTGTCGCGCGGTATAGTAGGTACTCCGTTTAGGTTCATAACTAAACTTATAAGGGTCATGTCAATAATTACTTTACAGAAATACTTCGCAGAGAGTCATATTCCTGTATTAATAGTGGGAACTAAGGGTGATGCGCTGATCGCAAGACAGGAGTACATCCTTCAACCAGATGTATTTTGCAATAAATACCAACTACTGCCACCACAGTTGTTCAATATTAGAGAAAATAAACACGATGTATTCGTAAAGCTTGCCACCATGGCTGCATTTCCGTAAGTAAACCCTTATTTTTATTGCTTTCGCCATAGTTTCTCTGTCATGTAATTTTATTATTTAAGCATAATTTTCATGAACTTTACCACTTAAAAAAAACATCTGTTCCTAAATAATTGCTGGAATTGCGATTCTGTTATTTTAATTGTCTTTGTCAGTCAATTTCAAGCAGCTTGGATTTTATTCAGCAAGCACAGGTTAGTGTAATATTGAATTCTATTTATTTTGAAAAGTTCAAATATTTTGTTTTAACTGTGAACTCTTAATATTTCAGACACTTGAAGCACTTTGCCAGCTTGACTGGGGACAATTCGTCGTGGTGGAAGGCGGGAATTGGAGTCGCAGCCGCTACTGTCGTGGGCCTTGTCCTCATAAAGATATTTAGCTTCCAGAAACGTTAGGTTAGAAATACCTACTTACTGCTGCAGCTTTTATTTATTGTACATAATTTACTTTATGTATTAAAAATAGTATTGAATTGAAATGTTTAAAAAAAATTATTTAAATATAGGCCAAAGAAAACCTTCAATACGAATAGTACCTATAATTGTTTTGATTTTGATTGTAAATAAAAAAAATAATTGCTGATAACGCTTTCATTATGAACCAGTGACGCACAATTTTGTTTGAAGTAATCCAAACTATCAATCAAACAAAACTAAACTGACCGTTATATGACAGGCAGGTATCATGAAAGGTGGATTTTTGAGATGGGGCAAGTACCTTAACCATGTTAGATGCAGGAAAATGTTTCCTGTAAATAGATATGGGAAAAGTTCATGAAAAATGCCATTATTGCCTAAAAATTTTCAATTTGATGTGAAAATAGAACATTATGATAATGTTAGCGATTACCGTCCAGGCGGTATTTTCTTTTTTAATGATATATACTAGTGCTTGACTGCGATCCCACCTGATGGTCAGCAGTGATGCAATCTCTGATGGTGAGGCGCACTAGCTTATTAAGAGCCTACACACATCAAAACGACCGGCCAAGAGCGTGTCGGGCCACGCTCAGTGTAGGGTTCCGTAGTTTCCCGTCCGTCACAATAAGTGTACCCACTTATGAGTTTAAAAAAAATGCTTGCATATACGATTATACTACAAACTTAGTCCAGAAATTATTTTGTAGAACCCTTTTGTCTTTTTTGTACAAAAACTGTTCTTTCCATCAAGTTCAAAATAATTTTCCTAGAAAGTCCTTATAAAGTTCTACTTTTCAGATTTTTTTCATATTTTCTAAACTTATGGTTCAAAAGTTAGAGGGTTTTTACTTTTGGAGCGATTATTTCCGAAATTATTGACATTATCAAAAAATGATTTTAGTAAACCCCTATTCATTTTTAAATACCTATCCAACAATATATCACACGTTAGGGTTAAAATTAAAAAAAAATCACTTCCCACTTTACATATAGGGGGGCTATCCTAATAAAACATTTTTTCCAATTTTTATTTTACTACTTTGTTGGCGTGATTGATATACATATTGGTACCAAATTTCAGCTTTCTAGTACTAATGGTCACAGAGATTAAGGCCGCGTTTCCACTGACGCGGAGCTGGGCGGAAAGGAGCTTAGCGGTGCACAAATTAACCAATGACTATGCTTGAAATCTCCGCTCCGCTTCAATGGAAACAGTACAAGCGGGGTGGAGCAGAGCTGAGCGGATATTCATACATCGAGGCGGTGCAGTGCGGAGGACAGCGAGCATTGGGGTGCAGAGCGGAGAACAGCGGGGCGGTACGGAGCGGGGCGGTGCGTGACTCGCGTGCAGTGTGTCAGTTGTCTTCGTTACGTCACTATGTGCATACGTATCAAAATGGATGATAAGTTCATTGAAACTTATCATCGCTTACCATCAGGTGAGATAGTGGTCAAACGCAAGCCTATCATTAATAATAAAAAAAAAAAACTTTTAGACAATTGAATCGAGAGATTGAGTGCAACTAAGTGCAAAAATGCGCGATTCCAAAAGTATGCTCCACTCCGCTCTGCTCCGCTCATTGACCACTCACCGCTCTTCATTGCTCATCTCCGCCCAGCTCCGCTTCAGTGGAAACACTGACCACTTTTCACCGCTCTTCTCCGCTCCTCTCCGCCCAGCTCCGCGTCAGTGGAAACGCGGCCTAAGCGAGGACGGACAGACAGACATGGCGAAACTATAAAGATTCCAAGTTGACTACGGAACCCTAAAAAGCTGAGTTGCGGGCTGCTACTGGACTAGAAATTAGGGCTCAGACCATCAGGAATTGCTTTGCAGTCCACAGTTTCCCTCTTTTTCTTAGGACAATCGGTACGAATGTCCTTTTTCTCTGCATCCGTAACACGTTGGAATATAGCGGGACTGTGCTGGAGAAAGAGCCACTACTTCTCGGTGACGTGGTTGCACTGAAGGCGAGACCACCACTTCCCGAACTCTGTGCGTACGAGAATCTTTTCGTACGGCTTCTACTTCCAAAGCGTGAGCTATCGCACTCTTCAGAGTTTGGTGGTGTCCGAGTCGCACCGTAGCCCTTACTTCTGTATCCCGTAGACCGTCGATGAATGCTTGCACCAGATTTACTTGCACCGTCTCTGGTGTCATTGACCTGTATGCACGCCGGACCAGCCGTTCAACCTCGACTCCCCCTGCTGGAGGCTTTCGTTCGACCTCTGCGTTCTGTCGCGTAACTGCGCGCGGAAAACGTGCTCGAGGTGCTTGTCTCCATAACGAGTGTCCAGTCCCTCCATGAGACGCTCCAATGTCCTGCCGTCCGCAGGAAGGTTCTCTAGGACTAGCAGGGCGTCCCCTCGTAGAGCCAAAGTTAATGCCGCGAAAGTCTGTTCATTATCCCAGCGATTCGTCTTAACCAATGTCTCGAATTGGTATTTGAATGCCGTCCAGGAAGACGTGCCATAAAAACGCGGCACATCAAATTTTGCGGCTGATGCACAGTGGGTGTGCGATGGTGAGCCAACAGCAACGAGTTCGCGTGCATCGAACTTGACGATTTTTTTGTTGATGTCCAGCAGGCGATTTTCGTGGCCATCAATCCTTGTTTCGAGGCTATCAGCTCGGGCGGAAACCTCCTTGACTTCATAGGTGAGATTCTTTACCTTCTCACCCAACTTGACGAGGCCGTGGTCGGTTTTATCGAGGATCAGGTTCTGCTTAGCCTCCTGATCGCGGCGAGCGGCTTCCTGTTCGCGGCGAGCTTCTTCCTGGTTCGCTGCGATTAGGTCCTGAAGCTTACGCTGGTTGGCCTCCTGATCGCGGCGAGCGGCTTTCTGTTCGCGGCGAGCTTCTTCCTGGTTCGCTGCGATTAGGTCCTGAAGCTTACGCTGGTTGGCCTCTTGTTCGCGTCGAGCGGCTTCCTGGTCGCGGCGGACAGCTTCCATACTAGCTTGCATGGCGGCCAACACCGCAGCGAGGTGTGTGCGATTTGTGCGATTCAATTTCGAGGATGGTCCTGTTGGCACCTCAGCGGCTGCCGTTGCTTCCATGCCAGCCTGATCTTCCTCCTCCATACGATGACGCGCAGCATCCATCTCCATTTGCCTCCTTGTTCGTGGTCGCTGTTCGTCGTCCCTCGGTGTTAATGGTATCCCACTTCTGACACCAGTAGTTACGTACGTGGGTAATCAAATGCCGATTTACTAACAGACAACTTTATTCACCACAAACAATAACAAATTAGTCCAGTCAACAATAACCCGAATCGCAATTAAAGTACCGTTACACTATCGCTTAGGTCGTTAAGTAAAATCACTTCAAGTACTAGGGTAGTTCGCTCTTGATCGCAGTCGAAATCACAACTGACTCGCTTTCTTTTATATGCGGAGCCAAGAAAATTCTAGTTACCGACATCCCCGGATCTATCCAGAATTCCAGAACAATTGAATCGCTTCTCGAAGTCATAAATCATTTGTATTGCTCGTGGTAATAAGAGTCACTTTTATGCGAATTTCGATTCTATTGTTAACGTCGGAGAGTACCATTTCCCTAATCGGTTAGATGAATACCTATTACTACTTGTAGGTACGTTGCGGATGTTTCGATGTTTTTTCTAAGACTGGCTACGCACAACCATTCTAGATCTTTCGAACAGCAATGCGTTTTAATTATTACGTGCTACTCGTTATTTTCTCGGAGATATGGCGTAACAGTATTTCGTGGTGGGTAGTTGTCGAATTTTTGACGAACTTTCGGCAAGTCGTTCCCTACCGCAGCTATAGTTGCAAAACTTTTGAAAAATCACAAAGCTTAAAAGGGAGATTAGGTATAATTCTCTCGAGGTGAGAAGAAATAATGACCAAATCATTAATATGTGTAAAATATTTCACGGCAATATAGATGCTCCTGAACTACACGACGAGCTTTGCCAGCTGTTTGCTCCGATTACTTACAGCCGTAATCGGAGGCACCGACTGTTTGCTGTTTCTGGGAGTCGTATTGTCGCCCGAGCTGTCTCCTATCCCTCGTGGAATCTCCGCGCTCAACGCTCTCTTGGATGCCAAACCTGATTATGATCGCACACGGAACAGTAAAAACAGTGGAAGTAGCTTGAAAAAATGTTTGTCCCAGAACCGGTGTCGCCAAACTCATACATTTACAATTTACTCTTACTGCAAACCCAAAAATATGATTGGCTAAAAACAAAAACAGGGCGTAAACGAAATGCAAAAAATAATATTATACGAAATGCAACTTTAAAATCAATCACCTATAAATCAAATTGACAAAAACAAGATAGAAATAAATCTTTGACTACCAAGTACCGCTACTCGTCGCAAGATGGCATTGTTCAGAATATATTCACTATATTTCATGCTAATCCAGTATGAACTGTAACTTGGTAAAAATAAGAGTGATATTTGAATGGCGTATCACTGACTCGTACGCAGGCTGCTACTCAAGTAGTGAGGTAACCTTATTCGATCGAAATAATATCGACTGTATGCAAATGTATTTCAAACATAATAATGCAAAAAAAATTGTATGCGACACTGTGATAGTATTAAAATAATGAAATTAATATGATTAAAGGCAACTTTTAAACGTGGTAAAAAGGGTATTTATTTGCATAGTACATCAATTATCATCATCTCAGCTGAAATCATCGTCATCGCCCACTACTAAACATAAGAATATTAAGTAAAATACAAACACCCTATGTTGTTCCTAACTCTTTAACTAAATTTATTTAAAATACATCACAAATATCATACCACAATTTTTATTTTATTAAATTTATTAATTTAATAATTATCTGTATTATATTACTTACAAAAACTATTAAACTATAGTATATAATTACTTTTATTTTAAAAAGGCAATGTAATACATATCGATTGATTTTATCGATAAAGTCACGCACTATTTGGATAGCGTCAAAAGTATAGGTAGACTAACGAATATTCCAGAAAAGCTAATAACCGAGCAAAGAAACTCAACTTTGTTTTTATGTAATTAAGGACTAGTTTTGTGTGTATATCCTGCGTAATGTTTCACGTAATTTTATTTTTTCATTTTACCTATTAAAATAAATCCGAAAATAATACTTTTCGGTGGTATGATACACCTCATGAGTTAGATATTTAGTCTAACTATGGTTTTTAAAGTACAGTATGGGTTTATAAGGCATTTTAATATTATTTTTCGTTAATTATTATGTTGCGCAGTCTATAGTTAAAGAATGAGAGCGCTTGAACAGCTAGTGTGCAACGCGTTTCTTACTAGCGGCGACAGTGCCACGCCTACTTACTTCTTCCACTGTTTTTACTGTTCCGTGTGATCGCAGATGAATGGAAGAACATTTTGTCCGTCTGTTTGGAGTTCTGTGAGATGAGAGTATGACTGTGGTGTAGTTATTATTTTTGTATTGTTACTTCGTAATTTTTCAAATATAGTACCTACCGTTCATTTTTTAATCAAAGACTATGATTTGACATGTGCAAATGTCAATTTCTGAAAATATGTTGCCAGATTTTTAGTAAAAGTGATGTCTCTAAATTCGATTTTTCATACCGGTTTTTTATCATTAGAACCTTTATGGAAAATAGGACTAAGATACTGTATGTGTGTGTTTATATAAAGTCTAATATGAATTGAAAACTAAAATAATCAAAAATATTACCGTATTTTTTTACACTCCGCCTTTTACTTAGGCTAAGAACTCACGAAGCGGTTTTCACTTCTGTAGAATGCTAGAGATATATATGTTAAGAATTAGTGGTGTGCGCAGTTGTTTGCGGCTCCCACTGCAATGGCAAGGAACTAGTAGAATCGCGTAAGCTTCGGTCACCCGCACCCTCGGTGGGTAGCGCCCGCACGCTTTGAGGCCGGTTAGCGCCCATAGTTGCCTTCAGCGGGCAGGGAAATCCGATGCATCCAGAGCCATAAAAGCCGTTTTTAAAGCTGTTGTAAAGCTGTTTTTAATTCTTCTGTGAAATAAGTAATAACGCAACAGCTCGTTTCTGGTGTGTGTCCATGGCGGTTCAGAGCTCGACTGATAATTAAATGCCCGTCTTTCGATTTTCACCCACCAAGCTTTTTCTGGTGATAACTCCTTGAGGCGCTCAGGAACAGTTTGCGCCGTCGACGTCTTGGGCTCAGTCCGGATCAAATCTTCAGATCGGAATCCCGGCAGCGGCTGGGATATGACTGCCGTTGCTTAGTACGGTCGGCCTCCTCCTTTGCTAGCATTACTGCTTCGCAGAAGGAGGCGTCCGCCCGCCACTCCTCCTCGCTCCAGACCATGGCCTGTACCAAGACCCAGCACAAGAGATTGCCGCCACCGATCGCCCCCACATAGACACGGTGATGCTCTGTCCAAGCCAGGCACACCTCTATCGTATGTTCCATCGTGTCCTCCGGGTGGTCTACACAGAGGCGACGCCCGGGCGTCACTTCCGCACGAGTTCGGTGTATGTATCTCCTGAACTTACCGTGTCCGGTGAGAACCTGAGTCATGTGGAAGGCGAGAACGCCGTGAGTTCTTTCCAGCCACGCCTCAAAGAGGGGACTTACCGCCATAATTGTGGCGTGCCCAACCCACCAAGCTTGCAAGCGATAATTACAACTGCGACGGCTAAAAATCCACTCAAAACTCAGGTGACTTTAAAAATAAAACAGCTGTTTCCTCTACCACGGCAGGCGTGGTTAAAAACCGCTTCGTGAGCTCTTAAAAACTGCCGGACCTTTGCAAGAACGCCGAGTTATCTAGCAGCTACCTTGGCTGTGGACTCGATAGCTGAAGTATTTGCAGCCCATCTTGCCAATGTATTCAAGCCTAATGAAAGTGACGGTCCTGATGACCCTATAAATGTTCTGTATGACTAACGAGAATTAAGGCAATGGCTTTAACCCACCAAAAGTTTTATTTACTGCAACCTATCTGATCATAGTCAACTGGACTGCATCAATAAACTTAGACCCACATTTTTAGAATTAAAAAAGTTATCCTCATTGGTCGTTAAGCTCTAAATACAAAAGTCTATATTGTAAGAAACCGACACATAATTCGTTTTTATTGCTACAATTTTTAAGCGACCCGCACGAAAATAGTACACGACTTAGGTATGTTTTTACAATTATTTATTATTAGTTTTCAAACTGAAGTCATTATTAATAGTACCTATTCGTTAAGTTATAATAATATTTCAGCAAAAATATTAGCTTGAATAGTTATATATTTTCGTCATAACCAAATCGAGACGAAAAAATAAAATAACGCAGCTTTAGCTAGTCTTTCAATTCTTAACCTTAAATTATAATTTATTTTATGAGTATTTACGTCTACCAAATTACTTTCAGGAAATACAAAAGCTGATCATAATTAGTTGCATAAAAAACGAAATGATTTTTACGAAACTTTTTCGGTTTTTTGGTTAGTATCGGTTGCGGTACCTCACTATTTATGAAATGGAAAAAACATGCAACATTCGTATTGTCAAATCGTAGTCTTTGATTAAAACACGAAGTATAGGTATGTCTTTAACTAATGTAATTGGCCTTTGGCCGTGTTATGTTAAAGTAAATAAAAAAATAGAATAAAGTTATAAATTTCACATAATGGACGAACTATTTTGCATCGGGGCGTACCTCAATATAGTTTGTTCAAAATCAGTAACTGAATAGTAGAGGTCAGTGAACTGAATCGATTCTAATATTTTTTACAATTTCGCATTTAACATCATCTTCCTGCCCTAGTCCCGTTTTATTTGGGGTCAGCGCAACACGTGTTTTTTTTCTTCCATTCTGTCATGTCACTAGTCACGCTATCACTAACTCCCTTTTCTTTCGTATCGCTTCTCACACAATCCATCCATCTTTTCTTTGGCCTCCCTCTCCCCTTTTTAGCAACATGCGGTCCCTCCTTTTCACATGACCTCACTAACTCCCTTTTCTTTCGTATCGCTTCTCACACAATCCATCCATCTTTTCTTTGGCCTCCCTCTCCCCTTTTTAGCAACATCCGGTCCCTCCTTTTCACATGACCATCACACCAGACCTCATCTTACATTCTCATCTCATATACATAATATCAGTATGGATATATATTTTATTCGAAATGGTGCAAAATAAATCGAATTGGCTGGATTGCTATTACAAGTAAAGAAAACACGTTATATACTATAATAACATATATTTTAATGAATGCATGCCATGTTTCAAAATACATAATACTATCCTTACACACTTAGTAAAAACAAAACTTGCATAAGCAAGAAAATATTTTTTACATGTCAGAATTACCTTATTCTAGTGAATACCATCATAATTATACAATAGGTATAGCAATATGTTTTATTTGATTGACTCACAGCAAGTTGAAAATCTCCAATCACACTTATTTGGTTTGTAGAATATTGAAACACAGTTCATTTTTACAACCTTACCTTGTGGTAAAATTAAGAAACTGAACCTAAAACTGAGAAAGGTATCTAGAACTAATACATGTTCTTTAGGCTAAACAACTGATTAACTTATTTTTGTCATTTAACATTTTATTCAAAGTCTCTCATTGTTTATTTTGTTTTTGAAATCTCAATATTATTGTTCTATGAAGTTTAGTCAAGTTTCAAATACAAACCAACTATTAAATACCAAAAAATTAATATGGTCTCTGGCGGTCTCTGCCCCTGAAACAAAGATTCACGAGTTTAGTAAAGTTTTTAGTGTTAAAGCAAAACATGTGAAGCATAAAACAATACTTTATTCGACAATTTTTTTGTCACTTTTCCGTGGCCAAATGGCAAAAAACGGAACCCTTATAGTTTCGTCATGTCTGTCTGTCTGTCTGTCCGTCCGTATGTCACAGCCACTTTTTTCAGAAACTATCAGAGCTATACTGTTGAAACTTAGTAAGTAGATGTATTCTGTGAACCGCTTTAAGATTTTCATACAAAAATAGAAAAAGGGGGTCCCCATACTTAGATTTTTTTTCATTAAACCCATACGGGTGGGGTATCTATGGATAGGTCTTCAAAAATGATGTTGAGGTTTCTAATATAATTTTTTTCTAAATTGAATAGTTTATGCGAGAGACACTTCCAAAAGTGGTAAAATGTGTGTCGTCGTCCCTGTAACTTCTAAAATAAGAGAATGATAAAACTAAAAAATACATAATGTACATTACCATGTAAACTACCAACGAAAATTAGTTTGAACGAGATCTAGTAAGTAGTATTTTTTAATACGTCATAAATCTAAAAAAATACACTACTATTAAAACATCGATCAAAGTTACAACGAACTACAAGAACTTTTATATTATGTTACTTGCTGCTACGGAGCCCTCCATAGGCGAGTCCGACTCGCACTTGGCCGGTTTTTTTAACAACTCGAACCAATTCTCGCATAAATGAATAAATAATGGAAACCATTAGTAGGCACCATTCCACAATAATAATAATAATGCGTTCACCTAGTCAACGTGGACTCACTAAAAATAGCCAATACTAGATCAAACACGCCTCCAAACCCTATTTGATTGGCCATGAGACGCGGCGCGCGTCCCGTGCGCCCCGCCCTCCCCGCGCGCTAAGTGCATCGCGTGAGTGACACGTCATGGAATAATTCAGTTTCCCTCAAGACGTCATAGATGCAGGGACCGGACGAGCGAATTAATTTTCAAAACCCTTTCAAGGGGTTTCCCTTACGATTGACTGTCCCTTTATTTGGGAAACTTGTACGAATACTTAGCGAAACACTATGGAAAGTCGAATGAGAAGGAAACCCAAGCGATATCGTAAGGGTAAGCGCTAACCTAGCCTTTATTGGGTTACCCAAATGCTTTATTGCTTTCCACTTAATAAAAGGGTATTTTGTTCCGCCAGCAATTATCCCTTTTATGTAGGAGTAGACAGGCTAGAATTCTTCTTCTTTGACCTCTTTGGTTTTATCCTGTGGATATCTATACCTATAGGTATATATTATATAGAGAATAATGGAAAGGTTTGCTTATTTTTAACCGACTTCGAAAAGGAGGAGGTTCTACGTTCGGCTGTATGTATGTTTTTTTTTTATGTATGTTCACCAATATCTTGGCCAATTGAGGACCGAATTTAAAAATCAACTTGGAAGCATAACCTTTCAATAAAAAAAATATTGATTGAAAGGTTATGCTTCCAAGTTGGTCCCATAAAAATATTGTTATGATCTGATCATGAACTTCGAAGATATGGAACATAACTTCTCATAGGATCACAGCAGAACTGATGTAACAAGAAAAATTGGTTTGTTTATACGTGTAGTCGATGACTGATTGAAAGAAAAAGGGGAGATGCATCGAACTGATCTGATGATGAAGCTAGAAAGGTGATTGTTCCGCTGGCCTGTTCATACATTTAATCGTTTGACGATACTCCGTACATAGACACTTTTTTCTCAAAACGAATCACTTTATCACTTTTCTACATTATAACGGTGGCGCGTTCGACTTTTTTGGTAAATAATTTGCGTTATATATTGAGAAAAACAGTCATGAAAACCGGGCAAAATTTGACATTGTGTTTACTAGTGTGAGTGCGATGTGACAACCAAACAAACGGCCATGACTGCGATAGGTTATAATATTTAACGCTAGATGGCGTGCAACCGATAATATAAATTTCAAAAATCATTACTAAATTTATAATAATGGATTTCATTAAAAAAAAACATTATAAAAACGTAACACTAACTATCCTAGACGAAAACATAAAACATTATTGTTATCAAAAAATTTTTAGCATTAGTTATGATTATTGTTCCTGGCAACGTGTTATATTCAACATACGTAAAACGCGACGCGCGACGTTGCCGATCTTCTCAACGTGACCCTTTGACCTTAGATGTTACGTCGGAATTTCTAAGAAAACGCGTTGCCAGACTTATTTCAATTTGATCATTCGATTGACATGATTTTTGAAACTAGGCTAGCTAATGCAGTGATAGGTTTTACGCGCGGAATTGCTTGTATATTTTAAATTGTATGCATTTTCATTGATTTGAAATAATATTATTTTCTTGTATGTATTTCATTACAATTTAATATAATAATTGCAAGGTATTGTAGTATAGATTGCTTAGCAATTTTATTTCAAAATAAAAGTAGTCTTTCGGTGGTGTTAGCAAGATGGCCCGTGAGTTTAGCTGGCTATTACAAACTAAAATCTTCTCATAATAGATAGAAATTACCGATTGATATTGTTCAGTTATAATAATATCAAGTAAACAAAATTTTATTTACTAAATAATAATATTATTATGTATCATTTGTAAACAAAATTTTTAAGTCGCTATACATATATATATATATTGTATTTCCTGTCATATTACTTTTTCACATTAGTAATACAAATAGTTATCGATGGACAATTAATATTAGACGAACAAACAAACATTAGTTTACTGCAATCTCGTTTCTTTTGAATGGTTGCGTGCATTCCGTTACTTTTACATCAGAATGTATAATTATGTAATAATGATTTATTATTTATGAAATTCTCTTATATTTAGATTAATCCCTGCAGAATAATCGTCAGGGATTTGTTGACTAGATATTATTTTTTTGATTGTCAATCAATATGATATCAAAATTATTTAGGTAAGTAAAATCTTACAGCTATATTTTTCTAAAAATGCTAATGTAATCTCGACCGTAATTTGGAACGTCTCAGTTTGTAATATTCTGTATTATCTATATCTATGAATATGGACTTGCATTGCATTCAACTGCAACTGCATTTCGAAGCGATTTGATCTGGTTGTTTTATGATTACATTCAATTTTATTCGAATTCCGAGTTTATAAAAGTAACTATTGTCTTGTATATCATTTGATTTTGTGTATTTCAGATTCGGTTTACGTCTAGAAGCTATGTGTGTGTGTTGGCTACGAAAAACTAGCGTATCAAACCGATATTCAGGCGTCCGTAAATCGTCTAAACAATCGAAAAGTGCATAGAAACGACTACATGGACCTTAGACATGTTATTGAGTGGGCCTTCCATATGGAAAGACACCGAAATATCTGTGAATCTTCACAAATTGAATTTGTCAGTGAAAGACGTGATGGATTTCGAAGTGCAGTATGTGTGGAAAATCGTGGGAACACTGCACAGAGAGCAAAGACAAAGTAAATACTGCATTTGCTCATATAACAAGTCTGATGGATATTCCAACAATGTCACCTAATAAATTTCAGTGTGTTGAAAAAAAGTTAGGCAATGTTTGGTTAGAACATTTGACAGAGGAAATTAAGCTGGTGAACAAGAAAGAATAATTAAAAAGGTCATGTGTCTTCAGACGGTGTTCCATTTATTACTGTATATGTGGATGGAGGATGGTTGAAGAGATCATACGGGAATAACTTTGATTCATCATCTGGCATGGTAAGATAAATTATTACTAAACACAAATTGTATTTATTGTCAAAACAATGTAGGTATAACCAACAATTATGCAATGTTGAATTTGAGTGGTTGAGCTATTGACTGCTGCGCTGCATATCGCAGGTTCAAACCCCCAAGGAACAAATTTTTGTATGTCTTGTGTATGTGAATTTACATGTTTGTGAACACAAAATTATGGAATCATATTCTATATTTATAATTGTACACTTTCAGATTTTGGCCAACACTAGGCTTCCACTTTGTGGGAGAAAGATTTTGAAACCAAAAGTAATGAAACTTACCTTAGTGGCATAGAAAATCATAATGTATAGCAGTGATAACTGTTATGGCTGCAGATTTGAGAAATGGCCCACTTCATGTACATGGAAACTGCAAGGACTACTACTGCAATGTCAATGGAAGTGAAAAGGAGGAAGAAAACCTCGTAGAAGATCTAAAAATGCTCCAGTGTGGGCTCTGATTTATGCTGCCAATGAAAAATTGTATTGAAGGCAGGTCGTTTGTCGAATGAGACAACAAATGTGGCAGAAAACTTTGAGCGTAATAAATAAATTCACCAGCGGAAAACAAATTAGTTTAGGTAAAGGGGGATCGTATCAGCGACGTGTTCATGTGGCAGGTAAACAGTACAAACATTTAATTTTCTAGTAGATTGGAACCAAAAATAAATGTATCAGAACTGTTTCTTTATATTTATATTGTACATAACATATAATTTCTACATATTTTTTATTTTCTGGTAAAATTATATTTTGTTTTCAGGGCTATCGCTTGCTACTGGACACAAATGGCATGAGACTGCATGGAAAAAGCAGACCACACCAGAGCCCAGGAACACATTTCCAAAAAAAATGCGAAATGTATGGATATGAAAGGTACACTAAATTATTACTTTTCTATTTACTTCATGACACACTACAGCGTAAATGAAGGCTCCAAAGCCGCCAAACACAGAGATCGCGAGACAGGCGGTGGTGCGGGACTCGACTGAGACATGACCACGGTCACTCTGTCAAGAGTGTACGACTAAGAAGATTTACTTCATATTTTCCATTTTTTCTTGTAGGAAATTGTTTTTCAACATCCACATCAAAAGTTACACACTAAATATAGTTATTTTCTTTCGCAGCAGCTGTGTAGCGGTGGTTTCTGGACAAGAAAATCAAGAACATCAGAAAAGAAAGAAAAGGAAAAGTGAAAACAACACATCAAATGATTTTTGTTTCAATTGTACTTTTATAGTAGTTTGTTTATAATCTACATTATCAATGTTTGCAATCATATTTGGTTACCAGAAACCTGAAATGGTGTGCTCATTGTGATGAACATAATGTTCGTAATGTGATGAATACATTGACCCTTTTTTCAGGTTTATGAAAAACCAAAAAAGAACTCTTGCTTTTTTTATTTCCTTTACAATCAAAACAATACAGATATGTATAACCATTTGTTAGTTATATGTGATTATGGATGCTCAGATACTATCAAATATTTTCTACCTTCCTGGTTGCAATCTCTCATTCTAATTTGTGTTTTAAATTTGTTGTCTTGTTATGATTTATAATTTCTTGCGCTTGTCTTGTATTGGTGTGGAATTGTTGTAAATAAATATACCTTGAATTACTTCAAACTTAGATTGGGACTAAATATTTTGAAAAAGATTGTTTTTTAGTAAACAGTTGTGTATCAAGCAAGACATAATTGTCACTATAAGTATCTTGTAATTATTGTTAGTTAGTACATATGCTTTTTTTATTTAAATAATGTATAAGGTACATAATATAATAAAACTATCTTATATTGCATTCTTGACATTCATTTGATTCCTAAAATAATAAATCAATTAAATAGTTAACACCAGAAATACCACCTTTTATTATATAATCATAATTCCTTTTATTTCATAATATAATTGTAACGGGTGGCGTTAGAATAAACTTACCCCCCAGACAATTTTAATTTCTACTAGAGTCCAGCCTAATAACTTAAATTTACGCCATCTAGTGGTTAATTTTGCTGAATGCTTTTGATTTTAAAGTAGTCGCTCATGTCTATGTGTGTGTAAACGATACTATAAGCAGAGTTGGATAATAACATTTAGAAATTTGACGAATCCAATGGGTTTTGAGGCTTTAATTTGACGAATTTCGGTGAAGTGGAATGTCCGATTGGTGCACTACTATTTCTGTGACATAATATTGTTCCAATTACGCTCAAAACTAAATAAAACTGAAAATGTTGACTTCAGCGCCATCTAACGGGAAAATGGCCACGAACAACCCGTAGCAATCACCTTAATGTATTCTAACTGTGTTTGGGATTATTGGAATCGTTATGAGATGAATGAGTTTGGCTGAGGGGTACTTTTTAGAAAAAAAAAAAAATATAACCGACTTCAATGTTCACTGAAAAGTACAAAATAATTTATATAAATTTCGGAAGTCAGTGTTAAATAACGAAGGGACAAGACTATTATAGAAACACCCTTTTCCGAAATTTAAGTTATTTTGTACTGTAGTTGGTTATTTTTTCTTTTTTGTAAAAAGTTTTTTTTTTCGATATTTACAGACTACTTTTTAAAGAACTTCTTGTTTACGTTCTTGGATAAATACCCTATAAATAAATGCTCAATATTTTATAATCTATACGGACGCTAGCGTTCGCTTGTTGTTTAACCGTAATGGCGCGAAATCATGCGCGATTTGTTTGGGGTCTCTGTCTGCATACTACAGATACAGATATAATATAATACGTAATATATGACAAGATGTGAATGTGACGTACATTATTAATAATGCTTAAAAATGTATAAAATGGGTAAGTTACGTTTTTTACAATAGGTACCTAAGTACTTTGGATTCTACATCAAGCTATATAGTTACCTAATGATATTTCTTTACTATTTTAATTTTTATTTACCCAACTTTTTAGTAAAATGTATACGAATTGCCTAGTCGTCAGACGTTTTTGAAAAGTCCACCGTGTACAACAATTGTATAGGAAGGCTCACGGTTAGTTCACCAAATTCATGCGCCTGGCCAATAGGCTGGCACGAAGCGTATTTTAGTTGTGTGCGTATTTTAGTTGTGTGCATATTAATATAATGATGTATACCTAGAAGGGGTCTCGTCAAACTGAAAATATCTATGCACTGCATCTTTTCTTGGCTGAGGCATTATTTATGAATTAGTCACTGCACTAATAAGAACACTAACACTATAAAAATAATTAACCTTATCGGCATAAATTAGAGCGAGCGCATCGTAATTCGTACCTATGCGATAAATAGTAGGTACTGATTACGAATGCTTTCGCCTCTCGCAAAAATGGCTGTACGCCCGTGACACGGTAATAATATCATATTATTACCGTTCCCGTGACGTATTATTAGTAAACAAACACAACATCATGCACATAAACACGCGCTGCATCAACGCTGCAGTCACTTACACGACGCACGGCACACGATAAATTTTAAAGCAAAGAAAATAAGTTATATCTTAGTATAACGCGGTGATCGGGAGGCGTATCTTTGTGTGCCTTAGAGTTGCCGAATTCATCTGCACGTGCTGCTACTGGCTTCAGATCGCTCTTATTGTGCTAAAAATACGGTTCAAACTTGCTTGAATTAATATATTGGTTAGCGCTTACGAAGGGGTTTCCCTTTCAGAATGGGATAGCTGATTGTTAGCGCTTTTTGTATTCGACTGTAAAAACCCGGATAATTTTTTGGGATAGTTAATGAATGGGTTTCCCTCGAGAAGGTTAGCTAAAAAACTATCCAGCAAAACCATGGGGGTTTTTAATTGAATTTAAATATCCTAGCCCTTCAAAACCCGGGGTAAAACCCTATAAAAGGAAAGCGCTATCGGTCCCTGCATAGATGTCGTCACGCGAAAATAATGGCGTCTCGGAATTATGTGTATTCCAATCTGGAGTTGGTGACGAAATCGCGAGTCTTGTTGCGCAGGCGAATCCACGTTTTTACAGTGCCAAACCAGCTTTCTTTGTGTTAAACGTGCAAGATTATTTAACCAAAGGAATGCTAAAAAAAATTGTTTCAATATAATTAAGCATGTTACACGCGAAAAATAAAAATGATTTGACATAAACCGATTTATAAGTTGTATTTACATATAATATTTCACAACTTTCACACAATGCCATCTAGTCCTAAACTAAGCAGAGCTTGTGGCTTTAAGTACTACACAATTGATAAACATACCTATATTCTAAATACATACATGTTATATGCCCTATATTGTGCTCATCATACAAACATTTTGTCCTGGGAATCGAACCCACGACTTCCGGCAGGGCCACTAACCACCAGACCAATAAGCCAGTTGAGCTCAACCAGTTTGTCTAGACAAACGCCAATAATGATAGTTACCCTCCATCGCTCCTCATGGCACCGCCTCCACTGCCGCGGTCACCTCCGCCGCCGCCATAGCCGCGTCGGTCTCCACCGCGATCGCCGCCCCGGTCTCCGCGGCCGCCACCGCCACCCCAGCCCCCGCCGCCGCCTCTGCCACCGCCGCGCCCTCCGCGCCCGGGCGGCCCGCCGCCGCCGCCACCGCCTCGCCCGTTACCGCCCGAGGGCGGACCACCAGACCCACCACCGGCGCCTTCCGGTTTCTCCTCATTACATCTGTTGCAAGCTTTTCTCCACGAAAAGTTTGTGTTCCCACAACTTGGGTTAGGACATCTCCAGTCCCCGGCTCTATTTCCGGAAGGAGGGCCGCCGCCGCCGCCACCACCACCGCCGCCGGGCGCGCCACCTCCACCGCGCGGGCCACCGCCACCACCGCGCCCTCCGCCGCCACCGCCACCGCCGCCTCCTCCTCCGCGTCCTCCGCGGAAGCCTCCGCCACCGCCTCCTTTATTTCCTCCCCAAGTGTTTTGTCTTTGAGCGAGAGATACTTTAATAGTAGCTCCATTAAAATCTTTTCCGTCAAACCACTGAATCGCAGAGGATGCGGCGTTAGAGTCTTCGTAAGTGACGGTAGCTTCTCCCTTTGGCTGTCCAGATACTTTATCTTTATACATCCATACTTTGGGTCTTTGTGTCTTCTTGTCGGTCTGTAGCAACATAATCAATACTTTAGTGGACTGAATAAAATATTATTTGGCTTAAATTACATTAAAAACATCACCAACAACAACAACAACAACAACATTTCCAAAAGGAAACCAGAATTTCACGTCTCCACTGTCAATCAAGTCCCTGTATCTGGTTTTAGAATGAATAGATTTTTTAAACAATAATGGTGGGTGGGTTTGTGGATTGAGTATTTTGAATTAAGAACATATCAAACCCTACGATTTGTCAGATTTGAGAAATACTCAACTTCATGTGCTTAAATCAGAAATCGGGGGTAAGCTTACGAAATTTTAAATAATTTAAAACCTGTTGACGTAGATTGAGCTACTATCATTAGAGTTACATATAATAAGCATAATCAACCTTAATGTTCCCACTCCATTCCTCTCCTAGAGAGGAGGCCTGAATCTACCACGCGAGCCCAGTGCGGGAGTTGGTGGATGTCAAATGTCTTCGAAAGTTCGAATTTTTAGTTCAAGAACTTTTTTTCGATCATCATCATCATCATCATATCAGCCAAAAGACGTCCACTGTTGGACATAGGCTTTCTCTAGAACTTTCTTTTTTGCGGACTTTTTTTTACGATCTTTACTTTTCTTAGTATTTGCTGATTAGAGCTTATGAAAAAAATCACCGTCCAAGTGCATGATATGGCCACATTCATCACGAATATTTATATTGTTTATATTATACTGGTTACCATCAGGTAGGATCACAGTCGAGCACTAGTGTATTTCAGAAACCTGCTTATACATGTGTATGTAATAATGGCTTTATTATTAAAAATATAGTTATACCTTAATAATACCGATAGATCCAAAGTGTTGACATAACTCATCTTCTGTAGTATTTGTATTCATCCCTTGGATAAAGATTGTGTCTTCTTGGGTTACCATATCACCCCCACCCCCACCCCGGTCTCCACCAAATCCGCCGCCGCCACCTGCAGATAAACTTTTATTTATTTACTGCTATCACAAAGCATAGTACACACTGCTTGTGAGCAACTATTTTTTGTTTAACCTTTTTAATATGGCAAATAATTAAGATTCTTGTTGGAAAGTAGCCCATGTATAACACAAAATCACAGCGTGAACTTGAATTTTAAACATATATATTTGATAAATACAATGCAGTATTTTTTTTTACCAATTTCACACATTACCAAAAGCAAACACTCTGTAACTGTTGATACAAACGATAAAAGAAACGGAGCACCTAAGATTATTGTATTTCCTTAGTTGTAAAATAATATGAGGTGTCTAGAATCGATGTCGCCATAGTACATACAGTACTCTCCATCAGTATGGCACATCGGTAACACGACCAAGACTGGTAACATTTTATATTCAGCAGTCAATCGCTTATTTACTGTTAGTACTGTCATATATAGAGTAGTAAGAATCGTTTGAAATTTAAATAAATTGTTGCAATTTAACCCATACCAGAAATTGACGATTGTTACCTGCTCTACATCCATTAGATTAAATTGTTGCGTATTCGTTATCAATGCTCATTAATTAGCCGTAGTTATGATTTTAATAATAATTTCGGCTTTATTACATTTACTAATAATATTTTAAAATTTTCTTGTTTCCGATGTACCATATTTTTGGTCGAGTACAGTACTATTGTAATTAACCACTGCAGATTTTACGTAACAATTTTCAGTAACACATTCAATTAAATGTCAATTAGGGCTGCCAAAACGATATACATGTTTCTGGTATAACCATAAAACTTACACTAAATAATACGCAGAACTTATCACAACACCAGTAACTGTGTTTACTTTACACAACAATCAATACACAATTCATGGAAGAACGTAGCTGGAATGAGTCGTATTAATGACGACGACGGACCTTCTTGGATACGTATTTCCGCCATAGCTTGCGTTGAACCACCTTTAACACACCTTGACTGGGGGATATAAGCAGCAACCTGGCGTAGTCCATACCCCCATAGATATTTACTTATTTCGTTTCTCTGAGTATGATAGGAACAGGTGGCTTAAACTAGTTTTAAAATGTTGATTATAATTATTACAACGCATACAGCACCCGAAAATACTTAGCATTGTTTAACCAAAAAATAATACCGGTACTTTTATATGATGACACTAGTGATGCCTCTGGCTCCGAAACCCCTAACTTAAAAGTATTTCTTACTCTAATTCTCCGGAACCCAGTATGAAAGACACACGCAACCAGTTTTTTTTACCAGTGAACCAATATAATACCAGGTTTGGCAGCCCTTAGATAATTACAAATTAATAAAATGTTAACAGCACCGCTCGCTCATCGCGAGGAGCTTTACCTTTATTATAACCACCCCCCCTGCCGCCGCCACTAAAACAATAAGAACAGCGTTTAGTACACTGGGCAGGCTGGGGACACACTGTACGGCCGCGGAGATTGATTCACACCTAGGTACACTTTTAAAGTGACCTTAGTCCATGTGTTGCATCCTTTTCTTTACCATAACGTTTAATACCTTGATACCTTGAAAATCTTAGAACATTGTTGGGTGATGTTATTATTACAATATTTCTCAACATAATTATGCATGCTAGCAATAACAATTTAAATATTTTCAAGAAGCTTGTAATACATTGTATAAAACAACCTTGAAATGATTTGCGCTCATTTAAGTTGAAATGCATATATATTTCAAAATTGTTTTATGTTCACACCTTTACTTAGAGAATGTAATTCAGACAGAAATAGAGGCTTTCTCGTGACCAAATAATGGAAGTCCCCATTCAGTGCTTTTCTCTATGTAAACATGTGTTAACAATATTGTATAAAGAAAGCTAATATATGCTGTTTTTCCACTGCTTAATATATTTTATTTGTGATGGCAACCTACATTATGGTCCTTTGTGGTATAGCATCCGACAATATTGGCCTTCATTACACAATTCATATAATTATGTACACTAGTCTCAATCACATATATAATATATATATATATATATATATAGAAGATGAGCGTCTCTGAGATGGGCGAGTCTCATTGACTCAACCTTTTTCAGGCAGCATTCATGACACTATTTAACCTAAAATGATGCCTGATGGTTGAAATAACTAAACCAAACAAAATACTCATAAAATGTGTACATAATTATTATTAATACTGTAAATACCAATACCAGTTTTAGACGACACAAAATCAGTAAAGCAGCTCAATATATAAGTAAAATAAGATCTAGTGTATTGTTAATACACCATCTTTAGTTTTAGTTTCCCTGAGTCCTGATTCTATCCTAATAATACTGTAATAAAAATATATGAAACAACAAGATGTACGAAGGAAATGTCCTCTTAAGGCTTATAGTCCCTTGAACATCTGGTTGAAATTCAACCCAAAGAAAGACGATCTTAGCGAAATATTGATTTATTTATATATGCTACCATCACTTTGAAAAATAATTAAGCACCAATTTTTATGTGTAAATTTGTTTCTAAAGATCCAAGCCGTTTCGAAGGAGTAGGGTAAAGTTGCGAAATTGCTTAAAATGTAGTTTTTTTTTTAGATAAATAATTTCACGACAAAATCAATAGTCGATAATGTTGTTCATGAATCGATAATAAACATTTTTTTTTTCAATCTATATTTAATAACCCGGCCGTTACCGGGGAGTAGGCTTCAGAAAGTCACTGTTTAATGGCACTTTTCGGGCACCTGGGTCTTAAATCAACCACATAGGTTGGCTGATAAATAGTACCTTGTGGCAGTGGGTAAATCTATTTACCAGTACTTAATACAAAATAGAATAAAAAGAAGTAATTATGAGCAAAGGGTTTAAATTGCTAAATTAGTTTAATCAAAATATATTGCAATATTTTATAAATAATTTTGATATAGTGAAATTGACAATTGAATACAGAAAACAAGACTGGAATTTGCAAAAAACTGGAAAACCAAAACCTCAACCACTTAAACATATTTTAGTGGTTTACTTTACTGTAGATATTTTATGTAAAAGAGAGGTTTAATTTCATGAATAAAATATTTACAGGCTGAATTTTCCAAGTGGGTGTGAATGGCCAAATTCGAATTATGTGCTCAATTTTGACGAAAACTAAAACTGCATTTTAAATTGTCAAAAATCTCTATTCACTTTTGGCCAACCACACCAATTCACCTGTATAAGAAATCGTTTTTTGTTTTTTATATATATATAACTAAATATATTGCTAAAATAGAGACCCTAAATATATGTATTGCTAAAATAGAGACCAGACATCTAAACATGAGTTATAGAAGAATAAAATGTCTAAATATACGACTTTGTAACAGCATACCAGCATATTCATTTTAACACGACTATGGCGTAGTTCAACAGAGGTATATGTTATAGCTTGTTTGTACGGTTTTCAGATAAAGGTAAGATATTCGTACAGATTGTATTTTTGAGATGGGGCTGTAAGGGCAGGTACCTTAACAGTTGGATGAAAACGTTTTTAATACACTATCTTCAACTTTTTGAGTAATTGCTAACAGCATTTAGAAATTTTGAGAAATGAAATACAGTAAGGAAGAAAATAGACAATTCAAACAAATTTTGATTTATCTATTTAAAAAAAATGTCATCCATATTGCTCCCGTTTAAAAAATCCACCTTGTAAAAATTATAAAATGATAATGTGTTTGTGGGAAGTACTGGGGCTAGTCGCGAAGCGACAAAAGATTTGTGTTACACAACCTGTCCTACTTATTTGACTTAAACAAGCATCTGAATAAACACAATCGTCGTTATTTTCTTTAAATTAACACCTCAATAAATAATTAATTACATGTCAAGATATAATAATCAAGTTTAAAACCACAGAAAGTCGTCATATTATGTCGAAATCACATAATTAACAAAAAGTAACAAAGGCCATGCTGACAAAAATGGAAAGCTGGAGAAATGCTAACTTGTGTGACTAGGGAATCCAATTTCGTAAGCGCAGGATCCCACACCTTTTTTGGGATCAGAAATGCTTGACCACTCGGTGCGGGATTTCACATGCTTGCGGGATTGAATTTCTTTTTTAGAGAAATGGTTTTAGATTAGACGATCCGCCGTTCTGGATTACCTACTAGTTAGCCCAGTACAACATCCCATGTAACTCGTTACTATTCTATAGTATTTGTAATTTTGTACCAACAGAAAATAATTTTGGTTTAATTTTTTTATTTTATAATTGAATAAATATTTAATTTTTATTTCTATTTCTATCTTAAATCGGAAGTGGAAAGAAACTTAATCAATGTCAGTTAAATTACTCCATCTTCCTAAATCTATAATATGAAACGTTAAATACCTACTTTATTTTATCGTTCCTCGTTAAACCTCTACGAAATTCTAATCGTTTTAAGTTTTTTTTTTTGCCGTTTTCAGGTCAGATTTACACTAGACTTGAAAAATGAAAAAAATAAAATATAAACTTAGAAAGTTTGAACTTCACGGGCAACTTTTGAGCATCCCCCGTGATCAAATATTTAAAATATACCAATCCCGGAAGTACCTACAAAATAAAATTTAGTTATCAATCATCAAACTCAACGTCAATCCATAAGCAACGGGGGTTCCGTTGCTTGTGGATAGTTAAAATAGCATCGTACGCGGAGTATACAATAGCAGCGGGCAATTAACGCAACATCCTTGTCAGACATAATGTCCTTTATCTGGAAGGACGCCATTATAACAATGGACTATGTATTTACTATGGTGTTTCTGTTTAATGATGTCCAGTGGACAAAAAAAAAAAAGAACACTACTTTTTGTTTAGCAAAAAGTTTTAAAATGTTTACAATGTTTTTTTGAGGTTTCTTTTTTTGGTCTTCGTTGGGTAAAAATCATCCAAATGACATCCCCGCCCTTGGGCAGATTTTGTTGGTTTTTGTTTTTGGATTTTGTCTGCAGAGTCCTGAGGGTCACAAGGGCGGGGTCTCGCTTCCATAAGACTGTCTGTATGCGACAATCACTTTCAACAATCTGTTTTTTATAGCTGTTAGTATGTTTCTTAAATAAGAGCTGTTCTATCCACCTAAATAACCAGTTTTTCGGTAGACGTTACGTTCGTCCGTTCTTGATTACATTTACACTATCCCCTACACAATATACTTGCTCTGTTTCTGAACAAAGATCTCAACTTTGTGCAGAAACAGAGCAAATATCACTCTACACACACACACTATTTGATACCTGCATTAGTTAAATAATCCATATGAACTATGACCTTTTCATTTATTTAAATTACTGTTCAAAAGGACCAAGTGTTGCAGTACAACCTCTAGATAACTCCCAATAATAACTGATCTATGATAACATCATTTTAGAACAATAATGGAATGTTATATCAATATATTATGTGCGTATATAAAAGAAGAAACTGGCCGACTGACATATCAACGCACAGTCGAAACTAAAACTATTGGTCAGAAGTCTCCCACTAGATACAATCTTTGATCTAAGAGCTAGGTCAAACTCGGCTTGGCCTGGAATCCCTATCAGAGTAAGTCGGCCTCTAAGGCGACCATTACACGGTCATGCAAGCGTCACTCAATTCCATCAATCATGATTGATGGTTTTTGTCAATCAGTACTAAAAAAGTCAATCACCGAATTAGATACTGAAAGCAAAACCTGCCGTGTAATGTTCACCTAACTTCAAATGTCCTTTCAGAGTTAGGATTTTTTGTTACGTTTAGGCAGTGCTAGATAAAGCTAGTTTTGTACAGGCCCTACCTGTACAAAATTCTACTAAGGAGCTAAATCTTTATAAATATATTTAGTTTAATTATTGCTAAATAGAGCATAGGACGAATAATATTGAAAAGGCAGATTCTTCATTGGAAGAATGAATATTGGCATCAATCAATTCCCACAAAAAATCAGCTAATTGTTCATCCAACAAAAACAATATTAATTTCGTACATGCGTAAATTAAAACGAGTTTTGAAATAAACCGGCCGAGAGCATGTCGGGCCACGCTCAGTGTAGGGTTCCGTAGTTTCCCGTTCGTCACAATAAGTGTACCCGCTTATGAGTTTAAAAAAATGCTTGCATATACGATTATACTACAAACTTAGTCCAGAAATTATTTTGAACAACCTTTTTGACTTTTTTGTACAAAAACTGTTCAAAATCAAAATCAAAGCATTTATTTCAAATAGACCATTTACAGGCACTTTTGAATAGTCAAATGTCGGTCAGTTCAAGAAAAGTGAAGCTAAATTGCATGTTCCAAAGAGTCTTTCTGGTGTACACAACAAACATGTCATAAAACGTGTACACAACAAACATGTCATAAAACGCTACACACTATAAAAAAAAAATTGACACTTTAGATTGTTACAGGGTGCTTTACAATACCAAACCACATGTAAAGTCATATCTGGCACAGAAAAGTTTCTATTAACGTTCCAACTACTTATTAAGTATAGATTAGTCTGACCAGTGTTCAAATTTGAGGTTGGAATTAACTCTAATGATGTCAACAGAGTAGATACTATACACTCCCTTATTTAACGCAAATATAGAGTTCAACTATCAATGTCAAGCAAGTTTCATTTAGGGCCGCTTAGGTACATCAACCTAGGGTAAGCTTGGAGTTAGTTGATTTAACTCCAGGGCAGCTACTCAAGTTATAAAAGATCAACCCTGGGTTGCAACTCAAAGCATTTTAGAACGGTTGGAGTAGTGACTCTACCACTATTTTCTAATGCAGAAGCCTTTGCATAAAGGCAGACACAGGCTTTCCTCATGTCATGTTGGTGTATGTCAAGTCTGTTATGTATCTGTCATAGTATGTTTCCAATTCAGGATTGGTCAATTAGGTTCTGATGATGACTTGACTCAAATCAAGATAATTGGGAATGTCTCTTTAGTGTTTGTTCCCATACATGTAGGTATCTCACTGTTTCCTGAATTTGAATGTGCAAAATATTCCTATATTGCAATGTATTTTTGGAATAAAAGATCAACTTTATAATGAATGTTACTTATAACAAAATTTCTGGATGTGATGATTGAACATAACCTTTCAAAAATTACTATGCAAAATAATGCTCCAGACAGTAAGATCAGCACAGGGTGTGTGTAACAGACTTTGCATAAATACTTCATAGACATAAACCATTTCAACAAGAAATTATGAACTTCCAACTCACTGCCCTCTATAGTGCAATTTAGTTGAATCTTCAATTTATTTTTGTATTTTCTCCTCAGTTTGCTGTTTCAATAGTCCAATCACCATTTCTAGTAGTATCTTTACCTTTAACGTCACGGGCAGGGTCTAAGCAGACCAGACGTGTGGTAATTTAACCCTTTAACCACTTGTGTCGGATTGATCCGACGACTGTTTTCGTGTCCTAGTCGCCAAGGTCGTGTTTTTGCGACTGGGTACTCTATCTCGTTTAGCTCTTCAATCCCCATAGTTGCGACCCTAGCGGAATAAATGCGAAAGTGTTTGTCGTATATATGCGACACAAGCGGTTAAAAGGTAAATGGTATTTTTTCAAATTAGCAAGCCACGATTGCATACTTTTGGCTAATCTCAGTACGTCACAGATGCTCTTAACAGATGAACATACGTCGCGCTTACGCTAATAGTGTATAGCCTATAAAACATTTCCTTCTGTGGGGATACCTGTGGACCCCACCCATGATGTTATTTAGTATCTTTTTCACATTATGCATAATTTTACTTAGTTTCTTTTTCAGGATTAATGTTATCTAATTGCAATATTTTTTATAATATTTATTGTATAGCACATAAACAAAACTACAGGACAAACATTTAAAAGAATAAGTGTAAAATGGGTGGTCTTATAACAACCTTTGGATGGACTGTCATCACCTATCAGAGAACACCATTGCAGAAATTCTACAGAATTTAAGTGACTCTGACAAAGAATAATTCACAAAAATATTTTTTTATGTTGGAGTACAATGGCAAAATTTGATAAGGCATCATTTTTTTTTTTGTGTTTTCGGTTATTGTTATTATTCATAATGATTACGTGATTTTCATTAATTTTTGATTTAGATTAGAGATATTAGACATTTATATTTACGTTTGCCAAAAGTTGTGCTATTTTGTGAAAATTTAGTTCCATAGTAATGAAGCAAAAGTATACTACATACACGACATATCTTTTTTAAAAGCTTCTATCTGACAAAAATACTAATTTTAATAAGAAAAATAAGTATTTATCCTAAAAATTAACATGACTTTTATATAAAATTCCAATTACTATTTAATATGAATCTAAACTTCTGGAGATAAATGCATATTTTACATGGTGATACCTCTGGACCCCACCCGTGACGGAACACTTTTCCAAAAAGTATCCGTGTATTTAAAGGTTCAAAAATCTTGTATGTAAATAAGTATACTACACTACAATCTCTAATATTGTAGTCTACTTTGGACTGTGATGTGTCGAAAGGGTATATATCATTAATTATTTATCCACACCCTACAAAAATAAAAACAGTAACACTCACCCATAACCTCCATCTCTACTTCCCCCATCTCTATTGTAGCTTCGGTCACCTCCTCCAAACCCTCCTCTGTCACCATTGCCACTGCCACCAGAATATCCTTGTCTGTCACGATCTCTGTCTCCACCATAAGTAGAGCTGCCACGATCGCCACCTCCGTAATAATTACTTCCACGATCGCTGCCGCTTACGTTGTACCCACCACTGCTACTGTTACGGTCGTAACCACCGCCACCACCACTACTACTGCCATAGTTGGAATCATAGCTTTGGCCATAACTGTTTCCTTGTTGGCCACCACCATAAGAATTACCACCTGAAAACGTACAATGAACAGCAAGTTAAGTATCCAGGAAATGTAGGTAGATATTTCGAAACATGATGAATGCCTATTGTATCTCATAATATTATCGAAACCTTCGTTTTAAATTTTTTAGTTTTTAAATTACCACGAATCACGACGACTTGTCAATCAAGAGAATTATAGTATTACTAGTATTTGGTATGTCTCACCGGAATTTTGTTGATTCCAATCTTGACTTTGGCCAGAAGGGTAATTACTTTGGTAACCCTGTCCAGCACCAGAATAATTATTGTCACCTGAAGCCATAGCTGGCGGAGGTACTGAGTATTGAGCGGAGTAACCGCCGCCGTAATCGCCCGCTGCAAAAATAAATGCACAAATAAGAAACAGCTTCACAAAACAGAAGTTATGGAAGTAGCTAAGCTAACAGTTACTTACGATCACCCATATCAAACCAGAAGATTACAATAATCTAAAAAAAACTTAATCTAAAAGAACATACGACAGACCGACTCAGTATGTTCTTAAGCACTCTTGTGAGATGAAGAACCACGCCACGCTTTATGTTACAATGGCGCCCACCGGCCAGTTAATTATTTCTGTCTATGGTCCTTGGTCTATGAATGTCTACAGTCTATGATCATAAATAGGTAGAATAAATAATTAGTGTTGGGATTTTATCCGATTAACCTTTCAATTGTGATAATTACAGACACAATTGAAAGACAATAGGTGCGCGAACGCCGGCGTTCGCTTGGGGTTTAATGAATTAAATACTCAAAATGAATAAATACTCAATAAATACTCGTTTTTAATCGAGTATTTATCCAATAAAAACGAGTATTTATTGAGTATTTATTTATTTTGAGTATTTAATCGGATAAAATCCCAACACTATAAATAATAGATCCTTCAACGATGTTCCAATAATCAAGGGCCTGTCCGCACAGCGGTATTTCACCGCACGGTTTTTTTTTTTTCGTTATTCTGTAACACATTGAATCTTATGAGAGTTTCCGCACAGGCGATAAAAAAAACGCGCGATAACAAATTCTGTGATTTTTTACAGATTTGACGCGGTGCGGTGCGGAAACGAATCCGCGTGAATATTTTCCGCGCGGTGAAATATCGCTGTGCGGACAGGCCCTAAGAGATACTGATCATTGTTTACTAATAGAAGAACCTTACAAAAAGTATCAAATGTAAGTATTTTTTAAATAATTAAATATTATACGTACAAAATTCCCAAGTCAGTTGACTTTTTGGACAGACTTTATGACTGGCCCTTATGTAGTCTCAGCTATTCTACGGCAACGATTTTATATACCTTTACAGTAGGATATATAAAATCTTTGTTCTACGGAGCTAGAACTCTGACCAACGAAAGATGGCAAAACAAAAAGGAGCCCGTACTAAAAAAAATTGAAGCTAGAATAGCAGTACGCCACTTAAACGGAGTTGATACGTTTGATTATTCATGAAAATATTATGTATGCGATATATGTATGATGCATGTTTATTTAACAATTAAACATGTGCTGCTTATTTAGCCGCGATATTCAATGCCGCCAAAACTCAAGCATGTCCGTTCACTGCCAAAGTGTTCAATATCTACGAAGTTCATGATCAGATCATAACAATATTTATATGGTAGTCCCACTTAGAAGCATAACCTATCAGTCAAAAAAAGAGTTTTTAAAATCGGTCAACAATTGACCGAGTTATATTTTTTTAATATGTTCACCAAAAATACTAAAAAATAAAAAACACATTCAGCCGAACATAAAATCTCCTCCTTTTCAAAGTCGGTTAAAAAATAGCCAGATAAAAATTCCATTTCACGAAAGAAGTCCCGCGGACAGTTGTGGAACTAAATTTGACAGATGGGGAGATCGGCTATGTTGTCGTTTGTCGATGTTATCAAGGTGCGTTTGTTACATTGGCAGAATAGTCGACATCGGCTCTATTTGCCATTAATAAAAAATAGAATAGAATAGAAGGTGCGTTTGTTGTGGTAGATATTTTGTGAGTTTATTATTGGATTAGTGCGATAGAAGGTTTATTTACGATGCCAAAAGTTGTAAAAAGTGCAGGTCGATAAATGATATTAAAGGTGAAGGAGTTATGTGAAGCGGAACACAAGAATCGCGGTGTTTTAATACCAATAAGCAATGTTCGCAAAAGAGTCGCCGCCATGACAGGTAAATTTTGGGGCTGCCATATACAGATTTTTTCCCGATTGATTTACAGATTGGAATTAAGTTTTTTGTTTTTTTAATGCACGATTTTTATTAAGGAAAATTTTAAAAGGAATTAACACAACACAACAAAAATTTGTAAAGTTATATTCAACAATAATGTAATTAAATACGAAAATAATCTTTGATTGAATTTTTCTTTTTATTATTCATTTTATTGCAGGTGTTTCAGAGAAAACTGTAACGAGAGTTACAAAAGAAGGCGCAACAGCGGCGAGTACTTCTAAAGTTATCGTCACCCCAGGGAAGAGTCGCCCGCATCCTAAAAAGTTCGACTTGGATGGATTTGATTTGTGCGCTATACGGCAAAAAATTCATAGTTTTTATGTTGTGAAGAAGGAATTACCTACATTGATTAAATTACGTGCAGCTTTGAGAGAAGACATAAATTATCAAGGAAGCATCACAACATTGCACCGTATATTGCATAGCATCGGTTTCAAGTATAAGAGATGCCATTCGAAACGTAAATTACTAATGGAACGTTATGATATTACTGCATGGCGTTCAAGATATTTGGAGAGAATCCGAAGAAATCGCAATGTGGACAAAAAACCTGTAGTATATTTAGACAAGACCTATATACACAACACTTATCATGCCAAAAGTTGCTGGCAAAATGAGGAGGAGCCTGGGATGTTCGTGTCAGAGTCATCAGGGAGTCGTTGTTTAATTGCTCATGGGGGAACTGAAAATGGTTTTGTTAATGGTGCATTGTTAATGTTCAAATCCCAATCCAAATCCTCAGATTACCACGATGACGAACTCAACTAATTTTTTGAAATGGATGAGTGAAAAAGTCATTCCTATCCTAACCTACCTGAAAGGTCACTTGTGGTAATGGACAACGCTCCGTATCACTGCACTCAAATAGATAAAGCACCTACAATGTCCAGTATTAAACGTGACATGCAGGAATGGCTGCGAGAAAAGGGTGTATATTTTGAAGAAACTTGGACAAAAGCTGTATTATTTGAATTAATTAAACAAAACAAAGGTCCACCTACATATGCCGTGGAGGCATTATTAAAATCACACAATCATGAATTGCTAAGTAAGATTGCCACCTTACCACTGCGATCTCAATCCGATCGAAAAAATGTGGAGCCTTGTAAAGAGACGGGTAGCGAATAAAAACGTGGGCCAAGATCCAAAAGAAATTGTACGCCTAACAGAAGAGGCTTTTGAGACTATTACAGCGGAAGATTGGGCAGTTCAATGTAAACATGTACAGCATTTGGAGAAAGAATATTTAAAAAATGATGGTCTTATGGATGAAGCAATGGATCGATTTATTATATCCACGGCTAGTGATAGTGAAATAGAATCTGATTCTATTTCTATTCACTCTTCTGACAGTGATCATAGTATGACCGATCATAATTATTCAATAAAAACTTGAATAAAAGTTTTAAATGTTATTTTATTTTTCTAATTTAAAGTTGGTCGAACATCTCCATTTTATATTTTAGAAATTACAGGAAGATTTATTTTTCACTAATCTGACCTTAGCAGTATGGACATCAAATGGTACCTATTATATTAAAAATACATTCTATTAAAAACATTTTTTTTTTCTTATCTAACTATTCGAGTAGGTACCTAGTTACAGGTCGCGCGATGAATCAAGATCGCTCGGCAAAAGTGGAAGGGGCATGCGCAGTATTCAATTCTACGGTCTATTTGGCGGTGTGCGCCGTCGGCGACACGTCATTGGTAGATAGAGTCGCTCTTCAATTTCCGCGTTGCGTTCTCGCCTCTCAATGGATACTGTTGTACTTAGGTACTGTTGCGTACAGCTTGTGTTATCGTAATAGTAATACGTAGTCGTAAAAAAAAAATGGTTAAAAATAAAGTTTTAAAACGGCTAGCCAGAGAAATGGTTTACGACGTGAATTATTACGTTAAAGAAAGAAACTAACGAAATTAAATTTTTTGAATTTACCTACTTACAAGATAAATTACAATCAAAAACTAGTGTTATTATAAGTTATGTTACAAGGGTTCAAACATACGAAATTAAAAATAAAATCCTAACATACTAAGAAATTCTGTGCGCAATTTTACACATGCGCCGATTGCCCCCACTACTTTCACCGAGCGATCTTGATTCACCGCGCAACCTGTAGTAAAATGAAAGTAAATCTATAAATTATTTCCCCTGATTTCCCCATATTTAACCGTGGCAACATTATGTCGCGCGAATACAGCGCTGCGTCTGCGGGACTTCTTTCGTGAAATGGACTCTATAAAAAAGTCACTTAACTTTTTTCATTATAACTATTAGCTGAATACATCGGTAGCAAAATCGATAGTGTCAAGCACTATCATCGCTTACATAAAAATGACGACATCCTGATCACTAATAAGGCGTCTCTGTGTGTTTTTGTATTTGTGTGCGAATAGTTTAAGCTTGTGTTTGATTTTTTTCGTTTGCGTGCGTAACAATGCGTTCGAAAATGCATTACTGTGTTATTACTTTTTGTGTGCGTTCCCTCGTCCCCCGCGATGAAAGCCTTTTTGCATTGAAATTTGCACTCTTTGCGTCTCCGGTAGGTTTAATGCTTTAGGGATACAGACATACGAATAACTCTTTGATTAGTAAGCCGACTTCTGTTATTGGGTACAGCGAGCGAGACAGCCAGCAGCCACCTTAAATACCAACATAATAAGTACTAAATTAAGCAGCAAATTGAGTCGATAAAATAAAACCAAAAACATATCGTTTTTGATACAATTTCGATCTTAGACATTTGATATCGATATATCGTTATAAAATATTGTTGCTCAAAAAATCGATAAATCGAAACGATAATTTCGATGTATAGTCTTTGCCATAGTTAAGAAGGATGAGAATAAGTACTAACGTAGTCTATACCATATTCTCATCTATGGTCTATGGCGCAAAGGCCAAAAGGCCATGCCATAAAATTGGAAATAAAAAACATCTATGGTATATACTATCTGAAGTGTCAAATCTTTTGGATCAATCATTTTCCGTCTTGACTGAAAATAAAACTGAAATGATCGAGATCGTGAAATAGAGCCGTAGTTGTTTCAGTCACAGAACAATTTATCAGTTGTTGATAAAATATCAAAAATCTATTGTGTTCGACTGGGTTTTGACTGGTTATTGTTATAAATAGTGGCCATTACTTAATCTGCAACGTTATTTTTTTCTGATTCGTTTGACTGTTTTCGCGATCCAGCTTTCTCACTCAGTTTTCTTTTTTTCTGTTTAGACAATGTCTTCGTATGTCGATATGAGTCTAGAGGATATAATTAAAAAGAAAAGAGAAAATGCCAGGTACTTAGTTAGTTCTAAATCTTGTGGTCCCTCATAATACCTTACCGGAATTGATTAAGTTTAAATGACTTTGTACTACAGGGCAAAAAGAAGTAAAGTAAAAGCACAGCCACTAAAACCATCACCTAAACAGGCACAAATAACCGATGCTAGAAATAAAATAATATCCAAAAAAAGGACTCAAATTACTGATGCCAGAGAAAAACTAGCCCAACTAGCTAAACAGAAGGATGCAAGATTAAAGTTAGAAACGTTACGCCTTGAAAGAGTAAGTTCCTATTTAATACTCCTTTGTGTCAATCGGCAACCATTGGTCCTATGGTTCATCAATTTAAAGATAATAGTTGCATAATTTTTTGTTCATGCTAAACTGCTTTTGTTATGGATGTTAAATATCTATTTTCTTTTAAGGCAAGAGTCTCTGGACCTGTAAGAAATACATTTCAAAACAGAGGTAAATTTATGAGGGCACCACCATCAAAGGAAAGAGGTAATTGTATAATTTTATTTTTAGAATGATTAACTATAAATAATAGATTTTTTTTTAACCTTTCAATCATGGAAATTACAGACACAATAGAAAGACAACAGGTTTCGCTTGGGGTTTAATGAATTAAGTTAAAAGTGATATGTAGGTAATGTACTGAAAACTACAAAATAATTAGGTATGAGTTAGGTACCAGTTATTAGTATTATCACAACACTCACCTCATCAATTTAAGGTATTGAATAGACAATAAAAAAAATAAAAAAAAACTATATGGTTTTGTTGCCTATGTTCTCTGAATGGATGGTGTATGTAGAGAACACATTGGCTGAACAGAGTGTAGCAATATCACTCTGTTTAATGAAATAGAAATTATTTGAAAACAATGCAGCATTACAAATCAAGCAATATCTACTAAGTTGCCAAAATTCTTTCACTTGTTTATGTGGACTGATGTGCCCAACTTAAACATTATCATTATTGCATTTACTTAGAGACTTTCAAACTGTTAACATGGCAAGTAAACAAAAATCTTTTTGTACCTATAGATTAATAATTTTAATTAATTCATTAAACCCCAAGCGAACGCCAGCGTTCATGCACCCATTGTCTTTCTTTTGTGTCTCTAATTACCACGATGGAAAGGTTAATAAGCTCAATAGAGGCCGGGGAAAGGATATTTGATGTTGAGCTTTAGATTTAGCCTTTAAAATGAAATCTTGTATTTCTTTCTATTTCATGACTTCTATGTTGAGATATGCTCACTCCATCAAGTGTTGTTATATAGAGTTAACACTGCATTATGAATCATTAATCTTAATTTCTAGTATATGTTAGGTTGTCCCAAAAAAATCAAATTCTATATTTTTACAATGCATACCCTCTAATTTTGTTTGAATGGTGACAAAACGGTTGTAAAAAAAAAATTATGTTAGGACCAAGGGAACCCGTGCCGACTTGCATCAATAGATATCAGTACTTTGGCACACCGCAGCTAACATATCAAGTGCTCGTTATAATTTATTTATTTAATCAGTAAACTCATAATTTTCATTCAGTCCATATGTCAGTAGGATTACGAAGTCTTAGATAAGGAATATTTTGAATAGGCGATGTATAAAATCAATTTACGGGTTCAAAACTACCCCATAATTGACCAGTATTAGAAATACTGTTTTATAATATTCCTTTAATGAATTTATATGTCACTGCCAATTGTGAATCTTACTATTCGAAAGTGCATTATTTATTGGGAAAGGCACGATATACGTGACATTTCCTAATTAAAGCATTATCTGTGTTAAAAAAAACTAGTTCGTAGATCTCTCCAAAACTCCAAACTTGGAATAATGTTCCAAGTTTGGAGTTTTGTAGAGATCTGATTCTAACTTTGCATACTGAAGATGTATCAAAATCTATAATACGGTTCTGGAGCAAAACATAGAGGAATATTAGAAAAATCAGTATTCTTTTAAATCCTACATTTGTATGAATGCAGCACCACAGAATAACTACACTGAGGCAAAGCTTGTAAGTTATGTAGGTACTTCTGCATTTCATGCAAGCATCTCCAGCGTGAGGCTAGTTTTTTGGAATGCATGGTTGTTAATGTCGAATTCTGAAAACATTTTATCATATCATAACACAAAATAGGTAGGTAACTACTTTCATGGTTTTAACAGCTTTGTAGACAATGATTGCTGAAGTACCAACTTTTTTTGAGAGAACTGTATAAGTAGGCCCAGTAATTCCGACTTATGAGTTTGTAGATTATTGGTTCAAATCCAGCCAAGCATATAACTTTGTGTAGTTTATTTCTTCACCACTGAAAAAACTTTCCTCTCAATCAGTTTCATCGTTTGGTAATTAAATTTTCTGATTTTGAAAAGACCTGCTCGCTTCGTGTATAACCTAATATAAGAGGATAAAGTAATCATAAAGAGGAAAAAATATAAGACGATAAAGTAAGACCATCTTCACCAATGGGTGAAGATGGTCTTACTTTATCGTATCTCAATTACTTTATCGTCTTGACTAGTCATGTTGATTATTTAATATCATTTTTGTAAGGGAAACAATATTAACGTGACAAAATACGTTCGTTTTAATAACAAAAATATATTTGCCTACTCTCTTTCCGTCTAAACTGCCAAAAAAAAAATCGCTCTAATCGCTTTCGTCACACCAACTCAAGTTCATGACTCAGTCTAGCTCGAAGAACTTAAAAGACTCAAAAGGACTCAGAGGACTCAAAGGACTCGGACTCATGTGACTAACGAGTCCTATTCTTAAAACTCTACTCAAGTCTCGAAAATAAGACTAAAAGACTCGAGTTCCTTACAACACTAGTTGTGTTTGTTATTGTGAGGAGAAGGTTTTAGGGTAGAGTTGGGTAGAGCGCGAGCGAAGCCGCAAAAGCTAGTAGTAATAATATAGATATCTAAATTTTCACTGGTATAAAAAAAACTTTAGGCACAAAGAAGAACTAAAATCAATTATTGAGGGATGGTCCCAAAAAAGTTTTTAAAAGTAATAATAATAGTACATACATAAATAAACTAACTATTGGTGATGTTTGTTTGTTTAGTATTTATAGATTCTTCAAGACTAGTAGTTTCGCAGCCTCTAACTACGCCTACAATGGGTTTGAAACGTCAAATTAACACTGGAAGATTTTCTGAGAGCAGGTCAATTGAGAAGTCAAGGTTTTTAGGTAATTCATTGATAATTTTTAATTAAAAAGATTAGTTTTTCTCTTTTACATAGTTGTAATTACACTTTTTATACATACATTAGGTAATAATATAAATGCTTTTAGAATTTCAACACAAACCGAAACCTAAACCAATACTTCGAACTGTTGAAAATGATTTGGAAATAATTGATGACCCCATGGGAGATGAATACATACCACAAAAGTCTTCGTCGTTAAACCGCAAAGCCAGCCTGCAGCTCAAGATCATAACTCATAATAACGACATTCGTGAAAACAGAGTCGCTACTATTCACAGGTAATAAATGGCGCTATCTAACTATTCTCTCTATGCGTTGATGCGCCAGCGACAGCGCACCGTGTACGTTCGATGTACGCATATTTAAACATGAGTGGTGATGGTTATTTTTAGAACTGCTGTGACAGAAAAGGAGAAGAGTCCACCAAGACCACCATCAATTTTGAAGAAACGCCCTATGGCTGCCCTAAAAAGCGACACAAAAGCCCAAAAAACTGAAAAGCCACACTTGGAATACAGAATTATAGTGAGCAATTTACGGAATACTGTTACTGGTGGAGATATTGAGGTTTGATATTCATTACTATTATTATTAGATTACTATAATTCTTTTCCCTTTTGATTCTTACAAAAAAGAACTTGCCCTACGCTTCCTAGACACATAGACTCCATTCACTTCTGCTTTAGGCAATAGAGGTTCATAGAAGCAGGTGTGCACAACATTTATTTTTCGGGATAAATTCAAACGATTTTAATAAATAATGGTTTTAATATAAAATTTTAACATTATTTAGATAACCCACTTAGATTTTGATTATTGTAAGGTAAAGGGCCTATTACCTAAGGGCCTTAAGCTCTCGATATTTAGTCTTATTTTCATTCCGAGTAAGAGAGTCTGACCCTTATTATACTACGCGACATCTGCTAAGATTGTCTGAATATCAAGTGGTATTATAGGCCCTTTAGTAATAAAGTCTTAGATAGGTAAACAAAATATTCTTTTTTTAAATAAACCTAACTTTATTTCAAATAATTTGACATTCTTTTTAAAATAGCGTATCAACAAGTTTCCTTCTTACAAAACATAATGAATTGTATGTACACAATACAAGGCAACAAGATATTTATTTAACATTCGTACAAATAGAAATAACTAATATATATAGTATAATGAAAAACGTTCCAGGTACTGGCAACCCCTGCTTCTTTTAGGTTTTTAACATGGACAGTAGTAGTAAACTACATTAAATAAATTAAAGCCTCATAAATTCAGAAAATAGATAGATTAAATGAATTCTTTTAAGGATAACAGTTGGTGTATAAGTTGATTATAATAAATTCAGCATCTATCTTCACTGTAATAAAGCACATTAAACATAAATTATACTTTTATTACAAAGTGTACTCTTAAACAACCATTTTTAACTTCTGTCTAATGCTATCGTGAATAGAGTCTAGAAAGTCATCGTATTGCCGACGCGCGGTGACGTATCGCATTCGGTTGCGCAGCGTGTCAAGTAATCGTGCGCTAACATAATTATTATTTCAGGAATTATTTGGGGATGTCGGAGGCATGCTCGAATCACGATTGGTTCGCCCTGGCACTGCAGAAGTAATGTATAAAACGCAAGAAGATGCCCAGAAAGCAGTTGATTTATATCACAATAGGCAGCTAGATGGTCAGCCTATGAATTGCCTCCTTGTTACCCCAAGGTCATCTTCTACAACAGCCAGGTAATCATTTTTGTTATGTATTTTTTTTAATGATTATAGAAGTCGAAATTAGGTAGAGTTAAACATTTACTGACACCTGACACCGATTTCATACAACGAAAGAATAAAGTGAATCTCTCGAATCCCGAGATTAATTTAATAGAGCAGATTTTTGTTATGACGTTATCAGAGTTATAGTAGAAAAAATTCGCGCTGAAATAATGACGAGGAGGAAGAAGTGTATAAATTTGTTAACCTCACCTCAATTGACGTAGAGAGGACTTCTTAATGAAAAAACTAATAAGAATAGTATGTTAATATCTTTGTTTTATTTGGCTTATCTATTTCAGAGGTTTTTTTTGTTATTTATATGTAATATGTTGGCCACACGGGATTTTTCATTAGAAATTCCAGGATGATCCATATTAATATCAAAATTTTGATGCAAGTACATGAATAACTCTACCTAATTCCTTAGACCCCTGGTAATTATTCTCTAAGAATTATTTTATTAAATATATACACTTGAGAGCAAAAAAATCGCACATATCTCGGGAACGCGTGGAGGTAGCGAGCTTAAATTAAAAATATATTCTCAGGTCTGCGGACTCAGTTACGAGAAAAAAAGATACTTCGATATTTTATGTGGATAAAAATGTACATTTCGGCACTCTCGAAGAAATCAAAATTCATAAGGTACTTCCGGTTGTCCTAGAATCCTAAAATTTTGAATAAAGCAAGGTCTTATAGCACAAGTATAGGAATCTTGTGCTATAAGTTGTGATTTTTTTTATATTTGATTGAATGTCAGTATGGATAGAGATCAGGCGGAATTTCATTGTGGTATGGAGACAGCGACTGTCGCGTCCACTGCTGGGCAACTCTACAATCGCAGCAATAAGTCCCCTCTTTGAGGAGTGGGTAGAGAGGCGCCACAATTTTCTCCTTTCTGCCTGAGAAAGGTCTTCATCGAACTTGATTGCTTAGGAAAGTTCCTGTTTCGGATTCGGCAGTAAGAAATGCCCGAGTGTTACCCTTGCCTTGTGTGGTTCGCCCAAAGGACATGGTGGAGCATTCGGTGTAGGTCTGTCCCACTTTGTCGGAGCACCACCGTGTCCTTGTGGAGGCGATTGGTGCGGGTGACTTCACATCTGGCTTAGGTCCAGGTCTAACTATTACGGGGCAAGACGGCATGGGAAGCAGTCACCTTTTGTGAAGCAGTAATACGAGCAAAGGAATAGGCCGAAAGCATGATAGAGCGGCAATCCTTACGCCCCAACCGCCCCTGGAGACACTTTAGATGAAAGTTGCTCATACTTACGATTACCTACTCTCACACCCAGAAAGACGACCAACGCATAAGTCACTCTGTATAACTTTAAAACTTACCGTGTTGTGTTTTCAGATATTATTATAGTTAGTCCATATCATCTCACTGCTGGGCAATCGCTCAGTCATTCCCCTCTGTTCCTCAGTTTATTTTATTAAATATTTTTATTGGGTTTTATATCCAAACCAGCAATTAATAAACATGGAGTAAAGTTTGCTAAACTGAGACATCAAAAAATATATGTTTTTTTTTAATGTTAAGCTAACTAATATTGGTTGTTGTAACTACTCCATGTTTATAAATGTAAGGAAAGGGTCTAAATAGAACCGTTTTAGTAAGCCGTCGGTATTGGACTTTAAGTTAAGAACCGTAAGATTGAATGTATTTAAACCTTGTTTGGCACCGTAGCTAATGATCATACGCACCACTGAAAGTGTTGTAATGCTAATTTAATGCCTACAGAGCGTATCGGTTGCCTGTAAAGTCGGTATACGGGCGAAAGTTTTACGTGACAACGACTTTGAGTGGTAAAATGTCTGTCTCTCTCGCTCTTAGGCGGGCTAACCATGCCCGAGTGGAAGGGACGCGTGCCTCTCACTCGCTCTCATTGTGAGCGCATAACGTGAGCGGAGCGTAACGCAGTTTCTTGAAGTGTCACCCGGCAAACCAATTTATAAGACGTTGTCACGTCAAAAACATAACACAAAGTTAGATTTACAGGCAGTTACCATTTTGTGAAGATACCTTCTTCAAGTGGTAACTGCCTACTGGGCGAAGTTACTTAGTGCACGGATCCGACACGCTATCTAATGTTTTTCGTTTATTCTTTCAGGAGCAGCAACAAACCTGAATTATATAGCACAAATTCCAATGTTGAACCTGATATTTCTACTTTTCATAAAGTGCTATTCAGTAACTTGTAAAACACCGCAACTGATTGAATTAAGTAATTTGTGCGAATTCGTTTCGAGTTAATATAACGAGAAGGGACTCTTGTATTTTTTATTAAACTGTGACCAGCGACTTTTGAAATTTTAAGAGCGTAAAATAAATCAAACATTCTAATTATAAGACAGAATTTGTTGTACCTAAACCTGACTCTAAATTACGTTTTACACCGACCAGTGTGAATTTTACAATGTGTTAAAGGAAATATAAGAGATTATCAAGTAGCCAAATGCTATATATACATGAAATTGACGCGGTACGGAATCCGTTCGGATCAGCATGAGTAGCCAATCGGCCCCGTTCGGTTACACCTGCGTGCGTTGCCAGCCCGGGAAGGTGCTTGCGTCGCGGCAGCGCTACTTCGAACTTTTTTTGGGGGTACACTCGCGTATTCGCTATGACAGTCGTGTTCCGGCCTCAGACCAAATAGAAAAAGGTAGATACGGCCTTGGTTGCTACTAAAGCCACAAAAGTAAACTCCTTTGTGTGAACACACTCGCTCATGCACACACATGCATCAAACTACCTTCATTTTCGTTAGGGTTCACAGTGTATTTGCCTACAAAATGCCGTCCTGTTTAATTAGCTGAAGGAATATCGATTCACACGTAAGTACTCGCCAAAGTACACTAGTTTTAGTATATGCGAAATCCGAAACACGTGTCCAGTATTTTAATGTAAAGAATCTGTCTGTGTTTGTATATTTTGAGCCGTTGTTCCAAATGATCCGTTTGTATCTTGTGAGCCGATGTTTCAAATGTTCCGTTCGTATCTTTTCAGCCGATGTTCCAAATGTTCTGTTTCTATCTTGTGAGCTGATGTTTCAAATGTTTCGTTTGTAAGTATCTTTTGAACCGATGTTTCAAATGTTCCGTTTGCATCTTTTTAGCCGATGTTCCAAATGATACATACTTATGTTGTTGTTTCGGAACATGTCAGTTATTCAATCAAATGCAAATGTTCCAATCGCAAAAATGACACACTACTCATGCCTATCAACAAAAAAAAAACAGAAAAGAAAGAAACAGATTTAATTTCGCATGCGTATTGGCTTTCTTTCTTTTTATTTTAAAGTGGCAATACTTCAGTGTCTCACATATGTTTAAAAAATAGTTACACTTTCGTATTCGAAGTGCGATATCTACCTTTTTTTTACTTGATCTGAGGTTCCGGTGCGGCCTGTTCGGTGAAAATCATATATTAAATATTAGTACCTTCATGGTAAAATCATTATTCGTTCTTTTTACCTGTATTATAATGTAGGTTACGAATAACTTTTTAACTAAAAAAGAAGCTTGTTAGATCTTTGAAGCGAAATCTAGTAAATGATTATGCATAAATATGTTTACGTAAAGAGGTCGCTTTCTGAAATGAATATAATTATTACCTACTTAAGTACAAAATGTGTACTATACCTAGAACTGCTGTAAGATATTATGTTATACCTTTCAAAATAATGCAGCTTGTACCTATAAACAATAATTTAGAATTAGTATAATGTGGGCAGTATTACTTATACTAATTTTAAAATATATGTTATGTACCTACTTAAGTCAAAAAGCAGTAACCCAATAAAAGTAAGTTTGAGAAAAAACAAAATTATGTAAAGAGCGATTACTACGTGTGTTTTCGCCCATTGCGGTGGTGTGGCAAAACAAAAAATGCGAATGTAACACAGTTTAAGTGTTTTAAGCATTGCGTCTTATTCCGTTTATCCACCCTATAATAGCCATCCTAAGGTGCACCCTCGGAAACGTGGGACCGTTTATCCTCCCCGGACGGTGCGGATAATCGGAATTCATTCTCTCATCTTTCTTTCGATTTTCTCCCCACCTGTGTCAACTGTTCAAACAACTTTTTATCATACACACTGATATGAACAGAATCATCAATTCGACAAATAGGTATTACTTATGGGTTTTGCAATTATGATTGACAGAAAAAAAAATCACATTTATGAATGTTATTCAATTTACACAAATCAATCATTCTTGTGTGGACTCCCACAAATTTTTATTTATTTTTAGTTGGCATAGAATTAATGTTAATTTTGTTGTCTAATGAAAATGTAATAGGTACAAGATGTCAGTTTTTATTTAAATTATAGTTTTATTCAACTGTTGACTGTATTTGGGGCAAAATATCGGAAGAATAATCAGAAGTGAATACCGATTATCCACCCCGTCCAGGGTGGATAGGCGGTCACGCGTTTCCGATTGTCCACCTTGGGTAGCTGTTTTTGTTTGGATAAACTGCATAAGCCGGCATTTCGACGCAAAACCAACGAAATTTCCATAAATTTTGAAATACTTTATTTTATTTATTTATTTTAATAAATAAATAAATAAAATACTTACTGCTTTTTGTCTTGTAAAGGCAGAATATTGCATGGCTGTCAGCATCCCCTTCATGCTTTAAAGTTTTATTGCTATTTGCATCTTACTGATGTGTAGGTTGGTAAATATGTAATACATGTATTTCAATATGATTTCATGGACTTTCTTGTTATCCTAGTCCATATTAGATTAAAACAAACATGAAGGACTGTATATTTACTTAACATTATGATACCTAGTAACTAATACAAAATTATAAATACTTAAGGATTTTTTTTTTGTAGTTTGTTCAAAAATTTGGCATGACAATGACATTTTGTTAACCGACTTCAAAAAAGGCAGAGATTCTCAATTCGGTTATATTTCTTTAAACCACTCTTAACATTCTATAGGTAAGGGTGAGTTGCACCATTTAACAATAACGATAACCGAACCATAACCAGCCGTGAAACGCCGCCTATTGTTCAATTCGACGATTTGACAACTGTTAACGGCTTTGTTATGGTTATAGTTAAATGGTGCAACTCACCCTAAGTGTGCTTTCCCGCCGAGTTGTGGTGTGCAACGTTGCTATTGATGCATTTGATATCCATCATTCATATTCATTGGACCATACATCTTAGAAATGGTTTTTATCATTAAAAAAAAAGGGTTCAACTAAGCCATGTTTTATGTGTGGACGGTTGCAAGCTATGGATGCGTGTCATGGATAGTCACTAGTGGTGTATCTATGTGCATAGCAGAGTACCTGCAGTAGACGCACCTTCCCTACTGTCGATACATCGCAAAGCTCGACCCTGTGCCAAAGCATCTTTTCGCGGCGCATCATTCATCAGTGGAAACGCTTACGTAGCTTCATAGCTTTTTTTATTGATATAGACTAGTGTTTGACTGCGATCCCACCTGATGGTAAGCAGTGATGCAATCGTTGATGGTGAGGCGCAGTAGTTTATTAAGAGCCTATTCACTCTTGCCTTGAGCACGGCACCGCTCTGCTACGAATATTTACCGAAAAATTATCTGTTGAAAGGGTCAAACTTAAAAGAACCGATTCGTTGCGACACCCATTTTCGAACACCTTTAGCTGTGGCGGCGAACAAATATTTCGTGACACGCCTGCCGTGCCATATGATTAGATGACATGATCCCGTGTCTTTAGCCACGCAAATTGATTTTTATATGTTCTATGCTTGAATATTTTTATTTTACATTCGAAATCTAACATGATCGGCCCGGAAAATTGTTACAAGTGATTAGAAGTGCCAAAATAAATGTATTTCTGGAAATGGAGGGTAAGTGATATTTTTAATACAGATGTGCTAAACCTTTTCACTTTATTTTCTAATAGTTTGATTGATTAAGAGATATATTGAATTTGTTCTAAAAAGGTTGTTTTGGTTTTCCTCATAACTTTCAACTATTTAAACTATGGAAATGAAAAACTGCCAGGTTTGATTAAATAGTTATTAAATAGAATAATATGTTTATTTCACAAAATAAGGCACAGTCTATACAGTTTACAAAAGATATGACTAATTTAAAAGTACAAGAAAGGTGTTCTGGCGTCCTAGCTAGGTTACACAGTAACCTGTATCAAGGTTCGCCATGTTAAAGTGTTAATTTGGAAAGCGTTAAGATAGTGATGTAAGCAGAAGTTTAGTGTTGTCGTTGTTTTTATTGGCTAGAAAGAGTGTTATCTGCTTTTTACAAATTTCATAAGGAGATTGATGAATAGGGTTTGTTTTGTTTAATATATTGTATAAGAAAAGACCTACTTAGGTACATAATAAAAGAAACGTAAAGCGTGTGGATGGTACCTTGCAGATTTCGTAAGTTCGTCTAGAAGAAGATTGTGTTTGTGTAAAAGGAGTTTTGATGTATTGATGTAATATGGTGTAGAGAATGAATAGCTGACGAATCGTAAGCACCTTGCACTTTTGATAAAGGTCAAAAGTTGGGTAGAGTATTGACCGGAAGGTAGCAACCTTACCTAACCTACCTTACCAGACGGCCGGACAGTGAGCTACCTATTGCTCACTGTCCGCAAGCCCGCGCCTACGGTGGCCGGAAATCGGGATTAGAATTCCGGTTGCGGCGGCGGCGGCGATAACGCCGTTGCCTGATGCGTTCGGCCTCCTCCTTTGCGAGCATTACTGCTTCGCAGAAGTCGGCGACCGCCTGCCACTCCTCCTCGCTCCGGACCATGGCCTCAACCAAGGCCCGGCGCGAGAGGTCTCCGCCGCCGATCGCCCCCACGAGGGCACGGCGATGCTCCGCCCAAGCAGGGCACACCTCGACTGTGTGCTCCACCGTGTCCTCCGGGCGTTCCGCACAGTGGCGACACCCGGGCGACACCTCCGCATGAATCCCGTGCAGAAAACTCTCGAACGAACCATGTCCGGTGAGTACAGGCACCAGAGGCAGTCGTAGGATGATGAATTAGTTTGGCAGGTGTGAGCTTTGAGAGTAATAGGTATAGAAGGTTGTTTTGTAGAGTTTAGAGAGAATGTAATGAATTTAGTTTTATTAGTGTTAAGAGTTAGCAAATGAGAGGTAAGCCATGTAAATATGTGATTGAAACCAGTTTGAGCCGTTGCTTGTAATTTGTTCCAGGAATCTTCATAAAAAGTTATTGCTGTGTCATCGGCAAAAGACACTAAGTTGCCTGAGTTTAATTGCAAGTTGCAAAGGTCGTTTATGAACACTGGGAACAATGTGGGACCCAAAACACTGCCCTGTGGCACTCCGTACGAAATAGGTAGCTCATCACTCGGGTATTTGTCGATTTTATTTACCTGTTTACGGTCTGTGAGGTAGGATTTAAAGGGTTGGATTTGGATGCCACGTATGCCTAGATATTCTATCTTACATAGAAGGCAGGGAATATGAACAGTATCAAATGCCTTTGCAAGGTCAATGAAAAGTGCGAGACATTTTTTGCACTGGTTCAGTTTATCAACGATTCCATTCAACAGTTGCAAGGCTGCATCAGATGTAGATTTTATTCTTCCTGAAACCAAATTGGTTGTTAGACAACAAATTACTGGATTCAAGGTACCCAACAAGCCTGCTATTAATAAGACGTTCCAAGATCTTGGAAAGGGCTAGAAGTACTGCAATAGTGCGGTGATTAGTGAAAGAGAGCGATCTCCTCCTTTAAAAAGGGATGAATTATAGCTTTTTTAAGAGAGGAAGGAAAAGTTCCATTGACAAAGCGAAGGTTGAAAATATGGTAAAGTATAAGGGTAAGGATTGAAGAGTACCTTTTTATGATGGTGGTAGATTTTCCGTCAAAGCCTACTGCACCATTGACCTTTAAGGATCTAATGGTAGATGCTATCCCTTCAGGATTTGTTTCCAAGAGTACGAAAGAGCTCAAGCAGTTGGTAGAATTAGGTGGAGAACGTGGAGGACAGGTGTCATGTATGTACCTAATACCTTCAGCAAGATCTTTGCCTATATTTACAAAGAAGACGTTCACGTCGTTAACAGACTGGGATGGGGTTTCGGATAAGGAAAGAAGCTCCGTGAGAGGATGAGTAATTTTTGTGGTGTGTGTGTGACACGTTTGACTGTATCCCATAGTAGTTTTGTGTCACGACCGGCTTTGGGAATTTCGTTAGTGATATTGTCTTTTGATTTTTTAAGGATCTTCTTTACAAAAAATTCTGTATCTAGAATAAGTTGCTTTGAGGACTACTTTGTTGGAAGATTGTGTTTTTTGTGCAAGGAGTCTCTATTACTCATACACTGCAGTAGTCCTGTTAAATATTAATAAAAATGTCAGTTTATTAAACGGGATTAGAAATTATTATTGTTAAAATAAAATAACTTTTGCTAAATATTGCCATTAAATTCTGGTATTTATTGTATAGGAACCTTCATTCCCGAGACAGAAATGAAACTCAATGCGACTATGACGAAATGATTGAGCAGAATTCGCAAAAGTATTCACAATGTTAGGAAGACTCCGAACACTGGGAATCTACCTATATTAAATAAAAAAGTAAGTAATCGTGGACAGTGCAACGTGCATGGTAAAGACAAATGTTAAAAAAAAAATTAAGGAAGATGAAGATCGAGTCCCCTCTTTATTGGACATTCAAAGATGCAATTATTTTGGCCAGTTGGTTTCAAATGAATTACTGCGCTTCAAACCATATGAAAGAAATATAAAGATTCAGAAAATTAAAAACCTTCTCTTATTTGGTGTTTAAATTGATAGTTTCTTCTGGCAATTGTATTTTTTGTCAGCAAAGTTGGCTAAACTGTACTATACTGGACAGCGAGTTTTGAGCTCATAATTTTTATTGAAGTGGTTTATGTCTGGCGGTAAGTCCCCTCTTTGAAGCGTGGCTGGAAAGACCTCACGGCGCCCTTACCTTCCGCATGACGCAGGTCCTCACCGGAAATGGCAAGTTCGGGAGGTAGTAAATAAGCAACTGTGTTATTAGACAGACAGGGGAGCCGACATTACGGCAAAGAAACTTCCTTCGCCGTAATGTTGGCAAAACGGAAAAACAGGGTTGCTATATTTTTAGCAATGAAATTACTTAATATTAGGTAGATTATCTTATATTTCGTTACTTTTAACAATTGCTTTATAATTATTTTTTTCTTTTGTAAACTGTAAAAATACACGTAGACGGGGAAAATATTCAATATTTTAGTTTCCTTTTGTATGTGCAATGGTGTACAATAATGTAATGGTATATAATAAATAAATACTTCTAAGAATATCTACTTGAGGCAAGTAGTCTCTTTCCGGGCAAGACAAGGCAAAGAAATTAAAATGCCTGAAAAGGCTACTGCACCCCTAGCTAAGTTGATAATCTGCAATCGTTAACGTTAGTCGAAAAGTAATCAAATGTATGGGAATGACATCATCTCATCGTTAATTCACGTGGTCGGAACAAACTAATAGAAAATTCGTAGCTAAGTTCACATCGTTCAAAATGATAGAATGAATTTCTACAACGTTTAACGCTACATCCTTTGATAAACAAACGCTACATTGTAGAACGAGCGGACAACTCAGCTGCGTTAGAGTCTGTGCGGAAAGTAAACCATCGTGGGATTTGAGGGCGCTGCTGTAGATAAATATCGTTTTCGTTATGTAAGCAACATTGTGACGTCATTATAGAGCGACTGTTAAATCTTGATATTTTTAAACTATGTTAGACTAGCTTCTTCCAGCGGCTTCACTCTATAATAAAAATTATCCTATTCTGAATTTGCTCACCTAATGAAACTGCAAAGTTATAGCTTATGTGCTAAATTATTGAAATGTTTATAATTAAGTTCATTTGTCTAGTAGTTTTTGCGCGACATATCCATACATACGAGTACCTATATCTACCTTCACAAACTTTCGCATTTATAATATTAGTAGCCCATTTATTGAACTTGCTCACGTGATGAAACTTAGCAAAAATATAGGTTATAAGCTACATTATAGCAATGTTTATCATTAAATTCACCCGTTTATAAGTTTTTGCGTAATGCCGTTGTGGCGACACCTGGGGGAAGCCTATGTCGAACAGTGGACATCTTTCGATTGCAACGATGATGAACATTTAAATGCAAACACAAACCGGTAAAGGAAAATAGCGTGAAGGAAATGCTGTACTGCCTATCGAGGTAGGTTCCACCAACGACCTCTTACCAAGTTCCAACGAAAATGGTTCCATCACTTTGACTGGGATTGGTCTATTATCACTGACTGGAATATTGTAGCTAGCAGCAAGTTTATGTTTGTTAAATATAAAGGTAAAAATGGGACACACTACCACTTACTCGTTATCTTTCTTAGTACATTTTTCCCTTTAGCTAATCAATGAAAAATATGAACTTAATGACTATAAAAATAAAGTACACTTCACAATTTGAAATGTTGCTTCGTAAAAAATTTATTTAGCCAGTAAGGGACCATCTCGCATATAAGAACCTTGGGATCACTTGGTTGTCCGACTGTTTATCTGTTAAGACCCTTTAACTCGAGAACGCTTGGAGGTATCGAGTTAAAATTAAAACCATACACACAAGTCTGCGGTCTTTTGAAGTTGTGAAAAAAACAAACTTCTGAGTTAAGGAAAAAAAAAAGATACGGCCGTTTATGTCGCAAAAAACATATATTTCGAATAATTTCGATACTCAAGGGAATCAAAGTTCATAGGGTGAATCTCGTTGACCTAGAAACCTGAAATTTGGCATAAAACAAGGTCTCATAGAACAATGAACTGCAGGGAAAAATCAGAAAACTGTAAATTTGTAGATCAGATCACAACAAAAAAAAAAAAATTGTTTGCAATTCGGAAAAATTTTTGTAACTCAATTCGGGAATTGATTTCGGTAAATTTGTACAGACTCTTCAGTGCGCGAGTCCGACTAGCACTTGCCCTTTTTTATTTTAGTTACTGTATCCTCACTCAAGCCTGAAAAGAAATACTTTAAGTTAGTCGAAATGCATTATAAATTTAAAGTATCAATACTCTTTATACTGGCCATCGAAAATTTGACAAAAATAAAATAAACAAATATCGTCATGTTTTAATGAATTTCCGTTTAATTTATATATATTTGGAGATAACAGGGACAGGAGTTCACCTAAGAAGTCTAAAACATTAAAATAAAAGTGTTACGTACCAAAAACACAGCATACCAATGTTTCCCAAGTTCGTGACTTTGTTTTGATCAATAATGGTGTCATTTGCCATTTGTTATCTTTGGCAAAACTGTAATATATTAAATATTATTTCCCTTACAGCTCAGTGAAATTTTTTATCACATTTCTGAAGATTTCAATTAAAAATCACAATAAAATAACACAATAAACAAACCTGATATGACGTTTGCCATTTGACGGATGGCTGGGTTGTGTTGCTACTTAAAATCTTTAATGTTGTTTTCACTTTACGCCACGACGGTTCTTTTATCGCACAGACAATAACATGGCTACCCACTTATCGTTTTCTACAATTGCTGACACCGAAGCGTTACCGATTGGAGAACGGAATTCGACACGATACTGTTGTAACTTGGCTAGGGGGGCTGGTCCATGAAGGAAGTACTTAAGGGAAATTTGCCCATGTTACTGAAGTGTCAGCAGATGAACAAGTGTATTTTCCTCATTCTGACCTATGGCACACAAACATGGTCTTTGACTAACATCCAAAAGAGCGCAGCAACTACGTCTTAAACGCACTGAACTACTATACTACTACCAACGAATATCTGTTAAATTGACAGACTTCGTTCAAAACACTACACTGCACTCCAAAAACTAAAACGTTGATGTGGCTCAAAAGGCTACTCAATGAGACTGAGCAGGACATATCTGAAGCATGTCTAATGAGCTTTGGAATATAATAACCAATAAAATACCAAAGCGAGTAAATATTTATTAAGTGCTAATTACATTTTACTACTCTGTCAACAGAATACCGGGAAAAGATTGTAAAAGGTAATCTCTGGAAGTACTGGTCCTTGCACATATTGCTAACATACTTTCTCCGATAGAAAGTTGCTTTATTCCTGAGTGACATAGGAATATTTTATGTACGCGGGCGAAGCTGCGGTCAAAAGCTAGTTTTTGATTAAAGTATAAGACGCTGGGTTTCATTTCGATTGTCCTACAATTCTTTCAAATACCGAAAACGCCACGCCACATTATCGATTAGGTTACAACTTATTTGACATTACGAATATGGCAGTTGAGAGCAAAGATTTTAATATCCTACTAGACTAGATTGACTACGAAGGAATATAAAACACTCTCTAATCTAAAGTGTCTATTTTCATCCGTATTAGGTTCACGTGTCTCATTGACACAAAAAAGGGAAAAAATGGTCCCGAGCAAGACAGTGAGATAAATCCTCTGTGTCCCTTTCTTACCTGCAAACAGAAAAAAATTAAAAACAAATGGTAGTTTCTAACTTGTTCAAGTAATCGTTTAATTTTTGATTTTGAACTGCAACAAAAAATAATATTTCAAAATAATGCTGCTTGAAATTTTATACACATACTTGTATTTAATGATGATTTCATTTAGATGTAGTAGCTATTCGTAGTAATTTTCAAATTATGAAGGGCAACACTTAGGAGGCTTCAATTTGACACGACTGAAGGACTGTTTCCATGCTTAGCTCATATAATCTCTATCTAAGTAGTGATCATCTGGCAGAAGTATTATAAAAAACTTTGGGACAGGGTGTATTCCAGAAAAAATTGAATTACATAGAGCGAAGTGTTCTGCCATTATTTATAGAATGTCCTCGAAAAAATACATGAAATTAATTATCAAAGTTTCTACTCTAAAATACTAGATGTAAACTCCGATGTGACAAGTGACAACAGAGAGCTGCGTTTTATTTTATTTGTAGCGATTTTTTACTTCTAGGCTGTAAGTAGCCGTATTTTAACTACTGTAGTTAAAATTCGGCTACTTTTTAAACCACTAATGCTGTGAAAAGTGGCGACATCAAGCTCTGCATTGCTGGCAACATTTTTTGTGATTAACTCACGGCACAAAGGCCGAAAGGCCATGCCATGCTAGAAAATTAAAAAAAAAAAACAAATTATACTCTTTGGATCTGTCATGTAATCTGTGCATTCTGTGATCTGTGCTTTGTTGGATTACAATTTTGTTCGTGTTACTTCGTTGTTGTTACGTATTTTGTTGAAAGCATAATTCATGCATAAAGTGTCTCCAAGCCCCGCTTAATGAAAGTTACGAGAAGTAAAGTTTTGAATAATATTGTATCAGGCACAAGCTATCTGACAAAGATGGATAGAGAAGATGGTGAAATGAGTGATGATACTTCAATGCTTGTTGATGATGTAAAAGAACCAATTTCATACACTGAAGATTGTGCTGTGGTGCGTATTTCTTGGAACTTGAAAGGTTTTACAGATAACTATTGTCTTTATAGAGTGTGAGCAATTTTATTTTTGGGTGGTTAAAGTTATTATTTGATATGTTTTGGGATTTATAACAGGAATTTTTGAACCTGTGCTCGCTTGGTGTCAATAGGCCTAACCTCGGTATATAGTAATGTTGTAACTAAACTTACCTGTAACACCCCATAACATTTATTCATTTTTATTACATACTATCTGCTGCCAGCGGTATCGCCCGTGTGGTAATAATGATGATCCCAAGGGGGGGCATACTCCTGGGATAAAAATATACTCTAGCTGTTTAGGTGATGATGATGATGACTATCTGTTTAGGTTGTTAACAAAATGTAAACCTCCTTAATATCTCTTACCGAAAAAAAATAAAAAATGTTTACAATTAAGTATTTATGATTTATTTTAAATAGAAAGACATATCAAGATTGTTTACCTTTAGTTAACTACCTAAACCGATGGAGAATAGTATAGGTGCTATTAATGAATATGATCTATCCATGCAAGAAGTTTCAGTTGTTTTGGCATGAAAGGGTAACCAACATCCTTACTTTCGCATTTAGGATATTAGGAAGATCTAGTTGCATCAAATTTTGTTTTAGACCAGAGTAAAACTATTTTGATATTGTTTTTATCTTGACCCAAACTGAATACAACAAAGATTTTGCAGCCCATGATTGTAATTTAGTATTTTTTGTCATTTCTAAATTTAAATTTCTTCAATACAGTGTTAAAAAGCCTAAGAAATTTATATGTTTACTGCTTTAGGGTTCTGCATGGCCATTATCAATATTAGTGTAGTACTTAATTTATTATTTTTTCACAAACCAGGTGTATAAAGCTGATAAAGCTGGTTTAATAATTGAAAAGTTGGAGAAAGTTGATGCATCCAAAATAGAGGAGAGAGCTAAGAGATTTGGTTTAAATCTCACTGGAAATAGAGTGATAACTCAAAGGCAAATTGATGAACTTTACTCAAATTTTGGAATAGAAAGTGGAAATGAGAGACATTTTCGTTTTGATGCAATTAATTTAAATGGAGTTGATGGACTTACTACAAAAGAAATATTCCAGTATTTAGAAGATTATAAACCATTATCTCTTGAATGGATTGATGACATATCATGTAAGTACACAAATTTCTTTTTTTCACTATTTATTACTTGTAGCTGAGATGAGAATGCAACTGAAAGTTATAATTTGACTCTACGTAACAGTTGATGAGGAGGGATGAAGTGCATGTTAATATGTGTTATGGTATACACAGTAGTGGTGTTACAGTAGGTCATGGTTGGGTCACTTCCCAGGGCCCAGTGGAAGTCTGTTCTGCTTGCTTACCATCGTGTCTTAGTTAGTAGAGACGATCGGCGGTGGTGACCTCTCTCGTCCGGTCCTGATTCGAGCCATGGTCCAGAAGGGAATGGCAAATGGTCACCTCTCTATGCTAACCGGTAATGCTAGCAAAGAAGATTGCTGAAACCGTTAGGGACAGGATATCATAACAGAGAGGAAAACCTGTAACCCTTGGGGGTTGCCCTTAGGGGTGTAGATAAATAAGTTTTTCATAAAACATTAGTAACATTTCTCTTTGAAAAATTTACTTTTACATTATAACTATTTAAGTGTAGACAATACATTTTTATTGTATTTTCAGGTAATGTTGTTTGTCAGGATCACATCTCTGCAGCATTAGCACTGTTGGTTCATTCTAGAGAAATAAAAGACAAGAACTTACAGCAAATGCTTGCTGTGAATCCAAATCATCATTGGCGAGAAGGTATGCCACATCCTAAAAAAGATTTGATATTAATGAGATTTGCTACTAATGGAGACAAAAAAATCATTAAAAAGAAACCGCAAAGTAAAAATATTGATGAGTACTATGATCAGACTATGGATGCAGTTAGTAAGAACCCATGGGGTGATCTGTGTAAATCATGGGGAGTATATGATCACCAAGAAATTTTTCAACGCAAGCCTAAATATAATGAAGAAGATGTAGATGATTTAGAAGAGCCAGATAAAATTGTTAAAATAAAAAATAAAAGTTTAGCCAGTAGACTAGGGAAAAGACATGCCGAAGTGCCCACCAACCTGTCTAAAGATGCTGAAGAAAGTGATTCAGACACTGAATGGAAAATCAAATCTAAGACACCTAGAATGAGGATGCATGCAGATGATGAAGAATCTAAGCAAAAGAAGAAGTTAGCTTCTCAACACTTGCACAAAGATCCAGATGGATATTCAGCATTGTCAATTGAAGTAGACAATTCACGTAGCAATTATAGTCACAGGGAACACACAAAGCTATCTGAGAAATTCAAAAAGCATGCAAACAGAAAAAATCACAGTATACAGTCACGACTAGGGGAGAAAGTAGTTTCTCTGGATGATAATGAAAATCTTTCCAGTGATGATTCATCAGAAAATTCTGACAGTTATGTTATGAGCCGAGTGCATAAAGTGAATACACCTAGTAGTGTGTGGTCTAGATTAGAAATGAAACCTAGTGGTACTGTGAGTCCAAGTGACCAGAGTGACTTACGACAGATTTTAAAATCAAGAAAGCATAAGAAGTCTGATGACTTACGGGATAAATTAGGTAAATCAAAACAGAGTAATTTACGAATTGAAATTGACAATAATTATGCACATGATTTATAGTGCAAATTTTAGTATAATTATATCTATATTATAAATTTAGAGATAGTGTTGTGTTTTAGCTAATTATTAAGTGTCTGTTTTTTTATTGGTTTTCAAAAATGTGTTTAAATGAATTAACCTTTCAAATACCGTAATTAGAGTGTTCGCTTGGGGTTTAATGAATTAAGACTCGGTTATGAATTTGACTATTCTATGTATACATAACAAATTATATACTTATAACTCATGTAAAAGTATATCTATTCTTTTAGTACTTAATTGTTTTAACTAGCAAAGAATAATCTTTGTACCTTGGCTACAAGCAGTAACATCCAAGAGTTTACATAATGTCAATGTCCATACTGTGCTAATTTACAGTTAGATATCTTACTACCAATTTGAATTATCCATACTTACTTCTGTATATGGATGTTATGGATAAGAAATTTTGGATCTGGATACAGATATAGATTTTATATTATATAAGTAGGTATTGGATACGGTTACATATGTGACATTATTTCTGATTATCCACTAGTTTCGTTTACAGTTATTACAACTATAAAAATAAAATACAAATACTTAGCAAGATTTGATTTTTTTTTGATCTTTTTTGATCAAGTTTTGTATGATCAGGCGAAACAAACTCGTGCCTTGTCATTTAGATTTCGCTTTTGTCCAATTTTTTTATGTCGGTTTCGATTTACGGTTACGGAGCACCATAGCGTCCCTGCTTCTGAACCACTTAATAATTATATCCGCCGAAAAGGTATGGGTAACATAATTATGAAACTTTATAATAAGCTTAGTCAAGAGATTAGGTACCTATATAAATTGGTTGACGGCCGAAGTCAATGCAAACATTTTTAATACCTGCATTGCATGTGCCATCTTGCACTATGCATTGTCTTAACTGCGAGATGGTAGGGCCATAGATATATTGTCAAGCGCTATTTACAAAACATATATTATAATTTGAATAGGTACACCATAATTGGAAAATACGTAAAATATAGCAATTGACCGGGGTAATGCAATACACCATTTTTTTTTCTTCCGCTAATCTAATTACATTCAACTACGATTACCTCACATTCCCTAAGATATTTCAATTTTTGTCAGAAGCGCTATTTTTAAATATTAAGTTTGTCCAACTTCCTCATTTCAGCTATGTGTACTGTTTTTCATTCGTTTTAATAATTATGATCCAGCATTACGATCGAGTCGAAAAGCCGGTGTGTTCCGACTTAGGGCATTCCTTCAAGATATAAAGACGCAACTCAAGTTGAATTACAGGTCGCGCGGTGAATTTAAGGACCTATTCTCCTACACCGCAACGCAGGAATTGAAGAGCGACTGATCTACCAATGACGTGTCGCCGTCGGCGCACACCCGCCCCGCACGTCGCCAAATAGATCCTAGAATTTAATAGTGCGCATGCCCTTCCACTTTTGCCAAGCGATCCTAAGGATCTATTACACTGCGCTGAATATCGCGTGCGATCTTACTATGAAAAATAGTACGAGTCGGAATATCACACGCGATATTCAGCGCAGTGTAATAATAGATCCTTAGGATCGCTTGGCAAAAGTGGAAGGGCATGCGCACTATTAAATTCTAGGATCTATTTGGCGACGTGCGGGCGGGTGTGCGCCGACGGCGACACGTCATTGGTAGATCAGTCGCTCTTCAATTCCTGCGTTGCGTTCACGCGTCTCATTGGATACTGTTGTACTTGGGTACTGTTGCGTACAGCTTGTGTTATCGTAATAGTAATACATTATGTAGTGGTAAAAAAAATGGTTAAAAATAAAGTTTTAAAAAAGCAAGCCAGAAAAATGGTTTACGACGTGAATTGTTACGTTAAGAAAGAAACTAACGAATTTTTTTTTTTTAATTTTTCTGAATTTACCTATTTACAAAATAAATTACAAGCAAAAACTAGTGTTATTATAAGTTATGTTACCTACTAAGGTTCAAACATACGAAATTAAAAATAAAATCCTAACACACTAAGAATTTCTACGCGCAATAATTGTACACATGCGCCGATTGTCCCCACTACTTTCACCGTGCGATCTTAATTCACCGCGCGACCTGTAGTATGCTATATGCCCTTTTTGGTGTGATGTGGTTCCGCCTGCGTGGGCCTCCACCCTATATTGTCATATCAAGAGGGATAAAAAAAAAATCTTCAATAAAATCCTTATAGTGGGTCTTTATTATTTTTGTGCTTTGTTTAGAATCGGTAATGTATTGTTGTGCTTTTTAAACAATTCAAAAGTACATGATATTAGTTAATATTAATTAAGAAATGGAATAGCATACATCTAATACATAATAATTAAGCTCAATTTACAATAGACTTTTGTATCCAACCATTATGGTAATGTAATAAGCAGATGAAATAAGCCAAAAAAAGTTGCGCGTCGAGAACTCGTGATTTCTGAAGAATTTCAATGGCTTCATTAATTTTCCTTCCTGTTTTGCAATTTACGGTTCAGTTTTCATTCTGTTTTTCAGCAATGTAAATTGTGCAAAAATGGGAAAATACTTATGTATCATAATAAAACAAGACATGTGGGTGCAAAAGACTAGTTATTAATAATCTTATTATGTAAAAATATGTTTTATTTTATATTTAATAAAATAATGGAATATCAATTTTATTGTAGTAGCAACAAACATAAATAAATTGACAATTCAGATGACGAGTATTCGAATTGACTATCTATAAAACAGATAATTGTAAAATATTTTACTTAAAATGTACATACCTATACTATTTTTTACAGAAATAGATTACCGTTTTGATCAGTGAAACTTGTATTGATTAGTTATTGCTATTGTTTTTAAGCCTCTAGTGACGATTAATTGATGATGTAACCAATAAAGACAAATTCAAGAAGCATGCTTTTTTACGGATTACCTACAAAAGTACTTGCCATAAAAACCATATTTATCATAAATCATATATATCACAAGCAAGCTTTAGTTAGCGGTTTTATTTGCGTGAACAGAGATAAATGTATCAAAAATTTAATGTCCTAATTCAGGCATTGTAACCCATGTTCTAAATCTCATCCGATAGATAATAAATTTACTTTTTTCAGTGTGAGAGTTTCATTCTACCTTGTATAGTTTAATAAATTCTAAAAAAATAATAATGTGTAAAAGTGTTTTAATCAATTTACAAAAACGATTATCACTAAATGATGTGTGAATGATAAATTTTATCATTGAAGCTTTTCTATACAAAAAATGATGCATGCATACTAAATAATCAGTTAGTGGGTAAGTATAATACTGACGATTTGTTATCTGCTTTTAACTAAGACTAAATAAATATTGTAAATATCAACGCAGCGAGTCGTTTCGGCGACTACCACTAGAGATTGTGTTTTTCCAGTGTGTCGGGGAGTGTCACCTCGGACAATTATGATTGTTAACCGTCGAATCTTTAGACCAGCTATACTCAAAATGTGCTCCACGGAACCCTAGGGCTCCGCAAAGCCTCTTTCAGGGCTTCGTGTGAAGAAGGTATAAACACCAGGGGCCTTGCCATGACGTTAAAATTTTAAGACCGCATTGTCGCATTAGGTATTTATTCATCTGTACTGATAGTTGTAAGGAAGATAAATAAATAAATAAAAATTACAAGAGTGCGAGTGAAAAAGAGAGATACCTCCATCTCTTGGTTTAGGTCGTCAAATGGATCGCCTTATGAGGTCGTGATCTCAGTATATAAATTATTGTTTAATTGTTAAAAAATAAAAAGCAATGTCATCCCTCGCATTAGATTTTACTGTAACTCATCCAAAGTAAACATTGCCTTACGGGCAATCTTTACTTAGGATGCCTGGACGCCTGGACCTTTTGAAAAATAAGTTTGAGAGTTCCGTTGGAAAAATAAGTTTGAGAATCGCTGCTTTAGACTAACGATGTGCATGTGGTCGTGTCGATGTGGAACTTTATACACCGCTAAATTTTAATCGTTTTAATTCCGAGGAGGGAGTTAATAGTCGGCGTTGCGTACAAAGTACCTACAGGTCATTGAACTCGCTCAACTGACTTTTTCTTAAAGATACTAATTCCGAACATGCGTAAATTAATACGAGTTTTGAAAAAAGGTACTTTATTTTTTAATTTTATCTTTACAAATCGATAGTGTTTTGTGTGCCGGATCGACCCTCCACGGGATTAAAACGATTAAAATTTAAGGGTGTAGTTATTATGTTGCGAAAAAAAAGGCGCGAGGCTCGGCTCCTCACGACGGTTGCCCGCGCGGCCGCGCGGGTCTCGGTTGCGGTCACATACCGTTGCGAGGAGCAGAGCCCCGCGCCTCCTTTTCGCAACGTAATAATTATTAGGAGCGTCGGCAGTGTTGAAATATATCGATATAGTTCCTACTGTTGAGACTAAGGCATCCTCTTTAGGAGAGGGAATGGGCTGTAATAACGCGCCGCGCGCCCAGTGCGGGTTGGTGGATGTCACATGTCTTCGAATTTTTGGTTCTAGAACATGGCCGGGTTTCCTCACGATGTTTTTTTTTGAGAGGAGTGGTGATGAAATAAATTACACAAACTAATGCGCCTGGCTGGGTTTGAACCCGCGACCTACAACTCGTAAGTCGGGGCCGTTACAATTTATCGATATTTCAAAAATATCAATAGCGACCTCGAAATATCGCGGAAAAAACGTCGATAATAACAGTCAAATTTTTCGAGATTTTCGGTTTTAAAATAATTTATTTAGTTCAGTTTAGGTCAATAATAGGTAATAGTATTTTTTAAACAAAATGTTATTTTAATTTATGAGAATCTTATTAAAAACATATTCAAATATTTCGAAGAATTTATTTTTTCAGGGAACCTACCCTCTATTTGTCCAGTAAAAACCATATATTTATATATGGATGTATTATGGTGATATTCTGAAAATAAATTATTTTGTAAAAAAAAAAAATAGTCATTGTGGGCTGGCTATAACAGCCAAAACTTGTACTCGGCATCGCGTCGCGTCGTTGGCGCAAACTGCGCAGTCAAAGATAATGGCAACTCTAGTCGCTGTCGGCGAGGCGGATCACTGACTCGTGTTAAATTAATTAGTTAAGTACGCGAAGTCTTTATAATTATATAAAATTATACAATTCAAAACTTAACGAAATAAAAATAATATCATTTTTATAACCTGTTTGAGTGATAACAATCTTTTTAAAATTTTTGTCAAAACTTGAAGCTAAATTTCTAATTATGCTATCGGCTGTTATGTACATTTAATAATTTATTATTTTGGTGATTATTGCAGTAGTTGCAACGTTCAGTTTATAATGATGACTATAGCTGTTTTTTCTCTCTCTTTAATTATACAAATTTCAGTTTATAACTGGCACAACTGAAGATAGTCAACAGATCAAAGTAACTTTCAAGTATCTACATGTTTAAATAACCTTATATTTCAAGTCTTTCTTTAAATTAAATTAAATTTTCAAGTTCTACCTCTAATTCTGGCACGTAATTTCCATAATTCAATTCTTGAAATTATACAACTTGTTCTTATAGTTCAACTTTTATATAAATAAATATTCCTCCCAATAATTATAATTTGTATATAAATAATAAGTATGTAGTGGAATGTTTCAGTCTTACTTATAAGTAGGTACATCCTGTACGCTTTGCGCCAGTTTTAATAATAATATGAAGGCGCGCCTACAAACTATGCCCTCGGCACGGTTGCTCGGGTTTAGCTTAGTTACCTATAACAATATGAATGTGTCGGCGCGCGCGGCGCCCAGTTAATATCGGGACGGCAGCGCCAAGTCTTGGGGGATGTTGAAAGGTAGTCCGTGAAATTCAAATTTCCATTTTTTTTTTAGATTTTGAAGGCCTGTGTCAAGTTGAATTTTAATTAAAATATGATGGCGGGCGTAATACGTATTAAATTTTTCGAATACCGTAATTAGAGACACAATAATAATAATAATCATCTTCTCCTCAACACAGCACTATCTGTTCGTATTTATATATCGATCTATACCATATTATGTGGTTATTTCATAAAAAAACTCATTCAAAAGGGTAAGAACAATATATTATATCAACATATAACTTGACTCTGACCTGCAAAATGCAAAAAAACTTGAATTTCATAGGCTCCCCTGGGGCGTTCACTATGCAGCCTTTCCATAAATATAACGAAACAAGTCAATTATAATATGTACCATAGATGGCAAATTTTTGATGAATAGTTTAAAGTTGGGTATGTGTCAGAATTTGCAATAATATCGTTCATTATTTAACTCTTTTTTCTTTGTCTTTTTCTTCTTTGCGATCACTTGAATCGTCTTTTTTCTTAGCAATTAACGTATGTTTCGCCTTTTTCAATTGTTTTTTAACTTTGTCCTTAACTTTACTTTTTTTAGGTGTTGGAATTACTTCTACTGACTTCATAGATGAACTATTTGATTCACTGTTTCTTTGCGCTGAAATAAAAATAAAAAGTGAAAATTAGTATAGTATATAATAATGAATAAATCTGTTTTAATACAGCCAAACCTATTTAAAATCTGTGTATATTAATAGGTTTAACACACATTTGCTCTGCGCTAAAAGAGCCTAAGTTCCCGAAAGCATTGCACACCATTTCGATTCAGTTTGTTCGGTATTATGGTGCGTTAATCTTTCATTATTAATTATCAGGTCCATCAGAAAGTTTTGCGAAAAAAAGTTTTGATGTATACGGAACTGGCTAGTTGTAATTATTTTGAAAATTAAAGGACTTTCAAAAGCACCCATCTACCGCTGTTATAGCGAGTTCAAGCGCGGTCGCCTTACTTTGGGGGATGAACAAAGGAGTGGTCGTCCTAGGAGGCTGTCATGGAAGAAAGTGTGCTGGCAGTAAAAATAATAATTCAAAAAACAGGCGAATCGGTTCGCTAAGCGTTCACAAGATTCTTAACGAGCGCCTTCGCGTAAGGAGGATAGTTTGCCGCTGGGTGCCGCACAACCTCACCGAAGCTCAGAAGCTTCCCGTGTGCTGCGGTGCCGTGATATGATTAAAAAATTTGAAGCAGGCTAATATCTGGGTGCGTTTACGACATTGTGACAGGTGACGAATCCTGGATTTATTAATACGAGCCAGAAACAAAGTTTCAGTCGACAGTTTGGTTGTTTCAAAACGAACTAACGCCTATGAAAGTGAAGCGATCGAGAAGCGCAGAGAAAATTTTGATCGCTAGTTTCTTCACTTTGTCGTGGTATCTGATTTCAATTCCATTACGAGACCAAAGCAGTATCAACACCGAATAGTATTCCTCAAAATGCCTGCCAGAAATTTAGTCTACAATGAACAACAAGCGATTGAACACCGGGCTCCGCAGAGTACTGCTTCACCATGACAACGCGCCCGCGCACTCAGCGCTCAAAACGAGTAACTTCCTGGATACTAACACCGGTCAGTCTTGGACCCTCCTTACAGTCCTGATCTGGCACTGTGTGACTTCGTTTTATTCCCAAAAGTAAAAAATCTGCTGAAACGGATAGTTTTCGAAAAGACCGTGGAAGATGTGTCTGCGGCGAACTGGAAAACATGTTTCGAAAATTGGTTCAGACGCGTGAAACTTTGTATAGAGACTAGTGGAGAATTCTTTAAAAATATTATGTATTTTATCCACAGAAGTTAGTTTTTTAGTTTCTCAAACCGTTCTGAGTGTCCCACGTATTTGATAGTGCTAAATACAATGATGTCCGTTTTATTTACCTCTTTTGCTGGCTATGGATGCGGCAATAGCGAGATCTTCTTGGCGTTCTCGACGGCGCTCTGCATCAATTTGCTGCACCAACTCGTCACGCATGCGAACTATTTCCACAAGACGTAGTACCAACTTTTCTTCACGAGCCTATAATTATATAACACCATGTTAAGTTAAAATTACATAACTGTCTATGAAACTATCGACGAAGGGGCAGCGTCGTGCTGTCGGCTCGTTGTCGCCTCGTCGACAGAGTTTCATAGTTCGATATGCAAGCTGTGAGCAGGCGTACAACAAGTGTACAGTGCGTTTCACATAAGAAGTTCCTTTGCCGTAATGTTGGCAATACGGAAAAACAGTGTTGCTATATTTTTAGCAATGAAATTACTTAATATCAGGGAGATTAGCGGATATTTCGTTACTTTTAACAATTGCCTTATAATTTTGTTTTTCTTTTGGAAACTATTTTTGAATAAAGTGTACGACGCTGGGCACCATTTCGATTGTCCTGCAATTCTTTCAAATACTAAAAACGCCATGCCACAATATCGTACTTCTCCATTAACAACATCCTTTTAGACCTGCTTTTTTTTTAAATAAAATCCCATTCCCCTCATAATTTCACACAACGCCATCTAGTATCAAGCTATTGTGTTATGAGTACTAGACAACTGATAAACATACTTTCGTTTCGCATTTCGCGCAACAATTTTTGTAGAGTAGGCAACTTCTTAAGTGAAACGCACTGTACTATGAGTAATACGCATCCATGAACAGTAGGTCTTATTAAAGTAACTTTTGTTCTGAGTTATTTAGTTATTAATTTACAATTTACATACACAATCTAAACTAATGCGTTGTACAGAAACAAGAAATTAAAAAAAAAGAAGAAAACATATACATTGCCACTAATATAAAATATCCCGCAAAACCAAATAAGACAATATTTACATATTTTTCATCCATCCTCTCACAAAACCTCCGACATTCACGACACACAACTATCCATCTCCCAGCAAACAAGTCACACTCTGGTGTTAGAGTCAGAAGAGCATTAAGTACAGAAAGCGCACGAACGAGTGGCGAGTTAGCTCTTGACATTGCCTGCGATAAAGGATCAGCTAACAAACGGTGTATTCGCAGCCTAAGGTGTTGTTTAGGTACGGGAGGAACAAACAACCTCACCAGCTGAGCAACTAATTCAGGACAATCAGATTCACCCCGAAGAACTCGACAAGCGAAGACGAATAAAAGGTAATTACGTCTTACTTCTAGAGAGTTAAGGGGCCGGCGACGGATGTATTTCCATACAAATGTAATACCACGCTTATTTGCAGTTGGAGCATATTTCCAACATATGAAGATATTCGGTTATAGACAATATTTATCGAGGTTCCTACGTCGAGAATATTAGAAATATTGTTATTTTTAATACAGGAAAAGCCAAATGGCATGTTTTGCGCTGTAAAAAAGTGTGAAATACAATTCGCTTAAATTTCTTTTTATTATATTTTTTTAAAAAGAAAGACGTAGGAACCTAGATAAATATCATCATATGTGCAAATGAGCGCGGTATTACGTTTGTATGGAAATTCATCCATCGCCGGGCCCTTAAATTTCAGCATTTCGAGTAAAAATTTTGTATGATATAAAAATGGATAGTATCCAAATAACTGAATCGTTCATACTTTGAAACAAGTCATCCCTATTATATTTTTGACTGACTACCTATATTTAATTTTAGGCTCGTAGCAAACGGGCCACTGACTACAGCCACCGGCAGCTGACGCGCGCTACCGCCACTTTTGTAACTGTCAGAAGCGAGCGACAGCCACCAGTGTTCGGAAGCCGTCACAATCCGCTCCCTGCTGCGCAGTCTTAAGATATTAATGTCTATTGAAACTTCGCTCCATGGTAACGCGAAATACGTAGAAACGGTAACTGCTCGGGGTGTGGAGCAGCGCGACTGACGGGTGTTTATCCTTTTGTGTGGCCCGCAGCGACCACAAGTGACCAGTCACGGAAATAGCTGTAATTAGTGGCCGACACCGGCACACGTTAGCCACCAGTGGCTGAGGTAGGTGGCCCGTTTGTGCCGATCACTTTACTAGTATTTTTTGTTCTAAAATCCAATGATGGAGTTGTAGTTTTCATCAGAATCGAGTCCGGGACTCCTTTGCGCATTTTTCGCTATTCCCCATAGTTTTCAATTTGGCCATTTACGCTCATTTTCTTTCACAAAAAAATCACCGTGTATTTTATTTTGGAATTAATATTATACGAGTAAAAAGATTTTTTTTTTTAAGTTTTAACGTTTTTACTGGTGCCACACAGCTTTAATTCATAAACATTAAATATGTAGGCGTATTGCAAACGTATGAATGATCGAGTCCGAAAAGATCATTCCTTACCTTATCAGCGTCGATGCGATTAACAGCGGGCCGAGATTGGATGATCCGGATTTCATGCTCAATGTCAGCTTGTTCTTGTTCTAACCGTTGTTGTCGTCGTCTGAAATTTTCATTAATTTTCTAAGTGTTAGGCTGTAAATCTGGAAGATGAGCAGTTCTAACTACTGATAATAGTGTCCATTGTTAACTTAGTTGCAATGGAAATTGTGCGAGATCAGATACCGCCTGCTAATGAAATAACTCTTGAATGGTCTAGTCAAGGTACAGATGTATTCAAACTTGATGACTTAATTCAGTATCGCATGTTTGATTTACCAATGTCATCGGCCAAGTAGATTGAGTGTAAACCACTAGTATAAACAATCCGACACGTTTTACTTACATGTACATCAATTCAGTTTGCTTCCTGAACAAGTCATTTTTCTCATTGACTAGTTCACACAGTTGAATAACCAAATCTTCGACTTCCTCTTGCGGTACCGTGTCAGCTTCGTCGCCTGTAGCAGAATTATACGTCCGCTTATTAGTGATAAATTACTTTTACGGGCTACGATAGAGATATAGGGATAGAGAGGATCCAGAGGCGTGTCTAGCGTAGTATCAGGCGTAGCTGGGGCTGCCCGCTACAGGGGCGCCAACGTGTATGCATGTTATCTACAACCTCAAGTTACATATTTTTGTTTGATAGGATGTACCGATGTTATAGCTCATTCTAGTATTTTCCGCATGAGTCAGAATAAAAGCTTAATTTAATTTTTAAATCTAGAATGCATAATAGACGAGGTTATCGGTTGGAATTGTGTAAGACCGAAACCGTGGCCAGAATAGCTATTCTCGCCATCTTCGTCGTGGTGTGTCGCTGTCTTTGTGCAACCAGTTCTATGCTAGTAAACCTTTATAAAAAGAAAAGAAATACTTTAATTATGTTTGATACAGCGCCCCTTTGGGACTAGCTACGCCACTGAAGAGATCCAATTAAACTGCACTTTGAGGTTAAAAGCTCTTAAGTAAATAATAATCAGAGCTTATGCCAGGTATATACACAAGCAGCTTTACATTAAGAGGACAAAGTGGGTGCTCAAAGAGAAATAAAATGTGCTGGTAGACGTTTACCCTCACACTTGTCGCGAATCATCCGTTCGATGAGCACGCCCTGGCGCTCGAGGCCGAGCTGCTGCGTCTCCAGCAAGTCAAGCTGCACCTGCAGCTCCTCGGGAGACATCTGCATTTTCACCTCGCGCCGCTCCGGGAGCGGTAGCCCTGGTGCAGGACCCTTTGCCTTCCGACCGCTTGCTGTACATCAAATACGTACTTACTTCGTTGCGAGAATTATGATGCAATTTATGGGAAAATTTAAGATATAAAAAAAAATGTTGTGAACGTCCATAACATTAGAATCAAACTTATTCCAAAGCTCTCTGGAATTCATTTAGAGATTAAAACTACGTATTTGTTTTAGAATAATTTAGCTATTATGACTACTTTAGCTATGATTACCTCAATAGCTATAAGGAAAAACGGGTGATTTGTCCTTGATTGTGTATCTAGTTTTGGTATAACATGTCATTTGAAATCCTCCGATAACTTCTCCCACTTTGGGTGGAGCGAGCCAGTAAGTCTGACACTTGCTGTGTCAAATTTGTAGTGCTTAAAACCTGCCCGTGTTCCTTCAGTTTCTCTTTGTGCTCCAAGGCCGGGGTGACTCTTTCGAGCAATCCCGTAGCCTGGGTAGGCACACGCCCTAGTTGTCCCCATCAATCATACCGACATCCGTCGCCCCAGATCTGGTCCTTATGTATGAGCAAGGACTGATGCCTACAGATCCCACACGACGGAAAACCGTCACGGATGCTCGCCGCCTAGCCATATGTAATGCAGGCCTAACTGGTATGGTGGCATAATCGTCGAATATCTGGTGTTGGCGAATACAATAAAATGAAGTTATACGTTTTTTAAATGACACAAAAAAAATATGTAGCCACCTTAAAAAACACTTCAACTAAGTACTATGTCGTTATATCAAAGTTCATCAAAAGGTCTTAAGTCAAAGAGTTTGCAAGTTAGTACTATTGTGGAAACTATATTATTTCCCACCTTCAGAACTGAAGCTCTTCATACCACTGGTGTTGATACCTTTTTCCAATGAGCCACCGCCACCCGACGCCGTCGATAGACTGTCGGGAGGAGTCGGCGCGGGTCGTCTCTTCTTAAGAATTGGTGTGGACTTACCGATTGATTTCTATGGGGGAAATAATCATCGCTTACTATTTTTCTTTAGAAACTTAACTTTAGTAACACAGAACTTAATTTTTCATCAGTAAACATTGCAATTTTGTTATTATTCGTAGGTGATATAATTTTAAACGTAGGGCATGTCAGTACCAACATCAAAGAAAATATGGGTGTAAAAAATGAGGTATTTACAGAAAGCTTGTACTTTACTGCAGCTTGTACAGCTGTGTATGTGTGGTTTTTTAATTTACTTTTAATTTTGATGATTTTATTTTTTAATTGATTACTTGCGTGAAATTCTGTAAAAACACATTCATAAGAATTAAGAAATTCCCAACAATGTTCACTATATCATTTATGTACATCTTTTAGTAATCTGAGCTCTATTGAGTGTTGTTGACTGGGACAAATTCATTATGTGGAGTCGAAAGTTATAAAAATATAATCTGATGTTTTATAATTACACATACTTGGTCAGAGTTGATGGTAGAGTTGAACGAGCTAAAGGAGGATATGCTCGCGACGTCATCCATGGAAGTAGAAGGGTCGTTGAGGCGTGGCGCCTCTGATATCGAGATGACCGGCGGCGGTGGCGGCGCTTTCGCCTTTTTTCTGCGAGGTGTGCTTCCGGGGAGATTCGGGGTACTGGTTGCTATCGAAGATCTATACATTGAGCTGGAATTTATGACATAAAACATAACATTATCAACTCATAATGTTCCCTCTGCTGGGACTCGGGCCTCCTCTCTGTGAGAGGCATCACGCAGGCGCATTGCATTTTGGTTAGACATGCCTGTTTCGTTACAATATTTTCCTTCACCGATTTGTGAGCACCCGCTACTAAGAGTATGGTTTAGCTTTTAATCCAGCTGGCATTATTGAAAGTATGAAAAAAATTAAGGTTATATTTTATCATTCTTACCCTTTGCTGTGTGTTTCATCTTCGTCAGAAGAGGGTTCTTCGCCATCGGACCAGAATGGATTTACCGCTATAAGTCGCTTTCTATAACAGGTACAAACAATAAAATTATTGCATGCCTAATTACATATTTCTTTTTGTAATAATCCGCATTGTAAAGGTTTTATAACACATACAAACACCGGCGACCGTGCATTTTCCAAAATTAAAAGTAGCCTTTAACGCTCGATACTGTAACTTTCTGTCAGTAAGTAAGTTTGAGATCGCAACATGATATTTTAGTATGGAGGGAATGGACAGGTAAAATGGAGAGTCCAGAAAAAAATAAACAATCCGCCTTGTTTATTGTCAAATTGCCAGACAGAGAAAAACAGGATGACATGTAAGGCATTATCGAACCGTAAAGGTAGAACCAAAGTTAAAGGCGTCTGTGAAGATAGCTGCGAATGCGCTGCCATAGTCAAATCGACAATGAATTAATTCTCCATTTAATTTATTTTTATTAGAGCTGTGTGAATGTTTGTATGGTACCAAGACCAACCAAGCATACCACGTTTTAGTATCAATATCTAATAACTAGCTTTTCCCCCGGCTTCACCTCCATACATAAAATATGGCCTATATCACTCAGGAATAGAGCAGTTTTCTAACGGTGTAAAAATAATCGCAATCGGACTAGTAGCCCGATTCACGTAATGAAAACCGTAACGATATCGTAGCGATTAAGTCGTTTAGACCATTTCCGTATTCACATCCATTAATGGAGTTTGAACAACACCGATTTTAAAGTTGTTTGAAATTATTATAATATAATCTAGGTATAGGAATAAAAAAAAGTATAGGAATGTTTTTTTTTGTAGAATAATGTCAGTCATTAGGGGCCATCCATAAATTACGTCACACGTTTTAAGGGGGAGGGAAGGAGTCGACGAAGTGTGACATTGTGTGACGAGGGGGTGGGAGTGGTTCTAAATTTCGTCTTAGGAAAAGGTATAGAAAAACAACATTTTTTAACCAACTTATTATTATTGCCTGCCCATCTCTTATGTACCTATTAAAAATATTGTATTAGAAACATAACGAAAGTATCATGTGTGAAGACATGTTTATGAAGTGCCTAAACCAAAGCATTATGATGTCATGATTTTGCTATCGTATTTATTGTCATTTTGCATGACCTTAAATTCACATTTAGATGAAAAATATATTATTTCTGGAAAATCTACCCAGTACATGTTAAATTAATTTTAGTGAAGCTAATAAATTGCAGTGTATTACGACTACTGTTAGCCAAGCCGAACAACGCGGCAACGTTTATAATGTAAGTAGGTACATACCAACTTATTGTTGTATTGTTATATTGTGTGTTACAACGTGATCTACCTCTTTACAAATATAAATGTACTCATGCGCATAGGTACTTCAAACTTTGCGGAAAATACCTAATTACTGATCAATGTTATCGTTACTGTAAAATGTTTTTATTAAAATGTTCATGATAAATCAATTTTTAATTATTTCGGTACTTACTTTTCCTACTAAGTGCTATCTACTACTAAGTGATATTTGACTAGGTATATTTTTAAAGGATTGTGAAAATTTAGAATAGGATTTGAATTGTATAGGAAAGTACCTAATTGTATTGTTTTAAGTCAGTTTGCATAGATGATGTGACAGGAGTGCCTTAAATATGAAGTACCAGCTTTTGCCCGCGACTTCTTTCCTATGAATGGCGAAAAAAAAACCTATCATATGCCCTTACTCTGTACCAAATTTCATCAAAATCGGTACAGTAGTTAAACCATGAAAGTGTAACAGACCAACTAGAGTTACTTGCACTTTTATATTGATAATATACACCGCTAAATTTTGATCGTTTTAATCCCGTGGAGGGTCGATCCGGTACATGAAACACTATCGATTTGTAAAGATAAAATTTAAAAATAAAGTACCTTTTTTTCAAAACTCGTATTAATCTACGCATGTACGAAATTAATTTCTTTAAGAAAACGTCAGCTGAGCGAGTCCAATGACCTTTAGGTAGTAATCGGCGTTGCGTACTAACCACCTACAGATATAGGTGACGACCATGTCTCCATATCATTGTGCGTGCATGTTGATGATAAACCTTCTTATAACTTGGGATTTATATAAAAGATAAAGTAGCGTTGCATTTAATATATATTGATAAAACAATTTATGGCACCAGTTTTATTTTTGCCCCAGGGCCCTTGGTCACCTAGCTCTGCTACTGCAACCTAGGGGTATTCGAATCAAGAGAGAAGAAGATGTAACATATATTTTAAGGCAAGCGTGCAAGATAAGATAGTGGTCAAAAGCAAGCCTATTAACAAGTATTAATAAAAAAAGGCTATATAACATCACGCTACGACTAATAGGAGCGGAGCAGTAACCAATGATGCGGGTGAAACCGCAAGGTACAGCTAGTAGTCTAATAAACCCTACAAAAATTACTAGGACCACAAGGGCCAGCTACGGTGAGATTGAAGCGGGCAGTGCCGCCGAGATACTCACATGGGTGTAGAAGACGCAACCTCAGGTTTCGGTGCGTGATGTATCGGTGGCACTTCATCATCTTCTTCATCACTACTACCAAAAGGATTGGTGCTGACTTTTTTAGTTGGCTCCTGAAGAACATTCTTAAAATTGAATATAATTAATTACTATTAATCTATTCAAATTGTATAAATAAACATGTTATCGTAAAAGAATAATACCTCGTCCTCATCATCTGAAAAGGGGTTCAAATGGTCTGGATATTCTTTAATGTCTAACTTAGATTCTTTTTCCTTTTGTATAGCAGAAGCTAACGCTTTTTCTAAAGCATTTTGTTTTTTTCTTCTAGGAGGAACACTTATACTTATTTCTTGATCATGAAGCACTTCTAAAGGTTCATCCAAGGGAGGAGTATTCTCAATATCTGTTGAAGAACTATTGGCTATCCTGCTGTCATCTGTTACATTGTTGATCTCTGTATGTATACTGCTGCTGATACCTTTAGGTTGTTCTGCATTATTCATATTATCACCTTCAATAGTATTTACACAGTCTTTGTTTCTTGTTTCTATTAAATTCATATTTTCTACACTCTTTTCAACATTTACACTGTCATCAGCTAATTGTGTTTGCAAGAAATTGAACTTTTCAATATTACTTTTATACACTTTCTCTGGTATGTTATTACTTAAGACATTTTCAATTTCCATCTTTGTATCCACACTTACAAGTATAGGTTTCGAGTCTGTTTCACACTGAGATCTATTCGTACTGCTAAGTTCTTCAGATTTACTAATACTATTGTCTTTTAATGAAATATTTGAGATTTTGTATTCAATATTAGTGTCTTTGTCTATATTTTTCTCAAACATGTTTATTTTGTCTACAAAATTTTAAAATTCTTATAATTAGCAAGCAAGACAAAGAATCAAGTTTTAATGAACTATATGTACTTAATAAGATAATTGGACATACACATGACAAACATAACAAAAGCATCTTTAATAAAGTTATCAAGATGTAGCTCTTATACACATGTTAGACTATTTGTCTCATTGTGCAGTAAGAAAACATTTTAGGATGTTGAAATAAGCATTTAGTCTGGTAGTCAACAAAGAAAGAACATGATGCAGAGTAGAAAATTGTTGAAATAAGGATATATTCCAAATAATATCACATTTTAATTCTATTTATAAATTCTTTTTGATAGCTTCAATGTTATGCATGATAAAAATGTATTGCCTCACAGCAGTAGCATATTATATGATTTGATAAGATTCGATTTTGTTCATAGTTATTGACATTTAGGTGGCATAGGGATTTATTTAAATGATCTTAATGCAAGTAAAATGATGCACTCACCTAAAATAGATTGTGGTCTTGATTTGTATTGAGGAGTAAGGGGCTCCTCATTTGACACTGACTTTGTCTCATGCTCAGTATCAGTGAAAGCCAGCATTCCCATTTGATCATGATTATTATTATTTAGATATTTTGATAAAGTCTTTTCATTTTTACAACTATCACAGGTAAATTCAGATCCTTCAACTATTTCAAAATTCTTAGGGTTAAGATGTCCTGAGCATTTAGAACAACGGAAACATCTTCTGTGGTACAGTTTGTGCGATACAAGAAGGCGTTGGGCAAGGTACACAGGCAGCCCACATGCTGCACATTTGTCTAGACCAGTCTTTCCAAACCTTATTGGTGCCTACAAGAGTCATAAAGATAGGTGTTAAAGTAAGACAGTCAGTATAAGAGAAATTAGAAAACAATAGATTCACTGCAAACATTGCACACAGATATTTAGAAAGTAAAATGCTTAGTATGTTGGTTGTACTAACTGATGACTCGGTAGTGGTTGTTTGAGTTGACACCTTTGCCTCGTTTTCAGATACCTTGGTATTCACTGAAATTAAAATGTTAATTAAATCACACCATGGAAGTATCTGTGATTTTAAAGAGCTACCCAAAAATAAGATCAAGGAAAGAATATTAATGTAGACCATATTATAACAATAAGCATTAAACATTAATATTTGACTGAACCCACCTGTATGACCTAGACGCTGGTAGAACTGTGATAAGTAAGTTAATACTGACAACCTGTCTGGCACATCATTCTCAACCATATCCTCTGGGTCTAACAGTGAGGGAATACCTAGGTGTTTCTCAGCAACACTATAAGCTAATTGATTATTTTCATATATGTTTTCAGGCTTCAATTTAGACATGTCACTGAAAATAATAACAAAACCACACATCATGTTGAATTAGCACAGATTGTCTAATTTTCATTTTTAATTTACTTGCACTAAACTTATTTAAATAGGATAACAAGAAACAGGTGTATTTATGTAAAAAAGCAATACTTACATTAAATCTGGCCTAAAATGATGAACCAATGCACAAAATGCCAAGCCATTTCTCCAAGATGTTGTCATATTATCTATTTGCACCTCAGGGCAGTCTTTGACTAGGCGCTTACACCATAGCTCCAAAGCTTTAGTGCCTTTACGTTCAGACATTTTAGAAAACTTTATTGCAACTTTAGAAGCAGTTCAAAACGTATTACATCGTCTATGACTCATTTAATGAAACTTTTCACTGAAAATAACAATTACCTATTATAAATACATTTGCGACGTAGAACGAAGTACAAATTTTGCCAGATACTAAGCATTGAAACCGTATTCGAATAAGAATTTTCTATTTAAAACATAACATTCATTACAACTATTCACAAAAGTTAGTGGTTAGTTGGCAATTTGGCATTGGCTAGGCTTGTAGAATAAGTATCGATAGATCGATATATTGATATTTTCGAAACGATATATCGATATTAAAACGATATATCGTGCGGCAATATATTTTAAAACGATATATCGATATCAAATATCCAAGAACGAAATTGTATCAAAAACTATTTTTTTTTTGGTGTTTTTATTTAGTCGACTCAATTTGCTACTTAACTGCTATTTAATTTGGTACTTATGTTGGTTTTTAAATTGGTAACTCTGTCTTTATGTCGATGATACATTGTGACATGTGTCTGTTCACAGTTCATTAATTTCATTCTTAACATTCTTCTGTGTATCTGACTAGGCTGTATGGGCTTGCCTCAGTTCCCTTTGCCTTCTTGCTTCTAGAATGTAATTAATGAACTGTGAACTGATACATGTGATATGTGTTAGTTCACAGTTCATTAATTTCATTTTTAACATTCTTCTGTGTATCTGACTAGGCTGTATGGGCTCGCCTTAGTTCCCTTTGCTTTCTTGCTTCGTTGGGAACGAGAAAATTGACCAAAAATAAAACATTCAATTCAACAATTGTCCGTCCGTTATCCGTAATAAAACCTAAACGCGCGCGTTTCTGCATTTGAGTTGATTGTAGTCTAGGATCTAACTAATTCAATCAATACTCAATTTGTGCATTCCAATCATGTCTAGTATTGTAGGGACTGTTAAAAAAAAATAGACAAACAAACTAGAAAATTAACCAAAAAGTGAAGTAGATTAAACCATTTCTTTTTCGTATCGTACCGCTAACGATATATCGTTATTTTTTAGAAAACATCGATATTGATATTTTCAAAAATATCGATATCGATTTGTATCGATACTTTATTGCATTTCTGACATCCCTAGCATTAACTAGGGATGTACCACGCAGCCAGGCACAAAGATAGTCTGTGGGGATTAGACGAAATGTCAATTTAAATAAAGGGCGGTTCAGACCATTTTGTATTCGCTACCCAAGCACTTCTCTCGGTTTTGTGCATTAGAGTCTGACCAACGAATGATGGCACAACAAAAAGGAGGCCGAATTTAAAAATTCTGAAGCTATTCACCCTGACTGTACGCTGCTTAAACGATGTTGATACTTTTGATTATTTATGATTGTATGCGATGCATGTTCATTTAACAATTAGTCTTTTCCCGTGAATTCGTCCGTGTAGAAGTCGAAAATGTTCCTATTAGGTTTTTTGATTGATTTTGTTTTATTATAATCATTATCTCTTGCCCGTGACTGTGTTCGCGTATAATTTGGAAATATTTGTAAAGTCTAAGTAGGTATATAACACTGTTAGGCAGTGCATACTGTGCATAAAAAAAATTGCATCGCATTGTACATACATTCATCTTATTATACTCATTTTGCTTAAAATAATGCCGAAAATAATCACTAGTTCGATGGAGAGGCTACTATTTAATATGATGGACAAATTTAAAGACGCAAAAAGTAATAATATAATATTCCACAACTCTCACACAACACCGCCTAGTCCCAAGCTAAGCAAAGCTTGTGTTGCGGGTACTAGACAACTGAGAAACATACTTATATATTTCTAAATACATACATATTATAGATAAATTACACCCAGACACAGAAAAAATGATTGCAAAAAACGCAAAAAGTGAATTAAATTGGAAACATGCAGAGAAAATGCGACGGTTGGATGATACAATAATATCATTTCTAGGTTAATTTTTTGATTTTTTTTATAAAAACTTGATACTTTTTGACTTACTAATAATTGCAATATTAATCGCACGATGAATTATACTTTTCAGGAGGTTTCGACAATGAGCAGACGAAACTCTTAATAATGAAAACAGTAATGGACATGGAAAGTTGTATATTTCGTGCGCGCGCTATCCAGCAAGGTTGCAGTGGACATTTGAACGATATGATATTCCATAGATAATGACATCAATCGGCCATCCAAATTAATAAAAAAAAACGATAACACACAATTTGTTTTATTCAAATTTAAAGATTCCAGGGAAGTGTTTATTGAAAAACCCACCGCTCACATTTGGCTCCACAAATCATTGGACCTGTGCTTTGTGTAACATTCGATCACTGTCCTGGTGTGAAGCGCCGTCAGTGCCGGATTAAACTGGCGCGGGGTCTATAGCAAATTCGACCAAGGGGTGACCTTCATCATTTCAGCCAATAGCCGTCCACTGTTGGACATTTATGCCTCCTCTAAGTGTCGCCACAATGATCAATGTCGCATCCAACGGATTCCCGTAACCTTGAAGATACCCGCAGGAGAACCAAGGTTGCCGACATAGCACGAAGAATCGCCAAACTGAAATGGCAATGGGCAGGGTACATTGCTCGCAGAAGGGACCCCTTAATTTAGTAGCCAGGGACTAATTAATTTAGTACTTTTGGAAAATCTAGATGATCTTTTTTTGCATATCCCGAATGATTAGAATTTTGCTTAAGGCATTTCAGGTTTTCTTCTGACAACTAATACAAAAATAGGGAGTCTTTTCGTTGAAGCCTTTGTGAATTTATACAGAAAAGCTGTACAGTTAAGATTTACTAATAGGATGCAATATTTCCTGTTCTTTGAAGAGGTCAGATTTAGCCAATCTTTAATCTGAATGATTTTTCTGAGAGATTGATCTCATCAACATCCCAACATCGATCGTCATCACTATTTCAGGTGAAAGGCATCAATTGCTAGACAAAGGTTTCTCCCAAGTGTCACCATAACGGCCACTCCTGTTTATCACGCCTCCATCGAATTCACGTGAACCTTACTAAAAAAAGTTTATCGGTACCCTTGTTGCGAGGCCTTTCAACGCTGCGTTTTCAGGTATCCAACCGCCATTCCAGAACCTTTCGGCCCCATCGATCATCTGTTCTGCGAGCTTACTGCCACTTAAGCTTATTGTCCTCTACATTGCTCTTTGTGCAACTTAAAACCATCTGATGAGGCGCTTGTGAACGACTACGTTTCATAGCCAAATGTCACTACGCACAGGCAATGTAATATTCACATAGACACACATAATATGTAATTCCCTAAAAACCTTGTTTATGCTTATTCTGAATAGGGTTATTAAGATTAAGCTTACCCGAGGCTACACATATTAAAATTAAGTAGTTTTAGCTAGCGGCTTCGCGCACAGAAAGCTGCTGGCTAAAGCTACTCTTTCTAAAAATAAGCTCCGTACGCACGTACGAAATAAATTTCTTTAAGAAAACGTCAGCTGAGCGGGTTCAATAACCTGTAGTTATAAGTTTTTTTTTTTATAGTAGTCGGTGTTGCGTAAAAATCTACAGGTCATTGAACTCGCTCAGCTGACGTTTTCTTAAAGAAATTAATTTCGTACATGCGTAAATTAATACGAGTTTTGAAAAAAAGGCACTTTATTTTTTGATTTTATCTTTACAAACCGATAGTGTACGATACGAAATTAACGACCTAATTTTAACTAAACTTCCAAGAGATATAGTTACTTACTTTCAGGAGATATAGATATAGGTCCATTACCCACAGGAGTTTCTTAATTCTTTAAACCCAAATAGCCTTCCCCCACATTCTCTCAAGTTAAAAATAGGTGCCCCATAAATTTTACTTAGAAATTTTTTTGTATGATATCTATATTTAAAATTATTTTTTCCACTTTGGGCAGGTACTGTTAATTTTGAATATTGCTCTCCGTTCTTGGGGAACCTCTTATGTATGAAATTTATGCGAATGAATGAAGTCGCGGGAAACGTGCTAGTAAAAACTTAACACAAATGTAAATTAATTAGTAGGTTTATATTTTTATTGATTAATTAATTTTTAAAGATCGGGCGGCAATTTCCAAGAGCGTCGGGCCTGTAGCCTGCAGGGCACTGGTTGGGCACGCTAATGACATTTCTGTTGGCATCGCTTTGTTCATAGTTCTCCGGTTGTCCTCCATTGTAACCGATGTTCAAATTCTGCATTCTGGAATTAAAAAAAAGATTTTCTCAAATATTACTGTTGTATTGGTGTGGTGTGTTGTTGTGTGTTGTTGGTACTGTTGTTATTTTTGGTGCATTCTCAAATACTTAGGTGTATAGTGTGTCTAAAAAGTCAAACGACTTAGGAATTTTGTTTAATATTTAATCATTTCAAAAATACTTATATTCGATACTTTTTATAAGGTTCTTATGTTAGTAAGTAAACAATGATCAAGATTTCTTAATCAAACTTGATTATTGAACCAGTGTTGATTACATAAGATTTCATTTTTCCCAAATAATTACCCAAGTCGTTTGACTTTAGACAGACTCTACGAGTAGATACCGACCAACTGACCAAAGCAAAAAATCTGTGGGTAGTTGAAGACAAAAATAAATATATTTTTTAAAGTATTTATAAAACTTCATGCAACAAAAAAGTACAAAGTTACATCACCTGCTCGATAATGCCGTTTTATAGGTACCCAAAGGGTAAAAACGGGACCCTAATACTCGTACTAAGACTTCGCTCGTCTGTCCGTCTGTCTGTCATTAAGTTGTATCTCAAGAACCGCGATAGCTAGACAGTTGAAATTTTCACAAATTATGTAATTTTGTTGCCGCTATAACAACAAATTCTAAAAACAAAACAAAATAAATATTTAAGAAAATAAATCCCATACAACAAACGTAAAGCACGTTTGTTGTATGGGATTTATTTTCTTAAATATTTATTTTGTTTTGCCGATTTTGCCTAAGGACGGTATGGAAACCTTTTTGCGCAAGCGTAACTTGCACTTGGCCAGTTTTTTTAAATAACATAGCAACATAAATTTTTTATTATTTCAATGATGAAAATAAAAAAACAAAGGCTGAATAGCTAGCTGGACAAAATAGGCGGGAAAGCGGCAATACTGAATCAGATCTTCATTTCTTTTTCGATTTTACCTATTGTTTAAATACATCCGTATATCAGAGTTATGTAGTAACACAAGTTTATCAGATTCAGATATGAATTTAACGCCTGATTTCATTTAAGAGGTATCTACTGGAAGATCATTTACCGTCACTGTTTACTGCCTACATCAGAAGAAAGATATCTACCTAAAATCATATGTAGACTCAGGTTTTTATTTTTACTTTAATTATATTCGTAAAGAAAACCTTGGGCTTGGCCATCTTGCTACGCTCGGACTAAATAAGTTAGTTACCAGGAGGCCACATGTGCAGAAGTAGGTAGTTATTGCCAAAGAAGCGTGTCTTCGACATAGTCTTTGATATTATAATACGCGTTTTTTGGTTAAGACACGATTAATATGAGTTTTGAATTTCCCCTCGCTAAAGTTCAGTTACGGTCTTTGGCATCTTGTTATAAATAAAGCGTATGCTGTTTATTAGGAATGACTTTCTGGCCTTAGCTAATTTCCATTTGGGTAATACAATTTCGTGCTATATGAGTCTACATCAGCTGCAGATCCCCACTTAAAATATAATACTGTGGAAATAAGCATAGTAAACTACTACATCTGTCAATAGCCTTATTTTCTGCATATGCAACTGAGCTTAATCTTTCCGAGAGAGTTCTAATATGAGCGCCCCACTACAGTTTAGAATTGATAGTTATAAGTACATAAGAACACAGTTTCTGCAATAACATCAAGTTTTTTGCCGTCAAGAATAAGACTGACGCCAACTTGTGGGACATTCGGTAATGAAAACTTTATACATTTAGTTTTATAGCTGCTAACCGTTTCGAAAGAACATCCAGAATTTCGTTGACTTGCAAGACATCCCCTCGAACCTAACCTGTCCGGTGTCCATCGGGGTTACCATGACGTTCAAAGTAAGATTGTTATAATCTTGTTTCAGTGTGGGTAAGAGATGGCGCTAGACAACCTGTATAGCTTTGTCTCTTAACCACACCGAAACAAGATTAAAACAATCTTACTTTAAACGTTATGTTCTAGAGGTCCATTTTAGAGTGCGCTAAGTCATTGTTCGCCACAATAACACCCTATTGCATAGTGGTTTAAGTATTAGCCATCTAAAAGCAGACATTGCTTAGCCCGGCTTCACTACCACAACTCGTCACGGCCTATGAGTCTGTTTTACTGTTAGGATGCATAGAAAATATAACAAATATAATAATTACTTATAGCTACGTATTACAACAACCCTGCTGGAGGCAGGTCGTCGTGTTCTGGGAGAACATTGAGGAAGAGCCCAAGCTTCAAGTTTACGAACCTTCTCCACACATCACGGCATTGGCCATTGATGAATTGTTGGCCAGGTGGACAGTTGGTGGGAACCGTGATGACATTCTTAGTATTGGTCCCGCTTCTCCAGATGTCGCGACAGGAGCCGTTGATCCATTGCTGACCAGGGAGACAGTTAGGTGGGACGGTTATTATATTTTGCGGTGACAAGTCTGAATTTTCTTGTTGAAATTCCCTGTAAAACAAACTTATATGAAATACCTTAATTCAGCTTATTAGAAACAAAGGTTTTCCGGTATTCCCCAATAGGTGAACTTGGCTGTAGGTACCTACTTTCCTATTAATTGAACATTTTCCTTATGTGTCTTGCTTGTCTTATCGTTCATATTCTTCAGATATTAGTTATATTAATGTGTTCTTCTGATGATAAGAATTATAAATGCTAACTTTTATCGCAATAATTGTGTTAATTAATCGCATTGTTGATTCATTGGATTGTATTTTTTCCTCTTAAGCAAGCCAATTAGCAAAGGAGTCCAACACTGGCGAGACAAAGGCATTGTCGTCGGGTAAAGCCCAATTCATTCCTGAGTAGTGCCATAAAACAGTTAACGTTCCGAAGCCTACTTCTTCGTAACGGATTTGAAAAAAAAAATGTTTATAAATCACAGATTCACGTACCTACAACATTGTCAACACATGATTTTTTCGGGCGATAAATACTTTTTCTAAAAAAATAGTTAAAAACATGATATTTTTTCGCTTGTTTTCCCTACTGCTTCCAAACGGCTTTGATCTTTAGAGATGTGTATATGCAAAAAAAAATAGCTGGTTAACTGTTCTTCAGCATGTACATAAAATATGTAAATCAATCAATATTTCGCAAAAAGTCATTGGGGCTCAATCTATCCGGGCGCGGCTGGCCGGAATTTGCATTACAAGCACTCATTTTTTTTTTCACCTGCTATGTTTTCTCATCACTACCCTAGATTGACTGGTAGAGAATGCCGAAGGTATTAAGTCGGCCTTTGAACTTTTATACTGCATGTAGTTTTAATAAATAAATACGCTTTTATAATAAGCTGCCAAAGCTGCAAAGACGGTAACTGAACTTAGCGAGGAAAAATCCGTTACTCATATTAAGCGTGTAACCTAACCTAACCAAAAATGCGTAGTTATTATAAGGTTAAAGACTATGTCAAAGACACGCTGGACACGCCACAATCATGGCGGTAAGTCCCCTCTTTGAGGCGTGGCTGGAAAGACCTCACGGCGTCCTTACCTTTCGCATGACGCAGGTCCTCACCGGACATGGTTCGTTCGAGAGTTTCCTGCACCGGATTCATGCGGAAGTGACGCCCGGGTGTCGCCACTGTGCGGAATGCCCGGAGGACACGGTGGAGCACACAGTCGAGGTGTACCCTGCTTGGACGGAGCATCGCCGTGCCCTCGTGGGGGCGATCGGCGGCGGGGACCTCTCGCGCCGGGCCTTGGTTGAGGCCATGGTCTGGAGCGAGGAGAAGTGGCAGGCGGTCGCCGACTTTTGCGAAGCAGTAACGCTAGCAAAGGAGGAGGCCGAACGCATCAGGCAACGGCGTTTTCACCGCCGCCGCCGCCGGTATTCTGATCCCGATTTCCGGCCACCGCAGGCGCGGGCTTACGGACAGTGAGCAATGGGTAGCTCGCTGTCCGGTCGTCCGCTATCTGTCCGGAACAAGCCCAAGTCGTCGACGGCGCGCACTGCTCCCGCGCGCCTCAAGAAGTTGTCAGCAACAGCAAGGACCCAAAAAAAGGTACGGAACCCTAAAAAGCTAGAATATATATATATATATATATAAATATTTAGAACTATCAATAAATGATATATTAACAAATAAATTACTAACGAATTAAAGGCTAAGCGAGCAACCAAGGCCCGGCGCGAGAGGTCTCCACCGCCGATCGCCCCCACGAGGGCAAGGCGATGCTCCGCCCAAAGGGTTCCGTACCTCAAAAGGAAAAACCGAACCCTTATAGGGTCACTTTGTTGTCCGTACTTCCGTCTATCTGTCTTTCTGTCAAGACCCTTTATCTCGGGAAAGCGTGGATGTATAGAGCTAAAATTAAAACTATATACTTAGGTAGGGGTCCCTTGAAGCTGTGAAAAAACAAACTTCTAAATTAATGGAAAAAATATGGCCATTTTTTTTATTTATTTAGGACATTCAACATTTTATTTTTAAGTTACATGAGTTAAGAAGGCCCACCCCACTATCAATGAATAATTGGGCTGTTCATTGATAGTGGGGTGGGCCTTCTTAACCCAGCACTAGCGTGAAGGAGAGGTCAGGTTATAAAAGCACTAGAAAGTGGTGTAAGGAAAAATTAAAACCGTAAAAATACACTAATAACATATAGGTACAATTACAATTTAAATAAGGAAGAATAAAATATTAAATCGTGAAATTTAAACAGTAAGATTCAATTTACATACAATAATTGAATGCGCTTTTAACTGTTGAAATACCACCTATATAAAAAAAAAAAGAAATGAAATGAGTTACGGTACAATTTGTCTTCTAAACAATATCTGCTTAACTTGTTTCCGATATGATTGTTTGGATAAATGAAATAAATCGACATTTTCAAAATACTCAGAGTTTAAACGAGGCAGTCGGGTCATAACAGCGTTTCTTCCATATTTTGTGCAGCAACAAGGGATAATGAATAATTTTGTATGTCTGGTACGCGTTTTAGGGGTATAGAAATTTATACATTACTAGCTTTTGCCCACACGGCTTCGCACCCGCTCTTCCCTACTATACCCTACTCTACCTTACTCTACTCTACCCTATCCTACTCTACCCTACTCTACACTGCTCTACGCTACTCTAAACAACTCTGTTCTACACTACTCTACCCCACTATACCCTACCTACCAAATATCACATAAACCATCTACTAAATAGTCCGAATAAAGCCTAACATTTGGTTTGGATGGGTGAGCCCGTTCTTGAGTTATAAAATTACAACGAAAAGTGGCATTGATTTTTATACAAAAACATTAAATATTTGTATCTCTTTAAATCTCTTTGTTTTTATATATATAGATATCATATGATCACTGTTATCGAAGTGACCTCGCACGACATCAAAGAGAAAAAGTATGCATAACATTTTATTTATTTATTTATTTATTTATTTATTTTGCATAGGCACACCAACGACTTATTTACAATATAATTTAAATAATTCTTTATAAATTCATGATGTGATCCTGTGTAAATAAGTCACTTACAGGTATGCACAACATTTACAATAGGTCTAAATAATTAACAATAAACATTAAAGACAGTTACGAAATAAAAGAGATGAAAAACCAATGTCCCAAATTAAAATAAATTAAATTAAAATTAGAATTAAAATTAGAATCATATTGTTATCAAATTACAATTAAATCTTAAATTAAATTACAGTATACATTATGTCAATCACATTATTATTAAATTAAATTAAGATATAAGAGAAAAAAAAAAAACATTCAATCACGATTAAATTACATAATTAAAATAATTAAAATTTTTGCAATGTCATTTTATGGAAACGAAAGGCACAAATAACTACAGGTAAAATTCGATGTAAGGCGGCTGATCACAAGTCAAGTTGGATGATTTTGGCTCTAAACCTTGGCAGACTATCGAAGTAAATATCAATACTACTGTCGACAGAGCAGGCTTTATTGTAGAAAGTCAACATTCTATTCAGGGGAGCGTGCCGACCCAGGTTAGTGCGGCATGGTTTAGTGGCAAACGCTCTATTGATACGTTTGGACCGAAGGTGGGAATGACGAGGTACGTCTATGCTGATTTTATTAAGGAAGTCTGGTGTTGATGATGTCCCGTTAACAGCTTTGTGAAGTGTCAACAGATCGTTGAGGACCCTTCGTTGCTTCAATGAGTCTAGTTTGAAGTAATTTAGTCTTTCTTCATAATTGGCTCTGTAAGGGCATTTTGGATCTCTAAATCGCAAGCACCTAGTAAACTTTTTTTGTACGCGCTCAATGCGGTCTATGTAAACATTGTAAGTTGGGCTCCAGACGGGAGACGCATACTCCACCAGACTGCGCACAAAAGTATTATATAATACTTTCAAAGCTGAGGTTCCCTGAAATTCTTTTCCGACTCTATTGATGAACCCCACCATTTTCATAGCTTTCCCAATGATATTATTAATGTGCGTGGTAAAAGAAAGATCGCTGCTAAGCACTACTCCTAGATCCCGTATGTTCTTGACCTTTTGCAATGGTGTTCCGTTGAGGGAGTAAGTGGATGGTATGGGGTACTTTTTCCGGGTAAATGTAATGTGATGACACTTACTGGCATTCAAAATCATTCTATTTGCGACACACCAGTTCTGCAACGAATCCAGATCGGATTGAAGCAGAGCAATGTCTTCTGGAGTTTTTATTTGACGATAGATCTTGAGATCATCGGCAAACAAGGAACATTGACTATGTTTGATGCAGTCGACTATGTCGTTAATGAAAATAATGAAGAGGATAGGTCCGGTATGAGATCCTTGGGGCACACCGGAGGTCGCAAAGTACTCTGTTGACCGATACCCATTCACCACCACTCTTTGTGTTCGTTTGCATAAGTACGATCGAAACCATTCCAGAAGGGGTCCATGTATACCAAAACGATGTAGTTTCAGCAGCAAGATTTGGTGGTCGACCTTGTCGAAAGCGCTACTGAAGTCGGTGTACAGAGAGTCAACCTGTTGACCGGAGTCGATTTTCATGCTGATCTCATCAAAATATGAAACTAAATTTGTGACAGTGGATTTGTTGCTGCAAAAACCATGCTGCTGAGGAGAGAGCTGCGTTTTGACATGGGAGGTTAATATTGGGCAGATCATTGACTCGAAAACCTTGGAAAAAATTGACAGGATAGAGATTGGTCTGTAATTTTTAACGTCCGCACAATCACCTTTTTTGAAAATTGGCACAACGTTAGCCTTTTTCCATTCAGTTGGAAATTTTGACGTTTCAAGGGATTTATTAAAAATGATCGTAAGGGGATATGCCAGATTGCGAGCACATTTTTTAATGAAGAAAGGTGGCAATCCGTCCGGACCAGCACCTTTGGTAACATCCATTCTATTGAGCGTTTTCAGAACTTCCTTCTCAGTAAAGCTGATTTTATTTAATATAAATTGAGGGAACATTTGGGTTTCGGTTGGTGTTCTATTTATGCCGCTAGTGTCAGAGAACGTAGACGAGAATTGAGCAGCAAAAAGCTGGCATATATCGTCTCCCGTTGTAGCGACCAAATCGTTCAATGTCATTTCGGAAGGTATAGAGCTGGATTTAAAAGTTTTGGTCTTGACGAAAGACCAGAACGCTTTGGGATTTGTCCTGATATTATTCTCCACAGAATGGACATATTTCCTGTAACACTTCTTAATCATTGACCGTGCCCGATCGTCGAGCAGTCTGTACTCAATATCGTCCCGTGGGTTGCCATATTTCTTAAACCGCTGTCTTACCTTTTCTTTTTCATTAAGAACTTTTACTAAAGTTTTAGAGTACCATAATGGAAAATTTTTGCTTACTCGCCTAATTTTAGGAACATTCTCATCAATAATTGTTTGAATGGATTCATAAAGCGTCTGTACCATAAGATCAACATCTGTACATGGTTCCAGTCGCTCTTTCCATTGGATATCCCTCAATTTTTTATTTATTACTATGTAATCAGCCGCCTTAAAATTAAATGTAGTTAACTTTACACGTTTTAGTGGCTCATAAGCCATCGAGATGAGATCTATTTCCAAAGACGGGTGGTGACAATCCTCTTTACAGACTGGTGAAGCAGATCTTCTGACCACTACACTTAGTATATTGGATAGCACTAAGTCTAACGTTCTATTACTGGTATTTTTAACAATATTATATTGCAACAAGTTGTTTAGAGACATAAAATCTATAAGAGAGTAACCTAGGTTGTTTGCATAGTTTGATGGAATAGTGGAGGTTGAAGAAGAGTAACTCGGGTCATGTTTCCATTCAATAAAGCCGAGATTAAAATCTCCGATTACTATAACTTCGTCGCCAGTGGTTTCGTTAACGGTTGTCACCGAACCAAGAAACATATCCAGGTGCTGCTGTGTTACGGGGGGTGGTAAGTAGATAGCACAAATGTTAATTTTCTTGCCCCCGTTTATTTTAACGCGAACCCAGAGGTCTTCTGCAGTAGTTTCCCATTGACAGGCCCGTACGGAATCATATGCTTTTGACACAGCAATGAGAACGCCACCTCCTTCTCGTCCTGAAAGTGCACTGGAAGCCCTATCTCTCCTGTACACGTTATAACGAGTATCAAATATCTCTCCATCGTTGATATTATCATTAAGCCATATAATTTTAAGCCTCTTCATAAGGGGAAATATATCGTAGTGTTTACTGTCTAGAGCGTAGGAATCATGACGTCTACGGGATTTGAAATGAAACTTTACAATTTTTTTCTGTAGGTTTTTTATTCTTATATTCTTTATTGTACATAAATTTACACATTATTACTTGTAAGAAAGCCGATGAACACAGGCGAGCTTTACCCAAAATTGGGTTTTCTTACAGCACACCTTATTTTTTTCTAGAAATTACATAAAAGAGATTTTATTCTATTAATATTTTATTTTTAATATTGATAGGCTCGCTTTTGACCACTATCTCACCTGATGGTAAGCGAAGATATGTCCGACGATGGAGCACGCTTGCCTAGAAGTAACATATTCACTCTTGTTTTAAAGACAACTAGGTTGTAGCTATCAGGAAACACAGTCTCCAGCAGGGAATTCCACTCCTTAGCTGTACGCATTATGATTGTGTTTCCAAAACGCTTTGTACGAATGGGTGGAATATCCGCCATGTACCGATTGCGCAACGCCGTACGTCTAGTGGTTCGATGATGGAACGGACTTGGCGGAATTAAAATGTGCAATTCCAACGCACACTCACTGAAGTGTAATCGATAGAAAACCGTCAGGCCAGAAACTCAGCTCAAGGTTTTGGAGATTTGACTCTACAAGCGCATCATCACCGATGATCCTCTTGGATCGCTTCCAAGTAACAAAGTTCTCCTGTAGCGCAAAGTTTATAGGCTAAGAGAGAGCTACTAGTGCTGTGCACTAGTAGCTCTCTCAGAAGGAAGGAAGCAATCATGTCAGACACTGTCGAAAGCCTTCGAGATATCAAGGAAGACTGCAAGTGCTTCCCCATACTTCTCGATGGCCTCGCTCCAAATATAAATGGCATACGCTAGAAGATCCGCAGTTGACCGATTTCGGCGAAAGCCGTATTGACGATCACTGAGGATGTCATTAGCTTCCAGGTATGCCAGGAGCATCACCCTCTTGCAAGATTTGGCAGCTCTATTATAGGCTCCCTTCTTCTGACTCACGTCACTCGCCTTGCGCACACGAGCGTTGACCCGTGCTTGGTCTGCTGCTTGTTTTAGCGCCTCAGCGCGATTACATTCGGCGCCAAAACAAGGTCGAATTTGTCAGACACTGTTACATCTGAGAATGGAATGTAATATTCCATCCTCTGACGCTACACAGTCGTCACTGCGTCGGCGCACAACGAAGGATCAACAGGAGAGAAGCAAGTAGGCTACCTACCAAGGATAGCATGGGAAGAAAGATCGCATACTATCCCAATCTACTGACTTGTATCGCCAAACCCGCCGCGTGCCTCTTGGGCTGGGATCGGGCGGGGAACAGACGGATACAGATTTCATAAGACAATGGTCGGAACATACCTATTGGTGAAGATACCGACACTGAGTATCGGTCCGGATCAGTACTCAGCAGAAGATCCAAGCAATTGGCCATGTGTGAGTCAACATTCGACACCCTCGTAGTCCCCTGGACCAGCCGGGTAAGATTTAACGCTAGTGCTAGCTTCCGCGTCTCTTGCCCAGCATGGTCTGTGCACAGGAATGGGAAGAGCCACTTCTGATGGTGGGCATGGAAATTCCCCCGTATCACCAATTGGGCAGAACGGTACCGCTGCTGAGCCACATCCGCCGCCTTACTAAGGTGCTGTGTGAGCCTGGTTGTCCCCTGATCACCGCTGTGTGAGCGGTAGACAAAAGTATAGACCATTTGGTCCATACCAGTGTCCACTAAAGCCCAAAACGTGGAGTACCTGGAGCCCTCAAGATAGCGCGCGTGGTTTAAAATGGTGCTCCAGGGTAAACTCTGGGTAAGATAGGTACGACATGTCTGACGGACCATTGATCTGCGTCTCCGAAAGAACAAAAAGAGCAGGTTTCTCAGTCTCCAGATGGTGGTGGACTGCGACGAGATTGGAGTGCAGTCCTCGGATATTACTGAGGTGCACTTTAAGTGAGAGGGAGTGCTGCCGCTGTTTGACTGTTCTCTTTTTAATCCTTGTCATTTTGTACGATAAGAGTGAATGAAGGAGAAGAGAAGGAAGTGAGATGGGGTTTCACGCTGCTATCCTTCAGGCAAGCACTGATAGTACGGCATCATTGGGGTAGACATATGAGCCGACTACAATTTTGTCGGCGGCGGCGCGCCAGCTAAAATCACCCGGCCGCGGCGCGACGCCGGCGGCGTGACATTCTTTTTTTTGTAAAAATCAGGTCATGTGGAGGTTTAATGAAATAAAACTATATTTGTAATATATTTAACAAGACAAGGCAGGATCGAAATTGTTTTACAGTGCAAACAATTTTAAGCCCGCTTCGTTCGCTCTTGCCTTGGATTAGACCTACATTTTCTTTTTACTATTCATTCATAGGAGTTCCATACTCTACCTTACTATACCCTACTCTACTCTACCCTACACTACCCTAAATTTCATTTTTTTTTTCCATAGGAACCTTCTCCTCACAATATAACGAACACAACAAAAAAAGAATTACCTAGCAAAATTGGTCTAGCCGTTCGTGCATGATGGCGTGACCAAGGAAATAGATAGATAGATAGTGTGTACGCAACGCCGACTACTAATTACAGATCATTAAACCCGCTCATCTGACGTTTTCTTAAAAAAATAATAATTTCGTACGTGCGTAAATTAATACGAGTTTTGTAAAAAAAGGTACTTAATTTTTTAATTTTATCATTACAAATCGATAGTGTTTCATGTACCGGATCGACCCTCCACGGGATTAAAACGATTAAAATTTAGCGGTGTATATACGATTTTCTTTTTTCGTTTCCTTAAAATAAATTTTATTGTAGTTTGTTCAGTTTCGTTTACTGAGCAAGCCCTTAAAGTTTGTGGAGGGCTGTCCCTTACACCTTGTATAAGGAAATTAATGGAAATTTTGAGACTACCTACTTTGCTATTTGTGTAGAAAATAAAGCCGAAACTTCTGCTTAAATGCGTAGGTACTGACTGGTGATCGTCCTGATGTCAAGAGGAGGCGCATTCCACAGAAGTATGGACTGTATATAATAAGAAGAATGAACAAAATCTGAAGTATGACAAGGACAAAGCAGTAGAAGATTGTTGGAAGAACGCAGATTCTTAGCATGGGAAGAACATAGATATTATTATTGAAAGTGTGATATAAGATAAGGAGGGGTGGGATGGGAGAGTTAAGCAGAGAGAAAAGTGAAGTCGGTGCGCGCAAACTTCTTCTCTGGCTAACCATTTGAGTTCAGATCTGTAACTCGATATATGGTCATATTTTTTTTTATTAACCGGATATCCCGGTCGATGAATATCCTAGCTAGATTATTCTTGAAGGTCTACAAATAACATCTCGAATGACGGAGCAAAGCCATTTGCCCGACAAGCTCTTTCATACCTACGTAACTCTAGGATAAGGACGGTTACGTTACGTGGTTTTTATAATTGCAAAAAATGTACCTGCTCATGATACCTATTGTATTTTCTATATTTCAGTAACTTAAAATACCATTACATGCCGATGTTTCCATCTTAGATAAGCCTTGTATCTTATCTTTGACATACCAAAAATCTACCTGAGGTAAACATAGAACGTAGCCATCTTGCCATGGCTCTACCTACATAGATATACAGAAGTATCCCCTTGGCCTGTTTTATCCTACTGAAAATGTAATTATGAACAGTTGAGATCATTACGGAACTCACCTGAGACTAGCCTCTTGTACCGGTGCTTTATTCCAAACGTCGCGGCATTGTCCATTAATAAATGATTGTCCAGGGGGACAGTTAGTTGGCACCGTGATAAGATTGGCAGGTGCAGCTGTCATACTCCAAATCTCACGACAGGCTCCGTTCACCCACTCGAACCCAGGTGGACAGTTCGGCGGAACCGTTATCACATTTTGTGGGTTTACGTCGATATAATTCGGCCGGGCGTTACAAGAACTCGCAAGAAAACAAAGAAACGTAACGAATATAAACATTTTTAGTTTCTTGCACTATATTGCGAAATTATTTGTCTATGTTTTGCTTGCTGCGTACTTCAAGATGAGAACAATTGAACAAGAATCTTAATTGATTTGTGATTGTATTTATCACATCAAACGTAGTTTATAGAGTAGATAATCTAGTGACGTAGCTGATAAGCTATCTCTGCCAGTGTGTTATGAATTCATACAATGTCATTTTTTATTTTTTTTTTGTAAATAAAGGTAACGTGTGTACACTTGGTTTGGTTAATATAATATGTACCTACAGGTACCTACTCGTATCTAGCTAACTTTTCAACAAATCGGTTCTTATGTTCAGAATCAATTTAACAATTGAGAGTCACGTAGTAGTGCCCAACTAGGTACCTACATACCTCTGGACATTCCCAGGGTTTCTTAGTATGTCAATTTGACCATGAAGATAAAACAGACTATATACTGATCTTGAAACACAGGAAAATACACTGTTTGTTGTGTACAGAAAGATCAAAATCTTTGGTTTGGCTAACATCAGTTAGTCACGTGGACTTATGTCCCTGCGGGTTGGTGTGGATAAGTAATTTCCGGCTATTAACCAATGGATGCCGTGTTTGTGTCTCATCGTGCGTTTGATGTGTTATTTCTTGCAACAAAATATAGGTACCTACCTAACTATCAGAAATACCTATTATTTGAAATGGCTTGTACAATTTTCAAGTTCGCTTCGCTTGCTTTTGCATACAAGGTTTCCTTAGTTAGAATAATCCAGGAATCCGTCTTCCAATCACCCGGATAGGTACCTGCAGAATATTAAGAAAAGGTAACTATTAAGGTAAGTGCTATTTTTTTATTGAATAAATACAGTAATTTAATAAAGAAGTTTTAGCAGAGGGAATCGCAAGAAAATCCTATCTTTCGATAACTGAGATTACTATAAACACAAACGAAAATGGCTTTTTCAAAACATTTGCTCAGAAAGTGACTCTTATTGCACTATGTCTTAGTGCCATTCTGAACCTAAGTAATGGCACAATTCCTTGTTACTAAACTGTGACATTTTGATTACTATTACGCACTAGTGCTATAATGTAGATAAAACCTTATTGTTTAACCTCTTCCCAGCCATAATTATATTACATTTGTCGTATCAGGATTAGAGGTTGCAATCGAATATTCGAATTATTCGAATATTCTTTATTAATAATAATAAAGAATAAATAAATAATATCATAAATATTCTTTATATAATATAATACCACAAAAAGGAAAAAGTACTACCATGTAAAGTTTATGTTGGTAGAATAGGCTAGTTGCCGTAAAAAATGTAATTATTCCGCCTTTTAGATTATTCAAAAATAAGGGACACGTATTTTTAAGCTATTGCATAGCTTCTATCGCGGGCCTTTAGCGTGGAGACCGAATCCAGAAATTCCGTAACGAAAATAACCTAACACCCCCCACTCATTTGTTTTTTGAGCGTGGTGACCAATAAGAAAACAAATGAGTGAAAAATCAATCAAAATTCAATTCAATGTGTGAAAGTGTAACTTCAATTAATATCAAAGAAAAAAAAAAGAAAAAAAATATTGCAAATTATAAATAAAATAAATAAATAATTATAATTGCATAAGTTGATAAAAATGCTATGCAATAGCTTTACCGCGGCAGTCCCCGAGTGCCACACGTCTTTTTTATTTGTAAATTAAACAAAAAATGACAAATATATAGCCCATTAAAGTTACGTGTAACGTCATGCCGTGCTGTATTTTTTGGTATAATTGTTTCAACATTTCATGTATAATCGTGTGATTTATAAGAACATAAGTTTTCTATAATGTTTAAGAATTCGGTAATATTTTTTTATTTTAGTATCTAAAACACCGAGTTTTAAACATTGTTAAAAAATAAATGATGATTCTATTTGTGTTTTTATGTTACATTATTTACAATTTATAAAATAGAATGCATCGCATTTGTTAATTACAAAGTTTTGAGTGACCATTGAATTTTTTTTGTTATTAATTATTTTATAATATATATAGTAATTATTTTATAATAACGATGAACTATAAGAATAACCGAATATAGAATAACATGTTGAAATTAGTCACGACCCTCAGCATTGAGGATAAACGACGCAAGAAGGAGACTTCTTAATTTGTATAAGAATTCTCATAATTGTTTCAAATTTTGATGAATCTACGCTTATTACGCATTTTTAATGTTATAAACAATTAAAGTTTGTTTTTTTTTGGTTGTAGGAGGTTATTTTGGAAAGTACTGGTCGGATTGCTAAAATTTTTTCACCGGTAGGAAGCTACTTTATTCCTGGCATATTTTATGTACGCGGGTGAAGCCGCGGGCAAAAGCTAGTAATTAAATATAATTATTTTGCCGTGCAGCCCAACATAGATTTTACAAATATAGACTTTAGATTAGTATTTTTTGGTACTATTCGAATATATATTTATTTACTATTCGAATATTAATTTGGAAAGAATATTCGAATAATCCGAATATTCGATTGCAACCTCTAGTAGTAAGTAGAGTCTGTCTAAAAAGTCAAACGACTTGGGTAATTATTAGGGCAAAATGAAATCTGATGTAGTCAACACTGGTTCAATAATCAAGGTTGATTAAGAGATCGAGATCATTGTTTAATAATAAAAGAACCATAAAAAAAGAGTAAATATAAGTACATTTTAAATGATTAAATATTGTACAAAATTCTCAAGTCGTTTGATTTTTTAGACGAACTATAACGGAATCGAATATGTTGTGTGTGTAGGGATTTATAAAACAAGCACGACATTTTTTATGCATTTCGTTATGCCATTTTAGTTAATTCAAACTTTTTCATACGACGTACGTGACGTAACTGATTTTACTGTATTTTAGTCAGTATTATAATATATTTCGGTTTAGAATGTTTAATTAATGCGTTAGTAAATTGTGTTTTTCTGCCAAGTAAATCGTCGAATCAAAAACTAGGTTACAAGAATGTGTTCCTTATATTAAAACCATTCAGATTTAATAATTAACTACTAAACGTAAAAAAAAAACCTGTTACTGTGTTATAATGCCTGTACGGCAGTGTGCTAGGTTTACTTATCTCTATAAAAATATAGTTCCTAAAGCAATAAAAGCTGATAGTTTAAGCGTTTTTTTTTTTATATTTTAATTTTCGAATAATATTCGAATAGCACTAAAAATATTCGAATATTTGCAAAAAAAAAAATAAAGTGCAATACCTACTAGAGTATACATAAATTTCATACTTACCTGGCCCTTCTGCACCTACCAGCATTATTGCTGTAGGATCAATAGTTCTCGATGAGACAGGATCCAGGTTTATATCCTGCTGACATATCCACTGACGAGAATCTTGTACGCCTTACTTTAACGTTTTGTTATTTTCAATCTAGCCAAGCACACGAAAAAATCCGCAAGCTATTTTTCACTATAATTTGTAACTAAATATTAAGTGTTTTTCGACACACGTACTAGTGTTTTGAAAAACGATGTTTGATACATGTGGACATTTATCATTGCAGCCTGTCGGTTTCAAAACGGTTTCGCATTCGGCTACAAGAAGCCTTTTCCGCCTCGTCTGCTATAAAAAGTTGGTATGAAAATGTATTACAGCTTTTTACAGTTTCTATGCGACAGAACTGTAAAATGATACTGATTTCTTGTAAGAATTACGGAACCATATAACATAACCACATAACCTAAAGTTGCCTCCTACAACTTAGTTAATTACATCCGTAGCTTGTGTTCTAACTATATAATATTCTTGGTTCTTACATATCTTGTTGCAAACCACATTTTCTGATTTAAACCATAATATAGAAAACCAACATTTTCGTAACATTGAATTTATCGATTAGTGGGAGGTAGTGTGGTGGTAGCGACGTAACCTGCGTTTGTTTGTGCCCCGTTGTTTGTGTTTCCATGTTAAATTATTGATTCCTCAAAAGGAGCCCATGTATTTATAGCATTTACCTAGGCTACTACGTAGCCACATCACTTATTATGTATAGATGTGTGCTCCGCTGTAGTGCGCACTAGGGTGGGCGGCCAACATTCGACCATATTCTTAGGTCGATTCACTTAGCGTTCGAGAAACAGAGTGTGACACACGGCAGTACAGTGCTGACGCATGTCTTACAAGTGGATATAGTGTGAAATTTGATACAATTTTCATGACCGTTGTTTTATACCAATGACTTAAAGATGAATCTAAAATATATTGTAGCGGTGTTTACTGTTTTGTTTATTGTGTGTGCCGATGGAAGAAAAACTACGGGTAGAAGTCGAGGCTCTGGATCTGGCCGTGGAACGAGCAGAAAGACAAATTATAACCCTCAACCTGCGCCAACATCGTTCAGTAATCCACAAGCTTCAGCTCCAAAACCTACTTTGTTTGGATGGCAGGAGCGACCAGCTCAAAAATCTAACACGCAAACACTTTCTTCATGGCAATCCAAACCGTCCAGTGGACAAAGTCATTCGTATCCTTCCAGTGGAACTGGATTATCTGGCGACAAGCCAAAACAACCAGCAACTCATCAAGAAAGCATTCAACGAAGTAGTGCGCCTAATAATTTAGCTGGTCAACAACATTCTAACAATCAACAGAGTCATTCTTACCCATCTTCAAACGGTTTGTCAGGAAGTGGTAGTGGAAGTCCTCAGCAAACTGCAAGCAAATACCCACAAGGAACTGGGTTGTCCGGAAACACTGGAACTGGTCAAGCAGGGTATCCACATTCAACTGGATTATCAGGAAGTGGCCAGCCTGGACAAGGATATCCACAACAGCATGGACCGGGTGGTGGCTACCCCCAGCATACGCAGCAACACAATACTGGAGTGGCTGGTTCTGGTGCTGCACCGCCACCATACAATGGACATAACTATCAAAATAACCATGGAAACCAATACCACCCTCAAGGACAACCTGCTTATTCAAATCACGGCTCTAATTTCGGTGGTGGAGGTGGATACGGTCCCTATAATCCAGGTTACGGGTCTCAATCACCTGGATACTTTGGAAATTATGGTGGAGGAAATGGAGGTGTAAGTCGTTCAAGAAGCGCTCTAATGGGTGTAGGTATCGCAGGTGCCGGTATTGGAACGGTTTTGACTGGTTTAGCCCTTTGGAATATGGCCCGCTCTACTGGAAGACAGCATCATACCGTCATTTACGATAACAGGGGTCAGCCTGTAGCTGTTGCCGCGGACAACGACACAGCTACCGTGGCTGATTCAATTTTAGCTGATCTTCAAAATTGCAGTTTGACCATAAGTAATGATAATAAAACCGAAGTGCTTGCTATACCTTGTTCTATCGCTACTTCTTTTACCCCAGATGCCGAGGTAAAGGATTCTGGTATTAGTCAGAACTCTACTGATAACACGAAGTGTACTATTACGGTTCTTACAAAAGCTGGTACAGAGTATATGACTACAATACCATGTTCGATTCTCCTAAACACTGCGGCTGAAAACAATGTAACAGAACCTCCTCTGGTGATTGATGAACCTGTTAGTGGTGATAACATTACTAACGAGGCAAGCATTCTAAATGGAACTTTGACTGAAAATAACGCAACATTAAGTGAACCGACGGCACTCAAGCTAGCCGGTGACGATGTTAATACGGAGGTTGAAAACACCACAAAACTAGCACATTTAAATTGCACTGTGCAATCAGAAGAAATTAGAGATCCAATTAATCCTTGTTTACCTGTAAATCATAACTTAACTGTAATTCCGTTACCAGCAACGGAGACGCCACAGTAATTAAGTATTTTACCTAAATGTGTTTCGTAAAGATAAATCGTAAATACGATATGTATTATATATATGAAAAATATGTTTATCTATATTTTTCTAAGGTTATTTTTAAGAACCTAATAGTTTTTCAAAGATATCATTGTAATAGCATAAATACTAATTCAACTTATGCATTCAGTGAAACTGGATTTTCTTACTGTTGTTTGTATGACGATGTACCTTGATAGAATATTCGTGAATGTTCGTGTTCGTAACTAAAACACACAACATGCTGTTACTAGGTACACACCGAATGGGTCTTTGTCACTATAATTATGTAGGTCCGAAGGTATACTATTGTAAAGTCATAAACAATGAATACTTAGGTACATTGGTTCAAGTGAATATGAAGCCTGAACATTTTCGCTGTGATTGTTGCTTTCTCGTTTCATGTTCCCTTTGTATTATAGTATGTACACATAAATATAATGCACTACTTTACACTGTTGTGTGGTGTGTTTTTTCGCAAAAATTGTTAACTGTAACTGACTCAATTTATCTATGTATAATATAAATTCCCTTTACCTACTAATACTAGTTGGTTTGCCTTATGTAAGTAAATAACTTTCAATAGAAAATAAAGAAAAAATGAAATGAATATTTTCTAACGTGAATTTTATTTAACCGTTCAACCCTTTTTATTTTAGTTGGGAATATCATCCAATGACATTCCCGCTCTTAGGTGGAGCGGAAGAGTGTGTCAGATTTGTACTGTTTAAAAATCCACTCCTATTCCTTCGTTGCCTTACATACCAGGGCCGAGATTTCCTTTCAGAAACAAACCCTTGGCCCCAGGAGGCTTCGACCCTGTAACCACTCAACCCTAGCCCCAAGCCTAACCTAACTGAAGTGGTTAACTATAGTGTAGCTCAACCAGTTGCGTAGGTAACTTAATTTTTATTTTAAATAATGAAGCTTTTAACTTCATTCTGCTTGATGAAAAGCAATGGAACAGCATGCTTCGCCCGTGCCCCAGATTATAATAATACATATAATATTTTTTTTATTGATAACAACAATAGATGATCTATCACCTCACCTCACTCAGGTTTCTATATTAATACCAATGTAGTGCTCGGGAGTTAATAAGGTATATGAGTGCGCGCATTGCGTTTGGAATTAAAACTTAGCCACCTTCGTATCGTTCGGAATTTAAGATCAGCCCCGGATCTTGAACTTTTTTTAAGGCGGGGGGGCAAAAACTGATAAATGCCGCCCACTCGCCTATATTTTTACTTTCATCGCCATCATTAACTAACACATGAACTAAACTGAATCTGGATCACCAATTAGCCTTATCTCGCCTTTCCACCGAGAGTGCGCGCAGGAATTGCATGACTTGATTCTGCCATCTCATTTCTACCATCGGTCAAATGGATATCTATGGGTCAAACCGACGTACGGCGAGTATACACCCTATATACCTATATTACGTTGTTGAAACGTTTACGGTCCGGACTAAGCATTTCGCCTCGTCATTTATACCGCGTACATCGAAGAAACAATTTGCCTGCTGCGATCTTCCCGTGCGATTATAATTCAGGTGTCTTCAAGGCTAAAGTAAATATAGGCTCTTAATAAACTAGTGCGCCTCACCGTCAACGATTGCATCACTTACCATCAGGTGGGATCGCAGTCAAGTAGGTGCAAGTTTATAACAGCAAAGCTGCTAGATGGCATTTTGCAGAACCAGCCCATATGTGGCTGCAGAACTCCACACACGATCGGACCTGTGCTTTGTATAGTTAACCGAAGCTCTTCCGGTGTTAAGTACTGCCGGACGCTTGCAAGAACGCCGAGTTTCCTAATAGTTACCTTAGTTTTGGACTCAATGACCGGCCCGAAGTTAAGTTTTGAGGAAATTTCAACTCCCAAGAGCAGAAGGCGATCGCTGCACTCCAGGGATACATTCAGAAAAGCAGGTGCCAAGGTGAACGGGGTCCTTTTAGTGGTGAACAGACGCGCTTGTACTTTGGCGGTGTTGAATCCTACTAGATTGGCTTGGCCCCACTCGGAGACAGCCAGACATTCGCACTTACGCTCTACGGCTCTACCATGCCTCTCTTTTGTACTGGATTAGTTCCTTACTAACCCGAGCACTTGGCAGGTATCTCTCTACAACTGTATACATCTGCATACCTATAGGTACCGTGGCAACAACAGATCGTTGATATGCAGTAGGAAGAGAATTGCGGAGAGAACAGACCCCTGAGGAACTCCGGCGTTAGTCTATGAAAAGAATAGAATATAGTATATGATCCGAAACAAGGGGAAATACGATGCAGGCACCTTTTTCTGCGAAGACCACAACCGTTTGGGGGAACGGACATTCTCACGCTGCATTCACCGCCACAGGAGACGCCCCACGCGTCGGGAGTCGCTGGGCTAGTCCCCACCACCGTAAGCATAATGGGCTTGCGGTTAAAGATGAAGCCCAATTCGTCGATGGAGCCTAGTGTTCCATGCGCCACAAAGAAATGTCAGCAAAACTGCTGGTTGCGGTTTTGCTGACACTTGCAAGCTTTGCCTGCTAGGGCCACGGGGAATTTCGGAAAGGGTCCTACAACGCAGACACAAGTGGGTTTTCATCAGTTACAGTCTTACACGTGCTCTCGAAGTCTCGATTCACTCTAGGAGTCTAAAGCGAAAAGTCATTGCAGAAAAAAAAAAGAAAGAAAGCCTACGATTGTACCTACGCGCTACACCGAATTTGAAGCCTGCCCGGGGCATAGGCGTAGACTTGACCCTCCCCCCCCCCCCCCCCTTAGATCCGGGGCTGTTCAACATACCGCCCGCGACTTGCTTTAACCCAATAACTATTTAACCCCCAGTCTTATAATCTTGTTTAGTGACCAGTTTCATTTTATTTACAATAATACTTTTTTTTATCTCATTTCTAGAGTTCCGTAGTCAACTAGGAACCCTTATAGTTTCGCCATGACTGTCTGTCCGTCTGTCAGTCCGTCCTCGCTTAATCTCTGTAACCGTTAGCACTAGAAAGCTGAAATTTGGTACCAATATGTATATCAATCACGCCGACAAAGTGGTAAAATAAAAATTGGAAAAAAATGTTTTATTAGGGTAACCCCCCTATATGTAAAGTGGGAAGTGATTTTTTTTTTAATTTCAACCCTAACGTGTGATATATTGTTGGATAGGTATTTAAAAATGAATAGGGGTTTAGTAAAATCATTTTTTGATAATGTCAATAATTTCGGAAATAATCGCTCCAAAAGTAAAAATCAATGTGTGTAACACCCCCCCTAACATTTGAACCGTTAGTTTAGAAAATATGAAAAAAATCTGAAAAGTAGAACTTTATAAGGACTTTCTAGGAAAATCATTTTGCACTTGATGGAAAGAACAGTTTTTGTACAAAAAAGACAAATAGGTTGTACAAAATAATTTCTGGACTTTCGGTTGGTCTCTCTTTGGCATTGGCGGTATTATCTAATAACTACATAAAACTATTTTATTTTCTATCTATTCTATCAGGAACATGCTAAGGCAATTTAGAACAAAACTAAAATTCATTTTTTTAACGCCATCTATCAAAATGTTAAGGTAAAAACAAGTTCATAAATGGTTCGATAGATGGCGTTGCGTAATGACTTTCCGTGCTTTCATGACCTACCGTGGTAAAAAATCGTTGCTTCTTAAATATGTTCGTAATTTTAAGAGTGCACAATCGCTGAAATTTCTACTACTTGCATACTGTACTATTTTTGATTTAAATTAAATAAATAGCTATAATTTGGTATAGTGGGAAATTGTTATTGTGTCTTAGTAAATTATATTGAGGGTATTATTTTTTAATCTCATAAGTGGGAACACTTATTGTGACGGACGGGAAACTACGGAACCCTACACTGAGCGTGGCCCGACACGCTCTTGCCCGGTATTTTCTTACATACATTTATTTTATATTTTTGTCGTTTTTTTTTCTTGCCGTTGCAAGTATTTCCAAAGCCATTATCAAGTGACCAAGATTTTTCACTCGTCATTGGCTTTTAAAATATTAAAAAAACTTGTGAATTCTGAGGTAGTACCTACCTAACGTATTGGAAAGCGCCAAACCACGATTCTTGAAATTGACCATAAATATCACGTTGTACCGGGATCGGTCGGTGGGAGCTGGATAGGTAGGCAAAGACTGTTTAACGCACCGCACAATGTTACTTCAAGGCGTCATTCCATATTACGAGAACTTCGTAAAAACTCAGAAATTTAACTAAATCAGAGTACACGAAGTTGTCGACATGTGGGATGAGAACTCGGCTTTCATTGTGCCAATCGTCTTTACCGCCTGTCGAAGCTGTCAAGCGCAGTTGGGTCAATGGCCTGATAGTGCCTGATATAGAAGGTAGTGCTCTTAGATACAGCTCGCTTTGTGAGGAGGATCCTATTTCTAGAACCTTAACCACCGATAGCTAGGATCAGTTGCTCTCGACACCGGTGAATTATTATTTTGTATCTATGTTTTTATGATTTTTTATACGTTTATTAAAAAAGAATAAATAAAATAATAACGAAAGTTCACAAATGAAAATTCTACCATTCCAAGTCACTATTGTGTATATCTAATCATCCTTCTGGTATATTCCAATCTATCTGGGGTCGGGGCCGCATGTCTATATCTTCTATTATCTAACCGTTAGTAACCACGACTTTTATAAATGTAAATAATATCTTTTACACAAAAATCGTCCATCGAATTAGGTCTCCTCTCCCCCCCTACCCCTTTAACCACTGTCATTCATACATCGTATTTCCGACATGTTTCTCAATCGTATCCCATGCAAGTACGATTACAATACAACTTTTCGATCCACGGTGTCACTATCATATTTCCTTTTACATACCTACTTACTTGTTATTCATGTTTCTATTTCTATCTGTAGGTATACATACTCGTAGAAGCTATCTGATTGGTGCATAAAACCTTTTTTTTTTTTTTTTCGATGGGAAAAATCGTCTTATGACAGCCCCCGCTCTTGGGCGGAGCGGGAGATAGTGTCAGACTCTTACTGACTAAAAAACCCATCCCGTTCCTTCTAGCCTTCGTACCGGGGCTCGAGCGCCCTTTCGGATAACCCTGGCCCCAGTAGGCTTCGACCCGGCTGGGCCCCTGCTGTTGCTGACAACTCCTTGAGGCGCGCGGGAACAGCGCGCGCCGTTGACGACTTGGGCTTGGTCCGGACTGTTACCGGACGGCCGGACAGCGAGCTACCCATTGCTCACTGTCCGCAAGCCCGCGCCTACGGTGGCTGGAAATCGGGATCGGAATCCCGGCGGCGGCAGCGAGAGCGCCGTTGTCTGATGCGGTCGGCTTCCTCCTTAGCGAGCATTACTGCTTCGCAAAAGTCGGCGACCGCCTGCCACTCCTCCTCGCTCCGGACCATCGCCTCGACCAGGGCCCGGCGCGAGAGGTCTCTGCCGCCGATCACCCCCACGAGGGCACGGCGATGCTCCGCCCAAGCAGGGCACACCGCGATTGTGTGCTCCACCGTGTCCTCCGGGCGTTCCGCACAGTGGCGACACCCGGGCGTCACTTCCGCTTTAATTCGGAACAGGAACCTCCCGAACTTGCCATTTCCGGTAAGGACCTGTGTCATGCGGAAGGTAAGGACGCCGTGAGGTCTTTCCAGCCACGCCTCAAAGAGGGGACTTATCGCCATAATTGTGGCGTGCCCATGACGGGGTTGCGATAGTCGCTGACGCCATTCCACCATGAGATCCCGCCGAAGCTCTGTCCGCCATGCCGCGACCTGTCGCGGCAGAGGACTTTCACCCCGGCGTTGCATCTCCACGCGCATGTCGTGCATGTGTGCAAGGACTGTTGCCTCCAGATCCCACGGTGGTAGGCCAGCCAGAAGGCTCGCCGCTTCGCGGGAAATCGTGCGGTATCCCCGCACCATCCGAATTGCCATGACCCTCTGGCAGGCGTTCAGTATGGCCGCCGGTTGCTTTTTCAGGTGCATAAAACCTTGAAATTAAAGGATATAAGAGCGATCGAAGCGAACTCAATAATTTTTAGCACTCCACCTCGGATGGGTTTTGACGGGTTACTTTCTTTCAACAGGAAGTTACGGGGCTAGAAATGGATCAGTTAGTATGTTTCAAGATATTTTGTCAAGCTAGCAGGAACGCCTTTTTGAGCTTTTTTGATGTTGCTAATCATCAAATAATTTCTTTCGTTTTGGATGGAGAAGGAGTGTTAGAATTTTACTGACGAACCGACCTGTGTTCCTTCAGTTGCACTTTGTGTTCTAAGGTCACTCTCTCGTTCAATTTTGAACAATCCCGCAGCCCTAGCAGGTATGCCTTTCTGGGCTAAGGATAAATAAGTCAGGCCTACAGTACTGTTCAGTCAGGCATTAAGGCAGACGATGAAAACAATGAAAAGGGTCTGATGATGTAGATACACCGTGAGTTAGTCGACGGATGTCAGTTTTTAGAGACATTTAGATACATACTACATACTTACACCCACTTCAAAGTTAGGCACTTATGTCTATTCCAATATTTTCTACTTCAAGTAACGTGAGTTTGATTTGTTTCAGATAGCCAGAAGCCTACTGGAGCCAGGGTTATCTGATATGAAGGCTAGAAGGAACGGGGTGGGTCTTTTAGTCAGTAAGAGTCTGACACTATCTCCCGCTCCGTCCAAGGGTGGGGGATGTCAATGCATGATTTTTCTCACCATAAAAAAAAAGATAGCCAGACGTTTGAATTGTTTCGATGGCGTCTTTAGTGGGCAGATAAATAGAGAAGATAAGCTCCTTCAGAAGCGGACCTACTGAAATACCTGGTTAATTTATCACTGATTGTACTGACTCCGTAGCCGTCTACCTACTTACAAGTATTAAGATAAACTAATGTGATTTAAAATGACTCGCCAACTCAGCTTGTTGTGTCACGTTCTTTCATTCTGTCGGGTATAAGCATTGTCTATCTCCACACTTTTTGAATAGGATTTTAATTTCATGTCGAAGGACTTCATATTATGCCGAGATTTTTTTTATGTGGGAAATCATTTGGCGATTTCTCCTGCTCTAGGGCGGAGCTAAAGGGCGTGTCAGACCCTTAGCGTTCTAGGACTAAAGCACAGATTACTGAATAGTTACTACGTAAACTAAAGGTAACCTTTTCAGAAATCGAACTATGGCCCAGTAGACTTCGACCCTGCTGGGCGATCTACGATTTATTGTGAGTAAAACGGTAATGTTATTAAGCTGCAGCTGGAATCGTTTTCTTGTGACGCAACTATTTAACGGTTACTTGTATCGTCTTCAAAATTCATGTGCTGTTCGTTGATATTGTATAGTAATACAGAATTGTAGTACCTAAAGATATATAGCTGCAGCTGAAATTGTCTCCATGTGAGACAACTCTTCAACAAATACTTGTATCGTCTTGAGAATTTGTATGCTATTTCTTGACATTGCATAACTATATAAAATCATGGTGGTGTTATTAAGCTGTAGAGAGTAGAGTGTTCGTAAAAGTCAAAAGTAGGTACGTACCTAAACCTGTGTTATTGTCAAAGCATAAATGGATTGATAAATTTAAATAAGTAGATAGAATAATTAGGTAAATTGTAACTAACAAACATAGTGTTCTCATAATCACGAGGTTGATAAGATTAGTTATTTATACTGGTAGGTATCTATACCTACTTACTTATCTAAGTATTGTTTTTGTTACCTGCCGATGAGGCGATGACCACTGATTTGAAATAAATAACAATTATATTTCAAATCAGCGGTCATCGGCAGATATATCAGCATAATAATAACTAAAAAACTGTTCACGTTTTAAAAAAAATACAACCGAAATAAAAAAATACACTAAAGAATGCAAAATAGCTTTAATTTGGGACGTCGGTTTTTCTGGTTGGTCTTTGTATTTTGACACCATTTTATTGTAAAAAAGTGAAAGTGATTTTTTTAGTTTAGATCCCACAACTAACACTAAATACTTAGAAAGCAAGTTCTCTAGTAAGGTAACAAGTAACAACATCTTTATGAGGCACTCGTGGAACACTAGGTACGCAATGGCGACTCGGGCTTGGTCGTTACCGGACGGCCGGATGGCGAGCTACCCAATGCTGGTGGTCCGCAAGCCCACTCATACGGTGGCCGGGAATCGCCCTGCGACACCCGCGGCTTTTCCCGCAGCGGCGGCTGCTGCCTGAGGTTATTCGTTACGTTTTCTCATGGTTGCGGCTAATTTTTTCGCTCGCTTGTATTGTAGTAATGGTATGTACCTAATGTGTAAGTCAAACTTTTAATGACTAAAAACCCACTCCTGTTCCTTCGTTGTCTTTCATACCGGGGCTAAATCATCACTTCAGAAACAAATCGTTTGTCCCAGTAGGCTTCGACCCTGCTGGGGCCCTACGGTTTGCTAACAACTCCTTGAGGCGCGCGTTGAACAATACGCGCCGTATCGAAGTCTTGGGCTCGGTCCGGACGGTTACCGGACGGTCGGACTGCGAGCTACCCATTGCTCGCCGTCTGCAAGCCCGCGCCTACGGTGGTAGGTAATGGGGTCGTATATAACTATATACGGCTGCGCGGGTAGAAGGTTTGTCAGACGCTATAGATGATGTACCTAAATCGGGATCTGGAAGCTATCAAGGATTGGTCTGATAGATTTGGGGTGTCCGTAAACCCCACGAAGTGTCAGGCTATTATTATCGGAGGCTCGCGCATGATGGGTAAAGTGGTGGTTAACTCCCTTTCTCCTATTATTTTTAATGGTGCCATCATCCCCATCAGTCCCAGTGTAAAGGATCTCGGTTTGCATCTCGACTCGACTCTTGGCTGGCAAAGTCAGATTTCTGGTGTCTGCCAAAGAGTCAACGGGACTTTGCGGTATCTGTATCGTCTGAGGAACTTTTTGCCCGCGAAGACAAAGTCTATGCTTGTGCAAACTTTAATTTTCCCCATAGTCGACTATGGTGACGTGTGCTACTTTGACCTGAACACGGTGTTGCTGGATAAACTAGACAGGCTCCTCAACAACTGCATTCGGTTCATATTTAACCTTAGAAAATATAACCATATTTCTACTTAAGATCTGAACTTAAATGGATGCCAATTCGCCAGAGAAGAAATGTGCGCGCACTGACTACATTTTTTTCCACTCAACTCTCCCAGTTGAGCAGAGAGAAAAGTGTATGTAAGCGCCTCCATCCTATCTCATAACTCACTTTCAATTTCTTTGTTCTTCACACGCAAGGAATCTGCGTTCTTCAAACAATCTCCTTCTGCTCTGTCTTTCTCATACTTCTGATTTTGTTAATTCTTCCTTCTATATACAGTCCATCCTTCTGTGGAATGCGCTTCCTCTCGATATCAGGACGGCCGAAAGTCGGTATGCATTTAAGTGGAAGTTGCGGAATCATTTTCTACACCAATAGCAGAATCGTCCCAAAACTTCTGTCCTTACTTCATATAAATATATATGTAGTAAATATATTATATTAAATATATATGTATGTGTATTTTATCTTTAATTATGTATAATTTTTACTCTTGTTTTAATACCAAAATTTTCTTTTTGTGCGCCTACCATATTGTCTCTTCACTACCCTAGGTTGACTGGTAGAGAATGCCTAAGGCATTAAGTCCGCCTATGTACTTTGAGTTGCATGAAGATTAAATAAATAAATAAACATTGGTCCATAAACCGAAACATTATGCAGGAAATAATTTCTTAGGTCGCGCTTTTATTAGACAGACATGGAATTTGAATTGGCGAAATGAGGCTAAACGAGAATCATGCGATCGCAGCAATACCGAAAGGTTTGCTATCGTTTACTGAATTTTTTTGCTCCCTGGTCTATCTTTGAAGTTTTTTATCAGTAATATCAGCGTGACAACGGCATTAGCGACTTGTACCGTCGCGTCGCTCCAGCCGGTTTCCTACCCCTTCAATCTCTGCATTCTCCGCGCTCAATGCACCCTGGACAGCTAAACCTAATTGTGACGTGTTCACGGATAGTGTTGCAACAGAACTCAGCTTCCGCCTTCGCTTCTGAAGAAGTTTCGCAAGCTTTTTCACTTCCATTTCCGTTTCTGGTTCGGCTAACTTTATAAAGAAAAATACAACGAGGAGCGCGGGGGTGGGGGGTCCGTAGACGACACGACGGAACACGACGGAAAAGACACAAACGTGTCGCAACGACTCTCTTTGTTTATCTACACTAATATTATACCTACACTAATATTACAAAGAGGTACATTTTGTTTGTTTTTTTTTTTGTTTGTAGGTGATAATCTCTGGAAGTACCTAACTGGTTCGATTGCTAAAATTTCACCGATAGAAAGCTGCTTTATTTCTGAGTACACACAACACAGGCACATAGTCTATGACATAGACAGACAACAACATAGAAAACATACACATACATATATTTCGTCGCGAACAGCTATGTCTATACATAGGCTATGTTCGCGAGCGAAGCCGCGGGCGAAAGCTAGTATTAACCTTTCAAATAGGTACCGTCAATTTGAGACACCATAGTAAGACAATAAGATGCACGAACGTTCGCTTGGGGTCTAATGAATCCTATATTATATATTTTTTAAGATCATTTTGGGCATCGCCGCGCCTCGTAATGTTTTGCGTAAGCGCGTAAATCTTTGTTTTTTTTTTTTCTTATGATTGTTTTGTTCTTATTTTGCCAATATTTCGCCAGTAAGTACTTAATTATCAGCTCCCCCCAGAAGTGTAGCCAGTGAGCAATGTGAGCATATATTTAGCAGAGCTCGTTTACCTACAGTACTATAATATGAAGAATGCTGAAACAGACAGTTCAAAGGTGTAAAAGCGGCCAAATTACTTTTTGTTTAAAAAAAAAATCTTCAGTTTAATTTTGAGCATTGTACCTAGTAAGTAAAGTACAAAATACAAAAAGGAGAAACTGATTAGCTAGAGCGCGAGCAAGATAACTTGGCGCGAAGCTGGGGGGTGCTTAATGTTGCCAGCCTAACAATAATAATTAAAAGAATTTATTTATTTAATTTATACCGTTATTATTTTAAAAAATCGTGAGAACTTTGTAAATCTTTTATTGGATATCTTAATAAATTAATTAGCACTTTTAGCACCAGAACTCCACGCTAGTCTTTATCAGAGTTGGATAAGTCCATTGTTAATTTGTCCATTTTGAGATCCATTAACTTATCATATTTTAAAAATATTTTCTTGTAGAGATACATTGTCATTCTTCTGGCATTACAGTAACGCTTGCGCTTTTGTATTGTCTCTTGTAGGGGCTTTGTTTATTTATGTGCAATGGTATGATGCGTTATCCATTACTACAATACAATTCTGTTTTAGATTTGGCACTTTATTCTTTCATGGATGACGTTTGCAGAATTCATATCGTCATGATTGTCACTTGATTAAGATTTAAGCACATAGCAGTTGTCCATTTTCAACAAACTTTGTTGACTTGCAAGGTAGGTGACCTACCGCTCGGGTACGCATATTTAGGGAAATTTTATTGTAATGGTCACCCGAAAAAATATTTTGACAAATGGGTCTAATTTTGGAAAAATGGTACCGTGTAGGCCCAATATTTTCTCATTTCTCTTCACAAACACGTTTAACTTTCAAGATAATATCCTTGCTAGCACTTTTAAATCAAACAAATTTGACCGTGTGTGGGAGTGGACATTGGTATGACAAGGACAACAACATAAAATAGGGTTGCCATAAATCCTCAAGACCCCGTCGGGACAATTACAATTTGAGGGTCCTTAATTTTAAAATTTCTTGTGTTCGTCGGTATAAAGTCACATCAAAATAGTAAATTAAAAAAAAAGGAAACTTCAAAACAAAAACATTTGGGATTATATGTATTCATTTATTAATTTTGGTGGTTAACTTATAAATTAACGTCAGACTTTTTTTTACATCCATAAACAAAGTAGGTAGAATAGATATGGCTTAAAAGACTTATTATCCTAGCTAAGAACATTACATAAAAATTCGTTTGCTGCCTTTGGTAGAAATCTGTGATTCTGTCAGTGCTGATAATAATTGACAGATGTTATCAATCAATATAAACACAAGGTGCAATGATTTTAAAGAAACATGTATTTTATTTTATTGAAATAAAATATTGATTTTAATGAAATAACATATTTATTATATTGTTTTAAGCAGTAAAAGATAAGAAAATGTCGGACCCTACAATACAAACATTTTGTTGCCATCACACTGGTAACAGCGAAGACTTTGCAGTAAGAATTATGGATGAATTTAACACGGATTCATACAATATAGTATGTTTAATTTCGTCTACGGTTGGAATTTTGGGATCAGTGTATCAGGTAGGCATATAATATATTTCAACAGCAAGTATTGTTCGTTTATAATTTTGTGTTTTAAACTTTAAAGCGATACTCGTGTCCTTAGTATGGCTTCTCGAATTACAATTCACCGGTTTGGAAATCTAGGGTACGTAAGATTAAGTTGCATGAGCCTTCTGGGTGTCGGCACTGTTTAATCTTATATTTCTTTACTAGCAGCATAAAATATCTATATGAATATAATTAATCATAAATTACAGGTTCATAAGTAATACTTATTCTGGTTAAGTGTAGGTAAGTTACAATAATTATAAAAAATCTTAGCTTTGACTTAGTCTATTACCTAGGAAAGTACAATCTACACATAATGTAGTGGGCTGCAACATTACTACTTATAATGTTTTTTCTATGTTTATGTTATGCTGTAGCTGTTTGTTATCCCTCAATTTATAAAATAAATATGACATGTAAAAAAGTTCAAAAGTGTTTTTCTGTCAAAGTACTAAATTGTTTGATATATGTACATAAATATAAAATAAATAATCACCAATAAAACTTGCCTTCTCAGTAATATTGTATAGGCATTAACTAACATTCAAATATTTTTAGATTTTTCCAGATGTCATAAATCGGATACAAAGAGGAGTTGGCTCCACACGTGGGCGGCGAATTATCATCTGGCTAGCTGTGGCAGATTTATTGGCATCTTTTGGTAATGATTCAACTGCATCTGCATTTCATAGAATTTTTGATAAAAAAAAAGAACAAAAATATAAATATAATTATTGAATATTAATTACAGGTGTTCTTGTACGCTCATCCCTATGGCTGAGGTTTAAAAACATAATGCCTTTGCCAGATGATGATGTTAGTGTTTTATTCTGCAGCATCACTTCAGTAAGTTCAGATATTGTTGCTTATTATTATCCAACTTACTATTTATTTACTGGTTTCTAGTTGATCTAAGAACTGAATTTTCATTTATCATATTACTGTTATCTGAAGAATCTAGATAGGTCAGGTACCTATCTAGATTATTGTGGTTGGACATGTTATCCATACAAAAACTACTATTTTAATTCTTCAAGTTATCTGAAAGTTGAATGTCTCTAATAATGCTAAAATTCTGTTTTAACCATTTCAGGCATGGACACAATACTTTTACACAGTGACTTGGTTCTGGACCTTGTTTTATGCTATAGACACATGGCTCACTATAAAGGGCCGCGACTCTCATACTTTACTGTATCACTCTATTGCCTGGGGTTTGCCTGCAGCTACTACTGGTGTTGGTTTATCTATCCTATACATTCCCAATGCTAAGTAAGTACTTCTAATCCATGATGAACAAAGGAAAACTTTCAAGACTGCTTCAAAGCTAAGCATGTAATAAAACAAGACAATTTCCTAATTTACTGCTCTAACAGCATCATAAAAAAAATTAAAGAATGCCTATACAACAATAAGAAACTAATACTGTAATACTGTAGGTGGAAGACATAGGAATCATAATTTAATTTTACAACTTTATGTAAAATGCAAATAGGATGCAAAATCATGCAAATAATATTTATCTTTAAATATATCTATAAATAACGTAATCCTTGAATTAATGTCTGACCTCACTAGTCACTTTAATCAATTTGCTAATTTATTACAGATGCCACAACCTTCCATCAGTTACTAGTGCCTTGTACAAAATACTGCCCAACTATTGTGCTACATATTTGCCAATTGCTATGGTGATGATAGTAAACCCAATTATGTATGTTATGTCAAGTAAAGATGTTGAAATGGCTGTAGCAGTTCCTCTTGCCCAGGTACCTAAGAAAGCTTGCTCAAGAATGATTTTTATTCTTAGTTATTTCCTTGATGAGATAATAAATATTCAATGATGATTTCCATGATAATAATTTAGATTGCAAATTGAAATGTAGGTACCGCACGATTAATGCAGCGACGTTGTCTGCTGACGCATATTTGCTCGCTGTGAATATCTGAACTTAGTAACAACCAAGGAAATCTTATTTCTTCAATTTTTTTTTTATTATGCAAAACTTCTTCCTGTTCTATTATTTATAAAACCAACCTTGGAACTGCAGGCGTTTACAAAACGTGTTATAAAAAAATTGTATAAAAGTTTTAAATTAAGTACATACCTACTAAAAATATTTGTTTTTCAGTTCACAAGTAAAGAGCGAAGAGTAGTAGATACATTGAGATTGAAGTTTTTTTTGATCAATGTGGTGTTCTATCTGTGTTGGCTACCAAACCTTGTCAATGGCTTTTTGCTTTGGACAATGTGGTTTAACATGCCTGTTAAAGTTATAATCACTATATGGTACATAATGGTTAGTAGGTATTAAATTCATGAACATATTCAACAATTTTTTTCATAACTTAGGTACATTTAAATCGCACATCATTTCAAATTTCTATGCTCTATGTTTGAAATCCCCAAATACTACTCATTAATATGGTAATGTTTAATTTTTCAGGCATTAACAAATCCCATGCAAGCATTATTAAATGCACTTGTTTACCGAAAATGGAATACAAATAAGTGGAGACACATGCCATCATTTAGTAACGAGTCACGAAAAGAGTTTTGTTTCTATGATGAGCAGTCCCCACTTTTGGGCTCAGAACCTCCGAGATTACAGTTGTCACCCATCCCACCGGGTATTAATAACTATGCGACTTTGTGATTAACTTGATCATGATAGTGGTCAAGCGATAAACCTATTTATAATAAAAAAAAAAACTTGTTTAGTATTGTTGGCATTTTGTTATACATTTTTTTACACTAATATACTTTTTATAATTTTATACAATGTACTTTATTTATAATACAGTAGTACCTATAGTGCTATAAAATGTCCATACAGAAAAAAAAAATGGCAAAATAAAGTGAAATAGATGATTTTTATTAGTTACAAGTAGGTTACATACATATATACATTATTTATCATTTTACAAAATACACATAAGCAATTAATGATAAATATCACATATCATCCTGCTCATTCTCCGGTGGGGCCATGGTAAGATCTGTTACATCTTTTACAATCATATGGGCTATTTGCCATGCCATTTCTTCTTCCACTTTAGATGCATTCATTGGCACAAACCGGCTCACCATTTTTTTTAAAACAGACTTATCCTTTTTATCTGGATCTGGCTCAAATTTTGATTCAAACCTGCCTAAACTATTAACTCTTCCAAGATTTAAACCATCAGGTCTATTCCTCTGCCATAAAGCATCAGCATTATATAGCTGATTAGAGTCTATTGTCATGTCAGGTACAGAGAGATTACGTTTCTTCTTACGGAAGACTGGGTCTCCCATTGCAAGGAGAGTATTTTGAGTGCTAATACTAAATTCACTGCTGCAATCTGAATGTGATTTATGATTGGAGGACCACATGTTTTCAACTGAATGTATCATTTCCGAGAGGTACTTAAAATATAATTCCGATTCTAAAAAGGCTTTGACATACTGAGTGAGTGTTTTAAACACAATTTGATAAGGCAAATCAAAACAAGTTGGCAGTGGACCCTCTTCTCTGCATATATCACTTTCTATTCTTAGTCTAATATCAGTTGGAAATCCAATTGGGTGTGTTGCCTGAAGAGAAAAATATTTTTCATAAATAGATATAGCATCTGCTTGAGCTTGGTCAGGGCTTGTCGTGTTACCATTCAGCAAATTATCTCTGAAGTGCATGACAGCCATTAAAAATTCTAGTAATACCCTGCAAGATTCTTGTTCTAGAAATTCTGTGAAGTAAAACAGAACTGTTTCATTATGCAAAATATCTTTGAGATTTAGAGAGCCACTGGTCAAAATATCAATTTGTGCTTTAATGTAAAATGGGCTGTTGATGAAATCATTATAATGATTATTTTCTATTTGTCTAGTAAGAACATCTTGCACTGGCTTAAAACAGTTTTCTTGTATCCGTCCTTCAGGTTGGCAGATATTGGATATAACGGATTTTCTGTTACTATCAGGCAAATCGAGTTGGCATGGAGCTTCCAAAGCAATATATTTTTTGAAAATTATTACTGCTTCTTCAGTGTAATCTCTGCATTGATTGTTTTCACCGGCTGAGTTAGAGTTCTCAGATTTTACATGTTCAGCTAAGTTTCCACATGAACTTATAGAACATTCATTAAATCGTGCATTACTAGTACTTGAAAACATATCACTGTTTTCTCTCCAGCTGCATTTTTGTAACTTTAAGTTTTTCTCCAGTTTTGATTCACACTTGCACTGTAGATCCAAACTTTTAGTTCGATTAATTTTCGAAATAGTACCACTTTCATTAGCATTGCTTGAGTTTAGTACATGTTTTCTGAATTCTTCTATTTCCAACAAACATTTAATTAGGGCATCCTTTCCTATTGATTCCATGTATTGTACAAAATATTTGAGAGCTTTCTTTTCAACAATTATGTCATGTAAGCTTAAGGATAACTTGGAGCTCTTTTCAAACATTTGTTTGGGATCTGGAACACAGTATCACATTCATTTTAGAATACTTTTTAACGCCTCTGATGATCGGAGTATTATGTTTTGTACTTACCTTCATTTTCTTCAAGTAATATTTGCGCATTTATAAGACTTTTGATATCAGGTGTGCTCACGGATTTGACTTCTGGAGGCCGCACTGGGCAGCCAGTTTTACCTTTTGCTGAAATTGATAAAAATGATTAAGATGCACTGTATTGTACATTGTAAAAGGGTGAAGATTATAACAATACAGACTCATTACAGAATACTTTACCTGCACTTTTCCAGAACTTAATCATTTTCGTATAAACTCTTCGTTATACGTGTCTATTGGAACTATGTACAGCCACAGAAGCAACCTACGTAAGCTCTTCATAAGTGCGTTTTATGACCATAAGCGTAAACAATAATAAGAAAATGAAAACAATTTGTTTATGTACTAGTAGTGGATTACGTTTACATTACAAATGTCAGATCATTTGTGTCAAACGAAAACCAGAGACTGTTTAGCTAGTTTTTTAATATTGACTCGGTATCTTGTTTTTTTAGTATCCATATTTTTAGACTTTGGTTGCCAGCAGATATTATAGACTAAAAAACGTTCAATGAACCAAAAAAACAGCTCACAAAGCGTTTCGGCCTGTTTCACACGTGTAGATATCTAGAATTCGAAACCACCTTGTAGACGACCGTTAGACATTTTAAATCTGAGGTTCCCAAGCTTTTTTGTCTCATAGACCACTTAACATGATTTCCGAGTTTAGGTATCAGAACCTTTTTATGTGGGAAATCACCAAATAATTTCTCCCACTCCGTATGAAACGAGAGTCAGTAAAAACAACCTGTTTTTCTTTCAGTTGCCTTTGAATTCCGGCCAATCTTTAAAAAAATCCCTCAGTGTAGATCCCTTGCAATGATGAAAATTCATTAGTCCTAAACACTGACCTTTACTATTTATCAGTATCACACTGGACCACAGGTTGTCAAAGTGCGGTTGTGTGGGCCGTAACGAGGTGGTACGGTACTAAAACTAGTGATGAAAACCTTGGCGAAAAATACATCGATAAATGTTGGTGAAAAAAATTATAAGAAAAAAAGAAATTATAGATGTGTAAAGTACACATCTATAATTATTTTTTTTACTTTCTAGTAAATATGAAAGTATACTTAGATATTTTAAACTAACTGCGTGTAAATTTCAAATATAGACTGATAAAAAATGCGAAAGTTTTGATAGATGTTTCTTACTTTTCTAGTCTTAACTACTAAATACTGAAATAATTATTTCTTAGTTAGCTTCAAAGTGGTGGAATAATGAATACAGTAACAAAGTCAAAAAGGTTAAATAAAATACGTTTTATATTGTATTCATATTTTATTTTTTATTCAGAAATCGTTTATTTCAAATATACCAATTAAAGGCACTTTGCAATTATGAAAATGTTGGTCAGTCAAAAAAGTGAAGCTATATTGCACTTTTCAAAGTGTAGATCACTAGTGATATGGTTGTTTTTAGGGGTCCAGTTGGTAGTTATCATATTATGAAGCCAAACTTTCCTTTCCTCAAAGTCTTTTGGAAATCTGAAAAAAAAAAATTGGAACGCTTGTAGTTCCGATTTTGCATATCCAATTAAGGTTGGACAATTCATATAAATTATATAGAGTTCGAGAAAATAAATAAAATGCATCAGCTAAAATAAGTCAATATGACGGAAAACCGTGTTATTATACCGTTTCGACCCACTTTTGACCCCCCTGTAGCTCAGGGCCTATTGTAAGTACAGAGATAAAATTGTACTTACGTGATCATATACTAGTACTAAAGCAGTATGCCAAATTTTATAGATATAGCTTCAGTAGATCCTGACATATGACCCTAGGAATTTAGCTAATTTTGGCACCGACTGACTCACTGACCGGTAATCAAAACCTTTAGGCCACTTCCGATTGTCCTACTATATATGATTACGTAGGTACAATTTTATCTCTGTACTTGCAATAGGCCCTGAGCAACAGGGGGGTCAAAAGTGGGTCGAAACGGTTCGTGTATATAGTGCACGGTATGCGCGCGGCCTGTTGCTGGAACTTGGCCTGTGCACTACCGTGCACTTAGATATTGATAGCCATAAAAATACGGGTCGTGTTTCTTTTTCTTATCTATTTCTGTTCAGTCAAGCACTTTTTAAGTAACCAAACCTTAGGAGACAATAGAGACAATGACAGAGCGAACCGGCGTTCGCTTGGGCTATAATGAATAGCAAAATGCTAAAATTAAAAGTCTAAACAGTTCCGAAATTTTCAAACTATAATTAAGTAATACGCTTAGTCCGACCATCGAATATAGACGATTACAAGAAAAAAACAAAAATTCCGACATAATACTGCATCATAGTGTAACAAATTCATAATTGCCTTTATCTACCTACTCTTTTGGATTTAATGGCTTAGCGTCGCCGCCGCGTTTTATCACAGAGCCTCGGCGTTTGCGCATTGTCGTTAACTGCATATAGTGGACCTGGCTAACTTGTAGGCTCAAATGTGACTATTGAGCGTCAGCGTCATGCGTTCGGTTGGATTCCCGAATGGGACGCACTGCTGTTGATATTAGATTACAGCCAATATTATTTACGTAACTTTCTAACAACATAGGTATTACCTACCTACTTACCGTCTATCTGACGAAATGGGCCGTAATTTTTTTTTAGATGGATAAAATCATCCAAATGACATCCCCTGCCCTTAGGCGGAGCGGAATGGTGTCAGACTCTTACTGACTAAAAAACCCACTCCCTTCCTTCTTGCCTTTCGTACCGGGGCCGAGCTTCACTTTCGGGTAATCCTAGGCTTCGACCCGGCTGGGCCCCTGCTGTTGCTGAAAATTTGACCTTGAGGCACGCGGGAACAGAGCGCGCCGTCGACGAGTTGAGCTTGGTGCGGAAAGTTACCGGACGGTCAGATAGCGAGCTATCCATTGCTCGCTGTTCGCAAGCCCGCGCCTACGGTGGCCGGAAATCAGGATCGGAATCCCGGCTCCGGCTGGGATGCTGTGAGCACCGTTACCTGATGCGGTCGGCCTCCTCCTTTGTTAGCATTACTGCATCGCAGAAGGAGGCGACCGCCTGCCACTCGTCCTAGCTCCGGACCCGATCGCCCTCACGAGCGCACGGCTATGCTCTGCCCAAGCGGGGCACACCTCTTCTGTGTGCTCCACCGTGTTCTCCAGGCGTTCCGCACAGTGGCGACACCCGGGTGTCACTTGCGCACGAATCCAGTACCTACAGAAACTTCCCGAACTTACCATGTCCGGTGAGAACCTACGTCATGCGGAAGGTGAGGATGCTATGAGGTCTTTCCAGTCACGCCTCCAAGAGGGGATTTACCGCCATATTTGTGGCTTGCTCAGCACTGGGTTGCGATTGACGCTAACGCCATTTCACCATGAGATCCAGCAGAAGCACTGTCCGCCATGCCGTGACCTGTTGCGGCAGCGGGGTTTCGCCTCGGCGTTGCATCTCCACGCGCTAATCCAGATCCTCCAGTTGCCTCCAGATCCCATGGAGGCAGGCCAGCAAGGAAAATCTATATTGTGCCAAAAAAATATAAACATTGTTTAACAACTTAAATTAGTGGTCCACCTACGTCCTGGACCTAGCCCAGACCCCTATGACCCCCCCTGGATCCGCCCTTGGAAATGGGTGTAGTGTAGGTACACTTACCTACCTAAAGGGGTAGCTTACTATTGATGTCCCTTCAAGGCATAGATACTTACAAATGTAGAAAACTTTAAAAATATCAAATTACTTTGCTTTTATTTTAATTCGTATGTATAAAACGCGAAGGCAATTAAGTGTTTCATCAAAGTATAATGATAGTTGCTGGCCCGGTATTTATAACTCTGCTCTATGGGTAGGTTATATCATGGGACCTATCTACCACATGAGAACGACAGTTACATTGCTGGCATTGACCCGAAGTTTCGCGGTAATTCGCTATGCAAATAGAAATGTTATGGCGTTTGTCTTTCGCCTGCAAGCGTATCTACTGTAATAAATGGTAGATAAAAATAAGGCTTTAATCTTAGCAGTTTAGTTGCGAATGAATTTCCTTTCGCCTATAACAATATGGAATAATAAAAGTAGGAGTTAGTGCTTAGCAGGTACCCCATATAGGTACCTACCTACAAAGATAGAAAGAAAACTATTTTATTTGGCGTATACACTCGTAGATACACACAATGTAGTAACAACATGTAGACACTAATAAATTATTATATATCTATTAAAAAAACGAGACAACTAACAATGTGTGTCTCACGGCGGCGCCAAATAGGTCTAGTAGACAAGATAGATACTTACCTAAACCAATGATGACTTGGTTCCTCGTTGTAGGTAATATGCACCTATATGTAGCTACTATATACGAGGTTGTGTAAACACGTTCGAGAGTCAATCTCAAATACTAAAGATAGTCTAATCAAGCACGTAGCATTACATTTTGCAAACGTACATTTTTATGCAAGTGCGGAAAATATGTCACTATTTTGTGACTCCCGAGAGATCTTGCTTGCCACGAGCCCCAGAGCAAGTGCCAACCTTTCCGGTAGCTCGCTATCCGACCGTCCAGTAACTGTCCGGACAGAGCCCAAGTCGTCGACGGCGTGCACTGTTTCTGCGCGCCTCAAGAAGTTGTCAGCAACAGCAGGCAGCAGCCCAGCTAGGTCGAAGCCTACTGAGGCTAGGGTTAGTTCCGAAAGATAGCTCGACCGCGGTATGAAAGGCAAGAAGAAACGGGGTGGGTTTTTAGTCAGAAAGAGACTGACACTATCTCCCGCTCCGCCCAAGGGCGGGGGATGTCATTGGATGATTTTTACCCAGATCCCATGGTGGTAGGCCTGCAAGGAGGCTCGCCGCTGGAAACCGTGCGGTATCCCAGCAACCCCAACGGGCAACGGGCCCTACGGCTTAGGACTACGCGCCGTCAACAACTTGGCTCGGTCTGGATGGTTACCGGACGACCGGGCCGCTATCTTTTACTCATCGTCCGCTAACCCAGAACTACGGTAGCTGGTAGTCGGGGTCGGTGTCTCGGCGGCTGGAGCGTGAAAATGTCCGTTCCATCACGCGTGCGGCCGTCTTTTTTGCTAGCTTCGCAAAAGGAGGCAAATAACGCCTATTACCCTCGCTCCGGACCATGGCCTGTACCAAGGTTGGTGCGAATGGTCATCGCTTTCACGAAGACAGGGCGGTGCTCCTCACAAGCGGGTCAGTACACACCTCCAGTCCTACACCGTATGCGATCCGCACAATGGTAACACCCGGGCGTTTCTTCCACCTGAATCCAGTGCAGGAACCTCCCGGACTTACTAAATCCGGTGAAGACTTACGTCATGCGGAAGGTGAGGACGTCGTTACGCTGCTCCTTAAAGAGGAGACCCACCCTGATTTTGGCGTGCACTGTGAGTACTTAAGAAGTTAGATTTTATTGCTTCAATCAAGTATCGAACAATACCTTAGGCTATTAAAAATCTAGTAAGTAGCATGCGCTTGCGTATTCAAAATGTAGATGCTCAGATAAGCAGTACTGCACTAGGTACATCATCATCAAATAAGTCCTCTTGCTCTGGATGGGGCGAGAGGGAGTGTCAGACACTGCTTGACTAACACCCAACTGTGTTTTTTCAGTTGCCCTTTGATGAAATAAAGGTTGGAAAAATAATACTTTTTTATGTAAAATACAGGGTGATCAAGGTCACCCTGTATTTTCCACAAAAAAAGTCAGCGACGCACAAACGAATACTATGAATCCAGTACATGATTCTGGACTCCCCAGAGGTGGAATTTTTCGCCGGATCTTCTTCTCCTTTCTTATATAAGTGTACCACTCACTGATTAATCACGAAATCTCAGAAACTATAACACCTATAAACTTAAAATTTGGCAGGTAGGTTCTTTATAGGGTGAAGACATCCGTTAAGAATGGATTTTACGAATCTCCACTCCTAAGGGGATAAATAAAACGGAGCACCAAATTTTGTATGGAGAAACCAAATTTCATGCGGGCTAAGCCGCTGGCAAAAGCTAGTACCAAATATAATTCAGTGATTTATATGCAGCTACGTTTAGTTTGTTTATAAAAACCTATTTAAGCTTTCGAATACCGTAATTAAAGTCACAATAGGAAGACAATGAGAGAGCGAAGCGAACGCCGGCGTTTGCTTGGGGTTTATTGAATTAAAATTGTTTTAATTTATTTATTATCAGCTTTATGCTGAGCGTTCGGCCGTTTTGCGCGGAGGAGACGCATATCTTCCCTATCTTGATATATGTTCTGTTCACCTATTTTTAAGTTTGCGTCTTTAACGCGTAAATAAACTGTTTTTCTTTCTTTCTTTCTTTCTTATTTAACAATTTATGTACACACAAATAAAAAAAAAGAAGGAAGCAAGAATAGGACAAACCATACTATCCCCCATTATCGTCCTTATAATTTACCTAGATATTGACTTAGTTTACATTTTTGGTTTTAGTTTAGGTAGACCTAACAATGCTAGAATGGTTTTCGCTATCGAATGTATTTGAAAAGAGCTCGACCTTTATTACCATTAAGTAGGTTGTACTAACCTATTACGCAATATTTCCTTTGCGTAATACTGATCGCAGCATAATACCTGCTTTTACCTCATACTGCTACCTAATCGAATCGCTAATCTTTGATAGATTGATATTTGTGCTAAATATATACCTACAAGATTAAGCTTTTTACCTACCACTACATAGAAACTCAGGTTTTCACACTTAAATCCCCCTTTTTATTAGGTATGCATAGGCTCGCGTTTGACCACTATCTCACCTGATGGAGCGATGATGGAGCACGCTTGCATAGAATTAAAGTTATTTTCCCCACCAGAGATGTGCTATGCAGCTCTGCTGCGAGGATGTAATAGTTAAGCTGTGAAACTTTGTGACCGTTTCCACTGATACTTTTCTAGCGGTGCGAGTAAGATGTGCTATGAAGATGCACTGCCACAAAGTAGCTACGCGAGGAAGATTTGCAGCCCGAGCTATGCAAATCGATAGCAGGGAAGCGGCGAGGGCGGCAATTCTCCATGAGTTCTTCTTCGCACATTGCGAGATTAAAATAACTTTACTTCCATGATGGCATGTCTACTGTCAGCGACAAAAGCGGGCTTACTGTAGGTAGGTACCTACTTTGCTCTGAACATAGCCACACCCATAGATATAATTTTTGAAGTGAAAACTTCTTTAGCGGCGTTGAGCACTTTTTCTGTAATGGGTATAAAATCTTAAACTCGCGTCAGGACACGTGACCTGATCGAAAAAGCGTAAGACGGCGACGTCATCGATATCTAAGTACTAGATAGGGCGTGCTGAACACTCACTTCAAACGAATCCTTTGCACTGAATTCTAGGCAAATTGACATTGATGACTTTAGTGCAATTTTGACGTTCATACAGTTGAGAGCGGAGCTTACAAATTCAAAAGAAAGTGAATTTGGGACGTGAATAATAATTCAGTAGTCATGAAAATAAAATAATTGATTATTCAAGCAATTTAATTGCTTCAAATTTCGTAATAGTATGTTAGAAATTATATTATTTTATTTAAAAGATTTTCCATTTTACAATCATAGACTAAAACATGCAGATGTTCCATCCCACAAAAACCGGGTTTTTTACCTACAACTGATTTAGTGAACACGAATTTGCATGATGTTTTATTCCGTTTGTTTTTTTTTTTTAAATATTCTGTTTAATATTTTTTTCTTTTTTGTATAAATAATAGGTACCAATGAATTCCGTCAAATTCAATAAATATGAATACGTCTGTTTTGCGATACTGTAAAAACTGTTGAATTTGTAGTCATATGTGTAATATAAGTGATACATCACTAAGTGATCATTACTGTTATTGAGATTTCGTCCTTCATAAACTATAATTATAATTATTTCAAGTTTGTTCACTCTGGTCAGCCGAAAATAGAAAAATTGATAAAATATCTTAAGAGGATAGACGTGACAACACGTGGCTTCCTACAAAATATCCTTTTATCTGCTCTTCACACTTTTAAACTGATGATACTAAAGCTGGAAAACGTTTTCTAATGAGTCGGTTATTCCTTGCAGTAATGCTATTCCTTCAGAATGTGCCTTTAAAACATTTATAGCTTTCCTCTACATCATTAAACCAAGTGCAAATTTCTGACTCCGAATCAATTTTTGATTCGCCCCGAAAAATAAAGTTGAAAATAGATTTAAAAAAAGTTTTAGTTTTTTATGTAATTTATTTCATCCCCATTGCTCTCAAAAAGGTGAAGGAAAACATCATAAGAAAACCAGCATATTTCAAAGACATGCGACATTCACCAACCCGCACTTTACCTTCACTTTTCTTGGACTGACCGACATTTGACTATTCAAAAGTGCCTGTAAATGGTCTATTTGAAATAAATGCTTTGATTTTGATTTTGCACTGGGCCAGCGTGGTGGTTTACGGCCCATTCCCTCTCCTAGAGAGAAGGCTTGAGTCCCAGCAGTGGGAACATTAAAAAGCTGATTATGCTATAGTTATAGTTGTTGTTTGTTTTGTTACTAAATATTAGCAGCGCAGTCCTGACCATCATTTTCTGGTGGTTCAATGGTTTCATTATTTTACACGATTTTGAATTCACTAATTATTAGACGTATTTTTCTGAATTTACACTAACGTGGACTATTGGTAAAATTTTTAAATAGAGTTTTATTGTAATGTGAAGTATTGTAGGCAAAAACTATGTCACTTCTGCGGTATAAAAATCTATATGGATAACATGTCATTACACTATGTTGAACTAAACGCGTAAGTACTTCGAAATTCATGGCGCTTAAGACGTTTTGGTCGTGAAAAAATTATCCTCTAAAAGCTATCAGCGCTTTATATTTTAATAGTTCTGTTAGACGACATAATGCCAATGTAGCGCTGCAGCAGATTTTCGTTTTAACTTTTCAATATTTTGACAAATCTTTTCTATGAAAGGGCCTGTCTATCACTAGAATATAACTCAATGGGCGACGTTGATTTTTCGGAGAGATAAACTTTTTAATGTAAAATAATTGTAATAGTTTTAAAGTGTTCAATTTTTAATGTAATATAAATTGTCATGTTTGTGTACGATAGCGCAATAAATGAATATTGTATTCTACCACATAAATGATAGTACTTTTATACTGATAAAGCAATTGGTGCAAAATTATTCCCTAACCATTCCAAAATATCAAACATGCTCAACGTTAATAATCAAGTTTTCACTTCTGCCGGCACTCCCGGAGTGCAACCCGTCTTTTTTTACATTTCTATGGCCACACCACTCGCGACCATCCATATGACGTCCCTACTCTTCCGTATAAAAATCTTAGTTAAATGCGTTTCCACCAGTGCTAAGTGCACCAATGAATATGATTGTTGCAATTTGTATCCATAGCATAATATATAAACATCTCTGGTGGAAAAGCACCCTTAACCTATTCATTCTTGAATTCCAATTCCACTCCTTACCTGATGAATGTGTACCGGAACTCTGCTGTTCTTGTGTGTCTGTCATAGAACTGTAAGGTATTTCTGGACAATAATGTTTTAATGGTGTTACTATGATCGCTATAATTATTAAGTACCTATTAAAATCAAAAACTAAAAATTTGGGGTATATCCGTACAAGATACGTAGGTACTTTTTCAGAAGCAGTTAGCATTGTTTTTGTCTTCATGAAAATGGTGATGTAATGCATCGAATTGCAATATTTCGCAAGAAGCACATTCTTCCAACTATACCTACGGAACCCTTTGTAAGCGAGAGTCATCGTAGGTTACTACCTAAATGACAGATTTTGTTTGGGCCTGTTGTTTGTTTCATATTTGCTAGCAACAGAAAATGCTATGGGTAAGTATTTATTTTATCTATTAATAATAATAATATTCCACAACTATCACACAACGCCGTCTAGTCCCAAGCTAAGCAGAGCTTGTGATATGGGTACTAGACAACTGATAAACATACTTATATATTTCTTAATAGATATATATTATAAATAAATTACACCCTGACACAGAACAAATGATTATGCTCATCACACAAACATTTGTCCTGGGTGGGAATCGTACCCACGATCTCCGGTATAGCAGTCAAGGTCAGTAACCACTAGACCAACAGGCCAGTCAAATTAATAGTTTGGTACTTATTTAAGCCTAAACTTATCTGCTTAATTTTTTAAACGCGCCTATTAAAAATGGTGCCTACAAGATCAGCGATCCCTTACGCAATCTAAAGACGCAATGCACCGGCTGAGGCTATCGACCTTCCACAGTTACTTGAAATAACTGTTAAGTTGTTGGAAATAACTCTGTTAGGCAGTGAGCAGGGCAACCGGTGTCTCAGGCCAGTCGCGCATGACCACGGGACTCGATCGCAATTCCTACTTCATCGCTTCACTCGCGTGCTAAATAAAACAACAGAAATGTGTAAATCAATAGCCCTTGCCTTGACTTTGTGCTCAGTTTTAGTAGGAACAACAGATTGTACTTCAAGTTTTGATCAGAGACAAACTGGAGACTTAAACGTGCAAATTGGTTTAAAAAATATAAACATTATTGCTTTACTTAAAGGAGGAAAAGAAGAATATGTGGTATGTACCTGCCTAATTAACTGGTGGTAGGAAATAAAATGAAGGTGTAAGTTCCGTTGTTTAAAATCGCGAATGTTCATTCCCTGAGTCGCTTACTCCTGTGTTTTTTTATTTGTAGGTTTATGCGTGCTAGTTATCTGTATTTTAAATTAACTTTACCCTGTACCAGCAATGGTTCATTTCATGGTGCTTTATTTATTAATTTTGCAGGATTACGATTACGCTTACGATTACTCTGAAATGACGATAAAACCGCCGAACGGTACAACTCCAAAACCGTTAAACGCAACAAGCACAGCTATCAATAATGAGATGCAAAACAATGCTACTACTTCTATACCACTGTTACTAGAGCAGTCTACAGAAGTTATAAGAAGTAGCACTGCTGTGGCTGTAGAAATAACAGAAGTGTCCTTGAATCAGACTGTTAACAGTTATGTTGTTACCACACTTCAGGCGGCAGCGGACGCCCCGACAACAATATCTCCAGATTCTTCGAATAACACAAATACCACAGCTCTACCAATAACAAATAAGTGCAGAAGAGGATTTGCACAGAATAATGAAGGGAAATGTGAATATAAGGTTCATGGGACATCGAATGCGTAAGTTGTAAATGTATTTATTGTGTTAGTTGTTGAAGTTTTTCGTGTCAGAATAGGCCCGGCGCCTATTCCGAACAGAAACAGTGTTTTAACGAACATTGTTAATGCTCGTAGTTTCGTACTCCATACGTGCTAATTGAAATCTATAATTTAAAATAATTATCTGTAGCTTATCAGTTTAGGGAAAAATTCTGAAATTAGTTAGGTAGGTACTGGGGTGGCAAGTGGCAACCGCAGCTAAATATATCCTACCCGGATAATGATACTGCTTTATAAATTCATTACTGATATATTTTTATAGTTGTTATTCTACTATACAATGTAGCGGGAAAATGACAGGGAAAATAATGCACCCACATACATGATGAGAGCTTGTAAAATGGGACAAAATTACTGTTCCTACTTCCTAACATCCACTAAGATCCGAGAGAAGTATTCCAAACGGATGATTGCGGAAACTTAAAAAGTTTCGGATTCAGCTGACATGCCGTCGCAAAAATATTTTAATCTAATACGTATTGTAGGTACCTACGAGCTAAGCATATCTGAAAATTGTTGTAAGAGGTACTTACTGACCCAATTATGGAAATACTTTCTCGGATTGAAAAACCAAGGTACATTATGAAGATTAGATAATAATTTAGGTAATGAAGACTTGTTGCTGCAATAAAGGGCAACATTGAACTGTCCCATAGGTCCATTTTGGTTGTCACCATTTATGAGTTAGCCATGTAGGTTAACATCATCTTCCTGTCCTTGTTCCATGATATATAGGGTCGTTTTTTCTTTTATTCTGTCTTATCACCCTTCACGCTATCATTAAACTTTTTCTTTCATATCACTCCTACCACAATCCAGCCATATTTTCTTTGGGCTCCCTCTTCCTCTCTATCCATCTACATATTATACCTATAATTTCGTAAAAATTATGCCTATTATGTTAGAACTACATTAAACCGACGCACACGGGTAACACGCTCGATTTGCATGTAGAACGACGATGTTTAGCGTGTTTCAAGTGTGGAGCCACAAGTCCAGTTTCCATATAAAATGTATGGAAACTTGGAGACCGACGCGCCCGCCCAGATCGGTGTGTGGCACACGTGGCACCTTTACACGCAAAATGTCGCCGACAGTACGTGAGGTTGACTCTACATTCGCTCTACTCCCTTTTAATTTCTTATTGTTTTCTGGTCCCAAATACCTAATGAATAAATGTAGACATTTTTTGTTAATGCAACTTTAATCATTTTCTTTCAGATTACGCAGGATTGTCAAACTTGCCCAAAAAATCAAAGTAGGCAGAGAGTATGGAGGACCATAACACAGTAAAATTGTAACTTGTCAACAATAGATATAAATTGAAGAAACATGCCAGGCGAACTACATAGTAGAATCAACTGCATTTTAACTTGAGTATAGTTTTGCCAGGCAATTATATCAATAGAAAATGAAAAAATAAAATAAAAGTGTTTGATGTGTATTACTATTATTTCTTCCTCTACAAATTTACAAATGTTTAATATTAATGTGTAAGTATGTTTTGGACATTGGTGAAAGTATAACGTGAGATTCATAAGATAAGAATTAAAATTCAGAATAGGTTGAGTAAGGAAGATGAAATAGTGTTGGTGAAATATGAAGAAAAGATGGATTTTAAAATAAACTCAGGTTATTTATTTACATAAAGTGCATCTGATCAGCACATAATGTGTGCGCATAGTGTAAAATTTAATCAATATTTCAACATGGGACGGGCACTTGTCATTTTGCATTATTGGCTTTGTACTATCACCATTGAGCTTTGATATTAAGTGCTTGAAAGTAATGTCAATATGTTTATTCAAGTAAAATAAGTATATCATTACCCACAATAAATAAAAATATACTAAACAGCATACGGTCACACAAAATGATAAAGAAAGTATAATCACGCAGAGATTATAGCTTACAGAGGCAGAACAAAAGTGGAATGAAAGCACCTATGGTTATAAACACTGGAACAAGCACAGAACTCTCGTCCATCGAGTATGGGTCTGGCTGTTTGGGCCCACTGGCACGTCGAGACTTAGAGGTCTTCTCTTCAACCTCATCTCTGGGTTCTTCTGCTTCATTTTCTGGCCATACTAGTGGGGGCAGTTTAGGCACTTCGTCAATAGTGCCTCTCATTACATATAAAGCATTGATTTTTGGATTGTCTCTGTAACCTTTAATGAACTCTACCTTTATTTTTCCTCCTCTTATATCTGACTCTTCCTCATTGTAATAAAGCTTTCCATTTTTGATTGAATATGGTATATACTCGTCGTGGGCAACACCACGGCTTACTTTGTCAAAAATATCCAAATCAGCAACAATAGTGTGGTCTCCATTTAAAACTACATCAAACACTTTCATGTTGGGTGCATTGAAGTACACTTCACTGAACTTCAGCACTAGCACGTAGTCACCGTCCCTGTTCGCTGGGATGTCATAGCCGAATGTGCTGTGGTGGTATCTTTCAGTTTGATACAGTATTTCGTCTTTTGGGTTAACTCTCCCGATCATAACCAGTTGTTTACCATAATCGGAAGCCGTCCCAATTCTTCCTTGTAATGGATCCTTTTCGTAATGTATGCCATAAATATCAGTATGGGCTGGTCCGCCGGCATTTATGGCGTATATTATTTCACCCAAGCCGGTAGCAGTTTTTAAAAGGGAAAATATTGATACAACGATAAAAAATATCAACTGACACATTTTGTACGACGCCGCCTATCCTTGTTTGAGATTAATAATTTTTAATCACTTGTGTCACTATTAATTATAATGTCACTTGTTTTACTGGGGTAATTGATACATTATTAATTAATTGTAACTTTCTTTTTCGCTATTGAAAATTGACACACTAACCCAGCCGGCAATCGGCTAACCATGCCATGCCATTGCCAAAATCTTGTAAATCGATTTTTTTATTCTGTATGTGTCGCGTGGATACCAAGTCATTTGAGCCTACAGTAGCGCCACCCCGTTAATAGCGGGGTGAGGAAGTATTTTTTTTTGATTTGTTGAAAAGATGATAAAAACAAATAAATGTGAATGAGTGATCATATTTAACTAGATGTGGGTTGCAAAATAAATTTAAAATATCGTTGTTTTTTTAATATTTCATTGACCATGCAATTTTGTCATGTTACGAGTTTACAATGAACGATGCACTCGATCGATGCCACTTTGTAACTCGTAGAAATGTAACTGATATTCACTTTTTGATTAAAATGGCACGATCGAATCTAAATTGTTATCTAAGTTACCTCTCAACGTTCCCCCTCACTCAACACTGTCATATGAGAGATCTTCACGCTCCTCATTTGCACACAGTTAACCGAAGGAGTTGTGCAATAAGAGCATGTAACCATTTGGTTAGAGAGCGTACGTACTTTAACATTATTGATCTATTTAAAAGCAGCTTAGATAGTATCCATAAACAGCAATAGGTCGGTCTAAACGCGTTGATATGTAATTCATTTTTTTTTTACTTTTATATTTGTCATAAAAGTAAAGTTTATGATTGAAGCAAATGAAAAGATTATAATCATTCAATTATTTTGTAACTGCTTCTACATTTTATGTGGATGCTTGTATTCTAAACTTATGTATACAAATATACACTAATGTAGCGACATCTATGGCGCCACATAAGAACTACGAAGAAATAAATCCTGCGTCGCGCAAGTAAAGTTCTCCACGCGAATTGAATATACATACACGTCAGCCCAAAATCGGCCCATAAGACATATAACAGCTGTCTGGTCGGAGGATCTTCCCTTTTCAACGGAGGTATGTGGGACTTTACTCTCTGTTCCGCATGCCTTCAAACTGGTGACCCCAACGTGATGAACGTCAGCGCAGCCTTCGTGCAGCTACTACTTCGTGACGTCATCACCACCAGGGAAACAAACTGTAACCGTAATAATGTGTTTTAACACTGTTTTTTAAAACAGTTATAACAGAAAAACACTTTTAAATGTAACAGATACAATAATGTTAGCGAATGAAACTGTGACCTTTTATATGTGTTAAGAAGTGCTACCAAATCAAAAAGTAACCTGTTATATGTGTTAATAAGCGTTAATATGTGTAACTGAAATAATTGCACAGTACCTTAAATAAGCAAATTGTAACTTTGGCAACGCTGCGTTTACCTGTTACACTTATTAACACTGTTAACACTTTTATATCTGTTACAGATATGTTACGGTTAACCTTTTTTAAGTGTTTTGGGTTAACACATTGAAAACAGATATTTAAGTGTTACATTTTTGATTCTGTTACACATTCAACACGTAACACTTATAATTCTGTAACCTTTATGAAGTTCTTTTTAAGTCCCTCACCACCTCCTCAAGTTTTCGAGCAGCGAGCCATACAGCCAGCACTTACGGCTTTAAAGAGTGTCCTGACCACCAGCATGCTAACGTGGCCATACCTGGTCATCATCCTCAACCTCATCAGCGACCTTGACTTAGCACACCGCCCCTTCGGCCAGTCACATGAAGATTCCAGCTATGAAGAACCTCTTCTGGTCGACGCCAGCAGTCAAGCCCTTCGTCGTACAACACAGCTCCTACTCACTGGAGCCAGCAGTACTGCTCTGACTCACTGGGATAGCACCACCCTGACTTACTGGGGCATCACCGCAGACAGTTCTGACTCATCTAGAACTATGCGGCATCGTTTCCGACCCACTGGAACCAACCTATCATTGGTCTGGCACGCATTATGAAGCATTAAGAACCATCGATCTCTGATCTCCGGAGGGGAGTGGTAGTTCTTATATGTCACTGCATGTGACATCTTTGGTGCCACAAATGGTGGCACAAAAGTGATGCTTCTATATTGTAGGTAAGGTAGAGTCTGACTAAAAAGTCAACCGACACAGGTAATTATTTGGGCAACATGAAATCTGATGTAGTCAACACTGGTTCAATAATCAAGGATGATTAAATGATCTTGATCACTGTTTACTAATAGAAGAACCTTATAAAAAGTATCGAATATTAGTATTTTTTTTAATGATTAAATATTATACAAAACTCCCAAGTCGTTTGACTTTTTAGACAGACGGTAAGCTGTTAGCCAAAGCCGCCCAAATAAGATAAATTATTAGACAAGGGCTAAATGGACAAACTGATTTTGTAAAAACAAGGCTCTATTGAGTGAGACTAGTACGGATAATACTAGGCCTATGTCCAACTGTCGGCGTCACAACGTCTTTCGGCTGAAATGAATACGGATATAGGAGTCTTAGTGGAGGAAGCAGTGTTTGAGATCATCTTCGCGATGTCTCTCAATATCGCCACTGGCTGCGATATCTTGCTTTGGATTTGCAATAAGCTACATAGAGTGCGTCTACTGAAAGCGTAACCTGGAGTTTTTTTTTTAAATTAAATTGGCAACATTGTTTTGCCGAAAAAAAAACACGTCAAAGTCTATGGTCGCAATTGTCAGTTTTGTAAACAGATATTTATTTTTCAAGAATAATTGCTTAATTATGGGAAAAACAATAAACAGTAACGTGCGAAAACTGCTACGCACTATGGTTAATCAGTTCAAACAAAAACAAGAAGAGAAAGAAGGTGTTTTCAATGAAAACCAACAATGTTTACATACGATTTCAGAATTTTTAAGTTAGTATGACGTTATAATCTTGATCCTTGTCGACTAATACTATTAGATAGATATATTTAGGATATAATGATAATTTGTTTTTCTTATATTTTTGGATAATCTGACATATTGCGAATTTCGTAATTGACAAAAACATCGAACAAAGAAGGCTTTTGGTGAATCGACTTAATCAAAAACACATGCCAATATGTGGTAGAATGCGTTCAAAAGCGGTTGAGATGTAATGAAAGATTTGCCTTACTCTGTCTGGTAGTGCACCAAGGTCTTCAATTGAAGTTAAAATCGCGAAAGTGAAGGAAATAGTGACTGAAATTCTAGTTCAAGTTTGAAAGAGATAGCTGCTGAACTTTTTGTGTCTCACGAGTCGAATGAAATGGTACTTAAATAAAGAGTATTATTTGAATATTATGTAGCGACATTTGAGAGAACAGATAAAATAAAATAATAACTGACATTTTGTGTGTTATTGACCTTTACCGTACACTAACCAATAATTAAAGGTAGAACTACACGGCTCACACGTGTGCTACACACGCCGATCTGAAAGTGTCGGTCTCCATACATTTCATATATAGAAAATAGACTGTTAGAGCTACACTTGATCCACGCCACGCCATGCGACGCTATGTCCGCGACGCCGACACATCGGTCCCAGAAATTTTAGAGGAAGGTGGGCGGGGCTATCCACGCGTCTTATCGCGGTGGTCAGGCGGAAGTGTCATCGATGGTAAATGAAAAAGCGAGCTTGATCTGTTTTTAATCCTCCGATGAAATCAAAAGTTGTAATGCGCATCACACGTGTTACGCATTGCGTCGGTGTAGTGTGCACACCTGCCGCACACGTAGTGTAGTTCTAGCTTAAGTCTATACACACCTTTTTGACTAAAATTTAAGTTCCTATACAACTATTATACTGTTACGCCACTAAACATGAACACGCCATATCTCCGAGAAAATAACGAGTGGCACGTAACAATTAAAACGCATTGCTGTTTGAAAGGTCTAGAGTAGTTGTGCTTAGACAGACTTGGAAAAATCTCGAAACATCCACAGCATACCTACAAGTAGTAGTAGGCATATATCTAACCGATAAGGGAAATTGTACTCTCCGACGTTAACAATAGAGTCGAAATTCGCATGAACGTGACTCTTATTATTACGAGAAATAAAAATGATTTATGACTTCGAGAAGCGATTCAATTGTTCTGGAATTCTGGATAGATCCGGTGACGTCGGTATCTAGAATTTTCTTGGCTCCGCATATAAATACGGGCCCCCGGCCGGAAGCGAGTCAGTTGTGATTTCGACTGCGATCAAGAGCGAACTACCCTAGTACTTGAAGTGATTTTCCTTAACGACTTAAGCGATAGTGTAACGGTACTCTAGTGTTAATTGCGATTCGGATTATTGTTGACTGGACTAATTTGTTATTGTTTGTGGTAAATAAAGTTCTCTCGTCAGTAAATCGGCATTTGATTACCCACGTACGTAACAATACAATTATTGCAATAAATACAAAAAATACTCAAGTATCAAAACTTTTTTCTCCTACTATTTCAATAATACCACATTCAAAATTTTTGGTTTTAACCTTCTTTTCTCAGGTCACGCTTTCGTTAGACAGACTCTACGAGTATATCGTATTATGCCAAATTATCTTCTCGGCATTAAAGGGACCTCTTTGATGGACAGAAAAGGATGGGGTCGGCAAGAGATGATGTGTGATGTTCCATAGGGTTCAGTTTTGGGCGTTCTTTTGGAATATCGGATTTATGGGTGCTGCGCCATTCGCTCTTACGCACGGAACAGACACGGCAGAACGGGCAGAATAAACATGTTTTCTTTTTCTTTCTTCTTCTTCTTCTTCTCTTCCGTAGTGTCAGTGAAATCTGTTACGCCGACAATGCGTTGGTAACAGTACGGGGGAGACGCTTCGGCAAGCTATGGTTCTTTAGAGGAATTGAGGCCATACACGGCTGTTGGGATACGAATGGATTCATATCTGGGCAGTACTTAGCTGAGGGAGCGTGATGAAATGCGCACTTCAGTACCTCGGCCAAAAGGTAGCTGGAGAACTCAAGAGTGGTTTAAGTCGGTAAGAGTCTGATAGCCCCGGGTTTAAAACTTCATTCTAATGTGTTTATGAAGTTTCTATATAGTGGAAGATTAACATAATTTATTATGCAAATATAAATGGATTCGACTTTTCCCCTTGACTGGGCTAATGCTTATTCACCAAAATTTTCAATAACGCACTTTCGACAGGGCTTGATTAATGTTTAGTAGTACCTAGATGGTACAGTTAAGCAGCAAAAAGCAGGCAGGCAGGTGGTGTTTTGTTGGCAGTAAAAGGTTACTAACACTCAATTTAAAACATTACCTACATAAGTATGTAATCAAGTAAGCATAATGTAATTAGGGTTTCCACGACTAACACTAAAAGAAAATCTCAATCATTTATTTGACTTTCCCCCGACAGTTTTATCTTTCCCTGATCATTTTTTTACTATTTTAAGGCAAAACTATATTCATTAATTCAGTTTTAGTTAGATACCTCGGTATTCAATCCAAACCATCAACACAAAAAAAAAGTAATTTCGTTGGTATTTCAAACTTATTTTCGTCACAGACGGGGTGTCTGTAGAAATCATGAATATTACACCGATAACGAAATGTGTGAAATTTTTTAGTGATCTTCTTAGATTTTGATTAAGTTTAGTGCCTGTTTTCAGTGTTTGTGACCAGACCAGATAACATAAAGGATATTCCCTGTTTATCCCACAACAGATTTTTTCGTAAGTCAATGTATGTTTCGTAAATGAATACCAAAAAATAAAAGAAATATCGTAAAAATGTACCCCACACGATGCAAGAGATGGAACGTTCCACGGGAGTTGTAATCTAAATGACCAAAGCGATGTCATGATACTAGTATTTATTTATTTACAAGCACTTGTGCAATGTTACAGAAGATGTCCAAGGGAAGATAATGTAGGTCACTTCAAATTTGGGAAAAAATGGTTTAGTAGTCTGGGCCTGGATTAATAGAGCATTAATTTATCTAAATCTTTAATTTTTCAAACATTAGGAAATTTTGGGATGCAAACAGTGCTGTCTCCATTTTCCTTTCCAGGTGCTCGATCTCCTGGCATTCTAGAAAGTGGACACCCTAGTAATTATTATAACAATAATTTGATCGTGTAGCGCGTAGGCACAATAGTCATAGTTAGTCTTAGGCACATTAGGTTAAGTTACTGTTTAAGTTAAGTTCACTGGAGTCAGTCAGTCGTCCAATAAACCTCAAACCAAGAACACGCGTATCATTTTGCCGCCCTTCTGCTAACACACACACACACTCACCTTACCGGCAAAATCGATTAGTTAAATAAAAGTGCCACTTTAGGAATGACTCGCAATGAAAATGAAACTCGCATACACAAGACAACCAGACATGAAATACTTATCTGTAGGCAATGTAAATATTTGTGACCGCATGTGGTGCATCGCAAGAGTGTGGAAGATACCGACTGTATTTCCGGTGTATTATAGTCTATGATTATCGTAGACCTAGAGCAGTGGCGTGCCTGATGCCTTAACATGGGGCAAGCCAAGGAATCTTGACCTAACTACTACTTACCTATCAAAAAAAAATCTCGTGCTACCACGTGTCATCAGTGCAGTAATGCTGATTTTTCTGAATTGCTCCACTACTATTAACAATTATAATGTTAATAGTAAGTAATAAATAATGATAACAAAAGCTTCACCACAACAACTTTATCATCATACCAATAATCGTAAAGTTTGAATAGGTACATGAATAGAAAAAAAAATCGTATTCTAATTCAAATTGTCTATCTTTATTTAAAAATGATTGTATTACTTACACCAACGTAAAAAGTTTGTGAACGTTATTCTACCAACAGCTGATTTTCAATTGCAATCAAAGATAATTCGGAAAGCCGCTCTTGTTGTCGAGTACCGGCCGGCCGGGATGGTCAGCCAATACTATTACAACGATTAATTTGAACATAATGAATATTTAATGTAAGGTTGAGTTGAGTGTGAAATAAAACAACCGAGTACTAGGTACTGATCTAATGTTACTGTTTTGACGCCAACGCCATCTAGTTATGAATGTGTAACTAATACATATTTTTTTAAATCTTGGTGTTTCAAACACTTGTTCGTTATAATAATATGTAATATTATTGGCAAATACTCACAATTGAAACAGCGGTAGCTTTTCGTTGTTCGCTTTTTTAAAACACACTTATCACTTAACTGTCGAGAAAGAGAACCAACTTTCTATTGGCGGTTTACCAAAGTCAAAGTCAAAGCCATGTTTAAAGAAGGAAATAACAGCGTTCAAGTACTTTTGAGAATTTTCATGGCACTAGCAAAGTTATTTGAGTCATACCTGATGTATTCCAAGCATTGTTATTAACTTTTCTGAGAAATATTCAAAATAGTAAAGTTACAAGATTATATTTATCTTTAAAACTCAAACCCTACCTGGCCATTAATATCAATTCCACACATAATAATATCCACACACAACCACAAGTATAGTTTCCGAATTCATAAACTGTTAAATGACGGAAAACAAAAAAAAAACAAAACAATAATTACGTACAACACGATAACCGATCAAAGCAAATTTGAACTGAGTACTTTTTAGTTCGTACAACTTTACGCGTCATAGAGGGCGCCTCGTATTATAATATGCGTAAATATTTCTGTCATTCATAAATTTACCAAAGCCCTGCTTTTTTTTAGAACAAAATGTTCGACGAGGATTTGCACACAATAACAAATTACACCCACACACACTCAAAATTTGACGTATTTATATCAAAAGTTGAGATAGAAGATAAAGCCTCATAAAAGCCTTTGAGGCAGAAAAAGACAACAACACATTAGTGTTCATCTCTTTCTTTTGTTAAGTGTTAGAGTGAGATCGGAGAGATTTCGCTCAGAATGGCATCCTCGCTTCGCCCTGGTATCGTCTTATGAATGATTTTTGAATTTCACACAACACAGTGGCAACTTAGCGTAACCGCGTAAGCGCGCGAAGTTTAAAGTTTAGATTTTTGTGATAATTAATTGATTGGTCGTGTTCTATGAATTAGGTGAGGTTTTGGTAGGGCAAGCCAGGCTTTTTGGCTTATATGGTAGGCACGCCACTGACCTAGAGGATTTCCAAAGGGCGGTCTCTTACTTGGCGGTGTGGTTATTTCGACGATTGTTAGTGTAAATGGTGGGATTAAACCTCTTATGGTGATTTTAATTTTAATTTATTAGCAACCTCGAGTTTTTTTAATAAAATCATTATTAACTTATATACTTATAACATAAATCAATATTATATTTTGTAGAACACATTATCTAACAAATTCTACTAGTGACACATACTTGGATTTCATTTATACTGTGTACGGATATTGCAGGGAATGAAAATGAATTACTTTTTAAAACCAAAACAACATTGTGGTTATAAATGATAGGCCTATATTATAATGATAGGTAATTATTATTGTTAGCTCTAAAATTATTTGACGATGTCCCAGAAAAATAAATACCTAGTCTAAGATTGGGAAAGACTTCCTACAGTGATTTCCACTCTTTAATTTGAACCATTGCCTGTCATGAGAAATTCTTCTCCAAAATAGTAAGTTTTGGGTTTGGTAGAGGTTAGACTAAGGATAACCTGATTGTGGAGTAACGTTGTGTGTGAAATATATTATAATCGTTCTCAATAGTTACTTAACTGATAGTTAGTTTGGGAGAGTCGACCGCACGTCGTGGTCGTAGATTGGGAGTAATAGACTGGAATGATTGATCCGATTACGAAAATTGTTCTACTGATAGTAAGCTACAATATCACTGAGTATCATAATAGGCTCATCTCGCAAACGTGTATTTTGTCCAAATTAAACAGGGTAAAATACACGTTTGCGGGATGGGCCTTGGGAAAAAGCTAGTTATTTATAAATTTACTCCATAATTGACTGATTTTTTCTCAAATAGAAATTTTGCTCAATTTCAGTTACCAAAATCAGGAACACACCTATATCTCTTAATATTAAATGATAGGTCGTTTCCGCTTCTGCCTTTTTATCCGCTAATTTCTTAATAATAACGCAACTGATTTTGTTACGGTTAGTGCAAATAAAAAGAGAGAAAAAGAGGAAGGATTGTAATGTAAATACCTATTGTCTGTGCGATAAAAGAACCGTCGTGGCGTAAAGGGAAAACAACATTAAAGATTTTAAGTAGCAACACACCCAGCCATCCGTCAAATACCAAACGTCATATCATGTTTGTTTATTATGTTATTTTATTGTGATTTTTAGTTGAAATCTTCAGAAATTTGATAAAAAATTTCACTGAGCTGCAAGGGAAATAATATTTAATATATTACAGTTTTGCCAAAGATAACAAATGGCAAATCACACCATTATTGATCAAAACAAAGTCACGAACTTGGGAAACATTGGTATGCTGTTTTTTTTGGTACGTAACACTTTTATTTTAATGTTTTTAGACTTCCTAGGTGAACTCCTATCCTTGTTATCTCCAAATATATATAAATTAAACGGAAATTCATTTAAACATGACGATATTTGTTTATTTTGTTTTGGTGAATATTTTCGATGGCTAGTATAAAAAGTATTGATACTTTAAATTTATAATGCATTTCGACTAACTTAGAATATTTCTTTTCAGGCTTGAGTAAGGATACAGTAACTAAAATGAAAAGGGCAAGTGCGAGTCGGAGTCACGCACTGAGGATTCTGTACAAATTTACCTATGAAATCAATTCTCGAATTGAGTTACGAAAATTTTTCCGAATTGCAATAAACATTTTTTTTTTGTGGCGGATCTACAAATTTACAATTTCCAGATATTTCCCTGTACGTGTTATATGAGACCTTGATTTATGCCAAATTTCAGGATTCTAGGTCTACGTCACCCCTTTGAACTTTCATTCCCTTGAGTATCGAAATATATGTTTTTTTGCGACATAACCGGCCGTATCTTTTTTTTCCTTAACTCAGAAGTCTGATTTTTTGACAACTTCAAAAGACCGCAGATTTGAGTGTATGGTTTTAATTTTAACTCGATACCTCCAAGCGTTCTCGAGATAAAGGGTCTTAACAGATAAACAGACGGACAACCAAGTGATCCCAAGGATCATAAATACGAGATAGAAAAAAATCTATTTACCCTTACAGGCTAAATAGATGTTTTACGAAGCAACATTACAAATTCTGAAGTGTACTTTATTTTCATAGTCATTAAGTTCATATTTTTCATTGATTAGCAAAAGGGAAAAATGTACCGAGGAAGAAAACGAGATAGTGGGAGTGTGTCCCATTTTTACCTTTAAATTTAAGTAGGATAACATAAACTTGCTGCTAGCTACAATATTCCAGTCAGTGATAATAAACCGATCCCAGTCAAAGTGATAGAACCATTTTCGTTGGAACTGGGTACGTGGTCGTTGGTGGAACCTACCTAGATAGGCAGTACAGCAGTTTCTTCACGCTATTTTCCTTTACCGGTTCGTGTTTGCATTTAAATGTTCATCATCATTACAATCGAAAGACGTCCACTGTTCGACATAGGCCTCCCCCTGGTGTCGCTACAATTAACGGCATTAGGCAAAAACTTATAAACGGATGAATTTAATGATAAACGTTGCAATAATATAGCTTATAACCTATATTTTTGCTAAGTTTCATCACGTGAGCAAGTTCAATAAATAGGCTACTAATATTATAAATGTGAAAGTTTGTGAAGATGGATGCAGGTACTCGTATCTCGTATCGTATGGATATGTTGCGCAAAAACTACTAGACAGATGAACTTAATCATAAACATTGCTAAAACTGCAAAGTTATAGCACATAAGCTATAACTTTGCAGTTTTATTAGGTGAACAAATGCAGCCAATAGGATAATTTTTATTATAGGGTGAAGCGGCTGGAAGAAGTTAGTCTAACATAGTTTCAAAATATCAAGACTTAACAGTCGCACTATAATGACGTCACAATGTTGCTTACATAACAAAAACGATATTTATCTACAGCAGCGCCCTCAAATCCCACGACGGTTTACTTTCCGCACAGACTCTAGTCGATTCGTAAGGTCTGTCAAAACCTTTTTTCTAAATTTAGAATAGGTACTGTCCAGATATATTTTGACAAATTTTAAAACAAGAATGTTTGCGCTTACCAAAAATAAATAAGAAATTAATTTTTATTTCAAGTGTATAAGCAACAGGACAATGTGTGGAATCATTGAAGCAGGCGCGATCTCAGTTAAATAGCGCTGCGAATTTTATTGCAGTATTGACTTCCTCAGCAAAGCTGAGAATGTTGACTTAATACTTTCTAGACTGGAAATGACGAGACACGAAATGTACTGTTACGCCACTAAACGTGAACACGCCATATCTCCGAGAAAATAACGAGTGGCACGTAATAATTAAAACGCATTGCTGTTCGAAAGGTCTAGAGTAGTTGTGCTTAGCTAGACTTAGAAAAATCTCGAAACATCCACAAGGTACCTACCTACCAAGGTACATGTAGTAATAGATATCGTCTAACCGATAAGGGAAATTGTACTCTCCGACGTTAACAATAGAGTCGAAATTCGCATGAACGTGACTCTTATTATTACGAGAAATAAAAATGATTTATGACTTCGAGAAGCGATTCAATTGTTCTGGAATTCTGGATAGATCCGGGGACGTCGGTATCTAGAATTTTCTTGGCTCCGCATATAAATACGGGCCCCCGGCCGGAAGCGAGTCAGTTGTGATTTCGACTGCGATCAAGAGCGAACTACCCTAGTACTCGAAGTGATTTTTATCAACGACTAAAGCGATAGTGTAACGGTACTCTAGTGTTATTTGCGATTCGGATTATTGTTGACTGGACTAATTTGTTATTGTTGGTGGTAAATAAAGTTCTCTCGTCAGTAAATCGGCATTTGATTACCCACGGACGTAACAACTGGTGTCAGAAGTGAAATGCCATTAACACCGAGAGACGACGAACAGCGACCACGAACAAGAAGGCAAATGGAGATGGATGCTGCGCGTCATCGTATGGAGGAGGAAGATCAGGCTGGTATGGTAGCAACAGAAGCTGCTGAGGCGCCAACAGGACCATCCTCGGAATTAAACCTCGCTGCGGTGTTGGCCGCCATGCAAGCTAGTATGGAGGCTAACCAGCGTAAACTCCAGGACCTGATTGCGGCTAACCAGGAAGAAGCTCGCCGCGAACAGGCAGAAGCTCGCCGCGAACAGGAAGCCGCTCGCCGCGATCAGGAGGCTAACCAGCGTAAGCTTCAGGACCTAATCGCAGCGAATCAGGAAGAAGCTCGCCGCGAACAGGAAGAAGCTCGCCGCGAACAGGAAGAAGCTCGCCGAGATCAAGAGGCTAAGCAGAACCTGATCCTCGAAAAAATTGATCACGGCCTCGTCACATTGGGTGAGAAAGTAAAGAATCTCACCTTAGAGGTCAAGGAGGTTTCCGCCCGAGCTGATAGCCTCGAAATAAGGATTGATGGCCACGAAGATCGCCTGCTGGACATCAACAAAAAAATTGTCAAGCTCGAAGCACGCGAACCCGTTGCTGTTGGCTCACCATCGCACACCCACTGTGCTTCAGCCGCAAAATTTGATGTGCCGCGTTTTGATGGCACGTCTTCCTGGACGGCATTCAGATACCAATTCGAAACATTGGTTAAGACGAACCGCTGGGATGATGAACAGTCTTTCGCGGCATTAACTTTGGCTCTACGAGGGGACGCCCTGCTGGTCCTAGAGAACCTTCCTGCGGACGGCAGGACATTGCAGCGCCTCATGGAGGGACTGGACACTCGCTATGGAGACAAGCACCTCGAGCACGTTTTCCGCGCGCAACTTCGCGAGAGAACGCAGAGGTCGAACGAGAGCCTCCAGCAATGGGGAGTCGAGGTCGAACGGCTGGTCCGGCGTGCTTACATGTCGATAACACCAGAGATGGTGGAAGTAAATCTGGTGCAAGCTTTCATCGACGGTCTACGGGATCCTGAAGTCAGGGCTACGGTGCGACTCGGACACCACCAAACTCTAAAGAGTGCGATGGCTCACGCTCTGGAAGTGGAAGCTGTACGACAAGATTCACGCACGCACAGAGTTCGGGAAGTGGTGGTCTCGCCGTCAGTGCAACCACGTCAACGAGAAGTGGTAGCTGCTTCTTCGGCAAAGTCCCGCTATATTCCGACGTGTTACGGGTGTGGAGAAAAAGGGCACATTCGTACCGATTGCCCCAAGAGGAAGAGGGGGAGTGTGGACTCCGGTACTCAAGTTAACGAGGAGTCGTTAAACTAAATGTCGCCAGGGCCGCGGGGCGGGTGCTGGCTGGTCAACTGAAGGCCCCAACCATCACCATCAATCAAGTTCACAACGGAAATAGTTGGATCATCAAAGGGACGCTGAATCATCGGGCTTGCAATTTTACCGTTGACACGGGGGCGTCACGGACTGTTATAAGACCTGAGTTGCTGAAACGCACCATCTTGTGGCAAAGGGAGTCTCCATCCTGCCGACTTCAGACAGCAACCGGCCAGCCAGTCTCCGTCCTCGGTGATACAGAAATTGAGATCAAAATCGGTGATCAAGTGTATATCCATCCTGCGTTAATTGCGAATATTACCGACGATTGCATACTGGGTCTCGACTTCTTGCGGAATAACCGATGTATTTTAGATATCGACAGGGGAGTATTGAAATTCCCAGATCAAGAAGTCTTCCTGCGAGGAATAACCTCATGTAACCTCTATTGCTTAAAAGACACTACATTAGCTCCGAGAACAGAAACCTTGGTTGAAGTAAAATTTCCTAAGAAAATCAGGCAAACACGATGTGTTTTGGTTGAAGATATTGGCCGGCACCCGGAGGTCATCACAGCGAGGACATTAGTTATGACAAAAGGGAAATCCAAAGTAAGGATTGTGAACCTTGGGAAAGAAGAGGTCCAACTGAAGAAAAACAGTGTTGTTGGGAGATGTGAAGAAGTTCAGTATCTCCGTCAAATCAATAAATCTCCAGCAAAGCAAGACACGACCAAAGTCGAAACTGATTACATCCAGCAACTTCTGGAAAATTCTAAGAGCAATTTATCGACTTCGGAACTACAGCAAGCCAGGGAATTTCTGCTACGGTTTCGAGATATCTTTGCAACGGGAAAAGACTGCGGGAGAACAGGTCTCGTCAAGCATGAGATAGATACGGGTGATGCTAGACCAATTAAACAGAGACCGCGTCGCATACCCTGGGCTAAGGAATCTGAGGTAGCAGAAATGGTAAAGGACATGGCTGATAATGGAATAATTGAGCCTTCTACGAGTCCATGGTCTTCTCCAGTCGTTCTGGTGAAGAAGAAGGACGGCAGCACCAGATTCTGTGTGGACTACAGAATGCTGAATAATGTGACGAAGAAGGACAGTTATCCCTTACCAAGGATAGACGATACGCTGGATATGCTCAGTGGCATGAAGTGGTTTTCGACCATTGATTTGAAAAGTGGCTACTGGCAAGTGGAAATCAGCGAGAAAGATAAAGAAAAGACAGCGTTCAGTACGGGTATTGGCAGCGGCCTGTGGCAATTTAACGTCATGCCTTTTGGGTTATGCAACGCCCCAGCGACGTTTGAACGCCTCATGGAGAGAGTCATGGTGGGCCTTCTTGGTGACGTCTGTCTGGTATATTTGGATGACGTCATTATAATGGGTCGCACTTTTAAGGAAAACCTGAGGAATATGGAGAAAGTGTTCACCAGGATACGAGGGGCTAACTTAAAACTAAGCCCAAAGAAGTGTGCCCTATTCAAGAAGGAGGTCAGCTACCTAGGACATGTTATTTCCGCCGACGGGGTGAGAACCGACCCTGAGAAGATAAAAGCAGTCCAACAGTGGCCGGTTCCAAAGAACAAAACTGAAGTACGTGCATTTCTAGGATTGTGCACATACTACAGGCGGTTTGTCAAGAATTTTTCGGACATTGCAAAACATTTACATCAGCTGACTGAGGATAAACGAGATTTTATTTGGGACAAGAACTGTGAGTCAGCATTCGACGAGCTAAAGCAACGGCTATGTGAAGCGCCTATACTGGGGTATCCGAGCAGAGACGGAAGATTTGTCGTTGATACCGATGCCAGCAACACGGGAATTGGTGGAGTGTTGTCCCAAGTGCAGGGCGACAGACAGGTCGTAATCGCTTACTTCAGTAAGGCACTTTCAAAGCCAGAAAGGAACTACTGCGTGACTCGACGAGAACTGCTGGCTGTGGTAAAAACCTTGCAGCATTTCCACAAGTACCTCATAGGAAGACAATTTACGTTGAGGACGGATCACGCTGCATTGAAATGGCTTCTACAATTTAAAAACCCTGAGGGCCAAGTTGCAAGATGGCTCGAGCAGCTGCAGGAGTTCAACTTTGTGACGGAACATCGTAGTGGAAAAGGGCATAACAATGCTGACGCCCTGTCGCGACGTCCATGTAATGATGACTGTAGACACTGCCAGCAGAATGAAGCCCGAGAACACGTTAATTTAATTAGGGCTGAAGGCAACTTCAAGAAGTCCCAGGAAGAAGATGACGATATTCGACCTATACTGGACTGGAAGCGTAGCGGAATTAGGCCCCAGTGGAGTGAAGTATCGTCACATAGTCCCGTCACTAAGAGCTACTGGGCACAGTGGGACAGTTTAGTCCTAGAAGATGGTGTGCTTTGTAGGAAATGGGAATCGAACGATGGCAAGGAGGTGACCACACAAGTGATAGTGCCACGGTGTGAAGTAGTCCCCCTGCTACAGGAAATACACGATGGTGCTTCTGGAGGACACCTGGGCATCAAGAAAACTCTACTGAAAGTGAGACAGCGGTATTACTGGCTCAATTGTAGAGATGACGTAGAACAATGGTGTCGGAAATGTACAGCGTGCGCATCTGTGAAAGGACCACAGACTAGGAGCAGGGGCAGGCTTCAGCTGTACAATGTGGGAGCCCCATGGGAACGCATCGCTATCGACGTCGCTGGACCTTTTCCAGTTACAAATGACGGAAACAAGTACATAGTGGTGATCCAGGACTATTTCACAAAGTGGCCCGAAGTCTTCGCCATACCCAATCAGGAAGCGACGACAGTTGCGAAGAAGGTGGTCGAAGAAGTAGTATGTCGGTATGGCGCACCTTTGGAAATCCATTCCGATCAAGGCCGTAACTTCGAATCTGCGCTGTTCCAGGAAATGTGTACTCTTCTGGGAATTTATAAGACACGCACAACACCTGCGCACCCTCAGTCGGACGGAATGGTGGAAAGGTTTAACCAAACCCTGGAGAATCACCTGGCTAAGGTTGTCGACGACCATCAGAAGGACTGGGACCGGTATATTCCACTATTTCTGATGTCTTACCGATCGGCAGTGCATGATAGCACGGGACATACCCCAGCAAGAGTGAATTTCGGCAGAGAGATGAGACTCCCGGTCGATGCCATAACTGGCGTGCCACCTGACAAGACTAAGCCAGTTACAGATTACGTAAGTGACCTTCAAGATCAATTGGACGAAGTGCATAAACGAGTTCGTGAGAATAGCATGAACACCAGCTTAAAAATGAAAACCAGATACGACCGTAATGCCAATGCCAAGGGATTTGAGGAAGGTACACTGGTCTGGCTCCACAACCCGCTTCGACGGAAAGGGAAGTCGCCGAAACTCCAAGCTCGATGGGAGGGACCTTACACCGTGTTAAAAAGGATTAATGACGTGACCTACCGCATCAAGAAAGGGCTAAGAGGGAAACCCAAGGTTGTTCATGTGGATAGATTGGCGCCGTATCACGGATCTAATAATGCTCGGGACGAGCATGACTAAGAGGGGGGCACTGTTACGCCACTAAACGTGAACACGCCATATCTCCGAGAAAATAACGAGTGGCACGTAATAATTAAAACGCATTGCTGTTCGAAAGGTCTAGAGTAGTTGTGCTTAGCTAGACTTAGAAAAATCTCGAAACATCCACAAGGTACCTACCTACCAAGGTACATGTAGTAATAGATATCGTCTAACCGATAAGGGAAATTGTACTCTCCGACGTTAACAATAGAGTCGAAATTCGCATGAACGTGACTCTTATTATTACGAGAAATAAAAATGATTTATGACTTCGAGAAGCGATTCAATTGTTCTGGAATTCTGGATAGATCCGGGGACGTCGGTATCTAGAATTTTCTTGGCTCCGCATATAAATACGGGCCCCCGGCCGGAAGCGAGTCAGTTGTGATTTCGACTGCGATCAAGAGCGAACTACCCTAGTACTCGAAGTGATTTTTATCAACGACTAAAGCGATAGTGTAACGGTACTCTAGTGTTATTTGCGATTCGGATTATTGTTGACTGGACTAATTTGTTATTGTTGGTGGTAAATAAAGTTCTCTCGTCAGTAAATCGGCATTTGATTACCCACGGACGTAACAGTACAAACAGAAGAAGAAAGATAGAAGTCGCGCCTATTGCACAAAATAGATTAGGTACATTGCGCAGCACCATTGTATGTGTAAAAAAATATTTCCAATATTCAGCAAAAATGGATAATAACACTACGGCTTGATAAACAAGCCGGATTGTTTATCGCTCTATCAAACTGAAGATTCCAGCTTCGAAGTTCGTAAGAGGAACGACCGATCTCGTACAGTTAGGAGTGTTAGGACACACGCACACCAGTGTTATCAAAGCAGTGAAGGCGCGAATCTAACGAAATACCGCGCGTAAACCAAAAATATTAGCTTTTCAGATGGGATTAAGCAGAACCACGGTCAGGCGAGTGTTAAATGAAGATCTGGGACTAGGAGCTTGGAAGACAAGGAAGGAGGACCGGAAATTTTTTGGAAGAGCGTTTGTAAAAACATGGGTGTATAGATCTCGCACTTTGTTAATAAAACCGCATTTTACTTTCGGATAAGTTGTAAAAAACGAATTGATTAGGTGTAGGTATGCCCACAGCAGTGAAAAAGCAAGCGCGCTTATTCCGAGGGTTTGACATGATGTACGACGATATACCATGCCAAACTACTAGGACAGTAGGTACACACAAATTACTTAAAAAAGGAAAAGAATAACAGTTAGAATAGCAGAAAAGGTGCTGCTAATTCGGACAGACACTTCCAGCAATCCTGCGAGAGGAGAGTTGGGTATCGAGATATTTAGTTGATTCCGTATCTGTACCTACCTACAAGTAACTAGTTTTAATTAAGAGTGACAACAATATTTCGCCATCAATCATGATGGCAATGACAGGGAGCGCCCCTATTATGACGTATCATTGCCATTATGAATACGTTGTGGGAAAGGGATAGCGTTATGTTTTCTGTATAGCGATGTCTCTCTTTCACACTGGAAATGTGAACGTTTTAAGTCTTCTTCAAATCATAGTACAGACGCACTAACAACTCTAAGAAAGGCGTTACGGGTTAGACGTACCTATGTATGTATGGCGAAGAATCATAAAGCCTCGCACCCCTTTCATAAAAAGGTAAAATATTGAAGGTTTGAAACCAATACTCTCTTTGGTTAGGTAAGTGATGGCACAGCTGCTGTACGTGACAAACGATTCCTTTACAACAGTATTTTTTGGAGTTTTCTTTTAGGCCGTACTCAATATCAGACGTCACAGACGTGGTGTTCGATCCGCTATGAAGAATTCATCATACATTTTCTTGTAAACATAATAAAATAATTGTCTCGTATAAAAATTTGTATTTCCATTTCTGTCCCTATAGTGGTACTCGGCAGACCAGTGTACTGGCTCAAACAAACTTACCCTGTTTTCTTTGATATAGTACCTAATTCGCAAATGGGGAACCCAATAACTTGGAATTTCGATCAGGCGCGTAACAAAGAGAAGTCAGTTACAAAGAAATTGAAGACAGAAATAGGGTTCCCTTGAATTCAGGAAGGGCCAAGGATTTACAGCAATGGGAAATGCGGTGCTAAGTTTAAGAAAATAGGTTGGGTTTTGGCTAGTGTTAGCAACGTTGTTAACATGACGCAGTTATTAGTTGCATTAGGTAGGTACTTGCTTTTCGTTTTATAATACAAACTATAAGAACTTTCAATTCTTAAAAGCATCGAAGCTTGTATTTGGAGGATCTGCAAATCATGCAATTAAGTACCTACGTAATGGAGAAAAATCTCTGACGGTGCAAATATAACGGAAACAATCCTGAGTTATCCGCGTCTGGGGTGAGGCGAGGCTGTTTTTGATAAATTATTGGAGCTTTTTGTGACTTGACCATAGTTACGCGGCTTACGGTCGAAGCCGCCGCGATGTGCGCCGCGAGCTGAGCGCTAAGTGGGCCAAAGTCCGAATCTAACAATGGGATTATGTCGACCCATGAAACCCTGACGCCAGTAAAAATGAATACTGGAGTCTATTTTTCAGCAGAAGGTCGCGGTAAGTATATTTGTTTATTATTGTACAGTAGGGGATCTTTGTAAGTAAACGTAGACGGTAACAGGTGGGTTACCACGACGTTCAAAGTAAGATTATTTCGTTTTTATTTTAGTGTAGGTAAGAGATGGCGCTAGACAACCTGTATAGCTCTGTCTCTAGTCTTACCCACACTGGAATAAGATTAAAACAGGTAGGTCTCTACATTTTTCTGAATTTACCTATTCGCCTTGAGTTTTTACTTAGATTCATCGAGGGCATTCCGTTGTACTGACACTTTTTGCTATTCGTTCTGTAATAGCAGATTTCCCTGCGGATCCTCATTAAGATTCTTTTCTGTGAAATATTTTGTATTTGTAGTTGGAACGAATTTCATGGAAATGTAGGTAGCGTTTGCACACAAAAGCACTTTAATATTCGGTTAGGCACGTCATTTTAAAATCTAGTTAAGTAAATAAAATTAAAGTGCCTGTTTGTTACTAAATGTAAATGTATATTCGATATGCCATTTTTGACTATTTGTCTTTCATCTGTTTGTTTGTTCCGGCTAATTTCGGAAGCAGCTGGACCAATCCACTAATAGTTAATGTTATAAGGAGTAAGTTAGGCTAATTTTATTTTACAAATAGAACGAGTTCCGCGCAAAAGAAAGTTCTTAAAAATGTGAATAAAAGGCACTGTGCTGTTTTGCAAGAAAGACATGGATGAAGTCGCGGGCATCTGCTAGTTTTTATAAAAACCTTAACTATAGTGCGTTTCATGTAAGAATTCTTTTCGCCGTAATGTTGGCAATACGGAAAAACAGTGTTGCTATATTTTTAGCAATGAAATTACTTAATATTAATTAGATTAAACGATATTTTGTTACTTTTAACCTTATAATTTTGTTTTTTTTTTCTTTTGGAAACTGTAAAAACCTTTTATGTTTATGGTATATTATTTACTATCCAGGAATTCAGTACAATTCTTAGCTTTATTGGAGTAGGCATACACAGAATGAAACCACAGATTGTCGAGTGCATTAAAAGCAGTCAGTCTTAATAAGTTTGTTGACCAGCTAAAGTTTATGTCGCAGCCATCAGGTTAAATTAGCCATCCAATTAAACGCCTAGGGCGTTTGTTAAATCAGTCAGTCTGATTTGTTATCCGGTCAGATACCGATTTCTGGGAATTGATTGACCCTTTTTTACCATAAATAACTACTGGTTAATAGTTATGTTCAATTTTATTTATAATTAGGTCCAAGACATTTTGCAACATCCATAACGTACTTAAATTAAATAGTGTATTATTTTTCAAATTCAGCTCCTTTTGGAGGTAAATCTGAATAACTTTTTTTTTAAATCATGGTATCAGTTTTTTTATACCACATTAGAATCTGCATTTAATGGACATATTTTTTCAATAATGGGCACCGACAATGTAGTACATTTCTTTTACACCATTCGAGCCCAAAATGTAGTAATTATCTGAAGACTATAGTTAAAATTTGAAATAAACACATATTTCCTTTAATATCTTTAAGTTTACAGTGATTTGTATATATACCTAGCACATGTATCTATTCAGCAGTAATATACAAAAAATCAAAATAGGAAAATAATGTTTTTTATTGAAATTAGAGCCAAATTAGTGTCGCAAGGAGTGGTTTTAAAAAAAACAAAATAAAGATCAGTTTTATTCTGAGACCTATGGTAAAAAGTGGTTTTAAATTGTGGTATGTGATACCTGAATACATGGTGTATCGACCCCTTAACGTTGGACCACTATTTACGCCACACCCTGTATGTACTTTATACATAATTATAGCTTAAAAATCTTTTTATTTATTCTCTAGAGGTGATTAATATTCTGCTCACCACAGAACGTGGCTTTAAGTTCAAACGGCAAGCGGATATCAATTAGGCAAAACTTAGAAATATTTTAGGAGAAGGTGTTTTTGCAGATTTCTATTTTGGATTCGGCGGGTAGAAACGTCTAGGTTTTATTATTGTGCGAATCGCCTGGAGGACTCGTTGAAGGTCTGCGCCATTTGGAGGAGCACCACTGTGTGCTCGTGGAGGCGATCGACGGCGGCGGCCTCTCGCGTTCGGTTCTGGCCGGAAAACGGTGATTCCCGTGCTGAAAAAACGTAACAACGAAAATAACCCAACAAGTGCCAATTTTGCACTTGCAAAGTTTATAGCTTAATTAAACAAATAGGTACCTACTTTGCTATCATCATTCATCAGCCAAAAGACGTCCACTGTTGAACATAGGCCTTCCCCAAGTGTGGCCATAACGACCGGTCCTGTGCGTCTCACATCATCCACACCAGGTCATCGGCTAAACTGGGATCGACGGACTTTGATTTTATTGCTGTTAAAAATATTTCTTTTTTAATACCTAGCCTACATTAGTAACATAACAGCGGAGTAAAGTTTGCTGCGTTCAGCCATTTTTACTTTGTTACCTAGAAATAAGGAGCTTATTCGTCATAGTCAATCAACTTAACTACAGCAGGTATACTCGGCAATATAATTACATAATGTATTCAAACTCGTCTAATCTAATAGGTCAACTTTATTTTTAAAAATAAATACCACTTGGGTACCTATTTATTTTAGTAAATAAAGTGGCCTATGGACTAGCCTGTGGCTAGGCTGATTTTGGTGATAAGCTTAAAATAATTCATGTCTTTCTATTCATAATATAATAATAATAAATAATAATCCATAAGAAGGAAATATAAATAGATATCACGAAGATGGCGATGAAACCTTAAATTAGTTAGATAGGTGCCATTAATAGGCACCTATCTAACTAATAATACATTTACAAAACAAGTCGATTTTTGTACTTCATTAAGTAATGTGGGTTTCAATAAGTACTCCTACCTCCCTATATTTTGTATTGTATTAAATTTCAATGGTTTTCTTATCAAACTTTACAGTCTACTCATCTAATACCTATTACCTATATAGTTGTAGTTCAACACTGTGAACACAAATAAATACTCGTAAATTGGGTATATCTACCTATTTTGGCTCTAAAATAACTTAGTGTTAAATGAATTTCCATATAAATACCACAGTAAATAAAGACGTTTCAGCCCAAGTATTCCTTGAAACCGAATGTCATTATGTCATTGTAAGTATTTACTTACTTAGTAAATACGAGAGAAAAAAAAAACATTTAGATCGTAAATAGGTACGCAGGAGACTCACAAAAACAAATATAAGTAAATATATTTACTGTATAAATTAGGTACCTAAGTAGGTATATTGTTCGAATTAGATCAGGTACTTTTTTTTGTATGTGGGAAAATCATCCAATGATATCTCGGCACCCTTGGGCGGAGCGGCGGATAGTGTTAGACTTTTACTGATTAAAAACCCACTCCTGTTCCTTGGTTGTCTTTCGTACCGGGGCCGAATCTTCCTTTTAGAAGCTGACCCTAGGTCCCAGTAGGTAGACTTCGTACGGTTTATTTGATTTTTTCATATTTAGACCACCTGCTCGATAATGCCCTTATCATTCTGTCCCTAGTAGATTAATGTAGTTTGGGCGATCCCTAGGGAATAATGAGAGTTGAATTTGGAATATATAAAAAACAGTTTGAAAAAAAAAGAACAATATTCGTGCATCAAACAAGTTTATTGAAAATTAAACTGGCCACTAACAAAAACAGGTATCTATAAAATGTTACCGACGATTCTCTAAAAATAAAGTAATAAAGGAGCGAGAAAGCGCTACAAAAAATTTAAACTGAAAAATCTTAGAGAAGTGAAAAAACAAAATTTTGTTTCAAATCTCAAAACAGTCAAATGATAGATACTAATATATAATTTGTTTTAGTAAATTGTCTTTTAATTATCTCGATGGGTGTAAAAAGTGGAGTATCTAACAAGGGGATAAAGCAATGCTCGGAAGTTAATTATATATAACTCTCACTGGCGTTCAGGATTGAAACTTAGCAACTTTAGTTTCGTTTGGAATTTAATATCCCCCGCGATTAAGACACTGCTTTATTCCCTAGTCAAAGTAGTCATATAATATTTCTGTATATATATATATATATATAATAAATCTGTAGAAGTTTTTAGTTGTGCGCTCCTCACGTTAATTGTACGAAATCGATAATAATATAACTTTTATACGTTAAAATTGTGGGTAACTTGATATATTATTTAGGCTTTGTTTCATTGCAATCGGTTGACTATATTGAAAGATATATTACATCATTGATTGTTATACGATTTGAAGTTCACCTGATCAGGACCTAGACCATGAAGTTTAAAGTAAGATTGTTTTAATCTTGTTTTAGTGTGGGTAAGAGACAGAGCTATACAGGTTGTCTAGCGCCATCTCTTACCGACACTGAAACAAGATTAAAACAATCTTACTTTGAAGGTCATGGTAACCCCGCTGGTATCTACTTAGTCTACAATGATTCGGTGACATAAATATATGTCTACCAATAGCAGGGTTCATTTGTGTGCCATCAGACAAACACATACGTCATTCCACTGCTGTTAAAATTCATTCCACTCGCAAACCAGCATGACGTACCTACGTCTGTAAATGTCAACGCTTTTTTTTCTATTAAAAAAACCAAAGATTTGTTTAAATAATGTACTTGTTTGTGCAAAGCACGCGGACGTTTCAAGCGATAGCTGTCTGGAAACTTGTAAAAGAATGCTAGTTCTGAGAACACTCGGCGGGAAGTGCTGAGACCGTCGTCGCCGCCGATCTGCGCTCTGGATGTGTCAGACTCGCTGCAATCGACAATTCTATTGTCTCCTGTCGCCTATAGAAAAGAACTGTCTCCAAGCATTTCGAGCTTTTCAGCTATGACGGTAAAAAGGTTTGTAAGAGAAAATAGACAATATGGTTAGGTATGTTTTATACCTACTGTAGAGATTTTCACTAGTTCAATATATTATTTAATAACACTCCAGTATATACTAATTATCTATTGATCTAAAAACTAATCCTATAATTACACCAATTCGGCGTAGGTATCAAATCAATATGTGACTAGATACTTACTGGAAGACCAGAAACAAACAGATTTCTCATAATATTGCTTCCAATAATGATAAACAAGCTCGCAAGTGATATTACCAAGTCAGAATGAGCCGGAGTTATTCGGGTATTAATACTAAACACCTCCAGGATTACTCTCGTGTTGCTGCACAGGAAGTTTGCCCAAACTTACATAATGCGACCACAATTACCGACATGAACACGCTCTAGTTAAATTGAGTTGTAGGTACTGTACATGATATGTTTTCAAGCGACAGGCATCTGTGACTTGCGAGCCACCTCGAGCCATCACGAGCAGCCACGAGCCAAGATACAGACATGAATTCATACTTCATGAATATTGTAAGACATGTCAAGTCGTCGACATGGGATGGTATATAATATACTTATATGTAAATCGATAGTCATGTACGAACAATGTTGATTAGGATAAACAGTTGGTTCTAACTATTCAGATTTAGCTCTCCTCCCACTGCTGACCCAATTCTCACTAAGCACTGCTGCCACGTTACCTTCTTCGCAAGTAAGTAACCTACAATTTTGTTTACATGCAAAATTATGTTAAGTACTACTCAAGCTACGGGTCCTTAGTGCTTGAATATACTCCGATACGAGTCATTGTTACCCCAAATCGTGAATTCATAGGCTACATTGTAGCTAAACGCTTTACAAAGTAGTTACTTAATTACCTACCTACACAATACAGCTAATTACCGATTGCCCGCTTTTGATTGTATCGCCTTAAAAACATGAAGAAGTAGGAATTATACCCAAATAGTTATGTACCTACGTAGGTGTAAGTATATCTAATTGTTTTAGCGACCTAATTTGACAAAACGTCGTACTAATTATTTAGTCACACTCGCAAGCTTCCTTGATTAATGATAGTAAATGATGCTAATTGCGCTCCTGATTGCTTAGAGAACAAAGCTCGCAGCTAAGTAATGTGGTAGACGGGGCCGGACATTACGATCTCTGTGTTTATTCTTCTGTCGGCAACAGTACCTACCAATGTCACTAAGCAAACTAAAACAAAAGAAAGTAGCTGTTACGGTTTTTTTCAGTAGATATCTAATGGACGGTTGTGACTGAAACTTGGTCAAAATTTATCTAGACTAACGCCTGCAAGTTATGACCTAGCAACTAGCCTCCATTGTATAACCCAACTCTTAGTACCACCAGTGGCTCACCACCAGTGTTTACGCCTCAGTCTTGCCAGAAGCCGTCAGAAGCTCAGTTTAATTTGAAATTAAATAAAATGAATTAGCTTACCTACTCATGTTTCTATATTTATTGATTCCTACCTCACTCCTTGTACTATTATCTTGAGAAAACTGAAATGAAATTTTAGAAGATGATATCAATCATTTCAGTTTTTATCTGCGAAAATTGTAGTTCGAATATCTATTTTTAGAACGAATCAAATGGGCTCTATAATTTGATTCGTTCTCAAAATAGATAAGACTAACCAGATATGGAAACTGTATGTAGGTCAAAACACCTACACTTATCATCATCATAATTTCAGCCCAAAGACGGTTCATAGCTGGACATATGCCTTCTCCAAGTGTCAACACAACGATCGTTCCTGTGCGTCTCGTATCCATCTGATCCCCATGACCCTCATCAGGTCATCGGACCATTTTGTGAGAGGCCTTCCAACGCTACGCTGTCATTTGTATTTACTTGCAGTGTAAGGCTTCGCCAAATACCTAATGAAGCTAGTAGAACCAAAGAAAGTCGACCTTGTCATTATACAAATGTCCAACAAAATGACTAGGAAAACCAAGGCTGCGTAAAAGTATTATCGTGAAGAGTTAACGAAAACCGCTGCCAAAACCTGCAAACCTCCTGACTAATGATGATGAAAGTTTCTCAGAAGGTAATAAAAAAAAATTGTTTTAAGGATTTTGAAATACACAGTTTTTATCTCTTCTTGTACTTACCTACAGTTTTAAAATTGAAGTCACGGCTAGGTGACTTACATCAATTAAGCGCGACAGACGTGTGGGAGAGCTGAGCGAAGCTATCGCCTGATAGTGGCCGGACCGACGGATATTAAGGTGCATATTTCACGTTTTACAGCCGCTCCCCGGATACTCGAATGGCTGTGGAGTCCGGACACGGCTTGGCAGGTCAACAAACAGGCACATGTAAAGGATGAAACTTAACCCACTTTGTCAATAACATCATTTTCTTTGGGATACAAAAGTAACCGGAAGCGCCTACAGATCGTTAACCCCTGCACATTGATTTTTGATGTGTTCTTTTGTTGTACTCTGAAAGATTTTCAGCCTAGTTAGTTATTAGTGACGTGCAGAATAATAAAATTCGCACAGCTAGCTTTTATAACTGAAAATTAAGTTTTTTAAATAAAAATGAATGGCCTAAGAGCATGCAACTCGACATATATTTTCACTGTATTTTATTAATCGACTTCGAAAAGGACGAAGTTCATGTTCGGCTGAATGTAATTTTTTTTGTATTGTGTCTCTGTGTTCACCGATATCTCTGTCAATTATGGACCGATTAAGAAAATTATTTTTTGATTAATATGCTTCCAAGTTGGTCCCATAGAAATATTGTTATGAACTTCCAAGATATGGAACAGAACTCCTCATCAGAATTTTTGTTACAAGTAAAATTGCTTTGTTCATGCGTGTAGTCGATGACTGAGTGAAAGAAAAAGGGGAGGGGATGTATCGAACTGATCTGATGATAAAGCCAGAAGGTAAATTAAGTAATCGAACCGTGTTTGGGATTATTAGAATCGTTATGAGATGCTCTCTGGCTATAAGGTATTTAAGTTTGTCTGAGGGGTACTTTTTAGTGGTGGTACCTAACTAAAGTCGGTGTTAAATAATGAAGAGACAAAACTATTATAGAAACACTGACTTCCAAAATTAAAGTTATTTTATACTTTTCAGTGTTTTTTAACATTGAAGTCGGTTATATTTTTTTTTAGAAAAAAGGTTTTTGATTTCGGAAGTCGATGTTTAATAACGAAGAGACAAAACTATTATAGAAACACTGACTTCCAAAATTAAAGTTATTAAAACACTTTTCAGTGTTTTTTAACATTGAAGTCGGTTATATTTTTTTTAGAAAAAAGTTTTTTAGGGATTAAAAAAGAACATGTATTTCCTGGAACAAGTTTGTAAAATATAATATATAATATTCTAGTAAAACACGAAATTACCGAATGCTATCAGGGTTTTCAGGCGTTATCTCTCTTTTTTCGCGTTGCCTTTTCGTGAAACGTCGCGTTGGATTGCGTAAGATGATGTAGCAACCTAAGCTTTTAAACCATGCTCGATGTTGACGATGGGTGAGTGAAAAAGCAGCATCTTAAACACAAAAATAAAAAATGACTAGATGAACTTTTTTGAAACAATTTGTGAAGTCCCAGAAAGATTTTTGTGAAGAGAAAATTGGAAAAATAGAAAAAAAGCATATTTATCTTTATTACATTGAAACTGAGCCTAGCCGTCAATATTAGGGTTAGCTGTCAATAAGTTTGTGGGTCCGCCACAGTTCAATAGCTTTTGATAGAACGATGCGCGACGCCTATCGGATCAGCCAGTAGGTAGTGTAGGTACCTACTTAAAAAATCATAACTTAAAAAAATGACTTATATTAAAAATATTTGGGTACGAATAGAATATAAATATTTCGGATAATGTGTTTAAACAATTTACACAATATAATAGCTAGATATTATAGGTACTGGTACGAATCTCAAGCGCTCGGCGTCAAAATGGGGATCACTTTGCACATTCCATACATCAGCGAGCCAATCGTCGTCGTTGTTAGGTACATGCAGCAAGCGCAGCTAACGAATCACGAGTGACGTCTATGACACGATGGCGCGGCGAGCCAATCACTGACACTCCCCGCCCCCGCGTCTCACTTCATACCACTAAATAGGCCCGATATTTCACTTCTGCGCAAGTGAAGGTCAGCGCTTAAGATTCGTGCCGGTACCTGTACCCATATTGACTAAGCTGTGTGGTTAATTTGATAGATGCATTACCTACTTTATAGATATATTCTTCCTATCCGATCAGCTTTCTAGTATTATAAATGCGAAGTAAGTTTTTTGTTACCTTTTCACGCTTAAACTACTGAACCGAGAATGAAACTTTGCAACTTCTATAAACAATGTATGTAATGTTGCCAAGGCCAGTAAAAGCTATAGGATACTTACCTTTCATCCAGAAACAAAGTGCTGTTTATGTTTCCAAGGAAAAGAACGACGGTCACAACTATATACTTTAGTACGTTAGATGGCGCCACGTCTCGTTCGAATTATAATTGCATTATTTTTACTTTGCCATAGCCATAGTCGGCCTTATTATGTTCCCACTGTTTGGGCTCAGGCCTCCTCTCTAGGAGAGAGAATGGGCCGTAATCCACCATTAAAAAATGTATAGGTTAAAACTATTTGTATGTCAAGGGTGTCAATAGCCCGTTTTTTCATTTCCCTAACTAATGGAATAAACGAGCTTTTGTTCGCGACTTCTGTTACTAAGGATTTTGTCAATTCATTGAGGTTGTTGCTCGATATAGGAAGCATTAAAACGTTAATGCCTATGATTAATTCAGGTATTTAATTCAAGTCGATGGTAGAGCCAAATAATTTTAAAAGAAAAAAATCTAAACACTACATGTATAGCCGAAATATGCAAGTGTTTTTTTTAAGTGGATTTTTACCCAATGACTACACCCGTTCGTGGAGCGAAAGGGTGTGCCAGACTTAATTAATAAACCCATACCAGTGTCCTTTAGTTGCATTCAAGGACCACGGGTTTCTGGCAAATGTGACGTGAGTGGTAATAAGCTTTATAGATATGAATGATTGGATATTGTAGATAATTACTAGACTAATCAGTTAGGCTGTAAGAAACTGCCTAAGGCATTAAGTCCGCCTCTGTACTTTTATATGCATGAAGTATAAATAAATAAATAAACTGTGACCGCTGAGCTATTGCAGGCTTTGTGTTCGTTTACCACAAGCACAAGTGACGTACTATCAAAAGATTGTCAAAAAGTCAAAAATGTATGGGATTGACAGGTCCTGTCAATCCCATACATTTTTGATCAATTTGTTACGTGTTGTTATTTCGATACTTTCTTTCCCAGAGAGCATCATTCCGGTAAAAGTAGATATTATTCGATTTTTCTAACATTCTGGGATTTTCCTGAAGCGACCTAAGAAAGAAGAATATTCTAGTTTACATTTTAATAGCTACAACCCGGGAATCTTTAAGTCGAGAGTGAATAGGTTTCTTCTAGGTAAGCGCGTTCCATCGTCGACCGCATCGTCGCTCTCCATCTGGTGAGATAGCGGTCAAGCGCGAACCTATCAACAATAAGAATATAATTGAGATATATTTACTTTATTGTACACTCAAGTCATAATGAACATTTTACAAAAGCATGTGGTGGCAATGGGTGATCTGCAGTGCAATCTCTTACATACAACACTTGGATGGACTGAAAGAAAGTCAGCGTCCAAAAATCATAAATGATTTAATTAGATAGTATACAAAGCTAACTTTTCGCGTTGCCTCTTTTCAGCGGTCCCATCTCACCGGAACTGGGCATTTTACAGCGCCAAAAAGGTTTTTAAGGGATTTTTTAAATTGAAATTAGTTTTTCAGATAATCATTATACCTTTTAAACGTATTTAAGATAAATTATGTTACCCGAAAGGTTGCTACTCTTAAGTAGGATTTTTTTTTTTCGATGTGAAAAATCATCTTATGACAACCCCCGCTCTTGGGCGGAGCGGGAGATAGTGTCTGACTCTTACTGACTAAAAAACCCATCCCGTTCCTTCAAGCCTTCATACCGGGGCTCGAGCGCCCTTTCGGATAACCTTGGCCCCAGTAGGCTTCGACCCGGCTGGGCCCCTGCTGTTGCTGACAACTCCTTGAGTCTTAAGTGGGATTGGGCCCGACGTGTTAGATGAGCTATGGACTAAGACAGCCACTTATTGGGTCCCAATAAACGCAAGGTGACATCGCGGCGGACCAAGGCGAAGGGGAAGTAACGAGCTTGACTCTTACATGACAGACTGATTCGCAATGCCAGAAGACAGACATGTGTGGAAATTATGGGTGTGCAAAGTCTAAAGAAAATCTGATCGCCCAAAGTTGGTCAAAATCGAGCTCAAAGGCGTTGATTACAAACAAACAAACATACAGGTGAAGCTAATAAAAGCGTGTTAAAAAGAGAGGGAGGCTTTAGTCCAGCAGTGGGACATAATAGGTTAAATAGAACTAGATAGCTTTTAAAATATTAGTTTAGATCAGATTAAAAACATTCATTAAAAACATCAGGTTAAAAACCGTCGATGATGGCAAATTGTTGACGTGTTTTAGCTGTCGTGGCTTGTCAGTTATCCGAACACAACTTTCGACTGTTACAGAAAAGAGTAAAAAAGAAATATCCTACACAGAACTCATCTCTAGGTCACTCATCATCAGTCATCACTATTGCCTTTACCCAAACATTTTGGTACTGGCTTTCAGTCTACAAGTCTTACTAGAATATTTGAACGTTATGACGCATAATGCTATCAAAACGTTATTCAAATTCACTTTGATCAATGACTAAAAATATAGCATGAGAGTAGATTTTAGTGGAACAATAAAGAATAATTATATAGCCTTCAGGCTCTCGCGTACGTAATACTCGTACATGAGCATAAACGGCATTGTTCGTATTATTGTTTCAGCCAACTTTACTCTGTATGTTATTTTTACCTGAATTCCTCTCAATGCTTATTTTGTGAAGAAACTTATTAGGTAAAATATCTTCACGATGTTCTGTGAATTGGTCGGAACTTCGTTAATTTTAATCTTTATATATTACAAAGCCAAATACTTTATCGCCTCTGTATGACTTCTGTTTGCGATAAACTAAAAAATTAGATACTAAAAATGTATTTTCATGGGATTTTCACCTATGGATTCACGAGAAAGAGTTGGGTTATAATTCATGCATGTTATAGTAGAGAAAAGCCGAAAATTTCAAAGATTTCTAACATCCGTGCAGACCTGGGGCGGATTGCTAGTAGAATATTTTATTACTGATGGCCTAAAAGGATTTTTATGCGTTATTTTAAGTAACTAAACCTAACCTAAGTGACCTATGAACTAAGCGATTAAATTGATTGAATGACGCTGGAAGTAGGTAACAGGGGACCTCTTAACGGTTAAGCGGTCCCACTTGCCTAGTATGTCTTTGAGTATTGGTAAGGTTACTTGTGTACGTTGAAACGTTGGAAAAACAAATGAAAAGCGAAAGTTTATTGTATCTTCATTATGCACCTACAGTTTTCATTCAATAAGAAGAACGAAAGAAAGATAAAACTGATGAAAGATGTAAGATATATCACTGATAATTTATAAAGAGATTCCTTTGTAACTTCTTACAAACATCTTTTATTGGTTTTGAATAATTAATTAGTAGCGCAACGATTGTGTTCATATTCAAAGTGAGACTAAGACCAACTACATAATAACTATCCACGGTCGCGTATTCATCATTATACGCTTAGTGTACGCTTGCTCGCGGCTTACATACAAAACTATGAAGCTCTATCGACGAAGAGACAACGTCATGCCATAGTGCCGTTGTCGTTTTATCGACAGTTTCAGGACAGTGGGCTTAAGAAAAAAAAATTAAAACTGAAAAAAAATCTCGTCTCACAACTGAAACACGTATTCGAAAGATTGAGAGGCGTGCAGGCGTGCACCTACATGGAGTCAGCAAGCGCACGCTCCTCGCTCCGAGCAACGGCTCGGCCAGTCAGTATGAGGCGCGCCAACCGGTAGCACGCGGTACTTGACTCGCAGTCTCGCTTCCCGCTAAACAGACACGACACCAACGCTCCGTAAAAAGTTACGATGAATTATTTTCATGCATTTAAAGTTATTTCAGTGACTCTATCCAAGTTAAAACAAAGTTACAAGAACAAATATTAGGCGATGAAGTTAATTCAATGTTAAATCTATAATGTTTTTTTAATCACTGATGATGAGAGATCAAATTTTGTGATATTAAAATAACAATTGGAGAATACCGCGTAAGTATTGTTTTCCTTGTTTTTTGTGTACGAAATGTATTTTTAATTTTTAAAGAAGTTTTTCATGCACTTTTCCATTTTGTTTTTCCGAAATTGTGCGTCTAGTTAATTTATCTTATGAATATAAGGTAGTTTTATAATTCAAATAGGTAGGATACAGACTCTGTCACACACAGCTGTCTTCAAAACTAAAATGAACCATGCTAATGACGGGTTTGTATGATATATGAGATCTTCTAAAAGACAAGTAAAGTTTCACACTGGGCCAGGGTCACAAACATATAATACAGGAAGTATCTGAATAGAAAACATGATAATCGGTGTCTATGGAAAACTTTAATATTACCCCAGGCATATATACATTCACTATCCCTTATTGTAAGAGAATCTTAATGGCTCTCTAGGGTTCCCTGAGAGTACTTCACTATCCACCTTTTCACATATTTCGCTGGATAAACCTTTCAAACAGGGAGAATTGAATACCTGCTTATTTAGGATCACAATACGTTGTACTTATTGTATGTTACGCTTAAGGTATTGTAAAAATAAAATATGGAGGTATTTTTCAGACACATTTCTTTTATTTATTTAACAATTGCTATTTAAGTACTTATAAAATTCTTACCTCAATATAATTCCTCACTATAATTATACCATAAAACAAAAATTAAAATACTTGTAACGACACAAAATTAACTACAAACTCTAAAATATGGCGTCGAAAAACTTCTTCGCAATCCCTGTCGACTTGTAATGTGCCCAAAAGACTGGCGCGGCGGAATTGACAACTTGAAATTGTAATTTATCACTACTTAGGCACCTAACAGATTTTACGTGTTTGGTTACAACTATCCGATAGAACTGGTTCTTAAATTAGTTACAGATAATGTTTATATTATTACATAATCATTAACTTAAACCATTGTTTGAAGGTAATCTTTTTTATAAGATTGAACAATTAAACATTATTCTTATTAATTTTTAATTCCACACTGTAAGGCAATTCTTACCTTCTGTTCAACATTTATTTAAATGACAAAAAAAAAAAACATTTAACGGAAAAGCTGTTGAACCTTTTTAAATTTGGTTAAGCTTTACTTTGAAATTATTGTTTGAACAATACATCTTCTCATGAAATTATCTTTTGCGTGCGATAGTTTGGGTACACTTTGGTATCTACTGTTTTAGTAAGAGCGTGTTTGCAAAGTGGCTGGTGCTATCACTGAAATTGGTTTAATTTAGAAGTCTACAGACTGCTTTTTAACTAACTTATTTTCAGTTCGGTAACCTCGGTTTTACTCAGGTTTTTAAATCCACAGCTAACAGATATTCCAAATTTTGAGGCACGTGGACGAAAATGGCCAAAAGCGGAAATATTCCGGAAAACTTGTCCAATCTCCGTTCACATGTTCGACGAGTCTATTATAGAGCCTCCCCTGAAAGGCTAGATTAAACGGACCTTTTCGTTGGGTTTAAAATAGGGATTTAGTTGAACCTTTCCTTTTTATGGTAGCTCTAAATCATTTGATGAAATAAGTAATTATGTCGATAAAGGTTCAATATTCTCATTGGAACCATCCGTTTTAATTTGTCGAAGCGATTGACATGTTGTTAATGCCGTACCTTTCCTTAAATCGGTTTAACATACATCATGTACCTAAAACAGAATTAAGTGCGAACTCTAATAAAACCAGTTGTGTTCGTTTTGAGTGATTTTTGTTTGTAACCATATCTTTGACGTTTTTAGGGTTCCGTAGCCAAATGGCAAAAAACGGAACCCTTATAGATTCGTCATGTCTGTCTGTCTGTCTGTCTGTCTGTCTGTCTGTCTGTCTGTCCGTCCGTATGTCACAGCCACTTTTTTCCGAAACTATAAGAGCTATACATTTGAAACTTTGTAAGTAGATGTATTCTGTGAACCGCATTAAGATTTTCACACAAAAATAGAAAAAAAAGCAATAAATTTTGGGGGTCCCCATACATAGAACTGAAACTCAAAAATGTTTTTTTCATCAAACCCATGCGTGTGGGGTATCTTTGGATAGGTCTTCAAAAATGATACTGAGGTTTCTAATATCATTTTTTTCTAAACTAAATAGTTTGCGCGAGAGACACTTCCAAAGTGGTAAAATGTGTGTCCCCCCCCCTCTAACTTCTTAAATAAGAGAATGATAAAACTAAAAAAAATATATGATGTACATTACTATAAAAACTACCAACGAAAATTGGTTTGAACGAAATTTAGTAAGTAGTTTTTTTTTAATGCGTCATAAATCGAAAAAAAATACACTATTATTAAAACATCGATCAAAGTTACAACACATTACAAGAACTTTTATATTATGTTACTTGCTGCTACGGAACCCTTCATGGGCGAGTCCGACTCGCACTTGGCCGGTTTTTTTCTGCTAACGCATTGTTAGCAAAAACACGATTTCTTTCTGATTCTTTTCTTATTTCGAAATACATAACTTAAAAAATCTTCCAAATAAAAACAAATTAAAATTAAAAACACTTAGCACGTATTACGAAAACACATTCCTTTTTGTTATGTAACTTGTTGCGATGTATAGAACTTGTAGATAAATTGCTAACAAATGCAAATAATCTGATACAGGAAGTGAGCGTTTACTAAAAGAAATCGTGTAAACAAAGTCCGATATTTTTTTATCTCAAGTAAACAGACGGGTTTTATCTGCTGTTTTCATAAATTTAATTTTAGCATAGGAGTGCTTGTAGGTAGAGAGTTCCTTCTGCTCTGTCGTCGCGGGCTTTATCCCAAGCTCAACGCCATTGATAAGCTGTCCTCATCGATCTTACTAGTGTAAGGGATTTCTGAGTTGTTCGTAGGAAGGTAGTTTCACACACGACCGCTGTATCCTGTCCCCCCGTTTATTCGGCTACTTTTTCACGGCATTGCCCTCTTTTAGATGAAACTCTTAAACAACCGTCTTTTATACTGGGAATCAATTTTGATCTTCAATTTATGAGTTTCTAGATTTCAACAGATTAATTTTATCTGCTTGGACTTTTCGCCTTCGTATCTAATTTCGCTAAAAAATTTCAAGTGGTGTAGTTTCAAATAGAAAACATTCGACCGTACCCGCATCCGATCCCAAAAGATACAAGTCCACTCACGGAATTAAATGAGCAAAAATTTGCCTACATTTTAATGGCTCGCGACTTGAAGCAGATGCGGGCGCACTAGTGAACGAGCCATTATAAATTAACATTACATACCTATAGTTATTTTAAATTTAGAATTTTAAGTTGGAAACTTGTCTAATTGTACTTTAGAGAAAAAGGCAAGTACTACACATTTCAGAAACTGGGTCTTAATCTATCATCGACTTAGCTTTTACAGTGCATATATTCTGTAAGAAAAATTGTTTTGACACGAATTCTTTTAGTAACTTGATTTCAAATTCGTTTTATATTCATAACATAAATCAAATAATTAAATACCAATTATTTTAAGTCATCCATATAAAGACTCCTCAAAGCCAAGAAAATAGATAGCTATACAATTATATACATAGTATAGGTAGAGATTCTTGATCTTCTGCAGTGTCACGATTTTGTGATACAAGCTATTATTCTATACCTACTACTGATGCATAACCTGCCAATCTATTGTATACATATAGGTACGTATTATACGAAGTTGAGTAAATAGATTGCTTAAGTAACCTTCAGTTTCTGAGTAAATTGTTTTAGCGAGTTTAACACCCTACGTAGAAACGATTTAAAAATTACTTTTTAAATGTGGGCTCAGCACCTGTACTCGCTACATTATTGGAAAATGATTTACTGCATTATCCTCGAATTTAATCCGAGGAGGTCGTATACGTGATCAATACAACATTTTCCCTATGAAATCATTTCACATTGTACAGACACACGGGACAAACATTAATCAGATATGTCTTACTAAAGTGCACTCAAGCGACTAATACTGTTTGATTTGGCACGTGATAGCCTTTGGAACAAACTTCTTACAACGTTGAGTACGACCAATATGACTTTTTTATGTCTAACTTACTAATCCTAGTGACGTGCTACTGTCATAAAAGATGTATCGTAAAAAGCATAAGTGTCAAATGTATGCAAATTAAACTATGTACATAAGGATTAACAAGTTAACGACGGCAGCACGGCAGGGACCAACTTAAATATGACACACAAAATTTCATCCAAATCAGTCTGGTCATTTTATATTAATTTTTATTTATCATTTTGTATACACACAAACACCTATAAAAGGAAAAGAACAAATACAGATAAAAGATCACAAAGGTGCTGCTTATTTCAAAATAAATTTCTTCGAGCCGACCTGCGACAGATGAGTTGGGTTAGAGATGTAGACGCGACGATATGATGGAAAAAAGAGAATGGATAATAATAACTTAAATAAATTATATAATACATACCTACATACATGTACTAGTATGTAACAGTAAATAAACACCTACACTTTTAATCGGTTTTGATATATAAACTAAATTATAGAAGTATATATATCTTAAATACTTTTGTAAGATTGCTGTAAAACCATGTCGAACAAATGCTGGTGTGCGAGCACCATTGCGACATCTAACCGACAAAATTATTATAATAAGTGTCGATATTGATTTATTCTGCACAACCCCTGCACAATTTCGAAATTCTTGTCTCAAAGCAGTCAAAGAATTTGACACCTTATCTTACTGATCATCTCTTTAGCAATTTTAATTATTTACTTAGTTTTAAAGTATGTACGTAAGTACCTTAGTTGTTAATATCAATCTTTTATAAATTAGTTTCAAAGAGGTGTTGTAATTAGAATATGACATAATAATTTATATTTTTTTTATTTTTGGGAACTATAGCATTATTATTATGTGTATAATGAAGAAGCATTTTTTTCAACATTATTATGTCTTTTTGTGTATTTTTTTGTTATTCCTAATAAATTTAAAAAAATCACATATAACGTTACAGGCTTTGACTAGCTTTTTGAAGAAAGATATGTTTTTACACAGATTTAATGTCACGGATGATAAATGAGAGTGACTCAGTGCTTTATTTAAATAATATGAACGCAATCATTAGCGTATCAGGGGGGGGGGGGGGCGTAGGAGTAAGCTTCTGACTGCTTGATTTTTGTAGTTTTTTTTAATATATAAACTCGTGCTTGACTGCGATCCCACCTGATGGTAAGCAGTGATGCAATCGTTGAAAAACTTATCAGTATTTAGGGCTTGCATCATAGAATTTCGGATCCTAACCTCTCTTGGATTGGGCGTTAAACCATACTAGAGCAGGCATGGCTTACTCGCCTCCCCTCTCTTTTATACGCCTGTAAACGTTATTCTTGGCAGGATTTTTCACATCGACTTATATTGGTTATTCATCTATGAATACATATTTTGAGCTTTTTCTATAGACATCCTTGGGCTCAAGAACAAGTTACATTGGACCAGCTAAAAATGATCATGTAAAGTCCAAAATCTTTGTTTTTACACTTTATTAACAATCGTGGTCGCTGATAGAATATCACTTTGTGTAGACCCTCTTAACTACATATTATATTGAGTAGCAATTTATGGTACTCCAGTGACGCCAGTTGAACCCCTAACATAAAATTAATGGAACTCAATTAATTAAAATGTAACTATGGTAACAAGAGATTAGTCGCTTAAGACGCAGCGCCCAGTGTCTCTGGACCAATTCTTGGAGGAAATAATTGCATTTAAATCCTTTGTAACTTTGAGGATGAAACTAGGACAGATCGAATTGATGTTGGTTGGGTGCCGTCAGATGGGACTGGTCATCTCTTAGCTGCCAGTGGCTTAATTCAGTTTCTATCTTTTAATTATTTTACATTTTTATTTCTCTATCGACATTGTGCTCACATGATAGAAGCAACAAGTAATATGTAACCAAGCATTATATGTAACACATATATGATTTAAAAGAGTGTCCATGGAGTTTCTTGCACGTTCTTCTCCATAGAGACCTACTCTTTGGAACGTGCAATTTAGCTTCACTTTTCTTGGACTGACCGACATTTGACTATTCAAAAGTGCCTGTAAATGGTCTATTTGAAATAAACGCTTTGATTTTGATTTTGATTTTTGATTTTGTTAAGCGTAAATCTTTGTTTAAATCACATCTTTAAATCTCTGAGCTTGATTTCAGATGGGTTGCTATTCTAGATCAAACATACTTTTTTTGGGTTCCGTACCCAAAGGGTAAAAACGGGACCCTATAACTAAGACTTCGCTGTTTGTCCGTCCGTCTGTCTGTTTGTCATCAGGCTGTATCTCAAGAACCACGATAACTAGACAGTTGAATTTTTTTACAAATTATGTATTTTTTTGCCGCTATAACAACAAATACTAAAAACAAAATAAAATCAATATTTAAGGGAGACTCCCAAATAACAAACGCGATTATATTGCCGAATTTTCCTAAGGATAGCACGGAACCCTTCGTGCGCGAGTCCAACTCGCACTTGGCCAGTTTATTTTTTTATAGCGTGTCGATAGTGAGTAAGTGCCAAAGTTTAATACATTTCCAGCTGGCTCTTTTATTGCTTGGGAAAATGGGAAAACGTATCACGATCCTACCTACGCAGCTACGTTAAGGTGGGAAATGTTTAACTTTGACTTCGGAAAAGGGTTAGAAGTTTAAAAACGCACCAAAAAGTTATATCAATGTTTAAGGTCAGCTATTAATACTATAAAGGATTAAATATCTCGTACTTGGTTTTTGTCTGAAAGAGTATTCTTCAAAAAGTCCCCAAATATTTCATAAGGAGGGTAGCGACGGAGAAGGTTCTGTAAAAGAAAGTTGATGGCTAGGCTTTGTTATTCGAGATGTAATTATAAGTTTATATTCAGAGGGAGGAAGGGGGGGAGTGAACTTTCAGCCTCGCAAGACAAACCTTAAGAGCTCCTAAAAACAAACTGATATTTAACTGCGAATGACATAATGTTATATAATATTTTATTCAAATATTTTTTATTTCAACTCCTGGAATAACATACTAAATGTTTACGTTTTTGTCAAAAAATCTCGGATTACATGATCATACCCTGATTGCACTAGGAACGTGTCCACGAAATTTTTTTTTTTTATTAAAAACTATGAGATTATGCCTCTATACCCTATTCGCGTTAAGATTTGACATTTAAAGAAACCTTTTTACTGTCAGTTCAACCGATTTTAACTTCTATTCCGTACGCATAAGGATGACACTATTAGCAAAAAAGTGGATACAATACAAACTATTTACTGCAGCCGCCATTTGTCAGCTATCAATGTAATAAAAGTCAAAATCAGTTGAACGGACAGCAAAAAAGGTTTTCTTAAATATCTAATGTTATTTTGAACTTTGGTATAGACTGCTCTGTCACAGATAAACACCATTGCCTACCATGTATAGAACAAAATATTTTAAATATTATTAGGAGAAAAATTTATAGATACAACCGGTGAGCGTAGGTGGCGAAATGGTGTGCAAATGAGGTAGAACCACGTATGACGACCGATATGTACGGGTATGATACGCTGTTGATGGTGGGCACAGTAGTCCATGACGTTTTTCTTGCGGTGTTTGAAATGTTCCTACCACGGTCATTGTACGATACGGCATACTGGGTAGTCACCTTTATTGTCCACTACATTTATCCGCAACTTCGCCCGTGTACATAAAATATAGCCTATGTCACTCATGAATCTATTCATGAGTAACATAAGCTTATAGCATAGCTTTCTATCGGTTTAAAAATTTTAGCAATCATATCAACACTTTTAGAGATTACCTCCTACAAACAAAAAAAAAACAAACTTTACCTCTATGCAATACTAGCTTTTGCCCGCGGCTTCGTCCGCGTACATAAAATATAGCCTATGTCACACAGGAATAGAACAGCTTTTTATCAGTGAAAAAGTTTTACAATCATATTAGTACTTTTAGAGATTACCTCCTACAAACAAAAAACAAACTTTACCTATATGTAATACTAGCTTTTGCCCGCAACTTTGTCCGCGTACATAAAATATAGCCTATGTCACACAGGAATAAAGCAGCTCTATGTCGATGAAAAAGAATTTACCAATCGGACCAGTATTTTCAGAGATTACCTCCTACAAACAAAAAAACAAACTTTACCTCTTTGTTATATTAGTGTAGATTAGTGTTGATGTAGAGGACATACTCCAGCCCCCTTCTAAGACATGGGTTATCGTTGAACTAAGTTTCATCAAAATCCGTTCAGCTGTTTAAGCGTGAAGACACACGTACATTATCATTATAATCGTACATTTAATTTATTGAATAATGAATTGATAATATTTACCACTGTTTGTTTTTGATGATTTGCGAATAATGCAGTGGGCTGCATGCAATATTGTTACCCTTCTTTTTATATATTGTCTCTTCATATTGTTCCTAAATAAATAAATAAACACACATACCTTCACTTTTACCTGTAGTCTAGGCTCACCAATTATTTTGAACCAAGAACAATTAACATTATCTGAAGGTACAGAGCCGAAACCAATTCATATCTCAGATATGGAATGGATAATAGACCGAACATCTTAGCGAAGTTTATTCATGCGACTAATTCTCTATGATTCAGCATTCCGATGGATTTGGAGCGAATTCAAAATGACTATTGTAAAAAATATCTTCATCAAACGTATTCTGGTCTGATTCCAGATCTTGAAATAAAATTGGTTGAAGCTTCGTTCGTTCATAATTTTTAGTCGTGTAGGTCGAAATTTTATATTTTTACGCTGAAGAAACAAATTCATAAAGTTAATATTCTAGTATGGGGCAAGAAACAGAAAACAAATGCAGATTGGTACGCAAATTCCCAAAACTCGTTATAACATGGATTATGTTGGTTTTAATGTGCCTTAGAAATCTGATCATTTAATCATATTCATTTAAATTTTACGGTTAGGATGAAAGCTAATAGGAATACGGATGTACGCCTAAGATAAATCAGTTCGGGGTCGGGGACACGTTATAATTATGAAGAATAAAATGAAGAAGCTTTGGTGTCACGTATGGCGTACGTGAACGCACTTTGGGTTTCGTATAGCATGTTAATATTTAAGTCGAGATCCTGAAGTTAGTTAAGTGGCTCCACTAAGCGACGATTCGGGGGCTACCCTCGGTGTCTCACGCTCTTTTGCTTGTCAACTGTCACGAGACACGTACCTGCTATAATATATTTATTTTAATTTGTCCTATCTAGTTATACTTGTTTACTATTGTTTATAAATATGCCACTGTGTAATAAAACTATCTATAGTAACCCAATTAGTTGCAAAAATTGTCTTGTGACAATGCCGAAACATATTATTAACAATCATCTCATATTATTCCCCTTTACAGTTCAATGTCTAAGTATACAGTGTGCCTGAGCGTACCTAAAAGCTTCTCTTTGAACATCTCCGAGGAGGCTCTGGCTCTTGACATACAAGTATTTATTTTACTTAGTTTAGGAGTTAAATGTTCATTTTATTTCCATTGATCAGTGTTTGTGCATCTATATCTGCTTATGTTGTCCTATACTGTTACTGTGTGTGTAAATTATATATACGTGTAATGATAACTACAAGCTGGACTTCTATATTCGGCTCCAGCGACAGCCAGCAGATACCTTCCATATGCGTCCCGAAAATACTATCGGCCTGTCTTTATGAATGGATATTTTTCAGGTCTATTTCTGTCTGTTATTATTAACTGGTTTTGGGAAGGTCTCGCTAGCTCTCAACGCAATTAAGCGAATGAAGAGAAACAGCTTTTGTTTTTTCCTTGCGTGGCTCTTATTGCTAATTATTTTGATATTCACGTCGACAGTTATAGCAATTAGCTAGACGTTTAATACCCATTAATGTGTCTAGCTATATGGGCTTGAGACTAATTAATTATTTCAGAGAAAGAACACATTGCCCAAAGCTAAGATTTGTGAGACTTATAACTCAACAAGTCCAATATACACCAATTGGAAATTATTATTCGTCAACAATTTAAATTATAATTCACAAAATTTAAGAAGTTAGCTGAGACTTTCTTGGAATGACATGTTTAATAATATTACGAGTATAACTTGAACCTAGGTGCCTGAAATCAGGTCTAAATTCTATCTTTTTTGAGATCATAAATCATCAAATAACTTCTCCTGCTCTGGGTGAAGCAAGACGGAAAGTCATATTTCCACTGACTAAAACTCTCTCTTTCGAAATAAAAAATAATATATTTCACATAGGCAACGTCAGAAACTAGTGCATAGTTCAAATTGGTTAATTTCTATGGAGAAGAACTGGCAAGAAACTCTGTGGTACTCGGATGTCGTGAATCGCCCTGCCACACTCGACATCCGAACAAATTCCTGCGATAACGGCTGCGGTGTGAAAATGTCCAATTTCACACAGTTTCCACCAACTCCTTCGCTCGCTTTACTGCACTGAAGCAGGTGGCTACTTCCCATTCTCTCTCGTTCCGTACCATGGCTTGAAACAGGGCCGACTGCGAGAGGACGCCACCGCCGATCGTCTCCACAAGGTCACGGCAGTGCGCCGCCCAATGTCACCTATCCAAGCGTTTCTTCCTCCTGGATTCGAAACCTCCCAAATAAATATGTTACTTAATGTATGTTACTTACTGTAATGCAGCCAGGCGCTTTATTTTGTGTAATTTATTTCATCACCACTGCTCTCAAAACGGTGAAGGAAAACATCGTGAGGAAACCGGCATGTCCTAGAACCAAAAATTCGAAGACATGTGACCTTCACCAACCCGCACTTGGCCCGCGTGGTGGATTACGGCCCATTCTCTCTCTTAGAGAGGGGACCTGAGTCTCAGCAGTGGGAACATTAAAAAGGCTGATGATGATGACTGTATGTAAGCACTTGACTCTACATATATGGTAATGACACTAAATATTCATTTCTCTGTGGTATCAAGGTATCATTTAAGTGTCTACTAACTTGTAACATGTAGAGAGCATCTCAGTACCTTACTAATGCTCTTGAAAAGAAAAATAAACTCGAGTTATACTTGGCGAGCTACTCCTAAAGGTAGACGATAGCATGATAAGTATAACGACGCGTGTGTAATTACATTATCTAACCCTGGTATCTCCAAATGCTTCGAGTTATTAAGTTATAACTAACACATGGTGCCCGCTGTGTTTATACACCTATTGTGGATTGTACAATGTTACAAATGGTAATGTTTTTGAACAATTTGCAACTTTGCAGCTAGAGGAACAAAGTACAATTTTTATTTTTGATTCCAGTTATCAACATTTGTAAAAAATTACAACTGTTCATATAAAAGTTTCACAAAAGCTACATGGCAGATAAACAATTAATGGAACCGAGTTTGTATCAAATTATAGCTGGATAAGTAATGCGGAACGGAAATAAAGGATTGACGCGTATGAATATATCATTTGAAGCTTCTTGGCGGTTGATAAATGTAGTTTGGTCATAGACTCATAAATATGCAATGAGGTCAGCTGAGGTCCAACTCGGGGCAGATTGAAGTTGGATATGGATACTCTCTTACTCAGAAATGACATATACTCGTATCTAGTTGTGCATTTTTAGTCAGAGCAGTAACTAACAAGTCCAATATTAAGCATTTTGCGGAAATGTTAGATCAAACTTTAAAGTCCTTTATTGGAGACATTAGTTCAAACTATAAAGTCATTCTTGTAATGCCTTACTGAACAGTTACAAAACCTTTCGTTTTTTTCGCGAAAATCCCGATTGACGGCCTTTATCAAGAAAAGTTTTGAGTAATTAATCTTAATTTTTTTGTCATGAAGGATAAAACTAGCTAAGTTGAACGTAAAACAATTTTAAAGGATTATTTAACTCTGTCATATTTTCAGAATTTACTTCACCAATGAGCCTCTTTCCTTTCATGTCAAGACTTGAGATTCTCAAACGTGCATCAAAAATCCCAAGACGTGAAACTTGTTTGTAAGCGAATATCATTACAAAGTAAAAATGTTTTGAGAGAGCAAGCTTTCAACATCGCAACCTTAAAAATTTGAGAGTCCTCGAGTAGACAAGCTTTTTGTACAAAGGTTTGAAAACAGCTAAGAGAATATGCGGATTTTGTATTTCAAGAACAGGCAACAATTGATTCCATGTTGATCTTAGTAGTTAGAGTTGTTGTTCCTTTAGTGTTTGCAGTGTCGTGGCAGGTTGAAGTTGCCTTTGTAGCAGATAGCGCAACACGTGATGGGAATACATTAAGGCTCTTCCGTCCGGTAGTCCGACCGACGTATCCACACGCCACTACATAGAGCGCGGCGTGTCCATGTCGTCCTTAGGGAGGATGCTCCACTCGACTGTAGGAATACATGGGATATTTTTCTTGTGGAAACATGACAAGTTCTGCCCTCCATATTATATTTATATAGTGTACAGCTGTACATTTATATCGATGTGTACAGCCCGTCAGTATTATGTTTGTGACTTTTCTGTCAGTATTCTTAATTCTACTGTATTTTTAACATAGCAATAATGATAATATCTCAGACCATTTACTTACTTCTTACCTAAACCTAATAATTACAAACACATTGTGAGTCCACAACACTGATCTCAATAACTGTGTGTGTTAATTAAAAATCGATTGGTATCGCGGGTTTCTGTATTCCAATAAAAATTAACCTTAATTAAGCTGCTGGGTCAGCTACCCACGGGAAAGCTGACCCTAAAGCTAAATGCAGGATACTTTTAGAAAAAACGAAATTTTATCAGATTGGGTCAATTTTGCGTAAATTCCTAAATGGAACATCAAAAATGCCAACAAAATTAACCCATTTGGCAGTAGCCGATCAAAAGAGTACAGAAACACAGATAGGTTTAAAAGTCAGTAAAAGTCCGATACCCCCTCTCGCTCCACCCAGAATGGAAGAAGTCTTTTGATGTTTTCTTACCAAAAAAAAGGATTATTCAGGAACCGATACTTGTGTAGAATTTTTTGAATCCTTTGGTAGCAGCTCAGTAGCAAAACTTTCCAGCTTCAGAATAGAAGGTGGATGCTATTAGCTTCATAAAAGTTTATCATAGATACTTTCAATAGACTAGCTTCAATAAAACGTACCTTAAAGAAAACACTTTAAAAATGAACAAGGCCACACACAACAACAAACTAACAATAATCATGACACTACTGGTATAACCTTTTAAAGTTTGTGTAGCAATTGGACAGTGACGGAACTTGTTTATTCGCGGTCCTTGAATCTGTAAAATGTGGGGCAGAAGGGCGTCACTTTAATTAGCTGGGCTTTCCTTTACTGTTGTATTCTCTTTGTAAGCCACTATGGGTACCTACAACTCATATACGTTAAATATGAGTAGGTAAATATGCATTTTAATTAACCTTTCAGCGATAATTTATGGTTCCTTAATGTAAATCACCAACAAAATTATAAATTAACATGTCCCCTATATTACATGCGCCTTAAGCATAGCTGGTGATTTGTGGGTTTTCTGCAGGGAATACAGGGGTGTTGTTATGTGTTTTTTTCTCAACATTAATTAAGAATAGAAACGAGCTAAAAATTATGATCCTACAATACCGGCAAGAGCCTGACTCCCATAACCTTGTCTCTCTAGTCTAAACTTATATTCCGAATCTTATCTGAATGCGGCGGAACTCAAAGTGTATTTGGAGTTGACAACCTGTAGTGAATTTTAGATGTGCGCCCGGATTCATCCGGGCCTGACGTTCAGATAGCGATATCTGGTCGATATGTATAATATAAAAGAGACGTGCACTCTCTACTATATATTCTCTATAACAGAGTTTCTGTTATATTTCAGTCCACTAGATTATATTAAAGTTTAGAATTTCGCCATAAAGCCATTAGTAACATGTCTACCCAAATATGAACTTTTAAAAACAGTTCCACCGAATTTATGTTGTTTGTCGGGTTGAATATTTTATTTAGGATCGTGACACGTGGAATTTTGTTGTTTCTAGCAAAAACTCAAGCGCTTTTCTCATGGGGGTAGTGAGTAGAAAGTGTACCTAAGTATTTGTAAAGCCCTATGTAGCATGCATCGCTCGTAGATAAAGCACTTGACGGCAGTAATTTTGTGATGAGACGCCTGCAACTGAACTAAGAGGCACTCACGCTTGACTGATGGTGCAATAAACATTAGCTAAATGTCTGGATCAAATGCACGGATAGGCTGATAATATAATCAAACATATCAAGTAGGAGAGCAAGATATATTATGCGCTTTCACATAATAGTAGTATAACATAAATGATTCAAAATAAGGATCTCGCTATAAGGTGCGGTACCAAAAAATTCACCACATTCGAGCGGATCGACGTTCACTAATCCCAAGGGCAAAAGATCATTACCACATGTGTGAAGTAATAGAATCAGTATGCAGGTCACGATACAGCCTCTCCTCTCTTAATTAGTAATAAAATGAATGGCGCGTCTGGAGCCTGAGATTCAGCGTCAGTTTTGCATACTATGAATTAATTTAATTTCGTTGGCTTATTTACAGCTGGAGTCATGAATTTCTTTCCATTTCATTTTAGTTTTATGTTATTTCATACTCAGTCATTTATAGCTAACTAGATGCGACATTTAAGGGATTTTTAACGAATTCGGGGCTTTGACAGTTCTTGTTGGAATTATAATATGTGTCCCGTACAGTCACTGCTGACACGTAGCGAGATGCGAATAATGAGAGGAAAATCGCAGCGCCGACCTCTTCGATTCTTCTTTAGTTTGGATACAAAGAGGAAAAAGAAATCGGCCAGTCAGACTCCACGTCCAAGCTCGGAATGAATATTCACGGAATGAATCGGAAACCAAAGAACCAAGCACGCTTTGCAACGACTAAGATGACTGAATACAGACTTAAAGTTAGGACCATTTAAATTTGTTGTTTTGTTACTAAGACAATCTGAAAATGTGCTTAATTCGTTCATTTAATGCTAGAACGAAATTAGTGTGCCATTTTATGTATGATCTTTATTAGCTACAATAGTTTACTGTGGTACTGTAGTGCATTAATAGGTACATGGTGGTGGTAGAATGGCAGGCGGTCACCTCCTTCTGCTGAGAAGCTGTAATGTAAGCGAAGGTGGCGTGTGGGAACGGGCTTCCTCGCGTCCAAGCCGCCCCCGATTTCCAGCCACAATTTGAAGCTCGCTCCGGCTGCCCGGTAACCGTCCGGATCGAGCCAAAGTCATCGACAGCGCGTAGTGTTCCACGCAGGTCTCAAAGAAATGTCAGCAAAACCGTAGGGGCCCAGCAGGGCTAGATCCTACTGGGGCCATGGATTGCCTTTCGAAAGGGAAACTCGGGGTCCTGAAATGCAAGCCAAAGAAGGAACATAGGTGTGGTTTTAGTCAGTAAAAGTCTGACGTATCCTCTTGCATCACCTTAGAGCAGAAGAAGTCATTGGATGACCCCACCTTAAAAAAGACGATGTCTGGAAAATCAATTGGTTTGATTGCTGAGAATTGATTTTTCGAAAACCCAATGATCAGTTTTAGCTTTCATTGAAATTGGGCTCGGGACTCCTTTGTGTATTTCTTTAGATAGGTATTCCTCATAGTTTCGCAATTGATCATCCACAACCACGAAAACTTCAGCGTGTATATCTATTTATTATTTAAAGTAATTTGATACTAATGTTTAATATTATTTAAAGTAATGATAGAATGATAAAATTTATTCTTATAATTTAAGGTTCTTTGGTAAAAATATTTTGCGAATAAGGATAAAAAACTTTTCATCATAAATTAGATATAACAGAGTAGTTAGCTGCTGGTTTTGTAAAAATGTTTTTGACTAACGTTATCCATGTCAAATGATGGATTAAATGGAAAAGTACGCATAAACGTAGGTAGGTCGAAAGATAACCAACGCTTGCGTTGTAACTTCGAAATTCGTGTGAAATGAAGCAAAGCATGTGGCGAACAAGAATTTCTTATACTTTCAAATTGAGAGACTAGTGCACATCGTAGAATTCGTGGTATTAGATATATTGCAGCAGTAGCTACTTTGATTTAATCAAAACTGTGGAGCTACAACCACTACTATATTATTAAGACTTAATCTTTGAGTTGATAGAGGCGAAACGCTGCCGAGTGCGGAGCTACATATTAAATACTTATATTTTATTTAAACTTCCAAAAAATACAACCCTTTGGGCGAAAGGCGGGAAAATTTGCTTTAGTAACAAGCACTGGGAGGCACTCGGCAATTTCATGGCTGTACGCAGATAAATATTGGTTGTTGTGCTCGCATAATGAAGAGCAGGCTGGTGGGTGTGTGTATCGAGCCTTGTGAGGAAGAACGTCGTAAGCGACAGTTCACAATTTTTACAGGAGTTTTTCTTTTTTAATTAAAAAGTATTTATGATAATGTTATCATAGATACTACTAATAGTGCCTATTTTAGTAGACCAGAAGATATGTCACTTTATTTTTTTACAATTTATCACGTAGACCAAGCGTTATAATAGTGTTGACTTTTTTGACGATATGTGGATTTACAAGTTAACACAGTAGATTATGTCCTGTTCAAACTCATCCAAAACTCCAAAAAAAAATCGCTTTATGTTTCCCCGTTTCCATTTTTACGGTATTTTTTTTTATTTCACTCGGAGTGCTACAAAGATAATGTTATCATAAATACTACCAATAGTGCCTATTTTAGTAGATCAAAAGATATATGAATTATAACAACATTTTTAGAACTTTTAATATTTCTTTTTCTGTGAAAACACAAACTTTGCATCACTGCTTACGTGCTTACCTACCTACCATCAGATGGGATCGCAGCCGAGCACAAGTCTGTTTTATTTGATAAAAAAAAAAACAGTCGGTTACGACGTTCTTCCTGTGAAAGCTCGCTATGTTCAGTCTGGCGTGTTACCTATCAGTAGATTAGGTTTACCGAGACTATTCCCTTCCGAAGCCTTAACGTTCTAGAGCACTTTAATTAAACTTCATCACTCACATACTTCTGTAGCAAAGAGCGATCTCCGTCTATTGATCAGTGAGGCGTTTCATCTCCACAAATAACTCGGTTTTCTTCAGGTGGGTACTGGTGTGTGAGTACTAATGAAACGACGTCGTTTGCCTCGGAAAATAAATAGTCATCTGCTACCTATTGAGATTGATTTATTACTATTCGATGTAATAAAATTAAATCGAGAAGAAGAAATAATGACTAATTTATGTAGTACCGATGACAAAATTGTTTGAAATTAAACTGACAGTAAAAATATTAACAAAACTGAACGTCTTATCTATAGGTACATACATATAAATAAAATTGGAGTGTCCGTTTGTAATATTGAAATAACTGCTTTTTACTGCATGCATATGAATATATATACGGTACTTACACCAAAATATTTTTTTTTACAATTTTTTTCTGTCTGTCTGTTTGTCCGGGCTAATCTCTGAAATGGTTGGACAGATTTTGACGGGATTTTATTTGGCAGGTGGCTGATGTAATAAGGCTACTTTTATTTAAGAAAAAATAAATTCAAAATCCTGTAGTCCACGCGAACGAAGTCGCGGGCACAGCTAGTTATAGATATAACCAGAAAAGTTTACACAACCAAGCAACCAGAGTTAAGAAAAGGTATTCAGACAGTTTTATAAAATTATTACGTTAATTGTCAATACGGGTTTATTAAAGAAAACTTGAAGTAAAATAAATATTATTAATTTTCTTAGAGTATCTGATCTACGCATTTGCAGTGGAAAAACAACATATGTTTGTAAAAATACTAACGTATTCTACGAACCTTATAATACCATGAGACTAAGCTGGAAATATCGAAAAAAGTTTTTTTTATCTCGATAGTAATATCGAGCTATAAAAGAAAATTGGTACTTATGTTTTCCTCTGTATACTCCGAGAAAGTAGGTACTCAATATGTTCTATCGAGTACATTGTGGAAAGAATAGAAAAACATACAGTTATAAGTCTTATTTGAGGCATCACAGTTTTTTTTTAAGTTGAGATATCATGAAATAGCTTCTCCCGCTCTGTCACGCCCTATTGGTCCACACCAAGAGGGCGTGACAGACTTTTACTGATTAAAACCCAACCGTGTTTGTTCAGTTAGTTTTTGCGTTGTAGGGCCTCAATAACTCTTCTGAACTTCTGCAGCACAGATTTTACACTTATGCGTTAGAAGCACAATGTTAAGCAGGTATCTACGTGGGTACCAGCCGTATACATTGTTAAAGACAGATCAGCAATATAATTATAATTTAGTACAATTGCAACTTTGTATTTGTTGAACTGCTTTACAGACTTTGTTTAACTGCCCTTGTGAACTTAATAATTTTTTACTAGCATTATACTTTAACATAGCATGTCTAATTGACATAATAGCTGTTTACCGTAGGGATATAATGAGCCAAAAATATATACATAAATAATAGGTACTATCCCAAAAGAAATATAATACGATTCTGACATGAAAACTCAACACGCGTAAACACCAGATAGAACACCTAATTGCGAGCGACCTAGCACGCTAGCTCATACTTGTAAACCTAATACGAACCTTTGTTTGTCTAGGTATGTACCTACAACCACTTCAATAATGGCTTTTGGCGGAGCCTCGTAAAAAAGGGAAATCAGAATCCTTGCGTGTGACATGATTTAATTTATCACCCTCGCGTATCTCCCGAAACATTTAGGCTGGTTTCAGTATATGTATTTTACCAGAAGAACAGTGTTTACGTAAGTTTTCAGTTAGACCAAGAGTTATAATAATGTTGACTATCTTGACTTACAAGTTGACGCAGCAAACGCTGTCCTGTCAAAACCCACCAAACATCGCTTTAAAAACTTTAGGCGATTTTTTTTTCGGGAACTCCAAAAAAGTCGCCTTTTAAGTTTCATTCTCGTTTTCACTCGGAGTAGTCGAAGTGCTTCTAAATTAAAATCGAGTACCTACAGTAACCTACCGCTTTTAAGTGATGCGCTTACCAACGAACAGCATCTCAAGTATTTTAAGCACCAGGTTTTGAGAAGAATCAATCAATCTTTAGTCTTCTCATGGTGTAACTGTGAGTAAGTGTTGTGAGTGCTCAATAAATTACATTTTGTTTTAGATGGCTTCATGCGTGTGACGGCCAATACCTGAATATTTTGTTCTGCAATATTTTCCCGATTAAATATGTGAAATGTTTCTCGCCGTTGACTCGTTTATTTCATTTATCATAAGTATAAATAAACATGTAAATAAACGGTTGATTTAAACCACAGCCACCTAGACTTCATTAGTAATTTATTATTGGATACATCTAACTTATTGATAGGTTTATTTAATTTTATTTGTGAATGTTTTTTTTATAATGTGAATGTGAGACTGTAGATTCCGCAGAATTATATGTCTCCAAATAGATTACTATGTCATTGTGCCTTTGAGTACATTATTGACCGCCGCGGCCGGTCTGCACTTGTAACATAGAAATACAGTAAAATTAATCTATGTCTATAAAAAGTAACTATGGTATTTCTTAACGGCTCTTCTTCATAGGAAACGACCAATTGGAACCGTACACTAATTTTTGGCCTTTTTTAATACGCACGTCACTACATGCGTACTAAAAAACTCATAACGCTCTATGTGAAATAAAATGAATTTGTGTTTGTTGCACGTTACATAAAATTTATAAAGTTGTCTTATGTAGCGAGACAAACGCAAAATCATTGAGCATTTTCCACGAAAAAAAAAAAAAAACAGTCATCGTACATTTTCCCTGTAATTTATATTAAAACTAAAGAGACGCGCAATTGAAAAATAATTTAAAAAAGTTAATTAAATTAGGTAGGTACTTGGGTACTTGGAAATAGTAATTAAAAAAAAAAATTAATAAAGTAAAACAATGATCATGTCAGCTAAATCGATTTTTTCACTAAATTGTTTTTTTGAAACACCGACGATGTCAATATGTGTTTATAAATTGCTTATTAAATTGATCGGCGCTTTCATACGACTAGGAGATTATGTTAAACAGGGCTCGTGCGCGTCTCAGGATATGGTTTTCCGCTGGGTGCAATGTAGCTACAGTTGCCATCACGGATCTTGAGCGCTCGGCGTCAGAGTGGGGTTTGCTTAGTGCATTCCATACATTGGCAAGCCAATCGTCATCGTTGTTAGATTCATGCAGCAACGCAGGGAACGAATTAGGAGTGACGTCTATGACGCGATGGCACAGCGAGCCAATCACTGACACTCCCCGCCCCGCGTCTCACTTCGCACCACTAAAGACACCGAATATTTGACTTCTGCGCAACCGCTCAAGATCCGTGATGGCAACTGTAATCTTATTTTTAATGTCATTATTATCAAATTTGTTATTGTTTAGGTGCCTGAAATAATAACATTGACTCCCAAAAAAATACGTAAGTATATCTGGCTTTGAGATTTTTGGTTTTGTTATTGAAAAATATAGGGATTAATGTCAGACCATACTTAATATTATAGGTTTAAATAAAAAAAAAATGTGAAAGTATCTCTGTCTGTCTGTCTGTATGTTACGCTTTCACGGTTAAACTATTGAAGCGATTTTAAATGAAATTTGGTATGGATGAAGCTTGAACATCAAGGATGGACATAGGCTCATTTTTATCCGTGTTCGACTTCGATTTCACGTCCATAATAATTAACACTCACGCGGACGAAGCCGCTGGCAGAAGCAAGTTCACTGGAACTTCTATGAAAACTTAGCAGGTTTGTTTGGTTCAGTTAAATGGAATTAAGTTATAGTTTTGAAGCAATGAAGCCATTTTGGGTAGCTAAGTTTCAGGGTTGGTACTAAGAATTACACGAGTGCTGTGTATGTTATAAACTAGCTGACCCGACAGACGGTGTTCTGTCAAAAGCTATTGAACTGCGGCGCTGTCAAAGTAAAACATTACGATCGACAATACTCGTAGAAAGCCTCACCTCTACGAAAAAATAACAGTTACAGTATCTAATGATTAACAATCAATCGATGTCCCTAATGTTAGCTACATTCCCTAATGTGTTATTTAATGTATTTTTCATGTATTATTCTTTTTTATATTCACGCTGTTCCTTGCTGTCAATATCCCTATACGGACAGCTAAGGACAGTGTGAATGTAAAAAAGAAAAATGTTTTTTTTTACGGTTTTACCTGAAATTTTCTCTTTAGGTGCAAATAGTTAAAAAAATCATTCCAATAGGTCTGGCAAAGTACAATAAAAAATGTTTACTAGATTTAATTTCATCTACATATAATAATGGTTCAATTTTTGTATTATTCATTGTTCTTAGAATTACAATTTAATCACCAATTTTCAATATTATTATATTTATTAATATAAATCATGTTTTTAGTCTATTTACAATTTTATTTTTATTATCTCATTTGTTTAAATTGGTTTTGTGCATGCTGTGGTCTTCTAATGTGAAGGAGTAGACTAATACGATACTGAAACTACTATTATTATAAGATCCATATTATGTTTATCTGTTGTTGGAGAACGTAAATAAATATATCAATGATAAATAACTTTTCAATCATTTTAACCAATCCTTAAATATGATTTGGTGCTCATTCCGAAAATAATAATAGGTAATTAAAAAATCGTATCATACATCGATTTCTCATATTTTTATATTAAATAAAAATATATAAATATTTTCAATCGTTTAAATATTCGTTGGCCTTCAATTAGTTTCTGCCAGCGACTTCGGCCACGTGAAAGTAGAAAATTCTCCCACGGGAATCTATGATCTATTCCTATTTCATTCATTAATCCGTTCAGTAGTTCGAGCGCGAAGAAGTAACCAGAATATCTACACATACAATATACATATCTATACAATAGACTTCCGCCTTTATAAACGCCTATATTACTAGCTTTTGCCAGCGGCTTCGCCTGCGTACATAAAATATAGCCTATATCACTCAGGAATAAAGCAACTTTCTAACGGTGAAAAAATTTTAGCGATCGGACCAGTACTTCCAGAGATTACCTTCTACAAACAAAAAAAACAAACTTTACCTCTTTATTATATTAGTATAGATAGACTAGTTTCTGCCAGTGATCTCACTCGCGTGAGAGTAGGTTTCTCCATACCAACCTTGGACCCCCGTTTCATCCCCTTATGGACTGAATTTTGGAAAACCCTTCTTATTTTTTGAACATCCTTTTATTAAAGGGACCTGTGTGCTAAATAGCGTTCTAGGTCAAAGGGCTTAGACTGGGCATCAATGAGTCTGTGAGTGATTCAGGACTTTGCATTTATACAGGGTTATTTGTAAAAACACTGGCAACCTTTCAGGACTATGTTACTAATCTCCAAAACAACTACAGTGAAACTTGGTTAAGTGGAACCTGGATAAGTGAGAAACCTCCATAACTGGAACTCATGCTGAGGTCCCAACACTTTGGCACTGAATTACCTCTGTTAGTGGGACGAGGTAAGCCTCTATATCTGGGATTTGTTCTTTTGATTTATCATCATAGTTACCTCTATAACTGAGACAGCAAGTAAATTTTATATGCATAAACCTCTGTAACTGAGATAACATTGTTGGTTTACTCATTCTTATTCTACCCACAAATTCCACACGTAATTCCAAGTACGTAACCCTCTGTAAATGAGACAGATATTTATTTATACCTGTATATCTAAGACACTGGGTAAGTGGAATACCTCTATAAGTGAAACGACATTGCAGGTCCCTTGATGTCTCACTTAACCAGGTTTCACTGTACTTTCGTTATATGACTTAAAAAAAAAATCATATTTTAGTTCATCAGATTTTCATACAAAAATAAAAATATTTAAATTGAATATTCTAAATATTACGAAGTCTAGTCTAATATACGAAGCAAACGATAGTACAATAGCGGAAGGAAGCGGGGATTGGGCGGCGGGGTGCTTGATGCGCTTGCGTCGCGTCATACAGCAAAATACAGAGTTGAAATGTGTTAGATAGAACAACGAAATCTCGAAGGTTGGTTTTTGGTAAATTAATCAATCAAACATGTCATAACACATACAATTTGAATTTCAAACTGATTGAAAACGAGCAATTACAATAACTAACTTGCGTGATGAGCGTCCTCTGTACAGACAGGTAGATACTATTATACTGCTATCTGGTTAATTGTAGACACTAATGTCTATTGTGTTGTGTCTCGTGTCGATTATACCTAACGCGGTAATAAAACAATGTTATTGATAGTTGTTTTGTAAAAAATAAATAATATCTTCGCATTAATATTATAGTAGTTGCGACTATCTGTATATGTATATAGCAGTCTATCTACATAACGAAAAAAAAAATATTAATAAAATTAAGTCAACCGGATGCAAGAAACATTTCCATATAAGTGGCAAAATGGAAATTTGACTTTAATATTTCTAGCGTCTTATGAAAATTCTCGAAGCGCCCCGGTGCGGTGCGGCGGAACAGCGATCGACTTGGAAATTGGAATAGGTTCACAGCAATGCAAGTATGCATATCTTTTTCTAGTGTTACATACACAGATTAAACTGCAATTATCGAATGAAGGCGAGAAAACCGAGCAGGTAGCTGTAGTACCCACACTCGCATAGTTTGCTTTGTTCTCGCAGAGTTTAGTCATCTATTTCATTTTACATGCTCTGTATTTATTTTTGGTTTCAACGCTTCGTTAATCTCCATGGTTCGTATTTTTGTTGCGAAACTTTCGTTGATTATATCGGTACCAACTTAAACAGCTACAGTTTGTCGAGAATTGTGTTAAGGAAATCATTATGTTTAAGGCCGGAACTCGATAGACATGAGCACAAACAAGGCTCATCTGCGGGCTGAGGGCTGCTCAATCTAAACTAATTGTTTATATAGTGAGCCTCGACAGATTATGCCCACATGTCTGTATAGATAAGGCTGAAATACGGATTAATTAAACTTTAGCCTCTCTCTGCCTTTATTGTGCACGTCAAATTGTTAATTACGACGGGACTACGTAAAGAACAAACTAATTTTGCTCTTATTCCAAGTTTTATTAGTATGCTCTTGTTTTTTAGGCGCGTTTTGTTGGACGCTCTGAAACGTGTGTTGTGTTCACGAAGTGTCAAGTCACCTTGTATGGATGTCGTCCTTCCAACTTTAGATACTGGCAATTAGGAGCAGAATGGAGTTGTTCCATAGTTTCGTTAGCTATTCAATCGATCTTCTTGAACTTTTTATGCTAATGGAATTGAGTGATGTTATAATAAATATGTACGTTTTCAATTTATTTCATTAAAATAAGATTTTTTGTTTGTATTTAAAAAGTTGTTGATAATAATCGTATAATTTTTTGACAGGCCTGTTGGTCTAGTGGTTAGTGAGCCTGACTGCTATGCCGGAGGTCGTGGGTTCGATTCCCACCCAGGACAAATGTTTGTGTGATGAGCACGATCATTTGTTCTGTGTCTGGGTGTAATTTATCTATATATGTATGTATTTAGAAATATATAAATATGTTTATCAGTTGTCTAGTACCCATAACACAAGCTCTGCTTAGCTTGGGACTAGATGGCGTTGTGTGATGTTGTGGAAAAAAAAAAAAAAATTCAACGATTGTGAATTCCACAAATATTTCTCATAATTATTCTCGCACTAACCAGGATATGTTCGGCAGGTTTACTAACGTGTCTAACTATGTAGGTAGGTACTGGAACCTTCAACCAGAGCATTAGATCAGGGAACAAGAGCGGAATCCGACGTAGCCCCTTTTCACAAACCTTTCGAAAACTGTTTTAAGAAAACATTCTTCGACAGATTGTTCTTTCGCCGAGATCGGTCCAGTGAACCGTTTGTACGTGAACCCTCTATCAATGTAAACATTTCTGCCAAATCATTGTCGATATGTTAGATTCTCTCATTGTTAAACTTCTTTGAATCTTACATTTAAGCTCTTTAATCTCATTATGTGTTTTTTCTTCCTTTTTTGAATTGAAGTTTCTATATAGATTTTTTATTGTATATCAAAAAAAAAAAAACTTGTGTTTGACAGAGATTCCACCTGATAGTTTGCGGGGCCAGGGTTATCCGAAAGGGCGCTCGAGCCCCGGTATAAAGGCTAGAAGGAACGGGGTGGGTCTTTTAGTCAGTAAGAGTCTGACACTATCTCCCGCTCCGACCAAGTACGGCGGATGTCAATGCATAATTTTACCCACCATAACAAAAAAAAATAATGCAATCGTTGTTAATGAGACGCCTACATTATAAACGGACGGGAAGACCGCAGCAGAGTAATCGTTCCAGTCCTTCGATGTATACGGTATAAACGACGAGGCTACGCTGAACGAGACAACGAGGAACGCTTAGTCCGGACCGTAGAGGTTTCAACAACGTAAGGGTAGATATCTTATTTGGATTGCTTATTTTTCCTTACATATGTTGTTTAGTAAACAAACGATATTAAGAGCAATAATTATCTATGTAATAGAGATCACATTTAAGGCGCATAGTCCCCTGAAAATGTAGCCGGAGTTAAATACAAACATACTCGTACTGCCGCCTGCACCCACATAGAGCCCTGCTGACCTTTAAATTTAAAACCTTTGCGAAATATCGATTGACTTACATATTTTATGTACATTATCAAGAACACTTAACTAGCATTTTTTTGTGAATACATATTTCTAAAGATAAAAGCTGATTGAAAGTAGAAAGGAATACAAGCTAAAAATATCAGGTTGTAAAAATATATTTTTTTGTTACCGAGGAGCAGCTGGCTTCAGAAAGTCATAGTTTTACGGCACCGCTCGGGAGCTAGGGCCTTAACTTTGGTATCGACATCAAAAACTTCTCAAGCGGATAATATCATTTGCTAGTAGTGCCTTGGGAGACCTTCTGAAAAGGAAACCTGTAGTTGTAGAACGTAAAAGGCAGAAAGAATATAAGTGTGTCGTCAAAAAACCATATAATACAATTATTATTAATTAGTTTTTGCCCGCAGATTCACTCGCGTACATAAAACATAGCCTATATAACTCAGGAATAAAGCAGCTTTCTATCAATGAAAAAAAATTCGCAATCGGAGGAGTGCCTACCTACTTTCAGAGATTACCTCCTGCAAACAAAAAAAAAAACAAAAAAAAAGACGTGTGGCACTCGGGGAATGCCGCGGTAAAGCTATTGCACACCATTTTTTATCAACTTATGCAATTATAATTATTTATTTATTTTATTTATGCAGTATTTTTTTCCTTTGTTTTTTTTTTCTTTGATATTAATTGAAGTTACACTTTTTGAGCGTGGTGACCGATAAGAAAACAAATGAATGGGGGGTGTTAGGTTATTTTCGTTACTGAATTTCTGGATTCGGTCTCCACGCTCAAGGCCCGCGATAGAAGCTACGCAATAGCTTAAAACAAACGTTACCTCTTTATTATATTAGTGTAGATTAATTTAAACTTTATGTGCAGGGTCCATATGCGAATTTAGTGATATACCTTTGAGTAAGATACGATAAGAAAAATATACTGCAATTAATAATGTTAACAAGCTAAATATAACAAATAGTGAACATCTGATTACGACGTGACTCTAGGTTGCAACTCGGAAAGCTGGGCACAAAACGATAGCAAGCTGCTCCGTAGATTCAGTATATCTGCCGTTTACTTAGACAAACTACTTACTCCAAATAGGAACCTAGGTTTTATAGTAATTAATTAAGGTACGACACATCTAAGAGAGAATTTATCCCCCCGCCTTACGTATTATGGGCTGCGGGAATGTTCGATAGACTTCATGTAGCCCCAGAACGCAAAGGGTAACTGACGGAATACAGTTGATTTTAGTCTGTAAAAGTCTGACACTCTCTCTCGCTCGCCCCACCCAGAGTGATAGGAGTTTCCCATCTCTAAAAATAAAACGCTCTTTATATTATACTAGCTTCTGCTAGCGGCTTCGCCGGCGAGAAAGCAGGTTTCTTCTTTACAAACTTTAGATCTCCTTTCATCCCCTTCGGGGGTGAAATTTTGAAACTTCCTCTCTTAGTACTTGCCTACATAGTATAAGAAAACTTTGTGCAAAATGTCACGCTCTCAGTCCCAGTAGTATCAGCTCTGCTTTGGTATGTCAGTCAGTCAGTTTCTCATTTTATATACCTAAATAGATTACCTAATGTTATAGCTAATAACAATTTGATCTTACATACTTACCCAAGTCATAATTTCATCTCATCCAATATTTTATTTCGTCTCTTGTAACAAAAGTAAATTCAGTCCGTATCAGTTTTTCAATCAATGGCTTGAGAATACTAAATAAAATAAAAAGTAACACAATTATAGAAGTCTTCCTGAGTCTTACAAAACAAAAGAAATTTCTTCCGATGGCAGAGAGAAATTCCATTTATGAAATAATTATAGCTGCGTGTACTCTACTCCAGTGGACTTTCTTGTTGCTTTTTATGATACCGTCCTTGCCTTTATCACTTGAATAACCCTCAAGGAATATGCTTTTATTGGTTAAATAAGTAGGTGCATTTACTGGAATTTTAATTTACCAAGAAAGTTTCTTTCCCAGCGGACTTTAAGATATTTATAAATGCTAACATAGATAATGTATAGCTATTCATGGGCAAAGCTAATAATTTAGTTCCTAACACCTCGGTCATAATTTTGCCCTGATGTTTATTAAACAACATCAATTTCCTAAGGGGATTATTCCATTATACTTTTTTGTTCATTCGCATAAAGTACATTAATTAATTCCACAGATATAAATAAAAGTGTAAGTAATGGTAAAAGTGCCTTCATAAGTTGTGTTTGGCCGCGGGCTTGCGGAAAGTGAGCAATGGGCAAAGCACTGTCCGGCCGTCCGGTAACTGTCCGGACCAAGCCCAAGTCGTCGACGGCGCGCACTATTCCCGCGCGCCTCAAGGAGTTGTCAGCAACAGCAGGGACCCAGCCGGGTCGAAGCCTACAGGGCCGAAAGGGAGCTCGAGCCCCGGTATGAAGGCTAGAAGGAACGGGGTGGGTCTTTTAGTCAGACTTTTAGTTTGACACTATAACCTGATTTTCTTCACATAAACTGAATGTGAAGATTTTCCTGGGGTACCCATGAGCTTTATGAAGCTTTTCATTATATTAGTAGGTATTATAGTCGTCGTATATTTTATGATAATTTCTTGGCATTCAAATTCAACATTTACATTATCACTCAGTTAGATAAATGTGTTTTAGGATTATATTTAGAAGACTTATTCTAGACTCAATATTTAATAAATCTTAGCCATTTTATTTCATTTTTCCTTCAATAAGGAAATAAAGTGCGTGGGTGTTTACGTGAAATATTAGTGTAAGTGCTCAGATAACATCGATTCAATCATCGTTGTTATTAATAAATACGTGTTATCAAACTACAGCTTGGCGAACTGTAAACTAGTTAATCTAATCAGTGCTTTAGGAGCGCTGTTTATGTGATGTCGGCGCAAACTAGACATTTTATAGCTTTTACATTGGGTAAAACGTTTTCCTTTATTCACTTTATCTGAAATGGAGATATCTACTAATGTCTATTGAACCGTGTTTGTTAAAAGAGGAAAATGTTTTGCTATTACTCTATCTAAATGTATTTTTAATCTTTTGGTTTGGGTAATTAAATAGCGTTCTTGCTATAATAGGATAACGAATAACGTCTTAGCCTCTTTAGATTAATTTTGTTTGTTTACATTGTATAACAGTGTTCTTAGAATCTACCAGTAGGCCTACTTATGCGATAAAATACTTACTTAGGAGTAATCCATTCAATGTACAATGTCACGTAATTCCCCTATTTCTTTCCTTTAATTGACGTGTTTGTATTTGAGAATACATCCGAGAAACAAAAACTAAAAATGTAAGCATTTGCAAGACGTAATCCGTCGCTAACAAACGGTGTTTCGTTCTGCGTCATTAGGCGCCATCAAAACCCGAGTGATTGTCCGGTATATTGATGGTAATGGTGACTATTTTTTACGCTAACGCAATTCCAAATAGGACACGGTGTCCTGTTGAGAAGATAAAGTACCTACTAGAGTTATTTGTGATAAGAACTCTATTATATGACTGATTTTCAGGGGACAGTTCTTTGATAAAAAGATCACAGAGCTTTGACTACTTGTGAGGGTGCCAATATCTGAGTGGAAGCTGAACTGACATAGGTGAAGCTACATTTTATATGATTTCTTTTAGATTTCATTCAGATTTTTAATTTTATAACTACTATCGACCTGCCCCATCTTCGCACGAGTTTTTGAAATCTTTGAATTCAAGACTCTTCTCTACTATGATATAGATATATGTGTCTATGGTATACCTAAACCTTCCTCATGAATCCTGTCCTGTCCCGTCCGTAAACCGTACTCTGTCTATTAAAAAGTCTGCATGAAAATTGATTCCGTAGTTTTTGAGTTTGTCTTAGCCAGATAGACGTGATGAGGGGCTTCGTTTCGTAATACATAAAGATATTTAGTAATAACTTGTATACTTGATAGCGTACAATATATACTTAATAAAGCACATATAACCACTATTACGTGATTATGACGTTATTACACCTCTTTCTCCAGATATTTTGGTATCATAGATATTTATTTATTTATTTTATAATTTATGTACACACAGTAAAAGAAGAAGATACAACATTATTATAAATTATGTACAAAGGTACTGCTTATTTCATGAAGAAATTTCTTCCAGCAGACCTGCGAAAGGAAAGATCAGAAGAGATGTAGACAATAGTGTGCAGAAATAAGTAGAGTTAGCGAAATCTTAAACTAATAAATACTTATATAACTATATACATACCTTATACTAAAAATACATAATATATATATACACAAATAAGATTATCACACAAGAGAGGAAAGATAGTGCTCTTTTACTTAAGTCTTAAAGAGAGAAATAGTTTTCAACTCACGAATGCTAGGCGGAAGAGCGTTCCACAACCTTACTGCATGGACAGAGAAAGAGTAGGAATAGTAGCTGGATTTATGAGGGGGGGATTTAAGGAGGGATCTCAGGTGTGATCTGCACGGCGCGTCGCTAGCGCGTGCGTAAGAAAAACGGTCGCGCAGGTAGGAGGGATAAGAAGGGTTGTGTAGGATGTTGAAAAGGAGACATAAAATCCGAGTGTTCCTGCGAAGACGGATGGGGAGCCACTTGAGTTCCTTGCGAAGATGAGAAACATGATTAAACTTTCGTAGACCAAAAACAAACCGATTGCATAAGTTTTGCAGTCGCTCAAGCTTGTTTAATAGCTCCTCAGTAGCATCCAGGTAGCAGGCGTCGGCATAATCTATAATCGGCTGAATAAGTGTTTGAATAAGATATCTTGTGAACAATAATTTATATTTTTTAGGTTTGCATTGTAATCAAAACATACATTTATATAAAATTAATCCAGTGAAAATATTAATTTTGGACCTTTATAATGAACTCATAAATTACAAATGTAAAAAATATATATCTATAAAAACCTTGAAAAATATCCAGATTCGTAATTTTCTCCAAAAATTTTCAGGTTTTTAAAAAACGCAATATTCACGGAACAAGTTTTGTTAAATATATCAGTAAACGATGGAATTAGCGAATGCCAACAGAGTTTTCCTCTTCATCGAACAATGCGTTGGATGAAACATCAAGCTTTTAAACCATGCTCACGTTGACAACAGACGGGAAGGGAAGAGCCCTCTTATGGGAAGTGTTTTAATCACAATTCCTTTGTTTCCTGCGAAAACTGGGTTTGAAAGTTGATTTAAGAATTATTTTGTTTTTACCAAACGTCCGTAGAAGGTACAATAATTTAGAAGTACCTACTTGACCTGTACCTACTTGTATAAGCGGTAAACGAAACTCTAGGTGGGTTTGTTTCATTTATATAAGATTACGTTTTAAATGTGGTCCTTACGTTCTGAAAGAACCCCTTCTTGGAAATTCAAACCTCGGCAGGTTTGTTTTCAAACTAGAGTAATTTTAAATCACTTTTGTGACTCTAAATTGGCAGCCTAAAATGTCAGTATAATGAATTAATTAGCTCTTTTAACTCCGGCCCAAGTTGAGTTGTTAAAGTGAAAGAGCCTAATAGAATTTCGTTATTCATTTGTCTTTTCTACAAACATGGTTTTTTATTTGAATTTAGCCGGAACCAAACAACGACTTCTTCAACGAAATCTTCTTGCGCTTTCAAGTAACTAATCGAGAAAAGGGGTTGTAGATTTGAAAAAGAATGCCTTGAAATTATTTCCATCATTATATTCGAGGTATTAGAAATTGAAATGATTATTGAAAAAATAACTTTTGATGTTGTTTGTTTTATTGGACATGAGTTGCAGGATTACAGATGTAAATTAGCTCTGAAAGATATAGTGAAAGCCTTTGTTTTAACCATAAATCTGTGCTCCGTAGTGGTTCCCTAATCTTAAACATTACTCAAAACTTAAGCAAGGTATTGACGTAGCTTGTCAAGAGAACATTGCGTTCAACTACTTATCAAGTTATCAAGCTCAGCACAGGAATGTAGAGCTAAAAGGCATTGTTCTAATGTATGTACAGAACTCGAAACCCTCACAACTTTATAACAATCAACAATAAAACATATTCTAGTGAAACTTGCAGACAGTACGAATTTGTTCCGTAATAATTTGTGGAGATTTTAATATTTATATTTTAGAACTAGCTGTTGCCGGGCAAACTTTGAAAAAAAAAAGAAAAAAAAAAGATATCTAACTATATGTGCTATTTCAAAATATTGGTTTATCCGTGAGCAAAATTTCATCGGAACCCGTTCAGCCGTTTGCTCAAACGAATGTGAATGAAGCGAAAGTTTGTGTGTATTATGTCTATCTTCTATCTGATCGTAGCTGTAAAAATCTATGATAACTCTTAATTACGAGAGGTAATGTTTACGAGTTGTAAGGGTCTAAACAGACGGACTGCATTTCAACTGCAAATTGCACTTTAAGTGCAGTTTGAATGCAGTTGACACGACTGCAATAGAACTGCAAACACGACTGCAAACCAAACGTGCGGTCCGATTGCAGTCGTGTGAACTACATCCGAACTGCATCATATCCGCATGCTCCGCCCTCCCGCGCATGGTGCAGTTTGGATGCAGTCGGTGTGCAGTTCACACGACTGCAATCGGACCGCACGTTTGGTTTGCAGTCGTGTTTGCAGTTCTATTGCAGTACACGACTGCAATAGAACTGCAAACACAAATGCATTCAAACTGCAATTTGCAGTTGGATTGCATTTGAAATGCGTTGTCTGTTTAGACCCTTTGACGCGGGTTCAAACCCAATCAGGCGCATTACTTTGTGTAATATATCACTACTGCTCTCAAAACGGCGAAAGAAAACATCGTGAGGAAACCAGTATGTCCTAGAACCAGAAATTCGTAGACATATGATGTTCACCTATCCGCACTGGGCCCGCATGGTGGATTACGGCCCATTCCCTCTCCTGGATGCCTGAGTACCAACAGTTGGAACATTATAAGGCCGACTATGCTATGCCCATGAGAGGAGCGTTTTCCCAACCACCGAACGTGTGGCGCGTGGTTTACATCCATGTAGCCGCAACACAAACCAAACACATAAACCAAGGTGACCTCGTTTGGAACGCTAGTTTACAACTGTCTGGTCACCCCTTTCTTTTCATCTTTCTGACTGATCAATTTCTTGACAATTTAAAAGTGCTTATAATTTTATCACACTAATATTTTATAGACGAAAGTTTGTGAGTGTGTGAGATGACTGTTACTTTTTGTTCATTAGTTACATCGGAATTTGTTCAGCCTTCAAGCGTGAAGACGAACAGCTGAACGAATACCTGTCCTATTTGTCTTTTTATCTTGAGAATATTTTCGCTTGGCATAATTTTCTGAGGTATTCCACGAAGAACACCCAAACGAAGCACACTTAAAGTATTCCACTTAGCACACCCGTAGGTGGGCTTCAAATAAAAAATTAAAACAATTAATTTCCTATTCCACGAAGCACACCTACGAATATCACTCGCATAGTGCGGGGACTAAGAAATAAAAATTTCGATATAAGAAAGTATTTATTTAAAAGACTAATTTAAATTTCTAACATCATTCAGTGTCATTATAATAATGTGACACAATATTTGTAATTTTTGTAATCTTACTATTAAAAATAACAGATTGTTTCTTTATCTTTCCAAAAAAAATATCTAATATCACGCGGGCGAAGTCATTGGCATCAGCTAGTTAGAAATAAATGCTTCGAGTTTGAGAGTTTGCTTTGTCGTTTCCTATCCTATTAGGACGTGAATATTGTCCAGCAGAGGTGTCCAGAAATAATAAAGTTGGTTTGTAAAACAGCGACACACCTTTCATGTAGTTTTCGGGTACAACACGGACGCGGGACGTGCCTTCCCTGGAGGGCCTTTGAATAGTAATTCCGATAAGGTTGAACGTGGCACAAAAGAGAATATTTTCCGAACGCGTTGTGCCCGTCCTCAGGCGATATTAAGGTGCCTGATCTTAGGGAATTATGGCTTACGTATGTTCATATTTTACATCTATTGTTATTTCAAACAGTGCATCCACGATTTTTTTTTTTCAGAATTTTACTGAATAAAACCCACTCCTAGTTCCTTCGTTGCCTTTCATTCCAGGGTCGGGTTTACCTTTTAGAAGCGAACCCATGGTCCCAGAAGGCTTCGATTGGACTGGTTGTGCCCTTACGGTTTGCTAACATCTCCTTGAGGCGCGCGTAGAACACCTACGTGCCGTCGACAACTTGGGCTTGGTCCGGACGATTACCGGACGGTCGGACGGCGAGCAATAGGTAGCTCGCTTTCCGATCGCCGCAAGTAAGCCCGCACCTACGGTGTGCATCTACGTTACAAGAAAATTAGTATGCGGGTTGTGGGTATCAGTATCAGATAGTGGATAATGTACACGGTCGTAAAATTAGCACGTTATTAGCCATGTAATTCGTACGTGGACACTTAATACTGTCAGTAAACTGAGTTAAGAACTTACGGAACACCCGTCGTCATCAGCTAAGAGCACGCACTGAACTAGTTTAGTCACTCGGGATTACTCAATAAGCGAACTTTGTCGCTAAGCCTTCCAGGATAACTTCGAGTGTGAGTGATACTTTACTGCCAGCTGCCTAATATTGACATTATTCCACGTGTTATATTAGGTAATACGAGTAGTTCTAAAATGTATGTAACAAGTATGTTTCCATAATACGATTTTTTTTAAAATTAATTTAAAACTTAAAAATTGGAATGAGAATGAGCAAGGAACCCTGATCATTGGAAATAATGGAGGGACCTGTGCCAGCAGTGGGGCAATATAGGCTAGCTGTAATGATATAATAATAAAAATATTTAAAAATGTAATTTTATATGTAAAAAAATTGAATAAAGAGAATAATAATAATAATTTAAAACATAACTTTACAAGAATTTTATCTGTGATGAAGTCGATTATGGAAAATGCATCTTTTTTATTGTTGCAAATTAGTGCTTGGCTGCGATCCCACCTGATGATCAGTAATGGTGCAATCGTTTATAGTAAAGCCTAGTTACTTTTAGTTACAAGCCTATTTACTTTTGCCCTAAATTATAATCCAACGGGAAGCAAATACGTAATAAAATCGGTGAATAAAAATTAATTAACTAGTTTAACTAACTTCTAGTACGTAAAACTAACAACTAGAATTACAGTAAATTACAAAAAAAATATAATAATAAAACCCTACGCTAATTACAACTAACTAAAATCAAACTAAGATATGGCGTCAAAAAACTCTTCCACATCGCTGTCGACTGGTAATGTGCCCAAAAGGCTGGCATTGCCACGCTGTATGAAATTAAAAAGAGATAAATATCTCTCTTATTATTATAGCAGGAGTTTTACAATAGCACGGTTGGTGTATTGTTAGTTAAGATTAAATGCTAGTATCTTGGTAAGTTCGCCTGGAGTAGCTTTTTTTTTTTTTTTTTTTATTTTTCGTTGGGAAAAATCATCTTATGACAACCCCCGCTCTTGGGCGGAGCGGGAGATAGTGTCAGACTCTTACTGACTAAAAAACCCATCCCGTTCCTTCTAGCCTTCGTACCGGGGCTTGAGCGCCCTTTCGGATAACCCTGGCCCCAGTAGGCTTCGACCCGGCTGGGCCCCTGCTGTTGCTGACAACTCCTTGAGGCGCGCGGGAACAGCGCGCGCCGTCGACGACTTGGGCTTGGTCCGGACTGTTACCGGACGGCCGGACAGCGAGCTACCCATTGCTCACTGTCCGCAAGCCCGCGCCTACGGTGGCTGGAAATCGGGATCGGAATCCCGGCGGCGGCGGCGAGAGCGCCGTTGTCTGATGCGGTCGGCCTCCTCCTTAGCGAGCATTACTGCTTCGCAAAAGTCGGCGACCGCCTGCCACTCCTCCTCGCTCCGGACCATGGCCTCGACCAGGGCCCGGCGCGAGAGGTCTCTGCCGCGCGAGAGGTCTCTGCCGTCGCCTGGAGTAGCTGGATTATGCTCTGTTTAACGAGTGGGCACTTCATACATATTTATGTGCGTATTGTATAGGTATAATGTTCTTACTATGGCGTAAACAAACCAATATTTACATTATTATAAACGTAAGAGGATACTTCTAGAATTGTATGGAATTTAGGAAAATATAATAATCGTATTAATAAATATTTTGCGGTCAATTTAATTAACTATTTTATGAAATCTGTATAAAGTGGTTTTGTTTTTTAATTTCTCAAATATTGCTTGAATATTATTTAATATTATATAATATATATTAAATAATATTCAAGCAATATTTATAATAATATTCAAGCTATTATTGAATATTATATAATATTAATATATTTTTATCTTTATACTGAATTAATAAGTACCTAAATTGGTGTTGATTTTATTTGAAGCCTTTGAAATACTTATAGAAAATTCACCATTTATCGAGATAGCATGATTCAGCACTTCAAACTTTGAACAAACAGTTTGCAAACCTAGTTTGCAGTTAGTAGTGCTTTTCAAAGTCTGTCCGGAACTCAGAGCCACTTATCCGATAGGGAGGAAAACGCGAGCTCCTTCAGAGGCAGCGGACAATCGGAGAAAGTGGCGCCAGCCGGAGTAGGGCGCGCTCCTTTATTTATGTTTATTCCATTACCCGCCGCCGCCGCCGCCGCGGCCGCCGCTGCAGCCACCCACATAAATAACCGCCTACACGCGGCTAACACAACCAGCCGGACAATCTCGTGCCTAGATATTCTTATATATTTATCACTCGCGTACATATATGTTTTTGAGTGACAGCGGTCCGGCTACCCAACTTTTCTATTAGATTCCCTGAATGTATGCCGTGTTACATATTACCCTAGGAAAAGCGTTATAATAAATAACCTTTCTTTTCTTTACAGACAATGCACGCAGTTTACAGATAGTTTTGCAAGAATTAGGCTGACACATACCAAGCTACAAGAGTAAAGTTGTCGAGGATGGAAGGCGACGACGTGGCGTACTGCGTGCCGGAGGGGCAGGTGTTCCAGCGCGCCTACGTGCGCGTGCACGGCTACATCGCGCTGCTCATCTGCCTGCTGGGCTGCGCGGCCAACTCCGTCAACATCGCTGTGCTCAGCCGCAAAGAGATGACCTCGTCCACCAACTCCATCCTCACCGGCCTCGCAGTCGCCGACTTGCTCGTCATGATCGACTACATTCCCTTGGCGCTACATATCTATACAGATATATGCGCGGAACTCAATCGGAATTCGTATGCATGGGCTGTCTACGTGTATTTTCACTCTATATTCAGTCAAACCTTTCATACAATATCTATTTGGTTGACGATCACGCTTGCCGTTTGGAGGTTCATCGCAATAAAATTTCCGCAAAAAAATAGGACATTGTGTAACAAGAAGAACACTAATATTGCAATAGGAGTGGCATATGCCGTATGTCCAATACTCTGTCTTCCTATTTATTTTGCAATGAAAATTCAAGAAATTAAGCCTTCAACAAAAGATGGGCATGGTAATTCCACATTGAACGATACGGATACATTAGGAAATACAACAAAAAGCACGGAGCAAGACTACGCCATAGTGATGACCGATAATAACGAGCTGCTCACCGCAATCTTTTGGATTTACAGTGTGTTTATTAAACTCATACCGTGTGTAGTGTTATCGATATTAAGTGTGTTACTCATTCTTAAAATGAAGTCAAGTGATCGGAGAAGACAGAAATTACTGAAAAAATCAGCTATCAGCACTAACGAGGTACGACTACTTTTTGGCTTAGAATTAGTAGTTTTCATCATCATTTCAGTCGACAGACGTCCACTGTTGGACATAAGCCTCCTCCAAGTGTCGACCGACACAGTACTTCTCCCATTAGAAATTATAGCATAAAAATGTTTTATTATTTAAATGTACGAGTATAAGCTATATTGCTGTAAAGTTCTTTATTTTTTGTGTAAAAGAGTAAGAAGCATTCATCCCTGCATGAATCCTCAAAAAATTTACATTTATAATTTGCATATTCTATTATAATACATTATAATGTGCATAATATATATAGTAGAATAGTATTCAGTATTCCAAATCAAGTACAACCAGGTAGTGTCCGACCGAAACCGAAACCGAATTTCGGCAACAGTCTCAGCTTCGGTCGCCAACCATAAAAAAAAAAGTTTCGGTCGAAACCGAAACTTTCGTACAAGGATTATGTTTTGAAGGAACCTAGATAAATATTGTCTATAACCAAATATCATCATAATATGTTGGAAATATGCTCCAACTGCAAATGAGCGTGGTATTACGTTTATATGGAAATTCATCCGTCGCCGGCCCCTTAAATGTTATATCTAGACTCTACTTGTGCATATTCTAGGTTCATTTACGGGAGCATTCTTTGTGTACACATATATTTACTTCACATCCTCCACAAAGCTTTGCATTCACAGTATTTTGCATACGTCTACAATTTATTTTACCACTTCTGTTACATGTTAAGTCTTGTTTGAGTTGAACGAGATAAATCTTTATTTACTTAAGTAGCTTTTCAAAGGAGCTTTTTTCTTTGAGTAGAAACAATACGTGTAAAAACAAAGTACAAGATAACTACGAAAAGAAAATATTAGTTCTTTTTCTTTGTTATGTAGCCTGATGCTTTCAGACAGATTTCTGACAATAGAGCGGATTATAATGAACTAAAGAAAAGCTTTAGAATACGCGTAAAGTATCCTTTTCACCGTGTTGTTCTCACACCACGGTAAACCCATAAACGACCTCGGTTGAATAGGAGCCGCCCAATGACCGGTCAAAAAGGAGTTGTTATAACCGCCATGTTCATTTCTACAGGGTGAGAAAGCTCGGTTGAACGAGGACGGTGCGAAGCGCAGCGGTGGCGGCGGCGGCCGCACCGACCGCACCACCCGCATGCTGGTCGCCCTGCTCGGCCTCTTCCTCGCCACAGAACTACCGCAAGCTCTCTTCGGTCTTCTCACTGCGATAGCTCCACATCTGTTTCAAATCTGTTACTATGCCTTCGGTAAGTCTTTCTTCGTAATTTCTTGTCGATCACAGCTTAATTGCTGAGACCCAGATCCATCGATCTACGAGGTGTCAAAGTGTTGAATGGTAAAGCTGTTTATACATCAAGATCGCTTCGTGTATCGGAGAGCGGTATAATTGATGAACTGATGGCACGGCTACGGCTGTGTTGTGTAGGTATGTGAATATCATTATAAGATACACGTGTCACGAGCAGCCTTTGCCTTCTATTATACCGTAATTATGAAGATTCTTTAAAATTGTTAGTAGGTGAATTTTAAAGAATCTCAATAGTTACGGTTTTTTTCAGCTTTAAGTTTCTAGAAAACAGTAAAACGAAACGAAATGTTACTTTTGTGTATATTAGTGTATATCAGCCAAGCCTAGCCAAGTTAAAATCGAATTCCGTTCTCTAATCGGTAACGCCTCGGTGACAGCAATTGTAGAAAACGATAAGTTGGTAGCCATGTTGACGCGCCTGAGTCGGCCGCTCGTTCTACAATGCAGCGTTTGTATAACAAAGGAGTGTAGCGTTAAATATTGTAGAAACGATTTTGAACGATGTGAACTTGGCTACGAGTTGTCTATTCGTTTGTTCTGACCACGCGACATTACGTTGGGATGACGTCATTCCTATAAATTTCATCACTTTTCAACAGCGTTAACGATTGCAGAATAACAACTTGGGTAAGCGTGCAGATATTATTTAGTGAAAATATATACATGCCTGTTTATTAATTGATAAGTAGCCATATATAGGTAGTGTACTCTGTTCAGATGTGACGTCGAGAGCCGTCCCCTACATTATTAACAGATAAACTTAGCAGGGTAAGGTCGGATGGTCTCTCTAATCTTTTCCTCTTATTTTATGGGCACTTTTGGCACGAGCAGACCACCCTTAACTCTACATTATTAACACGAATTGGAATATAAAAACAATTAGAACAGGGGTATTTTAGTACGTACTTTTTTAAGACTAAAACAGTTGATGTTCGTTGTAAGAATAGGAGTGTAGTTTTATTTTATTTATCCCGGTAAGTGATGCAATTATCTTAGTCGGTTTTAGTGTAAGAGATAAGACTATCATCACGAAGTGGCTTCAGCTAAATTAGGGTCATTTACACGCGCCCTTAGAGGGCAGATATAACTAAACGGCACTGTCACTCAATGTAAACACGAGCCTAGCTTGGATCACGCGGCCCTAATTAATTTCACGATACAATACTCTTTCATTCGTTTTCTTTCTTTTATCTTACATTGTATGGCAATACGGGCATATATTTTGGTACTCGTTCCCTTCTTTCCAAATGATGGATGGAAGTTGGTTCTTTATTGTTGTAGAGCCTAATGATGTGATCACGCATTCCAAATATTAATTGAAGTAGTAAATGTTTTGAACAGATTCAAGGTAAGAAAATAGAGTAACAGAAAAAAGATTTTTTTTTTAAATTTGTTTACTCTGTATCTGTAGGTAATGTACTTACTTTTAATAAATTATCTTTTTTTTTTATAAAACAGCAACGTTTCTTAAATTTTGAGATTGTATTAATTAAAGCGCGTACTTTGTTAGTTTCTTATAGCCTCTGTCAGTAAAATTAATTAGTGGTTTAGTCACGAGAAAAATAATAATCGTTAATAAATCGTATAAAAATTGCGTGTAAGTTTAAGCCGAAAAGCCGCAAACTGAGCTTAACATTGATGGTCGGCTAATAGCTATATAATTCACGTTAATGTGGCAGAAGGCGGTAGTATTTATTACTTTTTCGGAAATCTTCACGTAAAAGCGTAACAAAGCTGTATTTACAAACGGAATATATAAAAGTTTCACAAGGAAAAGATTAAGCTAGTCCCAAAATAAATTTATGATTCAAAGGTCCTTTTATTTAAAATTGTATGTGTTGTTCGCTCATGTTCTGTGATTTCAAAGTAAAAGCAATGTTTAGGAATTGTGTGTTATTGTTGGAGGACTGCATAATATTCGAACTTATCTGACTGCTAATGAAACATGGCGCCCGCGGGAACCGGCCACGAGTAATCAGAATGTTGGATAACAATTTGAATTGCATTGTGTGTTTATTCTTGTAGCACTACTACACAACATGGTTAAAACAATAAATAACTACATTTAAATTATATCCATTCCAATTTGTTACGAGTCTAACTGAACTCAAACTTGCAATATTTTTTAAAAACGAGTTTATGATCGACAATTACTACATAAAACAGCCAAGCATCTCTTAGATATATCTCAATTGTGATTCTCTTTAAACTTTTATTCAGGCTAAAATCATTTTAAAATTTTTAGTTGTAGTATCCCACAAGTCCTCTGGTATGATACATAAAGGATAGATATTATGCCCATAATGGCTTAATATGCACATAGCGTTAGGATTGAAATGAAATATGAGTATTAGGACATCCACGGAGTCATAACTTACAAAAATAATCATCAAGATCTGACCATAAACATAAAAGTATTGCCTGAATCACAGCCCGATATGAAAATTTCAATAATATAGAAATTTAATATCTATAATTAATGAAATGTTTTGATATGTACTTATACCAGAGTTTACACGTCTGTCATGAAAGGACGACATGTTTACAGCAATCCAAGAAGATTTTCTATCATATACATGTATGATTTATTTTTATTTTTGGCGAACAATAAAGAATCTTTCTATCTATATTGAAGAGTACCATGGTCTAACTCCGGAGTTCTATATCAGATCTTGTAACCAAAAACTGGGACCACCTGTGAAAATTATTCATCCAAAAAGTTATAAATTAAATGTCGAAATCAGTTAAAATTAGGCAAAGATGTCGTAAAATAAGATAAAATAAAAACGTTCAGTCGAATTGACAACCTTTTTCTTTTTCGAAGTCGGTTATAAATGGAAGAAGTAGCTGAATGTGACCGTGGCATCACCGCGGGCCCTAACAGAATAACAGCGCTGCGTTATTTATTGTTTTAAATATCGAAGCATATGCTGAGTTAGCCATCTGTTTGGCCTTGCACAGATTTTAAAGTTATCTTTTTTTTTCATACTTAATTCAACGGTATTTTAATTCAAATGTATCCTACTGTACTGTACTGTACTGTGTAATTGTACTGTGTGTTGTAGTATTTTAATTCTACTGTTTGTTTGAGGTATGGTATTTTTCTTTCTTTCTTTCTGTAACTACTTTTCAATAAACTAAGTTCACGACAGAACTCTTGCTGTTCTGTCGTGAACTTAGTTTATTGAAAAGTAGTGTTAAAACCAATTAGTACTGAACGCAGCACCTGTAGTGGTTCAGGTAAGTGGGTAATATCGTTACACTGTACCTACTGGTGTTCTGTATAGTATTTAGCCTTGTTCTACCTGGGAAAGCTTGTGAATAGGATGCTTAAAGTAAATAGTTATAGCGTAATAAAAATAGCATAGCATTATAATATTCCCACTGCTGGAGGTCAGGCCACTTCTCTATGAGAGGGAATGGGCCGTAATCCACCACGCGGGCCCAGTACTAGTACCTGTCTCCGAATGTTTGATTCAAGGACATGCTAGAATCTTCACAATGTTTATTTCACCACAAAGTAAAGTGCCTGCATGGGTTTGAACTTGCGACATATGATTCCTAAGTCGAAGCCGCTACCACTGATTTAACACTGCTCAAGACAAGTCATGTCTTTGATTAATATTAGAGGTCGAACCTGTACCTGACAAGTTCAAAGAAATCCTATTCGTTGATGAAATTTTGGGCGGCTTCGATTGAATATACTTTTGATATGTTCTCTCAGTGTGCAATGATGTTTTAATTTGAATATTTAGCGATGTTGGCGCTCAGTGGATAAATTATATCTTATTTAGAGATATCAGTATTTCTAATTTCTAGTAATCATTAGAATATTTAAATAGTTGTTAAACATTCCCTACATTCACTCTGTTAGAGAAGAAGTCCGAGTCCCAGCAGTGGGAACATTAAAAGGCTGATTATGCTATATATGCTTTGCTATGCTAACATTATATGAGCTCTTTAGGGTTAAATAATTAACATAAATTTCTAATCTTGTAGTGTTAGAGATAAACCGTCATGGATTTTGGATATTAATAATTTTCACCCTAAAAGCAAATAGCCTCATTTTAGCTTTGTCGATTCATTGATTCAAATATTTCTGTAGAACAGTAATGTCAGTACAGTTTGGATGTGTGGTAATGAGCGCTTTATGTCAACCAGTACAGAATTTATTGGCGGCATACAAGTATATAAATAAATGGTTGTCATTTCTTTCAAGCCATTTACGGTTCGGCTAATGATCGAAAACATTTATGTTAGGTTTAATAAGAGAACGCTGGGTAGATAAGTTATCGTTGTCGACACTTTTCTATATTATCTTCTATAATAAAAAAAGGTTCGATTTATTGTACATAACGATATAGAGAAAATTGAGTTTATTGGCACAAAATTAATTTAAAAAAAAAGACGTGTGGCAGTCGGGGACTGCCGCGGTAAAGCTATTGCATAGCATTTTTATCAACTTATGCAATTATAATTATTTATTTATTTTATTTATGCAGTATTTTTTTTCTTTGATATTAATTAAAGTTACACTTTCACACATTGAATTGAATTTTGATTGATTGTTCACTCATTTGTTTTCTTATCGGTCACCACGCTCAAAAAACAAATGAGTGGGGGGGGGGGGGGGTGTTAGGTTATTTTCGTTACGGAATTTCTGGATTCGGTCTTCACGCTCAACGCCCGCGATAGAAGCCATGCAATAGCTTAACAAAACGCCTAATTAGAAAATATTACAATGTATGGTAAAAAAATTAAGAGTGGTTTACTTGGTTTTGTATCACGTTATGTTAAACTGAGGAAAATTTTACAATTATCTACCTATAATGGGCCTAATCAGAAGACTTAAAGTCACGTAAAGGGGCAATGACTAGAGCTACATTGACTGGTTGAGAATGTCTAAGGCATTAAGTCCGCCTTTGTACCTTTTATAGCGACTCTTGGGGGAGACCTATGTCCAAAAGTGGACGTCTTTTGGCTGGAATGATGATGATGATGATAAATTGTATTATAACTTATACAAATATCTATTATTTTTTTTAAATAACACAAAATCATTACATTTCACGTAGGTAAGTTGTTATTATAAAACCAATAAATAACCATAAAAAGTGTCAGAAATATATTTTGCGATCAAAGAATATATTTGAATTTCTATGTAAAAAACGTATTAGCATTTATATTTAATTTAAAAAAATATTATATTTACGAATATGTAGATTAGAAGGAATTAGCAATATTTAAAGCTGATTAGTAAAAACGCTGAGAGCTTTTAATTTTAATTTTATTAAAACCTAGCGGCCCATCCCGGCTTCACACGGGCAATAAATATAGCTTATGTTACTCAGGGCAAAAGTAGCTTTCCAATGGAGAAAGAATTTTTGCAATCGGCACATTAGTTTTTGAGTTTATTCGTTACATACAAAAATAAATCATTCCTTTTTATAATATTAGTATAGATGAAGATAATAATGAAAAAAGACGTGTGGCACTCGGGGACTGCCGCGGTAAAGCTATTGCATAGCATTTTTATCAACTTATGCAATTATAATTATTTATTTACTTTATTTATACAGAATTTTTTTTCTTTCATATTAATTGAAGTTACACTTTCACACATTGAATTAAATTTTGATTGATTGTTCACTCATTTGTTTTCTTATCGGTCACCACGCTCAAAAAACAAATGAGTGGGGGGTGTTAGGTTATTTTCGTTACGTAATTTCTGGATTCGGTCTCCACGCTCAAGGCCCGCGATAGAAGCTATGCAATAGCTTAAAATACTTTGCAAAAAAGTCACAAAAGAAAATAAAGTGTACTACTCGGTCTGTGTCTGTCTGTCTCTGTATATAAATAGTGAAATTAAAATAATGGAGCAGTTAATAGACGTTTACACGATAATGCAGCTAAATGAGCTCATTTAGTTGCATTATCGCGTAAACGTCTATTTTTTAAGTCGGCAAAACCGGTACCCTTAAAGGATCACTTTTGTGGTCCGTCTGTCCGTCTGTCTAAACAGTTTGCTCAGGGACCTGCAGAGTCAACGCAATTTAAAGATAAGCCTGTTTATGCTCGGTTTAGGCGCATATTTTGACACTCGCTTGGAAATCAAGACCTATAGGGAACTTCCGGTTGACCCAGAATCCTGCAATTTGGCAATTTGGAATGAAACCAGATCTCATAGCACAAGTAAGTATAGGAAAAAAATCAGAAAATTTTGTAGATAATTATGTCAAAAAAATACTTTTTTGTGATTCGGAACGATCTTCGAGATTCGTATCGAGAATTGAATTATTTAGATGGATATGTTGAGCGAGTCCGAGTCTATGGTATCAACGATGCTTTGTCCAAATGCACAAACATTGTTTAAACTAAAAATATAGAATTAGGTCAATTCGCAATCTGTAATCAAATCCTATAATGATAACAATAGTATTGCGAAATGTATTTCATTTCAATATCATTTGAACAGTACCTACCTATTGTTATTTGACCGAGCCAAGTTAATTTACCTAAACATCACGTGTAGCCTACACTTGACTAATTAAATGTGTAGTCGTTAATGAATTAAAATGGTGTTAATGCTGTGATTTCGCTACATAATTAATTAAGTAGTATTTAATGGTGGTGTTTAACTCACTGGAGGTTTTCGTTAGTTATATTTTAATAATATGTTGGTGTAAAAATGTCGACACTTATTGCTAGTATACCTATGTTGTAGATATAATTTCAATCTATAAAAATGTCACTGAAATTTCGCGATATTGAAATATTTGCATTGTGGGACTCGTTCACAAAAAATCAGGGTTAAATTGCTGTAATGCCATTCACCTGTTTACGTACCGTGCAGAGAGTATCCTTTTTGTTCAAAATTCCAAGTCGTGCAGACCCGTCATGGCCGATTATCTCGCTTCATCAGTGTTTTCGGCCATTGAGTAGACCATAATCAATAATGTACATGCGTTATTGGACCATTATAAAATTTGGCTTAGAGCTCAGTGCTCAGGGTTCACACGATCCGTCGTAGATGTCTTAATGATCGAACCTTAATTATAGCTATTAAGTAAGGCGAATGATTGGAATCTTAATTAGAGGCTGAGTAAGGTAATTACATGAAAATGTAATTTGATGTTGGGTACTAAGCTGAATATTATGTGTCCTACCCTAATATAACGTGGGTAGAACATTAAGAGACAAGTGGCCTTGCTGACGGAGAAGGCCTAAGAATTTTCGCAGTTTAGTTACTACGGGTACACTAGACTCATAGTTAATTGTAAATAATGGAGTCTGATTTAGTCTAGTCTACATGTCTGTTACTGAAATGCTTAGAAGTCACGTCAGGCTTTTCATAAAACGGTAACAGACGTTTGTTTAATAAGCACGTGGCACCGTCTGATGCAATCACTGAGATTGGTCGTTTTAAAAATAAAATAATACGCAGCTCGCGTGACTCACGATCTGAACTGCGATATAGGCTCGTAACTAACTAGTCTTTATGTTACTTTACATGATTATTAATAGGTTTCGACTGAGCAGCTACCTTAACCTACTCAGTAGTTATATAATGTCAATAAACTGCCTTTTATATTTTTATAAATGGGTAGTCCATTTATAAAATATAATACCTAAAATAAATATCGAGTAGTGGTGACTAAGTGAATACAGTATCTAACGAAGTTTCAAAAATCGAAATATATATGTAAGTAGGTACATAAGTTTTATTTAGGAAACCGCCAAAGTTTTAGCCAATTTTAAGGAGTTCAGATCATAATCGCAGCAATAAAACGGAGCGTTCGCTAATCCTTCTGGGGCCATGGATCGACTTCTGAAAGGGTTACGCGTAGTCTTGTTACGAAAAAAGGCAAATAAAAGAAAATAGGTGTGATTTTAGTCAGTAAAATTCTGACACGCTCTCCCGCTCCTCGCTACAACGAGAGAAGTTATTAAGTAAATGATTTCCCACCTTAAAAAAAGCGTTCGCGCTAATTCGTCTTATTTCTAAGAATGCAAACTCCATGTTCATCAGACGTTGGAGTTAAATCAGTAGTTGCCCAATTTTTGAACATAAAAGGTTACTTACAATTAATCTCAATCGCAGTTAAGATGTACATTTAAATCAATTAATTCAGCTTAGTCAGAGCAAGGTCCGTGATTAGGGACTGAAACAACGAATAAAGTGGTGTGCTTGCTTAGAAGTACCAATTCAAGGTTGTTTATAGGCAAACGTGATGTATCATGGAAAGATCATCGCTTGGTGAGTCTAGTCGCAGTACACGCGAACCAAAGATACATAAGACAATCTGCATTTTGCGGTAAGTTAATTTGTCGTCAAACATTACGGAAACTTATATCAATCATAACTCTCCACCATCTATTCATATTTAGAGAACTTAATAGACCTATATTTTCAATGGCTCCGTCGGCTCCTGAAGACAAATTGATTTCGAAAATCAATCTGAAACAGCAATTTGTTTGGTTTAAATTAAACAGGCCAATATAAGTAACCTTTTACACGAACGAAGCCTGCAGCCGACCTGTGAAGTATAATTTAAATTGTTCTCTATTTCCTTTAAATCCTGAAACTATATGGAAATTGATGGAACGTGGTTAAAGTTATTAGTGAGATTCTAATCCAATATGGCGCTGAGTTGAATCGGCGCTGCATAGCTTCATACCTGCATGAAAGTTTAAATCAGGTTTTAACTTAAGTTAGCACCTATGCGTTTTAGGGGTCTCTAAGTTGGTTTATTTGATAAAAATCACTGATAATACGATTTATTATAAAATTGTTAATCTGCTTACTGACATTGGAAAACAGAAACAAAATACCAATATACTGTAATGTGACTAGGACATACTCGTATTAAAGAGCCGTGTTCGATTTCAATGACAATTCATAATTTGATTGACGGTGATTGAAAGCGTTAGGTTTCCCTTGATATTTGCAATCATTTAAAGCGCGGAAATTTTATGGAAGCATTATCATCTCATGATACAATGACGGAAAAACATTATTTTATACAATAACGCTGTTAATGTCGGCTTGATGACATAGTAGACACCCTAATAAAAGTTTTAGTAGCGATGTATGGGAAGCAAACACAAATTTGACAAATTATCGGAAAGTATAAACAAACTTGACACATTCCGATATAATTTGTCAAATTAAGTGATGTATTATTCGCCCCAAGCGACTTGCTAGTCCCATGGCTATAGAAAATTTCATTTTTATTACGGATCTATATAACTAACATTAAGCAGCTCAGCAAGGGAAAAGCGATCCAAATTACGTTAAGATTTAGATTGATTTGCTTATGAAATTAAGCGGTCGGAGAATGGTTGATTAGAGATAGATATACAGCGTTCTGTGGGTATGAATATACAGCCGTGCCAAGCTTTAATTAAGTGAGTAAGTATATCACGATGATTGACACTTGACACACGACAAGGTTTATCGTTTACATTACCGAGACCTTATTCAATAATTTATTCTGCAGGATAACTTTAGCTTATATACCGCTCAAGTAAAAGTTTCAAGCAGTGTAATCAAATGTTTCATTTAAGATACAAAACGTTATTATTGTATTATGTACCTGTTCATTAAGTAAACTCGAAAGTAGAAACATAGTTATTCGTACTCTCAAGTTTACTGAGGGGAAACCTGTTTTACCGGAGTGTTGAACTTTGTCTTTAAAGTTATCTAGTCAGCAGATTTAAATAAGACAATCTTTACTAGATTGAGAATCTGAAAGTCATAGAACAAAATTTGGTCAGTATTGTACCTACGACTGCGTAACTTTTCCACAAGATTCTTTAAGCTTCTAACTCAGGTATTATTCATGACACGTTCCCGTAAAAACCTAAAGTAGTCTCATTATTGAAATTCAAATCTATAATGGGTATTAGCATATACTTTAACTGAATAAAAGGGAATACTTCGGGGTCTCATAAATAGTCCATTCACCTTAAATTTCTTTTACCTATAACGAGGTACAGTAAATAAGAGTATACAAACACATTTCGCTTCACCTATTTCCTACGATACCAAAAGAAATAGGTAAGTGTTTGATATAATCTCCGTTGCCAAGCCCTGGTGTCTGCACCGGATAGTTAGGGCGTGTCAATATAATGTCGATAGTATTGGTTTGATAAATTGCTGTTGCCGAATATATATATAACGAGCGAACTCCGACCCTTTTGTGTCCAATTGTTTCATAAAATAATAGTATCAAGTGTCTCCTATTGAAACGTATAGAATTGAATTTATTGGAAATTATAATTAACTCAACAAAAGGCCTTTCAGCTTGGGCCACCCATTTGCCAGTTTGTACTTCTGCTCGCTCGTCACATCTTTCATTTTTGTCCGAGTTTGTCCTATGTTAAAAACTTAATATCGCTCTATAAAAGATTTCATGACTTAATTATCTCTGTTTAATTACTTATTTTACTTATCTTTATTGTTGACCATGTGAAAACGTTCACCTGAGCAAACACGGTCAGTTTACACAGAGTAAATCTGTATTCAGTGCTGATTTAGTTTTCCATTGGCGCAGGCGAGGTGATGGACTTGATGGCGCTGGTGGGGTCGGCAGTGAACTTCGTGCTGTACTGCAGCATGAGCCGGCAGTTCCGCAGCACGTTCACGCGGCTGGCGCGGAAGGTGCTGCCCCTCGGCACGCGAGCAGACCCCGCGCCCGCCAGCAAGGCGTAGCACTCCCGCACCGCGACTACTTCCGTCGCGAACCTTTGAATCACTCAAGGTATCATCATTCATCTGCTAAGACGATCATTTATTTTAAAACTTTGAAAATAGAACTCTTTGATCGTTTGAATAATAGAATGAAAACAATTCAAGTTTGTATTGGATTTGAAAGTGAATTAAGTGTGGAGGCGAATTTTCGATTGAACTGAAAGAACTTTTTTTAAATTCGTAAGTTAAAGCGGTGCTTACTGTTCGACATGTTTTAGTAATTAGTGACTAGGGAGTAAAGCTACGAACCAAATCGTTTAGTATTTATGATTATGTACTTATCTATACATATTGTTGTACAGTTATAGTATAAATAAATTAATTGTTAAATAAAACAATTAGTCTATTGTGAAAATGATTCAGTTTTAACAAAAGCTATGTATTGTTGAACCTTTTTCATAAAGGTTGGTTTCAACGTGTAATGTTTTTGTTTTAACCTTGTTTAGAAAGTATTCAGACAGATTTTGTTTTACTCGAGGTCGGTGTAACTAAGTGAAATTTGACCGCAAACCCATTTGTTGTTAGTGAATGGAATTCTAAGTTCAACACAAATTAAGTGGCTCTTTGAAACAACAAAGTTCGAGAAAGTACAAGTGTAGGAACTAAGAGCAATCAGAAATTTTGTGTAGAGATTTCCACGATTTATCCAAATGTATTTGGATTAATCTAAAAATAACCATGATAGCATACCTTTGTTGAACCTGAAGCATAATACAATCATGTAAGGCTAGTGTTACTTGGTTTTATTATGATATAATTACTTTAATAAGCTCTTTAGACATGTAGGTACGACATGTCAATCATGTCCTAGAGGACACCTTAACCTTGTTAGCTATAGGACGCTTATGAATAAGGGAGTAACTTGCAACGCACTAGTCATTTTGTATAAATTATGATAGTATCTTGTTACTTAAAGTTGTTTCATAAATATTTTCCATTTTGTGTAGATTTTGTATTCATAAGGTTATTATCTGTCGCCAGTCTCTTGTGTTGCAAATTGAAAACTTTGTTCTTAAAGTTTAACTCACATCGATATGGAAAACTAATTTAATACTAAAATGTAACCACTTGTTTGTTCTGAAAGGTGGTCTTGAACAAAGGTGTGAAAGAAAAGCAACTTTACAGAGCTATGAGTTATTAGTAGAGCTTGACAATTTCTTTAACTAATGTAATCTAAGTCTAGTACAATTGCAATATCTATGGTATTTCATTTTCACGGACATCTGTGTTTACATACTTGCTTCGATTGTACTGTACTGTAGAAATTGTCTAAAAAAATTATCAAAACTAGATATATAGTCTCCAATAAATAAGAAATGGCCGGCAGAGTTTATTTATATAGGGTGACTGGCAATTAGTGTACGATACTTAAACACGTGATTGTGCTCTTAATAACAAACAATTTTTATTATGGGAGCAAAGCCGAAATCGCGAAAAAAAGAAAAAAGTATCAGCTGTTGAGTACATTAGGCAAACATAAAATATGTACAGAACAGCTGATTTTTTTTCGCGATTTCAGGTTTTTCCCATAGTAAAAGTTGTTGGTTATCATGAGCACAATCATGTGTTTAAGTATCGTACACTAATTATCAGTCACCCTTTATATTTGATAACAATAAATAACGTTGTTACAGCAGCACGCCTAAATCAAATCTGTCTCGTATAAAAAAATCACTACGCAACGAGAGCTCTTATTTAATCCTATAGAACTACCAAGCTTCTGCTAGCGAAAATTAATCTAATGGAGTAAACTTCTGAAATAGAAAGTGTCCTGTATATTCCAGGACAAGGTCTTCCCGTGTGCCGAATTTCATTCAAACCGGTTTAGCTGTTTAGGTTGGAGTAACAAATATGCAGACACACACATAAAACTTTAGCCTGTATAATAACAAGTGTGATACAGTAACCCTCATCCTGCATGCTGTAAAGTTTCAGTAGGCAGCCTGCGTACTACTTACTCTTATTCTGTCATTTTAACTTTCTATCAAAATTATTTGTAAAGAAATCCTTGTATTTTAATACCTGCTTAGTAAGTCTAATATCTAAAGTAAAACTATGTAATTCTAAAAAAAATGTGTCTAACCAGAGTTTAGTTGACACTCTGTTGCTCGGAACAAGGACTGGATTAACAGACTAACTAGAACGAATGAGCTCTTACTTTTTATTAGGTACGAGTGGCAACTAGTTGGGGTACGTTCAATTCAGCGTTTCTATTGTATTTAGTTTCGGTTCTCAATTTTGCGCTAGGGAAAACAAAAAATTAAAATCCGTTGAAGAGAAACTTGAACTGATCACGTAGAATAACGTTCCAAGTTTCTTTTTTCGTATGTTTATCCCAAAAATACTTTCGAAATGATTTCATGCGAAGAAGGCTAAGTGATATTTCCAAAAGAAACTTATGCGTAACTAAACATAATTTTCATTACATTAATCATAAATATTAATCATAAGTCAAACTTAATAAACTATTATATTTAGGTATAGCAAGCAAACGTACCTAATTACGGATTGCTTCATGTTTTCTGGTCACGTCTCATGCGCCTCGGAAACTGGAATAAGATAGAGCCCAAAAGTTTACGCAATTAATATCATATTACCTCTACAAAGTACTCTCATAAATTTTGTTAATAAAACAACATCATTCAGTTTTTATCTCAAAGTTTTTCGCGACACGAGTAATGTACTTTTGTCTTCAATCCAAAGTTATAAAAAGCTGCGTCCTATTGTTCGAAATAAAAACATTTTACGCAAAAATATTTTCAGTTATGAACGCCGCGAGAAGATCAGCTAAACAATGTGAACACTCATTTCTGCGAGTGATATTGTTTTCCGCAGACTTGAGCAATGTTCGTCGTAAACGTATCTTTGCGACCGCGTTGTTGAATTATTAACGTTCGCGTTTACGGACGACTACCCAGAAACTACGTCAAAACATTTATTTCTCTAATAATAACAATGTTCGTATCCTGTTGGATATGAGTTTAAGCCAACCATATTGTAACTAAGCTATGTATTATAACTTTTTCAAAGACGGGCATTCAAAGTAAACAGCCGTGGGCTAGATACATTCAACCTTCCGCCGCCTGGTAGGATTTCAGAATGAATTAATAAAGGCTCGGCTTACTGTTTGAGATCACAGTAAGACCCCAAAAAGGTACTTTACCCGATACTTTGTTCGATGAGATCTAATCGAGTGCGATCTAAGGGGACCCAATTGTCTACGAAAAAATCTATTTGATGTACTCTATCGAGGTATCACTTTTATTCAGGAAATTGTTACTGTTACAGAGTCTCTCCTGTAGTGGTTGGTAATAAAGTGTAAAGGACCAATACTTGACTATTTGTATATTAGTTTGGAAAAACTATAGCATGTAAAATTGAATTATTTCGCGATACTTCGCACATGTGACGAGTATCGATATCTAATAAAGATAAAAATTAATTTTGCTAAATACTTTGATTTGACCACACTGTTAATTCTATTCAAATAAATTTAGTTCTGTACTTTTGTATCCGCGTTGTTAGTCGTAACTTATTGTCGAGGTAGTTTCTAAAATTAATATTCATAAGATGTTGCTACCTGAACTAAATGTGGATCAAACTAAGATAAAACAGTGGTGTTCCAAACTCATCTGAAGTTTCATTAATTTTAGCTTCAAGTTTCAACTTCAGAGGCTTCCACAACTTTCATACCTATATTTTTACTCTGAGTGAACATGTAAACATGCAACTTCAGTGTGAAAATTATATGGACCTGATATTAAAATTATTTATAAGAAAAAATGTCTGTATCAAACTGTGTTACTTATTTTGTATAATTTTTCGAAAACAAATATACGTATCTGAATTTGTCTGTGTTTTTGACACAAGATACATAATTATGATGAATCGGATTCAATTATCAATTTACATTGTCTCGGTACGTCTGTAAGATTGAGTACTGACCTATCGATCATTATTATTTAAGATCTAAATCAATTTCATCTAGTTCTTGTTCACGCGTAGATAATAATTATATTTGTTACAAAAATAAATTATAATAAAATGTAGGTGCATTGTTCTCATGTAGTCAATTTCTAATCAAAAATGTTGTACATACTTTTTATAAGTGAAAGAGACGTATTAGTGAAATATATTAGAAGGTAGAAAGTAATCTATGTGTATAAGTTTTTTTTACCAAACCTTGTAAATTGTATTAGAACCTTAGATAGGAATTATTATTATGTTTTTTTTTTTACCGTTGTTTATAATTATAAGATTATTGTCCAGTTTCTGGAATGAAAATTAATTAAAAAAATTGTCAGTCGCACTTTAACTGTTACAGTGGGCTGAATTAGTTATGAATAACCAATCACTTCATTCGACGTGCATTTGACTTATTTCCAGATTGTCACTGATTTATTTCCAGAAACTGGGGGTATACATCTTGACTTTCTCAGCACTGTGTATAATTCATGAACCTGTGTGTTAGAGATCCTCCTGTAAACGTGAGAATGTCGCAAACCGATACGTGTGATCGTCGATAAGTTTTAGTGGAGCTCCCCGAGGGCATCCGTCCCGAATTTCGACAGTTTGTGAACCGCATTTAATGTCACAATATATTCGAATATATTCCACACATAATCGTGCGCTGGAAAATTGAGAATCTGTAATACAAAATCAATGCCTTCGGTGTATCTATCGCGATGGAGAACGTAAGAAGATTACTTTTACAAAATTGGATTTCTTAACTTGTCAATATTCATGTCATAAACATTATGAATCGAGGCGTGAAATTTTTCAGATATTATCTTTTGCTGATACACCAACACATATACATCTTGGTTGGTACATAAAAACAAAATCCATCAAAGTTTGGAATGTACCCAACTTTGCCATTATTTCATATTTTGTTTGTTATTTGGTCCTTGTTTGCTTATACAAACATCTTTCAAGATTTAAGGAAACAGTTTTGAAGAAGCACATAAAGTGTGTGGTGGTTATAATGAAATATCTAGGCTTCAGATCACGGAGGCATTGGAATTGCGCCAGATGTCATCTCAATACGTGCAGGATGTCGCAGTTGTCAGCAATTATTACTGAAATCATTGAGAGTTACTTTGGACTCCTTAATCCAAGATTGTTTTATCTAAAATATTTAGAAAAAAACTTCATATTTTGATATTTACTATAATGACGTTTATTTACATTTATGTGTGATGGGGAAATGAGATCCCAGATCTTATCTCAGCATTAGTCTTTGTCATACTGTTTGGCGTCCCTAAAATTATACAGTATGTAAGTTTCCAAAGTGTTCTTGTGTGTTACAAGCGAGTTGTCACATTATTTTGAAGGTTAGGATAGAGAACACTTGAATATATCATAAATATTCTATATCTGCTAACATCTACATGTTACCTGTAAATAATTGTATATGAATTTGTTTTTGTATTCATTTTCTTTAACGTGTACCTACCACAAAATCACATTGTTGTAGAATAATTTTAATATTGAGGACATATGTATTTTTGCAGGATTGTCATAAATATTTTTATCATGTGATTTATGGCGTAGCATGGCAGTGCTACAACGTGACTGGTCATTGTCAGGTACTTTGAAGCATGTTTGTGAGTATCAGTTGCTGCGGCGTAGCAAGTCATTGTAAGGCACTTCAAAGAACGATAGCACGATAGTGGCTGTCAGTAGCTATAGCGAACAATGTCATTGTCAGATGCTACAGCATAGTTTGTCAGATACTTTTAAGTAGCACAGCACGTCAGTGTCCCTTGCTACGGCGTAGCATGTCAATGTAAGACTAAAGAAGGATAGCATGATTTAGCTGTCAGATGCTACAGTAAGGTATGTCCACGTGTCAGATACTTTTAAGTAACGAAGCACGTTAGTGTTATTTGCTACGACGTCACATATTATTGTCAGGTACTTACAGCGCGGTATGTCAGTGTCAGTTAAAATAGCATAGCATGTCAGTGTTACTTACTACGGCGTAGCATGTTTTTTCAGGTATTTTGAAGAAGGAAATCATGACAGTGTCAGTTGCTACGGCGTAGCATGTCATTGTCAGTGGCTACGGCGTAGCATGTCGTTGTCAGTTACTAGGCCGTAGTACGTCAGTCAGATACTTTGAAGTAGAAGTAACTTGAAGTCTTGTAGGAAAACATTGTAAGAAGTATGGATCTTTCTATTTGATATATTGTTAAAATGGTTTGATAGTTCTCCAAAACTTCAATCAGACCCAAGCGTATTTGTCGGTCTCTCGACATTTTCAACGATGTTATTCTTCTAAAATCTCTATGTAGAAATACAATTGCAGTAGCTAGGTACCAATTTTGTGTAAATGACTGTGAAATCTGTACTGTATGTAGTTGTTAAAAAATGTACCAATATAAGTGATGTTGTAAATAAAGATTATACATATTTTAATATAAACACTTTTTCTTTCTTTCTTCTTTCTTTCTTTTTTAATACTCGTCTCATCTTGTATACCCCAAACTAGTCCGTTATTTATGTTTATATTAATAAAATCAAACTGGTTACGTCGGTTGGCATCTTACTATGATTATTTACTCAGAAAACGTGAAGATTATACTGACTCTTTTTTCACAAAAAGCGATTGTACAAAACATTAAGCGTATTTGAACCTTCACTTATAGAGATAAGGTCGGAATTTCATAGATCATCTCATTTTATTCGGTTCTCGGGAGCTTCAGCACATATTTCGCGTTTCAGAAAACAGTGATGTATCATAATCATCTTTTCTATCTGCTGGCCTCGCATAGTTCGGTCTGTTGTTTTTTCCCGAACGTTCTCAAATCTGTGTGTATTTATGAATTGAAATTTTCGATCAACTGAGTGATCAATGTGGACTAACCACAGTTTTGTTTAAAAAATTGTGATTATTTGAAAGCTATTTTACGCTTTTATTGATACTAGACACGATATCTAAAATATTTATGTGTTTCCTGTTAGCAACAATTTGGGGGTCTTTAAGTCAAGAGTGAATAGGTTACTTCTAGGCAAGCGTGCTCCATCGTCGACCACGTCATCGCTAACCATCAGGTGAGATGGTGGTTAAACGCGAGCCTATCAATAATAATATAAAAAAAAATATTTACAAAAAAAATGCTTTGATGGTTGAATTTTAAATAATTAGGGATCTTTCGGTGGTGGAAAATTATCATGAATACGTACAACTTTATCGGTCTAACTAAGTTTGCGATACAAAATCGGTGGTTTACTACATTCTTTTATATAAGCATAAGCAGCCCATTTCATCAGTGTTTTTTTTATGTTTCATAGACTAGAAATTACTCCTGTATCGTGAGTACGTTTACAAACATGTAAATTCAAGACACCGTGACCCAGAACCACTATCTGTAAGCCATACAAATATTTACTCTATGTGGGAATCGAACCTGTGATACGCAGCGTAGCAGCTAATTGTTCAACGACTGTGGTAACCGTGCCGCATATCTTAAAAGTTATTTATGTTCATAAGGACTTTCGCACCCTATAAGACTGCCAATAAATTCGAAGTTACAGTGTACAAGTTTACGTGTGGAGAGTATTAAACGTAGGTAGGTATTTAATTAGCTAGTTTATTGTAATCTTCATCACGTATGTGCGTAGGTATGAGTAGGTACTTACGTAAGTTGAGTATACAACAATGTCACGCGTCACACGTTCAAGAAGAACCTTATTAAATATTTGTTTGCTTAGTTAAATAGGGAATATAAATCTATAGAATCTGAAACATTTACATGACTGGAGGGTAGTGAAAAGCGTCTGAGGATCCATTTTGCCACTAATAAATCACCAAGTTAAGACGTCGGGAAACAAGAACATTCAATGAAATACAGGCATTACCTAATTTTCAAATGGTACGTATGAATTTATGAATAGACGAAAATGTCTGTTTATACACAGGTCACCCACAGTTAGGAGTGTGCTAAAATTATAACTTTGTTTACAGAGTTATATTTTTAGCGCATAGGAGTAGGTACCTATACAGTAAGTACATTTTTTTTCTCTGATTTAAACTAGTGCTTGACTGCGATCCCACCTGATGGTAACCTTGTATAATCTATGATTCATGAAAACGGTATTATTGGCGAAAGTAGGACTTTATCTAAAGGGGCTCTTAGGTTAGGGGTAGATATATAAATCAATTCGAGCAATGGATACTTCAATGCCGGACTGAGGTCGCTCTGAGGCCACAGAGAGCTCTTCGATCCGACTGTCTCGACGGCCCATACTCTTGCCAACTCGCAGACTAACAGACTCGTTAACACCAACACCCAATAAATCTACATAAAATAACAAAAGCAATGATTGTGCGAATGTTAAAATGTATTAATGTTAACAAAAACATCTGTTTCAATGAATTCCATTCGTAATATTAAAATTTCCCGTCAGAATGTAGCTGGCATGAAAACAATCTTCGAAAAAATTAGAGAACTGTTGTATTTAACATCAAATAATAGGAAAATGAATATCACACCGTTTTTCAAACGCTAAGCGATCTTTATACGACGTCGAGGCAGGTAACGAGACTATTTCTGTACTGGTGGAAGAAAAATTGGATCAGAAACTTTTATAAATTACGTGCGATGAGTTCAGCTCTCATTCGATGATGTTTATAACGAGTACCGATAAACTTGGGTACATCTGTGGGCGTTAAGACTGAACTGAAAACATTTCTTTTAAGCATCAATTACGCTGAATGTATGCCGACTTGTCGATTTGTGAAGTTCGCCAAATACTGAATGGATTTGGGGTAAGTACGACGTTGAAAGTATATATCGACCTTGATACTGGTTAAAATGGTCTTTTATTACGTTATGTGCTTACTTTTTGCATCTTTTTTAGTAAATATATAAGATTTATACTGAAAAGGCACAGTCATGTCACAGACTTACGAGATTTTATTTCACACTCGTATAAAATATATTTTTGTCTTGTGTTCGCGACTCCGTCTATAAATTTTGAAGTGTTCGGTACTGTCTCCGTTAAACACAATAGCGCCTTGTGTACGACACAATTCCTTGCAATTAGATTTTTTTCTTTTCCGCAGCCACCGAGATTAAAGTGGGTGTAGATTAATCCGGAAATTATCCTCAACAATCTTCTACAAGCCGCATGCTCTTCCTCGCGCCATCTGTCACTTAATAATCCTTTTATAGACGTGCTAGACATTTATTTTAAGAGCTTTTTCATTTAGAGACAAAGTCTATGGAACTGTCAGACTGCAATCTAAGCTATTTTAGTTTAAAAATATTAAAGATTGCTTCATATCAAAAGATTTCTTTCACTCTCTATCATGTCGGATTAAATTGAAGCCTATATCTCTATTCAAAGGGCATGATAACTCTTGTCTGCCATAATCTTCGAGAGAAATGAATATTACGAAAAGTCTTTTTTCAAATTCATTCGAATCTAATATCATCAGAGGGTAATTTTTGGACCTGCCTACTCGTTAATGCTTTGCCTTAGAACATAAGTACTTGTCAACAAAAATAAATCGTTTGCTTAAATTAAAGTACGAAATAAATAAGTACAGAAACGTGTTGATTTTTCAAAGTGCTTTTTGTTCAAAATGTCACCAAGAAACCGAGAAATTTCATTATTTTCTTACAGTTATGATGACGTAGTAACCGTACACCGGTTCGCTAAAAGGCCTCTCATTTGCTTAAGAAAACAATAGATGGGTTCTCGTGTAGGCGAAGCTTGAGTGAATAGCCACTTTAGTTATGCTCAGGTTATTTTAGATAAACACGACCCACCTATTATTATCTTAAGAATAGTCGCGAACTCACCATGTTTCCAACATCATTATAATGTACACTGTTAATCGTTGTACTGAATAATGAACAACATAAATATTAAATTGTTCACAGTGAAAGCTTAGTTGAAAGTAATTAACGGAATTAAATGGAAACTTTTAATACCGTTAAGTAATTCTAGAAACATGTGTATTTGGTATGTGCTCATTCTGATATCTTTTTTGATGTTTGATTAATAGATAAACCGTGAAATATTTACTGTTTTGCGGAAAAATAAGGTTCCCGCAGGAATACAATGTGATCGACTATTTTGTTGTGCGATGTTATTTGTCAATGTCAACGCACGGTAATCATTAGCTGTAATGTTTTCCGTATTGGTTCCTAAACCATAGTACCCATAGGCTTGTTGGACGTGATGGCAGTCAACGTTGGCGCATGCTCGCCAAGAATATACCCACTCTATAATTAATTGATTGAACCTTTTAAACACGTAGTATTTAATATATAAAGCTTCGCAAGAACTATTTCTCATTTAGGCCCATTTTCCTTAAGTTAGGCAATTAAGAAGGAAAATATCGACCTCTTTTATTTGTGTTCTTCATTGGAAAACTTTTACTAAAGACCTTGAAGTTCCTGATGCTGAAACTTGTATTAAATCGTTATAACACGAAAGCTGAACACTTAATAGTTATAAACCCGATAGGTACTGTAAAGCGGGATGAAGTGTATCTACATAGTGTTACTGCTTATGACAATGGCCTCGACAAGAACTATCGTGAGTACATATACATACATGTACTTATGATAGTTCTGATCACGAATAGGAGTTATATTCTAATTTAAACAGGCGCTGTTCTCAAATGGAAAGCAATCAATAGTACACACGGACTTCAACAGCTTTCAGGACCCACACAAGAGGGACAGAACAGTTTCAAACTTCCAGACAAATGGAAGGGACAATGGAATTTTAGTAGGTGATAGGTACCAACAAAAGGAGCTTATGTATTTACGAGCGTCCCAGAACATTATGAACAGCAATGCTTAAAGTTTTGGTCAGCCATATGTCATTACCACTGGTCCCTAACTACGATATGCTGGAGAGTCCGGCCAGTGCTCCCTTAAGACCGCCACCAGTAATTGCTATTTGTAGGGCGAGACAATCATAAATCTGTCAAGTTTCATAACAGTGATGATACAAGATGAGAGAGGGTTTAATGTTCAGAGATAACATAGATAAGCTCCTTTATTGTTTTATGAAAAGCGAACACATTTTTGGAGCATTTCTGTATTCTCAAATCATAATAAAGGTAACATATGTATGTCTGACTGTTCGCAATGGCTACAGCCTACGAATTCCTCTGTGAATCGGATGAAACCTTCATAAATTCAACTTTTTGGACTAGCAAATGTTTCATTTTCAGAATTGATGAGCCCTTCTCCCGAGAGCTCGAAAACTAAAGTGAAAGTGTCCTTGTTTATGATAAAATGGACTGTATTATACGGAAATTGCGTTACTTCTGCCACAACAACGCACTTCACTTACGGAAATACTACTGTTTGTTTACTTTGAATGTTTTATTGCACTTCATCAGGACCTTGACCCTTAGATTATGGTGATGAAGAAATAAACTCTTGTTATTGCAGAGCGTAATCGAATCCCGGCAGGATTGAGTCGATTAAAGGATTTAGGGTGCAATAAAGCGTCAAATTATACGAGCATGAGGGAGCTTTCTTCTGAGGGACATTTTATGCCACAGCTGTTGAGCGTGAAATATATTTACTGGAGAAAAAATGTGACATTAACTTATTATCTCAGTGTAGTCTAGCCATCGCAGCTTACACCTTAGCGAAGACTGTTCTTTTGAAGGTGATAAATTATTGTTATTACGTTATCATCAAAGACCCAACGCTTACCCTCCTTAAATTTAAATTACCTGCTTTCAAATGGGATCTTTAAGATTTTTTTGGGAAATAAAGTAATAAGTCATAATTCATGGTTTCAAAGAAAATTGTCGCTTAAATTTTTAATATTTTATTTTAAAAAGTATATAGTATTGTTCAGTAGGTACTTACGTAGATTATACCGTAAATTTATGTACCTCTCTCAATATTACAGTACACTTATTTTTCTAGTAGTATGTAAAATTATGATATATTACATAATGTTGTGATATATTTCAAGTTGGTATTACTGTTTAGACAGCACTTCAAATGTTCCCTTTCAGCACCGTCACAGTGAAAGCGATCGTGACAGATAAACATTAGTTCAGAGTTTCAATTAAGGCATGGTTTTGAAATTAGATGGTGGGTTAATTGTCCTACATGATTTTGTAATCAACATACTTGGAGATTTATACTACGATAACCTAAATTCGGAAAATGTCGTTATGTCTAATTGTGCTAAACCTGGCCTGCCTAATAGTCTAAAGACACTGTGATACTCGAGCCATTAGGTTAGGTTGGATTAAGCTGCATGGTAGATTCATCACCAGCCTTTTTTAATGTTCCCACTGTTGGGACTCAAGACTCCTCTCTAGAAGAGGGAATGGGCCATAATCCACCACGCGGGCCCAGTGCGTGTTGGTAATTGTCACATTTCTTCGAATTTTTAGTTCTTGGACATGCCGGTTTCCTCACGATGTTTTCCTTCACCGTTTTGAGAGCAGTGGTGATGAAATAAATACACAAAGTAATGCGCCTGGCTGGGTTCGATCCCACGACCTAAAACTCGTAAGTCGGGGCTAACGGCCACTCGGCTACCACTGCTCTCATGGTAAGTTAGTATCAGCTTTTAGCATTACTTTCAGGCAGGCAAAACCACTGCCTGAAAGTAGAATATTTCACCGGACATGGCAATTTCGGGAGATGTCAGCAAATCCGTAGCGGCACAGCAGGGCCGATGCCCGCTAGGGCCACGGGGAAAAGAATGTTGTGGGTCCTGGAACTGAAAGACAGAGGTTTGGTTCAAGTCAGTAACAGTATGACACGCCCTCTCGCTCTGCCCTAGAATGGGAGAAGTCATTTGAGGATTTCGCACATAAAAAACTGATTACAAAAATATACTGTGAAGTTGTTACTGAGATAAGTATAGAATATAGAGAGTTTGCTTTTAGGTTAACACTGTGTGGGTGAGCGTCGAGCACTCAACCATTATGACGAGCAAATGTCAACGCGTGTGCTTAATCGTATAATGGTTGTTTTATGTAGATTTTATCACAGTCATGGTTACGTAAGAACGGAATATCTCAAAGTTGATCCCAACGTTTAGGTAATTAGGTACTAGCCATAGTAACGAGAAATCAATAATAGCACTCGTCCTGGGATTACGATGAGATATTTTTATTAGATTAATGGTGGACATATGTGTGAGGATTTAAGGTCGTAAAGACCCCCTCCCGACTCATAACAATATCATCGTCGTAATATTCCTCTGTTACGCGTCATCATATTTTTACGACACGAATCTTATGTTCGATTAAAATTTATAGATTCAATAATATTGTGATGGGTAATCTATGTAAAAAAAGGTGTTATTACGATGCGAATACATTTGGAACCAAAACGTGAGTGTACTTACGTAAATGACGCACCCATTTCACCAAAAATACCTATATTATGTAGCTAATCATCACGTAATAATATTCGTTCTTTATCGGTTTTCATCTCAATCTTAGATATGAAATTCTTAAAATAATGCGAATGGTATTACCACTTAGTTGTAATGGAACATAGAAACAGATCATAATGGTAATGTATGAGCTGTGAATGTCACAATAATGAGGTAATACGATTAGTAATATGCTGGATGGAGAGCTAGTTGGGAGCATACGGGCATAATGCCAAAATGTCGATCCGAGCTTACACTAATGTGATTGTGATTGCTGATGTTTTGTAATTCACCCCCAGACCTGGGGGTCGTGGACTATGGTACTATATAACATTATTTTTAGTCTATGCGAAACCTGAATATATTTTGTTCAGAATCAGTAAATTAATCGATTCCAATAATTTTTACACCGTGTTATTTTTTCTTAAAAATATTTAAAAACAAGTTGGACACCACCGACACTAAGTACAACATAGACCACGGAAGGTCGTAGCGGGCATTAGCCAGCGCACAGCTGGGTGATAAAGCAAAAGAACCCCTCAGTCGTCCAGATGGCCCGGTAACTATGTATTTTTGCGGACAACCGGTAACATAACAAGCTTATAACTTTGTGATTTTTCATGGTACAGTTATGAAATTCTATTAGATAGAATATTTTTATCTAAAGATGATAATATTAGATACGTGTTTCGATGATTTACATATACTAAAACTGTTGTTGTACGAGTATATTAAGTTAATGTAGGTATCTCCTACCGTGTTCAAAATTATACCTAGCTTAGTTAATAACGCCCGTTTTGTAGAAGTAAACGCGGTTCCTGAGTGGGCGGACACCAATGAAAGCCACAGTGTTCCACTTCAGCTGCGTCACAGCTGTCGTTAACTTTACTTTTAGTTCTTTTTGTAGGAAGATATTTCTAGAAAAATTACTCGAGAATGAAGGCTATATATATTTAAAGTTGACTATAACCTGGCAGTGGGGGATTATACACTCGTCCGACATCCAGTCATGTGAGTGCGGTGCTCTTGACCAGATGATGGCCCGCTTATTTGATAGCCTAAAATGGGCCTAAATCTGCATCCTGGATGACCTAAAAGAAAGCCACTGACGCCTTTATAAACACGGCAACCTTCTGGGCCCAAATTACTATAAGGGAAAAAAAAACATCGAGAAGAACAAGATTTAACGTTTAATTTTTTAGACAATGTGTGTGGTTGTTGTTTTTAGCTTTGTACCTTTTTTGTATTGTAATAATATTGTGTGTGTTGTATAAAATGTTGTATGTGTTATCTATGGACAGAAAAGTTCGAGGTAATCGTTTATGTACATAGTAAGATCTCTGTTTGTCATTTGTTCATGAAGTTAGCCCAACCGCTCTTTGTCTTAAGGCGTTGGTTTCCTACAATATGAAATCAATGCTATGTGTCAATAGATCGATATATCGACAAAATTGTTTGTTCAAATGATACTAGTTAAAACTGTGACCTAGTTTTTTAGTTCTTAATCTTTTTATGAACTGCATAATAAATAGAAACTTTCTATAATCGATAAGAAAATCCAGCAAAAGCTAAATAGCTTCTGCAAGATTCGCTAAAACTCAAAAACAGCTTGACCGATATGAATATTATTTTTTTATTCGCTTTAATTCAGGGATGGTTTAAAAGAAAATAGGGTAAATTAAAAAAAAACGAAATTGTCAATTTAGTATGGTAGCCGCGGGTAAGTTTAGAAATAATTTCATTTTATATATCTAGGTAGATAGACCTTATTTAAAAAAATATATCTCTACTTATACGGAAACCTTTAACATATATAAAGTCGCATGTGCTTTTATAAGTCTAGTAGGATGAATAAGTGTGTGTAAGTAGTTGTGGGTGATTTTGCGAATGATAACGTAATGTTCGACTTAAAAAAACTATATTGGGTCGTTTATAAAAATACATAAATTATGACAAAACATTACTCACAAACAATATTGTTACGAAGGCGCAGATGGGAATTTTAGAAAAACCTAACATAGGTGCCCTATCATGAAACACTATAACAGCAAAAAACAAAACGTTTTTATCATTAGGCGTTTTTTTCATTCGTAAAGTTTACAAGTAGTCATAGTATCACTCATATTTCATAACTAGCTTTTGCCAGCGGCTTCACCCGCCTGAAAATAAGTTTTTCCATGTAAGTTTTTGGACTTCCGTTTCATTTGAATTATTTATTTATTTATTCATTTATGTGCACACAAACACTTAAAAATGAAATGGACAAATACAGATAAAAGAGTACAAAGGTAGGTACTGCTTATTTCAAATGAAATTTCTTCCAGCAGACCTGCGACAAGAGAGTTGGATGAGTTGGTTGATGAATTTTATAAAATGGCCTCTTACTGCTCATCTAAAACCCAATGGTAAAAGGAAACCTAGGCAGCGTTTCACCCTCGCAGTCTCAGTAGTTCCGGCTGTACGTTGATATGTTAGTCAGTCACTTTTTCCTTTTATACACCGTTAAATTTTGATCGTTTTAATTCCGTGGAGGGTCGATCCGGTACATGAAACACTATCGATTTGTACAGATAAAATTAAAGAATAAAGTACCTTTTTTTTCAAAACTCGTATTAATTTACGCATGTACAAAATCAATTTCATAAAGAAAACGTCAGCTGAGCGAGTTCGATGACCTGTAGGTAGTTTGTACGTAACGCCGACTACTTTCTATAGGTCATTAAACTACCATAGAAAGCTGCGTGACATACGCTATAGTTTTTATGTTTTTCATAATTGAGCTTCTTCACGTAGATCCATGATAACACGTTCGTTGGCTTTTGCATTCTCAGCTTCCAAAAGTTCAAATATTTTATTAATATACCAAACCTATAACTATGTATAGTATCTATAGTTTGAACCCATGACCTCGAGAGTCAGGGCCGTTTTCACTGGACCACCACTGCTCCCTGTTTATTCCATATTTATCACGTATTCTGATTTAAATGCTTGTGTGAAGAGCACAATCTCTTGTTCTGTGTCTGGGTGTAATTGATCTATAATATGTAATTGCATGTATTCAGAAAATATTTAAGTGTGTTTATCAGTTATCTAGTACTCATAACATTACAGAAACTCTGTTCAACTTAGGACTAGGCGGCGTTGTGTGATAGTCGTGTGAATATTATATGATTTCTATTATTCTCCATCCAGGAAAATGAAGAGATGAATTCCACAAAAAAAAACCAGCAATCTAGGAACAATGAAGAGATGAATTTCACAAAACAATCAGCAAGTTTACGTTACAAAACAACTTTATACCAGTAAACACGAAGGGCTGGGCATAGGTTTTTTAATCTAGTAAATACGTTTCACTTACCGTTTATGACACAGATTATTTTCTAGTTATCAAGAGGCACGTTGTGGTACAGACGTGGTACGAATGAATTTTTAAAAGAATACTCAATCAGCAATCGTCAAAACCACAAATGAAGCAACATTGTAGGTTATTTTATGACGAGTTTTTTTTTAAATGATTAAAACCTCACCTATGTTTTTTCAGTATCGTTCATGGGCTGCGCGAATGTTTGAAAGAATTAACATGGCCTTGGAACGCAAAAGGTAACTGAAGGAATATAGTGGGTTTTCGTTAGAAAAAAATGAATATCCATCTTTCTTTCTCAAAAAATAAAAATAAAAACTCTAATAACATTTCTAGCTATAGCCGCCTACAGCGGGAGAAGTTATTTGTGAATTTCCTACTAAAAAAAAAACCGGCCAAGAGCGTGTCGGGCCACGCTCAGTGTAGGGTTCCGTAGTTTCCTGTCCGTAAAAAAATGCTTGCATATACGATTATACTACAAACTTAGTCCAGAAATTATTTCGTAGAACCGTTTGGTCTTTTTTGTACAAAAACTGTTCTTTCCATCAAGTTCAAAATAATTTTTCTAGAAAGTCCTTATAAAGTTCTACTTTTCAGATTTTTTTCATATTTTCTAAACTTATGGTTCAAAAGTTAGAGGGGGGGGGGACAAATTGTTTTTTACTTTTGGAGCGATTATTTCCGAAATTATTGACATTATCAAAAAATGATTTTAGTAAACCCCTATTCATTTTTAAATACCTATCCAACAGTATATCACACGTTAGGGTTGAATTTAAAAAAATAATCACTTCCCACTTTACATATAGGGGGGGCATATTCCTAATAAAACATTTCTTTCTAATTTTTATTTTACCACTTTGTCGGCGTGATTGATATACATATTGGTATCAAATTTCAGCTTTCTAGTGCTAACGGTCATAGAGATTAAGCGAGGACGGACAGACAGACGGACAGACAGACATGGCGAAACTATAAGGGTTCCTAGTTGACTACGAAACCCTAAAAACGGTTAATATGACTCTTAGTTTTTTAGATGTTTCGTCTTTTAAATATTGATGTGGACAATTTTTTCGAAATAAAAAAATACCTGCCACGCCTTTTTTAAACCATATCTCAACTTATTACATTCACTCCTGTCTTCTTTACCTTTTTATAATATTAATAGATCGACACCTTTGGGCTGAAACTAACGTTTTTGTTTTGGTTCCAAGAAAATTAAATACCTACGCTTTCCAGGAGCAGATGTGATGATGACACTACCTACTATAAATTTCATAGAAAATGTACATGAATTTTGCGTTGATATTTTGGAACAAAGGGCATTTGCAAAGGGTGTCAAGCGAGATTAGATTTTTAATGAGAAGCTATTATTCTTGCTTCATTGCTTTGCACACAACATTAATTTTCGACTTCGTCAAACGATGTGTCATGAAAGATTCAAAAACAAAATTATGCGCTGATTAGTTTCAATTTTGTCCTCTACCTACTACTCACGGCTGCCTGACGCTTGCTTTATTTCGCGGAACTAATTTCTTGACGCTCAAACGAAATGGATTGTTCGTCGCGCTAGCTTGAAGGTTACTCTTTGAACTAGCAAAGAAAATGCGTACTGGCAACTAATATTTTCATAATATACCTGCATATTTACAATTAAGTCATATTAAAGAACTCTACTGAAGATAACTAAATAGAAAATTCGATTTTAATCCTCTATTTGCTTCATGCATGAATAAAAAGTTTATAACATACATAAATCACAGGAAATAACCGAACATGTAAACCGAGCGGATTGATGTCAAGGATCATAATTTTTTCAATCATTCAAATCCCTCACAATTCAAAGAACTCTTCGGGAAGGCGTGTGTTTTTAAAAGGTTTCCCGTTTCAAGGGTGACTTGTAAGGGATGTAAAGTACTAAAAGTCAGCTAATCAAATCGGGAGCCTTCGTGACGTCTTACAGTCGAGTCACGTCCACTTTTGTCAGCCGCCGTCGACGGCAGTAAATTATTATTATGACGTCACATAATTTGACTATCCAGAGGATTTATTATCCGTATCACAGTTTGTCCCGTGTTTAGGGCGGAAGAGTTTAATCACTGTAGCGAAACACGTAGCTCTGCTGATGTTCCATCTCAGATTATCTTTTTTAAATTAGAGATAACGCAGATTGTTCTTTCCTTTTTTACTGAAAACTTAATTTAAACGTCTGTGAGAATATAGTGTCCTGTTTATTACATTTGTACAGTTTCGCTACGTTATTAATTTGAGGCATACTGTGTTACCAAAACAATTTGGGTTTATGTCTGGGTGGTACATTTAAAATGGGACTTGGAAATTATCACATAAACAGAAAGAACAGTTTACACAAACCTTTTAGTGATTGTATTTATGTTTCATAAGACCTTTTAACAGTTGAATGAATGAAGTGCAGCGATTACATAACAGTTCATTCGGACGCTGGAACAACGAGCGGACATACCACTATGAAATACTTTTTAAAAATAGAATATCGCTCAGTGTTCGTTCATTTTTCTTACATTCCAAGTGAACTAGAACACCATTCTCGGTGTAGTGAATTAACTGTAACTACTTTTTTACACGTTGCGCAAAATATGTATACGATCGCAGATTTAGAGATAAAGAAAGGGTGAACAGTCAATAAATTGTTATCGAGTTCCTATTAAAGTTCGATAAGGCATAAGACGTTTCATATGATATTTCAATAACTACCAATACGCAGGAAAATGCGAGAAAGGCAAAAAGTGTCGTTTACCAGCTGGTTGTTGATTTGTGTCAAACTTCGAACTTTCGTTTATTTTCCTGTTCAGCTACTTTGTTATCATGCAATATTATAACAGCAACGAGAGTTTCGCAAGAAATGGTAATTTTATTTAAATATGAAATCATAACTTCTATAAACTAATAATTAGGTTAAGTAAGCTTTTTTTGTTCCCAGTTTATCTTACGCTGGCTTTTTACAAGTTGAACTTTTTTTTACCTGGTTCGTGACGTCACGTAATTGTGTACCGTAAAATGATCGCTATTAGGCCGCAGTCTTGAAATTGCTGTTAAAATCGTTGGAAAAGGAGGTGGCTGAACGAGCTCTACACCTTTTTCCTAGAATGTCGAAAAGGCTCTGAATCAGAAAAGGATATTTTAACAACAGAGGGGTTAAGCAGCTATTGAATAAGGGTCAAGTCTATCAATGTGAAGAGGAATACATTTGTTTTACGATGGCACTTCTAACCGCAAACGTAATAGGATTGAAGGATGGAAAATAGTAGATATGTGACTATGATTTTAGCCGTCTAGCCGATTAGTCGGTTGTGAGAGGCCTACTGATCGGATGACAAGTCGACCAAGTCAATCACGCTTTTGGGGGTATTTGGGAATTCCCGTGACGTTTTGTTTACAGCTGATTAGCGCGTAAGTCGCAACCGCCGCTTGCGAGCGTGTTTGGCTTACTTCGCATTATTCCTTGATTTTTTTTGCTCTGTTCACAGCGCTGTTTGTGTGTAAAATTGAGTCATAATAAAAATAAAGTCTCATGTAACCAGTGCCAAATGATATTTCTCGTGGTGAACAGGAAAAAATAGCAAATACGGGTATGAAGCATGATATCACAAACAGACTTCCAACCCGTCTGGCTGCTAAGGTAGTACCTACTGAGATATTTACCTCAGTTAGGTTCTGTGATCTGAATTCCTCCTATATAAATTTTATTGGGAAGTACATATAAAGTAATAAGCCAGATAGTCGGTCCTCTTTGCCTAATAGTTGCTTATTACGAAAGTAGCTGGTTTTAAACCTAGCCTGACTTTATCGACTAATCGAGAAATTCCCAAAAATTGGTCTACTTCCCTACCTCATAGGTAGGTAGGTATTTTAGGTTCCCCTAAGTATATTTACAAGATACTCATTTTAGAAATATACGAATAATATACACGTGTAGTGACTTCATAGCAAGCGATACTATTGTGAGGCTTTATATAGGTACCTGCTATTTAGGCCATATTTCTCTGTAGCTCTGGCAACATTTATTTTTTACTTAAACCAACATTTTGACTTGAACGTGAGCGCTCGTAGGCTTGCAACATTGCTGCTAAACGTGACGATATCTAGTAACAGAAAATTGATCGAGCAGAAGCCACGAAGTCTGACGTGCGTATATAATATCTCTTGTCTCGTGTTAAAATTGCTATTCAATAGTTTCAAGTACACGTCTATTGAATTGTTTCAGTTATCTGTCTGAAATATAGTCTTTGAGGCATTTGTGACAATTATAAGTTTCCCGTCATTCAATCACGTAAATACGTGTCTTTCAGAGCATGATACTTCTATGTATTTCAAGTACTAGACTAGTAAACAATGTTAAAGAGGTCCAGACTAGGAATTTCCCAGCCACACCACTGTCCTCTATGAGACTGTGAGCTAGTTAATTTCAGTATTTCTGCTCACATAAATAAGGAATAATTTGATATTTTTTTAAATCATAATTGCTTTTATACCATGATTCATATTTAGAAATTACCTCGGGAAGGTACTTGTCATGAGTTTCTGAAAGGTTTTTAAAGGTATATTAATTATTCTCCACTTTATAAACAGCGAGCACATAACTGAAAATAAAAAGTGAATCCAAAGAGATAAACCTCCTTAAACACATGAAGGTAGTCAGGTAGTAGCTGTAGTTCTTTATCCTGTTGATCTGTGACTCTATATCCAGCGATGGTTATATCGTAAAACTTTACGACGGTCATTTACATTTCTTGTGTACTTCATTCTTAGGTATCCCTGTGTTTGTCAGTTAAAGAAAATAAATTGAAATCAAAACTAGTTTTACTATTGTCAAGTGTTTGGTAGTCGGTAACATCTTTGATTTTATTTGTTACAAGAACTAAAATTGAGCAAAATAATATTTTCAAATTTTCAACAATCCCTGAGTTTCTAAAAGGAAAATCTGAAAATCAATAATGTCTGCTAGGGAAAACGGATATACAATCAGTCGGTACTTGAATTACTAATAGCTTTTCCGTTCATCCCTGAAAATAATAAATTAGATAGGTACATAACTAAGTTACTTTTACATATTACTACGTTACCTTTGGAATACCCACTTACAAACTTACTAACTTATAGGTACTACATAAATGCCACTAATTCAGTGACAGATAATGAGTTTAACCGACTTCCTGATCCCTTTCAGAAGTTCATCAAGTTGATTATAAATACCCGCTATCTGTCCTAACTTTCAATCCTATTAGTGGAATTTAATATTAGATATATATTCTACGTCAAATACGGTCTTTATTTTTCTGGGGTTTTATCTAGCCAGCCCTATCGTATCATTTTAACATCGCATAACATCATTATTTATTACATACATTACATAAACTAAACATTATATTATATATAATAGTTTGTTATACACATGGAAGTCCCAGAAGGATATCATTAAATGACATAACTTTTTGGAATCATTTGAAGTTGGTTGAGATAACTTTGTTTTTTTTTTAATAATCTCACGTTAAGTCTACTTAGGTGTAATTCATTCGTCAAGTATCTTCAAATATGGGGTTGATGTATCCGTGTGGATAAACACACCTTAAAAAAAAAAAACAGATAAAAACAAAGTATCTTCAGACAAAATAAATGAACGTGTGTCGCATATCGAGTCTGTATTGTTAATTGCATGTACATTTTTTTTTAATTTTATAATAAACCTGAAAGCTAATTCAGCTGCTGTTTGGGTTTCTATTATGGGATTATATTTGTAGGATTAAAGGATTGAGGGATATTTATGATATAAGGTAAAATTATAGATATAGAATAAAGTTTTGTATGAATCTTGATGTAGGCCAATAGATACTCGTACGTCATTATAATAGCTGGGTCCGAGGTGGTTGTTTGGTACGGTTACACCATATGCTACGCATCGTGAATCTTATTTGCACATGGTGGAACTGGCCGCTGATTGACGAGGCTCTATCAATCGCAAACACAGATGGTTAACAGATTTACATTATTCCCAAGCCAGTGAAGAGCAGCACAATTAATAATTGTGCTGATATAATTTTAATTTGTACGACATGAATGGATCGGAATCCATCGACATTGGATCTACGGAGTAGTCAATTTTCAAGTCTAGCATTGTGAGTACAAGTCAATCGAGCTCTTCCCAGCAATGCCCTGATAATTTGGTATATATTGTATAATTGTATTATATTTATTCTATGGTTTATGAGTGTATCTATTATATGGTCTATTAGTATATTTATTCTTGTATTCGCCTTTTTATCTCTCTTTTATTGCATCTACCACTATTTTGTCTGCATCACTGTCGATCTTTGGGTGATGCAGAGAAAATGCCTAAGGCATTAAGTCCGCCTCTGTACTTTTGTGTGCATAAAGCATTAAATAAATCAATATTTGGTATTCTGTATATTTCTACCAAACTATCACTATTACTAACTACTTAAAAGTCTGGTTGTGGGTTCGATCAAACATTGACTACTGTTCGAGCCAGATAAGGCAAGAAGGAAATTAAGATGAACGACCAACTTCCAAGTTCAATCCGGTCAACTTATGTATTATTGAGTGGAGAGATACATTATAAGTGACTTACCGCCCCAGCCTCCCTTGTTTAGAATAGACATTATGTTAGCGAAATAGTTTTGTTAAGTAGCACCTCCTACATACAAGGGTGAGATCTCATCAATCATGAGTATCATCTGGTGTTTACTCTGTCTTGTTAATTTCAATTTTGCCGACTGAAATATTAAAATTCAAATAATAGAAACAATCGCTTTCGAACTCCGGAGATTAGTAAAACTTTTTAAGGTTGAACTGAAGAGGAATATTAATTTAACTGGGACTTGACTAACGTAGGATGGGAACGTGGTTCAGGCGCCGGTCATTTATAGCTGTCCAAAGACTCAGAGGTCGGCGGGAACTGAGACTTGTGTGAAAAATTTCAAAATAGCATGTTTTTATTAAACCATCTGCTATAAATCACCGCCACTGTTGAGGTCGGCACTTGTACAGCGTGACCTTCAACAGTCATTGAATCAAAACGCCGCGCAACTTCAGCGAGAAGTTAAATTCCCTGATAAATGATTCTGTGATCAATTTGTATTTCGGTCAACGCGCGAGTAATTAACATACTTTATTGTTGTATCTAATAGTTGGAAATTGTTCAAGTTTCCCATCAGTTATTTGAAAGGCACACACAGAATTACTAAATCAATAACTACTTAATAATTTTAGTTGAATAGTAAGGTTTCTCAAAGCTGTTTATAAATAACTCCACAAATAATAATTTGTAATGTAAGTATGTTTTCAATTAAGGAGAAATAGAAACAAATAATTAATTAATTCTTTTGATAACTTGGAATGTAGAGCTTCAAGAGAACGTAGCTTTATTTAAACTTCCTGAGAAATTAAAATGAAGAAGAAAGGATCAATTACAAATGAAGCCTTTGCCATCCATTACTTTATAATGGATTTTTTAAGACAGCGTAAATAAATGATATGGAGGATCTGTGTTTTGAGAAAACTGTTATTTGGTTGGTTCTCAAGAACTTCGAGGAAAGTAAAACTAGAACAAACCTAGACTAAAAGTAAGAAACTAATGCAATCAAAAGTTTCATCAAAATCGATGAAAGTAATCAGACATTATAATATTATAGAGCCCTAGATCCTATCACAACAAGTTAATATCAGGTACTCACACTTGGCAGGTTTCTAGAGTCGAGTGAGATCTATCAAATTATAAAGTTCAATCTGGAGTTTATAATTTTATTGAATGAGCCAGGCGGTTACTAACATTAGCATTAACTGGATCATATTCGTTAATGAACGTTGGCTGGTGTCTTTGTCACATAACTTATTTACTTTTGCCGGGCTGCGGTAATTGTCACGCGACATGAGGAAATTCAATTACGTTCCATGTTATTCTTGTTTCTGAATATAATTTATATCATGACGCTTTATTTTAGGTTCACAGTTTTCATCGCATTATCTTGACAGGATTTCGTACGTTACGTTTTGTGCGCTGCTGTCGCTCGTGCTTCACATTAAGATCTAAACTGGCTGATCTATATAATTTTATAATTTCTTCTTCCGTTCCTCGATAGTGTGGTACACTTTGTATTTTTTCAAATGTAAATGAATTTAAAATTTTAGTAATTGAGGACTTCCCCTGAGCTAGTGTGCTCATGTTTGATTTATCAGCTATGCCACCGTGAAGTGTCAACTGACGGAGAGCAAGAACTGTATCGCGGTGCTGATTGCAAATGGTTAACTTGTGTGGTTTTGTTTGTACATCTTTTGTATTACTCTTGAATGCAGTATCAGTGCCGCGATCTTCAAGAGGTGCTGGCTGGATAAGAGTAGACTTGTGTTGTTTGCCGACAATAGCTGAGCTCCGAGACTGGACTCCTACTTGACGAAATTTGCGCATTCCACTTCCAGCTTGAATAGATATCGATATTGAACGAGATTCTGATCGTTTTCCACGTCTCATGGAGTAAGAACTGCTAGTAGAGCATGCAGCATCAGATACTTGAACCGATTTGACATCGCAGCGAGGATTTTGATGTGGAGCATCTGATGTTATCGGAGCAGGTGTGGCTTGCCGAGTATTGCGTGGGTCACTAAATACGCGTAACCGTAGTTCATGAAAAAGAGCCGTGGAAGGATCATTTACTAGGTTACCTAAATTCCAAAGAATCTGCGACATTTTGCTTAGCACATAAAATAAATAAAATAAAAATATTTGACAATTTGACGTACTTGTATTACCATAGAGAAATAAATCAATAAATCTTAATCAGCCTGGTTACAGGTTTTATTGAATGTTTATTTTCATATAAAAAATTTCAATTTAGAATATAAGTTTAAGTCCTAAAGAAAGTTTATGGATCTTAATTAAGAATACCGCAGTCTCTTCAACGGTACCAGATTGACTCTCGGTACATCGAGGTGCTGAAGTATATGTACGAAAACGCCACTATGTCAGTCCGACTTCTGGACCTGACCTCGAAACCTATCCTCCTTCAGCAAGGTGCGAGGCGTCATCGCAATCGATGTCTTTAAGGTTCTGGACTGGAGTGGACTAGGCATTAATGTCAATGGCGAGTACATCACTCACCTTCGGTTTGACGATGACATAGTAGTCATAGCTGAGACTACGGAAGAGCTCAGTACAATGCTCAATGACCTCAGTAGAGCTTCCGAAAGAGTGGGTCTTAAAATGAACATAGACAAAACTAAAGTCATGATAAACAACCATGTAGCACCCACTCCTATCAAGATAGGAGACTATACTCGAAGTTGGGACGACCTCGGACAGACAGTCCAGTTGGATAGATCTAATTTCGAGAAAGAGATTAACGGTCGAACTCGGTATCTTCTCATACAACATACCACAGTGTCTCAAGACGAAAGTCTATGACCTGTGTGTGTTGCCATTGATGATATATGGATTCGAAACGTGGTCGCTCACAATGTGCCTCAGAAATGTGCATCAGAAGGCTGAAAGTCATCCAAAGAGCGATAGAAACGGCTATGCTTGGAGTTTCCTTGCGTGATCAAGTCAGAAATGAAGATATCCGCAGGAGAACCAAGGTTGCCGACATAGCATGAAGAATCGCCAAACTTAAGTGGCAATGAGCAGGGCACATTGTTCGCAGAACAATGTGCCCTGCTCATTACCGTTGGGGTCGAAATGTTTTTTAGTGGCGAACCGAAAAACACAGTGTTGGAAGGCCAAAGACAAGGTGGACCGATGACCTGGTGAAGGTTGCGGGAATCCGATGGTTGCGGGACGCGCATGTTCGTTCGTTGTAGCGACGCTTGGGGGAGGCCTGTGTCCAACAGTAGACGTCTGTTAGCTGAAATGATGATTAAAAAATATGCTACCAATGATTAAACTTAATAACCAATAATTTAATGAAGTTAAAATGTATCTGTGTCTTCTACTTTCTTTCTAATTGTTGTATATTTGACTATAGGGTAGTGTCCAGGGTAAAAATAATTACATTTTATTTAGTCCGTATATTAGATTTAAAAAAAATATTGGACACGTATTTTTTCTTTTTCTATTAAACAAAAAATAACAAAGATATAGCCCATTAAAATTACGTTTGACGTCACCCCGTGCGTCATTTTTGGTTTAATTTACAAATAAAAAATACGTGTTCCTTATTTTTGAATAATCTAAAAACCGGCCAAGAGCGTGTCGGGCCACGCTTAGTGTAGGGTTCCGTAGTTTTCCGTCCGTCAAAATAAGTGTACCCACATAGGAGTTTAAAAAAATGTTTGCATATACGATTATACTACAAACTTAGTCCAGAAATTATTTTGTAGAACCCTTTTGTCTTTTTTGTACAAAAACTGTTCTTTCCATCAAGTTCAAAATAATTTTCGTAGAAAGTCCTTATAAAGTTCTACTTTTCAGATTTTTTTCATATTTTCTAAACTTATGGTTCAAAAGTTAGAGGGGGACACACACATTGTTTTTTACTTTTGGAGTGATTATTTCCGATACTACTGACATTATAAAAAATGATTTTAATGAACCCCTATTCATTTTTAAATACCTATCCAACAATATATCACACGATTGGGTTGAAATTTAAAAAAAAACACTTCCCACTTTACATAAAAATTAAAAAAAAAAATTATTAGGGTAGCCCACCCTAATATTTTTTTAAAATTTTTATCGGCTTTGTCGGCGTGATTGATATACATATTGGTACCAAATTTCAGCTTCCTAGTGCTAACGGTCACAGAGATTAAGCGAGGACGGACAGACAGACATGGCGAAACTATAAAGGTTCCTAGTTGACTACGGAACCCTAAAAATAGACGTAAGACGTGTATCCTGTAGGTACTTATTATTAGTTTAATAGGAGCAGAACGTAGGTAAGAGTACCTCCTTCAACTGTTGTATTACAAATTAATTCTCAGATTTGAATATACGTCTACAGAACTTTATTAAATTGCTTTTTTTTAGAAAACGAGTCTAATAAAGTTCCGTCGGCAGTTAGGTAGGCTCTGATTTATCCAAGTGGTGAGGAAAATATTGGAATTATTGCAGTCCACTGATTTGGAATACCCAATTTATTACTTCATAGCCAGCTACTAAACTCATGTATAAAGGTAAGTATAGATATATTCGGAGACATTTTCCTTATGTTTTTTTTTTAAATTTTAAGGTTCCGTACTTCAAAAGGAAAAAACGGAACCCTGTTGTCCATCTGTCTGTCTGTCAAGTTTATTTTGGGAACCCGTAGATGTATCGAGTTAAAATTAAAACCATATACCTATGCAGGTCTGCGATCACATGAAGCTGAAAAAAAAAAATCTTTAGAAATTTCAGAGATAACGTAAAAAAAAATACGGCTCAAGGAAATCAAAATTCATAGGGTACTTTCCGTTAACCTAGAATCCTGCAATTTGGCATAAAGCAAGGTTTTATAGCACAAGTATTGGGAAAAATCTGAAAACTTTTTTGCGGTTCGGAAAATCCTCTTATACTTTATTATTCGGGAATTGAACTGTTTTCATAGGTAAGTTTGTACGGAACCCTCAGTGTGCGATTCCAACTCTCAATTGACAGGTTTATTTCACTAATGAATGAGAGAAAAGAGAATAATAGTTTGACGGGTAACATGATAGATATTATGTTCTATACGGAAGTAGAAACAAGAGTAATCTTTTAAAGACTATGAACCAAGAAGCACAGTATCTAAAAGTAATCCGTTGGCTAATTGGAGATTTGTGTTTAATAAACATTTTTGCTTAGTAAAGGTTACTTCTGAAAATAACCCGCTTTGTGTTTAATTATTGAGCCGGATATTGTTCTTGAGACTAAAATTTCGGATTTGAACGGCAAAAAGGTATAGGTACAGCTGTTTGCCTACGAGCGAATATCCAAATAATATATTTCCGATACGAAATATTGATACCTTTTGGAATCAGGTGTATTATTTGTTTCTTTCCGTTACAAATGTGTCATTCGTTTCACTGCACCAGTTCTTATAACAAAAAAGATTTTCTTTAGGATATGTTTTTTTTTCAGATATTCAGTATTGGAAGACAGTTTATTTCTTTTGTCAATTTATTTTGCTGCTTTTATCTTTCAAATATGTAGATACATACTACCTAAAAATCTAATTAAAAATGTAATTATTTTTTTTTGTATAATATACATGAAATAATAAACCTAATACAATTTATAAAATACATTTTTTGAGGTGGTAATCACTAAACTTATCACTTGTCCTTCTCTAGGAAGAAGTGGTACGGCGTGTCAGATTTTTACTGATTAAAACTCAACTGTGTCCTTTAGTTGCCCTTTGCATTCTTCCACGGTATCATTTTAATTTAAAAAATCCCTGCTATCCTGGCGAGTATCAGTCCGGGACCTGGTAAGGCTCCTAATATTTTTCTGACATCTCTTTGAGGCGCGCGCGGAGCACAACGTGCTATGATAGATGTCCAATGCTTGTAGTCCGAAAACCCGTGCCTACAGTTGTCGGAATCGCCCTGTTACTTCCGACGCGCGAGGCGTCTCATGTGGCGGTAACCTGGGTGAGAGGTTGTCCTGTCCCTCGGTCGCAATCCATCTCCTTTGAAGGAAGCAACCGTTTCACATTCTTTCTTGGGGCCTGGCGTGAGAGGTCACCGCCACCGATTTCCACGGAGACAAAGCTCTCCGCCCAAGCTGGGCAGACTTCCACCGTATGCTTCACCGTGTCTTCCGAGTGGTCCGCATAATGAGAATCCTCAGATGATTCTAAGGTAAATTAGAAACTAAACTTCCCGAACTGGTCATCGTGACCGGTGAAGACCTGCATCAGGCGGAAGGTGATGACCATGTAGCATCTCTCTAGCCACTCCTCAAAGAGGGACTTACCGCCAAGACTGTAGCGTGTCCAAGGACAAAAGGCTGGCAGAGATTTAAAGATAGCTACTAATACAAATGTAGGAAGGTTATGGGCTGGTTCATGAGAAAAGAGTATCTGTAGCTAAGGTTTTATAGGAGAGTTTTGCCCAGCAAAAGGAGTACCTACATGTAAGCACACCTTTGATGATTTGATTTAATCCATAATAAGATATCCGACTGTGTCTATCGAGTAACGCACATTTCACTTCCTTTCTGGGGTGTTACTTCGTACTTCATATACCTATATACATCGTCACCGGTTACAACATGTACGGGTAAGTATATAAGATAATCTCGATGATCTTTTTTGTATACAAGGCCATTTCCGATAATAATGATTCCGACGCAAAAGGTTTTTTAGAGAAGAAAAACTCACATACTCGTACTAATGGTAGTGGTAAGCGGTCAAACTAAGTGCCTACTAGTTTTAATTGACCAAAAGAAAATGAAGAAATGTATATACCTAATCAAATCTGATGTTTAGGGATCCGTATCTTACGAAAAATCAACCCTTATAGGATCACTTTTAGTTCATCTGTTTGCAAGACCGTTTATTTCAGGAACGCGTTGATATAGCAAATTAATATTGACAGTAGGGTTGGCGTAGAGGCTGAGCGATTGGCTGCTATGCTGCGTATCGGGTTCGATTCCCGCACGGGTCAAAAATTTGTATGGCCTACAGATAAGTGTTTCGGGTCTGGGTGTCGTTAATCCTAGTGGGACAAAGTTTAAAAAAAAATAAAAAAGAAGATAATGAAATAGGATTGTATATTCTTTGGAGCTGTAAAAATCAAGCTTCCAAGTAAACGTTATAAAATAATACGTCCATTTAAGCTATACTTACATACTTGTAAATCCAAACTTAAAGGGTACTTAACGTTACTTCGACAAGAATCATGAACCTTGGCATGAGGTAACGTTTCACAAGACCTACAAATCTATACTATAATTATGTTTTTTATTTGTTTATTTAAACGCTAATTACTTTATGTACCAGTTGCATTGAAAAACATTTTTGGGTAGGTACATGATACTAGTAGCCTATTTCATGAGGAATGGTATAGCCTATATAATATAACATACCGCAACGACCCGCAGAAGTGGAGCAGTAACTAAAAACCGCGGGTGAAACCGCGGGGGACTGTATTATTTTACAAGCTGGTAAAATATAAGGTTAAAAAACCGAATATTCGTGGTAACACAGATATGCCTCGAATATTGGGTATTTTTCTTCGAGCATGAAGGTTTTATCTGATGTAAAAATCAAAGACAGATAACGCGTGAGCAAGATAACTTGGCGCGTAGCTGGGGGCGTGCCTAATGTTGCCAGTCTAACAAATCTATTTTCCTTAATTTGATTAAATACACTTTTTCATAACACAGTGTAATTTAAAGAGTTTATTTGTTTACTTTTTACCTTTATTATTCTTCTATTGAATATTTTAAAAAAATAATTAGCACTTTTAGCACCAGAATTCCACGCTAGTCTTTATCAGAAGGGCCGGATAAGTCCATTGTTAATTTGTCCATTTTGAGATTCATTAACCTATCAGATTTGAAAAATATTTCCTTGTAAAGATACATTGTCATTCTTCTGGCATTACAGTAACGCTTGCGCGTGCAGTGGTATGATGCATTATCCATTACTACACTACAATTCTGTTTTAGATTTGGAACTATTTAATCTTTCATGGATGAAGTTTGCAGAATTCATATCGTCATGATAGTCACTTGACTAAGATTTAAGCACATAGTAGCAGTTCAGTCATCAACAAACTTTGTTGACTTGCTAGGTACCGCTGGGGTACGCATATTTAGGGAAATTTTATTGTGATGGTCACCCGGAAAATTATTTGACAAATGGGTCTAATTTTGGTAAATGGTACCGTAGGCCCAATATTTTCATTTCTCTTCACAAACGCCCGGTCCAGGTCGTTCTTGGTGCAAAGAATGGCCATCGCTATTCAGCGAGGTAATGCGGCGAGTGTTATGGGCACCTTTGCATCGGGAACGATCAGGGGCGGGTTATATATTGACATTTGACGTTTTTATTTAAATTGTATCTATGATTTATGTGTATTTAATTTACCAAATATATTTGTTAACATTATTATTAAATTAAATTAAATTATTACCACGTTACTTCACAAACACGTTTGACTTTCAAGATAATATCCCTGCTAGCACTTTTGGTATGATAATGAGGGCTATTTACTTTAGAAACGATAAAAAATACAGAGCACAACACATTGTACAAAGTGCATAGAAAATATAAGCGTTTTGAGTTGATTGATGTTATATTGTATAAACATGCAATATAACATTAATTTACTGTTGTTGTTGTGTTGTTTTTGTTAATTTAATAGTTAATATATTATTATTTGGTTATTTCTTTGAATATATATGTATAGCTGGTAATAACATCGCATTGGCGTTAGCTGTAATGGTGTTATTTACAAAATTTTAAATAAATAAATAAAATAATAATAATAAATAAAAATAAATAACATTCTCCTGACACATGACATAAACGTTAAACGATTAGTTCCCAATTTCGGCCACGCGCCAACTTATCTACGCGCTAGCTCTAGAATAACATTTATTTGTGGCTCGCACTGGACAAATAATAATAATATAATTAAAAAAATAAAATAAAATTGGCGAGGTCAACAAGCCTCATCATCATTTCAGTATGTTGCGATATTTAAAATTATAAAGTAAATAAAGCTCTGGTACTCTGATAGGATGCAGAGAGCAGATTTCAGAAATATTACCTTTTACAAACATAAAAACAAACCTTACTTAATTTATGAATTATTTCTGCTTACTGTAGTTTGTTAGGAAATAATGATAAATAACGGAACTCTAATTGTGCAAACTTGAAACTCTCACAAAAAAAGAAAAGTTATCACAATGAAATCTCCATTTTCCGAAATTAACGAGGCAGACGAATTCATGGAAAACTCAAAGCAACTTCAACTTTTGAGAGTCACTAGTTATTGAATGAAATGTAGGTGATTGATGCTGTCGACGGGCTGAAAACCAGCATTTTGTGCACTTTTGAGTCTTTTGATTGATGTTGCTATGTGAAAGGTTGTCGTCTTGTTCCTCAGTGCTACTCAAGATGACGGCGAATTCTGTCTTCGTTTCTTTGCTTTGTATTTACGAGCTCGACCCTGAGATTCTGGAAATAGGTAGTTTTGAAAATTGTTGATCTTATTGATTTTGACGTGCCCTTTTTGAACTTATGGGTACTTTTCCACCTTTTTTTTTTCGGTGGGGAAATCATCTAATAACATTTTGGGCGGAGTGGGAAATAGTGTCAGACTTTTACTGACTAAAAACCAACTCTTGTTCCTTCACGGGGCTGAGCTATCTTTCGAAACTAACCCTAGCCCCAGTAGGCTTCGACCCAGCTGGGCCCCTGCTATTGCTGACAACTACTTGAGGCGCGGGAAAAATGCGCGCCGTCGACGACTTGGGCTCGATCCGGACAGTTACCGGACGGTCGGACAGCGAGCCAAGGCCTGGCGCGAGAGATCGCCGCCGCCGATCACACCCACGAGGGTACGGCGATGCTCCGCGCAAGCGGGGCACACCTCCACTGTGTGCTCCACCGTGTCCTCCGGGATATTTTGCCAACTCATATCATTGACGCAATGTTGTCTGCATTATAAATAGCACCGTTATCTTGATGCTGAAATAATGAAAGTTAGAATTTCAAATCTGACTACACCAATACTTAACTATTTTTAGAATGTAGCCTTTTAAATTACACCCAGGTTCCTATCTGTTATTTACAAAAAAATGACTGAACGAGAAAGTAATGAATTAATAAAAATTTTAGGCCATTAGTAGAATTTCATATCCATTAGATCCGAGTATTTTGGAGGTTAATTGCGAATTCCGTGTTTAATTAAATTCATGGTCATCCTTATCTATACCTATACGATTGAATCAATATTAGTAAAACAATTTTAGTCAATTCAAGTTATAATACACTATTACCTTTTGGTAGTAATAGTGTATTATAAGTTGAATTTAAATGTACGAGTATATTTTTATTGAATTTACCTACCTACTTTACCTTTACCTACTTTACGAGAAAATAATGTTTAAATGTTTTACAAAAAACTTAAATTTCTTCGAAAAATATTTTATTAAAAGGCCGATGTAGAGGCAAACCGCATGCTCTGTTTCTGACACAGGCTTTAATTATAGGACTCAATTCGCCGTGTAAACTTTTTTTTTGATGAAAATTATAAAGTATAATCTGATTCGGACATTTCCAGCGAAACCTTTCAAGGAATAAATATTTATTTGGGGATGAATATAAAAATCAGCTCCCAGACGTCAAAACGGATCATCGAGCTTTGGCAGGATTTTGTCAAACTGTCACATGGGTAAGGTATGAGTGGCAGACACGACGCACCGCACCACGACGCCAAGCCAGCTCGTGGAGAGGGGGCGATAAATTTATTCAATCGTTACGTCTGTTCCAGGCTTTATTCACACTTATTTTTTTTATTTGCTATAGCTAGCAGGTGGATATTCTTTCGCCATGTTCAGGTCATGAAAGGTCGGATATCTCGAGGGCTCATAAAATTTGGGCTCCTTGAAAGGTTCGCTGACTTCTCTACCAGATTTAGATATAGCAACGGTAACGGAATATTTTTAGTACTTTCGATTATGATTTTGTTTGCTCAGTCAGTTCAAGGCTAGTTTCTAACTATTACTCTCTGAAATTTCTTTTAATTTAAATCTTGAATAAATACTTAGTATTAAAATGTTACCAGTGGCTTCTACTATATCTTCTGAAAAGTATTAATATTCTATCTCAAATTGTTATTTAGTTAATTTGGTTTATGCAGCTACAAATATGGTCGATTGCGTGGGAAACAAATAGATTTTGAATTAAGAATGAATTATAGACACTTTTGGATTCAGCGATGCACACAGTACCTATGTGCTGATTCCGTACCAATATAGGTTTCTGTCTGCCAATATAGGTCTCTTTCTTTGGCATAACTAAGAGACAGAGTATATTTACGTGACTGGGGCAAATAATTCGAGTGAAGGGAAATAAATTATAAAAAAATAGGACAAGCTTAAAAATACAATGACTGTTACAGATATGTACCTTCTCGTGGATATTAAAATAACAACATCAAACGTGTAGGTATTCTTCAAAGCGATTGATGCGTTATCATGTATGTTTTTTTGTAAACACACTCGATTGAGTAAAAAAAATAGCTAGGCAACCAATTTGTTTTGAACTTTTCTTTGAACGTAGATTAACAGAAGCATGTGTTGTATAAAATGAAATTAAACCAATTATGGAAGAATTGTGTAAAAAGGTGGAAAGAAAGGTGTTATTCAATTAACTAACCAATATAGATTGGAAAACAAAATATTGATTGTGAAAGCGTTTAAAGCGAGGCCATGTGATGCCGAAAGTTTGGATATAAAACAATTTCGGATCTAATTACGTTTACTGTTAGTTTCTGACTAATTGCTTAAGTTGTCATTGTTTGCTAGAACACAATACCGCTACGAGAATAGAATAAGTTTATTTTAAACAAGCATTTAACAATATGATGGAGCTTTGTTTCATAGTTAATTAGCAGATGTAAAATACAAAATAAGGGTCATAATTTATAGTGCAACTCTGCTGCATCACGGAATCGCCGCACAAAACGTTTAATAACAAGACGTCATAGCAGGAAGAGAGTTTTTTTTAAATCTTTTCATATTCATGAGAATATCATATTCATTTCCCGATGGCGGAAATGTAGTCTGGATAGACATGCGGTGGCAGACTAATCTATCATTACTCATGCACAATCGTGAACTCGGTGTAACGTCGTTAAGCTTTGTTCCTATAGGAGAGACACCTTACTGGGAACGCTCTCAAATCCACATTTTCCGGTTTATCCATACACAAACTCGTGAAACTAGGAAAGTCACACACGATCTCTTATCTTGTCTGGCTTTGCTTTATTGTACAGTTAAGTGTTAACGTTTCCCGTATCGAAACGGCTTTAATTTGCATTAGAACAGATATTGATACTGTGATAGTGGTCATTATCGTTTTATATAGCTTTGGGTTGAGGCCTTAATCCAAGTTGAGATCAATACTTTACTATAATATGAACCCTGTCACTGTTTACCTTGCTAATGCGTTTAACATCAGTTTGCTACAACGATTTACAATATATTCATATTTTATCTATTTAATGTTAGGAAAAACTGAATCACCAAACCACATAGAATAAATTTTACTTTTCATGCGATACTGAGAATGTCGGAATATTATTTCGAATCGAAGATTAAAGGGTCCTAAGAGGTCCATTTATAAAAAGCGCCAGGAGATTTAACCAGGATGGATTTATTTTTACTTAGGGATATTGAAGGTAGCAAATTTTTCCTTAATACTTTTATGTATAGGGTGGCCAAATCCGATGTATTATACAACTTTATTTAAGCCACTGAGTCTAGTCGAGGCTATTTTTGTTTGGGCTGAAGGTGGTCAAAACTAGTTTTGACGAACTGTCAAAACTAGTTTTGACCACCTTCAGCCCAAACTTCTATTAGGTTAATTTAATATACATTGTTTACATTATATTATTATTAAAAAAGTACAAAACGTTTTAGTTAAGTAGGTATTTTTAAGAACCACATTTTTTTTAATATTTTATATTAAAACCTATCAACAGACTTTTGAATAAACGTTGTAATTTTAAAGTATCGGGTCGATTCAAGAATTGGTCAAAAGTAAATCTAACCAATTAAACAGTTTTGACTGTGACATATCGGTTTGTTTAGTAATAAGTTGCAGTTTTTATTAGTTTTTAAGACTATAACAAGTTAATTTATTAGTAATAATTTATCACAAGAAAATATATACATAATAAACTTAAATATTAAAAACAACTTAAATAATTAAAAATAATATATACACTAAATGCCTAGCTAAATATGACGTCATAAAACTCCTCCGCATCGCTGTCGACTGGGAGTGTGCCCAAAAGGCTGGCGGCATTGCCACGTTGTATGGCAATGCTTATTCTCTGACCGAGGTAGAAGCCAGCCCTTGGGTCACGCGAAGCGTCAATTAAGCGTGTCGCCAATTCTTTAAAAAGCATATGAGCACTCGGACCCCACGGCCCGAGAGTTTCAACCCCAAACGGCTCAAAAATATAACTGCCGACGAGGCTGTTATATTTCCGCCGCTTGAGGTTCTCTGCAGCCGTCGCGGCAGCACCAGCACAGCACGATGAGCTAGGAAGATGGGATGGCGCAAGAGTATCGACACAGGTAGCGTCCCACACTAAAGGCCTACCCATCTTCCAAGGAAATAAAGACATACCGTCTGGTCTCTTACCATCGTCGCGTGCCAGCCCATGAGGTTAACTAATGACTAGACTATAACTAATTTATTTACTTCATTAACTGTATTTTAAATGAGTACCTATATATCGAGTTATGAGTTTACATGTGGATGGATAGAGAGGGAGACGGAGGCCAAAGAAAAGATGGATGGATTGTGTGAGAAGTGATATGAAAGAAAAGGGAGGTGATAATAGCGTGACGAGTGACAGCACAGAATGGAAGAAAAAATCGTGTTGCGCCGACCACAAATAAAACGGGACAAGGGCAGGAAGATGACGATTAACTGTATTTTAAAAACGAACTACTTATAAAACATTTTTTTTTGAGTTAAGTATTATTCGATAATTCGAATAACATACAAACTCATGAAATTCGATAGAATAGAATAGAATAGACTTTATTGTACATCAAAAAGTAATACAGCTTATACAAAAACTAGATAAATAGATAATAATAGATTTTGAAATTTTATGTTGAGTTCTCTCATCATCATCATCATCAGCCTTTTTTTAAATGTTCCCACTACTGGGACTCAGGTCTCCTTTCTAGAAGAGGGAATGGGCCGTAATCCACCACGCGGGCCAAGTGCGGGTTGGCGAATGTCACATGTGTTCGAATTTTTGGTTCTAGGACATGCCGGTTTCCTAACAATGTTTTCCTTCACCGTTTTGAGAGCAGTGTGGTAATGAAATAAATTACACAAATTAATGCGCTGGCTGGGTTTTCGAGTTATCTAAAGTGTCATAACATGGTCAATTTCAATCATGAAGAGCAGAATGTTTTTTTCCTTGATAGTAGGATACTTAATAACATATAATTATAAGTGAAAGATGAGAAGCACGACTAAAAGTTGACGCATTTTTAACCGATGCTGTTATTTTATACAAAATTGCAGTCTGAATAATATAACTACTTATGAATGAAAATCAAATACCTACCTAATATTTAAAAGCTTATAATAATAATAATTACTTTATTTCAAGTTTGCACTCATAGAATGGTTGGTAACAATATTAACTTAAAACTATGTTAGTAGGTATTAAAACTCAAAAATAAATCAAATTAATTACAATATGTTAAAATGTCCCTTAATAAAATCTCATTGATCAAAAGGCTTATAAAAATTAAAAAAAAAACCCGAATTGGCCACCCTGTACAACATCAACAAAGAATTTGGCCCATGTTACTAGTTCCCAGTAAACAGTCACGATTGATAGGAAAGACTTCACCGTACTTATTTGTTTTGGTAAAAGGATTTTAAATAAAACCGCTACGATAAAAGATCTCTATTTCTGACTTTTAGCATTAAAATGTAGCCGTCAGAACATTTGAAAGAGTATACCGTAGGCTTAGAACGCAAGGTCAACTGCAGGACAAAGGTTTTTTCTTTTTTGAAGTATGAGAATTCTCCAATGATTTCTCCCGCTCTAGGGTGGAGCATTATATTGACCAAAATCGCACCTGTGTCCTCTAGTTGCCCTTTGCATTCTTGGACCGTGGGTTTTGTTTTAGAAATTCCCCGCAGCCCTAGTGGGTATCGGCCCTGCTGGGCTGTTACGGCTTCGCTGATATCTCTTTGAGATGCGCGTGGAACACTACGCGTCGTTGATGATTCGGGCTCGGTCTGGACGGTTATCGGACGACTGCACGCCGAGCTACCCATTGCTCGTCGTTCGTAAGTTGGGGCCTACCGGCCACGGTAGGCCCTTGAAGGGTTAGGGTCGCGGCGGCTTGGGTGTGAGGATATCCATGCTCTCTTGATTGCAGCCGAGTCCTTCGCTATCATTAACGCTAGCTTCGCATAAGGAGACGACTGCCCCCATTCACTCTCGCTCCGGACCATGATTTGAAGAATCAGAGTCCAGCGCGAGATGTCCCTACCGCCGATCACGGGCTCACTTACACTGTCACCCCGGCAGTCCGCATAATAGGGACACCTGACGTTTATTCCGCCTGGTTGTGTACAGGGAGTGCGTCCAAACTGAAGGACAAAGGTGGATTTTAGTAAGTAAAAGTCCAACACAGTCTCTCATTCACCCGGAAATATAGAGATCCCGCTTCAAAAAAGTCTTAAAATCTAGACCAGAAAAATATATCAACATTTAGTTCGGTATTTATAAAGCGTATGATTTGGGTCGTGTTCCATTTCGCTACGGGCCTTTCGTGGTACCCTAGGGCGCACTTCCCTGTCAGCCAACATGTGTACCATTTTATTGTCCTGTGTCAGACACGAAGTCAATAAATTACGACTGAGCTGTACATTACTTTATATTTGACTTTTACTGCTCGTAAAATTTTACTACAATGGAAGGAATCATATGATACGTGTGCACGGTTTCCAATTAGACTTGCGAGGATCGTTTGAACTTTGAAATGAGCTTGTCCCCTTTTTTACTGAGAACTGTTTGCGCACACAAACAAATTTTCGGGTTTTCTGTAATACAATCCACCATTTTTATAAGTGGTTTTTTTTCGATCATACTAATACAACGCACGAAATGCGTATCAGAAAATCACTTTTTTGTTAGGTAACCTTATAATATCCGTGTTCTTATAACTTTTAGATTAGATCTTATACACTACTTCCCGTTCCTTTGGATATTGTCAATTACCTCACGGCGCAACCTGTAGTAAGCAATTCGATTCGCCGTGTTCCAAATAGTTCGTACGGTATCGTACGATTTTAATTTGCAATTTGATTACAACACGTAGGGCGGATTATTTCGAAATGTCTTACTTTCTTAGATACTGTGTATTGGTTTTACATTCATGCATAGAATCCACGGATAATGGTTCTACTTCCTTACCTACATAATCATAAAAATCTAAATCTTTTTGGAAATAAAATGCATTCTGGCATTTTTATTTGTATCTAGCGTCCCGCCCTAGTTTCGCAAGGGTGTTAGAAATCTTTGGAATTTTCAGTTTTTCTCACTATAATATGCAATTTATACTTTTCAATTTTTCTCACAAATCAGTCTGTCTATTTAAGAGTGAACATTGTATGAACATGCAGTCAGTAGTTTTCGTGTTCATTACGAACAGACAGACTTGGTAAGGATTTATGGTCTGAAATAACGTTGTAGATGTTATAAATAAAAACAATAGTCTGCAATAGATTCTATTACAGAGATCAAGGTACTGTATTTGTGTTTTAAACTAGTTTCGGCCAGCGGCTTTGCTTGCGTACAGAAAATATAGCCTAAGTCACTCAAGAATAAAGCAGCTTTCTATCGGTGAAAAAATTTAGCAATCGGACCAATAATTCCAGAGATTACCTCCTATAAACCAAAAAACATGAATAAAAACTAAACCTCAAACTAAACCTAAAATTTTACCTCTTTATAAGTAATATTAGTTTAAGTTTATAGTTAGGGGGCACGGCAGTGGGCCCACCAAGGCAAGCAAAAAAGTGGCACGGCCCTAACATTCTGTTCTCGAAGCAGTTCAGGCCAAACTACATTATAACTACATTAACATTATAACTTCATTTACACAATAAAACTAGAAGCTTGAATTTTCAGTAACTAAGTAGGCATTATACAAGGTGTCGTTTTGAAGCTGCATAATATTTCAGGAGGTAATTATGTTAGTGATTCTCGACCCGAATCAATAATAAAATGAGTAGGTAATTTTTTTTTTCTTATTTATGAAAATCGGTATGTGTGAACTACGTTTCTTAAAAAGCAGCCAGTCTGATACCTGCCTTATAACCGCGTTTTCTTTCACACACACAAACACATAAAAATAAAGGGCGTTTTCACACACACTAACTCGCAACGATAGTTTCATAAATAATGTATCATCCAATCATCATCCCGCACGCCACACCCTAGCCACGCCACCGCTGCCATCGATCAATCGAATTAGTTTAGTATAATTAAAAAATAAAATAACAAGTATTACTGATTATTGACCCGGTATCGTTTTTTCACATGATTATTTATGAGTTTTATTACAACCTCCTAAAATATTGTGCAGTTTTAAAACTGCACCTTGTATAAATATGGTATGTTTAAAATTTTTATCAATTTGACTTTAAGAATTATAACTGGTCACTTAACTTGTACTTAAGGGACCTTGATAACTTGGCAATGACATGTATATCACAAGTAATACGTATTATATTAAGTAAGATTGTTTAGTCCGATTTCCGAGTCAATCTTGGTCATCAAGGTCCATTAAGTAGGGACTGAATAAATTAACCGACTTGATATTACATCTTTTTATGGTAGAACTCAGTAGCAAGCCTTGGTTTTTTTTACTAGCTATGTTTTTGATGGCATTAATTTGTTTATTTTAAATAAGGAAACGCTTTCCCTCTTCAGTGTAACAAACTTTACCGACGTCCAATGATAAAAAGTACTCATCTGATAAATTAAATAGAAAATAACAAGTTAGCTTGATTTTAAATTAAAGATTTAGCGACCTTATTATGATTGAGTCGATATTGGGGGTGTGTACCACCGTGAGAAACATGTAATGTAAAATTCAGGCACGGATGTGAAACCCGAGTCAGCCCGAGTATTGGAATGTAGAACACGCACGCTTGCTTCAATCAGATTGGTTGCTCCCAATCTTCGGAATGCGCATGTCGTGTTCTATGCTGATCACTGAAAATTATTACATCAACATACAAAATTCTGGCTCTTTTAAACGTTTTTATCTGAATATTGTTCCTAAGTAGGTACATTCTAAAAATATGACTTACTAGCTGCTGCCAGCGGCTTCGCTTGCGGTATACTTTAAAATTATCGCAAAGAATTTTTCTTCTAAAATGAAAATTATCCTATGTGCTATTTCAGGTCATGGTCTACCTGTGTACCAAGTTTCGTCGAAATCTGATCAGCCGTTCGAGCGTGAAGAAGTAATAAACACACGCACAGACACTTTTGAATTTTCGCCTGTATAATATTAGTGAAGTGATGGCTGGGCCTCTTCTATTGGAGAGGGAATGGGCGCGAGTTGGTGGATGGTGGTGGTTTTCCTCCACCGTTTTGAGAGCAGTGGTGACTATAAAATTAGCATAAAGTAATTCGCCTGGCTGGGTTTGAATTTGAACCCGCGACCTACAACTCGTAAGTCGGGGCCGTTACCACCCGGCCAACACTGCTCAAAGACAAATAATCAGTGATGTGATTATTTGGGTAGATATCAAGTTCTCATTAAAACAATATTTAGGTTTGACCAAAATAATGTCTACATTATGGCGAGGTTTTACCTGAAATAAGAGAAATTTTGTTATATTTTCATGAATACATAAGTATTTTGAGATATTTTCTGTTAAGAGGAAAATATTTTACAGGCGGAAAGGCGGAAAATAAACTTAATCAAGTTCCCTGTTCATTAGTCATAATTAATTTACACAAAATGGGTACATGGCAGCTAAAATCAGGTTTGAAAACCCATGCTTCAATGTAGGTAATCGGAGTTCATTATAAAGAGAACAATTAACTACTTATCTGTGATGTAGATTACTGTTACGTTAGTAATCCGTTTTTTTGAGGTGGGAATCCACTTAATGATTTCTCTCGCTCAAGTGTGGTGTACGAGGGCGTGTCAGACTTTTGCTGACTAAAACCACAGATACTTTCCATTGCTCTTTGTGTTCTAAGACCACGAGTTTCCTTTTCAGAAGTTTTCCATGGCCCTAACGGGTATCGACATCTCTTAGAGACGCGCCTGGAACACTACGCACCGTCGACAACTTAAGCTCGGTCCTTATAGGACGAGCGCAAGGCGAGCTGCCCATTGCTCGTCGTCCGGGATGATAATAAGCACTAACAACGTAGGTATTATGTTATAAACACGGCGTAAAAACATTACACGTTCTATGTAGCTGCTGTAATATGTAAATATATCTTTATTTTTACATATTTTCTGTTAATACCCTCGCATAAAATGTAAAATAGCGAACAAAAACTTTTAATCCTGCCCCATTAATCTCGTTTTACAAACATTATGATTTATGCTTCCGCTGCATACCTATTTGTTTGGTAAAAATATGTGTTTTTGTTTGGTGACGGATTACTAATGTCGTAATATTATATCGTAGATAACATGAGTTTTCTGAAAATACAACAATATTGTTATTAATATTCTGAAGTAACAAACAAGCCAACATTAGTATTAGGTAATCAATTTAATGTTGTAAAGCATTTATACAATTAACATTTTTCAGAAAAGCGGTTTTGTCAAATATTGTTTGATAAAGCTGGTCAATATTTTAGTTAGTTGCTTAATCAGTTATTTCAATTTAATACTTTCTTTTTAACTCTTTGGAGACGTCCTTTCAACTGTATTATTATTTTCTTAGATATCAACATTATACACTCAGCAGCATTGTGTCTATAAGTGAGATTTACGAAAGAAAATCTTTTTGCTTAGAAGTTTCAAAATATTTTTCTGGCGCGGTTTATCCCGTCTAATTCAGAGCTTTCTGTACCTACTAAATAAATCTCAAGCACTGAGATTTTCACTACTAAGCCAGTCTTTACTGAGAATAAATAACTCTTTTTGTTTCGTTGGTCGGTTAAGCCGACTATGACTGTTTTAGTTTGAAGGTCACCGCTGCGCTGACTCCACGGCAGGATACGTCACACGTCTTGATGTATGAATGGACGTCGGCTGCTCGCACCCTCGGTAATATTTATGTCAAGGTACCACGAAAACACCATATGGCTTTTGTATACGACCTGCGCCAATTTTATTTTGCTATTTACGTGGAAGAGAAAATAATACGCAGTCCGTATCGATTTATTGCACAACGTGGAATGCTCCAGCAAACTAAAAAATACATTCTGCATTCTGACGCCATTACATCACCCACACTACAGGAATTAATTACTGAAAGTGTAAATAATGATGGCAGATTTGTTTTAAGTAAGTGCTACAGTTTTCTTGCTACTGCAAAACATACTGCTGTAAATAAGGAAAGAGTTATTTACTTGTTAACTTTTTTATAGTAAACTTAGTAGTGTCTATTACTTGTAAGTATTTTTAGCAAAGGTATTTTTAGATTCAACACGATATGAGACGTATCGGTGGGATAAAATCTTCTTGTTTATGTTAATACTCTAGCTACTGAAGTGATCTATGTTCCAGTTGAAAGATTCGACAATCGTTGAAAGAAATCAGAATTCAAAATTTAAACACTACTTTATTTTTTCAAAAGTTTTAAGTGTTTCGTTGATACTTTTAACCAGCTTTAAAAAAAGGAAGAGAATCGGTTGTATTTCTTTTTTTGTTTGTTATTTCAAAACTTCGTCATTTATAAAAGGATTGGCATCCAATGGACAAAATTTTAAATCTGAAAATAAAATGCCTGTCGTAACATTCTTTAACTAGTTTTAATTAGGTACATGTGCTGTACGGTAGAATTACCAGAACGGATCTTAAGCGCTGGCTTTAAGTTGCGCAAAAGTCAAATATTCGGTCTTTTTACTGGTGCGAAGTGAGACGCGAGGGCGGGGAGTGTCAGTGATTGGCTCGCCGCGCTATAGTGTCATAGACGTTACTCGTGATTCGTTCCTACCTTGCTGCATGTATCTAACAACGACGACGATTGGCTTGCCAATGTATGGAATACGCAAAGCGATCCCCACTCTGACGCTGAGCGCTCAATATTCGTGCCGGTAGTTGTACGGTATTAGTTTATCTTCTTTGGTCATATACGGAGAATCGAGAAGGGTTTCGTCCGGCAGATTGACGTTATTCAAAGGTTTGATAGATATTTTTTTCAATATTGTAAGAGTGTAACAAAGCTTCGATACCATCAATCTACTCAACGCAAATTTTTTGTTTGTTGTTTTTACTTCGCTTTAAAATGATTTCTGAAGATAAAAGTATACAGTCATGGTTTTTGATGGAATGAAATTAACATTCTATGTAATTCGTTTGTTAGATGTTTTTGATTAGTTGGTTTGTAAGCAACATTTTGTTAATTAAATAACGTTGTCAGATTGTTGACTGTCTGTAACAGATTTGTTCAGGTCATTGTATAATTTTGCTATTTGTTTTGTATGTTAATTGACGAGTCTCACATACATTATTTTAAACGAAACATTCAACTCGATTAATAATGAAACGATTCGAAAACATGTTTTCAGGGGCGTAGGTAGAGTAGGTCGCGTGTGTAGAGGCTCCAATAAACTTAATTAACGAGAGCTGCATGCGGCGCGAGCCTTCATAAGCAGGAGAGTACAAAATAATTGTCCTGATTTATGGGTGTATTTGCAGATTAATTATTGATAAATATTATTATATATGAAAGGTTTTGATGTTATTAGAATTATAAGGCTTGCTGAGGCCAACAAATTGGAAAAAATAAAGGCGATTTTGTTTCCAAGTCTTTATTATCAGCTGAAAAAAAACTTAATTGCATCATTATTGGAAATTGTCAACAGTATTATGGAAAGCTATTTAGAAAAAGGCCGGGTCGAAATATTAAGGGAGGAAGCTCTTAAGTCTTTGTTGTAGTCATGCTCGGTAAATTGAACAATTGATTTACAATCGGAAAAATTGGAACCGTTTACACTGGCGCTGTTGGATTGTGTGCCCAGCCTTAGTCATTCATATTCCAGGAAGTTCCAATCAAATGAAAACAGAACGGACCTCGGTGAACTTCGTTTGACTCAATAAATTATTGTGTATTTTTCTTCCTCTGTTTAATGTTGTTATATTAGGGAAATTCGAAACAAAGTTGCTGAGAGGAATTCGCAGATTGTTTTGTGTTCAAATGTTTATTTAGAATACGATTGTTTTACAAATTTAGTGCAGCGATGTGGCAGCTGATTACACACACAGATTAGTTTTGTGAAACATAGATATACAGGTAAATTAAAGCAGTGTTTATTTTCTGATTAAGCGAATCAAAAGGTAAACCTACTAAAAATTTACATTTCGCTTTAAAGAGTAAGTATGTACAATCTACCAACCTTTTCATCGAGTAATTGCGCGGTGTTGACCTAGTGCAGAACCATGTCTGTGGTGCAGAGAAGCCGATAATTAAAATCCTTCTATTAAGTGCGGTGCAAAACGAGCTCTTTTTTGATACTGTATCAACATCCGCTTGCAGGCGAATGTAAATTGCATTAAATAATAGTTTTGTTTAAGAAAACGCTTTTGTAAACATTTTAAGAACTTGTTTTTAAACCAGGAATTCTATATTCGTAATTGTAGGATATTCGGTAGTTTTATTCTTTACTCTACCGAATATTCTTCTATTCGGCAGTTTTTGGTATCAGTAGCCTCCTAGAGTTTACAAAGAGTTCTGAGTATACGTGTAGATGGATGGAGAGGGAGAGGAAGGCCGAAGAAAAGATGGATGGATTGTGTGAGGAGTGATATGAAAGAAAAGGCGTTGGTGATAGTTTGACGGGTGAAAGGACAGAATGGAAGAAAAACACGTGTTGCGCCGACCCCAAGTAATATGGGATAAGGGAAGGGAGAAGAAGAAGAAGAAGCCTCCTAGAGTTTGGTCTAGTGCCTAGTTATTTATAATTATTTTTTCCTATATTGTTAAGAGACTAGAGAAGACTGGAAAAGACAAGAGAATAACTAATTATATTATTTAATTAATATAAACATTTTTTCCAAAATCATTAACTTAAATTCACTATTACATCTACACTAATATAATAAAGAAGTAATGTTTTTTTTTTGTTTTTGGGTTTTTTTGTTTATTGGAACAGTCTCTCCAGTCTCTACTTGTCCGATTGCTAAATTGTTTCACTGATAAAGAGCTGCATTCTTGAGTGACACAGGCTATATCTTTTATGTACGTAAGCAAAGCTGCTTTTCCCCAAAGCTCTGCTAGTAGATTATAATTGTATACCTAAGGTGAAGTAACAACAAGTTATAACTAAAGCTCCGCTAAGGAAAATTCCACCAATTTAATTAAAAAACGAAATAATAATATAGTAAAATGTTACTGTCTTATTTTTTATTAATTGGAAAAATTGTGTAGATACATTAAAGAATATATAAAATGGCTTTTCTGTTACTTGTTAGGTATATTACATATTGTACTGTACCCATTTATATATGTACATATTTGAAATCAAAATTGTCTCTTCTTTCTCTTTTCCTTAAAAATCTTTGAAAATGTTTTTTTACAGTCGTATCGAGTGGGAGGACAAATCTCCTACTCGATACGACTGTAAAAAAACATTTTCTGGACCATTTTTTTAATGTACCTAAACATACACTATGTTGATTTTGTGCTTATAAATTTTAGCCTGTGATATAATTAATATGATCTGATTTTAACAATTTAATCAAAACGTCTTCAAATACTGCTGAGCGAGCGCGTCTGCTGGCTGTGGAGGAACAGGGTCGGTTTTATGACTTCAGGTTATTGATTCAAAACTGCAGTGGGGTGCTCATATTAGAACTCTCTCGGGAAGATTAGTTCTAGGTTAGTTTACTATGCTTATTCTCACAGTATTATGTCTTATGACACTTTACTGTGGGGATCTGCAGCTAATGTAGACTCAATTGTCATATTATAAAAGAGAGCAATCCGGGCTATTTATAAAATGGGCCCTCGCGAGTCCCTCAGAAATAAATTCAAAGAAATCGATATACTTACTCTGCCTTCGCTTTATATATTAGAAAGCATTTTTTTATTACTAATTGGTATAAACTAGTGCTTGACTGCGATCCCACCTGATGGTAAGCAGTGATGCAATCGTTGATGGTGAGGCGCACTATGTTCGTAAAAACTACTAAGACTAAGTCGAAGATACGCTCGTTTGGCAATGACTACCTTTGCACATGTGGCCCCCTGGTATCTCATTAGTATTGTGTCTATTAACTGCTCTATTTTTTTTTACAATATTTTATTTATAACACAATGCGAATGAATTTTGTGGAATATTTTATTTTATATTAGTGGTAATGTATATGTTTTCTTCTTTTTTTTTGACTTTCTTCTTTTATTTCTTGTTTCTGTACAACGCATTAGTTTAGACTGTAATGTTGTACAACATTTACAACTTTTGCAATATTTTTTAAATAATTTTGACTTCAACTGTCTTAAATTGTTAATTTAAAATCGTAATTTATTTTGTTAACATTTTATTGATAGTTGTAATTATTTATATTTTTCTGGCCTTTTTTTATATAGCCTCTTTTTAATAATGTGAAAATGAGAATACTGTAGGCTCCATGAATTCTTAGATTACTACTGATTACAACTCACTTTTTTCATTATGTTTTTTTTGGGAATAATATTGACTGGTCTACACTATTCTTACATAATATCTATTGTACGGTGGTTACCTTACACCTTGTTTGTTAATGTTAAAATGTTATGAGTACCGCGCCGCGACCAAAGTTAGGGAATTTGATTAAGTAAAACGATGTTTACTGTTACACGGATTTATTGGTACTAAAGTAATTTACTAATGGAGCGCGATGCACCGCATCTAAGTGCAAGCGTCAGCATTATTACTAAACAATACAAAATGTACGGGTTTGCTCGTACATCTATTATTACTATAATATGGAATTATTGTAACAACAACAACTTTTTTTAAAAGAATAACCATCGAATTTCTTGCCGGTTCTTTTCCATTTGTAACGACCAATTGGGAACCGTGCACTAGCTTCTAACGTTTTAGAAGTATCCATGTAGGCCTATGTGAAATAAAAATATATGAAATATTTTTTTTTTCTTTATTTCAGGAACTCTCGTCATCCATCATAGGCATACGATGGATGACGCATCGTTTCGGCTAGCAACCTGTTTACGCTTAGGCTCACCTTGTCTTGTTCTACATCGTTGCCACTGTGGCGAAGCTGTCAACAGCCTCAGACGCATAACACCGCACACTAGCATTGTAATAGAACCTAATGGCTTGGTACGTGACGATGGGAAGAGAAAAGATGGTATGACGTTGGTGTCGTGGTAGGTGGGTAGGTAGGCCTCTGGTGTGGGACGCAACCTGTGTCGACACTCTTGCGCCATCCCATATTCCAAGTACGGCAGGCTGTGCTGGCGCTGCCGCTGCGGCAGCTGAGACCCTTAAACGGCGTAAATATAATAACATTAATGATAATATTTTAATATATTACGTCTGTAGATTTTAGTTGTGCGCGCATCATGTGAAATGGACGTAATCGATGTAAACAACTTTTATACATTAAAATCGTTGTTCGCCGGTTCAGCTAATTCCTGGAATATAACACTGAACCAATTGACACCTCATTCATCGTAAATATGATATAAAAAAAAACATATACATATATGAATAAGTACATAGATAACATATGTAAGGTGTAGACTGCCAAAATCATAACCCTTCCTTGTCAAATAACGTTACATAAAAATACTAAAAAAAATTAGATGAGTGAACAAAAAAGTTCTTCCTATCTCTTTGTAAATACGTACAAGGTGAAAAAACATGCAACAATGTTTTACACAAACTACAGAACGATCGTGATGTGATTATGGACACGTCAAGTACTATGGCAAGCGTCACAGCAGTCTTTGTATATTCTTCCATCGTTAAAAGTCCGTTGTGTTGACATTTATCGACAGGGGTGGCGCAAGGGTGGCAACGTATGCCAACTGGCATGTGGACACGAAAGGGGAAATATAAACATCATATTTTTATTCAGTCTCATAGTTGTGTTGCTATATCCCATGCTTGTTGTATCCTTTGACATTTCAAAAGTCTTATTGGCAAGCTTTCTTCCTTCAGTCTACCCACTGGACTGTGTGATTGCAGACTTCCTGAGACATTGATCATTGTGAGTGGTAATTGATGGCTGCTCGTTCGATCCATTGAGTCGATTGGGGAACGAGCCAAAAGAATCATCAGTAACGATGCACTCGTCGGGTGGGAACTCCTAAGTCGTGATCAATTATGCTGAGTTGCGAGCCTGTCGTTTACATTTCGGGGTGTGTGAGAATTGCACAATCTAATTCCACTAAGCTCGTTCCGTAATTGAACTACAAGACGTATGGTGGGCGATACGCCATCGATACATACGCACAAAATGTTTTGAAAATACATTCATTGTGCGCAGAGCTAAGGAGTAGATTCCTGATAGGTACAACCTGGAAGTCTTTAGTAGTTTGTAGTAGTTTGTAGTCAACCAAAAGTGAATAGGTTACTTCTAGACATGCGTGCTCTATCATTTACCACAATATCATCGCTTACCATCAGGCGAGACAGTAGTTTAACGCGAGTCAATTCTTAAAAAAAAAACAGTTATAAAAATGGCATTATAAAATATTTTGTTGTTAATTGTGCGAATTTTACTGTACAAAATATTTATTACCTATTAAAGGTATCAGCTATTATTTACAATATTGAAATAGAAATTAATCAGCAAAAGTTAGATTGGATAACATTTCCAATAAACGAGCTTGGATATTACGTAGGAAGGTAGGTACTTACTAGTAATTATAACAAAGACAATCAACATTTTAACAAAGCCCGTTATTAATTAACCCCTTTTAGCTATATAAATAATAAAAGCTACATTATAATGAGCGTCTATTATTATAATGATGGGTACTTAGTTACAAAGGATGCTCTTTCATCACAAACTTTTTAAACGCAATCTAGTAAAAGCCACAGGGGGGAAATTGAATAGGTATTACTGACAAGCTTTTAGACAAAGGGATTTCCGATGAGGCATATCTTTATTGTTTAATATGTCATCATTATTTTAGATGAAAGACGTCGACAGTTGAACTTATGTTTCCCCTAAATGATTTAACAACGACCGGTCCAGGGGTGCTATTCTCTAAGAAAACAGCCTTGAGCGCAGCGCTGGCCGCAGCGACGAGTCGAGAGCGCAGTACATTGGATTAAAATCTAATGCACATTTACATTGGATTGTTACTTCAATGTATTGCGCTCTCGACTCGTCACTGCGGCCAGCGCTGCGTTCAAGGCTGTCTTCTTAGAGAATATCACCCCTGAGCGTCGCATAAACCTTGTAGGAAGCCTTCTAATACTGCGTTTTCAGGTTTGCGATCGTCTCTCCAGAAACTGTCGGCCCCATGGACCATCTTTTCTGCGAGCAATGTGATTCTTCAGGCTATCTCGGTAACCTTAGTTCTCCAGCATATATCTTCATTCCTGTTTCGATCACGCAATTTTACTCCGAACATAGCCGTTTCTATAGTCCTTTGGGTGATTTTAAGTCTTCTGATGAGGCCTATTGAGGGCGACCACGTTATAGAGCCATTTTTCATCAAGGGCAACACGGCTTTAAAATTTTTATTTACAACACATAATAGGTTTTAAGGTTCAAAAAGTACTCTGAATGGCACTCAGTTGCTACTTATACCTACATTTTTTTTTTCTCTTTTGGTGTTGCATGGTTTAAATGCATTTAGCCAGTTGCAAGTCTTAAGAGAATTTATCGAGTCGGCTTGCTGCGTAAAAATTTTCAGCAGCTTTTGCCAAACAGCCATTATATCAATAACACTCTTAGTACAATTTTATCGAGATCGCGCTTGTTTCAATGATTCTACATATTGTCCACTTGAGATAAAAACTACCTACATCAATTTTAAATTAAATTGTCACTAGGAACCTCATCATCAGCCTTTTTAATGTTCCCACTGCTGGGACTCAGGCCTCCTTTCTAGGAGACGGAATGAGCCGTAATCCACCACGCGGGCCCAGTGCGAGTTGGTGGATTTCACATGTCTTCGAATTTTTGGTTTTAGGACATGCCGGTTTCCTCATAATGTTTTCCTTCACACTAGGAACCTATGTGTAAATAATCATAACAGCTACTGAAATTCATTGAACAGACAGTTGAATACAGTGTGATTTATATTTCATTTAATTGCCAGCCTATTGAAAAGTTTTTAATTTTATAGTATTAGACATTAAAGAAAGATTTATGCTATTTTGACCTTGATTTTCATGTAGGTAGTTAAACATTAATTTTTATGCAGTAGTCTGCTCAGTGGCGAAGCTTCAGAAGATTTTATGTGTTTTGACATGATGAAGGAAATAATATTGAAAACTGACGAAAGATAAAACGACTAAGCTGTACATTAACTTGCAATTTATGGCTAAAACGATTACAATCTTTCTTTCCATGAATTAAATGTGTCGAGGTTACAGGTGGGCGTGCGTTGGTGTACCTAACTTCAAATAAATTGAACAATTTTGTTTTGTATGGCTCTATAATGTCAAGCGGATCAAAATGAGTAAATAAACGCTTGCACTGCCAAATAAAAAATCTGAAAAATAGTTAAACAAGCATAAATTAGCACTAATCATAAACTGAGATAGCTCTTTTACGCATGCGCATGAAAGTCTTTTAAATCATTTGCAATCATAACTTTAAAATATTTTTACTCATAATAAAAGTTGTAATGATCAATGTCTTTGTTTTCAAAACCAACGTGTTGTGTGTGCAAACTAAAAAAAAAAAACTTTTACCCTTGTGTATAGGAGTGTTGTAGATCATTTGTTTATGACTTGTATATCATAAAAATATGTTTTTACACAGACAATATTGCTATGAACTTGAAGAAAAACTAGGTAAGTGCGAGACGGAATCGCGCACTGGGGGTTCTGAACAACTGAACTTACCTATTAAAATATTTCGATTCCCGATTGAGAGTCTCGAAGATTTTTTAATTTTTATGGTACACATTCCACCCATATGCACAAAGCCTTTTGGGAACACATTTATATAGCTAAGGAGTGGAATTCCCAGCCGGAGTCTGAGTTTCCTGATAGCTACAACTTAGAGGTCTTTAAGTAAAGAGTGAATAGGTTACTTCTAGGCAAGCGTGCTCCATCGTTGACCACACCTTCGCTTACTGGTTGACCACTATCAAACGCGAGCCTATAATAATAATAAAAAAAAACTTTGAGTTTTCAAATTTTTCCCTATACTTGTGCTATGAGATCTCACTTAGTGTAAAAATTTCAGGATTCTAGCTAAACAGGAAGTACCCTATAAGTTTTGTTTTCCTAGCAAGTGTCAAAATATGCACTAAACAGAGCATAAACGGCCTTATTTTTAGATTGCGTTGATATTAGTTTCCTTTTTACTTACTGCTGCTGCGGATACCTAACATAAAATCCTCTTGACCTGAATATTCAATAATAATTTCAGCTTCATACTTCGCTGCGTTGACGTTGACAGACGGGCAGACAGATAGACGAAAAAACAGTGAACAAAGTGATCCTATAAGGGCTTCGTTTTTGCCGATGGAAGTCTGGAACCCTAAAAAATGCCTATAACCAACATGTGCGTACAATAGTAAATTACTAATAATAAAACATTTTATCACCACTACTTCGCGTTGAACATCTCAAATACGTAAGAAATAAGAACGTTAAAGCTAAAATTCCAATTATTAATAAATTAAGTCTTGGATATATCTACTTCATTATTGGAATATAACATTCCGCATATTAAAGTTATGTAAAAAGCAATTAATCTGTAACTTTATTAAATTAAATTCTCAGTCGTACCTACAAAAATCTTTATTTTAATCTTCTTCAAATTGAAAATTACAAATTGAAGGTTACAAATTTATTTGTAATTATAAAAGCTAGTACACGCGATTCTATTCATCATCATTATCATTTCAATCGAAAGACGTCTACTGCTGGACATAGGCTTCCCCAAGCGTCGCCACAACAACTAGTTCAGTGCGTCTCGCATCCATCAAAGTCCCGCGACCCTCATCAGGTCATCGGTCCACCTAGTGGGAGGCCTCCCTTCGTTGCATCTTCCGGTACGTGGTCGCAACTCCAGAACCTTTCGTCCCCACGGATATGTTCATTTCTGATGTTATCACGCGAGGAAACTTCGAGCATGCCCTTTTCCATTGCCCTTTGGGTGACTTTAAGTCTTCTCATGAGGCCCATTGTAAGTGACCACGTTTCGGAGCAAGTCATCAATGGCAACACTGCGACACGCACTGACTTTCGTCTTGAGACACTGTGGTATATTGAACGAGAAAATACCGCGCAGTTTCTCGAACGCTGCCCAACCGAGGATTCAACGATTATCCTCTTTGTTGAAGTTAGATCTACCCAACTGGATCGTCTGTCCCGGGTAAACGTAGTCGTCCACATCTTCAAGTGTAGAGTTTCTAATCTAAACGGTTCTATTAAAGTGATTAAATTAACTGTAAAAAAGAATAGTGATCATGTTGGAATATTTAGCTTCGTACCTTGGATTTCTTTCAGTGATCTCAAAGACTACAGAGTTATCTTATTTGGTCGAGTGCTCCTTGTGATGACCTCCGGATTTCATTTAATGAGGACAAATACAACATGTTTGGTTGCGATAAACCTATAGCCACCATCTGACTCCGTCATCAGACCTTGAGCACCACTTACAGTAAAATCACATTTCAATAGCACACATCCAATGAGCACAAAGATGGTGTTATCTTGTTTAGTTAGAAAGATCCTATGGCCACCTTCCGGCTTTATCATCAGATCCTGGGTATCACATTTCTCAATAAATACATATTTAATGAGCTCAAACATCATGCTGTCTTGTTTGGTTGAGAAGATCTTAAATCATTATTATTCTAAATTCATACATTTCATGGCTAAATCTTAGAAATTGATCAATTCATGATATAGCTAATTAAAACTGGCCAGATTTTTTTATCTTTTTAAACCGTGACCGTAATTAGAGACACAATATAAAGTCAACGAAAGGGCGAACGCCGGCGTTTGTTTAGGGTTTAATAAATTAAATATTAAAGCTTGATGATATATCAATCGCCTATATCTGGCCAATTTCAGTTGGCCGTATCATGAAGTAATCAATCCTAAGATCTGGCTACGACATATATATATACGAATGAACGTTCTACGTCCGTGTTTGGGTCACAGATATTCATGTGCGGTACACATTTAACTCAATCGGTCTAGTAAATTGAGAGTAAATTGGCTGTTATATATGGATAGACAGATCGTTAATTCATTCATACCCATGGAGCCATAAAAGTTATGAATGAAATAATTAGTGTTTATGTATTCTCTTTGGATTGAAATTCCCAATACGGTGTATTTAGTTTGTTGCTTTAATTATTTGAATGATTCACGATTACTACTTCTTTGGAAGTGCCAGCAGGATCATTAAAACAGGTACCGAAGCCTTATAAAGAAATACCTACACGCCTTGAACGTTACAGTTATGCAATAAACAAGTAAACAGTCGCAGTTATCTAGATCCCTATGTTTATCTCATAACATAAACAGCACTCGTTTTTTTTAATGTTTCTGTCCTTAAAAGTAATGCGAATATTTTTTTATGACTTTCATCAAAATGCCTCTTTTTCGTATTTGATTAATTTCAAGTGGCTCTGGGAGGGAGGGAGCGACCACTGTTTTGCATGAAAATTATTTGAATCAACAAACATTTTTTTTACAGGCGCCAATGGATCGTGATGTGGTTTTCATTTTATGAATATAACTAGCTCTTGCTCGAGTCTTTGTTTGTGTGAAAGCAAGAAATTTTTTGAAAATTCGTTTTTATTTCTCGTTTACGTCTCACAAACAACATCAGTGAATACTCAGCTTTCTAGGTCCAAGGGTTTAGGTTTTGGGCTTTGATGAGCCAGTGAGTCAGATTTTTTCTTTTTATATAATGAATTTATATTAGGACTTCTAAACCTTGAAATTTTAAGTGTAGTTAAGTGTAGTTACAAGTTGCCCTCAAATTGAATCTCATAAAAAGTATTACGGAAATGTAGCTAGAATTTTCTTATTGAATATGTACTTAAAGATGAAACAATTATATCAAAAACTAGCTTTTGCCCGCAGCTTCGTACACGTACATAAAATATAGCCTATATCACTCACAAATAAATCAGCTTTTTATCGGTGCAAAAATTTTAGCAATCGGACTAGTACTTCCAGAGATTACCTCCTACAAACAAAAAAAAAAACAAATTTTACCTTTATAGTATACTAGCTGTGCCCGCGACTTCGTTCGAAAGAAGAAGAAAGAAAGAAAAAGAAGAAGAAAGAAAAACAGTTTATTTACGCGTTAAAGACGCAAACATAAAAATAGGTAAACAGAACATATATCAAGATAGGGAAGATATGCGTCTCATCCGCGCAAAACGGCGTTCGCGTGGACTACAGGATTTGGAATGTATTTTTTCTAAAATAATTAAAAACAAAATAGCCTATGTTACTCCTTATTATATTAGCTACGAGCCAAAACAAGCCCCGTCAAAATCGGTCCATCCATTTCAGAGATTAGCCCGGACAAACAGACAGACAAAAATTAAAAAAAAATTAATTTTGGTATATGTACCGTATATATATTCATATGCATGTAGTAAAAACCAGTTATTTCAATATTACAAACAGACACTCCAATTTTGTTTATATGTATAGATTAGTGTAGATAAAAATTTACTGTAATGTCGGTAACAACCTACCGTAAATGCGTGTAGAGATGACACTGACCGTGAGTGATTATATCAATAAGACTGTCCGTCTATGTATGACCTAGTTTGCCCTAGTGGTGAGAGCAGTCACGCTTCTAAACACTAACAAGCTTATCAATCACTTACTCTGTAGCGTTCTCGTAATTGGACGCAAGCAAGCTTATCATACCTATGTTTACTACAATGCGGTTACCTACTTACTCGTATCTACTAACCAGATAATATACAGGAAATCGTGACCATAATTATCCATGAACAACATCACGGAACAATACACAAACTGAACTAAGGTTACTCAAACAGCTATTTTGAAAGAAAAGTTGTTACATTTAATAGGTATAATTTTGTATATCAGATTCAGGTGTCCTTCGCAAACGGCGTCAAAGCTTGTCATTAGATTTTGTTTAACGTAGGCCGGGGTTTTAAATTGCCGGCGCGTTAATATTTTTTTTATTATACATTTACGCTTGTTTTACATTGCAGTATTTTCTAGAGCGACGCTTTGATACAATAATGCTCCATGGAATCGGAAACGTCGACAAATTGGATGGTAATAATTAAGGTTCATCGTGAGATGTGCCTCAAGTGCGAAGTGACCAATATAATCTGATTTATTATTATTATTATTCCTTTATTTTTATTTTATATATATGTTATAATATATTTTTAAATATTCCTTATAAAAAATCAATTAAAAAAAACAATTATTATTATTAATGGTCACAACTATCACACAACGCCATCTGGTCTAAAACTGAGCAGAGCTTGTGTTATGAGTACTAGACAACTGATGAACATACTATATAATTCTAAATAAATACCAATTATATATAAATTACGCCCAGACTTAGAACAAATGATCGTGCTCATCGCACAAACATTTGTCCTGGGTGCGAATCGAACCCACGACCTCCGGCATAGCAATCAGGGCCACTAACCACTAGACCAACAGGCCAGTCAAATCAAAATCAAAATTGGAACTTGCAACTTTCTGGAATTATTGATTTTGAATGGAATACCAAAGGAAACGTGTAGCGTACAGCTGACCCAATTTAGATGCTAACAACGGCGGCGACTGTAATCTCATAAGCTTCTATTTGTTTATTTCTTTCAAAAATATGCAGGAGCAGTCCCAACACCTCGTTAGGTTTATTTCGTTCCTAGCTTATGAAGCAATTTCTGCACCATAAGTTAGCGCAGCGGAACACATGTAATAGAATGATACACTATCATAATAAAATTGTAGGGACCAAAGTTCGTATGATTGTATGTGTTTGTGTATGTTTGTTGCTCCTTCATGCTCGTATAAGCGCAAATCAGTTCAAGCGTTAGCTTAAAACGCTGGAACTGATTTGCGCGTTCAAGCGTTAGCTTGAACTGATTGGAATGACATTTGGTACCAAGATATAGAATATAGCTGGCTGATACCTACTATGAATAAAATTCCTAAAATTGCACTGTCAAACTTTGTCATTAGTATCTAGGTACTAGTATATGTAACTTAAAAAGAATAACTTAAAAAACCTTAGTGTATTATTAGTATTAGGTACTGGTGACGGCCATAAGTTTAGTTTTTGTCGGAATCCCGGCGGCGGCTGGGGCGCGAGGGCCATCGCCTCGTGCGTGCGGCCGCCTCCTTTGCTAGCATCACTGCTTCGCAGAAGGAGGCGCCCGCCTGCCACTCCTCCTTGCTCCGGACCATGGCCTTTACCAAGGCCCGACGAGATATCGCTGCCACCCGCCCGCTGCTCGCTGCCCGGTGATACCGGAATGCCCTCCTAAGGCTATTCCATGACAGCGTATTAAAGCCGAATCCTAGATTAAGACTAAGGCCTTAATTTTATTATTACATTTAATAATATTTTTTGGTAACGATCCCACTAGTGCTGGGCACAGGTCTACCCCTGGAAGAGCACGTATTTCGCCAAAAATATTATAGTCATCGTATAAAAAGAAAAAGTTCAAGAGACGCCGTTACAGTAGAATCTTTGTAAAAAAAAGCTCTCATTCAGATAAATTTGGTCGTTCCTACTCATAGTACCCATTACTTTAGCTAAAAGAATAAAATCAGATTTGCAGCCGTTTTCAAGTTGATTCGTTACTTTAGTTAAGGACACGCCTTAGCCGACGCATTACTCGGAAAAGCTACCGAATTACTGTCCTGTCACTGTAAATGCTTCCGTTTGTATAATTAGCCTTTTCGAATTAACGTAGAAATCCATTTTACATGTGTAATGGAGATCTATTTATACCAATTTAGATTAAAACATACGTAATTGCGATTAATTTATTAACCAGGCTTGAGTATGAAGTTGTTTATCTATTTACTTATCTTAATCATGTATGAGTTTCGGATAGAAACAAGTACTTAAATATTAGTCTATTCATTGGAGGTCGAGAACCTACTGGTATTTATAAGATTACAATTAAAAAATAGGAATTATATGAATTAATAGATAGGTCTATATAGGTTTCTAATTCTTTAATACAGCTAGGTAAAAACTAAGTACGTAATCAAACACCGACTGATATATATATGATTACGATATATAGATAATACGACCTACAAAAAGACGTTGCAAACAAAAATTACTCGTAATAAATGTATATTTTGTAAAACGACACAGTACTAGTGATATGGTAGTTACTACAGAGTTAATAGTACCAAATTACTCCCTTCGGTAAAATAAATCAAGTCGAGAATACTTTGACAGGATGCCGGATGTGTGTAAATAGAGAATCGAACAGAAAGATTTATCCTCCCTTCCCACTTTACTTTCCTCAATTATATCGGGGTGGACAGCTATTTTCAAAGGTGCGACATCAGGATCTGATAATAATGTCTACTTTTTGTGTAGTAGAATGAAGTAATTTGGCCCTTGAACGTTGAAAGGTGTTTATTTTGGTAAGTAATTACTAACTGTGTGGTTTCCGTGAAAGGTTTGTAAAAGGTCACTTTGATATTGTAAAAGGTTGGTAAAATATTAAAACACAAATAACATTTATAGCATAGTCCATTGCTTAGAAAAATATTTTACTTAATTTATATTGACCGTGACCTGTTTTCTAATGGTCATCCTGAAACCTACATAGAAGATAATATAGGTAGCAGAATTGGCAACGAATTGAATAAAATACATCTACCTACACCCAAAAATATTAGATAAGTACAATATATATTGTTGACACTTTACGCCAGCTGCCGACACATGTGTATATGTGTGTGTAGTACTTCTGAGCAGACAATATCTGGAGCTATAAATCTGGCAGTCAGGCTTGATAAAACTAGAGAATTCCTCTCACTTGCCGCTGTCGCAGGCTCAGGCGTCACTTTGTCAATGAGGCTACATTCTACTGGCTAGTAAGGTGTGGCACAGGTGTGGACGAAATGGTAACTAAGTAAGGTGGCCACGGTCAGGCTTCGTCCATTTAAAACGATTGTGTCAAGTAATCAGTTTGTCAGACCGACATCGCCATGCCCTCATAACGATATTTTTGCTTGTCACATCGCATTGCGGTTAGATATTCCAGTTTTCCACCCACTGAACAATTTGGGTATTTGCTTTTAAGTTAAAAGCGAATAATAGCTTTGCTGGTTATTTGCGTATTGTTGAGTTACGTACATTTGGTTGTATGAATGTTGTGGTATATACATAACATTTTGCCTGAGTAACACTGTAAGTAAGCATCATTCTGTAGAATCTATCATTCAATTATGATTTGTACAGTGTACACTAAGTTGAAATAATGTAATTATAGGTTTTTTTTAGGTGGGAAATCATCCAATGATTTCTCTTGCTTTGGGGCGCAGTGAGAGTGCGTGTCGGACTTTTACTGACTAATACCCACTCCTATGTACTACGCGCCGTCTACGACTCGACGACGACGACGGTGGCCCACGCCTACGATGGCTGAAATCTGGGGTCGAGATCTCGGCGGCTGGGGCGTGAAGAAGCCTTTGCCCTCATACGGTCGGCCGCCTCCTTTGCTAGCATTACTGTTTCGCAGAATAAGACAGCTGCCTGTCATTCCTTTGTCTATCGGCTGGGGACCATTAGGCACAAGAAAAAAAAGGCTTTTGGGCTAATAGGCTAGTAAGTTTTACTTGATTTGATGGCCATTGTTTTTTTTTTTTTCATAAATACTTGCGAAGGTGTTTCTATAATGGTCATTAGTGAATGTATTGATTAAAAATTATACAGTAATCGAGGGAAAAGGTGTGGGAACAATGGTCAATTAAAATAAACTAACCCATCTTTTAGCTGTGCTCTGATTGGCTGGCGACCGAATTGCGGTCGGATATTCATTCTAAACGGAGGCTTTATGCTCATTAGTCGTTTATCTGGCACTATGGATAATGATGTTGAGGATGAAAAAGTTTAATAGCGGAATATTTTATACGCTTATGATTAAAATATTTGTATGATTAGTTTTACATAATAATTGGTCACCACGTGGTGGTTAAAACTTAAAAACTACTATAATATGAATTGGTTATCGAGTAGACTCGAAATTAAATTATTTATATGATACTCAGTTGCTTATTATCTTGTCTACTACATAACTTACTCAGGCACTTAAGACCCAAGCGCCCAAGAAGTGCTATAAAACAGTGACTTTCTGAAGTCTACTCCTCGGTAACGACTAGGTTAATAGGTTTGAAAAAAAATATGTTTGTTAGAGATTCATGAACAACATTATCAGCTATTGAGTTTTTCGTACAATTAATACTTTTGTCTAAAAAAATATTTAGCAATTTAGCAACAGCAGAGACCCAGCCGGGTCGAAGCCTACTGGGTCCAGGGTTATCCGAAAGGGAGCTCGAGCCCCGGTATGAAGGCTAGAAGAAACGGGGTGGGTCTTTTAGTCAGTAAGAGTCTGATACTATCTCCCGCTCCGCCCAAGAGCGGGGAATGTCATTGAATGATTTTTCCAAATATAAAAAAAGGCGGGTACGAGTGTCGTGTTCATTTAATTTCGGCTAGATGTTGAAGGGACTATAAGCCTTAATTTATGTTGATCAGAAGTTATAATGTACTAATTTGAAGAAATATAAAAATAATTCAAAATGTTTGCGATAAATGTAAACCTACTAACGGCATTTTTCATACAGATTAATTTGTTGGTAATTTTCCTCAGCATGTTATTTTATTTAACTTTTAGAATTTTAATTAATTATTGAAAGGGTCTTGTGATAAAGGCCGCAGTTTCACTCTGAGGAATTTTATGTTTTTCATATTGGCGAAAAATGGCTGCGGGCTATATCAATTTTTGTAAGATATTTTCTACATCAACAGTCTTTGATTGACAAGGAAAAATCAGGGATCCGCATCGATACACAAAGTAACATTTTATGGTAAGCAAAATAAAAGTTTTTGAGTTACAAATCCTTGCCAGTATACAGTTTTTTATGAAAATGAAAATTTACCATTTCTTTTTTTTTTAATGTATAAAAAGTAGCTCTCTGCACAACATAAAATAAACCATAAAGTTTATATATATATATATATTTTAAATATAACTAGAAAGACTAATTATTACAATCAAATATGACCCAAATATGGTTGTATTAAAGAATAAGGTACGACAAACTTTTAAGAAATAAATTAGTTAATTTTTGTAGCGTTATAAGAAATGAAATGAAAGAAATTTTCGCTAACTTCTGTACATCTTGGATCATCATCATCATCTTTCTAGCCGATAAATGTCCACTATTGGACATAAGCCTACCCAAAGTGTCACCATAACGACCAGGGGTGCTATTCTCTAAGAAAATAGCCTTGAGCTCAGCGCTGGCTCAGCGATTAGTCGTGAGCGCAGTACATTGAATTAACAACCCAATGCCCCTTTACATTTCCCTTTTCTTAGAGAATAGCACCCCAGTTCTTTCCGTCTCGCTTCCGTTGGATTACCGTGACACTAACCAGGTCATCAGTCCTCCTTGTGCGAGGCTTTCAAACGCTGCGTCTTCTGGTACGTGGCCGCCACTCCAGAACGTTTATACGGCATCAACCATCTGTTCTGAAAGCAATGTGCCCTGTCCGCTGCCACTTAAATTTGTTTTGATTCTGCGGCTTCATTCTCCTAAATCTTGGATGATAATACTTACTTTATTTGGTTGACGCATCAAGTACCAACGAAGTCAATAAATAAAATGAAATTTGCTATAAACTCTTCTCGTTATTGCACGTAGTTTGACTTTATTAGCTGTTTTTATTTGACTTGAATCCGTTTAACAAGTTAATATTCAGAGAAAAAATGCCAGGCTTTTAAAGTCGTAACGTCTACATATTTACAATGTGCACGATCCCTTTTCCAGTTGATGAAACCTTCCGAAATTCGGTCTTTATAAGGTTTAGAATATTTATTTGGGGTTTTGAGATTAAATTTTTATGTAGCAGTTGATGACAACACTGCGCACTAGACCTTCTTAATACTCATTGTTTTATGTTTTAACTGTTCTTACCTGCCTGCAGATATACAACTTCCGTTAAAAGTATCTATTTCATCTGAATGTATCATATCTTGTTTTTAATTAAATGTAAAATATACTAATTAAGCTGACATGAGTGCGTAATAAATATCTGTTATATTAAATATCTATTACAATAAATTAATTACAATAAATTACGAGTTCCTTATGCAACGATATTTTAAATAGGGAAAAGTAATTTCATAGTACCGGTAATAATTTGATGAAAATTAATAACTTGTAAATGTAAATAATACTACTAATTTTCATTTCAGCAATACATATTAAATATGCAAATCACTCTCATCAACCCTGCCTGAAGGTTTAAAATAAATGGTGGAAACTCTTTTTGAAGTCACGCGTGGCGTTTTGGTTTTGCAGTTGATTAAATTTTACTGTATAAATTAGGTTAGCAACCCTTCATTCCAAGTATCGGACCGTTAACCACACATTTGTTTTGCGAAGTAAACCTAATAAGAGACCATTTTAAGGGATCACTTGTAACATATCGCACATCCTTTAAAGGAACAGTAATTTTGCAAAAATAAAAAATGGCTTTTGAGATAAAAGTGATCAACAACATTTATGTTACACAAACTAGTGAAAATAAATAATATGGCAAAAATGATTAAATTAAAAAAAAAGCATAACTAAAGCAAAACAATAATAATAATCAATACACATTTTTTTCAAAATTGGATTTTTCGTGATACGACTGTTTTTTTAGAGAATGTGCCATCATACACTGTGCATCTCATCGCGTAACTACATCTAGTTATGTGGCTGTGTAGTGCCTGTTAATATTACCTCGGCTATCGTTATTTGTGTGGTCGGGTTCCAGACAGGGAATAAATGCCTCAATATTCATCTTATGACATAGAAACCTAGATTATAGGGACACATTTTATGAGCGAGTCTGTGCGCCAATATAAGCTCACGCGGTGACTCGTCGCTTTGCGAGCAGAATTGGTACTTGTAACATTTAGGGTTGATTTATTGTATGATAGTTTTTGTTGTTTCGCTATAAATCAAACTAGTTTTACATGTGTCTTATACTACAGAGATGGCCATCTTTGTGGACTGAATTTCAAAGTGATTTGGCTTTTCTGTTCGCATAAAAGCTTGCTTACGAGATTGTTTTCTTTTGAACTTTGTAGTTTGTTTGTTTAGCAAATATAAAAGTTATTGCGAAAAGAAGAATTTAGCATCGATACGTTAATACGAAGTCAAGGAATCAATTGCTTCTCTGAATCCATTGGAGACTTGAAGGATTCTTAAACCGTAGGCGTCACACAATCTATTTCTGTGCTCATCCAACTCTCCTGTCGCAGGTCTGCTGGAAGAAATTTCATTTGAAATAAGCAGTACCTTTGTACTCTTTTATCTGTATTTGTCAATTTCATTTTTAAGTGTTTGTGTGTACATAAATGAATAAATAAATAAATAAATAAATATACTTCGGAACCAGATTTCTCTTATCCGTAGGAAAAATCAAAATCTTTGGAATCTTTGGATTTTACTGCTGTCAGTCTGGCGGAGCGTCGAGGCGATGGTCTGCGCAGCCATGTTGAACGGCAGTTTTCCCGAACGTCAACGACAAGCGCAACACGTATTCGACAAATAGGTTTTCTTGCAAGTAATCGTGCCCCTTTTGATGAAAAGCTTGTTGCTAAAAGAGTTATGAATTTACATGTGGATGGATAGAGAGGGAGAGGGATGGATTGTGTGAGAAATGATATGAAAGAATAGGCAGTGAGTGATAGCGTGACAAGTGACGGGACAGAATAGAAGAAAAAAACGTGTTACGCCGGCCCCAAATAAAACTGGACAAGGGCAGGAACAAGAAGAAGCATCGTGCCCCTCTTCGTTTTAAAAATAATAAGTACCATAGAATAAGAGATTTCCTAATTAGTGGTAAATAGATTTTAGTGAAATTCTGTAAGGAAAATAATTTGTGAGAGTAAATAACTTTTGATTGTGACTCCAATGACTTTTGTCGATGCTTACCCACATCACCATACCACTTATTGAAGAAATGACCGATTCTGATGATGAAAGGCGTCTGCCTTTATATTTGTATACCCAGATGAAATCGACAGGCGTATGTACCTATATTTTTGATAAACTCTATACGATATCACTGCATGTAATTTCGAAAGGTTACACAGATATACGTGACATGAAGTTTTAATATATGTACTAAGATATTTTCTATATATTTTTTTCTATTTTATGGTTCACTTTCAATAGGAGAGTGATCGAATATTGAATACGTTAGGTTCCGAACAACGCACCGATATAATTAGAGCATGACTTGCTTTATTACACCTTCGCAAAACGAAATTCATAATAGAAAATGAAGGAAAAGTACAAACTTAATGGAAAGCAGTTAAAAGCTACCGCGTTCCGGAGGCAGATATAAAGAACATTCTTTATATATCGTTAAGTACTTGCCTGTGTTGTTGTACATTATTTACCACAAATAATATTAAACAAACCTTTTTCTGAAAACTGCAATAAAATTTGTTACAAAATAAATTAGCAATTAGAATTTCAAATATTTGTATGAGGAAGAGTGAGTGCGTGGTGAAAACATCTTGCTAAGTGTTTTATATTTATAGATTTAGAGAACAGTGGCTTACAGTGGTGGCTAAGTGGTAATGGTTTCGACTTACGAGTTGCAGGTCGCGGGTTCAAACCCTGCCAGGCGCATTATTCTGTGTTATTTATTTCATTACCACTGCTCTCAAAACGGTGAAGGAAAACATCGTGAGGAAACTGGCATATCCTAGAACCAAAAATTCAAAGACATGTGACATTCAACAACCCGCACTGGGCCCGCGTGGTGGATTACGGTCTGTTCCCTCTCCTAGAGAGGAGGCATGAGTCCCAGCAGTGGGAACATTTAAAGGCTGATGATGTATATATGACGACCTAAGTCTTTTAAACGTGCGTAAAGTAATGCTTTTCTTTTGAGGTGGGAAATCATCCAATTTTTACTTCTGCTCTAGGATGAAGCGCGAGGGTTTGGCGGACTTTTACTGACTAAAACGACCTATCATGTGTCTGTCAGTTGCCCGCTGCGTTCCAGGACAGGGTTTCCTTTTCAGAAAATCCCTGCGGTCTTAGCGGACATCGGCTCTACGGTTTGCTGACGTAATCTTTGAGGAGTGCATGGAACAGTACTATCGACGATTTGGGCTCGGTTTGGATGGTTACCGCATGGCCAGATGCCGAGCTACCTTTTACTCGTCGTCCACAAGCAAGCACCTGCCGTATCTGATAGTCCTATTTCCTTTGCCAGAATGACTGTTCCGCAGAACAAGGCGTCCACATGCTCACCGATGGCCTCCACGAGGACACGGCAGTGCTCCGCCCAAGCGGGGCACGCCTCCGCCTTATGCTTCATCGTGTCCTCTGGGCGATCCGCACTATAGCGACATCTGGGTGTTTTTTCGCCCAAATTTTATTCAAGAATGTCTCGAACAACCTAATGGGGGTGACGTCATATTGTAGTTTGTGCAATTTTGCTTCCTTTTTCTGTTACTTTACAGTTTTTCGTTCGACCGGATTTGAAATTTTTGGAAGTTACTTAATTTAGAACGGATTAGCCAATTTAGTCCTGGTTGTGATTAAGGGACCATCTCCACGAGCGAGACAATCGCGGCGATGTTATAATTGTGCCATGTATTTCTATACACATTCTTAGGGACCATTTCTACGAGCGAGAGAATCGCGGCGATATTATTATTGTGCCACGTATTTCTATACACACTCTAACGTGTCTCCACACGGCGATATTATCGTAGCAATGCGACGAGTGGTTGAGTGCGAGTGAAATGTCGTAGTATCGCCGCGCGCCTGTTGATACTGGCAGCGGGCCTGCCGCGTACTCGCCACGGTCTCGCAGCAAAAGTGCGGCAAGCGCGCTGAACACAGGTCATTTCTGCGTTGCCTGTCTGCCAAATAACGTGTTGCACAACTCCTCGTCGCGGACACGTGGCTATACCGTTACGAGTCTTGACGATATGTTGGCGGAATAATCGCTCGTTCGTGGAGATGGTCCCATAGGACGTGTCTCCATTCTCACGGCGACATTATCGCGGCGATGCGACGAGTGGCTAAGTGCGAGTGAAACGTCGTCGTATCACCGCGCGTCTGTTGCTATAGCAGCGGGCCCGCCGCGCGGTCGCCACAGGAAGTGGCGCTCTCGCTACGAGCGCACGTTGAGCGCGCTGTCAAAAACAGCCCCCCTAGCCAAGTTACAACCGTTTCGCTTGCGTCGAACGCTTCGAGTTGGCCGCGTCACTGAATCTTTAGTTCTGACCATGTGAATGAGCGTTGAGATGACGTCATTCCCGTACATTTGAAGCATTCTACTAGCGTTAACTAATGCAGATAAACAACTTAGCTAAGGGTATAGGTCATTTCTGCGTTACCTGTTTGCACAACGCCTCGTCGCGGTAACGCGGCGTTTCCGGATCGAGTCGTCGTGGACACACGGCTATTCCGTTACGAGTCGCGACGATACGCTGACGGAATAATCGCTTGTTTGTGCTGACTACTCGGCGATAGAAGCACGGACTCGTCGCGAGTCTCTCGTTCGTAGAGATGGTCCCTTATGGCAAAGAACTTTTTGACTAATATATTATAAATAACTTTTTACAAAAAAAAAAAAAAATACAACGGATTTCAATGGTAAAAAAAAACAGTGAAAAGTACAAAATAACTTTAATTTCGGAAGTCGGTGTTTCTATAATAGTTTTGTCTCTTCGTTATTTAACACCGACTTCCAAAGTTAAAGTTATTTTGTACTTTTCAGTGTTTTATTAACATTGAAGTCAGTTGTATTTTTTTTTTTGTGAAAAGTTTTTCATTTTAACTTTTTAGTTATGGTACCACCACTAAAAAGTACCTCTCAGCCAAACTTAAATACCTTATAGCCAGAGAGCATCTCACAGCGATTCCAATAATCTCAAACACGGTTAGATTACATTAACTTACCTTCTGGCTTCATAATCAGATCAGTTTGATACATCCCTTCCCCCTTTTCTTTCAGCCAGTCATCGACTACACGTAAAAATAAAGCAATTTTACATGTTACGATAGTTCTCCTATAATCTTATGAGGAGTTCTGTGCCATATCTTCGAAATACATGATCAGATCATAACAATATTTCAATGGGACCAACTTGGAAGTATAACCTTTCAATCACAATAAGATTTTTCAAAATCGGTAAACTATTGACAGAGATATCGGTGAAATAGGTACATAAAAAAAAACATACATTCAGCCGAACATAGGACGTCCTCCTTTTCGAAGTCGGTTAAAAAGGAGCGTTAATTAGTACCCCATTTCACACTCCATTACAAAAAAAAATGTCTTCTTACTTTCTTCCTTTCCTCCTTCTGGCGCCTCATCATAATGTCGGTAATGACTTGAAAGGCTTTATACCATTCAATTCCATAGTACAATTGAGTCACGTTTCATCGGTCGCTGTATCCAAGGCGGGCACAAATAGAAACAATCGCGGCCACCTTACTCCATGATGAATAGTCACGATCCGTCATAGCCCTTACACCAGCTTATAAATCAAGACAATTTCTATTAAACTGATTTATCTTTAAACTTGACCCTTCGAACGTGAAACTGAATGTTAAACATTACTAACTGTATCTAATTTATCGGATTATTTAACCTATCGTAATAAAATTGAAAAAAAAAAACTAAATTAAAAGTCACCATTGGCATAGAAAAAAAAACCGGCCAAGTGCGATTCGGACTCTCCCATGTAGGTTCCGTAGCAGCAAGTAACATAATATAAAAGTTCTTGTAGTTCGTTGTAACTTTGATTGATGTTTTAATAATAGTGTATTTTTTTAGATTTATGACGTATTGAAAAAGAACTACTTACTAGATCTCGTTTAAACCAGTTTTCTTTGGCGGTTTGCATATTTTTTTAGTTTTATTATTCTCTTATTTTAGAAGATACAGGGACACACACACACATTTTACCACTTTGGAAGTGTCTCTCGCGCAAATTATTCAGTTTTAGAAAAAAAATATATTATAATAGAAGCTTCAATATCAGTTTTGAAGACCTATCCATAGATACCCCACACGCATGGTTTTGATGAAAAAAACAATTTTTGAGTTTCAGTTCTAAGTAAGTGGACCCCCCAAAATGTATTGTTTTTTTTTTCTATATTTGTATGAAAATCTTAATGCGGTTCACAGAATATATCTACTTACTAAGTTTCAACAGTATAGCTCTTATAGGTTCGGAAAAAGTGGCTGTGACATACGGATAGCCAAACAGACAGACATGTCCAATGAAAAAAAAAAGGGTTCCGATTTTTGCCATTTGGCTACGGAACCCTAAAAAGTGAAAGTCATGCGCCAGGCGATTTTGTATCATGTCCTTTCCGAGTGTAATCTTAGCATGACAAGTGACAAATGAAATTTTATGAAAATTCCATTGAGATCTTTCAAAAGAAATCGTTTACATAACTTCTGGACACTACTTATTCTGAGCAAGAAAGTAAGCTTAGGTTTGCATTATAAAATTGTTGTGGAGAGGTCCAGTGAAACAAAGAAAACAATAGGTTTACCGTTCTGGCTTTCCTCATGACAATTTGAGAGGGCGTTGTTTAATCGTGTTAAAACATACCCTTATTTATAATCTGTGGGTGTCCGGAATTTGCGCATCATTACATTTGTCTCGAGTCCGATACATGATTAGGCCATTAATTAAGGACGTCGGCATCGATGTTAAATTACATTTTTGTGTCCCATCCCTCTTTTGTTTGTCGAGCTAAATTAATTTCTCAACAGTGCTATTCATAGCAGGGCAATAAATATTATTAGCTATCGATTATGAAAGTAAAGTAAGCGAACGAAATAATACGGAGGTTTCAAGCAAAAATATATTATTGTCAATGTTCAATTTCGTTAAAAGTTTTCGAGGTTTAGATAAGCGTAGCTGGTTGGGGGTTACAAGTTTGCAAAGTTAGTGTAACTGGTAAAATTGAAGCTTTTACTCTGTGAAACAAGAGCAATATTTCCTGTTGTAAATGTGAATTCTCCCATTTAGCAATGTAGCCACATTGTTTGCGACGAAAACAACTTTAGTTTGATTTTTACTGTAATTTACTTTTTGGTTTAAAACAACTTATCTTGGTAACTATTGGTCAGGGGTACATAGTGTGTACAGAACTTGATAGAACTTGGTTGGTGTATCAATAGAAAATTAATCAAAGTCTCAAAGTTTGGTAACACATCGAGGAACCACAGTGTTATATTATGGTGTTATACGAGTAGGTGTCTTTACGCGATGAGGACCAATTTCATCAGCTGGGCGTTGCCCTGTTTGTCAACTTATTACTTACGGAAGAGCGTCACTTATTATATTTATTTTATCGTACACTAAAAAAGGAAATAGTCTTCTAATTATTCCTAATAGCAAATTAGTAGTGAAAGTGTGGCAAGCTGAGAGTTTGTACACCGTCTTCTTGGATGTGTCTAGAATTCTAGATAACTATTGCAAACTAACTTCGTTTGTCATGACTGCTGCCGAAGTTTATGGTATTTAATTAATATCTAATATATCAAGACTTATACATGTTCATGTTAGTGTTGATTTCCATGAAGCACTCAGTACAATTAACGGCCATTGCATAACACAATATTGTGTCTACTGAGATAATTAAAAGCGCCAATTGGAAGACTAAGGGAGTGGATGCATATTTGTGCGTACGTATTGACTAGTAGGCGTTACCGATTTATTGTACTTTGTGGTTACCGTAGCCCAAGTAGTAACACAACAGTAACGTATTAACTTTTAGAATACACCTTGGCGAATAGTAAACGCTGAAAAAAATAAAACCGGTCTGGTTTTCAAGGATAGGAAATTCTAAGAAAAATATCTTCAAGATCACAATATGCGGTATATAGGTAAGGGATGAGGAGACTCGCGATTGTGATTACAAAAAAAGGTTGACAAAAATAACCTTTGTTATTTCTTTACGGGTCGATTTTATTTGCAAGGCTTCTCCACCTAGTCGCACAAAAAAGTGGTATCTGAAATGAGATTAAGCGTCACACGTGCTAAGTGTTAGTACCATTGTACCATTTTTTTAGGTGATTTTTCCCGCTCTGGGGTAGAGGGACCAATCCTCTTTACCATCGGGATTGTGGCGTACCTAGCGCTGGGTAGCGACAGTTGATATCGCGGTGGTAGAGTTTCAGCCCGGTGCGATATTGCAACGCCATACGCAAATGATGCATGTGGGCAGCACATTCCTCTATTGACTATTTACTGTTGTCTCCGGATCTCATGGTGGCAGGCCGTCAAGGAAGCTTTGCGGAAAACCGCATGGAATCTTCGCACCATCCTGGCGGCTATGACTCCATGGAAGTGCACCTCGCAGTTCCACCGGCTGTTGAAGACAAGTCCCAGATACTTCGACGCGATGACGACGGCAACCCTCGGATACTGTTATTCAGGAGCAGTGGTGGTGCGTTCCAAAGACTAAGAAGCCACATGGCCTGGGACATGTGCAGGGACATCTCGAGGCCCAAACTACCCGAACCTCATAACGATTGTCGCAACCCTGTGTGTTGCTAGTTCGACCGTAGCCTGGTACGAACCCAGATGCTTCAGTACCTACTGGTGTGTCATCAGCGTAGTAGACTACGCTAACTCTGCTAGGGAGGTCGGTGCGCAGCACATAGTCTGTACCATCGTACCTAAAGCGACAATCGTTGTAAAATTGTCATGTTCCTCGCCGTTGTATTTGTTGAATTTCTCTTTTTGCGTCTGCTCCAACGTTTCGTTAGATGTAGTGTACGACATTTGCATACGGTGTTCGTAATTAGAATGTAGAATGATTGTGTCCGTAATTTTCATCAGAGCTTAGTAATCGTGTCGTCATCAGGTAATCTATTAAAGATTGATTTGACGGGGGTTCTCTGCTGACACGTTAAATCGCGCTCTAATACCTTCCAACCCTTCCCTGAAGCCTGTGGTGTATCTATTGAATATATAATAAGTACACAAATCAAAGCCTCATTTTGTGTCATTTGACGGCAACAGTGGTATGTCCCCTTTATGTACCATCCTACCCACGTTCATAATTTATGTATACAATGTAAGTTACTCATATTATGTTTATTCGTTTGTCTGGGGTTCCCAATCTTCTTATTTACTATGTTTGAAAATACAACAAACGGTTCTCACATGAGCCTCCAATTACTATCAGTGGCGGTAAAGCTGTAGCATGTTTGATTAATGTATTGTAATAAGCATGAATTCAGTTACGTTACTCGAGGTTGATTCCATACCTGTTTGAGAAAACTTAAAAATTTTGACGTTAAGATATGTACAACAAATACAATAATTGTAGCTGTCGCAAATATGTTTTACTTCTAAAATAACAATTATTATTATTTTTGTAAGTTCTGCAAAAAGTGATATGATTTTTATTCTCGGTAAATGCCGAAGTAGTCAACATTGCAATAAAATTCACAGGTCCATTTTATCAAGATCGCACCTGTTTCAATGATTCCACAATTATACAATTGCACAGACACTTCAAATATAAAACTGCAGCAATTTTACAACATAATATCTACTAGGAATCAATTTGCGCATAAAACAACTACGGTCAGCCAGGTTAAAAACCTCCTTTTTAAAAACGTATCAAAATCAAATCAAAATACAAACATTTCTGGCCACATGCAGTCAAAATATTTTAATAAAAGCCATTACAGTTTTCTTTTTCATAGTTTTATTTTTCAGTATGATATTTGGCTACCATTATTTTTTTAAGAAATATGTGCCTGTATTTAAACTTTCTTAATAAAACCTTTTCTATTCATTACAAAAAAAAAAGAAATTGTGCTACAACTGACGTCTATAGAGTAGTGTGTTTAAGGGGCCGGCGACGGATGAATTTCCATACAAACGTAATACCACGCTCATTTGCAATTGGAGCATATTTCCAATATATTATGATGATATTCGGTTATAGACAATATTTATCTAGGTTCCTACGTCTTTCTTTTTTTAAATAAGGAAAAGAAATTTAAGCGAATTGTATTTCGCACTTTTTTACAGCGAAAATGGCAAAACCTGTATTAAAAATAAAAAAGACGTGTGGCACTCGGGGACTGCCGCGGTAAAGCTATTGCATAGCATTTTTTTATCAACTTATGCAATTATAATTATTATTTATTTATTTATTTCATTTATGCAGTATTTTTTCCTTTGATGTTAATTGAAGTTACACTTTTTGAGCGTGGTGACCGATAACAAAACAAATGAGTGGGGGGTTGTTAAGTTACACTTCTGGACACATCTATTGGCCCACCTTAGAGTTTAGGTTTCGATGGCCCCTACCGAAATATGATTGCTAGATTGAACAAAAACTGTTGATGCAGTTTTAAACCTGATACATTTTACCATCTTTTTTGATCGTATTGTTTTAAATTTGAATTCAGAATACCATACGACATGGAGCTACGCCTAACAAGTCGGATATGCGCCTTGTTAAAGGCAATTGATTTTTGAATAAAAAACATGTTTTATCAAATAAAGGTTTAATTTAATAACGCGTGTTGCCTCCATGGGCATCTACCACAGCTCTCATACGATTAGGCATAGAGTTTATCAACCGCTCTATGAAATTTTGAGGGATCATCTCCCATTCCTCTTCTATGGCAGTTTTCAACTCCTGTATCGTCTGGGCAACTGGCTGACTAGCCCTAACACGTCTTTTTAGCTCGTCCCACATGTGCTCAATGGGGTTCATGTCTGGGCTTCTGGCTGGCCAGTCCATAACTGTGATGTTCACATCCCGAAGATATTCCCTGACGATGCCGGCCGCATGGGCTCTTGCATTATCATGCATAAAAAGGAAATTTGGGCCCACATAATCCGCATATGGTATCACGTGAGGTTCTCAGCACTCACGCATGTACCTTTCAGCATTTAATGTTGGCAGCCGTGGTCCTGTAACAACCTCAAGTTGAGTTTTGCCGCTCGCGGATATACCGCCCCAGACAGTCCATGAGCCACCGCCATAAGCAACCCTCTCTTCAAAGCAGCATTGTGCGAAGCAACCCTCTCTTCAAAGCAGCATTGTGCTCTCCCTTACGTCGGTAGACCTTCTTCCTTCCGTCATTGCCATGTAACACAATTTTAGACTCATCAGAAAAGAGTACAGGGCTCGCGTTAGTTTGGGCCCATTAGCTGGCTTGTGTGGTACCATATCGCGTTCTTTTAACTTTCTCCGAACAGTTCGAGCGCTCACAGATACTCCGTGAAAGTCGCGAAGTTGGTTTTGTATCTCAATGGAGGTAAGGTGACGATTGCTCAAGCGGGTCGTCACGATGAATCGATCCTGCCTTTCAGTTGTGACCCGAGATCGTGGCCTTCCTTGGCGACGAACAAAGCCGCCAGTCTCTAGGTACCTCCGATAAACATTTCGGACCGCAGATCGACTTAAATTAAGTTGAGCACTCACGTTTCTTTGGCTGTGTCCGGGCTGAATAAGTGCTTGGGCGGTGACTTCAAGTGAAGTATCCATAGATTATTGATAGAACCTCACCTTAATGTTAAGAATAAGTAATGTTTGTTGCAAAACAAAAGATATCAATCACTTTTTCAAGAATTAAATCCAAGTAAACCAATAAAACCAAGTTTTCTTAGTATTCGATTGTTTGATATCAACAAACAGGCTCCAAATTGTCTTTTGTTTCTTTAAATTCTGTGTTCGAAATTCAAAAAAAAGACTATTGAATGAAATTGTGAATGTGCCAGGTTCAAAACTGCATAAAAACTTTTTGCTCGACCTAATATAAAATTTTATCTTAGAAACTGAAAATACAAGGTGGGCCAATAGATGTGTCCAGAAGTGTATTTTCGTTACGGAATTTCTGGATTCGGTCTCCACGCTCAAGGCCCGCGATAGAAACTATGCAATAGTTTAATAACAATATTTTTAATATTCTCGATGTAGGAACCTAGATAAATATTGTCTATAACCGAATATCATCATAATATGTTGGAAATATGCTCCAACTGCAAATTAGGCACTGCAAATATTATTATGCTCCAACTGCGAATGAATTACGTTTGTATGAAAAATTCATCCGTCGCCGGCTCCTTAACATAAGAAGTTCCTTCACCGTAATGCTGGCTCCCCTGTCTGTCTGTATAAAAAAGAAAATAAAAAAGAAAAGAATTGCCTACTCTAGCAAAATTGTTGCACGAAATGCGAAACGAAGTCGATTTTAACAGCAGGTGCAACACTTTTTGGGGAATGTTATGAGAGGATAAGATTTTATTAACAAAAAAAAAAACAGGTCTAAAAGAAAGTTGTCAATGGAGAGGCACGATATTGTGGCGTGGCGTTTCCGGTAATTAAAATAATTGTCGGACATTCGAAATGGAGCCCAGCATCTTATACTTTATTCAAAAGAAGAAGATCTCTCTTATATTAAAAAAGAAGCTTCTGCGTATTGCTTACGGATGTTGGCAATACGGAAAAACAGTGTTGCTATATTTTTAGCATTGAAATTACTTAATTAAAACCACCACCATCATCACCATCACCACCATCATCATCACCACCACCATCATCATCATCATCATCATCATCATCATCATCATCATCATCACCACCACCACTGCCATCATCATCATCATCATCATCATCACCATCATCACCACCATCATCATCATCACCACCATCATCATCACCACCACCACTGCCATCATCATCATCATCATCATCATCACCATCATCACCACCATCATCATCATCACCACCATCATCATCATCACCACCATCACCATCATCATCATCATCATCACCACCACCACTGCCATCATCATCATCATCATCACCACCAACACTGCCATCATCATCACCATCATCACCACCATCATCATCATCACCACCATCATCATCATCATCATCACCACCATCATCATCATCATCATCACCACCACCACCACCACCACCACCACCATCATCATCATCATCATCATCATCATCATCATCATCATCATCACCACCACCACCATCATCATCATCATCATCATCATTAGTGATTGGGTATTGTTCATTGTTGTGTTCCCTATGATTATATTATATACGAGTATAATAATATCAGCGTAAGTTCATTGCCTGTAATATCGCTCACTGGTTATCAAATTTATATCTATTTACTGAGATTAAGCAAACATAATTTCAAGACGTTAAGCCGCGGTTTAATTTGATACACAAGTTCTAAATATATTTTGCTCTGTTGACGTTACAAACTGTTGTGTTATAATTATATAAGTATACTCGACTGCTTATTACCGTATCTACTAATTTACTCAAGCGATTAATAATTGATGTTGCTCAGAAGTTGTAAATGTACTTATTTGAAGGAATATAAAAAAATATTAAGTTCACCATTTTCGGAAATATTTTTATACGATAAATTTCAACATACTTCGCTTTCATACAGATTAATTGATTGGTACTTTTTTTGTCATGTTGTTTTAATTTAATTTTAGAATTTTGAATAATATACAAATTGTTAACAATCTAAATGGTTAAGGAAAAGGTCGTGAGGAAACCGGAATGTTCTAGAACCAAAAATTCGAAGACATGTGTCATCTCGCACTGGGCCGCGCCGTGGACTACGACCCATTCCCTTGCCTAGAGAGGAGGCCTGAGTCCCAGCAGTGCGTCATTTAGAGCGAAATCCGCTGCCGCGACAAATCACGGTATGATGGACCGAGTTCTGCAAGATCTCATGGCACAATGGCGTCAGCGACTGTCGCAACCCAGTGCTGGGCACGCTGTAATCGCGGCGGTAAGTCCCCTCTTTGAAGAGTGGCTGGAGCGGCAACACGGCGTCTTCTGCATGACGCAGGTCCTCACCGGACATGGTAAGTTTTGGAGGTTCCTGCATAGGATTCAGGCGGAAGAAACGCCCGGGTGTCACCATTGTGTGGACCGCCCGGAGGACACGGTGGAGCACACGGTAGAGGTGTGCTCCGCTTGAGCAAAGCACCGCCGTGTCCTCGTGGAGGCAATCGGCGGCAACGACCTGTTGCGCCCGGCCCTGGTTCAGGCTATGGTCTGGAGCGAGGAGGAATGGTAGGCGGTCGCCTTCTTTTGCGAAGCAGTAATACTATCAAAGGAGGAGGCAGCACGCGTGAGGGAACATGTCCTCACGCCCCAGCCACCGAAATTCCGACCCCGACTACCAGTTACGATAGACGCGGGCTTGCGGACGTCGAGCAATGGTTAGCCCGCCGACCGGCCGTCCGGTAATCAACCGGACCGAGCCCAGTCGTCAACAATGCGTAGTGACCTACACGCTCCTCAAAGAGATGTCAGCAAACCGTAAGGACCCAGCAGGGCCGATGCCCGCTAGCTAGGACCGCGGGAAATTTCTGAAAAGGAAACCCGGAGTCCTAGTACGGAAAGGGCAACTGAAGGACACAGGTGTGGTTTTAGTCTGTAAAAGTCTGACATGTCTCTCGCTACATCCAGAGTGGCCCTTAAAAAAAAAGCAGTGGGAGCTGATTTGGTATATTTATTATGCTATGATAATAATTACAAACAAAACCCTATCTTTAAATTATTAAGTTCGCCGTTTTATAGCGGCCAAAAATTACTGCGGGCTATATCCAATTTTTTTAGGAATTTTATACAGCAACAATCTTTGACTAACAATGAAATATCGGGGATCCACATCGATACACGAAATAACTTTTGGACAGTAAGCAAAATAAAATATAAGCAGCAGACTTCCCTTTTCAGGATTGTAAAAGTTAGCGTTTTTTGAGTAGCGAATCCTTGTCATAGATCGTCCGAACGTGACCAAAACACCAATTGTATGAATGAAAAGTCCTGGGGTTCCTTAGAATACTATAAAGTCTGTTCACAAATAATTTAAAACATACCTTGAAAGATTTGATATGACCAGACGTAGCTGTATTAAAGACGATATGCCGATCATTATGAAATAAATTAATTTTAATAAACTTATAAGCTGGATGATTAAAAAAAATTTGATTACACCATCTTAGAAATAGTAACTTGCTTGACGTATTAAACAAGTACCTAGGTAGAAAATATATAAAATGAATAATTGCTATATACGTGACTCCCGTCTCTTCTCGTTATTTCTCGTAGCTTGAATTTATTAGCTGTTTTAATTTGACCTGAAACTGTTTAAAAAAATAACATTCAGTGAAAAAGATGGTGGACTTTTAAAGTCGTAACGTTCGACCTATTCATAAAGTGCACGAGCCCTTTTCCACTTGATAAACCCTCTGAAATTCGGTCCATAATAGAAGAAGGTTTAAAAGATTTATTACGGGTTTTGAGATTAAATTTTTATGTCCCAGACGTTGACAACACTGCGCACTGGCCCTTCTTAATACTTGGTGAAAATTAATGTTTATCTTGTCATGACCTGACCGCAGATATACAACTTCGGTTAGAAGTGTGTATGTCATTATTGTTTTTATGTTTTAATAAAAATACATGTAAAAAATGCTATTGATTATGTCACGTGTATGTGTTTGTGCATGTCAAGTGTATATGGTTTTGCAGTTAATTAAACTTTACAGAATAAATCAGGTTGCCATTTCTTTGTTCCGGGTCTTGGAGGGGTACTACACATTTATTTTATGACGTGTCCGAAAAGTAATATATTATTACCATTTTCAGGGACTATTAGAAACTGTATTATTATTAAACATGTATAGAAAATTATCGTACATCCTTTGAAGACACGGTAATTTTATAAATTATCTGGTATTGAGACTAGTGCAGTTGAATTTGAATTGTTATTCTCTACTGATCAATAAAAGTTTCATAATGTACTTAGTGTGAATAAATTTTAAATAAAGGCTTTAACTTTTAATAACATTATTGAGATAAAAACAAAATAATTGAAGTAAAAAAAAAATTCTCAAAATCCGATTTTTACGACTGTTTTTAGAGGGTGTGCAATATAGTTACATAGCTGTGTGGTGCCTGTTAATGTTGGCACGGCTATCGTTATTTGTGTGGTCGGGTTCCGGACAGGGAATAAATGCCCCAAAATTCATCTTATGGCATCGAAACCTACATTATAGGGATACATTTTATGAGCGAGTCTGGGCGCCAATATAAGCTCACGCGGTGACTCGCCGCTTTACGAGCAGAATTGGTACTTGTAACATTTAGGGTTGATTTATTGTAAGATAGTTTTTGTTGTTTCGCTATAAATCAATCCAGTTTTACATGTGTCTTATGCTATAGAAATGGCCATCCTCGTGGAATGCCTTTCAAAGTGATTCGGCTTTTCTGTTCGCATATAAACCTCGCTTACGAGGCGACTTTCTTTTGGACTTTGTAGAAAATTTATTTGTTAAGCAAATGTGAAATATATTGCGAAGAGAAGACTTATCTTATATCGATAACTAGTTATATACACGAAGTCTGGAGTCAATTGTTTTTCGGAATCTTATACGTAATAGGAATTCCTCAAGTCTTCAAACTTGAGGAATTCCTCTATCGTAGTTTTCACACATTCTATTTCTACGAATTATAATTTGTTTAAGCGTCATGTTTCATTACTGAAATATTTGTATGACTTGATGAAATAGATAGGCGTATGTAGGTACGTATATTTTTTATAAACTGTACACGATATCACTTATATTATGTGTTTTCGATAGGTTACACAGGTATGCGTGACGTACATTTTTAATACAGATATTCTCTGGCACTTTTTCTACTCGATTGTATTTTACGTCCCACTTTCGATTGGGGTGTGATCGAATATTGAATACGTTAGGTCCCGAACAACGCACCGATACAATTAGAGCATGACTTGCTTTATTACACCTTCGGAAAACGAAATTCATAATAGAAAATGAAAGAGAAATATGAACTTAGCGGAAAACAGTTAAAAGCTACCGTGTTCAGGAGGCTGATATTTTTTTTGAATCATTCTTTGGATATAATTGATTTAACTGTATTGATTTTTTTGTGAACCATCTTGAACGAAACAACAAATCACAAAAAAAAATATCGATTATTGTAAAACTACAACAAAATGGGTTTTAAAATCGAGCAGCGATTAGATTTTCAAATATTTATATGACGAAGAGCGCGAGATGTGAACATCTTGCTATCTCTTTTCTACGAGCGTAACCTAATAGACGTCACATTGTAGTTTGTGCATCCTTTTTCTGTTACTTGATTATAATTTAACCTACCAACAGATTTGAAATATCTGTTATGACTTACTTAATTTTGAATGCATTTTAAAATGTATGTCTATTTGCGTTTTTTTTATAAAAAATAAAGGAAAAGAGTCAAACCATGCATGCTCCATTTCAAATTACCGGAATCTTCAGATTTGTTCATAATTAGTTTTATGTTTATATGATTACTTAATCATGTTCAAAAACAACAACTTTCTTCTACTTACTTCCCTTTGGAGCCTCATCATAAAAGTTTTGTGCTGTTAAACTCCATTAAACAAATTAAATCATGTTTTATCGGTCGTTGTTCCCAAGGCACAAATATAAACAATCGCGGCCACCTTACTCCATGATGAATAGTCACGATCCGTCATAGCCCTTACACCAGCTTATAAATCAAGACAATTTCTATTAAACTGATTTATCTATAAACTCGACCCTTCGAACGTGAAACCGAAGCTTTCAAACAATGGCTGTGTTTTTAGTTTTGAATAATAAATATTACCTACCCTAAGCCATTACAAATTTGTTGTTTTATTTTAAACTAAATTAGTATCTAGTTCTACAGAATTTCTACTAATTGAAACTCAGGTGAAATATGAAAATTGTTTGTGCATGACAGGATTATGGTGCAAAACAAAAATAAAACACATTATACGAATGTTAAAGGTGTAATAATAATCTTAACAGATATGATCGAGATGTAAATAAACTGCGGAGGGAATTGGTCCCTTGTTTCCACTGAAGTGAAATACACGCTTGAATTAGGACAAAGATGTAGAACTAAGCCCGAAGCCACTTTTTACATAGAGAAAAAATGTCTCGAGACGGGCGACTGTGTATCATGTCGCTTCTGAGTGGAGCCCAAGTGACAAATGAAAGTCTTATGTAAATTCAGTCAAGATCTTTCAAGAGAATCTGTATACATTACTTCTGGCTACTATATACCTCGTAGGTACTTATTCTGGGCCAAGAAAGTAAGCTTAGGTATGAAGTATAAAATTGTTGTGGAGAAGTCAGTGAAACAAAGAAAACCATAGCTATACCGTTCTGGCTTTCCTCACGAGAAAGTATGTTTAACATAGCATAGTCGGCCTTAAAATGTTCCCACTGTTGGAACTTAGGCCTCCTCTTCAGCGAAAGGAATTGGCCGTAATCCACGACGCGGGGTCAGTGCGGGTCGGTGAATGTCACATGTTTTCGAATTTTGGTTTCTAGGACATGCCGGTCACCTCACGATGTTTTCCTTCACCGAATTGAGAGCAGTGGTGGTAGGAAGGATGGGCGTTGTTTAATCGTGAAAAACATACCCTTATTTATAATCTGTGGGTGACCGCCCCCGTTTCCGAATACAGCCGGAGTTTGCGCATCATTACATTTGTCTCGCGTCCGATACATGATTGGGCCATTAATTAAGGACATCGATGTTAAATTACATTTCGTGTCCCGTCTCTCTTTTGTTTGTCGTGCTAAATTAATTTCTCAACAGCGTTTCAATTGATCGGAGGGTAATAAATTATTAGCTATCGATTATGAAAGGAAAATTATTGAACGAAATAATGCGGCCATTTCATCATTGTTATATTCTATGTTCAATTTCGTTAAAAGTTTTCGTGGTTTAGGTTAGCATAGCTTGTTAGTAACTCTGTAGTGTAACTGGATAAGTTGTAACTAGAATATTGTGAGTGTAGTTGGCACAACTGTTCTATAGCTGAATTCGAACTGTTAGGCTGATTGACTGCAGGCCGTTAGATTTAGTTCCCTTTCACTGGACTTTTATTTTCTGATTGAATTATTCTGGTGGACTATTTCAAATTATCATAACTCATACTTGATCATATCATGGAATAGTCGTGCATTTAGACGTTCATATCATTAACCGCAGTGTTCATTGATTTGTCTAACCCGTATTATGATGCCAGCTAGCAATGAAGTCATGTCGACATGATTGCTAAGATCAGTCAAATCTTATCATGAATTACGACTATTTCATGAAACGGTTGACCACATTACGAAATGTTCAATTCTGAGATCAGGCTACGACATATCAATTGATACTTTGTCGAAGTTTCAAAGATTGGCGACGCATCAGCGAACTCCATTAATGTTATAGGTGTCTTGAGACGGCGAGAACCAATTTCAGTTCGGCATTGCCCTGTTTGTCATCCTGTTACTGACGGAAAAATGTTAGAGTTTATCATCATCAGCCGATAGACGCCTACTGTTGGACATAGGCATCCCCCAAGTGTCACCACAATGAACGATCACGCAACCATCCGATTCCCGCAACCTTCATCAGATCATCGGTCCACCTTGTAGGAGGCCTTCCAGAGCTGCGTCTTCCGGTACGCAGTCACCACTCCAGAACCTTTCGGCCCCAACGGCCATCTGTTCTGCGAGCAATGAGCCCTGCCCATTGGCACTTAGGTTTGGCGATTAATCGTGCTATGTCGGTAACCTTAGTTCTCCTGCGGATATCTTTATTTCTGATTCAATCACGCAAGGAAACTCAGAGCATAGCATAATGTTTATATATTTATTTTATTGTATTCCAAATAAGGAGTAAATCTCATAATTGATGGTGCCCAATTAGCAGTGAAAGTGTAACAAACTGAGTCTGTTAGGCTGTCTTCGCCGAACTGTTTAACTATTGCAAACTAACTTCGCCCGTAATGACTTCCGCCGAAGTTCATGGTATTTGATTAATAATTATCTCTAGACCTATATTTATGTTAGCGTTGATTTTAGCAAAGCACTCAGCAGAATTAACTACTAATGCATGACACAATATCGTCGGCTTTCGTTACAAAATTGGTTAAAGAGGAAATTAAAAGCGCCAATTGAAAGACTAATGAATTGATCGCGTTAACGTATTGACATTTAGGCGTTACAGTAACACAAGCAGTCATTCATATTAATGAACCTTTACAACATACACGAGTAGCAAGAATTAAAAAAAAAAACAGGTCAGGTTTTCATGGTCTGGAAATTCAATGATATAAGTACCTTCAAGATCACGGTATGCGGTATATAGGTAACGGCTCGGGAGACTCGCGATTGTGAGTGCAAAAAGGGTTGACAAAAATATCCTTTGTTATTTCTTTAGGGGTCGATGTTATCTGCAAGGCTTATATACCTAACCGTATAATAAAGTTGTATCTGAAATGAGATTAAGCGTCGAACATTCGCGTATATTGCTAAGTGTTAGTACCATTGTACTTAAAGCGACAATCGTTGTAACATTGTCATGTTCCTCGCCGTTCCATTTGTTGAATTTCTCTTTTTGCGTCTGCTCCAACGTTTCGTTAGACGTAGGTACGACATTTGCATACAGTGTTTGTAATTAGAATGTAGAATGATTGTGTGCGTAATTTTCATCAGAGCTTAGTAATCGTGTCGTCATCAGGTAATCTATTAAAGATTGATTTGACGGGGGTTCTCTGCTGACACGTTAAATCGCGCTCTAATACCTTCCAACCCTTCCCTGAAGCCTGTGGTGTATCTACTGAATATATAATAAGTACACAAATCAAAGCCTCATTTTGTGTCATTTGATGGCAACAGTGGTATGTCCCCTTTATGTACCTTTCTACCTACGTTCATAATTTATACATAAAATGACTGTAACTCATATTATATTTATTTGTATGTCTGGGTTAAGTATTGTATTTACTAATATTGTAATACAACAAATAGTTCCCTTATGAGCCACTAATTAATATAATTGGTTGTGTTACAGGATATTTGGTAAATGTAGTAGGCTTCGGCCCTGTTAGCATCTCCTTGAGGGGCGCATAGATCGGTTCAGACGGTGACAGGCGGCCGGACAGCGAGTTACCCACGCCAGCGGTGGCTGAAAATCGGGGTCAGGATCCTGGTGGCTTGAACGTGACGAAATCGGTCCCCGCGCGAGTTCGACCTCTTCCTCCGGAAGCGTTAATGTTTCACAGAAAGAGGCAGGTCGATTCAACACCTATGGTTAATATTAATTTGGGTTTAAAGGGGTTAAAAGTTATGTACGACAATTAAAATTGTTATATTTATATGTGCTGGAAAACAGTGAAATGAAATGCAGAAAATGACTGCTGTTGATAGTCCTCGGACTGAAAGGCTGTTTTATTGCTGTCACATGGTCGTACTATCTACGTTAGTACGACAAGTAAGTACATCGTAATGGCGTCGTGGGGTGCCAACCATATGACTTTTACATAGGTGCCACGTTAATATAACACAATATCATGTCAACCTTACAGGAAAATGTTTACAGGGGTCATTGTTGCTTTACCCGCCTTCCAAGGTATTATATTACGGTTACGTGGTCCGTCTTAGGGAAAGCTTTTTAACCTTTTACGATATTACTATAGGTACACATTTAAAAACAAAGATTAGGCTACAAAGATGAATTTAGACTGATATCCTTCTGTTGTGTAAACTAAGTTTAGTTAGGAAGATGTTTGAGTGTTTTCTGGTTAGAGGAGATAACTTATTATTCATCATTAAATATTTATTGACCATTTATAACAACACTAAGTATAGAATTATCACTGATGAGCTTTTGACAATTTCGAAAACGTTGTTGCCATAATATTTAGTATATTTATTTTACCTATATAGTTATATATATTTTTAGACGTATTTATGTAAGTAATATTCCACAATATTCCACAACTACCACACAACGCCATCTAGTCTCAAGCTAAGCAGAGCTTGTGTTATGAGTACTAGACAACTGATAAACATACTTATATATTTCTAAATACATGCATACTATAGATAAATAAATTACACCCAGACACAGAACAAATGATCATGTTCATCACACAAACATTTGTCCTGGGTGGGAATCGAACCCACGACCTCCGGCATAGCAGTCAGGGTCACTAACCACTAGACGAACAGGCCTGCCAAGTTTATGTTGTACACTGGATCCTACCCTCGAATGTGATCTCTCTCTGTCACTCAAAGGTTTGCTGGGAGAAAACTCATTGTTGAGTTAAGCTCGCCTTTGTACATAAAATATATAATCAATGTATTAATGTTAAGTTTTGTGTGTACAATAAAGAATTAAAGAACGTTACCAATAACGCAACCATGTCATTTAGGCACTAATAGATATTTTAATATATTGTTTATAAAAGGTTTCTTTACGAATACACACACAGAAACATACAGAAATAACATACATACAGGCACATATTACTTAAAAACATTGATGGAAACCACTGACCTCTTTATAGAAACTTAATAACAGAGAAAAGAAATATAAAAAAGAAAACTGTAATGGCTTTTCCTGTTTATTTTGACTGTATGTGGCCAGTAACTGTTGTACTTAAATATGATTTTAAAAAGGAGGTTTTTAACCTGGCTTATAGGTTACGATAGTGTTGACATTGAAATATCGGAGGTCCTCGTGCTCTTGAAGCGATCCATTTTACGACCTAAACTAAATCGTTAAAGGGTTATATACGGTGTATAGCTTCATTCCTCTTTCTCGCTTGAACGACTGATAAGGCCACGAACTATAATATCAATATAAAATAGTCTTTAGTCGAGATAATAAGATTAGCCAGCTAACAGTCGAGCTAACTTCGTTTGCGTCGTTACTGAGAACTCTATCGGGACAACCCTCGTGAATGGAATTGTTCAGGTATAAAAATCAAAATAATATGTAAAGGTATGTAGATAAAATTTAATTATGTACTATTCGTAGGCGTGGCACGACTTACGTGATTAAAATTTATACGAGTATGTAAAGCTGTGTGCTTGTGACAGTAATAAAACTGGCTTTGAGTCCGAGAACTGCCAACTGCAGTAATTTTCTGAATTTTATTTCACTTTTTTTGCAGCATATATAAAAATAATAATTGTGGTTTTGTTCCATCTCTTTTTATTTCTGAATTTCGACACAGGCGTTGATTCAGCCTCAACTAAAGTAAAATAAAAGTGAGATAAAGTTTGTATGGCGGGGCTGAGAAAAAATATTCCCATTAAAAATAACCTCCTTTTGAATCCATATTAAAATGCAATTACTATTGGCCACTTCGTGTAAAAATAAGAAATAAAGCCACTAGAGTTTTATTTATTATATTTCGGCATCATTAACACACAAGCTCTGCTTAGCTTGGGACTAGACGGCGTTGTGTGATAGTTGTGGAAATATTATTATTATCTCCTTTATTTTTCTTAAATTACATATTTTTGATATTTTTAAATATTTTTATTATTATTAAATATATTATTTTTAGACAAAAGTACCAGTATTTAATTAATTACTTTGTAAATTAATCTCTTTGTTACAAATCATTTTTTAAAAAGAGATTACAATACAATTTCTATTTGGACAGCTTATGTAAATATGCGCGCTTAACCCAGAACATTAAACAAACGAATATATCGTCAAATAATATTTTAAAAATACATACATGTTCATGTTGTTATGAAATGTTCCATAATTGATCTCCTTATCATTTATGTACATTTGATTCGTATTTCACGTGACTGTTATTTGTTACGATAATTTAAATAAAAACCTAATCCGTATGAGTCCACAAATAATCCATAACACCAGGGAAGTCATAACAAAAAGGAAATGGTAATATAAAAAAAACCGGCCAAGTGCGAGTCGGACTCGCCCGTGGAGGTTTCCGTAGCAGCAAGTAACATAATATAAAAGTTCTTGTAGTTCGTTGTAACTTTGATCGATGTTTTAATAATAGTATATTTTTTTAGATTTATGACGAATTAAAAAAAAACTACTTACTAGATCTCGTTTAAACCAATTTTCGTTGGTAGTTTACATAGTAATGTACATCATATATTTTTTTTAGTTTTATCATTCTCTTATTTTAGAAGTTAGAGGGGGGGACACACACATTTTACCACTTTGGAAGTGTCTCTCGCGGAAACTATTCAACTTAGAAAAAAATGATATTAGAAACCTCAATATCATTTTTGAAGACCTATCCATAGATACCCCACACGTATGGGTTTGATGAAAAAAAATTTTTTGGGTTTCAGTTCTAAGTATGGGGACCCCCAAAATTTATTGCTCTTTTTCTATTTTTGGGTAAACATTTTAAAGCGGTTCACAGAATACATCTACTTACTAAGTTTCAACAGTATAGCTCTTATAGTTTCGGAAAAAAGTGGCTGTGACATACGGACGGACGGACAGACAGACAGACAGACAGACAGACAGACATGACGAATCTATAAGGGTTCCGTTTTTTGCCATTTGGCTACGGAACCCTAAAAAAACATACAACTCATGCGGCCTTATCGTATTCCGCGACAGTAAATTAGTCAGATTTGATAAACAAACAGTGGCCCTACCACGAACTCTTAACGCCCAAGCGCTCGAAAAATGCCATACAACAGTGACTTTCTGAAGCCTACTTCTCGGTAACGGCCAGCAAGCTTAGCCAAGTTGTTATTCTGCAATTGTTAACGCTGTCGAAAAGTGATGAAACGTATGGGAATGACGTCATCTCAACGTAAAGTCGCGTGGTCGAAACAAACGAATAGAAAATTCGTAGTCAACTTCACATCGTTCAAAATCCGCTTAACGCTACATCCTTTGTTATACAAACGCTACATCGTAGAACGAGCGGCCGACTTAGGCGCGTCAACATGGCTACCAACTTATCACTTTCTACAATTGCTGTCACCGAGGCGTTACCGATTAGAGAACGGAATTCGACACAAACTAGTTGTAACTTGGCTAGGGGGGCAGGTTTATAGGTTGGAAAAAAATATATGTGTATTATAGATTCATGAACAACATTATCAACATTTGATGTTTTCGTGGTATTAAAACTATAATCAAAAAATTTAGCAATTTCGAAACTTTTCGCAACTTTTCCCTACTCCTCCGAAAAGGCTTGGATCTTGAGAAACATTTTTACACATAAGTATTGGTGGTTAAATTTAAAAGTCAGGCGCGCGGTTTCCGGGCTCTGCTGGCCGCAAATAAATGCACGGATATGTGGCAGTACGCCACATAGACGGGTGCGAGAGTTGCGTCCATTTAATTTTGCTCACTCGCATGCCTGATATTTTAACACGTCATAGTAAGGCCCCAGTAGCCCGATTCACGTAATGAAAACGTAACGATATCGTAGCGATTAAATCGTTAAACCATTTCCGTATTCACATCCATTAATCGAGTTTGAACGACACCGATTTTAAAGTCGTTTGAAATACGACGATTTAAAAAAAAAATCTGCATTAAATTATCCTGGTAGAATACTTATTAATGTAACTGGAAATAAGTCGATAGATCGTGAATACCTGCATGCTTTTGGATAGGACTTCGATCGAATGACTATAAAACTTCAACGATATTTGGCTTGTTTGATTTAACCTGAATCAGGCTACAGGTTAAAACTTCGTATCTATTTCACAAATCGCAATAATTAAATCGAACGATGAATTCGATGTAGTTGTGAGAAAACCTACTTATAATGTCAATGTTCACGCGATATTGCCATCAAAAGTGCCGTAAAATAAACATCAGTTGTGAACTAGTGCCTAACGGGAAAACTTTTTCTTGACTCTCGCCTCCGGATGACGGTGACTAGTTTGATGGCAAAAACTGAACTGGCAACTATTGTCTATTGGTCAAACTCGAGTTACAAGTTTGACTTTTGTTCTAGTTAGTGACGTGATGTAATTAATGGTGCCTAAGTTTATGGTTTGCCTGAATATAAAAGTTAGGTGTAGTAGCGCTTTTTTTTTTAGGTGGGAAATCAATAATGACATCTCCCGCCCTTGGGCGGAGTGGGAGGGCGTGTCAGACTTTTGCTGACTAAAACCCACTCTTAGTTCCTTCGTTGCCGTCTTCTTGAGGCTCGCATGGAAACCTATGCGCTGTCGACGACTTGAGCTCGGTCCTAACGGTTACCGACGTTCGGACGGCGAGCTACCCATTGCTCGCTGTCCGCAAGTCCGCGCCCACCGTGGCCGGAAATCTGGATTGGGATCCTGGTGGCTGGGGCGTGAGGGCCGCTCCTCCCACGCGTGCACGTGTGGCCTCCTCCTTTGCTAGCATTATTACTTCGCAAAAGGAGGCGACCGCCTACCACTCCTCGCTTCAGAACATGGCCTGTACCAAGGCCCGGCGCAAGAGATCGTTGCCGCCGATCGCCGACCCCACACGGAGGTACTCTGCCCAAGCGGGGCATCCCATTGTGGGAAACCGTGCAGTATCCCTCTGGCATACGTTCAGCTTAGCCGCCGGGGCCCAGTACTGTTGGGTTTATAGGATTATTCGAAAGAGATACCGTAATCCTGGAATGCAAAAGGTAGAACAAAGCTGGCTTTAGTCCATAGATCAGTAAAAGTCTGACGCTCCTTCTCGCTCCACCCAGAGTGGAAGATGCTAGATAGTTTACCAAAAAAAGATGTAATATAAAGTTATCATCTATAATTTACTACAGAACAGTATGTACCTAGTAATTATTTCTAAGATTTTGTATAAGTATTTTACACATTTTTTAATATATTTGAATAAATATATTATTATATAGGAAAAGGGTTGTATGTAAGTTTTATAGCTGTAGGTAATAAAAACAATCATGTATTATGTCCATGTTACTCATCTTTAATATATATTTTTTTGGTTTTACAATTCAGGAACACATCTTACAAAGATCCTTCTAACAATAATATATGCGGTGTCCAACAGATTTTTCAGTATAAAGCCCTTAAGTCAGCCTAACGAGAACCTCTTCAGGTGTCGTTGATAACAAGCGAGGGTACAATGACCGCAAAGTCCACATATATCCAACACAGAGATAATGTATACAGAGGGTATTTAATTGAAGTAACACAATTCCTGTAAAAGGGTCAGTTCAATGACCAACTCATCATTATGAAAAAATTGTACATTTTGATATACTTAAATGGGGAAAGTTTATCATGGCAACATGGCAATTGAGGCGAAATTCACTCGAGCCGTATGGGCGAGTGTGTTATGGAGCCGAGTGCTGCAGTGACAAATCTCCACGTGTATCAAACCACGTTTTTCAATACACTTACGAAGAAATACTTACTTTCTCTGAAAATAACGACGCATTTTGTTTTCATTTTGTACTGAAAAAAATTTTCCAAAGTTGCCATACATTTTAGTTTTGATTTAGATAGCAGCAGGCTATCGGAAGTATTTTTTAACTTAATCGCAATATCTGGCAGTGGTGGTACAATATAGAGAATTCTCTTTAGATCTTAAATTTAACATTTTTCTCACAAATAAAATATGGATTATATTTATAGACTTTTTTTCCCGCGCTTTACTTTTGCAGGGTGAAGAAGAAGCAAGCAAAGGTATCAAACTGTTGTGCATCCTACTTAAAATAAAAAATTAAATATTTTTGAATTTAGAACACAGATAATTGTTAATTTGTTGATAATAACAAATTATTGTGTAAATAATCTAATTTATTGATGATATTCTGCTCATAAACACAATTTAATTATTAAATTTAAATATTAAAACCTTAAAAATTACCGCCTCTTTGCTTTAAAAAAAAATATCACGGTTGACTGTGACGAAATAGGAATGAAAAAAGCCCTTGTAAAAAAACACGAGGGTGATAAACATGGCATGTCGAACCTATTAGTAGTGCGATAAGAGCCTGTTTTTCGAGTAAGTGTATTGAAAAAGTATATTGACGCACACGGAGGGCTCGGTACCATCGTCATTTTTTATTTTTATTTGTAGTGATAGCTGCAATCGAAATCTCACACACTCTGTGGCAATATCATCTGTCGGTTCATGAGATACAGCCACATGACGCTAACTGACAGACGGACAGACAGGTGTGGCTTTCCGTCCTATAGTAAAAGTTATATACATAGTCATAAGTATTTTCACCCCCCGAAAGATGTCTAATATATTAAAAGTCATCATATAACCGATTCCTATGTTTTGACGTCTCGTCGAACTGTCAAATCAAAGAAATTCTGGCAAAATTAAAGAACTGGATTCTGATTAAACTTTTTTCATTCACAGTTCATAAATAAAATAAATTTTTCGTAAATTAATTAATATTTAAAAATTTCTTTCCTCGATTTGACTGTAAATCGTGACGTCACAACATGGCTGGCGATCCTTATCTCATTTGGATCGCATTGTACATTATTTGCAAGGTTAAAATCGGATTTAAAGTCACGGCATACATACCAGCAATATACGTTTTTTTTTTGTGGGTAAAAATCGAAATGACATCCCCCGCCCTTGGGCGGAGCGGAAGATAGTGAGACTCTTACTTACATTTATATACGACATTAATACAGTCTAAACTACTGGGTAAGTCTACGTACACAACACGACCTTCACTATAAATCTAGGAAAAGTAGTAGCTTTAGAGTTTTTTACTGCAGAGTTCTAGATAAAGTAGTAAAAAAACTGATTTATTTAGTGTTCATATTTAAAAAGGTTTGTCATATAAAAAAATGCATATCCAAATTCGATCTCTATAATTTGTTATTCAAGACAACGGAAGTAGGCACAAATTTATTTTTCTACCTATTTGTCGCTCCTTTTAAAATGAATGTGTTTTTCAGCAATTTTTTGCGAGCTCTAATGACTCATTTTGCGGTACTAGTGGTGCCATTACGTAGTAAATTAACATTTCAAATGCGAGCTTGGTTTCTGAACGATTATTATAGTACTTTACATAAGCGCTAGATGTCGTGAACTTTAACTTTATGTCTACTTATCAGGAAACTAGATGTCGCTACTTGTATCGTAACTGGATTTGTAACCACGTGGGAGATGTTAAATGCTAAAAGTAATAATATAAGGTTTGGAGAGCGTGATTACAATGGCATTTATATTGTATGTAACATCTATGTCTGCTATTAAGTATTTTGGTTATGTATTTTGTATGAAATAGCATATTTTTAACAAATTTGTCCATATTAATTGTAGTATCATCCAGACAGAAGGCCCATTTATCGAAAGTCGGACTGCGCAATTCAATTAGACAATGCTAGCCTTTTCGATACTAATTGGAACGGACTAAAAACGATTGATCAATCCCATTTGCATAACTCACTGTTAAATTGGCTCCCAATTTATGACTAAAGCCGTACTATCTTATTGTTGGGTGTAATTAAGAGAAGGTAAGAAGAAAAACGATTTATCTATAATTTGGTTACCTAACTAATGGCACACCGTACTTATTCTAACATCTAACTTTTACATTCACTTGAAAAAACCGATCCAACGTTAATATTCTAGTTAGGTACCTATTATCTAAGTACAATTGCCGAAACGGATCTTGAGCGCTCGACGTCATAGTGGAGATCGCGTTGCGCATTCCATGCATTGGCGAGCCAACTACCACTATAGAGACCGAATATTTGACTTCTGCGCAACTTGGAGCCAGCACTCAAGATCCGTGACGGCAATTGTACCGTATTGAAAAGTACCACGTGCAGTACTGGATTGTCACTGTTAGTCACCTTCTTGCTAACCTTATCACCTTTCACAAATTCACCGTCCACCTATCGTCTTCTCCTCTTCGTATAGCCATCAAAATTCATATTCAGATCTTCCCTTATTCAATTGAAATTGAAATGGGTTTGAATTGAAAATCAAACCAATTCCAATTTTCTTGTCGTCAGTGCAATTTTTCCAGCTTAGTAAGTACTTATTAAAGCCATGTTTCTATAAGACTACCATTTACGAGAAACATTATTCTTTCCATCAATATAAAAATAAATTTAAAGGAGCTTAAGAGACATTTTAATCGCTGGTCTCCGCACTATTCCGCCCTTGGCTGTTTCTGTACGAATCACTCCGCACAACGACGACGGTCCTCATTTCAATTTCATAAAAACAGTTTTGCTACTCCTTTTCTTTTTGCAATGAAAATATCTGCTGCTCTTTGTGTTACGGAACAGCCTTTATATAGAGATGGACATTTAATGTTAGTGTTATGAAAAGTTACTTTTAATTTTAGTAAATACTAGCTTTTGCCCGCGGCTTCGTCCGCATGGCATTAGGTAGCTAAGGAATCAGGCTAAAAGGTAGTCTATGTTCTTTTCCATGTCAAAGGCTATATGCATGCTAAATTTCATCCAAATCTGTTCAGCCGTTTTTGCGTGATTAAGTAGGTAACAAACATCCAAACATCCACACTTTCAAATTTATAATATTAGTTGGATGTCTTCTGACTGTATAGGTATCTAATCAGCTATCTTAATCTTCCTATTGTTGAGATATTCCTTTCAGTATTGATTAATAGATAATGTTTTCCAGTTTGGTTTTAAGTCATCAAAGGTATCCTTACGAAGTTTTCTTTCATCATTGTGAAAGAATGTTGAAATAAATATCTACCTAATACAAGTCTAGCTTTTTGCGCTCTTTAATTATTACTCTTGTTTGTGCATCGACTCTGTCTAAATTGTAGTCATCTATCACGTTTGCAACCGAACAAACGTTGCATAATTCCTCTTCGATGTTATTTATGTCAGTGTTGAAAAATGCATGCGGCGACGCCGGTGCATGCAAATGAAACGAGCCAGGAAAGATTGTCCGGATAAAATGACAGTTTGTTTATTGGAGAACCGTTGGCGCAGTTTTCTAGGATCATTTTAATGGAATCTCACGTATGTTACTTTCAATATTTATTGAGGTAACTCCACGATTGGTTTAAGGATAGAGGATTGGTCTGAAATATAAAACTTCTGTCATATCTTGGATTATCTTCCTTATATTAAATTAATATGAAATTATGTTTGTAAGTAGGTCCAACTCTGAATGTTTAATCATGCGGTTGACAAGTCACGTACTTACTTATAAGCATGATTGACAACGAGATAGTTATTAGTTGAATTTATGAAATAACTATTTCGAACAATCCTGACAGATGGTTGGGTTTACTCACTTAAAAAAAGGCAGTTGAATCTTAATTATATTAACCGACCTTAATACCTACGCAGCCTTTTAAACCTTTTAGGTTTAGAGGTTACATGTTATAATTTACAAAACTTGAAAGCTTAGAAAACTACAGGTTTTGATGGTCTATTTATTATATGCTCTTGGCCTTTAACTATCAGTACCTTGTCTGACATAATAAAAAAAAACCTTCTAGTAAAACTTAACCAATTCTGCACATAAAATAAATATATGAAAGACTAGCCTATGTCGCTAGCAATAAAGCAGCTTTCTACCAGTGAAAAAAACTATCGCAGTCGGACCAATAATATCGGAAATACCTCATACAAATAAGAAAACAAGCTTTACCTTTTTGTAATATGAGTGTAGATGCACGATCTGTGAATGGAGCGAGGCGATGAAAATTTAAATCCATAGAATTATATGTACATAATTATATCAGTTTACCTGAATGCTTTTAGCATTCAACAAAATAATTCCATGTCAATTTTATAAATTCCATTTCAATTTTATTTAACTGCTTCTACAAGCTTGGCGAACAAGTGAACAATAGGAATACACTTGTTGGCATAACCAGACTTGGAGTCGAATATTTATGTCATAAAATTGGGAAATGGAAGTTTGTATGCAATCATGGAAACTTCCATTTTATTTTAACAACCTACAAAATATAAAAAAAGTCAAAATGAATTTTCATTTTGTCTTTTTCTTGACGGATTTTTCACAGTATTTTTAATTCAAACTTTCCTTACACCGTGAAACATTGTAACAAGAAAACCTTTGTCGGTGTTCTTGCAACTTTTACGTTCTTCTTTTATACAGTGTATTTTGCGAACAGTATCTAGGTATCTACCTACTCATCATTCCAAACTCGAGCTCAATAGTAAAATAAAAGATCAGATAACATTTCCGCAACTGAACAAAAACAAATATCCTGTAATCCAACTGTTTTGTGATCCCTCGAAAAACTTGAAGAACTATTTTGTACGCATTGTTTTACGAGTTTGGTTTCAAAACTAATAAATATGTAGTTAATAACTTTTCCAATACATTTTGACCACGATTTCCCAAAATACTTTTATAGCGATTTGATAACACTTATTCATATAAATTGTTGTTCGCGTTCGAAAGCGTTTTTATTTTTTAATATTTATAGGCTCGCGTTTGTCCACTATCTCACCTGATGGTAAGTCCACGCCGACGATGGAGCACGCTTGCCTAGAAGTAACCTATTCACTCTTGACTTAAAGACCCCTAGGTTGTAGCTATCAGAAAACACAGACTCCGGCAGGGAATTCCACTCTTTAGCTGTACGCATAATGAATGTGTTTCCAAAACGCTTTGTACGAATGGGTGAGATATTCAACATGTACTGATGGCGCAACGCCGTACGTCTAGTGGTCCGATGATGGAACGGAATTGGCGAAATTAAATTGTGCAATTCCAACGCACACTCACCGAAGTGTAATCGATAGAAAACTAGCAACTCGGCGTCGATGCTCAAGGCTTTGGAGCCTTGACTCAACAAGCGCATCATCACCGATGATCCTCTTGGATCGCCTCTCAATCGACTCCAGATCATCAAGATGATACTTGGCAGATCCATCCCAAAGATGAGAGCAGTACTCCATACACGATCGAACTTGCGCTTGGTATAGGTTGAGCAGCAAATAGACTGTATCGCTTGCTAAGTTCTTACTAGATCTATTGTACTTGTAATATATTTGTGATGGAACGTGTCTGTTTTTATTTAGTTTACACTCCCCCGAGAACGTGCAACTATTTGTAGACACATAATTAAATACGGTTACGAGCTTTTGATCACCACGTTCTCGCCCACGCAGTGCACTCTTTACAAACATACTACTCGTTATTTGAGGCAGCGTTTGGACAGGCAAGTTAACTTGCACTGTCACTGTGTGTGGCTTACCGTACCTACTTAGTCAACTACAATGATTGATCAACAAAATAAAACAGAAATCAATACTAATAATAAAGCGAAAAAGTTTTAATTGTTGGTTTAAACGCTCTAATCTCTGTAATTTATTCATGACATTTAGTTTATGCTGTATATATAACATCACGATACGACCCACAGAACCGGTGCAGTAATAAAAGATGCTAAACCGCGGAGCACAGCTTGTAAGAAAAATACAGTTTAATAATAATCAGAGCCGTGGACTCCTCAAACTTCCAAAAAGTTTGCTTTCAATGCCTTTTTTAACTCTAAAAATGGATATCGGACCAGCTAGTTTTGTATCGAGGTGAAAAGAAAGAAAGAAGTGGTTTCACAGTACCATTTTCCCACATGAATTCAAACGCGCCATACTCTTCTCCTCCAACAACGAATGGTGTTCGATTTAATTTGTTTTCGCTCGAGTGTAGATACGTGGGACCCAGTGGGATCAAAACCATACGACCGACGGTCCTTATGGCTTTAGAAAATCTGCTTTGTTAGAAACTCATAGGATCTCAAATTGAAGGGGAATTGTTCACGTAAACATGCCTTGTAAATAAACTTTGAGCGTTAATTTAGGGGTTCATAGCAAACGTAACAGGATTGGGTAACAAAGGGGTACGAATTCCTGATTCACGAATTTGATTTGATTTTCTAATAATCATGTAATTAGGTCAATGGCCTTTATTTAAGTGGGGAATCAACCGATGTCTTCTCTCGCTCTAGGACGGAGTGGAAGGACGTATCTGACTTTTACTGACTACAACCCACTCCCGTGTTCCACCTTTGCCTTCGTTCCAGGACTCAGTGGACTTCGACTCTGCTGGGCCTCTACGGTTTAGCTGAAATCTTCTTGAAACGCAGTCGACGATTCGGGTTTGGTCCGGACGGTTACCGGACGGCTGGATGGCGAGCTACACATTGCTCGCCGTCCACAAGCCCACGCCTACGGTGGCTGGAAGTCAAGACCTCACGCGTGCGACCGCCTCCTTGGTAAGTCAATGGACTATATTCATAGAAAAATCGTCCATTCCAGCTTCATACCCTAGACATCAAGGCCATACAAATATTTATTCTATGCAGCATTCGAACAAGCGGTAAGCAGTGTAATAGCTAACGGCTCAACCACTGCATCAACTGTGCCGCCAAAAGAGGACAAGACCTTCACCTAATCTGAGGATCTTGCATAAAATAAAATATGTAAATAAAAATTAACCACCAAATCTAACAATTCATTTTAGTTTATTATCCAAATAACATAGATATCTTGTCTAAATGGTGTCTTTGACATCGACGCACAAACGAATACCACGGATCCAGTACATGATTCTGGACTCTCTAGTGGTGGAATTTTTCGTCGAATTTTTCCGCAGACGTAAATATATGGTTTTAATTACTCAATTCAACTCGATACCTCCTCGCGTTCCCGAAGTTTTGAAATACAGACAGACAGACAGACAGACGAATAACAAAGTGATCCTATGAGGGTTCCGTTTTTCCCTTTTGAGGTGCGGAACCCTAAAATTATCTAATGTCCTATTCTTGCACATGGTCTACCTTTTCGTTTGCTAAATTTCATCCAAATCCCTTCAGTAGTTTTAGCGTGAAGGAGTAATAAACATACACACTCAAACTTTCACAGTTAAAAATATTAAGTGAAAAAAAAATATATTCTTGAAATTTTAATAAAGTCATGTAAGTTTTAAGATGATTTCACGCACAGGATCGTGAATTGTGATGACACTTGGGGGAGGCCTATGCTCAACAGTGGACGTCTATCGGCTGAAATGATGATGATGATGAAGTTTTAATACGTACACGTACCTACCTAATGAAAACTAGGTATTCATGGTTGTGTGAATAAACTTTGGCGTGAAGCGAACTTATTTTGTACGCACCTTTGGTTTCTAATATATCTTTACAATGTTTCTATTAAGAAAAGTAGATCTCAGAATGATGTATAGGTACCTAACAAAATAATTAGAGATTTTACCGACGATGAACTTAATGAGTGAGAACTGAGTGTAGTAGTAAGTACCTACATACGAATAATTAAAAGCATACTTGCTAAGTGGCTTCATATACAAAAGAGCTTCTACGTAAGCGCACATGAAATAATTATCATCAAAAGGTGCCTCCACGCTCGTCTAGCCATATTTCAAGACTAAAATAATTAACAGTTCCTATTTCACGGCCCGTCTTCAGAATATCAAGTGGAGGAGTCAGGAATGTAAAATGTCGGATCGCCGTCACTCACACACGTCTCTTTGGTGAAACATGGCGCAATTGAACGAAGGCAGAACGCTTTGATATTTTCAACCTACGCGAAAAACTATTTGAAACAAGGTTGTAAAGAGAACAATGAATGTTGTTTGAGCTTGATTTTTGAGTTTATACTAGGTTTTTTAATAGGTTGACAGGACAGAATGGAAGAAGAAAACGTGTTGCGCCAAAGTATATGTAATAAGGGCAAGAAAAACATCGCGCCGCGCGTCGGCTGATGTTTTTTATCGGAGTATTGTGGGTACTAAGTTATTTTATCGTTTTATCCAATGTGGCTCAAATTTTATTTTATAATATTGCGTTGTCATTTATCAAATAGTTATTTATGTATTTTATTTCAATAAAATACACCCGTAGGTACACTAATCAATATTTATTTCAATTACACATACGAGTATAATATTATATATGCTTTACCCTGGTCCGTGCGTCACTGTGGGGTGTCAACTGAAAACCAACGTTGGGTGTCTAACGCCCAGCAAATGCTGAGGTGGTCACCCTTTCGGTGCGGGCACGCTCGGCGTACTTTGTACTATTATACTTGTTTACTTTGTGAATGTATCCGTTGTGCTCTGTCTGTACCGAATAAAAGTATATCTATTCTATTCTATTACATTCTTGTATATAAATATATGTATTAATAAATTAGGGTCATTTAAAGAATAAAAAAAATAACGGTAAGGTTTCTGCTTTTTTAATCGACAACAGCTATTCGTCGCAAAACAAAACATATGATAAATATGGTTTTTTGCGTGAATTTGAGCCAAGCTATTTTAGTTTTTATGAATCACGTCTGAATAGACACAAATGCTGACAAAGAGGTCATATAAACATACTTTTTCGATAGCTGAGATTTTACTAATGTAAAATCTCAGGAATCGATCATAAAGGTAACATGATAAATATTAACACATATTAAAACAGACGAAAATTTTTTTTTTTTTTTTACAACGCCGTCTAGTCCCAAGCTAAGCAAAGCTTGTGTTATGGGTGCTAGACACTTGATAAACATACTTATATATTTCTAAATACATACATATTATAGATAAATTACACCCAGACACAGAACAAATGATTATGCTCATCACACAAACATTTGTCCTGGGTGGGAATCGAAAACCCACGACCTCCGGCATAGCAGTCAGGGTCACTAACCACTAGGCCAACAGGCCAGTCAATTATATAAGTAAATTAATTATTCCTGTAAAGTAAACCGAATTGTTCATGTACAGAGAGCGATTATTGTGTAGAAAGCATGCATAAATATTATTGTCAAATGTAAATTATCTCCGGAAAGTTTGTCAAGTCAGATAGAAAGTTGAAGTGACGCATTCCTAACAAACTGTGAAGATTAATAACGGTGAAGTTAATTACTTTTGGGCAATATAGCACGGAGTTACGCAGAGCGGCCATTAATGGAATAAATTATAGAAACAGCTGCCCTTTCCTTTACGCCGCGCCCGCCAGCCACTCGCTCTAGTAACTTCTAGAAAACAATGAATTCCGCGTACTTTGTTTATGAAGAAGTAAGTATCGATGGAAATAAAATAATACCCATGAAATTATTGCAGAGAGAAATGAGGTTACTGGTACACATTAAATAGTATCGTTTCGTAGAGCGAGAAGGGTCTACGGCTACGTAAGAATCGTAGCACGTAGCGTTTCGTAGTACGAGCACCATCATGAATGTAATGTGCCGCTTTATACCTAGAACACAAAAAGTTGTGTAGAGGAATACGACTTTTTTAAGCTATTGCATAGCTTCTATCGCGGGCCTTGAGCGTGGAGACCGAATCCAGAAATTCCGTAACGAAAATAACCTAAAACTCATTGCGGTCGGCCTCCTCCTTAGCGAGCATTACTGCTTCGCAGAAGTCGGCGACTGCCTGCCACACCGCCTCATCGCTCCGGACCATAGCCTCAACCAAGGCCTGGAGGAATATGACTTAATGACACTTTGTAAGTCCAACCCCTTTCTGAAAGAACACGTGTAAGCAGCCGCTTATCACCCCCACACGGTACCGTCGCCATTTTGTAAATTTTATGTTATTTTACGAGCCATTAACATTTATTAGTTTGCTGCCTGCAAGCATGACTCGTGTTTCCCTTTTAACCGCTAGCCTTGCATAGTACCAGTAGGTACATCTTTATTTATGCCAGGGGACGTTTCAATAACTTGGAAAAGCAACACCCTACCCCTTTATGTAATTGGATAAAAGTGATGAATGGTTTAATACCATTTCATTTGTAAAACGAATAATTTATGAGATTATTGCAGTGTTTCTAATTTTTTTTTGTAGGTGGCCCTATTGTGTTGTTTCCACGTGTATTTTGGTAATCGCGTTTTACGTAGGTAATAAGTTGGTCAGTTATTAGACATTATACAACATTGGTTTTATTAAATGCGAAAACCCGAAACACGTGTCCAGTATTTTTATTTTATGTAAACAATTTCATAACTGAATCATGAGTCACACACAGTCGCAAAGTTATAAACTTGTTATGTCAGCAAAAATACATAGTCACCGGGCCATCCAAGTGACTGAGGGGTTGTTTTGGACTTGCACCTAGCTATTTGCTGGCACCTAATGCCCGCTATGGCTTGATTTGATGTGTAAAAGTGTTTTTTAAAACTATTTGTAAAATAAATATCATTTATTATTTACTAGCTAAAAGAGGCAACATATTTTATTATAAGATCGGAGAGGGCATTCAAGGGCTTGACAAGCTAAATTCAATATGTTCTTTTAGGTGTCAAATATTGATGGATTATGTGGCTAAGACTTGTAACGATACAAGTTTTAATGACATATCTACTTACAGTGATTGATATGCAATTGAATTTGCATGTCGTTAAATGCAACGAATCTTAGATGATTGATAAGATTTTTTTTTTTAAAGATGAAACGTTGCCCCATACCAGGAATAACTCCTATATCATAGATACCCTGAACAACTATCAAACACCACAACAACACAATTTTTTGTTCTATGCGGGACTCGAACCCAGGATACACAAAGCAGCAGTCAATCGCGCAACCTATGCGCCAACCGTACCGTCATGTTGCTTTGCGAATTCCATCTGGGTTACGTGTAGTACATCAATATGAATCCTAGACCTTCTACCAGAGATAACTAAGTGAGTGGTAGAGGCAACATAATTCAATGATACAAAATTGTTACCATATTTTCAATTGTTCAATGTCACAAAAAAAATTGGCAATTTCCTTAAGAAAAATTCGGTAGGCATTAATATCTCTTGACTTTCCGATTGTGAATCAATCTATTTGAATTATTAAACTGGATTCGGCGAATCTCGGAATCAACGGAACGCCTTGAATTGAAGCATATTTTAAATTGTCCTCACTTCTGAATTATGTCTAAGTCAAGGGCTATCGAGATATTGGTATTAGACTCCAGTGTATTTACGTTAGTGGAAAGATTATTATTTAAATAATCATTTTTAGAAGATAAACCGATTTCTACTTTGAGTAAGCATTATGGTTTCTCCTTGTTATAAATTGCTTTGTTCATTTTGCTATTCAATTCACTTGTTTATTTTGCTTGAAGCTTGTGTAACTTAGAAAATGTAATAACTGTATAAAGATAAATAAATTACTTTATTGAATGAAATGAATGTTCACGTAATAATATTTAAATAGGTTTTAATGTAATATTACCAGTAACTGTATAAATAATGTATGCTCCTAATCAGCGGTCGGTATTGTTTTGAAACTACAGAGACTCTTATATCTGTACTTCTTTAGGGGTTCTGGAACTGGTTTTATTTTTAATGATACTTGCTTGCTTAGGTAGGTACGGTTTCAATCATGGCGGTAAGTCCCCTCTTTGAGGCTTGGCTGGAAATACCTCACGGCGTCCTTACCTTCCGTATGACGCAGGTCCTCACGGGACATGGTTCGATCGGGAGTTTCCTGCACCGGATTCGTGTGGAAATGACGCCCGGGTGTCGCCACTGTGCGGAATGCCCGGAGGATACGGTGGAGCACACAGTCGAGGTGTGCCCTGCTTGGGCGGAGTATCGCCGTGCCTTCGTGGGGGCGATCGGCGGCGGAGACCTCTCGCGCCGGACCTACTGTTGCCAATTGTTTACAAATTAATCATTGGTAGGAATAATTTATACTGCAGTCAACGCACCCAAGTCTTTTTATCCTTCCAATCCCCACAATACTCACCAAGTATATCAGTGAGTGTCTACGTATACATAATAAAAACTAGCTGTGCCCGCGACATCGATCGCGTGGACTAAAAGATTTTGAATTTATTTTTTCTAAAATAAAAGTAGCCTATATTACTCCTTATTATATCAGCTACTATTCCGAGCTAATCTTTGACGGGCCTTTTTTTGGCAGGTAGCTGATATATGTATATGGTTTATGTACCGGATCGACCCTCCACGGGATTAAAACGATTAAAATTTAACGGTCAATATAACAACAAATAAAACCTATCCATATAAATATATGGATTAGGTTTTATTTGTTGTATATAATTATGTAGTATGTATATACTTATTGTGTGCTGCACACATATCTGTGTAAATTAATTTAGTTTGTAAGTTGCAATTCATCAATGTTAACTAGTTTTTGTTGTGCATTTGTTTCAGTTATTCTCTTATTATAAAATTTCTTGTATAGATATTAAGGTTTGTTGTAAGAAAACCCAATTTTGGGTTAAGCTCGCCTGTGTACATCGGCTTTCTTACTATTTATAATCTGTAATGTTATGTACAATAAAGAATATAAGAACCCATCAACAATAAAAAAAAAATGGCTGATTCGATCCTGACTGCCCCATGTAGCTACAAGAGTTGTTTATATTTCACCATATCATATTTCTACGAATGGAAAACGGTGATATCCTGTTTGATTGATTGTTCAGGCCTGTCAGACATCCTGGAGAATGTGGGTTCAAGGATGACAGCATCATTATCCGCTCTATTGGCAAAATTCCTTTGCGAACGATATAGTTATACGTTACGTAAAAGGGTCAAAGTGGTACCTACAAAGAGGCGTGTAAATATGTCTGTTCCACTTTTTTCTCAAACTAAAATACTTCTATATCGTGGTGGCTTTCACAAACACCCAAAGGGCTATAGAAAGGGCTATACTAGGAGTTTCTTGCATCAGGAATGAAGATATCCGCAGGACCAAGGTCGCTGACATACTTCGAAGAATCGACAAACTAAAGTATCAGTGGGCAGGGCACATTGCTCGTAGATCGGATGGTCGATGGGGCCGAAAGGTTCTAGAGTAGCAACCGTGCATCGGACGCAGCGTTGGAAAGCCTCCCAAAAGGTAGACCGATGACCTGGTGAGCATCACGGAAATGCAGTGGATGCGAGACGCACAGGACCGTTCGTTGTGGTGACACTTGGGGGAGGCTTATGTCCAACAGTGGATGTCCGTCGATTGACATGATCATGAATCCCAGCCCCGAAGATACTATATGTAGGTAGGTCCTGTATAGGTCATATAGATAATAGTTTGTTCCGGACCCACGATACGCAGTGTAGTAATTAATAGCTCAACCATAGCACCCGCCGTGCTCTTCCGTTTAATTGATAAATTATTGCAATCAATTCTGAACTGAAAGGGGATTGGTAGGTGGAGTTTTGATTACCTTTTACTTTGGTTGACTAAGCATAAAATATCTTTTTGATCTCCAAATATAAATGTACCTATAAATAAATGACTATTGATGAGTGTTCTATCAAACAAAAAATCGAGCAAGTGCGAGTCGGACTCGCGCACTGAGTGTTCCGTACAAACTTACCCATGAAAACAGTTCAATTCCCGAATTGAGTTACGAAGATTTTCCCGAAAGACGTAGTGACGTAACTACAAATTTACAGTTTTCAGATTTTTTCCTATACTTGTGATATGAGACCTTGCTTTATGCTAAATTTCAGGATTCAGGATCAATGAGAAGTAAGTACCCGATGAATTTTGATTTCCTTGAGAGCGTCGAAATACATTTTTTGTTTTTTTCGTTAATTTAGAAGTTTGCTTTTATCACAGCTTCAAAGGACCGCAGACTTAAGTATGTATATGGTTTTAATTTCAACTCGATACCTCTACGCCTTCCCGATATAAAAGGTCTGCACAGACAGATGGAAACAAAGTGAGGATCCCTTTTAATAAGGGTTCTTTTTTTCTTTCGAGGTACAGAACCCCAAAAACATTTTTTTTTACATTTCACTTAAATGTATATGGCATATAAATTACAGTTTTTATTATTTCAATAAAAAATAAGAAAACACATTTAAAATATAAAAATAGAACCTATCCCACCGATATTAAGAACACAGTCCACAGTCTACCGTCAGTGTGGTTAGGGCTCTAGATAAAGGAACCTCTTAACAATATGAATCGTGTCAAAATCCAACCAGTTACATAACGACAGCCTTTTAAGATTTTATCTGAGCAGGGCCCTCCTTCTGTGAAGCAGTAATGCTAGCAAAGGAGGAATAATGCAAGCAATAGGTAGCTCACCGTCCGACCGTTCGGTAACCGTCCAGACCGAGCCCAAGTCATCATGGCGGCTAGTGTTCCACGCGCGCCTCAAGTAGGTGTCAGCAAACCGTAGTGGTCCAATAGGGTCGAAGCCTCTTGAGGCCAAGGGTTTGTTGCTGAAAAGACATCTCGTCCCTGGTATGAAAGACAACGAAGGAACAGGTGGTTTTTCATCAGTGAAAGTCTGACCCACCCTCGCGCTTTGCCCAAGAGCAAGAGATTTCATTGGATGATTTTCACATAAAAAAACTATAATAATTTAAAAGTTGTCGAGCCCGTGTCAAAATAACAAAGACTGAGATAGCTTTCTGTTAAGTACATTGTTAAGAAATCAAACTTTGCCATCTAACAGTAAAACAAACTGAGTTGCGTTATTGGTTTAATTAAAAGTAAGTTTGGACTTACCTGAGATATCATCAAAGTTTTTAAACAAAAATACGACTTTTAATCTAATTTATAAGTGCCAACTTAGCTCTTGCTGTTACACCGAGTAGTAGGGGAATAATAAGCCAACACTCAGATTACCAAATTTGCAAAGAATACAAATTGCTTTAACTTTTAGAACAAAGTTACGTTGATTTTTTATCTTAAAATCTCAAAAAACAACGTTTGGATAAGTAAAACATTGAAAGATTTATGAATAGAGTTTTATTTCACAAAAACAAAGTGTTAAGCCAGTTGAAAACTGTTATTTCTCAACGCGTCCAGATGTCCCGACCTCGAAACTTTATTTAGTTTAGTTTTAAAATATTTGGAAAGATTAAAAAAATACCATTATTACTTTTTAGTTAGATATTTGACGTGACTTGGAAAATTTCTCTTTATAGTTAGTGTTCATCTTAACTATTACTTTTGGCCAGTACCGTCGCCTGCGTCGAAAGTTACTGTTGTATATATGTGTATGAATTTGTATGTTTAGTTTATAACTCTATCATGCTCTAACGACGGAATGGATTTGGATGAAACTTAACAGTAAATATATATATAGTAAATAATTATAGATTTATTCTGTTGTATATACAACAGGATAAATATGCTATAATTTTTAATGAGGGAAAGTATATTAACTTCACGCAGGTCAAAACGCTAGCAGAAGATCGTGTACTAACTAGTTAACTGAGACACTGGTATCTACTAAGATATAAGTGTCTCATTGAAACGTTAAAAGGATCGTATAAGACAAAATTGCTTTTACTGGTAGGTACTTCTATTATATCCAGTAAATAAATACTCACAACATTTTCAGTAAATGTATTTGACATCCTTTGTATTAAAATAACATTTTCATAAGCCTATTCATTTTATTCACAAGGAAAATAATTATATTTCTTTTATAGAATCTGATTATTCATGTAAAGGTAAGGTATATACTCTTTGTTTACTCATCGTTTGATGTAAGCTCAGTTCATTTTATAATACTTAGCCGTCTATCTGAATAGTATTATCCTCAAATACGAATATGACCTAGATACTCTTATTTTCTACAAAAATATTAGTTTTCATATATACGAGACCTGAAACACGTGTACAAAATTTCATAACTGTATCATAAATAATCACAAAGTTATAAGCTTGTTATGTTGCCTGGTTGTCCACACAAATACATGGTGCCATCAGGGCGACTGAGGGGTGGTTTTGCTCCCGTCCCCAGCTGTGCTAAAGTACCTAATGCCCGCTATGTCCTGCCGTAACCTATGTTGTACTTGGATTCGGTAGTGACCAACTTGTAACCTTTTTTAAATATTTTTTGGGAAAAATATAACATGGTGTTAAAATTATTGCAAACGATTCAGTTACTGATTCTGAACAAACTGTAAATGGTGGAAGGGACAGCCCTCCAAAAACTTTAAGGGCGTACTCAGTAGACGAAACTGAACAACCCACTATAATTTTTTTTTCAGGAAACGAAAAAGAAATTCAGCCTCTCCATAGAAAACTGTCCAATCAAGTTAATAATTTTGTATGGTGAGGCGGATTTTTTTTTTCGTTTCCTAAAAAATTTTTTATGGTAGGTTGTTCAGTTTCGTCTACTGAGCAAGCCCTTAAAGTTTGTGGAGGGCTGCCCCTTACACCTTGTTTTCTGCTTTCGCATATAATAGAAATAATGTTGTATACAGAGTCTACGTTGTGTTAGTGTTGTGTCTTATTTGAAGATCAGTTGTGACCAAGTGGTAATAGCTCCGAATTATAAGTTGTACGTCGTGGGTTCAAATCCTGGCAGACGCTTTACTTTGGGACCACTAATATCAAACGGTGACAAAAACCTCATGAGGAAAGGAGTATGCCCTAGAAACAAAACTTTAAAGACAAATGACACCAACAAACACGCAATGGGCCGAGTGGTGGATTACGGCCCATTCCATGTCATAGAAAGGAGGCCGGAGTCTCGATATTAATATGTATGCTTAGTCTGGTGACGTCGTTCTAAATCCAATATGGCGGATTAATAATACAAAGTAATACTACAGAAATAAACAAAAAGGTACTTAGCTCATAATTTAGTAGGTACCTAAAAAAATAAATACCACAGATACACATCTACAACTCGTATACCTAATCAATACACGTTAGTTATATGACTCGTATGTAATTTTAGTTTATGGCAATTTTCAGAAGATACAAAAACCGAAACAACATAAAAAAAACAATTTTGTTTTGTTTCTAGATTAGGTTGAGTTACATGGACAACAATTTACCAAACTACTGAATAACTTCTAATGCAGAGTTGATACTTTAAACCTTCCTCTGAAACAGCTTTTTATTTAAAAATAACTTTGTTTATTTTTAACAAACAATTTTGTATTCTCTCCGTTTTTAACAATATTCTGGGATAAATTAACAATGATTATTATTTTTTAATTATTAAATAATTAGTTACTATTAGTAATTATCTTAAATTTAAACCAAAATACACCTCGTCAAAGTCGTCTCATTTTTCCATACCCTTTTTGTTTTTAAAATTATAAAAAGCTCCGCAACTAAACAAAATATTTGTGAATTTATGACTGTTATGAATTTGTAGTACTAAAATGAAAACGGTCATATTTCTGTTTGTTTGTGGCACACTAACAATAACTTTGAGTTTTCACCGCCAGTTGTTGTTTTCATAGCAGTTATGATGTGAACATTGCACTGAAAGATACAGTAATACTCTAATATAGCTCGTAAATACTGTATTCTACTATGTATGTATTTCATAGTAAATTGACAGGCCTGTTGGCCTAGTGGTTAGTGACCCTGACTGCTATGCCGGAGGTCGTGGGTTCGATTCCCATCCAGGACAAATGTTTGTGTGATGAGCACGTTCATTTGTTCTGTGTCTGGGTGTAATTTATCTATATTATGTATGTATTTAGAAATATATAAGTATGTTTATCAGTTGTCTAGTACCCATAACACAAGCTCTGCTTAGCTTGGGACTAGACGGCGTTGTGTGGCAGTTGTGGAATACTATACCTATTATAATATAATTATATTATTATAGTGATCAGGTAAATAATAAAATTTTTCAATCACCATGAAGAGTTAAGGGACACCGTCACTGTTCAAAATCAGCTGATCAAGTAGGGGCTTTTTCACGCCGGGCCTTGTTATAGGCCATGGTCCGGAGCGAGTAGTGGCAGGCGGTCGTCTCCTTCTGCAAAGCTGTAATGTTAACAAAGGAGGAGGCCGACCGCATCAGGCAACGGCGCTCACGCCCCAGCCGCCGTCGGGATACTGATCCCGATTTCCGGACACCGTAAGCTTGTGGACGGCGAGCAATGGGTAGCTCGCTGTCTGACCGTCCGGACCAAGCCCAAGTCGTCGACGGCATGTACTGTTCCCGCGCAACTCAAGGAGATGTGAGCAACTCCGAAAGAGTCTAGTTCCGAAAGAGAGGCTCAGCCATAGTATGAAAGACAACGAAGGAACGGGTGGGGTTTTTTAGTCAGTAAGAGTCTGATACTATCTTCCGCTCTGCCCAAGGGCGGGGGAGGTTATCTGGATGATTTTTACTCACCGGAAAAAAGTAGGGGCATTTTTTATTGATATAAACTACCATGACGTGTTAAAATGTTAAGCGTACGAGTGAGAAAGAGGGATGGAGCTATACATCCTATATTGCTGCATTCTTTTTAACATTTAAATTTAGGTCGTCAAATGGATCGCGTTAAGAGCTCAGGGTGTCAGGTAACTAATCTGAAACGCTTACTATAGTTAGTCAGTAGAGAAAAGTATACGGACGATGATTTCCTACATCTATATCTAAATGTTATGTAGCCCTAGCAGATTAAAAATATAAATTATTAACAGTCATCTCCGGTGTCAAGGCTGAAATGTGATTGGATAAACCTGCAGCTTGCTTTATAGAGCGTGAGTTAAATGCCGCGTCGGTTCTATCTCCATCTTGCCATTTAACAAAGCAAATTCCAATCTCCGAAGTTAAACTGAGAATTTCCTGGCAGGAAATTAAAATTAAACAATTTATTAATAAAGACTAAGTAGACGTTATGCAATGAATTTTGTTTATCTAAACTAAGTAAACTATTATATGTATAATTTATTGTTAAAGAGTTAGAATGATTGTATTTTCTGCTTAGTTAGATAGAATATTTACTATTTAATTAAAAATAATTAAATACTATTTCATATGATTGGATGAATGTCTGCCGCATGTTAGACGAGCTGTGGGCTAAAAGAGCGCCGTATTGGGTCCCATTAAACGCAAGGCGACATCGCGGCAGACCAAGGCAAAGGTGGAGAGATGAGCTTGATAACTACTGGAGGGACTGGCTCGCAATGGGTGAGGATAGAAGTGTGTGGAAAAGGGAGAGGGAGCCCTTGCCCAGCATTGGGACATAATTAGGCTAACTAACGAACTAACTAATACGTGCTCCATTAAGTTTTAAGTTTGCCAAGCAACCCACTGACAAAACCAGTGCTCCATTAATAGGTAAGCTAAAAATACAATATATAAAAAAACAAAATTACAAATAAATAAGTTCGTAAAACTGTCAAGATTCAAGGTTCATGTTTGGTGATTCACGTAAGGGAAACCAGTAAAATCTCTAATATCCTAACAGCCTGTCAACTTGCAAAGTAATAAATCGCCAACGAAAGACGGTATGCCATAATGACTAAATGCTTAAGCGAAATACTTTAAAGCTCAGTTAAGCAGATTGAAAACTGTTGGTACTTTGAAATTCCAAAGGAAATAGCCGGAGCTGGGGCGCTCAAGGTAAAACGACTTCCCTGCCGGATACACCAGTATTTAAATGCCTTCACCGGAAACAAACGGTTCTGGTACGTTGACGCAAACATTTTTATTCTTGTTTACATAATTACGCAGTTTTTGTCGGGTATTGTGCTAAAGAGTTCACAAACGTTTATTTCAGCTTCTATTTTTGGGGTCATTTAACGTGACAGTTTCAGCCCTTGCTAACTAATTGACTTCTTTCACATTTTTTTTTTTAAATTACGTGTGAATGACGGCTGAGCCCTTGATGTACCATTTGGAGATGACACAAACAAGACAGATTACAGCAAAAAATCTAATGATATCTGCAGTGATTTCTCTTTTGATCTCTCTTGATTCTCTTGTCTTGACATTTCGAAGTTTAGTTTTGTAATCGTTTATCACGTAGCATTTACCTGTCAAAGTTTGCGGCAGATAGATTGACTATTCGAGAATTCGTCCTTAATTACCTACTTAAATACATCTTTAACGATAAAAGCACTCACAGATAATTACATAGGTATATCGATAGTTTGTTTATTTTATACTAGCTTTTGCCTGTGTAGGCATATAACCTATGTCACTCAGGAATAAAGCAGCTTTCTATCGGTGAAAAAAATTTAGCAATCGGACCAGTAGGTACTTTCAGAGATTGCCTCCTACAAACATTAAAACAAGTTGGTTTAGTAATATGTACATGTATAAGTAGCCTTGAGAGAATCCTCTGAGAACGTTGCAAAGGCGATTGGTAGGATAAAGGAAACATGAGTTAAGCTGAATTAAGTCTACATAGTATACGTAAGTAAGCATCCATGCGCGGTTTAGAGACCGGAGTGTAATCTATAGTTATATTACTATAGATTAAGAGTGGTTGATGAGTTTATTTGTAACAAATAAAAATTCAAATTCTCTTTAATTTATTATTCCTAGTCGTTACGAAAATACTTTTATTTACACCTATAAACAACTTAATAACTATAATTACAGTAAATTACAAAATAAATAAATAATAAAACCCTACGCTAAAATACACTATCTAAAATATGGCGTCAAAAAACTCTTCCACATCGCTGTCGACTGGTAATGTGCCCAAAAGACTGGCGGCATTGCCACGTTGTATGGCAATGCTTATCCTCTGTCCAAGGTAAAAGCCAGCCTTTGGGTCACGTGAAGTGTCAACTAAACGTTTCGACAGATCTTTAAACAAACTGTGAGCACTCGGACCCCACGATCCAAGAGTTTCAACCCCAAACGGTTCGAAAATATAACTTCCAACTAGGTTGTTATATTTCCGCCGCTTGAGGTTCTCCGCAGCCGCAGCGGCAGCACCAGCACGACACGACGAGCTAGGAAGATGTGAAGGCGCAAGAGTATCGACACAAGTAGCGTCCCATACTAAAGGCCTTCCCATCTTCCAAGGAAATAACGACATGCCATCCGGTCTCTTGCCATCGTCGCGTGCCAGGCCATGGGGTTCCATTACGGCTGGAACGCCGGCGGTGACAAGAGCGCGTCTGATTATGTCGTTGATATTCGCGTGTCGCGCTATGCGACCCGCACTTCGGCTGCATGACAGACCGTGGTGTCCGAGGCAGTTGACAACTTCACCGCAGTGACAGCGATGAGGAGAACAGCAGGGAGCGCCTAGACGTAAGGCAACAGCGAGGCGGAAAGTATTATCGTCGAGCAAGGTGCCGATGTTCGACGACGGTAGTGCGTGAAGCCAGAGACCCGACTCCCACTCTCTTACAGCCAGCAGGCGCGCTCGCTCCGCAGGGGCAGTAAATGTTTCAATCAGGTTTTCCTGTACTACTTTGCAGAGCGGCTCATCCCACCGTCTTTGGGATGATGGTACGTCGGGTGGATTAGAATTCGGGCAAGCGAGTCTCCAGGCATTTATAGCCTCGATGAAGCACGGCACATTGAAATCAATCAGTGAGGGAGAAAGGATATTCCTGATTAATTTCTCAGTGCCGTGAACCGAGGATATAATAAGAGTTGATTTGTTTGGTTCAACGTGCTAATCTCAGGAACTCCTAGTTAGAATAATGCACAATTATCGAGGAAGGTTATACTTAAATAGCATCAAGCCCCAGCAGGGGGAGCCTTCAAAGACGTATGTGCAATTGCTTAGAAAAGCAAGTGTTTAATAGATATATTATGAAACTCGTAATTGAACATCAAAAATTTGCCAAATTGATTATTCGATTATTCATATTCAGAAATACGTTAGAGGTGTTTTGATTATGACAGATTGCAATTAAGATACGAAAGCTTTTTTAAACTACAGCAATTATTTTCTAATAGTAGGTACATAGAGAATTCTCTATAGCGAGTCAATGGCAAACTAGGTAGGATATAACTTAGCTACGTGTTTCCAGTACTCCTAGCTAAGTTGATGCTAGTAGAAAACATCAAACATACGGGAATGACGTCGTCTCAACGCTCAGTCACGTGGTCAGAACTAAAGAATCAGGGGCGTGGCCAGCTCAAGGCGTTCGACGCAAAAGAGTCTAAACGAAAAGGTTGTAACTTGGCTAGGGGCGCAGATGAGGTACTATACTTTTTAAATCACACAAATATTATAAAGCCGAAAGTTAGTACGTTAGTTACTTCTTTACGCTCGAACGGTATAACGGATGTTGATGAAACTTTGTAAATGGGTATACCATGTCCTGGAATAGCACATACATACATAAGATACTTTTTTCCCCTTGAGCTTAAAGTCTTTTTTTATTAACACGCGGGCGAACCCGCTTGTAGCTGCTAGTTAGATATAAAGCAGATATACCTAAACATGAGTTTTGTGAACGTTGGACGAAATAGTAATTACATTAGGTGATTCGTTAATTACTAAGTTGTTATTTTCCTGTCGTTGTATAATAACAAGTTATAAATTACAATGTTTACTAATGACAAATTCGTTACGTAAACAAAATATCTATGACGTTATCATAAACCAAATGTAATGGATGGAAAATCGCTTCTGACGTGTTCCAACAATTTGTGGGTTCCAATCGAGATATGATTTATTGAATCCTCGTGGAAAAAGGTCCGGTTAACCAATCACGGGGATCAATTTTACCAAAGTAGGGGTCGAACTGTGGCTGATTAAATTTTGTTAACCAAAATCAACCGAGCCAGGGCACTATGTACGGTATATTTTGGGGAGACATTCTTCGAGATGTTTCTGTATTATATTGACAAATATAAAAAAGCTTTCGACTCTATCCAAAAATAAAACTGTTCACAACATTTGTCATTTAATTTATTCACACCACCTTTAAATAGGATGAGGACATCAGTCAATTCAAATATGTGAAGGTGAGAGAACCACACAGGTTGACTGCTAGGGTGAATACCATGTGACATAAGCCTTTGTACATTAGGTTGTAATATATAAACATGTAATATATAAACAAAATAAAACTGACAGTCTAGAATACAAAATAATTGGTTTATTTGTAAAAGGTAATCAATCAAAGTATTTATTATACTGTACAGTAAGTAGTTTACGAATTATTATTATCAGCACATTTCTTTTGTCTTAACACTGTGTATCGTATGAATTGTAATTATTATTATTCTTAATTTTGAGTTACAAGATTCATTTTAGACACAAAGGTACATCACAAATAAATTAATTTGAATTGTTTTAAATTGCACAAAATTGAAAACATTAAATAAAATTGATAATAAATAGGGAGGAGGACGTTGTCGACTGGGTCACATTTCATACTAGTACAGTCAACTTTATCTATCAATTGTCTGTGAAATATTTTAATTGAATAGAAATATGTGAAATGGAAAATCTTCACTAATTAATATAATAAATCAACATTTTTTCTAAACTTTCCCTTTAACCAAAAAACAAAAATTGCTCCATGTTACTCACATTTACAAAATTGTAATATTTTGGAGTTCTGATAATATACCGTTGGGTTTCATAGATTACTGTATATCCCATTAAAATGCAGTCTCTTTTAAAATTTTCACAGGAACTAATCTGCAGAATCTCGTAAACTAAAAAACCGAGAATATTTCAATACCAGCGTAGTAACAATACAATACCTGTTTTCGTTAATTTGCGACTGGTTGGAGTTTACATTACAATACAAGGCTTCATACAGTCACTGTTTTATGGCACGTAATGGGAGCAAGGACCTTAACGTGAGGTTTGCTTAGACACTATCGTTTTAAGCTGTCCCTTTTGTCAGCTGCTACCGACATAACGCGGAATAACCCACTAGGGATGGGATCACTGTCCTACTTTACTGTCACTTACTTACCTGCTCATAAATTTCGGTATCTGATTGTGATAGGTTGCTCATTCATCATTCATTGATATGGTTTTATGGAATAAGTAAGCCTTTTGGGTTAGTTGTATAAAATATATCATAAACTAAAAGATAGTTGTCACAAGCTAACGACAAAACGCAATAACAACAACATTACTGACATACTTTTATGTGTTTACCTTTATAGAGTCATAACTAGCTGTAATCAAGGAAAATTTTGCACAGTCACGTTGCAGTGGTAAGCAGTTTTCATGCATGCTTTAGAACCTTCTTTCTGGTTCCTTTTTCTTATCTGGTTTCGAAAATATGTCTGTATAAAGAATCATAAAGACATTACATCGCAAAACGAATCGTATGGTAAAGACACAGAAGTGAAATTTCCGACATATACGCGGGAGAATTCTTATGAATCTGACACACTGGTTATCTTATGATAACCAGAGTGTTATCTTTTAATTTATGATTTTCCGTTTACTGGTAAAAGTAACCTGTGTTAAATCCAGGGTAAAAAACTGTGTTAGAAACCCCTGATTTGGATCAAACTGTTAAAAACACAAGTTCAACATCAAAGTCACCTAAAAACTCTATAATAAACACAGGTTACAAATGGCAACTGATGGAACTCGGATGGGTTTTCATCCCCAAAATTAAAGGTAGCTAAAAGGCTGATAAGAGATGTTCAGCGAAGCAAACATTAGTGAAACCCGCAAGATTTAATCGTTATCTAACTTTGTTCAGCAACTTCAGCCGCCTGAGTCTTGATTCTGGCCACCATTAATTTTTAATCACTAACAATATTTTTTTATTTCTCTTTTAAACCAATTCTGCTGTCTACTCAGACAAAGTCGCGGGTAAAAGCCAGTTAAAGTTATTTCTTGGATGACGCGTATAATTTGAATTTTTCCATGGTTCTACAAATAGCTATAGTTTAAAAAAGTTTCCGTTAATTTTCCCTATTTTGGGTATAAGTTTTCAATACTTACTTATTCATAACTTTCATTGAAATAAAAGTTAAGGTTGTACAGGTATAACCTGTAAAATAAATTTATAGTATATTATTTCCTAAACAAATTATAACATTGAATTGCCTGTGAAAATTTTGAGACTTATATGAATAGGTCAAGTACATTAGTTATAAGTAATTGGGGTTGAAACACTAAGGCCATCGGGTCTGAGCTCTTATCTAGTTTTTCGGGATGTCAGCAAACAGCAGCTCGGCTGGGCCTATATTTGGTCAACGCATCAGTATTTGTTGCTATCCAACGTGGCAATGCTGTGAGCGTTCTGGGCACCTTTTATATTGATATGGATGAATTTTAGTTGCCCAATGAGTTCTTTTTCTACACGTTTATTTATACATGTTATTATTTTCAGTTGGTATACCTACATTTCAATTTTTCATTTGTTTACGAAGGAAACCATTTAATGACATCTCTCGGTGGAGCGGGAGACCATGTCAGACTCTAAGTGACTAAAAACCTACTCGTGTTCCTTCTTTCCTTCATTCCAAGGCCCCGGGGTTCTCTTACGCATCACCTATGGCCTCAGTAAATTTCGACCTTACTGGACCCCTACGGTTGCTGACATCTCCTTGAGGCGCGCGGGAGCACTACGCGTCGTCGACGACTACCGGACGGTCGGACGGCGAACTACCCATTGCTCGCCGTGCGCAAGCCCACGCGTACGGTGGGTATATATACCTATTAAACTATAAAATTAGTTAAGTATTTATTAAACTATAATATAGTAAATCTCAAAAGCACTCACCTTATTAAACCACAAATCTTACTCCTTATTATGTTTAAACTCATTTGACGTCTTGAATGTCTTGTCACGTTGGTTTCTGACATAGGTACAGTGTCTACCGGGAGCGAGGATATCCTGATTAGTTATATATAAATATTACATATCGCGACATACATATGTAACTGAACTTGTGTAGGATTTATGGATCTGTATGCCTTGTACAAGCTGTGTATACAGACAATCAGACTCTGCACCGGAATGGTGTCGGACTGATTTTCAGTACCTGTACAATGAGTTTAAAGAAAAAAATAATTTTACAGCGCCTCTAGCGGTCACTTATGGAACCAAAATTTGCCATACAAAATATTTACGTAGTCGGTATCGAGTATCGACAAATACTATTGCTTTAAAATCGTGGTAGAGGTATGTACAGCTTGCGTTTTAGGAAATAGAAACTAATTGACAATTATAATGTCCTCTTCCACGCGTTATATTCCTCAATGCTGAGGATCTGCTTCATCACCTTCACTTGTATGATATTCCTCCACCTTTTAATTAATTAAACCTCAAGCGAATGGCATTTGCTCTCTTATTGTCTTTCTATTGTGTCTTTAATTACGGCATTCGAAAGGTTAAGTCATTAAAAATCATCGTTATCATCATCATCTCAGCCGTCAGACGTCCCCTGTTGGACATAGGCCTCCCCCAAGCGTCGCCATAATGCACGATCCTATGCGTCCCGCATCCATCGGATTACCCCAACCTTCACCAGGTCATCGGTCATTAAAAATATGAGGTGGAAATTGTGACTACGTCACGTGCTCATGGATATTCTTTAGTGCATTTAGCCGGTATCGAGTTTAAAAAATATTGTTATGCCATTAAACGTGAACACGCCCTATCTCCAAGAAAATGATGAGTAGCACGCAATAATTAATACTCACGTACGTAGATATGACCGTGGTAATAAGTAAGTATATAATAACATAAATCTAGAATCGCAAGAGAGATCTTATTCTAAATGATTCATCATCCACACTAAGTTACGATCAACATCTGTTGTAGATTTATCATTATGTCAAGAAACAAGTGAATGACAACTAAAGTTCGCGATTGAATTGTCTCTGTTCACCCCTAAGTCTATTCACACCATTTTACTGTAATAATAAGCCAACAACAGATTTTTAATTTCAATACTCACGTACGTAACAATATAATAGTAATTAATAAAATACAGTCACTTTGTTTTTCATTAGAATGCGGATGTAACAAATGCTTACATCTATGCTGTAACGGGCAGCAAATGTCAGCCTTCTCGGCAAGCTTCGTTGGTAGTCAATTACAATCAAATGCTTAGTTCCAATTTATCTAACTCGTGCTTACTATAATGATTTTACATATTTTCGTCCAGTTCAGTATAATAGTCGAAATACAAAACTACAGTAATAGTACTAGGAGTCAGCTAGCAAATATTCAAAATGCTAGCGGAAGTCGAAAAATCCTGCCTCAAAACATCGTGTCACTATTTACTTTTATATTTTTTACCAGCCGAAAAAACCTTTTTACTTTGGCTTTGAAAATGAAGATTATTCTGCTCTGAATGTTTTTAAATTCCGAATAGTACCTACAAATGACCGGAAAATAACCTTACCTTTTTTTTTTCACTGTTCCGGTATTCTGTTTGAATTTAGAACAATGTCGTTTTCTGGAACACTTCCAGCCAGTTCCAGCTTATGGATTAGCGTTTTTATCTGTTACTTACAGTAGTGGAAAAGAGATATTGCTTGGCGAGAGCCGAGAATGAATTCCTAACAAATGGTAAGTGTTTCCGACAAATTAGATAATTATTAGGTTTTGTTATTTAAGTTTAAGCACTATTTTGCTACTTGCTCTGATATACCCATACAAAAATGTTTTAAACTTGCTAGCTATGACATATTTTTGTTTATGTTATGGTACAAGTAATGTTAACCTACTATTACATTTTTAATAAAGGCTAATCTTTTCTTTCGTTTTTTTCAGTGTTGCCCCACATTTGTAATTACTCCTGTGTCGTGGTTGTATTCACAAACATATGACTGAGGTCCTCATTGGACCCATTTTAGATTCATGCGGAAGAAACGTCCGGTTGCCACCTTTGCACATATTGCCTGGAGGACACGGTGGAGCTTACAGTGGAGGTGTGCCTCGTTTGGGCGGAGCACCACTGTTCACTCGTGGAGATGAACGGCAGCGGCCACCACTTGCGTCGGGCCTTGGTTATGGCCATGTTTCGGAGTGAGAGTGAATGGGATGTGGTTGTTTCTTTGTAGCTTCAATCATGAAGGAACGAGTATCCTCACGCCCCAACCGCTTTGGGTCGTAGAGCGATCATCGGTTACCGTAACAATGAGTACAACCCGTGCGTGTTAACATGGCATCTGACTCTAAAACAGTTGCTACACTGAATATTCGAAAATAGTGTGTATAAACACGTAGACGACGTCACGTGACGTCACGTGTAGTGTTTCATGTTTATAGTATCATAAATTCGTAAAGTAGTATGTCATGAGAAACTAGGTACTAATCACAAAATAAATGTTGATATTAAAAAAAAACTAAAATAAAATTCAATGCACTCAATACTTCAAACGTCATTCATTAGGTGCCATGTTAATGCGCATGGGCTGTCGCCGTCCGGTCGTCTGCTAAGGACTGAACCCGAGTCATCAATCGTACCGGAGTCAGCGTTCCATGCGCCTCTGAAAGATATGTCAGTAAAACAGAAGAATGGAATAGAAATTTAAGAAATAGAAATACTTTTATTCAGTATAGACACAGTAAAACGGTAAACAAAAATAAAAGTACAAAGTACGCCGAGCGTGCCCGCACCGAAAGGGCACCTCAGCATTTGCTGGGTGTTAGACACCCAGCGCTGATTTTCAGTGTGTGTCAGTTTAGAGGTTCAGTCACCCGCAGTGACGCACGGACTAGGGTATATTATTATAGGGAATATTATTATATACTCGTATGTGTAATTGAAATAAATATTGATGTAGTGTATCTACGGGTGTAAAATTCTATTGAAATAAAATACATAAGGAACTATTTGATAAATAACAACGCAATATTATAAAGTAAAAATTTAGTAGGGGTAGGGGTCCAGTAGGGCCGATGCCCGATAGCTTCATGGGGAATTTCTATAGAGATACCATAGCCCTAGAACGAGGAAGGCAACCAAAGCAACACAAGTGAATTTTAGAACAGAGGCAGTCATTAAATTATTTTCCATCTGAAAAAAAAAAAAATCGCAACATCTACCTACCTATGGGCCATAATATATACTCGTAAATATTTAGATATTCCGCGTGGCAATCAAACTGACGTCACGCTGTGCAGCCAATCACTCAAACAACTGCGCACACCGTGCCGTCTCTACCTATTATTAACTGAAAACAAAAAAAAAGATTCTCAAATTACAGTGCCACAGTATTGAAAATCAGCTTAATATTTTAAAATATAATTGTGCACTGTAATAAAGACTATCGCACATGCATATTTTGGGTCAGTTTACCTTTTATTTCGCGAAATTAAAAAAAGATTTTCGTTTAGAATATACCTATTTCAGTCTCTTTAATAATATTCATAATACAAAAGTAGGATACATTTGCAAATAGATATGACCGTGGTAATAAGTAAGTATATAATAACATAAATCTAGAATCGCAAGAGAAATCTTGTTTTAAATAATTCATCATCCACACTAAGTTACGATCAACAGCTGTTGTAGATTTATCATTATGTCAAGAAACAAGTGAATGACAACTAAAATTCGCGATTGAATTGTCTCTGTTCACCCCTAAGTCTCTATTCAGACTATTTTACTGTAATAATAAGCCAACAACAGATTTTTTATTTCCTTCGAAAGTTCTCAACACACGTTACATTTATCAATTTATTAATGAAATTTAAATTTGTTATTTTTAAATTCTCTACATTTTTACTTATTTGTTTTGTTTTTTAAACTGTAATTTTGTAATTGATTGTGTGTAATTCACATACTAATTATTTGTTCATGAATAAAAAAAAAAAAATTGCGTTGTTATTGTGTCTTTCAGTTTCATTCCAAGCTACATTCTAGGGTCTTTCTCAAATGTCAATACGGGCTTTTTATGTTTTAACGAGTTTATCACCCTTTAAATATTTCGCCAGTGCTTTCTTTGATGCAGAAGGCCTGCACGCAAGCTTGCGGAATTGAAACAATATTTTACAGCAAGTTCCTGTTCATGACATTGACTTGTGGTTGTGCAGATGTGACGTTAATACGCCTTTCTGTCCGCGTGCAAACTGTGTATTGCACTGCGGAAACGTGGTGGAATTCTGAGGGAAATAAATATAAAACCAGTTTGCTTTATCTAGGAAATGATCGCGTTAGTTCACTTAGGTAGTTACCATCCTACCTAAATACAATTTTGTTTAAATTACGTTTAAATGTCTGCCTTTTGTTTATTTATTTCTGAGCGCCGATTGTACATACGTTTTTAGGTACAACTTGAATGAGCCTGAAAAAAACTTAATTTTTGTTTTATACACACGTTTGTACAAAATTTATTTGGCCGGAAAATTTGGTTTCTAGATTTGTTTTTCCTAGAAAAATCCAGAAAAAAATATTTTTGGTGATTTACGTAAAAATGGCAATATTCCAGGTCATTAACCCCCTGGCGCCCGAGGGGTTAAAACTTCATGAAACACTAAGTTAAAAAGGCGGATTTACGCATTCTCTACCAGTCAACCAAGGCTGTTGAAGAAAAAACATAGCAGGTGCATAAAAAATAATTTTAAAAAATCATATACAGGAAATATATTGCGTATTTCTTTTCTATTTTCTTTAATTAAGTATAGTCTCGCGTTTGGATGGTAAGGTATTTTTCTCCTCGGATGGTAAGCGATAATGTGGTCGGCGATGGAGCACGCTTGCCTAGAAAGTAACTTATTTACTTTTGACTGGTCCATTAGCTATCAGGAAACATAGTCTACATATCGAAATTCCACTCCTCAGCTGCACGCACAGTAAATGTCTTCCCAAAACGCTTCGTATGTATGGGTAAGATGCATGTCCCGGTTGCGCAACGTCGTACGTCTCGTGGTCCGATGACATTATTTCAACAGAATGTATTTTTTTTTACTGGTATTTGAGTACTATTTAATTTTTTTTCTGAGTATTAAAACCGGTAGTTATATAAGTATACCAATGCGATTTCATGATTTCCGACGTATGACGTATGTTTACTTAAATTTCGAGTTAAATTCAAATGTAAATATAGACCTTAATATTCTCATTGTTTTAACGGATTATTACGTCTTTAAAGTTAGTTTAATAAATAGGGTAACCTAGCCGCCATTTAATGCCCTAGGACTGTTAGTAGTTGTACGTTTGTTAAATGAAAAGTTTATCGAAAGCTCTTGACTATAAACAAGGCAACCTTAAACACCTTTGAGCTATTTTTCAGTTTACATAGCTTGCCTACTTTGTTAAATATTTCAAACAAAAATTACGACTTATGTATTTTAATAGATCTTTATTAGTGAATATTTAGCTCAAAACCGCAAGATCAATACGCCGCGTAATACAAGGTATATCTAAAATCGGATATTCTAGCAAAGTCAGCGAAGTGCAACTGAACGATCAGATAGATCCATTTCTGATCGGATTATGTCTTTAGACAAGTTATAGGCACGATGCACAACACGAACACTACTATATCGTAACAGGATGAAATGGTACTAGGCTTACAGATTATCACTTCAGTTACCTTCTTGCATCCTGTAACCGATTAAAACTCAACAATCTTTTATTAATTCGTGGAAGTTTAAGTTTAAGATTAAGATTGCGTGGAATCGACCGAAAAACCTTATAAGAGTCTAAGTTACGATCAAAAGAGTTTCCTAATGCCATTACGCCGGGGTTGTTCGAACTGACCGCGGCCTTGGAACACAAGGGTCAACTGTAGGAACACGGCTGGGATTTAGTCAGCAAAAGTCTGACATTCCCCTTTCGAGCAGGGGATATTATTTTATGGTTTGAGTGTGGGACACTCAAAAAAGAAGATTCCAAATCTTTTTCAACCCGCAAAGTTTCCCCTAAGTTTAGACCATGAAGACTTTAATTTAGATTAAGAGGGTTCTTGTGACTTTTCGACGTGACGCAACCATCACTCGACCCCGTTACTTACGCTGCTGACAAATCTTTTCACTACAGTCCACAGCACAGTAACATCAGCTTGTAGGTAACAATCCCACTGTAGCTTCCAGTATGTGACAGAGAGTGCTGCCTGTGCGGATTGTTAAATGTATGGTATAGTTAACCTTATGGTATAGTTAACCTTAAGTGACTGTGGATAGAGAACATTTCCCGAAGAACAGATAATCGTGTTGGAAGGTCTGCTGCGAGATAGACCGATTAACTAGTGAGGGTTGCGAGAATCTGATGGTTACGAGACACTTAGGGACGTTCGTTGTAGTGTCGCATGGGGAAGGACTAATATGTGTGAATGTTTTTTTTTTTAATTTATATAAAATAGTGCCTAGCTGCGATCCCACCTGATGGTAAGCAGTGATGCAATCGTTGATGGTGAGGGGCACTAGTTTATTAAGGGCCTATTCACTCTTGTATTAAAGACATCTAAATTATAATCAAACGGGACCGCGGCAGGCAAATTGTTCCAGTCCCTCGATGTACGTGGTATAAACGACGAGGCAAAACGCTTGGTCCGGACCGTAGAGGTTTGAATAACATAAGGGTGGATATACTGTGGACGTCTTTCGGAGTTTCAGCCGAAATAATGATTATTATTATATATTAGTAACCAATTTCAAAGAATTTTTGATTTTACTAGTACATGCCAGTATTTTCATGATCCTCACTGAATAGAAAATTCCCGGATCTTAAAGAACGGTCGCATTCCGTTCTCAAAAATACCTCTAAACCAGTATTTGATATATTGGTTGCTTTGACAAGATTTCGGATGGATGAAATACAACAATGAACCTTCCGCTATAAAATCAGGTCAACCATTTATAACTTTAATCGAGATGGAATCCCCAGTATCATACTCGTATTACTAATTTTATTACTGTCTAGAGGAAGCCTACACGGGCGTACGTGGTCAGTACCTACTCACACATTTATCAAATAACGCCGGCCTTGATTAACAACCATATGTAATCTCTAATACAGAATAAGAAAATTCATTAATATGTCTGTTTGTCGTAAATGAGCACAGAGTTTCTTATCGCGACTAAATATTATTTTGCAATTGTTTCATAATGTTTAATCTTGACAGTGTGCGAGTTGCAGAACAAGAAGAAGATGGTGGGATGAATTAGATGTCTTCCTAAGGAATTGGCAAGAAGTGGTGAATAATAAAAGGCATGGAGAGAAGCTTTTGCCTAGCAATAGGACAGTATAGGCTAGGTATCTGCGGTAAAATTTGTTTTTATGTTTTTTTTTGTTTGTAGGAGGTAATCTCTAAAACTACTGGTCCGATTGCTACATTTATTTCACTGATAGAAAGCTGCTTTATTCCTGAGTGACAAAAGCTATATTTTGTGTACGCCGGCGAAGCCACGGGCAAAGAATAGTTAGTAATATATAGTAATAATAATGTGCGAGTTTGAGTTTCACGTAAAATCGTACATACTCTGTAAAAAGTTTTAATTAAGTCAGAAATAAAATACAGTGCTATATAATACTTCTAGTTTAATATTCCGCCTTCTACACCTGCTGGGCGAACTTGTGACTAACTGTGAAGAACAAGCTTAACTGTTATCACTTAAAAGTTAAGTTTCGAACAAAACACAAGACACAGAGAAACTTCATCGCAAGTGTAGAAACAGTTAGCAGCCTTTGATAAACAGAGTGTTGAAAGTTTTCGGTAAGCTGTTATTGTTCTAATCTAGTAATCATACGAATAAGTCTTGTATAAAATATGACTTGCTTTTACTCCAGGTTTTGCGCCTGTGTACCTAGGTCGGGAACAATCCTAAGAAAAGTTTGTGTTTACTTAGGTACAAAGTTATCTGAATACAAATCCTTTTACCCATCGAGGCGTGATTGGCGCTCTTTCTTATCAAAGTCTGAACTAATAAGTATTACCACTCTAAAAATTACTCCTGTTTCGTAGTGGGTGCTTATGAATACAGAAACGAAATAAAATTTATTTATTTGCTAGAATATAGTAATAAAAGTCACAATTTCACTCAAGGATTTATTATATTTCTCACAAAATCACTTGTTAGGTACATGTGTTCACCTCAACTGCTCGACGACAACTGCCCGTTAGGCGCCCGCACTACTTCCCACCACTTGCTTTTTATACCGGAAAAAGTTTAAGTAGACATTATTGGCAACACGTGGTGTACAAACGGAAGTAGTGCTTTAAATTACATTTACGTTACAATAATTATTACTAAGAGTTTTTAAATGTCGTTATTTAATTTAGATACAGATAATAATTCAAACATAATTTAATATAACGTTTGGTGAAACAAAATAACTACTAACAATTAATCGTGCCGGAAGTTAGGCTTTTAACATTAGAATTTCTAACAATAGGCACACATAATTATTAACCTGTTGAAATATTTTTTTAGACTCACTATATTCGAATTAACAGTCGTGCAAATATTTTAGAACATGCACAATAGTACAATAATTTCATCGCTGTCATTAGTCACATTAGTTAAACATAATAAAATGTACAGTCAATAATATCAGATGCAAACTCACGTTCACAGGACACCCGAACCTGGAACAAATTACTGCAGGTTCTGTGTCGAAAACAAACCTGCGACACTTGCTCAACCACTAGCCGTATTCTGCAGAAGTATTGTTCGTTTATTTTTATTTTGTAAAAGATTGGTAGTTCACTAGAAAATCTGATCCGTTTACGAAAATTCTTTCACCGATGGAAAGCTACAATATCGAGAGACTTCCTGTAAGATAAACCACGGGAGCGATGTCGCGGGCAAAAACGAGTTTATTAACATTAGGAAGTGAAAGGATGGAATGTATGTAGGTACTCTTTGTATTGTTAGTAACACCGACTGACAGCGCTGTCGACGGGATTCAGCTAACTGGATTCGTTTCCAGAAACAACACTGAAACAGAATTCGTGGGAACCAAGCCATTTGTTCAAAATAACAAATTCATTCACGGGTTTCTGAGAAATAATAGATTTGCTAATTGCACTATTGTGAGTGATGAATTAATCGTAAGTAATTGAGATGGAGGCTGTTGAGAATTTCTAACGAATTACAGTAACTTAACTGCTTTTGTGAAGTTTGAATTTTAATATTTCAATTAAGATTCGCCCTTTGTTTAGGGTTCCATAACAAAGTTGGTAAAAACGAAACCTTTATAGGATCAGTTTGTTGTCCGTCTGTCCATCTGTCAAGGCCCTGTCTCTCAGGAATATGTGGAGTTATGAAGCTGAAATTTATAATCAAATACTTCGGTCTACCACCCAAGACAATAGTAAAAAATTCAAAATTCTAAGTCCTGATTATAAGTTTTGATATTATTCTAAGATAAGACAGATTATGCTCCGTTTAGACGCATATTTTGCCACTCGCTAAGAAATCAAACTCTATAGGGTAATTACCGTTGACCTAAAATCCTGAAAAGCATGAAGCAAAGTCTCATAACAAACGTAAGTACAGGAAAAAGTCTGAAAACTGTTTTGTAGGTGTGTCACAAAAAAAACTTTTATCTATGCGATTTGGAAAAAAAATTGATTCGGGAATTAAACTATTTTCAAACTTTTTAAATTGATATAAACTATTACTTGACTGCGATTCCGCCTAATGATATCAGTGATGCAATCATTGGTGGTGAGGCGCAATTAGGTAAGTTTATACGGAACCCTCGGTGCTTGAGTCCGACTCGCACGTGGACGCTTTTTATTTAGAGAATCAGGTTGATGTATAGGTATTCAATGTAGTTTTTTTGTTAACAGAACGTTTCTAGTATACTCCTAAATCTCAATGGTAGTTCGTGGCTACAACTTATTTCTGGTCGAGTGCTAATGACAGTTGCACCATTACCATATCGGAACAGTTTAATCGATATTCCGAGTGGCTTTTAACTGTTTACACATTGGTCTGTCGGTCACACTGTTTGTTTACATGATTCATATGTAGTGCCCTGATTAATTTCGATTTTGATTCTCGTTAATTACAGTGGTTTAGACGTAGTTGGAGCAGTGGTGGCCGAGTGGCTTTGACTTACGACTTGTAGTAGGGTTTGTGTAACGCATTACTTTGTGTAATTTATTTCATTACCACTGCCCTCAAAATGGTGAAGGAAAACATCGTGAGGCATGTAGCATCCACCAACCCGCACTGGGCCCGCGTGGTGGACTACGGCCCATTCCCTCTCCTAGAGAGGAGGCCTGAGTCCCAGCAGTGGGAACATTTAAAGGTTGATGATGAGACGTAGTTGGTGTCATAGCAATAGTATGTTATTGCAATCTCAACGCAAGTAAATGCTTTCATATTAAGTTCATTAAGAAAACGGATCTACGGAATAAAAGCTTAATCAACGGCATGGTGGTTGGCGAAGTGGTTAAACGATTGGCTGCTGAATTGCGTCTCGCGGGTTTTTTTTTTTTCGATGTGAAATAATTATCATCTTATGACAACCCCCGCTCTTGGGCGGAGCGGGAGATGTGTCAGATTCTTACTGACTAAAAAACCCATCCCGTTACTTCAAGCCTTCATACTGGGGCTCGAGCGCCCTTTCGGATAACCCTGGCCCCAGTAGGCTTCGACCCGGCTGGGCCCCTGCTGTTGCTGACAGCTCCTTGAGGCGCGCGGGAACAGCGCGCGCCGTCGACGACTTGGGCTTGGTCCGGACGGTTACATTGCTCACTGCTCACTGTCCGCAAGCCCGCGCCTACGGTGGCTGGAAATCGGGATCGGAATCCCGGCGGCGGCAGCGAGAGCGCCGTTGCCTGATGCGGTCGGCCTCCTCCTTAGCGAGCATTACTGCTTCGCAAAAGTCGGCGACCGCCTGCCACTCCTCCTCGCTCCGGACCATGGCCTCGACCAAGGCCCGGCGCGAGAGGTCTCCGCCGCCGATCACCCCCACGAGGGCACGGCGATGCTCCGTCCAAGCAGGGCACACCGCGATTGTGTGCTCCACCGTGTCCTCTGGGCGTTCCATACAGTGGCGACATCCGGGCGTCACTTCTGCTTTGATTCGGAACAGGAACCTCCCGAACTTGCCATTTCCGGTGAGGACCTGTGTCATGTGGAAGGTAAGGACGCCGTGAGGTCTTTCCAGCCACGCCTCAAAGAGGGGACTTATCGCCATAATTGTGGCGTGCCCATGACGGGGTTGCGATAGTCGCTGACGCCATTCCACCATGAGATCCCGCCGTAGCTCTGTCCGCCATGCCGCGACCTGTCGCGGCAGAGGACTTTCACCCCGGCGTTGCATCTCCACGCGCATGTCGTGCATGTGTGCAAGGACTGTTGCCTCCAGATCTCACGGTGGTAGGCCAGCCAGAAGGCTCGCCACTTCGCGGGAAATCGTGGTATCCCCGCACCATCCGAATTGCCATGACCCTCTGGCAGGCGTTCAGAGCGTCTCGCGGGTTCGATTCCCACACGGTACAAATACATATATTTGTATGGCCTGCAGATATTTGTTCCCGGTATGGGTGTATGTGAGCTTAGGTACATGTCTGTGAACATACCTACGAGATAAAAATTCCTAGTAAAGGGCAATGATTTCTTAAAAAAATGGTACACTACTATCAGAATCCTATGAAATTTCATGGAGATCTAGGCATGATAATTGACGGTAAACTTAAAACCTAGCATGTCAACAAGTCTGTCACTAAAAAAGCACAAATACTCGGGTTTTAGAAACAAAACGCAAACGGTTATATCAGTACATCAAAATCTTGCTTCACCGGTGCATCATCTGGAATTCGCTAGCGTTGTACGGAATCGGCAGCTAAATTTGCTTGCTGATCGCTATCGCATTGCTGTCAAAAATCATACATAATACGAAGTAAAACGCGATCGCTATGGATTCACTATGACAATACACATTTTAGTTACTTGATTGCTCCATAGAGGCAGCACTGTTGCGAGATTGCTATGGTATGGTTTTTGCTAATACGTAATACGAATTTGCGATTAGAGAGCAATTTTTGCTATCGCTCGGCTTTTGCAAGATACGTAATCAGCCTGCCGTTTTATGCCGTTGGTATATTCGCAGCGCATTGAGAGTATTCAAAGAGCGTTCACTGTATCTTGCCTTTGGCTTCAGTGACTTTTCACTCAGAAATTCTTACAAATAATACTTGAATATTTGTATTCTTCACGAACGAAGACGTTTATTATGAAAGTGCTTCTTTCACAAAATCATGAGTGTTCAAAATCACTGTTCGTAATTTCTCCAGAATCTTTGTAAGTGTAATTATGAAATTATTAATTTAACTTTTACACGTTGAAATGCAGGCGTTATCCGCAGATGACACGCAGCGTTTTGCCGACCTATTCCAGCATTTTTCCGTTCACCTTAAAACGTAACATTCTCCGTAAACGACTACTTAGAGCAAAGATTCGGTGCGACACGCAACCGGCTTAAATCCAAAAAAACTGGGCAAGTGCGAGTCGGACTCGCGCATTGAGGCTTCCGTGCAAACTACTATGCTCGAAGACTTTTTCGAATAGCAAATTTTTTGTTTGTGGCGTAGATAACAACAAATTTACTGTTTTCAGATTTTTTCCTATACCTGTGCTATAAGATCTTGCTTTGTGCCAAATTTCAGGATTCTGGGTCAACGGGAACTTGTACCCTATGAATATTTGATCTCTGAGAGTATCAAAATATACGTTTTTTGCAACATAAACGACCGTATCTTTTTTATTCGTTAGTTTAGAAGTTTAATTTTTGCACAGCTTGAAAGGACCGCAAACTTGAGTACCTATATGGTTTTAATTTCAACTCGATACCTCCACCCGTTTTCGAGATAAAGGGTCTTGACAGACAGACAGAGGGACGGACAACAAAGTGATCCTATAAGGTATCCGTTTTTTTCTTTTGAGGTACGGAACCCTAAAAATAGTAAAAATCCGTTGTATTCTTTTGTATAAAGATTTTTATTTTTCACTTTTATGTTTTAGTAGAGGGGTTACTATACCAACATAGTATGTAAGTTCTTAAGGTATCTATAGAATATGACCATTACAAGTGTGTTTAGAAGAATTAAGTTAAAATTTAGATATTACTTCCGATAAATTGAGAAACTTTTCCCTTTTTGAAGTCTGTTAAAAATGTGAGTTCTATTTGCAAGCAAAATAGTTCTACGGGTCCTGGTATTTTTTGGAAATACCGCAAAAGTTTTTCTTAAACAAAAAATTGAATGTAAACTTTTGCTAACTTCCGACTGCCCTGGCGGGATTTTCTCTAGTTTACAGTGTAGTACAGTGGTGTATCATTCGCAAATTGATTCCTAGTGGTTATTATGATGTAAAATTGATACCTATAGTTTTGTATATCAGGTATACGTACACAATTGAACAAAGTATATCTAACTAAAATAGAGCTGAGAATTTTATTGCAATATTGAATACGTTAGCGAAACGTATTATGAATTTTGACTTGATACAATTGCTGTCTGATACTGCAAAAGCATTAAAATGTGTTACATCCACAATAATGGAAAAAAGTGACTATTCTGAATAAAAAACTGAATATTAGAATCGTTATGAGATGCACTGTGGCTATAAGTTATTTAAGTTTATCTGAGGGGTACTTTTTAGTGGTGGTACCATGAAAATTACACTTTATATGGCACCACCAATAAAATAAAAAAAAAACAAAAAAAAAACTTTTTACAAAAAAATATAATCGACTTCAACGTTGAAAACACTGAAAAGTATAAAATAACTTTAATTTCGGAAGTCGGTGTTAAATAACGAAGAGAAAAACTATTATAGAAACACCGACTTCCGAAATTAAAGGTATTTTATACTTTTCAGTGTTTTTAGGGTTCCGTAGCCAAATGGCAAAAAACGGAACCCTTATAGATTCGTCATGTCTGTCTGTCTGTCTGTCTGTCCGTCCGTCCGTATGTCACAGCCACTTTTTTCCGAAACTATAAGAGCTACGCTGTTGAAACTTAATAGGTAGATGTATTCTGTGAACCGCATTAAGATTTTCACACAAAAATAGAAAAAAAGCAATAAATTTTGGGGGTCCCCATACTTAGAACTGAAACACAAATAATTTTTTTTCATCGAACCCATACTTGTGGGGTATCTATGAATAGGTCTTCAAAAATGATATTGAGGTTTCTAATATCATTTTTTTCTAAACTGAATAGTTTGCGCGAGAGACACTTCCAAAGTGGTAAAATGTGTGTCCCCCCCCCCCCCTCTAACTTCTAAAATAAGAGAATGATAAAACTAAAAAAAATATATGATGTACATTACTATAAAAACTGCCAACGAAAATTGGTTTGAACGAAATCTAGTAAGTAGTTTTTTTTAATGCGTCATAAATCGAAAAAAATACAGTATTATTAAAACATCGATCAAAGTTACAACACATTACAAGATCTTTTATATTATGTTACTTGCTGTTACGGAACCCTTCATGGGCGAGTCCGACTCGCACTTGGCCGGTATTTAACATTGAAGTCGGTTATATTTTATTTTGTAATTTTTTTTTTATACTTTCTAAACTTGACACTGTCAAAAATGTAAATGTATGTATGACATAAGATTTTTTTGGCTTGATTCTTTTCTTTTTCTGTATCCACGTTGTTTCACTTGTTGGTGATTGATTGTATTTATAAGTTAAAATATAGAAAAGTTCGATTGACTTAAGACTGGGATTCTCGCCACGAGTGTCTTGGTTAGCACGTGTGTTTTGAGAATTTTAACGTTTTCCGAGTGATTGTTGTAACTCTTGTGACTTGTTTTTGTACAATTGTGCTGTCCTTGTGTTCGTAAACAGGTTTGTTGTGCTGTTGTTCTCATCCTTTTAAGGTCTAAGTAAAGTTTTATCCACGATGGATAAAAACAAACCTCCAGATCCTGACCCCCCTGACATCCAATCCTCTCCAAATGTCCTTTCCCAAAACCCATTGTCGCAATTTGCCGATGTAGTCTGTAGCATTACAGACATGGATGTGTCCCCGATTTCACGTAAACGCGCCAACGAAGAAGTAAACCCCACTCCTACTCCACCAAGCAAACAAATTAAGAGCCAAATAGGTCGTACAAAGTACTCTGCAGCGGATAAAGGTCCATATATCGTGCATGTTTCTCGACTGGAAACTTCTCCGAACTCGGGCACCACACTACACCCTGTGAACTTTGGAAAGTTTCTAATATCCAATAAAATTTCAAATATTCGTCGGGACGGAGTTAACAAAGTTGGCCGAAACCGTGTTTCGGTGGAATTTACTTCCCCCCAGGACGCAAATGCGTTTCTATCTAATAACCTTTTGCCTAAACATGGCTACTCAGCATCCATCCCTACATTCAACATCACTAGGATGGGTGTTATTTCTGGAGTCCCTACTGACATCTCTGAGGATGAAGCTATAACTTTCTTGTCTGTGCCTTCTGGTTGCGGGCAAATCTTCAAGGTTCGACGCATTAATAGGAAAATACGCAATGACGATGCTATCGAATGGAAACCCACAGAAACTTGTGTCATCACTTTCGATGGCCAAGTGCTACCACCAAGAGTATTCTGCTGCTATACATCTCTTCCAGTTAGCCAATACATTTATCCTACGATCCAGTGTCGCAAGTGCTGTAGATTCGGACATGTGGCCAACCTGTGTAGGTCGAAACCACGCTGCAGTAAATGTGGCCACGATCACCCCGGTGATGGTTGCAGCATTTCTGAAGGCGAGGCTTTCTGTATACTCTGCTCGGGGAACCACTTCGCCAACAGCGGGTCATGCCCTGAGCATGGTAGGCAGAAGGCTATCAAGACCATTATGGCTGAGAAGTCGATTCCATATGTGGAGGCTAGCAAAATGGTTCCAATACCATCTCGCAACTATGCCAATGCTACTAAAACTCAGTCATACCGCAAAACTGTCACACTCAAGCCCAAAACCCATGCTCCACTTTCCCCATCTTATAACAAAATCATTCACAATGAAATTGTTAGTTCTCCCCAACCTACTCAGCCTAATGGCTGTGCACTAAACCTGAATAACACTCCATCTAATAACAATATTTCAATCATCGAACTTCTTGTAAAACTTTTACCAACTCTTATCTCTTCTCCTTCTAACTCCCAATCACCGTCCAACGTTGCCGATCAACTTATTCAAATTCTCCTACATATTAAAAATGGCGTCCAGCCTAACATTTCTACAGTGGAATGTGAGGAGCGTGTGGCATAAGAAACACGACCTCATATTCCTCATTAATAAATATAAACCTCTAGCTTGTTCTATAGCTGAGACTTGGCTCACCCCGAGTCTTAGCTTCCGTATACCACATTACAATGTCCTCCGATGTGACAGATCCGACGGATATGGAGGGTCGGCTCTTTTTGTTAATAACCGGGTCCCACTTTCACCCTTATCTCTGCCTCCACTTACAGGCGACATGAGTATTGTATCTGGAAGAATGGAAGGCATTTCAGTATTTTCAATATATATTGCTCATCCTCATCATGACTTTTTAATTACTATAAGAAACATTCTTTCCAATGTCCAAGACCCTGTACTAGTTATGGGTGACTTTAATTGTCACCATTATAGATGGGGTTCCGAACATTGTGATACGTTTGGTGCAGCTCTAGTCGAGATTCTGGATGACATGAACCTTTGCGTTTTAAATAATGGTTGTCCAACACGCAGGTCTCTCCCCGGACAGCAGAAGAGTTGTGTTGACCTTACTTTTTGCTCTGCTGAACTAGCAGCTTCAATCCATTGGGAATGTACAGCCTTGTCGCATGGTAGTGATCATTACCCCATTGTCATTTCTTTAATCAACAGGACTTACTTAGAAAAAACTTCTCCTCCACTTTTGAAGTACAACTTGACCAAACCAGATTGGTCAAAGTTTGCATCATTACTGGAGCAGAAAATCGAAATTCTCCCAAATTTAAATTCTAATTTATCTCATCCCTCTGATCACCTCCATGCCAAGAGTTGCTATGAAGGTTTTGTGGAAGCAGTCATCTCTAGTGCAGATTCTTGTTTCCCCTTAAAAAATAGTGCTCGAAACAAGATCCCTTCACCTCCATGGTGGGACCAAGAATGCACTTCAGCGATTAAACTGAGGAATGAGGCTGAAACCCACTATAATAGGGAAATGACCACCCAAAACCTGATGACTTATATGCAAGTCTGTGCACGATCCAGACGCCTTCTGCGTAGGAAGAAACGTGCAGGTTGGGTCAAATTCTGCACATCCCTCTCTCCCTCCACCCCAATCTCAGTTGTGTGGAAAAACATTAACAGGTTTAGATGTGGTTGTTCTCCTTCAGTATCTTCACCAATCACTAGGGAAACAGCTGAACTTTTTTTTGACAAAATAGCCCCACCCTATGTCCCACTTCCTTCCGAATGTCATAATTTACCCCCACATATTGTTTCCAATGACCCTTTTGATGGCCCGTTTACCTTTAAAGAATTGAGTGTGGTGCTCAGTCATGTCCGGGACTCGGCGCCTGGTATTGACGGCGTGCCATATTCTTTTATTTCTCGCTCTAGTAATAATGCCAAACAATATTTTTTAGATATAATTAACTTTTGTTATAATCGTGGTTGGGTCCCAGATCAATGGAAGCTACAAGTTATCATTCCCCTTTTGAAACCAGGCAAACATGTTGATGATCCGAACGGCCTTAGACCTATTGCTCTGTCTTCAGTCCTAGCCAAACTAATGGAACACCTTATTAAAAACCGGTTGGAGTGGATAGTCGAATCCAGAGATTTACTGCCGAACTTCCAATTTGGTTTCAGGAAAGGACTCGGCACAATGGACAGTGTAGGTATTCTAATTACAGACATCCGCCTAGCATTCTCCAAAAACGAGTCTGTGGTTGCAGCCTTTCTTGACATTTCCTCTGCATATGACAATGTTCTTCTTCCCGTCCTCAGGCAAAAACTGCACCAGCTGAGCATCCCGGTCAAGATGATTGAATGCATATGTGCACTACTGAACTGTCGCTCGTTGGTTCTGAGAGTCCAGGGAGAGGACTTTGATAAAAGGCAGACTTGGAGAGGCCTCCCACAGGGCTTCGTCCTCAGTCCAATCCTCTACAACTTGTACACAGCTGACATTGACTCCTCTTTAAACAACAACTGTCACATTTTACAGTACGCGGACGACTTAGTCATTTACGTGTCAGACTCCTCCATCACTGACGCTGCATCGTCTCTATGCCTCTCTCTGGACTCTCTAAATCAATGGCTTCTAAACCACGGCTTATCATTATCTGCACCAAAAAGTTCGGCAGTGATCTTTTCTCGCAAAAGAACCATCCCTTCCATCTCAGTGGCCATTTCAGATCAAAATATTCCGTTGTCTAGTAAGGTAAAATTTTTAGGCGTTATACTAGACTCAAAATTAACTGGAAAACATCATATAAATTATTTAATCCAAAAATGCGAACGTGTTATTTCCATACTTAAAGTCCTTGCAGGTGTATGGTGGGGCGCCCACCCCTATACCATGAAACTAGTTTACAACGCCCTAATTCGTAGTATTCTAGACTATGGTACGTTCCACCTAATTCCATGCAACAGGGGTGCTTTGGTTGGTCTCGATAAGCTCCAGTCTAAATGCCTTCGGATCATCTCTGGTTGTATGAAGTCCTCTCCCATCAACGCTTTGCAGGTCGAATGTGTCGAACCCCCCCTAGCCTTAAGACGCCAATATTTAGCCTCCCGTTTTTTATCTAGGGTAATATGTAGATCTTCACACCCTCTCATTGAAAAACTGAACGAGTTAAATTCCTTATATAGAACCTCAAACTACTGGAAAAATAAAGAAATGCCCTTAACACTGAAATTTTTTCGCACGACTCAAAATTTCGAATACCCACTTGCTCAATATCCCAAACTACCCCTTTTTAATTTCGACTATGAAGTTTTATGTTTCACTCCCAAAATTTTTTACAATATTGGTATATCCAAAAATAGTCCCTCGGCGAATTCGGTCTTCAATGCGAAGGTGGGAGAACGATGGAATGGTTTTCAAAGTTTTCACTGATGCTTCTAAATTTTCTGACTCTAGTCATACTGGAGCGGCAGTATACTACCAAAGCTCCAGTATTATTTTACAATTTAAATGTCCTAAGGAGTCCTCTGTGTTCACAGGCGAATGTGTGGCTCTATTAGAAGCTTGCCTTTTTATAGAGTCACACCATAATATCGACAAAGCCGTAATATTCACAGACTCTCTTAGCTGTCTTCAGGCCCTAACCCAGAATCCCTTTAGAAGTAAATTACACAGCTCACTACTCCTTAAAATTAAGAGATCCCTGCTATCAAGCACCAATAGTCAAAAAGAAGTTCAACTAGTTTGGATACCTAGCCACTGTGGCATCAAGGGCAATGAACGTGCTGATGCCTTGGCCAAAGATGCTTGTTCATCAACTGCAGCTGATCTATCACACAACTTTATTCAGGGGTATGACTTGCTGAACCTGCCAAAAGCAAGTCTTCAATGTGCATGGCAGGAGCAGTGGGATACCTCTGGTAAAAAAAGGGTAAATTCTACTATGCAGTCCAACCAACCATAACATCAAAACCTTGGTTCTTCACATTCAAAAAAATGTCCAAACCTGTTATCTCCGTCCTTTGCAGAATCCGCCTGGGTTTCTGTTGTACACCTGTTTTTTTGGAAAAAATTCGAGTCCGCGATTCCTCCTTATGCGAATGCGGTTTGGAGGAGGGCACACTAGACCACATATTTTTCCAATGCACAAATAATATTCCACCTTTAGACTTATATAGCCGTCTCCCGAAATTTAAAATTCCTCTCCCAATCAATGTCCCCGCCCTCTTAACTTATCCCTCCCCAGAACTACTTGTGGCGCTGATGAGTTTCATCCGTCACAATAATATCAAATTATGAGTCCCGACTTCTGTGTAATTGTGGTTACGTGTATATATTTAATGTCTTAACAATTATAATATTTATGTATTTTTATTTTTTTGTTTGTTTCAGTCCAGTACTAACTCATCGAGTTCAACTGTATCAATCGATGATTTTTATGCATTCATACAGTTCTAACATTCCGATTCCATATGTTATCATCATACACTCTTGTCAATCCAATTCACTTTTGACATTGGCAGAATAGTCGACATCGGCTCTATTTGCCATTAACAAAAAATAGAATAGAATAGACATAAGATTTTATCAAAAAACTACATGCTAATGAACGACCGAGTAATGTGTATCTACTCATAGAGCAAAGTATAGATAATTTCGTCTCACCACTACTGATGTTTTTACTGTCGACTTATCTCTGAGTCGATAACAAAGAATTGGTTTACATTAACCAGATTTCACCAATAAAAGCCATATTACGCTTTGCTTTGATAGTAAATTAAAATTTAATTAGGTAAGTTATGATGCTTCCTACTCCAGACGATCGCAGGTTACAGCTGTCATAACAACAAAAATTTCTTAGGCAGTCCTTCGTATCTCTCGCAGTGTTATTTTTACCAATCATGTAATTAATAAAAATCCAGCAAAACAAAATTAACAATCAAAATCATCTTTGTCGAAATGTATAAAGTTTCAGATATTTTGACATTTTATATGTTTCCGTTTCCTTTCATGTTACATATTTAGTAAATCGGTGCCCTTTTTGTCAATGGGAATTCATCAAATAAATTCTCCCGCTCAGGGTCTAGTTAGAGGGAATCAGACTTTTACAGACTAAAACATAGTGTTCCTTCAGTTAGCCTTTGCGTTCCAAAGCTGCGATAATGATATTAACTCCCGTGGGTCCGTCAAATACGCTGACAGCTCTTTGAGGCGCGCGTGGAACACAAGGCGCGCTCGACCCGGGTTTGCCCCTAATCACACGGTAAGCTACCCATTATTCAAGTCGGTGCCCTTGTCATTAAAATGAAATATTTGTTTAACGTTCATTTTAAGCCTAATTCAATTTAAAACCCGTTAAAAAATGAAATGCAATTAAATGTTACATTAGAGAGAAGCTATTTCTCTTTTTGATCCTAATCTGATACTAATCTCCTAGATTTGATTGCAACAATGGTTTTAAAAGTAAGTCTTCTGATTAATAGAGACTTTTTTAGGGTTTCGTAATGTCATTCGGCTCAAAGGGAACCCTTATAGGATCACTTTATTGTCCTTCTGTCTGTCTGTCCATTTGATAATACCGTTTATGAACTATTTACGCGTAACATATTTTGACATTTGCAAGGAAATCATAACTTATAGCGTACTTTCCGTTGACCTAGAATCCTGAAAGGAAAGTAGCAATTGTCTCAGAAAACAAATATTACACTCAAAAATTTTAATTACCTCTCAAAATAATAAGGAATTTTACTTTTATAAGTTTGTACGGAATGCTCGGTGCACGATTCCGCCTCGCATTTCACGGGTTTTTTAGAAGTAACGACGACCCATAAACCACTGTCTATAGTCTTGTAAGTGTTAATTTAATATTAAACATTAATATTAATTATTATTATTAATTTGCTATTAAACAGGGTTATTTGTAAAACACTAAAAACCTTGCAGGACTGGTTTACTAACATCATAAACAATAATTTTCGACACACTTGCTCAGAAAGTGACTATAATTGTACTACACTTTATAGGTATATAATGTAGCTTGTAACCAAACTGTGACTTTTTGATTACCATTTTGCACAAGTGTGATAATGTAGTGATAACCTTTTTTGTTAAACTTCTGTTCTCAAATTAAACATTAAATTCGAAAAAAAAATACATTAGGTATTGCGTTCAATAGTACAAATTAGTGTCTTATTTGGTTTTATTATGCTAATTTGTGTTCAATTAAATTATTTTAACTTTAACATGTTTCATAAATAAAACCTTTCCTTTCCTTTCTATTATGTTCTATAACTTTTTATAAAAAAACATAATTCATTTACCAAAAACAAACCCTTAAACATTTCGTTGTTTTATCTAACATATATGACTTTTTTTTTTATCTGTTATAAACTAGTACTTGACTGCGATTCCGTCTTTATGACGCGACTTAAGCGCATCAAGCACGCCCGATCCCGCTCCCCTCCGCTATTGTTCTATCACTTGGTTCACATCGACTTCGTAATATTTAGAACGTGAACGTTCTTTATTAATATAAATATTTTTTATTTTTGTATGAAAATCTGATGAACTAAAATATGATACATTTTTAAAAGTCATAGAACAAAAGTTGTTGTTTATGATTTTAGTAACATAGTCCTGAGGAGAGGTTGTTAGTGTTTTACAAATAAACCTGTGTGTAGTTTAGTAATATAGAAAGCCTGGATCCATACATTTATAAACGAATAATTTCCATTAATTGTCTCCAATCAGGTTCACCTTTGTCGTAAGTCAACGTTAATTATAGCTTCGACAATTAAGATGGAGGCAATCCATTAGCGAAACAATTTTTTTTTTTTTTTTTTTTTTTTTTTTCCCTTACAACTATCATTACAGGTAAATACCTAATGCGATAGTGCGGTCTTAAAATTACTTAATATAATATAAAACTTAAAATCAAAACACTTAAAATATACAAATACTAGCTGACCCCGCAAACTTCGTACCGCTTAATAGTTACCTTTTATCTAAGCTGTCAACTCTACCTACTCTACCCTACTCTACCCTACTCTACCCTACTCTACCCTACTCTACCCTACTCTACCCTACTCTACCCTACTCTACCCTACTCTACCCTACTCTACCCTACTCTACCCTACTCTACCCTACTCTACCCTACTCTACCCTACTCTACCCTACTCTACCCTACTCTACCCTACTCTACCCTACTCTACCCTACTCTACCCTACTCTACCCTACTCTACCCTACCCTACCCTACTCTACCCTACTCTACCCTACTCTACCCTACCCTACTCTACCCTTCTGTACCCTACCCTACTCTACTCTACTCTACCCTACTCTACCCTACTATACCCTACTCTACCCTACCCTACTCTACCCTACTCTACCCTACTCTACCCTACTCTACCCTACTCTACCCTACCCTACTCTACTCTAATCTACCCTAAAAAAAAAAAAAAAAAAAAAAAAAGTATCCTATGTCCGTCTCCTGGTTTTAAGCTACCTCCCCACCAATTTTCAGCCAAATCGGTTCAGCCGTTCTTGAGTTATAAGTGGTGTAACTAACACGACTTTCTTTTATATATATAGAAGAAGATATAGAAGATATACGTATAGCCTACTCTAATCAACCCTATAACATATGCTTATATGCTTTAGGTGTTCGTGATTACACTATTTCTAATAAACTCTGGTTCACGTAATGCTTTGATTAATCAATTAGTAAGTATCTAATTATTTGAAAACCGCTTTCTAGGTAAAATAATATCGTTTTCTTCTGTAAAGAAGAAATGATGGCAGAAGCAACGCGGACGAAACCGCCCAGGGACCGATCAATCCGGAACATCCTTGGTGAGGCTTATTCTGAAAAGCAAGACAGTCGTCATGAACGAATATTAAAGAATACTATTAGTGTCAATAGACTGTATACAGATTTTTTTAAATAATTTTATGTTGTATAAGAACTTAATTTTTAATAGAGGCTATTATTATTAACCTTTTTAGATATATTTATATATCGTAGTACACCTGTCAGTACTGTACCTTTGGACGGCGTGCGAGAGGTCGAAGCCAACTCGCAGGGCACACACGCACTCTTTCCATCGAACGTGGTATCACCCTACCAGCACACTATGTTAAGACAATGGCCCCTGCTTAAACAATATTGTTACAATACATCAATAAAGAAAGCAGGGGGTGACTTGGACAGTCAATAAATGGGCCCCCAAAAATGGTCACTGGCATGAAGGGACGTAGTTTCAAACGGGCAACATATCTTGAGGTGCTTAAAGGGTGGAGAAGCTCACCAAGACAAGCAGAACAACCAGGATCTTACTGGATTATACGTCCTTCACTAGAGCACGTTTAATCTTGCGGATCTCCACTCAAGTCAACCAAAAAGACAAAAGAGAGATGGGAGTTCTGTTCTCCATCAGTGTTCACTGCCGGTCAATAAAAGCAAGCCGAAAATGAGTAACAATACTTCTCCCAGGAGATCAGGTCCGTGGGGTCACCACTGCCTAACATTTCGCCACAAAACGGCTGCTGATTTTATATTTCTTAGCCAGAACTAGGGTTTATTGGTTCGTCTAAGCTTCACCACGACGTCAATGTAGAGATGCAGTGATGAGGTTAATTTTATGTGATCGTATGTCTGAGAACCTTCGCGTCCTGGACCTTTGAAAGGCGTACCAGCCAACTTGCAGAGACCCCGACCGATGACTATTCTCGTACGCACCGTTCAAGTACACCCAAGGACGCAGACGCAGCCTAATCTATAGATATACATATCCTTCGAAGTTTTCCTAACAAATTAGTCTCTGGATGATTCTAATATATCTCTTCAAAAATATTTAAAGAAACTCAAAGGTCACGATCTTTTTTCTAAAGACCAGAAATCGCGATAGTATAATTTGTCTCACAGTATAATTTATCATAATACATGTCGTTACTGCCTACTTATGTTGAGATCAAGAGAAAATGTTGAATAACGTTACTTAAGCTTTTACAGACTCAGTATAAAAAGCTATTTTGGGAGGTTCACCCACGAGGTTCACCTGTATCCACTAATTTGCTTTGTGCTTTTCGTTTTCATAAACTTACGCAAAATGGGTTGTGCTACTTTTAGAACTAAGTAAAACAGTTGAGCAAAGTATACTTTTTATATAATTAACAGCATTCTACTTTTAATTAAATTAAAACAAAAGAAATCTCACGCAAGTGTTTCATCTGTTCTATTTCAAAAGGGTAGTCATCGTTTCTTCGTTTAATGGCTTTGTTGAAGAAAGAGCTTTTTAAAGCCCATTAGAATAGAAAGGCTATTAACGAAGCAATCTATTTGGTATAATAGTCTACTAGTCTTAGTTTTGGCCAGAGACGACTAAGCTGAACTTTAAATTAATTATCGTTTTCCCCATGGACCATAAAGACGGCTTTGCGAAAATAACACTTCAATGGCGTCGCTTTCATTTATTAAACTTGTTTTCAGCCACTATCTGTACAGTTTAATTAAAACGTTTACATTAAACTTGGAAAAGAGTAATAACAGTTTACAGTTAATCCTAAGCGCAATCACGCCGCCTGAGACGTTGAAGGCACGTGCTGACATGGCTACTTATGCCAGGTGACGTGATTGTTTTATAGACTTACCGCTACCCTTGAAAGCAAAGCTAAACTGAAGGAACTTAGATCGGTTTTAGTCCGAAAAGTCTGTCACTTCTTTTCGCTTTACCGAGAGTGGGAGGAGTAATTTAATAATTTCGCATCAATCAATTTTATTAGCATACAACGTGACTAACAAAGATGTTTTACTCAACTTGTTAGAGCATACATGTTTTGCTTAACACATACAAATGTAGAAGAAATCGAAAAAGAAATGTACCATTACATATCTAAATTAATTCTGTTTAGTTTCTCCTTCAATTAAAACTGAACGGATGTGTAGTTAGGTAATTTTTTTTTATGGTTTTAAAATCATCTAATGACAGACTCTGACTAAAAACCCACCCATTTCCTTCGTGCCTTCATACCGGGGATGAACACCTATTTCGAAACTAACCCTGGCCCCAGTAGGCTACGACCCAGCTAGGCCCCTGCTATTGCTGAGTAGTTGTGTAGTTTACACTTTCTGTGGAATTCAGGTATCCTTTTTGTCAATCGGCTAAAAAATTGTTTAACAATCAAGGTACCTTGTTTCATCAAAAGTTATTTATGTTTAGGCGTTACATTGAGCACAATACAAGCGGCTTCAAGCAGATAATTGATTGATGAAGTGGAAAACATTTTTACACCACAATATCGATGTGAACGGTTTGTGTTGTGTAGCTAAAAGTTTTTAATGTGTTGAGTGATGTTCTTTATACTGAAAAAAAAAAAACGAACAAATTATAATATACTATCTTCTGCCAGCAGCTTCGCCCGCTTGAAATTGGATTCTCTATACAAACTTTGGACCCCTGTTTTATCTCCTTATGGGTGGAGTTTCTGCTGATGTCAAAAGTGAAGTGTGTTGATGTCTAAAGGTTGTCTGTAAAAAATCGCTTTTAGCGATAAGACCGCCCATTGTGACACCCTATTAATTTTAAGTTTCATATGTAATTGTTTTATTTTTGGTGTACTACAAAGAATTTATCTATCTATCACCTACCTGCCTAAGTTTGTAGGTGATAAAGTTTCTGATATTTTGTGATTAGTCAGCGAGTGGTATTGCCCTTTTAAAATTATACATATTTTATAACTATACTTATAAAGAAATAAGCATATATAGATACTATAAATAGAAAAACTTAAACCAGAAATAACATAATAAAAAAAAAGTTTTAAATATGACGTCAAATAATCTTCCACATCACTGTCAACTGGAAGTGTGCCTAAAAGACTGGCTGCGTTGCCACGTTGCATGACAATGCTTAATGATAAATCGTCCAGCGTCCTACTAGCAGGACTTTCAGTCCTTCCGGTAGGACGCACCTTTTTTAATGAATATTACGTGAACGGTCCAGCTGGCAGGATTTGTAAAAAAACAAGTAGATAGTCAGTCTCTTTCTGATTGTAGGAGTGTTTGTTTCATCGTTCTAGCATTAGTATGAGCGAAATGGCTACGATATTTAGACGTGGAGATCGCGTGAGTTCGCTAGCATCGCACTACGATGCGTCGGGAACGAATAACGCCTGGAGTCGTCAACAATTTGGTGATGAAATTGCAACATCTTAATGTTATGGCCGACATTTTATTATCAAAACCGTTTTGTACACCACAAAAAACAACAGAAAGCCAGCTGATATATATAGAAAGAAACACAATAACTTTTTCCCGCGTCCACGTAGACGAAACCGCGGTAAAGTATTGAATGGTATAATACTTTATAAGATAAAAAAAGAATTCTACAATCGTAAATACAACATTGAGCACCTACCAAAAGTATATATAAACATATCAATATATTATAAAAATAAATATATGTTACCTACCTTACCTTACTGTTATTTATAAACACAACAACATAACTTTTCGTTTATTTCAAATAAATAAATAATTAAAAGTGGGTAGTTCAAAATGTTTGTTTCCCCTGATTTAGTGATTCGTCTGAGTCGTCCTGCCAGCAGTCGGCGTACTGCCAGAAGGACGTGCGTCAAATTTCATATAAAATCAAGTCCTGCTAGCAGGACTTTAAAAGTCCTTCCAGAAGAGCTTCTAGAAGGACATTTTTTTGGACGATTTATCATTAATCTCTGGCCGAGGTAAAAGCTAGCCCATGGGTCACACAAAGTGTCTACTAGGCGTATCTTTAAATAGATTATAAGGCTCGGACCCCACGGCCTAAGTTAATATTATAGTACGGAAATTTTGCAAAATCAATCTTTTTTGTGTGTACTTTCTTCTGACGTTTTAGAAGTGCCCATGTTGGCCCATATGAAACAAAAATATTTAGAATTTAAATAATGACCTAGGGCTAGTGTCCACCCTTACGTTTTTAACACCTCTACGGTCCAGACTAAGCGTTTTTCCTCGTCGTATATACCGCGTACATCGAAGGATTGAAACAATTTGCCTGCATCGATCTTCCCGTCCGATTATAATTTAACGGTCTTCAAGGCTACCGTGAATAGGCTTTTAATAAACAAGTGCGATTCACGATAAACGATTGCATCACTGCTTACCATTAGGTGGGATCGCAGTCAAGTACTAGTTTATATCATTAAAAAAGAACTGAGCAAGTGCGATTCTGATTTGCGCAATGAGGGTTCCGTACAAACTTACCTATGTACAAAGCAGTACTTCCTATCCGATCAACTGAACCGATCAACTGGTTGATCAGATTGGAACTCGGTGAAGGATATTATTCCAATCTAATCAACTTTGAAACGGATCAACTGTTTTCTTTCCCAACGGTACAACTTTTTAGTTGATCCGATAGGAATATTTTACTTTATTTAAATTTGTTCTATCTACTCAACTTTGATACTAAACCTTTTTAATTTTTGTGCTCTAGTGAACTGGTTACTTATAATAGACAATGATCAATAAATTGTCTTCGACTAATAGACTGAGAGCTTGTGCCTACCAGACTTTCGCCATTTTATAAAAGCTGGTACCTAGTTTATCATGGACTGTACGGTGGTTTGTGATCACTACAACCAATGTTGGATTTTGTTATTACTAGTTACACTTTATTATTTTAGGCACTTGTAAATTTTTTTATGAGTGGAAAAACACTATAGCCAAAAACACTTGTAAATTTTTTTATGAGTGAAAAAACACTATAGCCAAAAACACTTGTAATTTTTTTTAAGAGTGGAAAAACACTATAGCCAAAAACACTTGTAAAATTTTTTATAAGTGGAAAAACACTATAGCCACAAACACTTGTGAATTTTTTTATGAGTGTTTGTACAAGTGTTTTTACCTCGAGTGTTTTTCCATCCTTAAGAAATTTCACAAGTGTTTTTACCTCGAGCGTTATTCCACTCTTATGAAATTTCACAAGTGTTTTTACCTCGAGTGTTTTTCCACCCTTAAGAAATTTCACAAGTGTTTTTACCTCGAGTGTTTTTCCACCCTTAAGAAATTTCACAAGTGTTTTTACCTCGAGTGTTTTTCCACCCTTAAGAAATTTCACAAGTGGTTTTTGTTTTAATGGATTAGCGATTTCAAAAACGTCAGAAATTCCATCATAGAACTGTTAATGGTACTAGTGACAATAAAGCAAATATTCCTGTCGGAATAACTAAACAGTTGTATCGTTGAGAATGAAATATAGGTGATACGATTGAGTTCCACTCCGCACAACTAGTTGGTCGGTTCAGTTGATCGGATTGGAAGTACAGAAAGGTGATCTGATCGAGTTCCAATCTGATCAACCAGTGGTTGATCGGATGGGAAGTACAGAAAGTTGATCCGATCGAGTTCCAATCTGATCAACCAGTTGATCGGTTCAGTTGATCGGATAGGAAGTACTGGTACAAAGTTCAATTGCCGAAAAGTATTTTTGTTGTTACGTACAACATTTTTTTTTTGTTTCCAGATTTCTTCCTATACCTGTGTTACAAAACCCTTGCTTTATGCAAAATTTCAGGATTCTCGGTCAACAGAAAGTACCCAAGAATTTTGATTCGGTTGAGTTTGCGACATAAACGACCGTATCTTTTTTTTTCTTTAACTTAGGAGTTGATGATACCTTCACACGTTTCTGAGATAAAGGGTCTTGACAGTCAGATAGACAGACAGGCGGGCAACGAAGTGATCATATATTCAGGGTTCTGTTTTTTTTCCCTTTTGAGGCATGGAACCCTAATAACAACTATACTAAGTTAAGATCGATCGGTGTTGTAGCAACTTTAGCCCTACAACACGCTGTGGTTTTAGGTATTTAATCAAACAAACGATAACGGTGAAGTTTGACTTCTGTTGCAAATAGGTGACCGTACACACGTGCTACTGTAACGCAGCTCAGCTCGTCGGTAGGGATTCTTCTATGAAATCAAACACTTCGGGCGGCGCACTCTTATATTTTATTACTTATTTAAAAGAATTCATGCTTTCCTTACAAAAATTACTCCAACACTGACAAAATAATACACATTCTTTTTCTACCAACTTTCAAACCTATTCTAGAACAGTATAATCTTTCGAATTATATTTTACAAGCCAGTTTGTTGGTTATGTAAAAAAAAAAACTCATGCGATCTCCTTTCGATATCACACTACCTATATGGCGCCAGAGAACTAACGTTACTAGGTTTATTTAACTGACAAATACAGCAACAGTAGTTTACAAATCACATACGGATTTAATAAAGCTAAAGTACCTCGTTCCAAAGAGTAATATAACCAAGTAATAGTCAACGGATGCCTTAATAAAAGTCAACTACACGAATAAAATTTCATGGCCTTTATCTTGTGTGCTTGAACGCGCACTTGACCAATATTTTATCGATCTATTTGTATGGATACGGGCGAGACAGGACAAGGTATCACAGAAATAGGACAGTAAATATAGGGGGCCCCAAACGGGGCCATCATTACGCAGCTCTTATATTCACAAACAACACTACAGTTGGCATGATTGGATTAATAATGCGAATGGCTGGACTTTGTTTCAATCATTTGGATGTCACTTGTGGGTCTGGTTATTTTAATGGCATAAGAAATAAAGGAAAAAAAAATCCACCCAAGACAAATGTATGAGTGAAGAGCTTGATCATTTGTTCTGTGTCTATAATATTTAAGTATTTAGAAATATATAAGTATGTTTATCAGTTGTCTTGTACTCATAACACAAGCCCTGCTTAGTTTGGGACTAGATGGCGTTGTGTGTTAAAAGTTAAGGAATACATATTATAGAATATCTTAAGAATATCTTTATTGACAACACCAAGGCAAATTGATAGTAGTAAGATGTGAGTGGTATGGCCAACTAGCTATTAAAAAATTATAGTGAATAATATTATTTAGAAAGTTACAAGCATTACATTACATTAAATTACAACATCTCCACTAATATAATAAAGAGGTAAAGTTTGTTTTTTTTTTGTTTGTAGGAGGTAATCTCTGGAAGCACTGGTCCGATTGTAAACATTTTTTCACTGATAGAAAGCTGCTTTATTACTAAGTGACATAGGCTTTATTACTAATTGACATAGGCTATATTGTGTACGCGGGCGAAGCCGTGGGCAAAAGCTAGTACTTCTTATATCTCTTCTTCTTGGTCGTTTCATTCTTGCCAGAGTGGTCGTGGTACTTCATAGGAATACTTTGAAATTAAACAATAATAATTATTATTGAGATTGCTTCTAGGCAAGCGTATTCCATCGTTGGCCACATCAAGTGAGATACTGGTCAAACTCCAGCCTACCCATAATAAAAAATAAAACATGAGATTTATTTTAAACTAATTGAAGTTGCAGCTGTTGGCAATATGTATTTCTTTACCATAAAAGCATAAATATTTTTATTAATATTTCTTTGTTCACTAGCCTAAAGCTCGCTTCATTTCAATATAAAGGATTACGTGACAATAATTTAATCTGACATGTAAAATTTTTAAGCCTTTACAAAGAGTTCAATAGAATACTGGAAATTCATTATACTTAATACGGTATTTATTTCATATACCAGTCATCAAAAGAATGGAATTTATTGTTTGTGAATTGCGTAGGTAGTTTGTCATGTTTAAAATATTTTACTTGTCAAAAACTGAATGCCACCGCTATTATTAGCTGCAGCTAGCGGCTTTGCTTGCTTGAAACTAAAAAAATATTCGGGATAAAAGTATCTTATTTACCATATATTATTTCTAGCTTTTGTCCGCGCGGCTTGGCTCCCGCTTTTTCCTGCTCCACCATACTGTACCCTACTCTACCTTACTCTACCCTACTATACCCTACTCTACCTTACTCTACCCTACTCTACCCTTCTCTACCCTACTCTACCCTACTCTACCCTACTCTACCCAACTCTACCCTACTCTACCCTACTCTACCTTACTCTACCCTACACTACCCTATACTACCCTACTCTACTCTACCCGACACTACCCTAATTTTCATTTTTTTTCCCATAAGAACCTTCTCGTCACAGTAACGAGCACAACAAAAAAGAATGATAGCGAAATCAGTCCAACCGGTCACGCAAGATGGTGACCAAGGAAATAGGGATTAATTTTTATATATATAGATATAGCGTTTCAAACGTGAAGAAGTAACAAACATACACACATAGGACACTCAAAATCTTTCGCCTTCATAATATTAATTTGATAATATTTTTTTTGTTTAACATAATTAAGTATTTAATCAGTGTAAGCTTACACTGACTGTGTTGCCACTGTGTTAGCTTACTTGAAATAGTTAAAGCATTTTTAAACGTGTAGACATTACATAGGATCATTGAAAGGCTAATTGCTAAAATTGGATGCTGTTTTTAGAAAAGGACTTATTAGGATTTATTTTTGTTATTTGTGGTTTAGTATAAAATATAACACAAAAAAAAACGGCCAAGAGCGTGTCGGGCCACGCTTAGTGTAGGGTTCCGTAGTTTTCCGTCCGTCACAATAAGTGTACCCACTTATAAGTTTAAAAAAATGCTTGCATATACGATTATACTACAAACTTAGTCCAGAAATTATTTTGTAGAACCCATTTGTTTTTTTTTGTACAAAAACTGTTCTTTCCATCAAGTTCAAAATAATTTTCCTAGAAAGTCCTTATAAAGTTCTACTTTTCGGATTTTTTTCATATTTTCTAAACTTATGGTTCAAAAGTTAGAGGGACACACACACATTGTTTTTTACTTTTGGAGCGATTATTTCCGAAATTATTGACATTATCAAAAAATGTTTTTAGTAAACACCTATTCATTTTTAAATACCTATCCAACGATAAAAAGAGAAGAGAAATTAAAAAAAAAATCACTTCCCACTTCACATATAGGGGGGCTACCCTAATAAAACTTTTTTTTCCAATTTTTATTTTACTAATTTGTCGGCGTGATTGATATACATATTGGTATCAAATTTCAGCTTTCTAGTGCTAACGGCCGCAGAGATTAAGCGGGGACGGACAGACAGACATGGCGAAACTATAAGGGTTCCTAGTTGACTACGGAACCCTAAAAAAACAGTAAAATATGAGATCAGTATTTAATTGGGTGCCGTTTCAAACATACTTAAAATGACTTTTGTTACGCCATAAAACGGTAAAACTGTAATTGAGCTCGATACAAGTCCAAGGTAACAAAAGTGATTCACGCGGCAGAAAGGCTTGGGTGTCACCATTGTGCGGATCGCTCAGAGGACATAGTGGAAGTCGGCCCCGCTTTAGCGGAGCACAGCTGTGTTATCTTGGAGGTGAGCGGTGACGGCAACCTAAAATAGAAAATAATCGCAACGATGGGGTAACGGACATCTCCGGGCCCCAGCCGCCACCGGTGGTCGCAATATGATTTTCATCTACCGTAGGCGTGGGCTTGCGGACCGGTAAAGACTAAGCCCGAGTCGACGTCGTATAGTGTTCCATGAGCTATGGCCGATGCTTGCTACATCTATGAGAACGTTTGAAAGAGTGGCCGTGATCCCAGAAAGCAAAGAGCTCCTGAACAACTACGACACAGGTCAGTTTAATCTTTAAAAATGATTCTGATTTCTGAGTTCTGAAAGCCCCTGTGTTACTCTCTTTCGCTCCAAAGGATCAGGAAAAGGTATTTGATGATTTTCTACCCAAAAACAGGTAACAATAGTGCAGAACCAGTAAACATGGCGTCATTGTGGTTTTGGGTGGTTTCCTGTCACTCAGTAAAGTTGTGTTTTCATAGTGTATCACGTATGAGCACCCTTCGATATTGGGTCTCAATTCAATGATAATGTTTGTGAAGCAATACATGGTAGAAATCAATTGGGATATCGCACAATGATGTAGGTACAGTGGTCCGAATGAAGAGTTTGAGAGTACGGTCTGCGAAAGGTAAGGAAGGTATAACGTGATGTGTGTAGAATTACGTGCACGTTGTTTCTGTGTGCGTCAGCCATTTTCTTTGACACCGAGAGCTCCGAACTTGTACACACTCAGAATCAAAAAGGGTACATGAATCTACAGACTTACGCCATCTGGTTGAGATAGAACAACTATAAATATTTATCGATGGTGAACTTACATTTTTTGTGAAAATCATCTTTTATCGATGTGATAAAAAATTAAAGGTTTTTGATGATTGATCTAATGATTTTTCTGCATGATTTTAGGGAAATCTCCGAAATTTAATTGGTGACACCTGCATTCAATTAAAATGTGAAAATACCTCTTATTAAGCCAATGTGTCTATTTTATGTTTACGTACCTCGTCTACAAGGATCTCATCTGATGATAAGTGGTCAAGCGCGAACTTGAACTTGAGGGCGATCGGCGCCGGCGGCGATTGGTTGAGGCCATGGTCCGTAGCGAGGAAGAGTGGCAAGCAGTCGCCAACTTTTGCGAAGCAGTAATGCTTGCAAAGGAGGAGGCAGACCGCATCAGGCAACGGCGCTCTCGCCGCCGCCGGGATTCCGATCCCAATTTCCAGCCACCGTAGGCGCGGGCTTGCGGACAGTGAGCAATTGGTAGCTCGCCGGCCATCCGGTAACTGTCCGGACCATGCCCAAGTCGTCGACGGCGCGCACTGTTCCTGCGCGCCTCAAGGAGTTGTCAGCAACAGTAGGGGCCTAGCCGGGTCGAAGCCTACTGGGGCCAGGGTTATCCGAAAGGGAATTCGAGCCCCGATATGAAGGCTTGAAGGAACGGGGTGAGTTTTTTAGTCACTAAGAGTCTGACACTATCTCCCGCTCCGCCCAAGAGCGGGGGTTGTCATTGGGTGATTAACCCCACCAAAAATACAAGCCTGCTTGGGACATTACTACACTATGATGAAAGATATTAGGGCAGCATAATAAAATTAAAGCATAAATAAATATTATTCTCAATAAATAAATTAAATACCAATTTTTAACTTCCCTAGGAATCAAATGCTTTTTCAGTGTTGGTGAATTCTTAACTGCGACAGTTAGTAGTTATAGTCATTTCACCGTTGTTATGTAGGTACCCTTACTACTTGATTTCCTTACATATCAGTCGCAGGATATACCTACATAGCTCACGAGGTTTTCAATACGTAGGAGTATCAACTCAACATTCATTAAGCATATGTCATGCACGATACACCTAAAGATCAAAGAACACCCGAGGATGCTAGTTAGCGTACCTGGAAACGGCATGTATTGTTGGAGATCTTTGGAATTCTGACTTGTGAGAGCAGGTTTGACCTATTTCTTAATACCACTGGAATTCTATTCATAAAATGTAGGTGTAGACATTTTAAACAAAGAATAATGACGATTATTTAAGTTTCTACTAGCATACATTTTGTTTCTGCGTAATTCGTTGACACATTCATTGTGCGTACATCTAAGGAGTGGAATTCCCTGCCGGAGTCTGTGTTTCCTGATGGCTACAACCCGGAAATCTTTAAGGCAAGATTGAATCCTGTGTGTGTCTGTGTGTGTCTTCTTTCCATCAGGAGAGATAGCGGCCAAGCGCGAACCTATAAACAATAAAAAAAATGTTACTAGATAACATGATTGCACGCAATAATAATTAAGTAAAAGTAAAGGGTCATATTCGCGTAATGATTACTTATGAAAAGCAAAGCCATGAAAACTGAATTTAAATCCTGTAATTTAACCTTTAAAAAACAAATTAATGATTCAAAAGGCAATTTTTCAATAGTACGGAATTGTTCACTTGCAAAAATGAAGCAATTTATTTTCAAGTTTATGGCTCAGTTCCAAAAACTAGCCGCATTTCACTGCAACCGTAACTATGGAAATTTTCTCTGATTTACAAACGAATATGTGGAGCCGTGGAAGTGGGCATACCACTTTATTTCTACCTCCTTAGGGTTCCGTACCTCAAAAAAAAACGGAACGCTTAAAGGATCACTTTGTTGTCCGATTGTCGGCCAAGACCCTTCATTTCGGGAACGCATTTAGGTACCAAGTTGAAACTAAAATCATATACTCAAGTCTGCGGTCTCTCGAAGCTGCGAAAGAAACAAACTTCTAAGTTTAAAGAAAAAAAAGATCCGCAAAAAAGTTATTTCGAGACTATCATGGGAATTAAAATTCGTAGGGTACTTCTCGTTGACCTAGAATCCTGAAATTTGCCATAAAGCAAGGTCTCATAGCAGGTATAATAAACCTGAAAACAAACATTTGCTACTTCACAAAAATTAAAAAAAATGTTTTTTGCGACTCGGAATAGTCTTCGAGACTACATTCGGGTATTAAACTATTTACGTATGATGTAAGTTTGTATGGAACCCTCAGTGCGGGAGTCCGACTCGTACTTGCCCCATTTATTTTTTGGTTTCATGTTGGAAGTTCATTAAATCATTTCTCACGGTCTGGGCAGAGCGAGAAAGTGACTAAAACCCACCCGTATTCCTTCAGTTGCTTTTGAACAATCCCACAGATTTGATATCTACCTGAATTCACTTTACTAAATAAGCAATGCTCTACTTTTGGCACCAGACGATCTTCTGAAGTAAATTATTTACGTAACGTAATTTACAGTGTAAACTGTAGACTAAACTTAGTCTATCGATTAAAAGTGTTTAGATTAAAAATGCATCAGCATTTCGATTTCAGCAATAAAAATGGATTACAAACGACATGTTTATTGGAATTTGGAAATAATTTAAACATTTTTTGCTTTCAAGATTTTGAAACTTTACTAAGAGTGACGGATAAACACAGAGAAGCCGATAAAAATGTTTCATAAGAAATTTATAATTTACAAGAAACAGGTGAATTTCAGTGATGACTACAAAGAGGGTCTAGCTACAGCACCCTTCTCATAATTCTCTATGAAGCGATAAAAATGGCCTCTTATATTACATTTTTTTTCAAGGACCACAAGATTTAAAATACGGTTAAAACAGGCAAAGAGTTAAGCTAAGCTACATAGCTCTCAAATAACCACCCATCCCGCTTTAGGTGGAGCGAGAGAGAGTGTCAGTGTTACTGACTAAAACCCTTCTGTGTTCCAGTTGCCCTTTGAGGTCCAGGACCGCGGTAACTCTATCGAATAATCCTGTAGCCCTGGACCTCGAATAACTGTCGTAGTCTTAGAAACGTGTGTGCAAACCACTAACTATATACAAAATTTAAAAAAAATAACTAAGCTACACTAACTTAGCTCTTGGTCTGCAATCGGCTAAAATATGTAGACGATAACATCTTACAATACACTATACTTATTAAAAAGGAAAGTGGTCCAAATTAAGTTGACAAAGAATCAAAAAAGGCATAAATTACAACAGCACAAAAAAACAATAGCTTATCTTAAGACATATCTGAATAAATAAAACCTAACAATTGTTTAACACATGTTTACGGCGACGAACGTCTCCGCTAAGGGCGAGTTATTCAGGGCTATAATTTAAGCTGGAACTATATTAGACCGAGGTACACGTGCACACGCCCGAATTTTACGTCGAACGACGTCGCGTGCCGTCGCGTGGCTTAGATCTAGCCATATAAGTCTAGTTTCCATATAAAATGTATGGGGACCGACGTGCCGAGATTAGCATGTATGGCACACATGTGCGCAGTGTAGTTCTATCTTAACAATTGTTGAACACGTGTTTACGGCGATGAAGGCCTCAGCTAAGGGCAAGTTATTCAGGGCAACACATTTAATGATCTCACGCCCTTTGCAGCTCTCGTGCGAAACTCGTGATTCCAAGCTCGCCCCCGCGAATCCAATCACAACGCGTAATGTAGGTACCTATAGGTGCAATCCAGTAAATTTCGATACAGCCAGATTATAATAAACCTTTTTCTACACCAACCTTGTATCGATGTTGAACAATATCACAGCTATTTATTTTAATAGATACCTACTTAATAGAAAATACGATGTTAGGGAGAAATTTTTCTCACAATTTTCACAAGTCGAATAAAATTTCGATCTTTCGACGATAACTAATTTATCGTTCCATTTTCAGGTCTTAAAATATCAGACTGAACTTTTGTTTATTACCAATGTTATGACAACGCGTGATTTATAGAGATTTTTGTAGTTATAGCCTCTTAGACTTTATAATAAAAACCTTTTTGTTATGGTTACCGCCTAACATTATTAAGGTCACTTGGCGGTCAAACCTAAAACATGATTAATTGACAAATACCATGTCTCGATAAAAAAATCATACATCTATGTAATAGCTGTATTGTTGCAGCCCTAAATCCGGAGGTCGACTCAAATACATATAGTCACATACTGGTAAGCGCCTGCGGCTTCGCACAATAGAACACAATAAAACGCTAGTGTTGTGACACACCCGATAACTGCCAACAGAATGTTGACGTCGGAGATACAGGATACATTACTCACTCTTTATATTCGCGCTATATTGAAATGGGGTTATTTGCTGTCAGACATGTCTTCCGACCTTGAGAATAGAAATGGTTTATTGGCTCGAAGAGATTTGATTCGGATAACCTTCTTACAACATTCTGTTACTATTCAAGATAGTATAGAGAATTCATAAACTACTGTCATAATGATATATTTCTAGAACGTGGTTGAATGAGAAATCATATTTTCTCGTGTATCAAAATCATTTCGCTGAGAACAGATTTAGATGCTACATAGTACCGCGCTGTGTGAACGCCGAGATATTTCCATTTCCGCCGTACCCTTGCCTGTCAGCAATGCTACCATTTGCAGACTGGCTTAAATGATTATCATGATAAAAGCTAGCCTAGGTAAATAGAACGTTGCTTAAACCACAATAGTAAGCTGCAACAAAACAAGCACTGGCACTACCGCAAAGCCAATGGCGCTACACGTACCATCAATATAGAGAACCGCAAACTATTGTTACCGCTTGACTACGGCCCACTAGCTCAAGCGCCACGCGTTTTGCGGCGTCAACTGCGGCTAAAATAGTCGAATAAGTTGTTTAGAGTCACAACACATGACTTACAGAGTGACGGGCCTGTGCACTGCATGCTACGGTTTTAAACGCGCCGTTGACGCGCGTTTTAACAACGTGCGTTGACGGCGCGCTTTTATCCTATTACAGGTCTACAGGCTGCGTCTGTCTCGCGTGCGTATACTGTCTGTATCGCTAAAAAACGTGCGTCAATGGCGTGTTTAAAAATCGTGGTGTTTACAGGCCCCTACGGGTGCTAAATCTTCACTTTTAAGGCAAAACCATCGACTACAAGACCAATCACAGACGAGACGATAAACGTGATAGTTGATCTTAATTAATGTAATTAAAGGATTTTTGACAAACGCCTCTCTTCTTGTCTCCTCAGTGGAAACGCGTCTTTACTGTATAATTTGTCTGATGAAAATAAGTGACGAGTAATTTGACGCACAAGTGACGACTTCAGAGCGGGTGCGATAAGTCACCGCGAGTCTTGTCACGAAATTAATGAAGTCGCTTGCGCGTTTCACTTGGTGCAATTCGCGTCGTGGTCGCCTGAAGTCATGAATGGGGCCTTAAGTTCAGAACTTGTACCGATGATTTGATTTGATGATTAACATGAACTCACAAGCGACTGCCTCGCCAATGAGCCACGCAATTCAGGCTTATCAAGCGTTCGTTGTCAGTGGAGTATCTATGACTAGTGAACTAATTTGGATTATGTATGCAGGTCAGATGCGTATCTGAGCTTCGTTATTGTCTACCGGCTGGTCTGAGAGAGATCAACTGCAATACAGGCTTGCAATGTTTGCAGAACTAGCAACTTGTTTTACTATGGATTTCGGCATAAACATACCTTGAATACTGGAACAGGAAAACCTGTTTAACGATGTTAACAATAGTACATTATGATGTAAGTGTGTAATGTTAGTGATTACAGTCGAGGTGGTATTTGGACCCGAGCCGTGGCGAGGGTCTTAAGAGAGCCGAGCACGGTAATCTACGATATTTTTCAATACACTTGTGTAGGAAATAACAGTAAAACTAGTAGATAACTTTTTTGTGACATGGCGGTAAAAATCTGTTTTCATACATATTTTTTTTATTTACCCCTAGGGGATGTCTAAGGTATTTTTATCATACTGCCTAGTCTTACGTTGTTTTTTGCGTGAAAAGTTTTTACCATAATGTGTTTCGTAGTGACAATGGAATACGCATGTAACATTTTCTAATGATTTTGCAGTATTTAATTTTAGTTAATTAATACGACTACTGAATTACACTCGAATAAATCAAGCCAATAACCGCGCTCACTTAAAATGGCAGCCAGAGACAAAAAAAAAACATTTTTGGTGTGAATGTACGATTTATTTACTATTTTTTTTTATTAATTAAATTCGTTTGTACAAGTTAAAATGGTCAAAATTGCATGAAATAAGTAAGAGACACTAATTTATAACATTGAACGCAATAACTTATGCGATTTTTTTTCGTACTCAAAATTTGTGTTGTGAACAAAGAGGTTGAACAAAAAGGTTTTAAATACATTATAGCACTAGTGCGTAATGGTAATCAAAATGTCACACTTTGGTAACAAGCGCCTTTATATAGCTAAGTGCAGTGCAATAAAAGTCACTTTCTGAGCAAGTATATTGAAAAATACATTTATATTCAAGTGTTTCTCTATTTTATTGGTTATTTTAAATAAACTACCAACGTAGTTTATAGGAAAGTTTTGTAAGGTATCTTTGTTCGTATTTTTACTCTTATGTGTCCTGGAATGTATTCCTGCATTATTTTCTCTATTTCCTTCAGTCTCATCTTATGACTGAACTCAGCAGGATTCCCATATAACTCTCTGCATTTGCTTCGTTTGCAAAAAAACTTATATTTTAATGCTATTTTAAAAGTTGTTTACTTATAATACTATAGCGACACTAGCATCTTAGGTATTTTTGGTACTGTAGAGCCTTCACGCAGACGATGTCGCGGGCAGCAGCTAGTTTTAAATAAACTGTCGTTAGTGAGCTAGAAGAAAATTTCTATGTATGAATAACTTGTTTGGGATTTTTATAATTTTAGTTAAAACTTGAAAATAATTATAATTCTTTTATTGTACTTTTATTTTATTGTATTCTTTTATTGTATTCTTTTTTTTTGTATAGGTACAACTATAGGTAAATAAGTAAATGCAATAGGTAAACTGGTAGGTTTTTTGAGAATGTTAAAATTAAAAGTATGGTAAATATCTTATATTTTTATGCAAATATAACGTTTAACCAAAGCCAGTAAGAACTGGTTTTGACTATTACATTTTTTTTTCAAAGTATAACATTATTGTACTAGAAAATAAACATATAAATCTTTAAAATAGTTTTAGACTTTCTATTCAATAAGCGACCTTTTTTTCCAATGGGAAAAATCATCCTATGACAACCCCCGCTCTTGGGCGGAGCGGGAGATAGTGTCATACTCTTACTGACTAAAAAACCCATCCCGTTTCTTCAAGCCTACATACCGGAACTCGAGCGCCCTTTCGGATAACCCTGGCCCCAGTAGGCTTCGACCTGGCTGGGCCCCTGCTGTTGCTGACAGCTCCTTGAGGCGCGCGTGAACAGTGCGCTTCGTCGATGACTTGGGCTCGGTGCGGCAGTTACCGGACGGTCGGACTGCAAGCTACCCATTGCTCGCCGTCCGCAAGCCCGCGCCTGCGGTGGCCGGAAATCGGGATCGGAATCCCGACGGCGGCTGGGGCGCTGGGAGCGCCGCCGTTGCCTGGTGTGGCCTCCTCCTTTGCTATATTTTTTTTTTTCAAACAATAACCTTATTCCACTAGAAAACAAACATAAATCTTTCAAATAGTTCTAGACTTTCTGTTCAATAATCGACCTGACGCTAGGATTGATTTTATGAAATATCTGATATTGATTTCTTACACTTTTATTTTAGCAGTCGTTAGAGTTTATTTATAACTTACTAAAAATATACAACATCGTTGATTTGATGCCACTTACACAATAATTCAAATGATAAATTCAGCTTTCAAAAATGTAGCGTGATGAGTGATTTACGTATTTTATTTAGTTCTATAACTTCTACACACAAGCTATCTATCTTCAATTCTTTATAGATTGGAATTTTAATGTTAATTTATTTCGTACAGTGTGCAGCTGTTGCCAGGACCCTTCTTAAGACTCCAGTGTTCCAGAAAATTATTTAGTTACTGTAATTTTTCATTGTTTTTTTTTCGGCATTGATTGCTCTTTACCTGCTATAAACATGTAGGGCCACCAACATGAGCAGCCAAGCCCTAAAGGCTTGGCTGCTCAGCCCCCCTAGCCAAGTTACAACCGTTTCGCTTGCGTCGACCGCTTCGAGTTGGCCGCGTCGCCGAATCTTTTGTGCTGACCACGTGACTGAGCGTTGAGTTGACGTCATTCCCCGTATATTTTAAGCTTTCTGCTTGTGTTAACTATTGTAGATTAGTAACTTGGCTAGGGGTCCAGGATATGTTTGCTTTGTCTTGCCTGCGCCTGCTGCCTGCCCAAGAACACACGAAAACGTACCTACACATAATAAGAGTCACTAGCTTTTGCCAGCGGCAGCGCGTGAAAGTGGCTTCTCCATCTAACTTTGGATCCCCGTTTCTTTCCCTTAGGGGATGAATTTTAGAAAACCCTCTCTTAGTGCTCGTCTACGTCATAAAAGGAAGCTTTGTGCAATATTTCACGTTCTAGGACCCGGTAGTTAATGTCAGTCAGTCAGTTTCGCCTTTTATGTTTATAGATAGATAGATAAGTACTGTTTCTAATTTTTTTGTAGAAAAAGTGAGGTGACGCGAATACAGTCAATAATATTTTGGCATTCTTTATTCTTAATATTTTTATTTTCCGTCCATCTTGTCGGAATCACGTCAGGTGTTAGTTTCTCAGGCAGTGGATCGAGAAGGTATTAGGTTTATGACTTAGAGTAATGGAAATGTTACGAACTGAACACGGAGTGTTTCAGCCAAGAACAGGATTTACTAATATGAAAGTAACAGAACTTATCGAACTTATATACTCGTCATGTAAAAGTGTAGCATTTGTAGATATATTCAAGCTGCTTTAATTTTTTGTGCTTCTGGTAGGAGGGTTATGTTCAAAAGGACTACTAAAATACTTTAGTCATATAGAGAGGATGAATGAAAATGAATAACAAAAGATTTTTAGGTTCTAATAGCGAGGGGTCTAGGGCGTCTCTAGAAGAACTTACACTTATCTAATTGACGATGTTCTTCAAAAAGCAAAAGAAGAATGTAAGGATCGCAGCAACTGCAAGCGGTGTTGTGTGCCGCCGGGATTCCGATCCCGATTTTCGGGGCCCTGGGACGATGGCAAAGAAGGAACAGGTATTGTCAGTAAAAGTCTGACACAAAAGGGCAGGAGATGTCACTACCCCTGAGTTTGTTTCGGTGTTTCTTCTCAGGGTAGTCAGATAGGAAACACCGGCCTCATCTAGCATAAACTGACGAAAAAAAAATTGACGTGTAAAAGTGTTTTTTAAACCTATTTACAAAATAAATATCATTTATCAGTATCATTATCATTTATGATTTCTTACCTAAAAAAAGGTTGTGTTGTGTGCTTACCCTTTATGGAAAAATGCGTTATAGTATGAAATGTTCTTGATTTCAAAAAGAGCTTTTGGAAAAATAAGATTTGTACTGCAAAAAACCAAATTAGTAATTTGTCCGCGACTTCTTTATATTTAAGATTTCATATCCCCCTTACGTGGATAGACTACTTACACATCTCTACAACCCCTTATATCGTGTTATAGGGATATAATGAATAACGAATAATAACTTCTTTATTTGCTTAGGTTACTATTTGTGCTAAGATTACAAATGCAATTTCAGCAAGGAAACTAAAATATTGCATCAAACATACATATGTATATTTCCCTCTTTTCAACGTTGAATTTTCGAAAACCCCTCCTTAGTGCTTTTTTTTCCGATGGGAAAAATTATCCAATGACAACCCCCCCTCTTGGGCGGAGCGGGAGATAGTGTCAGACTCTTACTGACTAAAAAACCAATCCCGTTCCTTCAAGACTTCATACCGGGGCTCGAGCGCCCATTTGGATAACCCTGGCCCCAGTAGGCTTCGACCCGGCTGGGCCCCTGCTGTTGCTGACAACTCCTTGAGGAGCGCGGGAACAGCGCGCGCCGTCAACGACTTGGGCTTGGTCTGGACAGTTACCGGACGGCCGGAGAGCGAGCTACCCATTGCTCACTGTCCGCAAGCCCGCGCCTACGGTGACGCCTATACTATAAAAGGATCCTTGTGCAAAATTTCACATCCCTACTAGTTTTCAGCCAGTCAGTTAGTTTCTCATTTTATACATTGATTATAAATATATATCTATACATAAATTATGAATAGGTGCGAACCGTCTTTATCAATCACAAACCATCAATGTCGGGTCTGTTTAATGTAAATATTGATCAAAAATATCGAATGAAGAGCTTTCTTGACATTGCCATCATTAAAGGTGAATAGCATACGTTAGAAGCAGTTGGAAAGAACAGCTGTTTGATATCAAACATCAGTGTTAATGCACTTTGCACTGGTTTGTTTGTTACTTGTAACGCAAACGACTTTCCTTTGTCAGAAAACAAAGCCATTATGTCTTAAATGTTTTGTTTTTGCTAATATGAGATACCACATCTCATATTAGCAAAAACAAAACATTGTGTTGTGCAATGTTCTGCACGATATTTGTTACTCCATTTGTTAGTTTTGTTAATAGGCCCAGAAGGAGATGGTGTAACGAGCTTTTTTTTATGGTAGGAAAAATCATCCAATGACAACCCCCGCTCTTGGGCAGAGCGGGAGTTAGTGTCAGACTCTTACTGACTAAACGACCCACCCTGTCCCTTCTAGCCTTCACACCGGGGCTCGAGCTCCCTTTCGTATAACCCTGGCCCCAGTAGGTTTCGACCCGGCTGGGTCCCTGCTGTTGCTGACAACTCCTTGAGGCGCGCGAGAACAGTGCGCGCGGTCGACGACTTGGGCTTGGTTCGGACAGTTACCGGACGGCCGGAGAGCGAGCTATGGTGTGACGAGCTGGACTCCTACTTAAAGGATGGCCAGATGTAGCTAAGAATAGAAAGAAAGGTGGGCCTTCGCCCTGCGTTGGGACAAGGGCTCAAGTATACTAAAAATATGTTATATATGTTATACATGCTGAAGTGTTTCTTTAGTGGTTTCTCAAAGGTTTCATCATCATCTGCCTGTTTTTTTTTTCCAACTATGTTAAGGCGACATATTACTTAAACCAGGGTCAGCTGAATCGCTCCGTGTAATGTCTTTATTAGGAGTAAGTGACTATGTCTAACCACTTGGTGAGACTGCTTACCAATCTTTCTTATATTACTTACTTATATTTAATTGTGGACGGTAGGTATATATGACAGTTGTTCCATCTGATTTTACATCTACATAAATAATAATAAAGAATAACATAACATTTGAAGGCGGTTGACCACTAATCCATGGACCAAACTTGGTTTGGATGGATTTTTAAATATTTCTTATTTATTTATTTCATAAATTATACAAAAGAAGATACAATGTTATAAAAATTTAACAAACGTGCTACTTGTTTCTTTTAAAATTATTGTACAATTTGTTAGCACGTACATCGATCGTACTAAAATTTGTATTGTCGTACATTCCATATATCTTTTCTGTCAGTCCCCATAGTGATTCATGCCACGTGCCAACGATAAAATATTATGTTTACGGTCAGGTGAAGATCAATCTCGGCCATCGCTTACTCGGCCGACTCTGTTTTTGTTGTTTTTTTTTTTCGCCCAAATTACCTGGTTGGTGTACAATATGTTAATATCTACCTATATCATCATCATTTCAGCCGAAAGTCGTCCACTGTTGGATATGTCCAACAGTGGACGACCTATATATGAAGCAACAATTTCTAGTTAGTACACAAGATAGTGAACTTTTACGGATAAGTATTAAAATTATGAAAAAGATGAACTAGCTAGAGTTGCTATTTATTTTATAACTCTTAATTTAATTTTTTTTATTAGTATTTTGTAGGTATAAATCCAATTTTGTTTTTTTTATTTCTCTTTTTTGCTATTATGTCTAGAATTTTATAGTAGGTACAACCGGATCCTTTAGTAATGTTTAAATACAATGTAGGTAATATAGAGCGAGTCTCAGCCATCAACTAAGCATAGAGGGAGAATACTGGCTTCTACAGAGAAATCTTAGATGGAATACCTACTACAATAACATTCACTCGGGAATTGAACTTTACGTTCATCAGAACCATTAATCCAACGCAAGCCGATGTTGATACACTGTAAGTGTACAATATTTAATAACAATTTAATTTTCTTCTTGAACGTCCAAAAATTTAAAACATAACATCGTACTTATATAGTTAATCAATCAATTCAGCTTTTAACGTAATTGAAAAATAAATTCATCCTACGGCAATATTGGCTCCTTTATACCTAAATATTCTTTGATACCACGCAACCCTTTTAGATATATTAAACATGGTTTGATTACATTTTACTAAGAGAGACACTAGGGATTTATTTTTTAGTAAATATGATAGAATAGTTTTTAAATGGACAGATTATGAATTATTTGATTTTTTTAACTTTTCCTGTTGTGAAATAGTATTTGTATCCCTGTCACATAACTACTGTTTTTATAGATAAATTGACAAGTCAGTGTAATGACATACGATATTGCGCTGGTTATTTGTAGGTTGAACTGTAGATTACTTGCTAACGTGACATGAATGCATTAGACGAAATTCACACACATTCACAAACTTCGCTTTTATAATATGTGATGTCAATACGAACTGTTTAAATAAATCAGTAGTCTTATGAATAAAAAATTTATAATATTTCATAAAGATATAGTCATTAATAATATGTACTTTTTAATTACGGATGAGCTACGTATATTTTCTTCCTTAAAAGAGTCGACATAAAAAAATAACAGCATAATTAGTCTAGTATAATTAGGTTTATCTTTGCCGCGGGTCTGGGACTCAACTGTGGGCTGCAGAATTATTTGAAAGAATCGCGGCCCTGGAACGCAAAGTCAAACGCAAACTGAAAAAAACCATGGCTGGGTTTTAGTCATTAAAAATCTGACACTTCCTCTGGCTCCACCCAGAGAGGGAGAAGTTATTCGGTGATTTCTCATCCTTAAAAAAGGCTTCTTCTTTGGAAGACTGTTTATTTTACGATGTTTTCTTATACCAGTTTTGAGAGCAGGTGAATAGGACAAAACAGTGAAGGAAAACATCGTGAGGAAACCAGCATGTCCTAAAACTAAAAATTCGAAGACATTGTGACATCCACCAACTCGCACTAGGACCGCGTGGTGGATTGCGTTTCATTCCCTCTCTTAGAGTGGAGGCCTAAGTTCCAGCAGTGGGAACATTATAACGCCGACTATGCTATGGTATGCTAAATAGGATAAAGGATAGTTTTGTACTTTCATGCGAGCGAAGTCGCTGGCAAAAGCTATAATGAGCTTTTCGAAACTGGAAGGGAATGCAATGTATGGCTACGAACCACAACGTGTTTAATTAACTCCGTAAATTAATGTATGCGTAATAAGCAGGGTATTACTGTTTCAAGCGGCAAAACCTCATTGCCGTGGGTTGAATGAAATGTAGCGTACATCTCGTAACACAGGCAGAATTAATAATAAAATGTATTTGTCTGTGAAGTCGATAATACGGAAGCTTGGGAATGAATGAACGACCGAAGTGACACATGTCACTTTGACAGAATGCTAGCTGACGTTTGCACGTGCCGAACACATAAAAGTTTCGATCCCAGAGACGCTAGGCTTTTTTTTTTATGTCGGCAGCCGTGTGAACAATGTCTAGCCTAGGAACTGTCTCACGGCTCGTTGTGAAGTGAATACTTAGGTATTCTTAGCTTACATCATAATAAATAAGTTATGTGATCTGGAATAGTCTGTTTATTGGTCATTATCCACTCATAGCCCACAAAATAGGGTCTCTCCAAAGAACTTCCATTGTGATTATGCCCACGTGTATAAAACGACGTTTTAAAAAATATTTATTTAAAGTTTATTTATACAGTAATGGAACGTAGGCGGACTTAATGCTACAAGGCGTTCTACATCAGTAACCACATCACCTTTGGGTTAAAAACAACACTGTGGTAGGTTTGCACAATATACAATTAGCAGATACTTGAAACAGAAAAAATAAAAGAAGTGGTTTAGAATAATAAAATACATATAATTATATGCTAAATTTATTACCTAATAAATACTATGAAAAATTTTCAAATTTTTAAGAGAACTTAATAATTATTATGACGAAGACCGAACTTAGGTTGAGAGGACGTCAAGTAGTAGTTCCGAAATAAATATCTATTAGAAAATAAGTTATTATAGAGAGAAAATCTTGCATTTTTTATTTTTCATTTGTCTTGGTACTTGTTGTCTACACCAGTCTAGTACAATAAATTTATATCACCTAATTCATTGTGGCTGACCTGATAGGACTGACCGCCCGACTTTACTGGACTAGTGTGAAATATACTACATTGCAAGCCTATTTTTGTTTTTTTTTTTTTTGGAGTAAGTAATATTTAAATGACTTTTGCACTTTAGGGTGACTTTTACTGGGTAAAATACTTTACATCGCTAAGGCTAAGGTAACCTCTCTTAAACGTACTCTTATGTTTTGCAGGAGATTGCAAGCCTGAAAGCGGAGATAACAGCAGTATTTTAAAATAAGTGTGTTGAGAAATATTTTTAACAATCAGGTTTTAACTCAGAATATTTAGTAATGTAATACACAATCAAACAATAAAATTATACCTGTCGGTTATATTTCTTGTTCGTAGCAGTCGTAGCCGCGTAGCTTCGTAGCTCGTAGCGGGGGTGTGGAAATAACAGTGTAAACGTGATGATGGCCTTATTTTGGTTATTATTATAAAAGTTTTGAGAGATTGTAGAACGTGATCTTTGTTAGTTTTTTTTTCTATTAACCGACTTAAAATAAGGAGGAGGGTTCTTAGGACATCTGATTTTTTTTTGCTCAATGAAATTTTTGCCGAATATTAACCAATTTTTTTCAAATTTTTTTAAATTAATGTCGGTTTTTTGTTTAGTTTATTTTAAATGTGACATAAAAAGAACGTGGAATATAAGAGGTAGCCTGTGGAACTCTTCAATAAATGATAGCAAAACTTCTAGGATTGCTTCAATCGTATGTCTTTTTATTGTTAACGCCATTTCATAACATAACATCACACCGATCGTGTGCTGTGTACTGCAGGCAAATGGGCTGGTGCTGCAAAATGCCATCTAGGAGCTTTGGACTCAGTAAAAAGGCTTGCGAAGAGCCTAATTGGTGATCCAGATTTGGTTAATATCAATCTATAAATCCGAGCACAGGCGAGGGGTAGCCAGCCTATCGGATTTTTAAAGGATGTACTTTGGAGAGTGTGTGCGGAAATTGTATATTTGATTTCACAATCTCCTTTCTACGAGGCGAGTATCTTTTTACGTTGTTGAAACCTCTACGGCTCAGACTAAGCGTTTCGCCTCGTCGTTAATACAGCGTACACATATACACAAGGGACTTGAAAAGTTTTCCTGCTGCGGTCTTCCCGTTCGTTTATTATTTAGATGTCTTCAAGGCTCTGAATAAAATAGTGCGCCTCACCTTCAACGATTTCATCATTGCTTACTATTAGGTAGGATCGCAGTCAAGTACTACTTTATATCAATTAAAAAAAAACACCGTTCTCACACCATTTATTCCACACATTATATATTATTACCACACATTTATACCACACATTATATATTATTACCACACATTTATACCACACATTTCTCCAATTATATTCAAATTCTATGGAGTTGGATTTATCAATTCGGACTTTACTTATTGCCTTATGGACTGATATTGATGATTCTTTTTAATTATTTAAACTTCATATCTATTGAATATGAAGTTTGGTACATAAGTGGACTAAATGCAATAAGGCATTTTCAGCAAATGGGTTAAAAAAGGCAAAGCAAACTTTTTGCGTTACATTAAATTATAACTTCATAGTAGTTATCTTATTGGCATTTCATTTGCTGGTCCCAAAGCATTGTGTAAATTGAGTAACAATACTTGGAATTGTGGATATGATTTTTATTACAGTCGGTTATATTTTTTGGAAATTCTTTTAAAGAGTTACCGAACCCCAAAATTCAGTTGAACGAACACGAGTGAGTTTTGTTTATTAAAACTTTTAGAGGTATTCTATTCACGGTATCTTTGGAATAGATTACGAAAAAGAAGTCACGGTAAAAGCTAGTTATATAAAACGTGTTTATAGCTTTGTTCTTATTTACATAAAAAGGAGGAAATTACAGAAGTTAGTAATGAGATTGTAGAACGTGGTCTATGTTAATTTAGATATTTTACGGTATGTAGTAATTCTGTTTGACGTTTTTGTACCCACATTATTTTTTTGCCGTACGAAATTATTTTGTACTTCCAAAAGCTTTTTTATTTCATTAAATAATTCTATTTTTTTTTCGTCAATGTTTTGATGTTCAGAGCACAGGTTCCTATTTTCTTTGAGCCAAATCATTCAGCCTGAGTAATCTCTGAACTGTTTCCGATGATACCTACCGCTGCGCTGTGGAACTGATGCAGTTTTAGGACACGTCAATTCAAAACATGACACTGTTTTGAATTGACCAGTTACCAGAAATCGAATATGTTATTTTTTTTTGGAGATGAGAAATTTTCCAATGACTTCTCCGGCTCTAGGTTGAAGCGAGTGTCAGACTTTTACTGATTTAAACCTCACCTGTATCCTTTAGTTATCCTTTGCGTTCTAGGACCACTGGTTTCCTTTTCAGAAATTCCTCGGGGCCCTAGCAGGCATCAGTTCTGCCGGGCCATGATTTTTCTGACATCTCTTTTTAAAGCCTTGACATCTCCTGTCACGGAGGCTGGGGTGTGAGGATATCCGTTTTTACTGCTTCACAGAAGTATCCCATTCCCACTCGCTCTGGACCATGTCCTGAATCAAACCTCCACGAGGACACAGCGGCGCTCCGCCCAAGCAGAGTACATCTCCACCGTATGCTCCACTGTGTCCTCCGGGCGGTCCGCACAATGGTGTTTTTTCCGCCTGAATCCGGAGCCGGAACCTCTGAAAGATGGCATAAATCTTAGCCCTAGTTCAATTCAACCATGTTTAGAAACATCTGTCGGAATTTAGTTCAGAATCAAGTCTATAACAGAAAAAAAAATTAAGACAAACAGCATCCCATCTACATGTCTTTACAGCTTTTATCTTAGCTATAAAACATCCGAAATATTTTCCGCTGCCATGAGAGTCTGTTATTTATATCATGTGATCTCCGTCAGTGTGAATAATTGTCCGGATTATCTCGGAAACAGTTGAGCTGATAGTTGATTGTCTTATAACCATCAAGGTCGCTACGACCGTTCGGAGCGTTTACGAAAAAGCTCACGCACTCACTAAGTATCCAATTTGCTTCGTTATCTAATGCTATATCGCTAGGAAACGACCGTTAAAAATAACGTGTTTTTGATTTATTAACTTAGGGCAAAGTCTCACCGAAGCGTTGCGGAAATGCGAGCACTTTTTAGAAAAGCGATACATTGAGGAATTTTTTTAACTGTATCTGTCCCCGCACACAAGCCACAAAAAAGCGCTCTTTTTGAGGCGGCCTTTTTTGTGGCTCGTATGCGGCGGTGCCGCTACAAAAAGACGCTTGAAGCGGCTTCAAGCTTCTCCGGACACAAGGTGTCGCGCGGGCTTCAGCTGTTCAGGTTTTTTTTGTGGCCGCTTTCTAGTGTTTTTTTGAAGTCCATGTACGGGGACAGTTAATGTACATATATAAAAAGAAACACATTTTAGTGGGAGAGAATTGGAATCGAATAAAAATAAAATACATTTAAATTGCACTAGAATGTGAATTTAAATTTAATTTTTCTCAGCGTATATTTTTGAGTTGTAGGTATAATGCAGTTTGCCATATTGATCTTTGGGCGTAAATCATGGAATGTGATGGTCAAATGCGGGGCACATTATTTTAATCAAGGCTCTTCTGTTGTCTAACCGAAAATTGACTTAAAAGCAATTCAATTCTTTTTTAATCAAATTCCAATTCCTATTCTAAATTGGCACAACCCTTTAATTCATTAAACCCCAAGCGAACGCCGGCGTTCGCGCACCTATTGTCTTTCAATTGTGTCTGTCATTATCACGATTGACAGGTTAATAGTGTATAATTTGTATATTCAACCCGTAGGGTCATATTTTATACAATCGCCTTCAATATCTCTATATTATATCGCTATCTTAATAAAATGAAGCTGGCATTGCTCAACGTCTTGGTGTGAACTGACCCTTAATTTTCATTGAAATATTTTTCCAAAATTGTTATAGTGAAACGTAAAACTTGTGACTTTTCGATTAACTACGGCCGTTTAGATTTAGATAGCTATGCTATTATTATGAGTTATATTATTTTAGTCGCAAGCATTTTGTACAGTTAACGCTAGCAAATTAAAAATATTAGTATTAAGTAACAAAACGTTACCGTTCAATGGGTTTTTAAATTGTAGTTTGCATGTTACGAGCCTTCGTGTTTTTGCCAATTTTATTACATCCGAGGGGTGGACGCAAAAAATTACTAAGTGTACATAGGTTACTCTTATGAAATAAATGCGTTTTGCAATAGATAAATAATTTAATCATATTTTTCACTACTTATAGACTTTTTAAATAATGGTATCAATAGTATTGTCCTAAAAAACTATAATGTAAGAGCTTCTACCGCCTGTGATACAGGTTTATCCTAGTACAGGCACATAACATAGCAATTACTTTTGTTTTACTCTTAAGATTTTATGTAACCGTTTTACCAAATGTTATTCTGAATAAACATATATATATAATTATGATCTATCAAAACGGTAGAATTTATTATACTTATAAAAGGTGATTCAACCTTTTATTAAGTATAATAAATTCTAATAAACACTACTACCTAACCTAAAATTCTAGTAAACACTATTACTATAATAAAAACAGACAAAAAAAAAGCAGACAGATATTAAAGACTGGTTACTTAAATAAATTGTCACAAATCTGTTTTGCGTTTTAGTATATATAACCAAACCGTTTTAGTATATATAACCAAATACACTAATAAAGTTAGTTTCTAAACAATGTACTAAATCACCCAAACCAAAAAATTTAACATGAAAATTGTCAACTTTCACTATAGAAGTCATAGATATTTCCCGAGAAGAAAAAAACATACTCTATAACTCATCATCAGCTGGTTAAAATTACTATGTTTTTGTTTACACCTACCATACCAACCACTACAATTTTTTTTTGGCAATTGATAAAGAAAAAACTTGTTCATTTCGATGAGTAGAAGCAGTTATCGAAATATAACTGCACTTTTTCATCCCTGTACATATGTTTGATATTCATATTATGTTGGATTAACCGGGATTTGCCCTTAGTTGCACTTATGTATGTAGCTCGCACGGGGATAATCGTCTGGTTGGTACCATTTGCAGTGTCTGACAACCCCTCTACGAGTTGACTTCAGCCACGCATTCACAAGGAGGGTCCCGGGATAAGTCAAAAATAATACTATAACCCTATCTCCTCACTGCCTTTGTAATATATAGTAGAAATATTGCAGACAAGAAAAAGAGGATTTCGTAAATCTGTTCCAAGTTCCTTGTGAAGGCCAACAGATTTAAGTAATCCCGTTTTTCTCGTACGCTAGGCGACACACAAATGAATGCAAAAATAGAAGAGTGTTGTTAGGTTTCCACTTTCGTCGTTGAGCCAAGCGTTTGTAATACAACAACGCACTATCATTTAGGTGTCACACGGGTATCAGTGTTACAAATAGAGTATTCGTGAAACCAAAACCCGATATAGTGGTTTATTTTACTTAATATAAACGAAGAATCATTTAGGTACATACTTGGTGTTATTTTCAAAACCGTTTTTTTTTTTTATAATGGATAGGCTCGCGTTTGACCACAATCTCACCTGATGATAAGCGATGATGTGGCCGACGATGGAGCACGCTTACCTAGAAGCAATCTATTCACTCTTGACTTAAAGACCCCTAGGTTATAGCTATCAGGAAACACAGACTCCGGCAGGGAATTCCATTGGCATTAAGCACAAACAGAGAAAGCATTAAATCCAATATTTACTAGAAATTAATCCTTCGACAGGTTATTTACAATAACAATAATTCTAAGAAAGACTTCCTAGAAAGAAAAATCTCCTGTTCTCGGTACGAAACTGAACGTTTTATATCCGACTTCAAAAAAAGGAGAAGGTTCTCAGGCTCGGTTTTGTTATTAGTGTATAATAAAGAGTATCTCTAAGTATCTAAATTCGATTGTATTTCTTTTGACAGCTATATTTTTCTAAACGATACGGAAGGAAGTTTCTTATGTCTGTATTCCTTTGTTAGTCTTTCCGTTTCAAGTTGAAAATGTATTTATTAAAACTTAATGCAACACAAAGGAACAAAGGCGGAGTTAATCCCTTAGGCACTCTCTACCAGCCAACCAAGGGTGGCGGAGAGACAATGTGGCAGCCTGTACAAAAAAAAAAGAAAATATTTTTGAAAAAACAAGAGCACTAAAGTTCTTTGCTGGCGGGTTATGTTTGAATTTGATTCATAATATATTTTTGGTTTAATATTTATGATGCTGTTTAAAAATGTATTCATAAGAACGAATAAACGGTTCTAGTATTACTACCTATTCATGAAAATACAAATTAAAAATAATTTACGTAGAAGTATATATCCATTGTCGTTATTTCATTAGATATTATTTTATTATTTGATTCCGGTATTACATTTTCTGGGCACATTGCCAGAATGTCATTTAACGTCTATTACGTTTGACTGATAGGTAAGGAGATACGTTAGTTAACAAGCGCAGGCGCCTAAGAAGAAAAGAAAAATGGGAGTTGCCTCTGGGAGGCGACTTGGTGTCTGCGACTTGGTGTCTGAGGAGACTACCAAACTGTTTCATTCGGGATTTAGATAGAAGAACAATTTAAAACAAAATATTCTTCGAACAAACGAGCCTATAATAGTAACAAAAAAGTCTGTAAAATTGTGAAAAAAAGGGCAAAGGGCAATTGAAGGAACACAGGCGGATTTTGGTTAGTAAAAGTCTGACTGAGACTTTTCAGACTTTTTTTCTGTGTAGACTCAGCGTGCAAAATAATTTGTTGATTTCCCACTCAAAAAAAATAAATAATAAAGACAAAATTATGTCATTTATACGAGTATATTATTTTTTTAACTATTATGTAACTAATTACAATTTGGTGGATTTACCTCCGTTATAACGTTTTACGTGAAACAGATCGTTCAGAACAAGAAAATCAGAAGGCAGCGTATCCAAACATTATTAGTATCTTGGCACGAAATAAAAGACAATTTCTTGATATTTTTAGTAGTACCTATAAAAATGTTGTTTTTCCCAGTCCGCTGTGTTGCGTGGGTTAATGTATATGACGGGAAGGTGATGTAATACAAATATAACAGGCTCGACCAACGTGTTTCCGTAACCAGTGTATCTTGAAACGCGGAAATATACTAAATTACGTCTTAAATTATGTACTAAATTTAAATCGTGAACAATACGCACAATACACGCAAAACGTTTTGGGATACTTTCGCTGTGCGTAGGTACAACTAAGAAGTGGAATTTCCTGCCGGAACCTATGCCCTGCAGGCGTAAACTAAAAAGTGAAAAAGAAACTTCTAGCCTACTAAATCTTCGAATGTAGTCAACTATTCAGACACCGCTTACTTTTTATTTACTTAATTCAAACAGAACGACTGAAACGAATTACAATATTTATACGTTGAAGTACAAACACGACTAAGCAATAAAATATAATACAATAAATAAAATTAAAAATAGATATATTTTGTGTGACAATGTTTATGGGTAGGTTACCTATTTAATAAATATACATAGTATGAACATTCATCTCACAAAATATAACTTATACCAAGAACTGTTTTGTGAGATTAATGTATCTTTGCTATGTCTACTTATCATTAATTGGAAAACACAAGTTTAATATAAATTATAATTTATTAAAGAAAGACATACTTACTCTGCTCTACTCTTACTGTCTGTGTTTACCTTTTGATAATGTATCGACATACATTGGGCAATTTGAATTAAAAGTTGGAAGACGATACCGTGATCCTTCTGTCATAAACACAGCTGTTCCGAAAATTGGTATTTTTTATTTTATCTTAAAAATTGCGTCTTACGTATTGAGGGCCTCATCCAGAGGAAAAAGTATCTATCTTGGTATTTTTTGTAGTACGAACAAATGCTTAGAATCATTTTCGTCACTCAATTTTGGAATTAAACTGTTTTCATGTGTAAATTTGTACGGAACCCTCAGTGCGCGAGTCCGACTCCCTTTTTTTTTAGTTGACTTCCTATAGATATATTTAATCATAAGAAACAATTAAATATTGTTACTTAAACAATTAATAAAATGATTCTAAGCATTTGTTCAGTCAATTTACTTGCTGCATCAGGGAGAGGGGTATAAAAAAAAAAAAATGGACCAATATGCCTCCTGGCAACATCCAGAATTATGATTCAAGAGGCATATTGGTTCTTTTTTTTTTAGATTATGGTCTCCATGCTTTTCTAAGTCCGAAACCATTCACAGAAGCCGGTTCTCATATTTTGCGTACTCAACTCCCTTTGGCGCCTCCTCTATAGGACATTCCAAAAAGGCGTATAGTTTATGTTAATAAAGATTATTATTATTACTAATGTGTTGTGGCTAGATCTTAGAATTGATCACTTCATGATATGGCCAATTAAAACTGGCCAGATCGTTTAAACGTTATCATTTAATGATACTTCAATCTTCTTTTGATGTAGGATTTCAATGATAATAAAAGGTCAAACAAAGATTGTAATATCATCCAACTTTAACGTTTAAAAGAATCTGCCCCCTAGCCAAGTTACAACCGTTTCGCTTGCGCCGAACGCTTCGAGTTGGCCACGCCGCCAATTCTTTTGTTCTGACCACGTGACTGAGCCTTGAGATGACGTCATTCCCGTACATTTGAAGCTTTCTACTAACGTTACCGATTGCAGATTAGCAACTTGGCAAGGAGTGAACAACTTCTGAGATCTGACCACGACATAGATAAATATTTAAGAAATAGTCAGATTTGCGTTATCAAACAAAAACAACTTGGAAGAAAGAGTTTGCGCTGCCAAAAAATATAACAAGGTGAAATGAGGCGTCACTGGACAAAGAAACCAGGCCAAACGCCATAAGCTTAATGTAAAGTTAATTGAAAAATAAATAAAAAATAACTTTATGGTATTCCTTGTATCACAAGAGGAAATATTTGCATGTTCTAGATTAATCTTTATCTTGTTAAATGAGCGTGTTTTTAAAACGGATACCATTTAAATTTTGCACGGTTTATTACTGTAAACATACGATTAATTGGGCACATACCTTTTTTTTGTATTCCTTTCAACGATAACAAATGGTCGTATCACTTTTTATTTCCTTTGTTATATTCAACGCGTTTGTTTTTATTCCTTCATGTATCGTCGAATAGGTCTCGTGAGGTCGTGTTTTTAAGCTACTTTTTCATTTCACGATGGGAAATTATCATAAAACTCGAAGCGTGAGAGAGGGTTAGACTTTTTCTAATTAACACCCGCCTGTGTTCTTCCAGTTGCCCTTTTGCGTTCCAGGGCCGCGTTGACTTTTCCGAACCATCCCACGGGTTCGCCATGCTGACATCTCTTTGAGGAACGTGCCGTCGACTTGGGCTTAGTTCTTATGGGACGGTGAGTTATCCGTTGCTCGCCGTCCGCAATCCCACATTTAAAGTTGCCGAGAATTGCTCTGTCCGATCCCGATGCCCGGATCGTGACCTACGGCGGCTGGGGCGTTAGAAATCCTCTCTCTGACTGATTCCCATTCCCTCTCACCCCCGCTCAGGGTCTGATCTATGGTCTTTGGTCGGATCCCACGCATCCGGCCCTAGGTCGCTACCGCCAATCGCCTCCACGAGAATACGGCCGTGTTCCGTTCAAAGTTTTTAACACCCTACGTGTGAATCAAAGTTATATTGCTAAATATATAGTTTAATTTTCATCGCCGAGCATTTCCCGCAGGTAATAAAACATCCACATTTTGATTAGGGCTTAATGTAAAAAGTTTATACAGTGTTTCTACCTACCTAGTTCGTTATATCCGTCTAAAGGTTGTCTGGTAGATATCGCTGTCAGTGATAAGACCGCCATTGTAGTATTACAATTAAAATATTGTGAAAGAGTTGTGTTAAAATTGTATAATACCTTTTAAAATAATGTTTTATATGTTTTATTAGTGTATAATATACTGGTCTATGTTCCTTTATTTATCTATCTGTCTTTTCATTTTTGGTAGGAAATCTTCAACTCATAAAAGTTCTCCCACTTTGGGTCGAGCGAGAGTGAGTAGCAGAGTTTTACCGACTAAAGCGCACCTGGGTTCCTTCAGTTGCCATTTGCGTTCCTGGGTCACGATAACTCTTTCAAACAATCTCACTACGTCTTTAATATCTATCTAATTTGTAACTAGGTAGAGGTGCATTTTGAATTTAATTCCTGATAGAAAAAGTCTTAGAAACATTTTGTAAAAATACTTCATTTAAATACACCGTTATATTTTAATCGTTTTAATCCCGTGGAGGGTCGATCCGGTACATGAAACACTATCAAATTGTACAGACAAAAAAATACCTTTTTTTTCAAAACTTGTATTAATTTACGCTTGTACAAAATTAATTTCTTTAAGAAAACGTCAGCTGAGCGAGTTTAATGACATGTAGGTAGTTTGTACGCAACGCCGTCTTCTATCTATAGGTCATTGATTTCGCTCAGCTGACGTTTTCTCAAAGAAATAAATTTCGTACATGCGTAAATTAATTTTTCGTAAGATTAAAACGATTAAAATTTAGCGGTGTAGAGTTGATCCATAACATTACCTGATTGTTATTTTCATTCTTGGCATTGGATACATTCTCACGCATTTCATTATACGCATTCAATACAATTGTTACGATTGAATATAATTCTATTTATTAGCCGTGCAAGGTCGCTAATTATGTTCGTCACTAACAGGTTTTTGTAGACACATGTCAATCTTACTTTTTACGATAAGTGCCTGTTATCGTACTTATCGTGGACTAGTATTAATTATATGGTTAGAATAAATTATTGGTTTAAACTGTATCCTGATATAAAAAGAGTGTTATCAGTAGCAGGGACGGCGTAGGTGCAGTAAGCCAAAAACACATCAATTTAAACTAGATGAGGCCGCTGTTTCCTAGCTAACTACCTTGAGAAGAAACATCAAAACAAACTCAAGGGTATAAGTCTCATATAAAGTCCATACAGCAAACATATATAGGTAATGGTCAAAAACTACTGCCTAGGTTGACTAAAATCTCAGTAGTTTTTCTGACTTGGTACAATCTGTGCCGTATATGTTAAGTATAAAAAGTATTTGGTTTATAATTCAAAATTCAGCCACTTGTTTTCTATTGGAATTTTTCTATTAAAAGTTTTTGCAGCGTTCGGCAGCTAGTCTTCTCGGTAAGGTTCGCTGAGGTGGTCAATACTAAAATAAAACGGTCTGCTCTAAGTTATGCAAATTACACCTGTTTCAATAATTTCACATGTTGTCTAATTGTGTAGATTACATTATAATGTCCATTAGAATTAATCATGAATATTTGAAGCAGTTGCTGAACTTCACTCGAAAAAAAACCGAGACAATCGTGATTATGATTAGTATGATTATGCCCATCGAGATGTGCGATAAAGGAGGTTGTTTACTGCATGCTCCTCTTGGTTCCTCACGCGGCTGGTCGGCAGTCGCCCAGCAGTGCGCCTCTAATGCCCGCGCCAGCCACACGCACCGCGCCGCACTTCAGTGTTTCCACATTTTCCGACGCGACGCGCTCTCAGACGCTCCTGTAAAGCGCTCCTAATATTTGTGAATGAACCAACAACCATGAGATCGTGTATTATCGAGTACAACACTCGGTAAGTCGTAGAAATACTTTAAAAGATTTATTATAAACAACTTGTTGAATACACGAAGTTTGTGTTGTAATTTATGTTCTTACGATTGTTTATTTGGACTTTTTCAATGATTATGCTTGTAAAAAAGAGTCAATTATTAGATTTGTGACAAATAAATAACCAACTTGGGATAGAGAGCACATCATTAGAAATGGTAATTGTTTGATTAGGTTTAATAACTTGTAAATTAGTTTCTCGGAAGTTGGTGATGGACACATGACATTATACAATTATTGTGGAGTGCGCACTCTATTTTATAGCCTTGTAATTACTCGAGCAGTTAATGGCATTATTATTTTCTAACCATTATGTATTCGCACCAATAAATAATTAGACACAATGAGTTGAATGGCGTGACGTTTTGTTAAATGTTTAAAATGCGTGTCTACAAATAATAACGATCTTTGATAAAGCAATTTAAGTAATTGATCGTTTAAGTACCTAATACATTAGTTGCTTAAAATTACCTAAGCAAAAAAGATACAGATAGATTTGTATGTAGATAGTTAAACATAATAAGAAATTAACTAATTCATTCGTTGATTTATTTCTTTTCATCGAACTCCAGACTTTCTAGATGCGAAAAAAGATCACGTAGATTCATCTAATTTTTTTCTCTTATTTGTAGAAAAGAGATATCTTTTTTACGATACAATATCTACGGATTCGGAATTAGATTAGATTTGGTAAGACCTGCCAATGAAGACGGCCAGCGTTAGATATATCATGTTGTATCACATTCATCTACACCCACAGTCTGACTTGGTCTGCTTTTTGTTACTATAAAGTATCTTGAAAACTATTTAAATTTTGTTTTATGTCCGCAATTACAATAATTTATTATAAACAATATAACGATGTTTGAAGTAGTTGTATGCATTTATATCGGGCAAATACTAACGATGTGCTTTTCTTATATTACTTAACAATGGGTACACAAGTGATATTTGACTTGGTTTAGTGTATTGCGATTATTTATTAAAATGTTTTTAATGAAGCGAATTAGGTACTCATTAGAACAACACATTTATGTCATTTACGCACTTATTGTTATTAGCATTATGATGCCGTAAAAACCAAATGACGACCGAATTCAACTCCGGAAATTACTAATGAATTAATCGTTTTACAGGCCCAAAAATAAATGGGGCAAGTCACACCTTCGATAGAAAACACGTTTTGTTAAACTAGCGTATAATAACGTAATGTTATCTTATCTTTTATTTTTATCTCGTCAAAACATAACATTTTATTACGAGAATGGTATATATGTAACTACTACTCTTTAATAAAAACAAATATCATCGGACTACTTTACAACACCTTTGGGAAATCATATTATACCTTAGATTACTGTCAATACGAGTAGCTATTGGATAAACAGTAAAAAGGTATCAATATCGACTTATCAATACTAGCTTTTTCCCGTGACCTTGTCTCTCCTAGCTTAACCTGGATCTTCTTCTGGTCGTGAAGGATTGACTCAAATTTTATCTAATCGGTAGGTTCTTAAATGACCATCTGGAAAGCTATATCATTATAAGATAGCTATATATCTAACAAGATAAAAAGTCTTATGAGTTAGATGAGTAGCTATGATTTTGGTTTTTCATCAGCGAAAACATTTTTTAATCTTTACTTCTGGAAATTAATATTTACAAACATTTAAACAAATAAACAAACATATTCTACGTAATACTATAATAGTTTAGATCATCTTACCGTCATATTCGGTAGGAGATATTAAACGCGACTAGCTAAATAGCTAACGTGCTAATATTGAGTTTCAGGGGAGTAATGAAATGCCCTCGAAGTTATTAATTATCTATTACAATTAGATTTGCGGTTGAGTTTTTTCACTTTTTATTAGTGAGATTTATATAGGTAACATAACTAAACATTGATCAGGGCCTCAAGTCTGCTATTACGATAGTGCCAGAATGGTCTATCATTGATTTCATAATTGTCGATTTTGACAAGTGTGGTAATCTACTAATATAATGGCGTCGTTATGACTTTCCAATGGTCAACCACTGACACTCTATTGAAAGAAGTGGCATAAAATACATATTGACAAATGAATATTTGACGTATGCGGTAATCTGCAAAAAATTTGACAGTTATTTGATCAGTGTTCTACTATTAGAACGTTATTGTGCAGTTATTGGTTTCAATATGCTCGATATTATCATTCTACAACAACTCGATTACGATACCACTGACCGAACAATGATCGATCATGAATTAGCAGATTACGAACTTTTAGCAAAATGACAATGTGATCGTCTTGGAATGACGACTTTATAAAAATAGCAGACTTGGGCCCCTGGTCCCGTGTAGTATAATTTACTTTTTGTAGTAATTGGTAGAATTATGATTGCCTGAAAATTTAAGAATTTGCTGGTTTGGTACACATGATTGCGGATTTGAAACTGGTTTAACTTAATCTTGAATATAATAGTAGGAAAAAATGTGTGAAAACATGGGCTTAGAATTAATATTAATATAATAATAGCTGGATGTCTAAAGCTTAAGTCTTTATCGAATTAAATTGCTTAGAGAAGGATAGTAACGAGCCAATATTATATTTAAGTACTAAATCATCAACATAATGTTCCCGCGGATCGAGCGCCGTTTGGTGGATATAACAGTACTAAAGCGTTAATATTAAAGGAGTTGTTATATACGAGTAGTTTAATTTAGAAATAAATATCTCTAAGAAATCTTTGTTTCCAATGCTTTAAAATAAAAAACTAATACTGCTATACACAATTGATGAATGTTAAAGTTAATGAAAGAAAAAATAAAACTTATTTAGTGAATGATAGTTTGCAAAGCATGCAAATTAAATGGAAAGATAAAAAACGCTCTTAATTATATTTCCTTATCTGCTTGAAATTATTAATTTTTCTGTGTTTGGAACTTTGGAGACGATTAAAGGGCCGTTTTATTTGCAATTCCTATGCTTAGTATTAACATTAGGCTGCCATCAGATGGACTGCAACGCAGCAACCGCGCGCAGTCTTGTAATAGACTGCATGTAGTTATGTGCAGTCGAATTTGACTTTGCACAGTTGACTCCACGCTTCTAGCCTAGGAGCTCTGAGTAAGATTTTGACCTTTAAGAACTTTAAAATAAAGATGATATTGTACGTATAATGCAAATAATTACATGCAGTTGAATATATGAACTGCGCGCAGTGGCTGCGATACAGTCCGTCTGATGGCAGCCATTATAAAATTGTAGAAACTTAAACCACTTATGAGCTAATTGTTCCTATATTCAAGAACCCTATAATTCTTATAGCATTTTTGAAACTGGTTTTTGTAAACGATAAATTAATAAGGTTAGTCGCTTAGAAGTAATTAGTTAGTAATAAGTTCGTGAATAATCTGTATTAAGATTGAAATCGTGACATGAAAAACTTTTCAACATTCGTAAAGTAAATTAGTTTGTAGTTTTGTAAGTCTGTTGTTTAATACCTAGTGTTTTTTGTTTTATTATACTGGATTAATAAATGCTATTAAAGTATTATATATATTCTATATGTATTTAATTAAATCTTGACGCGGTATTAATTCATCTAATATTACTTCCGCATTCTTACCGCTGTATATGATGTCGGTCATTTTATGCGCTCACGACTAATCTTCGATAAATATTAGATGTTTTTAATGCGTTTAATGGCCTTTGATGATTACCCTATTAATACAACAACAAATATATCAATCTCGTTTTATTTTAAAAATAGTGGAGGCCGGTTAGACGTAACGCTTTTTATCTGCCTTTGGCTCAAAAATATTAAGAACTAGGGTTTACCGGCTTTTGAACGTTGATATTATCCCACGGGGACTTATCACCGGGATATAAAGTATTCTATGACAAACACGTTCAGCCGTTGACATGCGATTCATTAAGAAATAACAACGGCGTGAAGATTGTTGATGAAATTATTGTCTACATAAGTTACCTTGAAGTATACCAACGAAATAATTGACTAAGTTTTAACAAATCAAGATATTATTATTTTAAGTTTGTATATATATACCTAGTGATTATTTATTAGATTAATTGATATAATAAAAACTATAATTTGTGAAATTAACCCTAAAATCATATAAAATAAAATAATAAAACGACTTTCAAAAAAAAAAAAAACAAATCAAGATAATGGCCAGTCTAAAGATTGCAAGAAATCTTCATAATTATAAATTGAATTGACTAGATTTTTAACGAAAATAAATAATCATGGCTTAGTTTTTTTTTACTGCCTTGACTTCGTGACTTTTAGCTAAATTGAACTTTTAATATTGCTACTAATACAAATCTTGGTGAAATAATATAATACTTGCTTTATTTGTTGAAAATAAATACTTAGGAAATATATTTCCGCATTAAATATTTGCATAGCATTCTACTAATAGTAATGTCTAAGCTAAAATTGTTTAGAAAGTTAATCTATATAGGTACTTTTGTATATTTTTCATCACTTTACGTTAAAAAATATGCCAGTTTTTTGTTTGAGAATCAGCCATTACTCTTTATATCTTTCTATGTGTTTATTTTGAAATTTCTTCCAGCAGACCACCGAAAGGAGAAATTAAAAAAAATAAAGACGAAAAGTAAAAAAAAATATCTAGATCGTACCAAATGACACATTTTATTAAATATTTAATAAAAGGTTTATTGGTGTAGGTAGATATTTAGGTTATTCTCTTTTTCTTTCTATCTTGGAAACATTTTTCTTTTCATTTGAATGATTTTAGCATCACGATGCTAGTAAGTTTGGATTATTTCCCAGTCTCTTTTTGTAACCAATCATAGAGCGTTTGATTTTATCTTTGATTGTTGTGTTGTATAGCTTAGATCGTGGTGCAACTGCTTGTTCCGAGCACTCCCCTTAGTTCTGTGTGTTCTGTATAACTGTCATTATCTTTAATAGAAATCTCTGCTACATTCCGAAGTGTAAATCGGAGGCGGATCCCCAGGGCTAGATTTTATAAGTCTGAACAGGTTTTTAGTAGATTAAGTATATATCAGTTACTTATTTTATGACGACCGTAGAGATCTTTTTGTTTGAGAAACAGCATCATTTTCTTAGTTGGATGACCAGAGCTTTTTCTTCTTTGTCACTTCACTCTTGTGAGAGTGGTCTTAATGTCAAGAATATGGCTTTCCGCAAGCTGTCAGGGTACGTCAAACCACTTTTTTCACTTTTGACTGCCAGCATTCATCTAGGCACTCATTCAATGGGCCGCCGACAGCCGCTTTGATCTGGTCTGTCCATCGTATCAGTGATCTGTCACGCGGCCTCGGCCCCTTCATAAATAAAAAGGCGTTCGATGGAGTCACTTCCACGACGTCGGAATATATTGACAACGTATTTAAATATTTATACAATACAACTGCGCACCAGCGGTAGACAAGCTCTCCTTGACGCCCAGCACCCCAGTTGATAATCTGGAAAACTAATCAAATGTATGGGAATGACATCATCTCAACGTTAACTCACGTGGTCAGACCAAACTAATAGAAAATTCGTAGCCAAGTTCACGTCGTTAGAATGAATTTTTATCGTTTCTACAATGTTCAACATGTGTGCCATGTTGACGCGCCTGAGTCGACCGCTCATTCTACAATGTAGCATTTTTATAACAAAGGAGCTATATCCTTCGTTATAAAAATTCGCGTCAACATGGCTACCAACTTATAATTTTCTACAATTGCTGACACCGAAGCGTTACCGATTGGAGAACGGAATTCGACACGAAACGGTTGTAACTTAGGTAGGGGCGCAGTTCTTCGAGAATGAAAGCATTTCTTTGAAACTCGGTCCCAGTAACCCTGAGCCACCACATTACTAAAGCTTCAATCTTATTGGTCTCTATCTGTCTTAGGGTCCATGTTTCAGCGGCGTATAAAAATATGGGGTATGTTTATGTTTTAACGAGCTTGGTCTTTTTGGCTTTTATTCCGTTTTTGTTTCTCCATGTTTTCTTGAGCTTATCCTCCGTCCTGGATAGAGCCATACATCGCTTGATACCGTCAACGCAGTTTCCTTGATTTTTGATTAGAGCCCCAAGGTACACTTAGTATGGTAGGGCTCGCAGTTCGCTATTTGCCTTATGAGAGATGAGTTTTTGGTAGCCCTATCGATGGTATGTCTTGCTACGGTTAATCTTTAAACCAAATTGTATGCTAACCTGTCCATTCTCGAAAGCAGCTTTTCCATTTGGCTATTAGTGGCAAAAATGGGGGTGTCATCTGTGTAGTGTAGATTGGTAATTTTTTATCTACCTAGCGTAACACTATCTGTTGAGTCTTCAAGGGTATAATGCGCATAATTAGTTATGGGTGTGTGTTGAGGGTCATTGAGGTTAATTGTTGCAACATACCTAGACTAGTGTACCAAAAAACATACCTACAGACCCGTTCGTAATAAGATAAATAATCGGATAATATTTCTAAAATAAAAGAAAGGAAGAATTTATGAATTACCTTCCATTTTAACTCCATAATCTTAATGAATATCATGTAATAAATGTATCTCAGATGTTAGCTGGAAACTCAGAAAACTCACGTTAATAAACGAAAATGTAAAGATTTATACATTTTGGCTTTTACATTAACATTGTTAACAGACAGGCTTCATTATAGCTGACTGAACATTAAAAAGTAATGCTCGCTAATGGCTGCGAGTATAATGGCAACGTCATATACTATGCTACGTATTTGATATTCTGTTATTTACGAAGATTTTTGAGATGGGTCTGCAGCATGAAAGCACGAAAAAAACAACAATGAAAAGTAGCCTAAAAGTAATGATGAACTCAATTTCTGAATCAATTTTGTTATTCACAGAAGCACTTAGATTTCCATTAAAAATCATTCGATTCCCGGAAAACTAGGTTTAAAAAATAGTAATGTACAACTTTTTTGTTTTCTTATAAATCAAAATAATGATTAAGTACTTTGACTACATTTGACTGGATGTATAATTTTTTTTCTAGTTATTCTCTAACAAAAAAAAAAACACGATACCTTGAAAATTTAGAACTTTCCAGAAAACATGATAGATACTGTGTTCTAAGGTCATATTTTTTGAAGAGACATTACGTTTAATATCTGATCGCTGTCGAGGCAGTAGAAATGTATCAAAAATGCTGACGGCATTACTACACGTTCAATATATAATATATACTTAGCCTCTGGCCGCGGTCCAAAAGCCAGTCTTTGTATCCTTGGGTAACACACAGTGTCAACTAAGCGTTTGAATAAATTAATTGTAAATGGTGTATGAGCACTTGAACCCCAGGGCCCAAGAGATTTGACCGCAAACGGGTCGAAAATGTATATACCCGGGTATCTAACTATACTAATAGAAACTATATTTTAATTCATGACTAGATTTTGCCCGCGATTTCGTCTGCGTACATAAAACATAGCGTGTCACTCAGGAATAAAGCAGCTTTCTATCGGTGAAAAATTTTAGCAATCGGACCAGTTTTTTCAGAGATTACTTCCTACAAACAAAAAAAAATTAAAACAAACTTTAACTCTTTATTATATTAGTGTAGATAAGCCACAGAACGTTCAGCGGGCAGTGTAGCTTGCATTTCCAGTGTTTGTGATCGAATCAGTACCCACAAGCGGTATGATAATGCAGAGGTGAAGAGAAAACTAAAAAATAAATTGGTTTACATTTTTACTTTGATTTCAATAAAGCATGTTTTTTTTAATGTAATATTTTAAAAATAAATCGGAGTAACCAAAACCAGCAAACATTATTTTGAAAAACCAGGAAATCCCCATAAAAGTTTGGTTCCCATTCGCGTTTCTTTTCACCTCTACGTTTCTATTCACCCCATCTGACGGTACATCCAGAGATTGCCTGTGACATACATACAAACAGACCATTTTTTCTTTTTGAAGAGGTATATGTTTTGTTTTCGTCGCAAGCTGCCGTGTTTTCCTATGAAACATTCCGTAGTTCGGGGCGGGGCCGAATTGCGTGCAATAGTTCTACCTGTATCTACATGTTTTTCTCCATAGGCAGTAGGTAATATAAGACAGACGTCGTTGTTTGTTTCTGCCTGCGGGAAAGGCTCCAATTTTTCCACTCATAATGGAAAGGTAAGGGAGAAACGTGGTTGCGTATAAATAACATATTACATAAGCTATGTCAAATTATGCCTTATTTTACTTATCTAATACCTAAAAATATTTTACTATTATAGTCTGTCTAAAAAGTCAGCCGACTTGGGAATTTTGTATAATATTTAATTATTGAAAAAATACTTATTTTCGATATTTTTTATAAGGTTCTTTTATTAGTAAACAATGATGATTAGTATTTCACAATCAACGTTGATTATTGAACCAGCGCTGCCTACATCAGATTTTATTTTACCTTAATAATTACCCAAGTCGGTTGACTTATTAGACAGACTCAAGCTTTGCTCAGGTGTATGTCGAAAGTTTACCCACTAGAACGCACTGCGGAGGTTGAAATATTATATTGAAAGCTAACTTCAAATATCATCCTTGCCCTACGACCCTATCACGAGCTCTTAGCACGATCCATTTGTCGACCTTAACTGAAATATTAAAATGATGGAGCTACACACCACTAAATATTGATCGTTTTAATCCCGTGGAGGGTCGATCCGGTACATGAAACACTATCGATTTGTAAAGATGAAATTAAAAAATAAAGTAATTTTTTATCAAAACTCGTATTAATTTACTCATGTACCAAATTAATTTCTTTACGAAAACGTCAGCAGAGCGAGTTCAATGACCTGTAGGTAATAGGTAGTCGGCGTTACGTACTAATTACCTACAGGTAATTGAACACGCTCAGCTGACGTTTTCTTAATGAAATTAATTTTGTACATGCGTAAATTAATAGGAGTTTAAAAAAAAGGCACTTTATTTATTAATTTTACCTTTATAAATAGATAGTGTTTCATGTACCGAATTGCCCTCCACGGGATTAAAACGATCAAAATTTAACGGGGTATATAATAAATAATTTATGAAAGTAATAGTCCGATTGCGAATTTTTTCCCATAGAAAGCTGCTTTATTCCTGAGTGACATATTATGCTATATTTTACACGAGCGTAGACGTGGGCATAAGCTCGTTTTACATATCTTGGTTCTTTTGCGTCATGTCACCATATACGGTACGTAATCGCTCGTTGAACCTGAATAATTATTGTGCAAGGGGTCGTGACACTAGTGATCAAATTAACGTTACCTACAGTCGGGAGGTGTCAGTTTTTTTTTAATAATAATAGTGAGTTAAAACTAGGCATGTTATTGGGTAGGTATTTTACTTTTAAACGACTTCGAAAAGGAGGAGGTTCTATGTTCGGCTGAATATATGATTTTTTTAATGTATTTTGACCGATGTCTCGATCAATAAATTGTGGACCGATTTTGAAATTTTTTTTTGGTTGAAAGGTTGCTTCCAAATTGGTCCCATATAAATATTGTTATGATCTGATCATGAACTTCGAAGATATGGAACAGAACTCTTCATAGGATTACAGCAGAATTGTCGTAACGAGTAAAATTGCTTTGTTTATACGTGTAATCGATGACTGACTGAAGGAAAAGGGGTTGTTTCGGATTGATCTGATGATGAAGCCAGAAGGTAACTTAATGTAATCTAACCGTTTTTGAGATTATTAGAATCATTATGAGATGCTCTCTGGCTATAAGTTTGACTGAGGGGTACTATTTTGTGGTGGTACCATAACTAAAAAGTGTAAAATAAAAAACTTTTTACAAAATTGCTAATGACGTAAACTGTCTTATCAACTATTAGTATCGTATAATGTTTCTCCTAACAATGACTGTAAATACAATTTTATTGTTATAAGTATAGATTATTTCGATAGCACGGTTGACGCAATGGTCGAGCGATTGGTTACAGCAGTTCGTGTCTCGGCTTCGTTACCTGCCAAGGACAACTATGTCTATGGCCTACTATGGTCGTTCCGGGTCTGGGTATCTTGTTATGTCAGGTTACATGTTTGTGAACGCACTCACTATACTGAAGTAATTCCGCAAGGGAAAAAAATATACTTATCTTCTATCAGCAGCTTTATACGCGTGAAAATTGAAAATTTTCCAATGGGATCGTTATGCCTTGATGATATTTCAGGTTGTAATCAATAAAATCAGTAGAATTAATATGAACGAATATATAATATAAAGCTTTCATTTTGAACAAAAAACAAGAGAGAAACAAAAAGTGTTACCAACTTAATACAGCTAAAATGACAGTGTAGACAACATCATAAATATTATGACTGCGTTCTCATTTACCAACATACCTACTACCAGTTATAACAGTTTCTTTCAGTTTTAACTAAATCCGATCAGCCGTTAAATTAAATTAAAATTTATTTAATTCAGACCCAATCTTCGCTAATATTATATAGAGGTATTTTTTTTTCTTTTATATGAGGTAATATCTCTGGAAGTACCTACTGGTCTGATTGCTAAAATTGTTACACCAATAGAAAGCTGCTTTATTTCCATGTGACATAGGCTATATTTTATGTATTAGGGCGAAGGCACGGGCAAAAGCTAGTAGTACATATATTTTTAGTTTTTAGTAACAGAAAGTGTTTATGTATCTATACATCTATAGAAATAACTGCTTTTTACTAAATGCATATGAATATACATACGGTGCATACACCAAAATAAAAATTTTGTCTGTCTGTCTGTTTCTCCGGGCTAATTTATGAAATGGCTGGACCGTTTTTGACGGAACTTTTTTTGGCAGGTAGCTGGTATAATAATGAGTAACATAGGCTACTTTTATTCTAGAAACAATAATTTTAAAATCCTGTAGTCCACGCGAACGAAGTCGCGGGCTCAGCTATTATACTATATTAGTGTTATTAGTAACCTGTAGCTAATTCCACCCAGTGTCTCTGGATGAGACAATCCGGCCTGTCAGCATTTCAGGATGCTGTTACGAGTGTTGCGCAAGCGTTGCATTAAGGTGTTAATATCAAACAACCTTACATCTAAACACACAGACTTTCACATTTACAATATAAGTAGGATATACAAATAGTATTATTCAATATGAAGTTAGACTCACTAACTGTGACTTACTGAATTACATACTCATGTAATTCAGTTTCCTAACCTATTACACAAAAGTTTATGAGCCATAAGAAAAGTTAAGCTTAGTGACACTTAGCGTCAAGAACACAGATCATTATTATCTGTTTACTTCTGATTCAGACCTTTTGCTTCGCTAGTTTTAATATAGGCATTATGTTTGTATATACATATATTTAATGTTACAAAACACTGTACAATTTTTCTTAGCTATTTATATCAAAAATCAAAATAATGTTCCTTCTATTAGAAGCACACGAAGAATTAGACAATATTTAACTATGATTGTCAAAAACTTCAAAATATATGAGATTAACAAGTTTCAACTGAAATGTAAAGTAATGCTATATATTTTGACTCACATTTATTCATGTACAAAAGCACAGAGGCGAATGGATGCCTTAAGAATTTTTAATAATCAACTTTTGGCTGATACAAACATTGTGGTAGATGCAATATTGATTTAATAAACATGAAGATATACCTATGTAAATTCACTATCTACCTACCCTAAAAACTTAATATAACTATATAAATATAGTTAAAGAAATGAGCAAAATAAATAATGATGAAAGAAGTTCGCGAGCACAGTTTAATTAACCTTCAAAATTGAAACTTTGAAGGTTAATCGGCTAGTTACTGTCCTAATTTCTTGAGAAAGTGCTTTCCAAAGATAAATATTTTGACCGTGTCAAGAAAATCTAATGAAGTTTAATAACTTCATTAACTTTTCTTCTTTTAATAATAAAACTGTATTGATGGGTAGGAGATTGAAGAAGACCGTTATGACATGACCGTACATTGTTATCGTTGAGAAAATGTAACTTTCAGAGACAGAGTGAAACTCTCATTGCCACATAGCAAGCCCCACAAATACCTTCATGTTACCCCTGTACGAGAGCTCCACACAATTTGAAATTTTCCAACACAGAAACTTATAACATCAGTTTATGTAGGTAGGTTAGCAAATACCCTCTAAGTGTTATGTTGGTAACATTAAATGGGTTCTTGCTTCGATATAGGAGCGGAACAAATATCGTATTGATTCACACACTTAAGAAAACTTAAGGGTCTTAAGGGCTTCGCAGTTTCCGCTTAAGTTCAACATTGTTGCGGTAATAATAATCAAGGAAAATGTGTTTGTTTAATAACAACCTTGGGGAGATTACAGCAAAACTTGATCATGGAGCCATAGAAAAAGAAACTCTCTTTAGGTTAGCAATGCGTAAGAAGGTCAAGTGGATATTTCTGTACGAGGGTAGAAAAAATTCGAATTTTAAAATGTGAGATTCTTAGCCAAAACTCTGAGAGTAAGTCCTACCAAAGCAAGAATAAGGTAAAGTAAATTACAAAGAAAAAGTGAATTAAAAAAAAAATACTTCAGCGAAATTCCATTTGAACCTTTGATAATGTTTCGCTCAGGTCTATAAAATTTCATCTTTTAGAAGCTCCTTTGAAAACAAAGATATATTTTGCAATAGTTCGAGTTTTTTTTTTTCCAGAGAGACCCGTAAGGTAGTGCGCTCATCTAGAACTATTTATTTAACGAAATTAAGTACCTAGTTCTAATTAAGAAATTGTAGTTATAAGCTCTGTAGTTGTTTATTTAAATCTTCTGTTGAACAGCGCTCGTATTATAAGGTTCGCGATTATATTATTGTGTAATATTTCAGTTTAAGTTATTCAATATAAATATTATGTTATAACCATAAACATTAAGCAACAATGAAAAAGTTGCTTAGGATATGTATTTTCATGTAGACTCTCATCAGTTTACACTTGAACTATAAGGAACTACGTCTTTTCCGTGTATCGTAGCTATTATAGAAAAATATTATAAACTACAAAACAACAGTATTTCTCAATAAATTGTAGAAACATTATGTTTTCGAGTCAAAAATAGTTTCTTCCAGCAGCTGCATTCCTGAGCAAATATTGTTATGATGAAAATTTGCAAAGGCTCAGTACATTTCATAATTCATTGCTAACTATAACACAGCAATTAGATTTATGATGTACGTTGATGTCTGCAAACAATTATTTTCAACTGCTTTTTATCCTCCAAGGCCGGTTGGAAACTACAAAAAGAAAAGTGAGGAATATCAAACATGCACACACTGCTAAAGATATTACCTACTGACTTTCAAGCTGTATAACAAACAGTGGATTATAAATATTGATAACAGATGACGCACGAAAGTGTAAACAAAGACAAAGCGGTTAAAGCAATTGAAATGCAAAAAAATACATGTTAATATCATCAACAGATAAAAGATGCACCATTATGCTTTGTTTTTGGTCCGTAAATGCATCAGTTCACAACTAAAACTAAATAAACCAAAACCAACAAAACTAAAATTATAGAGAACAGGTGAATAGCCTCGTACTGAAGCATCGGATACGCCTGCATACTCATAATTATACAGAAAACTGGGCAAGTGCGAGTCGGATTCGTACACTGAGTGTTCCGTACAAACATCTTCTTATATATAAAATTCTCGTATCACAATGTTCGTTCCCGTACTCCTCCGAAACGGCTTGACCGATTCTCATGAAATTTTTGAGCATATTGAGTAGGTCAAGAAGAATCAGTCAACATCTATTTTTCATACCCTTTAGTGATAAAAAAAATAAAATGAAAAATAAATAAAAATAAAATTATTTATATGGCAAAACAACGTTTGCCGGGTCAGCTAGTAACTATGTAAATATTAAATTCCCGAATGGAGTTACGAATTTTTTTCCCTTTGAGGTACGTTACCCTTAAAATACAGGTAGTAAGGTATAAGTACTATCACTAGTGTTTAAGTTTTGTATACTAACCAACTACGGACTTTGGCCGATATGTTTGTAAGATTTTTTTGTTTCTCAGGTCAAGTGAGGTCTCAGTAAGGAGTCATATCGTGTGTCTCTCGACTAACGAGGGGATGGTTTGGGTAAACATCAGAGCCTACTACGTTCTTGGCCCTGTTATCCTTGTCTCATATATGTTACATTTAAGTAAACCAGGTTTTTACTTTAGCAAGGAATTCTCGACGTGCTGATTTGAGACGACAAATTATTTGTTAAAACTTTCGATAAGACTTATCATAAGCTCGAAGGGTTTCTCTCTTTGTTCATTTGGTTGAAATATTTGCAAAATGAGCTATATTTGCAAAGCAATTAAACCTACAAAGATACTATGATAGTATCATATATGAAAAATATAATACTTACCTACATCAGAATCAGAATCAGACACATACATACATATTTTCATCATCTAATTACAATAATTAGAATCCAATAGAGCGAGTATTGGTCAGAACCAATATATTATATTCTGTGCTGTCGGTAACAATACCGATTATATTATAATAGATAATTACTTCTTCAATCAAGTCAATGTGGATAGGTAACTAAATATGATTTAATATCATAATGGCCGGTCGCGTTATATTCCTAACTAGCTTTTGCCCGCAGCTTCGCCCGCGTACCTACATAAATTATAGCCTGTGTCACTCATGAATAAAGCAGCTTTATATCGGTGAAAAAATGTTAGCAAGCGGACCAGCACTTTCAGAGATTACCTCCTACAAACAAAAAAAAACTTTTCCTCTTTATAATATTAGTTTAAAAGTATGGATGTTTTTTTTTTTTTTTGTTTTGACTAAAAAACCCACCCCGTTCCTTCAAGCCTTCATACCGGGGCTCGAGTTCCGCCGTCAACGACTTGGGCTTGGTCCGGACAGTTACCGGACGGTCGGACAGAATGGATGATCATAACATTATAAATACCAGTTATTGCAGTATGAGAGACTAATATCTGTATGTAGAGGTACATATTTCTATTCATTATATTAAATCATATTAGTTGCAAGAGATGCGACGTCTCACTTGGCTGATCTCAACATCTCCATATCTCAATAGCTTCACGTAAAGTTAGGTTCCTGCAATGTAATATGTGGTAACATTGCAAATTCTGTGGAATATAATATACGTACGTACTGTTATGAAGATGTGTAGAGAAATCTATGTTATAAAGTACCTACTTTATTGATTGTATGCGGTATCGCTAAGTATATTCGTAACTATATCGACTTTTATTGAAGCTGCTGAATCAAAATGGAATGGAAATTCAAAGATAAACTTTTGTACCATCATTTCACCCTAAATAGTCCACTAGCGGATATAGGCCTCTCTCAAATATCGCTACAACGACCAACATATTTTTGTATCAAAAAATTACTTTATTTACAATCACAAATATCTCATCATCATCGTCATCATCTTCCTGCCCTAGTCCCGTTTTATTTGGGGTCGGCGTAACACGTTTTTTTCTTCCATTCTGTCCTGTCACTCGTCACGCTATCACTAACTCCCTTTTCTTTCATATCGCTTCTCACACAATCCATCCATCTTTTCTTTGGCCTCCCTTTATACAATCACAAATATTTAATCCACTTTTATTTATTCCATATAGGAGATGCTTTATCTCATATAATTTGTTTACACTAATATTATAACGAGGCAAGGTTTTTTTTTTTTGTTTATAAGATGTAATCTCTGAAAGTACTGGTCAGATTGCTACATTTTTTTACCGATAGAAAGCTGGTTTATTCTTGAGTGACATAGGCAATATTTTATGTACACAGGCGAAGCCGCGAGCAGGTTACACCGAATATTAACGTCCCAAAGAATAATTGTAGGTAAATTTATTTAAAATTGTAGCACTCCAACCTTTTGGTATTACCTAGTACATGTAAAATAGATAGCCTGATCCCGCTGTTCAAAGGAGTAAGTTGACCGTAATTTGAACTCGAGGCCAAGTATTGGAGGCTTAGCGCCCGAATTGGGAATTTATATTGCTATTCGATTTTTATAATAAACCTTTATCAAGTTGTCGAAGATAAACTGTTCAGTAATTAATATCACACTGCGAGTTTTATTAAAAACCAACGACCAATATCGACTATATTACGAAGAAAAATCGATAATGGAATACATGTATAATACCATTATTTTTTTAACGAACACTGAACTAGGATTGCGTTGTTCAATAGCAAGCACTTGAAATTATCTTTTCTATTATAATCCACTTATCCCACTATCTCCTAAACGACTCGCCGCCCCTTCTATACTTAGGCTAATAAAATGGCGTCGAATATCACAAAATGTCGATAAATTAATAGGTATCACCGTCTATTTGTTCTGTAAGCGACACCTATTGAAGCTAATGGCTTGAATAACAAACAGAGCACGAGCTATCCACTATGGATGATTTATTGTTTTAACTAGACGCTGCTGCAAATTGTTCGTTGGTAACGACGCTTGTCATGGACGGAGCTAACCCTAGGAATGTGGCTGCGGTGATGAAGTTAATTTGCAGTTTGTCCGTGGCTTTGGCAACTGCAGTCGAGAACAGTTGTACTCAAAATTAGGTTGAGAATCGCAATCTTCGAGCTGCAAGTTAGTTATGCGGGTCTAAAGTAAATTCCAGTTCTCTCGATTAACTGCATTTCGAGGGAGATAAGTGCAAAGTTTTTATACCAGAAAAGAAGTGTGCCAACTGAAATACTTTTCAGGAAAACACATCTCGTGGAAGCACTGCAGCACTATGTTTTATGCAGTTATATGTACATTACGAAGGTGCTTTAACGTAATATGTAAATTTCGCGAACACCTAAAGACCGCCGGTCGGATGTAGTCGGAGTCACATTAGCATGTTCTCTGTAAAATTCCGCAACTTGTGCTCACGCGGCGGAGTTTTATCCAACTTTATAATGCGGTAACACTTTTAAGCTTCCGACGATTCGACGACAATTTTATGTAGAAAGCCCGACTAGTTTTAAATCGATACTGTTGATCAAACTTAGTGGAACGGATCGTTTTACTTCTTGTTAGTCTTTAGTGTTTAACTATTTACGGGATCGACTATTTTTTTCAGAGAATCTAGGTTGTTAGTTAAGAGAGTGTAGGTGCCTACTTTGCAATCTATTGACACTTTTAGTAGATACCTAATAATAATATAAATATCGGTCTGTAAAAATTACAATGTATATACTATAATACTGATTTATTGACCACTTTCACGGACATTGATCATCTTTTTTTTACTAACTGTGTGTTAAAGAATTTTAAACCACAAATTGCATAGGCTCATTTGTGGCTCTGATATTTGTTAAACCGTAATTTATTTTGAAATAGTGCACCTATTTGTGTTACAAATCAAATTTTCAAAGTAATGACATAATGGAATGAAGTTTGACCCAAAACCATCTCTCCAAGGGATTAGATAAAATGAGTAGGACCTTATAAAAAAGTTCGGGGATCCGGTATATTACAGAATGGAGCTACTCACCCGGAAGATCTGTCAAACCAATCTATGTTAAAAGACATTTCGGTGGGTAATCGAGCCACTTGATTTTCTCTTCCTTTCCATTTTGTCACAATCTCTTGACACGCTTCATCACGTAAATTACAGATAAAATCATTTTCATTCGAAAATAAATTCCTATTTCAGAAACTATGTAAAACAAATCTACATATTTCTGAGGTACTTATGTATATTTTTGTCTCTATTTTGTATTCTTTCTATTGGACCAATACGCTAATTGATTTCTTAATTCACATGTAATACATTCTCTAATTCCATTACATCATCACAATCAAAAAGTAAGACTTTGTAAATCAGAGAACAATGTAGGCGTTCTACTAACTTAGGCGTTAATGTGTTGAACTCGCAGTACAATCATTAAATGTAGATAATTGGTTTTTCCTCAAGTATCTAGACGAGAGCTTCTGAGTAAATACTTGGTCTACCGACCTAGAGTGGAAGGTGATAAGAATTTATTTTGTAAGTGATTGTGTTCTGAAATAAAAGGGAAAAGCTCGTTGTTGTCTTGTGTCGGCAAGTGATTAAGAAAACCTCACGATCATAGCTAGGTAAAGTTAAAAAGAAGTTGATTTTCTATTTTACTAAAGAATATTTCTTACCGCATCAGTCAATATAATTGCGATAGTCACAAAATCTACTGAATGGATTTTATTTTGCTAATAGACAAAGCGTAAAAAAGTTTTAGATATAAAATAATGCATTATATCCTCTTAGCGGTAACTCCGACTCATTGAGTTTATGTCAAAAAAGCGCGCATATGTAAGTCTTGCATAAGTCGAATTATTGTGTCGACGTGAGTTGGGGCAGAATAATGCATAGTTTCTGAGATATCGTAATTTTAGTGAACCTTTACAGATAGCGACTAGTTGCGCAAAAAGATGTTACGTGATAGTTGAGAAAAGATACGAATTTCATAGATTTTTAACACCCATTCAAAGTGGGAGCTAAAGAGAAATAAACAAAATCTTTATTTACACCAGTACGAAAGCTACACAATGAAAAACACTTTCAACTTGCATACCAAATCGTTGATATAATTCGTTTTAAACAACTAATAGTGGTTTCGACCGCTGAACGTGTTCGAATTCGGAAACTATGTAGATACAATGTTCACTCGCTTGCCTACAGGCATTACTCATACCACAAATCTGTTAACGGCTTGAAATATTGAATAAATAGTTAATTTGAAAAGTGTTTTGTGATGTGTGACTGACAGATTAGCCCAAACATCGAAATTTCAAAGACTTTTTACATTCTGAAAAATGACATGCGATGAAACAACGCGTTTTTTTTTAGTGCCACTAGAGTGGACTGTACTGATTTATAGGTTTTTTGATGGTCTGTTAATATTTAACGATGTGTAGACGGTCCACTTACTTAATTGAAATTCTTGTTATCTTTGAAGCTTTCGAAGTGATTTAGAGTGGTTTCAATTATTCAAACAGTAGCCTAAATTCAAGAGTTTCTAGAGTCAGAAATTATACCTTTAGCTTAGCTATATGAGCTTTGATTTAATTGCTATTTTAGTTGTGCTAGTTTATAATTAATACCTGTAATAAGTGGCAGCCAAAATTTATCTTCATAGTTTCAAAATCAAATAGTTATTTATAAATAGGCACCTTGCTTGAGCGGTAGTCTCGGCAAAATTGGTTGGAACCGTGAGTGGTCAGTTTTCGTTAGTCTGACATTCCCTTTTTTATGGTGGGAAAATCATCTAATGACAACCCTCGATCTTGGGTGGAGCGGGAGATAGTATGAGACTCGTACCAAAAAACCCACCCTGTTCCTTCAAGCCTTCATACCGGGGCTCGAGCTGTCTTTCGAAACTAACCCTGGCCCCAGTAGGCTTCGACCCAGCTGGGCCCCTGCTGTTGCTGACAACTCCTTGAGGCGCGCGGGAACAGTGCGCGCCGTCGACGTCTTGGGGTCGATCCGGACAGTTACAGCGAGATACCTATAACTCGCCGTCCGCAAGCCCGCGTCTACGGCGACCGGAAATCGAGATCGGAATCCCGGCGGCGGCGAGAGCGCCGTTGCCTGATGTCGGCCTTCTCCTTTGCATTACTGCTTCACCTGCCACTCCTCCTCGCTCCGAGTCTGATACTTCCTCTCCCTACACCCAGAACACAAGGAGCAATTTGATGGTTACTTATCTCAAAAACAAAGCAATAACGTCTAGATACTTCTATTCTAATATTAATCAATAATCATTCATAATATCATATTAATATCATGAAACAGAGAAAAGATTTTTATTTTTTATCTTACTATGATTCGTGTAATATACGGTCGATATACTGCTCTTTGGCTATGCGAATTTGGCTTATACATTGCCGTAGTAAAGTAAAGAAATATTATGTGTTGCTGATATTATAAGTAGTAGTGAATAAACAAAAAAACTAATAGCCTGATTTAAAAAAATAATTTAAAATAAAAGAAATAAAAAATTAAATTCATTTATTTCAGGTAAAAACCCATATAAAATAAAATTACAATCCTAAATAACTATAAATTCCGAAATGTCAGTAAATTAAATTCAATAGTTTAAAGTTAATCAACAAAAATCCAATAAATTAAAATCACAATAATTAAAATAAAATACAGTAGAATGCTACTTTCTCACTGAGTGACTGAGGCATATATTTTCACCTTTCACGGGGGGCGAAGACACTGGCAGAAACTAGTCTCAGTATAAAGTATACGTTTATCTGTTTCCTCTTGGTTTCCAAGACAACTCCCATGATATTACTTCCCATTGTGATCCACCATTGTCCAATGTTCAAGACAGTTCTTGACGGTGAAGTGAGATGAATTTTCGTAATATTAGAGGCTCAGTTACTTGCTTATTAAATTTTCTTTGAAAGAATGTTGTTAATTAAACCAGCTTTGTTTGTTCGAAAGGACAGTTGATATTTTGCCGATAATATCTTATTAAATTATGAAGTCTGCGTCCTTTGTCTGGAAAATATTAGCAAGTTGGCAAGGTTGGTGGATTATTAACCATTCAATCGTGATAATTACAGACACAATTGAAAGACAATAGGTGCGCGAACGCCGGCGTTCGCTTGGGGTTTAATGAATTAAATATCGTCTGCTCTGTAAGACGCTTTTAAATTATTCCAAATACCTACTTAAGAAGTATAAATAGGACGGGACGGTTGGCGCAGTGGTTGCACGATTGGCCACTGCGTTGCGTGGCGCGGGTTCTATTCTCGCATCGAACAAATATTTATTATATGGGCTACAGATAGTTGTTTCGTGACTGGGTGTTATGTGTATATGAGTTTACATGTTCGTGAATACATCTACGATATAGGAATAATTCTTAGTACTATGCAAAGTTTTAAAACAAAACAGACAATTGTTTTTCTATTATTTTAAGCAAGTAGGTATGTATTATCGAGATGCCTACCAGTCTGCCTTTACAGCTACAAATGTTAAAAGGATGAGAAGAAGACGAAACGCAAAATATAACAAATTACTGGTTCTGAAAAAGATTTGTCAATTTATTTAGTTTGAGGCTGCGGAAAAATATACGGTAACCTTGACTGTGCGTATTTCTGAGAATTTTTGGTTGTTCCTGAAACACACTCAAAATTTTTATGTTTTATTTTCTTCCCGTATACCATATAGTAATTTTAACAATAATTTTAATAATCCAGACTTAACACAGAACTTGGTTGTTTTAAATTCATCTATAATATAAAAATGAATCGCAAAATGTGTTGGTAAGCGCATAACTCAACAACGCCTGGACCGATTTCGCTAATTTTTTTTTTGTTGTGTTCGTTATTATGAGGAGAAGGTTCTTATGGAAAAAAAAAAGAAAATTAGGGTAGTGTAGGGTAGAGTAGGGTACAGTAGGGTAGAGTAAGGTAGAGGAGGGTAGAGTAGGGTAGGGTAGAGTAGGGTAGAGTAGGGTAGAGTAGAGTAGAGTAGGGTAGGTTACTCAAAACCTAACACTTTCAGCTACATATCAAAGCACAAATACACAACCAGCATCAGTGACAGCGCCACCGGTAGCAACAACAGGGACAAACCAACAGACGATCCTAACCGACATGCCAGTAACACACTTCCTGGTATGCGGTAGAGACGGAGTCCCCGGTATCAGACTTCGAGGGGTCGCCCTGTTCATGAACAGAGAATCAGAGACGCTGGGCATAAGTTTCTGCATTGGTTCAAGCCGCACTGGAGCCCGAATTACAATTTCACCGGGCCTAGCTGCCCTGATCAACGGGAGCACATTAAAAACGAGCATCAAAGGAAGTAAGTACTCCGCGCTGCAGCAGGTGGAGATAGCCGCTCACAAGTGCCGTTTAGTGCGATTCAAAGGAAAGACAATCGCACTACTCGAGTGGAGAGCGGAGACCCCATTTGCCCAAGCCAGCTCGCTGCTCCAAAAGATTAGGGAAGCAGGTGAAAATACGTGCATAGCACCCCGCACGATCAGCATCGATGCTATGGTGGTCGGTGGAGAAAGAGGAGACATCGCAGACCGTTTCGGCTGTCTTAAAGCCTCAGAACAGCATGAGATCGTGGTCTATGAGGACAGGGGGGAAACTCTAAGCTTCCTCAAAGCCCCCCCAGACCACACAGGCAGCACGATGAGCTCCACTAAAAACCCGATCGCCCTGAGCGGAGCTGAGAGGGCTCAGCAGAAGTTAACGGCAGAAAAAGAAAAGAGGGACAAAGGCGGAAACTTTAGCCCAGAGGACCGAACCCGGTCCAAAACCCGTCTCAAAGCAATAGGCAACTTCCTCAGCGCACTGCTCCCGAGTACCAGCCGCACATCACCATCAGAGCGGCAAGAGTCAGCGGTCATGAGGTTTTTCAAACCGAAACCTAGAGAAACACTAGCACCAAAACCCAAACCGACCAGAGCCGACAAAGGGCAAGTCAGCCCACCGACCCTCGCTGTAAGCTCGGGTATCACGGACCACATACACAGCGCATTCCTCGAGTATATAGCAGTCGTGAGGGCAACCAGAGAGGTAAACCTCGCTACTTGTAGAAAGATTCTGCAGACCTTCCATTGGAAAAATGAGGGTCTGTTAAGGGTTTTGCTCGGGGAAGCAGAAGCAGCCGTGTACGACAACGTCAAGTCCCAGGTCATTGCTGGTGAAATGACAGGGTCGTACATGGCAGCTTATAGTGCTAAGAGTGGCTTTGTGACCCTGGACGTGGAGGAAACGGAGCGCTCAGGGAAAGCTACATTCCGAACACCCGCAGACGACCCGATAGTGGTTACCGCCAAGTGTACCAAAATTATGCTGGACGACAGGATCCTCGAAATGGCACAATCCATTTCGGGGGCCTGTGTTTCGCCAGCTTCGGAAGCACACTGGGCGGTACCCAGTATCAGGTGGGTAAACGGGGTCCCAGGGTGCGGAAAGACAACCTGGATAGTGAACCACTTTGACGAGGAGAGCGATATCATAGTGACCACAACAACCGAAGCTGCTAAAGATCTCAGAGAGAAGCTGGCGCACCGATTAGGAGATCGTGTTAAGGCAAAGGTGCGCACTATGGCCTCAATTTTAGCCAACGGGTTCAGACCAGAGGAGAAATGCCGTCGCCTTACGGTTGACGAAGCCCTCATGAACCATTTTGGGGCCATAGTCATGGCAGTGAAGTTGTCTGGAGTGGGCGAGGTCGTTCTCATCGGAGACGTGAATCAGTTACCATTTTTGGACAGGGAGAACTTATTTGAGTTAAGGTACACCCGTCCGAATTTGGTGGCTAGCATCGCCCAGGAGTTGCTCTGTACGCATCGGAACCCAATGGACATAGCTTTGACCCTGAGTGAGATATACCCCGTTATATACTCCTCCAAGACGTCGCTGTCGCAGGTCCACTCTCTGAAAGTGGAAAGGTTCACAGGAGCGCGCATACCGAAAACCGCCCACAACACCTTATTCTTGGTCCATACACAGGAAGAGAGAGCCTCTCTTGCTGACCAAGGCTATGGGTCTGGCGAAGGGTCGCGTATTCTCACCATCCACGCAGCTCAGGGGTTGACCTGCGACAGCGTTATTATAATTAACACCAAGTCAAGGAGGCTCCAGATCCATGACAGTATCTCCCACGCAGTTGTCGCAGTGTCGAGACACACGGTCAGCTGTGTGTATTACACCGACGACGCCGACGATGCCACGGGCCGTTTCGCCCGGAAAGCGATGGATGCGCCGTCTAAAATGGTCGTCGAATACAACCTTAAGACGGCCATGCAGCATCGAGACACCGCAATCGTAAAAGCCCTGATGGAGTTAGTGAAGACTCTAGGTAGCAAATAAATAGAAACTTAATACCCCAATTGTACCCACAAATCCTAAATGTACAGTAAAGTGTAAAATGTACTTCTTTGATTTGTGTAGTAGTTTAGCATTATAAGCTTAAGGGATTTGTATAATTGTTAAAGTAGCCATTAAGAAACCTATAAGTAATACAAAATATTTAAAAAAAAAAAAAAAAGTACAATATGACAAAAAAAAAAAAAGATTATACATATTCATACATAATAATAATAAAAAAAAAACCAAAAAAAAAAAAAAAAAAAAAAAAAAAACCAAAAAAAAAAAAAAAAAAAAAGAGTCTGAGGTGGACTCGCGTAGTTTTTAAGCTTAGTTTTTAAGTAATATTTGTCCAAGATGAGGGCACGACAATGTAAAAAGAATCTATAAACAAATTAAAAAAATATAAACAATTGCGCCGACTACCATGTCTGCGGTAAAATATGTACGAAGAAAAAAAAAAAAAAAAAAGAGTAGGGTAGGGTAGAGTAGGGTAGGGTAGGGTAGAGTAGAGTAGAGTAGAGTAGGGTAGGGTAGGGTAGAGTAGGGTAGGGTAGGGTAGAGTAGGGTATAGTAGGGTAGACTAGGGTATAGTAGAGTAGGGTAGAGTAGGGTAGAGTAGGGTAGAGTAGGGTAGAGTAGGGTAGAGTAGGGTAGAGTAGGGTAGAGTAGGGTAGAGTAGAGTAGAGTAGGGTAGGCTAGAGTAGGGTATAGTAGGGTAAAGTAGGGTATAGTAGGCTGAAGTAGGGAAGAGCGGGAGCGAAGCCGCGCGGGCAAAAGCTAGTACTAATATAAATATGAAAGCAACTCTGTCTATCTGTTACGCTTCCATAGTACGTAGTGAGCTTAAATGCCATGGTAGTTCATGGTAACTTTTTATCCGGCTTCAACTTCGCGTTCGCAATAATCGACAACAATGGTCGAACTCAAGAGCAAAAGTTTGTTTTAATAACTCAACAATTTTGTAAATCACATAAAATAAAATGCGCCATAACGTGATATCGGTATAAGTCCTCTAGGAGATGTCAACAAAACCGCAGGAACCCAGCAGGTTCGAAGCGTACTGGGCCATGAGTGATGCGAAAGAGCGTTTCATCATCGGACCACAAGACGTACGGCGTTGCACCACCGGTACATGGTAGACATCCCACCCGCACGTACAAAGCGCTTGGGAACACATTCATTATACCGTTATACGTACAGCTAAGGAGTGAAATTCCCTGCCGGAGTCTGTGTCTACTGATAACTAAAGGAACAGGAGTGGGTTTTAGCCAGTTAAAGTCTGACACGAGCTCCCACCCACTAAAGGGCGGGAGTTGTCATTGGATGAATTCCTATCTTAAAAAAAATATGGTATAAGTATTGCAGGACATGCATCGCGTGCTATGCTGCCCGTCCTGCACAACCAACCGCATCTTTTAGGATTTATACTAGGCCAATAACAATGTAGTACAGGCTAAATACTGGTCAGAAATAACAAAAGTGTGAAATAGGTAAAAAACTTTTTACAAAAAAAAAAATAACCGACTTACTAAAAAAAACACTAAAGCCATCAAAATAACTTTAATTTCGGCGGTTATTTAAAAAAAAAATACAAACATCCGAATTGTGAACCTCCTCCGAATTGAGAACCTCCTCCTTTTTTAGAAGTCGGTTAAAAATTGAGGCTATCGACACAAAGAGAAGAAGAAGGATGGCATGCATTGTGGCGTCTCGCATCTCTTTCTTTGCTATGCAATCAGATTACGACCACGCTTTTAGTCATGATACGCCTTCACCCACACACGAGACTTATATACAAAGGCAGCTTTGATTGGATAGTTCATCTTACAACCTGAAACTCGTACCTAAACCAATAATGTACATCTATTCAGAAAATACTGATATTCAACCTCACCTGGTAAGTCCCTTGCGGCCGCTTATTGGCTCATCATAGTCGCAATATTCTCGCAGTGATGGAATATTCGAGAAACATTCGAAGAAAGTGTGAGCGGAGTATTTGAAAAGACCTAATATCTGGTCTCTGTCATTGTTAGACTTTAATAACGAACCGAAAAGATTAGTAATTTAATATTACACTGTATTGAGATTAATTTTGGAGTAGGTATGATTGAAGAAATTCTAGTTTTTATTTTATTTTTATGCTATACAAATCACTATCGAAATATTTCCTTCATTACTTACGTAAAGCTGTAGTGGTCGTTTAGAAATAGTAATATTTCAATTTAATCGTTTCAAAAGACATTTAGAGGTAATTACTTGTCTCAAGTGTTTTAGACAAGGAAAATATCAGAATTTTAGAAATTAAAAAATATATTTTTTTTTGCGGTAAAGTTTCTGAACGTACGCCGTATTTTATTAAACACTTGAACTATCGTAACATTAAAAACATTCTCTCTTTCTCTGCTGAATATCAAATAGAAGCATATACTTTAACATTATAATTTATAAACCTGTAATTCTAAAACTACTGTTGTATTAAAACCAATCCATTTCACTTCATATCAAGTAACATTTACACGAAAATGACGTAGGTATGTTGTTCATGAGTGAAACGAAGTAGACTGCCAGACTACTCAACCTATTCAGTGGAACTAAAGTGAAATCTTGAATGTGCCATCCGAGGCTTCTTATTATATGGAACGTTATTGTACCTGCACGTGAACATTTCATGTTGCATAATAATATGAGACTTTGTAGACGTTCTTAAAGGATTTTATGCGCGACGGAGATTCTGGCATAAATTTTACCTTGCAACGTTAACTGGCAGCGGTGCCAGTCTGCCACGTACGTTTTAAGTGCATTTTAGCGGCATCAGTGAGGTTGATGCATCGTTTTAAATTTATAGGGTACTTGTGTGAAGAGTTACTAGAAGTACTAACCTATATGAAATTCTCGTTTTATTATCTTTATCAAAGAAATAAAATTGTTCAACAAACTAATACGTGCAGAGAAATTTTTGTATTAATTTTAAAGTATACTAAACACTAGAATGTGAGATTTAGCATAATTTATTGAAAAGTGCGAAAAAAACTTTATTTTCAATAATTGCGCATTAGTTATAGTTATATTAAGAGTCTTATTAAGAAGGTAATAGCAACGTTAACTGCTCCAGTGAATCAATAATAATAGTATTGTTTAGTCATTTTCACGTGTAGGTACGTCTTGCAATACTTGCACAAATCTGGAGGCAGACCAAAACAAAAAACATATTATCAAGCTTCCATTGTTCAATAATGTATAAGGGGTTCATCGCCAGATTGATATGTATTCGAGTTTCTGCGTCCCGGACCGAAAATTATGTAAATCTCATTCAAATGTATTGCGATACCCTTCAAGGCCTCTTATGGGTGGGATAACTTGGTACGTAAGCCATTATTAACCAGCTAAAGTAGAGGGATTGGCGGTGACAACAGTTTCTAAGTAATATTTGTGCCTATTCGATTCGCTTAACGACCAACTCGATTTGACAAAATGAAGTGTCCAATATATTTCATTATCACGGTCTATTTACGCCAAATAGGCTTTATATAATTAAAATGGCTGATATGTATTCAATAATATCAATAAACTTCGGGATTGTTTCCTGAACAAATAAATTAGCAGTTCGCGCCAACATCAGAGACGCAGTTGTATCGTAAATTGAACGCAAATAAAACGCTAAAGTGCCCAACTGAAATAAAATACAGCCACAATTTTATTTTATTCCATTTTACAGTCTGTTAGATCGGGTATCATAAAACATTTACAAGAGCCTGTGAATTGTAGCAGTACATTTAAAATAATGTGTGCTGAACTGTTTAGGTTCATAGTGTGGACGGTGTGATTTACAGCTGCACCGGTCCCATAAACATTTCATTAGAATTCGCGGTAGAATACACAGACACGCGTGTGACGCACACGGTAGGTGATGGACCACCAACATTACACATGAATAATATTTGGTCTCCGAGCCCCGCAGCACGGCCATGACCTTGATGCTATTGTATTCTATTTACCAACTATACGAAAATTGTTTTCTAATACAACAGCCACTCGTTGGAATACATGTGACTACTTCAAAGCAAGTCGCGAAATCAATGCTGTTGACTTTAGTTACACAATAATCGTCTGATCCAATATATCGTGAATTGTGTGTTATATCGCCTTTGTTAAAGTTGGACGTCATTTGTTCCAGGTTATGACGACGCCGTACGTAACGCGGTAGTTGGAGTTGTTCTCGGCTCGGCGACAGTTTGCAGTGCCGATGACCGGGCGGCTTGGGCCCCGAGCGCACCGCGAGCATGTCCAACGCGACCGACGCGTACTGCGTGCCCGGCGCCACCGACTTCAACAAGGCGTACAGCCGGCTGCACGGCTACATCGCGCTGGTGATATGCATCGTCGGTTCGGCCACCAACTCCATCAACATCGCGGTGCTCAGCCGCCGCGAGATGACCAGTCCCACCAACTCCATCCTCACTGGCCTCGCCGTCGCAGACCTACTCGTCATGTTGGAATATATCCCATATGCACTACATATGAACATCAAAATAGGACCTCAAGTTAACAAGAATACTTACGCATGGGCGGTTTTTGTATACTTCCATTCAATATTTAGTCAAACTTTCCACACCATTTCTATTTGGTTGGCAGTGACTCTAGCCGTGTGGAGATACATCGCGATCGCGTATCCCCAACGGAATAGCACCTGGTGTAATAAGAAAAATACGACACTCGCTATAGTTAGCGCTTATGTGATATGTCCGTTCTTGTGTCTTCCGATTTATTTCGCGATGAATATAGTGCCCAGTGAAGTGACAGCTCAAAACAATTCTGAATTCGCAGAGGATCTGTCCCTGCCAGACAATCGGACCGTTTATGTTTTAGAAATGTCAAGAAACGTACAATTAGTTACAGCAATAATGTGGATATATAGTGTAATATTAAAACTTGTACCGAGCTTAGCGCTGTCAGTGTTAAGTACTTGTTTAATATCAAAGTTAACAACGACGGAGCGAAAGAGGCAGAAACTTCTAAAGCGTTCAACAATCGGCCCAAATGAGGTAAGTTGAAATGAGAATATATTGGAAATGTAAGGCTTCTATATTTACTGTTTTCAGGCCATAGCTAAACAATGTTTTCCAAACAAACCGGCTTAGCTATTTTACATACGAGTGAACTGGTAATACAATTGTATCAAGTAATTGTTGTGGTTGTATAATGTGTGTATTTATAAACCATCTGCAATAACATTTAACGTTCTGAAATTGTCAGTAACATACCAACGGGAATGAGTCGATTAAAGTTAATCAAAATATTGACTTGACTATAAAACCACAAGAGAATTCGACAGTAGAAACGGAACGGATACACTCACACGACTTGGATTTAATTCCATAATCTTTTAAAGTAGGTTTACGTGGTTTACGTAACACTAAGTCTTGCCAGATAATCAGTAATTCGAGCGAGAATAAAAGACTCTCAGAGGTTCTCCACAATAATTAGTGGAGCTACTTGATGCCGCTAATTTACTTATATTCTCGCTCGGAGACTCGTTTCAGTGACACGAAGTGTTACTCGTCCGCAATCCAATGGGGAGCACTTCAAAAGTTATCATCTGACAAGTCATTACTTTACATTTATAAAACAACAGCTGAAATACATATAGAAATGTAGGTTAATGTTGAGAAAATTATATGATATATTTGTAGTTTTAATTTTGAGCTCAAGAAAATAGCAGACACAGAAGCACTAATGGCTTATTTAACATCAAAGTCCTTGTTCCAAAACATCTCTAATTAAATTTCATTTTGAGCCATTAGAACGAGAGCAAGAGAACCAATGAGAAGGTTGACATGAGAAATGAATCATTGTTAAGTTGGAACAAATCTAATATGTAGCGAGGTTGTGTGAACAGTATCATTAATCACAAGTTATAGCGTTATTCAATTGTGCTCCTTTTAATAAATTTCACGAAAACAATATCTGGAATTCGTAGCCAACATCTGTCTACTAATTATCCAAGTCCCAAATTGAATCAACCTATTAATAAAGGAACAAATGGGTCCCTTCCCTCTGCAATGTCAACATAAAATTACATAAAATCAAATTGATTGTAATTAAGAATCCTTTTGTCCACCGAACCTAACTGTTGATGGGTCGAAGGGTCCTAAAAGTGAACCTTAAAATGTAAATTCTATTTAATAGCGTAAATATGTGCTATTACTGAAACGAAGGTTATTTACTTGAATAAACGAATAGGGTTGTAATTGCTATGAGGGTTCCCTGTAATTGTAAAAGGAATCTAAAGATTATCTTTAATGAGAGATTAAACGTAGTCTGTACAGTCTTTAATTTTATAGCCAGTATTTAAACCTAACTAGCCAACATTCCTTTAAACTTTCCCACTCCCACGTTATAAGTCTATGGTAAGGAACTGGGACTTTTTTACACACACAAAAACCAACCAACAAACAAACTATGACACAAAGCATGACAGGTTTATTTCAGACACTCTGTCATGCACATTTTTAATTATTTAAAGATCTTGAATAATAGAAAGTATTTTGCTAATAAATTAAAAACAAAAGAGAATGGATAAACTTAAAAATCTCAAGTATAAATAGAGTATTTACATAATTTTTCTGACAATCGACTGCCGTTAAAAAAACGTCCCAAGTACTTACGTGATTTTGTAAAACTTATGTTTTTCTTTATCCTTTTAGCAACAAATTAGAGTTCTAACAAATGAACGTGATTAGGATGTTACTTTGGTGAATACACACGTAGATAGGTAAACCATAAGGGATGAAAGTTAACAAATCGCTTACTGGATAATATTAGTTACTTCAACTTTGAAATGGGTATCCCTAAACGATATCAGACCTGTTTACTTCCAAAATACATTCGGTTTCGGTTTATATAAATATTGAACAGGTTTGTTGTTCAGATAATAATTTATTGATAAATAGCTCGTCCATGGCTTATCAAAGTTTCGATTTATCAATCAATCCGCCTAGCCTGAGGCCCTAACACGAACACTTGACGCTATCTATTTGACGACCTAAACTGAATTGTTAAACGGGGGGGAGCTATATAAGGCGCATAGCTACATCCCTTTTTCTCAATCGCACGCCTTATATTTAAGTCATCATGTTAAGCCCCCGTTCAAAAAAGTTTTCTGAGTATACATGTTGATGTATACTCAGAAAACTTTATGTTGATGGATGGAGAGGGAGTCCAAAGAAAAGATGGACGGATTGTGAATGGTGAAATTGTGAGAGGTGGTATGAAAGAGAAGGGAGTTAGTGATAGTGTGACGGGTGACAGGACAGAATGGAAGAAAAAAAACCTGTTGCGCCGACCCCAAGTAATATGGGACAAAGGCAGAAAGAAGAAGAAGAAGGTAAGGCCCCCATTCCTAAGTTCGGATCACCATCCAGTTTAACCACAAAAAGCTAAACACCAGTATTGCATGACGCGACACCTCCTGGCAAAACTGGTGTCAGATTCTCTGACTTCTGACTATCCATAACGACTGTTAATGATCATTTACGGGCTTTCTAAGGCAAGGAGAAGTGTCGGCTTGTAATGGGCGGTCATCCGTCCACGGACTGACCTCCTCTTCCCGCCAAGCGTTGCTTAACCTGGATTTTTTTAAGACCGTGTTTAGTGTTTGACTGCGATTCCACGTGCAATGATGGAATTGTTGATGGTAAAGCGCACTAGTTTTTTTTTTTTGTATACATTATATTAATATCTACTTGACTGCGATCCCACCGGATGATATGGTGAGTTGCAATCTTTGATGGTGAATCGCATTAGTTTAATGCGTAGGTATAGTCCCTTGAATATCTGGTCGGAGTTAAATGCACACATACTCGTACTGCCGCCTGCGCCCGCATAGAGCCCGGCTGACCTATAAAACCATTTTGTTTGCGAAATATTAATTGACTTGAATATGCTATGTACATACTGAAGAATGATCGAACCCAAGAAAAAAATTTTCGGTAACCATATTTCTAAAGATCAAAGCCGTTTAAAAGTAGTAGGGAAAACCAGCGAAAAAAATAGCATGTTATTTTTTTTGCCATACGAAAAGATCATGAGTTGATAACGTTGTACATAAATCTAGAATAAACACATATTTCTTTCAAACCTATCAACCTAGCCGTTACCGAGGTGTAAGCTTCAGAACATTACTGATTTATGGCATTGCTCGAGAGCTATGGTCTAACTCCTGAGCAGTGCCATAAAACAGTACTAACTTTAATAATGTAAACTAGAGCTTTACTGCGATTCTACATGATTGGAATCAGAGATACAATTGTTGATGGTGAATCGCACTGGTTTATTCACTCTAGATTCTCGTGAATAAGTAGCTAGAGTCTATTCACTCTAGTTACTTATAAAAGAGCTCTATTCATCTAAATTTCATTTGATGCTTTTTAAAATAGATTCTGCACACTCAAAGCCAATATTAATTCAATATATCAATGCCTGGTCTTATTCAAAAGATAAATGTCAGGTTCAATGTACAGATGTCAGATTTTTTAATAGACGGAACCAATTTATTTGAGTTAGAATATAAAAAGAGTTCATTGACGCTTCAATGAGAGAGTTCTACGAGTGAATGAATAAATTACTTTGTACGAGTGGGTACAATCTGTCTGTTTGGTACTTGATATATGTTTTATTATACAACAAGTGTGGTATTTGGGAGAGTATGTACTTTGTATGATTTAGGGATCAAATCTTATTATTTATATCGATAGTAGCTTCTGCCAACGTGAAAGTAGGTTTGTGCGAAACAGTATTGGTTGTACGTTGACATGTCAGTCAGTCAGTTTCTCCTTTGGTTTTACAATTTTAGTCTGCTTAGTCTTTTCGCTTACTTATAAAGGAAAAAATTGTCATGTGATGAGCCATGACAACTTAGTTTTTATTTTTGTAACTTACATACTTTATTTAGAACCAAGTACTTTTAAACAATATTTTGCTAGTTTATAGTTACATATCTTATATATAAAATTCTCGTGTCACAATGCTCGTTCCCGTACCGATTCTCATGAAATTTTGTGAGCATACTGAGTAGGTCTGAGAATCAGCCAACATCTATTTTTCATACCCCTTATGGTTGTCCACCCTTAACATTTTTCTTTAATGGCAAAACAACGTTTGCCGGGTCAGCTAGTTTTAACATAAAATTATCTGTGACCCTACCATGACATCTTAAAATATCACAATTACGTGTTAAGAGTGTGACGGATCTATACAGACCGTATGACCCTTCCCTTTCTGACACCGGATTCATGATGTTCTTAAAACGTCATGGTAAGGCCAAAGCCTGATTATTCGACAGAGTTAACGCAGCCCTGGAACGCAAAGGGCAACTGAAGGAACACAAGCGGCCTTTAATTAGTATATATCTTACACTCCCTCTTATTCTAATCAGTGCGGAAGAAGTTATTCCATGATTTCTCACTTCAAAATAATAATTTAAAAAAAAATATTAAGAATCAGGCCCCACGTACCTCAAAATCAGCAAAACCGTAGGAACCCAGCAGATCCGATGCATGCTAGGACCATAGGAAAACTTCTGAAAAGGGTACTCATGGTTGAACAACGCAAAACTTTCCTGAAGGAACATAGGTGTGGTTTTTGTCAGAAAAAGTCTACAACACACTCACAAAGAAAACGGTGGATAATTCTTACTTTATACGTATGTGTCTCCTTTGTGGATTCACATCGCTTACTAAACACCCTACATTATTTTTATTGGGTAACCTAACCTATTTTATCGGTGGCGATTTATTAAAGTGAGCAACAGATAATTTAATAGACAGACATTTCTTTTTGTTCGGAAGGTCTCTGTTGACGCCGCTAAACCTTTTACTATCTACTAATACATTAATCCCTTTTCAGAACCTCGCTATCATTTTCTCATCTGAAATCAAAAAACTTTTAAAAAAGAAAAGTTCAAGCTCGATTTGTAAAAGCCAAAGGGACGTCACAAGTTCGAACCAGTGGAGCAAACACGGATCTTTTTTTATCTATCGACCTATCATCAGATCAATTTAAACATAAAATTTGTTGTAAAATGTTGCTAAGTATAGTTGAAAGTCTAAGAGACACCGCAAACTGCAGACTTTCGATCGGCCGATAGTTCAGTTGGTTGCTTAATCAATATGAAGCTAAACTTTTTTGTCGGCCGATGCTGAATCCTGTTGTGTGCGCACTTACATAGCTTCATACTGATTAAGCAACCGACCAAACTATCGGTCGACCAAAAGTTTGTAGTTTGCGGGGTCTCTTACTGTCGTTAAGTCTACGGTCCGCACTAAGCGTTTCGCCTCGTCATTTATACCGCATACATCGAAGGACTGGAACATTTTCCCTGCTGGGGTCTTTCCGGCTGATTTTAATTTCAGTGTCTACAAGACTAGACTGAATAGGCTCTTAATAAACTAGTGCGCCTGACTATCAACGACTGCATCACTGCTTACCATCAGGTGGGATCGCATACAAGCACTAGTTTATATCAAATAAAAAAAGTTTTTTTTTGGCTCTAGTTATCGACAAAAGAAATTCTTCATCTTCAGCATCTCCAAAGAATTTGCTTTATTTTTTATACTATGATTTTCATAAAAGTTGAAAGGTAATCAGTTGTCTTGGTATGGTCATGTGAAGAGGAGGGATGAAGCGCATATTACTAAAAGAGTTCTGAGTATACACGTAGATAGATGGAGAGAGAGAGGAAGACCGAAGAAAAGATGGATGGATTGTGTGAGAAGTGATATGAAAGAAAAGGGAGTAAGTGATAGTTTGACGGGTGACAGGGCAGAATGGAAGAAGAAAACGTGTTGCGCCGACCCCAAGTAATATGGGATAAGGGCAGGAAGAAGAAGATTTTCATAAAAGCATCGATGACAGGTCGAACTTTAAAAATAACAGGGGTTGCATGTAATTACACACACATTATCATAATTTTAGCCGAAAGACGTCTACTATTGGACCTTCCCCAAGTGTCGCCAATTAACTGTCCTGTACGTCTCGCGTTCATCGGATTCCCGCGACGACACGATGTTACATAATTAACGTAATGATATTAGTGTCTCAAAGAGAGTGGTTCAGCGGACGTGACAAATAATGCACTTGACGATGGCTTTACGGCACCAAAGTGACGTAGAAAAGAAGAAGAACATCAAGTTTACAGTGCACAGCTTAGCAAAATCGGTATTAAGAAGGTTAACTACTTAACATAACTTTTATCGTGGGCTGCCGCGTATTTGGGCACAAAACTCTTTAAAACTACCTCTGTGCTTACAAGGAGGTAGTTTGGCGTGTCAACACGCTTGACAAGCACTTCTACAGTGCGTTTTACATAAGAAGTTCCTTCGCCGTAATGTTGGCAATTTTAAAAACAGTGTTGCTATATTTTTAGCCATGAAATTACTTAATATTTGTTGCCTTTCGTACCGGGACTTGAGCTATCTTTCGAATTAACCTTGGCCCCAGTAGACTTCAACCCAGCTGGGCCCCTGCTGTTGCTGACAGCTCCTTGAGGCGCGCGGGAACAGTGCGCGCCGTCGACGACTTGGGGTCGGTCCGGACATTTACCGGACGGTCGGACAGTGAGCTACCCATTGCTCGCCATCCGAAAGCCCACGCCTACGGTGGTCGAAAATCGGGATCGGAATCCCAGTGGCAGCTCAGGCACTGTGAGCGCCGCCGTTGCCTGATGCAGGCGGCCTCCTCTTTTGCTAGCATTACTGCTTCGCGGAAAAATCGATTTCGTTTCGCATTTCTGGCAACAATTTTGCTAGAGTAGGCAACTAAATCTTTTTTGTTTTCATTTTTCTTTAGACAAACAAGGGAGAAAACATTACGGCGAAGGAACTTCACACGTAGGTACGATACACGTAGGTCATCCCAAGTCACCTTATACCGGTTCACAAAAGTTCACTCCACCTACGCAACGCGCCGCATTAAGGTGCTGCTCGTCTACAAAATAAAATAATAAAAAAAGGAATATTCTTAAAATTTTCGCCTCAGTAAAGCTGCCCCTCGTGTCGTCAGTAGATATGAACTTTACGAACCTAGCCCATATCAAGATTTTATGGGCACTAAGCAAAGATACTGGTGAGGATGGTGATGGTTTATACACAAAGTGGGTTGGCTTATATGTACCGTCTTCTGTATTGTTCCTAGTCAGAGACTCTTTAACTAACCAAAATCGTACGAACAAAACAAAAGTGTTTGTTTGTAAAAAAACTGTTTTTTTTTTCAATGTGAAAATTTATATTTTTTTTTTGTCGGTCTTCATAAGGGTAAGGACCGACGTTTACCGTACTTTCACTGACAATAGCTGATAGTATAAGAAGTAACTGCGTAAATAATAAGCCCTGAAAATTTTATTAATTTTGACACGTACCAAATCTTTGGATTGATAACAGTGAATTGTATTAGAGTAATGCGTTATGTCTTACCAAGTATCATGTGAAATTCTTTATGCTCTCTTTTTCTTGAAATTCTGTCCATATCCCTTTTATATGACCCTTTATTATATTCATCAATCCATGTAATAATGTTCGGCTATTAGCGTAACCTCGTAAGGAACTTAATTAAGCAAACATAATACGTATTTCAACTAATCAATCACCACCGTCAACCGCTATGTATATGTAGAAACAAGCTGCTCGATTAAACGGGACATTAACCAGAAAACGTCCATTCTAACTCAATGGTTCCCGTGCGGTGGTCGGACAGAATTGCCTTTAATCCTACTAACTTTTCGGCCTAATGCCATCGCGTATTTCCGGACAGCTACCCGATTCTCATTAGTGAACCCCGCATGTTTCTAATCATCTTCAAGCCGATCATTCCGCGACCCTCAAGGGACCCAAACTAAATATAACTTCTTAACTAAATACTAAATAAATATTGATTTACGAACTCGAAAGATCATAACTTCACGAGTTCTATTGACGTACTTGATGAACAGAATAGTTACATTGGATTTTGGCTATCCAAGCTATTTAATGTTTCATATTAAGATCGGTATTTATTGAAATTATCATTTCTGTAACTTGAGACTTTGTTAAAAATAACAGATTGCTCAAAAGGCGTGCCTTAGTGACGAGTTTGTTTGCTGCGGTCTTCCCGTCTGATTATAACAACAAGACAACACAATTTTGTCTTTGATAAGAAAGTATGAAATATCGATAGGTTTATCGATAATTTAACCAAAAAAATACATTTAGCCTGAAAAAGTTTGCTTTTGTATCCAGGGGAATGTTTGATCAATATAGAAGAAAGATATAGAAAATTGACAATTTTTTTAATAAAAAAATTGAAACAAGTTAATTTTTGTAGGTATATTTTTTTATCTGCTTTTTATATTATATCAAATTACAAAATAGGTTAAGGTAAAGTTTAAAAGTGAACTCTTTTACATTTTCTTTAATGTTTATAAGAATTTGGTCTGACTAAACTACAAATGTAGTCCCAAATAATTTTTTCGTTGTATTGACTCTGATAACAGCTTTCGAAGTCCATGATGTCTAGATGAAAACGTTCTCCTTGTTCTTATGAATACGCCCCCATGTTGTTTTTAAAGGTATCTAAATAAACATGTAACATATGTACCCTTAAAGACATTCTGCAGCCCATAGTTTTAAAATCTTCTAACATGTTTTCAACTAGCTCTCGGTAACAGTCTGTGAGAGTACAAATTCTTTATTCTTTTATTCTTCGTCTTCAATATTTTTATTTGAACTCTGAGATAAGCTTGAATGAGAAAATTTTGTAAGAGGTTCAGGTGCTGGAAGTTGTGGGCTATGAGATATTGGAGCCGAAGACTAAGCAAGATCAGGATATGTATTCACTGGCTTTTGCATTTTTCAGCAGGTACACAAAAATAACAGTCATCGTCAAATTCTTGGTACTGTGAATTTCATACTCCGTTTTTCATCTGGATACCAACCTAAAGTAAATAAAGATAACAATAAAAATATGTTTATATATAAGAAATGTTTTTTTTTACTAAACATTTCTTTACCTGCCTTCTTAACATCTTTTGCAATTACTGCAAGCAACATGTGGAACCCACGGTATATCTAAATTAAGAACAGGGCATTTAAAAATAAGCTTCGTAGGCTTCATGAAGTTTTCACACTTATTTAAATAAAATGTTATCTCTTTTCACACGTGAAACATTAAGCGCCTTCGACGACTCCCTTAATTAGATGGCAAGCCATAGGGGCTCAGCAGAGCCGAAGTACACTAGGACCGGGGGGATTTTTTGAAAAGGAAACCCGTAGTCTTTAAACGCGAAGGGCTACTGAAGGATTCAGGTGTGGCTTTAATCAGTAAATACCTGACACGTCCTCCAGCTCCACCCAGACCGGGAGAAGTCATTGGATGATTGCCCACCTTAAAAAGAATTAAACCAAAGCAAAGTTCATTTTATTACGGCTTATGTTTAACTTACCACCAGATATAGTAACATATAAAAGACAAAAATAGTAAATGATCACCAAAATTAAACCTACATTTTAATGTAAAATTATAACCAGTTTTAACATCTCGCTATCCTATTTAAGCAAAATGAATCCAAATAAAGCATCGGCAGAACCCCATGGTTACGGAGATATCAGTAGTTAAAATTTTGAGGTTAGGTTAACTACCTGCCAAGCAGCAGCTCGACGGAGCCCCGCTACGCGGGGCTCCTACTTCTGGGTGGTTTAAAAAAAAATAACCTCGAAGAATGTGACGGGGTCTGTGTTCGCTCGCTTCGCTCGCTCACTACGACCCCGCCACCTTCTTCTAACCTAAATCCATCCGACCCGGGGTGCCCTAAAATTCCACTAAGATAGATTGTTGATTAGACAAAGTATCATCTTGCTCTACGGGGCTAAAAAGAGCGCATTAATTTGCTCGCTAAGATTTGGTTATCATTTACTACATTTGGTGTTCGAATACAATTTAAAGTACAGTCGTAACTAAAATACTATTGTAACTTTAGGATTTCATTTTTTTGGTGTCAAGTAATAAATTTTTGACCAAAGAACTAAGGGTACCAAAGCGTTTTATGGTGGTTATATATATTTAATCCCTTTTATTACTTATAGCGACACCGCACTTTAACAATATTATTAGGACTAAATATTTTTCAAATCGCTCTTGATCCAATTCTGAAATCGGTGCCGACAGATCACACGAGAGTGATGCAAATACTTACGGAATGTGGCTCTTAAGTGATTTTAAATATATTATACTCGGTTTGGACGTATGCGGAACAGAGTGTAAAGTCCGGCAAACCTCTGTTGCGGAAAGTGAAGATCCTCTGACCAGACGAGTGTTATGTCTGGTAGGGAACTGCCCGATACTATATGTTCTAAATCGCGCGGAAAACTTTAATTGCGCGACACAATTAGGTTTTATGTGACGCCATAGATGTCGCTACACTCGGCTTGAAATTATTAAAGGAAGCGGCAAATGATAAATATTTTTTTCTTATTACCTATTATGTCAAGCTTATAGAGAGAGATATTGTAACTGTCAAAAATATTCTATCAAAGATACATCTTGATATTTCCAAGATTTGTATCTTGGAAATATCAAGATGTATCTTTGAAGAGCTAATTTAAAAAAATAAAGCTTTAGAGAAAAGTTTCACTAATCTTCATCACCAAATGAATTTTCTGTTAGCGTTTCCGAAAAATTTTATGTACAAATAGACTTGTCACGTGAATTCTCCGCAGGTAATATCATTACCGATATTAGAGAAATTGCGATCGTTGTACAAAATAATCTCAAATACATTTTCCCCAACTCTTCCATTCTACAAGAGCTGCGGGCAAATGTGCACAAGCACGGTAGATTTCCACGTTTTGAGTCTGATTTCTCACTGTTCTCGAGTACAATGGTCGGACCATTATGGCCGCTCACTTCACAATATTGTTTGTTGAACAACAGCGATCGACACAGTCAACCATTGATTCTAGCAAAGGGGTCGAGAGCGTCTAATTTTCATCTTCGTTCACCCACAGAGGCGATCTTTACAAAAGTTTTTCGTGTCTGTTTTCATTTGAGTTTGAGACAAACAATAGCTTTAACTTAATTGTTATTGTTAGGTTGTAGTTATGAATATCGGAAAGCCTAAGTAAGAACATTATTGTTCAACTTAGGCTTTATTGTTCTAACTTAGTTCTTAACAGGAATTAGAAAGAGGCACAGTCTGTTCTGTCTGAGCTATTGTAACTTTTGCTATTTGTTCTATATGATTTTTTAACCGACTTCAAAAAGGAGGAGGTTCGGCTGAATGTTTTTTTTTGCATGTATGTTCACCGATATCTCGGTCAATTGTGGACCGATTTTGAAAATTATTTTTAATTGGAAGGTTATACATCCAAGTTGGTCCCAAAGAAATATTGTTATGATTTGATCGTGAACTTCAAAGATATGGAACAGAACTCCTCGTAGCATCACAGCAGAATTGTCGTAACAAGTAAAATTGATTTGTTTATACGTGTAGTCGATGACTGACTGAAAGAAAAGGGAGAGGGGATGTATCGAACTGATCTAGTGATGAAGCTGAAAGGTTAATTAATGTAATCCAACCGTGTTTGGGATTATTACAAACGTTATGAGATGCACTCTGACTTTAAGGTATTTAAGTTTGGTTGAGTGGTACTTTTTAGTGGTGGTACCATAACTAAAATGTGAAAAATAAAAATCTTTTAACATAAAATAAAAATAAAATAAACGGTCTTCAATGTAAAAGAATACAGAAAAGTACAAAATAACTTTAATTTCGGAAGTCGGTGTTAAATAACGAAGTGACAAAACTATATATTATATAAACACGGACTTCCAAAATTAAAGTTATCTTTTCAGTGTTTTTGAAGTCAGTTTAATATTTTTTGTAAAAAGTTTTTTCTAAACACCTATAATATAATTAATATTGGTCTCTTTATTTTTTTCTGTCTTTTTCCATTCGACTTACCTACGTGTGTAGGTACTTGTACGAAAATTGTTCTGCTATGGGTATAGCGTTGTTGTAACTTTTGATAGATATAGATCCATGGTATGCCTGTGTATTTAGTTGGTGTTCTAAGATGGGAAGAAACACCCACTAAATGCCAATTTTTCATTGTGTCATATATTGTATATAATATATCTACTGTGAAATAAATAGTCTAAAGCTAAAAGCATTCCTCTTCTGCCTCTCGCTGGCACGACAGATATTCAAATTTTGTTTATCTAAAACTTACCCGATTTTATGGCGTCGTTTACGGAAGCGCAGAAGTCAGCATTTGAATAAAAATACTAACTTCCACTTATTTTCTAGCCGGAAAAGCAGTGCCTAGCGACAGAGGAGGCGTGCGCGCGGCGGTCCAGTCGCACGGACCGCACGACGCGCATGCTGCTGGCCGTGCTCGGCTTGTTCCTGTCCACCGAGGTGCCGCAGGGGCTGCTGGGGCTAGCCAGCGCGCTGGCGCCGGACTTTTTCAAGAGCTGTTACAGCATGTTCGGTAAGTTTTATGAATGTTGCTTTGAAAGACGGCAGGATTGGCACAGTGGTTGAGTAATTAGCTGCTGTATTGCGTGTCATGGGTTCGATTCCCACTCAGGACAAGTGTACCACATCTGGGCGTCTTGTTTATGTTAGTTTACATGTTTGTGAACGCACCCACGATACAGGAGTTATTCCTAAAGTGGCGCAAAGTTTTAAAAAAGAATAAATGATAATACACAAATATTCAAAAATATGTACTTACCTATTTATCAAAGATACTTGACTTATGTCCAACTTAGTAATGTATTTTCTATATTATATCGGTCCCCAGATATTAGAGACACCATCATAATAGTAATATTCGTGACTGCGCAAAGTACGCCGACTTGCTGAACATAAGTTTGGACAGTTATAAGTCACATAGGCAAAATTGACACGTGCCGCTAGGTAGTCATCAGCCTACGTATGATACATACTCATCGACGCGCTTGGTTTAAATAGAAAGTTTCGAGCGCTGAGGCTCGCAACCAGAGAACACCAAATTGTTCACTCTCCCGATCTTTCGCTGTATATCATTCAACACGTTTATGACGTGCGGCGCTCCCATTGGCCCGCTCTTGACTAATCAGAAAGCCAAACGCACACATTTTAAACGCGTTAACATAAAAACAACTCGCATTCGCACAGATGTAGTTTGACACACACAAACTGCCAATATTCCTACCAAAATCGCACCCTCATAACGATACGGAGCATCACCGTGCCCTCGTGGGGGTGATCGGCGGCGGAGACCTTGGTCGAGGCCATGGTCCGGAGCGAGGAGGAGTGGCAGGCGGTTGCCGACTTCTGCGAAGCAGTAATGCTCGTTAAGGAGGAGGCCGACCGCATCAGGCAACAGCGCTCTCGCCGCCACCGGGATTCCGATCCAGATTTTCAGCCACTGTAGGCGCGGGCTTGCGGACAGTGAGCAATGGGTAGCTCGCTGTCCGGCCGTCCGGTAACTGTCCGGACCAAGCCCAAGTCGTCGACAGCGCGCGCTGTTCCCGCGCGCCTCAAGGAGTTGTCAGCAACAGCAGGGGCCCAGCCGGGTCGAAGCCTACTGGGGCCAGGGTTATCCGAAAGGGCGCTCAAACCCCAGTATGAAGGCTTGAAGAACCGGGATGGGTTTTTTAGTCAGTAAGAGTCTGTCACTATCTCCCGCTCCGCCCAAGAGCGAGGGTTGTCATTAGATGATTATTCCCATCGAAAAAAAAAACGAAGATAATTAATCTAGTAAAAAAATAGATCGGAATTGAATAACAATTATAATACCTAATTGTCCTTCATACTTAAGCAGATATAGATAGCTTTAACTATTTACCTACCTTCCAACCTAGGCTTGTATTTTTAAGGCCACTCAACTTTAATCGGCTATGTTTTTGTAACATGTTATTGCTTAAAAATACAGTATCTAGGTTATCCCAGCCCGATGTATTAACATAATAACTAAAGTCTATTTGTTTTTATATCATGAAAACCTACAGGCAGTTTGTATTCGTGGCGGTAAAAGCTAAATAAAATGTTTATTAATGCTTATATAATATTCCACAACTATCACAGCGCCGACTAGTCCCAAGATAGTCCCTATGTATTTAGAAATATATAAGTATGTCCCAACATACTTATATATTTCTAAATACATAGATACATATTATATATAAATTACACCCATACACAGAACAAATGATCGTGCTCATCACTCAAACATTTGTCCTGGGTGGGAATCGAACCCACGACCTCCGGCATAGCAGTCAGGGTCACTAACGACTACACCAACAGGCCTGTCATGCATAATATGCGATGACTTTAAGGGACTCTGCACACCACGTTATTTAAACGCGCCGATGACGCGTGTTTTTGTTTTGTAAAAAGGTCTACAGGCTACGTCTATGCGCTGCGTGCGAATTGTTTTTACTTTAACGCAATCGAAACGTTTGCCGCATTCAGCTCTCTGATTGGTAAAGAGCTTGGAGCGGGCCAATCGGAGTCCCGAACGTCACAAACGTGTCGATTGCGTTGACAAAAAATAAACTCACACTAGGCACTCTAATCCGTGAGCGTATCGCGTCTGTATCGTTGTTACGCGCGTTTCAGGTGGGATCGCAGTTAAGCACTAGTTTATATGAATTTAAAAAAAAAAAAACGCGCGTTTAAAAAACGTGCTGTGCACAGGCCCTAACTCTCCGACATACTCTTGCGAATCGACCAATAGATGTGGAGCTGAGCAGGCCATATGATGCGAGATAAAATGGGTAAATGAATTGAGTGGGTAATGGTACCCAAGAGATGGTAAAAGAAGACAAGGAAGACAGCACACAAGGTGGGAAGATGAAATAAAATTGACAGCAGGACCAAATTGGAGAAGGGTTGCTCATGACAGGCAACAGTGGAAAGCATTGGAGGAGGCTTTTATTGTTAGGCACACCGAAGGGATTTTATATAACTGTAATTTCAAAGTTCAATTGAAAATCTATATAAATTCGAAATAAAAAGCTTTATTATTATATGCGATGAAACAAAAAAATGCTACATAATTTAATTATTTGACCATAACTGGCTACAATAATGTTATGGTTGGCTAGCTACCAATTTTTTTTTTATATCTTAGAAAGTTTTTTTTATAAAGAAATATAAAAACGAATGGTCTATGTAACGGTCATTTTTCCATCTACATTTTTTGCCGTATAGCAGTTCTGTATACCTATAACTTACACGGAACGGCTTTATACCGCAGAGTGTCAACATTTTATACTAATACAATACGATAATAAGTTGTAACGAAGAGATATCCCCTCGAGCGCCGATCGTACATACGTCTGTACAACTTGAAGAACTTGAAAAACGCTTAATTTTCGTTTAGTACACACGTCTGTACAAAACTTATTTGGCCGAAAATTTTGGTTTCTATATTATATTATTCCACATTTATTATATTATTTGTTTTTCCTAGATAAATCTAAAATAAAAAAATATTTATTTATTTATTTTATTGGTGAATAACGTAAACACGGCAATTTTCCTTGTCATTAAACTCTGACGCTCGAGGAGATATTAGAGAAAGAGTAATGACTACTGTTACCATTATAAAACAAAACAATTCATTACAATATGTATTATAACCGTAGGGGCCGCGTCGAAACCTACTGGTGTCTTGGGTTGTGCGAAAGTGAACGCTGGGGCCCTGGAACGCAGGCAAAGAAGGAAGAAGTGTATTAGTCAGTAAAAGTCTGATATCTATCCCACTCCACCCAAAGGCTCGAGATTTCATTAGACGGTTTCCTAACTCAAAAAAAAGTACAATATTTATCATACGCATTACACATCATTACACATACAATCTTTATTGTCTAGATACGCGATTATTCATAGTTTGATTAGAACAGTTACGACTATTCATAAAAACCTGTTTATGCTTCTAATCTCAACTAAAAAGTATATAGGCCATTAAATTCTTTTTTTTTTCGAGTTTGTATTTACTATTATTCTTGTCTACTAGTAAACCATATCTGTGTAAACAAATATTAATGTAATATTTATAATTAAACATGATCGTCCATATTTACGAAAGTTGTCCTGAAACCGTGTTCTTGAAATATTAAATGATTCCAGCTCGCTTTTAACATTTGCCTAAAAATAAGCCGGCTACTTAGTAACTAATTTCCCGAGAGATTTAAGAGTTATTCCACCTCAATTCAGTCGTAAATAATTAAAATAAGTAGGTAGATATATCCAAATAGGACTTAAAACGCGTATACTTCTTGTTTTTAAAATAATATACCTAATCCTACTATCATAAAATCTTAGGGAAGTACCAGGTATTAGATTAAACATATCGCTTAAGATATGAAATTAGTTGCTCTAGGAAACGAGGGAATAATAAATATTAGGTAATGAATTAGTATCAAATACATTTTCCGCAAAATTTCCAGTACTACTTTATTATTCTCGGTCCAATGCACCGATAAATTAATCAATAATATTCAAGCTTCCGCACTGATTGATGTTGATATGCCAAGGCAGCCGATCCTTTCGTAGAAAATACCTACGTATATAATATAAGATTAACTTGCGAATAGGTACAGAAGCTGGCACAATATATCAGCCTCGGGTTCATCCTCTCAGCAAACAATCCCTGTTAAGTGTTTCCTTGATAATTATGCAAAGAGCTTGCTAATATGTATATTAATTTATACAGTTATGCAATAAGTTACGGGATACAGAACCCTATTGGCGCCTATCCAGTTTTTAACCGACTTCTAAAAAAGGAGGAGGTTCTCAATTTGGATGTTTGTATTTTTTTTATGTAAGTTCGCGCATAACTTTGTCGGTTGCCAACCGATTATTCTTTTTTTGTTGGTAAGGGTATACTTTTCATATGGTCCCACACACAACTAAAAAGTGTAAAAAAAAAAACTTAAAAAAAAAACAATAACTGACTTTACTAAAAAAAAAACACTAAAACCATCAAAATAATTTTAATTTCGGAAGTCATTGTTAAATAAGAATCAAACAATATCGAGAAACACCGACTTCCGAAATTAAAATTATTTTAATGGTTTTAGTGTTTTTTTGTTTAGTAAAGTCAGTTATTTTTTTTGTAAAAAGTTTTTATCATAAATATTGTATACTAGCTTGTGCCAGCGGCTCCATCTGCATTTAAGAAGGCTTTGCCATAAAAAAACTGGCCCCCCGTTTCAATTCCTTAAGAAAATCGTTTTGAAAAATCCTTTCTTACATCATAGGGAACCTTTGCAAAATTTCAGTGTTCGAGGTCTTAGAGTTAGGGCAGGGTGTTCAACACCCTCAGAGAGAGAGTCAGTCAGTGTTCAGGACTTTGCGTTTTATATACCTATATTTATAGATATTATATAGTTAGATTGTACTGATTTAATTATGAGAGTATATAGTAAACCTTCTGTATGTTACTATAAGTTAAATAAAATATATTTGTTACAAATTAAAACATACCATTCCATTAGAGGTAGGTATAATACAATCATCTTATTTGTAGCATAATAAATACAGATTATTTAGTAAGTAATTATTATTTTAGTAGAGCATTTTTAATCGATTTCCAAAAAAGGAGCAGAACTTCTAGTCGCCTGATTATTTTTTTATATCTTCTCCAAATGTGCACTCATTTTGATGATTCCTTTTTTTATATCAAAGAGTATTTTAGTCAATGTGTTGCATTTAAAATTGATGAAGATCTGACTCCAGAAACCATAAAACACATCAATGAATGATAGCAGATGTTTCGGGATTGCTGCAATCGCTTGTTTTTTTTATTGTCTACCTACTCCATTTCACAACATAAGATCACACTGTTATGTTCGGAATGGGCACCGCAGATGTTGTAAATTACACACCGGTATGCCCTTATTTCACCAAGTATGTTTAAATTCCATTTTTATTAGGGTTATCAATTCGCACATAACTTTTTTGTTTATGGACCAATCTTGATGATTCATTTTGTGTTGGGTTAAAATATATCTTTTTGATAATCTCTTTACTCGTTTATATTTAATTTATTTAAGAATAAAAATATCACAAAACTAACCTTAACTAAAAAGTGAAAAGAAAAATGTTTAAAATAATTTGGGATTAAATATACTGACCACCATAAAACTCTTTGGTACCCTTATTTCTTTTGTCAAAAATATATTACTTGACACCAAAAAAATGAAATCCTAAAGTTACAATAGTATTTTAGTTACGACTGCACTTTGGATGATACTTTGTCTAATCAACAATCTATCTTAGTGGAATTTTAGGGCACCCCGGGTCGGATAGATTTAGGTTAGAAGAAGGTGGCGGGGTCGTAGTGAGCGAGCGAAGCGAGCGAACACAGACCCCGTCACCTTCTTCGAGGTTATTTTTTTTTAAACCACCCGGAAGTAGGAGCCCTAACTACTGATATCTCCGTAACCATGGGGTTCTGCCGATGCTTTATTTGGATTAATTTTGCTTAAATAGGATAGCGAGATGTTAAAACTTTGGTTATAATTTTACTTTTATATGTTACTATATCTGGTGGTAAGATAAACCAAAAGCCAAATAATTTTAAGTTACGAAAACGGTGTCAAAAACAAAACGAATAAAAAATCCACAGACAACGACATTCGGACTTTTACTTTTTTATGTCACTTGAATTTTTTGTAAAAAAAAACTTTTTAATTAATCACTACATAGTATAAAACAAAGTCGCTTTCTCTGTCCCTATGTCCCTTTGTATGCTTAAATCTTTGAAACTACGCAACGGATTTTGATGCGGTTTTTTTTAATAGATAGAGTGATTCAAGAGGAAGGTTTATATGTATAATAACATCCATTGAATAGTGGAGAAGTACTGTTATTTTTGAGGTTTCTAATGTGATGTCGTAAATAATTACATTTTTTCCGCTTACATTGCAAACGCAGGTTTAACCCTACGAGTTTTATCAAAATAATGTACTAAGTATTGTACACATTGAAAAGGTCTACAGAAAAGTCCGTGATGGTATATGTCTATCTCTTATGGATAACCCACAATAACTTTTTTTTGTCATTTAATTTTTACGACAAATAATGGCTAATTTTCGAAGCGATTTTAACCAATACAGCATTAACCTTAACCAATTAAATGCCTTGAATACATTGTTCATTTAATATAGATCTATATGGCCCTTTACACCGTATGATTTAAGTGAATATTTTCGAAGATATTACAGATTTAAAAATTGCGGGACGTAGCGTTTGCGGCGGTACCGGCCGGCCGCCCGGTGCGGCAAGAGCATTGCACCCGTGCGAAGCCGGGGCGGGTCGCTAGTATGAAATACACAAGTTACACAAGTAACTGTCATAGACACGTTAAAATACAACCCTTGATTTTAAGACTACGTAAATCTGTAGTTCTATCTGAATCAGTAGTTCATAAGTGGGTAGGTCACCAATTGTATGTTAACGTCAGAGAAAAACAACAAAACAACTTTTAAAATGTATTCATATCACGAATTTCATTGAAAAAAAAAAAACAAAATTAAATTAAAAGGCAAATACTTAAGTCACCTCAGACTTACAGACAAGCTGGCGTTGTTATTTGAAGCGAGCTCTCAATTCCAAAACAGAATCGATCACGAAGCTGTGGAGGTGTGAGCATGTGGGTAGAACATAACCAGAACAAAAAAACTATATTCAATCACACGAAAACAAACACAAAAATAGATTGTGTAACGATAGAATATGCTAAACAATTATTATTTAGGAGAACCAACTAAACAGAGATGCCAATGAGCTGGAAGTAGAAAGAAGAGACAAACACATGGACATGGACTAGAGATTCAAAGAAAAAATAAAAAATGACGTACCCACAATACTAAAAGAGCTTACTTTTTTTGAGACTTATTTATTAGGATTGCCAACTTTATAAGCACTGGGAATTAACAAGTACATTTTATAACACTATTTTATTGCTGCAACACTTATAACACTATTTATCTAGGTTCCTACGTCTTTATTTTAAAAAGAAATTTAAGCGAATTGAATTTCGCACTTTTTTAAAGCGTAAATGCAAAACATGCCATTTGGCTTTTTCTGTATTAAAAATTACAATATTTGTAATATTCTCGACGTAGGAACCTAGATAAATATTGTATAGAACCGAATATCATCATAATATATTGGAAATATGCTCCAACTGCAAATGAGCGTGGTATTACGTTTGTATGGAAATTCATCCGTCGCCGGCCCCTTAACATAAAAGAATTTTGCCTCGTATTTCATACCATGTCTAACATATGTGTGTCAACTCTGGAAGTTTACAAACAAAATAAAAAAATAAAGTAACTCCATGTCACAGGGGTTTGCAGCAAAGTACAAAATATAAAAACCCACTTAAGTAAGATTTATAACATAAACAATTCCTCTCAAGCACGTAGAAAAATAAAGTAAACCGCACATGGTGGAAATAGTTTTATCATAGCGCCAAAAAGGTAAGCCCTGCGTACGTTGGAATTATTACATCGAGAAAATAGCTGGACCACAATGAAAAAAAATAGCTGTAGCTCACGAGAAATGGTAATCCTTGGAAGAAGCGTTCTCCTAAGAATTTCTAATGAAATCATTTTTAAATCATTGTTTAACTTATTAGGAGAGCCCAGTGGCAACAACCTCGACTTACTATTTGTAGGTCTTAACTTCAAACTCAGACAAGCGCTTTACTTTACGTAATTTATTTCATCAACACTGCCCCTAAAAATGGTGATTCTTCACCATTTTTAGGGGCAGTGTTGATGAAAAGTATCGTGAGGCAACCGGCATGTCCTAGAAACCAATTTTCGGTAATATATGAGACATCTACCAACCTGTACTAAGCCCGCGTGGTGGATTATGCTCTATTCCCTCTCTTGGAAAAGAGGCCTGAGTCCTAGCAATGGGAACATCATAAAGGCTGTTTATGTTATTAAACTAAAATGTATTAAGTTGCAACAGTTACATCACATTACTAATTTAACTATCTATACATTTATACATATAAATAAAATTGGAGTGTCTGTTTATAATATTGAAATAACTGCTTTTTACTACATGCATACGAATATTTATACGATACATACACCAAAATAACAGTTTTTACAATTTTTGTCTGTCTGTCAGTCTGTCTGTCTATTTGTCCGAGCTAATCTCTGAAATGGCTGGACCGATTTTAACGGGAGGTAGCTGATGCTTTTTTTGGCAGGTAGCTGATGTAATAAAGAGTAACCTAGGCTACTTTTATTTTAGAAAAAATAAATACAAAATCCTGTAGTCCACGCGAAAGAAGTCGCGGGCACAGCTAGTGATTAATAAATAAGATCAACCTTACACAATCTTGATATTTGCTTTTTTTGGAGTCACTCTTTTAAGGAAATAAAAAGCTTATTTTATTATTATTTATAGCAACTATTTCAAAGAGTATTATCATAACAATGAAGAAAATAATGATAGATACTATTGCACCATGCCCAATATTGCCCAGTTATTTTCTATTCATTCCATGTCACTTACTTCCTGTCTTTATCCGACAATTCACTCGACAATTTTGGCGTCTTATTTTGCATCATCTGTATTGTACCGATTGCTTGTATTTTATAAATAAATAAAGGAAAAAAAAATCTCATCGCTTGGGATTGGACCTACGGCCTACTACGGAGAATTTATCTCATTATCGAGCACATCCTTAAACTTAAGTCTGAGAGAGAAGTTCTCGAAGAAAAACCAATCCCAACACACTCTACTATCCCTGGAAATCTTACCCTAGGACTTACGCTATCGCATCTACAAAGCACTTGTAACTTTGTCGATGATACAATTTCGGACTTCGCTCTCGTGTCCCGATATGTGGCTTTAGTTTACACACAGTCTTGATTTAAGACTTTCGTTCGTGATAGTTAACCTACTACTCTGTGGAGATCGTTAAAAAGTTTAGTAAGGTTTAGTTCAGTTTAGGAACATTACAATGTTCACCAATGTGCACACGACTGAAGAAGGACAACAAGATTGCCACATTCTAGAATAGCATGAAATCGGTTAAAGATACCTATAACTAAATGACAAATGCCAAATAAACAATGTTAGCTATGTAATTTAAAAGTAATTCATTGAGTAACGAAGTTCACACTGTGGTAATTACTAGATAGCGATATATCAATTTAAAAAAATAGAGATCATAACAGCCGAAGGCCGTTAGTACCATGTTTTTGCTGATATTAATGTGACAACACGAAGTTTTGTTATGAGTTTTATACTTAGAAAGAAAAAGATATTTCTTCTTCAATAATTTTCTTAATTGAATATTCTAAGGGATAGTAACTTCTTATTTATGGAAGAGAAAGAGCTACCTAAATTATTTATGCGACTTAATTTCCATTAAGTCTGCGTTATCCTTCGCATAAACCTTCTTGTTTTCCAAAAAGAGATTTGGAAAAGCGGATTAAAGGACCTCTTTGCATTTACACTTTCTTTTTAGAGTTTAGTAGCTATAATTTTAAATATAAGCTGACGTTTATTTTTTTTTAATTATAAATTAATGTAGCATTCATCGTTTAAAAACCCAGGTTTTTAGGGGCTTTTTGCTACTCAAATTTTGTGCAATTAGCCAGTGTCAAGTTAAGAAAGTACTTAGTGTTTGACACAGAATACAGACGCTTTCTTTTCCATTAGATTTCGATTGTTAATTCTAATGTTTTTGTAGTATCGGATAGTAAATGGTCAGCCTTTTGGGTAAGCTTTACTGCGGTAATACAATCTAAGCTCCATTTTACCAAAATCGCACTTGTTTCAAGGATTCCACATATTGTCCTAGTGTAAAGACAATAGAGATACCTAACTACACTAATTTTAGATCATAATATCCAATAAGAATAAATTTGTACACAGTCAAAATGACTGCTGAAATTCACTCAAAAAATCCCGCTTGAAAATCTTTCAGTAAAGCTAATGTAACATTCGTCGCTGTTGAGTTTGCTCAGGTAAGATGCTCAACGTGCTCTTTCAGCGCTGAGAGGGATTGTGTCAAAGTCGTTTCCTCTCTGGCCCAGATCAACTGCAGCACAACCGCGCCATTTTAACGATGCAATTATCTTCAGTAACAGACCGGACATTTATGACTGAGTAATGTGCTCCCGGTTCAAAGATTTTGCATCGCATTATTTCACATGAATTTTGTATAACTTTAGGAATCCAAATTAAAATTAATGCTTCTTCTTAAGTGCATATAAGTAATTAACAAGGTCTCTGTGTAATGAAACATATATTCTACATTAATATTATGGAAAAGTTTGCATTTTTGTTTTTGTGTTATTTTTTTTGTTTGTTGGAGGTAATCTCTGAAAATACAGGTCCGATTGCGAATTTTTTTTCACCAATAGATTGCTGCTTTATTCTTGAGTGACATAGGCTATATTGTATGCGGGCGAAGCTGCGGGCAAAAGGTAGTGAAACATATATTTTATTTTGCAAAACAGTTTAAATAAATAAAATGTTCTGTTGGTACCCATTAAAGCAGCTCTCTGCTGCATTAAATATACGAAGAAAGAAATATTGTATTCAATAAATAAGCGGCTTAAGAGATCGGTACCTAAATATCCGTTTTAGAGACCCGCTCACTCTTTCATATTCTTATGAGAATTTATGCAGATGTCGGAAAAAGAAAAGCTAGACAAAAATGTTTGTGAATTTTCTTATTTTGGTATTGATACATAAAAAAAAATTGATGACAGTGAGCACAACAGATACTCGATAATTTCCTGTAGGTGAATATTTATTCGAAAATGTTATTACATAATACGAAAATAACTTTTTCCTTATCGGATCGTCGGAAACAAGAAAGTATGACATAAATCGTCAAGATACAAAACATTTTATATATGTGTGAGGATAACTCATAGAGTCGCGTGTTGGTCGATCACGAAACATATAACTTTTATACATATACTAAGCAAATATATCGAGTTTTGTTTATCTTATTCTAGACACGTTCTTTTCAGAAATTGTATCTATAAGTGAGACTTACCAAATTATTTCTCCCATGCTGTTACTTATAAGATATTTTATTAATTATTTTGAACGTGTTCGATGTAGGACAATAAATTTCATGTAAAAGTGGCAGGTTTGACAGGTCACTTAACGGAATTTTACCATCCGCAACATTTATAAACTTTTAGTTTGAAAACGACTTTAAATAGTACACGAAATTAATATCTGACTGAAAATAACTTGAGAAACATAAGGTTGTTTTAATAAATATATAGAATAATTAAAAGTTTAGAAGTTTCAAGTTTGAAAACAATTAGGTTGTTTAGCAGCACGAACGCGTCAAGGTAAATTTTATATTTCTAATGTAGTTAATGACTTTTCATTCTTCGAACGGAAATTTCTCGAATCTGGGTCAATTAACAGTTTTCTAACTTAATTACGAACAGCATTAAGACTTCAGGAGGTTTTGTGTGCGCGGGAAATAAACTCTCTGTCATTTACTTTGAGAGTCGTAGATCGTAAAATAAAACACAATGACTGGAAGTGAAGGGCCTTAATCTTAACTACATCATCTTATCCAGTAGCCGTCGTGTCCATTGGCAGTAATCTACGTGACCTAAATACGTAACTGGACGTCGGGAAAATTCTTTTTAATTGTCATTACTGAGATAAAACTGAAATTGTTATTTTATTGAATAAAAAGTTAAACCGCAGTGGTTTTTAATTCATTCAATAATAAATTAAACTGCGGTGATTTTTTCTGAACCGTCTGTAATGCCACTGCTGCAATCGTTTCAAAAGAGAAGGGAATTATTTTTATTCATAAAAAATCGAATACGAATAAGGTATATTTAAAACAAATTCTTTAAAAAAATAATAAAGACTTCCAAAGAAACCTACACGTTTCCCATACTGAGAATCGAGCCCAGTAACCCAAATGAGCTGATCAACCGAGCAAATTGGTTTATTTTCCAGGTAAACAAAGGATATTATATGTACTACGCGTTCCAAATGAGAATAGGACCGATTTCTTTGTTGTGACGTCTCATCTTACTATCAAATCGAAGAAATTTTGGCAAAATTGAAGAAATCAGAGATGAGTAAAATTAAAGAACTGGATTCTGATTAAACTTTTTTCGCTCACAGTTCATGATAAAATGGAAGAAACAAACGTGTTGCGCTGACCCCAAATAAAATGGGACAAGGGCAGGAAGAAGAAGTTCATAAATAAATTAAATTTTTCGTAAATTAATTAAAATTTTAGAAATGTCTTTCCTCGATTTGACAGTAAATCGTGACATCACAACATAGCAAACGATCCTGTTCTCATTTGGAACGCATTGTCAGAACTAGCTTCTGTTTGCCGCTTCACCCACGTGAAAGTAGTAAATTATCCTAGAGAACTAAAGAGTCCTTAAAATCCTCACGGGTCGCGTAATAGGATATGATCTCCGTGATGGTTACGCGTGAGCAAAATTTTATTCAAAGCCATTTGAGCTTGAAGAAGCACATCACATATAGACAAACAAACTTTCGCCTTTATTATTAGTGTGATTAGGAGTATATTCGTCCTCCATGACGTTATCCTGCCACTGAAGATTTCCAAAGAAACATTGACTACTCGTTCTGTCCCGAAAATCGAGCTCAGTGAACCAGACGAGCCAACTAACCGAACAAATAGGTTTATTTTCCAGGTATATAGAAAAGATTTTTATGAAAAACTACCTACACATGTGAATTTAATGATATTTCGGTTCAGAATGCCGATCAGAGTGAAAATCTCCTCCAGAGAACATATTGTGTGGGAGATAAGTGAATTATGAGCCATAAACCAACTATTCCAGATCACATTTTTTATATTATGATGTACGTTTTAGGTATTCATTGTGTACATACACAAAGAACTGTGAGACAGTTCCTAGACCAGTGTTCTTCACGAGACTGCTGACAGACAAAAGGGGGTTATTCCTCGCAGTTTGAAGTTTTATGTGCTCTGCCCGCACTAACTGGGGTTAGTTCAGACTGGAGTCTAAACTTCGCAGAAGCATTGATGTCACATCGCTTTTGTCTCATTCTCAAATTAGCTAAACTGTCGATTTTATGTCGTTAACTTGCACAATTTAGTTCCGCCAAGTCCGTTTCATTGTCGGACTACTTAACGTACGGTTTTGCGCCACCAGTAGGTACATGGTCGATCCACCCATACGTACATAGCGTTTTGACAACACGTTTATTGTGCGTACAGCTAAGGAGGGGAATTCCCTGCTAAAGTATGTGTTTCCTGATAGCTATGAACCTAAGGGGTCTTAAAGTCAAGAGTGAATGCGTGCAAGTGAAGAGTAATTTACTTCTAGGAATGCGTGCTCCATCTTCGGCCACATCATCGCTTACCATCAGATGAGACATTGGTCAAACGTGAGCCTTTTTAAATCATAATGAAAAAAATTGTTCCGATATAATTTACTTCACCGATACAATTATAACATACCTACTAATCCACGAGCTATAACCGCCCCAGTTATGATAATTCATCATCGTTGCCTACCTAAACACATCTACATCCCTAGCCATGTTGATATTCTGCAATCGTTAATGCTAGTAGAAAACTTCAAATATACGGGAAGTCATCTCAATGCTCAGTCACGTGGTCAAAATAAAAGAATCGGGGGTGTGGCCAACTCGAGGCGTTCGACACAAGCGAAACGGTGGTATAGTTTTTCGTAAGAATTCCCTTTGTTGTAATGTTGACTCCCTAGGCTGTCTACAGAAAAAAGAAAAGATAAAAGATAAAAGTTGCATTTGAACGAAATCAATTTCAATGGTAGTCGCCATATTTTATGGAGTACCCTATGAATTTCGATCTTTATTTATATTATCTTTCAAGTATCAAAATATACGTTTTCTTGGGACATAAACGGCCATATCTTTTTTATTCGTTAACTTAGAAGTTTGATTTTTTTGAAGGGACCGCAAACTTGAGTATATAGTTTTAATTTTAATTTGATACCTTCACGTGGGGGTAGGGGTTCCGTAAACCCTAAAAAAAGTAAAATTACAAAGCAATTGTTAAAAGTAACGAAATATCAGTTAATCTCCCTAATATTAAGTAATTTAATTGCAAAAAAAATTAGCAAAACTATTTTTCCGCATTGCCAACGTTACGGCGAAGGGAATTCTTCAGTAAAGGCATTATAACTTGGCTAGGGGGGCAGCTATGTTCAAAGACTTATCTGCCAACCTTGTGTCTACTAGGAATGTTAAGTAAAAAAGGCCAAAGAAATGAATCCCGTTTGTAATAGCAACTGAAAACTCTTGTAATTCTTTAACACGGTATTCCAATTCAAGACGACCGAGATTTAAGTTTGTTTTTAAGACTAAAGAGAACCTGAAGAATTTTCAGTGATCCTTGTTAAATGAAAAAGTAAAGGGGTGTTGGATCTTGAGTGGTCTTTGTTTCTTTATTTTTTTTTTTTCTTTGGTTGTTTGGTATTTGAATTGCTTCATTTGCAGTTGGTAAAAATAATATAATAATAATATAATAATGCAAACGCATAAATAGTGATTGTCTGTAAGTGTTGCAGCACTTGAATAGTATATAAAATGATTACCTATGTTAATTCCCAGTGCCTGTAATGTTGGCGATCCTTAATAAATAAATAAATAAAGCAAACGTTGTGGTAGCGGGAAACCGATGGATGCAGGACGCACAGGAACGTTCAATGTGGCGACGCCTGAGGGAGGCTTATGTCCAACAGTGGACGTGTATCGGCTGAAATGATTATGATGATGATGATGACTCCTGTAACGATACAGGTGTGAACGTACCCACGAGGGTACGTTTACAAACATATAAACTCATATAACGTAAGACACCCAGACTTAGAACACCAGGCTGTAGGCATCAGAAACTAGCAAGAGATATTACAGTGCACCAATGAGTCTGCAAACACAGGTGCACACTCTGTTTCTTTAATCTCATAGCCCGCTAGAACGGGAATCCGACACGTTCGGAGAGAGATCGAGTGAAATAATTAAAATAAAAAAACGGCCAAGTGCGAGTCGGACTCGCTTAATATTAAAGTTCTTGTAGTTCGTTGTAACTTTGATCGATGTTTTAATAATAGTGTATTTTTTTAGATTTATGACGTATTCAAAAAAAATACTTATTAGATCTCGTTCAAACCAATTTTCGTTGGTAGTTTACAAATTTTGAGTTTCAGTTCTAAGTATGGGGACCCCCAAAATTTATTGCTCTTTTTCTATTTTTATATGAAAATCTTAAAGCGGTTCACAGAATACATCTACTTACTAAGTTTCAACAGAATCGCTTTTATAGTTTCGGAAAAAAGTGGTTGTGACATACGGACGGACAGACAGACAGACAGACATGACGAATCTATAAGGGTTCCGTTTTTTGCCATTTGGCTACGGAACCCTAAAAACAATTGGCTGCTCGACTCGCGCATAAAGGGTTCCGCACCATTATCTGTATAAAAAGAAACACTGAGTACATTGTAAACTTAAAAAAAAGAAACACGTTTGTTATATTGGAGCCTCACTTAAATATTTTTTTGTTTTTTGTTGTTTTTAGTATTTTTTGTTATAGAGTTGACAGAATACATCATCTGTGAAAATTTCAACTGTCTAGTTATGACGCTTCGTTAGATACAGCCTGGTGACAGACAGACAGGTAATAAGGTTTTCTTTCCTTTGGGTGCAAAACCCTAGAAACAAAATAGAGCTTTTTACTTCGACTTGGGGACCGAAACGGACTCTATGCATAACAGCACAGAGGTCGCTTCTGTGCATGTTGCTGTCAATGTGCTTATAGTTCATGACAATATTTAAAAAAGCAATTTTTCTCTGTCACACACTAGGAAATTACTCCTATATCGTGGGTGCGTTAACAAACATATAAACATTCAGACCCGAAACATCTATTTGCAGGACATTCAAATATTTGTCCCGTGCGTCCGCGACACCTAACGTAGCAGTTAATTGGTCACCCGCTGCGTCAACTGCGCCGTCAATTGAAACCTTTGTAATAGGTTTCATTTGTATAAACAAAACGTTAGCTTACAGTCATCCTAAGGGCAATGAAAAGGGCTATGCTCGGAGTTTCCTTGCATGATCGCATCAAGAATGAAGATTATCCGCAGGAGAACCAAGATCGCAGACATACCCCGAAGAATCGCCAAACTAAGGGGGCCGTGGGCAGAGCACATTGCTCGTCGATAGTCGATGGGGACGAAAGGTTCTAGAGTAGCGACCGCGCACCGGAAAACGCAGTGTTGGGAGGCCTCCCACAAGGTGGACCGACGACTTGGTGAGAGTCGCGAATGCGGTGGATGCGCGACGCAGGATCGGTCGTTGTGGCGACGCTTGGGGGATTCCTATGTCCAACAGTGGACGTGTTTCGCCTCAAATGATTATGATTATGATGAAAACGTTAGCTGTGTTTTTCTATGGCGTATACAAAATCCAATGCTCGGCATTAAAATCGTGAATCTTTGGTAGTCTTGCCAACACAGGCGCTGGCTTACAGAATATAATCCGACTTACCTTGTTATTCTTGGTACTTTCAGTGAATAGGTAAAATATACCTTATCTATCCACAGAAAATACGCCCAGAGGGGTACTGTATATATATCACATTTACTACATCGAAGATATTGATAAATTTAGGCAAAACCTTCCATGTATTGAATAAAATACATTGAAACGGTATTGTTACCTGCCGAACCTATTACTTATCTTCTTTTAATATTTTACTCTTAAATTCGAGCCTTTTTATGGTAAAGATCCAATTTTGTATTTACAAACTAAAAAGTAACAATTTTACCTAATTAGGTACTGCTATTACAGCGATATGCGACTAACTGCCCTCAAATTTCAACAAAACATTCAGATCAGTTTCTTCTTCTCCAACATCTACTGCTAGACTTAGGCCACCTCTAAGCGAAACCACATCTATCGATTCTGTGGATTCTACATAGATATCCGTGGGTTTCTATATGCAGTATGGCTTACTGTATGGGCATTGTGCTTTCAAGACCACATTATCCACTACAAAAACTTCTGTCCGTTCTGCGCATAATATACAATAACTAGCGGCCCGTCCCGGCTTCGCACTGGCAATAAATATAGCTTATGTACTCAGGGTGAATGTAGATTTCCAATAGTGTAAGAATTTTTGAAATCGGCACAGTAGTTTTTGAGTTTATTCGTTACATACAAAAATACAAATCTTTCAACTTTATAATTAGTATTGATATATTGGCATGCTTCAGCTCATTTATTAACAGTCTTATCTCGTCTACAGGTGACCTAATGGACGTGCTGGCCCTGTTCACATCCTCAGTGAACTTCGTGTTGTACTGCAGCATGAGCCGCCAGTTCCGCTGTACCTTCGCCCGCCTCGCGCGCCGCATGCTGTCTGCCACTGAGGAGCCTGCCAAACTAGCTAACAAGTTAGAACCGACCACGCAGGTATCACAATGTTAGGACACCTAGTTTGTTATCAGTGTTCAATGTTCGTGAGTAACACGGGTCTAGCTCAGCTCGCTTTACTGTCAAGACATGAGTCACGGAATTTGTCGTTTTAATGCTCCCGTAGGCAGGCGCGGCGTATCAATGCAACTAGGCTCTTAGTAGACTAGTGTGCTTCAACGTTAACGATTGCATCACCATCAGATGGAATCGCAGTCAAACACAAGTCTATGTCATTAAAAAAAGACGAGCTAGTAGTAGTAGCCTGCTACTACTAGCTAGTTGCATATGATAGCAGTACCTATACTGCTATCATTATGTGACTAGCTGCCCTCTAATTTTAACAAAAGAATCGAATCTGTTTCTTCTAAAACAGAATACAATAAAATTAATATTATAAATAAGCGATAAATTAATATTATTAATAAGCGATAATTAATTTTTAGACTTTTAGTTAACCGCCATCACAATAAAGTCAGTTATATAGAGCTCAAAGTTATGAAGAAAATTTTTTGTAGAAATTTTGCTACGGGTAAACCATTTCTATAAAAAGGGTTGCCGCATTGCGCCTGTCTGTAGGAGCCTTAATATCTGACGAAATCCGTGAAAATTGTCACCGTACGCCATGTTTGCCAAACTGCTACTTCGTGAGGTCTATATCATAGTGTCTAAGTTGGTACATAATGACCTTTTAATCGAAGCAAACTTTGAATCTGGTCTCTGGAATCACGTCCCAAAAGTTGTGAGATGTTTATCTGCCAACTTCACCAACTTCAATCGGAAAACAATCTTTTCTCAAGTATCTTGCGTCCAGTTTCAAATGGAGGGTGCTAATTTTGCTTCGTTTAATCGTTGTTGTGCTTTAACACTATCATGTCATTTACTGCGAAGGACATTATTAGCAAAAAAATAAATAATTATAGCTTATTTATTACAAGTATCATAATTATGTTTTTTAGAATTTGTTCTGTACACAAAGAAAATTGATAGGTTGGGTCAGTCGACATTCATGCTATTCTCTTTGAAACGTAATTTCATGTCTGAAATCTTGAACTTTGAACTATAGTTCTCTGAAGTTCTTCATATCAAAAGTGCAATCAAGATAGCAGAATTAATGTTCTCTTCAAAGGCCAGAATAAACATCATAATTTATCCAAACTTCTGTCCAGACCATTTATTTTGATCAAAGTCTTTAGTTTACTGCTTTAACAGACTGAAAACAAATAGGTTTCATAAAATATGAGTACATGTATATTGAAATAAATACTAAATTTCAGAGACTATTTTTTTGCTTTACAAATATGTTTTCATTTCTCTTGCTCAAAAAGTTTGTTCAGAACGGGGATAAAATAGCATGATATATTTTGCTATAGAGGAAACATCTTGTTTTCTTTGTTTGTTACCAACAAGCCTAAAAAAACAAAAATAAAAATAAATAAAATAATCATGGCTTCATAAAAAAGAAACATTTCATTTTTGAAAATGGAATAAAAACGGTGATCTTTTCGGTAGAATACGTGCGTTGCGTTGCGGCTGTAGGAGAAATAAACAAAGGATTTGGCGCGAAATCTTTATAATTTTCTAATTATAAATGGAATCAGTGACCACAATATTAATTTTATAACAGTGAAAATGACACCATCTACTGAGAATGGAGATTCTTATTTGCAGATTTGCAGAGAAGACAACAGAAAAAAACATAATTTTCAATCTGTTGCTGTCAAAGTTATAAAGCATTTATACGAAAAGTTTATGAAGTGGATTTTTAATTTTTCTTTTATTTTTATATTTACATAAACAGACAAAAATAAAATTTTAAAACTCTCTTATTTTTTGTTTTTCAGTTTGCTTTAATTTTTGGGATCGTCGGAGCCTGCAGAGGATTAGACTGGCTAACGTAACAGTGGATGATGCTGAAACTGATATTCATCTTCAATCTGTAAATATGCCAAGCACTAAGATAAATAAGAAGAAAAACAATTATTATAAACGGAGACTTTGAAAATTGTCAAAGCCTACCAAGATTTATGACCGAAGATATGAATTGGGCTCACCCAGATTTTTTCTCAACTATCAAAAACAGAGCAAGTTATAGGTAAAAATAAATTAATCAAGATGCTACAACTAAAAGAGAGAGCAACCTAACTAAATTAGCCTAATCCAAAACAGTTCAGTGGCCATTGTTTCTGTAGAACATATGCTATTCTTTTGGCATTCACAATTCTGGTGCAAATATAACAACGCTACAACGCCACGATGGCTACTGATCCGACCCAATTACGAAAGGATATACAAAGAACTCCATTCAAAACAAATTCGAGATAACCCAGTGTTTCACGGAAAGCATCAATATTCTCGTAACTAGCCCACAAACACAAACATCGACATCAAGGGACGAGCAACTCAGCTGATTGTCTGGAACATTCGACCAAGACACCTTCAAATCTTTAAGTACCTACGTGTACTGCCATGTTTACCCCACAGACTACTCAATATACATCTTCACAGAGAACAGAAATTTAGATACCAGAAAAAAGAACCTCGTTAAAATCCAGCATTGTATCTACTTTTAAAATGTTAATAGATTAAAATATTTGATTTTGTCTTAAATTGTTTTATTTTCTCGCTCTTGTATTGTAGACTGTAACACACGGTGCTAAAATTTCAATACAACGTGTTGAACTACCTTTTTTATGGTGGAAAAAAATCATCCAATGACAACCCCCGCTCTTGGGCGGAGCGGGAGATAGTGTCAGACTCTTACTGACTAAAAGACCCACCCCGTTCCTTCTAGCCTGAAGGCTTCTACCGAGGCTCGAGCTGTCTTTCGTAACTAACCCTGGCCCCAGTAGGCGAGTTAAACTACCTCAAAGCAGAAGAATCGAGCCAAGTTAATCCCTTGCAAAACCATCTATTACATTTTCACATTCTAAAATGGTCCCAAAACTGACGTAAAATCACAAATAAAAATATAACCAAACGCGAAAAAATAAAACCTTTTGGATACAAAAAAAGCTTTTATGAGAAGACAGAATAAATCTTCCACCTGTTACTGTCGTAAATACACTTACCAATATAATTCTGAGTACCTAAATATGAATATTCTCGAAATAAACAACACAAAAGGCATCACTCGTCAAAATCTCACATTAAGGACAGTTTCTCGAGGAAGTTTATCCTTATAAATTACTAACTTATTCCGGCTTCGCTGCTATATTATATATAACAGGAAATGTGTAGGTTTGAATGGCAGAATTTTTGTGATTAGATCCGTACTTATTTCCAGAGCGAGTCCACGAGTTATACATATTTTACAAATAAACACGCTTATTTTTAAACTCATGAATAAAAACTCTTAGAAAGAAAGAAAGAAAAGTATATTTGTGACTCGCATAGGACAGACAACAAAGTAAAATAAATTGTGAACTAATTATAAACATAAACTTACTATAATATAATAACAACGACGTAGAAAAGAGACGTGTGTAAAGCCGAAAAGGCTTCTAACTCAGTTTTTTTATTTAACTCTGGAAATGTCGAAAATCATCACATATCTTCTCCCGCTCAGGGCGGAGCGAGAAAAATTATCAGACTTTTACTGAGTAAAACCCATTTTGTGCCTTTAGTTGCTCTTTGCGTGGGCCACAGTAATTCTTTCAAACAATGTACATCTGGCAGACATCGGCTCTAATTGGCCCGTCAATCTTACTGACATCTTTTCGAGGTGTGCATGGACCACAAGACGCTGTCGACCCGAGTTAGGTCCTTACCGGACGGCCGGACGTCAAGCTGCCCATTGCTCACTTTCCACAAGCCAACGGTGGCCGGGATTCGCTCAGCGACGGCCGATGCTCGCGGCCTCTCCAGTGGAACCGGGACGTGAGGTTTGTCTCCGCCTCAATATTTTAGCCATATCTTTTGCTCACATTACTGCTTCGCAGAAGGAGGTAACCTGCTCCTATTCCCTATCGTCTTGAACCAAGTCCTAAACCTGGGCAGAAAACAAGATGTTGCCGCCACCGATAGCCTCCACTAGGATACGGCGACACTCCACCCAAACGGAGCAGATCTCCACCGAAAGGTTCACCGTAATATACGAATCTTACACAGGAACCTCCCTAAAAAACCGTTTCCAGTGGGGACCTCCGTCATGTGGAAAGTGAAGATGCTGTAGCCACTCCTCTAAAAGGAGTGATAGTGACGGCGCTGTTACTATACCGCTGTGTGAACCCGTCGGAGCTTTTATTTGTCAAGGCAGCGGAATTTTGCCCGCCGGCGGCGGCGTACTAATTGATTGACTCTGGAATATAAAAAAGTAAACTCATGTTTACGTAACTCGACGTTTGCACAAATGAACAATATTTCACCAATTAACGAGGAAGTAGAATAAAATTGAAAAACATATTGCACATAAAACTTGCATGACGTCATACGATAACCTTCCTCGGCCCTGTTCCAGATACCGATACTTCTGTAAACCAGCGATAATCCTTTAATCTCTTTATTTGTTTTAAGCTGAGCGTGTTTTAATAGCTCATATGTGCCGCTACGCTTTCGCAAATAAGTGATTAAGAACGGATTTGATAAATTTTCCATTTGTTAACATTTTCAATTTGCATTTTTAATATAAGTGAAAAAAGCTTACTGAAATATGTATGGTTACTTATTCATCGGCTTTTTTAGGGTTTATGGTACTTTAAATCAAGGTTATGGTTTTTTTTTCGGTGTAGTAATTTTTATTTTTGGTGTACAATAAAGTATATTTAACTAGTATAGTATAGTAATAGTATAGTAGTCAATGTGAATATAGTTAGTCTATATGAATATGAACAACTGATTAAATCTTACCAACTCTGAAACCGATTAATGACTTTTTTCACTCCCTGAATGAAAGTCATCCTGGATGGATATAAAGTTTATTCTTTTTCTTTTTAGTCTATTCTTTTTGTTGTTTATACAAGTAGGAACAATATTATATATACAAATGTCAACAACTTAAATATTAACTAAACTATTTATATTAAAATCCAACTATGTACATATATATAATACAAAAACACATAATACACTCATATATTGAAGTACTCCTCCACATTTATCTCATCCGGAAATGTGCTTAGAAAACTGGCAGCATTGCTTATGAGTATAATACTTAAGTAATAATAATAATATGTAATAATAATAATATTTGATGCTGGTTTATTTTCATTTTCCATAGAGCGATTTATTAAATAAGATTTTCAATTTTGACTTGACCTCTCTGTACTAATTGATTTTGAAGTGCTCAGTCGTCCAATTCCCATACAATCAACAGTTTGCAGAACAATGCTGGATCTTACTCCAAACAGATATGATCCGTATTGTTCAAAGGATGATGGACCAACCTATGATTAGTTGTAACATGAACATCTGGGATTAGGCATTGATGACGTTACAATGGGCATTAATAGACAAGTCTGTTAATTGATTGAATTATTGTTTGTTCGCAGGTCACCGGGCCACTCTAGCGCCAAATACCCGCCCCCATCAGGGTGGTAGAAGAGAGTATTATATAAATAACGATACAGGTGAGCAAAAAAATTATATACACTTGAACAGGGTATATTTTGTGAAGTAAGTAGCTAGTTAGAAGTACGTTTTATGCCGAGTATAAGCATGAGTATCCTTTTAACACAATGTGTTTGTAGATTTTTCTTGTGTATTATTGTAATTTCGCTCTCTTAGTAAACCATATTTCATAAGCTTTTACTACATTAAAAGACGAGAAAGGGTGTCATTAAACAAAACTTTGACATCACTGTTTTATGTAAAAGTTTTGTTTAATAAGTACCATGGGATAAAGCACTTTAGCGTAGAGCTGCAAAGTTGCATACTTTAAGTGCATACAAGCTTGATAGGTAGCGTTGAAAATACCTGTCAAAGGCATAGTGTAGAAACTCCTTCGCTGGCTTAATGAATTTAAAAGTTTTAGTTTTTAAATAGGTTATTCACAGAGAGTTTTAGCTTTGAAATTGTAGCTTCACAATTTTAGCAATATCACATAATATTATTAATATCATAATCTTCGAGCGTATCTGTTGAAAAACTCTAAATCCGTGATAAATTAGTAAGAAATTATTAAAAACATCTTTATCCGTCCGGCTTTGTTTCTACTAATATACAGGACTAGTGCGTTTTTTTAGTAAAAATACACCGTTACATTTTAATCGTTTTAATCCCGTGGAGAGTCGATCCGGTACATGAAACACTATCGATTTGTAAAGATAAAATTAAAAAATAAAGTACAATTTTTTTTCAAAACTCGTATTAATAGTATAAATACACCGTTAAATTTTAATCGTTTTAATCCCGTGGAGGGTCGATCCGGTATATGAAACACTATCGATTTATAAAGATAAAATTAAAAAATAAAGTACAATTTTTTTCAAAACTCGTATTAATTTACGCATGTACGAAATTAATTTCTTTAAGAAAACGTGGCGGGCGAGTTTAAGTACCTTTATGTAATAGTCGGCGTTGCGTACAAACTACCTACAGGTCATTGAACTCGCTCAGCTGACGTTTTGTTTTGATTTTGGTTGAGATTTTGTTTGATGGATTGTTATGGAAAAAAAAAAATGTAATCGGACCGATACCAACTTCCAGAGATTTTTGTAACCCTTTATTCTATCAATTCTATCTCCTTATTTAGATTATTGTAGTTACATAAGTAAACAGTTTGACAGTTCTAGATTGTTTTGGAAAGACGGAAAAAGACTAACAGCCAAGAAAACTGTGTTTCAAATATGTATCAATATTCTAACAAAATGGTTATAAGAAATGAAAGTACTCGTCAGAAAACATTTTTTTTCGTTTAAGGCTGAAATAGGATTTCGAATTAGTTACGCCCTGGTAAAGCATAACTTTATTTAGTTTTCACAAAATAAGTCTTCCAACTTATTATTCCTTTATTTATTTTTATGTAACTATATTTTTATTACATAATTAAATATTTCTTAGTAAATTGTTACAAAACAAGTTATATAAAAAATAGTAGTCCATTAGTATCGGGAGCAGAGACAGGAACTTCCTCAAACCCCGAGCGCTATCGATAAGTACTGCATATCCAGCCCTTGATCTAACCGCGCCACAATAGCTATGAATGATAGCCCTCGAGGCTTTTGGCCATCAGCAAGCCTAGCCAAGTTACGACCGTTTCGTTTAGAATTTTTTTACTTACTCTCGTTAACGTCTCCGATTCCTTTGTTCTGACCACGTGACTAAACATTGAGATGATGTCATTCCCATACATTCGAAGTCGGTACTAGCATTGACTGGCCTCTTGGTCTAGTGCTTAGTGACCCTGTCTGCTAGGCCGGAGGTCGTGGGTTCGATTCCCACCCAGGACAAATGTTTGTGTGATGAGCATAATCATTTGTTCTGTGTCTGGGTGTAATTTATATATAATTATGTATCTGTTTAAAAATATATAAGTATGTTTATCAGTTGTCTAGTACCCTTAACACAAAGCTCTGCTTAGCTTGGGACTAAACGGCGTTGTGTGATAGTTGTGGAATATTATATTTTTATAATTTTGACCATTGTAGATTATTAACTTGGCTAAGCCCTCTGGCCATTGGCGGTAACGACAATCGGCTTAGTGAATGCCGAGCCAACATTTTACGTGTCGATAACTTCGAGCTATTTGACTTTTTATATTATTTTTCGTTTGCGTTGACTTTCAGAAAATTACTCTTTTTTTTTTGGGGCAATCGTCTAAAAAATGTAATTCATTTCGGAGATGTCCCCCCCTGGAGTTAAAAACTAGATACGTCACGTTCCCGCGGGAAAATAAAAAGTAGTAGACAAAGGACAGACAATAATTTTCTTACATTCACAAAGAACAACGTTTGAGCAATGTATTTTCAGATTTTGGTATTTGTCGCATATGAATATACAGCACTTTGTCCTTTTCACAAAGTAAAATTTTCAAAAATTCCTCCTTAGTGCTTTTTTTTTTTTTTTTTTTTTTCGATGGGAAAAATCGTCTTATGACAACCCCCGCTCTTGGGCGGAGCGGGAGATAGTGTCAGACTCTTACTGACTAAAAAACCCATCCCGTTCCTTCAAGCCTTCATACCGGGGCTCGAGCGCCCTTTCGGATAACCCTGGCCCCAGTAGGCTTCGACCCGGCTGGGCCCCTGCTGTTGCTGACAACTCCTTGAGGCGCGCGGGAACAGCGCGCGCCGTCGACGACTTGGGCTTGGTCCGGACGGTTACCGGACGGTCGGACAGCGAGCTACCCATTGCTCACTGTCCGCAAGCCCGCGCCTACGGTGGCTGGAAATCGGGATCGGAATCCCGGCGGTGGCGGCGAGAGCGCCGTTGCCTGATGCGGTCGGCTTCCTCCTTAGCGAGCATTACTGCTTCGCAGAAGTCGGCGACCGCTTGCCACTCCTCCTCGCTCCGGACCATGGCCTCGACCAAGGCCTGGCGCGAGAGGTCTCCGCCGCCGATCACCCCCACGAGGGCACGGCGATGCTCCGCCCAAGCAGGGCACACCGCGATTGTGTGCTCCACCGTGTCCTCCAGGCGTTCCGCACAGTGGCGGCACCCGGGCGTCACTTCCGCCTTGATTCGGAACAGGAACCTCCCGAACTTGCCATTTCCGGTGAGGACCTGTGTCATGCGGAAGGTAAGGACGCCGTGAGGTCTTTCCAGCCACGCCTCAAAGAGGGGACTTATCGCCATAATTGTGGCGTGCCCAGCACTGGGTTGCGATAGTCGCTGACGCCATTCCACCATGAGATCCCGCCGGAGCTCTGTCCGCCATGCCGCGACCTGTCGCGGCAGAGGACTTTCACCCCGGCGTTGCATCTCCACGCGCATGTCGTGCATGTGTGCAAGGACTGTTGCCTCCAGATCCCACGGTGGTAGGCCAGCCAGAAGGCTCGCCGCTTCGCGGGAAATCGTGCGGTATCCCCGCACCATCCGAATTGCCATGACCCTCTGGCAGGCGTTTAGTATGGCCGCCGGTTGCTTTTTCAGCGACGGCGCCCACACCGGCGCCCCGTAGAGGGCCATGGACCGAACGATCCCCGCGTAGAGCCTCCTGCAGGAGGCGTCTGGACCCCCAAGTCCTCCTTAGTGCTCGCCTACATCATAAAAAAAAAAAGCCTTGTGCAACATTTCAAGATCATAGACCCAGTAGTTTCGTCTGTGATTGATATGTTCATGTTTGGCGATTTGCGAGAAGACTGAATTAGAGTTTTTTCTGTTATATAAATTATCTGTTATTTTTTCTTTAATTAGGTTTTACATAATCGGTACTTATTGTAATCAGTGTAAATAAATAAATGTTGATCAGTTTCTCCTTTTATATATTATTTTTTTATGCATCTACCAAAGAGTTTTTTTTTCTGTGACACTCTATATTATGGCCATTATAAGCCGACTTGATTAATAGTAAATTCAACATATTACTCACGCTTAGGCCGACAAGGCACTAACATAATTGATGTTTATGCGTTAAATATGGACCGATGGGATTAACTCGTGTTCTCACACATGTGTGTTTGGCAAACAACAACGAGCGAAACGTTTGCTTATACAGCGTGATTGAGTGACTCAGATGCATCTTATGGACATGGTTCAATCACCATCCGTCCATTACCTTTTTAGTGCCGGTTCCATTACCGAAATGATATGAGGTGTCAAACATATGAGGAAGAGTATATCAGTAGGTTTTGATAGGTATATCGTATCGTATGTATGTCCAGCTACGGACCAATTAATCGGTTCAATCAATCGGTTGTCATCGGTGGCCGATTCTCTCTATGGCCTTAATGGGATGACCTCGATTTCTTCACATTGGTGACCCATTTTTCGTTTAGAGACTCAAACTCACAATGGGTTTGTTTAAATACTTTTATCATTTGGCATAATTTATTAGCCTTAGTTTTGAAGTAAAACTTTGATTAGAAAAAGTACAAGTAGGCAAGCAAAACTTTAACTACAAATCAGTGTTTCCTTTGTATTAGATTACAAAGTTAAAAATGCATGAAACGAAGTCAAGCAGACATTTTATTCCACTATTTCAACTCACAAATATACCCAAAGAATAGATGTTACCTCCTGAAATCAAACCGGCTGACTGATTTGAGTGACGTGACGTTGCGATTGTGTAAAGAGAATTTCGTGGAAATAATATTGTTGTGGGGAAAGGCTGGCGCAGTGATTGAGCGATTGGTTGTTGCATTATGTATCACGAGTTCGATTCCCGCACGGAACAAATATTTGTATGGCCTACAGATAGGTAGTCCGAGTTATTCCTGGTGTGAAGTAAAGTTAAAAAAAAAGAACTACGACCGATTTCACTTAGTAAGAACCAAATATTTACTATTACTCGATGGGTAACTATCGCTCGGTTTTATTTTCAAGGTAAGTGAACTCGACGCGCTATGTCTGAATATAATCCGATTAGTTAGTAACAGTACATGTCTCAGACTTATTTATTTGTTCATTCATCAATATGAGATAGGTACCAATCTTGTTCAAAGCAATATATTTCAATAAGACCAGACCCACCATTCAAGACTTATTAGTTTAGGTAAATATAAATTGGTCAAGGGTTCTAAGCTTAGGTATTAAACGCTTGTAAATCTTCAGGGACGGTGCTAAGTCGATTATGTAATTTATAATTGCTGGCAACGACGTCTTGTTCCGTTTCGAATTGATCTGTGTCGGTGTAGGAGGCCGATCAGAGTGGAAGTTCATCCCTGAGACTCTTTTTGTGTTTAATAAAATTCAGGAAACATTATTTATTAAAAAAAGTTTTGACCAGTTCCATGTTCACAAATATCTAACACAGAAAACTTGTTTTTATTCACTTCTAGGAATATCAAATTGGCCCACAAAGCATTTTTCAATTGAATTTAGAGATATTATGACTAATTATTATTGTTATTATTAATAAATACCCGATCTTATTCTATTTCAATAAATTATAAATGTATAAAGTTCACATGCCATGCCACAGGCTAAATAGAATTTAAGAATATACTAAAATGTAACATGACAAACCATCAAATGTAATTACTCTATTTAAATGTGAATAAAATGATTTTGATTTTGATTTTGAAATGGCATTCAGTCAAATTTGCTTTGTGAAATCGATCGCCAGCTCCGTTTGAAAACAATATGTTATAATTATGTATGTACGCCCAGATACTGGACTGTACATGGTGGACATACCACCTACATGCATAAAGCGTTTTCGGTACAAAATAATTAGGCGTAAAATTAAGGAGTGGGATTATTCCCTGCCGGTGTCTTTATTTCCTGATGGCAAAAAAGTCGTTAAGTCAAGACAGAATAGTTTACAAGCGTGTTTCATTGTTGGCCACATCATCGCTTACCATCAGATGATATAGTGGTCCAACAATCGCGTTTGACCACTATACGATCGCGTTAATAAAAATAATAATACGCAGTAGGTATAATCAAAAGTTAGTGTTACATGCCCTGGTTTAATAGCCAATTTCCCCAAACATAATCGAATGGTTTATTATGTCATTTGATCAATCTAATTAACAGTTTGGAACCTTAATTTTCAGCTATTTTTGTTGTTGGTAACATAGATTTGTTTATTCATTTATTTATTACCAGAGTTTAAACTGCATTTGTATCTTGTAGTTACAAATGACTTATCAAAAAGCTTTACTGTATTATAAAACAAAAAAAAAAAATACGAAAATATTAAAACACAGTGAAACTTCGGTGCAGTAACATTACATTGTATGTCAATACAATGTACTACCACTTCAACTGTATATGTTTATAAGTCGCTATGTAAAACGACTTATAAACCTTCTTGTGCGACATAGACTCATAGAGGTTTTAGCCTTAATCCCGCTACATTGGTTACTTATGGGCATATTCCATAAATATTTTGCTGCCTCTCCAGATTATCCGCATATTGAAGGAAAATCTTATTTAGTGTTCAGATGTGACCCTGCTCCATTACATATTTCATAAGACCCGCAACAAATTGCTATCAAAACACTGTTATGTTATTAAAATTACGGTGTTTATGTTCCAACTTAGTTTATCGAACACTACATTGAAATTAATGGTATTCGTACAGTATGGACTTTACTGTTCCTGATGCGAAGAATTAGTATCTATGTATATAAGTCTATCATACGAAATATGGTCTAATTCAGCAACAAAATAGCTACCTAATTTTAGTGTAATTTTGCACTACAATTAGGTACCTATCTATTTTATTTGGACACCAAATCAGTTAGTGGAAATTATTCACGTTAAATTAATGGACAGCGAAGCTTTAGGCGAAAATTGTTCAAATTATATATTATGCTTTTGTAATTTTGTCATTGTATCTACTCGTAAGTACATCGTTTTGAACTACGCTTGGGCCAGGCGATGACTAGGACTGCCTACCGAAAGAAATTACTGCTTAGGTCCATCTCTGCGAGAATGCTAACCTCAGTTCACACAGCTTCAAACGCCCATCGCGTTTGAATTTGTTATCCTAAGAAAAAGAAAATAAAGAATCCAATATTCAATCAATCAATAAGATTCGTATGTAAAAAAAAAACAGCCTCTACCTAAAATATTATAAACTTGATTGGATAGTTTGTATGGAGAGACGGATTTTTTTTTTCGTTTCCTGTAAAAAAAATCTTGTGGAAGGTTGATCAGTTTCGTTTATTGAGCAAACCCTCAAAGTTTGCGGAGAGCTGTCCCTTAGACTCTGTATAATAGCTTTGTGAAACAATCAGGTACCTACTAGTTATCATTGTCAGTACGGTTTTCATGTTCACCTCATTTCAGACAGATCGACTTCAAACTATTTGAAGTCGACTTAAGGTAAAGTTTATCAAAGACACATGGTTGAATAACTTTCAGGTCTCAATCGTTTTGACATTGAAACAAGGATTTCAAAACGTGAATCAGACTTGGTAGAAGGGTTTTGATCTATTGATGTTATTAATTTCTGACCAGTAAGATGAAAGGAAAGTCAAAAGTAATCTATACACAGAAATGATTTATGTTCTCTTGGCTCGAATATTTATAAGAATGTCTTGCAGAATAGGGGACATTATTTAATAACTTCCAAATCGTGTTCCTGACATTATCTGTAGTACATGTGTGTCTTTGTATTATTATAAATCTCTTCTGGGTTTTACACAAAAACGATCTGTAAGTACCGAAAATAGTACCACTAGCACCAACTTCTTCAAAAACGTTTAATAGATAGATCATTCCGGTTTGTCATAATTGCTTTAGAATAGGTAGGTAGACAAAGTACCTATAAGATAACTTAAGTAAAAAGACTCCCAAACTAACGGTTAGTAAGTGATTCGTAGGTACCTTATACTAGCTGTAGTATACTAGCTGACTCGGCAAACGTTGTTCTGCCTAGCTTTTACCCGCGCCTTCGTCTGCATACATAAAATATAGCCTATGTCACTCAGAAATAAAGCAGCTTTCTATTAGTGAAAAAATTTAACAATCGGATATTTTTTTCGGTTCAGACCTTTCTAGTTTTTTATTGTAGGAGGAGCCTACAATAAAAAACCTCCTACAATAAAAAAAAAAACTTTAGAACTTTATAATGTTAATATAGTATAGGTAGATCAAAGAAAAAAAATCGGGGTGGGGAAGGGAAGGTACAAAATAACTTTCAGCTCTACCAAGTTTAAACAAAAAAAATCTTGAAATGTCAAGCCATATAGAAGGAATTCGATAAAAAACCCGAGATTTTTATAAATTACATTAAACATCCGTATCCACTCACAGTTGTAACGTACAGACAGATACACAAGACATATATAATTGTTTTACACCATCATGCACACGTGTACGGTAGGTAATCAATATCTACTAATAATCTACAAAAATAAGCACATTATTTTTGTATTCCCTTCATAACATTACATAAAGGTACAAAATGTAACATACTCGTATTATAATATTATATTAAAACACTAACAAGACATGTAACGAAGAAGCCTGGATCTCACGACACAGGGAATTCTAGAGCAAGCTTCAGGAATTTAACCCATTGTCTTAGTTAATAAATATGATAATATTCTAATAATAATAAAGTATAGAATAATTTGCGTGCGCTACTTTTTATGGCTTTGTTTTTATGGTCCAAAACCTTTGCATTACTTATTACTTTTCTAATGAACTGATTGTCGCTTTGGGACACATCTTTTAATGGTTGTTTTAAAGTGTATAACGATTAAAGTCGAAGGACGAAAGGCGTCTAATGTTAGACATAGGCCTCCCCCAAGTTTCGCCACAATGAACGATACTATACGTCTTGCATCCATCGGATTCCCGTAACCTTCACCAGGTCATTGGTCCACTTCAGAACCTTTCGGCTCCAGTGGCCATCTGTTCTGCGAGCACTGTGCCCTGCCCATTGCCAGCTTAGTTTGGCGATTCTTCGTGCTCTGTCGGGAACCTTGGTTCTCCTGCAGATAGATATCTTATATTATTCTTATTATTTTTGCTTTAGACATTAAAACGATTAACGATTAACGATTTAGAAACATTTTTGTGTTTTCTATACACATAAGTGTAAGTAAATAGAGTAACAGAACAACACAGAACAGTAACAGAATAACACAAGTAAGTAAATAGATTGAAATTATTTGAGAATAAAAACAAATACGGTTCAAAGTTTTCTCGTATCAAAACCTATCAAACGGCGTTCTTCGATCCACTTACGAGGAGACAATAAATTAAATATGAACGAATTAATACCTGTTTCGCATATTCCCGAACGAGTAAAGGTAAATTGAAACGCAACATTTGAAAAACGGTTCAATAAGAGCCGCTTTCCGAGGACGTGTGTTGAAAGTACAATATTATCTGTTTTCTTTACGACACACTTTAAAGATATAACATAGAAATTGCGATTCCGACGTGATTGCATCGAGACAGCAATATTCGCTTTTCTTTAGGAAGCTCATAAGGATAAGATCTTTATCGTGATACCGTATTACGTGACAACGTTTTATGGAAGCTTACCGTAAATTTAGTAGTACGAGCACTCCTAAATTATATCCATAGACTAAAATATGTGCGAAAATAAAAATATTACTTACACAGTTTTGTTTCTAAGTGCTTCATAATAATTTATGCGACAGACCCAAGCGTCTGTGGCGCCTAATAAAATAAGGATTATATAATATAATGTTATTACTTAAAATACATTGAGTCCATTCGTAAAATCTGGGATGCGCTTCAGCTTACCCAGATTTTAAATTAGTTTACTTATGTACCCTAATAGGGGTCTAATTAATGTTTCCACGGACGAGCCTCTGAGGCAATGTTGAATTTTAGTGTAAGTGGGTCTGTAGACTACGATAAGGCTTATATAATAGGTATGAGTAATGCGTTATCATTATATGTTATATGTTGTGAGTCTCATCAATTTGTTTTCGGGATGTTTACCTACAATTTGGGTGTCTATAATTTGGGTATATTCAAGGCTAGAGTGAATAGGCTCTTAATAAACTAGTGCGCCTCACCATCAAAGATTGCATCGCTGCTTACCATCAGGTGGGATCGCAGTCAAGCACAAGTTTATATCAATTAAAAAAAACCACCATTTCACCTCTCTTCAGTCTAAGAAATATGTACGTACCTACTACTTCCATAAAGATGGTTTTGAATGAATTCAAAAATGTTTTTATTCATAACAGAATTTTTATTTAATAACAGAGTTAAATCTAACGCATAACTAAAGTTGTAAATTCCCAAAGACGTATGCCTAGGCAATACCCCTTAATGAAGGGTACAAAACTTCTAGGTAGACGTCTGTCTACCTAGAAGTGATACCCTCTAGGCAATATACCTTATCTATAATAAAGGGACACCTTTGATAGCGTTAGGAATTGGAATTATGTAGGCCTAACACAATTTATTATGAATACTCTGGAGCCGCAACTGCAGCTGAGAGTATGTAAATGTAGTATCAAGATTGATATACTAGCTTCTACTACCGGCTTTGCCTGTGTGAAAATAGAAAATTATTCCAATTGAACATACTCCCGAGATAAAAAGTATCCTTTCTGCTATTCCAGCACATGGTCTACCTGTATGTCAAGTTTTAACCAATTTCGTCCAGACTTATTAGAGTGATGAAGTAACAAACATACACGCTCTTATACAAACAAAAGCACTTAACTTCCTAAAACTAAATATAATATACACTAAAGTCAAACTCCTAGCTAAAACATGGCGTCTAAAAATTCCTCCGTATCGCTGTCGACTTGAAGTGTACCCAAAAATCATGTAGCATATGGCAATGCTTAATCTCTGACCGAGGTGAAAGCCCTTGAGTCACGCGAAATGTGAAATACATAGATATAAACTTTCGGCTTTATAATATTAGTGTTTTCAAAAAAAGATAAACAACGATACAAAATATTTCTGTCACTGTTTTAACAAAAGCAAAATTCAAAACTCAATATTGATACAGTACAAAAATGCTGGTAAAGATTTTTTTACAAAAATAGAAATAGTGACGTTCCAGTTTACTCGGAAGCATAACAACAAAATACTGTGTTTGCGAAATAGAATGTTATGCACTTTTTAGGCATCCTATAACGTTGGTCCAAGGATCGTTGGCACTTTCAATGTGCAATATGTTACGTAGATACATATACGAGTACCTATTGCCTTAAAAACATAACAATTTCTATTTTGGTGGTAAATGTGAACTTATAGAATAACTAAAACTTTTTTTTTATTGTAAATCTACACTAATACTATAAAGAGGTAAAGTTTGTTTTTATGTCTTTTTGTTTGCAGGAGGTAGTCTCTGAAAGTCAGATCGAAATTTTTTTTACCGATAGCAAGCTCATTTATTCCTAAGTAACATAACCTATATTTTATGTATGCGGGCGAAGCCGCGGGCAGAAGCTAGTTGAATAATATAAGTGATGTAAAAGTACATAAACATATTTACTGAATGATGCTGCTTGATGGCTTTTCGAATTAGTTTATGTGCAATGCTTCTATGGGCATCCCATTTTTTTCGTGGCGGGAAAATCGGCGGAGCGGGATTTAGTGTCAGACTCTTACTGGCTAAAAACCGACTCCTGTTCCTTTTCTATGCCTTCGTACCGGGGCTTGAGCTATCTTTCAAATTAACCCTGGCCCCAGTAGGCTTCGTGGGCATCCTGCTTATAGGCCTTTTCTAAGTTAATCTCACTAGTATTACAAAAGCATAATGTATGTTTTTTAACTTCTTCACTGCTGAAATTTGGCACACTGGTAGATCATGTTCAGGAATAGTAAGATCCCTTGGGAAAATTATTATAATTAAGCCGCTAGGAAGCTTAGTATTACATAAACAATAACAGGACTACTATTTAAAGACAAAGACCTTTACAGGATCTTTGTACACGTTTTAAAAGAGTTTTACCTCAGTACAAATAAAAACGATCGGGCCTACAATCGTTTTTATGAGCTTACGAAATTGTTTCAGTACCAAATTTTATTTCACGTAAAATTGCTGCAGAACAAATAAAATTGAGCGAGTTCTTAAAGAAAGAATAACAAGACAAAAGAGTTTCGCTAATTGAGTTTACCGTCTCCTGGCACTTTACCTACCTAAGGGAGGTGAGTGGGTTCGATACGACTTCTCTTTATTTAAATAATGATAAAATGTAATAGCTATATTACGCGAGGAACCGTGATCTTTGGAAAGATAGGAGAAAGGCCTTTGCCCAGCAGTGGGACAATACGAGCTAGCTATCTTCTTCTCGGGCATTACACTCTTGCCATACCCATGCCTACTGGTCGTAGTTATCATAAAGGTACCCCTCGGAAAGCTGTCAGGGTACACCGCACAACTTCCCGCCACTTTTGCCTTCTGGCAGCCATCCGGGAGCACTCGCTCATTGGGCCGCCAACAACCTCTATGATCTGGTATATCCATCATATCGGTGATCTCCCAAGCGGTCTCGTCCCGTCCACCTTTCCTTCTAGAACAAGGGGTTTGATGGAGTCACTTAAAATAGATAGTAATAATAAATTGTGATGTCTGGTAACTAGCTCCATTTTCTACATAATCTTTTTGCAAGTAAGCTGGGATCAGCTTCCTAGGATTATATATGGAATCCTAACCTCCTAACCAGGTTCCTATTATGGAACCCATCTGACTTCCACAATTCAGTAACTATGTAACACGATACGCTTGGCATGACTGGTGTCAGATATCCTGGCTTCTGCGTATCCGCAAGGACTGACAAAGATGGTCAAATGACAGGCGAAATGGCCAAACATTCCAAGACACGGAGGAATTTCTGTGTATTACGATGGTTACCCAACTTTTTTTTGAGCTCGCAGATCATCTCTTGACTTCTCGCAATCTGGGGTGGAGCGAGAGCGTCAAACTTTTAATGGCTAAAACCACACATATTTTCCTTCATTAACTCTTTTCGTTTTCGGATCACGGGTCTCCCTTTCAGAAGTCATCCCATGGCGTCAGTAGACTTCGGCCTTACCCCTACGGTTTTGGTGAGATCTTTTGTGGCGCACGTGGATCAATACGCGCCGTTGGAGACTCTTGCTCGGTCTGGACGGTAGTCACCCAACCATAGACCAAGCGTTGCTTAACTTTTAAGATCAACCCGTACCCACGGTAGTTATTACATTAGCCGGGAACTAGAAACTGGCTCCAAAGGGAGTCATTTCATTACAATTAGCGAGTGGCAGTATTGTTAGTCACCAAGGACGTGAATTTATGATATTACTAACTTGTGTCACCTGATATATTGTACGCTACAGTAGTTTATATGGCACTAAAGTAATTTAGTTAAGTTTAAAGCCATTAATTTTACAATAGAACCAGGTTGAATAATTATCAAAAAAATTCCCCGGTCTACCTAAGTTAATTCATTTGATTCGAGAAAGAAATAGCACTACTTAAAAAAAAAACCGTCGGCCCGCACTAGGAATTACTTGTGTAACGTAAGTGTGTTCAAAAAATAGACAACCAGACCTGCTACAGCTAGTTCTGTAAGGCATACAAAGATTTTTTACGTGCGCGAATCGTACCTGCAACATACAGCGCAATACCTAATCGCTCAACCACATCCTCCTCCGTCAACTGCGCATTTCCTTACTAGGAGTCATCATTTTCCAGTTGCTATTTATTATAGGTCGCCTTAAAAATTTGGTTATTTCTGCACTTAATATCAATTGACAGTATCTATAACTCAAAGCCCTTTTAACTAGATTCAATTGGATTACAAATCGTCACTGAATTAAGTTGCAAATTAAAGCATTGAAAACATTAAACCATTCGTTATTAACCTTAGGTAGTAACATATTAATTGGTTTAATTTAGTAGCTGTTTAATTTAGAAACTCGTCTTCAATGAAGATACATTTACTTAGTATATCAGTGGCCACAGAAGCCACTCGATCAAGGACCGTTGAGATGAAAAATTTGCCCTATTTATACTCGTAAAATATATTCTGGTGACAAAGATGGATGGTGTTTTGATACTAAGAAGATACTGATTTTCCTCAATAAGGAGATTGAAGAGAATTGTGGGTGTTCATTAATGGAACCATTAACTTCTAACAGTATAACACTAGAAGTTAATGGTGTTTGAATTATGACATAATAAAATCTATTTATCAGTCCTCAGCTGTTTTGCTGGTTTGATCATTACGCATACCCAACTTCACTATACGATAGTGGATTTCAAGCCACGGGAGGGTCCTGGTGACCTGTAGTACAGGCTTTAATGCAATCGTAACCAGTCTCTTGTAAAGTGAATACAAATTCTTTTCTTATTAATATTATTAGCTTTTATATAAACTAGTATATATCTTTGTACACGGCAATGTATCAACCACTCGCTTAGCTATTGGGCAATGCACTGACCTGGGCATTATAACATGAATCATTTCGGGATATAATCTCAAGTACCGAAAATTTCCGAACCACATAAGATGGTCAGTTATTTCATCCTGAAACCTTTGCGAGGGCCATGGCAACTCTTTTGAATAATTCTGCTTTAGTGTGATGATATGTTGTTACGCAAAACGACAATTTTATATTTAAAAGCTAGGCCTATACCTAGTTTGAACGTTAAACTGCGAATGACACTCGTACAAAAATACTCTATCACTAAAAATAAATAATTGAATAGAGGACAGACATGTCAACACAACATTCATCAAAGTTTTCAATAGAATCCGTATACAAAATATCGGGTGTCTACTGCAGATTAAAATATGTAAAACCAGGCTATTTTTGAATCGCGAATTTTGTACAGTTTTAAATCTACCCAGATCTTCCTTTGTTTAATTTGTACCTAAATAAAGATATATTTTTATAGAGTAAACGTTTTAAAACATACATAGAAAGGTATGGTAGGAGAGGGAAAATTCAACAATACACACGCAAAACTCAAATTATTAAACCCTCAAAATTTTAATAATCTACGTGGACTTTTAATAATCTTAGTGTTCAACTAAATGACGTGCGAACGCCGGCGTTCGCTTGGGGTTTGAGGGGTATACAAAAACTAATATTTTTAATCGACTTGAAAAAGGAGGTCTATTTACTCCGATATTCACGATGCCAACCTTGTTATTGAAACTGCGACACTACTCGTTGCTGATTAAAATTGCGTTGATGCATTAAAAAAGCAGTCACGTCACACTATCGAACTAATACTACAAAGGAAAAAGTTTGTATGTACTCCTCACATTCAAACGGCAAAACGAATTTAGATGATAGAACATTGCCAATCTTTGTATGGGAGTTGGAACAAGTGCTGCTCAAAATGCACACTTAGTGCATTTTGTTCCTCAGGTCAACGCCAATTATTAAACTAAAGCTACTTTTCGAAAATAAATAATTCACAATAAAACATTTTTTTTTCTCTTGACTCCTCGGACAGATTTTGGAGCACTTTGTTTACTAACTAGTGTTGACCTTTTTGATTGAACCCCGCTCTTGGGCGGAGTGGGAGATAGTGTCAGACTCTTACTGACTAAAAGACCTACCCCGTTCCTTCTAGCCTTCATACCGGGGCTCGAGCTCCCTTTCGCATAACCCTGGCCCCAGGATTAGTGTTGAACTGAGCAACAAAATGCACTATGTGTCCATTCTGGGCAGTAATTGGTCCAACTACCATACAAAGATTGGCAATGGTCCTTTAGTAAAACTTTACAATACGGATGTATAACATACTTTTTTTGTTACAGGAACCATCGCTCTCTACAACTTTGACAGTATAGTTCATAAACATAAGTAGTAATTAGTAAATTGTAATTATTATCTACGATCTTAAACTATAGTCATGTTATTAGATATGTAAATATTCTAAGCCAAAGTTAGTACATAAGGACGTAATGTAACTTTGTATTTTAAATAATGGATTAAAATTTGTATTTTAGTTTTTGCGTCTTATGAGCCATGACGCAAAAACTACATCAAATTATTAAATTTCAAACTGTAAATAATTTTAACAATGTTATTTTTAATTATTACGATCTTAGCACGGATTAATGTAGTTTTACTTAGGGTCCAATGATGTGCATAATTTTTTAATAGTAAATGTATAAATATGTACCTACTTTATTACTTTGTGAACTTTTGCATTTACATCGAGTTTTGTTTGTGAATATTGTAACGAATTTATATAATTGTCAAATTGCATTTTTATAACTAGTGTTATGATCTAAGATATTCCTTTTTGATGTATGCTGATCTGCTCCTGTCAGACCTTGTTAGTCTATTGTACCAACAGCTTAGTCACCAAAGCATGAACCAAAGTCATAAAATAGGTATAAGGTATAGGTTGTACCTGCCTACGTGTTCATTGTACGCACTATTAATGTCATAATAAACCAATTAATTTCTATTAATTTCAAAATGGTTGTTTTATTTTCCTAAACAAATGTAGAAGGAAAAATCAGTTAGGAGTACAAAAGGGGTTTGAATTGGATACGCTTTCAGAGAATGAAAGGCCGCAAAATTGGGCGATTTCATTGAAACCAGAAAATGGTCGTATGTGTATGATGTACGTCGTTGCATTCATCTATCTCTGACTACCCTTTAACTACCGCAAGTGTAATTATGCATTCTGTAGTAGCCAATCACGATGCTAAAATAGGCTTTAAAATTAATATTTCACTAAGTCCTACGGTATCGTGGCTTTTGGCTAAAAACATATCTATATCCATCATGATGCGTGAAGGTACAGCAATCATATTAAATATAGAATAACAAGATCTTTCGATCAAGAGCTAAAGCTTAGTTAACTTACTAAGCTACGTAAGCTAAGCCTACATAGCTGCACTAATATTGGTATAGGTACAGATTTCCAACTATGTGAAGATTCCGTATTTCGATAGGAACACATGACGCTGTATACTATATTTGAAACAAGGTTAGATATTTAAACAAACCTTTATTACTGTCCGTACTAACGATTTTAACTTCTATTCCGTAGGCATAAGGATGGCATTAAAAGAAAAAAAAAATGGTTATAATACCAACTTCTGCAGTTGCTGGTTAACATGTCATCAATGTAATAAAAGTCAAAATCTGTCAAATGGACAGAAAAAAGGTTTCTTTAAATGTCATCTGGTTTTGAAAAGTGTAAAACATGTGCGGTGTCAAGCACATCACCTTCCTCATTGTTGGTGCATACTATGACGGAACATAACATTGACGATTTTTCATACTGTACTGTGTACACCGCATAGTGCAGCGTTGTTTATAAAAATACTATAGTTATGAGTATATACGAACTAAGCTAAATCAACTTGGCAAGCTCTTAGTCCGTCAGACCGTCAAGGGATAAATCTTTTCAGATTAGCTTTTATATTTCTTTTTATATCGTGTCTTTGGTGCATCTAGTTATACCGTTTTTCTCCAGTAAGTGGCCACATTTATTGCGGCGTTGATCATTAGTGATGTAGATGAATGGACCACTAAGACACACCAGCTAACAGGACATAGTTTGATCCGGACCAGACCATCCAATTTCATCAGATTATATTTGCAGCAGCCTTATTAAACTGTCAATTCATAACGAGGCATCTAGGCTGTTGCTACTAAGAGTGACAGGCAACTGTTCTCTGGGTTTCTCAAAATGGCAGAGTGATGAATGCTTCTCCGTAATTTTGCTGCTCTTATCAAGTAGCCTGTCATGATGGTAAGTATAACCTCTAAATTAGCTTCATGAATACGACTTGACCTGAACAATAAAAATGCCAAATTATAAAGCAGGTAATTGGTATATCTACGAAATGTATCGAAGTGCTCAGGTCTCAAGCTAGAAGCTTGTGACGTGTTACTCTCTTGTTGCACTTATATCGAAATGCTTAAACGTTTTTATTTGGTAGTTAAACCATTAAGGGCGTTTTTAATATCATGCGGAGGGCGTTTTTAATATCATGCGGATTTGCTCTACATGCGTAACCCTCATAAATGTCCTTTTCAAACAAGTATTTATTGTAACGCGGGGGACAATCCCACATGCGTGATGAAATCCGTATGATATTAAAAACGCTCCAAGTGCATCTCTTGGAAAGTCTGCATACGGTGTTCACTTACATTTTACAGTTAATTTACTTTTCCAATAGACATTTTTTCAAGCAGAACGTGAGCATTGAAAACTAATCCATTAGTACCACTTATTTACGAGGTACTTTAGCTCAAGACAAAGAGAGTCCCACTGTACTGTAGCGTACCATTTACGAGTAGAATGCTTGACAGCGGTCGAGTGATTCAACTCAGAGGCTCTTTCACGTACTCTTAATGCGACCCAGTGGACGACCTCTAAACTGAACTGTTACGGCCTGTTCACGACTTTGGTCTTAGCGGTGAGCGGCGTGGCGAGCGGGGTGACATCGGTAAGCGAGCGCGCGGTGCTATGAGCAGTGACTCGTGACGTATTCATCATCATCATCAGCCTTTTTAATGTTCCCACTGTTGGGACTTAGGCTTCCTCTCTAGGAGAGGGAATGGGCCGTAACTCACCACACGGGCCCAGTACGGGTTGGTGAATGTCACATGTCTTCGAATTTTTGGTTCTAGGACATGCCGGTTTCCTTACGATGTTTTCCTTCACCGTTCACGCGTGGTGTGCTTCAAACTTTTTCATATTTTTGATCTTACCGCTCGCCGCTCCGCGCTTAGCTACCGCTCACAACGGCAAGGTCGTGAGTGGGACGTTAAGGGAATGAAGCTATATAGGCCCCATCCCTCTTTCTCGCTCGCACGCTTGACATTTTATCACCTCATTTTTACGTCCCAGTTATTCACTTTGATCACAGTTGCCCTTTACCGTTCAATATAATTGTAATTTATTAGGAATTGTCTCTGGCATCTATAGAGTCAACGACCTGTTTTCCAAGAATAGATTCATTTTGACGAAGGTGTCGCGTAGGCGAGTGAAAAATTAATGGTAAGTAGCTACCTATACAGTGTAATAAACCTAAGTAAAAATCTAGGCTTTATTCGAGAAGTATCGTTTTCAAGTCTATTAATAGGTATCTCATCTTATTATTTACTTTCTAGATAGAAGTTTATTGACATCATTACTTCTATCTAGAAAGTTTTTTTATTTGACTGGCCTGTTGGTCTAGTGGTTAGTGGCCCTGACTGCTATGCCGCAGGTCGTGGGTTCGATTCCCACCCAGGACAAATGTTTATGTGATGAGCATGATCATTTGTTCTGTGTCTGGGTGTAATTTATCTATAATATGTATGTATTTAGAAATATATAAGTATGTTTATCAGTTGTCTAGTACCCATAACACAAGCTCTGCTTAGCTTGGGACTAGATGGCGTTGTGTGATAGTTGTGGAATATTATTATTATTATTATTTATTAATTTGAAAAAAAAATATACATTGACGTCAGATTAGGTTTTATTGAAAGTGTAAACAGACAAGTCTAGAAAACAACACGATTGGCTGTCGTGTACCGCGTGGCGTGGGTTCAATTTCCACCTAGAACAAATATTAGACGACAGACAGCAAGCTTACAAGTCTTCCTGTATAGTGTCAGACCTAAAATTGAGAAGTGAGCGTACTTATAGTCATGAAACAGTAATGCTTTGATCACACGTACCGAGTAAACGGGTGAGACAGTACCCTCGGCCGAATACTCGGTACGTGTAAACACAGCGCCGAGTGCTCGGCGTACCATTTATCTCTAGAACTAGCTTACATCAATGTCTCGGCCGAGCAAAATTTTACCGTCTCGCCCTTTTGCTCGGTACGTACTTATAATCAAAGCAAAAGTGTACATAGTTTAATAATTATGTTGGAAGATAAATAATAATAATTAGCGTTATCACCTACTTAGTAAACAGTAGGTAAAGTTATACCTATAACTGTATAACTGTTTTTAAAAGTCGGGTTGGGATTGAATGTGTGTGTAAATTGATATGGACATTGTTTCTCAGTGTGCGTAAACTATATTCTACGTGCTACGAACTAACACATACAATAACAAAAGTGTACGTAAGACACACACATACAAGACCAACCCGCTTTAGAACAGAACAACAATAAAAAGCTTTCTGTAGTTTGAAATTATCTAGAATATTTTAATTAAAATATCAAAGCTCGTTTACTCGCCCCAGGCTTTATCGTGCTTTATCAGATGAACGTACGAACAAACGTATACCAAAGAGTTATATCTATACTACAATTTATTATATATAATCTATCACTAGCTTCTGTCAGCGGCTTCACACGCATGGAAGTAGGTTTTCCAATACAAACTTTGGGGCCCCGTTTCGTCCCTTTTTTTTCGTGAATTTTGAAAAATCTTCTCTTAGTGCTCACCTACGTCATAAAAGGAAACCTGTATAATTTCGCGCTCCTAGCCCCAGTAGTTTCGTTGTTCGTTGATATGTCAGTCTGTCAGTTTGTCGTTATATATATATATATATTTTTATATATAAATACACAACATTAGTAGTATATGCGAAACCTGAATAAAGTTTGTTCAGAATCAGTTACTAAATCGATTCCATTGATGTTTACATAATGTTACAATTTTCCCCAAAAATATTTGAAAACTGTCACAAGTTGGACACCACCGACAGTCCGACGCTAAGTACAACACAGATTTCAGCAGGTCATAGTGGGCATTAGAACATCATTAGGGCCCGCACCCAGCGCATAGCTGAGCAAAACAACCCCTCAGTCGCCCCGATATCCCGGTGATTATGTATTTGTGAGGACAACCAGGTAAGATAACAAGCTTTGTGATTTTCCATGATACAGTTATGAATTTTTGTACATAGATTCTTTACATAAGAATACTAGACACTTTTGTCGGGTTTCGCATATTTAATACAAATAGGTTTTATAATTATGTAATTAATAAACTCGAAAACTACTGGAACGATTTAAAAAATTCTTCAATCAATATCATCATCATATCAGCCGAAAGACGTCCACTGTTGGACATAGGCCTCCCCCAAGCGTCGCCACAACGACCGGTCCTGTGCATCACGCATCCATCGGTATAATGCTAATCTAACACTGAGTGACATAGGCATATATTTTGTACTTTGGCGTAGATGAAGCTTGCAAAGACTAGTACTGAATGTGTAGCATTCAGAGTGTATTGCCCTACTGGATAGTTGAAAAACAAACAGTGTTCACCCAAACTGTAACCGGTATTAAATAAATTAGGAATGGACTTAATTGACTAACTCGAAAACTTGGTACCTACAACCTTTTTAAGTAACTTCACGTGTTTACTATCCGAATTACCTACACTGATTGCCGGGAAGGAATCTCTAACATTATTAAATTTCCAGTGAGCAGTGGCAGTAAATCTATTATGTGAACCGACTTCGCTTTTATCAGAAGTAGGTACGCTTAAGTACTTAACCAAACCAAAGTACTACATAAATCTTGAACTAATAACATAACTTACACCGGGCGTTACATGTATGAGCATAAATATTAATAGAAAAAGCATAAATATTTTAGCAATATAGTGTAATGTGAAAACCGAATACCCATTTCTTTTTTTTCAAGGTTTTGCCAAATGGCTGGTAAAGTGGACATTGGCATTAACTTATTTGTCTTTAATAAAATTCAATTTCTGGCACAGTAAAACACCTCACAGTTTTTTCCATACGAAAACATTTTTATTTCCATTATTATAGAAGCCAGTGTGTTGATTCTGCATACTCTATCTGCGAACAAAACTCATACAGTTTGCATTTCAAACTCATTACGTAGAGTGGCAATGGTGACATAATATTATCCAAACTTTGAAACTGTGTCAGTCATAACGCTGAAGTTGTTTCATTTGAATATAATGGATTTTAAATCCTACAGTACAAATGACGATTTTTTTTTTTATTATTATATAGATAGGCTTGCGTTTGACCACCATCTCACCTGATGGTAAGCGATGATGTGGTCGACGACGGAGCAAGCTTGCTTAGAAGAAACCTATTCACTCTTGACATAAAGACCCCTAAATTGTAGCCATCAGGAAACGCAGACTCCGGCAGGGAATTCCACTCCTTGGCTGTACTTAAGCATAAATGTGTTCCTAAAACGCTTTGTGCGTATGGATGGGATGTCTACCATGAACCAGTGGCGCAACGCTGTACGTATATATATATACGATATAGTAATCCTACACTATTTCTACCATACCACGGCCCCAGTCGGTTTCATGAGTTCCTTGTGCTATCGAATCAGGAATGAAGACATGCAGGAAAACTTACCAGTCACAGCTCGAAGAATCGTCGAACAGATCAGAACAGATAATCGACGAGGCCGAAAGGTTCTGGAGGTGATTGCGCACCGGAAGACGCAGCGTTGGAAAGCCATACAAGGAGGACCGATGATCTAATGAGTTTGCGCGAATCCGATGGTTGCGAGATGCACAGGACCGGTGATTGTGGCGACACTTAGGAAGGCCTATGTCCAACAGTTGACGTCTTTGGGCTAGAATGATGATGATGATCATAATTATATCATTTATGAATGAAATTGGGGGAGGCCTATGTCCAACAGTGGACGTCTAACGGCTGAAATGATGAATGAAATATACATATGTAGGAATGTACATAATACTAATGCATTTGGTGTTTTGGTGGTTTTTGGGTTCGCCTAAATGCCCAAAATACTAATGCATTTGGTAGCCTGTATAATTTTACATGCGATTTTAAAAATAAAAAGCTGACAATAATTCAAACACATATCTCCTTGATAATTTGTCTAAGTCCAAAATGCTGTGCATGTATACTTTGTATGTAAATAAAATATTAAATGAGTTATAGGTCTGGTTTAGGTACACAAAGGGTTATGTAATTACGGAATGTAGCCAGTGACCGCGCCTTTTACATATTCTATCGTTAATTAAATTTGCTTAAAACGCAAATTAGTTGTAAGAGTCAGCGAATAAATATTAAGAAAGGCTACCTTTTTATGTGTGTAGGAAGCAAATTCAATTTTCACCAGAAACCAGTTGGTAACTTAAAACGGAAAGCGGGTTTTAATTTATTTTAATTAAAATGCTGGTTTAAAATTGTGTCCATAGGGATATTTGTATTCTACGGTACCCAATATGAGTGCAGAGGTCCTACCACGAGCTCTTAAAATGTTCCATTTGACGACCTAAACTGAGCTGATATAGGGATGGAGCTATATCAGACTGGCCTGTTGGTCTAGTGGTTAGTAGTCCTGACTACTATGCCGAAGGTCGTTGGTTCGATTCCCATCCACGAAAAATGTTCATGTGATGAGCATGATCATTGGTTCTGTGTCTGGGTGTAATTTATCTATAGGTTAATTAATTTATGTATGTATTTAGAAATATATAAGTTTGTTTATCAGTTGTCTAGTACCCATAATACAAGTTCTGCTTAGCTTGGGACTAGACGGTGTTGTGTGATAGTTGTTAATAAAATTAAAAAAATAGGGTGTAGCTTCATCCCTCTTTCTCGCTCGCATGCTTGACATTTTAACACATTATGGTAAGGAGGCCCCTAGTCTAACCGATCCTTAACATAACCTTTATTCCAGAATGGTATAGCGCAGGTACGGTACGACATAACTATGAGTTTGTGGCTGTAGTGGGATTCCCTCTGTCCGTCACTGTTTGACCACTTACTATGCGGTCGGTTCCACCATTTGGAAATGTACTCATGCCTAACCCAGGGCCCTAATTTCACTAATTAACGACCCTTGCTGTTTCAGAGAACTGTGTGTTTAAGCAGATATAAGCAATCAAGGGACCATTGAGACGTTTGTAATTAAGTGGAAGTAATAATTATTAAAAGTCGCGTCTTTTGGCACATTAACGTTGATAAAGATTTGGAGGAATTTTATGACTTAATATGTTTAGGTTTTTTGTTATTATTATTAGGAAAAAAATATAATAAAAAAAAACAGAATAAAATTAATATTTAGTGGGGAGCGGCTCCGGTACAAAAAACGTTTCTTTGCCGTTTTTTGCTCGACATTAATATTGTAGCATTAACTTGACCAGTTTCGTTGATTTTGCTGCTTGCTAATTATTTACCTAATTATAGAAATTAGGTAAATAATTAGAGCCGTCCCGCTCGACGCGACGCTCTGTGTGGCGTCGTTCGTAATATCTAGTACATTACAACTGCTCAGTGTCGCGTCGCCGTCCCGTCCCGCCGTGCCGCACCCGCTGTGTGCAGAGACCTTAAGTATTCAAGGAGTTGCCAGCAACAGCACCCCAACCGGGTCGAAGCCTACTGGGGCCAGGGTTATCCGAAAGGGAACTCGAGCCCCGGTATGAAGGCTTTAAGGAATGGGGTGGGTTTTTAATCATTAAGAGTCTGATACTATCTCCCGCTCCACCTAAGAGCGGGGGTTGTCATTGGATGATTTTCTCCACCATAAAAAAGGTGGTTAAGTATTTTTGGTATACAACATTCTGTGCATGACGTGGCCAGATCTTAGAAATTGGTCACTTTATGATATGATCTAGAAAAACTGGCAAGATCGTTTCAAACGTTAAAGTTTGGTGTTATATTGAAATGTAACACCAAACTTTAACGTTTAACACATTTAAAGAAAATAGGATTGAAATCCTCGCTTGGCCTATTTTCTTTAAATCTTTTTTTTTATAATGGATAGGCTCGCGTTTGACCACAATCTCACCTGATGGTAAGCGATGATGTGGCCGACGATGGAGCACGCTTGCCTAGAAGCAATCTAATCATATCATTGATGTAGGATTTAATCATAGAAATCCTACATCAATGATATGGCCAAACGAGGATTGACTTAACATCAAATGTAATGTTTAAACGATCTGGCCAGTTTTAGTTGGCCATATCATGAAGTGTTCAATTCTGAGATCTGGCCAAGACATATACATATAAATGTGGAAATAACGAAGTTGGAACTTCGCTACGTCATCTTTTTACTAAGTCCCTGACTAGACACTCAGGAAAAATATTAACATGCAAAGTACGGAAGTTTGTATGTAAATATTTTTCAACATGTGACGGCTGGTGAGACCGCGGGACGCCGGAATAACCGCAAGGGCTCGTCGACTTAAAGAAGCTTACAGTGACTGAGCTGCTTTACATATTGTATAAGATTTACATACTACTGCGTTAGACTTGAGTTTTTTCTCAGAATCCTGGGTTTAAAAATCTTTTTTTAGCAAACGTTCACAGACGTAACGGCGCGTTATCCTTCACTTGAGTTTTACTAGCTTGACGTTTTTCATATACTTTTCAAATAGACCTTTGCTTTCTCTATAATTATACCAAACAAAACTACGAACTACGAGTACCAGCGTATCTTTTCTCCTCTATCAAAAATATCTATATGAAATAGCTTTTAACGACAACACTGCCCATTTTTACACCCTTTTAATCCTTTTTAATAATATTAAGTGTTTACTCTAGTTATAAGTACTAACACTAGTTTTTTTTTTTTTTTAAGTTGTGTGTATACTAACTGTGAACGTTTTTTTTTTATTGATATAATTGACTTGACTGCGATCCCACCTGGTGGTTAGCAGTGATGCAATCTCTGATGGTGAGGCGCACTAGTTTATTAAAAGCCTATTCACTCTAGACTTGAAGACACCCAAATTATAATCGGACAGAAAGACCGCAGCAGGCAAATGTTCCAGTCCTTCGACGTACGTGGTATAAATGACGAGCCGAAGCGCTTAGTCTGGACTGTAGAGGTTTCAACAACGTAAGGGTGGATATTCGCCGTACGTGGGGTTGTCCGATGTTGTCCTGCGCACAATCTCCAAAATTCATCCTGTAAAACACCGAAAGGCTAGGCTTTGAAGGTTGGACTTAATCAAACCTGGATCACCAATTAGCTTCTTGGCACGCCTCTCCACCGAGTCCAAAGCAGCCAGGTGGCATTTTGAAGCACCAGCCCATATGTGGCTGCAGTACTCCACACACGAACGGACCTGTGCTTTGTATATCATTAAAAACTGTCCCGGTGTGAAGTATCGCCCGGACCTTTGCAAGAACACCGAGTTTTCTAGCAACTACCTTGGTTTTGGACTTAACTAATTTAATTACCACTTTTATTTAGTTATCGCTCATGGTTGTTGCAGTGGTTACGCGATTGTCTACTACGCTGCTTGTATCGGTTTCGATTTATTTCAAAGTATTTCTGTGAACTACATACCTACAAATAGTGGTTCCGAATCTGGGTGTTTTGTGCAAGTGAGTTTACAGGTTTCTGAATAAAACCACGACACAGAAGTGGAACAATACCTTTTTTTAACCGACTTAAACAAGGGGAAGGTTATATGTTCGGCTGTATGTATTTTTTTATGTATGTTCACCGATTTCTTGGTTACCGATATTGATTTTTTTTATAGGAAGAATCGAAGACCGAATGTATGGAATACAATTTGTCATAAGATCATAGCAGAATTGTCGTAACCACTAAAATTGCTTTTTAGTACGTATAGTGGATGACAGACTAAAAGAAGAGAGGTAGGATATACATCACACTGTTCTGATGATGAAGCTGGAAGGTAGGCATTGGAACTCTGTAATAAATTAATGTATCCTAGCCGTGTTTCGGATTATTAGAATTGTCATGAGTTGCACTTTGGCAATGAGGTACTTACCATCGAATCAGTTCGATGGTAGGTAAGGCTTCATTATCAGATCAATCTGATGATGGAGCCGAAAGGTGGAAAGTATTCAAGTTTGCCTGAAGGGTACCACAACTAAATAGTGGAAAATAAAAAAGAAATTAGAAAAAAAGTACAAGCTACTTCAATAAAAAAGTGCAAAATAAATTTAATTTCGGAAATTGGAATATAAAACTATTATAGAACACTTTTGTTTGTGTTTATTTTTACATTTTAGTCGGTTTATCTAAACTCAATATTACTACCAAAACCATATTTTTAACAAAACCATGTAAATTCGACAGACAGTTTTTCTGCTTCATATTAAGTATTCACATATTTTATATTTATTTAAATCAGTTTTATGTTTCAGATTGTAATGACAGGTAGACAGTGATTGTGTTCAAATCAATTACGTAGCCGCGTAGCACGCCGTATACACTCGTAGCACCCACTGCCTACGAATGTGCTACGACACCTACAGACAGGGGATTTTTAATATAAAAGTTACGATGTTGGATGTCATAAATTCAACAATATTTCTCAACGTAGGTGACTGTTATCAAAGTATTTTTCAGATGAAACTGACCGGAAAAGTGCCGCAGCAATGATAATATCCAGAGAAACGATTAACCTGTCTCATTTTTTTCACTGAGAAATCATCAAACGATTTCTTCCGCTCTGGGTGAAGCAAGGACTGTCTGAATGTTTAAGATACTTTATTCACTTAAAAAGTAAATTAATTGTTGATTAAGTTAAGCGACGGTATCGCAAAAAGACAAAATTAACTTTGAGCAATCTACTAGAAAATGTGTTTTAATACTTTTTCAAAGTTAAAAAGATTTTGCCACCTGTGTTCATTCAGTTGCTTTTTGCGTTTCAGGTCCGTGTTATCTCTTTTGAAATAGGCCTGGCAGGTATCGGCTCTAACAAGCCTCATCAGTTATGCTGACAACATGACATCATGTCGACTCCATGAGCTACACATTACTCGTCGTCAGCATGCACGATTCAGCAGTCCTGGATACCGATTTATCAGTCGTGAGGTGATATACACAGACTACTTTGTAATATACGCGCTGATTTATTAGCAAGCCTGATAGTAGTGACATAATTTACCATTGACGGTTTACTATCAAAAACAATATTCCATTGCCAGTCCATTTAAGTCGTGGTGCCTTTGTGGATACAGCTGCCACACCGTAATGAAATTAAAGAACAATGGAGGAGTAAGTAAAAATCATAGTTTTCACTTGAAAGCCAAACCAGAATTTTGACATCTAGAATGCGAGCTTTACAACAAAACATTTTTTTTCTCTTGACTCCTCGGACAGATTTTGGAGCACTTTGTTTACTGACTAGTGTTGACCTTTTTTTTATACTGGGAAAATATTATCCGATGACATCCCCCGCTCTTGGGCGGAGCGGGAGATAGTGTCAGACTCTTACTGACTAAAAGACCCACCCCGTTCCTTCTAGCCTTCATACCGCGGCTTGAGCTCCCTTTCGGATAACCCTGGCCCCAGTAGGCTTCGACCCGGCTGGGTCCCTGTTGTTGCTGACAACTCCTTGAGGCGCGCGGGAACAGTGCGCGCCGTCGACGACTTGGGCTTGGTCCGGACAGTTACAGGACGGCCAAACAGTGAGCTACCCATTGCTTACTGTCCGCAAGCCCGCGCCTACGGCTATACCATGTCATAAGAGACTCCTTCAGTCTTGGTCTTATACCTTAGCAATAACCCAATTTATAATTGAAGGGGCAGGTGGGTAGGACCCACGGAACGCAAATCAAATATGGTATTAAAACCTAATTAAAAATGAAATACTCTTACTTTTACATATTCAATTAAGTTGCGCGCAAGGGTCAAACGTAGCCATTACGTTTTTGTTTTTTTTTTTTTAATAGGAGTTATTATTGATTTAATGAAAATTTACTTATAGAGTGTAATAAACGTGAAAGTTTGCCAAGAACTTCCAGCAAATTAGTGCAATTAGTAACTTATGTTGTTCAAGCGTCGCACGCTGCTTAGTGCTTCGGAATGATGGATTAAGATGTTCTAATACGGTGATAAATATAAAGTTTAACGTGAATAATGAAGATAGAATAGATAGTGTGAATGATCTGAAAGGGTCCTAAGATTTTTTTTTTAATTTTTTTTTCGCGTAGCGCGGAAGATATACCATTTCTTACCATCGTTAGTAAAAACATAAAATAATCATTAGTTACATACGTATGTTTCAAATTTTCAAAAAAAAAGGCCTCCTTAATATCAATTGACTAAATGACTGCGCCCGCTGAAGTCAAATAAATGTACATGTCTACAAGTGAATGATCAAAGTTTCATCGGATGAACTAAGAAAGGGTGCTTAAAGGCAATCGTCCCACGCGATTTCCCTCACGTAGGTAATTGGTTACTCGCTACTCAACTGAGGTGTAGATACAAAATAATAGCAAATCATTCTAATAACTTGTGGGTATTCACACATGCAACGAAATTTTAAGTATATTGGACTGTACCTGCAGAAGTAAGCACTCCTTAGGGAGCTATACATAATTCTCTCATAGAAGAGTCACAACGTTGGACTATATCCGCATCCTCACTGCAATATCAATTTATTTTTTTAATTAGTGCTGGCTTTTACTTTGGATAGATGATAAGCATTGCTATACAGTGCAAGAATGCCGCTACTATTGGGCATATTACCAGTCGACAGCGATGCGGAGGAATTTTTTGAAGCCATATTTAAGAATGCTTATAGATATTTTTATTTTTTCCTATACCCAAAAAAAGTGAAGGCAATAATTTATGTCATTGTTACGAAATATAATTGATTTTCTACAGAATAATTCAATAGCAGTGATCAAGTAGTGCCTAAGGATTGGAAAGAGAAACGATGCCCGCTAGTGCAGGATTGCAGGATTGCTCGAAATCAGAGGACAGTACGGGTCAGTTTTAGTCAGTCTGGCAGTACAATGGTGTTTTAAAGGTTGCATTTTGGATTTTACATGACTTGATTCCACCATCTCATTTCTACTATCGGACAAACCGACGTATGGCGATTATCCACCCTTAAGTTGTTGTAACCTCTACGGTCCAGACTAAGTGTTTCGCTTCGTCATTTATACCGCGCACATCGAAGGACTGGAACAATTTGCCTGTTGCAGTCTTCCCGTCCGATTATAATTTAGGTTTCTCCAAGGCTAGAGTGCTCTTAATAACCTAGTGCGCCTCACTATCTACTATTGCATCACTCCTTACCATCGGGTGGGATCGCAGTCCAGTACTAGTTTATAACAGAAAAAAAAAAGTTATTAGATAATTTTTCAAACTAACAAAAAGAGGTGAGAGGAGAAGTGTCGCCGATGACATTGTCGTATAAAACAGAGAAAAGAGATACCCAAAATTAGATGAAGTTGGACTGTAGACGTTAATGATGAAGTCCGTAAAATCTGAAATAAATAGAACTGAACCTGCTAATTACTTTATCTGAAAATCAAGTTTGCCAATATCACATTTCGTTTTGAACTGCCATCTGATTTTATTTTAGGAAAGTTTCTAGCTACAATTTTAACTTCGGGCAGGTCGTGTTTGGTTTGTTGGTGGACATCTAACTCAATTAATCCTGTGTCAAAGCTAGTGCACACTGGTTTAATATCCTTCCGGACCATTTCCAGCTTAATTCCCTTATCAGTAAATTACAAAACTAATCTGGATACGCTGCTTTTACGCGACATTTCCCAAGTGTCGCTCTGGCTTTTATCAACACAAATTACGTTGCCTTAATTCGTTGTTTTATCAACTTTTTAGCTTCAATTTTGAGGCAAAAGCCTCGATGAATCTGATTAAATTAATTCAGAATGTTGGTGGCTAATGTAATTAGTGTTTCAAGGACGTTTACTAATAGTATTCTGCAGTAACATGCTTTATAACCAACTATTTGGTTTCCAAATTAATTTAGTATTATAAAGTGGGCATGATTGAAGTAGGTGCAAATACAATACTCATCATTAGTGTTGATTACGTTATACATATTTCCATATATATATTGATATTTTATAAATATTGATATTTGAGATAGCAATGGGTCAAACAATATAACGTAAATGCATTGTATCAAGTTGGCAAATGAAGCTCTGTAAATACCAAACCGTTTAGCAAGCGTAAGGATTGTGGGATTGTTTACCCACTCTAAACATTGAAGCAGATATTTAGCTGTTGACACTTACCGACCAACACCTGCACTTACCTATTCTGTCAGAGAAAACGCCTAGGTGCCAGCTAGGCCAATTATGTTTGATGAAGTTTGTATGAAAAGGCTCCTTATACTTACTTACTTATTTTTATACTATGGATTTTAACTGACATTAACAAGTCAGGAAAAGTTTAGACTACGAATTCTATTTTTGGCTTGATAATCTATGACATTTTGTTCATCTTAGAATCTTCTCAAACTTATTTAACTTCATTATATTGTTAAGGTTAAATTAAGGTTACACGACAACATTAATTGATATTGCATGTACGTGTTTTGTCACACCGGTACTTTTCGGATTTTGTCTTAAGAAACAAGGCGGACTGCACTACACCGTAACAGACTGTGTTGTGAAAGTACTGTAATCCACTAAATACGAGAGATACAGAACCGGTGGATGTGCAAGCACCAGTTTGGGGGAGGCCTATGTCCAATATTGGACATTTTCGAGAGCCATTGCTAGGTAAATGCATTCTGCTTCCTTTCCACGTCTTTTAAAGTAAGGTAACTAATAACTAATCAAGATCTATTGAAGGAGATTTCGTTCGTCCCACCAGTCTCCCACAAAAATAGTACCAGGTAAAATAATGTAACAAAATCCTCCTTTACTAAGGCACGTAAAACAATAAATGTAAACGAAAATAAATGCAAACGTTTCTCACAAATTGACATTCTAACAGTATCCTGCGGATTGTTCTTCCGCAACCCAATTACGTTCTCATGAATAAATTAAATGTTATGTACATAACAAGGATGGTTTCGACAACCGCATAAAGCTAACCTTAAACAACAATTCTGATTGAGCATAACAAAAAAATCAGCCTTATCCTCACTGTTTAGACTCAAGCCTCCTCTCTAGGAAAGAGACTGGTACGTAATATAACGATACTTATAAAATCATCCTTATAATGTTTCTACTGCTAGGCTTCAGGCCTCCCCTCTAGGAAGGGGAATGGGCCGTAATCTACCACGCAGGCTTGTACGGGGAGTGCGGTTTTTTGTACCTTTATATTGCTGTGTAACGTAGACACGTTTTTGTAGTATAGTTAACATCTGAAAGTATGAATATGCGCACAATAATATTTTTATCATTTAGTAAAATTTACTGTCAGCCTCTGTTAGCAAATGCGTGTGTAACATAATTCTGAAAACATTTAGTCTTCAGAATTCCTGGAAATTCACAAGACTTTCCGGGAACCTGATACAAGAGGTTTATTTGGATGTTAAAGCCGAGGAGTGCAGTACGCTTGGGACTCGAATTTCAGACCGTATTAAGAAAACGATACTGCTCGTAAAAACTAAGATTACAGATGTTAACCGAAAAGCTGCTCCTTTTGATTGGTATTGGGCATGGGATCATAAGAATGTCTGCCACATGTCAGATGATCTGTGTACCAAAAAAGCCATTTATGGGTAGAAAGGTAGAAAGATGAACTGGACTCTTAATAGAAGTACTGACCCGCAGTGGCCGAAGTCAGACGTATTCGACCAGCAGTGGGACATAATGGACTAATTAGATTAGATTGTGATGTTTATAATCTATCAAGCTTCAGTGGCAGAACTGATTTCAAAGATACTTGTTACTTTGACACGGATTAGGACATGTTTGATTTTACCATTGTAGTACATTTCCGTTCGAAAATTCTCAAGTTTCCACCGCTGCCAAAAAGTTATTAGGTATATATGATATTTCAGAAAAGCGTGGATCATCAATAAAACATATGATTTCAGTTTCATCTTTTCTTTAGAGTTTGCGTTTGTTGTCTTTCTGTTTCGACTTCATAAATAATAACTGGTACTGATGCCAGCTGAATAATTCAGCTTACCGCAAGATTGTAAATGATTTGCAGACTGTCAAATTTATATGTACGGCACATTAATATTTGAAAATGTCATGGATTTAAAATAAATCTCAAACGAAAGATTCACGAGAATAAGAGTAAATAAGTAAAATTTTCAAAAATACACACCATTTATCATTTCATTCTTGTGCTAACTTACTGCAGTACTACCACTTTTAGTAACCTTAAAAAAACGTTGTGTGAGGAAAAAAAATGACACTTGGTTTAAGTTAGAACTACATTAGACCGACACACCCGTGTAACACGCCTGCCCCCCTAGCCAAGTTACAACCGACTCGTGTCGAATTCCGTTCCGCTTCGGTATCAGCAATTGTAGAAAACGATAAGTGGGCAGCCATGTTGACGCGCCTGAGTCGGGCGCTCGGTCTACAATGTAGCGTTTTTTTTATCAAATGATGTAGCGTTAAACGTTGTAGAAATTCATTCTATCATTTTGAACGATGTGCACTTGGCTACGAATTTTCTATTCGTTTATTCCGACCATGTGACTTAACGTTGAGATGATGTCATTTCCATACATTTGATTACTTTTTTCACGATTGCAGTTTATCAACTTGGCTAGGGGTGCTGATTTGTACGTAGAACGATGTCGAGTGGCGTAGATCAAGTGTAGCTCTACAAGTCTAGCTTCCATATAAAATGTATGAAAACCGACACGCTGTATTGGCGTCTGTGACACTCGTGTGAGCAGTGTAGATCTCTTACGTTTATGTCCAAACAAAACACGACTTGACCTTATAATGTATATGGTTTTTCATACCCTTCGTTCGTATACGCATACTATTATTACGTAATTGTGCGTTTTTTCTAAAATCCCAAAAAAAATATAACGACAAAAAATTTCGGCCGATGAAATTACAGTACGACGACGCTTAGATACTCTAGAATAAGGGGAAAAATCATTGTATCAAATTTAATCCTAATCTGATCAGTCATTTGTACATGACAAACTAACAAGCATACATACACACAACACTACATAAAAATTTTCACCTTTATAATACACCAGTTTCTGCCAGCGACTTTGCCCGAGTGAAAGTAGATTACTCTGTAAAAAACAAAACTTTGTGTTATAAACTTTGGACCTTTGATTTTGAATAATCCTTTCTTATTCCATGTACAGATGACACGAGATTTTGCAAAGAGGTGTTCTTTATGATGATAAAGTATACTTGCAAAACGTTGTGCATCATAGGTCCAAGGATTTGGGCTGGGCGTTGATGAGTCAGTGCCTGAGTTAGGACTTTGCCTTTTATATATACAAAAAAAGTGTGATACATGAACAAATTTCCACCTTCATAATATTGACTGGCCTGTTGGTCTAGTAGTCAGTGGCTCTGACTTCTATACCGGAGGTCGTAGGTTCGATTCCCACCCAGGCAAAATGTTTGTGTGATGAACATGATCATTTGTTCTGTGTCTGGGTGTAACTTATCTAAAATAAATATCTATTTACAAAAAAAAAAGTTTAAAAAAACTAAAAAAAACATACGCTTTTATAGCATATCAAACTAAAAAGTGTAAAATAATTTTCAATATAGGTAGAAAATAATAATAATGAACGAAAAATATTAATATCATTGTGAAAAAAGCGTGGGGTGCTCGATTTAAAAAAAATATGGCACAAAGCGCCCCACGCTTTTTTCATAATGATATTAATATTTATTATATTTTTTTATTATGCACTAAAAAAAAACAGATTATTGTATTGTCATCAGTCTTTGATGGGTGTGCAAAGTTTGAAGAAAATCTGATCGCCCAAAGTTGGTCAAAATCGAGTTCAAAGGCGTTGGTTACAAACATACAGGTGAAGCTAATATAAGCGTGTTAATAAAAATAAAAGTTTATCAGTAGTCTTGTACTCATAGCACAAGCTCTACTTAGTTTGAAACTAGATGGCGTTGTAAGAAAGATGTGGAATATCATTATTATTATTAATATTAGTGTTATTTTACAGTGTAATGGCTGCATAACCATTCATGTGCTCTCATTTTGGAAACTACCTGCCGTTAAAGTGGTCGTTTCAGTGCGACGTGGCACGACATGAATTTCCCGCTGTGGTAAATCCGGAAATTCGCTTCAGATTTCAGCCATTTTCAATTTGAAGAGAACAAGCTCGGGATCAATGTTCCTTCCTTATCTGAACGAGTTACTACAGTTGAAATAAATTCAACTGTAAGTTTGAAATGTTTTATATTGACTCGATGGACTATTTAAATGCACTCTAGTATCAAAATACATGTTTTTTTGCAACATAAACGGCCGTATCTTTTTTATTCGTTAACTTAGAAGTTTGAGAATGAAAGAAAGAAGAAATAGGAGAATGCCTTTGCCCAGCTGTGAGACAATACGGGCCAGTAAAAATAATAATAACTGATTCGGTTCTTATTATGGTTATACTGACCTACTTTTTACTAACAAAATATTGTGTCTACTTTAGAATATGGAAGGACATGTACAAATAGCTGAAAGTAATTACAAATAGAACAAAGAACATTCCATTGTCCGTGTCAGCTTCTATTATTTGTATTGCAACTTCAAAGAAATAATTCTAACAATAGTGCTACGAATAGAAATATACGCTAATATTGTAAAATCGAAAGTATGTACAAGTATGACTATGTATATATGTGTGTTTGTTACTCTCTTATGCTTAAACGCATGCGCGGGCTTGCGGACGGCAAGTAATGAGTAGCTCGCCGTTCGAACGTTCAGTAACCATCCGAGCCGAGCCCAAATCGTCGATGACGTGAAGTGTTCTACGCGCACCTCAAGGAGATGTCAGCACACCATTGGAGCCTAGCAGGGTCGAAGCCTACTGAGGCCATGGGTGATGCGAAGGTGTACTTCGGCCGTGGAACGAAGGCAAAGGAGGAACAGGAGTGAGTTTTAGTCGGTAGAAGTCTGACACGCCCTCTCGCTCCATCCAAGGGATATGTCATTGGATGGTTTCACACCAAAAAAAAAAACAAATACATAAACGCCTGAAGCGCGTATAATGCGATTTGATAAAAGGGTAGACCATGACTTGAAATAGGGAGAACATTTTCTTTATCTTTTTATCCTGAGAATTAGCTAAAGCCACGTGGGCGACGGAAACTAGCACTTTACAAAGAAATCTTTCCGTTAGTACAGAAAGTTGGAAGGTTATTGCAAAATAGCCTGCAGTCATACAAATACGTTTACGAGCTTGGTGAAGAAGACTTATAAAGTATTGTGTATTGAGTTCGCACCTAGCTCAGAGTTATTTGTTTTGAAGTAAGAGGTGTTATAAAAAAAATTAACAAATAAATATAGAGGTAAATAAGTTTTCGATGAAGGAATTATTTAATTCATCATAAACGCATTTAACTATTGTGATATCATCCATATTATCGTCATTTTTTAAATTAAAGACTACGATTAGACAATAAGACTGTTGCATGTGTTTTCCATTTCATAAATAGTGAGGTACCGAAACCGGTACTGAACAAAAATCGTAAAAATATTCGTAAAAATCGTAAAAATAATTTCATTTTTAATTTATGCAACTAATTATGGTCAGGTTTTGTATTTTTTGCATTAAATAATATTATCTATACTTATAATAAATCTGTAGAAGTGTAAACTCTGTACATTGAAAATATCAAAAAAATAAATGGCAGGGGGTGTTACTAGACCGACACCGAACACAAAAAGGTGATTAAATATTTTTTTGTGTGTCTGTCTGTTTGCTCAGGCATCACGCAAAAATTACCGGTTCGATTACGATGAAACTTGGTATAATTATTCTTTAATATCCTGGCCACCACACTGAGCACTTTTTATCCCGGAAAAGTATATACAATAAAAACCAACTTAATTTTGTGGTTCGCTCCCTAGACCCGATTACTGTACCAACCGCAAATAATAAGTTTGTCGTAGGTTTTTTTTTAGATGGGAAAAATCATCCAATGACAATCCCCGCTTACGGACAGTGAGCAATGGGTAGCTCGCTGTCCGGCCGTCAGGTAACTGTCCGGACCAAGCCCAAGTCGTCGACTGCGTGCACTTTTCCCGCGCGCCTCAAGGAGTCGTCAGCAACAGCAGACCCAGCCGGGTCGAAGCCTACTGGGGCGTTCGAGCCCCGGTAATATGGTAGTTGGACCAATTATTGCCCAGAATGGACACATAGTGCATTTTGTTGCTCAGGTCAACACTAATCCTGGGGCCAGGGTTATCCGAAAGGGGGCTCGAGCCCCGGTATGAAGGCTAGAAGGAACAGGGTGGGTCTTTTAGTCGGTAAGAGTTTGACACTATCTCCCGCTCCGCCCAAGAGCGGGGGTTGTCATTGGATGATTATTTCCCACCATAAAATCCTAGATAATCCAAAATAACTAGAGAAAGATGTGTATTATCATCATAGTCATGTAACGCGGTTGTATGGAAATGTACCTTGAGTTGACCGCTCTTAAAAGGTTTACTTCAGTGAATCTAAAATTAACTTTAGCAAACACGAAATCTGTCCCTCTTTTCCAATATTATAATAACATTATTATTTGTCGAGATTTCAACACAGGGCACAGGTACTGACCACCGACCTTGGCACGTGTAGAAATGGTCCGAGGGATAATGGATTCATACTTTAATATTTTTTGAGTTGATCCTTTTAGTTGTAGAAATCCAAGAACGGTTATGTCGTAATCCTATCGAATAAAAATCTATAGTATCACTGCTATTATTATCATTATGGGTCTCAAACCAATGATACCCTGGTCTATGGTCCGCTGAAGGTGTACATATGATACATTCAACGGGCAACCCGATATATCAGTATCTTGATGCAGTATTGATGGGGCTCCAACCCCCAACAACAAATCTTTCCTTAAGGGCGCACATGGAATATTGTATAGATTATTAAGTAATCCAGTCAAAAGCAACCGTGAGCAATTATATGTAAGCGTTTGCCAATTTCACAGATAACATCTTACTAAGATAAATTGTAATAAAAAGATGTCCCTCGTTCGCATCGCGCAATCGTTTAAAAATAAAATAAATCGATATAATATATCAGCAAATCGTTCCCGAATTCAATTTCCAGTATAATATACCACTTCTAATCAACAATTCCATTATTGCTTAATGACTTCAAACGGTTTTTGATGTGCTCTTAATTAATTTAAGCAAATTGCCGCAGTACTCCGGTACTTCGATGTGCCTAGAGGTAGGTACCGTAACATGGCGAGAGTTCAGACAATCACGTAGCCAAGCTTTATCGGATACGGCGCGTAAACCTATTATTATAATTGACATATTAAACTTGACGCGTATCCGGCGTATCACAAACACTCCAAATTGCTGTACCTATGTTCGAGATTCTAACAGTTACAAACATTCGACACAGTAATAACATAACATTTTACGAGTGGTTTACAGTGAAACTCGGAGCTTGTTTTATGTTTTAATCACCAGTTAGTACTAGAATGTTCAATGAAAAGTTATACTAGTATGGACAGCTGTAGCATGGACTGTAGGAATTCACAAAACCATGTCATCATGTACTAAACACGCTATTAAAATAGAAAGCTTCTATAATAATGCTTTTGCCTAAACTAGGTCGTGTAGGGTTTTGTGTAGGTCAAGTTTATAGAATACCAAACTGAAGTTTCACGAAACTAGTTTCGTAAACTGCGCACGAAGTTGCAATATATTGCATATTGCATATAGATTTAAGCGTAGCAATCATGATCACAAAATGGCTACGATGGCTACGAGCTACGGCGTAGCATATAATGTGTTCAGTGGCCGCACGCATCGTCATGTTGTTTTCTATAGGGAACGCAGATCATCTTGAGGAGGTAGTAGAAAACTAGAGAAAAAACATGAAGTAACGGGTTTTCAAAGAATTTTGACAGAAAAGACTATTAAAAGACTTTATTTGGGAATGGAAACGCTTGTTAAAACAGCAGATTTCCAATTCCTCTATTGTGATTCCCTTAATAGCTTCCAGAGGTGGATGCAGTAGAGGGGCACAATTAATTACAGAAGTTCCATATTTGCTAAGGTGGCCACAAAAGTTCCTTACACGTCTGGCATATCAACAAATAAGGGACGTTAGGCGTAAATTTATTGTACCGATACTGCCTTTTTATTAGCTCTTTGTTCTCTATTCGGCGGATGTAAAAAAAACCGTCTCAGCAAGGTCAGGCAAAACCGCTCGCCTGTTTGATCTGCTGTCTGGTTGAACGGGCATCACACCCCATTTCTCTTTTGCCTTTTTTTATTGACTATGTTGCGATGTTAAATGAATTTGAACATGAGTCTATTTTAGCCGATAAACCCATAAAATATAATTGGATACTTGTTTAAACACCCTTTTTTTGAGGTGGGAATTCATCAAGTTAACTGGAACAATTTGCCTGGTGCGGTTTTCCCATTCGATTATAATTTGGGGGTCTTCAAGGCTTGAGTGAATAGGCTCTTAATAAGCTAGTGTGTCTCACCATCAACGATTGCATCATTGCTTACCATCAGGTGGAATCGCAGTCGAGCTCTAGTAGTAAATTTCAGATTTAAAAAAATTATTTCTCCCACTCTGGGTGCAGCGACATTGAGTGTCAGTAATTCACTGATTAAAACCCATCGATATTCCGTCAGTTGCACTTTGCGTTCGAGACCACAGTAACTTTTTGAATAATCTCGTAAGCCTAGCATGTATCGACGCCACCAGAGCCCTTTAATTTTGCTGATATCACAACACGCTATCGACTCAGGCTTGATACACATTGCACGCCGTCTGTAAGCCTGCCCCTACGGTGACCTGTGCCCGAAGCGTCTCCTTTGGACCGTGTTACTTTCACGTTTATCCTTTCGAATGTCTTAAGTTACACTGTCCGACATAAGGTAATTGTCTTTCTATTGTGTTTCTAATTACGACATTCAAAGAGTTATTAATATTTCATTAGCATAAAATGTAACTAACTTTCGATCATAGTCAATGGTTTAAATAAAAGCAGATGCTGCGTTACTTGCTTGTTTATTTTTACTTCTTTACAAGGTCTTATTTTAGAACTTTTTTCTATACTTGCTCAGAAAGTGACACTTACTGCACTGCACTTAGGTAAATAATGGCCCTTGTTACCAAACTGTGACATTTTGATTACCATTACGCACTAGTGCTATAATGTAGTTAAAACCTTATTGTTTAACCTATCCCCCGCCATAAATTTATTACATTTATCGTATCAGGATGGGCGCGTGTCGTCCCCCACGAGTCACCGGGGTAAATAAAAAAAAAAAATATGAGCGCGCATATGAAAACAGATTTTTATCGCCACAAATGTTTACTAGTTTTGGCAGTTATTTTCTTCACAAGTGTATTGAAAAACGTCGTATAATACACGTGAGTAATTAGTGATTACCGTTCTCGGCTTTCATAAGACCCTCGGGTCGGGTCGGGTCTAAATACCGCTTCGACGGTAATCATTAACATTACACACTTATATCATAATGTACTATTAACTACTCCTTCCTTCTGAAAAGTCTATGGTCTTACTCTTTTATAAAGATTCAAAGACTTTTATTTCAAACTAGCTGTGCCCGCGGCTTCGTTTGCGTGGACTACAGGATTATGAATTTATTTTTTCTAAAATAAAAGTAGCTTATGTTACTCCTTATTACATCAGCTACCAAAAAAAGGTCAAAATCGGTCTAGCCATTTCAGAGATTAGCCCGGACAAACAGACAGACAGACAAAAATGTTATTTTGGTGTATGTATATATATTCATTTGCATGTAGTAAAAAGCAGTTATTACTATATTACAAACAGACCCTCCAATATTATTTATATGTATAGATAAACTATTTACGGGCACTTTTGAAATGTCAAGAAGTCAGTCAGTCAGAAAAATAATGCTAAATGCACAATCCAAGACGTAGATCTCTATGGAGTAGTATGTGCAAGAAAATTCATGGCTTGAACCCTGCTCTCGACATCGATAGATTAGTTCTTATATATTTTAAAATTAAAAAAATGTAAATGTTATGTGAATAAGATAAATAATAAGATAATAATAATCTAAACAACGTTATCTAGTCCCAAATTAAGCAGAGTTTGTGTTATGAGTACTAGATTATTCATAAACATTTATAAAATAAAAATGAATCGTTAAATGTGTTGTTAAGCGCAAATCTCAAGAACAGCTGAACCGATTTCACTCATTATTTTTTATTTATTTATATAAACTAGTGCTTGACTGCGATACCTCCTGATGGGAAGCAGTGATGCACTCTTTGATGGCGAGGCGCACTAGTTTATTAAGAGCCTATTCACTCTCTTGCTTTAAAGACACCTAAATTATAATCAGACGGGAAGACCGTAGCAGGCAGTTTGTTCCAGTCCCTCGATGTACGCGGTATAAAAGACGAAGTGAAACGCTTGGTCCTGACCGTAAAGGTTTCAACAACATAAGGGTGGATACTCGCCGTTCATTGGCTTGTCCGATGGTAGAAGTGGGATGCTGCGCACACTCTCCAAAGTGCATTCTGTAAAACACTGAAAGGCTGGCTACCCTTCGCCTGTGCTCATGACTTTGTAAATTCTTTTTTGTTGCTTGTTATTGTGAGGAGAAAGTGGAAAAAAAATGAAAATTAGGGTAGAGTAGGGTAGAGCGGTAGCGAAGATGCAGGCAAAAGCTAGTACTATATAATTTTTAAATACAATACATATTATAGATAAATTACATCCAGACAGAATAAATGATAGTGTTCATCACACAAACATTTATCCTGGGTGAGATTCGAACCCACAATCCAGCGTAGCAATCAAGACTACTAACCACTAAACTAACAGGCCAGTCAAAGTCAGGTTTCAAGAAAATATCTGTTTATTAATATTCGCTAGTTTAATCGTGTATTACTGACGGATCATAGTGCCGAATATACCAATTTATATGCGACTGGTAACATGAATCGAGAGAAGCTCGCTTTCAATGTAGTATCAATATCAGCATTATTGGTGTTCTCCAAATTGGCTATTGAGCTTAGAAGAGGCGTATTCCATTTATCATATTGAAGATCAACTTACTTTTGACATTCACATATAGTTTGCTAGAACTATAAGAGCCTTTAAAAGGGTGATATATTATAATCACGTTAGCACTACGTTATCTTTTCAAATATTTTTTTTTGACTGGCCTGTTTGTTTAGTGATTAGTAGGCCTGACTGCTATGCCAGAGGTCGTGGGTTCGATTTCCACCCAAGACAAATGTTTGTGTGATGAGCACGATCATTTGTTCTGTGTCTGGGTGAATTTATATATAATATGTATGTATTTGCTTGAGCCTGCAGGTCTTAGCAGGTCTGATGGTAAGAGGCCGGATGGGCTGACTCTGGTACCATGGAAGAACGGGAAGTGCCTGATCTGGGACGCAACTTGCGTCAGCACTGTCGCCGCCAGTCACCTGAGTCGCACCATGCACACTGCTTCTGCCGCCGCTGAAGACGCCTGCTCTAAAAAAAGGCTGAAGTACGCTGCCTTGGAGCAGCTTTACCATTTTGTGCCGGTTGCTGTGGAGACTCTGGGCAGTTGGAGTGCGGAGGCAAGGTCTTTTGTGCGAGATTTGGGCCGTAGGCTCGGTGAGGCAACGGGTGACTCCCGGTCCAGGTCGTTCTTGGTGCAAAGAATGGCCATCGCTATTCAGCGAGTAATGCGGCGAGTGTTATGGGCACCTTTGCACCGGGAACGATCAGGGGCGGGTTATTTATTGACATTTGACGTTTTTATTTGTATGTATTTAGAAATATATAAGTATTTTTTATCAGTTGTCTAGTACTAATATCACAAGCTCTGCTTAACTTGGGACTAGACGGCGTTGTGTGATGGTTGTGGAATATAGGTATATTTTTATGGTAATCTTTGTGTTTTCGTGGAACACCGCACGCCTTTGATGAGTCAGGCTAGATCTGTACGATTCCGGACGGCCGGAAGCCGAGCTACCCATTGCTCGTCATCCGCAAGCCTAAGTCTACGGTGACTGGAAATCGGGATCGGGATCCCAGCTTTGCAGAAGCAGACCACTGCACGCCTGCCTTCTCACTCTGGACCATTCCAGCTGTTATTTGAACATCTGTGACTGTCATCGTGGATAGTCAGAAGCTAGAAAATGTTATACCAGCTTTGCGAAGGGATGATATATCCTACTCTACCCTACTATACCCTACTCTACCGTACTCTACCCTACACTACCTAACTCTACCCTACTCTACCCTACCCTACCCTATTCTACCCTACTCTACTCTACCCCACTCTACCCTACTCTACCCTACACTATTCTACCCTACTCTACTCTACCCCACTTTACCCTACTCTACCCTGCACTACCCTAATTATTTTCAGTTTTTTTTTCCATAAGAACCTTCTCCTCATAATAACGAACATAACAAAAATCGGTCCAGCCGTTCACGCATGATGGTGTGACCAAGGAAAACGGAATTCATTTATATATATGTATATATATATAGATTTTGCTTCCCACAAGCAAAATTTATAAACAAAAAGTATAGTATGAATATACGTTTTTACCTCCAGTTTCCGATTATTCTACTAAGCACACCAAAATAAACCCTTTTGGCATCTTCAAACGATCATTAAACGCGAGCAAGAAAGCCGTTTCAAAATGGAAAGAAAAGACAATACACTAAAATTGGCCCATTATCTGCCATACGTCTTAAAAGGGTAGCTCTAAGTGGTTCATATCCATTATCATGCAACGACAATTTCCGTACCGTTCCGGGCCGTACTTAGTCCGCTCCGGTGCCGTCGCTAGCGGAGAGAACGGAAACCAGATCGGAATATGGCAAACATAGAACTTCGGGTAGTGAAACATTCATTAGTAACTTGTTAGAATAGAATATTACACTAATACTATAAAGGCGAAAGTTTGTGGGTGTGTGTGTGTGTGTTACTCTTTCACGCTCAAACTTGGTACACGTGTAAATCATATCCTTAGAACACATAGAATATTTTTTATCTCGAGAGTACGATCCCTTGGGATGATTTTCAACTTTCACGCAAGCGACTATGCCGGCAGCATTTAGTACGTTGATAAACAGTACACACTACAGATATAACACGTTAACACCCACATCACAAAAACTACACACAAACGTGATCATCACACATCGTCACCATCAAACATAGGTATATATTTTTGTATTCATTTTACCTTTGTATTTTTCTTTTATATTTTTATTACATAAAACTTGACTTATACGTAATTTGGCGAAGGAGCAGGAACTGAGAGTAGGTAGACACATTGGGTCTCACTATTTTTGTAAAATGCTATCTAGAACAATGTATAATTTATTATAGAATGTGCCCGGATACAGCGACGCGGAGCCGAGGCAGACCACGAAGGAGAAGACGGGATGACCTGGATGGCTTCCTCAAAAATTGGAATGAGATAGCGAGGAACCGTGATCGTTGGAAAGAGTGGAGGGAGGCCTTTTGCTATAGGACAATATGGGCAAACTATAATAATAATAGTATTATGAAATGGCAGAGATAATGATTGTTTGTGTAAGTAAAAAACTGAGCTATGCTGATGCCTACATTGAAATTTCATTTCAGATTTCTACAAATTAATTGCTAATGTTCTCTGAGATTAATTATACAATTCTTTATGTACCTTTTTATTAAACTTGCTAGAAATTTTCCCATTACGTTTTTCTGAGAGCTAATTTCGTATTTTTCAATGTTTATTTAATATTAACAAAATAAAACCTGAAGAGCAAAATAGGTTTTTGAAACAAATCCGAGTAAATCCTCTTTGTATCACCAGGTGCCTCCCTTAAATCATCCAATCCCTCACGGCTCACCGGTGACGCGTACGGATTGAAATTAAAACCTTTAAGGCAGGGCGCAAACGTGGACGCTTTTGTGTCTTGTGTCAGATACAAGCTGTCGATGAGTATTGGATTTTTATAGAAACAGTATTAAAAATCATCCACTCCCTGCGCATACGTAAACATTTTTTGTGTTCAGAGATTTCCACTTATCACGATGACGATAAAAAAGTCTTCGGTGTCAGTAACTGGAACAAAAAGTGTATTCGTTTGCGCAGCGCCTTAAATATCACAGGTCATCCTTTTCAAATTGCGTAAATCTAATTCAAAACCCTTATTTCGAACGCCCACATCTTTTAAATTACCAACCGCTACATTTGACTGATAGATTGTGACCGTGGTTTGTTTTTAATGGCAAATGACACTGATTGCGATAAACTGATTATGAATATTTTTCATTAGCTTTTGCCCGCAGTTTCGCCCGCTCACATAAAATATTGAATTTGTCGCTCAGTAATGAAGCAGTTTTCTATTGGTGAAAAAAATTTAGCAATCGGCAACTTAAAAGCTCTGTGGTTCCTGAAAAACCGCTTACCTACAAAATTAATCGGAATTGAAAACCACAGGAGTTAGATTTTTTTCCAGATTTATCGCCACACAAGGGTTTCTAGATAGGGTAACTATTATTTAAAAATAGTACCCAAATCCAGCCTACTTTACCGCCATCCAATATACATAACAAATTGTTTCACAAATTCGAAAGCCTACTTCATTCGTTTTATCGCGATCCTGCGGGAATTCCAAGGAAGAAAAGTATTTTTTCGTATTCTCTGTTCTAAGTAGGTTACTTCTGTGTAGTCGAGTGGGTGACTATTGAATGATGATACGGATAGATAGTTGTCTATTGTTATTTAGTTCTTCACTTTGTTAATGGTTTCGCTGGCATTCTCTTCTAGGATATGATTGACCTGTTTGCCAGTTTTCTTACAATTTTGTAGAAATTATTGAGTGTGAACGAGTAATATACATGCACAGATACCCTTGCACATACTTTCACACCATCATACACACATACATAAAAATGTTCACCTTTAGAACATAAGTAAATATGTATTTCCCTTATTGAATACGAGTATTAAGACTTATTCGATTTTTTCAGCGATGTTTATGAAACTGGTAGGAAAGTTTTTATTCCACTACTTTTTATTGGAAATTTTTACGCGGCAGAGACCTCTCGCGCCGGGTTTTGGTTGAGGCCATGGGTAGCTCGCTGTCCGGCCGTCCGGTAACTGTCCAGACCAAGCCCAAGTCGTCGACGGCGCGCACTGTTCCCGCGCGCCTCAAGGAGTTGTCAGCAACAGTAGGGACCCAGCCAGGTCGAAGCCTACTGGGGCCAGGGTTATCTGAAAGGGAACTCGAGCCCCAGTATGAAGGCTAGAAGGAACAGGGTGGTTAGTTTAGTCAGTAAGAGTTTGACACTATCTCCCCCTCCGCCCAAGAGCGGGGGTTATCATTGGATGATTTTTGCCATCATAAAAAAAAGATTGGAAATCATTTGATGACTTCTCCTGCTCTAGGGTGGAGCGAAACGGCGTGTCAGACTTTTACTGACTAAAACCCACTACTGTTTAACAATATTAAGTATTATTTTATTTCAAATTTCCATTTGCTCATTTTTAGTGACTAGTAAAAGTTTCTTGTCAGTTCAGTCACGCACTAACTATAACCAGATTCAAACGTGCTCAATTTTAAAGTCGTTTGAATATTCATGTTAGATTCTGATATTATCTGAGAAAACTTTTAGAGATTTTGGGTAGCCGGCGCAGATTTTGTGATAGCCCCGTTTTGTTTAGTATCAATTAATAGTCCTGAACTCGATCGTTAAAGTCGACGTTAATTTGTGCCCAAGCTGAATAAGTGCTATCTTCACTACATAGTATAAAACAAAGTCGCTTTCTCTGTCCCTATGTCCCTTTGTATGCTTAAATCTTTGAAACTGCGCAACGGATTTTGATGCGGTTTTTTTTAATAGATAGAGTGATTCAAGAGGAAGGTTTATATGTATAATAACATCCATTAAATAGTGGAGAAGTACTGTTATTTTTGAGGTTTCTAATGTGATGTCGTAAATAATTACATTTTTTCCGCTTATATTGCAAACGCAGGCTGAACCCTACGAGTTTTATCAAAATAATGTACTAAGTATTGTACACATTGAAAAGGTCTACAGAAAAGTCCGTGATGGTATATGTCTATCTCTTATTGATAACCCACAATAACTTTTTTTTGTCATTTACTTTTTACGACAAATAATGGCTAATTTTCGAAGCGATTTTAACCAATACAGCATTAATCCTTAACCAATTAAATACCTTGAATACATTGTTCATTTAATATAGATCTATATGGCCCTTTACACCGTATGATTTAAATGAATATTTTCGAAGATATTACAGATTTAAAAATTGCGGGACGTAGCGTTTGCGGCGGTACCGGCCGGCCGCCCGGTGCGGCAAGAGCATTGCACCCGTGCGAAGCCGGGGCGGGTCGCTAGTGTAACAATAAAACCTTTTTAACTTCTTGGCATATTTCCGGATGACAGCAATGTGGAGGAGTACTTCGACGCCGATAGTTAGGTTTTAGTATAAAAGTAGTATTTATAGTGAACATTTAATTTTGCATCATAGGTTGCTATACCAATAAAATTTATGAGTTCACCTTTTAACTATCAAAAGAGTTGGAGTTTTTCAAGTCGTTTGAATAATTTTTTGCATCTTGTTCAGTTATAATTATCTTCGTCATATTATCTTAACCGATTTTTGATGAATCTAATGAAGAACTTCGGAGATAGAGCATGAAACAAATCAACATGTTAATTATTTCCACTTAACGTACATAGAAATAACATAAAACAACATCGCGACTTGTAAGTTTCACACTGATATATTATATATACCTTTATTTTACCAATCAATTCACTATGTCCTAACAGTCATATTTCCTAACACTTTTCAACACCCATCTTCCTTCAAAATAATAGGAGTATTTAAAATTATCTTTTTCAACTTTCTATTATAACTAATTGGTTTCTATGAGACTACATGGATTTTCTTGTTTTTACAAGAGCCCTAGGTATGTGAAATAAAGTAAGTTTTAATTAAAATACATTATTTTTTAAATCTAATAAATAAAATGATTCAAAAACAAGAAGAAATTACTTACAATCTATCAGTCTTTTCACCGCCATAAAGCATTTTACCTCGTACCCCTAATACATTTTAGTTTCGAGCCGATAAACATGCTCCACACGAAGGTACCAAGTTATTGAATTTAAAAATCCATAATTTCACGTCCGCTACTATTATTTTCAACTTTCAGCTGCAAAATAGCACCTTGAGATATAATAAAATCATGAAATAAGTAACTTAGTCAGGCTTTTAGAGCTTAATATGATGTAGTTAAAGTGCTATTTCTGTTATAATAGGTGGGACCATGTTCTTTGCGTCTGTCAGATCACGCGCTTAGTTTTAGCTATAGACAGGTAACACGACATTTCACTTCAAGAATCTGTAGTAAATCTAAATTAGTACAGAACTTAAAGTATGGTGAATGAAGAGGAAACTTTGAGGACTAGCTGAAGAGGCATCACCGTGTGCTCGCCTTCCGCATGACGGCAAAACCTCACCGTTCAGGAGGGACCGGATCCAGGCGACGGCTGGCGCCACGAGGATTTAGTCAGTAAAAGTCTCACACGCACACCCGCTTCACCTTGGAGCAGGAGAAGTCATTGAATGATAGACCACCTTAAAAATAAAGATATAGTGGAGTGTTTTATGTTTACTTAAGTAGTTGTAGCCCACAGCAATAAAAAAAAATCCTACTGATATATCGGCGGGAAATCATCAATTAATATAAATTGGAATTGGTTGAATTGGAGGAGCAAAAGGGCGTGTCAGACGTGTTACTGATTAAAACCCGCCTGTGTTCCTTCAGTTGTCATTTGCGTTACAGAGCTACGGCTCTTTCCAACCTATAGTCGTGCGTCCTGAAAAACTTCAATCGATTTTTCACCTAACATCGTAATCTCAAATCTCTCGGCATCGGTATGAATATTCTGTTCGTAAATCAAATATTGGTTTCATGCGTTAATTAAGCCCGCGTCTTGTAGCTCAGAAGCTAATCGTACCGTTATAAATACATAAACTTAGATAAATGTTTAATCAAATTAAGACGAAACTGAGACAACAGACTTATCAAACCGTAAAATATTTTCACAGTGCGCCTGACGGTATTTATTTGTCTAACCCGGTGATACTCAAAGTGGACTAAATCGACCCCCAGGGGTCGCAGACGACTTACAAAGGGTTCATGTAAGACTAAGTGAAAAATAGTCCATGATAGTCTGTCTCTTATAAGTAGGCCGCGATTTTTTAATAATGAATTTACATAAATGATTAATTTTATTTAAAATGAAAGAATGTCAATTTTATAATATATAAAACAGAAACTGACTCGAGATTTATGAAACTTCATTAAAATACCAATTACTTATTGAAAATTTTATATCGAAGTACCAGGTTCATCCCTACAACCAAACAGCGTATATTTTTATACGTACTGATTTTATGCAATAGTTTGATTTTGGTTTGTTTTAACATCGGTTTCATCAATAAATACACAAAAAAAATTATATTATTTTATTACTTTTTTCAACTACATCTTTTTTTTTTTTTTTTTTTTTTCGATGGGAAAAATCATCTTATGACAACCCCCGCTCTTGGGCGGAGCGGGAGATAGTGTCAGACTCTTACTGACTAAAAAACCCATCCCGTTCCTTCAACTACATCTCACTACCCAGAGTGGTTTATTTGATGTTTTCCCACCAAAAACTGGAAAATTTACACTGTAAGTGGTATATGCCACAAAAAACTTTGGGGACCTCTGGCCTAACTCATGTAGGTTATAAGCAAAAACAGGGGCTTTATGAGTATATTCAACGTGTCAGGAATTCAATAAACTGTCATGTCAATTTATTTGATTGGCTTTTGTTAATTCAGCCAACCAACGGCTTATGTTAAATTTGACAGATTTATATATCAGCGATATATAGCTTTTTTATCATCAGGATCCTCTAGAGGAGGGTAAATGAATAAGGGTGAATATTCATTTAGAATGTCGAGATGTAACATACCTGCTACCCAAGCCAATAAATTTCAATTCCTTTAATGGATCTTTAATACCTCATTCAATGATCCATTAAGGAATTGAAATTTTGATATAGTGAAATGTTTTGCAAAACCATTATACAGTTAAAAACTGGCCATAACTTCCTTCAATAGGAAGATATGCTAGAATCGAGTCTCTTTTGAAATAAGGACATATATAGACCTTATTCAGTTGAATGTTTGTAACATGTGTGTAAAATAATGTATGAATTTACATTATACGATGGGTATTTTCAGATAAGTACTAAAAGTCAAAACTGAAAAGGCTCAGAAATGTTATCCAAAGTGAAGGTAAGCTTTTAGAATTAGACACGAGGGATTTTTAACATCACTTCTTATCGATATTAAACATGTTTAGTTTAGATATGTTTAGTACCTACTCGTACTCACATTAAAATGCTCTACCTGCGCCCACGAAACGTGTTTCAAAATATGTTCCAACTAGTTTTTGCCCGCAGCTTCGCCCACGTACATAAAATAGCTAGTCTATGGCACTTCCGAATAAAGCAGCTTTATATTGATAAAATTTTAGCAATTGGACCAGAGATTACCCCCTACAAACAAAATAGAAGATTATGTGACTACCCCGGAGATAAAGCAGTGTCTTTAGGTCGCGGGTGGCATGTTGAATTCCGAACGAAAGTGGGGGATTTATATAATTAACCTGAGTTAATAAGTAACCTGAGTGAAGTGAGGAATTCAAGCCGCCCAAGACAAAGAAAGCTTTATCCCCGTGTTGGATACTCTACTTTTTACACCATGATAATTAAAATACAATTTATTATTTACAAGTTAATCTAAACTATCACTCGACATGTTTTGAGATTCGAAACTAAAACAATTTACTACTCTAAAACTATAGAAGAAAAAACAATTTAATACAAAATTGTAATTGTAAAATTTTGTATAATTTTTTTTTACAATAAAAAACGTATTATTTTTGTGTGTGATGGTTAAATGTCATTTATAAGGACATTATCGAGCAGGTGGTGTAAACCTTTACCTCTTTATAATATTAGTGTAGATTAATTCATATTATACCAAACCACAAATAATTCTCCCACGCTACAGAACCCTAATTCTGTTTCCACACAGTTAATTTCAATGGTTGTTCATTGTATTCAACGTATACTGAAACGTACGCTGTGTCAAGTTGAAATTATACAGAAGAATAAATTGTTTTGCATTAGGATAAGGTTTAATTTAAATGGTTGAAATTCTGAAACCAGCGGGCTTATAAATTCTAATTGTGGTATTTAAAGTACATGGCATGATGTAGGTTCCTCGTTGGAAAGCCCTTGTGTGCGAAAAGGTGGTTACCGCTCGCGAACACATGTAATGCTTGTAAATAAATGAAATGAACTTACATTTAGCAATATAGAATTAAACTATAAACAGTTTTAGAAAGAATCTTACCCAAACTCTTTGCTAAAACCTTAAACATTCGTTGCTTGTTCTTTTCGATAAGTATGTAGTTGTCAATATTTTTCTTTATCATTTTTCACACGGCCTATCTAACAATTCATAAAAATAGCGAAATCATACATTAGGATATTAAATTACTCATAAACAGCACGTACCATAAATAAACCCGACGAGTCGTGACGTAGGTGCTCATGTAGGTACTAGAGGTCAACGTGTTCAAGTACAAACACTAGAGTTTAATCCTTGGCCAACAGAAATATTTTACGTTACTGCAAAATCCCGAAGTACTGTACAACGTAGGTTTTACTTAACTCGAAAAAGAAACAATAAAATAATAAGTTGAGGTCCGGCGTTGTAGTAGTTATTTTAGTAGTAGTTACACTGCACCGGACAAGCCGCTAGGTAGTCAAAATATAAATGTCAAAATGGGCCTTTTAATTTTTGACAACTTTAATACATTTTTAAGATTTACCCCAAATGAATTGGTAAATGTAATCTATATATATATAGAAATCAATGCCACTTTTCGTTGTAATTTTATAACTCAAGAACGGGCTTACCTATCCAAACCAAATCGGCTCTTTGTTCGGACTATTTAGTAGATGGTTTATGTGAAGTTTGGTAGGGTAGAGTATTGTAGAGTAGAGTAGTGGAGAGTAGTATAGAGTAGTGTAGAGTAGGGTAGAGTAGGATATGGTAAGGTAGAGTAGGGTAGAGTAGGGTAGAGTAGGGTAGAGTAGGGTAGAGTAGGGTAGAGTAGGGTAGAGTAGGGTAGAGTAGGGTAGAGTAGGGTAGAGTAGGGTAGAGTAGGGTAGAGTAGGGCAGAGTAGGGCAGAGTAGGGCAGAGTAGGGCAGAGTAGGGCAGAGTAGGGCAGAGTAGGGCAGAGTAGGGTAGAGTAGGGTAGAGTAGGGTAGAGTAGGGTAGATTAGGGTAGAGTAGGGTAGAGTAGGGTAGAGTAGGGTAGAGTAGGGTAGAGTAGTGTAGAGTAGGGTAGAGTAGGATATGGTAAGGTAGAGTAGGGTGGAGTAGGGTAGAGTAGGGTAGAGTTGGATAGAGCGGGAGCGATGCCGCGCGGGCAAAAGCTAGTTATTAATATAAATAGGAATATTTTTTTGGATTTATACCATTTATATATTACATGCTAGTTTTTATCACAGGCGGTTGGTAAATGTTAGTTTTGGGAAGAATACCATCATTATGGTTAACAACCCGATTTAGAGCAGTTTTTAAAATACACTTATCGACATTTACCAGGTATTTGAGATTTACCAAGTGAATGGTGGTAAATGATCAAAATAAACGAAAAACACAAATGTTTTCGGACTTTTACCATAACTAGTTTTTAAATCTTAGCATTTACTATAGTTCGGGCTTTGAAAGCAATATATACCTAAAAATGTGTTGAATCGTCTACTAAAGGGTTGATTAGTTTTCCACTTCAGTTCAAATAAGAAATCTTTCGGAAGAAATCAAATTATATCTGTCTTAATTGGAAGTTGTCTGTGATCAAAATAATATTGTACAGACATTCTTGATTCGTTTTTGATAGTTTGTTTAAGCTACAAGCTTAGCTTGTTTGTTTTAGCTGTTTGTTTGTTTGTTTTGTTTGTTTTTGCTATTAGTTAATTCAGCTTAAATTTATTAATTTCATTGAGGGGGATATTCGCGATGAGGACTCGAAACCAGCTACAGAGAAAAATATTAAATAAGTTAATATTTTAGTCTGCTTTCAACAAACAAACTATTTACGATTAGTTTCTGTTTTATTATAACAAAAAAGCGTTATAGCAGGTTTTTCCATACAATCTTTAGATCCTGGTTCCATATTTTTTAGGGTCGAATTTTGGAAAATTCTCTCTTAGTGCTAACTTCCGTCATAAAAAGTAACCTTGTTCAAAATTTCTCGCTCCTGGTCCCAGTAGTTTCGACTGCCTGTGCGTTGATAAGTTAGTTAGTCAGTTTCTTCTATTATAATACACAGCTTTTGCCCGCAGCTTCGCCCGCTTACATAAAATATAGCCTATCTCACTTAGGAATAAAGCAGCTTTCTATCGGTGAAGAAAATTTCGCAGTCGGACCAGTACTTTCAGAGATTAACTCCTACAAACAAAAAAAAACATATAAACAAAAAAAAAAATATACCTCTTTATTATATTAATGTAGATTAGTTTTAGTACTTACTATGTGAAACCCGAAACACCTGGTTGTCCACAAAAAAACATGGTGCCATCCAGGTGTCGTTTTGTTCCCGCACCCAACTGTGCGCCGGTGACTAATGTCCGCTACGAACTGCAGTGATCCATATTGAATGTTCTTAGTGTCGGCGGTATGCAAATTGTGACCTTTGTTTAAATATTTATAAAAAAAATATATAACATGGGTGAAAATTATTGAAATCTATTCAGACACGGATTCTGAACAAACTATGTTCTATGTTATGTATATTCAAGTTTCGCATAAAAACAATGTTGTATAGAGATGAATATTTATTAAATTGGTCAATTAAAGTCGTCATTTTTCCGCTCTCCGAAACTGTTCACGGCCGCAATGGAGGATGTCTTCAAGGTTCTGGACTGAAATGGACTAGGCATCAATGTCAATGGCGAGTACATCACTCACCTTCAGTTTGCCGACGACATAGTAGTTTTGGCTGAGACTAAAGAAGAGCTCAGCACAATGCTCAATGACCTCAGTAGAGCTTCCGAAAGAGTGGGTCATAAAATGAACATGGACAAAATTAAAGTCATGATAAACAACCATGTAGCACCCACTCCTGTGTCAAGATCGAAGACTCTATACTCGAAGTTGTGGACGATTACGTCTACCTCAGACAGACAATCCAGTTGGGTAGTTCTAATTTCGAGAAAGAGGTTAACCGTCAAATCTGACTCGGCAGGGCAGCGTTTGGGATGCTGCGCGGTATCTTCTCGTCCAATATACTACAGTGTCTCAAGACGAAAGTCAGTGCGTGTTGCCAGTGATGACAAATGGTGCCGAAACTTGGTCGCTCAGAATGGAGGCCCATTTCCATTCAGAAGGCTGAGGATCACCCAAAGAGTAATGGAAAGGACTATACTCAGAGTTTCCTTGCGTGATCGAATCAGAAATGAAGATATCCGCAGGAGAATCAAGGTCGCCGACATAGCACGAAGAATCGCCAAACTCAAGTGGCAATGGGCAGGGCACATTGCTCGCAGAACAGATGGCCGTTGGGGCTGAAAGGTTCTGGAGTGGTGAGGGCGTACCGGAAGACGCAGCGTTGGAAGGCCTCCTACAAGATGGACCGATGATCTGGTGAAGGTTGCGGGAATCCGATGGATGCGGGACACACAGGATCGATTATTGTGGCGACACTTGGGGGAGGCATATGTCCAACAGTGAACGTCTCTCGGCTGAAATGATGATTATTAATTAAATTATAGAATTGTAATAAGTTCACTAAAGAGTTCAAGGTGATCTTTTGAAAACTTGCTTATGTACTTATGTTCTATTGTCTCGGAAACAATGAGTTTGAAAAAAAATACAATACTGGGGCAAACAATGCGTGAAGTACACAACCGATAGCTTTTCTTTATATTCAAAGAAACGCCAAGAGATGAAAGAAAGTATTCCAGTTCGTTGAATTTAACTGTTCCTAAAATATTAGACTGTATCTAGCTGAAGTTTGGTAAGGGTTGTGTATTTTTCTCCCTGGAAAAACGGTTCTCAGAAAATAAATACGGCATTTTCTATTATTATTACAAACTTATAATAAAATTATAAAAATGAAGAGCGATGTTTTTATTTGGCGCAAAAACTTTATATACCGATTCTGTTGAAATCTTGCTTCAATAATCCTTATAAAATAGGCCAACATTTTATAGCTTAAATATTATTATATTTGCTATGGGTGATGAGCAATATTGTAAAATGTATATTTTCTTCTAGACTATACCGTGAGGTCGATCCCTAATTAATAATATAATAATAATATTCCACAACTATCACACAACGCCGTCTAATCCCAAGCTAAGCAGAGCTTGTGTTATGGGTGCTAGACAACTGATAAACATACTTATATATTTCTAAATACATACTTAATATAGATAAATTACACCCAGACACAGACCAAATGATTGTGCTCATCACACAAACATTTGTCCTGGGTGGGAATCGAACCCACGACCTCCGGCATAGCAGTCAGGGTCACTAACCACTAGATCAACAGGCCAGTCGAGTTACTGTGTTTATATTTATATTTTTTTGGACACAATACTATTTCCAAAATAATCGACTGTTTTATTCTCCCATGTTAGTGAAGGGCAGAAACTCAGAGGTATGATTGGATGTAAATGAGTTCAAATATTTTTGGAATAAAGTATAACGTGGAATTAACATTATCGGCATCGATTCAGTTACTGATTCTGAACAGTTATATTCAGGTTACGCATAAGGTAAAAAAAAAAAACATTTTACAAAAAAAAAATATAACCGACTTCAATGTTAAATAAAAAATACTGAAAAGTATAAAATAACTTTAATTTCGGAAGTCAGTTTTAATATAATAGTTTTGTCTCTTCGTTATTTAACACCGACTTCTGAAATTAAAGTTATTTTATACTTTTCAGTGTTTTTTTATTTAACATTGAAGTTGGTTATATATATATTTTTTTTAATTGACCCAGATATCGGTGAACATATATAAAAAAAGGTAAAAAAAAATCGTACATTCAGCCAAACATAGAACCTCCTCCTTTTCGAAATCGTTTAAAAATGATGTTGTATATGGAGGCACAGAAATATGTACCTATTTAATGACGTTCGAGAGGAGAAATAGGGATCCTTAAAAATATTTTTAACAATTGTTAAAAATATTAAAAAAAACTTGCCTTACCGACACGGGCAAAGCTTGGGTTGGGCCCAAGCATCCCAACATCTCACCAAGCGCACTGTTTGACAATGAACGACTTGTCAAAAAAATTGTCATCTCTAGCTCCAAGCTCTCCGATGACCTAAGATATCTACTATGTGTGTCATAAAGGAACTTGAAACATTCTTTAGGATAAATGGATTTTTAGGATTGAACAGAACACTGTAGAGCAGAGACAAGATATGTACGTTCCGGCGAAGACGTATTGGAAGCCCCTTGAGTTTCGTACAAAAATCGGATATGTGATCATTGCGCAAACCAAATATAAATCGTATGCAAATATTTCGAAGTCACTCAAGTTTATCTAGTTGTGCCTCAGTGAGATCGACATTACTGACATCAGTGTAGTCAAGGATAGAGATTTGGAGAGTGCAATTTTAGTGACAGTTAATTTTCATAAAATATAGTAATTTTACTTACCCATAAACGGATAAATAAATAACATCCTTTGTAAACGAATCGTAAGCCTATTTATTTATTGTATACTTTATTATAGTTACATAAAGAAACGTAGAAAAACTTATATATAAAAAACACAAACAATGGGCGGCCTTATCGTACTCCGCGATCTCTTCCAGGCAACCTCGAAACCATAATTACTAGTTATACTTAAACGCAGTTTTACGAGCTTGTTACGGACGAAGTCACGGGCAACAGGTAGTAATTAATAAACCTAAACGACTATTTTATAATTTGGCCGCAAAACAGAAAGACTTTCTTCCGATTTTTTTTTTATACTCGTAAACTGAATCAATTTACTTACAATAATATTATAACGACAACCACAAATCTAAACAAACACATTTTCTTTTCTGGATAAAATATTATTATGTGCCTGCTTCAGACAAGATTTTCAATTACTCTGTGTACCTTTATTCTCGAGTAGAGCAAGTCCTTATCTCACAACATTCTCAACACTTGTTAGTTACATAAGCTTGGCAAACAAGATCTTCGCGCATGTAAAGTAGTGAGGACTGCACAACTTTTAATAAGACAATTTAAAAGGTTCCAATGTTTACTGATAACATTTCTAAACTTGAAACGATTGTCGCTTTCCTCTTTGTTAAAACTTTCAAGCACGTAAGTTCTTCCACAGCAGGTATGTCTGTTACACAAGTAGGTATGTACAGCACTTTTAATTTGAGCTGAGCTTTTGTAAAAATCTTACAACAGGAGAACCATCTATCTTGGAGGTATACTAAACGAAATGCAAAAGGATCAAAATTGTTTTTTGGCAAAACACTTCTTCCGAATATTCATAAATAAAGTTAATTTGAATAATTAATAACACAGGCAAACTGAGAACCTCCTTATCAAGCTGGAGACAGAACAAAGCAAGGCCAATATGCACAAAGGAGCATTTAAAACTAGGGTAAGAAGACCAGTTGCCAAGCAATAGGGATTCAAATTATCACTAATATTAATGGGCCGTATAGTCTGAGCTATTTCACTTGATTAGAATAGTTGTAACAAAAACGCTTAAACCCACGAAAATAATATAAGGTCAGTGTAATAGACAACTCTAGATACACATAACAAGCAAACTAAACTCACAACAAGTGAGCTGACTCCTATCTAATGCAATATTGCGCTCAGTTTGTCAAAGAGTAGGTACGCTCTCACAAGAAAATGATGTGCGGATTGTTCGTATTCACGAACAAGTACACGTTCCATTCACGGTAAAGCGAGGTTATAAGCTTGAAGACAGATAAAAAGTTATTAAGACCAGTGAGAAGCAGAAATGATCCAACCGTGTCCGGGAATTCGGACACTTGTTGTCTACACTAATATTATAAAGAGGTAATGTTTGTTTTTTTTTTGCTTGTAAGGGGTAATCTCTGAAAATACTGGTGTGATTGCTAAAAATTTCACCAATAGAACGCTTCATTATTCCTGAGTGACATTTTTTTTTTTTTTATGGTGGGCAAAAATCATGCATTGACATCCCCCGCTCTTGGGCGGAGCGGAAAATAGTGTCAGACTCTTACTGACTAAAAGACCCACCCCGTTCCTTCTAGCCTTCATACCGGGGCTCGAGCGCCCTTTCGGATAACCCTGGCCCCAGTAGGCTTCGACCCGGCTGGGTCCCTGCTGTTGCTGACAACTCCTTGAGGCGCGCGGGAACAGTGCGCGCCGTCGACGACTTGGGCTTGGTCCGGACAGTTACCGGACGGCCGGACAGCGAGCTACCCATTGCTCACTGTCCGCAAGCCCGCGCCTACGGTGGCCGGAAATCGGGATCAGAATCGCGGCGGCGGCGGCGGCGGCGATAACGCCGTTGCCTGATGCGTTCGGCCTCCTCCTTTGCGAGCATTACTGCTTCGCAGAAGACGGCGACCGCCTGCCACTCCTCCTCGCTCCGGACCATGGCCTCAACCAAGGCCCGGCGCGAGAGGTCTCCGCCGCCGATCGCCCCCACGAGGGCACGGCGATGCTCCGCCCAAGCAGGGCACACCTCGACTGTGTGCTCCACCGTGTCCTCCGGGCATTCCGCACAGTGGCGACACCCGGGCGTCACTTCCGCACGAATCCGGTGCAGGAAACTCCCGAACGAACCATGTCCGGTAAGGACCTGCGTCATGCGGAAGGTAAGGACGCCGTGAGGTCTTTCCAGCCACGCCTCAAAGAGGGTGAGTGACATAGGCTATATTTAATGTACCTACGCAGGCAAAGCCGCGGGTAAAAGTTAGTTTCAAATAAAATAACCAAATCTCTTTATCAAAAAAGATCTGGCTACATCCAATTATTTTTTCTTTATTTCATCAAATTATTTATTTATAAATCATTTAAAAAATGGTAGCTACTTAATTTCAGCAACATAAATTTTTCGTGTGCATAATTATTTAATAACGTATCTATCTACCATGTAGGTATTGTGTTTGCATTTTTTTTGGTGGTCATTCGTATATTTGTATTTTTCTTTTTTATAGTTACATTGTGCTTTAAACTAAGTTTTGTATTGTGGCAAATAAACAATTTATATCTATCTATCTGCTTTTCACTTTTTTTTTTTTGACATTTATTTACATACTGTAACGTACGTGGGTAATCAAATGCCGATTTACTAACAGAGTACTTTATTCACCACAAACAATAACAAATTAGTCCAGTCAACAATAATCCGAATCGCAATTAACACTAGAGTACCGTTACACTATTAGACCAGTGTCGATAATAATTTTTAAAACAAAAAAAACTAATAGTAGGATGAAACCCATCACAAAAGGAGGAGAATATTATAAAAATGAAAGGAAAAATAATTTACGGGCGATCTGAGATCGGGAAGGGGGTGGGGGTGACTTTTTAAGGGGAAAAAACGGTTTTTCTCGATTTCCGGCAAAACTAAAAATCCTATGGAAAAAAGTCAAATAGCAAAGTTGTAGGTAATAAAAAGATCTAAAACTTTTGTATTAACACTTTTTTCACATAACCTCAAAATTTATGTGAAAAATTCTAAAAACCATGTTTTTGGTTTTTTATTTTTATCTCTTTCAAAAAACAATATTTTATAACGAAATTTGCAATTTTTTTTGTTATCTATGTAACATGTAATTTTACTTTATTTTACGTTTTTCGAGTAATTAAAGTGTAAATTTTAATAAATAGCTCTACATTCAATATAATAATTGAAAAAAAAATTCGAATTCGAGTTTTTTTCGGTTTTTTGCATTTGCTGAGAAGATTTACTATGGTAACATATATATTTTTTTTCACCATCGGAAAGTAGAGATTTCAACGAACAGACACCATATAAACTTTTTGAAAAAATAAGATATTTTGACGGGTGATTTTTCGATTGAAAATTAGGGTGATTTTTCGATATTTATTCAAAATAAGGTGAAAAAATAAATATTTCTAATCAAATAAATTACAGCGTATTTGAGACATAAAAAGGTAAGTTTTCACCAAATTTCGTGATAAAATATTGTTTTTTGAAAGAGATAAAAATAAAAAACCAAAAACATGGTTTTTAGAATTTTTCACATAAATTTTGAGGTTATGTGAAAAAAGTGTTAATACAAAAGTTTTAGATCTTTTTATTACCTACAACTTTGCCATTTGACTTTTTTCCACAGGACTTTTAGTTTTGCCGGAAATCGAGAAAAACCGTTTTTTCCCCTTAAAAAGTCACCCCCACCCCCTTCCTGACCTCAGATCGCCCGTAAATTATTTTTCCTTTCATTTTTATAATATTCTCCTCCTTTTGTGATGGGTTTCATCCTACTATTATTATTTTTCACTTTTTATTATTTTTGAAGGCATCTACCCTGGTCTATATCGCTTAGGTCGTTAGGTAAAATCACTTCACACACTTAGGTAGTTAGCTCTTGATCGAAGTCGAAATCACAACTGACTCGCTTCCGGTCGGGGGCTCGTATTTATATGCGGAGCCAAGAAAATTCTAGATACCGACATCCAGAACAATTGAATCGCTTCTCGAAGTCATAAATCATTTTTATTGCACGTGGTACTAAGAGTCACTTTCATGCGAATTTCGACTCTATTGTTAAAGTTGGAAAGTAGCATTTCCCTTATCCGTAGATACATACCTAACTACTAGTGGTACTTGCTTTGTGGATGTTTCGAGATTTTTCTAAGCCTGTCTACGCACAACTATTCTAGATCATTCGAACAGCAATGCGTTTTAATTATTACGTGCTACTCGTTATTTTCTCGGAGATATGGCGTAACAATACAAACAAATTATTTTCCTAAAGTGTAATTTTCTTGTCATACATTAGTCGAAACATTATTGATTTTCTTTGTCCTCAGACGTCTGTGTCGTTCATAACTCACAGTCACATTTGGCTAATTTAAGTTTCCATTACAATCATAAATGTCGAGTCAAACACAGGTAAAGCATGACGCGGCCGTCTGGCACATCTATGTAATTTTGAGAAAGTTTAGCGTTGTTCAGCGTCTTCAGTCACTATGCGATCAGCCTATTTGTATCAATCTACTAGCTTTGCCCGCGGCTTCGCTCCCGCTCTTCCCTACTTCAGCCTACTATACCCTACTCTACCCTACTCTACTCTACCCTACTCTGCCCTACCCTACTCTACTTTACCCTACTCTACCCTACTCTACCCTACTCTACCCTACTCTACCCTACCCTACTCTACCCTACTCTACCCTACTCTACCCTACGCTACCCTACGCTACCCTACCCTACTCTACTCTACTCTACCCTACTATACCCTACTCTACCCTACTCTACCCTACCCTACTCTACTCTACCCTTAAAATAAAAGTATCCTATGTCTTTCTCCTGGTTCTTAGCTACCTCCCCACCAATTTTCAGCCAAATCGGTTCAGCCGTTCTTGAGTTATAAGTGGTGTAACTAACACGACTTTCTTTTATATATATAGATTTCAAAAACGAGTAGCTAACTCAAATAATGTATTTAAAACTGTATCAATGTGTAGAACGTTATTTTTGTAATTTGAATGAGGTACAAAATTAGAAGCAATAATTGAGAAACCAATTACTGACGCTTTAATTTACTTTTCAAACTTCTTAATCACCTTTAATATCTAACTTAATTGGGTCAAGCGATCTTTCAATTTGTATTTATAAATATCTCTGAGGAATTCCTAAAAAGGGGAGGCGTTGAGTGATTGATTTCAGCGATGGAATCAATGGCGATAGGTATCTCAAAAAATCGATTTGGGGGTATCCGATCGGAAAATGGCGGGGTAAGTGATTTGATTTGAAAAATATCGCACTTCCTATCTCGTTTATCGATGGCCAGAAAACGTGGCGGTGATCAACAAAACGAGTCCAATGTTTCAGATACTTTGTTTTGTGACCCTCCCTTCTTTTATAAATTTTGCAAAACAAGCCTTTAATAATTTAAATTCACTTTCGTGATATACGAAATGTTTACGAAATTACGTTTTTTGGGTAGATACACTGAATTAATAAATAAATATGTTATGGTAACAAGCGATACTGACAAAATGTTACCCAGCCCCAGCCATATAAAATACAAAGCAGAAGTGAAATGAGCGTCAAAAACTTATTACGAGTAGTCTACGCTTGTTGAAAAAGTCTACACACAAAATTATACTATAGTAGGTAACCTAATATCTACAGTAATTAGCGACCAATGAAAGATATATTTATACCTACGTATAATATACAATTTGGTTGTATAGCAACAATTCGCCGTAGTGTGGATCAGCTGCCATTACACGGCGTGGTCATGCGTGTAATGCAGCCTGACAGCTAAGTAATGAACGCTGAACTGAACTCGACGAAATACTAGTACCTACCGACGGAATATGCATGAAAAGAATATTTGTAACAGTAGGTAGGTAACAGGCTTATCAATAAATATACAAAAATAAATAGGTACTAATTGAGATAATAAAATAAAAATCAATTGAAAAATAAATGATTTCGTTTGCAACAACTTTTTTTAGAACGCTATTTTATATTATGGCTCGGCGTTATGGGCTTCGGAGTCCGTTTCGGATTTTTCTTTTTAATTATATAGTATAAATATAAATTCGTCGGCTTCTACTATAAAACTAATAGGTATATCAATCTTTATATATATAATTCTTCTGTGAGTGTGTATGTCACTGTATTTCTCTCAAACGACTGGACCGATTTTGATTAAATTTTTTGTGTGTGTTCAAGGGGATCTGGGAATGGTTTAGATTCACAATTTTCACGCGAGCGAAGCCGCTGGCAGAAGCTAGTTTACATATATACTTTTACCTGTTGTACTCTGTTGTCTGTGTTGTAATTATTTATACAAAAGTGTCTTTTCTTATAGTAGTCATACAACGTTCTGAAAATTATATAAAAACAATTCTACCACGAGGGAGTTTTTACATCCACATCTGTTTCTGACATCGTGTATTACATTATTTGACGTAGGCTGTATGTTTGGGTCAATCATATAGATTTAGCAAACAAAATCAGAGGAGCAGAGATTTTGTGCAATCCTATTGGGTAATATTTCGCCGTTTCTCCGCTCAGCAACCTCGCTCCGCTCCTGTGGACAAGCAGCCTAAGACTTTAAACAAAGTGACGTTTCATCAGAGATATTGATTGCCAAATAGCATGGCAATGCCGCCAGTCTTTTGAGTTCATTACCATTCGGCAGTGACCGGGAAGAATTTTTTTGTTTGGAGAATTTTTGATTACATGTTTTTAAATATGTAAATAGGATATAGTAATTTTAAATAAATAAGATTGATACAGAGATAATACTTGTTTCGATTACCCTTGTGATTACGAGACTTTCGTGTAAAAAAGCAGGAGCGTTATATAAAATTAAAACCGTAGCTCAATTTAGTTGTGACTTTTGTATGTTTCAATGTCAAGTGATTGTTAAATTACTTACTACTTAAATCTGGAAAATACTAATATTATACTTTTTTTTATATTTAATTTGTTTTAGTATATTGTTGTGTTTTAATTATCTCATAGTGAGTCGCGGAAATTGGTGAGGTTTAGGTACATGTTTAAATTTTTAGTTTGAAGGCTAGTATGTGTAGGAGTCTGACACTATCTCCCGCTACGCCCAAGGGCGGGGGTTGTCATTTGGATGATTTTTACCCGCCAATAAAAAGAAAGTATATAACTGTTTTATCCCCAATAAATAAAGTAAAATACTACTATATCTCTTTCATATCACTCCAATTTGGCAAGTCACTGGTGAATAAGCTATCTTCTCTACAATATTGACCCATCAACAAGTACCTACAGATATTTTCTTTGTTTAATAAGTGTAAGTAAAAGTTCTAACTTGGCTCGTAAATCACGATGGTGGATGAAATTACGTGTGAAGATAAGCTTACGACGGATTACAGACTCACGCTTGGCTTCACTCGTACTTTGGATCTATATTAAATTGATGAAAAGAATGTAACATGTCGTGCAGATATTTTTCAGTATCTAGTGCATTTTAGCCGTAAGGCGTCCACATAGGCCACAGCTAAACTAAGTGTCACCAATGAGCGGTCTAGTGCGTTTCACATCTATTAGATTCCCGCAATCCTTTATTTTCAGATCATTTGTCCACCTTGTAAATTCCAACGCTGTATCTACCTACCGGCAAGCGCATATAGAAATACACTCTCGCCGATAAGGTGACTTTAAGCTTTATAATGAGGTCCATATTCAAAACGAAATATTCTTTCTTCTTTTAAAAACAAAGTATAAAACCAAAAATTAATGTCAAGTGATTTTTTTTTATTAGCTACAGGGGTAAAGTCTTTCTAAGTAGCTATGTCTTTTCGACGGAGTGCCGGAAGCTTGTATAGGATTCATATCTCACTAAAAACTAAACTAGTGGAACGATACCTTTAGTGCAAGGAGGTGTACGCATTGACCTCTGAAAAGATTACGTCGGGATCCTCTCGGTGCCTTTACATTTCTGGGGCAGCTGTAAAGGATCCTTCAAAAAATGAGACAACTGGCTTTGAAGCTTTGTGTCAAGGCTATAGCAGGGAACGCGCACGATGAAGGCTTTGCCACCTGGTGGTACAAATCCGAAACAAACAATTTATTTGATTTTGACATTTCATATTTACACTAATTATATAGTATTTTACATCTACTATTATTATAGGTGTAAAAAATAACGTAAATTGTGAAAAAATGATCATAAAACACTTGATATAAAATTTTATTACTTTCCGACCAATAATACTCATATACCATGGTTATATGAAAAACGACATAAATGGATAAATGCAGTACAGAAAAATAGAAGTTGAGTTTCAAAAGTATTTAATAACATCTAGTAGTGTTTGTTGTTAAACTTCTATTAATGTAATAAATATAAGTAGGCATTTGTAATCCGATCAGTAGATATTACGTCGTCGTTATCCTTCCTCTCACAAAAATAATATAAGTAATCGTCTCTTCGTCTACGTCTTTCGTCTTCGTGTCTTCTTATTCTTCCTGCCCTTATCCCATATAACTTGGGATACGCGCCACAGGTTTTATGTTTCTTTCTGTCTTGTCCCCCGTCACACTATCACTAACTCCCTTTTTTTCATATCACTCATCAATTAATCATCGAAACAAAATTGTCTCTTAACAATTAACGATATTACGTACCGTAAAACAACATCTGTAGGTACTGTGTTGAAAAACAGTTTCATACAGCTATCTCAAAAAAGTCAAATACAAAATCCCCTTGTAATAAAATTAAAATAATAAACACCAAAATCCCACAAACGAATAAAAACGTGACGTTTTATGGTAGATATAGGAACCCTTCGCAGCGGTTTGAGGTTTATACAAAGTTGCTTGGGTGAAAAGTTTTGTTCCGACTACATATTTAAGTATTTATTTAGCTACCAGATACCGGAGGGCACCGGTGGTAAAGCTTGAACTGGCCTCGCTTAGTAAAGGTTTACAAGAGAATAAGAGTCCACCTTATATTTGGTACTTTACTACTGAGTTGCGACCTATTATATATCAGTTAGTTAAATTAATTAGCAGTAAAGTTTGGTTTATAGTTCGGATCCACATCGGCCTACAGTTCGAGTCCTTTGTTTTCTATTTATTTTGGCAAGTTGGACGGTTCGCCTAGTTTGTTTGTTATTTTTGGTATGTAACTGAAACTATTTACCTACACAAGACTGCTAAATCTTTATTAAGGTTGACCCAAACATACAGCTTATAACAAGAAACGTAATACACGATGTCCGAAACAGATGTGGATCTGAAACTCCCACATGGTAGAAGTGTTTTTATAGTAAGTTGAAAAGGAGACACTATTTAGGGTACCATAGTCAAAAACGGAACTCTTATATGATTATGTCTGTCAATACCCCTTTTCTCAGCAACGTGTGGAGGTTTGATGCTGAAATTAATATCAAATACTCAGGTCGACTACACCCACTAGCATTGAAAAACTTCTTGGTCAATGCAGTCTGAAGGTAAGGCCGTTTATGTTCCGTTTAGGCGCTTATTTTGACACTTGCGATTGCACAAAATCAGAGGAGCGGAGGTTTTGTGCAATCCTTGTTAATATTTCTCCGTTTCTCCTCTTAGCAGCTTTGCTTCGCTCCTGTGGACAGGCAGCCTTAGACAGTGAGGCAGTTGAAAACATAGTAGATAAAATAAATGAACTCCCAAGTTATGCAGTTTATTAGATGAGGAAGTTTACAAGATAAATTGTATAAAAGTCTGGAAAAACTAAGGAAGCAATTTGAATCCATCATCCTATTGTAAACATTTTGCAACGCGCGTGCTGAACTAAGGCCGCGGTCGGTAAACAAAGTTATACCCGGTCCTATTAAAGTTTTTAAATTAAGTGTAAATCGATTTACTCATCATGATTTAGGACCGATGACGTGGTGAGGGTCTGACGGGAATCCGATGGATGCGATTCGCGCAGGACCAGTCGTTGTGGCGACATTTGGGGGAGGCCTATGAACACTCGGCAAGAAGCACTTAACAACTGATAGACACTACTGAATCAACCGAATCCAGAGCCAACCCCATCAGTATTACCAGCGAAGATTACGGTATCTCAAATGGTGATAGTCAAGTGAGTGTGAATGCATGCATTTACCTGTTCCCTTTCCCTAAAAAATAGTTTTTTCTAAAGAATAAACAACGAGTATTTAGGGGTTTACGGTCAGTGTATTTTATGCTGATGGCATTTGCCTCTCGGGTCTTATAAGCCCAAAGGCGAACCTTTCACTTGGATCAGGAGCCTTACCAAGACGTGTGAAAATGTCAAGTGGGCGAGCGAGAAAGAGGGACGGAGCTATACACCATATATAGCTCCATCCCTTTAACAGTTCAGTTTAGGTCGTGAAATGGATCGCGTTAAGAGCTCGTAGCCTTAGTACGCAGTAACTGGCCATCCTTATACACATAAATGTCTCGCTTGTATAGGTTTTTGCTTAACTTGCGCTCAGCTTTACATACTTTTCCTTTTCTTTAGGAGGAATCTCTAGAAGTACTGATCCGATTGCTAATTTTTTTTCACAGATAGGAAGTTGCTTTATTCTTGAGTGACATAGGCCATATTTTATGTTATAATTGGAAGCTAGAAAATGTGATACCAGCTGAAAAAAAAAACCAGCAGAAAATGTGATATTTTGCGGGCAAAGCTAAAGGCAGAAGCTAGTTAGTTCATAAACAACATCAACACAATTTTAAAAGAAAAAAAAATAAAGCGTACATATTTTTATCGTCCACCATATGTTAGGATTTTGCAGGAACTATAAATTCATGTTTATACCTAGATCCAAAAGACTAGATTAAGTAATTATGTTTGTTGTTACTTTAACAAATTGTTATATTGTGCAATAAATTCTTGTTTACAGTTTGATCTATCAACATAGATAGATACGTGAATTTACGACATAGAAAATTATAGCAAAAAAAATCTGTTTATTTAATTATCGCTATAATAACGTTACCGCGGACACGGTACTTATTATCAAAGGCTCTTTGTATCAAAGTCGTTTCAAATTACAAGGACATTAAAAAGTCTACCTAAACTGAGAAATTTTATAACACATTCATATGAAATACACATTAACATAACAAAATAAAGAACAGACGTGTCCAATATAAATGTGAGGCTCTTTAACACGTCGACATTTGCGTTTAAATTCATATTTTGGTTTATTCCTGTTTAAATTTGAATTTTAAAGTCTAAGAGGAAAATGTATAAAATATGTTGTGTTCCTTAATCATATTTCCCGTTTCAAATACTCCTGCGCCATTTTACATCTCTTTGCTATTAAAAAAAATGCTATTTGGTAGCACGTAACGCAATTTAAATTAAAGATTATCCTTTAAAAAAATCATTTTCCTCTCTAAGAGTGGACGCCTTTTTTATGGTGGGAAAAAATCATCCAATGACAACCCCCGCTCTTGGGCGGAGCGGGAGATAGTGTCAGACTCTTACTGACTAAAAGACCCACCCACCCCGTTCCTTCTAGCCTTCATACCGGGGCTCGAGCGCCCTTTCGGATAACCCTGGCGCCGGCGATCGCCCTCACGAGGGCACGGCGATGCTCCGCCCAAGTAGGGCACACCTCGACTGTGTGCTCCACCATGTCCTCCGGGCGTTCCGCACAGTGGCGACACCCGGGCGTTACTTCCACACGAATCCGGTGGAGGAAACTCCCGAACGAAAGAGTGGAGGCCTTAGTCCTAGCAGTGGGAACATTATAAGGCCGACTATGCCTTAAAATAACAAACAAAAACTAAAGTAGATCTATTAAAACGATTAACATCTTATTGTAAATTCACTGTTTTGAATATACAGCAACTTAATTCATTAATTATCTCCTTTAAAAAGCTCAGACCGCTTATTTTGTTAATTAACTTTGGTACGCAAGGTACATTTAATTAAAATTACTAATAATCTAAATTATACTTAAATGAAATATTAGTTAATATAAAACAAATCCATTCAACATGAAATCCCCGGGGATTTGTGCCTGGGTAAAAAAATGGCAACTTGCCTATCTTAGCTAATCTTCATTTGCGTGTAAAATTGCTTCTAATTTTGAAAAAGTTATTTCAAACATACAAAATACTGTAAGATATAAAGTGTAGAGCAGAGTCAGCATATCGATTACTTTAAATATATTTCAACTACAGATACGGCATAATTATATATAATTCTATTTAATAATAACATTTTTTTAAATATAAATTAATAATATTAGGTACAAAATAATTCTGTGGAAATTTAAAGCAAAGTATTTTGTGCAAGGTAATCTAGCTATAAAGCAAAGTAATCTAGCTGCGGTAATATCAGTCAAATATCTTATTTTTCTTACTGCATGTGCTATGCAGCTCCACTGCAATTTTGAATCGATATTTATAACATTAAGTTGTTTGCCGTCAAAACCGAGGCCATCTTGAGAGACATTCGGTTATGAAAACTTTAGATATTTAGTTTTGTTCGCATTTAGAAGATTTTCAATGAAATACAAACGTATCTTTTTTATTTATTGTAAAAACTAGCTTTTACCCGCGGCTTCGCCCGCGTACATAACATATAGCCTATGTTACTCAGGAATAAAGCAGCTTTCAATCTATGAAAAAATTTTAGCAATCGGATTGTACTTTTAGAGATTACCTCCTGTAAACCAAAAAAAACAAACTTTACCTCTTTATTATATTAGGGTAGATAAGAGGAGTGTCATTTTTACTTTATGGCATTCAAAGACAAAAAGTTTTATCTTTGTCTGAAAAATACACTGAAACTGCAGCCTTCATTTCTTCAACACGAAATTTTTTTTTCAGTTTAGGAAAAGGTAATAATTGCTTGAAGTCAGGTCAAGACTTTTAAGTGGGTGAACCAAAATTACTGCAGGGTAACCAGCTCATCACAGCTTTTTTTGATAGGCTCGTCATTGACCACTATCTTAACTTTTATAATCCCCATCTACAATATAAACCAACTCTAGTAAGCGTTGCTTAACCTTGTAGATCGAATCGTGTACTAAAGTTATTTCAGTGATGAGCTTATCCTACTAGACTAAGTGAAAATTTGTATAAAGTCGAAAATCAATGATTCGGTCTCGGATCGTTTGAATACTGGTCTTTCAGCTTATATTTTCCATACGCTTTTGACAGGCCAGCTTTTGGCCGCGATGATCTCAATTAATAAAATGAGTGAGCCAAGAAGGCGCCTGCTCACTCGCTTTTGAAAGACTGCCGCTCTACATGTTAAGGAATCCTGCCAAAAGCAAAAAGTTCGATATATTGATTATGCGCATAATATATGTGGAGAAAAAGTGCTTAGTATTTACATTTGACTTGCATTCCATAAACTTCTTTGAATCGAAAATTGGCGTTGCCAAACATTTACCAATCCAAAACTTATACGAAGTAAGATTCGACAATCACACGATGAATCCAAATTGTAAATTAGATGTGTTCACTTGGCATCTGCAAAATCAAATTTCCTGTCGGCAGCATTTCTTTGAGTTTATGAAAATCAGAATCTGAACGTCTACAGAATTCACTCTTTATTGCTCCATATGCAAAAGTTTTTATAGCTTCATATTCAATGAATCTTTTCCAGAAATCGCAGTTCTAAAGTTATTCAATATGCTCCAATACCAGCTAAAAGTAATAAAACAATGCCTAACTTTTCTAGTTACTTTGTCCGCATAGATTCCACTATACGTTTTATTGGAGTTCCTTTTTTAAGTTAGTTATATTAAATTCAGATTAGCGGAAAAACGTAGACTTAACTGAGCCCGGAAAACTTCACTAATAGAAATAGGCCTCCTAACCGTCGCCACAAAGCCTGGTCTAGTGCGTCTCACATTCATTGGATTCTCGATACTTTCAATCAGGTCATCGGTCCACCTCGTGAAAGGCCTTCTAAAGCTGCGTCTTCCGGTGTGCGGATACCAAACCACAACCTTTCGGCTTCATCGACCATCTATTCTGCGAGCAATGTGCTCTGCCTAACAGCACTTAAGTTCGGCAATGCTTATGTTACCAACATGAAATTGTATTGTGCATAATGTTAATTGTAATAACCAATTAAGCTTCAAAAGATTTTACTCCGATTGCATGATATTTATTGTCCTGATTTATGAACATAATTTTATTACTTTCAATAAATTATTGTAAAACCAACAATGGCCGGCTTTTACCATTGTTTGCGGTTTTTGCAGAGTTTTATATATCCGAGGGTGATTTTCGCGTCTCTTGAATTGACGATGACTACGCATTAACCAGAATAATACCTATTGTAAATCAAAAAAATATGGTAAGCCAGCTTAATTTAAATAGCATAATTGAGATTTAAGCTTACGTGCAAATCGTGCCGTTAACTATGAACGTAAACTAAACTCCATCGGTTTAGGTAGTTAACCAAATGTTTACAGTTAGATTTTAACCTAAACCGATGTTAGAAAAAGACATATCAAGATTGTTTACTTTTAGTTAACTACCTAAACTGATGGAGCATAGGTTTCTATTGAATTTAAAATAATTAATATCGACAAAGTTCAAAGTAAAAGTTTTCTTGTGTAAAAATAATGCCGTGCCTCTAAAAATCTGCTATTTTGCATGAACTTTAGCTGTTTATAATGTATTCGTAAATTAAAAAGTAAAGACAATATATCAATAGAAATCTTACTCATTTAATCGAGTTTCGAATTTTACAAAAAAAAAAACAAAGTATTTTCAGGTTTTTATAAAAACACGTATTTCCTGGATCTAGTTTTGGGAAATATTCGAGAAAGTCACGGAATTACGAAATGCTGTTGACGTTATATCTCTTTTTTACTTTTCCTCTTTATCAAACTATTTAACTGAAACTGAACTGAAAACTATTTTATGGATTGAGTTGGATGAAACAACCAGTTTTTACACCATGATCTCGTTGACGATAAATAGATGGATCGGGAAGAGACCTCTTATATTTACAAACTGCTGTTGGTCTGCAAACAGCTCAAAAATACAGTAGTATTACTGTAGTAGTCACGGTTACGATCAAGTAGTAGTTTCGCTTGCCCCGTTAATGTGGCTTTTAGTAGTTTGCAACAAAGCAGAAAGGTTACAAACAGCTTACATACCACACTTACATAAAGTTTAGTACTTTGTATTCAGCACAGGCACCACATGAATATGAAAACACACTTGCACTCGTTCCAACCTACATTTTAAATTAAATCAACCACATCCTTTAAAATAAGTATAACATTTTAACACGTACGTTTATGGCATTTACCTATAATTATAAAAGGAGAAACCTGGATATAGACCATAAGTGCGCGTAAAGCGTATGTTGCGGTAACTAGTGTTGTTCGGGACGTGGATAGATAAACAAAGTGTTTTTCAGCAAATCCAACTGTGGAAATTATTCGAAAATTTGTAATTTTATATACATAGTGATAACATTATTATTATGTAAGCAATTAGCTTTTTAAATAGTGTTTTTAATAAATAGTCTACTAGAGTGAGCGCGCGATATCATTCTCTGCTTTTCGCACACGTTTATTTTGGTAACAGGAGCCGCGCCTACTGAGACCTTGTGTTTTAGAAAATATTGCGTAATGTCATCAATAAGTTTATTTTTTATTGCTACAATGCAAAATGCATGTTTAGGTGATAGTGTGTATTTATTTTTTGTCTATGTGTTGGTAGCTCTACGAACCGGTGACAGGCGTCCCAGTACACAGTAGATAGCATTTTTATTGCCTTATTATTAAGTTTTCTGTGGATTTTTGGTACTTAATCTCAACGAAGTTCTAACAATCTTGGTACATGTGAAAACCATAACCTGGAATAGGACTTGGGACACTTTCTTTCATGTCTATAATAAGTTCCCCTGGAATAATTAGATAAATAGACTCTTTATTGCACACCATAAAAAATTACAGGAGCTTAAAATTAATGGTGTGTAAAAATGGGCAGTTTTACCGCAGAGCCACTTTTTACAGAAAACCTTTTGATAAAGATAGAGAAGGTACGCAAGTAAATCGCATACTAATATATATGATGCAAATAATGATATATATTACATACATATATATACATTTATATAGTCAGAGAAAGTTGACGGGAGAGAAAAGGAGCACTATCCTTTACCATTTTTTAAATGTTTCATTTATTTGGTTTATTCAAAATTTACTTTCATTAATACAATCTTAAATTTAGCCGAACTATAAAACAGTTTGTCGGCAGATGGCATAGCTAGAGCTTGTTGTACTGAAATAGGCAAAGCAATCTATAACCACATTGCAAAGATTTTACATAAAAATTGGTGAATTGGTTTGGCTTCTCATGCCTTAGGGTTTTCGATGATTTATGACGATAATTATTCGATTTTTATGTAGGCGAAACTGCTGGCAAAACTTAGCTTGAAATGAGCCAATTAAAGGGCATTATGCTCATAAATATTTCTGATTTCTGCGTTCAACAGACAGCTGCTGCAGTAGAATTTCAATATTTTAATAAATATTGGAACTCTCATTTGCATCAGAAACTTTAAATCCGCAGTTATTTGAATCTCAATTTTTTCGCAATTTTCTGCAGCTTAAACTCAATAGAAATGGAAAAAACGGTAACAATAAACAACACAAAAACGTAGGAAATAAAACAATAAAGAAAGATAAAAAACCGATTTGCAAGAAAAGAACTAAAAACTATCAAACAAGTCACTTTATAAGCAGTCTGATGAAGTTGGCTAAAATGGCACGCGTAGTTGGGTAAAATACTCGAGACAGTTACCGCAATTAAATAAACAAGTAATTTGAATTTCATGCCTAGATTTTTGAATTCACATGTAGTTTCTACGGGTTTACAATTGATTGATATTAAGTGTAATTTTCCTAAATACCATATAAATTGTGAGTATTCGTGTTGTATAAGAGTTTTTACAATGTGCTATATTAAGAATTTATTCGTAACAAAATATAATCAGACAATTACGTTTTGTTTTACTTTATCTTGGTTTCTGAGAAAATTAAAATGTCAACAGTATAGTATTTACGGGAGACATTTTAGTATCTACACGAAAATTCAGTCTTATCTCTAATTTATAATGCTCGGAGGGCAGAAGCTTCGCTGTAAATCTTGTCTAATTTTTATTTTGGTTTAACCAGGGCTACAAGACAGACGTCTCCTAAGCTACTGAATATTTTACGAACTGTTGGTGTTTTTCATGATTTTAATAATAATTGGCTTCTTGATTGCCTTCCAGTAGGTAGTTAAAGATTCTTGCCTCTTATTTTTTTTTTTATAAAAAGTTTGTCTTACATACATTCCCTGATAAAGTAATAAAAGTAAAGTAATATTTTATCAGGGAATGTCAAAACGATTTTTGCAGAATATGGTTTGGCAACCTTGAAAGGCTTAGATGAGGACAAAACGGAGCTCCAAAATGGATTTTCCTCAGATCTCCATATTGGCTACACCGAAGGTTCGGGATCTAAACTCCAGCCAGATTTAATGAGATTGAAAACGTACGCTTGTCACGAGCTTCATTATAATTGGAATTTATGCTATTTGCCTTCTACGTTCTTTATGAAATCATCGTTATTAATTTTTTTTATGAAACGAAGAAATAGCTACACAGTAGGTAATATTGTACTTGTTCAAGTACAATATTACTGTGTACTTATTTACACTCGTTTTTTCTTGACTGTGTTACTGTGTATCTACGTTATCTGTACCTACCGTACTTAGTTACTGTACATTTTAAGGTGATTCAGGTCATGCTTTTCTTTATCTTTGTGTTTTGAGGCTGTCTTTCACCGGAGGGACGTTGTTTCGACTCATTCATCATTCTGAATTTTTCTTAGCTTTGATGTTCCGAACAAAAAATACAGATTCTTCTATCCACAAAACATAATAAACATTTTGATATTTTCGGAATCAGGATAAAGCAATATTCGTGAGTAGGTTTTTCGTTGAGGAAATATTTTTTAGAGTTATTTTTATTGACTAAATTAATTTGTGAAATGTTAGAGGTACCTATATATAAATAGTACTTGTTTACGTTCGAGACAGCTTAAAGTATTACATTCGGTCCCTATTTATGAAATTGTTGTTTTTTATTAAACATTCTTCATTCGATCACTTTGAGCTGTGATAACTTCGGGTAGACTTGGAATTAAAAGTTGAAATAAATTTTAAATTTTTCGTCCGCAACTGCAAGCCCGCGCCTGCAGATTGCCCTGCGATTTCTAACGGTTGCGGCGTTTCCTGGGGCGGCCGTTGTGGTCTAAGAAAGCCATTACGTTTGCGGCCATCTCTTTCGCTAGCTTTACAATATAGTGCATTAATATCATAAAAAAGTCAAGTGGATAACCAATCGTGCTAAATGGGTTGATGTGCACCGAAATGGCAGCGGCTAACAGCGACACAGAGACTGTGGTCGGCCATTAGGAGCCACGCGTGGCCGCTGACAGAACCGCTGACAAGACGCGTGGAAGCCGCTCACCCTTCTTGTACCTTTAAGCGAAGATGACCATGATGAAGCGATAGGTACTTATCTTTTAATAATATAAATAAAGTTTATTTTTTCACTTCACTACCAGCCACTGCCATTTTGGTATGAATCGGCCCTATGATTAATGTAAGTCTATTTGAATTTAAATCCAACCCGAAGTTATCACAACTCAAAGTGTGCACTTTCAAAAACTGCCATTACACACCTCCCCCTTAGAGCCAGAATGTCCTAACAAGCTTTTGGCGTTACTGTCCCATTTGAAAGTCAGCGACTATCGCAACCCAGTGCTGGGCACGCCACAAGAATGGCGGTAAGTCAAGAAAGGCAAGAAGGGACGGGGTGGGTTTTTTAGTCAGTAAGTCTGACACTATCTGTCGCTCCGCCCAACGGTGAGGGATGCCATTTGGATAATTTTTACCCACCGAAAACAAAACCCATTTGAAAAAACTGCCCTGTTTGCCTTTTTTAAATATAATCGGTATCGAAAAACATTAAGCCACTTTAGCTCTGGTGTTATGAGAGCCACAGTGACTTAACTATTACTTTTACAACACGTTCTTTCTTTACTTAAAAAATTACTTCTGTTTTTCCAAATGAAAACAGTATTGAAAAAATGAGTTAGGTCACTCTGCCTCTCATGGCCTCTTAACCTTTTAATTATCAAATAATTGCTCCCGCTCAAGGTGGAGCGAGAGGGAGTGTCAATTAAACTTTTATTGACTAAAACCCACCCGTGTTCCTCAATACCAATTCACTATTAATTAAAAAAAGGTTTTTAATATAAATGGTTTCAGCTCAGAATTAGATGACTCATTTGTACGCTGGTTTCAAGGGAATACAATCAATTAACGAACTCTCTCCGGGGGTACAATGGGCGGTTTCATCGCAATCAGCGATCTCATTCAAAAACATTATTCAGATCTTTTTAAAAGTGAGTCTTTTCTATTTAAGGGATGATTACAGATTTAGAAAAAATGTCTTTTAAAGTTGAGACTGATACTTTTCCAGAAATGTATAATCTAATGTTCCGTTCGGTAATTTAAATCAAATTACCGAACAAAGAATAGAGATAGATCTACAAACAAGATTTTTAATGAAAATCATTTTTTCATAGCAAGCTTTATAGCTCGGTATACCTATATAGCTCGCCAAGACGAATCATACGAGCTCAAACTCGATGGGGTTGTGTCGTTTAACTACCAAGTTCCTATAGCCACCTTTCAGTTGCATCATCAGATCAGCTCCACGTCAAAATGGTTTTGCATTGTCATCTGATTTACACAGGCATGCATTTCAGCCCAATCGGTAACCGGGAAGTGGGTCAAAAATTTGTAAGATTTGATGACAGACAAACATCAGGACAGGTGAAACTAAATAAAAGCTCGTAAAAAGACAAATATTTTAGTTGGTGGTAAATTATTTAAAATCGACAATTGTAAACCCAAAACTAAGGGCCTAAACTACGTATGATATTTATAATTAAGTTTATGAATTCCAAAAATAGTTTAGAAAGATATTTAGGTTAAAGCCACCCTATGCTCTTTCAGTTGCCTTTTGCGTTCTTGGACCACGGTAACTCTTTCGAACATTGCCGCATCTTTAAAGAAAATATTTTCATCTTAGGTTTAGATGTACTTAGAACTGGTTCAAAGCAAATGCAACCGGGACCAATTCATGACGGTAAATATTGGAGCAACGAATCATAAAGCTTTAAGTTTATGTATCTTGCAAGCTTAGTAGTTACAGGGACTTATTATTGAGCTAGTAAAGCTAACGGAGTTAAGTATACTTTGGCAGTTGCTGCATTGCCATATTTATTGAAGATTAGCTTTTGAAGCGGGTTCGTACATAGAATATAGTCTATGTAGGAATAAAGCAGCTTTATATCGCTAAAAAACTTTTTGCTATCGGACCAGTTGCCTGATTCACGTAAAATCAAACAAGTCAAATATCGTTGAAGTTTTAAAGTCGTTTGATCGAAGTCCTATCCAAAAGCGTAAGTATTTCCAGTTACATTAATAAGTATTCTACCAGGATAATGTAATACAGATTTTTTTTTAAATCGACCTAGTACCTATTGTAGTACCGACCTAGTCAGGGAAAGTCTGACACCCCCTCTTGTTCCACACCAGAGCGGCAGAAGTCATTTAGATGATTTCCTATCTCAAAAATAAAGTAAATGGTTAGTTAAAATTAGGGGTATTTAAGTCAAGAGTGAATAGATTGCTTCTAGACAAGCGTGTTCCATCGTCGGCCACATCATCGCTTAACCTCAGGTGAGATTGTGGTCAAACGCAAGCCTATCCATTATAAAAAAAAGTTATTTTGATACAAGTGATGTGCTAGACTTAGTATTTGATTAGTTAGTGAAATAGTTATATTAAGATAAAGCTTCAATTCTCTTGCCCTTGAGAAAATGATAATCACTTTTAATGGTTTTATTATACCTAATTACATTATATAAAAAAAAAGTTTCATATAACTAAAATCAACGCTAAAAACATTTAATAAATTACTTAATTTACATACATAAAAAGGTAGATAAGTGAATACGAACATTGACCTGCTCAGATTTTCTTAAGATTATTTAAATATTCTCCTTCGCCTAAACCAGGGACTTCATCGCCGTAATGCTTCTACAATAAAATTGTTTTTAGGTACTTACGGGTACTGACTGTTAATTTGATTGATTTTGTTGTAAACAAGTCGAGTAATCTCCCAGGACTTTCAGAAAAGTCGTTAATCGGGTATTAACCTTTTCCCCAGCCGCAATCAGACACTTAAATTTTCTAACGGACACCCTAATTAAGTGTGGGTCAAACGAATGGTCAACCGGGTTAAATGAGAGTAAACTCGAGTAGAGGTGAGAGCAGTGGTTGCCGAGTGGTTACGGCCCCGACTTACGAGTTGTAGGTCGCGGGTTCGAACCCAGCCAGGCGCATTACTATGTGTAATTTATTTCATGACCACTGCTCTCGAAACGGTGAAAGAAAACATCGTGAGGAAACTGGCATGCGTTATAGATTACGGCCCATTCCCTCTCCTAGAGAGGAGGCTTGAGTCCCAACAGTGGGAACATTAAAAAGGCTGGTGATGATGATGAACCTCGAGTAATTTCCCATACGTACCCGTAGGTCAAAATGAGTTAAAGTAATACTCAAAAAAACTGATCAAGTGCGAGTCGGACTCGTACTTGAAGGGTGCAGTACCGTCCGTGGCAAAAAAACGGCAAGAAAATCACGTTTGTTGTAAGGAAGCCCTTTTAAATATTTCATCATCATCATCATCATTAGCCTTTATCATGTTCCCACTGCTGGGACTCAGACCTCCTCTCTAGGAGAGGGAATGGGCCGTAATTCACCACGCGGGCCCAGTGCGGGTTGATAAATGCCCAGTGCGGGTTGATAAATGTCTTCGAATTTTTGATTCTAGAACCGAGGAAACCGGCATGTTTCCTCACGATGTTTTCCTTCACCGTTTTGAGTGCAGTGGTGATGAAATAAATTACACAAAGTAATGCGCCTGTCTGGGTTCGAACCCGCGACCACTGCTCAAATAATAAATAAATGTTTATTTTATTCTATTTTTAGGGTTCCGTAGTCAACTAGGAACCCTTATAGTTTCGCCATGTCTGTCTGTCCGTCCGTAAGTCTGTCCGTCCTCGCTTAATCTCTGTGACCGTTAGCACTAGAAAGATGAAATTAGGTACCAATATCAATCACGCCGACAAAGTGGTAAAAAAAAAATTGGAAAATCATGTTTTACTAGGGTAGCCCCCCTATTTGTAAAGTGAAAAGTGTTTTTTTTTTAATTTCAACCCTAACGTATGATATATTGTTGGATAGGTATTTAAAATGAATAGGAGTTTACTAAAATCATTTTTTGATAATGTGAATAATTTCGGAAATAATCGCTCCAAAAGTAAAAAACAATGTGTGTGTGTCCCCTCTAACTTTTAAACCATAAGTTTAGAAAATATGAAAAAAATCTGAAAAGTAGAACTTTATAAGGACTTTCTAGGAAAATCATTTTGAACTTGATGGAAAGAATAGTTAGACAAAAAGGTTCTACAAAATAATTTCTGGACTAAGTTTGTAGTATAATCGTATATGCAAGCATTTTTTTAAACTCATAAGTGGGTACACTTATTGTGACGGACGGGAAATTACGGAACCCTACACTGAGCGTGGCCTGACATACTCTTGGCCGGTTTTTTAGTATTTGTCATAGCAGCAACAGAAATATATGAAAATAACAACTGTCTATGTCACGGATCATGAGGTACAGACTGGTGACGGGCAGGCAGACAGACAGATAGACCGACAGACAGCGGAGTCTTAGTAATAGGGTCTCTTTTTACCCTTTGTGTACGGAACCCTAATAAGGCCGCTTACAACTCAAAATATAAAATCGTTCGGTCTCACATTAATGTGAGTTGACTCATTTTACGTCGGCATAATTTCGGCAACTCACTTGAACGCTAACTACGCTACGTTTACGCTAGCGCATTAAGTACTAAATACCGATACATGAATCGTGCTCACGTCTGTAGGCAGTTTGCTTCGTACCTAACTATTCACAAACGACGCGACGTTTCCACATTTGATTGACGAGCACAAAGCAACATTATATTTGCTTCAGAACGATTGGATTTCGCAGTGATTGGATTTCGAAGCGATTGACCAACGCTTCATCTGCCTGAATAACTACCCAGTAAATAAACTCCATACAGTTAGACGCTCAGCTATAAAACGGTTCCATTGAATCGTTTCTCGAGCCCCGGTATGAAGGCTAGAAGGAACAGGGTGGGTCGTTTAGTCAGTAAGAGTCTAACACTATCTCCCGCTTCGCCCAAGAGCGGGGGTTGTCATTGGATGATTTTTCCCACAATAAAAAAACCGTATCTCGTAATTTCTTAACATGTCGAATGAAGCCGGGGCTATAACTATGTGAAGTGTGCGACAGAAATAAATGCGACCCCAATCTCAGGCAATAAAGTTTCCGTGAGATTTACACTAAATGCGAGCGTTGTGCTGTTCCTAAAGAATTCAATTAGGTAAGAGGGATTTCCAAGCAATATATTCTGACTTAGAAATGTCTGATGCTGGTAATGAGATATTAAAATTTGTGAAAACGATTGGCTCGCCAATGTATGGAATGCGCAAAGCGATCCCCACTCCGACGCCGAGCGTTCAAGATCCGTGATGGGAACTGTACCTGAGCTTGGTTATTTTTTGCTAGATGGCGCTGAAGCCATCATTTTTGTTTGTTTTGTTCTTAGTGAAATAGTATTCGCAGAATTCGGACATTCCCATTTTACTGACTAATACCTGCCTGTGTATCCTTCAGTTGCCCTTTCAGTTCCAGAGCCACGGTAACCGTTTTAAATAATCCCGCAACCGCAAAAATATGAATGTCCAAAATGAGAATCATATCTATCTATATATGTACCTCTGTAATTAATCAAACAATTTGGAAAACTGAATTAGCATAAATATTTTACAAGTTTACAAAGACTCCACAAATACAAAACGAAGTAATTAGTTTTATTTTGAAGAGTAATTTCATTTGAAAATTTTATGATCTCGTCGAGAAACCGCCACAATAATCTTCCAGGCGTATTGCTAAAGAAAACATTTCGTATTTCAGATTTTCATTTAAAAAAATTAAGCCTTAATTTTTGAGTTGGAGTCTGTTTATTTGGTTAGATAGTAAGGAAAATAAAATACCGCAGTAATTGGGTCAAAATAAATAGACACAAAAAGACACTGTCTATTTGGGGAGCGGCTGCTTACTTCATACTTATATTTTTTTAAGAAACTTTTCAGAGAATTTTCCTAGACAAACAGAGTCTCTCTTTTCTCGTTTAAAATTATCAGAAAAACTGAACTAAGTTAAGATACCTACTTGAAGCGTTGGTAGAGGATGTTTCTACATTTCACTACCGAGTACGCGATCCACGTCTCAAAGGTACTATGGAGTGTAACGTCAATATAAAGTTGAGAACGAGGGCTTTCGACTTAAGATCCCACTTCCAAATTTTCAACTTCCACCTCGAGAAGCAACGAACGAGATTCTTTCTTACGTTCGTATTTCGTTATTTATTACTTTTTCATAACTCCTTAGAGGCCCTCTCGGTTTCTGTCAACAGATTGTAAAAGATTGTTATGTCGAAGGGTGGTTCTGGTAGATGGCACTCGAACTGCGAACGGTTCAATGAAACTGCGTTCACAGCTTTACCCACGTCGAGGCTTTAGACCTTTTATAAGTGCCTTTTAAGTGGGCGCTTTTTTAATGTCTCCTTTTGTATCGTTCTACGTGAAGTCATGAAGTGTTGCGCATACATGTACAAATAATATTCACTGTGATTAGTGCTCAGTATTTCTCTTTTTACAATATTCTAAATCTATTTTAATTGTTACTTTACATATAGATATATAACACAAAATCATACTAATATTATTAGGGTGAAAGTTTATATAGGTACACATATGTATATACATACATGTGATACGTTTTATGCATGTAGGTATATTTGTAACTCCTTTATGTTCATACAGCTGTACAGATTTGAATGGAATTACGGGTAGATCATGTCCTGAAAAGCACATCAACACAATACTTTTTAGTCCCGAGAGTATGTTCCTATATGTCATAAACTAAAACAGTTTAAATGGATTTGAATAAAATTTGTCACATACGTAAACCGTATTATATTCCAAGGATTAGGGCATAGGATATTTGTTAATCCAGGAGTATGTTCCTAGAGATAATTTTGTAAGTACTTTTACGCAGGTAAGGCTACTACTAGTAGATAAATTTGTTTTTTTTTCACAGTTCGATGGGAAATAATTTGGGGAGTCTTGATGATTGGTGCGCTGACTGCGAATATTTTTTACTGCGTTTGGCTCACTGATTGGTTAAGGTTAACTTTGGAATGAGCCAATCAGACCAACAAACGTCATAAATGTGTCGATCATGCTTAATTAAAGCCCTGAAAGTTTAATTCCAGTACTTTTTCTTTATTATATAATATGCAATTAGTATTCACATAAACCTACCCCATGAATCATTCTATCTGTTGGTGAAAACCGCATGCAAATCCATTCCGTGGGTTTTGAATTCATCGCGAACAGACAGACAGAAAAATAGGTGTGGTGTGGGACTTTATTTTGTAATATGTAAGGAAGAGCCATTGTTCTATAACTTTACATTATTTATTTTTTTCGTTTATATTTTACATCTGTATTTTGACTTTTATGTAAGTACATATATAAAACTGAAATGGGCTCCGGGCGTTTTGTTTTAATGAAATAAATAAAGATTGTCCTGTATTTCCATTGTACAAAGCGTATGATTTCCATTGTTGTTGTAACAAGTTAATGTAACTTTACAGCTGGCTCGTTGGCCGCTCCTGCCGCGTTGAATTGACTTTATCTTTGACCTGGGAGTAGACAAAGCATAAAGAGAATTTTCTACTGAAGGTATTTATGGACTTGAACTCAAAAAGGTTTCCAGTGCAGATGACACCGTAGGCACCGCTATGTTACATACTTTACTATGACGTCGTCGTATCCCAGTTTATGTTGAAAACGTTAAAAGTAATTTACAGAATTCGAATTTTACTTTTATGGAAAAGATATCCCATAAAAGGATTTCTTTCAGCATCTTTTCTGAGAATAGCAGTCACAGCGGTTCAGTAAACGCTCTTTGAGATATAAGGTAGTTTATCGTTAAACGACAAGAGCTTATCAAAGATAATACTCGTTCAATGATACTTGCCAATCAATAGTAATATCTATGAAACAATGAACACCTGTCTTTATTTTATCGGGATATGGGAAACACGTGTGTGGTGTTACGCTGGACTAGCCCACCGGTGCGTGCGGTGCGAGTAATTGTCCGTGACACTCGCTCACTCGCTTTCAGCTCAGCGATAAATCTATTGGAATTACACACTCGCTTCTCGCTGCTCGCCAACTCGTTTCTAGTATGATACTCGCTTCTCACTCATCATTGGCGGTTGGACTATTGCCTATTATATATTCCCGTAGCTTCGCTATAGTAATATAATATCAGATAATGAATTTACGTAATCGGGTATTTTATAAACAAACACATTTAGCTCTTTACAATATTACTTAGTTTCGATCCCAATTATTAAGTTTGAAAATCATAATGAAAACTCGATCTAATATTCCATTGTTATTTATTGTGTATATATTATTTACAAAGTCGAATTACTTGGCTAATAAGTTGAATACGTCAGCAAACGCGACCCGAGGCCAAATATAAACAAGGATAATTTCGAAGCTTTGCTTAGTCAAGTAATACATAAAATATTAGAGGCATTTTGTAACTCTTGTGTAACCGTTGTTACGTCACCCTACCAATAGGGTGACTTTTTAATTCATTAAAAATCTTTCAGAGAGTAAATGCTAATGAATATAGACCACTTTTACAGTACAATCAGCCCTAAAATAGCGATAAATCATCAAGGGTAAAAATATGTTTGCCACTCTGAAGTTGGTGTTCCGATTGCCGTATGATTCTTACAAAGATTTAGTTTTGACCCACGCGGCTGCGCTCCCGCTCTTCCCTACTCTAGCCTAATCTACCCTACACTACCCTACTCTACCCTACTGTACCCTACACTACCCTACTCTACCCTAATTTTCATTTTTTTCTCCATAAGAACCTTCTCCTCGCAATAAAGAACAAAACAAGAAATGAATTAGCGAAATCGGTCTAGTCGTTCACACGTGATTACGTGACCAAAGATATAGGAATTCATTTTTATAGAGCAGCTAATTGTTCGAAATTCAGCCGTACTTTACATTCCACGAACGCAGCCTTGTTACCCGTAAATTAAGATAATGGTATACCCTCCTTTTTTGAATACTCTTACTTATGTTTTTACCCACACAACAAATAATATATTTCTGCGTTGAATTTTAATTAAATATGTTTGTATTCAAGGATATCAATGTAATTCATTGACATTTTTGAATATTTATAAACAACGATAAACTTCGCGAGAATACAAAATTCCTATTAATTAATAACTTTATATTCTTGCTAGGCTTATTGTTGATATATATTATTTGGAATAAACTTTTGGTGATGAATTTTGATAACAACAGTTCCTATAGGATGAAATTAGAATTATTTACAACGATTTCACCGCATTCACAGGTTACGACTGAATACGGAAAAACTTCTCAATTTCAAATCTCATGTACTTAATTATCTACATATTGTCTCTTCTCATACTTTTACGAAAGTAAAAGTAAGTTTTAAAGACTGTTTTTAGAATAAATATCATCATCATCATCATCATCATCATCGTCCACTGTTGGACATAGGCCTCCCCCAAGCGTCGCCACAACGAACAATCATGTGCGTCCCGCATCCATCGGATTCCCGCTACCTTCACCAGGTCGTCAGTCCACCTTGTAGGAGGCCTTCCAATGCTGCGTCTTCCAGTACGCGGTCGCCACTCCAGAACTTTTCGATCCCAATGGCCATCTGTTCTGCGAGCAATGTGCCCTGCCCATTGCCACTTAAGTTTGGCGATTCTTTGTGCTATGTCGACAACCTTGGTTCTCCTGCGGATATCTTCATTTCTGATTCAGAATCTTCAGAATAAATATACAGGGTTTATTTATAAAACACTAACAACCTGGTAGGCGTGTATTGCTAACATCATAGACAACATTTTTTGTTCTATGACTTTTTACAAAACGTAATTAATACATTTACCAAAAACAAACCTTCAGATTTTGTTGTTCTATCGGACACATTTAAATTCTGTATTTTTCTGTATCTACCTACATCGGTGTGATGCGACGCAAGAGCATTAAGCACCTCCGCCACCCGATCCCCACTCTCTTCCGCTATTGTACTATCGCTTGCTTCGCATAGACTTCGTAATTTTTAGAATGTTTTAATTTAAGTATTTTTATAACATGAAAATTTGATGAACTAAAATATGATAGACTAGCTTTTGCCTGCGGCTTGGCCCGCGTACATAAAATGTAGCCTATGTCACTCAGAAATAAAGCAGCTTTCTATAGTAAAAAAAAATTGCAATCGGACCAGTACTTTCAGAGATTACACCCTACAAAAAAAAATAAACTTTACCTCTTTATTATATTAGTGTAAATTAAAAGACATAAAATAAAAGTTGTTGTTTATAATATTAGTAACATAGTTCTGGGAAGTTCAGTGTTTTACAAAGAATCCTGTATGTGTAGATACTGGCCTCCATTTGAGTAATCAATGACTCGATTGTTGAACCAGAATGAAATTAAATAGAATCCTAATTGAACTTAATTTAACTCTTTGAATGCCGTAATTAGAGACACAATAGAAAGACAATTGCTTATGTCGAACTATGTAACATAAGACATTCAAAAGGTTAATTCAATTAGATTAAATAAAAACAGTAGAGTACTATAGAAAGAATATTAATTAAATTAGAATTGAGGTTTCCTTATTAGCTGCATCAATTTACCGCAAAAGTTTCTCGACTCGACTAAGCATAAAGTCGTTGAGAATTTATGCGCTGCAATTTTACGTCGTTTTTACGTCGTCAACCTTGATAAAACTGGCTTATAGGATATATTCAATCTTGTTATTTATTTGACATTTTAATCTCTTTGAGATTGATTCTGGATTTGTATCTGGATTCGTCTCTTCCCATCTCGCGATAAAGGTTCCCGCGGTAGGTACCTAAGAGTAAGTTTTATAGTTTGTATTCTGGTGATGAGTCCCGTGGGAATCTTCTGGATGCAGGAAGCACAGGACCGGTCGATTTGGACGTCGTCATGTATTTTTTATTAAACACTAAGGCTGAGTTGCACCATTTAACTATAACGATAACGAAGCCGTTAACAGTTGTCAAATCGTCGAATTGACCAATAGGTGGCCATTTTACGGCTGGTTATGGTTTGGTTATCGTTATAGTTTCTTCTTCTTCTTTTTTCTTCTTTTTTTTTATTCCACTACTATCACAAAACGCCGTCTAGTCCCAAGCTAAGCAGAGCTTGTGTTACGGGTACTAGACAACTGATAAACATACTAATATATTTCTACATACATACATATTATAGATAAATTACACCCAGACACAGAACAAATGATCGTGCTCATCACACAAACATTTGTCCTGGGTGGGAATCGAACCCACGACCTCCGGCATAGCAGTCAAGGTCACTAACTACTAGACCAACAGGCCTGTCAAATGGTGCAACTCACCCTAAAGTTTTTAAAGTCATAGGACAGACTATGTTAGTTTACAATGAATCTCGTATAATCTCTTTTTCCTGTTTTTTGATATGTTGAATCATATTATAACTTCTCCCGCTGTAATGTGGAATAAAATAGCGTGTCAGACACTGTTGATTACTGAATTGCAAATTGTGTTCAGTTTATTATTGGTTATATTTTCTTTTGTTAACTAAACCCCAATTTCTTGGTACCTTTGTTTACAAGACTACTGAAGACATTTGTAGACAGCTGAATTTTGGTATAATTATGTTCATAATTCAAACAAAGATACGGCTGTCGGTTCTTCTCGTCAGCCGGAGGCTAGTCAGGAACGAGCAGCGTTGGCTTAGATGTTTTGATATGATCTTGTAACAACAGAATACTACAACACAAAACAAAGTAGTACCACGTAAAAAGATGTTGAATACGTAATACGTTGAAATACAATTTATATTCATTTACGTAGATACCTTATTGGTTTATTAAACAATTATTATATATACACACATTCATTTATTATATAATATAAATAATATATTCCACAACTATTACACAACGCCGTCTAGTCCCAAGCTAAGCAGAGCTTGTGTTATGGACACTAGACAACTGATAAACATACTTAGATATTTCTAAATAAATACATATTATAGATAAATTACACCAAGACACAGAACAAATGATCATGCTCATCACATAAACATTTGTCCTGGGTGGGAATCGAACCCACGACCTCCGGCATAGCAGTCAGGGCCACTAACCACTCACTAGACCAACAGGCCTGTCAATACATGTCTAGGTATACGAAAAAAACAAGCTATAAAAAACACAAAAATAGGCACAAAGATAACAATTATTTAAAAAAAAAACTCTTTCAGTATATCTGCGCAAGGAGAGCTAGAAAAAGAAAAAGTGTTATTGTATACAACTGTGTGTAAGAGTTGTAGGAAACATAAGAACAAGAAATCAGTACACTTTATTGCGGTGTACATAAATATGTGCTGTACATAAGAACAACAGGACCAAACACACCATTGTAATCGTATTGAGCAATTTCTTACAGACAACCCTTGGATAGACTGAAAGAATGGAGGCAGGAATTCGTATTAGGAAGACTTCGAAAATGTTTAGAAGACTATGTAACACTGACCCGGTGACAAAGAAATACATTCTTTTTCTGTTAATAAACCACAACAGCTTACAGACCTAACCCTACTTAAACACAGACATCCTTCATCCGAGATAAACCCTAGTGTAGAGTTAGACAGACGATTGTTAATCTGCGTTCATGGTCTCATTTGATTAAATAGTCCTCCAGACCGAATTTCGATTATATTGGCCAATTTGGGCTGAGACTTGATAAATACATAGTTTTATACGTTTAGAGGTACACGGAATAGGATGTATAGTTTTACATACCTCAATTGAAAAGGGAAGATCCTTCGACTATTGTCCGGGTAACTGGCCGTTAGTTGATTTCAAATTGTTGTATATGTTTTAATCGCACGGATAACTCTAATAATGCGATGCAGGATTTTAAATATTAGTTCCAATGTAGCGTCATGGATGTCGCTACTTACGCAGCAAATAATATAACTTAAAAGTGTGTGTGTACAAGTACAGGTCTATTCTCTATTTCCTCAATCTTGAAGAACGATGCAACGGAAATCCGACAATCACAGAGCAAGATGAAGCTCAGAACTATAAAAACTAACTGCTAAACTAAGGATTGCAATTTGTCCAAAACCAACTAACATTTTTTCATATCTTAGAATCTGTATCATGGGTTTATATGGGTGATTACCAATATATCAATTATCAAACATAAAATACCCAAACCCAGAACAACTATCTGTAAACCATACAAATAATAACTGTTGTTTGCGGGAATTGAAGCTGAGACACACAGTGCAGTACTAATCACTCGACCACTGCGCCAAACCAAAGACCGTACCGCCAAAGATAATAATAATATGAATCACCGATTCATCGAAATGCGATACTTGATATTCCTAGCGAAATTTAAGCTAGACTTAACACGAAGCACCACAGGTTACGCGTGTAGGAAGCTAATCGGTATACAGTGAGTATTTACCCGTGAATGTAAATTTACGGTAACTATACGATACATTATAAATTATTTCGTTAAAATGATCCATAAACTTGCACAAAAAAAAAAAACAAGTAAATTATGTAAATAATGTACGAGTATTTTCGCAGTAAAATTATTCAACTTATATTTTATTCTTAATCATATTTGATGGAATTCAATAGAACATAGTTTTGGTTAGCAAATACGTGATTGAATATTTATTAAACTAGTTATTAAATCAACATAAAAAACAAACATTGGGAAAAACAAAAGCATTGTGAAACTTCGCCGCAAATAAATGTGCTACGCAACAAGCTTAGCGTAGCGGCTTCGTAGCAGTCGTAGCAGTCTCGTAGCGGTCTCGTAGAGCCAGGCAATGATCATTTATTTTCTTCCGTTGCGAAGAGCCCGGTTTTGTACTTTCACGTTGAGTGACCTTTTTTAACCGACTTTGAAAAGGAGGAGGATCTATGTTCGGCTGAATGTAAGTTTTTTTTTTTTACGTATGTTTTCCGACATCTCAGTCAATTGAGGACCTGACTGAAAGAAAATAGGGAGGGGATGTATCGATCTGATCTGGTAATGAAGCTGGAATAAGGAAATTAAAGTAATCTAACCGTGAAAAAAAAATAACCGTGTTTGGTATTATTAGAAACGTTATAAGATGCACTCTGATTATAAAGTATTTAAATTTGGCTGAGCGGTACTTTTTAGTGGTGGTACCATAACTAAAAAGTGAAAAATATTTTTTTTTAAACCGACTTCAAAATAAACACTGAAAAGTACAAAATAACTTTAAATCGGTGTTAAAACTATGTTATTATAGAAACACGGACTTCCGAAATTTAAGTTATTTTGTACTTTTCAGTGTTTTTTTACATTGAAGTCGGTTTAATTTTTTTCTATTCGTGTAAAGTCAACATAAAGTGTCCTTACCACACTGATATACTACGTTTATTCTATAAGAGTTAAATAACAAATTCTTTATTAAAGGAAAACACAGATTTCATAAAACGTGTATGAATGAAATAAAACACAAATATTTTACTTTTTAAATAATTCTAATGATATCGATACCCAGTCAAGTGAGTGCAAAGCTTGCAAATTACAAATTAAATGAAGTTCAAAACATTCTAGTATCCATTCGGTCGACTGGTTTCTTGATTGCTTTCAAGAATTTGGAGGACTTTGTTGAAATATATTTTACATCTAACATAAAATGTTTGCAAAGTTCAGTCAAACAGTAAAAAGTAATGTATTTATTGGGTCAACCCTGTTGCCATTGAGCATTATTTATGAAGCAAGCAGTTTCCGGTAATTAAATATTAGTACACGTTAAATTAATTATAGTAAACCAGGCATACATGTAATGTGCAGTCCATGTGTGTTGTCCAGTCGTAATGTGCATTTGGTGCTTATTTAAGTCGATCTGATTAGTATGTAAGTATGACGGTGTGTGTAAATTATACAATGCATGTTTGACTTGCGTTGTATACTTTGTGTAATTTTGAATGCGTATCTAAAGCTAGAACTAATGATAAGTACCGACGCACAGGTGTTACACGCCTGACTTGTACGTACAACAACGTCGTGTGACGACGCGTGTTGTGAATCTAGTGTAACTTTACAAGTTACACTTTCCATACGAAATGTATGGAGACCGACGCGTCCAGATCGGCGTAAGTGACCCTCGTGTGCGCAGTATACCTTTAGTTTTGCAAAAGTTACCGCTTGGGATACGAATGCCTGGTTTACCCTACTCCTGTAGGGTTAAGCATTATCAGGAGATAAGAGGAGGGATTTTATCAGGAATACTTTTTTAAATTCATAATAACATAAATATTAGGTACATTAAAACCCAACTAAACGCGCATTTACTCTCTCATTAAGACCATGAGAGAGCGAATGTTATGGAGCCTCTAATTAAGGTAGTCGAAAGGATATTACAAAGGCGAACATTTGTGAGTGAGTGCAGCCAACCTAGCCAAGTTACAATCGAATTCCGTTCTCTAATCGGTAACGCCTCGGTAACAGCAATTGTAGAAAACGATAAGTTGGTAGCCATGTTGACGCGCCTGAGTCGGCCGCTCGTTCTACAATGTAGCGTTTGTATAACAAAGGATGTAGCGTTAAATATAATAGAAACGATTTAGAACGATGTGAACTTGGCTACGAATTGTCTATTCGTTTGTTCTGACCACGCGACTTTACATTGAGATGACGTCATTCCCATACGTTTCATCACTTTTCGACAGCGTTAACGATTGCAGAATAACAACTTGGCTAAGCGTGCAGGTTTGTTACAACGTTCGAATGGCTAAACGGATTTTGAGAAAAACTTGGTATATTGCTATGATGTCATTCACATAGGATATTATGTGTATATGATACTGTCACGCCAGCGAAGCTACTCGTACGCAGTTAGTATCACAATAATATTATAAGGGCGTTTGTATGTATGTTTGTTACTCCATCAAGCTAAAAGATCTGAACGGATTTGGATGACATTTGGCACATAGGTAGACTAGCTACGTTCAAGAATAGCAAAAACATAATATTTTCCCTATCTTTGTTATCCTGGGATTACGTTCCCTTGGGTTAATTTTCTGCTTCAGTCAGACGAAGCGGCTGACAGAAGCAAGTGGCTATATATCTCAAAATATCGAAATTTAGTTTTTTTTTATCTGTTATAAACTAGTACTTGACTGCGATCCCACCTGATGGTAAGCAGTGAGGCGCACTAGTTTATTAAGAGCCTATTCACTCTAGCCTTGAAGACACCTAACACCTTAGTTTGTATTACGTAACAAATCCAGCCTTTTAGAAAGTAAAATTAAATATTTGACACTCCGTGTGACCCAAGAGCTGACTTTTACCTCGGACAGAGGTAAACATTGCCATACAGCTTGGAAATGCCGCCAGTCTTTTATACACATTACCAGTCGACAGAGATGCGAAAGAGTTTTTTGACGCCATATTTTAGTTTGATTTTAGTTACTTGTAATTAGCGTGTTTATATGTCAAATCAAATCAAATCAAAAATATTTTATTTCACATAGGCCTACATGGGCACTTATAAAACGTCAGAAGCTAGTGCACGGTTCCAAATTGGTCGTTTCCTATTGAGAAGAACCGGCAAGAAACTCCATATAATAAAGACCTATGTAATACACCTCTATGTAATAAAAACCTTATTATTATTACTGTAATTATAGTTAGTTAAGTATTTTCTAAATATAAATTATTTGTATCATGTAAATATTAAACATAATTAAATTAATATTGCCAATAAATACAAAATAATTCACAATAACAACTGATATGTTTACTTCTGCCAGACCTTTCGAGATATACAAGCGTGATAATATTACGTCGTTTTCACCCTATACTAGACAGGTACATTTACTAAGGGCTTACCTACCTGAGCTGCGGGATTATTCCAAGAGTCACTGAGGCCTTGGAACGCAAAGGGAAACTAAAGATACTCAGGTGTGTTTTAGTCACTAAAAGTCTGATACACCTTCTCGCTGTACACATTGTGGGAGAAGGTATTATGATAATTTTCCACCCTTAAAAAGGGCTTTCCTGCCATCAAGAGATTACAATATTAAAGGGGATTTGGCATTTTTATGAGACTTGTTCACAAAAAGGCATGGTTGGGGTAGTGGTTGCTATCTGTCGTGGGTTCGATTCCCGAATAGATCAAATATTCGTATGACCTACAGATAAGTGTTGTGGCTCAGAGTGTCTTATGTATGTGAGTTTACATCTTTGTGAAAGAAACAACGACACAGGAGTTATTCCTAGTGTGAGGCAAAGATAAAAAAAAATGAAACTCAGTGGCGGGAATGGAACCGTAGGGACCCAGCAGCCTAATGACGCCACGGGCAGTGTGAAAGTGAAACCCGGGACCCTGGGACGAAGGCAAAAAAGGAACAGGAGTGGGTTTTTAGTTAGTAAAAGTCTGACACACCCTTTCGCTCCGCCCAAGAGCGGAAGATGTCAATGGACGATTTTCTCACTTAAAAAAAAGTGGCGGGATTGAAAAACCTTTTTGCTCTTTTTTCAAGTACCTACTACCGACCTATTGAATATCAATTAAATTCAGTCACTTATTCGTTTCTTTTTTCGATTCGGTTAGCCACTCAAGCAATTTCGTTTGACCTATTTTATTTCATAAATTCATTTCTACTGACCCGTGCCGATTAAAATTTTGCACACGATGTTGAATTAATGGCGTCCGTGTGGCCACGAGGACGGAATAAGATTTTTTTTATGGAATGTCTTGAGGCAAGTATGGGGGGAATTTAAAAGCAAAAAAAAACATAATCAACCAAAAAAAGACGAATAAAGAAGGAAAGAAGAAAGAAAACTATTTTGTTTAGCATACACACTCGTAGATACACACAATGTAGTAACAACATGATAAATTATTATATAGATATTTAAAAAAAAAGAGACAACTTACAATGTGTGTCTCACAGCGGCGCCAAATAGCCAATGACACATATTTATGTATGCTAATTGGAACTGACGAGAAGTAGTTTCAGTGAAGGCAGAAGAAATTAAACCATGACTCGCCCAATCCGGGAATGGAACCCAGGATCACAAACTCAGAAAAAGCAATACAGGTACGTTTGAGTCAGTAAAAGTCTGTGAGAACCTCTGGCTCCACCCAGAGTGGACTTTCTCTCTCTGGTTGGAGCAAAAAATTAAGTTTTTTGAAGATTTCAAACCGTCGAAAAAGATTCGCAATCTCAAAGCAGCCCAATTAGTAGGTTAATACTTTATTTTTTCGTAACAGGTTAATTGGATTACCAACTTAACTAAGAACAAAATAACAACTCATTTTCTCAGCAGATCCTTATTTCTAACATGAAATGAAAATTCTTGTTTATTCTCGTCTAACTGTGTAGGCGTCATAATATCATAAAATTTTCTAATTACTAGATGTTAGTGTAAATAGACTTGTAGGTATATCCTAAGTGGTTTAACTCCGGAACACGTGTTTTAATAATACACGTGTTCTGTATATGAAACGAACCTTTGGAGGTTATGCACCTTAAGAGGGTTTGCTGGAAGAAAACTCAACTTTGAGGTAAGCTCTATGTACAGGAACTCCATTCCAGTCTGCCACTATCTCCCGCTCCACTCAAGAGCGGGGGCTGTCATTGATGATTTTCCCACCAAAAAAATAAACCTCAAAAAATAAAGCAATATATATGGTACAAATGTTTGTGGAAAAAAAGGCTTACGGATATTTTTTGGTGCACTGTATTCTATTTTGTGGAGAATCGCCGAATAGTTTAATATTTGAATTGGGGGTTTGTCGGTTTTACACATGGAAAAGGAAAATCCACGGCATTGTGAGCACGAAATCGGTACGAGTATTCGAGAAAGTGTATTGGATTACATATACCAAATTTTTTTTTACACTAAAACACTTCTTTGACCACCTTTTAGGCGATTGCTCACTTGGTAGTCTGGCGGCGTGGCAGTGACATGGGTACAAAAACTAGAAACTTCAATCAATATCTTCAGATATAGCTAAACGAATAACCTTTAATGTGGTGGACATTCTTATTTTTGAAGCTTAGCAGACCTCCGCTGTAGTTCTGCTTAAAGCATGCGTCGGTGGATGCGGATGTAATGGTCTGTAAAACTGGCAAGACTGATTTCTCGAAAAAATTCAACGCGTTGTTCCGTACTTGGCGATAAGTAGTTACTATTACAATATAGTGCTTCTGCTGAAGTTCCGCGCTTCCACAGGTGATGCTCCACATTCACTGAAGTTCTTGCGGATGTGAAGCCCTGCACTTGCAGTGGCAAAGTGAAATTACAACCCTATTTCTTAATTAGGGCACGCCTACGACGCGAAGCTAGTTCACGCGCGGGCGTAAGAATCAAATTATATCTTCCGTCCTCAATCAGCTCAAGTTTTCAATTAACTGTAAAAACAAGGTCCACTTTAATAACGATGGGTAATACTGAGTATCCTAGATTATATTTATTTATACCTACGATATCACGTTAACGAGATGGCCATATGTTACTTGAAAGTTCCATTGATAAAAATAGACTTTACAAAATGGCAAGACGTGAATTGATCGTGAGGTCTTGAGGTGGACAGCGCCGTCGTCGGCTGAGTAAGTGTCGCTTAATAAACTGGAGCCTGCGGGTCGGGGGACAAATAGCCGCTCTGCCCGCGTCTCCGCTGAAGGATAACTTTTATATTGCAGGTTCACTCACCTGGCAACACCGGCACGACCCACAAATACGTGTTCATTTCCAACAAACTAAGAAAAAGGACTAACGAAATTAATTACCAACGTAATTCTTGTAAAAGTCTCACAATTAACCTAATTTGACTGGTTCGTCTTGTAGAATAAGATTATTTAGCTAAAATATAAGCGTTGTTTTTACTTCTACAGTAACCACATAATGAAGCCGTAAATAATTCAGAATTTATCTCGTGCATCCATTATTTTTGGGTGAAACATAAAATTTGTTTCAGAATAAATGAGTACCGCGTTCAGCCTCCGTAGTTTATCTCTGCAGCACTTTGTGTGTAAATGCGGATTGCCGTCAGCCACTTGTTAACATCATGTAACACGGTACTCGGGTAAGCATAATGAATTTTGAAATTATGAAACGGGTAAACAGAAAAGCTTTTGTTAATGTGTTCCGTGTAGACACGTTTCCGAGTAATGAGGAAAATGTTATTTTTCCGAATTTATTCGTAGAATTAGGGGCTGTCTGACAATTCGGACACAGTATGTTCGGAAACCACCTAAATTGAAACTTTTTAGTACAGTTAGACAAAAAATGTTTTAAATGTATCAATTTTATACTGTGTCCGAATATATTGTGACCGAATCGTCAGTTAACCGAATTACGAGGATAATAGGTGCTTTCAGTATGAAAATGTATTTATTCCTTTATCCTCTTTACCATCTATCTTTACTGGCCTTATAACCTAATGCAACAGTGCAACTAACAACTATAGGTACTTAACCCTAAACATATATTTATGATAAAATATAAAATAAAAATATGTATAATTATAATCTATTCAAAACAAAACTTAAACATAAATAATACTCGCATTGTCTTACACATAACTAACTATATTTAATAAAACTCTTACGAATTCACTCAAGGTGCACAAGAATACATCCAGTCACTCATGACGAATTAAATACAAGTACTAAAGTTCGAATAGCTCTATTTCCGAATAATGTCGGCTGCATGAGTTTGTGGAATATACTGCCGAAAACCACGCACAGGATTAATACAGGGGCTCGGGGAGTCCTCGCTAACGAATTGCACCAACGCTTTTGGTTTAGCAATCACTCGAACTGCAAAATGAATTGATTGTGCGCCGCCGAAGCGCAGATGAAGCACTTGTTATACCTGAAATAACTTAATCTTTCAAATCGTGTATTTATTGGCAATTGTTTAGCTGAATAGTGATGTTACGACAGTCATTTAAGAAGAAAAATGTGCAAGAAACTCCATGGACACTATTTAGCAAAATATCCTGACTCATACCGCTGTCCTGAAATTCCGATGCTGTTTTTAAGAACATTTTTTTAAAGACAAAAAAAAAGAAAGTCCGTTCATCCATGTTAAATGGCCGTTTTTACCTATTTTAAATGTTTCCTCACAATTAGCTGTAAGTTTTCCTAAAAGTGATAAAAAAAAAAAAAAAGCAAAGACATGAAGCCCGTTCCTTCAAACTATTACACAGCAGTAAGGTAAGGTGGAATTAGTTACATTTTCAAAGGTTTGAAATAGTGAGTAAGTCTTTATAGAAGTTTTGTGGTAGGACCTACAGAGGCTTCTGAAGAATTACATGCGCCTGTGCGTACTTTGACCTGTTCTGTTGGAGGTTTCGTCGGAACACGTAGAGTGCTGTAAAGTGACTATTCCGTTTCCTCTTTTCTTTTGTAGATAGCCTTGGTTACAAGGTTGAGCCAAAACACAGCTTTCATGTTGAACTCACAAAACAGCAGATTGAAAAAAAATAACAAGAATTGCTTTTTAAAAGTTTTGAGTATGTATGTAGAAGTCTTTTGTAATTTAATTAAAATAAGTAAATTGGCTTGAGTTTAGAAAGGAAGTTGAATGAAGAGGAAATGAAAAAAATGAGTGATGGAGTGACAGATAGAATTAAAAATGTTTTAAGATAGAAGCTGTAATTTTACAAGAGGAAAGATGAATAAAAAAAGCAGCTTATTTGAAGAGAATTTGGTTGATTATTTGGCCTAAATCTTATTATATACGTTATTTGTAATATCAGCCTCTGAAAAATGCAAAATGTTTACTAATCACTTTGCTTCATTGCTATATTTTAAGAACAGAAAATTCTAACAGAAAGTGTTCTTGGCCTACCCAGAGAGGGAGAAGTTATTTGATGATTTCCCACATAAAAGGAAACCACATTTGGTTTATTTCGTAACGAAAAGTTGAAAAATAAATACAAAAGAGTTAAAGAAACCCAACGCAAGCAAAGAATTTTTCCTTCACTCACTAATCGGCGTGGGAAACCCCAACTTTTGCGTTCTTCTATTATTTTCAGTGCTTACAATATGTTTCTACTTTACAAAGTTTGTCTTGGTATATTTTACTTAATAAACAGTTAAGACCCTCTACAATGGGGTTCTTCACATTGTTAAAGCTGTTAAAAGATATGTAATACCCGCCCATACATGACACCGCTTGTACAATGTAGATAAAGCCCCAACTTCTGCTAGAATTCTGCGGTGAATATGTATGCGGAGTAAAGTCGCAATTGCCTACTTAAATTATAAGTTATAATAATAGCAACTTGTTTAAGTTCAATGTTAAGGAACCTTGTGATTTTTTCCTTTTTCTAAACAACAGATCCTTTTTAGCTAAAAGTTTACAGTATGATTGGTACTTACAGGTATTTTTTCTTTTGAGCTGGGAAATCATGCAATGTCTTGAAAAGTCTGACACGCAATCATTCAATGAGAAGTCATTGCGTGATTGTTGTCAGACTTTTTCTGACTAAAACCACACCTTGTCCTTCAGTTGCCCTTTATGTTTTAAGGTCACGAGTTTCCTTTTAAGAAAATCCCCGTAGCCCTAGCGGGTTAACAGCTCTGTTGGGCTCTTACGGTTTACTAACATCTCTTTGAAGAGCGCGTAGAGTGCTACGCGCGTCTAGTAGACGGCCTGAGGGCTCACCGCCATGATTATGGCTTACCCAAAAATTGGTACAGATTGAAAAAATAGTTAGTAATTTTCAAGTGTATACCGCGGTGTTTGGATTTTTTGCAAGTAAATAAAATTACAAAAAATTAAGTATAGGACTAAGGAACAATACCAATTAAAAGAAGGTTTGTTTATCCAATAACAAAGCACGTCTGTATAACTTGGCCGCAATATTTCTCCAGAAATTAGGTCAGTACGTGAGAGTCGTGTCGGTACAATGTGTGTACTGGGATGAAATTGAGAAGCATAAAATATGACTGCTCTCATAAATAAATACAAATCCCGTACTCTTATTAGTCATTTCATCTGACCATAAAAAACAAAACTACTTAGGTAAACAATTATTTTGAAAGGTAATATTATCTTAAAGTTTCTACATAAATTCAATAAAACAAACCGAGATAAATTATTCATGAGTTAAGTGCCTACTTATCCTGTTGTAAGTTTATACAAAATTACTTTACTTTGAACTGACGATAAACCTTTTTTGGAAGAAAATACTGATCTACTCGTATATTATTTAATCTACGTCGTAGCAAGACTTACTAAGATTAAACATGATGTTCTTTTAAGTTTTTTTGGCAGATAAAGGGCGGAAAAAGTGCTGTAAAGTTTAAGACTGTAACATGCTTCACTCTATAAATGATCAAAGTTTAGAAGTGTGCCGTAGCCCTTGTAATCAGTTAGACAAAGCCTCACAGGGGGGTCGGCTAATTCTTTTGAGGAACGTCCAAAATTAAATTCAAAAGAAAGAACACTTTTAATTTGTTTTCATTCAAGTGTTGAGTGAAAAAGCTTCGAAGACCGTATGTTCATGCTACAGATTTCGTTGATTGATAAAGTTTGCCACACGGAATTCTATGTAAGGATCGTAGAATTTTTTTTAGGGTTCTGTATCTCAAAGGGAAAAATGGAACCCTTATATGATCACTTTGTCATCCATGTTTGTCTGTCAGTCAAGACTAGTTATCTCGGGAACGCGTGAAGGTATCGAATTGAAGTTAAAATTGTACTTAAGTCTGCGGTCTCTTGAAGCTGTGAAAAAATTAAACTTTTACGTTAACGAAAAAAAGAGATACGGCCGATTTTGTCACAAAAAAAAACGTATATTTTGACATTCAAGGAAACTGAAATTCTAGGGTACTTTCCGGTGACCGAGAATCTTGAAATTTTGCATAAAGCAAGCTCTTAAACGTGTGTTAAATTTTCTGTTTTTAGATTCTGAAAACAGAAAATTTGTTGTTACGTCAAAACATTTCTTTTTAGGATTCCGTAGTCAAATGGCAAAAAACGGAACCCTTATAGATTCGTCATGTCTGTCTGTCTGACAATCACTTTTTCCGAAACTATAAGAGCTATACTGTTGAAACTTTGTAAATAGATGTATTCTGTGAACTGCATTAACATTTTCACACAAATATAAAAAAAAAAACAATAAATTTTGGGGGTCCCCGTACTTAGAACTGAAACTCAATTTTTTTTTTCATCAAGCCCCTGCGTGTATATTGAGTATATTGGTGATTAGGTTTCTAGAATCTTTTTTTTCTAATCAGAAGAGTTTGCGCGAGAGACACTTCCACAGTGGTAAAATGTGTGTCCCCCTCCCCTCTAACTTCGAAAATAAGAGAATGATAAAATTAAAAAATCTATATGATGTACAAACTGCCAACGAAAATTGGTTTGAACGAGATCTAGTAAGTAGTTTTTTTTAATACGTCATAAGTCTAAGAAAATACACTATTATTAAAACATCGATCGAAGTTACAATGAACTACAAGAACTTTTATATTATTTCACTTGCTGCTACGGAACCCTTCATGGGCGAGTCCAACTCGCGCTTGGCCAGTATTTTTGCTGTTTGGAAAAAAAAAGCTTCCAGACTCCGATCAGTAAACTCTTTAAATAAGTAACTCTGTACAAAACGCACTTGCCCAGTTTTTTTTAACTTGTTTTTTCACTATACAAGTGGGTACTTAACAATTTGGTTGACATGAGTAAATCTGATATATTTTTCAACTAAAAAATTTAATTTTTATTACAAAAACAAACTGAATAAAATACTTGGAATTTGATAGATAGCGATATAAATATATTGTTTTATAATAGAGGATATATTCCTAAAATAAATGTTTTAGAAGCTTTGATAAATAATACTTGGAATTGCTATCAAACGAACTTTAAAACGGTATCTACAGTTCAAATTAATTCTGCAATTGGAATTCGCTTTTGATTTGCAAAGAGAATATTTTAGTAGTGGCAGGAATTAATAAATAGAGGATGACATAATAATGATCAGACGGTAAAATGAGCTTACGTATTGCAATTTAACGTTTAGGAACGTGGCAGAGGATGTAATGGTGCTTTCAATACCCTTGCTCATAAAGTGACTCTCATTGCACTGCGCTTAGGTATATAATGGCACTTAATTGTTACCAAACTGTGACATTTTGATTACCAGTACGCACTAGTGCTATAATTTAGTTAAAACCTTTTGTTCATAATTTTATTACATTTATCGTATCATTATGGACGGATGTCGGTCCCCACGAAGAAAAAAAAATGGGAGCACATATGAAAATAGTTTTTTACCGCCACAAAAGATTACTAGTTTTACAGTTATTTTCTTCACAAGTGTATTGAAAAACGTCGTATGATACACGTGAGTAATTAATGATTATCATTCTCGGCTCTCTTAAGACCCTCGCCATGGCTCGGGCCATTTCACGCTTATATCATAATGTACTATTATTAACGACTAGCTTTTGCCCGCAGCTTCACCCGCGGTTATAAAATATAGCCTATGTCACTCAGCAATAAAGTAGCTTTGTATTAGTGAAAAAAATTTAGCAATTAGACCAGTACTTTCAGAGATTACCTATGTCATACAAACAAAAAAATAACTTTACCACTTTATAATATTAGTGTAAATTTGTTTAAATAAGTTCATCTTCACAGTATGGAAATGTCACATAACGTATAGGGTGTAGTCGAATAAGTAATGATCTTTTAATTGTAAATTCGTTTTGAATCGATTTCTTTTTTATGTCATTTTGGCTTCGCACGGCTGGTTTGTGCTAAATGCTAGTGTCAATCACTTTAAGTTACTTTGAATTCCATTAGAACGCGGATGTAACACATTCCAATGTTTTTGCAGTATTTGATAGCCAATGTATCGTCAGCCTTCTCGGTAAGCTTCGTTGTGGTAGGCAATACCACAATACTTCTCAGCTCCATTTTAACAAAATTGCGCCTGTTTCAATTATTCTACATATTATGCAGTTGCGTAGATACTTGTGATACAAAACTCCACCAATTTTACATCACAGTAACCACTAGGAAACAATTTGCAAAGAATTAAAACAGCCACTGAAATTTAAAAAAAAATACACCAAAAACTCCTTGAATCGAAGTTCTGCTGGTCATGCGATCGACTACACCGTGCGATCTATACTTAATACTTATTGCACAATCAAAATAATATCAAATCGTATTCTTATTTCTTTGGATGGATGGAGAGGTAGAGGGAGACCAAAGAAAAGATGGATGGATTGTGTGAGAAGTGATATGAAAGAAAAGGGAGTTAGTGATAGCGTGACGAGTGACAGGACAAAATGGAAGAAACAAACGTGTTGCGCCGACCCCAAATAAAATGGGACAAGGGCAGGAAGAAGAAGAAGAGGATTCTTATTTCTTTGTAGATTTTATTAAAAGAAAAAAAAAACAATCGGGTAATTAATGAAAGAGCGAGCGCAGGCAGGTTTATTTGTGCAACTAGCCTCGGATCCGAATTTTTCTTTTTACTGTTCGATTTTTTTTACATGTGTAGATACACTTCGTAAAAGCTAGCTCGACAGTTTTAGCACTACGGTCTTGAATAAGTTCGATTTTTTTGACAGACAGGAAGTTACAGTGTGGCCAGCTAAAATAAAGCATTCTTTACAAAATAGGGCAGGCTCTTTTATCTACTGGTAAATACGTTACTGCTTGTCACCGTCGACTGGACTAACAGCAGCAGCCGAGCTTATATGTTAGATATTATATGAGCTTGCAATGTAAGTCCAAACTAACCGTAACTATTTTAACCAGGCTCACGATTTATCCATGTAAGCAGTAAACAAGGACTTTCGTATTAACCTCTCCGCAATAAACTGAGACAATAAAGTAGAAACTCTGCCAAGAAGCCTCGAAGTGGTAAGCCAATAAAGATAAATTGGTTCTCGTGGTCGACGCCGACGTAGTGGGTAGCGGTAGTCGACCTATAGTATGTTACAAATTATATTCGAAGCACATGACCCGAAATATGATTTTCAACGTCGATATGAATGCGAATTTATTGGAGTTTTTAACAGGAATCCATATTATCAGAATTTTTTACGTGAAAAATAAAAGAACACAATTTATCGATTGTACCGCACACAATGCGGATTGAAACTGGAAATACACACCCCATCCGAAAGTACTTACGTAAACGAATACATTGATAACTGATGATAGGGTTTGCGGTCGTCTTATATACACGAAGGTTCTGATGAATTGAACTTACAATTAGGTTTTAGCGGGTATTTATGTAACTATACTAATACAATACAGAAGAAAAAAAATTATATTTACAAGCTTTTATTTAGTTTCACCATTTGATGTTAATCAAATCTTGCAAATTTGATCCACTTCCCGGTTTCTAATTGAGCTGTTTTGCATGTATGTGTAAATCATATGACAACGCAAAATTATTATGACATGAAGCTGATCTGATGGTGGAACTGGAAGATGACTGTAGGACCTCTGTCCACTGTAATGTTCTCGTACAAACACTGCATCCCTTTCATGTTCAAAAATATTTATTTGAGATTAAAAGGAAACTATAAAAAATTCGAAGCAAAGGTACAGTAAAGAAATATCCTTCCACATCGATTTAAACTTTTGATTAACAGCTGATCCTTAATTCTCATCTCCGTTATTTTAAACAAATCTTTAAATGGATCTAGCTTAGTTTACTTGCTCTGCCCGTTTATAATCATTAGGAAGTCTCAGATTGAAGAAAAAAAAAAAATTTTTTTTCTTATCCTGATTAAACCTACACTTTTTTTTTTTAGGTTATTACGTACTCTATATTGCGTAACGCATCATTTATCATGGCACTTAAATTAACCTCGGGGTTCTACATCCTCTTTTGACATCAACGGCAGAGAAAACGAAGTCTTGCCTATCGAGAGTTCCAAAGGAGCACCAGTGTTCGTCGTTTGGTTAAGTGTCTGTAACTGTACAGCCAATCGTGAGTTGGACTTCGCCTAATGGACCCTACCACAAATGGTCCCTGGTCTCTACAGTCGTTATTAGCATTGGTTCTAGCACGAACATCTCATATTTGTCCTCCTCATTCACACGGGTTTGTCCCGTCGCGATGAAAGTGTTAGACAATGTTACTTGAATCACAGAACTCTAAATTATTTAGATGAGACTACCAGTAATTTTAATCAAAACCTTCAATGTTTCAGTGTCGTTACCAATTACCAGAGAGTTATTTTTAGCTTTACCTTCTGACCAACTTCCAACTGACGGTAAATTAACTTTACGATCACGCAATGAGATACAGTTTCGCGATAAGAAGTCACGTATGGCACTACTACAGGACGTACGCTTAGGGTCCAGTCATATCTTATGGTTTCACCCGTTTGAGGTAGCCCGCTAACTGGTATCAGTATAAAATTCTACGACTAGGTACTTGCGAGTCTCAATTCATTAAATCCCAAGCAAACGCCGGCGCCCGCGCACTCACCGTCCCTCCACTGTGCCTCCAATTGACACGATCGAAAGGTTAAATCATAAAACCCGACTCTTTCATAAAAATTAAATTATTTCTTATTCAATTTTTTGTGGCGCAGTTGCCAAAAAATAAACTTTACCACACGTCAAATCGTCTTTAGAACGGCCCCATACTCGAGAAAACTTAGGTAAAAACCACCAGGAGTAAGCTACTAGACCTATAAACTGTTCTAACTGAGCTACGATAAAAAGTAGGGGCAGAGTCGAATGTACGTTATCTGTTTTCTGCTAATAGGTCCTATTTCTTCTAACTTCACCACTTGACTTTATTTCATATCCTAGCAACACGAGTTGCATTATCAGAACAACCCTTTTTTTCACTTTTCCAAATCTAACGAAAATCCGGCTGTAGACAACGATTTTTTAAAACTACATTAAGTCTCCCGACGTCTCTCTTAATAGTTTATCAGCGAATCATTAAGCCAAATGCCTAGTCACGCCAACTATATTCACCTGTACTCTGTTCGAACATAATCATTTTGACTCAGTGGCATCAATTTGTTTTCAAAATAAACGGCTAATCAATAATTTAATATTATTCCAGTTGGCTATACACTCTAGCCTGTTTTAGTAAGATTACCAACACAATACATCGCTCGGTCAACCTGACAATATTATTGCAAATTGCTCTGAACGTTGAATCTTCTATTTACTCTTTTACAGATCATAGTTTAAGTCAGTGATATCAGTTATTTACTACGGACCACAACATTAAATTTTATTTGATATCAGTAACAATCACAGCTTGTAACTAAAACTGAGGGTACATTTAATTTACTCCTTCAACTTTTTTAGTTACTATTTTAAATTCTAAAAAAAATCATTTTAGTAAGACAATTTTTTTAGTTTGTTTTCCGACATATCAATATCTAAAAATCATGACAATTTGAAATAGATTGTTTACTTAGTTTCGTATCAACTTTTAATTTCATTTAAAACGAGCAACTTTGAACTACCAGCACACTAATTTTATTCCCTTTATAATTTTACCAAAAGACACCCAAAGAAACCGTAGCCCAAAGACTAGTTTCTTCTGAACGCGAGAATAGTATAGAAAACCAGCTGATTCGGCAAATATTGTTTTGTCGTATAAATGTTTCTAATGAATATTATGGTAGTCCAATAAAATATAAATATTATGATTTCCTACCTAGCCGACTACTCCTGCCTAACTAACAACTACCTTAAGCTACCTAAATAACACTGAACTACTCGTACATTACCATGGATATCGATATCTATGTACATTACATTATTTTTTAATTATTCACTTTGCTTATTATTTTATGCCTATTAACTTTATGTATTTATCTACATTTCACTCAAAACCATCTGAGCGTCCGAATATCACCACAAGGATCCAGCATAATATCAGCGTCAGGTACTTTTGCCTGACACATGCTGAGCTAGACTCCCATTGGTGCAGCGCGACATGCACACCGCACTATGGGTCTATATTGCTATTTCTCTTTTTTTTTTCTTGGTACCTACATGTGTTATTATTATTTTTTTTTCTTTCTTTTGTTGTTGTCTATGTGCTTAGTTTTTTATAATCTGTGTGCTTTATGTATTTTGGTGCATGTTTTGTGCTGTAGCCAATAAAGGATTTATCTATCAAAGGATTTATCTATCTATCTACCCGCTCACGCATTATTTTTATTGTTCCGCGCTAGACCGCTATGGTCGTCTTTTACAAAGATGAGTTAATTAAACGGATAAGGTCACTTTATGTGACACGTGTTTGTAGCATACCGATAGTAAAATAGTTCAATTTCGGTTTAACGCAGAAATAATCGCAGATTAATATTCCAGGGATACGTCAATGTCAACAATGTCAAAATTATCTACGGAGAAATAAGCACTGTCATAAAAGAAATCGTAACAGTATCTATTAGATCTGCCAACGCGCGACAATAGTTGAAATTACAATTGCTTACGTCGTGAAAATTGGCAATTTTTTTAAAATGTATCGCGATCATTTTTGACGTCAACAGCATCACGGTCGCGTCCAATTCGTCCAATCACGTATTCGTGTTTTTGCCATAGTGTATGAAATTACCACAGATTATTAAAACAAATTGAGCTATGGGTGCATCGTGGTGTTGCCACTTTATAAAACTTTATAAAATTGTATTTGTCACCTTATCTATTTATTTTATTTATATTTATTAGTTTTCTATACTTATTTTTAGTTACGTTTATTTACTGCACCGTTCCAGCGTCTTTACGACACAGCGACCGGCCCACGCTGAAAACCAGCGCTGTGAGCTCAACGCATTATGCGTGAGCCCGCAGCTTTATGCTGAGCGTTCGGCCGTTTTGCGCGGAGGAGACGCATATCCTCCCTATTAATTATTATTGATGTTTTGTTATGTTACCTAATTTTAAGATTGCGTCTTTAACGCGTAAATAAACTGTTTTTCTTTCTTTTCTTTCTTTCTTTCTTTCTTTATCATACTAGCTGAACTGAGTCCTTACAACAATACCTCACGGTCTAACTTATTGCCCAAATGGAGAATTTCGGGCGTTAGCAAATTGATGATAAATCGACTTCAGGAGGTCTATTGTGGCAACTTGAAAAGTCATTTCTAAACTGTACCCTGCTGTCAATGACAAGTGTATAGTATACAGGAGAACATGAACATTTAATTCTCGCGAGCAAAATATTTCCAATTGAATGGAGATCTTTAAATCACAAAAGTTCCAATTTAATGGATGGTTTTAGATCGCAGTATTTCCAATTTAATGGAGATCTTAAACCCACGAAAGTTCCAATTTAATGGATATTTAAAGATCACAGTAATTTCCAATTTAATGGAGATCTTTAAATCACAAAAGTTCCAATTTAATGGATGGTTTTAGATCGCAGTATTTCCAATTTAATGGAGATCTTAAACCCACGAAAGTTCCAATTTAATGGATATTTAAAGATCACAGTAATTTCCAATTTAATGGAGATCTTTAAATCACAAAAGTTCCAATTTAATGGATGGTTTTAGATCGCAGTATTTCCAATTTAATGGAGATCTTAAACCCACGAAAGTTCCAATTTAATGGATATTTAAAGATCACAGTAATTTCCAATTTAATGGACATCTTTAAATCACAAAAGTTCCAATTTAATGGATGTTTTAAGATCGCAAGTATTTCCAATTTAATGGAGATCTTAAAACCACAAAAAATCCAATTTAATGGATGTTTTAAGATCGCAAATGTTTCCAATTTAATGGAGATCTTAAAACCACAAAGGACTTTTTTTTCACACAACGCCATCCAGTCCCAAGCCAAGCAGAGCTCGTGTCATGGGCACCAGACGATCGACAAACACACCCATTCACCTTGGAGGTGAATCACACACACTTCGCTTCCATCACACAAACATTCGCCAACGAGGCGGGGATCGAACCCACGACCAACAGGCCCGTCCATTACAAGTACAAATATCAGAATTCAAATTATATCAGTTAATTATTCAAGCAGTGAAGAATATGTTTCCTTGTTCTAAGTGCTCCACAACGCAACCACTATTGCAACTTTGTACACCATATTTATTTTGCCATCACGTTGTTTTATATTTCCAAGCCCAGAAACGGACCATACGTACAGTGTACATCCACTACAATGTAGCTACATATCTCAAACAACATAACGTCTTCACGAAGGTATACAAAACAAAACGTTGTGGATTATAGAAAAATAACCGTAGGTATGTACTCGTACCTACAAAGTTGAAAGGCGTATATTATGTAGGTTGATATCTAAGAAGCTGCTTTTCCACTCACCCATCGCAAACATCGAGCATGGTTTAAAAGCCTGTTGCTTCATCAAACGCAAGCCAGCGCGATGCTTGACGAAAAGGCAACGTGATAATACCTGAATACTCTGTAATAGTAATTCCGTGATTTACTCGAAAATTCCACAAAACTTGTTCCAGCAAATGCGTGTTTTTTTTTTTCTTAAAAGTTTTGAAAAACATTGTCACCATTTAGAATCTTGATAAAATTTGCTAGGCCTTTATGTTGTATTTCTTTTTTTACTTTTCACTCGTGAGCAAATTATGAAGTGTCAAAGCCCATGCAAAATAGCAGATTTTCAGAGGTCTTAACTGGATTTGATTTGAATTTGTTTTTATTAGATTTGACCGCTCTTAAGCGGTTGTACGAAAAACAGTGAAAATGCATGGGATGCATCCCCTTAAGAAAACGTTACGAGTATTGTTGCTACCAGTCATAAAATGTAGGTACTTTCCTTTCCTTCTTTTGATTTATATAATTATAAAATATTGAACATACCTTTTTACTCGTCGCCAAATGTAGGACCTCTGTCCACTGTAATGTTCTCGTACAAACACTGCAATGACCATAATAACTCGGTAGATAAACCACACAACCCCATCAAGTTTGGACACGTTGATCCGTCTTGACGAGTACTCAGACTCTGGAGCTAGATGGTAACTAGGGTCTGATGATGAAGCTGTAAGATGGAACTCAATAATAAGCGCAATATGATACCCTATCTTGTTTGAGCTTTTTGAAATGGTCTCGATGAGTATTAATTATTATGTAATATTTTAGTTAGTAGCCACTTCTTCTCGCTCTACCCTATATCAAGAAAAGTCATTTGATGATATACCACCCCTAAAAAAAACCTGCTAGTCGGAGCTTTGTTGTTTTAAAAACGGTTAAGCTAGAAGTACATACCACACTTTACGGTGTTATCTCAATGGCGTTCACCTTTCACTGCACTTCGTTGTGACACGCTATATATAGTTTTTTTTTTTAAACGAGTAACGTTGGCGTTATATCGGTTTTACACTTCGATACCCAAACGTGTCTTGTCGTTTATTAGCGTTAAAGAATTCGTAATGCCCGCGGTTAATATGCGACAGTCTTACTGATATTATTTTTAGAGTGAAACCTGAACATAGTTTGTTCAAAATCAGTAACTACTAATATATCTAATAATAATAAAAATAAATGAATGGAATAATAATAATCCATAACTATCACACAACGCTATCTAGTCCCAAGCTAAGCACAGCTTGTATTATGAGTACTAGACAACTGATAAGCATACTTATTATTTATATATTTCTAAATACATACATATTATGGATAAATTACACCCAGACACAGAACAAATGATCATGCTCATCACACAAACATTTGTCCTGGGTGGGAATCGAACCCACGAACTCCGGCTTAGCAGTCAGGGCCACTAACCACTAGACCAACGGAACAGTAACTGAATGAATTCCAATAGTTTTTACACATAATGTTATATTTTATCCCAAAAATATTTAAAAGTGTCATAAGTATGGACACCACATATAATACAACACAGGTCATAGCGGACATTAGGTGCCAGCAAACAGCTGGGTGCAACAACAAGTGCTAAACAACCCCTCAGTCACCTGGATGGCCCGGTGACTATGTATTTTTGCTGACATAACTAGCTTATAACTTTGTGATTTTTCATAATACAGTTTTGAAATGTAAATAGATTCTTTTCATAAAAATACTAGACGGGTGTTTCAAGTTTCGCATATACCTACTAAAAATAAATAGTTTGGTTATTTTTTAAATAAAATAAAGTAAAATAAGGTTGTTTAAATGTTCATGAAAATTGTGTAGTTTTGTTTCTCAACTATCACTTGAGAAACAAAACCAAATTTTAATCGATTTCCAAAAAAAAGAGGAGGTTATCAATTCGGTTTCATTTTTTTTTTATGTAATCTCAGAACTCGGTCGTTTATGTTCCGATTTAGATTTTTTTTTCCCCTTAAAGGATATTCTTTCAAATTAGTCCCATTTCTTTCAAAATCCAGTTCTGATGATAGGATCCATGAGGAATCGAGGGAACTCCTCCAATATTATAGGCAACCATATAATTATTTTGGTATTTTCGTCGAGAACTTAAACATTTACAGTCAAAAAGTAACATTTGATGAAGTGGAACCATTGAAGAAGACCAGAAATGGCCAACGGAACTTCATACTCACATAGATATCACAATGAAGATAGGTAAGCGATTATGACAATACAAATAAATTAATAGTTCTGACTTCACGATCTTGAAAATAGTATCATCGAAGTGATCTGATGATGATGATGATGGAGCCAGAAGATAAGAATCAGAACTCCGTCACTAATTAATGTATCCTAGCCGTGCTTATTAGTATTATCATGAGTAATTGCACTTTCTTCTCTCGAACTGATCTGATGATGGAGCCGAGAGCTGGAAGGTAGACACGGGAACTTCATAATAAAACAATGTATCTCAGCAGTGTTTAGTTTAATTGAAATTGTCATAAGAAATAGGTGCTCTAGCTATAAGTGTATCGCAACTAAAAAGTGTGAAATAAAAAACTTTATACCCCTAAAACGTTCACAATAACTTTAATTTCGGAAGTCGGTGTTAAATATAAAACAAACAATACCAAGAACCGACTTCCGAAATTAAAGTTTATTTTAACATTACAATATCCGCTAGTAATCAAATTACAAATATAAAACTTTCACTGAATTTCTCTTATATAATCGCGCTATAAAAACTTAAGTCAAGTTATTTTTACTTCGAAATTGTTTTTTCACTTGTTTCTTCTATTAAAGCGCTATACACACAAAAAAACAGGTAGGTATAACGACTCTATTTATCAATGAACGGTTAACTTTCTACAAGTTGGTACTAAATACCAAATACGTAGCAATAACTTATATTCTATGATGGTTATTTAGTTGTACAAACTAACCAACAAAACTCTTAGATATAGAGTATTCTCCGAACATCGTCGTTACTTATTATATAAGTTCTGCGGTTGCGGTGGTTCGATACAATCGTTCCATTCAACTTTGAATTGTGCTTTAGTACCCATTATTTAGTTTGTTGGTATTCAGAATAGCTAAAATATTAATTAGCATAGCTATTAGCTCAAAGTTATGCACGATTACGTCTACCTCGGACAGACAGTACAGTTGGGTAGATCTAATTTCGAGAAAAAGGTCAATTGTCGAATCTGACTCGGCTGTTCAGCGTTCGGGAAGCTACGCGGTATCTTCTCATCCAACATACCAGTGTCTCAAGGTGAAAGTCTACGACCAGTGTATTGCCAGTAATAACATATGGTTCCGAGACGTGGTCGCTCACAATGGGCCTTATCAGAAGGTTTAAAGTCACCCAAAGGGCAATGTAAAGGGCCATGCTCGGAGTTTCCTTGCGTGATCGAATCAAAAATGAAGATATCCCCAGGAGAACCAAGGTTGCCGACATAGCACGAAGAATCGCTAAACTTAAGTGGCAATGGGCATATTGCTCGCAGAACAGATTGAAATTGGGGCCGAAAGATTCTGGAGTGGCGACCGAGTACCGGAAAACGCAGCGTTAGAAGGCCTCCTACAAGGTGGACCGATGACCTGGTGAAGGTTGCGGAAATCCGATGGATACAGGACGCACAGGATCGCTCGTAGTGGCGACACTTGGGAGAGGCCTATGTTCAACAGTGGACGTTTTTCGGCTGAAATAATGATGATGATGATGATTTCGCATAAAAACATATAAAGTTACGTTTCCTCTACCATCAGCATGTGTACTGGGGCCTTACCGACGTGTTAAAATGTCATTGTGCGAGAAAGAGATCTATAGCTATATCGCTTTTACAGTTCAGTTTAAGTCGTCAAAGATATTGTGTTATGAGCTCGTGGTGGCCTTCTGAGGTATCTACAGCTTTTAAGCACTAATGCGGAAACGTGCTTCCTTGTTACTCTCGAATAATGCTGTTATCGGGCTTCAGGTCGCCGCCCAACTTGTATTCAAACTTGATTGCTTTTACCGACGAACAATTTCCCACGATTCACCATCCCATCACATAGACCTATGTGAAATTTAAGAATAGGTACAGATGACAAAATAGATCGGTATGCGGGCAATAAAAACACTGTTAGTGTTACATATGATTAATATGTCAGAATGGTGTTTGAAGCTCCATGTACCTTGTAATATGCATACACCGCTATAATTTTGATCATTATAATCGATTTAAGCGATCGTTTTAATTTAGTAGTCGTCGTTGCGTACTAACTACCCGCAGGTCATTGAACTCGCTCAGCTGACGTTTTCTTGAAGAAATTAATTTCGTACATGCGTAAATTAATACGGGTTTTTAAAAAAAGGTACTTTATTTTTTAATTTTATCGTTACAAATCGAGTATTTCATGTACCGGATCGATCCTCTACGGCATTAACGATCAAAATTTAGCGGTATAAATCATATGCATAGATAGACTTCTATTATCCCGACTGCTGGGACTCAGGATCAGTAGAGTTTTATTCGGTTTAAATCCGCGTCCTACAACTCGTAAATCGGAGCCGTTGCCGGGGAGGTGTGTATACGAACGAGCACAAATTATATTAAGCGAAACTAAGAATAATTGCAAAGAAAACGAAAAGGCTATGAACTGGTAATGTAGTGTACAGAGCTTTAAATCACTTGGCATGAACACTAAAACAAGATATAGGTAAAAATAGTTACACTTAGTAGCCTACACACCTATCTTTTATTCTGTCTAGACTAGTTATGAAACTGTTTCATATTCATAAGATAGAGTTTAAGTGAAAATATTGTATGGATTCTCGTGAAAGGATTTGTGTGGCAGGAACCGTGTTCACTCAACGTTTACTGAAAATGGTTTCAGTATCATGCCTTTAGTGAGGTACAAAGAGGCAATATAGATGAGAAATTCACAAAGACAAGAAATGTAGCATCTAATATTTCACTCGACTGTGTTGTTAGAAGGAATTGATGAATAAACTGACTGAAAATGAACCAATTATAAAATGAAAAGCTTGAAACACAGAAATACAAATACGAAAGGTCTAATTATGCCTTGTCTGAGGTAATTAAAATAGAGTCACATGCAGCAGGAAACATACTGTAGCGGTAGGGAAATTATGATGTTTTATAAAAAAGGTATAAAGGGCTTTGTAGTAAAAGTATTCCACCCTGCTGACTCTGAAAAGCGTGTAAACATTGGTGTTCCGGTACAAGGCTCGTGAAAAGCCGTCTCATGGGTCTCGTTTATGGGTTCAAACCTTTTGGGCTAGCGGTCGGGTACTTAAAGATTAACGCGAGTATAAAAAATATATCGGGGATTTTCGGGTGACCAAATGAGAAAATCAGAGAATATTATGTGGTATCTATCTGTCTTCGTGTGTATATCGGATTGGGTTTATATTTCAACTATAGGTTTCAGTTTTTATCCGCATTGTGCGGGATACGAACATCATGAGGCACCTATCTTTTACAATCGATACAGGTTTAACTGTTTAACAAAATCTAATACTTACGATTAATTCTGTTTAAAATTACAATAAATTCTAATTCGAATTAAAATATAAAAGTAGAAAAATAAAAGCATCTTGAATATACTGTAAAACTTTTACATACTCGTAGACTCAAATAAATACAATAATAATATCGCACAAATATTATAAAGGTAAAAATTTGTATGTTTGTGACCCTTTCACGATCAAACGGCTTGGGATGAAAATCGGCACACGGCTAGAACATGTTCAGGAATAGGATATAGAACATTTTTATACCAGTAGTAAAAGTCAATCGTTATTCTAATGAGGAAGGGAGCATCCCTTGGTATAATTATATTGATTACTAGCTGTACTCGCGACTTCGTTCGCGTGGACTAGAGGATTTTGATTTTTTTTTTCTAAAATAAAAGTAGCCTATGTTACTCCTTATTACATCAGCTACCTGCCAAAAAAAGTTCCGTCAAAATCGGTCCAGCCATTTCAGAGATTAGCCTGGACAAACAGACAGACAAAAATATGCATGTAGTAAAAAGCAGTTATTTCAATATTACAAACAGACACTCCAATTTTATTTATATTTATAGATATAGATGTATAGCTTATGCGGGCGAAGCTACTAGCATAAGCTAGTCGGATATTAATTTCGTATTCGACTTCGTTCGTTTCGTTTTGCGACTTCTAAAGAATTACTCAGCATGTTCGTAAAGTAAAACATTAACACCAACAAACATGATCCATTTCTACGACTCTTAAAACCGGTTTAATCAGAGAGACAACAAAACTTACACGCTCGCATGGTTTATTCCGGAAACTTCTTAACTTAAATATTGTCTGATGCTCAATATTTGCGTTCATAGCAATGCGAATCCTTTTACAAATCCTCCTTGAATCGGCATTGGACTGAGACGAAACACAAAGTTTAAACTTTAAAATTTAACTCATCTTTGTTTTGTAAAAGACCCTCCTTTATTGAGTCTCATATTTTCTATTCATGAAGGAAAAACTTGGAACTTATAAAACGGAACACTTTCTGAGAAATGGTTTTGCATTATAGGATCGAATAGATTAAGGGTATTTTTTAATTAGGAATTCGTTTAAAATAAACTAAATAGTTTGTTCTTGGCAATTTTAATTAGTTTTAGAAAGTTATTTTGTCTACTTAATGTTAGGGACCTTATCGGTAGGTAGGTAGGTATTGATTAAAGTTCTGAATAATTTTCAGTTTAATAAGCTCGTGTCGATTAATTAATTTTGGTACCAATATAGTTCTATGCTTAATTTACAAGCAAAGTAATAAGAGAAATATGGTACAAAAGGTTAATTAATAAACTAACAAACAGTTAATTTATATAATAACACCTCCGTACATTTTAAGTCTTCGAAACAGCCGTCATCAAATAATTGTTATAAATCCCATTTATTTTTCAAATTACTTTCAATTTGTAAATAACGAGGAAAGAGATGTATTTTTCCTCCTGGCAATACCGTAGGCAATTATATTTATGATAATATTTCGGTTAAGTAGGTTCATGTCGTCGACTCGCTGTGTAAAGAATAATTTAATGAGATGTGAAATTGTATTCATGAATTTATGAAAATACATGTACCGATTTGAAATTGATAAGATTTTCTTGGAATAACTCCAAATTAAAGTAGCTATTTTGTGCTATTGAAAGGAGTTACAAGAAACATCAGATTATTACATAAAGAAAATCTTTACTGAAACTAATATTATTAAAATCTCATTTTGTTTTGTTAATTTATAGAAGGAATCTGTAAAACATTTAATAACATTTTAGAAATTCTTTCGCTTACGGAAAACTACGCGCTGACGCTGTAGGTGACCTACAATATACCTATCCCGGAAAAATACTCTGTTTTTATGAGATAATCAACAGGAGTTTAATAAATATGTAATTATAGTACACATATCAACTTTCTGAATAATTAATATGGGGGTTGTTCCATGTCTTTAATTGTTGTAAAAACATTATTATTTTACAACAGCTGAGGAAGTTTCTGCAAATGGCCCATCATATGGTCAGATTTAATACTGTTTGTCTTTTTTTCATCATAATTATGAGTTCTCTCGCTCTTTGTTACTGACTAAAGTCCTTTACGTTCCAGAGCCACGGAAGCCCTTTCGAACTATCCCGCAGAGGACTTCTTCGAACTATACCAGGTGGCATCGGCCCACGCGGGCTCCGTCAATTTGACTCCCAGCTCTTTAGGGTACACGCGGAGCACGAAGCGACGCACCAGTCAACTCGGTTATTAATACCTACTCCTACTATTTTGTTTTTCCAGGTAGTTACTACAAACGTCTTTTGTTGGACCTAATTGGAACAAATAATTGTGCAATGTGAGTGGGTAAGTATAAAACTTCTTCAGTCGGTACTTCTTTAGGTTTAAGAACTGATGATATTAGTACATTATAATATGTGTGTAATGTTAATGATTACTGTCTAGGCGGTATTTAGACCCGAGCCGTGGCGAGGGCTAAGGCTAAGGTATTTTGATCATACTGCCTAGTCGTAAGTATGTTTTCTTGCGTGAAAAGTTTTTACAATAATTTCTTTCGTGGTGACTATAGAATACGCATGTAACATTTTCTAATGATTTTGTAGTATATAATTAATACAGCCGCTGAACTTCACTCGAAATAATCACGCCAAAAACCGCAAGCAAATTAAAATGGCGGCCATAGACCACAAAAAAAAATTGAATGTAAGATTTATTTACTACATATAAATGTTTTTTTCATTCAATAAATCGTTTGTACTGGTTAAAATGAACAAAATTGCATGAAATAAGTAAGTAAACCACTAATTTATACTATTGAATGCAATAACTTAATGTGAAAGTTTTCGTGCTCCAAATTTTTTTGGCGAACACAAAGGTTGAACAAAAAGGTTTTAACTACATTATAGCACTAGTGAAAAAAAAAAAAAAGGATTGTCTGATAACCGGGACAGCTGTCAGGCCGATATGTGTGACTGATTTTTTATATTACTGTGAAAAAGTAATTTCATAGGAATAAATTCAATAATAATACGCAAGTAAGTTTTTTTATTATCTCAGATCGCCATTGTATGACCATTGAACAAAAAGTTTTTTATAAATTACAAATTCAAATGGTTTTGTTTGGACCCAACAACATCCGCAGCGTGCCCACTACGCATTACTCGAACGAATGATTTATTTCCGTCTTATCATGGAACGAGATACGACAGTATTTTCCTTTACCAATTCTAGTTTACCATAATAATATTATTCTAAATTAACCGAAGGATCCGCAAACGGCAATGAACGGTGCTGAGATGTTACTTTAATTCATTAAACCCCAAGCGAACGCCGGCGTTCGCGCACCTATTGTCTTTCAATTGTGTCTGTCATTATCACGATTGACAGGTTAAGATAACAAACTAATATGTCCTAAATAAACCAAGATAAAGTGATTGGCTGAATAATCAATTGTGGCATCAGGCCAAACTGTCGATCCTTGGAGCTGGAAGTTTGGACAGTATATATTAGATGCTAATGATCCAGCTTCGAACGGGCGGGCCAATAGTTAATAGTATTATTCAAAATTCTTTCTAGGTTTTTGCTTTTTTATCAATGAAAAACGTATCAATATCTGTTTCTTTTACTGGTGGGTTGTGACAGTTGCTTATGCTCACTGCGAAGGCGATATGAATTACCATGAAGACGTGCCAGACTATTCGTTAGGCGGAAAGTAAGGACACCGTGTCGCCTAGGAGTTTCCCAAAGAGGGGCCTTATACTGCCGCCATAATGTCGTGATCTGTACTGGATTGAAACAGTCGATCTTTCCATTTTTCCATGACAACGCTGCTCTGTCCGTCGTGCCGTGATTTATCGCGACAGCAGTGTTTCACTTCGGACGACTTCGCTCCTTCACGCACCACTCCAGATCTCACTGTCCAAGCCCGTAAGGAGGCTCGCCGCCTCACTGGAGACCGTGCGGTAACCACGTACCATCTGGATGTCCATGACCCTCTGGTACACCTTTAGCTGATGAGCGGAGCACCGTAATGGGCCACATGATCCCTATCCATATAGGTTACGTGGTTTAGAAGAAGTCCGTGGAGCTACTTTGTTTTACCTACAATCAGATTCCTTGATAATTATTGTTATAAGCTTTTTATGGCAAAATGTTCGGAAATCCGAGATAGCAGTAAGACCACCATTGTACCCATACATTCATTAAAAACATTCTAGAAGAGAAATGTGACAACTCATGTTTAATTCTAACACGAACTTAAAAACAAAACTTTCAAATTCAAGTAAAGTAATGATACAAATATAATTTGAAATGAAATTAACTTGGTACCTATTTCGAATGCAACGTGCATAAAGTATGAATGAAATACTGAAAGGTCCAAACTTAGCTTTTCGGTTTGATACCTAATTTAAATTCTATGTGAGTTTTACTTTCCAGGCAAGTTTTTTACTAAAAAAAAGACCACATGTCCTATTTATAAGAAATATAATTCATTTCGAAATTCCAACTATATTCGAAATGATACGACGATATTCGAATAATTAAATTAGTGATGTTGTTTTGTTCGACTCGTTTTGGTATAGATATTCTATTTCTCTAGGGCAGGTTAGTCTTGAATGTGTGTGTAGAATCACGTAAGTACACAGTATTTCTGAGTGTGAAAGCTATTTTCTATGACACCGAGAGCTTTGAGCTCACGCACACAGAGACTAAAATGTACATGAACGTATCAAATCAATGCATTTATTTCAATTAAACCATTTGTAGGTAATATTTTGTACTTTTGAATTGTCGATAGTCAGTTAGACAAACACTGAAAAGTACAAAATAACTTAAATTTCATATAATAGTTTTCTCTTCGTTATTTAATACCGACTTCCGAAATTTTAGTTGTTTTGTAATTTTCTATGTTTTTTTTTTTTTTTTTAACATTAAATTCGGTTGAGTTTTTTTTGTAAAAAGTTTTTTATTTTACACTTTTTAGTTATGGTCCCAACACTAAGAAGTACCCCTCGGCCAAACTTAGATACCTTATAGCCAGAGTGCATCTCATAACGATTCTAATAATTCCAAACACGGTTAGATTAAATCAATTTACTTTCCAGCTACATCGTCAGATCAGTTCGATACATCCCCTTTTCTTTCAGTCAGTCATCAACTACACGTGTATAAACAAAGCAAATTTACTTGTTACGACAGTTCTGCTGTGATACTATGAGGAGTTCTGTCCCATATCTTTGAAGTTCATGCTCAGATCATAACATATTTCTATGAGACCAACTTTGAAGAGACATAACCTTTCAATAATAAATAATTTTCAAAATCGGTCTACAATTGACCGAGATATCGGTGAACATACATTCAGCCGAACATAGAACCTCCTCCTTTTCGAAGTTGGTTAAATATTATGCTAATTACGCATTCCAAAGCGTAGATCTCTATGGAGAAGATTGTGCAAGAAATTCCAAAAAATCTCATCAAAGCCACTCTAAAGCCATGTTATAAATTATAAATATCACAGTAACATATTGCTTGCCACTTCTATTACTATGTAAAGCTACACACATTTAGGGTTGCACACTTTCTTTAGAAGAAATAAAGTGTAGGTGTATGTGATAAGTTTAGAAGAGGAAATTAAGTAATTAACCAATTAACGTTATTTTAAAATAATTTGACAACTGCCAACAGTTTCAATGAAGCATCAGTTTTATTTTACCAGCACTATGCAATTTATGAACAAGTACATAAAAAAATATTTTAGATAAATTCTGAAATGGCAGGATTCAATTCAATACAAAATTAGAGCGAAAATTAAAGAGTATTATTGCTAAGGTAACCTATTGCTTTTGTCGAATATAAATTACTCCGCAAAATAGAGTACTATAGTCTATATTGCGCACGCTTGGCAACCCTACTCACATTCAAGACCTTGGATAAATCGAATAACTGTACCATTTTTTTTTTTTTGTGGTAATATTTTTGGCCGAATTGTTGATTTACAGTTGGGACACTACAAAAACATTTATCCATATTTTCATAATATTGAACCATAAGAAAAACATTATATTATAGTTTGTAGCTATACAATATTCTTGTAAATATGTTTACTTATGATTCTTCTGGCACTGAACTAGGCTACAGAGATATTTAATAGCACTGGAGATAACAATTCGTACGTATTTCTACTTACATTTTATTCTCCTTGTATGAAATAAAGAATTTACACCTTCCATTTTGGCTTTATTGTAGATGGATAAAAATATGATATCATGTTAAGAAGAGTGGTTTATGCCAAAATATGAAGTCGGCTATCATTACTTATACCTACAACGCATTTCTAGGCATCGCGTTTTAAAGCTCACGTCTCGTAAAGGTAAAAGTTATGAAGAAACGTAGTTTTTCTGTGAACCATCTTTAAATATAGAAACGAAAAAAATTTATTTTCTTTAGATGTTGTATTTCACTTTGTTAACTGTCAATTCGAAGTGTAAATATAAGGCTTAAGTACACGTCGTTCGCTTTTTCAGCCGTAAACGTCAACTCGCCTCGTTTAGCACTGGTATTAATTAATGGTACAAAGTATTTGGATATACACACACTCCTACCACCTATTAATCAATGACAAAACTTCTTAGTAATATATTTTCAGAACTAAATAAGTGTTAAGCCCCAATAACTTTACTTTAGCCGAAATACCTATCATACATGTAAGTAAGTACGTACGATAGGTATTTTGTTCGCTAACAGGCTCATATTTCTTACGTTTTACGGTTAGTGCCCGGAGCAGCAGCTGCACAAAACTATATTTTCATTCCAAGACTACGTGACTCCATAAAAAAAGTTAGATTTCACTGTCTTCAACAATAAAACTAAGAGGTGCACTTGGCTTCTGTCACCACTGGCGATATTATTTAAGTTTGTGGCTTCGTGACAAATTACTGAAGACATATTAAGGCAAAGTTATATTTTAAATGTATTTTGTGTTCTAGCTTAGGTCTCGAAGGAAATCTTTCTTTAAGTTAACCTCGTTTACGTGATAGAGAGCGCGTCTGGCGAGCCCGGCTGGCGGCCGAGCCGGGCGCTGCAATCCCAGCACTAGTTAACATCAGTTCCTTCGCTAAAATATAAACAGAATATTTTTTTTACAATTTGAAAGGACATTCAATGTTTATTTCCCAAGAAAGATATAAAAAAGTTGGTTTTAAATAAAGCGATATCAAAAGTTTTATTTTTATTTACATCGTTCTTAATCTGGTGAGATAGCGTTTGGCGTATCTGGAAAATCATAATTTGACACTGATAGAATTTATATTACCTACTTATAAGTATCATTAAATGAGTTTTATGGGAATTAATTTTTACTAGTCCATTAAAATATCAGCATTAAGATTATACTTCATTTAACAGCTACATTGCCGGAATAAGAATTTCACAATATTATTAAAATAATAATGTCGCTCAACTTTCCGTTTTTTTAACTTAAAAATCTCAGTAATTTGTATTTAAAATGCAAGGGACTTTTTATTTTAGCGACGATTGGTGGGTTTTGGTTTTTTGATAAATATAAACTCTCCATTGATCTTAGGCAGTAAGTAGGTACTGCCAGAAGATTCCGTGACAAATAAACATAACCGCAGTTTACCTTGAGTTCTGAAAACGGCTGTATTTTTTATGCTTATTATCACTGATTTCTTTTATTTACAAAACAATTTAAAAAATCCTGGTTACACACTTTATTTATTTATTTATTTTTTAGTTATTGTCTCATTTCTTATTAAAATTTAGTTCTTATGGTGGGATCTATAAGAAATTGAAAGAAATCCGCAAATATTACTAGTAATTTTGATATTTTCATCGAGAACTCGAGCGTCTACATTTAGAAAGTAGATATTATTGATATATTATTGAAAAAGATTACAGATGGCCAACGGAACCTCACGCATACACTGATATTTCGATTAAGATAATTAAGCAAGTATGATCATACAAATAAATAAATAGTTTTGATAAAAATTGTATACACAAATTTAAAAAAAAATTGATAGCATCAATAAATCTGATAGCAGCAAAAATTTACTTAAAAGTTCGAAAAACGTGATTGTGTCAGATAACAGCATTGTAACTCGAGGATGGCAGAATTTTAATGAAGTTCTTGTAACTAGCTCATGATCGACGACTAGAATAAAACTAGTTTTTTAGCTGAGTACTTGAATAGTTAATGAAAGGCTTGAAACTCAGTGAAGTGCTAATTACAGTAAAGTAATGTAGGGCAAAAGAGAGCATAGGCTTACGGACTACGAGCAATGGGTAGCTCCCCGTCCAGTCCGTCCAGTAAAAAACCAAGCCTGAATCTGAATTAGATGCCAAGGGCTGTGGAAACGTTTCAAAGAGTGACAGTACCTAGTTCTAAAACGAAAAGAGCGTCTGAATGATACTGGTGGGTTTTAGTGATTAGTCAGTAAAAGTCTAAAACGCTCGCGAAGAGTACTGCTCTCATCTTTGGGACGGATCTGAGTTTAAAATGCATTAGAGTCAATTAAGAATCGAGCCAAGAGGATCATTTGTGAAGTTCACTTCGTGAGAGAACTTGCAACGCTGCATCTTCCGGTGCGCGGGCGTCACTTCAGAACCTCTCGGCTCTATCGATCACTTAAGTTTGGCGATTCTTCGGGTTACTTCGGCAACTTTGGTTCTCCTGCGGATATCTTTGTTTCTGATGCGATCACGCATGAAAACAAATAAGGCCAATACCAAAATATAAAAATACGACCACACAGATTTTATCTGATTAGAAAATTTATTACTCCAGATTTGGAGGAATAAATTTTCTAATCAGATAAAATCTGTTTTTATATAGGATTAAAAATACAATCGAATTAAGAACTCCCCCTTTTTCGAAGTTGGTTAGAAAGGGTCTTTTGAATAACATTTTCACAGGGAAATTAATTGAGTTAATGAAGGTAGTGCTAATTGTATGTAGGTATACCCACAGGGCGGAGTTAGCAAAAGGATGGCCATAATATGAGAGAGAAGTCTATTTGACGGTTTTATAATTACAAGTTTAGCACAACCGACCTTAAATATAGAGCGCGTTATAAATGAAGATAACTATTGGTATACGAATGATATGATAGTATATAGCATAACGTAATCAGCCCTGTAAAGTCCCGACCGCTAAAAGTCAGGCCATGGTACTCTCTAAGAGAGAGAATGGGCCGTAATCCACCACGCGGACAAAGTGCGTGTTGGATTTTACATATCTTCGAATATTTGGTTCTCGGACACGCCAGCTTCCTTTACCGTTTTGAGAGCAATGATGATGAAATAAAATACACAAAGTAGTGCCTGTCTAAAAAACTTACGACATACAATTCGTAAAGTCTTGATCACACGCAATTCGGCCGAGTACTCGGTACGTATAAACAAAGCGCCGAGTGCTCGGCCGAGCAGATATCTCTACAACTCGCTTGCAACACGGTCTCGGCCGAGCAACATTTTACTGTCTCGCCCTTTTACTCGGTACGTGTAATCAAGGCATAAGTCAGTGCTATTACCACTAGCCTACCACGTGTCCTGCACTGCTGCTGTTTTATATTGCATATATGAGTCTGTTTCCTGATGGCTATAGCCCAGGAATCTTTATGTCAAGAGAAAATAGGTTACCTCTAGGTAAGCGCGTCACATCACATCGCACATCCCATCGCGCAACACACACACACACACACACACACACACACACATCACATGGCGCATCTTCGGCCGCATCGTCGCTTTGAATTAAGTGAGATAGAGGTCAAGCGCGAACTTATCAATAATAAAAAAAAAATGTTGTTTACATAAATTACCTGGTCTAGTAACAGAATGTGAAAATATTCCATAACGTTATTTACGTTAAGTGGAAGAGCACAAAATTATTAGTTACATTTGTCTGTTTTACGGACTTGGCGCGGACGAAGTCGCGGGGATCGGCTAGTTTATGTTATGTGGATTTATTTCCAAGAATTTATGCCGTTATCCATCTCTATTTAACCAAGCTCAAAGCATGTCTTTAGAACAATGTGAAATGTGTACCTAGCCATTGTGTTGCTTATCTACTAGGTACCGAAATATAAACAAAAGTTTTAGGGAAAATATCAGATTATTATCTAAGAAAAGTCTAACAAGATTACTCTAAAGATTTTTCAAATTTAATAGATTTTTTCATCTTTTAAAGATCCTAATTTATAAAAATTAAACTATGTATGTATAGAAGGAATTATTTCATCAGGACCTCTTTTAATGGTAGAAACTCGTGATATAATTTAAAGCAAAGCCACGGGAAACAGCTAGTAATACTATATTTTAGTAGTAAATAGTTTGTTTCAGTACATTGTCTATTTATTATCTTACAGAAGGTATAAAAAGTAGAGTATCCAACTCGGGATAGAACAGTCTTTATCTCGTCGACTTGATTTTCTCACTTTACTCAGGTTTCTATATTAACTCCCTCGTTCTGCTCTGGAGTTAATTGTATAAATCCCTCACTACGTTCGGGATTAAAACCTAGCAACTTTCGTTCTGTGACTTAAAACATTACTTCATGCCCTAGAATCATAATTAGATAAAGATACATAACAGTATGTAACCAATTTAAATCATTATTTTACCTACCAATTTACATAAATAATCATCATTTCAATAAAAAATCTTCCACTCTTGGACATAGGCCATAAAAATAATTATCGACACAAAACATTCGATGATATAAAGCTTAAGACTTATAGTCCCTTAACCCCTCGAGCGCCGATTGTACATAAACCATCTGGCCAAAATTATGTGGACGCACCTCTCGCACCCGTCTAGGCGGCAGTACGCAAATCTGTGCATTTATTTGTGGCCAACAGCGCCCGGAAAGCGCGCGGTTGACCTTTAAATCCATTTTCTTAGCGATATAATGATTGATTTACATATGCAATGTTCACTTTGAAGAATATTTAACCAACCATTTTTATGTGTAAAAATGTTTCTAAAGATCCAAGCCGTTTCGAAAGAGTAGGGAAAAGTTGCGAAAAGTTGCGAAATTGCTAAAATAATATATTTTTCTAGACAAAAGTATTAATAGCACGAAAACATCAAAGGTTAATAATGTTGTTCATGAATCTATAAAAAACATATATTTTTGACCTGGCCGTTGGAGTAGACTTCAGAAAGTCACAGTTTTATGGCACTTTTCGGGCGCTTGGGCCTCTTTGCATAAAGTAAATGAAACCTTGCAAAGAAAACCAAATTCTTATGTACCAGAAACAAAAAGTATATTCGTGAATATTTTGCAGATCGTCGACTCAGCGTTTCCGCAATTTTTTCCGTCACCTTCTTTGTATGGATGAGCTAAGCCACGTCTGAACGTCGAATATTGATTCCGTGACCCTTGTTTCTTTTTATTCAGAAGAGGGATCACATGACACACGAGTACGGCACACCTGACTGTGTTGTCACGTTTGTCAACTTAAATATCTTTATTGTAATTTCTTTTTCTTCTTTTAAATCTATTTCTATACATTTAATAAATCTGTAGACATTTTTAATTGTGCGCGCATCACGTAAAATGTACGAAATCGACGAAGATAACTTTTAACTTTATTTATATTACTTACTGTTCCCGCACACGGGCCACAAAAAAACGGCGCTTCAAGCTTCTTTTTGAGGTGGCCTTTTTTGTGGCTCGTGTGCTGCGATGCCGCCACAAACAAACGCTTGAAGCGGCTTCAAGCTTCCCCGGACACAAGGTGTCGCGCGCTTCAGCTGTTTTTTGTGGCCACTTCTAGCTTTTTTCATAGCAATCGTTTGTCAATATCGTGAGACATACGACATTCATTGACAGTTACGCGATACGAAGTTATTTTTTTTAATTCTACAACTATCACGGAAAGCCCTCTATTTCCAATCTAAGCAGAGCTTGTGTTATGAGTACTTAGGCTACTGATAAACATACTCATATATTTCTAAATACATACATTATATCACACATATATTATATCCAGACACAGAACAAATGAACATGCTCATCACACAAACTTTTCTGTGTGTGTCCTCGGTGGGAATTAAACCCACGACACAAATCAAAAGGCCAGTCAAATATGATATTGTTAGCAAGTTACTCTATAATGCTGATTTCTTAAATTTCATCAGCTAAGAATGTGTTTAATGCCTAAAGTGAAAGCCTGATATTTCAATAGTAAGATGATTGAACAAATATGGCGGTCTGACACATAAGCTATCAAACCACCGTTTTTATTTTGAAATAAAAAATATCTAGCTTTAAAAAAAAATCCTAAGACAATCTTTAAAGTCGACTTTAAACAGACTCATATAGATAAGTCACAACTAAAGTCGAGACTTCTTATTAGTTAGGTAAGTACCAATAGCTAAGATACTGAACCTCATTAAATAAAACCCAATTAGAACGGAATTCTCAAAAGAAATCTGACGCCTCTGCCTTTACGTAGCCCGTCATGTACAAAACTTCATAATTGGCATAATAAGTTTTTGGATTCGCTAATGACTTACTTATGCGTTCCAGTAATTTCTCCCCAAAATTACAGAAGAAAGTTATCGCCGGGTAACCTCGGAAACTTCGCGAACAAATCCGATATTATACACACAAAATAGAGGATTGGCAGAAATTCAATGAGACGGATGTATTAATTAATTTATCGTTGTTTTCGACTACAAAATAACTGAAAATGTAGCCATTCAAAGATGTTTCCATGACATTCATCACTCGACTCGCATTTATCGACTTCACGATCCTTACCAGATAAAATCAGTTCACCTTGTGGGAGGCTTTCCAACGCAGCGTCTTCCGATACGCGGTCAACACTTCAGAATTTTTCAGTCCCATTGAGTAACTGTTCTGCGAGTAATGTGTTCCACTGCCACTTAAGTTAAGCGATTTTTCAGATTATGTCGTTTCGCCTGCGGGTATCTTTATACGCGAGGTAAATCCGAGCATAGCCCCTCCATTGCTCTTAGCATAGCCCCTCCATTGCTCTTAGCATAGCCCCTCCATTGCTCTTAGCATAGCCCCTCCATTGCTCTTTGCATAGCCCCTCCATTACTCTTTGCACTTACGCTTTCTGATGAGGCCTGTTTTAAAAGTAATACAAAAATGCAGTCCTCATAATCTTGCGTACTTATTCCATCCATCGCCCGGCCTATTGAACGGAAGAAAATGTAGAAAGTTTGTGACTATTTTCCCCGTCAGATTCTTTCAAACGTAACATCCCTGCTCGTTGAGACGACGTCGCGTCGACGCGCGCCGTGACAATATAGACGAGATTATGTCACATTTTAACGTCATGTACGTAATAAATCCGACTAATAGGACAAATCGTAAAATTTTCATTTTGCTTTGTAGCAAAGTATACCAGACTGTGTGAATTTTATGATATTGCACTAACTTGGATTTATTAAAACTAAGACTGTGTTTGACTGAAATATGGCTTTAACCTTTCAGATACCGTTAATTTGGGCGGTCGCCGACTTCTGCGAAGCAGTAATACTCGCTAAGGAGGAGGCCGACCGCATCAGGCAACTGCGTTCTCGCCGTCGCCGGGATTCCGATCCTGATGTCAGCAACAGCAGGGGCCCAGCCGGGTCGAAGCCTACTGGGGCCAGGGTTATCCGAAAGGGCGCTCGAGCCCCGATGAACGGGAACGGGATGGGTTTTTTAGTCAGTAAGAACCTGACACTATCTCCCGCTCCGCCCAAGAGCGGTTGTCATTGGAAAAAAAAAGACACAATAGTAAGACAATAGATGCGCAAACGCCGGCGTTCGCTTGGGGTTTAAATAAAACTAATGTACCTACATATTATAAACACCAATAAATTGAAAATAGCAATTCATCTTATATTTTTTTATAATATCAGGGCCTAGTGCGATTTTTTAAGGTACTCAATCACGTAAAAAATCGTTCGGAAAAGAAGGGGATTCATTCATTATTGTCACCAAATGGCGCTTATTCAGTTTTTAGTACAAATGGATGATTTGAAGCGGTGCGTTTAAAGACTCGCAGGAGAAAGAAAACCGAAATAATGAATAGTATCTCAAAGATAAATAAAATAAGGCTCATTTTTTCTTTTATTATAATTTTCGATAATAAACAAACACGTAACTTAATAAAACTTGTTAGCAATTTCACTCTTCGCCTAGAAAAATATATCTTGTAAAAACATCGTAACGTTCAGGCACAAAAACTAGTCTGCGTGTGTAATGTCTAGTAGTGTCCTCGAACTTTTTTTGCCGGTTCTCTTTCATTTCACTTCGATACCATCAACAAAACAAATAAAGGTTCTTTGTGTAACAAATGAAAATACAATACATTAGGTCGATCTTCCTTCAAAAAACAAGTAAGTACTATTGTTATTTATTAGGATAGTGATAATTAGTTAAGTCATCTCGTTGTTGTCTAAATGACATGACAGACCTTTTTAGTTGTAATAAAAACACACATACTACACACACACTACATTACAGATTATGTAGTCCTGTCAGTCTGCATCTTTCTTTCTGTTAATACTAACTAAATATTCTCGTTTGACGATCTATTAATAGTTTCCACGGTTTATGGGCAAATGCCATTAATGAAGAATTAAGTTGAAGCTCTAAATACCGTCTTCATATTTGTGGTGCTCCCCCAGTATTAAATACGCCGTAAACAAAGGCTTTTGATTGACTTCCTTTGCGAGATTGCGCATATTAGTGTTGACTCAGAAGTTACGACTTAATATCGTCGTATGAGTTTTTTAGACGTCTCTCGTTTCTAAAATGTATTTGTATCTATATTTTAATATCTTTATGATTTGTTCTTTACTCAAAAGGCATTATTTTGTCGTATGAATTTTATATTTTAGTTCAATATTAACTAAACTAGGTATTTATTTTAAACCTAACTATGCACATAATATATCTTTAATTTTTAGGACTATAAAACTTTCTGTTTGTATTATTGGCAACCAACCTTTCATTTATTTCTAATTAAGTATACATAATAGAAATTTAATTGAAATTCAAATAAATGTACATTTTGTGGATTTTAATTTGAAACCTTCTGTTTTAATTACACATCGCAATATTTTCTCATTAGTGAATAAATTTTTGTTTTGTGATATCCTTCAAAATGATTTTTTGCATCGTAAAATATTCTTCTTGAACTTGAACATGTTCATTACATATTTATTTTGTATTTTTCTTCCACTTTGTTTTTATGTTCTTTGTTATCATGTTGTTTGTCTTATTTCAAGTTTTATTTTGTACGTTTGTATCGTGTAAAAAAATAAACAATAAAATTATATTTGAAATTGTGTTCATTAGGTCATTAAATCCCAAACGAACGCCGGCGTACGCGCATCTATTGTTTTACTATTGTGTCTCAAATTAACGGTATCTGAAAGGTATTAACAGAAAATATCGATGTACATTTCAATTTTTTTTTTGTCACTTTAATATTTTTATTTTCAAATATCGAAACCACTTGTTACACACCTATAAATGTTCTTCAAGCAACTTTCCATTAACTGTTTCCTTGCCCTTTTAATAATTTGAAGTTATCACAGATACATTTAAACCCAAGTCATACAGTCCGTTTATCTCGTCGTGTAAGTACTTATTTCTGGTTCATGGGCTGCTCATCAAACAGAAACAGGTTTTACTTACGTTAGTTTATTAAACTATCCGTTCCAAATCCTCTTAAACGGTCACCTTCTTTTATTAGCCTATACTTTCCCAGTGCTGGGCAAAAGCCTTCCCCAACATCTTCTATGTATTCTTCTCTTGAGCCACTTCAAACCAGCTCTTGCGATAGGTGTCTAGCTCGTCCCGCCACCTCCTCACAGGTCGACCTCGGTGGCGTCGTCCGTCCTTTGCTACCCAATTTTTGGAGATTCTTGCCCAATGCAACCCAACCCGCTCAACCGCCTGGTCATATCAATTTTTCACTTTACTATTATATACTCGCAAGCAGCTATTTGTATTAGTTCCTAACGATGAATCTTTAGTGTACCCCTTCTGGTATTGCGTACTCTTTATTTCCAATCGTAGTTGTTGAAGTTATAGAATAAAAATCCGATTTTCCGTCAATTGCAGATAACACTGTAATTAAAAATCGGAGATTTTTTTGTTGCTTTTAAACGCTAAACATCGTTTTATACATAAATATTTTTTCTATAGGCAGTCAAATCAAAGAAACGACATTTTAAGTTTATCCTTTCTTACATTTTTTACTAACTTTTGCCCGCGGCGTCGCTCGCGTAAATAAAATATAACCTAAGTGTGTCACTTAGAAATAAAGCACCTTTCTATTGGTGTAAAAAATTACCAATTGGACCAGTACTTCCAGAGATTACCTCCTATATACAACTCTACCTCTTTATTATTATATTATATAGTATGTATACAGCTATGTATGCTAGTCCGTACTGTCCTGCTAAATAAAGGCCTAGCAAGGCCTAACGAGGCATGTTTTCAGGTTTGTTTTGGCATCTGCCATCAATCGACTGACAACGTACCAATAACGCGGAGTGAATCCAAATTCTATTTGCTATTTACATAACCTTATATTATTCAAAAGATATGTTTAATAATAAATAACCAATGTTTCGAATATTCAACACGACATTTACCATGTGTTACTTATTAATCTCAAATTGAAGAGAGTATTAAAACTTTTAAGCCTTACACCTACAGGAAAATGTGTGATTAATAAATAAATCCACCTGCTTATAATATTTAAGCCCCTTACGACCGTTTTCCATTAATTAAAATGCTTTTACTTAAAGGATCGGCGAGACTTCCACTTAAGACAATATATTACGTATAAATTTAAATAATAATAGAAAAATATCTCACGTAAGTGTACCTACATCACTTTCATGATTAATTCTGATAAGGCACGATATTTCATAACAATCCAATACTTACGGAAATTGAAAATACCTACTTAAAAATTTACATTCTATAAGTGGGTAAATAAGAAAAAATGGTTCGATATAAATAACTGAGCTTTATAACAGCATTTTCCACCCTATACCGGATTCAGAACTTTAGGCTTTCAGAAGTTATGTTTGTTGTTCAACTTTCTGATTGTCATGGTTACCCTTTTATTATTTTATTATACTTATTTAACAACCGCACTGCTTTTGCTTTCTGAAAGCGATTTTATAAAAACTTTATTCAGTGACCCGTGGGAATATTATTTTAAGTTTGTTTATTTCTGGTCGAGTCTTACTCTTTATCCTGTTTAGATTAGTCTTTGAAAACCTCTTGAAAACATTGTACCATGGTGTCTTTTTTTATGGTGGGAAAAATCATGCATTGACATCCCCCGCCCTTGGGCGGAGCGGGAGATAGTGTCAGACTCTTACTGACTAAAAGACCCACCCCGTTCCTTCTAGCCTTCATACCGGGGCTCGAGCGCCCTTTCGGATAATCCTGGCCCCAATAGGCTTCGACCCGGCTGGGCCCCTGCTGTTGCTGACAACTCCTTGAGGCGCGCGGGAACAGTGCGCGCCGTCGACGACTTGGGCTTGGTCCGGACAGTTACCGGACGGCCGGACAGTGAGCTACCCATTGCTCACTGTCCGCAAGCCCGCGTGGCCGGAAATCGGGATCAGAATCCCGGTGACGGCGGCGGCGATAACGCCGTTGCCTGATGCGTTCGGCATCCTCCTTTGCGAGTATTACTGCTTCGCAGAAGTCGGCGACCGCCTGCCACTCCTCTTCGCTCCGAACCATTGCCTCAACCAAGGCCCGGTGCGAGAGGTCTCCGCCGCCGATCGCCCCCACGAGGGCACTGGAGACCAAACGATGAAGAATATCAGCTGTAAAAGGCAAGTACCGTACGAGTAACTTTTAGTATCTGACATAAACCATGTGTAATATGATCATAACGACTTCGCACTCCGCATAAAACAATAAACACGTTTTTATGTGGTTTCAGGAATTCAAAAGGAAGACAAGTGTTTACGTAATGCGAAACGACCAAGTGTGTGTGCGACCCACATGTTCTACAAGGTCTGATTAGTTTAGTTGGACTTCCTGGTAAACAAGAGCTGGTATTGAACGAGTTTCTGGAGTTTCCACTAAGATTATACTTAGGAACAAGTTTTTGTAGATTATAACCATCTAATATATACCAATAATAGTATGAAACTAAAAAAAGTTTGTTGGTTTCAAGGCGTAATATTAAGAACTACTTACTGGTTTGCGTTGATAAAAATATTTAAGTGCTATATAACACTAAATTATGTGACTTTGATCGGAGTTTTACCTATGTAGGTTGACTATGATAACATAATTCAAGTTATAAATTATAAAAAAAATATTTGAAGAAAGAAGAAAGAAAGAAAAAACGTTTATTCGTGCCTCACACAATCATATAAACTAAAATACACAATAAAAAGAAAAATATAATCAGTGCGAGGCCAAAAAGGCACCTAACTCAGCATACGTAGGATCGTATATAGGTCATCGTACATATTTTAGATATGCTGACAAAATATTTTGCACCAGTGTTTGCGCAAATTGCGTATTTTTTTAAATGATATTAACTAGTGCTTGACTGTGACCCCACCTGATGGTAAGCAGTGATGCAACCGTTGATGATGAAGCGCACTAATTTATTATCAAGATTATTTACTCTAACCTTGAAGACACCGAAATTATAATCGGACGGATCAGACCGCAGCATCTATTGCCGCGTTACGCTGCGTTTTATTGTTATGGTACATAAATAATCTGAAACTCCCATAGCATCCGTCTATGTAGATATGAAAATAAGTAAGAAAGAAAACTATTTTATTTGGCATACACACTCGTACCTAAATACACAGTGTAGTAACAACACATAGACACTAATGATTGTAAAAAAAAAGAGACAACTAACAGTGTGTTTCTCAAATAGGTCCAGTTCAGCAATAATGCCAGACAACTACATGATAGTTGCCTGACGCTGATTTTCAACTGAACCTAATTTCGAGTGTACGGTTGAAAGTTGGTTTATATGTACTCAGTTTTAGGGTAAATCAGCGTTAGGGTAAATAATATATACATATGTTTATGTGTGATAAATAATAAATAAAAAGGTGAATACATTAACGTGGTGATGATACTACTGCCAACTTCTTACGAATTAGCTCTCGAACTTTAGTTTTGAATGCCAATCGACTTGCACAAAATGAATCAAAAACAGAGAGACAAAATAAATAAAAAATAATAACAAGTCAATCTAAACGTGCATAATTACATACGCAATCAAAAACCGGTTTTGAAGCGACTCAATAATATAATATACGAGCAACTGCCTTCGGCTCCAATACAGTTTCAGATCTTTGATCAAAGGCATGCACGGCTCAATTTGTACTGAATATTACCGAAATGTTCGTTCTATAATTTTGCGGAATATTGGTCCAGACGAAATCAATCTAACGTTGGCTTCAATCAAATACACTAATGAAGTTAAATATTAATTAGTAGTTGTAGCCATACACTGTAGATACTCCTATTTTGGCCGTTGTAACATGTTTATCTTAATAAATATATTAATAGAGAGACAACAATGTGTTTTATTGTTTATGAGAAGTACTTCAGTATTAGATACGATCAGGTATCGTTTTGATAATAATAATATCTATTTATTTCGGACTGAGATCCATATGAGTATTAGTAGCAATATTCTTAAGATCTATGTTAGTAGTGTTAATAACAATATTCTTAAGATGTATATTAGTAGGAACATAATATATATAATATAATTTAGTAGTCGTATCATACACCATACCTTACAACCTTCCCGTGAAATTCTCACCCAGTGTGCCTGTACGGGACAGTCGTGACGGAATGCAATCATTTGCAAAATGCTGTTGGTGCTACCGCGCAGCCTTTCAAATAATGACGCCACTTTTTTACGCATTATAACGTGAAAGCCGTCAACGCGCGCATTTGTGAACATTTAGGACGCACTACAGTGGCGCGGCAACCCCAACAGCATTCTGAAAGCATTATTATACTGAACACGCAGGATGCTGTAGGCTCGTTGCGTATACCGAACGATAATAATATGCATATTCTTTTGTATATTTGTTTTAAGGGTTCCGTTCCTCAAAGGAAAAAACGAAACCCTTACAAGATCACTTTGTTGTCCGTCCGTCTGTCTGTCTATCTGTCTGTCAAGACCCTTTATCTCGAGAACGCGTGGAGATATCGAGTTGAAATTAAAACCATATACTCAGGTCTGCGGTCCCTTCAAGCTGTGAAAAATCAAACTTCTAAATTATTTAATAAAAAAAATAAGAGAATAAAAAAGAAAAACGTATATTTTGATACTCTCAACGATCGAAATTCATAGGGTACATACTTCTCGTTAATCCAGAATCCTGAAATTTGGCACAAAGCAAGGTCTTATAGCATAGGTTTAGGAAAAATCTGAAAACAGTAAATTTGTTGTTACCTACGTCACAAAAAAAAAATGCAATTCGGAAAAATCTTCGATTCGGGAATTGTAGTTTGCACGGAACCCTCAGTGCGCGAGTCCGACTCGCACTTGCCCAGTTTTTTTTTTCTATTTCTTAACTTTGCCCAACTTTTAAAATGGACTTGTAAACTTACACGCTCAAGCCCGAAGATAGTTTTTCTGGGTCTGGCAGATTATACAAATGTTTATTCCATGCAGGAACCGAACCTGCGATATGTAACGCAGCAGCTAATCTCTCATCAACTGCACCAATCGTGCCGTAAATGGTGAAGGACGTAAGAGATGATCATCATGACTGTTTTACCTTTGATATGTAGCGGCCTACTACCATTCTACCCTCTTCGCCCTCCAACGGGTCTAATGGAAAGAAACTGATTGCAACCTATTGTCTACAAGTAACTTAAGTACCCCTCTAACGACCTCCTCTCAATCGCCTCTTTCAAATGAAATGAGCTGCAATTAATACCTAAACCTTCATCATACATAATGTGCTACATGCGTGTACAAACTACTTGCTGAAATATGCGTGAGCATAAAACAAGACTGCTGTCTGTACTGTTGTCTAACTATATTTATAAACTAGCTAACCCGACGAACTTCTTACCGCCTTTTTTTATGGTGGGAAAAATCATGCATTGACATCCCCCGCCCTTGGGCGGAGTGGGAGATAGTGTCAGAATCTTACTGACTAAAAGACCTACCCCGTTCCTTCTAGCTTTCATACCGGGACTCGAGCGCCCTTTCGGATAACCCTGGCCCCAGTAGGCTTCGACCCGGCTGGGTCCCTGCTGTTGCTGACAACTCCTTGAGGCGCGCGGGAACAGTGCGAGCCGTCGACGACTTGGGCTTAGTCCGGACGGTTACCGGACGCCCGGACAGTGAGCTACCCATTGCTCACTGTCCGCAAGCCCGCGCTTACGTTGGCTTGAAATCGGGATCAGAATCCCGGCGGCGGCGGCGGCGATAACGCCGTTGCCTGATGCGTTCGGCCTCCTCCTTTGCGAGCATTACTGCTTCGCAGAAGTCGGCGACCGCCTGCCACTCCTCCTCGCTCCGGACCATGGCGTCAACCAAGGCCAACAGACAATGAATGTAGTATATCTTTCGATATAGTCAACCGATTGCGTTGAAACAAAGCCTAAATAATCAAGTTACAAACAATTTTAATGTTTAAAAGTTATCTACATAGATTTTGTACATGTTTCGTGAAGTGCGCACAAAATAAAACTTCTACAGATTTATTGTATATATAGATAGAAGAAGAAACTGAATGATTGAAATATCATTAATTCTTTAGTAAGCCTTTGTTCCCACGGTTGGGACTCAGGCCTCCTCTCTAGGAGAGGGAATGGACCGTAAACCAACACGCGGGCCCAGTGCGGGTTGATGGATGTCACATGTCTTCGAATTTTTGGTTCTAGGACATGCCGGTTTCTTCACGATGTTTTCCTTCACCGTTTTAAGAACAGTGGTGGTGAAATAAATAACACAAAGTAATACGCCTGCCTGGGTTTGAACCCGCAACCTACAATTCATAAGACGGGGATATTACCACTCAGCCACCACTGCTCTATATAACCTCTATCTCTGCGGAATATTAATGCACAGCCAGAGAGAGAGAAATTACTGGGACTAGGAACGTGAAATTTTGCAGTTTCCTTTTAAGATGTAACGAGTGTCGGATTTCATGTGAAATAACAAAAAATAAACACAATAAATCCAGTGAACACGCACTTAGGTGACTTCACTTACCAACGTCATACGAATACGTACCACTACTTAATAAGCGAGTCTCATTCTATAATTCTTTTATTAATATCACAATAAACGAATTATGACACCAGAAGAAAAAACACAGGGAAAATATTAAAAAGTTTGGTATTACTCGGCACATGTTCCATTATTACAGCAAAGTTTAATTTGATCCGGACTGGCGGTTTTTAGCGAAACCTTTTCAAATAACTTTGCTAAAGCTTTTTACGAATTGTTCCAGTTTTAGAACAACACATTGCGGTACAATATGCGTAGGCGACGCTTTCGTGGTAGGTATATCTTCATGAATATCATAATTTGACCAAAAATAACTTTATAATGAACTCACCTCGTTGAAATAGAACAACAATATCTGATGACAGTCTGAAATGCGAATTTATTTCGAGTTGTGGACAGTTGGTTAATTTCTTTTGTTTTTGTCTGGAGTGAACTTGGATGGCGAGAGACGAAATTATCAATGTTGTTAAAAGTTAATTATGTGTCATGTGGACAATAATAATAAACGAATCTTTGTTAATTGTTCGTATAAATATTTAGCCATTTCTTTTTGTGTCTTTGGTAGAACAAAACGTGTTTTATGTGCTCATATAATTTTCGTGAATTTCGAATAGACAACTTTTTTTTCTTCTTGTTTCGTTCGCTTTGTTTATGCAATCAGCCAGTGTTAAGTTAAGAAAATATTTAGTTTTTTGTACAGAATACAGTCATTATATTTTCTAATATCATGTGGATGTAACGCATTCTAAACTTTTTGCAGTATTTGGCAGCACATGTACTGGACATCATCCTTATCGGTAAACTTTTCTTAGGTAGTAAACACTTCAATAAAATTTTCAGCTTCATTTTACATAAATCGGTCCTGTTTCAACAACTCCACATTTGACACTTAAGATACGCAACTATACACTAATCACAATATATACAAAGCAACAATAAAACGAATTATTAAAACAGCCGAACCGAATTTTTTCACTGTGAAGTTACTTAGAAAAATCCTGCCAAAAACATTAATAGATGACTTATTCTTCTAACTAGATGGAAGTTTCCATACGATCACATTCAGAAAAACGTTTATAATTTTTGCTGACAAGAACCCACATGTGTGGCCACACAGTTCAGTAGCTTTCTTCTAGGGCCACGGTAAACTTTTTCCGAAGCTCCTGTAGTAATAACAGGCATCAGCCTTGCTGAACCCGACAGGTCGCGGCATGGCGGACAGAGCTTCGGCGGGATCTCATGGTGGAATGGCGTCAGCGACTATCGCAACCCAGTGCTGGGCACGCCACAATTATGGCGGTAAGTCCCCTCTTTGAGGCGTGGCTGGAAAGACCTCACGGCGTCCTTACCTTCCGCATGACACAGGTCCTCACCGGAAATGGCAAGTTCGGGAGATTCCTGTTCCGAATTAAAGCGGAAGTGACGCCCGGGTGTCGCCACTGTGCGGAACGCCCGGAGGACACGGTGGAGCACACAATCGCGGTGTGCCCTGCTTGGGCGGAGCATCGCCGTGCCCTCGTGGGGGTGATCGGCGGCAGAGACCTCTCGCGCCGGGCCTTGGTCGAGGCCATGGTCCGGAGCGAGGAGGAGTGGCAGGCGGTCGCCGACTTCTGCGAAGCAGTAATGCTCGCTAAGGAGGAGGCCGACCGCATCAGACAACGGCGCTCTCGCCGCCGCCGCCGGGATTCCGATCCCGATTTCCAGCCACCGTAGGCGCGGGCTTGCGGACAGTGAGCAATGGGTAGCTCGCTGTCCGGCCGTCCGGTAACAGTCCGGACCAAGCCCAAGTCGTCGACGGCGCGCGCTGTTCCCGCGCGCCTCAAGGAGTTGTCAGCAACAGCAGGGGCCCAGCCGGGTCGAAGCCTACTGGGGCCAGGGTTATCCGAAAGGGCGCTCGAGCCCCGGTACGAAGGCTAGAAGGAACGGGATGGGTTTTTTAGTCAGTAAGAGTCTGACACTATCTCCCGCTCCGCCCAAGAGCGGGGGTTGTCATAAGATGATTTTTCCCATCGAAAAAAAAAAAAAAAAAAAAAAAACCCCTTCTATTTTGCTGACATCTCTTTAATACGCGCGCGACACTCCGGCTCGGTCCTGAATGTGCAGTCGGACGGCGAGCTACGCGTGGCACGTAGTCCGCGAGCCGGTGCCTACGGTGGCCAGGAATCGTCCTAAGACTCCCAACACCCGTGACACGTTTGCCCTTACAATCCAAATCACGTCACAATACTGTCACGCTACTATATTTTCGAACGGATTCTATTAGTAGTAAATCAAGAATATTTTTCGTTTACTGTATCCATTTTAATTTACCGAGTCGGACCGAACGGATCGTGCAATATTTTCTATAAAGCGGAGTTGATTCAAAAGTAGTTCCAAATGGAAAACATCACAGAACAGTAAACAACAAGTTATTCAGTTTGTTGATGGAAAAGTTTATTCATAAATCGATTGAAGGTTTTCATCTCTAATTGAAATTTTAAATATAAATACTTTCCACTAAGAAAGGTTAGTAATTTTAGTTTTTTTGAAAGAAGTAGATGGTATTTTGTATTTTTTTAACAACAATATATTTTAAGTATTACTAGGGGTGGGCATCATTGTCGCGGCGATTTACATTGTTCGCACTTTTCTTTGGAGTACCTTATGTAACACTATTAACTTAATAAAAATCCTCGTAATTAGTTATGAATTATAAAAAAATTGCACTAATACCAAGGCGAAGGTTTGTGACTGATGTCGATGGAACTTGGTACACGGGTAGACCATATCCTAGAAGAGCACATATGATACATTTTGTTCCTGCAGCAAGTTCCATTGGGATAATTTTCTACTATCACGCGGTCAAACAGTTGGCAGCAGTAAGAATTCTTATAAATAAACAAGCCTAAGAAAATGCAAAAATCGCTTACTACAGAGGATAGGTATAAACTATAAAAAACTTAAATGATAGATTATGATTTTAAATCAAATAAATAAGCAACAATTTGTTTTTCTTGCAAGCTGTCACAGTAATATGGTTAAGATTCATGTGTCCCGTAATTGCTGTAAACCGATTACAGCATTGTCACTTGTGCCTGAAACGGTGCTAATATGTTAAAGGGAATTATGTAGGTGAAAGGCCTGATGGCGTGAACCTTACTCACGTACGTTACGTAAATCGGCTCAAATGTTTCAATCCCGCTTCGTGTTAGCGGTTGATCCTAGAAATGATTGCTTGTGCAAACTGTTGTGTTCGGAAACTGCTGATAAAATAAACCAACATAAAAAAAAACTTTATTAACAAAAAGATAAACCATACAAAATTACTCTAGAGGAAATGCAAAAAAAATGCTATTAAGTCCGCCTTTGTACTTTTGTGTTCCATGAAATTTTAAGAAATAAATAAATAATAAATTGAATTTAGAATTTGCTAATCCGTATACCAACATAATCAAAATAATAGGAGTAGAAGACAACTAGCGTGATCCTGATATCTAATTCTATATTAATATTATAAAGCTGAAGAGTTTTATGGTTAGATCGAACGCGCTTTATTTTAAGAACCAATAGTTCGAATTGAAAAACGGTTTTAGCGTTCAGTAGTACAATTAATATAAATAGGTTATATGACATAGCGCTACGACCACTATGAGTAGAGAAGTAACCAAACACGCAGGTGAAACCACAGCGGACAGCTAGTTAAATAATAAAGCACTTAATTAATGTGCAAACAAGGAGATAGCCAGCCCACCATTCTTTATAAAGTTGAGAGATGTCCTCCTTCTCCTTACCTACCTATCTAGGTAAGTAAGATAATAGATTGATGTTCGAAATGTATTTTAAAATCGAAAGGTACTTTAGAGTGAAAATCAATCAGTGACAAGCAATTTGTGAGTTACATTAAAAAGTCAAGAGACTCTTCTTTAAATAAATGTGATACCTACCTGGAACGAAACCCGATTCAAATTCGTTTCCTTAAAAGTTCTTCGGGTCGACCGTTTGGCACCTTGCTTTTAAAATCAAATCATTGGAGTTGGGAATCATTAAAACTTTTTGATCCTCAAGAACAGTACCGATTTTGATTATAATTTTATGAAAGTGCACCTTTTAATCGCCAAACTTAAATGGCAGTTGGTAGGGCACATTGACTATATTCACAGAATAGATGGAGACTACGTATCGGCAGACACAGCGCTGGAAGGCCTCCTACAAGGTGTAGCGATGACCTGGTGAGGGTTTTTGGGAATCCGATGGCTGCTAGATGCACAGGACCAGCCGTTATGGCGACACATGTCCAACAGTGGACGTCTTTCGACTGAAATGATAATGATTATGGCACCTTTAAATTAATCAAACTATGAACATGGTAAAAAAACTACGTAGCATGATATTTAAGAATTGTTTATGTAAGTAAAAGTTTTCTTTTAGTAAAAGTCTTTGTTAAATATTTTCGTAGTATTTTTCCGTCAAACCAGTAACATTCCTCGTTGAAACTGTGTGACAAAAGGCTATTGTGGAGCCTACGACCGATGCGAGCGATGACTTCACGGAATTTCAAAGACAAGCCTGACTTAAGTTTGATACCTTTTATAATTAGTTTTATCTTGAGCCTCATTCCAGTGGAGTCGGGAAGGCTTTGAATTTTGCCTCCTTACTAATTTTGACGTGCTAAGCAATTACTTATTTCTTACGTGAGTACCCACACATAGGGATCTGAAAAATTACAATAATACCTTGGAAAGAAGGAAAGAAAGAAAGAGAACTCGTTTATTTGGCACACATTTTTTGACTGGCCTGTTGGTCTAGTGGTTAGTGACCGGAGGTCGTGGGGTCGATTCCCACCCAGAACAAATGTTTGTGTGATGAGCATTTGTTTATCATTCTGTTCATGTTCTGTGTCTGGGTGTAATTTATCTCTAATATGTTTGTATTTAGAAATATATAAGTATGTTTATCAGTTGTCTAGTACTCATAACATAAGCTCTGCTTAGCTTGGGGCTAGACGGCGTTGTGTGATAGTTATGGAACGTGACAGAGCAAAGACAATGAAATAATAATGTCCTAGCGCCAAGTCTCGTCAGCCACGAATTAACCAGTAGGATGCTACATTTCACCTGATGAATATAGACCTACCTATTACCTAACTAGGAAGTTTGGCGTCAGGATTTCAGCAGTATATTCAGCTTCTAATGCAGAAAACAAGAACAAGTAATCTCCTTCATGAAGATTTACTGAGTCTGAGTGAGTTTGTAATTCTGAATGCAAATCAAAGTGCACGTGCAGAGAATGGCCAAATGCGTCTGGTTAATATCTGAGACGGAGTTTTACGTCATTTAAACTTATATTTTTACTAACTTGACTAATCGATTGATAAGTTTTCTGATCCCACTTCTGAAATAGTTTAACACCAAAAATATTTAATTTGCAAATAAAGTATTTTATTGATGAACTTTAACCAGAAAATAAAATTTTAATTCAGTTAAAAACCGTACCATTTAGTGACTTGTTACCAACTCCATATCCGTGCTGCGTACTGGAGACCAGTCTGCGACGCCATCCACATTGCCGAAGATAGGACAACATGGCGTAATATAGTCCACAAGAAAAATATTCGTTGAGGGCACGACCCTCATCATTGAGCGACTCCTTGCGTCGCTCAATGATGCGGAGGAGGGGGACCAATTCTGTAAACCCTTCCAAAGCTTTTTTATGGTTTCGCCCGTAATTGAGCAATTCAGCCAGTGTCAAGATTAAAAAGTATTTAAAGTATACAGAATACAGTCATTTTATTTTCTTTTTTTTCTTATTCTTCAATTGTTTGCAATATTTGACAGTTTGCGAGTACTATGTACCCAGTCAGCCTTCTCAAAAAGCTTCGCTGGGGTAGTTAATGTTACAATAAACCTCTCAGCATCATTTTACCGAGATTGTGACAGTTTCAACGACATTTTATTGTCTTGTTATGTACGTGCTTAAGATACAAAATCACAACAATTTGACATCACTATATCCATTAGAAATAGGGCTGTTATAGTTATTCGCAAATGGATTAATAGTAAACAAACAGCAAACAAAACTGCAGGAAACAAACTAGCTTTAAAAGCCGCTTCTCTATTTATAGAGTTGCCCCAAAATAAGGTGCCATATCTTAATACAGAATCAACAGGACCATGACGGTAGGCTATCCGAAGTGCAAATGTGTTAACTGTTGGAGCAAAAATAAAGGGCATAAGACGAATTACTAATGTTCTTGCGTAACGTTTCAATGTGATCCTTCCAATTAAGCTGTCACTCAATTATTCAGATGTTTGTGTTTTTTTTTACATTTTTTATTCACGAAAGCTTCGAATTTGATATAAAAAATAGTTGCCATTAATTTTGGCTGAGAAAAGGATATTAATGGCGCTCCACATTTTTCTAACGAATGTTCTTCATTTTTCCCCATTATTTTTTATCCCTTTCTCTGCCCAGGTACGTATAGGCATAAATACACATATGTTTAGTCGATAAATGAAAGTACAATGCGAACATCTTTTTTCATTAAATTGTTATAAAATAAAAATAAAATAAAAATTAGAGAGCAGTGATGACCGACTGGTAACGGCCCCGACTTACGAGTCATATATAGGTAAAAAAAACTACTACCCCCCCCTACCTACCCTTACTTAGTTTGGGACTGCACATAATTAAAGTAGGTAAAACAAACAGAATACACAAACCAGTCACGACATGATTAGGCACGTGGACACGGCAAAATGTCTTGGCTTGGAAGGAATTAAAGCGCTGAACATGACCGATTACAGCGCGAGAACTCCCGAGTGCAGTTTCGGTTTCTATCGTAGTTTCGGCAGGTTTGCCACCGAAACCCAAACTAAACCGAAAATCGACCGAAAGCGTACATTCGGTCAGACACTAATGCTATGCTACTTTTATACTGGAGTTGCTAAAGGTTGGGAAAGCTACAGCAGTAAAAAAGAAACAATAACATTTATAAAAGATTTATTAAGAAAAATGTAAAAAAATATTAGTTATGTATTTAACCGAACCGTAATTGTGAAAATAAGTAAATGTATTGGATTCAATATTAGTTACAAAAAAAAAAACAACGGGGGTCACGATATATTTCTTCATACTAAAAGGACTGCGGCATGAATAAGGTTGAAAATCCCTGCTATAAACTAAAAATACAAGGATCATTAAAATGAACTTATTCAATACCTACCTACTAACCTGGGTAATAAGATATATGTTAATACATGAATCATCATATTTTCTTTCTTTTCAATGTACAGTTAAAATACACCAGTCTAAAATAGTTGTATCTGACATCTCTGATAAACATAGAACAGTTGCAAACAGGAAGCAATAGTTGGAGTCAGGAAATTGTCTTGTTCATCGCTGAGACCACCGCAGCCTCGTAAGGCACGTTGTTGTGATTCGAGCCACGTTTAAATGTTATGCCAACAGCAGTCTGTTTATTTGAGTTTGCTGTTATCTTCTTTGTATCTTTCTGCTTAATGTCTTTGAGCTGTGACAAGTAAAGATAAATCATAGCTAAATGAATTATTTTGAGTAAAGTGTGACACATTATGCTATCGATGGTTTTGAGTTGGTAGCCCCCCTCCTTCCTTTTTTTTTTGGAGTGACCTGGTGAGTCTGATGTCGATCAGTAGACGTATTACAACTGAAGTGATGATCTCATACGCAAGTAATTTGATCGCAAAACAATAAATAACTTTATCCAAATCGCAAATAGAAAGAGTTTTTCATACATAAACTTTTTAAATCGAGTAGAAGGAGAAACTGTCAAGTAATAGTACAAGGATGCACTCACTGAAATGTGACGTCATTACCATTAGGTTACGTGTGTACAAAGGAGATAGCGAGATTTTCCCACCACGCCTCTACTCTTCCCCATACCAATATTTGAAATAAATATTTTGATTTTATTTTTGATATTTTTAACATAATAATATAATATTTGAAATTTAATAAACAATTTTTATTCTTTTAGCAAAAACAGATTTCTTTTTAGTGTAATTTCATCTACAAATATTTTATAGAGATCATCATTTCAGCCGATACACGTCCACTGTTGGACATAGGCCTCCCCCAAGCGTCGCCACATCGAACGTTCCTGTGCGTCCCGCATCCATCGGTTTCCTGCTACCTTCACCAGGTCGTCGGTCCACCTTGTAGGAGGCTTTCCAACACTGCGTCTTCCGATTTTATAGAGATAAAGTTTTTTTTTTGTTGGTGGTAAGTAATCTCTGAAAGTACTAGTCCGATTGCTAAACTTTATCACCGATAGGAAGCTGCTTTATTCCTGAGTGACTTGGCTATAGTTTATGTACACGAGCGAAGCTGCGAGCAAAAGCTAGTATTAAATAACAGAAGAACTACTTTTAGTTAATAAGAGTTTGACACTCTTTCACGATCCATGCAGAAAAAAACTCATAATATCATTTACCAAGTAAAAATAAAAAGCTTTTTGCAAAAAAAAATACAACCGACTTCAATGTTACAAAAACACTGAAAAGTACAAAATAACTTTAATTTCGGAAGTCGGTGTTTCTATAATAGTTGTGTCTCTTCGTTATCTAACGCCGACTTCCGAAATTAAAATTATTTTGTACTGCTCAGTGTTTTTTTTTAACATTTAAGTCGGCTGTATATTTTCTTTGTAAAAAGTTTTTTATTTTACACTTCTTAGTTATGTTACCAACACTAAAAAGTACCCCTCAGCCAAACTTAAATGCCTTAAAGCCAGAGAGCATCTCATAACGATTCTAATAATCCCAAACACGGTTAGATTACATTAATTTACCTTATGGCTTCATCATCAGATCAATCCGATACATCCCCTCCCCCTTTTCTTTCAGCCAGTCATCAATTACACGTATAAACAAAGCAATTTTACTTATTACGACAATTCTGCTGTGATCCTATAAGGAGTTCTGTGCCATATCTTCGAAGTTCATGATCAGATCATAACAATATTTCAATGGGAGCAACATGGAAGCATAACCTTTCAATCAAAAAAAGAATTTTCAAAATCGGTCCACAATTGATTGAGATACCGGTGAACATACATAAAAAAAAACACATTCAGCCGAACATAGAACCTCCTCATTTTCGAAGTCGGTTAAAAAGTATAATACCCAGTTCTCTTTCAATGCTTTTACCAAAATTAATATATACATGCCAGTGCAGAACGAGCCAAAAATACTCGCGCTGTATAATTATTTCAAAGTAATTTTGTAACGAAGTCATTAATTTGGCTGTACCGATTAAAGTTCCCCTTCGTTACATCGACAAAGTTCCTACGATAAATTCCACTCGTATTTCCCGGACGTCCACCACGCGGCAAATTGAAAAAGAAAGATTATTTAGTGATTAATTTCTTTGTTTTGTCTGAGCAGCACATTTCTCTTCTTAGCCGTATTTTTTTTTTCTTAAATACTACACGTTTATTAATATTTATAATACATTTTTTGTATAATTTTGGATACCAATACAAATATACTAAATACTTATCATTTTTATCGCTATCTATAAAAAGCCATTTCAAATTCAAGCAATAACTGTCAAACCCAGGCTTCCTAAAAGATTGCAGCATGTTATAAAACCAACTACTAAATGTTTCAGAATGCCGTTATGTTTTGTAGTACTTACAAAATAAGTTTATTAAAGATGAAATTGTGGAAAACGAAACATGCTACTACATACCTAAGCACCATTTTAGCATTTGTGGGAAGCGAGAAGCTCCCCCCCCCCCCCCCACACCTCCGTGCCAAAATAGCAGTCCTAGCCTTTGGGAGTCTTAATAAGTAAAACGTGTTCTAACTAAAACAGGTGTTTTAAAACACTGTGACGTACATATTAAACACTATAATTTTTTAGAAAAAAAAAAAACAAACTAAAGAAAAAGAAAAATAAAAAAAATCAAAAATATAAAAGTTATATACAGAGAGAGAGAGCTATAAGGTTTGCTGTAAGAAAACCCAATTTTGGGTTAAACTCGCCGTGAACATTGGCCGTCTTATTGTGTAGGTATATTTTGTAAAAGTTATGTACAATAAAGAATATAGGTTTATAAGAAGAAATCAGCTGTTTCCTTCATTTTGAGTTAGACGAACAAAAATATGAGAATAATTTTATATATTTAAAAAAAATGTTGTTAATAAAATCTGTAGCACTCAATATGGAGAAATTGAATTGAGAATTGTCTTTGTGTTGTTTTAAATCGGGCTCCTTTAATAGACACGTGCCTTGCGGTGTTACGAGCTACGGCGTAGGCGGCCCGTAGCCGATGAGCGGCGTAGCAGGGAGCAGACATTCAACCTTTAATTACACGCCTCTACTAATGCGGCTGTTAAAGATTAGTAGTCATTGAACCGGAACATTTCAATAGCTTTAGCATACTTATATTTATTAAAAAGCTGTTTCTAAAAGGTAATCTTTAAAAGTGTTGAAAAAAATAATCAAAAACCAATACCATATCTGAAGACCGTAAAGCTTTTATAATTTTTACTTGAAGAGAGACATGGTCCATCCAGGACTACTTCATGATAACAAAGCCCCAGGACCCCAAGTCTGCTATTACAATAGTGTCAGAATGGTCTGTCAATGATTTCATAATTATTGACTTTCAATAAGTTTGGTAATCTACTAATATAATGTCGTCATTATGACTTTCCAATGATCAACCACTGACACTCCATTGAAAGAAGTGGGATAGAATGATAATCTCGTACATATTTACAAGTGAATGTCTGACGTATGCGGTAATCTGCAAAAATTTCGACAGTTCCTTTGATCAGTGACCTACCATTAGAACGTCATTGTGCAGTCATTGCTTTTATTAAGCTCGATATTGTCATTTTACCGCAACTCTATTACGAGATCATTGACCGATCAATGATCGATCATTATGAATTAGCAGATTAAGAACTTTTAGGAAAATTACAATGGGATCGTGTTGGAATGACGAATTTATAAAATAGCAGACTTGGGCCCCTGGAAATAAGCAACTCATGAATACCATGGAAATAAAAAAATTAATTTTAAACAATACTTTTTTTTTTAAATGGCGATATTGTAGAAACAATGCCCACCCATTTTTTTGTATAAAATAACTTAGCGTCATGTTCGCTCGAAATCTTAGCTTCGCTAGTCATCGTCAGATGATTGCTATTGACAGACACACATACCCTATAATACCTCGAAAATACAAAAAGTGATCTTCCTGAGTTTTATTTATTCCTGCACACATTTCCCGAACACACAAAACAATTTTCCAGTAGAAAAAAAATAGGGTCCTAAAAACAATTTGTATTTGTTTGTTTGTCAGTCTATTTTTTTTTAACGAGTCTAGGGCGCCTCACGCTCTCCATCAACGATTGCATCACAGCTTACCATCCGGTGGGACCGCAGTCAAGCACTAGTTTATAATATTTAATTTAAAAATGGAGTTCTTTTTACTACAGCAGTACTGTGATTGTGGCGTCTAAAAATACACTTAATATTTTCCCAGTAACTGTTAACGGGAGAACATTTTGTATCCTTTTTGACCTAACAATATATTCAGGTAGATATTACAGAGAAACCACAGTAACGCACACATTAATATTAATTAAGTTTAATGAGTACGAAACTTGTACAATTCGTACACAATATATAGCTCTCACAAGTCATTAAGGCCTCAAAATACGTATGTACTATACTAGTCAAACATTAAAGTACACGGTACATAAACACGTTAGAAGATATTTTCAACTGGCTTGTTTTACTCTTTGTAAAGAAATCTAGTGGCTGGTTTTTTATGCCTCCCCAAAAACCCCATTTATCTTTTTTATGTCAAACTCCGTTTTATTTTTCATTTATAATGAGTTAAAAAAAAATGGACCAGATATTGCTACTTTATTTTACATTATATCTGCCTTTTTTATTACGAATAGGCTTGCGTTTGACCACTATCTCACCTGATGGTAAGCGACGATGGAATACGCTTGTCTAGAAGTACCTAACCTATACAAGCTTGACTCTAAAACCGAAATTCCACTCCTTATCTGCACGCACGAAAAATGTGTTCTCAAAGCAGTTTGAGCGTTTGGGTGGCATGTCCACCGTGTACCGCGGCGGCGCATCGCCGCTCGTGTGGTGGTCCGAAGATGAATCGGGTTTGGCGGAATTAAAATATGCAATTCCGACACATACTTCCCGAAATGCAACTAGTAGAAAACCGACAAGCTACACGTCGTTGATGATCAAGGCTTTGAACCTATTAGTGTAACGTAAAACAAATAACAATGCTAGAAATAGCTAAGTATTGAAACAAAGGGAATATTGCTGAGAAAGATATTATTCTGGAGTCTGGACACGCAAACCAACAATATTTATGTATATTTGTCGCATCCACAGCCGTTTGCATAATTTGAAACATTCACAAGAACAATTTAGTTGTTGTATTTGCACGAGTCTGCTTGCAAATCTTGACCGCTCAGAATGGCGGATTTATGTATATCTTCCTGAAACCGTTATGCTGCTAACTTGTTAGAAGTTAATACCTATTAATATAAATTAATTATAAAATAATTTTCAGTAAAGATGAAAAACATGGCTTATACAAATTCCTGTTGCCTGCTGGAACGGTCTGTTTTACGAATCCTGTGTTCCTTCAGTTGCCTTTAGCGTTTGAGGACAACGGATTAACTACTCAGAAGTCCTACCATGTCTCTAGTAGTTATCGGCCTTGCTGGGCCTCTGCGGTTTTGTTAACAAATCTTTAATTTGCGAGGACGTTCCCTCACGCGTGCTGCCGACATGATTACGGCGTGCCCAACTTGTACAGATTCTTGCTGCTGCCGGTACAGCCTTAGTTTTTCGAAACCCGAAGACATGGAAGAGACTTACGCTCTACCATGTTTCAAAATTAGTATAAATCCGGTGTGAGAAAGGAATAGCTCCAACTCTCTCACACACCGAAATTGTGATGATTTTAGGATGTCACTCGTCACAGTAAAACCCGTGATGTTTTCTGTCAAATCCGCCATAAATTCGCAATACCACGCAACCACACATTAATCTGGCTTATTAGAAAAGTAACCTGATCGAGTGAGTATACCTACTGAACATAAACAATAACCAACTTTCTCAGTAACAATATATTCGCTATCGGAAACTTCCTTCCAAAAATACTTCAAGTCAATGCTCCCGGTGCTCACAACGTGATCTTTGCTGTACACAGATTTTCCATCTCTTTGTTACTCAGTTATGGTGTCAAAAGGTCTGACAGCTTAATGGATAAGGAGTATGCCTACGTCACGATTAGGGTAAACAAACAACAGTATATGAACAACACCCTCTAAACTTACATGTCATGGCTGTATCGCATTTCATGAAATATACTTTTGTGTTTACAAACTAATGCTTCTAACTTGTCAGTGTTGATTGTATTCTAAAAACAGACATGCTCCATACATAAAATAGGCTCCGGTTCTCTCCGGAAATTTCAGACAAAGGGTAAACTTACTCAGATTGTCAGATCTTTTTTCTACTTTACCATATTGTGAAAATATTGAACGTAACATCATTTGATTTTGGGTCTCTTGTGTCAAGGATTTTATTTTTCTCTTCTGAAATAAGTCTTACAAGTCCTACCTACAGGCTGTTGATTTTATTTGTCTCTTTTCTACATAAACCTGTAAAGTATTTCAACGTAAGCCTAACGGAAACGAATTTTCGTACCAACCGATAGTAAAATAATAAACGAAAATAGAGCCTGCAAGGAACAGGTTATTGACTGCACTGCAAAATAGCTATAAACTAGGTGAGTACAACGACTGCAGGGAATCCATTGTCCCCAAAGCACAAATGACATTGTCAAAAGCTCGATCGACATCGCTGTGCAAATTTCCAAATACAATAACAGACTGTACCTACACTGTCAAATAAACTTACATATAAATGCCATTTACTGCTGAATTGGATCCTGAAAAAATAAGGAAAGAAAAATATAAAGAGGGACTAAGACATTGTTTTGAAAAATACAAATGGACACTGTACCAAAATACATCATTCTGTTTCCTTTTTCCTTCTTTTGATTCCTCACTATTAAGTTGATTTGAATGAATATCAGAATTCGGTGATGCGATAGTTGCTTTTATGACTAGCGGTCACCTATAGTCAGATGGATAATTGGCACATGTTCATCTTGAGAAATCTATGGTCCTATGTACATAAATCATGGTTCAAAATCGTTATAGAAATGAATAATTGCACGCAATGAACAACATGAGAAGAGAGATAGCTTGCACGAATCACAAATGAATTATTGAAATGGCCTCACATGGCTCTAACAATGCATAGATTGTTTCGCAATACAAATCCGAGGTACATATATAATCTATATAACACGAACTACAAATCGATAATGTTTCCAATAAATGCAAAGTTTAGAATTCTCTGTCCAATATATTTTACGTTACAAAAGAAAAGATATATTTAAATTTAAGTAAGTGAAGTCAACTGAATCTTCGGTTTCTTTTGCTGGGAATTTGATATCATGTTTTCTCATTCAGTAACTCCAGAGCATCGACATACGCTAACATCTGCGACCCGTATGTGCTTTAGGAATGTAGTTTTTAATAATAAATGCTCGCATCTTTTCATATTTAAGTGCTGCATTTCTAGGACGTTCCAGTGAAGGAAAGAAGGAGTGAAGTCCATCAATATTTATGAAAGTAAGTTCAAAAAGAATATTTTCCTCAACATTTTTCTGGTAAATAATGGTAGTTACCCACTGCGTTATAAGTGTTATAACTCAGTAGGGTAACTATATTTTTAATGCACTTGCTCAGAAAATGATTCTTATTGCACTGCACTTAGGTACATAATGGCCCTTGTTACCAAACTGTGAAATTTTGATTACCATTACGCAATAGTGCTATAATGTAATTAAAACCTTATTGTTCAACCTCTCCCCAGCCATAATTATATTACATTTGTCGTACCAGGATGGACGCAGGTCGTCCCCCACGAGTCGCCTGTCAACCCCCGTTTCAGTGAGTGTATTGAAAGGTAGGTGAATAAAAAAAAATAGGCGCACATATGAAAACAGATTTTTACCGCCACAAAAGTTTACTAGTATTGAAAAACGTCGTATGATACACGTGAGTAATTAATGATTACCGTTCTCAGCTCTCTTAAGACCCTCGCCACGGCTCGGGTCTAAATACCGCCTCGACGGTAATCACTAACATTACACACTTATATCATAATGTACTATTACCAACATATTAACCTAGTTACCTGTCGTCAGTTTTTTTTCCTTTATTTAAAAGATAACTGGTTATCTTTTCTTAGATAAATCATTAGTTTTTACAGAAATATAGGTAACTAACTAGCGGATACACGGTGTGTTTTTGAAGGAGCGATTCAATATCATCTTACGACTTCTCCCGCTCTAGGATGGAACGAAAGGGCGTGTCTATACTAACTAAAACCTAAGTGGATTTTAGTTAGTACAGTCTGACACGCCTTTTAGGTATTTTTTCTTTTGGGTATTTGTTCAGTTGCTTTTGCGTTCTAAAACCGGGAATTTGTTTTTCAGAATGTTGTTTTGCAGCCTGCGGGTTTGTTCGTAAGAGTCACCCGTGGAAGATAAGTATACCCCTGGAAGCTAAGGATAAACTGAAGAAACACAGGTGTGTTTCTTTACTTATCCTTTTTATTGGTTCGTCTATGTTCGTTTCACTCTTAGTGAAGTAGGAGAAATTATTAGACGATTTACCAACCCAAATGAAAACTTTTGTTTATTGTCAAGTTTAGAAAGTATTTAGTTTTGATTTCAACTTAAAATGCGAATGTAATACTTTGCTTCACATAAGAATGCTGATGTCACAATACAATCATTTTTTTTTTTTTGTGGTTTAGACAGAAATCAAATCAAAAACATTTATTTCAAATAGACCATTAGCAGGCACTTTTGAATAGTCAAATGTCGGTCAGTCCAAGAAATGTGAAGCTAAATTGCACGTTCCAAAGCGTAGATCTCTATGAAGAAGAAAGTGCAAGAAACTCCATGGAAACACCAGGGAGACTGGAAACGTCGAGAGATGTCGTGCGGTGTTCCGCAGGGGTCGGTACTAGGGCCACCCTTGTGGAACATCGGGTACGATTACGTGCTGCGGGGCGACCTCCCTGACGGGGTCAGCGTAGTCTGCTACGCAGACGACACGCTGGTTCTAGCGCAGGGAGAGTCATACCGGGCGGCGGTCGCTTTAGCGACACGCGGGGTTGCGATAGTCGTTGGTAGGATCCAGGAGTTGGGACTCGAGGTGGCGCTTCACAAATCCGAGGCCATGTGTTTCCACGGTCGCCGGTCTCGGAACGCGCCGCCATTGAGTTCCCAACTAACGGTAGGAGGAGTTCACATCGGTGTCGGGTCGACGATGAAATACCTGGGACTCGTCCTCGACAGCCGGTGGAATTTCGTGGAGCATTTCCGACGTCTGGCTCCCAAACTCAACCGGACTGGGGCTGCGCTCAAGCGGCTCCTGCCCAACCTTGGGGGTCCAGACGCCTCCTGCCGGAGGCTCTACGCGGGGATCGTTCGGTCCATGGCCCTCTACGGGGCGCCGGTGTGGGCGCCGTCGCTGAAAAAGCAACCGGCGGCCATACTGAACGCCTGCCAGAGGGTCATGGCAATTCGGATGGTGCGGGGATACCGCACGATTTCCCGCGAAGCGGCGAGCCTTCTGGCTGGCCTACCACCGTGGGATCTGGAGGCAACAGTCCTTGCACACATGCACGACATGCGCGTGGAGATGCAACGCCGGGGTGAAAGTCCTCTGCCGCGACAGGTCGCGGCATGGCGGACAGAGCTTCGGCGGGATCTCATGGTGGAATGGCGTCAGCGACTATCGCAACCCAGTGCTGGGCACGCCACAATTATGGCGATAAGTCCCCTCTTTGAGGCGTGGCTGGAAAGACCTCACGGCGTCCTTACCTTCCGCATGACACAGGTCCTCACCGGAAATGGCAAGTTCGGGAGGTTCCTGTTCCGAATTAAAGCGGAAGTGACGCCCGGGTGTCGCCACTGTGCGGAACGCCCGGAGGACACGGTGGAGCACACAATCGCGGTGTGCCCTGCTTGGGCGGAGCATCGCCGTGCCCTCGTGGGGGTGATCGGCGGCAGAGACCTCTCGCGCCGGGCCCTGGTCGAGGCCATGGTCCGGAGCGAGGAGGAGTGGCAGGCGGTCGCCGACTTCTGCGAAGCAGTAATGCTCGCTAAGGAGGAGGCCGACCGCATCAGACAACGGCGCTCTCGCCGCCGCCGCCGGGATTCCGATCCCGATTTCCAGCCACCGTAGGCGCGGGCTTGCGGACAGTGAGCAATGGGTAGCTCGCTGTCCGGCCGTCCGGTAACTGTCCGGACCAAGCCCAAGTCGTCGACGGCGCGCGCTGTTCCCGCGCGCCTCAAGGAGTTGTCAGCAACAGCAGGGGCCCAGCCGGGTCGAAGCCTACTGGGGCCAGGGTTATCCGAAAGGGCGCTCGAGCCCCGGTACGAAGGCTAGAAGGAACGGGATGGGTTTTTTAGTCAGTAAAAGTCTGACACTATCTCCCGCTCCGCCCAAGAGCGGGGGTTGTCATAAGATGATTTTTCCCATCGGGAAAAAAAAAAAAAAAAAAAAAAAAAAAAAAAAAAAACTCCATGGAAACTCTTTTTAACCTGTCAATCGTGATAATGACAGACACAATTGAAAGACAATAGGTGCGCGAACGCCGGCGTTCGCTTGGGGTTTAATGAATTAAATTATATTATGAGTTACATAAATCATGGTTACATACTTCTTGTCGCTTCTAATAAGAAAAACCCATCTAGTCAGCCTTCTCAATAAATATCACCGAGGTAGATAATCTACAACAAAATTCTCAGCTCCATTTTACCGAGATCGCGCCTCTTTGAAGATTCCACATATAATCCAGTTGTGTAGACTGGAGATTCTATAAACCGGCCAAGAGCGTGTCGGGCTACGCTCAGTGTAGGGTTCCGTAGTTTCCCGTCCGTCACAATAAGTGTACCCACTTATGAGTTTAAAAAAATGCTTGCATATACGATTATACTACAAACTTAGTACAGAAAAACTGTTCTTTTCATCAAGTTCAAAATAATTTTCCTAGAAAGTCCTTATAAAGTTCTACTTTTCAGATTTTTTTCATATTTTCTAAACTTATGGTTCAAAAGTTAGAAGGGGGGGGGGACACATTATTTTTTACTTTTGGAGCGATTATTTCCGAAATTATTGACATTACCTATCAAAAAATGATTTTAGTAAACCCCTATTCATTTTTAAATACCTATCCAACAATATATCACACGTTAGGGTTGAAATAAAAAAAAAATCACTTCGCACTTTACATATAGGGGGGCTACCCTAATTAAACATTTGTTTCCAATTTTTATTTTACCACTTTGTCGGCGTGATTGATATACATATTGGTACCAAATTTCAGCTTTCTAGTGCTACGGTCGCAGAGATTAAGCGAGGACGGACAGACAGACAGACGGATAGACAGACATGGCGAAACTATAAGGGTTCCTAGTTGACTACGGAACCCTAAAAAAACCACGCCAATTCGACGTGGCGTCTAAGAATCTATTTGCAAATAATTAAAACCGCCTTTGAACTTCACTCGAAAAAATCCTACCGTTGCTCCTGAATCATGTTGTCAACAGTTTCTCTTTACATTGCCAGGTGAAGCAGAAAAAGTCATTTATGAGTTATAACTAACTAATCAACAACTGCAAATTGGAATAACTGTTGCAAACGTTTAGGTACCTACCTGTTAGATTGATTCCCTCCTCGTCGTTGAAAAATACTGTGAAACATTTTCACACTCGTGTATTGTTGCCATTCATTTAAAAAATTATAAGACCATTCATAATCTATTTAGGTGTGGCCTCTAGTGATACTGAAAACGGTACCTAAATATCCTAATCTCGAATACGGACCTAATCTTCAATTCATTCACGTACACTATACAAACAGCACGATTTAGTTAGTTAATGTTGTTATTATTCGTCAGGTCTGTTATTTGATCTTTTAAATACGATTTATTTAATAATTTTAGCTGTCTTTAAGTCAAGAGCAAATAGATTGCTTCTAGGCAAGCGTGTTACATCGTCGGCCACATCATCGCTTATTATCAGGTGAGATAGTGGTCAAAAGCGAGCCCACCCACAAGCGACCCGCCCCAGATTCACATGAGTGTAAAGAACGCTGACTCCTGTACTCCTGACATACAAGCCCTAGTTCAGGAGTCACGAGGCCTCATAAATTGTAAAGGTTTTCTATGTTAATAAACGAAAGAATCTCGCTCCAACATCTAGTTACCCTATTCTTGTGATCATGAGAACACTGAGCTACTCCGTGTAATGGAGCGTTAGCATGTATTTACATGCAGACCGATACTTCCAGCGATTTGTTCCTCGGCATCTGGGTTAAGTGGCTACTTCCATTCCATTTGACACTCGGCTTACACGTTCAACATGGCTACTTACCGTTTGATTACATCACCATATGAGCTTTGCAGCTTTTTTTACTCATCTACAATTTAAGGATAAATGTAGGTAATTAAAGGGGACGCTCAACGGGATCCCTCGCTATAATTTGGTTGTACAATCTCGTAAATAAATTAATACGTATTACGCCCGTCAATCATTTTTGGGGTTCCGTACATCAACAGGAAAAAACGAACTTATTAGATCACTTTGTGGTCCGTTCGTCTGTCTGTCTATCTATCTGTGAAGACCCTGTATCAAGGTGAAATTAAAACCATATAATCAAATCTGCGGTCTCTTAAAGCTGTGCAAAAATCAAATTTCTAAGTTATTGAAAAAAAGATACGGCCGATTATATCTCAAAAAAAGGATATTTCGACACTCGAGGAAATCGAAATTCATTGGGTGCTTCCCGTGGACCCAGAATCCTGATAATGAATAAATCTGAAAACTGTAAATTTTGTACACAACAAAAAAAAACAATTCGGAAAAATCTTCGAGTCTTCAATCGGGAATTGAACTGTTTATATACATAAACTTATGTAAACAGAACCTTCATGGCGCGATTCCGACTCGCACTTGGCCAGTTTTTTATCAGCATACAACTTGACACGGACCATTTCATCTCCTAGAGAGGTCTGCGTCCCAGCAGTGGGAACATTGTAAAGATGATTATGATTATGCTTACAACTTGACACTGAGATACAAACTGTAAAAAACTAAAGAAAATTACTCTAAAGGTTACTCTAGAACATTAACCTGAAATTGAAAAAAAAAATACTGTTTTTGTTTAGTCGGCTCTATTTAAAATATCTACATAATGTAGGTATTTCGTAAAAATGAATGCTTATCACCATCAGGCTGCTCAACTAATTGAAAAGGTTCACATAAAAATTGATGAATTTTGGGCCACATGGGAAGCCGACATTGCTCCACATATTTTAATTAAATATTTACCGTGACCCACAACGTTTGGTTTAAATCATTCACACAAAGCAACAGTCCAGATACAGGTCAATAATAAATATTAAATCATTTTGTTACAACTGAGCAATATGTTTTGCTGTTGCAACCGAGGTGGCATTGATAAAATGTTTTTCAATACATTTGCTCGAAAACCCGACCTTATCTCTACCGCTTTTAGGCAAGCAATTGACTATTTTTTATTGAAAAGTATCAAGAGATTTATCGTATCAGACTGGGCGCTAAGTAATCCCCACGAGTCGCTGGTCAACCCCAGTTTACTTATAGCTTCCTTAATTTAATGAAAATAATCGTTTGATACACGTGGAAATTGGTTACTGCAGCACTCGGCCCCATAATATTCCTCCTCGGTCGTAATGACAAATTTTCTCCAATCTATTTCTATTCTATACTTATAATAAATCTGTAGAAGTGAAAATTGTGTAAATTTAAAATATCAAAAAGATAAATGGCATGTTACTAGACCGACACCAAACCCAAAAATGTGATTAAAAAAAATTTTGTCTGTCTGTTTGTTCAGGCATCACGCAAAAACTACCGGTTCGATTACGATGAAACTCGGTACCTACTTTAGGTAAGTACACACTAGGTACCTACTTGCTTTTCGGTCCCAAGTTCAATAGACCAGGTAAGTCCGAAATTCTTCACAATTCTTTCCCTCATCATAACCTACTTGAAGCAATACTCCTCAAGCAACGCTTAAATCGTACCTCTAGCGATATTGCTTCAGTTCGCTATAGTTCAATTACACGACTGTGTTCTAAAATTATCGTTTTTAATAAATTTAATGTTCTTACAAAGAACGACAGTTTGCTTGCTATTGCAATAGGTCGTTGATCTGTAACTACTGGTGCACTTTTATGATCTTTTATAAATCTGAACTGGATATTACTTGGATCTCCAGTATTGTAAAACTTTACTCGCTCTATTTTCAGTAAACAACTTTGTTCATTTTTAGCTTTATAAAGTTAGTGGCTAATTTTACTTTTGAATTAACTCGTTTAATGCGCGTAAATTTTACTAACACTTAAAAACTTACTAAGTTAACTTTTTCATTACTCATACTCTGAAAATAGGTCTGATGTTGCCTAAGGAGCGGGTTGAAAGTACCTAATACTTTTCATCCCTAGGGAGTTTTACTATGTTTTAAAATCTTTGGTTTTACTTTCAACTGACAGCTGTAATAGTACATTGTTACACTAGGGGTGAAAGTAACTCATTTCGTCCCGAGAAGGAGTTGGCGGGCGAGCGAAGCGAAGTCGCTAATTCGAGGGGTTAAATGGGTTTCTTTCACCCCGAGGTAAACACTGTGCTTTTCATTACGAATACGAGGAAACTAAAAATAAAATAAAAAGTTTGTAAAACCTGAGTCGTCGTACCTATGATTTTAAGTAGGTATCTTTCTTCTGATTTAGGCGGCAAAAGGTATTCCACTACTGCTTTAGCCTCTTCTCTTATGAAATTAAGCGTTAAATCACTATTTTAATCTGATAAACATAACGTGTTATTACAAATCTCTGTTGTACGAAAACGTAAACAAAACTCGAAAAAACCAACGACTGATTGCCATTTTCCCGCCATTTGGTTTTGTTTTTTTTTCTGCGGCCGGCCAGCTATTCAGCCTCATTAATGAAAAATTTGAAATTAATTGTAATCTTTTAATAATGAAGTATTTTAAAGAAATAGTTGTACAAATAAATCATTAACATTATTTAATTAATACTTGTCTTTAAGTTATTTCAATTTTATATCGTGCTGTAATTGACTGGCTGTATGGAAAATTGGAACATAGTTCAATAGAAATGTGAAGATAGAACTAGTTTTTTTTTTTATAATTTGACAGCTGTCAGTTGTAAAGTAAAACTCCCTAGGGATGAAAAGTATCACTTTCAGCCCGCTCCTCAGGCAACTTCAGACCTACTTTCAGAGTATGAGTAATGAAATAGTACATTGTTACACTAGGGGTGAAAGTAACTCATTTCGTCCCGAGAAGGAGTTGGCGGGCGAGCGAAGCGAGGTCGCTAATTCGAGGGGTTAAATGGGTTACTTTCACCCCGAGGTAAACACTGTGCTTTTCATTACGAATACGAGGAAACTAAAAATTAAATAAAAAATTGTAAAACCTGAGTCGTCGTACCTGTGATTTTAAGCAGGTATCTTTCTTCTGATTTAGGCGATAAAAGGTATTCCACTACTGCTTTAGCCTCTTCTCTTATAAAATTAGGCGTTAAATCACTATTTTAATCTGATAAACATAACGTGTTAATACAAATCTCTGTTGTACGGAAATGTAAACAAAACTCGAAAAAAACCAACGACTGATTGCCACTTTCCCGCCATTTTGTTTTTTTTTTTCTGCGGGCGGCCATTTAGCTATTCAGCATCATTAATGAAAAATTAGAAATTAATTGTAATCATTTAAAAATAAAGTATTTTAAAGAAATAGTTGAACAAATAAATCACTTAAAATATAACATTATTTAATTAATACTTGTCTTTAAGTTATTTCAATTTTATATCGCGCTGTGATTGACTGGCTGTATGGAAAATTGGAACATGGTTCAATAGAAATGTGAAGATAGAACTAGTTTTTTTTATAATTTGACAGCTGTCAGTTGTAAAGTAAAACTCCCTAGGGATGAAAAGTATCACTTTCAGCCCGCTCCTCAGGCAACTTCAGACCTACTTTCAGAGTATGAGTAATGAAAAATTATTTTTTACACCACCTGCTCGATAATGTCGTTTTATACGTCATACAAATCTTACTTAAAGCAAGTCATTTTATCCCTAGGGAGATAATGCAGTATGGCCGATCCCTAGGGAATAATGAGATTTGAATTTGGAGCATCAAGAATCATCAACATTGTGAATTAAAATGTAGGCGCATCGAACAAGTTGACTCGAAATTCAAACCAAAGAGTATATAATCACTATGATTCAAACTGGCCACTAACAAAAAAAAAGAAAAGAAAATAAAACGTGCGTACTGATGACACGGGAGCATTATAGAAAATTGAAACTATAGAATCTTGGAGTAGTGAATTTTGTTTGGTTGTAAATATAATACTTATATTTCTCTACTAAATGATTTGGTCGACCAAATTGTCTTTTAATTATCTCACAGATGGTGTAAAAAGTAGAGTATGCAACACGGGGATAAAGCTGTCTTTGTCTTGGGCGGCTTAAATTCCTCACTTCACTCAGGTTTCTTTATTAACTCCCTCGCAATGCTCGGGAGTTAATTTTATAAATCCCTCACTATCGTTCGGGATTAAAATCAGCAACCTCCGTTTCGTTCGGAATTCAACATGCCGCCCGCGACTTAAAGACACTGCTTTATCCCCTAGTCACATAAACTACTAAAAAGAAAAGCTATTCTAGTTCTATCTTCACATTTTTATTAAACAATGTCCCAACTTTCTATACAGCCAGTCAATTACAGTGTGATATTTAATAAATTAAAATTGAAATACCTTAAAGATGTGTATTGATTAAAATAATTAAATAATGTTATATTTTTAAGTGACTTATTAACTATGTCTTTAAAATATGTACTTTTTTTTTTTAAATTAAAAATTATTTCTAATTTTTCAATAATGAAAAATAAAGGCTGAATAGTTGGCCGGCCACAGAAAAAATCAAAATGTTGGGAAAGTGGCAATCCGTCATTGGCTTTTTCGAGTTGTAGAATTTTGTTTATACCCATTTCCGTACAGCATTTGTATTAACACGTTTAATTCATCGGATTGAAATAGTGATTTAACGTCTAATTTCAAAAGAGAAGAGGCTAAAGCAGTAGTGGTAACCCTTTTACCGCTTAAATCTGAAGAAAGAAACCTACCTAAAATCATAGGTACGACGACTCAGGTTTTACAAACTTTTTATTTTATTGTTAATTTCCTTGTATTCGTAATGAAAAGCACAGTGTTTGGTGGTGGAAACATAGCCCTCTAATTTAACTCCTTCTCAGGACGAAATAAGTTACTTTCACCCCTAGGGTAACAACTAACAATGTACTATTTCTTTTGATGAATTTTGGTAAAGAAATAGTTGGGACCCTGGAGACGGACATAGGCTAATTTTTTTATAAAAAAAGTTGGAAAAAGAGGAGAAAGAGGGAAGGTCTTTTATGTACGTGGGCTAAACCGCGGGCAAAAGCTAGTTATTTAATAAATGGAAACCTGCCAAATATTCTTTCGAAACTCAATTAACACATAGTTTGTATAAAATAAAAATATATTCCTTCGTCCAAGAAACCTCCCAGAACTTAGTAATTAGATGAACCATCGAATCATCGTTTCAAGCAAAAAAACTTCCAGAGCTGGACATAGGTGTCCCCCAAACGTCAATATCCATACCCGCTGCAAATCTAGCAAACGAGAGCAAGATTGACTCGACACTATACCGAAGATATTCTAGGTTGTCAGCCTGCACTAGATTAGGATGGCTCTGAATCAGCTGAAAAACTTATCACCATCGGATTCTGTAGCTATAAGCTGTTTTTCACTTAAAAATAATAAAAAAAATTTAAACTCCATTATTCAGTATTAGTTTTCATCGAAAAGACTCCATTGAGTATTTCTTGCTATAGTTTATAATTAGGCGATCCACGCCTCCATGAAATAACCACCCTGTATAAGTTGTGTTTCTAGGATGCCTAACTTAAATTATCAAATCAATTTATTTTAAGTACATCTACTGAATCTTTATTTTTTATTTTATAAACCGGTATTTACCTAAATAAAACTTTTTATCGCTAACGTACTATTACGCCTACATAAATTAATTTAATTAACTGACCTGAAAGTGATAACACATTATCATCCGGCAAAAATATCTGCTAACCTCTAACGTAGTAGGTCAACAACGCAAGATATTTTTAGCAAATTTAAATTTATTATTTTTATATACCGACAAGGTATATATATAGGCTAATATCAGCATCGGCATCCACGGATTATCAGCATAGTTTTTTATATCAGCATGTGCATCGCCATCAGCAAGATTTTTAATGCTGACATTCACGTTATGACATGTTCATTGAAGGCGGGACTTAGAGCGATCTTTTAACCAATCATAAACAGTCATACAAAAATGCTGTCATTTGTTCCCTCAGCGGTTGGTCTTGTGATCATAATTTGGTTAGACGCTAGTGATGACTAATAAGTAATAAACCTTGCTCAAATTCATAATGCCTCCTCAAAATATTTAACACTAGCGGCCCGTCCTCGCTTTGCACGGGCAATAAATATAGCCTATGTTACTCAGGGTGAATGTAGCCTCCCAATGGTGAAAGAATTTTTGAAATCGGCACAGTAGTTTTTGAGTTTATTCATTACAAACATACACAAAAAAATACAATTTTTTTAAGAGTCGAGTACCGAACGCGGCGGATGGTCAGCCAGTACTATGAATTTGACCTTTATGTGTATCTAAGTAAAGTTGAGTATAAAATGAAACAACATAGTACTAGATACTGAACTTATTTTTTATTCTAATATTGAACTTTATTAGCAGGACCCTAACCAGATGGCGGAGAATCTTAATAGCGACTTCTAATTTGACTGTCAACGCCATCTAGTTAGGAATCCGTAACTAATACATTTTTGAATTTGAATCGCGTTCTAAACATACCGCCCACCAAGGACGTTACTGAAGGAATGTCCTTCTTGAACTAAAGCCTGGATCTGACATGTATTTGATCTCAGGTTTGATCTAAAGTCTTAAATTAAAAACATGTACTACAATAAATCTTAATATCTAACATTTGAAAACCTTAAACTACTTATTTGGCTAAGCTACTAAAATAACAATCTGACATAACAAACATAAATAAATTCAGTGACCTTCAACTGGTAAAATACAAAGTTTGGATGTTGGCGTCTTAATGATAGAGGATTTAGTGCGTAATGTGACTACACGGGTGATGTTATCAGCACCGGTATGCTTCTCTGATACGCGACCTAACATGCAACGACTTGGCGTCCAATCGTCTTCACTCAAAGGAGCTTTCTTAAGTCTACCTCGAACTCTGATAAAGCCTGTATCGTCCAGATATGGACAGAGTGAGTTTAGCTTACTAGATTTTAATTGTAAATAACTTTTGTCCTGAAATTGTAAATATTCTACTGTAAATATATCCTTTTGTGTTTGTCTTATACAAAATTCTAGCGATGCTTCTAGTTCTAACTTTTGTAAATAACTATGTTTTAAGGTGTTATTCCTTAAAAACCATCTGCAATAGGCGATTACCCTAACTAATTTTTGTAATGACGAATACCGCGTGAACATTGAAAGCTCTGGCACTACAGCAATGTGTGTTTTTGTTATTTGCTCTAAGTCGATATTCAAATCATTTGATGGTCCGGAAAACCATAAACGATTATCTATCAACGCACTAGGTAAGATACCTCGTGAGGCGCAGTCTGCTGGGTTGTCCTTGGTTTTTACATGAAACCATTGAGATGCTTTCATCGTGGTCAATATTTCCGAGGTGCGATTCGCCACAAACGTCTTCCATCTGCTTGGATGGCTGTTAAGCCAAGCCAATACGACAGTGGAGTCTGTCCAGGCCTTGATTTTATCCCTAGAAATATTCAGAACATCTGCTGTTTCTATTAAAAGATTTGACAGTAGAACTGCTCCACATAACTCTAGACGAGGTACACTAATTTGTTTGTCGAGCGCTACTCTAGTTTTTGCAACCAACAACGAAATATGAACATTGCCTACCACATCTACTAGCCGCAAATAAATCACGGCTGAGTACGCGGTATTGGAGGCGTCACTGAAGCCATGCAGCTCAAGATCGTCGTGTGACTTCGTTCCAAGCCAACGAGGTATCCGAACTTTGCTAAGCAGTGACAGCTCTTCACGGTAAGAAACCCATTCTTTTATTAGGTCAATGTTCAGTTCTTCATCCCAACTAACACCTGCAAGCCATAATTTTTGGATGAATGTTTTTGCTAAAACCACACTAGGAGCTAACCAACCTAGTGGGTCGAACAATCGGGCTATGTCCGAAATAATTGTCCTTTTAGTTACAGGTGCAGTCGTCAGAGGCGGAAGATTCACCGAGCACTGAAAGGAATCTTCGTTGCGGTTCCAGGTAAGTCCCAAAATTTTTATTGTACTATCTAATTTAATTTCTAACCCTTTCTCTTCTTTGTGTTCTATCTTCTCTAGTTCATTGTTCTGTATTTTTATTTGTTCTCTTGTTTTGTCCCTTTCAGAGGCGTTGAAAACAACACGAACTTTAGTCTTTACTTTAGTCGTGGTCTTGTCATCCCTAATGACTGCGTGATGTGGTAGATATACTGCTTCTTTCCTTTTGCTATCATCTTTCTTCACGTGCCTCATATGACCTAACTGTAAATATTCATGTATTACTTCTGTGTATTTTTCTTTTAACTCTTTGTTCTTTGCTAATCTTCTCTCTAATGCTTGAAATCTTGATTTAGCTATGCCACGTGAATTTCCAGACTTGCAAGGAGGATCTTCGTCTCGGAAAGGTAACCTGACTATATATCTACCATCACTATCTCTCTTAGTAGTCTCACAATAAAGCTCTTCGCATTTATTCTCCTCTGGTGTAAATATCTTTTTAATACTAATATGCTCTTCAATTTCCCAAAATTTCTTTAACATATCATCTTCATGTACCATGCAATGCATTACGCTAATTTTATTTGTGCTTTTACTTTCAGGGCTCACTGCACCTGACAGGACCCAACCTAATCTAGTATTCTGTGCTATAAGACTACCAGAAGGACTCTTAACTAGACCTTCCTTAATAATATAGCTATAAACATCAGCACCCAACAGAATTTCGATTTTGTTGGGTGTGTTGAATTCTGGATCTGCTAAAAACAGATTGTTGACCTCTAACCAGTCGAAAGCTTCTGTGTTTAAGCTTCGCTCTGGTAAGTAAAAGGTGATCTTGCTTAAAACGTAAGCATTAAACGTAAACTTAAAACTAAATTCGACGCGAGACTTAATCGTTATTTGTACCATATACTTTGTCATGGTTGACCTATTGTCTCCTAATCCTAAAACAGACCCTTGAATTGGAATCTTTTTCAGGTTGAGAAGTTGAACTGCTGCTTCTGTAACGAAACAAGCTTGCGAACCTTGATCAAGTAAGGCTCGTACAGTTTGGTATCCACCCGTCTTTGACTCAGCTTTTATTAGCGCAGTGGCTAATAAAACTTGTCTGGGCTTGGGTACCTTCCCTGTTGACAAGCAAGTAACTATCTGATTAGTACTAGTCGAAGGACTAACACTATCAGTAGCTGGCATTGCTTCACGGTTTTGATCTTGATTAATATGTAACAGTGAATGATGGCGCTTTTGGCAAACTTTACAACTAGTGTCCTTTTTACAGCTTGTAACAGTGTGATTGCTACCTAAGCAGTTAAAGCATATTCTGTTTTTACGTACAAATTCACGTCTAGCATCAAGCGACTGGTTTGCAAACTTTTTACAAAAACAAAGCTTGTGGATTTCTGAACAGAATTCGCATTTCATGTGTGATGATGAGTTTGTGGCAAGCATTGTCTTAGGCGTATAATTTGAACTGTTATTATTGGTTTGGTGAACTGAACCCTTTTTTGGTTCTATAAACTCAAATGCGCGGAATCGTTGTTCCAAGAATAATTTGAACTGATCAATGGTGGGAAAATCATTAGAAATGCTACCACTGACGCATAATTCCCATTGTTTACGCGTTTCAACATCTAATTTAAACGTCACGATGTGTATAATGATAACATCCCATGTACTCACATTTATGCCTAAATTTGACAACGCATTTAAACAATCAGAGGTGGTATCTAAGATCTCTTTTAATGAAGTTGCTGACTCAGTTTGCATACGTTTTATTCCAAATAACCTTTTCAATATGCAATTGGCGAGATATCTTTTGTTGCTATACCTCTTGTCTAATAAATCCCAGCATTGACTATAATTTGCATCCGTTATTGGTGTATTCCGTATTAACTGATCAGCTTCACCCGAAAGATGACTTTTTAAATAGTGTAGCTTTTGTACGTTATCTAACGATTCATTTTTGTGCACTAATGACATAAACAGATCACGAAATGTTGTCCATTCTTCATATTTTCCAGAGAATATTGGAATGGTGATCTTTGGTAATTTAACGAATGAACTTGCTGACTTAAATGAACTGTTAGAAGAATGATCACTGGGTTGTACTGGTTCTTTTGGCCTAATTTTATTAAGTGTTGTTTTTAACAAACTTTTATACATTATATAAGTGTCTTCGGTTGTATCATAAATGTCAGCAACCTTTTGATCTGTACTAACATCTAATTTAAAGTTTTGATAAATTTTAGTATTGGTTTCTTTATATGAATCCCAATCCTTTTCTAACAATTCTTGCCTAGTTTCAATGAATTCAATCGTTAATCTTTCTTTAGGGCTTTTTTTGAAATTTGCTAATCCTTTAATAATAACATTTTGGGAGCCTTTTAGTACATTAATTAATCCCTCCATCTTTGAGACAATTAACGGAAAAACAATTTAAATACTTGACATAAATACAAATATAATATTGACGAAATTATTCTATGTCCTAAAGAATTGCGTAAAATTTTACAAGTGTTTTAAATATAACTAAAATCTGTCGGAAATCGGGCATAGGTTCCCCGTTCCGTCGTTTTTTTTAAAACTATTCTAAGTCCTTAACTAAACTTAAACAATACAAAACAAATCTAAGGGAAATATTCTAAGTCTTAAAATTTACTTAAAATTCTACAAGTCCAAAATTCTTGAAAAAATGTCTAAGTTAAACTCTTGGAAGAAATAAAGTTCAAAATTGTTTGTCATTAACTTCCTTTGTATTTGTATATGATATAAAATGTACTCACAATTTGCACTTCACTTACAAACACGATGTTCCTGGCGCGCCCTGTTGGCGACAAGATGAACTTTTGGATGTGACGTCAGTCTTCTAACGACACGTTGAACTGGGGGGTGTGACGTCCTTCTTGTGACGACACGATGAACTGCGGAGGTGACGTGTACGATCACCTTCCGTTTGATCTGGTTGCAAGTGGCGCCCTCTGGTCACCACTTTCCTCCTGCCGCTGTTGCTGAGCTCGTCCACAACACTGCTGGACAGAGCTGATTGATGCTGCCGATGCAGGGGACCGAGTACTCTTGCTGCAGCAATCCACTGCGAGTACACGGGCAAGCGGACCGGGCCGCGCGCGAACTCAAAAACGGTTATTTATCCGGCTCGAAGGACCAATGTCGAGTACCGAACGCGGCGGATGGTCAGCCAGTACTATGAATTTGACCTTTATGTGTATCTAAGTAAAGTTGAGTATAAAATGAAACAACATAGTACTAGATACTGAACTAATTTTTTATTCTAATATTGAACTTTATTAGCAGGACCCTAACCAGATGGCGGAGAATCTTAATAGCGACTTCTAATTTGACTGTCAACGCCATCTAGTTAGGAATCCGTAACTAATACATTTTTGAATTTGAATCGCGTTCTAAACATTGGTGTAGATTTATAAACAAGGATACCGCACAGTGTAGCATTTTTACGGACGTACAAATACTTATTTAAAAATGAAGTTTAAGCATCCAGGAGAATATGTCTGTTTTTTTTAAGTTGTGGAATTGAAAACCAGAAAGCTGTTCCTAAATATTATATCTTAGATCACATTTACTGACAGTTTTATTGAAAGATATATTTTATTTAAGTAACTTAATAATATCAGCATCAGCCTCTGCTGATGCAGTAAAAATCTGCATCAGAAACGAGTACCGACGTACATATCTACCTAGTCCCATTTGGGCGCCAATATGTACCTACAAGAAATAGGTATGGGTATGTATATATAGCTCCTTCAATTTTTCTGCCTATTACCGTCTGAGCCCAATCCTTTTAGTAGTAGACTCGTCCCTAGCCCAACTACCCATCTCAATTTAAACTGACTGTAATCTGAAAATGGATGGTATTCCAATAGATATGCAAGTATGTAGGTATAAGTATATATACCTATATACTAGTATTCACACTACTAATTTGGGAAAACTTTAGAAACCAACATCTTTTTTTTTTAAGAAAAAGGGAACTCTTGTAGGATTCGTGAGAGTTTTTGTCACATAAATTTTGCTTCAAATCAACTGAAATAATTCAGTGGTTCAGTACAAAAAAGAATTTCTTGCTGTTAAACACGGAGGCGTATTGTAAATAATTTTTCATTACTCATACTCTGAAAGTAGGTCTGAACTTGCCTGAGGAGCGGGCTGAAAGTGATACTTTTCATCCCTAGGGAGTTTTACTTTACAACTGACAGTTGTCAAATTATAAAAAAAAAACTAGTTCTATCTTCACATTTCTATTGAACCATGTTCCAATTTTCCATACAGCCAGTCAATCACAGCGCGATATAAAATTGAAATAACTTAAAGACAAGTTTTAATTAAATAATGTTATTGATTTATTTGTTCAACTATTTCTTTAAAATACTTTATTTTTAAAAGATTACAATTAATTTCAAATTTTTCATTAATGAGGCTGAATAGCTGGCCGGCCGCAGAAAAAAAACAAAACAAAATGGCGGGAAAATGGCAATCAGTCGTTGGTTTTTTCGAGTTTTGTTTACGTTTTCGTACAACAGAGATTTGTATTAACACGTTATGTTTATCAGATTAAAATAGTGATTTTACGCCTAATTTCATAAGAGAAGAGGCTAAAGCAGTAGTGGAATACCTTTTACCGCCTAAATCAGAAGAAACATACCTACTTAAAATCATAGGTACGACGACTCAGGTTTTACAAACTTTTTATTTTATTTTTGGTTTCCTCGTATTTGTAATGAAAAGCACAGTGTTTACCTCGGGGTGAAAGTAACCCATTTAACCCCTCGAATTAGCGACCTCGCTACGCTCGCCCGCCAACTTCTTCTCGGGACGAAATGAGTTACTTTCACCCCTAGTGTAACAATGTACTATTAAATATGATTCCAACTTTCAGGCCACCAATTGGCGTGACAAATGAAAACGTTTATTGGTTCCAAATATTATAAATATAAATATTTCTCAACATTCTTCAGTGTTTTTAGCCTAACAACGAAGTTTTTTTTTTTAGGTTTTCCTAACAAAAAAAACTCTTTACACTGTTTTTTTAAACTTTTTTAGGTTTTGAAAGAAAGAAAACACTTTAATTGTCCGATTATGCGTGTGTAACTCTTTACTGAACCGACTCACTGTTCCGTAACGTGGAAGATCAGTAATGTTTTAAATGTATCATTTGGAAGAATTGGAACACTGAAATACTCTTTTTTCATGCCACTTGCAATCTTTATAAAATTCAAATTAAAACGTAAATAGTGCAATAATACGTTGTTACCATAGGAGTTTTTTTCCGGTGGTAAAATCATCCAATGACATACCCCGCTCTTGGACGGAGCGGGAGATAGTTTCAGACTTTTAATGACTAAAAACCCACTCCTGTTCCTTCTTGCGTTTCGTACTGGGACCGAGCTTCCCTTTCGGATAATCCTGGCCCCAGTAGGCTTCGACCCGGCTGGGCCCCTGCTGTTGCTGACAACTCCTTGAGGCGCGCAGGAACCGTGCGCGCCGTCGACGACTTGGACTCGGTCCGGAAAGTTACCGGACGGTCGGACAGCGAGCTACCATTGCTCACCGTCCGCAAGCCCGCGCCTACGGTGGCCGGAAATCGGGATCGGAATCCCGGCGGTGGCTGGGGCGCTGTGAGACCCCCGGCCGCCGTTGCCTGATGCGGTTGGCCTCCTCCTTTGCTAGCATTACTACTGCTTCGCAGAAGGAGGCGACCGCCTGCCACTTCTCCTCGCTCCAGACCATGGCACCATGGCGCCCCGTTACCATAAGGGTGAAAGTAACTTATTTAGTCTCGAGAAGGAATGGCCAATAGTTCAAGGGTGATTTATACACGGCATGTTGAACCTAATCGTAGTGCGATAAGAAGAGAGCCAGTTTTCGAGGAAAAATAAGTCGGGCCCTGGAAGAGACCTACCTTAAATCCTTAAGTTGGCTCATTTCACTTAAAGGAGACCTTCCTTTATTTTTAAAAACAAACTAAACTGCATTCAAGGATTTTCTAAAACTCGCTTGCTTCGCCCGGGGCTCGAAACAACTAAAATGAAAAAAACACTCGCCTTTTTAATATACTACTTCTATACATATAATAAAATCGTAGGAAAGTCAAAACTGTACATTGAATATTTTTTTAAAAGAATACTTGGGGCGTGATCTACAATCGATACCGAAGCCAAAAATATAGTTTTTAGAATTTTTGTCTGTTTGTCTGTTTGTCTGTTTGTCTGTTTGTCTGTTTGTCTGTATGTATGTCCGGGATAAACTCAAAAAGTACTGCATGGATTTACTTCAAATTTTGCATGAATATTACTAAGAGGTCGGGTCAACACATAGGCTACATATTATCACGCTATCACCTACGGGGGAAGAGCTGTGAGTCTTTATTTTTCTTACGCATTCTGTGACAGCGTATAATATAAGGACGCATATTTAAATGTTGTTTATGAATAAGTCATGCTATTATCTAGCTTTACACTATAAAAACTACGCCATTAAAGTAACTTGGGCAGAGAAACATAATTTAATGAATATTAGTAGTATAAACACAATTTTAAAACAGCGCCATCTATGAGATTTCATAAAAATCAAATCAAATTATATGTTATCAGTTTTTGGAAATTATTCATTTAAATTTGATCATGTAAGCGAGGTTAGTAGTTAGTTATTCTTAAAATTCATAGATGGTAATGTGCATTTTTTTCATATTATAGTTCGTTTTGACAAATTCAAATTCCAACAAAACTCCAAAAAACCTTGAGCAGAGTTGAGGAAGATAATTAAAAAAAATGCGGTGTTAGGTATTACATGGTGGCATTTCTCAGACTCTGTGAAGTCGCTCTGTTTGCGAAATCCCTTACGTATGACGAGGTGCCTTCATATTACACGTATGACAAGCAAAGGGGTGTATTCAACCGACATCCACGAGGAGGTACTCTGAAAGGTTTCCGAGAATTTTCAAGGACACTGCATTGGATAGGGTTTATACCGTGCACCCGAATAGTGGCGAATGCTATTTTTGCGGTTGTTACATCACACTGTCTCAGGCCCAACGTCTTTCACCTTTCTGAGGACATTTGATCGCGTGGAGTATCCCACTTACCGCGCAGCCTTTTGCCTAATTCGGATGACACCCTCGCGGAGGCAAGCGTCAGTGACAGTCCCAGTCACATGCGTCATCTGCTTGCCGTCATCTTGGTGTTTTGTGGAGTCTCGACTCCGGTAGCTTTGTGGGAGATGTATCGCCATCATCTGTCTGAAGATTTTCTACGAGCTTTGAGGCGTGCTACTAGAGACGAAGTCGAAGTAATTGATGAACGCGTGCTGAACACCTGTCTCAGTTCACATTTCTATCGGCGGCAATCCACTGATCGAATATGGGTTACCAGCTCTCCAATCATCACCACATCAAGACCGTGGAAATCGGAGTATAACGCTGAGACAAATTACGATCCGGGCGAAACAACCACCATACGAAATTACCATGTCGCTTTGTTCTCTTCAGAGCAAAAACGAATTTATGACACCGTCCTTGAAAGCGTTGGGCAAAACCAGGGTAAAATGTTTTTCTTGGATGCTTCTGGTGGAACAGGAAAAACGTTTGTTACCACTGGCATACTTGCAGAGGTCAGGAGGCAAGACAAAATTGCTATTGCTGTAGCGTCGTCGGGAATCGCTGCCACACTGCTACCGGAAGGCAAGATAGCACATGCCATGTTAAAAATTCCCATCGATTTAGAGAGCGCCAAAACGCCTGTTTGTGGTGTGTCACGTAACAGCGATAAGGGACACGTGCTCAAGGATTGCTCTCTGATGATGAGTGTACGATGGCCAATAGGAAGGCAGTTGAGGTCGTGGACAGAACCCTGCAGGACATCCGCAGGAACTAACATTTGATGGATGGTGTCACAGTTCTGTTCAGTGGCAATTTCCGGCAAACACTTCCCGAGGTGACGCGGGGATCGAGGGCTGACGAGGTGAAAGCTTCGTCGAAACGATCTTCGTTGTGGTCACGAGTTCGTACACTGCGCTTGACCATTAATATGAGAGCTCGGCTCGGCGGCAATGCACGTGCTCAAGAATTCTCTGATGTCCTTCTAAGTCTTGGCGAAGGCACTCTACCAGAAGAGAGGTGGACAGGTGGTGCTTCCAGAGTCTCTCGGTAGAGTGGTATCTAGGTTAGAAAAACTCATTCACTGTGTGTACGGGGACATCAGTCGTATACCGCACCAGCAGAATTCTTGGGTGTGTGGCCATTTTGACGCCCAAAAATGATCAGGCTGCAGCAGTTAACGAATGCATTCTCTCGGAAATTGTGAAGAATGAAGTTGTCTACACCTCGATAAACACTGTTGTCGAGCAAGATGATGCCACACGTTATTCCGTGGAATTTCTGATTTCCCTGTCAGCAAGTAGACTTCCGGCGCATACCATCAAGCTGAAGGTCGGTGTCCCGATTATGCTTCGAAGTTGTGACGGGACCCGCCTTAAAGTCATCTCGCTCCACACAGACACACCATTGAGGCGGAAATTCTTACGGGTTGTAGCGTCAGCGAGGCAGTATTTATACCACGCATTCCCCTCATACCCCATAACTTCCCGTTCCAGTTCAAGCGCGTACAGTTCCCCGTGTGTGTTTGCTTCGCGATGACCATCAATAAGTCGCAGGGGCAGACACTGAGGGCAGCGGGTGTCGACCTCAGGACGAGTTGCTTCTCACTCGGGCAACTGTACGTCGCTTGCTCCCGCGTTACCAGTCCTGACTCTCTTTATATTTTGGCTCCTGGCAGTATAACTACCAACGTAGTTTATAGGGAAGTACGTATTTTTACTCTTTTGTGTCCTGGAATGTATTCCTGCATTATTTTCTTTATTTCCTTCAGTCACATCTTATGACTGAACTCAGCAGGATTTCCATATAACTCTCTTCACTAGCTTCGTTTGCGAAAAAAACGTATATTATAATGCTATTTTAAAAGTTGCTTATTTATAATGCTATAGCGACACTGGCACCTTAGGTATTTTTAGTGCTGTAGAGGCTTCACGCAGACGACGTCGCGGGCAGCAGCTAGTAATCGATAAGATTATTAAAATTTCTCTAACAAACGTTTGGTCCTATTCTCGTCTGTCGTACAAGATATCCATGAAGAATACCTATTGTACACAAGTTCTTTAATGAACATCTAGTACTTAAAGTTCACTCTCAAAAAGTTAAAGATATGATGTAACAGTTTTCTTATCTCTCCAACATTCAAAGAAGTACACGCTTGCTAATTTATCTCTAGGTAACTTTATACAAATCAGAAAAACATTTTAAAAAAACCGGCCAAGAGCGTGTCGGGCCACGCTCAGTGTAGGGTTCCGTAGTTTCCCAACCGTCACAATAAGTGTACCCACTTATGAGTTAAAAAAAAATGCTTGCATATACGATTATACTACAAACAGTCCAGAAATTATTTTGTAGAACCCTTTTGTCTTTTTTGTACAAAAACAGTTCTTTCTATCAAGTTCAAAATAATTTTCCTAGAAAGTCCTTATAAAGTTCTACTTTTCAGATTTTTTTCATATTTTCTAAACTTACGGTACAAAAGTTAGAGGGGCCCTATTCATTTTTGAATACCTATCCAACGATATATCACATGTTAGGGTTAAAATTAAAAAAAAAACACTTCTCCTTTACATATAGGCTAAGGGCTACCCTAATAAAACATTTTTTTCCAATTTTTATTTTACCACTTTCTCGGCGTGATTGATATACATATTGGTACCAAATTTCAGCTTTCTAGTGCTAACAGTCACAGAGATTAAGCGAGGACGAACAGACAGACAGACAGACATGGCGAAACTATAAGGGTTCCTAGTTGACTACGGAACCCTAAAAATGAGTAACCCATTTTGCTCTTGTTAAAATTATCGATAAGAAAATCGTTTATTGGTAGATAATAATACGTCTATGCACATTTCCTTCTTACGGGATACAAAGCGTTCTATAAACAAGCTTTTAATGAAAATCATTTTTTCATAGCAAGCTTTAATTAGCTCGGTATGTATAGGTTTATTTAATACTCGTCAAGACGATTTATACGAGCCCAAACTCGACTGGTTGTGTCGTTTAACTACCAAGTTCCTATAGCCACCTTCCGGTTCCATCACATCAGCCCTTTGTCACAATAATTTTGCATTTTCATCTGATTTACACATGCATGCAAAATTTCAGCTCAATCGGTAACCGGGAAGTGGGTCAAATTTAATTTACAAGATTTGATGACAGACAAACATCGGGACAGGTGAAACTAAATAAAAGCTTTTAATAATAAAAATGGAACGTGACTTTATTTGCAATGCGGGACAGCAATTTTAAAATTCGAATGAATATTTGGAAGATTTTTGAGACTTACTTTTTTCCACAATGTACCTATGCATATGGTATCTATATAGGTACACCCGGCGCAAATGACGTGAAAATAATTACTAGCACGATGACGCCGGGTCATATTGAACCGAATTTTATCGATAATTTTACAAGAAATTTAGCATGTCACATTAATTTTAGTTACTGTTTTTTGAAAAGGATTTATTTGCTTAGGTAGTAAAATAAAAAGAATAACAATAAGATCTAGAAATTATACTTTTATTAGCTTTTTCAATAACACATGCAAAATCAATTTAAAAAAATTAACATTTTTATATTTTAAGTTTTTGGTAAAGTATTCTTATCAATAATAAATATCAATAATCATATGTACTAAAAGAGAGATCAAATGAGCTTTATAACATGAAAATAAAAACAAATCAGTCTTCTACGTCATCGTTTAGGCCCACGAATCTGCTGCAATTATTGCAGTATAGAATCAAATGGTCTGGGCAAAATGTAAATGTGGCACGCATGACAAGTGTGAGACGTTTTCTTATCCTGTTTAGACGGACATACATGACATCTCTTCCGAGTTTCGGAACTTTGGGGGGGGGGAGGCTTCACCAGGGTCACCCAGGAAATCCGCTATTCTTTTGCGCAATTGACGAGGTAAATTTACAGGTTCCTTTCTAGTTTGTGTACTAGAGCGAGTTCCAGCTTTTTTAGGAAATATACCGCCAGTTTCCGGTACGTTGATCAAAATCAAAATTAACTAATCAGCTGTTAAATTAACAGCTGTGTCAAATCAATTCGGGTTGCTGAAAGGATGATTAGTGAAAAATTAACTAATCTATGATCATTTTGATTTGTCATGTGGATTGTTTTTAGTAATGGTCACATTGATTGGATATTTCAGTTTCAACTGTGAAAAAGTTCCTTAAAAGACCTTGTATTAAACCAGTAAAAAAAATAACCTGCGTCGTCCTTGACAACAAAACAACTTTGCTTGCTACAGATAAATATGTCAAAAATCACGTTATTTTCAAATAATTGTGTATTCATATTTAATAATATTTTTTAAATGGCTTCATGAGGGAAAGATTTCACAGAAAGATAAAAGTGCAAATTATTAAAACTGGTTCAAAAGTAAGTACGCCACAAATAAGTTACAAATTTTACATAAGTGAAGAAACACCTACATCTTAGTAATTAATAGATATACATTTTAGAGGTTTTTTCTAGATAGAAAAACTTTATAGAAAATAAAGCAACTAATGCAATTCTCAATTATACAAAAAAAAAAATAAGCTTGGGCATGTCTAATCGCTGAAGTGCTTAGAACTCAAAGACAGCTCTACCCTGCCTTTTCGAATTTGAAAAGGGTTACGAGGCAGAACATCGCATGTCTTTATGTTTAGCAAGTTATATCTAATGAATAAAACAATACAGATGAAGAGGTATATAATTTAGAAAGCATATCTTATATACTCTTTACATTTATAAAGATCGTCTTCTCATAAACTCTATTATATTTTTCTAACAAACTTATTTGTTTCAGTTACAAAATGAAATGGCAGAAACACTCCTACAACAGTTTTTAAAAGATGGAATAGCTGATAAGGTCTAATAATAAAACAAGATTGAAAATATCCTTGGAGTTTCTTGCACATTCTTCTCCATAGAGATCTACGCTTGGAATGTGGAATCAGAATCTTTTTAATTGTATTTAATGTTATTGTTGTTAATAGAATGTTATTTTAACTATTTAATACTGAAATTAAACATTTGATTTGAATCTTTGTTTATATTTAAATATTCATCCATCCTAATGATTCAGTGATAGCTTATACATGAGATGATTTATGCATCCTTATATCATCAGCTACTATTATTTGGAATGCTCTTGATGCGTGAAAATAGTATTTTTTCCAATGCACTGATAGATTTGTTTCTGAATGTTAAAGGTTTTAAAGGTTTTATTTTTGGATCTATCATAATTACTAGGAATTTGCGGCTTTGCTCATTCGGTCCCAATTTTTTTATATTCTTTCTGAGTACTCGTAGGGATACTTCCTTTTTTGAAAAATTTGCCGAGTTTTATGCAATTCTTCATCACTCCTTGTGGATATACATATATCCGAAAAATACATCTACAACAAAACGCAAAAATGAAATGCTTTTTGCAAAAACACATTAAAAACATTGTGATTTTACTTAATAAACATGATTTCACACCGTAAAAATTATAATCTGCAGAGAAACCACAAGATTCACGTAAATAGCCAATATTATTTATTTGTTAATTTGTCAACATGCACTTTTGTATTGATTTCTTGACAAAGCTTTTGACAGTAGTTTAATCTATGATCAAAATAATCAGCGTTCCAGAAACCCAAAATGGAATTTCGCATGTGATTTTGTACTAAGATCTGACAGCGCGGTCAACTAATCAGATGATCAAATCAAAGTAGCTGATCATCCTTTCAGCAACCCAACTGATACTTGACAAGAGATTTGACAGCTGATTAGTTAATTTTGATTTTGATCAACGTTCCGGAAACTGGCGGATAGTCTTTTAGTACGTGTATCATAGTTATTGGCCTGACGTATACAAACGTATACAACAACAACAACATTGTATAGAAAATCTTCAGTGGCCATCGTTTTGAATTAAGTAGCACTGAGTTCGTCAGCTACAGCTACACCGTTCTTGGTGTCACTGTAAAAAGTTATTATTTTGGGCTTCTATTTATCGCCAGTGTTGTCATTATTAATGTTGGCATCAATGTTACCATCATTGCTGCGTTCAGATAAATGCGCGTCATTATCCACGACTGAAGCAGCTTGGGAGTCTGCATTGTCAGAATTAGACTCCTCTAACAACGCCACAATTCTAGCTGGATCATTTGTCAATGTTATTATCACTAACAATCTAAAAAAAAACATGTTTTATTTACATTTATCACTAAATAAGCAAATAAACGTAAGTCACGAAATTACTACGCCAGCGATGACGCTGGGTCATAGTTACCCGTTTTCACTTGACGCACGTATATCTTCCATCACACGCGGCGTCGCACTGAGCATACCAACGAAACGGGTACAGGGGGGTTGTATCTCCAGCTATACAAACGTTCGAATCATAAGACCGACGCAAAAATTAAATATGTTAGTTTAAAATTGCCTCGGGTCAATTTGACCCAGCGTCATTGTCGCCGGGTTAAATTTGCCACTAGAGTCTGTCTAATAAGTTAAACGACTTGGGTAATTATTAGGATTTAATGAAATCTGATATAATTAACACGGGTTCAATAATCAAGGTTGATTAAGAGATAGAGATCATTGTTTACTAACAGAAGAACCTTATAAAAAGTATCGAATATAAGTATTTTTTAAATGATTAAATATTATACAAAATTCCCAAGTCGGTTGACTTATTAGACAGATTCTACTCAGACACTTCACAAGTGACGCAGAGATGAGCAAAATGGGAGAACTGGATTCTGATTAAACTTTTTTCGATTCGTAAATTTTTTTTTTTTTTTTTTAATTGAGATAAACTAGTGCTTGACTGCGATCCCACCTGATGGTAAGTAGCGATGCAATCTTTGATGGTGAGGCGCACTAGTTTATTAAGAGCCTATTCACTCTAGCCTTGAAGACACCCAAATTATAATCGGACGGGAAGACCGCAGAAGGCAGACTGTTCCAGTCCTTCGACGTACGCGGTATAAACGACGAGGCGAAACGCTTAGTCCGGACCGTAGAGGTTTCAACAACGTAAGGGTGAATATTCGCAGTACGTCGGGTTGTCCGATGGTAGAATTGCGATGGCGGAATCAAGTCATGCAATTCCTGCGCACACTCTCCAAAATGCATCCTGTAAAACACCGAAAGGCTGGCTACCCTACGCCTATGCTCAAGGCTTTGAAGGTTGGACTTAACCAAATCTGGATCACCAATTAGCCTCTTTGCACGCCTTTCCACCGAGTCCAAAGCTGCCAGGTGGCATTTTGCAGCACCAGCCCATATGTGACTGCAGTACTCCACACACGAACGGACCTGTGCTTTGTATAACATTAAAAGCTGTCCCGGTGTGAAGTACCGCCGGACCTTTGCAAGAACGCCCAGCTTCCTAGCAGCTATCTTGGCTTTGGACTCAATGAACCGCCCAAAGTTAAGGTCTGAAGGAATTTCAACCCCCAAGAGCTGAAGGCGGTCGGTGTACTCCAGGGATAAATTCCGAAAAGTAGGAACCAAGGTGCACGGGCTCCTTTTGGCAGTGAAAAGACACGCTTGTGTTTTGGTGGCGTTGAATCCCACTAGATTGGCTTCACCCCACTTGGAGACTGCCTGAAGTGAGATATTCGTTCGCTCTACCATAGCCTCTCTTTCAGACCGGATTAGTTCCTTACTAGCCCGAGCACTGGGCAGGTATCTCTCTACAACTGTGCTATCATCTGCATACCCATAGATACCGGGCACCAGCAGATCGTTGATATGCAACAGGAAGAGAGTTGCAGAGAGAACAGACCCCTGAGGAACTCCGGCATTAATCGTCATGGGCTCTGATGAGCATCCGTCGACAACAACTCGGAGAGACCGTTCACTCAGGAAGTCTTTTACCCAGTTAATCAGACCAGGGGAAATGCCGTACGCTGGAAGCTTACTCAATAGGCTAGCGTGCCATACCCTGTCGAAGGCCTTCGAGACATCTAAGGAAACGGCAATCGCTTCCCCATTCCTCTCGAGGGCCTCACCCCACAAGTGGGTGGCATAAACCAGTAGGTCCCCAGTAGACCGCTTGCGGCGAAACCCGTACTGTCGGTCACTGAGGAGATCGTTACCTTCCAGGTATGCCATGAGGCGCGAGTTCAATACACGCTCCATAATCTTGCAGAGTATGGAGGTTACCGAAATCGGCCGATAGTTGGCAGGATCGGCACGACTGCCCTTTTTGGGCACGGGTTGCACGTTGGCAAGCTTCCAGGACTTGGGCACTATACCAGTCCTAAATGAGAGGCGATACAAGCGCGTCAATACAGGAGACAACTCGGGCGCACAAGCCTTTAGAACAATCGCTGGTATGCCATCTGGTCCACTGGCTTTATTCACGTCTAGACGACGCAGCTCTCTCAGAACTTCTCTGTTCCTCATGTGAACCTCCTGCATTGAAGAGTTACAATGAGGCAGAGTCGGTGGAGCAGCATTGCTAGTGTCAAGACGAGAATTATGGGCAAAGAGAGATGCAAAGAGTCCTGCTTTCTCTCTTGCCGTATGAGCCAGTGTTCCATCAGGCTTTACCAGCGGAGGCAAAGTGGGCCGACAGAAGTTCGCCTCGACCGACTTGGCAAGAGACCAGAATGCTCTGCTACCGGACGGCTCTGCAGAGAGTTTTTTGCCAAAATGGGATATGCGGTCGAAGCGTGCCTTCTTTAGTGCTTTTTTGTAGGACTTGGCAGCATGGTTGAAGGCTCTCTTCTTAGAATTCAGATCCGGAGCTTTGCGATCACGAGCGTCAACCCAGGCGAGAAACGCCGAATGCTTACGCTCTTCAGCCTGAACGCAATCGGCGTTGAACCACGGGTGAGCTGAGCCACCGATGCGTACATCGCTATAAGGGATAAAATACTCCATAGCTTGGCGTATCACATCGGTTACAGCATCCGCACAGCTCGACGGATTTTCAGAAGAGAAGCAGACCTGCTGCCAAGGATAAGACGCAAAGAAATGCCGCATCTCATCCCAGTCTGCCGACCTGTATCGCCACATTCGCCGTTCGCCACGTGAGTCGCGGTCAGGCGGGGAGAAGGACGATACAGACTTCACCAGACAGTGATCTGAAGTTCCAAGTGGTGAGGAAACTGTTACGACACATCTGTCCGGGTCGGTGGTCAGCAGTAGGTCCAGACAATTGGCAGTATGACCAACTACATCAGGCACCCTCGTCGCTTGCTTTACCAACTGGGAGAGGCCCAGCGATACTGCAAAGTTTCGAGTTTCCCTCCCAGCGTGGTCGGTCCTCTGGTATGGGAAAAGCCAGTCTTGATGGCAGGCGTTAAAATCCCCCAGAGCGACAAACTGCGCATCAGGGTGCCGATGCAGAGCCTCATCGGCGCCCTCACTGAGGTGGCCAAACAGCCGAGTCGTCTCCTGGTCGCCACTGTGCGACCGGTAAACACAGGTGTAGACAATTTTGTCCACACCGGTGTCCACCAGTAACCATAAACTTGAAAAACTAGGGTCTTCAAGGTGACGGAGACGCTGGCAGCAGATGTCATTGCGAACGTATACACAGACCCCGGCACGCTGCACGAAATTGTGCTCCAATGAAAGTAAAATAAATTTCCAAATTTTTGATTTGACAGTTTGACGTGACGTCACAACATGGCAATCGATCCTAATCTTATTTGGAACGAATAGTATAGTTTTTAATTGTACGAAACCCTTTGTGCGCGAATCCGATTCTCATTAGAGCATTTTCAAAGTACTTTCTTATTTATTTATTTAACTATTTATGTACACACAAAAAAGATAATAGTACAAAGGTAGGTACTGCTTATTTCCGAAGAAATTTCTTCCAGCAGACTTGTGAAAGGCGAAATCAAAAAGAAACAAATTCTTGCTTACTTTAATAATTTTCCTTAAATCCTTTTTGCATGAGTCTGATCCTATCCTACGCGCTGTTTTCTCCATAATGTAGGTAAGCAGCCTTAAAACAAAAACCTAGTTATCTTCCCTGCGTAGGAAGTTGATCTCATTTCGCCACATGGAATTAACTCTAGAGGCACGCATGATTGCTTTCATAAGCTTGTTTGCTTTGGCAACGTTAAGGTAATTGACTTAACCCTAAATAGCTTCAAGGGTAATTTCTGATAAGTATCTACTTCGTAAAGCAGTCCTACATAAGCAGATATAATATATCTAATATTCCACAACAATCACACAACGCCATCTAGACCCAAACTAAGCAGAGCTTGTGGTATGAGTACTACTATATAAAAAAAATAGACAACTGATAAACAAACTTATATAGGTATTTCTAATTACATCATGTTATAAGTAGGTAAATTACAACCAGACGAATGATCGCGCTCATCACACAAACATTTGTCCTGGGTGGGAATCTAACCCACGACCTCCGACATAGCAGTCAGGGCCACTGACAACTAGACCAACAAGGCAATCAAATAATATAGTCAAGATAATTTGGTTCTTCTACACTAATTTTGTATAGAGGTAAAGTTTGTGTGTTTTTTTTTTTTGTTTAAGTATATGAGGTAATCTCTGAAAATACTGGCACAAAATAGATAGGTACAGCAGACAATCTCATGTATGTACTTAACTTTTTATACCTATGCTCGATGGACGCACACTATAAAACACGTTTGAGCCGGAACTGTTCGACTAGTGGTCCGAGATGCGACCGAGTTATCGTGTCCGTGAGAGGTGTCTATGTGTGCGTTGCTTGAGCGCGCTTTGTGTGTAGATTGACTTCTGTACCTACCTCTTTTGTGGTACTGGTCCGATTGCGAAATTTTTTCACTGATAGAAAGCTGCTTTATTCTTAAGTGATATATAAGCTACATTTTATGTAAACAGGCGAAGCCGCAGGCAAAAGCTAGTAGTGAATAAAGGTAGTAAATAAGTAGGTAAGTCTAACCCATACCGAACGCCCTCAAGTAGTTGTCAGCAACCGCAGGGGCTTAACTGGGTCGAAACCTACTGGGGCCAGGGTTAGTTTCGAAAGATAGCTCATCCCCGGTACGAAAGGCAACGAAGGAACAGGAGGGTTTTTAGTCAGTAAAAGTCTGACACTATCTCCCGCTCCGCCCAAGAGCGGGGGATGTCATTACATGATTTTCCCACCGATAAATATATACCATACCGAACGTTTATTTCATAAAGGATAAAGCTTATAAAACATAAAAGCAGGGGAGAATTCTTAGAAGTTTCAAAGTTATTTATATCATCTCTTAAAGGAAAACTTGCCTTTTAATGGTGAAATGAAGAAAATGCTTTCATTCATCTGAATATTTTGGAGTTAATAAAAATAGATTGCTGGTACGAGGTGCGGGCTATTAATTAAGACCCCTCTCCTCTCCCCCTAATCTCACGTGAGAACCTTTAAAAAAGTATATTTATAGTGGGTTTTTTTAGGGTGGAAAATCATTCAAAGACTTCTAATACCACACCTAAGTTCTTTCTTCGCCTTGTTTACCAGGACCCCAGGATTACCTATCGGACTATCCATGGCCCCAGTAGGCTTCGGCCCTGCTGGGCTCCTAGGGTTTTGCTAACATATATTACAGGCGCGCGTGTATCACTATGCGCCATCGACGACTCAGGCTCGGTCCGGATGGTTATCAGACGGCCGGACTGTGAGCTACTTATTGTTCGTCATCCGCAATTCAGTAGCTGAAAATCGAATTCCTGGCATCTGTGGCGTAAGGAAGTCCCTTACGCTTGCGGCCGCCACCTTCACTAGATATATAGAGTAAAATAGATTTGATTTGATTGAATTCAATTAGATTTGATTTAATTACATTTATTTGAAAAAAATTAACATACATTTTCTAGAACTAGTCTAGTAAAACTAAGTATACCTATAGGTACTTAAGATTACTCTAAGACCGAAGTCTTGAACCACAGAAAAAAAAAATACTTCGAATAAAATCTACTAAATTGGTAAATTAGTACCTAATCATTCTAACTCAGTCCACTGGTACCTTCTCATGTGTGGTCTTAAGAGTGACTTCTAATTTCTGAAACCATTAGGTATGTCCCTGCGATTTTTAGTAAAATCATCTGCTATTTAACTTCACAATGATTTGTTGTTGCGCGCTTATGAAACTGGTGCACGATGAGCTCTTGTGATATAAGTACGTATAAAAATAGATACTGCATGTACCGCAGCATCTCTTTTCTAGGCACGCCACAGCACGCCATAATTATGGCGGTAAGTGGCCTTCTTTGAGGCGTGACTGGAGAGGCGTTACGGCGTCCTCACCGGACATGGTAAGTTCAGGAGGTTCCTGCGAAGAAACACCTTCCTTCTGCGAAGCTAGCGAAGGAGCTGACCGCACCCGTGAGGGAACGAACATCCTCACGCTCACGCCTCAGCCACCGGGATCCCAACGGGTTCTGAAAGGAAAACTAGGCCCTGGAATGCAAAGCAAAGAAGGAACTAGGAGCGGAAAAGCCCACTGTAACCGTCTGTAAAAGTCTGACATGAAGGCCGAGTGGTTAGGTAGGAAATCATTTAATAACTTAACATTATATGAATTCCCACCTGAAAAAAAAGTAGGTAGTCTTCTCCGTACTTCCGGTATTGTCCTGATAGTCTTGGTTTACCTCTGCACTTCTCAAACACCTCAGGATATACCTTCTTTTTCCGGACTATGTCACTTAGTGCTAAACAACCGTTTTTAGCGGACCAATTACGAGTAATTACTTTTAACAACTCTCCTTTCGCAGGTTTACTAGATTTCTGTAGAAATTAAGTACCTATAAACCTTTGTACCTACCTACCTATTTTCCGTTTCCTTGTCTTTTAAGCTATTGCATTTGCATAGCTTCTATCGCGGGCCTTGAGCGTGGAGACCGAATCCAGAAATTTCGTAACGAAAATAACCTAACACCCCCCATTCATTTGTTTTTTGAGCGTGGTGACCGATAAGAAAACAAATAAGTGAACAATCAATCAAAATTCAATTCAATGTGTGAAAGTTTAACTTCAATTAATATCAAAGAAAAAAAAACAAAGGAAAAAAAACACTACATACTTAAATAAAATAAATAATTATAATTGCATAAGTTGATAAAAATGCTATGCAATAGCTTTACCGCGGCAGTCCCCGAGTGCCACACGTCTTTTTTTATTCGGGTTCCGTACCTCCAAAGGAAAAAACAGAACGCTTATAGGATCACTTTGTTCTCCGACTGTCAGTCTTTCAAGACCCTTTATGTCTCGACAACGCGTGGACGTATCGAGTTGAAATTAAAACCATATACTCAGGTCTGCGGTCCCTTCAAGCTGTGAAAAAATGAAACTTCTAAGTTAACGATAAAAAAAGATACGGCTGTTTATGTCGCAAAAACACGTATATTTTGGATACTCTCAAAGACCGAAATTCATAGGGTAATTCCCGTTGACCCAGAATCCTGAAATTTGGCACAAAGTAAGGTCTTATAGCACAGATATAGGAAAAAATCTGAAAACAGTAAATTTGTTGTTACTTAAGTCACAAAAAAAGAAATTGTAATTCGGAAAAATCTTGAAGACTCGGGAATTGTAGTTTGCACGGAACCCTCAGTGCGCGAGTCCGACTCGCACTTGGCCAGTTTTTTTTTATATATGTAAATACCAGAATTGCTAAAAACATAAACTTACACAAAATACAGTCCACTTAGCATAAGCATAGCATAATAAGCCTTTTTAGGGTTCCCTACCCAAAGGGTAAAAACGGGACCCTTATTACTAAGACTTCGCTGTCTGTCCGTATGTCTGTCACCAGGCCGTATCTCAAAAACCGCGATATCTTGACAGTTGAAATTTTCACAAATTATGTATTTCTGTCGCTATAACAACAAATACTAAAAACAATTTTTTTTTGCCGAAAGTACGGTACGGAACCCTTCGTGCGCGAGTTAAACTGCTGGAACCAGGGCCGGTTTATACATGTCGGGGCCCCTAGGCAATGCACGTCTCGGGCCCCACCTACCCTCTTCTAACTTCTTAAAATATTTTATCTCTAACACTAATTTATTCATAATTACTTTGAATTAAGGGTTCCGTAGTCAAATACATAGTTTCACCAAATCTGTCTGTCTGTCTGTCCGTCCGTCTTGATTGTGATTTATTAAACTCCATCTGTTGACAGCTTTTCCAATGCAATCCATTGCTAGTTAAATGGCATGTCATCGAAAATTCAATTTTTTTTACTGTTACATAGTCTATTTTTTTTCCTGAAGCGCGGGGCCCTAGAACCTGGCGGGGCCCCTAGGCCGCGGGCCCAGTGCGGGTTGTTGAATGTCACATGTCTTCGAATTTTCAGTTCTAGGACATGCCAGTTTCCTCAAGATGTTTTCCTTCACCGTTTTGAGACCAGCGGTGATAAAATAAATTTCACAAAATAATGCGCCTGGTTGGTTTTGAACCCGCGAACTACAACTTTTAAGTCGGAGCCGTTACCACTCGGCCACCCACTGCTCTCAGCAGCTTTCAGTGCACTTAAAAGCATCCCAAAAACATGACCCTATAACTTGTTTTTCATTATGCCGCAACAGTTTCCCGCCAACCAGAGGTCACTGGATTCGTGCGGAAGTAGAGCCCGGGTGTCGCCACTGTGCGGAACGCCCGGAGGACACGGTGGAGCACACAGTCGAGGTGTGTCCTGCTTGGGCGGAGCGTCGCTGTGCCCTCGTAGGGGTGAACGGCGGCGGCGATCTCTAGCGCCGGGCCTTGGCACAGCCCATGGTCCGGAGCGAGAAGTGGCAGGCGGTCGTCTCCTTCTGCGAAGCAGTAATGCTAGCAGAGGAGAGCGACCGCATCAGGCAACGGTGCTCACAGCGCCCCAGCCGCCACTGGGATTAAGATCCCGATTTCCGGCCACCGTAGGCGCGGGCTTGCGAACGGCGAGCAATAAGTAGCTCGCTGTCTGACCGTCCGGTAACTGTCCGGACCGCTCCTCAAGGAGTTGTCAGCAAAGCAAAGGCCCAGCTGGGTCGAATTCTACTGGGGCCAGGGTTAGCTCGGAAAGGTAGCTCAGCCCCGGTACGAAAGGCAACGAAGGAACAGGAGTGGGTTTTTAGTCAGCAAAAGTCTGACACTATCTCCCGCTCCGCCCAAGAGCGTGGGATGTCATTATATGATTATCCCATCGTAAAAAAACCAGAGGTTATCCTTGGGTGCACTTGTATAGCGTATACATGGAAATCGTCGATTGGTATTACTTTCCATGAAGTGTTTAACTTCGGTGAGTTGGCTTTGGCTCCTCATAAGCCTTCCAAAGGTAGGAGGACTCCAGGGTCCTGAGATGTCATGAGAAGACATAAATTTAACAAAAGACATAGTACCTATTGAACTTCGTACAAACAAATTACTAATTGTACATAATAATGTCTACCTGGTATTTGCAGATCAAACTGAATAAAAAAAACAATCGGAAATACGAAACTATAAACAAAACTAATGCCGCTAAAGCACACAGTCGTTCATAGGAGTGGCGTAAACTCGAAGAAATTATCGCAACCCAATTTAACGCAGCTGCCTGAAAACAACCGCTCCGTGCGCGTATCAAACCACAATCAAGCAACTCCCAAGGATTGTTTGAGGGGCCTAACCGCTTATCAGGGCAGACTTGTTATCAGTGCCACAACTCCACATGTACCCATTATATAATGTTATTTTAACACACCGTCTACTAGTAAGAGGAATAGCGTCGTTTGATACAATATTACACAAATAAAACACAAACTGTAAACAACACAATTATTCCAAGATTGGTATAGATTGTTCTTTATTGTCCACTCGTTTTTGGTTACAGCTACTTTTGCTTACATGTTAAAATTTATACTGTAGACACCATAATTAGAAATCTATGATTTTCGAAAAATTACAAGATGAGCCATTTGTATACCGGCCTATGAGAAACGAATACAAAAACTTGCAGTGCGTTACGGGTACGCAGTAGGGTTAAATAAAAATACCAGAATAGATTAATGTGCGGTTATAATATTATAAAATACTTTCAGCCTATCGAAACATAATCCTATGGGTTCTATTCGATATTTACATAGAAATATGAAAGGCGGGAGGACATTACAAATCTAGAAATGAGTGCCGACAATATCCCGTGCTTGCCGGCACTCGGTATACGCCGGTTACTTATTATGCATGATCGTGGAAACAGTCAGTAAAGGCTCGCGTGATCAGGTATGATTCGTAACAACCAGGTCCCGAGCTGGTGCATGAATTTATATACTCTTTAGAGTTCACAGACAGTCCTAACCTCAAATTTAGTGATTAATATCACATTTTATAAGTTCCGGTCACTTCTTAACTTAAACAAGAGAACCGCTCAGCGGCATCTACTCATCGTGCGGGCGCGGCTCCGGGAAGCCGCGCGCCGACAGCGGGTCGGGCGCCGGAGACGCGTGCGGCGCGGGCGACGCGGCGGGAGACGCCGCGGGCGACGCGCTGCCCAGCGGCGACGGCAGCGTGGCGTACACCGTGGGCCGCGGCGGCTGGTACGACGGCGCGTACGAGTCGCTGCGCGGGTTGTAGAACGGCGAGTCGTCGGCGCACGAGTCCAGGTTGGGCGAGAAGGGAGTGGCGGCGCCGCACGACGGTGCGTCGTCGCTGGGCCGGTAGGCGGGCGCGACCGGCGCGTACACAGTACGGCGCGGCGGCTCGGCTTCGGGCCGGTGGTGCGACGACGGCGCGTACGCGTCCGACCAGCTTGCCTTGCTCGGCGTAAAGTCGCCCTTTATGTACAGTTGAATCGGTCGCCGGAAGCCTTTGCTCGCATGCTGTGGGACGCCCAATATGCAACACTTGCTGAATCCAACTTCGGGTGACAGCAAGTAATCACGAAATTTGTTCGGAAACAACTCAATCGAATTGAAGTTCTCGTATATTGTCGGCTGAAAACAACGAAAGTGGAATATTAATTACTTGCACATTTACAGGGTAAACTAATTAAAGAAATGCTAACAATCTAGAAAAGAGAATGCATATTAAAACATTACATACCGTTAAACGCTTCTTTTTCTTATAGCTAGCCCAGTTTTGAGCTTCAAGCACCAATTTCCCACCAGGACGTAAATCAGCGAACATTCGCCGGAAGGCACGCTTCAGGCCCGCGTCACCCCAGTTTAAATGCATCCACTTGGTGGTGGACAGACACAGGATCAGATCGAACTGAGGACTGTCGGGGCCGCTGCCGACCGGGACCTCCTCGCGAGGGACATAGTTGCCCTGGAAAATGAAAATTATACGATCAGGTTATATATTACACTTAGATGAGTCACCATCACAAAATACATCACTACAAAGAGTGAATGTATGCATTATAATATAGAAGATCGTGACGTATTTCACAATATGAATAGACATGATGAAATATTCCAAGAGTAAATAGGTACATCATGGAATATTTTAGCATAAGAAGGTAAGTATTTTATAGAATTTCAGGATTATATGAAATAAAAATCTACCTGTTTGAATGTAACATTGTAGGGGAACGCCGGCGGTGTAACCTCGGCGCCCGAGTCTCCCAGTGGTCCATACAACATTGTCATGGACATGGGGAAGAAGCACTGACCCTGATCTTGCTTATGCACCGCTTTTCTGTTCTTCCTGGGTCTCCGTAGTTTCCTCCCTGGCAGAGGAAGAACCTTCTTCAAATCCTCATGCTTGTCGAGCTTCTGATCAATGTTACAACCTTCTTCACATTTATTCTCCTTACACTTATCGCAGTCTGCTTTCTTATCATCTTCTAAATCTGTTTTCTTATCATCATCCCTTTTTGGTTCAGTTGGAACTGGAATGAACGATCTCAGATTCTTCCTTGCGCGTCCTGGAATGAGAAAATGTTAAATGGTTAATGCTTGTTTCTGCACTAAAACAACTAAAAAGCAGGAAGATATTTGAAAGAGTTAAATTTATTATACTTATTAATAACACTACTCAACACTAGAGAAATACATATCTGATATGATTTGTGTTATTTCGTAATCAGATTGACTAATGGAAAATAACTGCAAATTTTAATTACATGCCACTTTTAAAACGTTAAACGAAGATATTCATTGAATACCTATTGTTTTAATTAATCTTATAATCAAATATCGCGGGTAGATCGAAAATGAAATCGCTAAACGGTACTATTGTCGCGTTGGTTCAGTTGCAATCATGTAATAATCAAAATATGACACATGTATCTTGATACATGTGTCATATAGTAGGTATACTACAAAAAAAGTCGAGTTGATACATGTGTCAACTCGACTTTTTTAGTAGTGTTTTTGTCATGACACTATTAAACACAACAAAAAAACTGTCCATTCGATCTCAAGCGATATTCCGTCATACACGTGACTATTTACTTTCATTTAAAAAAATAATTGAAAAAACAATCCAACAAGTTAAGATTTTTAAAGGAAGATATTTCAAAATCACTTTTCGTAAATCCTCTTCCATATCTCCTAAGTCAGAAACTTAAAAAAAGTCAGTCAATCTAAAAATGGAAATTTTCAAAGTGCTGAAAACTGAGATGTGATGGAAAACTTTTACTTATGAATTAAGCAAAAACTTAGTAGGAAATCTGATAAATAAATATAAAATTTTGAGTAGAATAAAAGGTAGTTTTAAAAAATAGATAACATAAACAATGTCATTAAAAAACAAAACAATCTTCATGATTTCACTAAATATTACTTGGGTTTATTTGTGTCGCTTAACTTCAAACTTGGATAAATCCAATTCTGAGACGTTTCAAGTTTTTGGTATTAAAAAAAGATAAAAAAAAAATTGACACTATTTTATCAGTTATGAATAAATCCGAATGGTTCTTTAGAAATAAACCGTTAAAATCATAATATTTTATCAACGTCGGATAGATCCATGAGACAGGTTTTTCAAATGTGAATAGCCCATGATAGCCAAACAGCGAATTGCATTTGTGCAACATGGCCGTCAGTCGACGTAAAAGATCCAGATAAATCCAGATCTATTTCCTCAGAACTTTATAAATCCATACTGAGATTTTTCAAAGATGGATAAATTACATTCTATTATATCGAATGAAGATAAATCCAAACTGAATATTATATTTTTTAAAGAATGTATGGTTTTAATACTAAACCGGCTGAACAGGATCGTCTAACACTTTTATTTAGATATCTTCCAAGAAGGTAGAGTGGATTTTTCCGAGTTTGAAGTTAAGCGACATATTTGTTCTTTTTAGATTTTTTATTTTTTTACTTTTAACTTGAATACCCAACTTATATTATGGTAATTTTGACAAAACCTATTGTTCTTAATCAAAATTTAAAAAAATCTTGTTTTATAACACAATAACGTTATAATAATTTAAACTTTCCTAAAAAGTTTGCAAATCACACAATATTGATGTAATTGGATCATAGCCAAAAGTGAATAGCACCTAATCAGGTTAAGTCAGTGACCTACATTTCAAAATACTTAATGCAGTTTCATATCTATTCAACATATTTACTATATTTGATACTAGATACATACCTATCAGCACCGGATCAATGTCCATGCCAACAACAGATCGAGCACCGAGGGTACGAGCCACTGCTATTGAAATGTGTCCCACATTGCACCCAATGTCCAACACATCTTTGTTCTGGAAAAGATGCCGATGCATCTCAAAAACTTGCAGCCGAATATCCATCATAGCATTTAAGTTTCGGTAACCATAATACCTGAAATATTAAAAAACTTGAATTATAATATTGTACATAACAATAAATAATATTATAAACATGCACAAAATGTTGTTCTCCTTGAAATTTAACTTGTGTTTAATTGTTAACTATTTATTCATACCGTACACAAAAATCATGAATGACAAAAGATTTATTTGGAGGTCAAGCAGTTGTAATGCAAATATTACCAACTGGTAAAATGAAGCAACTAAAGAATTTGCATATCTAGTGTGATATCTTCCCCTACAGATTAACTGTCAATGGTTAAAATTACGTTACCTGTCATAATTTCCATATTGGTATCTTGAATTTTTAGGGTGGAACGTTGGCAGTTTCAGATCTTCATCAGTGCTGCTTTTGAGTTTGGTGCGGTGTGGCGAGGCAGGGCGCTCCGGTGGCGCCGCACGCTGCTGCGGCCGCGCTCGCATCCATGCTCCAGGCTGAGGCACAACTGGGCTCACTATTTTATCTAATGAATCCATACGACGTAATTTTTTGGGATCTTTTGCTTTCTGTGATGTATTATCACTATCACTACAAGATCTCTTGCGTGATTTACATGTTGATGTCGACGGTTCTGGTGGTGGTGGCTCCTTGATGCCTTCCACGATGACTTCAGGAGGCTCTTCTGTGGCAGGAGACGTATTATCTGTTGTGCGTCGCCTTAGCCTAGCCTTCTTGCGGGGCTTGCGTTGCTGCATTTCAAGTCTCTTCTCATACTCTTCATTATCCAATGGTTCTATTAAATTCAATGGATCCCTGATGTTTGGAGGAATAATGACATCAATCTTAGCCTTGTGGCGAGGTGGTGTGGGTAATGGTGAAGATTCTGGGGTCACGGCATTCATGGCTCTATTAATGTCCTCATCCTGTAAACTATTTAAATTTAAAGGATCTGATATATTTCCTCCAAGCAAAAATTTTGTAGGAGGAATGAAAACTTCTTTGCGTGGTCTCTTGTGGGGCAAGAAAAACTTCGAGATTGAGGGAAAGCTTTGTGCCCTTTTTCTTCCTTGCTTAAACTTGGTAGCAATGTAATTCACTCGGCGAATAGTACTTCTATCAGGATTGTCCTTGGCTGGTGTGTGGCCCTTCTTGCCATGGCGAAATTTCTTTTTGGTCTTTTTTGAATTTCCCACTCCAACGGCATCGCCTTCCTTAGAAGTATTGGCATCACACGAATTGAGAGCATTGGACTCACTAATATTTACAGACGTCTCTGTCGAGTCGCCCACTTCGGTCTCGGATACATCGCCAGCTGTTTCATTGTCGGCATTGTCTACGACGTTGCTTTCACAAGCAATTACATTTTCTTCCGGGCTACCCATTACTTATGCTTACCACAACGATAACTACATTATAAATAATAAATCATTAAAAAAGTTGAATTTGCCGCCACTTTACTTCTTGCAAAACCCACAAGGACATCCGTCAATGGTGATAAACAGTTTAACAATGCGGTTTGTTTTTATTATTACTTGCCACTGAAACGTATACTTCAACGATATAAGAAAGCTATGAGATGATTCTAAGAAAATATTTCACTTTACACTTAAACACATTCAGATAACTATCCACTTTTCTAAATTAAACACAGCACTTCGTGCAACACTTTGATAGGGTAGCAATGGCAATTTAATTTCATTTGTTTTAGTTTTCACACTTTACTGTACAACTGCGTGCTGGCCATAACCTTAATTTTCCTATTGGTTGAAAGTAGCATCCGTGTACCTAGAGCCAATAGAAAATATCTTCAGGTAAACGGAAATGTGACTTTTCCGCGTACAAAGAGAACTGACTGAAGAACGTAAAAGTTGCCAGTTAAAAAAAACATTCTAAATAGAAAATAGAGGCAATTCTCCCATAGCTTACAAAATTAAGATGCATACAAAAATGTTAGAGCTAAGTTTATTATAAAATACAAAAAAGTACTGAATAGTTTATTTTAGGTACATTTTATAACAATAATTACTATAATTTATTTCACTGAGGTACTCCGCCTATACCATAGTACCTATTGAACAGTCTGCCGGCAGATATAAGGAGTGAATGTAACACAAACAGATTTAGACATAAATTAAAATTATATTATTTAAAAATGTTTTAAGTAAGGTTAAATAATATTTAGTTTTATGTACATTTAACCCACAGTTAAACCATAACACGGTTATTAGTCAACGGTGGCACACGATAAGTTGGCGCGTAGCTGAGAGCGTGCTTAATGTTGCCAGCCTAACTTATCTATTTTATCCTCATATAGGTAATTAAAAACCTTAGATTACCAACTTTCTGTGAAATGGAGAAAACGGGAACTACAGCCGTCATGTTGAAATATTCGATTGTGCGGTACTCTGTGTTTTCTGTTGCGATATTTCTACATTTTCAGCGTTTATTAGGCCGAAAGTGATTAAAAGTGATGCACGAAGCATCATTCTTAAGGTCAAAGCCTTTTTTGAAGAAGAAGCTCGGGCGGAGGCTCCGATTATTCCATTTAATCAAGTATACAAACGAATTTCGGCAGCTACAGGTTAGTGTTATCTACTTTCTTTTTGTAAATTACCAGATATTTTTTTCATTGATTACTTTTTAACGCAACTGTAACTTAAAAATATAAAACTGAGTGATTCAACTACTTATAGTGCTCGTCACGTAAAAAGAACGCTGGAATAATCTGAGGGGCTCTCCCTTATCGGTACGTTTGGCTTAGCGTAAATTCTCTCCACTCCACTGCCTTCCAGCTTTCTTCTTACGTGACGCGATTTGTACGCAAGCCTCATAAAAAATAGTTACTCATACTTACATTTAATATTTTAACTACAGTATGTAAAATTAATTTTGTCTATATTTCAGGTGTGAGTCAAGGGCTAATTTCAAAAATAGTTAAAGAAGGACATGCAGCAGAAGAAGCTGGTACAAAAATTCGGACCCCAGGCAAGAAGAGTAAACGTCAAAGTGGGTTAATTCATGTTGATGATTTTGACATAGGAGTTATCCGGAGGAAAGTACATGAATTTTACTATAATAAAAACGAGTTACCTACTGTTAAGAAGCTCCTAGAGGTCTTAAAAACAGAAATAAATTATACGGGACAAAGAGAAAGGATGATGAAACTTTTGTTTTCTTCTATCTATTAACTAGGTCATGTCCTATAGGACACATCTTGAGTGTCTAGATATTTGAGTTTTGTTTAAATAGAGAAGCTAGTACTAAACTATGGGTTTTTTGTATCAAGCTTGTAACTGCTGAATCCATCTAAGTAGGTACTTATGCAAAATGCAGAATTAGTTTTTTTTTTAATGTAACGTTTATTTGCAAGTTATTAAATTAAATTTGCCTACTTTGCTAAACATTTAGTTTGTAAGTGGGGTACCTACTTTATATCAATTGAATGCCAGAGAAAAAGCTAATGTATGTATCTATTGTCCGTGCGATAAAAGAACCGTCGTGGCGTAAAGTGAAAACATCATTAAAGATTTTAAGTAGCAACCCAACCCAGCCTTCTATCAAATGCCAAACGTAATTTCATGTTGACAGAGGGTTTGTTTATTATGTTATTTTATTGTGATTTTTAATTGAAATCTTCAGAAATGTGATAATTTCACTTAGCTGCAAGGGAAATAATATTTAATATATTACAGTTTTGCCAAAGGTAACAAATGGCAAATCACACCATTATTGATCAAAACAAAGTCACGAACTTGGGAAACATTGGTATACTGTGTTTTTGGTATGTAACACTTTTATTTTAATGTTTTTAGACTTCCTAGGTAAACTCCTGTCCCTATTATCTTCAAATATATAAATTAAACGGTAAGTCATTTAAACATGACGATTTTTGTTTATTTTGTTTTGGTCAATATTTTCGATGGCTAGCATATAGAGTATTGATACTAACTAACTCGACTAACTTAGAATATTTCTTTTCAGGCAGGATACAGTAACTAAAATAAAAAAGGGCAAGTGCGAGTCGGACTCGCGCACTGAAGATTCTGTACAAATTTACCTATGAAATCAATTCCCGAATTGAGTTACGAAGATTTTTCCGAATAGTAAACATTTTTTTTTGTGGCGGATCTTTCCCTGTACTTGTTCTATGAGACCTTGATTTATGTCAAATTTCAGGATTCTAGGTCAATGATCATATGAACTTTAATTCCCTTGAGTATCGAAATATATGTTTTTTGCGACATAAACGGACGTTTCTTTTTTTTTCGTTAACTCAGAAGTCTAATTTTTTCACAACTTCAAAAGATCGCAGACTTGAGTGTATGGTTTTAATTTTAATTCGATACCTCCAATTGTTCTCGAGTTAAAGGGTCTTAACAGATAAACAGACGGACAACCAAGTGATCCCAAGGATCTTATATGCGAGATGGTCCCTTACAGGCTAAATAGATTTTTACGAAGCAACATTACAAATAAAATTCTGAAGTGTACTTTATTTTCATGCTCATTAAGTTCATATTTATCATTGTTTAGCAAAAGGGAAAAATGTACTGAGGAAGACAACGAGAATGTGGTTTTGTGTCCCATTTTTACCTTTATATTTAACTAGGGTAAACATAAACTTGCTGCAAGCTACAATATTCCAGTCAGTGATAATAGACCGATCCTCGTCAAAGTGATAAAACCATTTTCGTTGGAACTGCGTAAGTGGTCGTTGGTGGAACCTACCTCGATAGGCAGTACAGTAGTTTCTTCACGCTATTTTCCTTTACGGGTTCGTGTGTGCATTTAAATGTTCATTATCATTACAGTCGAAAGACGTCCACTATTCGACATAGGCCTCCCCCAGGTGTCGCCACAATTAACGGCATTACGCAAAAAACTTATAAATGGATGAATTTAATGATAAACGTTGCAATAATATAGCTTATACCTATTACCCATATTTTTGCTAAGTTTCATCACGTGAGCAAGTTCAATAAATAGACTACTAATATTATAAATGCGAAAGTTTGTGAAGACGGATGGAGGTACTCGTATTTATGGATGTGTCGCGCAAAAACTACTAGGCAGATGAACTTAATCATAAACATTGCAATAATATAGCACATAAGCCATAACTTTGCAGTTTCATTAGGTGAGCAAATTCAGCCAATAGGATGTTTTTTATATTATAGGGTGAAGCCGCTGGAAGAAGCTAGTCTAACATAATTTCAAAATATCAAGATTTAACAGTCGCACTATAATGACGTCACAATGATGCTTACATAACAAAAACGATATTTATCTACAGCAGCGCCCTGAAATCCTACGATGGTTTACTTTCCGCACAGACTCTACCTACATTAATTTTACTTTTTTTGAAGACTATTTAGTACATATATTAGCATTTTATTATTATAAAACAATGTTAGGTATTGTTTAAAATAATAAAATTATGTTTATATGTTTACCTAGTTTCTTATCTGACATACCCAATCATGGGTAACTTTTATTAATTTGCAACACTAAAGCGACGGTGTCGCTACCACTGAGTTCACAGATAAGTTGGTGGGTCTGTACTAGGGTACTAGGATCTAGGATACCTTAGATTAAATACCTATAGATATCGCCACCGCGTGGCCACACAAGAGACAGCACTATAACACTAAAATGAGGTTATTACGTAATCTTTTCCATAAAAATGTCCACAGAAATACACTAAAACTTAACTATAGGAGCCTATTTGTCATACATACATTTTATCTATTACTTTAATTGCCGAAATTATTCTAAAGACATAAAAATTAACTCGAGTTGACCTCAAATTGACGGTGGTAGGCCTTTGTTTGGCTCACTGTTCAAAGTGAGCCAAACAAAAAAGCGGCACGCTGAATGAGATAGAGAATGTTATGTTTTGTTTCAATTTTCTTACTTGTGTCGTATATATGCTTCTCACTTTCGCACTTTCATAGAGTCGCATGGCTATATCTAGAGGTTCATAATCTAAGTAGGATATATAAAATCTTTGGACAAACGTACCTGTCAATGTCATACTTTGATGGGTGATGAATCATCGTGACCAAAGACTATAAACAAATATTGTGGTGTCTCTTCCACAAAGGCCATTAATTAAAAGTTGAAGTTGAAGTTGACTATAAACAATCGATATTTTATATACTAACACTTAATACAATAATTAATCATTTAATTTTATTGTATATTTAAATATAATAACATTTAAGCGGGACGTCTGTTTCGATAATATTTACGAACAAGAGCTATTATTAAATTTACAAGATTATTCTAGTGATTCAGAAACTGATTCAGATATTGATTTGGGGTGTACCTTTAGGGGAATAAATGTATTTTGTATTAAAATATTCGTATCATTTTAGTAACGTTTGTAATTAGAACCAATTAAATATATGTAAGAAGCGTCGAAAATTACTATCGACACTTTTTTATATCATGACAACCCTAGGAATGTTAGTTTGACAAATGTCGCAGAGACCAAGCTATTGTCTGTGCGATAAAAGAACCGTCGTGGCGTAAAGTGAAAACAACATTAAAGATTTTAAGTAGCAACCCAACCCAGCCATCCGTCAAATGCAAAACGTCATAAAATGTTGACACCGGTTTGTTGATTATGTTATTTTGTTATAATTTTCAATAGAAATCTTCAGAAATGTGATAAAAAAATTCACCGAGCTGCAAGGAAAATAATATTTAATATATTACAGTTTTGCCAAAGATAACAAATGGCAAATCACACCATAATTGATCAAAACAAAGTCACGAACTTGGGAAACATTGTTATGCTGTTTTTTTGGTACGTAACACTTTTATTTTAATCTTTTTAGACTTCCTAGGTAAACTCCTGTCCCAGTTATCTCCAAATATATATAAATTAAACGGAAATTCATTTAAACATGATGATATTTCTTTATTTTGTTTTGGTCAATATTTTCGATGGCTAGTATAAAGAGTATTGATACTTTAAATTTATAATGCGTTTCGACTAACTAAGAATTTTTTTTTTCAGGCTTGAGTAAGGAAGGAAGTAACTAAAATAAAAAGGGCAAGTGCGAGTCAGACTCGCACACTGAGGATTCTGTACAAATTTCCCTATGAAATCAATTCCCGAATTGTGTTACGAAGATTTTTCCGAATTGCAAATTAAATTTTTAAGATTTTTCCCTGTACTTGTTCTATGAGACCTTGATTTATGCCTTTCAGGATTCTAGGTCAACGGGATTCGGGTTTCTTGGATTCTCTTGAGTATCGAAATATACGTATTTTTTCCGACATAAACGGCCGTATTTTTTTTCGTTAACTGAGAAGTCTGATTTTTTCACAACTTCAAAAGACCGCAGACTTGAGTGTATGGTTTTAATTTTAAATCGATACCTCCAAGCGTTCTCGAGTTAAAGGGTTAACAGATAAACAGACGGACAACCAAGTGATCCCAAGGATCTTATATACGAGATGATCCCTTATAGGCTAAATAGATTTTTTACGAAGCAACATTACAAATTCTGAAGTGTATTTTATTTTCATAGTCATTAAGTTCATATTTTTCATTGATTAGCAAAAGGGAAAAATGTACTGAGGAAGACAACGAGAAAGTGGTAGTGTGTCCCGTTTTTACCTTAATATTTAACTAGGGAGTACATAAACATGCTGTTAGCTACAATATTCTAGTCAGTGATTATTAATAGACCGATTCCAGTCAAAGTGATAGAACCATTTTCGTTGGAACTGGGTAAGTGGTCGTTGGTGGAACCTACCTAGATAGGCAGTACAGCAGTTTCTTCACGCTATTTTCCTTTACCGATTCCTGTTTGCATTTAAATGTCCATCATCATTACAATCGAAAGACGTCCACTGTTCTACACAGTCCTCCCCCAGGTATCGCTACAATTAACGGTTTGTTACTCATAAGGCAAAAACTTATAAACGGATGAGTTTAATGATAAACGTTGCAATAATATAGCTTATAACATATTTTTTTTAAAAGTTTCATCACGTGAGCAAGTTTAATAAATAGGCTACTAATATTAAAATGCGAAAATTTGTGAAGATGGATGAAGGTACTCGTATATATGGATGTGTCGTGCAAAAACTACTAGACATTGTAATAATATAGCACATAAGCAATAACTTTGCAATTTCGTTAGGTCAGCAAATTCAGCCAATAGGATATTTTTATTATAGGGTGAAGCCGCTGGAAGAAGCTAGTCTAACTGAGTTTCAAAATATCAAGATTTAACAGTTGCACTATAATGACGTCACAATGTTGCTTACACAACAAAAACGATATTTATCTACAGCAGCGCCCTCAAATCCCACGATGGTTTACTTTCCGCACAGACTCTATCTTTTTTTCAGTATATTCATTCAGCAAGCAATTAATAATAATTATTGACGTACGTAAAAAATTCTAAAATTATTTTCTTTCCATTCGTTCGACACGTTCTGCTCGAACAAGTGTGCGTTCACCTTTAATGTGGCATATTGTATTGTATGCAAAGATTTTTAGGGTTCCGTAGCCAAATGGCAAAAAACGGAACCCTTATAGATTTGTCATGTCTGTCTGTCGGTCCGTCCGTATGTCACAGCCACTTTTTTCCGAAACTCTATGAGCTATACTGTTGAACCTTTGTAAGTAGATGTATCTGTGAACCGTATTTAACACAAAAATAGAAAAATGCAATAAATTTTAGGGGTCCCCAATATTTAGAACCGAAACTCAAAAATTTTTTTTTCATCTTACCGATATGTGTGGGGTATCTATGGATAGGTCTTCAAAAATGATAGTGAGGTTTCTAATATTTTTTTTTTCTAAATTAAATAGTTTACGCGAGAGACACTTCCAAAATGGTAAAATGTGTGTCTGTCCCCCCCTCCCCCGTAACTTCTAAAATAAGAGAACGATAAAACTAAAAAAAATATATGATTTACATTACCATACAAACTACCAACGAAAATTGGTTTGAACGAAATCTAGTAAGCAGTTTTTTTTTATACTTTAAATCTAAAAAAATACACTATTATTAAAACATCGACCAAAGTTACAACGAACTACAATTTTTTTTATATTATGTTGCTTGCCGCTACAGAACCCTTCATGGGCGAGTCCGACTCGCACTTGGCCAGTTTTTTTCTAGAAAGTAGGATATATAAAATCTTTGATTGTTTGCAAGGCACTATGCAAGGATTTACGGCTAACATTACACGGTAGGTTTTGCTGTCAGTTTTAACACAGTACAATTTTTGATTGACGAAAAACCTACCGTCAAATGCGTTTTTAGTACTGATTGACGAAAACCATCAATCACGAATTCATGAATTCATGATTGATAGAATTGATTGGCGCTTGTATGACCCTGTAATAGTCGCCTTAAAAGATCGTGTGCCAATAACTAGCTAAAAATGCTATGGTTCACACTTGAATAAAATTTATAGAATAATTGCAACATTGTCAAGCGTCATGTCATGTAATTTTTGAATTTTGAATTGAACCCATCCGTTAAAATCCGTGTTGACAAACGATTTTACGATTGTTAATTCAGCGGAAGACGAGTAATTAAAGATTTGTAGGTAATTATTTCAGTGTGTGTTTAGAAAATAACTTATAGATACCATCTTACCGTTAGTGTAGTATCGACGAAACAGTTGCATTATTTTTACTCCAACTAGTCAGCAAAAACAAAAACGTTCTAAATGCAATGAATTCATTCTAGTAATCAGCATTTTCGTTTTTCAGATTCATCTTTATTGTTGTGTACTACGAAAAGCTGGCATATAAGTGTATATTGTGATGAATAATAAGGTGAGAATCAGGAATATATTTAAAATAGCGTTACTTGGATTAATCGTTGTTTTTTACTGTTAAATTGGCCTAAAATATTCGCAAATTGAACATAATTTTATCTGAAAATGTACATACTTACCTTATTAGACTAACATGAATTGTCTAAGATCTTAAAATAACTTGTATTTAAAATAGTACTCTTATACATTTCAGATGTCTCGAATACCCAAAATGCCAGTGACTGCCACCAAAGAAAATAAACCGAGCATGTTAAATCGTCGTCCAATGGCAAGAACACTGGTTAGTGCTCTTAGTGATGCTGATAAAAAGGATTTGATAATGAATCACACCAAGCCTGCAGGTCGCGGTGGGCCTTCCACTACAGTTCCAGCTCAGCGCCTCAAGAGATCAGCTACTGCACCTTCATCTGTTTATGTGCCGCCACCCAAAGTAAATAAAGTTGAGAAGAAAGTAACTGTAGCCCCTAAAATAGCTCCATATGATTATAAGGCAAGATTCAATGACTTGCTGGGTAAGCATAAGAATATGAAAAGTGAATTTGACGACTTGAAAGAAAAGCATATTGAAGTTTCTGACAGTTACGAGAAGACTAAAGATTCAGTTCAAAGTTGTGTTAATGAAAGAGACAGACTTAAAGAAAACTTATTAAAATCTCTAACTGATTTAAGAGAAAAAACTGCAGAATTTGACAAAATGAAAGTTGATTTTGATATTCAGAAAATGGAAAATGAAAATCTTCAACGTAAGACTGTACTGCTGGATGAAATAACAAACAGTCTGAAACAAAAGACAGCAGAACTAGATAAAGTACAGTCAGAGTTTAATGAACTGTCCAGACAACACAAAAGTTTGAAAGAAGAAACAGAGGCATTGAGAGTGTTAACTGATCATCTTAAGAAAATATCCATTCAATTTGACAAATTGCAACTTGACTATAAAGAAGCGCAAGAAATTATTGCTAAATATAAGTCTGAATCAGAAATATTGCAGAATATTTTAGCTGCAATGCATAAAGAGCAAAGGGATTTAAGAAATACCATTCAAGATTTGAAGGGGAATATTCGTGTATATTGCAGAATACGACCCCCTCTGGAGTCTGAGCTAACAAAGCCCAGATTCAATCTCAATGTTCTAGATGCTTGTTCTATAGAGGTTGAAAAAGTTGAACTATTAAATTCCGTTAGGAAAGGGAAACCGCAACATGGTTTCACATTTGATGGTATTTTTACACCACATGCTTCACAAGAAGACGTGTTTGCCGAGGTTTCAACTATGGTCCAGTCTGCATTAGATGGCTACAATGTGTGTATTTTTGCATACGGTCAGACTGGTTCTGGTAAGACATACACAATGGAAGGTGGCTGCGGAACTGAAGAGTATGGAATTATTCCAAGAGCATTCAACATGATATTCACATGTATGGATGATTTAAAACGCATGGGGTGGGAGTTAACGATAAAAGCATCATTTTTGGAAATATACAATGAAATTATTTATGACCTTCTAAATTCCAGCAAGGACCAAGTATCTCATGAAATAAAAATGTCAAATTCTAAAGGGACTGATGTGTATGTCTCTAACTTAAAGGAAGAGGAAGTTAAGAATTCTCACGATTTCATCAGGCTGATGATATTTGCCCAGCGTAACAGACAAACAGCTGCAACCCTGAACAATGAACGCAGTTCCCGGTCCCATTCAGTGGCTCAAATTAAGATATCGGCTATTCATGAGAAGCGTAAAGAAAAATATACAAGTAACTTGAATTTGGTGGATCTGGCTGGATCAGAGAGTGGGAAAACTACACAAAGAATGGATGAGACGAAGCATATCAACAGATCTTTATCAGAGTTGTCTAAAGTAATTTTGTCACTACAAACAAATCAGTCTCATATTCCTTACAGAAATTCTAAGCTGACTCACTTACTGATGCCCAGTCTGGGGGGCAATTCAAAAACACTTATGTTGGTAAATATCAACCAATTTGATGAATGCTTTAATGAGACTCTTAACTCCTTACGCTTTGCCACACAGGTCAACAACTGCAGAGTTGTTAAGGCCAAGAAAAATATAACTATGTTTGACTCATAATAACAATTGTTTTGTTAAATTTGTTAACATTATAATAATTATGTAACAGTTATTAATGTTGAATTAAAATAGAGAAACATCTATCTTCACAATTGAGAACAGAAGAGTCATAAATATGATAAATTGAATTTAACTAGGGTATTTCTTATTAATAATACTTAATTTGGAGCTTTTGCCAATCAGGCTTTTATTATTTTAATATACTCTTGTGGCTAGAATTTTAAATGCACTGAAATGCTATTATTCCAATATACGTATTTTAAAGTTAATGTCTTGGAATCCAAGATCTAGGATTATAATTGTTTGACTTATTGTTTCCACAGACATTGTGCTGTTCGTGTACATACTACGACGTTATTATTTCATGTATTTTTCGTATTTTGTCTGGGGACTTGATTGCTATAGCTTTTATCTTTTAGAGGTGTTAGTACACCAATTTAATCAGTAATTTGACTAATTAATAGTGCCTGTATTATTTAATTTTCAATAGTTTTATGTCGAACAATAATGTTATTACTAGTTTTCATGTGTAATTGTATTGTTTATTTTAAATATAATATACGTAATAATTAGTAAAGCTTCTTTTGTTTTCTTGACATTCTTGCGCCCAAAATGTACTGATGACAACTGATGATGAGAGGTAATTCGTGTACTGATGATGAAAAACAAACCTCTAGCACAGACATAGCATTATTGCTCATACATAGTCAACTAACTTATCGCGTACTCCGCGTAGTCACAATCAAGAGCAAGAGTACTTTGTAACACACTACTTGGTAAAATAAGGTTATAACCATAACCTACGGACTAACGTGTACACCCAACCAAATGTACTCTGTGCACCCAACTGCGTAGCCGGTATCATACTTTTTGTTTGTGTATTGTGATGAATATAGCTTATACCGCTAGATGGCGCTGGTCGTATTCAATTTGATACATTCATTATTATTTTAGTTTTGTGTCTCAAGAAGATTCACTGTTCGTAACATGATCAATATATCCATTATTTGCAGTAGTATTGAGATGTCAGCAAACCGTAGGGGCGCAGTTATGCCGATGCCCGCTGGGGTCGCGGGGAATTTCTGAAAATAAAAAAAGCAACTGGAAGATACAGGTGTACCTAGTTTTGGTCAGTAAAAGTCTGACACGCCTTCTCGCTCCAGCCTCATCATATCAGCCGAAAGACGTCCACTGTTGGACTCCCCCAAGCGTCGCCACAACGACGGGTCCTGTGCATGCATCCATCGGATTCCCGCAACCCTGACCAGTTCATCGGTCCACCTTGTTGGAGGCCTTCCAACGCTGCGTCTTCCCACTCCAGAATCTTTCGTCCCCATCGACCATCTGTTCTGCGTGCAATGTGCCCTGCCCATTGCCACTTAATTCCATTGCCCGCTCCAGCCTAGCGCGTGAGAATAACCACGCTATACTAATTTACTTCAAAGTTTTTCCTATAACTTTTCTCCTGTTTATTAATATGAGAAACCATTTGATATTCAGTTTTTACCTACATCTTACCTTTGTTTGGTGAGTCGATGATGCCTGCCTTCCAATTTCGTCTGTTAAGGATGCGTTTAGATCATACTACTTGTCCAGCGCACCTTGCACGCTTCAATATTATAGATAGTCCTCAATGTGAATGTGGATATGACTTTGGGGATCTTAACCATATATTTTTTTCCTGTCCGATCATGACTTACTTCCTTTTTGAATAGCTTGATATCTTTTTTGGTTGGGAAATCATCCAATGATTTCTCGCGCTTTAGGGCGAAGCGAGAGGGCGTTTCAGACTTTTACTTACTAAATTCCACTCTTATGTTCCTTCTTTGCGTTGGGTTCCAGGACTACGGGTTTCCCTTTCGGAATTTAACCCACGGCCCAAGTAGGCCGGATGGTGAGCTACCCACTGTTCGCTGCAAGCCCACGCCTACGGTGGCTGGAAATCGGGGCTGGAACCGGCGGCTGGGGCGTGAAAAAGTCAGTTCTCTCTCGCGTGCGGTCGCCTCTTTCGCTGACATTACTTCTTCGCAGTAGGAGACAACCGCTTGCCATTCCTCATCGCTCTGGACCATTGCCTGTACCAGTACCCTACCTAACTCAGATCTTGGAACCATTATCATTATTTCAGCCGAAAGAAATCCTCAACTGGACATAAGCCTTTCCCAAGTATTGCCTCTATGACCGATTATACACCGCTAAAAGTTTTAATCCCGTTGAGGGTCGATCCGATACATGAAACACTATCGATTTGTAAAGTTAAAATTAAATTGTTTGTACGCAACGCCGACTACTACCTACAGGTCATTAAACTCGCTCAGCTGACGTTTTTTTAAAGAAATTAATTTCGTACATGCGTAAATTAATACGAGTTTTGAAAAAGATGTACTTCATTTTTTAATTTTATCTTTACAAATCGATAGCGTTTCGTGTAACGGATCGACCCTCCACGGGATTAAAACGATTAAAATTTAAGGGTGTATACCGTCTCGCATACATCGGATTCTTGCGACCCTCACCAGGTCGTCGTCCTACTTTGTGTGAGTTATTCCAAAGCTGCATCTTCCGGTACGTGTTTACCACTCCAGAACCTTTTTACCCCATTAACCATCTGTTCTGCGAGCAAATTAGTGCCCTGGCCCTGCCATTGTTGGGCAAATCTTAGGGTTAATGTTGGTAACCTTGGTTCTCCTACGGATATTATCTTTATTGGTCTTGGAATGCCTAGCCCAAACTCTTATGATTTTGATTTTAGAAAAGTCGGTAGCACAAAATATATAGGTACAGAAGTCAATCTACATACAAAGCCCGCTCGAGCAACGCACACATAGACACCGCTCACGGACATGGTGTCTCGGTCGTGTCTCAGATCACTCGTCGAACAGTTCCGGCTCAAACGCTCATTAGTGTGCGTCCACCAAGCGTAGCCAGGTATAAAAAGTGAAGTACATACATGAGATTGTCTTCTGTACCTACCGATTTTGTGTCTGCAGGGCCAATTTTAGCTCCTAACTGCTTCATGCGTATAGTTTTCGTTTTTTTAATCTGCAGTATTTTAAGTTCACTTGTTATGTGATAGATGGCGTTAGCAGTGCAACAGTTTACTTATAACCGTGTACTAGCTGTCCGCCGCGGTTTCACCCTCATCTTTAGTTACTGCTAAAACGTAATGATTACATACTCTTTGACTGCTGTCTGCTCCGCTCCTGTGGGTCGTAGCGTGATTATAAATAGCTTTTCTCGATAAATGGGCTATCCAAAACTAGAAGAATGTTTCGATTTGTACCAGTAGTTCCTCAGATTAGACGGTCCAACAAGCAAACTCTTTATCTTTATAATTTTAGAATCTACTTATGCTATGCTTATATGTTTGTAGTTTTTCCAGAAGTCGCATTTAAGTCCATTTTCATTATCTACTAGCTTTTAACCGCAGCTTCGCCCGCGTACATGAAATATAGCCTATGTCAGTCAGGAACAAAGCAGCTTTCTATAGGTGAAAAAATTTTAGCAATCGGACCAGTACTTCCAGAGATCCTACAAACAAAAAAACACCTCTTTATATTATTGTCATTGTAATATTCATAGTGGTCAAACGTGTGCCAATTAATAGATAATTAATTGTCCCATGTTTGACCACTATCTCGCCTGATGGTAAGCGATGATGTGGCAGACGATGGAACACGCTTAGGTACTTATGAGTAAAATATTCCTTCGTGTCTTCAAAACTCATAAGGTTGTAACTACCAGGAAACACTGTATCCGGTAGGAAATGCTACTCCTTAGCTGTACTTACGTACAAAGAAAGTGTTCCCAAAACATTATGTGAGTGGGATTTCCACCATGTAGTTACCGATGGCGTATCATCGTATGTCTTGTGGTCCTATGGAACGGGCTTGTCGGAACCTCAAAATTTGTATCCGAAAAACATTAACTCCTTACACAAAAAAATTGAAGCCTTCTTGAAGCCTATTCCTGTGCATCTATCACGTTACCTACTGAAAGTTCAACCTGAGAATCGAACCCAGGATCTCATCCAATAAATATTTTCAGGTGTTAACAGCAAAGTTATTATGTATTTTTAGAACTGTCAGGTTAATGTAACTTTCAGAGCTCCACTCATTTGTGAATATGGCTGTAGGTATCAGCGCCTTGTCTTGAATTGGTTCTCATTTCGGTCTCAGCCTCTCAGGTCAAATTTTTGATAGGACATTTTAAATGTCATAGGTAAGTAGATTGTCTAGTTTAATAATAAAATAATAAAAAAAGAAACAAGATTTATAAAATCATGACGAGTTTATTTAAATAATTAAGGACTAGATCGAAACATTAAAGCGACAAATCGCATTTCTCTTCATATGCAAAAATATACATGTTTTATGATACATCTCTCCGTGCGTCGAGTCGGGCGCGAGTGGAGCGGTATTAGGGCGCAAGGCCAGGCAGGCGGTGACAACGACCGAGGCGAGTCCAGGGTCTCTCGCCAGCGTGTTCAACGTGACACATCCGGTTCTGTTGCTGCTTCGTCGCCCGGTGTAGGAAGTTTTGCAGTTTCTATAGTGTGTATAAGTCTATCCAAGCCGTAAAGAAAACCTTCTTCATGATTGCCTTGTTGCCACTCAGCGCGATGGTCTACCTTAAGACCTTCCGGAACACTTCTAGTTTTGGCAAAGTCGATTAGCCAGGCTCCGACACGTTCATCATCGTAAATGATGAATATACTGCTACCGACGATTTCATGAGTTTTGAAGAAATCAGAATTTTCAAAGAGTTCTCTGATTTCGCGCAGCCGCGTGAGGATAGCACGACGCGCTTTTTCATTGTTGCCCAAGAACCTTGCCACTGTGGCTGCAATTTGTTGAGGTTCACGGATTTTTTGCATATCAGTGAGGGGTGGCTCTCCTGGAACTTTCACTGCTTCAATGCGGAAGCCTTGCTGAGCAGAAGAAGATCGTTGTTCACGGAATTGCATGTAACGTAATTTTGTTACGGCACGAGCTTCATGCTCGGCTTCGGTGGGAGCTTTCGGGTCTAGACGCACCATTTTTTCGTAGAGGTCTGAACGAGCACGAGCGTTGCTAACTTCATCTTCCAAGAAAGTTCGGGTGCCCATCTTCACGTCCATGACATGAGGGTCCCTGAAGCCGTGCAACAGGTCCTGCAGTTCGATGAAGCGCTCACCGCCGTACTCCAGCTCGCGGTAGTAGCGCGGGATGGCGGAGCGCATGTGCGGGCAGGCGGCCAGCGCCTCGTAAGCGTCGCGCTCGGGGTTGTGTGCCGGGTGGTCGCCGGCGGCGCGGCGCTTCCACACGGTGCCCGGCCCGGCGGGCGCCAGCGAGCCGGGGTGCCCGGCCAGCTGGAACCATTCCGACGAGCGCGACTTTAGCAACGCATCAGATGCGGGTGCTGATAATTCCAATGCATTCTGTAACAATATAAATATAACCATTAACAACAAGTTCAACATCCATGTCTCTGTCGGATCATTAGATAGGTGTTTTTAAAGATTAATTAATTATTATTTAAATTAAATTGATTAAAAGAGATCTTTATTTTAGTTCAAGTTGGAGCTTTGTAAATTTGATTTGTTTAATTGTGATAAAAGCAATACTTACAATAGCCAGGAACTTGAGTAGCTCGGAGGGTTGGGGGGTGGGTGCAGTTGGCGCAGGCGTGGAGGCGGGAGCTTCGACAGTGGACGGGGTGCGCCGCCAACGTTTGAACAGCGCACCTTCATCCTTGCTGCGCCAGCGTTCTTCCTCTTTGCCAGGTACTGCGACCTGAGGACAACCAAAAAACACACGTTTAAACACCTTGCCACACACCATAAAAACACTTAGGAAATATTCACTTTCACATAAATTTTCGAACACTGAGCACATTTCGATGACGTACCGCTAAAATCTTATTGGCAGCGTAGAGTAGTCCACCAGGGCCGAGGCGACTCAGCACGGACTGGCGGGAGACACTGTTCATCTTGCTGGTGACGGTCATGTTGTACTAGTGTGTGCGTAGAAGGCGCGAACACGAGTGAGCGATAAAACAATTGAGCGCGGGTAGCGAGCGGGCGAGCGTGAGCAATGGACTGCTGCTAGCCAGCGTGTGATGTAGTGGGAGGGAGGCCGGCGGTTATATAGAGACCTCGGCTTTCTCGTGACGTAGGCCCCGCGGCCCGTCGCCGCCCCGCGCGCTCGCCGCGTCGCCCATGAGTTTTCCTAGCGCCTCTGTTTTTCACAAAAACTGAACTGCATTGCTGTATGGGACTGCGAGAAAGGTGCATGTCATGTAGAGATTTTTAACGCGTATTTTGTTATTTTTACCTGACTTAACGATATATTATGTGTACCTAAACCTACTTAAATATTGGTGTTAAGAGCATGTGTTAGTTGAGGATATAAATTAATAACATTCATAATAGTGCAGATGTAGAGCCTGATAGATTAGAATATTGGTCACTTGCGACTTGCGATCACAGAACATTTTACGTATATCACATACCTCTGTTGTGTTATGTCGTTATGCTACTTTTTAAGACATTACGTAATTTTTCACAGCAATAAGTGCCATAACAATAGAGGGCACACTGGGAAAAATCTTCTAGATGTTACATGTGACGCTGAACAGAAACATGAATTACAAATATGGACTACGGTAGAGCAACCGTTTTTACCCAGAACCTCCTTGAGCTGGCTACAGGTTGTTTATTGATCGTTATCTATGGCTAATGCTCTAATTGACCATAATAATTACCTACCCTCAGTAAAAATCAACGTAGTTTCCGGTCGACTGTCGATATGATATGCTTCTTTCTTTAAATTTTTCCAAAATTAAAAATAATATTTTAGGGGACATTACAATTTATGTATGTTTTAATTTAGTGCCAAAGTATATTAGTAGTTAATCTCAATTGACTTGACTCAATTTGTGTTTGACCGTGGCTGCAGAAAAACGACATGGCGCCACAATCCTACACCCTCGCCGCCAGACAATCTATATTCCCGACATAAATTATGGATTTCTTAGTTTTATTTATATTTCATTCAGCTCATTTTTATTTAATTTTCAGGGTTCTCTACCTCAAAAGGAAAAAAGCGGAACCCTTAGGATTACTTTGTTGTCCGTCTGTCTATCTGTCTGTCAAGACCCTTTATTTCGTGAACTGTGAAGCTGTGAAAAATCAAACTTAACAAAGTTAACGGAAAAAAAGATATGGTCGTTTATGTCACAAAAAACTTATATTTCGAGTTTCAAGTAAACCGAAATTCTAGGATACTTCCTCTTGACCCAGTTTTTCAAATTTTGCATAAAGCAAGTCTTATAATATAAGTATAGGAATAAATTTGAAAACCGGAAAATTTTTGTTACGTCACAAAAAAAAATTGCGATTTGGAAAAAAATCGAGACTGCAATCGAAATTGTACTCTTTACATAGGTTGGTAAGTTTGTACGGTACCCTCATGGCGCGAGTCCGGCTCACACTTGCCTAGTTTTTTGTTTTCCCACAGCTCTCTAGATATATTATTCAGACCACTTATGTAGATATTGATTCTTTTCGAGAAAACATATATTTATCTATACGAAGTTTACGTGTACCAACATCAAAATATTTTTTTTGTTTGTTTACTAATGAAGTTTTTTTTTTCGTTGGGTAAAAATCATTCACATAACATCCCCCGCCCTTAGGTGGAGAGGGAGATAGTGTCAGACTCTTACTGACTAAGAAACCCACACCGTTCCTTTGTTGCCTTTCATACCGGGGCCGAGCCTCTCTTTCAGAAACAGACCCTAGCACCAGTAGGCTTCGACCCAGCTGGGCCCCTACGGTTGCCGACAACTTCTTGTGGTGCGCGGGAACAATGCGCGCCGTCGACGACTTGGGCTTGGTCCTGACAGTTACCGGACGGTCGGACTGCGAGCTACCCATTGCTCGCCATCGGCAAGCCCGCGCTTGCGGTGGCCGGAAATCGGGATCGAAATCCCGACGACTGCTAGACCGTGAGCGCCGTTGCCTGATACAGTCGGTCTCCTCCTTTGCTAGCATTACTGCTTCGCAAAAGGAGGCGACCACCTGCCACTCTTCCTCGCTCCGGGCTATGGTTACTAATGAAGCTGTGCTGACGAATAGATATTGTGAACCGTTAATGCAATACTTGTAACTAGAGTTAACGGTTTTTTAAATAATGCAAGTAAGTACATTAGTAAATGGGTATCAGGTTTCGTTTGACGTTTTATTTGTCTCAAATTACAAAGATAATCGTTTCAAAATACACATTTCCCACAAACGATACTAAATAAATGTCAAAAAATCTCGTTAAAATTATTCAAACATTTTTATCAGCTTCCTATTGATACATAAACATGCCGTGAGAACCAAATCTTGTTTGTCATAGACGCAAATTTCTTATACGTAAAGGCCATGTAAAACTTAGATAAGTCATGAAACCCAAGCCTGAAATATGACGTAATTGTAAATGTCCTTAGTTTGTGACGCAGGGGGAAGGAAGGCGCGTGGCGTAGTGTCGGGCAAACAAATGACGATAGCGATCCTGCCAGGCACGATCGGCGACTGCTGACTGCGCACGACCCGTCTAACTCTACTAATTACGTGCATTGTATCAACTAATGGCAGTCATTTACTTTAAATTAAGTACAGTTTAAGATGCTTAATGATGGTGATTTTATATTAAATTATTGTCATTTAGATAGGGTATGAAATGAAGTCTTCGTTTAAAAACGTTATGACGTAAGGAGTGAGAAAAAATTTGAAGGTGATGTCTAGTTGTTTAGCTAACTTCAAGTAAAATCTCTATCTACGAAGTTGATACCTCAACAAAAAAAAAACGATGCTCAGCACTGGGCCCAATATAATAATATGCATTGAAACAGACCAATGACCTCTAGCCAATGAATAGAACAATGAAAGTTGAGAAAGTTGCGGAAGAGTGCAAATGCCGTAGACCTCGGAGCTCGGCGTTAGTGTCAGTACATACGTACCCACGATATACACACCCACTGGGCGTGAAATGTTATGTAAATAAAGATGGTCAAAATGTCGTAGATACACTAATTACTTACTAGAAATAAAACATATAAGTATTTTACGTTTTTATGCTGGGAGTATGTTCTTTTGAGATAATTTTCTAACATTACGCGGGTAATGCGGATGGCAGAAACTAGTGTTATCAAAACCATTAGGCGTTAAAACTTGTATTTTATGTATGGTACAAATAAACGACAGATGTTTTAATACAACCAAATGTTTTAAACATGCAACTTAAAATTATAACCTAACCTACGTTAAAACTGGAATTTGGAAATATTCGCAGATTAAACAACGGAAATGTAATGTTAACAACACACAGTTAATATTTAACTAAGATACGGACTAACTGAGATACTAATCCTGAGGCAATTAATCTTGTTAAAGAAACTCTACCACAGTGCACTCTGGAACAGTGGAGCAACTTTCTCCTTACAACTTTTAATTACAGTTATTCAATGACATAAATCTCTAACGAGTATTAAGTCCTTAAACCATCAGTGAAACTATTTTTGTTATCTACCACGAACTTAGTGAGTGTCATACATACTTGTTAAGACGTAAGTGATAGAACAGGTTATCAAAATTTACAATTTGATGTCGCAAAATTATCCTTACACCTGTGATACAAATTTTTATTGAATTAATAAGTACGCAGATATTTAGCAGAAAATTTAAATAAAATATTTTAGTGCGTCATGAGGCATTGGTACAGGTGTAGTACAGGTGTGTTACAAATTTGTGTGCACTTACACCTACAGGTAGATAGGTATGTATACCCCTACAGATAGGTATAACCTAATAGAAAGAATTGATAGCGGTGACACAGCATTCGTCTGTTATAACATCATAAATTATGCACGCCATGGCGGCGTGGGTGTCATTGATTGTACTGAAATCGACACGAATATTTGATCAAATGATCAAAATGATATTAATAGAATAACAAGTGATCAAACCGCATCCGTGACTGTTGTCAAAATTCAGATTGAATGAGTGAATCAATTGCAATCTATAAGACATGATGTACCTTGATGATATAGTTTTAAATGTCAACAGCCTGAACGTAAACAGTTTTGTTTAGCTAAGATATTTCCTATCCGTGTGTCGGTATAAGTCAATCTTGAATATATCAATCATATTATGCAGACTTTTCCAGACTGCAAAGTTGGACTGCATTTTTGCATCATCATCTTAGAATACTATCTATGGGTTGCCTTTTTAATTGTTGTAGGAAATCCTCAAATAACTTATCCCGCTCTGGGTGGAACGAGAGGGAAGCCGCGGGTTTATTGACTGAAACCCATCAGTGTTCCTTCAGTCGCCATTTGCGTTCCAGAGAACAAATTGCATGCAGCGGGTTGTTTTACCTAATAACATTTACAGTACCTAAGGATTACGATTTTACATAATTACTTAGAAGCTGTACTGAGTTTGACGTAGGTACGGATAATGAAATATTTTTCATAAGATTTATGGTATTTCCTTGTCACTCATGAACGTCACAAATATTCAGGTATGTCCGGGTCAGCAGGTTAAATTTCGTGTGCGTTGTCAAATAGTTTGGGACGCAGTTCTTCGGTCATCTGTCTATCAGAGATGAGACTTGATTTGGAAATTCCTGACAAATATTCAACCATTCTCTTAGGTCGAAACACACTATAAGATACCGTCTCGCGTGGTGAATAGGAACGCAGGGGTGCATAGAAACAAAACTTTAATTAGGACTTTCACTAATTTCTTTTAAAATTGGTAAAAAAGCAAAGCTTCCATTATTTTTGTATTAGAATGCAAGAAAAAATTGCAGTGCAAGTTCTGGAATATTTTTTTATACTTAATGTGAAAAATTCCCTCAAGGTTTTTTCTATTCACCCATGCATATAAAAAACGACTGAAAGACAAATTCGTATTCAATAGGTAACCTAGCTCATCTCATCATAAGAATACGGATAAATGAATAAGACATGTTCGTAGCTCTGAAATGCCGACCAGAGGTCATGCCAGGGTCGCTCCATGAAAGTTATTGCTAGTTACTGCGCCGTTCCACTGCTCCGCACTTTAGGGTTCTCACACATTGGACGTGGATTGCTTCATTAATTACAAAATACGAATACGCGCGTTTAATCGTGGATATGGTGTTAAGCATTTTATGGAACCGAATAAAATTTTATAGGTTTTTTTTTCTGCTATCTGTTTGTGCGGTTGTTTTTTCTAACGCTATGGTAATCTGATTCCTGTTATTGCATCCCTAGATGCAGTAAAGTGCATTATGCGCCAGACGGTGCGCGTGGACATAATGCGCTACAGCGCATGTCTCGAGGTCGTCCGTGTACCTATATCTCTCTTTGTTACGTTAAAGGAATATGAAGAACTAATACATTGCTTTAGTTGTTATTGAGCGTGATTGTCCCATGTCATAATATATAATTCTTGGAACGAATTGACGCCCACTGCGGGAAGCACGTAAATTTTATGTGTCCGTTTGAACTATATTTCAAAGAAACCACTTGCTTTCTAGAAATGCATTTCACTAGTTAATTTATGGCGGTCTTAAGCAGATAAGATAATAAACGATTTTAAAAGCTGTCAACTTCAAAAAGAGTTAAGTTATATTTTTAAGTTACAAACAAAATTGTAGAGATACTGATTTTAACTAAAATTCAGAAACGAGCCTGGATCACGAACCAATACCTGCTCTGGATGAACTTGCTATTTAGTATCCAATTACTATATAAAACCAACCGTTATCGTACTGGTAAAAAATATAATTAGTGCGTATTCTTTTCACGAAAATCACGCGTAGCGCGGCGTGGCCACGTTATGAATATATAATATACCGGTGCGGTGCAGACCTACCCCCAGTCTTTTTTCTTCAAATAAAAAAAATATTTTACCGACTGTTGTCTTTAATTCTTTAAAAATCAATCTCCTAAAAACTTTGAAGGGCAAATCGTTGCCCTCATAATGTAATGTACATATTTTACGATAACTTGTAGATTTTGTAGAGTTTATTACGAATTAGGATACATAATCTACTTACAATTATTTGACTTTTAAGGGGCCCAATATCACGATTTTTATACTGTGTGATTCATGAAGAAGGTGCAGGCACAAAATAAATAAGCACAGAAGACAATCTCATGTATGTACTTCACTTTTTATACCTACGCTCGGTGGACGCCAACTAATGAGGGTTTGAGCCGGAACTGTTCGACGAGCGGGCCGAGGCGCTCCGAGATATCGTGTCCGTGAGCGGTGTCTATGTGTGCGTCGCTCGAGCGCGCTTTGTTTGTAGATTGACTTCAGTACCTATCTATTTTGTGGTGTAGGTGTACTCGTTCATTTCATGCATACTTGTATTATGTAATACATGAATCGATGTAGTCGAGAAAATCCGAGAATTTCATAAATTTCTAGTGACATAATAAGACAAAATACTTCGCAGTTAAAGTTGTTTTCGATGTCATGACCTTAGAAAATTAACTGGCACGCGGCAGTTATAACTCACACTCGCTGTCAAAAGGTCAAAAGAATAACGCATTATGTTGCGAATAAAGTAAGTATTAATAAGAACCACGAAATGCGATCTTTTTCTAATTTTATTGGCATAAAAACAAAGCGATAGATCAACAAAAAAATAGTTTTGAATTGATAGGAACTCGTATTAGTATAAATTCCGAATTACGGCGAACCCATGGAGGATTTTGATTAGTATGTTTGTATGTTCATCCTTTCCCATACAATTTCTAAACTCGTAGTCACAATTTGGCAAATGAAGTAGCGTTCAAAGCATCTTGATCTATCGCACTAAATTCAATATATCGCCTGCCAGAGGACACAACAAGTTGTTAAATTTGACACTGGGTGTCAAATAAAAAAGCATAGAAAGAAGATTAAAAAATATTTGTTATTTTAAAAAAATAACCCTATAATATTTTAAATAAAATATAAGTTGAAACACTACCCGACTGCAAAAAGACGCGCTTTTGAAATATGAAATAAGAAAATATTTTTAGGTATCAGAAAGCAAATATTTCATTGACGAATAAATGAAAAGAATTTCAAGTGGGATTAGTTTTCACCAAAATTTTATAAAAACCCTTACAAGTCAAGAACACGGATGTACAATTCTTTCGAGTTCGACACAACCCTTTTAAAATAAGTTAAAAGGTTTTAAAAAGATCTGTAAGTTGAGATTTTTTACCTGCAACCGTGTAGGTAGTAGGTACTTATGGTTAATTTTCCAAAAGGTATGTGTGACTTGTTTATTTTAATATGCTTAATTACCAAGTGTTTACCATTCGGTATGGATCATTTCTTACATCGAAATATTCGGTAATCACAACAAATTTTAATGGAATCTGTTTTGTAATTACAGATTACATTATTACTACATTCCCCACCTTTTTAGGAAGATTATTGTAAGCCACAATTTACGTTTACTAACTTACTATTTAAAACTATTAATCCAATAGAATAATTGCTTTTAATATGTTTCATTAATACTTTTTAATATTATGGAAAAGAAAATTGATTCCTGCAAAAAACGTAAATTAACGCTTCCGACGTACTTTAAAAAAAAACTCGATATGTTTTCAAAACCTAGGCATAATCTTAATTAGCATAAATTGCAGATTTTCAAAATGCTTTACTGAGGTAAGGCTATTTAGAGCTACTCTCAATCATTCTATACATTCAGTCTATGGGTCAACTACACGCAGAGGGGCAAACCGCGTTCTGAGTGTCCTATTATAATAATGCGTTCAGAGTGTTGATGGGGTTGCTAAGCTACTAAAATGTTCACAGGGGTTTATGGAATTGATGGCCGTCTCCATCATGCGCAGAGTACGCGTTAGCTCCAACAGCACACTGATAAGTATAGCAGATAGGTGGGACAACCCGATACTAATACCGGAACAACGGATACGCCTGCCATTGTGGTATATAATAAATAGCTAAGAAAAATGTGTTTACTCTGATAATAGTAACACTAGTTCTTAAGTTGTATGCATACTAACAAACTATGTAGGTAGGTAAGTTGAATTATAAGATTTTTAATTATTTATAAAAAGTTCTCACTGCTGGGGCCATAGGTTTGGTACAACAAAGGTTACATCTTTGTGAGCGCTGGCCAGATTTCACACATCTTTGTGTTATTGGTTCTAACATGCTATATTCTTTACGATGTTTTCCTTCGCCATTTTGGGAGCAATGGCGGAGATTTAGGTAGCTATTATTTCTAGAATAATATTAGTTTTTAAATAAATAATATTCCAAAAATAAAACGTAACGAGTTAATTATCTAATTGAGAGTCTCATGACTTATCGTAAACAAGTGATCCAGGTTTAGCCGATGAGCTCTCCAACACCAAAAAGATGCCTAGGCATGGTCAGCCAATAAAGTCGTGTAATAGTTTTTAAAATATTTACAAGTAAATAAACAGAAAAGGTTTGACTTCAAACCTGTCAATTTTCTTCATTGTTCTTTTTTTTTCATTGTTTAAAAATTGTTTACAGTGCTAATGCAGTGATGCATTGCATTCGGCTTGCATTTTATGTTTATGTTCAAATTATGACACTTCGATATATTTACAGCATGCAATATTAACGAGCCCATCAGGCCAGAGTAGATCACCCAGCCTTTTTAATGTTCCCACTGTTGGGTCTCAAGCCTTCTCTCTGGGAGAGTCCCTCTCCTCCTCATGGCCGTAATCCACCACCAGAGCAGATGCTTGTTAGGATTGAATTGTTCGAAAGAGTTCCTGTGGTTCTGAAACTCACATTTCCTCTCACTGGGCTGAGAATTCATTTTAGTAGTTTCAATTTTAATTTTAGAGTGGTCAGTCAGTTTCCTTGTCGACCATACAACAAAAAATAACATACAATATCGAGCACGAGTTTAGCAGTAGTTTTCCAATGTTTGCGATGTGGCCAGTCTGGTTGTGGCGTTAGCGATCGTTATGTCCAAATCAAATACTTATGTTTAACAGTAGCTAATAGAACATTGGTTTGTTCAGATAGCTTGCACACGTTCAATATAGTTTCATCATTGTATGTAAACGATAACATTATTGAAATAAGTAGTTTATGTAACATATTTGTCGTAGAAAGCCTTGGAATATTAATTACAGGAAAGGTATTTTGAGGTGCGAATTCATGACACAAATCCTTCAGTATCGGGTGAAGCGATACATCAGACTTTTACTGACTAAAACCCACCTGTTTTCCTTTAGTTGCCTTTTGCATTCTAGGGCCGGCCACGGTTACTCTTTTGATCAATCTCACAGGCAGAAGGGGTTGTTATATAATAGTGCCATTAATTATTTCTATTAATAACTAAGATTCATTAATAAAATAATCGTTTGAACAGTTTTATAAATAAATCTCCGAGTTATGATTATGTTGAAAGTGGTTCATTGTAGAGCGGTAACCTTTATGAAATCGACATATTATGTTCAATGGATTGGAATTGGAAACGCGACTTCACACGCACAAGCATTTCGTAACTTGGATGCGTGTTATTGTAGGTTATACCAACGTATTTCTTGTTCTTCACTTATTCTTGTTTTGAACATTCAAAGTTTGTCCCACAAAGAACTTGTAGTGTCTGTCATACATTTTAAATTAATTTATTCGATCTAAATTAGACTGGAGGGCACGGGGCGTGTTCATGAAAAATAGACAGCCTTTTCATTCCTTAATTTTCCTGATTTCCTATTTTATTTTCTATTGCAGTTTTAGAATGATTCACACGATTGGATGTAGATATAAAAATCTCGTGTGTCGTGTGTTTGTTATCTAACTCCTCCGAAAGGTTGCTCAGCCATAAAAATTGCCAAAAAATAGGGGTAGGGTGTAGGAGGGTAAAAATTATAGACCGTACTAAATAATATAGACAGATCTAAAAAAATAAATAAAAATCTTTTTTAAATTTGATCTGTGTATCTATATATATAGTATATAGAATAGTTTGTAGGCAATTTTTGACCCACCTACCCCCTACTCCCATTTTTTTTGTAAATTTTTAAGGCTGAGCAACGTTTGCCGAGTCAGCTAGTAATAATATAAAGTTCTGTACCAATGAATAATTATAAATAACGATTGTTCTCAAGTCTCGTGTCCTTATCCTAATCGAGTGTTACTAATTATCGCAATGACTGCACAATTCTCTCTTTGTTTAGTCACGTGACGAACGGGGCCATTTATCGCCCTTCCTGTGATATTGCACACGTTCTATATGCCCTCACTATTTAAACATGCTCTGTTTCTTTTTTGTTTTCCTCTGGGTACAATTTTAGTAAAGCAGATAAAGTTCGTTTGACTCATAGAGCAACGAAACGTTTCAACGGGCTTGATAGAGCCGGCATTGTTAAAGCATCCAATACAAAACAGACGTGTCAACGAGTGTCATTTCTGTCTCGTTGGAATTGACAGGCTGTGAGCCTGTGACCGTTTTTACTAAGACCATGACAGCTGACAATTTATTGTGCCCAGCACTCATTGCGTGGGCACAATTATACGTATTATCAACAAAAACATAGAACTTCCTCGTTTGTATTGTTCTGAATAAAATAAAATAAAAATACTTCGGAATAAAACAGTCAGACGGGAGAAGTGACTTTGTTTACACTATGTAGATTTTTTTTAAAGACGGACCATCTCTCGACGTTGCCGATGTCAGACGTTGCGTGCTCTGTGGTGTTAGTTGACGCTATGCCGCATGCTTTTGTTTTTGACATGAACCGCTCCAGTTTTTGCTGACTCATTTCAAGTTCTAGTTTAAATGAACAAACAAAATATTTGTATGCAAATGTTTGGTGAATTTCATTCAAGTAATGACACATGTTGCGGTTGCTAACGTCAGTAATGTTATTTTGAATGTTTTTCAGCTAACTGTTTAATGAGTGTAATGTTGTCGAACGGCTTGCGTGGTTCTACTGTCGAAATATTCGATATTAACCAGATGACGCAAAATGGTGTTTGGTTTTGCGCAGGTACAGCTGTTAGTTCAACTGGTCTGATACAACTCGCCTATGTTAGCAATAAATATTTAAAAACTGTATCGCTTAATGAGTCATCCTCTAAGCGTAGTAATTGCACTGTCTAGATAGGTATATTAAGCCATAAACATTGATAATTTCAATTGACGTCTATCTAAGCCATCGCTATACGACATACAACAAAATTGTAGACAAACAAAAAATACTACAAAACTTAAAAAAGAAATCGTGCGTCTCCTTCGTAACTAGGTAATGTTTTAATGTCAAGTTTTAATTAACTATTACAATTAATTTCCTTACGTAATTACTTAAATATTATATTAACACATTATACATAAACATAAGCAAGTAATGACGCTTTCTGTTTTTTATAATACCTACATATTTGCATTTGTAATTTTAAACCAAATATTTTACCAAAGTGTGTGTAATGTGTTTTTTTTTCGGTCATTTAACCACCTGTGTACTTACAAGCCCTTTCTAAGTAAATATTCTATTTACGTATACGTAGTACGTGTCAATGCTAAGTAAATGTTTCGTAATGTTGTTAACAGGCAGACGCAAACAGATGTTCCAAAAGTTTCACAATAGGCCGTTAGCCATAGAGAACGGGCGTGCTGGCATGTCGCATGCCTTACGGGCCGAGTGGTATGGGCTATACCTCCATAATACTTCCATAGCCAACGAAGCGCCATAATCATATCGTAAATTCGAATTTATTTTAAGCTACTAGTCTTAGTGTGTTTGCTTCTTTACTACTGGCATTGTTTTAAAAGTTCATACAACCGCCAGTTGTGGTTTAACGCTCAATTCAACCTTGCTTGGCAGGGTTAGAAGAGGTCGTGACTTTACGATCACTCCTGCTTTTATTATGTCTGCCGTTACAAAGTCAAAAAAGTATCAAACATTGCATAAGTTTCGTACCTACAATCTGGGGTTATTGCGTTGGAAAACTAATCGAGTTTTGTTTTAGCGTCCAACAATTAAGTGTTGATTTTCTAAATTAAATAGAGATATTCGTATCTATAGCACACTGGCATCACTCATTAGGTAATCCATAAGTTATACATTACAAGTATGCCTGATCGATTGGCCATAAACTTCAACGTCAAATTCCGTCACGGATATCCTATAGCACTAGAATCCACCAATCGATTCCAAATGATAATATTAGTATGTCTGACAGCAAATTCTGCACTCGGTTAGCACAAAACGTTGGACAATACTGGTGCAATTCGGGGTCAAATGTTAATAATATCGGCAAGCGGAAATCTGTGCTCGCGAATACAAAATAACTGACCAAGTGCGGCCTGCGGAAGATAAGCTCGCCATGGCTTGAGGATAAATGAGGCCGGCTAACAGGGCCAAGGCAGTACTTCGGGGGAAACTGGCTTGAAATGTGTATCTTGGTGACTCTACGGAAAATTGTAATTTGTTTATCACCTTACCAGATAGTACCCAACAATGACAGTAGCAGAAGTGAACCTTTGGGTTGCGTAATTGTTTGAAAGAGTAGACTGTGGCCCTGGACCACCAAAGGCAACTGAAGGAACACAAATGGGTTTTAGTCAGTAAAAGTCGCACACTCTCTCTCACCCAGGATGTGAAAAGTTCATTGATGATTTTTTCACTTCGAAAAAAGAGGTAAGTAACTTTCATTTGAAACATATTTGAAGAATTACATGTTTTTTGCTTTTCAGCTTTTCTAAAATGGCTTAGAAATTAAAGTCGAACATAACTTACGAAATAAATATTCATAAGTATCATTGTGTATTTAGTAGGCATGTCTGTCTGCTGTCAATAGAAACGCTATTATCGTCAGTTTCTTTTAAATATTCATGACTATGTGTAACTTTTATAATTTCTCGTTTCAGACAGGGTGGTACCGATCTGCGTTTGTGGCTTTGTATAATGTAACGTTACCAGAAATTGTGGCTTTGTATAATGTAACGTTACCAGTAATTCGAGTTTAATTAACCTTGTACCTAATAGATTTCTATCAAGTAGGTAATTCAATCAGATTTTTATAATGCTATCAGCAAAATGCATATCGAGGTGTATGAAAGTTTACCTGAGTGAGTAATTTGGACAAATCATTTAAAGTATAAGTATACTTTGAGTTGAATAACTTGCCTACATAATTATTATATTTTGGATTAAACAAATAAGTACCTACTAGCCAGTAAACAGAGTTCACTTAACTGAATTTTGAGGCGAACCGTTCTGAATTTGTTTTTAATACATTTGCCATCGACACGCTAAAAATAAGGATATTAGTTGCATTATTATGAAAATGAAATTTATTGTAAGCTTTTATTATGATTGTGAAATTGTCGAAGTCCTGCAGGTCGTTTGGGAGAGTTACCGTGGCCCTGCAAATAGTGGCGACTGAAGAAACACAGACGGGCTTTAGTCAGTAAAAGCCTGACACTACTCCTTGCTCCACCCAGAGCGCGGAGAAGTAATTTGATGATTTCCTCATAAAAAAAAGCCTTGACAAAGGCCCTACCATAAGCTCTTAACGCGATCTATTAGACGACCTAAATTGAACTGTTAAAGGCATGGAGCTATATAAGGTATACACCTTCATCCTTCTTTCTCGTTCACGCTTGACATTTTAACACGTCACAGTAGGGCCCCTGGCCTCGTCCATCAATATATTTAAAGTAACACTGTATCTGTTGATAAAATAGTGCGCAGTGGTTTGTGATCAATAAAAGGATGCATGATTGGTGCCGAACAATATGCCGTAGAGGAAGTATTTAATTTTAAGTGCGTTACTATGACTCACGTGGCTACCGATGTTTGTCACTTGCCGTGTTTGAAATGTAAGTGGACAAAACAAAACACTCGGTAAACCACGCACCTTATTGCTTATCCTTTTTTATTACAACAATATTTATTTATTTATTTAAACTTCATGTACAATAGTGGTACATAGGTGGACCTAATGCCACAAGGCATTCTCTACCAGTCAACCTTTGAGTTAAAAAAGGTTTGCACAATAAACAAATACATAACAAATAGTTCAAATGGAACAATATAAAATAAATTATTTATAATAATAAAATTCGTAAATATGCTAAAATAGTAAACTAATAAATACTATGAAAAATATCAAATCACTATGAGAACTTAATAACAATACTTGCAAAGCAAGCTTTTATAGCAAAGTATAATACTTATATAATTAATACTCGTAAAGACGAATCATACGAGCCCAAACTCGATGGGGTTGTATCGTTTAACTACCAAGCTTCTATAGCCACCTTCCGGTTCCATCATCAGATCAGCTTCAAGTCAAATAATTATGCATTGTCATCTGATTTACACATGTAAGCAAAATTTCAGCTCTATCGGTAACTGGGAAGTGAATCAAATTTAATTTGCAAGATTTGATGACAGACAAACATCGGGACAGGTGAAACTAAATAAAAGATTGTAATAAAAAGGTTCTGAAATGTTTATTATTTTAATTAATACAAATAACAAATTCAAGCCTACAGGGGCCATGGGTTTACTTCCGAAAGGGAAACCCGTGGTGCTGGAAGGAACGTAAAGGATAAAGAAAGAACATAGATGTGGTTTAGGCAGTAAAGTCGGCCACGCCTTCCCGCTCTTTCATAGAGCTTGAGAAGTGATTGGTTAATTTCTCATCATAATCTTTCGAATACCGTAATTAGAGACACAATAGAAAGATAATCAGAAAGCGAACGCCGGAATTCGCTTGGGGATTCGTCGGAATAAACAATTCAATAACTCGTTTTTAAGTTTGTCGAAAGCCTTTAATCCAGTGAATATAGTAGAAATGGTGAATTTAATGTCATAATTGAGCGTAAACTATACATAAAGAGGGTACCTACTTGATTAATCTGTCAATCTGCTTTGAGTAAATAATTTTTAATATTAATTGGATGTAATATTATTAGAACTTATCTACTAATTTCATAAATTAAAGTCGTATGTTTTGATTTTTAATACAATCACACTTAAAATACTGAGCGAATTTGGATTCAATTTGGAACACGGGTAGAGCATAACTAAGATTGAAATATGAATAGGATACCTTTTATTCTGGTGAGTTACTAGAGCTTAATTATCGCTATACACGAGGGTAGAGCCGCATGCGAAGCTACTTAAACTTATATTACATTCAAGAGATGATGGTGGCTCTATATGTTAACGAACGCGATAAGTAATAAATCAATATCGACTAATGTATATTAGTAAATAGTTAAAGCCTTGGGCTTATATTATTAAGGTACATCTACATCTACACTAAAAGATATAATGAAGAGGTAAAGTTTTTTTTTTATTTATTTTTTATTTTGTTTGTAAGAAGTAATCTCTCGAAGTTCTGGTCCGATTTCTAGATTTTTTTTCACCGATAGAAAGCTGCTTTATTCCTGAGTGACATAGGCTATATTTTATGGATGCGGGCGAAGCTGCGTGCAAAAGCTAATTCATTTTATTAATTCTAATTAATCGAGTTCTAAAAATATGGTTTCTTGAAGGTTTTCAATTGGTAGCTAGTCCACCTCACTGCTAAAAAATCAACAAAACGTGGGCTGTAGGTTTGTTTGAAAGAGATGCCGCAGCCCTGGAACGTAAAGGGCAATTGATAAAATACAGGTGGGCTTTAATCAATACCTAAAAATCTCACACTCCCTTTCGCTCCCGAGCGTGAGGAGTGGCAAGGAATTACTTGATACACGTCGCATAACCCAAGAGCTGGCTTTTATTTTACTTCAGTCAGAGTTTAAGCATCGCATACAACGTGACAATGCCACTAGTCTTTTGTTGCCATATTTAAGTTATTTATGTAGTTAGGAGGAGTGCTTGCTTGTTTTTTTTTTAATGTTAAGTGTATATTTATAGAACATAGGCACTTGGTTAAGTGTTTTTTTTTATATATTGAGGAGTATTAAAGACCTACTAAGCTCCAATAGCTCATAAAGTAAGACATCTATCGTTTAATTCAAAATATGTTACTAAATAATTAGGTATTGAGTGGGACATTGTTGTAAACAATTTGTGTTTACAGTGGTAGGTAAGTAAATAAGTTAAAGCACATAATAAGAGATAATACTTGTAATTAGAATCATCTGTTGGTATTGTTTTAAGAAACTGCGCATTTGCTTAGTAAATATTTTTCATAAAGTTATTCATGAATTTCAAACGAGTAAGTTATTTTCCTTCTAGCTGCCATAGGATGGACAGTTTCAATATCAGAAATACTTTACAACGTGCGTAATACTTTAGAACGTCGGTCGTACGTAGTCAATACAGTTGGTACCTAAGTAGTATTTCTTTGTAAAATAACGCCGGTCATTCTATGAGTAATTAATAGAAGCTGTCAGACCAGTCTCTCCTCGTAATTATTATTACGCACGGGGACAATACTACGACAATGTATGAGTAATATTGGTCATACTGATATCAACATTCCTTTACATGTTCTCTAAGTATCTTCTCTTTCTCTATCTTCTAATAACTAAATTATTACTATTAGAAACACCCATAGATACATTTTTTCAAAGGTTGTCTGTAAAAATCGTTTGTAGTTATAAGAAACCTTACTATGAGCTATGTAACACCCTATAGCTCCACCCCTTTGGCAGAACTGCCAAATTGTACAGTTTGAAGTCGTAAATTGTTAAAGAGTTCATGGTAGGACTTTTGATAGTCCATTTTTACTTAAAGCTCCTATGATATTTTTTTTATAAAGTAAAATAAAAAAAATATTTCACTATCTTTAGGTTGTATAAACACTTAATAATATACCTAAAAATACATCTTAAAAGTTTGCATGAATGACTTCATGGCTAGTTTAATATCTTAATAGCTTAATTTGTTAATTTTTTATGATCTAAGAATAGAATATCATACTGAATTAATTGCATTTAATAGTCGTCACGTGAGGTACTCATCAAATAATAATAATAGTCAACGCTCGAGTGGTTCATCAGAGATCATCGAGAAATAAACAGAGCATAACCGGAACCATAGACTAGTTAAATCATGGACGATTAGGATGAAAGAGCTCATAATGTGCTGTTATTTACTCAATGAAAGAAGAATTCCTTTCAGCAAAGTTAACAACTAAAATACGGGGAAAACGTGATGACGAATACGAAGATTTAACATGAGAATATCATTTACTTGTTTCCATATATATATGCAGATAATGTCCGTCAGTCATTATATCATTTTTCTATTCAGATTTCTTCAGCATCTGTTAGAGTATGGGGAATGATGATGTTGGCCTGCAAAGATTTTGATCATCTGGGAATCCCTTATTCAAACATTGTTTAATATTCCAAAGACTAGTAGGCTTGGCAAGTGTTATAAAGTCGGGTACCTACTTATCATTTGAAGTCTGTGAGATGCACCCAAAATTTTATTACACATTGCCTTAAACTGTCTTATCAAGAATGGAAAACTATGATGCAGTAACCCTGATCAGACATGCAAAATGTAGAGTTATGTCGGAGCGAGGACGCTTTTAATGGGTAAGGTTTTCCTTATTATTGGACAAAGAAATCAAGACAGCCAAAACGTCAAATAACTGATATGAAAACACTTGCACGTCAAATAAATCAAAATTCAGGGTACATAGCGGAAGGGGGAAACTGCGAATATCCTCCTACCGTATCCTTGCAAGTATCCTGTTGAGTAGATCATACGAATATACGAGTACTAACACTGCCTTCAGAGGCTCAGTATCCGTCCGTTTGTTTAACCGTTTGTTTGTCTCGCAAAGATAAAAGAAAATGTTGCTGAAAAAGTTAACACAAACGAGTATGGCAAAAAAAACTTGTAAGTAGATGCAAACTTTACAAGTGATATTTACAAACACGTTATCAGCGATGTTGACCAACAGGATCCATTAAACAAAAATAGGTAGATACTAACACTATTTTTGAATATTTTTTATTCTGTTTGTCCGCTGAACTTCATAGATTATAATGTACAGTTCATGGCAAGTACAAAAACTATACAGCCTTGTGGATCGGAGTTCAGTCACTTCAAATTGTAATATTTTTTCAAACGATGAATGTAGCAATGTAGATAATGTCGCGATTATTCAACAAAAAACTAAAAAATAAAATCTTTTGCCCGTGTGTCCAAGATTGCAATGGATGTTTTAAGAGAACTATTTTATTGATAAGATACAATATATTTTAGTCCGTATTGTTATTTTCTATAATAATTATAAAATAGATTGAAGCTAGTAAATATGTAATATATGTAAAGTTTTGTGTTCATTTTATATCTTACACAGGAATGTGTAGTTTAGAAATACCTAACAGCATTCTGTAGACGATAGTTTAAGAAAAATATGACAATTATTTAAATATACCTGCACTTATAAGCTTATATACTACACGAATTAGTAAGGACGTAATATATGGACGTGTTGTCAACAAACCGAAACCTAATCACAATACGGCTATACATGCATGATTATTATCTTTTCTTAAAATATCCATTGCAATCGTGGACACACAATAAATTGCAATTAAGAGAACTATTTTATTGATAAGGTTCAATATATTATCGGACCGTGTTTATTTTTTCCTAAGATTATTATAAAAAAGTTCTGATTTCCGTTCTATTCAGAATGTAAAAACGTTACACAATGACCATTTGTGTCACGATGGTCTACTAAGATTGGAATTTAGTTTCAAGGACTTCATTAACATGATCCGATTCTGCGTGTTTTGTAACGTTGATGATTTGTCTCAGAAACGTGATCAGCAAATCAAGTCACATCGAAACATACGCATAATTTAGGGCCGACCTTCGGTTTCGCGAGCTAGTGCACTCGGCATTAGGATGCGGGATACAGAAAATGCCTTTAATATGAGTTAGCATCGTGATGTTGTTACAGACAATGGAGTAGTTAAGAAGCGATGCAGAGATAAGAAGCATTCATGAATATTAAGCAGCCACTGTTGTTGTAAAGTAACTGTGAGTACATTCGTTAAGTATATCAAACAATGTGCTCCACGCCGCGTGTGCACCGCCAGCGGCTCGGGCGCGCTTGTGAAATGGGGCGCATCCACAAGGCTACAACTTGCGTCATTTCATCCACATTATTCACAAATCGTTTCGAAACTGAGCCTCAATTTATTGGCTTGAGGAACATAAATATTAATCGCATTTTTTGTCCCTAAAATGTTTCACTTTACAAGAGTACACGGTTCACACTGTAAAAATATTTGGGGAGCTAGTAAACATGCCAACTGCATAATCAGACGATGTTTATCAACCATCAGTATTCAATAAGTCAGGTGTCAATGTAAAACTGCTCTTTAGAATCATGTAATAGCTTTGGCGTCGTATCTCTAAGTGAAATCTATTATCTCTGATATAACAGGTAAACCTACTGCGTGTAATAAAATATGACGATGATCGTTCGGCTGTAGTACCTACAATAACTAATTAATGGGTTCCCATTTTTAAAACCTGGCTAGGGAAAGCTAAAAAACACTAATATTATAAAAGCGAAAGTTTCTATGTTTCCATACTTGTGTAGGTACTGTGTTTGATAGTCCTTCATGCTCCACCAAGTCCTGGAATATCATCTAGGATGAGAATGACGCAGGTGAAGTCACAGGTAGCAATTTTTACAAATACATACAAATTGTTAATATTTCGTGTAGGTAGTATGAGCTCATACGTGCAGCTGCACCTATAAATTATTGCCATATTTTCCTTACACCATGTACTACCGACTGCTGCGATGACATATTTCTCAATAAAGACACAAAATAAATACTGAACTTCTCTTTAAAACGTGAAAGTATAAAGTTGTCTTGGGAACTCACCCCCACGATAAAAAGTATCCTATATTCTGTTCCAAGACATGGTCTACCTGTGTGCTAAATTTCAATCAAATCCGTTCAGCCGTTTGTAAGTGAAGAAGTAACAAACATACACACAATCTTTCGTGTGATGTGATTTGTTCACCTACAACAACAGTTCGCATTATTGTTTTATTCTGCTGAGCTGCTGACGCTACCATTTGAATTATGGCATCGTACAAACACAAATAAAGTCTCACAAATAACTCACTACTGTAAAATGTATGTGTCTGTTTATTCGTAGAGACACGGACTCTTGGCATGTCCTTCCAGTAAACCCGTTACGTAATGGGGTGACAGACTGTAGAGAGCATTACATTTCTTGAAATACATAAAACATAAATCTCTGCTACGTGCCATTCGACATGTTCGTAGCATTTTGTAAGCAGTTTTTTGCAGTGTTTTGAACATGTTTTATAGATTTTTCTTTGTATAAACTAAGATTTTAAAACGAAATATGTAGTGCTTAGTTAGAAGCTATCTAGAATTTGTACAATAAACAAATCTTGAAAAACTACCTAAGTAGGTAGTAAAATTCCCTGTCTGAGTTTGTGTTTTTTGTTAGCGAAGAGTGAATTGGTTACTTATATGCAAGCGTGCTCCATGAGACCGTAATCAAACGCGAGACTATTACAGAAAAAAAAAACTAGTGGGAAGTCGTCAAATATCCTCCTCAAGCTCTGGGCGGGCAAGAGAGGTAGTGCCAGTTTTACTGACTAAAAACCTGTACCTATTCCTTCAGATACCTTTTGCGTTCAGGATCTGGAAATCTTAGGTGCCTAAAACCATACAACATTAAACCCCAAGCGAACGCCGGCGTTCGAGCACTTATTATCTTTCTATTGTGTCTGTAATTTCCACGATTGAAAGGTTAAACTACTTAAATAAATAGTATCTTTACTTAATTATTGCGGCTACATCTGTACATTTTCTCCACGTCAAAATGAAGACTATCATAGCAACGCAATTATTGTTTTACCATTGTAAATTGATTTATACGACAATGGACCTGTCATTATCATTGTCTGGTAGATATCGCTGTCAGCGATAATACCGCCGTTATACCCATAGATTTAATGCTACTTTGAATGGCAATGCTAATTCTTTGGGCCTAGAACGACCTAGCTAGTGTTACAGTAATCGATACTGCAAAAGTTTGAAGTACAGTCGCTGTAAAAGGTCCTTGTAAAAGAGACACGCAATCGAACCCCATCCCATGATTTGATCACCAAACGACTTAAAACTGTAATTACCAATAAGGTATTTGCACCATTTAAGATAGTGTAAAAGTTTTTTTACTAAGTACCCCTTTTGGTGTACAATAAAGTTATTATTTTCTATTCTATTTCGTTTTAATTTTTTATAAAAGTAATTATATATCTTATTGTTCAAATTATGAATACTTAAATGTTACCTACTTTATGTAGATAAACTAAATTATTCTACATGTATAACGGCTTATCGTAAAATACAAAGTGCATGTACTTTGATGCTGGTCAGCAATATGGGATTGTAGATTATAAAAAACACATGATTCATATTAAGATAACATAACTGAAATTGTAATTAAGAAAAACAACGGGAGCTAAGTCGGCAGACGCATTTGTCCGTGGGTTGGTACAATGATAGCGTTAACTAAACAAACAGATGTTATCACATACATACATGTACTAGGTACTATGTATGATTACTGCTTACCGTTAACTATTACATCGTGTTCACAACAAAAAATGAAACAATCCAACGTAGGTACAGTCAGCACCACAGAGACACTGCTACACATTCAAAATAATATCTAATAATAAGCTATAACCAAAGTTTCAGTTGGTTCCTAATATACCTAGATAAAATTTAAAATATAAAGGTAGTCTTGGCAGACTTTTTTTTTCGGTAGCCTATAGTTGGAATGATTTACTACTATTAATTACAACTGAAAATTATTCAAACAATATAAAACCCAAATAAAAAGAATTATATGTTAATTAGCATCAAAAAATTAATGCACATTATTCCCATTGACAAATGAGAAAAGTGCCTAGAATGGTGACTATGCCACGAGTTTTGTTATTTGTAGAATAGCCCAGCTCTCTGGTCACTTTGACTGACCGGTCGGTATAGCGGTTAGTGGCCCTGACTGCTATGCCGAAGGTCCTGGGTTCGATTCCCACCCAGGACAAAAGTTTATGTGATGAGCATGATCATTTGTTCTGTGTCTGGGTGTAATTTATCTATAATGTGTATGTATTTAGAAATATATATGTATGTTTATTAGTTGTCTAGTACTCATAACACAAGCTCTGCTTAGTTTGAGACTAGACGGCGTTGTGTGATAGATGTTGAATATCATATCATATCATATCAATTGAAGAATCGACTAGCTTTTTGTTACCATGGCAGTAAGAGCTATCTCAAAAATTGGTATTTAGATGATACTGAGGTGAGATCAATGACGTATTATGGTGAGATGGGGTTACTATTGTTATCCCACTTTTTAGAAGAAATTTGAACATATGGCAAATTTCTATATTGCTTGATACTCGTATATTATATGAAATTCTTGTATTACTCAAGGATATCTTGCTTCATCACAAACATTGCCATACAAGTGACTTAATGGAATACAATACAGCATTTTGTTCTTAAATAGAAAGAAACGCGTATATATTTTTCAGAATGGCGGGTAATACACAAGGAACCAGTTCATGATGAGCCATGACGTGTGCTACTATTATTCAAATGAGACTGTTCGTTGTATTGTAGAGCAGACCGCCAAATAAGGACATGGCTCGCTCCTCGCTGCCAGTTCCAAATACTTATTATATTTTAACGACGCTTGTAGAAACTTCTTTGGATGACTTTGCCGTCATCTTGTACCTATTCTTCTCTTAAAACGATGGCAGAAAAAACCTCAACTCTAACGAATACATCTGATAGGTTTATTTTTTAAGGTGGGAAATCATTCAATGACTTTTTGCGCTCTAGAGCGGAGCATAAGGGCGTGTCAGACTTTCATTTACTAAAACCACACCCATGTTCTTTTGCTTAGCATTCCAAGATTCTGAATTTTTCTTTCGGAAATCATCCCATGGCCCCAGGGTACTAACATCCGTTAGGTAGGTTCATCGACGGAGAAGTGCCATAATAAGTCATATCAAAATAAAAAATGTAAAAAAACAGTAAATAACGATTTAATTTCGTAAGAAGAAACATGTTCGTAATAAAATAAACCTATTTAGAATAACAATAACGTTTTAATTATTATGCAGCAATAATATATTTTATGATAGTGTAGTAATGTTGTCCCGACATAATTAAGAAGTATACTTCCCATAAAATTGTTGGTTTAGTTAGGGGGCATTTCGACAGTTCAATTTAATCTAAATATCCGCTTTGGAGACCTCACTAAAACAAGCGAAAAGCACCACTAGATTCAAAGCGAGGTATAAACATGTAATAATTGATATGCATGTGAATTTTATAAAATAACGTATTAAAAAACCACTTCTGTGCTATTGACCCATCGCCAAATTGACTTAAAAATGTTAAGGACTGCTAGAGTTTACAAAGTATGAAATGACCCTAGTGTGATGCCTATTTGTTAAGTCGTTTTAAACAAATCTGTCTCACTTTCGGTTTAATAATTCAAAGTTGAAAACTGGTCTAGCTTGAGCGTGAAAACTTGACAAACTTTAGCAATTAAAAAGGAATAATCAATTTCTAATTTTAAACTTTTAATTCAAAAACTGAGAGAATAAAAGTTCTTAAATTACAAACTTTCACACTGCAGTCATCAAAATATTAATTTATTATCTGCATTTTCACTCATTTACATAGACGCGATTGTGATTTAAATAACTGTAAAATTACATAAATGTTTACATCATGCGATCTTAAAATATTCTTACAATAGCTGATAACGTGAGAACATATAGATTAATTACTTAAACATACATATATTAGTGTGGCGCCATGTTTTAAATAAATTACGTTGTCAACCACCACCCGGTATCTCGAAAGAAGTTATCGATGCGTTACATATTAAACGCAACTCTAGTAATGGATTCTTTGTCGATAGGTAAATAATTCACTCGTCTGATCAAATATCCACTCGCTAACGCACATTTGATGCTACAGGCTAAGAGTTACACAGACAGTCATAAAGCTTTCTATGCTCGACATACATACATCTAATAGACCGAGTTTCCGAGGTCTGATGAAGACGTGAGAAGTCTTCAGCATAGAAAAACTTTTGAGTTAGTTTGGGCAGGATACTTGGCAACGCGCGGTGATGATAAGTACGAGTTCCAGAACTGAAAGCAGAAATGTTGGTGGTTCGACGCCGAGACGGGTAGACGACATCGTTGATACCGTGGGCGTGAGGTCTATGTTCGACGGAGGACAATAGTGATGATGAAAGCTTATTTGACCATTTGCCGCATTGATTTCGTGATCATTTCCGTTCTAGAAACTGATTCTTAGCAACACTTGTGAATAAAAAGTAGTAGTTCTTTACCTACAATGAATATCTTTAAATAATTAATCTTGACCATATACTGCTGCTAATTGTTGTGACACTAGAAGAATTTACATACATAATGAGTAAAATAACATTAAGTAACAATCGTCTTCCGTCAACATTCCATACTTTATCTTAATTTACTAACCCACGTTCATCTGTGATCAATTGTTATGCAATATATTAGAATTTAGAAACTGTGAGATTAATTTAGACTCTATCTGTGACATCTGCCTGTATTGGCCCTGGAAGGTTACTGCTTGATTTCCCACACTAAAACAAACAACTAATTTCTCATTTTTAATAGCCCTTTATCTATTAATATAGATACAGATGATCCCTAAATAAATCTGGCTTTATCAATAGAATGTTTAATAAACCTACCATAGGCACATGATGTATTTACATTAATATCAACGAAAATATTCGATAAAAAGTAATAACGTGTTGATAAAAAGAGCATTATTTTTATTATCAAACCAATGTGTCACGTTATTAAGACATAATATGACATTGTTTCGAGTGCATAAATACAATTAGAGGAAGGTTTTAACATGACATTGATATTTATTTTATGAAGCAGGCGAAAAATCAATAAGGACAGAAACTGGTCTAATATTTTTATATGTTTAAAAGACTTTTGTTTGGTTCCGGCTGTCATTTGTAGATTTTCAATCGTTATAGATAAGTCGGGAGTCAGAACACCTGACAGTAATCTTGCCGTGCTGAACTATATCATAATGGGTCTCAATATAGTTTCGAAAAGACTTGGGCGGACAGAAAGACTTCTTGAGAAGCCTTTTTTTAACATGGCAAATCTTCAAATAACTCCTCCCGGTTTGGGTATAGCGAGAATGCATATCTGACTTTTACAGACTAAAACCCACCTATGTTGGCGTGGGTTTCATGGCCGCGATAACTCTTTCGAATATTCGTGCAGTGAAGATGCCTTATGTATACAATAAAGTTGCCGAAGCTACGAACAATATTAATGCTAATTTACATTCATGATTACCTTATGTCTTAATATATATTATTATTATAAGATAATCGAATGTAAGATACGTTTACGGCATAGCAGAGAACGCTTCAGGTTAAAGGTGCCAACTAGGAAGTGAGCACAGCCACACTGTGATTTCCGGTATTATCCACGACGATGTAAAAGGTACTCGACTAACATGTCAACTACTTGTAATTCATTATAAGCTATACAGTGAACATAGAAATGCCTCCTTTTTACAATAACCTAGTAAATGCAAACTCTGGTCATTAAACACGAAGTTTTATTGCAAAGATAAAACACGTTGCGCCCGTTATGTAAATGAAATAGCAAGTGAGCAAGTGTACGACGAAATCAGATTATACGAATCGGGTTTGAAATAAAAAAAAAAAAAATATCATCGCGATGCTAATCCGAATATCTGCGCTATGAATGGATTCATTTGCTAACGTACCTAAATGTTTTAAATCACTTCAGTTTATCACTAGCTAACACAAAAAACAAACTTGGTCATTGTGTGAACAAAGACTTGATATTTTATTTTGTCTACTATTTGTTCTCCGCTGAGTTACAAGGTAGCTGTACTTATTGTATATCTACGTCAACAACAAAAAAAAAACGGGTAGAAACATCATCAATTCATTCGGCATCGCTTGATATCTGTAGTCTAACATGTTTGAGGTTTAGGATTCATAAGAAAAAGACCAAATATGTTTATGTTCAGTTTACTGTAGAAACTTTATTAGGATGCATACCTAGATAGGAAAGCATGTACGTACAAGGTAGTGATCCCGCAGACGGGATTGTATAAAAGAGGGTCCCGGGAAGCAAAGGGCAACCGAAGGAACACAGGAGGATTTGAGTCAAGAAGTCTGACGCCTTCTCGCTCCCACCCAATGAGTAGCAAAAAAAAGTATTCTAAGCAAAAATGAACGGATGATAGCCGATTTAGTTTGCCTTTAAACAAATAGCTCTATATCGAATGTTTGTTTACAATTAAGTTCTGAAACACACTGGTACAACGACTATTTTTGATATTGCCTATCAGAAAAATTAACTAGAGTTTTATAAAAAATACTAAGGGTGAGTTGCACCATTTAACTATAACGATAACAAAGCCGTTAACAGTTGTCAAATCGTCGAATTGACCAATAGGCGGCCGTTTCACGGCTGGTTATGGTTTAGTTATCGTTATAGTTAAATGGTGCAACTCACACTAAGATTACGGGTTCACGCCTTTTCATTAAATAAACAAATGTTTTAGGGAAAACAATGTCGACGATAGTTTTACAGCTAGCGGTATTTTACGACATTGTATGATGCTGACATCGCCGTCGCGGACACGAGACCCACGTCAAAAAAGTTAAAATAAAATATTATATTTATCAGCTGCTCGACAAAATTTGTCGCTTACTAATAACTCACGCTGAATTTTAATTTGACTACGATTACGCATTTGCTGGTGCAAAAAAAAAAAAAAATGACGAAAAAAATTTTGTCAATCGCGCATGTACCCTGGCGACATATTAGTCACCAAGAACAAAGTGACGTTGCAAGTTATGTGAATATTTTAGTTTAGTGAATTTATTTCAATTCCATTAGCTTATGGATAAGATCTAAATCGAGAGAACGTTCACCTTTGGTTTTGAACTAAAACGCACGAGGTATTGTTGCTGGACATCCTGTGTTTGTCTATGGCTTTATAGCTTTACTTGTGGGTTTAACGATTAGACCTTTATCTAAGTAAGGTGCTGTTTTTTGTATGGAATGTGAATTTTTAAGTTTGTTTTTAGCTTTGAGAAAATTTAAAAGTAAGGGAATATTTTTAAAAAACTTCCATACAAATTATCGAGTATAATCAGTTAATCACAGCAAGTTTACGTGTTCGCTAATTAATATTCGACTCCGTTTGAGTTATTTAACTCTTTGAATGCCGTAATTAGAGACACAATAGAAAGACAATTGCTTATGTCGAACTAACATAAGACATTCAAAAGGTTAAGGTATTAAACATTATCAATGTTCAGAAAAAAAAAATAGATTTGACCCATAAATAATATTTAACAGGAAGCATGAGATGCCAAAATAAATATGTTTCGCCTCAGACAAAAAACCAGCTGGTATGCAAATAACGAGCTAAACCGACATTCGTTGTTTGTCAAAAGAGCTTTTGTTCTCTCCCGTAAACGACCCATAACTATTATCTACTAACTTCAGCCAGCGGCTTTGCCCGTGTGAGTAAATTATTTAAAAGAATTTACTTCCGATATAAAAAGTAGTCTATGTGCTATTCCAGCCCTAGCCTAGTTGCTAATCTGCAATAGTTAACGATTGTCGAAAGCTTCAAATGTACGGGAATGACTCTCAGTCACGTGGTCAGAACAAAAGAATTAGCGGCAAGGTCAACTCGAAGCGTTCGGCGCAAGCGAAACGTTTGTAACTTGGCTACGGGGGCAGGGCATGATCTTTTCGTGTGTCAAATTTCATCCAAATCCTTTCGGATTCAGCTATTTGGGCATGGAGGAGTAATAAATGCACACACATACAAAGATTAATAGAAAGAGAATGGGCCGTAATCAACCACGCGCGCACAAGCGCATTGGTGGATGTCATGTCATATCTCCGAATTTTTCTAAACAGACATTTATTGTTTAATATAAAGCATAGTCAACCCAGCTTATGTTCTTTCCCGTAAATAACCAATAAATTTTATTTATAAAAGCGTCGCGGCAAGATTTTGACCCGCACTTAATCGGTTGCGTGTGCGTCAGTGGTCGTCATATTCCAGCCAGTCCCCGGCCGGTCAGTGCTCACGGCTTATTCAACAATGACATTAATACTAACCGTATCAAGGGTTATCTTAATTTAAATATATTTACGCACAAGTAACATTGCAGTGCTATTTTTATAGGATAACGAATTTATTATCTCCCTACTAACTAGCGTCAAATAATGGTCTGACTTTATTATTAGTATTTATTTTATTGGCGGACAATAAATTAAGTTTAAAGAATTAATGATGTAACTTCGTGTTAAATTGCAATTGTGAGATTAATTTGAAGACAATCTTATGTAATCAAAATATATTATTTCAAGTTTTTTCACCTGATGTATGTACAAATTGTACAATACGGAATACATTAATAAATAATTCAAATCTCTCACGTAAACTGTTTGACCTGGCCGTTGATGTGTCAGGCAGTCAATCACCTTTTCTTCTATATACATTATGGTAAATTCAATTTATTATCTTTGTATCGGTATCGACCTTTTGCGGACTATTAGTATTATTATGTTTTTTTTTTGTTACGTATCATTGAGCCGAGTTCACTGGTATCGAGATGTTTTATTTGCCATTTTATAGCTTTAGAACTTGACTTTGAGATAGCCTTTGGCTGTAGAGGAATGTTTAAAGAAATTCTAAATGTCTTTGAAGTATAGGTCATACCTACATAACAGTGTAAAAAACATGAAAGCAACTGTAAGATCAGACAGAAATTTAACGCCGCTACTTAACTTTAATTATTTCTCGGTAAATATTCGCAACGTTTATAAACAAGGATAAAAATAACCAGGTTTTTGTGGCACAGTTTACTTTACCTAATTACATTATTATTCCCCGCAGACACTGCGTGAACAGCGTGTTTTCAACAACTAACTACAAAGAAAACCTTAAAATAGACAACTGCTCTAATTCAACTAATTAGGTAACGTTAAAAGTAATAGCTGTTGTTTTGTTGAAACAGTAATACTAGGCTACAGTTCATAGAACGAGAATTTAAGTATCGCAAAATTAATATTACCTACGCAAAAAAATGAAATATGTGGTCACTATGGTTCAGGTTTAGTTATTTTTGAAACCCCACTCTTAGACATAGAAACTCTAAAAAAAATCCAAGTTTTTTTTTACCGTGGGAAAAGTCATCCAATGACAACCCCCGCTCTTGGGCGAAGCGGGAGATAGTTTCAGACTCTTACTGACTAAAAGACCCACCCCTTTCTTTCTAGCCTTCATACCGGGGCTCGAGCTGTCTTTCGAAACTAACCCTGGTCCCAGTAGGCTTCGACCCAGCTGGGTCCCTGCTGTTGCTGACAACTCCTTGAGAAGACAAATCCAAGTTACTAAAGATATCCTGTGTATTACACGCAACATGGCTAAAATAAGTAAGTAATCCGTCCTTATCTATCGTTTTATGTTGTAAGAACAAAGGACCCTGGACCAATGATATAAAGAGACGATATTTAGCAAATAATGGCAGGGTTGTATGTTTCAAGTTAAGAAAAAAAAACTTTTTTGAATCCAAACCCTAAAATCACGAGATTACAGTAACACTCTTCGATTACAAATGATTTTGTCATTTATTTTTTTCTAATTTTTATAAGTATATAATTATGAAGCTAGACATCGAGTTTCACATACCTACTTACTTACCTAAATTATGTGTATTAAGATTATTTCATAACATAAATATAAATCTTACTGCATATATTTTTCTCCTTGTCTGTAAAATCGATCCAAACGCAGTCCGCAAGAAAACGCTTTTAGCGATAAGACCGCCCATTGTGACACCCTATTAATTTCAAGCTCCCACTTTAATTTTATACAACATTATTTTTACTATATATTACGAGTATGTGGTGACTGAATCGATTCTAATAATTTTTACACCATGTTATATTTCTTCACAAAAATATTAAAAAAAGATTGTTGTGAAGTTGGACACCACCGACACTAAGTGCAGCACAGGTCACGGCACGTCATAGCGGGCATTAGGTACCAGCGACACAGCTGGGTGCGAAAGCAAAACAACCCCTCAGTCGCCCGGGTGGCCCGGCGACCATGTATTTTTTCGCCAACCAGGTACCATAACGAGCTTATAACTTTGGGATTTTTCATAGTACAATTTTGAAATTTTGTACACAGATTACGCCCTGACATAGACCGCCTGCCGCTGATTGCCTCCACGAGGACACGACGCTGCTCTGCCCAAGCGGGGCACACCCCTACCGTATGCTCCACCGTGTCCTCGGGTGGTTCACACAATGGTGACACCCGGGCGTTACTTCCGCCTGATTCCGATGCAGGAAACTCCCGAACTTGCTATGTCCGATGAGCGTCATGCGGACAGTGCAGATGCCGTATTACTGCTCCAGCCACTCTTTAAAGAGGGGACTTACTACCACGATTATGGCGTACTCAAAGGTTATTATGGTGTACAATAAAGAGTATGTCAATCAATCAATCAAATCAATTATTATGCACCAATTACTTAAACTTACATTATAAAATCGGTCAAAGCCGGTCACAAAAGTTAACGTGGGGTGTGACAAGAACCTAGTCATATAGGTACATACTTTACTTATTGGAGGTACAGTTCGATACAAACATTAGTCTGAACACGAGGCTAATGGCGGTGCAGTAAAAAATCAAGTGACAACGGGGTGAAGGGTGGGGTACTGAGTACACTTCGCAACTAGGCTTAAAACCCACCTGTGTTCCTATATACCTTTTATGTTCCAGGGCTTCGGTAATTCTTTCGAACATTCCTACAGCCTGAAGCATCAACCCTAAGCGAGTATATTGGAGATTTGAAGTTTGTTCGCGAACAAAGTCGCTGGCACAAGCTTATACTATCGAATTAAGGATTAGGAAAACTCTAATCTGGCGTCTCAATACAGACTTAAACATTGTTAATCTCATTTTAAATAGGTCGAACAGTCTATTTTCGGTGGTGATTAGGCTACCGTACCTACTGAAGAGTCTGTATTTACACGAACAAAGTAAACACAAAATTAAATAGAACGGATGAAACTTACTGAAAATTAGGGCTATCGGAAAACATGTTTTGATATATTGTGTGTAGACCGAATCCGCGGACATTCTTAGGAAACCATGCGTTATAGGCAAATAACTGCTGCACAACTACACAACTAGATACATTTTTTTTTGTGAATTTCGCATTACCGATGCGCGACGGTCTAATTATTACAAATTAATTTTACTTTAACGGCTTTATTAAATTCTTTAGTCTTTAGAATTGCAGTAAGATTGGCATCTAAATTCCTACTAAGTCTGTGCTCTCTGTGCCCTATGTGCCCAACCACCTGCATCTTCCAGGATCTGAACAGACAGGCAGCACACACTGGTCAGACAGAAAGTTTGAATAAATCGATACTAGAAAAAGAAGAAGTTTGAATATCGTTACTGAGACACGACTCCACAGTAAATGGTACATTCTGGTAGCTTTATAACTTAGGTTACTGTCGCATGGCTGTGGGGTATAAATGGTGACAAAACCGTTGTTCGAATGCGTTCGTCAACTATGCGTGCGGAACTGCGGAAGTGTCTAATCAGCAGAATGCAGAGGTTGTCGGTGTCGTGGTGGTGCGGGGAGCTGCTAGCCGGGGACCAGCGCGAGCGGCGGCGGCACGCGGCCGGCAGGAAGTGCCCGCACACGGAAAGTCGACGGTGTGCCCGCCAGCGATACACATTCGAGAAATATATGGTTTCGTCCAGCATATCTTGGTATCCGTAGAATTCGAGAACTAAATTTAAATGTTCGAATCTGATATTACGTTTGGCATTTCCCTTTGCAAGCAGCGCCACCATAAACGGCCAACACAAACTGGAAACCCTGTTTACCACACCGGGCTATGCCTTCGTCACAAGTCGCTATCGATCTGTCAGTCAGTGACAAGTCGACAAAAGCTTATCTACTATGACGACAATCTGCACCCAAACGTAGTCACGAAGTCAATTCATTTAAGAACCGTGCGCTACTTTTTAAGCCGAGCGAGGCTTTGACGTACGTAGAACCGAAACCGGTCGGCTCGAAATTAAAAGTGGCCATGTTTGGGTACTGTGTAGGTGCGAACTAACTGAACTATCGGACACCCAGGTGAGTTGTGTTGAGAGCCGAAGGATAACTTATTTTTAATTCCTGTTATTTCCGTGAGATGCGCTTCGATGTCTTTTACGTGCAAACAAATGTCTATAATTCTGATCATCAGCTTCCAGTCTTATCGGATCCGTAGGTACGCCAATCGGAGTGCTGTGACTTGGGTTTTTGTTAACCCAGTTATTGAGTCACACTCTCTAACTTTTAACCACTTACAAACAGTCATAGTTTTTCAATGAAAGACAGAACCAATTCATTTTATTTAGGCTTATCAGCTGCTTCTACACATAACGGTTCGCAACCAATAGCGTGCCTTCTCTCATTCTACCATGTTAAAAAAATTTGATTTGTCCCTAAATAGACCAGTTAAAATTGGGAAAGTACATGAAGAGCGACTTTGCTCTCTTCGGAAGGTAGTTTTTCAAAATTCAAGTTTCTAAAACTTGAAGAATGAAATGAAAATGGTTCATAGGTTTTTTTTATGTTTTCAGAAAACGAGATGCTAATGATGCTTATAAGTAGTAATTGGATTTTTATTTCTGTTACATTGTTAATAATACTTGATACAGACACTTATTTAAATTCATACTAATAAAAAAGACGCTTGTGCGTCATCGAGACACAGCTTAACCTTTCAGGGATCAGTGGCTCGGTAGGAGGGTACGGTCCGTTTATTTTTCCTCATTACATACCTACCTCGTCACTGTTGATTGATTCTGTCAGTTCTATTAGAATACTTATTGTTTAAAGTACATTACTTAACAAAATTAATTTGACTAAAATGCTGTGATGGAATGCAATTTAATTTAATTCAAATCTACAAGTTAATTTATGATCAAATTAGTTCATTATTAATCTACAAGTTTAATTTTGTAATAATTAATTGCGCTCAGTCTTCTTAAAAGATGCATGTGTGTACTACGTTACTTACATAACATAATGGTATAAATATATTAATTAGTAGATAATAATTACGATCAAGGTCATACGACACGTGTTACTGTTATTACTCAAGTGTTAGTGTGGACGTGTTAATTGTACTCTTGCATAATAGACATAATATAACTATTAGATTGTTAAAAAATAATCGGTCAAGTGCGAGTCGGAAAAAGGTTAATTATCGTTCCATTCGTAGCGAAAAACGGCTACAAACTCGTTTTTTTTTTGTCAGGATGCCTTCTTTAGCCTTTCAATCGTGATAATGACAGACACAATTGAAAGACAATAGGTGCGCGAACGCCGGCGTTCGCTTGGGGTTTAATGAATTAAATACTTATTTTATTCTGTTTTTATTACTTATTATTGTTATTGCGGCAACCTCGGGTCGCTCGTCCAAGGAGATGGTGAGGTGGACCGAGACGTAACACGTCGGATCAACGCAGGATGGATGAAATGGCGACAGGTCACGGGAACCACTTGTGACCCACGGATGCCCCTCGAGTTAAAGGGTAAAATCTACAAGTCCGTGATAAGACCTGTCATACTGTATGGATCAGAATGTTGGGCTGTGAAAAAGACGGATGAAAAAAGATTGCATGTAGCGGAGATGAGAATGTTAAGATGGATGTGTGGTGTGACGAGAAAGGATAAAGTGAAAAATGAGTATATTAGAGGAAGTTTGAAAGTGGCGCCAGTGACTGAAAAGTTGAAAGGGAATCATTTGTCTTGGTATTTTCATGTGAAAAGGAGGGATGAAACGCATGTTGCTAAAAAAGTTATGAGTTTACATGTGGATGGATGGAGGGGAAGAGGGAGGCCAAAGAAAAGATAGATGGATTGTGTGAGAAGCGAGAAAGAAAAGGGAGTTAGTGATAGCGTGACGAGTGGCATGACAGAATGGAAGAAAAAAACGTGTTGCGCTGACCCCAAATAAAACGGGACTAGGGCAGGAAGATCATGATTGTTATTGCGGCCACAGAAATACATCATCTGTGAAAATGTCAACTGTCTAGCTGTCACTGATCATGAGATACAACCTGGTGATAGACAGACGGACAGCGGAGTGATAGCAGCTATAGGGTCCCGTTTTTACCCTTTGGATACGGAACCCTAAAACAGGTCTATTTTTAATCATTTTGAATATAGAATCACGTGTTATTTGACCTCTTAATTAAGTTTAACATGCAACGCAATGTTTGCCAGCAGAGTACACTCGGTTGAATGCAAATATTTCAATGACGTAAATAACATTCGAGCGCGCTTCTTAATTCGTTAGAGGCAGTGGGCGGCGCCGGCGCAGGCCTTGAAAATGATAAAACCCTAGATTCGACCGAGATTAACTCACAACGACACACTAAACGGCAGTACAACAGATTGTTTGTTGACGTTCCAACTTGATGATAAGCTCCAAAAAAAAAAGCTCTGCCTCAAATGAACTGCGTGAATAAGAAATAACAAGATTGGTATGCATTAGCATAATCGTAGCAAAGGATTTTGAGTGTAATGACTCGTTATGTTTAAACCTTTATGAGAATAAATAATATTTTAAATAAGTTTATGTATTAAGGAAGAATTTAACTATCCAGGTTTGTCTCCATATAGTAATTATGGGGCAAGATATGTACCGAGTCGTTTTAGTTTAGGTTTCCTGTTATTTTATATTGATTAATAAACTAGATTTTACCGGTTTCCGTACACCCATTTTTAAAAGAGACATTACCGGTCTTGAATTCCTGATGATGACGATCGTATAATATCTGGTGTCTGAGGTATGTGGCAGATGAATAAATTGAGATGCCGTTGAGTCTAAATGTGGCGGTTTTAACTGGTTATTTACCTACGTAGGACATTCAAATCATTTTCTTAGACACTATAAGCAGTATCTAAATTACTGCAGTTAATTGAATTACAGGATAATATTATGCTTAAAGATGGAATATTGAACACTGAGTCATGTAACTTACGGACGTCATCACGACTACTTCCTTCAAAACAATCCCTCGATCATATTAAAGTTTCCTCATAAGCGATCAAAATGTAAAAACCGAACTGAAAAATATTCCAATAGTTCTTGTAACCGTATCCATATCAACAAGTTCGGGGAACATGGATTCCCATTTATTTCTCTCAAAATATCCCACCGAGGTGCTAACAACATGCTAGTTATATGATCCATGTGTGAAGAGGACAAAAAAATCAATCAACGCATGCGCAAGGTTATACTTACTTAACGGCATTACATAAAACTTGATTATTTGTTCTACAGAAAATTGAAGTTTAAAAAAAAAACACATACAAGAAATAAGCTTAGTATGTTTAGCAGACAGATTAATCAGGAATGTTTGCTTAGCATTAACTTAATAATATAATTCTGAGAGCGTTTCGATGAAACTAGAACAAGACAAAACGATAAAACGAAGTAGTAACGACAATGCTTACTTTGTCTTTGGATGATAGGCGTCTTAGGTCAAGGAGCTTTTGGTACTGGCGGAGTGCCCTCATGTAGAGCCGGACCGGGAACTCGGCCGGCAGGGACACCGGTTCCGGCTGCGTCCGGGACGCCACCCCTGCGCCACTCATCGCAATCCAACACGAGCAACACACAACACTTGTTCTTTATTCATAAGCACCAAACCGTCATAGACTAGAGCGCCAGTCGCGCGTCCGAAGTGAACGTAGGCTCCATGCAACACTGACGTATCGCGCGCCCCGCGCATGCGTGCCCAGCAAGCTACGTTTGCAAAAAGAAACTACAAGTTCTCCACGCTCGACTGACTTTCCCTGCTCCATCCGCTGACGGCTGCCACGGACATGACCCGCTTTTACTGAGACAGTGTTTGAGGTGTAACTAATCATGACAGACGAGACAGAATTACTTCCATGCAGAGAAAATTGTAGAAGCTTTGCACAAAGCTTTCCCGATTTTCTTTTTTAATTACTGTCCTAAGGGTGACAGAGATTGTTTGCGGTACAAAATTATTACTTAGATATAAAAAAAACTATCCCATAAAATGGAAACCATTTAGTTATCAAGATTTATAGCTTTATTTTTATATACTACGGGATAAGATTATAAATGATTTATTTGACATCTTATAAAATAAAACTTTTACAATTGATAGTATAGTATTATATTATAAAAAAATATATATACAAAAGCTTGTTAAAGAGGATGTTTCCATTAGGTCAACCAGAAGTCCAAAATACATTCAAGTAATTATAATGTCCAAGAAAATATCTCTATAAATACGGTAATGATATTAAAATTATGTAAATAAAATGATTATAATTTAACTGGAAACATATATAAACAATAACAACCACATCCCTACGTACAGGAAATGGCACAGCTTTCCAAAGGTCCACGTATCTTCTAGGTATGAGCCAAGCAAGTATGTTCTTATCACGTTGTTTAAATACATGTCGACGATTCGTCAATATTTTACAATTGTTATCGTTTAAAACATACGATAAACTTGTTCAAATGTGTCGCAATCTTGACAACAAAATCATCTGAATTAGAATTGTAAATAATATATGTAATTCGGGTCTTCTCTCCAGAAGAGGGAATAGGCCGTACACCATGCGGGCCCGGTTAGATTTTGTGGATGACACACATTTCCCCGAATTTTTGGTTCTATCGGTCATGACGATTTCCTTCACCGTTTTAAGAACAGTGAGAGTGAGAACCTCGTCAAATGCAGGGGGCTTTCATCACTGGGTCGCCATTGCTCTAGAACTGTTCTAAAGCAAAATTTTAAAGCGAGGATTGAATTGTATGATCGAATTGTAATATATTACAATTGTATATATGTATAATGCATATTACAAAACGTACCTATTAACGTTTATTTACCTTCATATTATTATATATATAAATAAAAACTGTTATTATTTTATTTCTAGCCTGTATGGTTCTATTTCAAGGCGACAGCCCTTTGAAATAAAAATAATAGAAATGTAATAGTTACAACAATCATTAAAAATGCATGTTTGTTTATCGAAAGGCTGAGCTCGACCAATGGGTGACGCTAATAGGGATGCTGTCACGCCACTGCGCCGGATAATTGAATTGATTATGCATTGTAATAGGACGGAACCATGACGTTGACGATACAAGTACTTAGGACGTACTCACCTAGCTAACTACGTATATTTGTATCAACTAGTATACCTTGGGACTGTGGGAATAATCATTATTTTTATACCAACTACGTATCACTTGAATACGTTCTCTGACAGAATCGGATAAAAAAATGAATGATTTCCGATATGAGACTAATCTCTGTATATTTATCAAAACTTGACATTTACAAAAAGTTTTTGTAAGTCCTTTCTGCTTATCGTTTGTATGTCAATGAAGTGAGAGAGCGATATTTTCATTAAAAACCGGTCAACTGCTGCAATGGATTCCGAATCCGAACTGATCATATTTTTCGAATATATATTTTTTTAAATAGACTTCTTATTATATATTTTTTTACATATTTTATTTATTCTCAATTTTAGACTCAGTAGAATCGGAGATGAATGGTCAATTTTCATATACCTACGTAGAACTTTAAAATTGAGGCATTTTAGGCCCTCGCAATATTATAATGGGCACATCAAATAAAAAGTCTGTTATTTGTTGTCAGTTAAAAAAATGTGTATTTTTGATGTCCTGATTTGTACTCCAAAAGTGAACCCCATAATAAGTGGATATTTGTGTCGGCGCAAATTAACCGTGACGGACAGACAAACGACTCATCATTTATGGATCCGTTTTTTTCATTCTGACTTCTTAACCTTAAAAACTACATAAAGTAAAGAGTCTAGAATTATAGTCTATAATTAGGTACCTATTTACTTTGATTTATCACTCTTGTTATTTGAACAGTCGTTTGATTTATCGTAATACCAAAAAACTATTCATCATTGCTAGGGGGGCTTAGAATTTATAAGCACCAATCATAATTAATCGCCTGACGACTAGCTTGCCCGAATTGTAATCTGTCCGAGGACCTGTCATGGTTATCTCAAAGACCAGAATCCTGACCCGCTCTGAAAAGCAGTTCAGGAAACCTGACCGCAGCATCTGCTACTAGTAAGGAGCGCGCGCTGCGCTGTGGGCGAGCGAGTGGGAGTTGGGTCTCTGGCTTCACACAATACCGTCGAAAAACATACGATACAACTTTCCACCTCGTTGCTTCTCTACGTCAAGACACTCCCTGTTCTTCTCCTCATCGTTGTCAACAGTCTCTGCCACAACAGTATAATCATTAACCCTAGATAGATAACCATATTTCACTATACACTAAAGATAACCATACGTCGACTCGACGTGCGAATGTTTGAGTGAGCATATATTGGATTATGTATATACTAGGTTTATAAATGTGATATTATATATTATGTACTTTAATTATATTGTGAGTAAATGAAAAACATTAGAGTTTATTTATATTTTTATAAGAAAAAAAAATAAAGAACAGAACAAGGCACTTCTTACTTTACCAATCTTAAGCATTTCGGAAACTCTCCGTCAGTCGTATAACTTACTATGTATACTTTTAAAAATTAACTTTTTACAATCTCTATAAAATAAAAAACCTAAGAAAATAACACTTTTTATCCATTTTAGCCTCAAAGGTACTTAGAACAGGCGCTGGACTTGTGCTTTCCACAAATGAGATTTTTACAGCGGTCAGATATTATTTTTGTCATCCTTCTAATTTTTTATGGAAGAAAGGCATAATATTTTCTTTCCTTTGCCTCAGGTATACCTTCATGTAGTGTGGAAGGTTCGGCTGGTCTTTTTGGCAATATATCACAAATAAAAACTTATAGATTCGTCTGCATAGTAAGCATTTTCTACCTTGTCTCTATTCATGGGGTCATCTAGGTATTGCCGAGTTTCTTCATAAGTTTTATCATGTCCACATAATATAAGGTCCTTACAAATGAAATTGGCGTTTGGTATAGGAAGAACGTAAAGTCATTTTTTTTTTTGTAAAATATTTGTTAGTCAAAGTATGCACCGTTGTTATCTATGCACTTTTGCCATCTCATTAGTAGTTCATGGATCCTTTTACTAAATAAACCATGGGCGACAATCAATAAACTCTTTGAAGGCGGTTTGGACTGTCGCATCGGAATTGAATTTTTTTCCTGGTAAGAAGTTGTCCAAATTCCAGAAAAAATGGTAATTTTTTTTAGCAACGTCCGGGAGTACGGTGTATGTCGCAGACATTCTAATTGTAGACAAAACGCTAATTTCATATGTAAGGACTTAAATTAGCCACTTGTTCTACCTTTAATAGTTGTACAATGAATGGTCGTGTTTTGCTCTAAGAATTTGTCACTGTGGCATGATAGTACAACTCAGCATACTTGGCGAAGCATTTTCAGGAGTTTCAGGATCATTTCCAGAAACATCTTCAATATCGAATGGGTATACCACTAGGAGAACACTCACTTTATTCTTCGGTATCACTCTGTACTTTATCTTCTAATAAATTGTCTTCAATTTCACTGTCCGACCCCTGAATCTCTTCATGGCTCGTTTCATGCAACAACTGACTGATTTCGGAACCGTCTGTATGATTTTGTGACGACATTATGTTATTTTTATTGTGATTATAACAAGTAAAAAATATAATAAAAAAACACGTATGTTTATTCTCAAAAAAGAATGTAACACATTTTCCCAATAGTCTAGAAACTGGCACTAAAGATAACCATACGTCGCTTCGACGTACGGTAGATAAATATCGACGAAAGTATTGCACTTTCCCAAGTGTTAAGGGTGTGTTCTGCTAGCTCCGATAGCCGACTGAGTTGGCAGGAATGGGCAATTTAGTGATGCAAAAAACAAACGAGTTACAACATTTTTTCAAATTGGAATACGTCGTTTCGACGTAGGTTATCTATCTAGGGTTAAGGTATATATAAACGGGTTTGATAATAATCATAGTTTTTGAGCCACATATCGCGTGAGAGTTAGTGAACGTTATGAATGTACTCTGCCTATGTACATATTTTCAGTGAAACTTAACCGTCAAATTCCTACTTAAAAAATATGAACATGGCAGGGTTGTCCTATGATACCAACATAATATTTATCTACTCTTCTACTCTAATATTAAGAGGTAAAGTTTGTTTTTTTGTTTATAGGAGATAGGTAAACTCTGAAAGTACTAGTCCGATTGTTTAAATTTTTTCACCGATAGAAAGCTGCTTTATTCCTGAATGACATAGGCTATATTTTATGTACGCGGGAGAAACCGCAGGCAAAAACTAGTTTTTAATATTAGTTATTTTTATCTATGTGTTTTTGTTCGTTATTAAAACTAGATGAGGTCTATGTCCTAGCTGACTACCCTGAGAAGAAACACCGAAACATAGAGACCAGTCTCTGTTTTCAATCCCATTAAGTAAACATATTTGATGAACAAACCAAATAGATAGCTTGGATTTATCTACGTACGAGATATTTTTCTTTTTTGCTTCGCTCGGTTTATGAGAGCTTCTCTGTTGTAGTCAATATTACAATAATTCTCAGCTCCATTTTACCGCCATCGCGTCTGTTTCAATGATTCCAAACAGTGTCCAGCTTTGTAGACATTTAAAATACAAGACTCTACCAATTTTATAACACACTGGGAATCAATTTGCGAATTATTATAACAGCCACTGAACTTTGCTCGGGAAAAACCAGCCAAAAACTCCTTTGGAAGTAAAACTTTATATACCTAATATTGAATGACATGGTTGACAGTGTTCAATGTCAATGTATCGATCGACGACTGGGGCTATATGGGGATAGTGGGCTGGAAGCTTTTACCACTTTTACGCTAATGTCTAGGCACACTTGACAACTAAGTTCCATCACAAAATAGGCACTTCTCTAACTGATATTTTGCTTTGACCTTTGGATTTATCACGAAGTAATAAAGACGCAATAATGATAAAACGTAGACTTTACCTCTGTTTTGAACTTTTGATTATGTTAATTGTACATGGTCTACGTGATACTATGTAGAAGGTAGGTATATCCTATAACCATATCAGTTTATATTCAATGTAAACAACATTAAAAGGAGAAACTATATCAATCAGCTGATCTTTATTTATTTATTCACATTAAGTACGTAGGTATGTTACATAAAATGTAAATTATGTCATAGCAAGTAGATAAAGAGTGACCATTTTATCAAAGAATCATTAAAATGACCCGTTAAAGCGATGAGACGAGACTAATGTAAGTAACCCTTTTCAATGGGTAGCAACAAGCCGCCACGACGACGCCCACCGCCAAACTACCAATATCGATAACGCGACCCACAGAGTAGGTAGGAACAAGATTTATAAGTCTTATAAAACATTGCTACTCTGACATAATTACAATTTCTAGTTATGTTAAACATGATGTTAAAGCAAAAACAATTAACAAACACTATTTACTTACTTGAGACCATATCTCCCTCGTCAACATAACCTCTTTTCACGAGACGTGCACAAATTATACATGGAATCATGAAAAAAAGTGTCGGTGCTATTGATTTCACTTTCGTACTGAATATTTTAATGTATTCGCGTGTTGTGGAGCGATATTTTACACATTTTGGGCTTGGTATGTGATGTTTGTAGCGCGTCCGTGGTACGCATGCACAGGGGAGCATCCCCCCGACCCCCGCGAGCCCCGTCACCCGCCGTCTCTCAGAGCATCCCAAAGTCCCGCTCTCCCGTTTTTTTTAACAGTGTTTCTTATTATAACCTACAAAACCCCAGCTGCGTTACACAAATATGGCAGGTTAACATTCTGCGAGTTTTAAAAAGGGTTTTTTCATTATCATTTCTCAGCTTTTTAGATAAGAACTTGTCTATTTAGAATGGTTGGTTTAGTAATATTACTGTCACCCATATGATATACGATTATCACGGTTAAGTTAATTGATTGGTGTTTAACCGTTGGTAAAATGTTTGAAAACTTCTTTCTTATTTTCTTTAGTCAGAATTTGACTACCGCCATTGTATCTTCGTTAATAAAATGTGGAGGTACAATTTAGCCAATTCCATGCTGAAAAACTTCTTATCTATTCATTAGTTTTACCCCAACATAACTCTACTTTGTAACATATCAGGACAATAAGAATATTACTAAGACATACTCTTAAAATGACTTAAGTACTTGTTATATCTGTTTCCTCATTTTTTTCTTGTTTTTAACTCTTTTTCATTAAACATTAACGTTTTTAAAGTTAGATAAGGTCATGGTTAACACTGACGTCAAAACTAATAGGTGAAAGTCAACATTAGATAAAAGATTTGAAAGTAAAAGTAATTATAGCATAATCTGTGAACCTATTAGGAGCAGCCAACTTATACATTGGGTGTTAACTTAAAATAAGCTGCTTGACAAAACACATTAGGTACTGTTGACTTTATCAGTTTACTCGGAATGTATTCGGAAGACGTGAACCGGGTTTTATCATGGCGATACACCTATATCAAAGTTATCGTTAAACTAGGTAGGTACTTAGGTACTTCTTCTTCTCGAATCGATGGGTTACTCTTTCCTCAAAGTTTTTGTGTCTAGTACCTAGGTTGCCATGTTTATAGAGGTGTCAGTGACATTTTTTAGGTCCTCCAAAGTGCAGACTTTGGGACAGTTTGGGTACTCTAATAACGGTGTATTGAGAATTTACTTATTTCAGAGGACTATAGGACTTAAAGCGCGGACACTTTCGGACTGCATACAAAAGAAAGAGATGTGTAAAAACAATGCTTGCTAACTAAAACTAAACTAAATAAACATATTATTGATTTACTCAAAATCTACAGATTTGATTATAAAATTTAAACACTATAATGAACTGCTTTAATATTTCTTCAAGGAATCGAAACGTAATAAAAGTGATGTGCTGTGTGGTTATGTTTTGAACATATTATCTAACTACCATTGATCGTGAAGAATTATTTATTTGATTCTGTTTAATAGTAAACAGAATCAAATAAATAATTCTTCACGATATCTATGACTACAGAGTCATAGATATCCGCTGTAGTGGATCCTATACTTCTGCGCATTTTTAAACTCGGGAATAGCTCGAGTAGTACTTTTTGTTTCTAAGTTTTTTTTTGTTGTAAAATCTTGAAATAACTTCCCCCACTCAGGGTAAAGCGAAAGGAAGTGTCAATCTGTTACTAACCTAAAACCCATCCTGTACCCTCATTTAGAGGTCTTTAAATAGTATTGGGCATTATTATAATATTTTTTTTCTCACAAATAATACATTCGCAAGTAGATGTTCATGTTACCATAATCTTTGAAATAGAGAAAATACTTTTAGCCTTATCCAAATCATAATGTCTTCAGCCCCCCCCCCCCTCATAATTACTGATCAAGGTGCCTAGTGAGAGTTGTCTTTGTGAACGCGATCGAAACGGCTCCTGCTGTTGGCTCTCTGATTGGTTTAAGCTTAGTGCGGGCCAATCGGATCGCCGAACGTCATACGTACCAATCGAGTTAACGTAAAACAGTGATCGATACGCAACGCGTAATATAACAGCACTGGGCACCTTTTCCCAGGGTTGAGTCGTACTTACTTATACCGTATTTATGTATAACTAAACTTAAAGCGCACTTCAACATGGATTCATATAAGATAGGAATGCTATTCACATTGTCTTTATAAAGCATGCCAAATTCATTCCACATTGTAATAACTCATAAGAATAATTTATTTGCACGTCACACAGCTATTTAAGTTTAATGAGATTTTGTAAGGATGACCACCCAGCCCGTGCTATTGTCTAGCTGATACATCCTTGTATAAAAAAGACTGACTTCGTGGTTCTAGTTTGCAAGTATAAAGTAACAACTTAGCGCTACATGTCATTTTCAGTTAACTACGACTTCATTTATTCAGAATCTTCAACCACTGAAACGACTTCAGGGGCTCCATCCTCATTGTGTATGAAGTAGTTTCATCTGTGTGTATTATTAGGACCTAAGTGGTTTTCAATCTCAAATCTAATCCATAACATATGTAAATCAGATGGTAAATCTATGTAATTTAAGAAATTATGGTCGTCGCTTACCATGAGGTAAGATAATCGTTAAGCGTAACCCTATATATTTCTTTTAATTTATGTTTAAAATTATATATTTAAATATGCATTGTTATTTCTTATTTATTTAGTAACTTTATTTTTCAATTGTGGAAATTACAGACACAATAGAAAGACAATAGGTGCGCGAACGCCGGCGTTCGCTTGGGGTTTAATGAATTAAATATTTTACATATATTAGGTCAGATAAATTACGCCATTCGCGGATATTTTCTGTAAGAACTCAGGCACATATCTACACCATTTATTAAAAAAGATTCATCTGATGGCAACAGAAATATTGATATGAAGCAGGAACTTGCGAGCCGTCTATCAAATTCATTAAATTTTTTAATGATTTAATTTATTAGCACTTTACAACCTATAGGTGAATGCTTCTGCAGGTTGCAACGAAAGAACACATTTTCTGATGTTACTAATTGTTTAATTAAACAAAAATGTTCACAGTAAATAGTGGAGACCACATATTCGAGTGTTGACTCTCTTTACTATGTTAACTTTTGTAAATGTAGTTGCTAAGCGTACTACTCATATTAAATTCGGAACCAATGACAATAGGACCAGCTAGGCTAACAAGCATGCTGATGTTATTTATTCATTTATATCAGTTATCTTCTTCTTCCTGCCGTTATCCCTTTATTCGTTGTAATCTCTGGAACTACTCAACTTATTTTGAAAATTCTTTCACCAGTAGAAAGCTTCATTATTCTTCTTTGACGCTCAGTGAAGTGGGCACGGATCAGGTAGTAATCCATAATAATACAAAATAACATACACAAAGGTAAACATAAAATTAGTATATAATTAAATTGATAGGTTGAAGTATTTTCATTTCAGTTTTAGACGTCCATAGCATGAGGAGGGAAAATCAATTCTACATTATTTATAGACACTTTGACGTAAGTACAAATAGAAAATTTATTACAAGCGAGTAAATAGAATATATAAAACAGAACATATTCTATTTACTCACACAGAAATATATACTAGAAGTATATAGCTATCTGACTACAACTGGAATAAAAAGCCTTTAACCCCTCGAGCGCCACGAGATCACATGACCCGGAAAATTGCACTGTTTACGTAAACAACCAGAAAAATAATGAAAAAATAAAAAAATAAAATTTCTAGGAAAAACAAATAAATATATTTAGAATTATGTTGTATAAAAACCAAAATTTTGAACCAAATAACTTTCGTACAAACGTGTGTAGAAAACGAAGATTAAGCGTTTTTTAAGCCATCCAAGTTGTACAATCGGCGCTCGAGAACTTCCACAAGGCAAACTAATAAATTGGCGAATCTGCATGATATGAGACGAACAGGAGCAGTGGATGTGATGACGCTTAGGGGAGGCCTATATCCAGAAGACGTTTTTCAAATGAAGTTATGATTATGAAGCGTTCTTTTTTTGAGGTTGAAATCATTAAAAAAAACTCCTCCCGTTCTGGGTGGAGCTAGAGAGAGTGGCAGACTGTTACTAACTAAAACCTAGCCGAGTTGGCTCTTGCTGTTCAGTACCGCGGTAACTCTTTGGATCAATTACGCAGATAATGAAGCGATCAAATAAACCAAGATCCACAATTTGTGTGAACTTAAAATTCTAAAGGTATTTCTTGTTGCCATAACAAATACCTGAGATAACGTTGATCTTCGATAGATACGCACTAAGCAAGCACTTGACCAGTTTTTTATAATCTCGTATGCTCGCGCTAAAATGTTTCGAAGGTTAAATTACTTGACCACATAGCGATTTAATGAAAAATAAGAAGGTAGGCGTAAAGTGTTACATCCTCTGTGATATGATCAGACAATGTGGTCCAAAGTATCATGCTTTGCTTAGTTCAGTGTCCGTTTGCGGAAATATCGTGATATATGAATGAGTAAAACGTTTAAATAAGTTCTATCGATACAGAAAAATGAAAATAATCTCCGAAATATTAATTAATATCTAGTAAGGTATTTATAAAAACTGAAAAAAAAGTTAAAACATTTTGAGAAATTAAAAATTAATAAATTTATCTACACTAAAATATTTTTTGTTTTTGTTTGTATGAGGTAATTTCTTAAAGTACTGGTACCGATACTAGCACCGAATGTGAAATTTTTTTCACTGATAGAAAGCTGCTTTATTCCTGAGTGGCTAGGTTATAGGCTATATTTTATGTACGCGGGCGAAATCGCGCGCTAATCGATGGATTTATTGAATTACTATTTTGTATTAATAGGTATATTGAAAGAAAAGGGAGTTAGTGATAGCGTACCGAGTGACAGGACAGAATGGAAGAAAAAAACGTGTTGCGCCGATCCCAAATAAAACGGGACTAGGGCAAGAAGATGATGAGGTATATTTTGTTATAAAGTGTAGTAGGTATACAATTTAGGTATTTAGGAGCCAATGCCATAAAAAAAAGAAGTTTAGCCAGTAGTCTGGCACACTCTCTCGCTTCACACAGAGTAGGAGAAGATTATTTATTTATTTTATTTTACAGAAGGCATACAAACTAATAAACTATAAATTTATTTATTTATTTACAATTTACTTATACAACATTACAGCCTAACTAAACTAATGCGTTGTACAGAAACAAGAGAAAAAAAAAATATTATTACCACTAATTAAAATAAAATATCCCACAAAACCAAATAAGGCAACGTATACTTATTTTTCATCCATCCTCTCACAAAACCTCCGACATTCACGACACACATCTATCCATCTCCCAGCAAACAAGTCACATTTTGGTGTTAGAGTCAGAACAGCATTAAGCACAGAAACGGTCAAACGCAAGCCTATCATTAATAAAAAAAAAGCGCACGAACGAGTGGCGAGTTAGCTCTTGACACTGTCTGCGATAAAGGATCAGCTAACAATGAAATAAAGAGTGTAAAATCAAATGGCTAATTGCAAGCTTACACACACGTTAGTACACACAAACACACAAATCAATTAATTAGTAACGAAAGAAGTTGGTTAATAATCGAAAAAAGTCCGTACATTTGCCGTCGTGAGGTTGCCACAATGGTGCAGAATAAGTTACTGGTACCGAGTTATTTGGAGATATCTCTCTTTATCTTAAAAAGGAGGTATTGCCACTTCCATATCGTTACGTATCAATTTCATTTAGTAATTCCATTTGTAAGTGCGTAAATTCGTTCCGTTATTCCGTTTATTCCAAGGCAGGTTCCCCAACTTGAATCATCAAATTCCACCAGGATGAGCTATGCAGCCTATGCATCTATGCTGTGAGGACATGAAGCTTAGTTACGAATTTACGTGACTGATGCTAAGCTATGTAGGGGGGAACAAGCTTTGCTATGAAGATGCGCCGCCGTATGTTAGCTGTGCGAGGAAGATGTGCAGTTGGAGCTTTATATATACTTGTAATATGTAGTATCAACTGTAAGGAAAGCTCTTATTGTACGTACGCCACTTTGCACATAGCTACACTATACACCCATCCTTAGCACGCATTCATCCATATAAAATTGCTAAATTGAACGCATTTCCACCAGCGCGCGCCAAGCTATATAGACCAATGAATATGATTGGTGGATGTCACACAAACCCATCTTTAACAATGCGTATATTACGCATTGTTAAGGATGGGTGGTTATAGTCTATCGGTGGGTAAGCCTAAAGAATCCCACTTTCGATAACCTTATCGAGTGTATGGCTATTTTTTAGGGTGGGTTGGTTAAAAAATAACTCCTCCTGCTTTAGGTGGAGCGAGAGGTACTGTTAGACTTTTATTTACTAAAAATAATCTGTGTTCTTTCAGATGCCTTTTGCGTTCTAGACCCGAGGGAACTCTTTCAATTTTCCCTCTTAATTCCGAATGAGTCGAGTGGAGGTCCTTCAAACTGACTTGAAATATGGCCCTTAAAGTTTGTGCAACACCTATTATGAACTTTTAAAAGTCAGCCGTCGAGAATGCAGGTTCTAATTATTTAGAACACACACTTGAAAGAAACGACGTTCATCATTTCATGCACTAATTGTAAACAGTATGTCATTGCTGTAGAGCAGAAATTTCATGTTCGGCGTTGGACGGCCTCCAACAAGGTGGACCGATGACCTGGTCAGGGTCGCGGGAATCCGATGGATGCGTGATGCATAGGACCGGTCGTTGTGGCGACGCTTGGGGGAGGCATATGTCCAACAGTGAACGTTTTTCGGCTGATATGATGATGATGATGACTTTCAGCAGTGGAAAATTACGGTATTACAAAGGTAGGTAATTTAGCGAAAGGTTTCCACCGTTAGACCGACAAACACATTATATAAATAGTCAAATAATTTCTAAGGTTTCTAAATAGAGGCATTAACCTAGTTTGCGAATCATATGAGTATTAAATAATAAGTAATCAGAGAGGCTTATGATGTTTTCGCACTTGGTTTATTGCTCTAAGTTTCGCACACTCTAAATGTTTTGAAGTTAAAGCGGTGATTAAATCAATAGGTATTTGAGAAGGCAGATGCTTGGTTGACCGCTGAGCATCCGCTTACAAATCAGACGACCTTAATATTACAAAAGCGTGGTTTTCGCAATGTTGTCAATATATCAGCAGTAGATTCGGCTACTGCAGGTCTTGTTAATATACTTATAATATAAATTTTGGATGGTTTGTCATCTAAAAATTCTCCTAAACGGCTTGACTAATTTGGACCTAGGAGGGATCGCTGCAATCGGGTTCTCAATTTTTTTTCTTTCGAACAGATCAATGTCTGTTCGGACCGCTGGTACCTATAAATAAAAAAAACCCCAATCTGTTTATTTCTTTGTCTGTTCGTAACAAACCTAAAAACTACTGTGGGTTTGACAGAACGGAAAAGTTTCATGAAGAAGGTATAGATGTACAAAACATCCAAATTATAGTAAGTAAGATGAGAACTTAAAAGATTTGTAACACCCGTGCAAAGTTGAGGCCAGTCAATGGTACATATGTACGTAAACCCGTTTTCTGCAGTGTTAACGAACCATCTTCGAATTTCCATAAGCCACTATTTACAAACAGCAAGGAAAATTATTTGACACAACCTTATAAGTTTTGTTTTCATCGTGATAAAGAAAAGTGGGTTTACGTATCAGGACAAATAAGAAATAACTGACGCTAAGTGTTCTTAAGTATTGGCTTACCTCGTTAGCGAGCCGTGACGTAGAATAATAATGCTACGTCGATTCGAATCAGACAATGGAGATAATGTATGAAGCGAACTGATTGAAACTGTATCTATCTATGTATCTATCTAGTATTTGGGTTTGAATGTGTGTACATTGAGTCACGACTTCGACATTTAGTGGCATTGAATATCTCCAAGCCTTTGCAAGCCGCAGTTAGTTTCTATGAACATTAACTTTATAAGCACTGGTAAAAAATAAACTAACAAATAAATTTATTGTTAGAAAGGTTATCGCTACTCTCTACTGATTTAACATCTAAACAATTTTGTTGCATTCATGAATGGATCATTCTTATTTACATTTGAACTAATGACGTAAACTGTGAAAGATTTACATTCGCAAAGGCTTTACAAAGTAAAGGAAGATTTCATCTAAATTATACCTGAATTCAATGAAGAAATCGGTTATCTATACTTCCAAAGATGCATATCTTTTCAGTGATTTTCGTCTTCTATGTAAAATGCGTGTCATGTACATAAAATGAAGAATAATTATGTATGATACGGATCTCGGATTATTTTCGAATCGTTGTTTAACTTCTTTAATTGTTTAAACCCAGTTTAGAATATATTTTACGTCCTCTAAACTGCAGAAGTATGTGCACTTGGTGTAATCCAACGTGTGGCTCATATTCTGAACAGAACAACGGTTATGAAAGCCATTAAAATTAAATAAATACCTCATCATCATCTTCCTTCACCTTAGTAATATGGGATAAAGGCAGGAAGAAGAAGAAGATGGAAGTAAGTTAACATAATGAACCTTTTCGGTACTACAATACTACTGCGAGCTACAAGCGGGTATAAACTGTAGGGACAATTAAATTCGTCTCTAAAACCATCCCTTTATACACATTTTAATTGAACCAAGACCATAAAGCCATAAAGTTTTATGTTCTTTATTAACATTGTTAAATCTTTATCATTTTGACGTAGATTTCCGTTCATGTATGATGCCTCATTATTATAAATATAAATACCAGATGCTGCCAGCGGCTTTGCCCATATGATAGTAGAAAATTACCCCAAGGGAAGATACTCCTGGGATAAAATGTTCCCATGTGCTATTTCAGGATATGGTCTATTTGTATGCTAAATCTCGCCCAAATCCATACAGATTTTTGAGCATGAAGGAATCATAAATACATATGTACATACCTACACACTCATAAACTTAAGCCTTTATAATATTAATGTGACATAACTTGAGTGATGATATCAAACTTATAACGTGATTATCATTATCACTTTCAGATACCAACTGCCTTGCTTGTTTTTTTAATGATGGCTCATTTTAAGTTTTAACTTACTTGCTTCGAGAAATCATTCAGAGACATGCTAAGACAATGAAGGCCCCAGAAGGATTAAAAAGCAATCTTGAATTGATTTAAAAGCAGTTGTGCGCGTCTGCCTAATTTAAAATTAAACGATCCATAAATCATAATTAAGAACTAAAAATAGAATATTTTCTTGAATAACAAAAGATTTATTTGTAGTTAATTCCGAGGTTCGGCTATGTTGTGGTCCGACCCTGCGGCTCTGACGTCAATGGCTCGCCGTGATCCACCTTCACGATAAGCGCGCGCGCACGTGAACCGACTAAATTATACATAACGAGACATTAATGCAATTTCCCAAATAAAAATAATTGTTTGCAGTGATTAGACAATCTAAAAAGATTTGGCTAATTATATCGTTAGGCATGCCTTAATTAACTATCAACAATTTGTGGTGACTACTTTTTATAATTACTGAACTACTAAGAAAGATTTTACGAAGAAGACTTAAACTGAAGATCTATAAAAATCAAATAACATAAGTTTTGGGATATCAAGAGAAGATTATATCTTTGCATTTCTCATTGTAATACTTAACCTCTCAGGCACAAGTGTACTAGCTAACTTAAACCTTATTGTTACCCAATAAGGTTTGAATCAGCTGGTATGAGGTGTACCGTATTCGGTACACTGGTGCCTGAGAGGTTAACTCCAGTGTTGGCGTTGACGCCCCATGGAAGACACGTAGACGTTAATTTCATGTTGTATGTGACATTACCTTGCTTATCTACTATGAATCTAGCTTAACCGCTACTCCACCACGTGGGTTCTACTTTACGTCCTATAGTCTATACGAGGTAGCCGCTACGCCATTAAACCACCGCGTAGAAGCTACGACGTAGCCGCTAAACCGACGCGTAGTAGTTACGACGTAGCCGCTACGCCACTAAACCACCGCGTAGTAGCTATGACGTAGCCGCTACGCCTCTAAACCGCCGCGTAGTAGCTACGACGTAGCCGCTACGCCACTAAACCACCGCGTAGTAGCTATTACGTAGCCAATATGCTCCTTAAACACTAGACCACGTGGGCGCTACGGTGTTTACCCACTACGCCATAAAGCGATGTAGGCGATACGTTACATTGGCGTTAAAGCAAAAAAATATATATTACGACTACACGACGTCTAAGATGCGTAAACGATCGACAAACGCCAAAGCAGAATTAACAGTAAACCTGAGATAAATTCAGTAACTACGTACATAACAGTAAAACCCAAAAAACTGCGCGGTTAATCAGGTTAAATGTCGAAATTACAGTGTTAGTTAAACGGGTTAAGTGAGAAATTTAAACAATCAGTGTAAACGAGCCTTAACGTGATACTTAACACTCTTGACAAAATGTTACTGCCCTAAAAAATGTAATGACGAGGCCACGACGAGGCGAGCAGAGCTCTTGAAGTGCGGCAGACATGGCATTGGGTGATATAAAGCGAGCATAGTGTGGCTGTTTGTCTAGTACAGCGATTAAAAGGTTTCTATGGAATCACGTAGGATTTATGTACGTGAAATTGTGTGTCATGTTTGATAAGACTTTTTATTGTATGCTACGGGTATAAAACAAAAATAATCTATTGTATTTAAATCAGTCCCTGAGACTTTTTTCGATAGTAAGCTTCGTCATCTTACTGAGTTATTTTCATTCTAAGTTTGCGAATGATAAAATACCTTGATTCATCTTACTGACTTATTTTCATTTTAAGTTTGCGAGTGATAAAATACCTTGATTCATCTTCCTGACTTATTTTCATTCTAAGTTTGCGAATGATTAAATACCTTGATTCATCTTCCTGACTTATTTTATTCTAAGTTTGCGAATAATAAAATACAATGATTGTCAAGAAGACATGCATAGTTAAATTCACAACGCATTCCTAATGTCACACAGTCAACGGAAAACATAAGTATCTGTAAAAATAATATGTTTTATTATGATATTTATTTTACTATGTATTTTTATATATCTATCTCTAATTGCATGTTATATTATTTCTTTGACAATTATTTTGAGTGCGTTTATTTTCCTACTAATGTTACCATTACATATTTCCAACTCTCCTTTCACAGGTATGCTGGAAAAGATTTCTATAGAAATAAGCATCACCTTTGTATATATTTTTCTATTTCCCCTATTTCCTTCTTCTTGTCTGTTATTTTAGCCGTGCACATGAATATTTAAATAAATATGTAGATTACTTCATGGTTAAATGAACTCTAACTGTATTGGAACAGAGATAAATTTGCTATCATTAATTTTGTCGCTAGCTCAGGTGGGATACCCTATATGTACAGGTGCCATATTATACATAAGTATAAGCCTTGACCCCGATACATGAGATAAGATGTCAAGAACACAACTCGCACATTCGATAAATGTTTACATAATAGCTACTTTTCAGATTCGATATGTTCGGCAGGTCAACGATTTATTTAATATCACTAGCAAAATAACAACAAACAGTAGTGTTATCATGACATCTCTTTTCTTATTACAAGATATTCGTGATCGATCAATTTAGTCAATACAAACTACCTATAAACATAAAATATGTTGTTCATTTTGGTAAAAAACCGGGCAAGTACGAGTCGGATTCGCGCACTGAGGGTTCCGTGCAAACTACAATTCCCGAATGGAGTCTCGAAGATTTTTCCGAATTGCAATTTTTTTTGTGACGTGAGTAACAACAAATTTACTGTTTTCATATTTTTTCCTATACCTGTGCTATAAGACCTTGCTTCGTGCAAAATTTCAGGATTCTAGGTCAACGGAAAGTATCCTATGAATTTCGATCTTTGAGAGTATCAAAATATACGTTTTTTTTTGCGACATAAACGACCGTATCTTTTTTACTGTTTAACACTTAAAAGTTTGAATTTTTCACAGCTTGAAGGGGCCGCAGACTTGAGTATATGGTTTTAATTTCAACTCGATTCCTCCACGCGTTCTCGAGATAAATGGTCTTGACAGACAGACAGACAGACGGATGGACAACAAAGTGATCCTATAAGGGTTCCGTTTTTCCTTTTGAGGTACGGAACCCTAATAACAAAATTAAAAGAAAAAAATAAAATATGTAGGTAGCTACATACTTCATTTTTCTTTTTATTTAGTTTAGTAATAGCGAGGTCACTAAAATTAACTCTGGCATCGAGAATGTGTTCAAAAACTGACAAGCTCACTTACCCAAGATACCCAGAGCAGAGAAAAACTATTATTATTATTATCATACAAATTTATGCTCCGTGCGAAAATCGAACTAGCGACACGCAGCGCATCAGCTATCCAATCAATCACAGCGACAGCAGGGCCGTCTAATATGTGAACTCTAAAAGACAAGTAAGTATTTAGACAAATACATAACTTTCTACCACTGAAAACATTGAAATTATTAAAAAAAAAGGATAATAAAATAGTACCTACGTCATGATAATTTCACAAAAATAGCTTATTTAAGCAATAAAGAGTTATTTTGAGCTTTGCGTGTTATATCAATTAAAAACACATAATGAATTCAATCATTGAGGGAAATCAGCTGAGTATAATAAACCTATGATTAAGATTCTTAGGATAACCTATGACATAATTTTATGAACAACGTAGACCGCAGGATTACGTGACGGTTATAAGTGTATGTACAGTAAAATAATACTTGTATATTATAATTATTATACCAGCAGTCCCGATAGACGTTCTGTGTGTAAGCTAGCATTTCGTCACAACAAAAAAATGAGAACCCGATTGCCCGGCCACCTACCGAGTTCAATTGTAATTTCAAAACATCTAGGAACTTACTCAAATATACATATAAAATTTCATACAAATCGGTCAAACCAAGGAAGATTTAGGTGACAAACACATACAGAACAATAAATTATATATTGATATATATAAAGATATCCCACACAGTATCTATCAAATAAAAATTAAAATATTATGTTAATATTTTGATGATTTGCATGGGACATCCATAAATAAACTTTTACGTATATTTTTCTCTACTTTAGCAATTAAATTAGCGTCAGTATCACCTGATTTCCTATGATGATTATATGAAAAACAACGATAATCTCATAACTAACCCATTATGCGACCTTTTTTTCTCATTACTGATAGGCTCACGCTTGACCGCTATCTCACCTGATGGAAAGTGACGATGTGGTCGACGATGAAGTCCACTTTCCTAGAAGTAACCTACTCACTACCCCAAGTAGTTTCTATCAGGAAACACAGACACCGGTAGGAAAATCCTACCCTTAAATGTACACACAATGAATAAGAGAATGTGCAAATTAAAATATCATACAATTTACTTTTTTATAGTCAGGTAATCATCAAAAAACTTCTCGCTCTGTGTGGAGCAAGACCTAACTCTTCCGAACTATCCCGCAAACTTTTGAGTAAGATGATGAGAAAGGAACTCAAACCTAATCACAATTTAAATCTCTTGTGAAATCCTATAACGTAAGGCGATAAATAGACAAATTGTGTCAAAATAATAAGGCTTCTAATAACTATTACGCATGGCACAGATTATTATTTATCAGTTACAATGCAGTTTGAGCCGGTTCGAAGTGATATCGAGTACATGGCGCCGCCGCCCTCGGCCAGACTAACAAACATAAGAATATGGTCGCATTATCGTGAACCGTATCAAATAGCACAGAACAACTTCCTTTATCTCTCAATTACGTTTACAGAAATCCCAAGAAAACCAAGTTTATAAACGTTCAAAGTCCAAAGATTCAACGTCACAGAATTTGTGTAAAATTTGTATGTTTAGGTACATATGTAAGTTTTATACAATCTATGTGTTAACAGTTTTGGCGATGTATTTAATATAATCTAAATAATGACGTACGTTGTGGTCGGGGATACCAATCAACGCTTTGCCTTTTTGCATAATGGATTGAGAGCAAAAATCCTATCTACGGGGTATTCCATACAGGTTTTTCTGGTTAACATATTTAAAGGAATTTTAACTCAATTGTAGGAGCTGCAAACTGCTTACCTATTTCCGCAATGTGACAACAAATAAAGTTTTATTTAATATTTTTAACCGACTTCAAAAAAAGAAGTTCTCAATTCGATTGTTTTTTTTTTAATGTTTGTTACCTCATAATTCCGTTGTTTATGCATCGATTTACAATTATTTTTTTCTTTTATAAGGATTTGCTTCCAGATTAGTCCCATTTTTATTTTTCAAAAGTTTAGTTCTGATGATGGGACCCATGAGGAAACGAGGGAACTCCTCAAATATTATAGGCAACCATGTAATGATTTTCATCGAGAACCCAAGCATTAACAGTCAAAAAGTAACATTCGGTGAAGTGGACCTGGTGAATAAGACCAGAAATGGTCAACATTTCATGCACTTTTAAATATCACAATGAAGATAGTTAAGCATCTATGACACTAGAAATTGAAAATGGTATCATCGAAGTGATATGAGGATGAAGATAGAGCCTGAAAGTAGGAACCGGAACTCCGTTATTTAATCAATGGATCCTAACCGTATTTGGGCTTATTAGAATTGTCTGATGCACTTTGGCTATAAGGTATATCGAACTGAGCTGATAAAATAGGTGGAAGGTAGACACGGGAACTTCATAATAAAGCAATGTATCCTAGCAGTGATTGGGTTAAATGGAATTTTTAAGAAAAATGGGTACTCTGGCTTTAAGTATATCACATCTAAAAAGTGTGTAATAAAAAAAATGCAAAAAAAAAACTAAAACGGTCAAATAACTTCACTTTTGGAAGTCGGTGTTAAATAAAAAATAACAATACTAGAAACACCGACTTTCGGTGAACTTTTTATGTAAAAACTTTTTTTTTAATATAGTCCATTTCTTCGTATAACTTCTTCAATGTAAACCATTTTTCAATATCAATAAAAAGTCAATTAGCTAAATATTTCAGTTCAAAATTTAGAGCCATCACGTACTCAAGTGATGAATCAAATGACCGATATAAAAAAGGACAATATTAAATTGAAGTCAGTGGAAGGTTAAAAGGCCGGATCAATATTTTGTACTCTAAATATGTATATCAGCCTACACCCATTTCGACCATTAACATGTAACGGTCAACAAAGTTAAACAGTTTATATCTTACATCAAAAGGATGGCCTCTTGTTAGCACAACTTCCGAAATTTTCCACAAGTGACAATAAATAATGCTAAAAATATCGAACCAATTATCACAAAGAAAATCTATTTTTACTCAAACACGTCAGACCCTCGGTGACAACTCCTTATTTTTCTCAAGTCGTGACAAAATCACAGTGAACTTGTGGACAATGCAACTCATATTTGCCACCTTTTAGAGCCTTTCAAAATGGGCCTTAGCTATAAATAACATCAGCTCTGGTGGTATATTTGTGGTAAATATTAGCCTCTAAGTATGATAGTAGGTACTACATCATCCTGTAGCCACTTAAATGTCGTTTGATGGAGACAGTTATTTTCCTCAACCACTTACACTTTGAGTAAACTAATTTAGTTACTATGTGGAAATAGCATGTTACTCGTAAAATACCGTGACTATCACAACACTGGTATTGATAAATACCAACACGTATTTTTAATATAACTGTGTCACTAATTCACTAATTAATTGGCACTTGTGTGCTCCCCCTTAATTGTTACCGATAACCTTTTTTTGAGATAAAAGGTAAAAATAAATTAAGTTTTAATTATCTGTTGTTAAACAAACAATTAACATTGAAAATAGTTCTAGCGTGACAATCATTCACTAACAAAACTTTCACATGCATCGGCGCACAACTTAATTGCACCTAGCAAGATTAACTCGCACTTTTCCAGTAGTGCGACGGGTATAATTAATAAGTGAAATATATATAATTTTGAAATATAGAGAAGTGTGGCACAAAGAAGAATTTGTGTTTCGGTGAGCATATCTGAGAAAATGAATAAGCGTCTGTAGTTACAATACCCTACATCCAGCGGAAACCGCTCCTGGTCATAACATAATGTTATCATTACTCTGAATACAAGTTGTATGTTTATATTATCTTTTCCTGCATGATGATGTAAAGCATTAAAAAATGTACAGTATTCAGGCGCCTGGAGCGTGCGCGTGCATCGCGTAGACGCGAGACGACGGGTTATCTCGGAGCGGGGCTCTTTCCACTCGCTATCGGCGGCCGCTAGTCCGACACAAGAACCATGTACACAAGCTTATTTATTAATCCACCATATATTTATATTGAACGCCGCATGACAGAAGCCAGATTAAGGCCAAATTGGTGGGACGAACTCGACTCGATCGAAATATTAAGAAGAAAACAGAATTATGTGGAAATGGAAAGCGAGGCCTTTGCGCAGAGCAATGCTCTAACAATAGACAATATTTGTTAGCCTTAGCCATTCACCACTGTAGAGCAGATGCTAGGCAAGTTAAATCAGAATATTTCCTCAATATAACTTTGCTAAGAAATAAGGTTTTCTAAAAATTTTCTTTTTGATAAAGATATATGTAGTTTTTACCAAGATATCGGAAGCTTCCGATATAAATAATTTTTGATGACATTGTTTTTTTTTTTTTGCTTGTAGATACTGAATGGGCCGAGTAGGACTGAGGCCTCCTTACTTTCACTTATCTTCCCTTTGAGTAGAGGTTGTGTTAATTTTATCATCAATTTCCCCCTGGCTCTGCCACAAAGTTGGCTGCTTTTTTTGGCACAATGCGTATTTTGTAGCGTTGCATTAATACAAAATTAAAACAATAAAAAGTTCAAGACCGCTGCATCCCAATGATTCGCTCACTCAATGTTGTCTAATTGACTGACGCAGCCGGATGTCGGCGTACAAATTGGTGTTTCCGCCGGATTATGTGATTATGAATATTTAGTAACAAAAGATCAATTTCATCTTGCATTAAGAATAAATAACACCGCATCAAATTTCGTGAAACGTGATAAGATCTGTTTTTTGGGGTCAATTATTATCATTAATTAAATGCTGACGTAATAAGGAGACTGAATTTCGATAGACTCATTGTATGTTACCAAGTAGAAAGTCTCTATAATTGTATCGTGGGGCATAATGCTAAGTGCATGTAATCTGCAGAAAAATTACTCGTTATCATTGCTGGCGAGACATATCAGGAGCTGATCACGTGGCCGCACATGCTGCGAAGTTGGAGTCATTTGAACATGACTGGTTATTTCTATTTAAATCTGGTAATCATAGGTAAGAAACTCCCTGGTCTAAAGGTGTATATTTAGCGACAGTGGGTTTAACTTCCACATATTTAATGTTTTTTTTAGAGTTAAGAAATTATCAAATAACTTCTTTCGCTATGGATGGAGCAAAGGGGCCTTTCAGACTTTTACTGACTGAAAGCTCATCTCTGTTCCTTAAATTTCCCTTTGCATTCCAGGGCCACGCTAACTCTTTTGAACATTACCGTAGGCAACACTTAATTATATAATTATATAGCTGAAAAAGTCACAACTACGAATATGTGTGCTACCTACTTCTGGGTATAAATGTTTTACCCAAAAATAAATGATTGTACCAGCTGTTTGGCAACGGATAGCCGATAGGTTATTGTTCAAATTATTATTAAAAAAAAACAGGATATTGTTTATCACTGTTAATAATAGATTTGTTTTATTAATGACTAACCAATCATGAAATCGTAGTAAATAGTAGCGTTTTGTTATATTTTATCTGATTTACCGACTTCCAGTAAGGGTTGTGAATGACTAAAACGCATGTTCCGCAGTTACATACATGATAATTAGATACGCATTTACTAAGCAAAGAAAAAAACAGTATTGAATTTGAAACACATGCACTATTTTTTTAATCCAATTCTAAAGGTGTTTTTTTATTGTTTTCTATAAGTGTAGTTTTTGTTATTTTCTATTACTATAATATGGCAATAGAAAGCCATATATTGCAGTCTGTGCTTCTCAGCTAGGCTGTCGATGACTGCTGATGTTCTCTTACCTACCAACAGTCAAGCATTGTCTTGGTTATGTAATTGATTACTCAATTCAAGCTGATTGTTCGGCAATACAACTAAGTTCCCAGAGTTCTTGTAGTTTTTATGTTCTCAGTTACTTTTTTTTTAATTTTTTATTCTGGGTAAGAAAAATGAAGTTAACTATACAAGTTTTTAGGAAAAAAAAAAACATTTAACTTCGAAAATCGGTGTTTCTATTATTTTCTTTCGGACATATAGTTATTTGCACTTTTTCGTTGTTCTTGTTTTGAAATCAATTTTATTTGGTTTTATTCTCCTAAATCTACATTTTTTTATAATCTGACGAATTGAAAACCAGCCCCCCCTAGCCAAGTTACAACCGTTTCGCTTGCGCCGAACGCTTCGAGTTGACCTTGCCGCCAATTCTTTTGTTCTGACTACGTGACTGAGCGTAGAGACGACGTCATTCCCGTACATTTGAAACTTTCTACAAGCGTTAATTGTCTATTGCAGATTAGCAACTTGGCTAGGGGTACTGGGGTATCTCAATTCGTCGAAACATTTTTTTTTAGAAGTTGGTTAAAAAAGATAAAAGAATATCTAAAACACACTGTACATTTCATATTAGTATTCGTCTATCCAGGTTTACGGGACTGGATTTTTGGAATTTGGTTGTTTTTTTATGATTTAATTATTGTTAGTTTGATTTTAATTTAGTTTTTTTGTGTGTGCGTAGCGTGATTTTTGTAAAAATATTTTTTATGTGTGATTTGATGTAAATGAAATAATTTAAATAATTAGATAAATGTTTTTAGTATAATATGCAAAAGTATGTCGCTGTGCTCTAACTGGGTCTACAATGATTTATAGCTTTAAGCCTGTTTTTACCGTCTTACCTACATTATGGAATCTAATAAATGAATATGAATTACTTTTTTACGCACCACCGCGCCGACGTGAAAAACAAATAAACCTATAATTTATTCTAGAATCTTAAATTATAAATCTATTGAAAAGACCACCCAAGCTCAACAATACGTGGATCATGTGGTAAATCTTCAAAATTAGTGTTTTTGGTTATATTTTTTCGAATGGGACTCAGTGGTTGTTTTAATTAGGTATCCGCCAATTGATACTGCGATTTGAAATTGGTGTAGTCACGGATATCTATGGCTGTAGTCTATCCTCCCGTATCTATCCCGTATATAAGTGAATCATTGCAACAGATGCGATCTCGGTAAAATTAAATATAAATGTAGTACTAATATATAAGTGTAGTACTGACTACATTACCAGTTATGATGACTTGATTTATATTTTCTCAAATTCTGCGAAATATTGGAATTTATTGCATTCTAATAGAGAACAAATCACATGTTTTCTATATCGCAAAACTAAAGTTGATACTGGTTAGATAGATGCACAAAACGTGTGAAAAAAATAAAAAAAGCCATCACAAAATATTTACGTAAAATTTTTAGGGTTTTCTATTTTGGCATTTCAAAGCAAAACAATTTTTTAATTATTTTGCTTAGAAATTTTCATGATGATGATGATAACCGACATTTCGTTAATTTTAAAAATTGTCTTATAAAAATGTTTTCTTTTTTTTTTGGAAATTGTAAAAACCATAGAACGCTGGGCTCCATTTCGATTGTCCTGAAACTCTTTCAAATATCGAAAACGCCACAATATCGTACCTCTCCATTAACAACTTCCTTTAAAATCTCCTTCCCTCATAATTCTTCAAAAAGTGTTGCAACTATCGTTAAAATAGATTTCGTTTCGCATTTCGTGCAACAATTTTGCTAGAGTAGGCAACTCTTTCCTTTTCTCCTTTCTTTTTTCTGTACACAGACAGGGGAGCCAACATTACGGCGAAGGAACTTCATAAGTGAAACGCACTGTAAATTAGATTTCAACAAAAACAGTGCCAGACGAAAACGGCAAATGACACACTTTGGTACGAAGTTAAAACTATAATTTGGAGATCATAAGAAAACAATCTACATGCGTTTAATTACGGCCACTGCCAGGCATTGCGTCAGATGGCTCGATTGCCTAAGAACCTGGAACAACCCTCTTTTAGTATAACATCCATCCAAGTATCGTCTGTCGTTTAAACTGATAATCTAAGGCCATAATAATTCCTCCCGATCCGAGATCCCGATTTCCGGCCACCGTAGGCGCGGGCTTGCGGACAGTGAGCAATGGGTAGCTCGCTGTCCGGCCGTCCGGTAACTGTCCGGACCAAGCCCAAGTCGTCGACGGCGCGCACTGTTCCCGTGCGCCTCAAGGAGTTGTCAGCAACAGCAGGGACCCAGCCGGGTCGAAGCCTACTGGGGCCAGGGTTATCCGAAAGGGCGCTCGAGCCCCGGTATGAAGGCTAGAAGGAACGGGGTGGGTCTTTTAGTCAGTAAGAGTCTGACACTATCTTCCGCTCCGCCCAAGAGCGGGGGATGTCAAAGCATGATTTTTCCCACCATAAAAAAAAAATGGTCGTTCCTGTTATTCCCGATCGACTCCAAGAAAAGAGTCAACATAATTTATTCCCGAGTGAAATTCCCGCGAGCAACCAATTCAGAAATGCGATCATGTTCTCTTAGTAACCATAATACAAGATAATAAAATTACCACAGCAAGTAGCACAATGACGGTTCTCATTTAGCAACACATTTCCGAAATATGGCATCATCGCTTACTACGGTAGATAAGCTAGAGTTTGAATGACTGACGTTTGACATCGTCACAGCTATAGATATAGAGAACTGCATTGAGCAATACCGTCATGAAATTAGAAGACTTCACAAAAAAACTTTAAAAGCATCAAAATAAATTGATTTTATAAAGTATTTTTTTTTCGGAGGTCGGTGTTTCCCGGTTTTGTTTGTTTCGTATTTAACACCGACTTCCGAAATTAATACTTATAGCCAAAGTCCATCTCGTGACAATACCTACTAATAAGCCCAAATAACTGTAGGATTCATTGATTAATTAGGAAGTTCCGGTGCCTATCTTCCGGCGCCATTATCATTATCAGGTCACTTGGATGATACCATTTTCAACATAACTATTCAGAACCAGATATTTATTTGTATTGTCATAGTCGCTTAACAATCTTCATTGTGATAGGAGGCAACGCTTCAGTTATTGGCCCCTATATCTATAGTTGTTGGCCATTTCGACTTTGTCGGCCTGAAATAAGCAATGCTTTTACCCTATCTATGTAAGTGAATAAGAAGTTCCGTTGGCCATTTCTGGTCTTCTTCATAAGTTACACTTCATCAAAAAAATCTTTTTTTTTTACTGGAACTATTAATGAAAATATCAAAATCACCTTATGATTGTAATAATATGTGTGTAATAAATATTCGTGGAGTTCCCTTGATTCCTCATGAATCCTATCATCGAAACTGGATTTAAAAAAATATGGGACCAATCTGGAAGCATATTCTTTAAGGGGGGAAAAAATTGCAAATCGGTCCATAGACGACGGAGTTCTGAGGTATCAAATATAAAAAATACAACCAAATTGGTAACCTCCTCTTTTTTTTTAAAGCCAGTTAAATAGTAAAGTTACAGAAAAAGGACGCACAGACTGAAATGTGACCTGTGACGTCACCGCCATTTGGTTACGAGCGTGCAAAAGAGGTAGAGAGAGATAGATGTTCTTATTAAACATAGGAAAATACACCACTGAATATTAAAAGAGAAAAACGAATATACGGTCAATACCTATTGGTTGTAAAAACGAAAGTGACACTGGCCACCTGAGATGTGGCCTATCAAAAAAAACAAAAAAAAAGAATCGTCCCTATGATCGCTTTGACTCTTTCACACTTGATTGTTGGTAAGCCTACTTTTGACAGCTAGGCAAAGAACACTGAAGAACACCGAGTTCAGTTCTCTGTATCTATGGTCGCAGCTGAGGCACGTGACACTGACATTAAACACGAAACACGAGCCATGCAACATAATAGATACGTTACAGTAATAATAGATATCAACAGTTCAACGCTATGAGTCTATTTTTAAACAAGGCGATAATAAAGCACTATAGGTAATTGAGGCGATCATTGTCATGTTCTGGCTGAAGTTTATGATTTGATGTATAAGGTCGGTGTCAGAAGTTGCTACTACGTATAATTGGACCTAATGTTGTTTTTTTGCTTGGCCACAAGGGCGTAGTAGTATATATCGCATTGGAAACTTTTTGTTAAATGATTCTATGAACAAAATTTGTTATCATAACAATATAGGTAGATATTGTTCGTGTGTCGCCATTCACCTAATTAGGTCCACGACACAACGAAAACATTCCATTTACTGTTTAAAAAAATTAAAGATAGTTTGGGAAGTTGTGTCATTTACAGGAACATTCCGGTTGATTACGGCGACAGACGCGTTCCTAGACAGGCCGCGACCCTTTATCTGCGTGCGCGCAGTAATGCGTCCGCGCCGTCTCGCGGCCGTGACACGCTTCATTAAACACAACTTTTGAACCAATTACTTTTTAACAAAATAACCACATAAGGTAATAAATACACATTAAGTCAGCTAAAGATGTTTACATTTTATGACGCACATTAAAGCATCGTTTACGTAAATATAATTATGTAAGACAACTGACAATACCAATAAAAAGTAAATACAGTACTCTCACGTAAGGTGTTTTTAATTCGTAACGTCTGCATTTTCTTATGACTCAGTCGTAAACAAGCAATGAATAAGAATTTGGAGAACCCGAAAACAAAACTATTTCTAAATGTGACTTAAAAATAAAGTAAGCTGTTGAATAGATAGTTAACATAAAATAAATTAGTTGAAATTCTTTTCATGTATTGACAATGCCCGGTGACGCACGGCGGCGTCCTTACAACTGTCTAACTTAAGTCAGTAATAATAAATATAGCCGATAGAACTGTTTTATTTTATTTATTAAATTCTCACAAGTCAAGGTTTCAAAATTCTCTTCTTAGTGTAACTAAGATTGATTTTGACTAATACGTTGGCTGTCTCTAAAAATAAATACAATCAATTAAAACTATATGCGTCCTATTTACCCAACAATTTAGACAAAATTGTTTTGAAAAGAGAGAGATAACTGAAGGGTAATTAATCCTACCCATGTTAAAAAAAATCGAACAGTGAACACACCGGTGCACCCTCAAAATAACGGTGAAAAAGTAAGTATTATATTCGGGCCCAGCCGAGTCGAAGCTTACTGAGGCCAGGGTTATCCGAAAGGGCACTCGAGCCCCGGTATGAAGGCCTGAAGGAACGGGATGGGTTTTTAGTCAGTAAGAGTCTGACACTATCTCCTGCTCCGCCCAAGAGCGGGGGTTGTCATAGGATGATTTTTCCCATCGATAACAAAAAAAGCATGACAAAAATATCACGTTATTCCGGAATTCAAACAAATAAGCACTTAAATCATAGTCTTCATGACGTAGGTGACCCCGATGTGACGTTATTGCTCCAAAATTATAATAAGGTTAAAAATTAAATCATCATAATTATTGTCGGTTCGAAAACAGAAATAATTATGATCAGTATTTAATGACGTTCACGTTCATCTATTTATGATTTTAATGACAGCATGGACTAATCAAATCTATATAAAGCTTGTTTTATAATTCACGTTAAAGATTGATATGACGGATATAAAACGCAAAATTAGTATTTCGCTACTGTTCATTACTTAATTGGAGACATTGACAGCTATAACTCACGAATCTAATAAAATAGCTTTTCGAACTGATTGACCTTTAAGCAGTTGGCCTAGTAATTAACAGTCCAGAATTAGGTAGGCGTGTTTCGTAAGTTGTGGATTCAAACCGGGTAATGCACTTTATTTATTTATTATGATTGTCAACATTAAAGGCACTGGGAAAAAAGGTACATTATTTAACACAATTGAAAGTCATGACGGACAGAGCTCCGGCGGGATCTCGTGGTAAAATGGCATCAGCGACTATCACAACCCAGAGCCGGGCACGCCACAATTATGGCGGTAAGTCCTTTTTTTGAGGCGTGGCTGGAAAGACCTCACGGCGTCCATTTTTGCGAAGCAGTAATGCTAGCAAAGTAGGAGGCCGACCGCATCAAGCAACGGCGCTCTCGCCACCACCGCCGGGATTCCGATCCCGATTTCCGGCCACTGAAAGCACGTGCATGCAGACGGCGAGCAATGGGTAGCTTGCTGTCCAACCGTCCGGTAACTGTCCAAACCGAGCTCAAGGCGTCGACGGCACGCACTGTTCCCGCGCGCCTCAAGGAGTTGTCAGCAACAGCAGGGGCCCAGCCGGGTCAAAGCGTACTAGGGCCAGGGTTAGTTAGCAAAGCACCGGTATGAAGGCACGAAGGAACGGGGTGGGTTTTTAGTCAGTAAGAGTCTGGCAATATCTCCCACTCCGCCCAAGAGTGGGGGATGTCATTAGATGATTTTCCCACCCAATTGAAAGGGCTGTAACGCTCTACTCTTAAAGACAATTACAACAGGTTCTATGCCATGTTCTAGAGCCAAACATTCGAAGACATGTGACAACCCGAACTAGCGCGAAATTCACATCCTCTCGTAAAGTGGCTGCCTGTGTTCTAATTGGGAGAACGAAAGCTGGCTTATTAGCCAGTCCTTCTATAAAGTTAAGTACGTTCTGGCAAATACAGTCAATCGTACAACAGTGGTAACCAGTAAACTTCTCACCGACACGTGGTTGGCTATATTACAACGATTTACCTCTATTTGGGCAAAGCAAGAGTAAATAGTTATGAATGTGCCGGAAATTTAAAACCTGATTTTAAGTATTATCTACTAGCTTTTGCCCGCGGCTTCGCCAGCGTACATAAAATATATATATTCGCCGAATAGTTCAGAGAATGATTATATGATTTTATTTAGATTAATAGAAAAAATATGTGATAGATATAAAGAAGTTATTGTGATTGGAGATTTTAACCTGTATTCGTGTTCTGTTAATATTAGTAATTATTATGAATGTTTTTTGTCCTATTGCGATTTCACTCAAAGTAACGCAGTACCTAATATTTTAGGTCGTCAGCTAGACTTGGTTCTGAGTACAGGACATATGAAAGAGGTGTCAGTGGAGGCAGCGAACGAGTCGCTCGTGCCAATCGACGCGCATCACCCACCGCTTGCGGTGAGCGTGCGCCTCGCTCCCGCGTCCGCGCTCGACCCCGCATCCGCGCTCGACCCCGCGACTGGTATCCCCGCCGGCACCGTTGATGCCGACAGTAGCAATAATAGACCGCAGTGGAATTTTTATAAAGCTGATTTTCAGTTGTTATACTCCTCCTTAACTTCTACGGATTGGAGTGCAATTTATGAGGTGCAAGATGTGTGTGAGATGTTGAATATCTTTTATGATAAACTAAACCATATCTTAGATGAATGTGTACCCCGTAAAAAAAAGAATAGTTGTAAAAATTCACGTTACATGTATCCCGAATGGTACACTGGAGATATTATTAAAAACATAAAGGTTAAAGCCCAACTTCATAGGAATTTCAAAAAAACCAAGCTCGATTGTGACTACCACGAATATGCTAAATATAGAGCCCATGTGAAAAAATCAATAGAAAGAGCACACAAGGAACATATAATTAAAATTCAGTACCAATTCGCAAAAGATCCAAAATCATTCTGGCAATATATAAAGTCAAAAAGAAGTAGAGTTAATAGGCAAACTATCGTAAAGGATGGTCAACATCTTACGGAGGATGAGTGTGCGAAGCAATTCGCGGAATTCTTTGAGTCTGTATACAGTAAAGAAGCACCTCGACTAGACTCGAGGGCGGCGGCGGAGGAGGCCGGAGCGACCAGCGCACGTGTACACATAGGGACTTTGAGCCTTCGTGAAGTGAGGGAAGCGCTGGTAACTCTCAAGCCTAAACAGTCTGCTGGCCCGGACGATATACCAGCGTTTCTGTTCAGAGACTGTAGTCGAGTGCTAGCAGAACCACTACATCATATTTTTAACACCTGCTTGCAACAAGCAACGTTTCCAGCTCGGTGGAAGATCACACGTGTCATTCCGGTTCCCAAGGGTAAGGTAGGTACGGATGTTACTGGCTATAGACCGGTGGCTGTGCTATCAACGCCAGCAAAAGTTTTCGAGTCCGCCATCCAACGCTGTGTGCAGGGGCAGGTGCAAGCACAACTGTCGGATGCGCAGCACGGTTTCAGGCCGGAACGCAGTACGGCCACCAATCTACTCAACTTTATGGCGAAGGTAATACCTGTAGTTGATGCAGGTAGACGTGGCATACTTTGACTTTAAAAAGGCATTCGACACTGTCGACAATGACATTTTGTTAAGAAAGCTTGCACAAGTTGGCTGTACACCGCACTTGTTGCAGTTCTTCGCAAACTACATGAAGGATAGACAGCAGTATGTCGACTACCACGGGTATGAGTCTGAACTATATTACACGAGGTCAGGAGTAAGCCAGGGCACGAATTTGGGGCCCCTCGAATTTATTATAATGATAAACGACTTACCAGAGGTCGTTAGACATGGCTTATGTTTGCTGTTTGCAGATGACCTTAAATTGGTGCTCTAGGTTAAGGACGAGTCAGATTGTGAGCGCTTGCAGGAGGATATTAACAGAGTGGTAGAGTGGAGTCATAATAACAAACTCTACTTTAATGTTGATAAATGCTCGGTAATAACGTTCACTCGCGCGCGGACTCCAATATGCCACGAGTACAAAGTAGAAGCAGGGCCGATGCAACGGGTGTTAAAAGTACGAGATCTAGGTGTCTGCCTCACTCCAGAACTCACCTTTCGTGAACATATTGTTAAAATATGTAAGAAGGCGTACAGGAACCTAGGCTTCATACTGAGGCAGTCGAATGGGTTTAACAATATTACCACGCTGAAGGTTATGTATGACGCACTAGTCAGGAGCCACCTTGAACATAGTGCGGTCATTTGGGCTCCACATGAAGAGAAATACAGAGTCATGTTGGAGCGGGTTCAAAACAAATTTACGAGACACTTGTATTGTAAATTGTATGCTGTATATCCATTCTACCCGCTAATGTACCCTACACTATTTGTATTGGGTATGGTAGGGTATAATGAGCTCAGGGTGCGTCGGGAATTCTGTCTCGTCGTGTATATAGTGAAGCTTCTGCGGGGCATAGTGCATAATCCAGGAGTGCTGCGTCACCTAAAACTCAAAGTGCCGGACCGGTACGTGTGGAGACGGCGACGCCCGCAACTACTGAATATTCCGGTAGCCAGAACCAACCTGCTGGCAAAAACACCCCTCACCAGAACAATTCGTATTGTGAACGAAGTTCATGAGCGACTGGATATATTCTCGTGCACTTTGGGTGAATTCGCAAGAGTTTTATTAAATATAGTTAGTTATGTGTAAGACAGTGTAAGTATTATTTATGTTAAAGTTTTGTTTTGAATAGAGATTATATACATATTTTTATTATTTTAACATTTTTTCATAAACTTATGTTTAGGGTTAAGTATAATTGTTAGCTACACTGTCGCATTAGGTTATAAGACCTGTAAAGATAGATGTAAAGAGGATTAATAAATAAATAAATAAATAAATAAATAAATAAATATAGTCACTCAGGAATAAAGCATTTATTATTTATATAGTCACTCAGGAATAAAACATTATATCACTCCCACCTACAAACAAAAGATATAATAACAAACAAACAAGTGTGGATTTATGATAAGGGTACCCGTTTACCTACAATAAAATATAAGTATAATATAACACAACTCTACAGAAAAAAGAATTGTCTTTGTCCTAAAGTTTATTTTGTGATTTTTCTATTCACTATGGTCTATTATGAAGGAAAAATACCAATATTCCTTAAAAAGTTTGCTTTTGTGGTGATTATGACAATAAATATTTTTTCTTCAGTTAGTATAATGAAAAAAGTATTCCATAGTCATTATGATGTTTTTAAAAATACCGTGAAAAAATTAAGATGCCGTAACTGTCACGCAGCATCTACTGATGTTACTTAAGTGATAAAAAGAATTAACTGTTTTTTAGAAGACTCAAATAGATTAAAATATCATCTAAAAAGTGTAAATATGAAGCTGATGCATTGAGTTATATATGTGGTACAGTTATTTAAAGTAAGAGAGATAACATTTTATTTAAATACGTGTGAAAACTTTGTGAAGCCTACGAAGCTTATTTTAAATGCCCTGTTCGTAATTTAGATATACCGTGGGCTCCACATGTTGCTTTCAGTAATTGCGAAAGATGTTTAGAAGGCAGGTAAAGAAATGTTTAGTAAAAAAAAAAACATTTCTACTAAACAAAAAGAAAACAAAACACAACAACAAAACAATTTTGTATTGTTATCTTTATTTAATTTAGATTGATATCGAGATGAAAAACGGAGTATGAAATTTGCAGTACCAAGAATTTGGCGATGGCCAAAAGACCACGTCGGTGACTGTTATTTTTGCGTAGTTAATCCTGCTGAAAAGTGCAAAACCTATTGAATATCCTGACCTTGCTTAGTCTTCGGCTCCAATCTCTCATAGCCCACAACTTCCAGCACCTGAACCTCCTACAAAATTGGTTCATTCAAGCTTATCTCAGAGTTCAAATATTGAAGACGAAGAATTCTCTCAGTCTCAGAGACTGTTACCTAGAGCTAGTTGAAAACATGTTAGAAGATTTTAAAACTATGGGCTGCAGAATGTCTTTAAGGGTACATATATGTAGCATATGTACTTATTATATATATGCTTATTTAGATACCTTTAAAAACAAAATGGGGGCGTATTCATAAGAACAAGGAGAACGTTTTCATCTAGACATCATGGACTTCGAAAGCTGTTATTAGAGCCAATACAACGAAAATATGAGGGACTGCATTTGTAGTTTAGTGAGACCAAAATTCTTATAAACATGAAATAAAATGTAAAAGAGTCCACTCTTAAACCTTTTCTACTATTTTTTAATTTGTTAAGATATAAAAAGCTGATAAAAATTATACCTACAAAAATTAACTGGTTTAAATTTTTTTATAAAAAAAAATTAACTGTGAATTTTCTAAAATATTGATCAACCATTCTCCTGGATACAAAAGCAAACTTTTTCAGGCTATATATATTTTTTTGGCTAAATTATCGATAAATCTATCGATATTTCATACTCTCATATCAAAGACAAAATTGTGTTGTCTTGTTGTAATCAGTTCAAATAATTGGCAATAGATGTGTTAGTATCTAGTGTTTTGAAAAGCTCTTTCCAATGGTGTGTATATTAAAGCTTTCAGGGTGCTAATAAGAACTTTCAAAATTAATCACTAATCAGTCATTATGTTTGACGTGTAAAAGTGTTTTTTAAACTTATTTGCAAAATAACTATAATTTATCATTAATACCGAACAAACTAATAAATACCAAAAGCCGTGTTAGTAGAAAAAGTCAACAAGCTCTTTTTATTGGCGTAAGATAGCTATTCAAAAAAAATCTATATTTATTATTAACTGACTTAATTCTAACTTAAGACGTTTTTTGTATCTCGATTTGTAAAGACATCTAATCGACCTCTATCGTAATCTTTTACATTTCGTAGTAACTAATAAAAAAAGATTTACTTGTTATTGTTTAGATAAAAAGATATTAGAGAACGGCCAATGGGCTTTACGGCACATTTATATACCTAGGAAGAAAGTTTCCTATGATAGGCACCATATACGTACATTTTAGACACTTTTTTCCAAATGAACTTAGAATTAACAATGTTTGTGATATTAGTTAGAGTTATTAGTCAGGGAAGTCGCCGCGTAGCACATAGTCGTTCCCGATGTTCCACAAGGGTGGCCCTAGTACCGACCCCTGCGGAACACCGCACGGCATCTCTCGACGTTTCCAGTCTCCCTGGTGACCGGGGTAGAAAATGTACCTGTCCGACAGGTAAGCCTCGACCACTCGACAGAGGTATTCGGGCACCCGGTGGTACCGGAGTGCCCTCCGGATCGTACTCCAGAGCAGGGAATTGAAGGCGTTGGCAATGTCCAAGGACACTGCCACGACACACCTGCACCGGGACACCGCATCCCCTGTCGTGTGGGCTCGCACGCGCATAATGGCGTCCTCCGTAGAGCGCATCCTGCGAAAGCCAAACTGTCCGTCTGAAAGGTCCGGCCCCACCCGTGTTAGGCGCGCGACGAGGCGGTTTGCAATGACTCTCTCAAAGAGCTTGCCCACCTCGTCGAGCAGTACAATGGGCCGGTACTAGGGCTTTCAAATACCGGATTTTTTCAGTACCGGTATCAATACCGGTATTAGCATAGTTCAATACCGTGATCACGTGATCACGGTATTGAACTCAAGTATTTGGTTTTTAGTTTTAATTTTTAATCTAGTGCTTGACTGTAATCCCTTCTCATAGGAACTTTAATTAGGACATTTATAAAACCATTTAAAAACTGTTTTTTAGTTTTCGAATCAATCTTTATTCTCTCTTAACCGTTCTGATAAGGTTTAGAACCTTATTAGAACGGTTAAGAGAGAATGCAATAAGCATGACGCTGCCGTACCTATTGTTTATCGGCGATTAGCGAATAAGGTGGGTTAAAACCATAGATCTGCGTAAAGTTATGCTTACTTGACGCTGTCACTTGTTTACGATAATTCCAATAAAGTTCAAACGCAGTTCTAATAAGGTTCAAGTAAGCATGGCGCTGCTGTAGCTATTGTTTACTGGCTGAAACATTCGATAAGTACCTATACTGTCCTTGGAAGTCAGCAAGTGTCAAGACTCGTGTCTTTCTTATTATTTTAAGAATATTTCCCATGTATTTGTTGTATTTTTATTACTTATCTTAATTGTGATCACCTAATAGAAGCAACAAGAAATATGTAACGAAGATTCATGTAACTCAATATGATTTAAAATAGTGTCCATGGAGTTTCTTGCACGTTCTTCTCCATAGAGATCTACGCTTTGGAACGAGCAATTTAGCTTCACTAGTTTGACTGATCGACATTTTCACAATTCAAAAGTGCCTGTAATTGGTATTTTTGAAATAAACGTTTCTGATATCTGATTTATATACCAAACTGCCAATTAAATGTATAATTTTAAAATGTTTCTTCGTACACGAAAGTAGTTAATAAGTACTAATTAGGCAAAATTAATAATAATTGAAGTTAGAAAACAAAGCCACATCCAAACTGCTCAAATTTAAAATTTTTACTATTTAATTATAGACCTAATGGATAACATGATTCATTAAAGTAAAAATGATATTAATCAAAAAAGAAAATGACACAATTTTAGATGCTTCAATCTATTGTAAATTCGTGACACGTCATCAGATAGGACAAAAAAAATACGATCGCGTGATCCATTGAGAATTGAGACAAACCCCAGTAAATACAAGTATTAATATTATAGGTGTACGGGCGGGTGAGCTGGAGATAAGAGTTGGTGCTTAATAGGTACAAGTGTGAGAATAATATTACATCGTAATTTATATTATATCATACAACTTCCTGCTACTTATTACAACAAAACTCAATAAAATATTGTAATACCGTAATCACGGTATTGGCTCGTCAATACCGTGATTGAAAAAAGACCAAAAAATATCCGTGATCACGGTATTACGGGATCCCGTAATACCGGTATTGAAAGCCCTAGCCGGTACGCGGACGGAGAGTCTGCAGGGCGCCCTGGCTTCGCTATGAGGACCAGTTTCCCCGTCTTCCAGAAAAGTGGGAACTGGCCCCTCTCCGTGCATGCGCTGAAGAGCCCTCTTAGTTGAAGCCCGAGAGCCTTCATGGCCAGGACCCAGGCCTTCCCAGGCAAGCCATCGGGTCCTGGGGCGGTGTTCTTGGCACTCAGCCCATCATCTCTACCTCGGTCACCTCTAGAGCATCGTCGTCATAATCGCTATTGCGGTCCGCATCAGACACCGACCTACTATAAGTTGTAAGTTGAGTTTTGAGAATGCCCAATGTTTGAAATGCTTAAAAGTCGAGTAAGAAGTTATTCCGTTAGGTGTACCGTTTAAAAGTTATAAGCCAAAACCTGAAAAAGTTTAGTAAACTCTGAGCGTTTCTGAGTACCACGCTGTTAGCACAGGTCTTTTGAAACCGCGAGCATTTATAATTTTACACTATAAATATCGTATACTATTGTATCCGAACAACATCCAGTAAATGCAATTTTGTACAACCTAAGTTTACTTGACTACCCTATCAACATAATTTGATTTTCATAATACTCCATAATGATAATAATCATTTGTTAAATTTGTAGATTATATATATTCATATCCCCAGCGGATATAAAAACTTAATGTAGCAAAATTAATATTAAATCATTGTTCTGAATAAAATTGTTTTATCAGTAACAAATGTGTATAAAATGTAAATTTTCAGATCGTATCGTAGCCTAGATTTAAAATGTTATCTCATAAATTACAAATTAATTAAAAACTATATCTAGTAGAAGCTTTCAAAATTCACACACCATCGTTCTGTTTGTATCAGGTTTTCTATTTTTGGAACCAGCTTTTTAAGTTGTCTCATCAAAAGTTTTATGATGGAAGTGTGTAAGTTATTGCGATGCTATGTGGCAGTTATGTTGACGCACGCGATTGTAATCGGCGAATAACATACATAAGGCCAGTGGCGTAAGCGTAACTATGCTATCTGAGGCCCGTGGCAAAATCATTGGATGCGGCCCCAGGAATATCGTCAATTTTGTAATTCAATTTAGTTAAATCATTGAAGTAGGTACAGACATAAAATATTCTTTATTATTAATTAATCGGTAAGTTCTCTAATACATGGGGACTTATATTTCGTCTCTGAAGGTGGGCTTATTTCTAGTGACATATCTATAAGGTTTTAAGGCTGGCGAAATACCACGGTAGATTGATCAGAATTGATAGATACTTTTCTTATGAAAGAGTTAAATAAATCTAATTAACTTGAATTAGTATATTTACTTCATCAGAGCTCAAGGCCTCTTGGACCAGGAGCCCCACCAGGCCAGGGGCAGCCTTGCCACCCTATAGATACGCCACTACAGCATCATCATCTTCACGCCCTTGTCCCATCTTATTTGGGGTCGACGCAACTCGTTTTTTTCTTCCATTCTGCCCTGTCACTCATGCTATTACTAACTTCCTTTTCTTTCATATCAAATACGCCAATACATAAGGTACGTAATATTTTAAGCAATAGATGAAGGTGTCTCCTTAATGATTTCAGTCATACCTAGAAGCAAGTCTATTTCAGTCTATCTAAAAACTACCTTGTTGATACAATTAGTAGTGCCTATGTAAGTGTGCAAACAATACTAGCTTACTGCGTTACATTTAGCGACTAAAAATGAATAATTACTAATGCGTGTCGATAAAATTTTATTATGTATGCGAGGTATCCGATTGACGTCAACGGCCTCCGGCGGAGGGGGACGCGGCTGCGCTGCGCAGGCGGCGGTTGTGCTGACAACTCAGCAACGGACATTTACCTTTTAATGTGGAGCATACTTTGAGACTATTCAACATAAATACAATTTATATGGCCTATGATTAATTCATTCTTAAGGAGACTGAAGATTGGTTCCCAAAATTTTGGTAGTAATATGCGAAATTTATGATAATCTATCTCGGAAACCCATATAGAAAATATAGTATTATGCATTTATTTTAGGATATTTTCGTGATATTCACTGAAAACCTGAAAAGAACTACCATCGGAACCACATATATGACAAAGACTAATACCTACTTACTACTTATATCGATGTTGAGAAGAATATTCTTAGTACGTTAGATTCTGTGCAACCAAAACCAAAATCAATAGTTTATTATCTAAAAAATCTATGTCAGTGTGTATCTGTCGGTTTGATACGTATGATAGATACATATTTACGATATTAATATATTAGCAGATATTGGGAGATCAAACTGTTCTTGAGTTTACTATAATACCTAGGTGTATTTGGTTTTATTTCTAATAACTTCGTGATCAGCGTCGTTAAGACACTATCTTATTCAAAGTGTTAAACCCATAAAATAATCAGTTTTAAGACAATTAAAAAGCAATTAACAAATCCCATTCCCACAGTTTTCAGCCTTTGGTAAATAAACAGAAATGTTATGAGAACGAAGCCATGACTGATATTCAATGAACGCGCTCAAACAATTGACGGTGTTTGTGTGAAAAGAAAACAAACACTTTTGTTTATCCTACTTTCGAGTGGGAAAAAAAATATTGGCCTAACTTACGTGGATCAAGGTGAGAACGTAAACAAAAAAAAATATGTAAACCATTGACCAATCACTGCCATTAGGCATTCGCAACTCAATCACGTTTAGACAATTATGTCAAATAAAATTCTTTCTAAGGAGCTTAAAAGCTTCTATGCCCAAATGATCTGACAATTTTATTTTAATTTTCATCTTTGGCATTAACGACGTTTCTAGTTATTGCACCTCATTCAGCATTACTCAAGATTTTACAAACACATTTTTCTACGTTTTATTGTAGTATTCAACATCCATTAGGATAAATATAAAATATATTAACGCTTCGATCTTGAGCATTTTTGTAGGTATAAATATGGAAAAATGGAAAGGTTGCTTATTTTCGATGTTTACAGACTACTTTATGAAAAACTTATTATTTACATTCTTGGATACATACCCTATAAAAAAAACATTCAATATTTTAATAACCTATGCGAACTTTTAATAATCTCGGTGTTTAACCGAATGGCGCGACATAACGCGGGGTCAAACTTGGGGTTTGAGTGGTGATTATCTAAATGTGATTGGAGTTAGCTATAAAATAAAACCGTAGGTACAAATAAATATATATAGGAAATAGTTGACAAATAAATTATGCAAAGATCGAGTTAGACACAGTTTAGTAGGCGTAAGCCAGAATACATTACGCTACAATAAGGAGCACAATTTGCAAATCATCAAAAATCTTAATTAGAAAACATGATGTTCTCTTTTTTATTATTACCAAGTAGAAAACGTCTAATATTTGCTTAATGTTGAATAATATATTGATAAAGATCTGCTTATCTATCTGTTAAAATCTTAATAGCGACTGTTCGTATTAGATAATGGTTCTTGGCAATAATGCAGCATTAGGTAATATTCAGTACAAGTTTCATTGGGCACGCCACAATCATGGCGGTAAGTCCCCTCTTTGAGGCGTGGCTGGAAAGGCCTCACGGCGTCCTTACCTTCCGCATGACGCAGGTCCTCACCGGACATGGTTCGTTCGGGAGTTTCCTGCACCGGATTCATGCGGAAGTGACGCCCGGGTGTCGCCACTGTGCGGAACGCCCGGAGGTGGAGAACACAGTCGAGGTGTGCCCTGCTTGGGCGGAGCATCGCCGTGCCCTCGTGGGGGCGATCGGCGGCGAAGACCTCTCGCGCCGGGCCTTGGTTGAGGCCATGGTCCGGAGCGAGGAGGAGTGGCAGGCGGTCGCCGACTTCTGCGAAGCAGTAATGCTTGCAAAGGAGGAGGCCGAACGCATCAGGCAACGGCGTTATCGCCGCCGCCGTCGCCGGGATTCTGATCCCGATTTCCGGCCAACGTAGACGCGGGCTTGCGGACAGTGAGCAATGGGTGGCTCGCTGTCCGGCCGTCCGGTGACTGTCCGGACCAAGCCCAAGTCGTCGACGGCGCGCACTGTTCCCGCGCGCCTCAAGGAGTTGTCAGCAACAGCAGGGACCCCAGCCGGGTCGAAGCCTACTGGGGCCAGGGTTATCCGAAAGGGCGCTCGAGCCCCGGTATGAAGGCTAGAAGGAACGGGGTGGGTCTTTTGGTCAGTAAGAGTCTGACACTATCTCCCGCTCCGCCCAAGGGCGGGGGATGTCAATGCATGATTTTTCCCACCATAAAAAAAAAAAAAAAAGTACAAGTTTCATTCAGCGGCTTTGCCCGAGTAAAAATTATCCTGAGGAGTACGTTCTACTCCTGGGATTACAAGAATCTTGCTCTAAGGTCTTTTTCTATGCCAAAAGTCGTTCAGCAGTTTAAACATAAAAAGTATCGTAAAGTCTGTCTGTTTGACAGACTTTCGCATTCATAATATCAGTATAGAAATAAGTATTAGGTAGATATATAGTTATCTGTATATTGAAACAAACACTATGAAGAAATGAAATTATTTTCTTGGCTACGAGAGTGAAGTCGCGTGAAAGAGCCAGTTTACAATAGGATAATAGCTACTAATCAATTATGCTGAAAGGGCCTCACCGCACGTCATTAGGATCGCACGCGCAACTAGCCTTAAGAGAGATCCGTCGACTTATTGTGGATCGAGGAGCAAGGAAGCCGACGTGACCGGCGTACTACTGAGCCTCTTTACGTAGGTTCTACATTACGTAACCAATGCAGGGAAGCCACCAAGACACTCTCTGGCGGTATTCTGTGCCAACGAGGAAGAGATCCTGCCGCCTGCCGCTTACATTACCACACCACCGTCATAACATTAACTACAATTCCGTAAACACATATAATGAAAACGGAGCTTATATTTTATTAAACATGCATCCTGACTGTTTTATTTAAATCGCTACAAGATTAAACAATGCCTATATTGGCAACTACAAGGAATTTATTAAAGCTATTTCGGTCTGTTTTTATTTTATGTCAGGATTTAAACATTTAAAACTAGTTGGCTGCGTAGATGCAGTCCAATTAAAACGGTAATGAATTCATAGTTGAAAAAAACTAGAATCAACTCACACACACAGGTCAACTTTAAAATACTGAAAGTTTACTCAACTTATAACCTGATGGTGTATCCACACAATACAGACTTACAAAGATACACTGACATTTGTCTTCTGCACAGACATAATAAAGAAATCTACTAATCTGTACTGTAGAATCAATATTATGGCTCCTTGACTAGAAACTAACTAGGCATTTATATCATTACGTTTTTAGGAACATAGACGTCAGCTGCAGCTACACAATTATAAAAAGAGATGAAACGGTTATTTAAATTTTTACATCAATCATTCAATTTTTACATCAATCAATTTCAGAGTTCATCTTTTTTTTAGTTTGGAAATCAACAAATAAGTCCTTGTGCGCTAGGCGGAACGAGAGTAACGCACGGAGTTTTACTGATAAAAACCCACCTGTTCCTTTAGTTGCCCATTGCATTTTAGGGCCACGGTGACTTTCCAACAATGCTACACTGATTTTATTCTAAGACACCAACTGATAAGGAAGCTAACCTAACAATAAGGTTTCAAAGTAACAGTATTTTTGGTGATTGAAGGAAAATCCTCAAGATTACTATGTTAATCAAATAGTGTTATCACTTTAGGCCACCTTTGCATGTAATTTTTACATAAGAACTAGGTAGTTTTAATAATTGGTAGAGATAATAATTGATAGCCGGCCTCATCTAGTTTAAATTGACGATAAAATTGACCTTAAAAAATCTTTATAAAAAACCGATTTGCAAAATAAATATCATTTTGGATCCTTGTGCAAACAATTCGATAATATTACAGTAAATTATACAGCCAAGTGATTAATTCAATCAACGTCTTTTAAGTTGTTATAGGGCGACGACTCTACCAGTTTATGACAGTATGTACAACATTAAACTAATAATAAATTATAAATAAATAAACCTGATTCGATTGACACATTATACCTACATACTGTGACATTGACGTCATTGGCTGAAAACGGAGATAATGGAACATATCGCTAGATCTTCGCTTATCGCGATTTGATCAGCGATTTTGTCGGGTCATGCGCAACGCCAGCGTATCGTGGGATTATGAAATGTAGCACTTGTATGACGTCAATGGCGGCGGCTATCCTGCACTTTCTCCACGAAGCCGAGTCAACGATGAACAATAATACACGAACACTGCAACGCGTGGGAAACGTGCGTTTGATGATATATTGACAAGACTTATGTGAATCGTGGTCACAGTTCTGATTAGAGCATTCATATCGTATTTTATTAAAATAATTAATCGTAAAAGGTAATGTAATCACCACATTCAGAATTAATTAGTAGAGCTTTTCCTTGTAGTTTTTTAAGCAAAAGACCTACCACGTACGTAATTATTACTTTCCTCAAATCGTGTATTAACCATCGGGAAATTTTGATTACGTAGGTAGGTCAATATTTAGAAATTATCCTTAAGACCAGGAAGGAAGAGACACGATATTACAAAGTAGATCAAATAAAATAAAAAAATGCGCAAAAAACAGTTTAATTCTAACTCGTAATATGAGCACAAGCATCCTTGTACCTAGCTACCAAGGGCGTAGCTACCGCCATATCAGCCATATCAATTATACGGGGTCTCAAGCTGCAGGGACCCTTCAGTTCTCTAATTGAAGAGGTGCGTAGTTAATCAATAAAATAATTACTAAATAATAGGATGTTCCATTTTTGTAGCTCACTCCATTCGATCTAGCATTCTCTACATTAGATCACAACAAAAACTTAATCTCTCATATTGAAATATATGAGAGAGTACCATCAACCAATACTCCAATGCCAACAAAAACCTAAATTGTAAAAAAAACGAGGCTTGCAACTCAGTTCTTCAACCGTAAAAGGTGCTGATATCCATGTACCTAATACCAAGTCGGTTAATTTATTTAGACCGTACTTATGGGACCTTGATAACCTAGATTGGCTTGGCAATCTGACTAAACAATCTAATTTAATTACTTGTGATATAAATGTAATAAAATAACCAACTTGGTATTAGGTACATGTAGAGTTGCCAGGCGTCCGGATAATGCCGGACAGGGTCAGGCTTTTTAGTCGCCTGTCTATAACTAATTAACCTGTCCTAACCATTGTAACGGGAGCTAAATTAATTAAAATCACTACAATTGACTCTCCCAAAATATAAGCAAATTATGTATCGCCTACTTATTTCTTAAAATTTCCATTAATGTTTTGATAGAACTAAGATTCAAGAATTTAATGGCGACGCATATAAATAACGCGAGAGTTGCAAAATTACCTTTATGGCCAGTTTCACATTATTTACTATATATAACCAGTTACTGACGTCAATGCCCAAGAAGCAGGTTCTAAATTAAAATACCGTCTACCTAATGTTTTGTTTTTTTGTAGATTACTTTTGTATAATGCGAATATAAAAAAGTAAAAAATGTGATTCGTTCGATGTTAATATAATTAACGTGGTTGTAAAAAAGTGATAAATTTATGCGAAAACCTATTAATTATTGTTTTTACTTACCGACAAGCGTTAACCTAGAGAAAAACATAAGTGAAGAAATAATTAGATATTGCCTACTCTCCGTTTAGTAGACCATCATGATCTTCCTGCCCAAGTCCTGTTTTATTTGGGGTCGGCGCAACACGTTTTTTGCTTCCATTCTGTCCTGCCACTCGTCACGCTATCACTAACTCCCTTTTCTTTTATATCGCTTCTCACACAATCCATCCATCTTTTCTTTGGCCTCCCTCTTCCCCTTCATCCATCCACATGTAAACTCATAACTTTTTTAGCAACATGCATTTCTCTCCGTTTAGTAGATACGTTTTTTTAATTAAATTAACATAGTTGTATAGAACCTTGATAATACATAGTTTACTCGTTGAAAACGAAGTCTCTAAACCATCAGAGTACTCGTATCTTTACAATAAACAGCAGTTTATACGACGTCATTCATAGCCTTTTTTATTTAGAAAATCATCAAATAATTTCTTCTGCCCTGGATAGAGCGAGAAAGAGTGTCAGACTTTTACTGATTATAACTCCTCCATATTTGTTCAGCGTTCGAGGGCCGAGGTGACTCTTTGAAACAAATCTGCAGCCCACATTATTATTAGCCTTAGAAACTCTTATTGCAAAAAATAAATAAATGACCAATTCCTTATTAGTTGACCTTCAAACTTCAGGCTCCAGTAAATACGTAAGCTATTGTTACTGCTGCAGTCAGTATAAAGTGTTTTATATAAATATCCGGTGTTTCATGAAACTTGCGTGAATCATATCGAGTTGGGTTTTAAGTAAAGCAGGCATGATCACACGCTTGGCACTCAGAATGAGAAATATTTCTAGGAAGTACTAATACTGGCCTAGTAGGTAGCTAGCGGTTCTCATTAACAGTCCAAATGACGACAACATTAGATGGCCATTGTATTGAAACAAACTCCAAAATGCCGAAATCCTAAAACGATTTTAGGCCAGAGCCTTGTATTTTGTTATTGAAGACTTTTTACCTAAACGTAGAGCAGAGCCCTAGATGGTGCTCTGACGTACGTAGCCTTTACCGGTTCTAAATATTCACAACTAGATGGCATGACTCCATATCAACCATGAATGACAATTAGGCACGAAGTGGGTCTATTCAAGAGAGGCGGATCTACATTCACAGTGGAACGGACATACGTACATCTCTGACACAAATAAATGAGGATTCGGAACTAAGTAATGAATCACATTTCAAAAAAGAAAGCAGGACGTACCACACAATGGCGAAAGGGTTTTGTGAAATGATGATGTTGTTGTACCACTTTTAACACTGTTGATTGAAAGTCTTAAGAGAAGAGAAAACAAACATTGAATTCACCAGACGCTTTACAATATAGAAGAGATGAAATTTATTTAACTGCAATCATCAAGTAACTATAAGTGGCGTAACTATAGGGTGGCAAGGCTGGCAAAATGCCACAGGCTCCGGGCCTGGTGGGGCCCCCAATTTGACGGATCGCGATTTTAAAAGAATTTACCTAACATTTTAATAAAAATAAGTAAAAATCATTTCGAATAATATGAATTTCTCATGGTATTTTGCTAGCTTGGTAAGATATAGTTACGGTACAAGCCACGTTCAGAGAAAAAATAGAAAAATCTTCGTGTACCTATTATAGAACTTTATTAAAGAATAATTTCACTACTCCAGTGATTTATCCAAAATAAATTACAACGTGATCAGTTTTTGGGACCCTATCGAATCATTTAGCCACGAGCCTCAGATGGTATCGTTACGCCACTGCTATAATACTTTCCTATTGTGCCCAGAGACACACTTTCATAAATTACTTATCACTTTTATTATTATTATTATTATTATTATAAAGCTCTTATGTTATATGAATCAGGACATGGTAAAGTGTGATAAAAGTACCTACCTAATTAGATATTATTTTTATAGTCCTACAATACATGTCAAGCTAAGGTATTTTGGCGGTTGAATTTTATAGCCTTCATAGGTGGGCGAGACGTTTAAGCGTACAATGTAATAGTCGGGACTCCATAGCGAATTAATTGCGCTATCAATATGCGAGAGGCAAGGCCAGGGTCCTCTACCAAGAAGTCGGCAAAGACATAATTAGATTAGACCCCCATGATTTAATAGATGGGTGAGTTAGACTACGTTTTGAATAAAAATATCCTGAGACTTCGAACAAAGCGACATGCTATTTAAAGAAGCGAATGTCGGGAAAATCAAAATGTAAGTTAGCCAATGAAAAATTTAATCTGGCCTGTTGCTCCAGTCAATAGACCAACAGGCCAGTCAAAATTTACCACTAGACTCTAGTGGTTAGTGGCCCTGACTACTATGCCGGAGGTCGTGGGTTCGATTCCTACGCAGGGCAAATGTTTGTGTGATGAGCATGATAATTTGTTCTGTGTCTGGGTGTAATTTATCTATAACTAGCTTTTGCCCGCGCGGCTTCGCTCCCGCTCTTCCCTACTTCAGCCTACTATACCCTACTATACCCTACTCTACCCTACTCTACCCTACTCCACCCTACTCTACCCTACTCTACCCTACTCTACCCTACTCTACCCTACTCTACCCTACTCTACTCTACTCTACTCTACCCTACTCTATCCTACTCTTACTCTACCCTACTCTACCCTACTCTACCCTACTCTACCATCTTATGTCCGTCTCCTAGCTCTAAGCTACCTCCCTACCAATTTTCACCCAAATCTGTTCTGCCGTTCTTGAGTTATAAGTGGTGTAACTAACACGACTTTCTTTTATATATATAGATATGTATGTATTTAGAAATAAATAAGTATGTTTATCAGTTGTCTAGTAGGTACACATACCACTCTGCTTAGCTCGGTACTGGACGGCGTTGTGTGATAGTCGTGGAATATATTATAATATTAAGACAAGCTCGCCTAATTATTCTCAACTAATACTAATTGCAATAAAAGCACGAGTCCGCGATAAATGATGTAGGTAACTGTCACGAAATTAATCATAAAAGAACTGCGAAGAGTATGGTATGGTAGGTACTAATTTTACGAGATTATTCCTCCCAGCTGCCACAGTTCATTAGCACCACTAATACTAACACATTAATAACTACATAGTGCGTCACGTACCCCAAATACACACGCTACGCCCCAAATACACCAAATGAAAAATTGAAACCACTTTAACAAAAGGGAGGAAAAAACACAGATTCACTTTTACGGATATTTGTGGAAATTATTCATATTATTACAACTACTACGACTACCGCACCCCACCATAACCAATCAAAAAGCCAAAGAATAAGTACTTAATTAAAGGGTACTAACCAACCAATAAAAAATTGTACTTAAATTTTCAGAAAATCGACTTCGTACCTAGATCACGCAAGTGGTCACACCCCCTTTCACAGGACCACTTTGAGCGACGAAAAAAGGGGTATACTACAGGTATTCTAAGTATACAAATACACAATTGAAATATTTGTATTTATCGAGAATTTACGTCATTACTTTGCGAGACGAGATTAGCCACAGTATTGTGACTTCTTGGCCTACTTTCAATCTGCCTAACCTTTTCCCATATATTTTGAAATCGGCTTCCAAACTGAATGTGGCTGAGAATTTTATTTTTTATGGAGTGATTATCTAACCTTCACAACCCTTATTTTCTGGTTAACCCTTCTTCCTTGTCGGTATCATTCCTGAAGTGATGACCACGACCACCCTGGTCGTGGTCATCACTTCAGGTGTTGATGGCAAGCTTCAGAACACGTCGCCATTCCTCTCTGATGGCCGCCTTCCTCTCGCGTTCATGCAGTGATGATGAGCCATTTACTGCGGCCTGTATGCACCACATCTCTAGGGCGTCTATCTTCTTCTTCCCTATTTTCCGTAAGCTCCACGTTTCTGCGGCGTACATGAATATGGGCGTACAAATACCCGAATTTAACTAGCCGAATTTTGTGGCTCTATTTAAGTTGCTATGTGTCGATTATTGTTCCAGGACCAAGGTATCTTTCTCAAAGATTCCCGTGGCAAAGACGAGCAATGCGGTTATTTTTACTACGAAGTCTTTCTTTCTGGATAAATTATAGCATTTTTTTGTGACAAATTGTCTAGCGCCTATAAACTGCTTTAATTGGTTGTCTGAATTGAGACATTGTGAACAGTCAATCACACTTAATTTTTGTTTACCTAATTTGAGCAAATTCATTATTTTCTTTCCAGGAAACGGGTGTTTTTCATCGTCAAAAACCTAGAACCTCCTAAGTTACTAAATGAATGTTTGGTGACTGGAAATTCTCTCTAGGTTCTCCTGTTGATATGTTAAATTAGATAATACCTACATGCTCGTATATATATATATATATATATATATATATATATATCTAAATATATATATATATATATATATGTATATATATTAACTGTTCTTCCATCTACCTACCTACTAACTTCATTAACTATTATGTCCTGCCAACTTTGCGTTTCCGTTTTAAATAATGCGTCAAAGACCCCTTATATAAAAGCATCCGGTCCAAACATTAGGTCTTAGAAAAACCAAAAGTAAAAAGTGGGAAGACCCATTTCAACAAAAGGGAGGAAAATTTGTCATACGAGCATTTCTCATGAAACAGAACAATGTAGTCATTAGATTATTTTGGTATGGACGTGTTATAAACGGAGTCACTGGCTGCGCTACATGTGACCGGTCTAACTGATTTAGCCGCGATTACAGCAATAACCTACATACTGTTGTCAATTCCAGAAAAGGCACGTCATTTCTATTTATATTTTGCGGGACTCGGTACACAATCATGCCATTTTTTATGCCTATCGGAGTCATTGCTGATCAGATTCCTCTGTGGTAGAGGTTGCGGTATTTATTTACGTAGACCGGTATGTATGAAGGGTGTTTTTAGGGAAAGGAAATTATGAAATAACTTCTATGACTCTGGGTGGAGCGACAGTGAGTGTCAGACTTTTACTGACTATAACCCACCCGTCTTTCATTTGCCCTGTACGTTCCAGGGCCGCAGTGACTTCTTCGAACAGTCCCACCTTGATGAGATTTAGAAAAAAGTAATTGTAGAACACTACAGGGCCAGCCCCCCTGGCCAAGTTGCAACCGTTTCGTCTCGATTCTCTTGCATCGAACGCCTCCAGTTGACCTCGCCCCTGATTTTTTTGTTCTGACTACGTGATTGAGCGTTGAGATGACGTCATTCCCGTACATTTAAAGTTTTCTATTAGCGATAACGATTGCAGATTATTAACTTGGCTAGGGGTAAAGGAGTGCCAAGACAATATAACCAGCACAAGTGAAGACTATTGATGGAGCACGCACCATAAACTACATACCTGAATCAATGTTTCTGTTAACGACCACTTTATTTATTTATTTATTTATTCAAAACTTTGTGCACATAAAAAAGTACAGAGACGACCTTATATATTTTCTACCAGTCGAAGCAATCAACTTTTGACTGATACTGTAATGAATATAGTAAACTTTGCTTATTCTTATTCTTTATTGTACACACAATTTACATAAACAGTTGGAAAAATTACAGATTTTGTACATTAGCGAGCTTAACCCACAATTGCTTTGCTTTGCTGAATGATGAGAATATCCACCCAATCTATAAATATATTGATATTTTGTTACGTTGCAGCACTGGGTCTCTTCCGTTCTGTTTTGCATACGAATCACATTAAAACATCAAAAGTATGGTTTAACTTTAAGGATTTATTTCTAAACAAATAAATAAATGATTTTACAAAGCAATCCATTGTTTTAACATTTAATTTTACATACTCTTCCAAGGTCGTGGTAAGGTAAACCTGTGTAATGTTAACATGATAAGTGATGCCAAGTAGTAATGCTGAGGGTTCTTGGTTTTGGATTCCTGCGTTGGGCAGTGTTGAATGGGTTTCTCATATTATGGAATTTTGTTAGCAACCCAGGTTGACTCCAGAGTCGGGAGTTATACGTGTACCCCTAGCCAAATTGCTAATCTGCAATCGTTAACGCTAGTAGAAAGCCTCAAATGTATGGGAATGACGTCATCTCAACGCTCAGTCACGCGGTCAGAACAAAAGAATTGACGTCGCGGCCAACTCGAAGCGACGCAACTCGCTAGCGAAACGGTTGTAACTTGGCTAGGGGGGCTGGTCACTGGCTACAGGCTCGAATGCATTCCTGCGGGAATATACCAGGTACAAATTATTACACCTCTGCTGCCGGCTGTTATCTTTGAATCAAAATTTAGGCATAGCAAACGGTTTCTTGGAAGATTACCTATAACAATTTCACTGTCTGAAAACCCAGGTAGGTTTTGTATTGTTCAATAGGAACATTCACTTCATGCCTTTTTAAGAACAATGCTGTAATAACACCAGTACAAGCCCTATAGAGATCTAGCTTTTGTTTATATTCTTGGAAGATTAGAGGTTGTGTTCGTGAAAACGATTACTTAATGACAATAGGTACATATTAATCAAGTTTGTATTAATATACGAACCTGCAATTAATTTTCAACCTCAATAGGTTGTTCTTCAAAGGAAGAAGCACTTATTTTACGGCACGTTAACTCTTTGCAATATATTTTATTACAAAATAAAGCCTATGTCACTCAGGAATAAAGCATCTTTTTTATCGGTGAAAAAATGTTTGCAATCGTACCAGAACTTTCAGAGATTACCTCCTACAAAAAAAAACAAACTCTTTATAATATTAATATAGTGTAGATTTATTTAATAGCTTATAAACATAACTAAAATGTCGTGAAATTAATTCACCGCGATCAAATATCTAAATGTCTGCATATACGGTCTAATCAACTTCAAACATTTCAGATATTTAATTTATATTAGTTAGTTAGCCCGTGTCCCACTGCTGGGCGAAGGCGTCCCTCTGCCTTTCCCTCACACGTCTGTCTTCGGCCATTGCGGGCCAGTCCCTCCGGTAGTTATCAAGCTCATCTCTCCACTTTAGCCTTGATCTAAATAATTTGAAACTTTAATTTTAAATACTGTGAGGCCAAAATTATCGAGATCAACAGGGATAACAAAAATCGATTCTTTATATAAGCTAAGGACTAAATACGAATAAATATCTGCATATATACATATTATCAAACATATTTATCTACTTCAAAGTTGCAGATTATCTTGTCTTATCTTAAGTTAGATCTTTGAATAAATTAATATTACATTTTTAACTGTTGCGTATGCCTAAATTATAGATATTGACAACATAAAAATAAGCGAATTAGAGAGAACCCAATAATTAACATATTATGTGATTTTAGTCTTTATCTACAGGGTGTATTAGTCAAGCGGACATGGATGGCCAAATCCAAAACCATGGGGAAACTGTACAGCAACATATTTAAGTGAAGAATAAATAGGTTATTTCGGTTAGCGTGCTCCATTGTTGGTCATATCATCGTTTACCATCTGGTGAGAGAGGTGAAACGCGACCCTATCAAGAATGGGGCCAGGGTTATCCGAAAGGGCGCTCGAGCCCCGGTATGAAGGCTTGAAGGAACGGGATGGGTTTTTCAGTCAGTAAGAGTCTGACACTATCTCCCGCTCCGCCCAAGAGCGGGGGTTGTCATAAGATGATTTTTCCCATCGAAAAAAGAAAAAAAAACCCTATCAAGAATAAAAAACCGGGCAAGTGCGAGTCGGACTCGCGCACTGAGGATTCCGTACAAACATACCTATATGAAAAGTCGAATTCCCGAATTGAGTTACGAAGATTTTTCCGAATCGCAAAAAAAGTTTTTTTTTTTTTGTGTGACGCAACTACAAATTCAGTTTTCAGATTTTTACCTGTATTTGTGCTGTAAGACCTTGCTTCATGCCAAATTTCAGGATTCTAGGTCAACGGCAAGTAGCCTATAAATTTTGATTCCCTTTATAGTGTCAAAATATATGTTTTTTGCGACATAAACGGCCGAATCATTTTTTTCTGTTAACTCAGAAGTTTGATTTTTACACAGCTCCAAGGGACCGCAGACCTGAGTTTATGGTTTTAATTTCAACTCCATACATGCCCGCGTTGACGCACCTTAAAAAGCAATTTTGTAAAAAAAGACTGGTTCATACTAAAATAAACGGCCAAAGAAAAGTATGTTTTCTACCATTTTACTTGTTTAAACCTTTCGAATGCCGTAATTAGAGACACAATAGAAAGATAACGAAAGAGCGAACGCCGCGTTTGATTGGGGTTTAATGAATTAAACTAAATTTTTAAATTAATTTTTAACTAGATATTTTTTGACTCAACAATTTAAGTTTCTTTCATGATTCGAATATTAACTAAAGCGTCAAAAACTACTAGTATTTGATTGGCATTGACCTGATGAAAATTGTAAGATAGTATTTGTATTTGCATTATGTAAGCTTAGCTACGCATTATAGCACATGTGTGAGTACTACGTACCAGCGACCATAACATATTATATTTATATTATAATATATTATATTTAATACGCCTGAATTTTGGCGGTTGGGAGTGTCATGGGTTTATGTTCTGGATCATTTGATTCCCTCCAAAATGGTTGATATGCTACTACTATGACTATGAATGGCGTAAGCTTGAGTCATGTTCGTGAACGGGCACCATCGGTTGGACCTAGTCATCTCTCAGCTGCAGCCATAGTATTTTTTTAATTATTTATTCTTTGAATTGTTTTTTTTTACTCTACATACTTTTAACATGTACGTTTTGCTACATCGTTCTCGTATAATATTATGGTATATATAATTTTAACATAAACGATGTGCCTATTTTGTAACTATTTATTGATTTACAAGTTTGTCCTTGGATTTTCGTGCCTGTTCTTCACCATAGAGATCTACGTTTTAGAACGTGCGAAGATTCATCTTTGTTTTTGTGACTGAGCAACCTTGACACTTCAGTAAGTGGTTTATTTGAAATAAATACTTTGAATTTTGACTTTGAGTTTAATGAACGTATTATTATGGCACCGTCTGAAAAACCATAGGTATTATATTGTATTGTATTTATTGGTACTAACATGTTTTTTACCAAACAAATTCGTTTTATGTATTTTTACACGACTCACGGTGCTTTGTTTGGAACTTAGTATTCTAAGAAGTTTTGTGGTTGTTTGTGAAAAATATTATGTAATTGGATTAGATTTTCATATATATTAAAAATCTAAACTAATACTTTCTCATTCAGTGCCATAACTTATCTGAACCATAAAATTAATGCTTAATAAATAATTCAATTTATTGTGATATTTGATGCCAGTGATCAAATATCATAATTAATTTAATTATTATAGTGTGAAGATAAAAAACACGAATTTCAACTTAAAAATTTCACATAATTGCCCTAATTTAAATTAATCAAAATTTTAATTAGTTTTTTAATTTTGAAAATTCATAAATAACTATAATTTTGGAAACTGGTTTGAGACAGCGCAGGAGAAGAAAGTTTGGAAAGACTTGGGGGAGGCCTTTGCCCAGCAGTGGGACAGCAACGGCTAGTCAAAAAAAAAAAAAAAACTATAATTTTGAATTCATAACAGTTATATGGAAATATGGCTAAAGGCTATGAAATGAACTATTGAGTTATAATAAATGTGCCAAAAAGCAGATGGTTTAAATGTTAGATTTAGATTATCTTAAATCAGCCTAACTAATCTAGAAAATAGAAATCTGTTTTTAGCCAGGTGTATTTAATGACTTTCCCAGGGTTTGAAACTAAAACTGAAGTGATGATTTTGTTTTTTACTCGTGTCGTGTTTTTGGGTTAAGTATATTTATATGTGTATATAATTATATAGTTTTAAAGCTGACTGCTGAATTAGAGTGAATTCGATAGCAGGCCGTAGACTTTACGTCGTCAATATTTATTAAAAGAAATTCTAGAAAGTTCTACATTATTTAAAATATTTTCATCTATTTGAATAGATTGCTTCAGGTTATAGTCGGTTCACACCAATGAGACAGGTCTTATCAGCACGTTGAAATCTATTCAAGAGCAGCATCAAATGAACGACATTAAGATAGACCAAAATCACAAAAGTACAAGTCAGTGCTCTATCTGAAAAAAAATGTTTTACATGGGTTTCCTAGAACGAGTTTAGTGCGACAGCGGATGTAGACAACGTGTAGTTGGAATACATTGTCTTAATATTTTTTGTGGAATACATTGAACCCAGGTGTACTCTGCGCGACCCCGTCGTCTTAAGGACTGACATGCACTCTCGGACGAGACAAGATGACGATTAAATTGCTGCAATGCGACATCCACGAGTAATTCATGCTGCTATATCAACTGTTGCAGTGAAATTCAGAGTCTAAAACTTTATATTTTTATTTATCTTCCTAGTTAACACTGTACGTGTACAGGTTCAGACTAAGCTCAACAACACGAGTCATAATTTAGTCGCATAAGATGGCGACATGTCGCAATTGTGTCCAGTAGTGCGACGGGTCGTAAGTGAAGCGCGTGGCGGTGAGACAGTGTCCACACAGTGGTCCATGCGTACGCGGCTCGCTGTGGATGACCGGTCCATGGCCGAGGTCGCGTTGAATATGCAGCACCACGAACCACGTTTAATATTAATAGTAGCTTCTTAAAATACTACCTGGGGGACAATCAAAGATAATCGAATGTTGATATGAAATGGGAATGTAGATGGGGCGGTTGACCTGCCTGCCCTGCTCTGGCGCACTGATCCACGTTTTTGGGATTCAGCAGGACATGAGTAAGAAAAATCTTATAGAAAAAATAATATTGATATTTAATATTCCTACAACTTCTTTTTTTTTTTAATTGATATAAACTTCTTGATTTATACCACTTAAGATGAACAACTGTGTATGGTCTAGGGTAATTTTAAGTCCAGGGTGTATTTTTGTAGCTCGCTGTCCGGCCGTCCGGTAAATGTCCGGACCAAGCCCAAGTCGCCGACGGCGCGCACTGTACCCGCGCGCCTCAAGGAGTTGTCAGCAACAGCAGGGACCCAGCCGGGTCGAAGCCTACTGGGGCCAGGGTTACCCGAAAGGGCGCTCGAGCCCCGGTATGAAGGCTATAAGGAACGGGGTGGGTCTTTTAGTCAGTAAGAGTCTGACACTATCTCCCGCTCCGCCCAAGAGCAGGGGATGTCATTGCATGATTTTTTCACATCATAAAAAAGGGTGTATTTTTAAATATTGTCAATAAAGAAGATTGCTAACTAACCCAATTTTAGTATTTCATAATTGATTTATTTTATAATTTTAAGATTAAATAATTTGTTGATTGAGTACTTTATTTATTGAATGATTTATTGATTGAATAATTGAATTGATTGATAATTTATTGATAATCAAACAATAAATAACAAAAATTTTCGACCATCTATTTTCTTCTGCGTGCAATATGCCCACAGCTACGTAACCTTAGTTTTCCTGATATCTTCTGTTATTAAATTTTTATAAAGTGTTTTTATTTCATAATATGAAAACTTATTAAAGAAATAGATTACTAAATACGAAGTTATATATGTACATAAACTCTCATAAACTTAATTCAATTTTGACAGCCGGATTAAAATAAACTGTCAAATAAACTTCGCTATTTTCCGAGTGGACCAGTAGCCCAGACGAATGAGGGCGAAGTTAGAATACTGATGAAAACTTCTGCTTTCAGAGAAAGTTTTGCAAAGGCCAATAACCCCTGGGGTTGTTGCTTTATACTAAAGTACATCTCTTTATTTTTCATACATTCTGTGATACCCGTATTTAATGCCATCTGATCTCCGTAATTTTGCATCATAGGTCCCTAGCCTAGTTTCTTAATTCAGAGTTCAAAAAACTTTGTATTTCTCGTCACTCACATTAATATTATATAGGTGAGAGTTTGTAAGTCAGTGTGTGTCTGTAAGTTTATCCTTTCACGCTCACACAGAGGAAAGGATTTAGATGAAATTTGGTACACTGATAGAGCATGTCCTTGAATCGGATAAAGAATAATATATAGTATGTTTTTGTCCCAGGAGCATGTTCACTTGGGATCATTTTCTACTTTCACGAGGGCAAAGTCGTTGGTAAAAGCTAGTGAGAATATATTTGTATGCTCAATATAATATTTAATGGCGACGAACATTGACAGCTACTCGTTCTTCCGCCAGGAGTCACTGATCGAAAGGTCATGGAAGACCACTGCTGAAGTATTCAAAATGTCAATAAAGATAAGTAAATTCATTGAAACGACATACAATGAAAACATTTATATAAGTTTGTTAATTTAATGCTGCATCAAAACAATATTTTCTTTTTTAGAAATGTAACAATCAGAACTTAAAAAAAAAATATGACTGCAGCCTATATTTCAAGCCAGTTTGAAGGGTTTCCACTCGACACAGTTGTCATGACAATATATTGACAAGCCATAAAAACATTTTGGTGATTCGAGGTGGAGCCAAGATCGAGGTAATGAATATAGGGATTAGTCCTTTTGAAGGAAACGTCAATAAATGTAAATAAATAACAGATTATATCTGAAAATTTGATTAAGTCGAGCGAAGGAAAAGACTCGAGAACATAAGGGTTGTTAACATAGTACACGATTTTTTTACATATCTATGATGTCAAAAATCTTGAACGACGTCAAACTTAGAAAATTTAACTAATTCAAACTAGGCATTTGCAAACTCATATTCTTTTCATGAGAATAATGTATGGGATTTTATCAAATTGCAAATGAGACTCAGAAATGATAATTTCTTCAAAACACCATAAATATCCAGCACAAGATTTAATAAGAGAATTCACAATTTCAAGAGATTTGTCTATGATTAATTTAACAATCATTATATTTCGACAAATAACATCATGTATCTTTTTTGTCTGAAACTTAGAGAGTGAGGTCAGAACATGTTAACAATGCTCGTTCTGCCAAGGCAAGTGTCCACAGTAATTAATTTATGAACTGAATTCGAGTGTTCTAAATGATGCTAGAACATGAAGAAATTAATACCGACACCGCAAGCATTAATACCGAAGTATCCAAATATTTATATAAACATCACAAAATTATCTGTTTTATTACCTTTAATACTACACAATAAAGAATGTATCTATCTATCGATCTGTAGTTTATTAGGTTAGTACATATTTCATATGAATTATGTATGTCATATAGTATGTACCTACTTAGTGTACCTACGGATATATATTTTAAGATAAACATCAAAAAGGTACCTATGGTATTTAGTTACACTTTAAAAATAACAACTACGTTCCTATTAGTTGTCGTCGAGATGGTCCAGTGGTTAAAGCACCCGCCTTTTATGCATGAGGTTACGGGTCGAAACCGGGCAAGCAGCAATGTGAATTTATCAGTTCATACGAACTTTTCGTTCTAGGACATTACTGACACCCCGTGCCTCGAAAGCCCGTAAACACGTTGATATCAGTTATCATTTGTAGATTTTTGACAGTCGTTATAGGAAGTCAGACGCCAGAAAGTCTGACCATTATATTAGTCTATTCATTCATAGAGCATCGAGTTGCCAAGTATTCGGGCTGTAGAGGTCTGATAGGCAGTCGCTCTATGTACAATACGGGTATAGTCTCTAATAAATCAACCGACTTGGGAATTTTGTATAATATTTAATCATTTTAAAAATACTTATATTCGATACTTTTCTTATGGTTCTTCTGTTAGTAAACAATGATCTCTATCTCTTAATCAACCTTGATTATTGAACCCGTGTTGACTACATCAGATTTCATTAAATCCTAATAATTACCCAAGTCGTTTAACTTATTAGACATACTCTATTCAGTCATATCCGATTAGAATGTAAGACGACGCTAAGCTAGTTAGAAAAAGTCTAGACAGATGATCATGATATTATCATATATTTTACAGTAAAATTATTATAGTTCTTAGTTACAAGTTGATAACTGCGCCCTAGCAGGCGTATTCAATAAAAAGCGTTGTCTGTATTGTTTATATTGTGCTCTATATAAACAAATAAATAAATATTATCTGAAGAATAGCCTATATACCGATTGATTTAAAACTGTATCCAACACAAATTATATTATCTATAAAATCTCCCAGTTGTAGGCACAATAATAAAAAAAATAACGGATTATTTATTGTAAAAGTCGCAACCAGCTGAAGGTTATATTCTTTTTTTACTATTATGACCCTGTACCGCCATTATTATGTCACAAAATATCATCAATGTCGCCCAAATATTAAACGCGCTACCTTGTATATTACGTCACTTGCTAATTTGTAATAGTTATAACGGTGGGTAAGTATCAAATTATGAATATTACTTACTTACATTAAGTTATACTTACATAGTCGAATCCACGGTAAGTTATCTCTCCAAGTGGTATAAAAAAATTAATGACTGCTGTATAATCTACGTAACTTAGCAGTAAGAATGTACATCAGTGATGATATGTAGGTCTAATTGCCATTGGGCACGCCACAATCATGGCGGTAAGTCCCCTCTTTGAGGCGTGGCTGGAAAGACCTCACGGCGTCCTTACCTTCCGCATGACGCAGGTCCCCACCGGACATGTTTCGTTCGGAGTTTCCTGCACCGAATTCATGCTGAAGTGACGCCCGGGTGTCGCCACTGTGCGGTACGCCCGGAGGACACGGTGGAGCACACAGTCGAGGTGTGCCCTGCTTGGGCGGAGCATCGCCGTGCCCTCGTGGGGGCGATCGGCGGCGGAGACCTCTCGCGCCGGGCCTTGGTTGAGGCCATGGTCCGGAGCGAGGAGGAGTGGCAGGCGGTCGCCGACTTCTGCGAAGCAGTAATGCTCGCAAAGGAGGAGGCCGAACGCATCAGGCAACGGCGTTATCGCCGCCGCCGCCGCAACCGGGATTCTGATTCCGATTTCCGGCCACCGTATGCGCGGGCTTGCGGACAGTGAGCAATGGGTAGCTCACTGTCCGGCCGTCCGGTAACTTTCCGGACCAAGCCCAAGTCGTCGACGGCGCGCACTGTTCCCGCGCGCCTCAAGGAATTGTCAGCAACAGCAGGGACCCAGCCGGGTCGAAGCCTACTGGGGCCAGGGTTATCCGAAAGGGCGCTCAAGCCCCGGTATGAAGGCTAGAAGGAACGGGGTGGGTCTTTTAGTCAGTAAGAGTCTGACACTATCTCCCGCTCCGCCCAAGAGCGGGGGATGTCAATGCATGATTTTTTCCCACCATAAATATGATTAATATTTTAAAAATATCCACAGCAGGAGATCATTTCTCCCAAGTTGTGACACAAAATTCTTACTCCCAACCCACGCAAAGTTGGTTACCAATACCGAAAGAGTTCTATTTAATAATATGCCACTCTAATAAAAATATCGAAAATACTTCCACAGCAGTTGACATACTTCTCCCAAGTTGCAACTGAAATTTTTTTGTCGTTGATCGGTTCCATAACTAAGCTGAGTTCTTATTATATCAGAACTTATAACAAATATATCAATAATCAGAAAATAAACATTAACGTATCCAGCCTCCCGCCTACAGGTAGACATCTCCCAAGTAGAGACAGAAAATCAGGATATTTTCTGTACTACTTGGGAGATAGATGTCTTTAATAACTGACGTGACTTCAATAACAAGAATAACAACCACACCCACGCAAGATACTCTATAGCCATACCTACAATACGCAGACAGTTACTTATATCAGTTCTATTTATGGCTTGCCGTTCCCTTTAAAGTATTAGAATACTTGTGTATTGTAGTGGATAGGGCTGCCAGAGCTTCTCTACAACGTGATACCGACAATGATTGACCAAAACCGATAAATATATGGTATTCACTTGCACATTTTGGCATTTCAACAAGCACAGCCAATGAAATGACAATCGACTCTGAACCCTACTTTTTTGGTAGGAAATCCTCAAATAACGTCTCCTGCTTCCACCTTACTCCACTTGGAGGTGGAGCGAGAGTGAGTGTCAGACTTTTACTGACTAAAACCCATCTGTGTTTCTTCCGTTTATCTTTGTGTTCCAGGTCCTACTACTCTAACTATCCCGCAACTTAGGGAACCCTTTAACTGGTGATTCAGCCTTTTATGACCCGACTATGATAGGAATAAAATAATAATACTTAATTTTCTTTTATTTTAATTTTCACATGTCAAAACTATGAACATATTGAACATTATCACAAATGTTTAGTTAGGTACGTACTCTGACTCCTAAACTAGGTGTGGGCATAAAAGATACGGTAATGTACCTATTACACAAAATTACGATTAAACTGTCCATCTGCTTGATTGTCCCATTTCAGGAGCAAGCAACCCTATTCGTGGGGAAGACACGGTAATTGTGTTGTGATTGTAGTGAGTAGCGCATGTTGCGCGGGCGGCGGCGCGCGGCGGTGGCGTGCGGACTCATTGCGCCGTGATTGATTCGACCATCCGCTCACCACCCACAGCAGCACGCGACTTTATATTGTTCTCTTTAAACGATAAGTTATTTGAACTGAATAAAGACAGTACCAGACTGGATTTTTGAGGGAACTATATAAACAAATGAAATAATGTTACGAAAGTTCATGAGCAACGTCATCGTCATTGTTGTTGTTGTAATTTTTCAACATCATCGTCATTATTTCAACCGATAGATGTTTCCACGGCTAGACATAAGACTCTCTAAGTGGCGCTACATCGACCGGTCCTGTGCGTCTCACATCCAGCGGGATCCCACAAACTTCACCAGGTCATCTGTCAGCCTTGTTGGGTGGCCGTCCGGTACGTGGACGCTGCTCCAAATTTTCTCGGTTCCGTCGGCATTTTGCGAACAATGTGTTTGTGGATATCATATTTTTAACCAACCAAGAAAGGTAGAGGCTCTCAAGTCGAACACGGGTTCCTTCAGTAAAACTGTAACAGCGGAGCGAAAGAGATCTCGCTCCGCCTAGAGCAGAAGGAGTAATTTGATGATTTCCTAGTAAAAAAAAACACAATGTGACCGGACTCACATTCTTGTGGTATAATACGTAGTCTAGGGTTGCCGACATAGCACGAAGAATTGCCAAACTCAAGTGGCAATGGGCAGGGCACATTGCTCGCAGAACAGATGGCCGTTGGGGCCGAATGGTTCTGGAGTGGCGACCGCGTACCGGAAGACGCAGCGTTGGAAGGCCTCCTACAAGTTAGACTGATGACCTGGTGAAGGCGGGAAACCGATGGATGCGAGAAACACAGGGACGTTCAGTGTGGCGACGCTTGGGGAGGCCTATGTCCAACAGTGGACGTGTATCGGCTGAAATGATGATGATGATAATGTACGACCCGCCTAATTCAACCACGCGGTCCAGCCGTGCTCCACACAACGCTATATATTAAAACCGAAAGCTGTCACGCCCAATTATGATTTAACCCATGTTTAACCCCAATTGGTTAACGATCACTCATTCACACGCAACGTTACATGACCACCTCGTGCTCCAGATTTGTTTATAAATACATGGATTAAACTAACTGAATTAGATTAAAACTTCAGTTGCATCAGGTAGGACATGAAAAAGATCGGTCATTGCTCTAATAATATTTTTGGAATCTTTTCTTATTTAAGTATCTATACAGAAGTAAATTTCACGTCTTCAAACGTGAAATAAACTTACTTCACGTGTATACGGCTAATTGCATATTCGATAAAACCTTAAAAAATGTCCTTGAAGTATCGGCCTCGGTCACAAATAGCTCAGTGGCATATTACTACCTAAGCAACCCGGCGCGCGGTGCCTGAAAATCCAAGCTCAGTAGTACATTATTAACCCAATAAAAGACGCAGTTCGTATATAATGATATAAAAGCAACCAATAAATTTTTTGATACTCTTTTAAAATCACATAAATAGTTACAAAAGGAGGCCACGGGATTATCAACCTCTACGAAGGTAGGCAATTGTAAAATGTACTAGTTAATAAGATAGTGTAGTGATTACAACTTCAGTACTTATAAACAATTAGCCACACTTAAGATATCAACAAAAATCAAAGTCAGCCAGTAAATACATAGCTCAATCCACCATAAGTACTTGCATTACATAAATACTTAAGTATTAATAAATAACTACTCAAACTTCAGCCGGCTGGATTCTCCTGAATATCTGAAGGAATTCTCAAAATCCGTATTCTTAATTTCTAATACTGAATGATGACGGAAAAGGGAGCGTCAAAAACACGTAATAAATATGCAGTGAGTTCAATCGCCGGACGCGAAAACAAAGAATAACAATCGCCTTGACGATATGGGTAGCCAGCGCCATCTTTTTTAGTAGAAAGGAACTATTTGGAGCTGAAACCGAGAGTGTCAAAATATGCCAGTGACCTCCCAATCTGCATTTGAACTCCTCTACTAGGGTACAAATTCTGATTCGTTAAAACCCTTGTTTATTCAGCTTATCCTGATATTTTCAGGAAAAATCTTCGTAGTTACTGTGTGTATCAAAACGTCTATGGGAAAAACCAGATTTCCGTTGAGCTACATAATACATAATAATTTGAGGAAAGAAATGAAGGTACAGTCGCTTTACCACTTGCATAATCAATATACCTACGATCTTGTGAAATTAAATAAATTGCGTTACAATTAGGTACCTATATATTCAAATTGTTGGTAAGTATTATTAAAAAAACAAATGTTAGAGACAATTTAAAATTAGATCATTATGTATAGGTACCAAGAACACAGTAAGCTATTCAAAGCTTCATGCACCAATATGATACGTGTCCGGCAAACGATAATAATTGTGACCCAGACCCTTCCACACAGCAGAGGTGCCCTTTTATTAATTAATTCTATGAAAACATTTCACTGTCACATAAGCACCATTTCAACTTCACGTGACAATCTTTCAACCATATTCAGACAATCACAAGTCTAGATACGTATTTATATCGTCATAACTTTACGATTAGTTCTCATTCCAATTATATAACGGTTAATAGGCTATTGTTTTACTTCGTAATACTAGTGGCAGGCGCCATCTTGGATGATGACAACAGAGCCAGACTTGGATATATAAAATCTTTGACTTGTATAAAGTGATCCATAGATACATTGCACTGTTGCCTTGCATAAATTATAATAAATCCTCCATGTTCTAAACTTTATGTTAGCTTTAGTACATATTGCAGTATTGCATAAATCCGGGGATTTATGCAATACTGCAATATGTTCCTATCTATCTATAAAAACACTATATGACTAAGATTTAATCTGTGGATAGGGTAGTAAATACAACCTTGCAAAATATTTTTGTTATCTATTTTATCAATAGGTATATGTAAAGAAATATAAAATTGTGAAGACAATATCGACATTGGTAGAAAAGCAAACAAGATTTAGCAAATTTGAAACAAATATATCTGTGTCTCTTGCCAAGATGCTGTTTTCTATGGCGGCCATACGAGTGTCATGGCCTTTGACGTCAAAATCTATATCGGACTTTTCTTTCCTATTAGCAGTTTTGAAGCTTTCTAATTTTTTTATTAGTGAATATTTCAAAATTCTTTTATATTTGTTAATTAAAGCTAAAAATTATTTAGCATAGCAAATGAAAAAAAATTGCTTGCATATCTGTCGTCACATACATTATTTAGCTGGTGAAAGGACTACTTAGTCAATAAACCTCCAGTAATCTCGTGATAATAGTCTGATATTGGAAATTGTTAAATTGGTACAAAAACAATAATTTGTATGACGTTATGACATGCTCGGTATTAAGGTGGAACTCAATTTTCTTTTTTTTTTTAAATTGACATAAAGTAGTGCTTTGCTGCGATCTCACCTAATGGTAAGCAGTGATGCAATCTCTGATGGTGAATGACAATAGTTTATTAAGAGCCTATTCACTCTAGCCTTGAAGACACCTACATTACACAATAGTTTGTTTGTGAAGTTACAATATGTACTTAATTTTTTCATGCATCACAAAGTTACTGACCTTCCATAATCTAAGTTAAACTGACATATCTTCTTTCTCGAAACAACAGGAGTTCAACACTCTTTACAGGAAAACTGAATTAATTTCGTTTCTCTTAAGAGGAGATGCATCCCATCTGAGTCCCGATGATGTGAATGACATCAGACACCCACAGATTATAATACTGATCATATTCATGTATCATGTTCCTTGTATGTGAGGTATTCTTTATGTATAGGTACTATCCTGTCGGCAAGAAAATATACGACTGAATTATGCATATTTGTAAAAAGTTGCACCTGAAAAATTTCTAAAAACTTTAGGCTACTACTTAAAGTTCCCAGAAGCGAGGTTAAAATTTATCGGTTTTCCTCAAAGTATGAAAGTTTCAAAGATCTTGCCAGCTTTTACTGTTCTTCGAAAGTTTTATTACTTTTAATTTGAATCGGAATGCAACCGAAATCTTCTTTGTTCAAAATTATGACCATTCAGATCTTTCCTCATTGTTTACCATACATTTCTAATGCAAAAACCAGATCAAGACCCTATGTAAATTTAAATCTAAAAACTTTCCAAATTACTGCGCAAAGTTCTGAATACTTGTGATCCCTAAGTCTTTGTTCCCGAGGTATGCTGAAACGCATCTGGTTCCAGCATATTTTTCCTCATAGCAGATTTTCCTTGTCGATTTGTTTTTTGCAAAAGGGACCGCTGTCAACATTGATGAAAGCAAACACGGTCCATTGCTCGGGATCAATTATGCATCTTCTGAATAATGCAACACCGGTCAGAAGTGCGTTTACCCGTCTGCATTTTTGATATGATCCCGAATGGTTGTACATTGCCCTTTGCCCTACAGTCTGAGATGAACTATCTTACCCAGAGATTATACAGAACTATAGAACATACAGAGAGACAGAACCGATAGTATTGAACAGAAGGGTATTGTAAACAGTAGCCTTTATCCTAAAGATAGGTGTCATAGAATGTTCTAGAATGTATAATCCTTGTTCATAGCAGTTGATACACACTTTTCTTATCAATAAAGTTAAGATTTAACCGTAAATGCACACGTCACATGTACGTCACTAGAATTAAATTTATTCCAGATTAGTTGTAATTATCGGTGATTAGCAGACGTGAAACACTTTCACGGCTATCGTTGCGGTTAGTGACAAATGGAAAAACCATGTTATTTTGTCTACGATACAACAGTTACATTACTTCTATCTAGTAAATAAGCGAGGAAGAGGAAAATCTTAAACAAAATTCCAAGTACATTATTAATAACCAATTAAAAATTGATCAGCAAGCCTGCCTACTGAAACTAATGAACTGACACACTTGGGTTTTAGTCACGTACGCTCCGAGCAAATTAGTTTTAAAAATATCCTATCGCCTGTTAATGAGAGCATCAATCATATTATAAAAATCACACTGGCCCTAATGTCCACCGGCAATAAATTAATAACCGCAAACAATATTGATGCCATTAGACACTATCATTAGCTGTGACGTTTAATATTATATGGACAATTTTATGCAACAATTAATACTCTTTTTCTACGTTTTTTTAGGAGTTCAGCCATGCATGCAGTGTGAAGAAAACAACGAGCTTGAAGTTTTAAAAATAAATACGACAGCGTTCAAAATAAACAAAAATACTAAAAAGTGCAAAATAACTTTAATTTCGGAAATTGGTTTAAAATACTGAAAATACAAACCTATAAACACCGAAATTAAAGTTCTGTTGCACTTTTCAGTGTTTTTTTTATACATACTGAACTTTGTTGTATTTATTTTGTAAAATGTTTAAATTTTAAGCTTTTTAGTTGTGTTACGCCTCAACTACACCTGAAAGTGCGCAATTACAGTTAGGACACTTTGATATATTACAGTGTTCCGGTGCCAATCATTTCGTTATACCCTCTCTTTCTTCTGTGAGTCATAGACTACATGTATTAACAAAGCTATTTTAGTCATTTTACTACTTTTCGCTATGATCGTATGTGGAGTTTGGTTCCACATCTCCAAGTTCATTATCAGATCATGACAATATATCTACGATACCAACCCGAGGGTAGTTAGAGTAATAGACGCCATATTTTAGTTAGTTGTAATTAGCGTAGGGTTTTATTATAGTAGTTTTTTGTAATTTACTGTAAATGAGAGTAGTTATATAGATAGGTACTCTTATAGACTAAAAAGATGCTTCAAGTGTGTTTATTGATAAAAAACTTTTTACAAAAAAAAACCAACTTCAATGTTAAAAAACACTGAAAAATACAAAATAACTTTAATTTCCGAAGTTGGCGTTTCTATACTCGTAATTATTGAAATCGGTATGGGTATAAAAATTTTCGAAATCGGTCTACAATTGATCGAAATATAGGTGAACATACATAAAAAACATACATTCAGCCGAACATAGAATCTTTCTTTAGAAACTCATTTTTAACAGACTCCGAAAAGGAGGACCTTTTCGGAGTCTGTTAAAAATGAGTTTCTTCGATTTCTCCAGGATTCCATCTGACTTGTTGACCATAGGAACTCCTGTAAAATATATTCTTTTAAACAAAGAAAGAATTTTCCAAATCGGTTCAGGGGTCTAGAATACATTAAAAAAAACTAGGCAAGCGGACTCGCGCACTGAAGGTTCCGTACAAGCTTACCGATGAAAACAGTTCCATTCCGGAATTGAGTTACGAAGATTTTACCGAATAACTACTACGGTTTAAGATTTTTTCTTATACTAATGCTATGAGATCTTGCTTCATGCCAAATTTTAGGATTTTAGGTCAAAAGGCAGGTCCCTGTGAATTTTGATTCCCTTGAGATTGTCGAAATACACGTTTTTTGCGACATAACGGCCGAAACTTTTTTTCGTTGACTCAGTAGTTAGTTAGTTAGTTGTTTTTTTCACAGCTTCAAGAAACCGCAGTCCTGAGTAGGTATATAATTTTAATTAATTCAACTCGATACCTTCACGCGTTCCTAAGACAAAAGATTCTGATAGACAAACAGAAACAAAATGATCCCATAAGGGTTCCGTTTTTCCTTTTGAGGTACGGAACCCTAAAATATCAACGAATTTGCAACTTCCTCCTTTTTTTAAGTCGGTTAAGAACACCATTTTTCTTTTCTCTTCGGATGTAAATAAATGCAAACATTCACATCAAGCTAGGTGTTTAAATCGAACATTGACTCTTGAATTTTATATAAATTCGTTAATCTGAGTAGGTATGGAATATTTCAAATAAATCACAATAGATATGCTTAAAATGTGTTCAGGAGTGGACGAAAAAGGTTTCGTTCTTTAATCTTTCAAAAATAAAACTATCAACTCAACTTTTGACACAACATCTTGCAATTTGGAACACGACGCTTGTTACTTTGATGTTTTTTTTTAGGTTTTTAAAGCTTATGTATGTATCAGAATTTAGTACCCCTAGCCAAGTTGCTTATCTGCAATAGCTAACGCTTGTAGAAAGCTTCAAATGTACGGACGCTACTAACGCTCAGTCATGTGGTCAGAACAAAATAATTGGCGACAAGGTCAACTTGAAGCGTTCGACGCAAGCGGAACGGTTGTAACTTGGCTAGGGGGGCAGGTAGGTACTACTAAACTAGATGACAACGATGTGGAGGAGTACCTACTACTGTGCACAGTGTATTGGGTTTGTATAGTTAGATTATAAATAATCGTATTTAAGTATAATACATATATATTTAATTCATTAAACCCCAAGCGAACGCCGGGGTTCGCGCATCTATTGTCTTTCAATTGTGTCTGTCATTATCACGATTGAAAGGTTAAGTTACAATACAACATATATTTATAAAATTAAATGTTACATGTTTTCTATAGATATGAAAACTTTTACATGGAAGCAACTTTTTATGTGGCTAAAAAAAATGGTATTATTGGGTACCTATTTACTACTATAGTACAGCTTTATCAAATCAAAAAGCTCGACTACATAATCATTGGCGCATTATTGCATGGTTTCATCGGTGGTTAAGTTAGGGCACGCGCCCGCATCAACATAGCCTAAGGCCTACGTGACTCCGGGCAGGGCACGTAGCCCACGCACCTACCTAGCCCTAATCGATTCACATTCAGAATCGATTTGATGACCGGATTCTTAATTATGATGACTAACTCAGAATCTTGTTTACGTTCTTGTATCATGTTGAATATTTTAGTTAAACTATAATGTTGATAGAGAAAATCTTGTAAGTTTGGGTTAATATTATGTAATCTTAGTAGTCTCGAAGGAGAGACTTTTCTTGTCATTATTTAGCCAATTTCTATACAAAAGCTAAATATCAAAAATAACACTTAGCCAAAATTGATTAGATATAAAACGATTTCACAGTGAGCCAGTTAATTTTACGGTTTTCTAGGTTGATTTTTCAGCTATTGAGTGGGACGCCCACCTTACAACCTAACCCTAGCTAGACGGATCGATAACCCTTAAAAGTAGGCTAGGACTTACTGCATGCAGAAGGTGGAGGACGAGGAATTATGGCACAGATTAGAAGAATAATAAAACAAAGGCGACGATTGTTGAAAGGTCTAACTGCAAGGAAAACGTGGGACACTCAGAAAGTTTTGAGAAACTAAACAACTAACTACTATGGATAAAATATATTTATTAAATCTTTTCAAAAAACTCTCTGCCAGCCTTTATACAAAGTTTCATGCGTCTGAACCAATTGTCAAAACATTTTTTCTCTTCCACGGTCTTCTCGAACGCTGTTAGCGCGTCTTTCGGCGATGAAAACTGTATTGTTATAAATTATATCTATAATATATAAGTTTGTTGACTATTTATAATCATATCTATGAACTTTTAAGATTAAATGTAGTTGTATTGACTTCATGTGATTGGTCGAGACTTAGACAGTTCTCGACCAATCACGAGCAAGCAAAATGGTGGGAAGTGTGCAGACATTTTTGAGTGATATACGCGTGACTCTTGGAATTGGTATCGGGACATTTGAGCTAGTCACTTGCACTATAATTATACTATATTGTAACTGTTTGTAACTTCAAAGTCTATAACCGAGTGTTTTGTATATTCCAAATCCGAGTAAACTTCTGAGTATTGAACATAACCGTTTCAGTTGATTTTTTATTTTAGAGAATAAAAAGAAGTCACACGGTGCCAGATCAGAACTGTAAGGAGGGTGGCCAAGACTCTAACCGACGTGGTGTCCAGGAAGTCTCTCGTTTTGAGCGCTAAGTGCGCGGGCACGTTGTCATGGTGAAGTAGTACCCCGCGGAGCCAGGTGTTCGGTCGTTTGTTGCTCATTGCAGACAAAATTTGCAGGCAATTTGTGGTATACTTACCATTCGGCGTTGATGCTGCTTTGGTCTTCTAATGGAATTGAAATCAGAAATCCCGTCAAAGTAAAGAAACTAGCGATCAAAATATTTCCTGCGCTTCTCGATCGCTTCACTTTCGTAGGCATTGGTTCGTTTTGAAACAGTCAAACGGTTGACTGACGCTTTGTTTCTGGATCGTATTGATAAATCAAGGATTCGTCACCTGTCACAATGTCGTAAACGCGCCGACACGAGCCTGCTTCAAATTTTATAATCATATCACGGCACCACTCCACACTGGCCTGCTTCTGAGCTTCGTGCGGCACCCAGCGGCTAGTTTCATAGTTTATCTTCCTCACGCAAAGGTGCTCGTGTAGAATCTTGTGAAAGCTTCTCGAACCAATCTGCAGTGTTTATAGTGTATGTCTCTTCGTATGTAATTCGCCTGTTTTCTTGAATTATTTTTTTTACTGCCAGTACCCTTTCTTCTGTAACAGCCGTCATAGGACGACCACTCCTTTATTTTATAAAACTTCAAAGTCTTGAGCATCGACGCCGTGCATTGAAGTCTGTGTTTCCTGATAGCTATAACCTAGGGGTCTTTAAGTCATGAGTGAATAGATTGCTTCTAGGCAAGCGTGCTCCATCGTCAGCCACATCATCGCTTACCATCAGGTGAGATTGTGGTCAAACGCGAGCCTAATACATTATAAAAAAAAAACATCCCCCAAAGTAAGGCGACCGCGCTTGAACTCGCTATACCAGCGGTAGATAGTTGCTTTTTAAGGTTCTTCATCCTTAAAAGCAATTTTAAGTCGATCAAATGACTCATCAGGTTTTAGGCCACATTTAAAATCGTAGAAAATCATCGCACGAAAATGTTCTCGATGCAGATCCTTTTTTAAATGAGACACGATATCGAAAAAATGTGGAGAGAAATTCAAAATTCGAACTAAGGGAGTTTTACTTTTAAATAACCAAAGTTTTCAAAATATTTACAAGTGGCCAGTGCCTTTTACATAAAATATTACATTTTGATACAAGTGGGGAAAGTTTGTCATTGCAATTGCAATCGAGTTGAAATTCACCCGAGCCGTAGGTACAGGCGAGGAAGGCGGAGGCGGAGGCGAATCTGATAAAGCGTTTTTTCACGTACCTACATTTAATCTTGAAATTCTACATGAAAGTTACAGATAATGCACTGATGCATGTGCATGTAAATAATATCTAAGTACTAAAAAAATCGACACGGTTATACTTCTTTATACAACATTAGTTTTCATATAACTATGTGAAACCCGTAACACGGGTCTAGTATTTTTATATACATTTCATAACTGTATCTTAAAAAATCACAAAGTTATAAGCTTGTTAAATGTTACCTGGTTGCCCGCACAAATAAATACATGTAGCGACATCTATGGCGTGTTTTAATCTGTTTCAGTGTGGGTAAGAGATAGCGCTAGATAATCTGTATAGCTCTGTCTCTTACCCACACTGAAACAAGATTAAAACAATCTTACTTTAACCTTTCGAATGTCTAAAGTTACACTGTCCAACATAAGGTAATCGTCTTTCTATTGTGTTTCTAATTACGACATTCAAAGAGTTAAACGTCATGGTCTAAGTCCTGGTCTGGTCGGAGGATCCTCCCTTTACAGCAAAGGTTTGCGGGACTTTACTCTCTGTTCCGCATACCTCCAAATACATGATTACCAGGCCATCCGAGCGACTGAGGGGTTGTTTTGCTTCCGCACCCAGCCGTGCGCTGGAGCCTAATGCCTGCAATGACCTGCCGTGATCTGTTTTGTACTTAGTGTCAGTGGTGGGTGTCCAACTTGAGGCATTAAATATTTTTGGGAAAGAATATAACATGGTGTAAAAATTATGGGAATCGTTTCAGTTTCAATTCTGAACAAACTTTATTTAGATTTCACATAATACAAGGTAAGGGACACATTTTTGTGGAAGGTTGTTCAGTTTCATCAACTGAGCAAGCCCTTAAAGTTTGTGGAGGGCTGTCCCTTACACCCTTTATACCTATACTAGAAATAATGTATACGTTATGCATAAATATTATAAAACAAAGTTGCCGCATTTGCCTGTCTGTATTTTCGCGATAAACTCAACTTTTCATATGGTTTTCTATACTAATATTATGAAGAAAAAGATTTTTGTTTGTAATGAATAAATTGAAAAACTACTGAACCGATTACTGTAAATTCTTTCAACATTATTATATTCTTATATTTCATGCATTCTTACAACAGTTAAGTAACTTTGTCACTGAGTGACGTGGATATATACTAGCTGTGCCCGCGACTTCGTTCGCGTGACTAGAGGATTTTGAATTTATTTTTTCTAAAATAAAAGTAGCCTATGTTACTCCTTATTACAACAGCTACCTGCCAAAAAAGTCCCGTTAAAATCGGTCCAGCCATTTCAGAGATTAGCCCGGACAAACAGACAGACTGACAGACAAAAATTGTAAAAAATATTATTTTGGTGTATGTACCGTTTATATATTCATATGCATGTAGTAAAAAGCAGTTATTTCAATATTACAAACAGACACTCCCATTTTATTTAGGTATATGTACTATGTTTTTTTTTTACTATTAAAAGGGCGAAACCACTGGCAGAAACTAGTCATCAATTCAAGAGAAAGGGTGTTTAATATATGCACATTATAGATGAACTGTAAAACGGAATTTAAACCAATGCGAAGCTGAAGCTAGTTTATTACATAAAATGTATAAATGTTGTCGATAAAATAAATGACAATGTAAATTAACACCTAAGCTAAATGTTTATGTTATTATGTTTATGAAATTTATGAACCAATTGACGTCATAGACGATAGGAACTCAAAGCTACAACAATTAATTGTTTATAAATATTCAAATTATTTACCTGTTACCTACCTATCTTTATTAACGATTTAAGCAATCAACCAGATACAAGAAATTAAAATATGAAAGATAAAGTAATGGAGAAGAATTTTTTGGGAGCTGGCAAATCATATAATAACTTTTTCTGACTAAACCCTACCTATGATCCTTCAGTTTTACCCCTGTCTTTCCTTCTTCTTCTTAGCGTATCGATGTGTACAACTAGTTAAATTCCTTGCCTGGCCCGAATTCGGCCACGGCAATGCCGTCCGCTGATGCTGTCATTAGGTCCCTACGTGAGTAGGCTACAGTGCCAGTGATGCAGGACGTCTATGTCTTTCCTTGGGGTTCTGGTTAAAGATATTTATTGCTCTTAAAAATAATTACATTTCACTGAAAAAAAAACTAAAATAAACTAATCGTACTTCGACAATCGGACTTACAAACTTGTAAGTCTGTGTTATATGTCAATTATGGGTATATTGGGTTCGAAGACACATTTGATATATTACTAGCTTTTGCCCGCGGCTTCGCTCCTGTCGACTGACTACTATGTTCAACTGTACCCAACTCTACCCTAATCGACCCTACTCTCTCCTTCTCTACTCTATTCTACAGCATATAAATTTAATATACCAAACACATCGACCGGTCAACTTCAAAATTTCAAATTTTCAACCCTACTTAATTCACAACATTACGTGGCTGTCAGTTGCATTTTGTTATACCGCGTTTTATAAAAAAGTGTCCTATGTCCGTCTTCAAGTTCTAAGCTCCACCAATTTTCAGCCAAATCGGTTCAGAGGTTCTTGAATCATAAAAAGTAACATCGACTTTTTTATAAATTTATAGATTATATTATTATTTTTAATATTAGATTTATTGCTAAATTGCTCATTCTTACTTATTTACTATATTTTTAAGTTTAGTTATTTAATTTGTTCTACTTATTCTTTTGTTAACTAAGAAGGAATATAGGTAATTGTAGAACCTACATAGGTGATAGACAATAAAACCCCACACCTATTGGAAATGCATAGCAGATTCCATTACTCGGAATATATGTTAAGTAGGTAGGTATGTATGCAGAAATTGATGTTTATTTATTCAAGAATCATACCCGTGCTTACATGCTATTTATGAACCTCGAATACATAAAACCGATCTTAAAAGCAAACGTGTCAGATTAAAGTGAAGTGTTAAAAAGGCACCAAAATCCCTCTTAGATCATATTAGAAAAATAACCTAATGCCTACTAAATTAATACCTACATGCAGACCAACACTAACCACCAACGCAACCCAATGCAACGCCAAAGCATCGCCAACGCAACGTCAACGCAAAAGCTAAAGCCAAGCCAAGGCTTAGCATACAAACCCTCGATGTCGCTCTCTGACGATCTAGTAATAAAAATCTCTCTAAATGAAAGAATGCTTCACAAAAAATCTTTGAATCTGTAACACTTTTAAAAATTCATAAATGTTTTCTAGAACCATCCATGGCGAATGAATTTTAATGACAAATCAGTGACTCGACCACAAGCCTGACGTAGGTCTGTAAGTTATTGATAGGAAAATATACGTAGGTACCTGTCCAACAACTCACATGATCATATCATAGATGCTTGGGTACTGTTGCATGAGTATAATCTACCAACGTCACACTTGAAAGTTTCTACATTTAAGAATAAAAATATATCATTTGAATAGAAAAGAATCACCTTCACATTAAATCGATACATCAAATACATATTACATAAACACAAATAATATTATCTACTTAAAAGGTTGTTAACATATGAGCAAGTTACACAAATATACCTTTTTTACACTTTTTAGTTGTAAAAAATACAACAAAATTCAATTTAAAAAAAAAACACTAAAAAGTACAAAATAACTTTATATTTTATTTCGGAAGACGGTGATAACGGAGAGAAAACTACTATAGAAACACTATTTTTTCGTAAATGTATTGACACTATTATACTACTGTACTGTACTGTTAAACTGTTATTGCACGCTAGTATGCTAGTGACATGCCATTGAGTGAAAAAGTAACATTCTATTGGTGAAACAATGTTTCTAAAATCGGTCCAGTAGTTTCGGAGAAGTTGAGACACCGTGACGTGAGACTTTTATATCTACATCTATCTACACTAATATTATAAAAAAGTAAAGTTCATTTTTATGTTTTTTTATTTGTATGAGCTAATGTCCGGAAGATTGTTATAATTTAAGAGTTTTTTTTATTTTAAATTAAAATATATTTCCTTTTTATTTATTTGAATTCGTGGTACATTACCTCGTTATTGATATGATAAGTTAATATATTTATCGCGTTTCTTTAAGTTTTTTTTTTTTTGCACAGATAGAAATCTGCTTTATTCCTGAGTGAAATAGGCTATATTTTATGTACGCGGACGAAACCGCGGGATAAAGCTAGTATTAGATATTATATAGCTTTAAATAATAGCGCCCAAGTTTATTGTTAACACCTGGATCCAGGGCTACAGTCCTTGCAGTAGGTTTATTGCAGTTTATGACTGTTAGGCCACTTATTCGTATTTTGACGTATCCGAGATGATTCACAAACAATATAAAAAAGGATCAGAGACCTTAACATGACCTGTTAAAATATCAGGCGTGCGAGCGAGAAACAGGGATGTTTTACACCATAAATAGTTTAGATCGAGTTAAGGGCTCGAGCTCAATTATCCAAATAAAAATTACGAATAAACACCAATACGAATAACTACACAAACTGTCACGAACGCCGTAACACAAGGTCGCAAGAATTGGTAAAAAAAAATTTCGCTTCCTATTCTTGCCTATTTGTCAGTAAATATCCATATGATAAAATAGGTAGATAGGACCTATATTATTATAGTAGGATTAAACTAATAGGTACATAAATACGCCGGGGAAAAAGAACAGTACTAATATTAATTTATAGTTTCAGCAAAACCATTTTGGGATCATTAAGCTCTACGAACATTTTGATCGACAAATGACACACCTACTATAAGGAAAGAAACGCCTGATCTAACACCGTCCGGCACTATAAATTTGACACAATATTGCGTTTACGACGCTGATAGGCGCACACTACACGAACCTTAATAACACTACCTGTACTATAACTACAGGTAGGCACTTTTTGTAGATATTAAATATATACACGAGACATAAAATATTAATGTACAGGCTATTGCATAGGTACGTATAATAATTTTATCTTTATAAGTAAGTACTGTATTGGGAAAACCGTAAAAAATTGCTCATCATTTCAAATAAGCAGTGGCTAAACGAATACCATTTTAGGGGCTATAATAACTCAATGACAACATAAATGAACGAGGAATAAAGGGGATATATCAATAAAGTAAAGAGAAAAAGATATGCCATATTATTATGAAAGTCAAATTTCGAATACGGTAAGCCTTACTGAAAAACTTAAGTTGTTAATAATTAATAATAAGTAATTAGTTACCAACGAACAAGCGACGAAGTGGAACATTCAGGATGTAAAATCCATTTTTTTTTCACCTTTTGAGACCCTTTTCTCTAAACAATACTTATCGATAATTTCGACAGTATATCTACAGCGGACACCAGCTTCTAACAGCGTATTCACCCAAATGGAACACATTTCCTGAAACCATTTTCATGAAGTATTCAAGTGACTTATGGAATTACCGAAGAGAAACAGAAGATTCAAGTGTTATTTATCTTTTTTTATGTTGACTCTTTATATCAAAGATTCAGTTGGATGAACCAACAAGATTTCATCTCACGGAATAGAAAAAAAACATATTCAGTATCGGGAAAGGCCTTCTTGAATTGATCATAATTTGGTTCAGCGGTTGGTTGTGAAACATAAACAAATAGGACGATAGATTTACTATCGTATTTAGGTTTACGTGAATCTATTAACCTTACGTACTCGTAGTTCCACACGAAAATATTAAGTAACTTTAAAACGCGTATTTAGTTACTGATCCGCTCACAAGGGTTGTTCTAGCGTAATGTTGCAACAGTCAGTTGAGCGAGTTCAATGACCTGTAGGTACTTTGTACGCAACGCCGACTATTAACTACAGGTCATTGAACTTGCTCAGGTGAAGTTTTCTTAAAGATACTAATTACGTTTTCTTAAAGATACTAACTTTATTACGTACATGCGTGAATTAATACGAGTTTTGAAAAAGAGGTACTTTATTTTTTTATTTTATCTTTTCAAATCGATAGTGTTTCATGTACCGGATCGACCCTCCACGGGATTAAAACGATTAAAATTTAGCGGTGTATACCATCGAACGCAATAATTTACGTGATTTTTTTTCGTAGGTACTCAAAATTTGTTTTGCGAACAAAGAGGTTGAACAAAAAGGTTTTAACTACATTATAACACTAGTGCGTAATGGTAGTCAAAATGTCACTGTTTGGTAAAAATTGCCTTTATATACCTAAGTGTAGTGCAATAAGAGTCACTTTCTGAGCAAGTGTATTGAAATCCGAAGTATTTGAAGTATTTCCTGAGATTAGTGCGATCAAACAAATTAACTCTTGAGTTTTATAATCCTTCCGTGAACACTCACGTGTCGGCCACTGTAACCGGTCATAACCAGTGAAAAGTATTTCATTTTAGTGAAGCAAGCTTTACTTTTAGTGACATTACTTAAGATTCCCCAGTTATATTGCAAAATAGCTCTTAGACGTATTTGTACAAAGATGCATTAATTGTTTCAAACGATGAAATCCTGATAGGTAAAACAGTATTCAATCAATCATTTTATTTGTATAATTGGTTCCCATTCTAACTTGCGGTGCTCGGTCATTCACCGAATTACGAAAGTTTTGCCTTAGGATTTGCCAAAGAACTATGGTGCGCAGCATTCTGGGTGTAAAAAGAAAAGATCATATACGGAAAAACACGCTGCTTGGGCTACATCGGGTCACGTCAACCACTTGCACAGTGACCGCTGCGCAAGTGTCGCCACGCATTGGGTTCCTGCGGAGGGAAAGCGCCTTCGAGGACGGCCTAGAAAGAGGTGGCGAGATGATTTAGACGCGAACCATGAGGATCGAGACGACGATGTCGGAAAGGACGTCCCTTAGCGACCAAAGGCGCCCCGCTTTTGCTCTTTTACAAAGATGCTGTAGGTACAGATACAGTTTCACCATATTCAAATTATGTTGTTAGCATGCTATTTATCATCAAAGAACCTACTCTTTAACTGAATAGCTTTATTTATAAGAAAAGATTTTTACAAATCTATTTTTCAGTTTATATTTAAACAAATTCGCATTACTTAAATTGCGTATAAACGAGGGAAGATGGTTTATTATATGATATATCTTTGGGTCTATATGTAAACCAAGTTTTTGGAAAGGAGCTTGGTTGTACTAATGCAAAACCAAATTAACTGGTTTAATTTAAGTGGTATACAATTACTAACAAAAACGAAAAAAAAACCATTAAAAGGGTCTATAGAAATAATAACGAAACCAAAAAAAAAATCTATACAAAAAAAAAATCTATACAAAAAAATTCTAAGCAAGGAAATTCACGTGATTCACACGTGAAAAACTTTAGAGACTGCAAAAAGTGTTATTTTATCTAAAAGTTGTCTAAAATTTTTATGGAAAACTGTTTACAATTTTCTATTTACGTAACCGATGTTACGTAATTAACTAAATTTAAGTAATATTTGGAGGTATGTCTTTTAGACTATTAAAAAAATCGTATAAAAAGACATATTATCACGATTGTTTACGTTTAGTTAAGTAGATACCTAAACAAATGGAGTATAGCGCGATTGCGCATGGAGGCATGCCAGGCATGAATGCGGCGCGCGCGCAGGCCGCTGAGCCCGCGAAGCGTCGTTCGCTAGTCACTCAACGCCCGGTAGGTATTAGCAGAGTCGTACAATGCGATCACGTGACTGCATTGACGTCAATACTGACCTCTGCCAACGGCGATGCCGGCATCGCGCCTACCTCCTGCCTGCTTATCTCACTCGAAATACCCTACATAAACATATGAAACTAACAATTACATGTATTTTATTTAATAAGGTTATTTAAAACCAGGTGTTGTTGCATGACTCTTTATATTTTTATAGGAGTTTGCATAAATGCGTTTTATTCGCAAAGGTTATGTATAAACATAGTTTGCAATTTAATTTTCAGATATAAATAAAACTTATTTACAACGAGAAAAAGAAAGATCATGGATGTTTAAAGAACGTGAACTTTGGTGGTGGAAACAGCGCAGCGTCGTACATCTAAAAGAAGTTCTTGCCTTTTCTTTGTTTATAATCTACATTACTGTACTTGGATACACAACACAATCGGTTTGGGTAATCACGATGAGAATTAGTCATTGTTTGTACATTAGATGTGTAGACGTAACTTGAATAAAAAAGCATGTTCAGAAATGTCAATTGAAAAAAAGTTTAAAACCTTTCTTGAATTTCTAAAGGTATTATTGAATCCAGACCTGCTAATTGATATCGTTTTTTTTTTAAGATTTAAATTATTTAAGGTGCACACGGGAAAATAGTAACAGATCGTCATTTTATATATGAGTACAAAGGCACTGCTAATTTAGAAATTTCTTCCAGCGGACTTGCGAAACGAGAAGTTAAAAGAATTTCTCGTTTCGCAAGTTTTGTTTGAGAAGTATTAAACTAAAGTATTTACTTACTTAAATAGCCAAATTATATGCAGGTACTCGTATTTAACATCTTAGTAAAGATAAAAAATAGTGTTCCTTTACTCGATTTTAGAAAATTAAAATCGATTTCAAATCTCGAATGCTAGGCAGAAGTGAATGCAACAATCTCACTGCGTGGACTGAGAGTAGGAGTGAGTACCTAAATTTATAAGGATAGGATTGAGCACGGAATCTTAGGTGTGATATGTAGGACGCGTCTCTAGGACAAGTATAAAAAAATCGATCACGCAAGTAGAATTAAAACGGAATATGTACTCATAGGATGTTGAAAAGGAGACACATAATGCGAGTGTTCCTGGGTTTACATATATTATTGTGTTTTACTACCAGATATGGCTATCGATGTGATAAAAATGCATGTAAGTACTAAAGCATTTATAACATTTACATGAAGAAAATAAAACATAATTATATCCTATTGCAATTCATACTGTAAGCATGCTTTTATTGACACTTTTTAAGTTCCGAGAACTCGGGAGTCGGGTCGTACAATAATAGAAAAACTTGAAAAATCTAAACATATAATTAAAATTGGACTCGCTATTCTGGTACTGGGCATAAACACAAGTCAAGAAAAGCTATATAAAACACCGAGTTGGGAGGCGGGTCGTCGACACACGAATGAATTATTATAATAATAAAATTCTTTATTGCCGAATTTCTCTGGCTATATAACTGTCCCCATTATAAATGGATATAATTTTGTCAACATACGAGTAATTCATGAAAATTCGAAATGGAAAAGCAAATAATTTTAAAATGGAAATGAACCAAAATCTTAAATTAAATAATAAAATTAAAATTTTTTGTTTGTTCCTAGCACTGAAAGTGCTATCTAAGCAAAAAAAAAAACAACATTTAAGCTGCAGCTTACTTACGGTTTATTTACTCATGTAGCTTAATTCACGATGTCTTTGAAATCGATGATACTTGCATACAGTAAAAAGCAGACGAAAATTTCCACCACTGGGGGGGTCCAGAATCACGTACTAGATCCATATTATTCGTTTGTGCGTCGGTGTCAATGTCAGACGTCAGAACGTCAGACACCCTGTATGCCTACACACATTTTTTAATTCGATTCTAAATTTCACTTTGTTTTTCTTTAATAATAATTAAAGTGAAAAAAAATAACATTTTTTTGGTTGCTACCTATTTCTATGTAGACAAGAAGTTGCTTGTTAGCTACACTCAACTAATTTTATTTACCAACAGCAAGGCCCTTGAATATCGCGGTTATGTGACTTGAGTACTTTCCAGTTAATAATAATAAAGCATTATAAACCTATAGTAGGTACTAGATAATAATGATCGCAGGAAGTATGGCAGAATGCGAATGGCAAACGCAGAGAAATGGATGGGTTTTAGTCAGTAAAACTTTCATACTCCTTCTCGCTCCACCCAAGAGCAGGAAAAGACATTCTATGATTTCGCACATCAAAAAAGAAGTAGCAGATCAAAAATCTTCAAGGACGCTTTTACCAGGTTCTATCTGGGCCAAAATGTAGATTTTTTAACGTTAATATCCTGTTTGGACTTTGGAGACATCATCGGAAAAACTGAATTTAGTTATATCGCGATCGTACCTACCCTTGTTGCAAAAACCAACTATATATCTAAATTGTTTACCCAAATAAAGTTAAATATAGCTAGCGATTCGTATCATCAAGACGAATCTGCAAGTGAAACGTCATTATATGACATTTATTTACAAAGATAGCTTCGGCAAAAAGTAAATAACCTACAAAATTTATCGAATATAATAATATAACATAATAATACAAAAATGTAGATAGTTGTTTTTTGCAATAAGGGTACGATATTATAAAGTCGGATGAAATAATGACGACTACCAGAAAAAATACCAATCGAAATCTTTCATGCATGCCAACAGCCCGGAAAACCGATCCGACATTATTTCTGGTTATTCACGTTTAGCTATCGTCGACTTTTTGCTTAGACACTACCTACGTTGCAGCCAGAATGAAATCGGAAGTACTATACTACAGGTAGGTATGTGCCCGACCCCTCGATAGTGGCAATATTTATTTATAGATCTACTAGACCGTTGCACAATGATAGCTATAGTTGAAATAGTAATTCCTCATGACGATACAAAAGATAAGCAGATGAAGTATTTTGATCTGGCTCGCGAAGTTGTTGATATTTGAGATGTGGATACAGCAATCACCGGTAGCCGTGATGGCTAACTGCAAAATGGTCAAGAATTTCGACGAAAACCTGGGGCTCTTAAGTCAAAGACTTTATTTCAAATGTCGATCAGTCCAAAAAAAGTGAAGCTAAATTGCACGTTCTAAAGCAAGCGTAGATCTCTATGGAGACTTTTAGATCATGTGTTACTTATAATGCTTGGTTGCATATTACTTGTTGCTTCTATTATGTAAGCACAATGTAGATAATAAAATAAAAATAGAAAATAATAATATAAGATACAAACTGAATTAAAAATAAAATAATAAAAGATACAAACTGAATTAAGCCACTGACAGCAGAGATGACCAGTCTCATCTGACGGCACCCGTTCACGAGCATGACGCGTGCATCAGCCCCACTCAGCTCAACCATTTTGAAGGGAACTGAATGACGCAATAACACGTGCCACCAACAGCGAGACATTTGAGTGAGCATGACAAACTCTCAACTGCCATGCTCGTAATGTCGAAAAAAAAGTTGTAACCTAATAAAAATGCTCCATGGTACCTACTTCACATTCACAAATTTCAAAAACTCTCGTTGGCATCAAGCGCTTGATCCAGAAAGCTGTACTCCTGGAGACACTACTTATAGTCACGGAGATTCGTGTCTCAAGCACAGTGACCACCACTGGTAGCTTGGACCTTGTTCCTGATACTGATGAGCCACTGTCAATATTTAAAAGTATAAATAATAATGTATTTTATAAAAGACAATAATAATATCTTAGCTTATTCAACATATTCAATTTAACTAATTATCTCTTAATCTATGTTGAATACTGTCAATTAATAAGAACTTAACATGTTTAGAGATAACGTTGACAACAGTACCAGTATGAACTGTGCCACGTGTATGTTACGGTCGATAGCGTCCTCCTCCCTATTTACTACAATATGTTTTTCATGGATAAGAAAATTTTGGTATGGTAGTACCCGTGTGCTTGGTGTGGTATGACATCTTGTTGAGGTTGAGGACTTAATTTTGAACTTGAAAGATACAGTAAAGTTCAATTACCAGACACATAGCTCTTTATGTTTTATTAAAAATATATAAAAAAGAAGAAACTGACTTACTGCCATTCAATGCACAGCATTTAAGATGTAAGCTAGCTAGTGAGTAAAAACATATAGTTTAAAAAAATTAAAACAAACACGCTTTTATAGCATATCAAACTAAAAAGTGTAAAATAAATGAACGAAAAATATTAATATCATTATGAAAAAAGCGTGGGGCGCTTTGTGCCATATTTTTCGTAAATCGAGCACCCCACGCTTTTTTCACAATGATATTAATATTTTTCGTTCATTTATTTTACACTTTTTAGTTTGATATGCTATAAAAGCGTGTTTTTTTTTTGTTTTTTTTTTTTTTTAACTATATTTTTATATTTCACTAAAAAAAATAACGGATAATTATATTGTCACCGGTCTTTGATGGGTGTGCAAAGTTTAAAGTAAATCTGATCGCCCAAAGTAGGTCAAAATCGAGCTCAAAGCGTTGATTACAAACATACAGGTGAAGCTAATATAAGCGTGTTAAAAAGGGCATTTGTATGTAAAATCTCATTCTGTGTACCTACCGATATACTTAAAACTTAGCACAAACACAATAACCTAAGTAAATAATAAAGGTTTGCATTATGTTTTTACAAAACTACCACCAATAACACAATTTAGGGTGTTAAAGATTGTATGGGGGATTCTTATTTCTTGGATTACAAATAACCAAAATGAATAATAAAGACAGTCATTATTTGTTTCTCAAAACTACATTAATTATGAAAACTTTCTCGCGAATGAAGTCGCTGGCAAAGTGCTTGTGAAATATGTAGCGATAATATCCAAAATACACCTCATATTTCTATATTGGCATCAGTGACGTAGCTAGGTGACCATGGGCCCTGGGGCAAAAACAAACTGGGGCCTCTAAATTGTTTAGGTTTTATCATATTTTAATAAATATTTATATACAAATTTAATTTTTTTATATAAATCCCAAGTTATACGAAGATTTATCATGAACATGCACACTATGATAATGGAGACAACGGCAACGATATCTTTCACATCTTAATTATCGAATCTTCATGAGAAGGCTTTACAACCAATACTGCATTGGTCACATTATCTAATTCACTATCAACATAAATATTTTTCGTAAAATTTTTCGTTCATTCAATAAGCGGTTTGTTAATCAGGTTTTGGGGGCCCCCCGAGCTTGAGGGCCCCGAGGAAGTGCCCCGCCTAGCCCCTCAGTGGCTACGCCACTGATAGGCATTCGTACATTAGGGTTCAAGGAGCTGTGTTCCCGGAATTAATTTATCACACGACGCACGATCAACGCGAAAAGTAGCCTATAATTTGTTCTAGAATCGAGATATTATAACTTAAACTCTTTCTTAAACTATAGATGATTTGTCATCAAAATAATGACAACCGGTTGTTTTAAATTGCGTGAAATTGTTCGATGTTTTTGTTTTTTTTTTTTTCGTTTTTTATGAACAAGTCAAACATTTAGACCCAAAAAGGTTTTGTGTGAATTTATAAGCCAGATTTAAACGAAAAATGGCATGATACCATCAGTGGCGTAACTATACCATCTGAGGCCCGTGGCAAAATCATTAGGTGGGGCCCGAGGAAAAGCGTCAACTTAGTAATAAATTACAAAGCTGGATACTAAAGTACTGACGTAAAATATTCTATATATTAAATCGGCAGGTCTCTAATTGTAAATAAATCGACTTTTATATTTCGTCACTTAAGGTGGGCTTCCTAGTGGCGTATCTATAAGGTGGTCAAGCAGGCAAAATTCCGCGGGAAATTAATCCTTTTCTTATTATAAATGCGTTTAATAAATCTTAACAATTTACTGGAGTTTGTATATTTACTTCTTCTGAACTCAAGGTCTCTCGAACCGGGGGCCCCACCGGACCGAGGGCCCTGCCGGGCCGCGGGCCCGTGGCATTTTGCCAGTCTTGCCACCCTATACTTACGCCACTGGACACCATAGCAAATCCTACACTTTTGTGTGAACCTTTGAACGCGTTAATTTTTCGTTTCGAAAACGACAAGGCAAACTAATATTAATACTATAAATTGGAGATCACAAGGAACAAAATCACATGCGTTTAATTACTAGCCAGGTAATACGCCAGGTGACCTGGCCATCTAAGGACATGGTACAAGTTCTTTCTACAAAGAAATACGCCTTAAAAAATGTTATTCTTCGTTTTTCATTTAACCATAGACAAGGATGCTTTCCATAATAGAAATAAAACGACAGAAAGGTACAATGGGAATAGAGCCGCGGACTCATCCAGTAAACGATATAAAGTTCCATAAATTTATATGTAGATTTACAAATGCCAAAATATTACCTCAGACTGCTTTGGCCTTCAACAAACACCGTTAATAAAGTCACGTTTCTGAAACTATTTACTTGTTCGTACTTGTTTTCCTAAATTGTTGACGCGCAAATTGTATTATTATTCAGTTGAAGCGGGACTTCAGCTGCATAATAATACAATCATTTCGTGGGGGTCTTTCAGACTCTTACGGACTAAAACCACACGGTATTCTGCAGCTAACTTTGGCCGGGTATTGGAGTGCTCGCGTATTTCGTCACGCGCTTCCAAGCAGGCGTTGGCCCGCATGAATTCATGCTGACCCTGTGGCCCTCTCCAGCCATCTTCAGTACCCTCAAGTGACTCCACGACCTGCAGGTCACTCTCTGCCGGATAGGGAGGACGGTTGTGACCTCCCGATCCGTATCCACCAAGTGATGGTCGCAAACATAGGTGACGGCATCCTACACGCACTCACGCACTGAACTGGACCACGACCAGAAGCGGGGCATCTTACTGTTACTCCTATTCCTATTATTTTATAAATGGTTAAATTCAAAGAAAACCTAACCACACTAGACACCCGTAGGTATCTTAGTACTGACATTTCGGGCTCCCTTAACTCGTTTGTAACATCGCCTACTTTCTACATAATTCTATGGATTGATTTAATTATTTTTCATTACTCATACTCTGAAAGTAGGTCTGAAGTTGCCTGAGGAGCGGGCAGTAAGTGATATTTTTCATCCCTAGGGAGTTTTACTTTACAACTGACAGCTGTCAAATTATTAAATTAAAAAAAAAACTAGTTCTATCTTCACATTTCTATTGAACCATGTTCCAATTTTACATTCAGCTAGTCGATCACAGCGCGATATAAAATTGAAATAACTTATAGACAAGTATTAATTAAATAATAACGTTATTTAATTAATACTTGTCTATATTATTTTAATCTAATATTTTAAGTGATTTATTTGTTCAACTATTTCTTTAAAATACTTTATTTTAAAAAAATTACAATAAATTTCTAAGTTTTTATTAATGAGGCTGAATAGCTGGCCGGTCGCAGAAAAAAAAACAAAATGGCGGGAAAGTGGCAATCAGACGTTGGTTTTTTTTTCGAGTTTTGTTTACATTTCCGTACAACAGAAATTTGTATTAACACGTTATGTTTATCAGATTAAAACAGTGATTTAACGCCTAGTTTCATAAGGGAAGAGGCTAAAGCAGTAGTGGAATACCTTTTACCGCCTAAATCAGAAGAAAGATACCTACTTAATTCATTAAACCCCAAGCGAACGCCGGCATTCGCGCACCTATTGTCTTTCTATTGTGTCTGTAATTTCCGCGATTGAAAGGTTGGGTTACCATTGGTACGAGACTCAGGTTTTACAAACTTTTTATTTTATTTTTTGTTTCCTCGTATTCGTAATGAAAAGCACAGTGTTTAACCTCGGGGTGAAATTAACCCATTTAACCCCTCGAATTAGCGACCTCGCTGCGCTCGGCCGCCAACTCCTTCTCGGGACGAAATGGGTTACTTTCAACCCTAGTGTAACAATCTACTATATTATCTTGAATTGTGAAAATTTAACCCATTAACCGCCTAAGTCGGATATATCCGATTAACACCCTCGCGTTAATTCCGCCACAATCTCACATCCACGACCAAATACTCCACCTCGTCAGCTCTTCGGCCACCTATGGGGGTTGAAGAGCTAAACGACATGAAGTACCCAGTCACTAACACACGACCCTGGCGAATAGGACGCGAAAACACTCGTCGGAACAATTCGACGCGGGCGGTTAAAAGGTTAAATAGAAAATAAAGCTTAAATTGATAACTTAGCTCTCAATCATCATCCATCCATATATTTCGTTAATCTACTGAACAAAGCATACTTTAATACTATTTTTAATCATACATATTAAACAGTGCCACAAAATGTAGCAAAAATAGTAATCGGGAATTCAGGCCAATCGAAAAATAAAGTAGGTAGGATCCTATCTCAAATATTGTAATACATTTCAAACACGTTTTTTCAGCGAGTGAGAGCAATGCAAAGTGGCCACTTACTTTCGGAGAAAAGCAGCCAAATCCACGTGACCACACTTAATATTAATATTATGACACACGTAGTTTTCCTTTTTGTCCCAAACGAAATTTCATTGAAATTTACAATGAGAATGATACGTAGAAACTACCTACTTCATTATATTTCCTCAATTCAGTTTTGTAGCCATGCACCTGTGTCAGAAAACCAGATTTAAACATTAATAAAAATCTACTTTAAAAAACACGTTACAATGCGTTCCAAATGAGAATAGGATCGCCCGCCATGTTGTAACGTCACGATTTACTGTTAAATCGAGGAAAGAAATTTTTAAACATTAATTAACTTACGAAAAATTTAATTTATATATGAACTGTGAACGAAAAAAAATTAATCAGAATCCAGTTCTTCAATTTTACTCTTCTATAAGTTCTTCAATTTTGCCAAAATTTCTTCGATTTGACAGTACGACGAGACGTCAAAACATAGGAATCGGTCCTATTTTCATTTGGAACGCGTAGTATTATCATTTTTACGAATCCTTTTTTTTATTCGGACGCTCCGTATGTCTGTCCGTTATAGGATCACTCGTTAGTTTGTCTGTCTGTCTGTCTCACACAAACAATTTGATTATTAGGTTAAAACTATACGACGTAAAATATCAAATCATTGGCCTTGTTGTTACGAGCTCAATTTATTTTATATATTTAAAATTATTAAAGGAAATACATAATTGAAAAGTGACATGAGTGAGTGTAATCGTATTTCATGCCGCTGGCCACATCATGATATGGGCTGACTAATTCAATTAACACTTTGCGTTAACGTTATGGTCAAACGAGTAATTCTTCTTTTCTTTTCTTGGCCCATTTCTATACAGCTAACTTAATGATTAACTATCCATTCATACCCTAAAAAAGCAACGTTAAAAAAATACTGACTGGCTTATTACTTTAGATTATACTCAAACTAAAGATCTTTTTAAAAGAATTTGCTTACAAGATGTTCCCTTTACAACACACACAGTTTGTCTCCACATCACACAAAACTCACTCCACATCACTCATCACACACATTCACCACATTTTCCCTAACAAATATGTGTATCTGTAATAAATTACTTTATTTATATATTTTTTTCCAATGCAATGAAATGGAATAATTTAACCGTGATCAAATAAGGTAATTGATTTATTATTATTAGTGTAATTATTGTAGAATTGTAATGTATTTATTTGTGATGACGATGAAAATGATAAATGATATTTATTCTGCAAATATGTGAATTAAATCGTCTTCAGTACAATAATATTAATCTCAAACTTTGTTTTTGGGGGCCCTGGTGACCTGACAAACTGGTTCTGTAAAGAACTTAGTCAAGGCACCTGTATTCCACAAATTAATTTTAATACTGTTCTTTTAGACTCTATAATTACTTTCTCTGCAATTTGTGGTAAAAAAGTAAATAAATTATTTATTTATTTAAACTTCATGTACAGTAGTGGCGGATTATTATTTAGTAATATATCCATAGTAATACCTATTATAAATTAATGTAAAAGGAACTCTGACTCTTACGCATTCACAGTTAAAAACTACAGAACCGATTTTGATGAAATTTAATAGTATGAATAGAATTTAGTATCTGTACCTACTTTTGCTTGAACCCCAAGAAAGGACAAAGGATACTTTTTGTTTATTATTCTAACAGAATCACATAAAACTATACCTATTATAAATGAAAATTCTTGATTCTCCAAAGCATCAACTCACAAGCTTAGTTCTAGAAAGCTGAAATTTCGCATAGTGATTTCTGTTAAGATAGGTACATATATAATAAATAATAATATATGGCACGGGAAAATTAAAATTATAATCTCTTGTTATATTATTGCAAAACCGTTTTGTGCACACAAATCACATCCAAATCATTAGTAGTTTCCAACATTATCGTTTGTTATTTAGATGAAAGTTTACAATTTCTCCCGATATTTTACACTCTTACGGGTATGCAATTTTCTGATGACATATAGAAAGAGTAAGGGATAAGTATTTTAAAACCAAGCCCTAAGAGAGTTGTAAAGTAGTTATGTATTTTTAGTGGTGACTCGTCGAGATAGACTTCGACATGGTTCTAATGATCGTTGATATAATCAATAAACCAAAGAAGCAGTTCATAAAATAATATTTCTAAAAGGTGGGTGAGTAACTTTTTACAGATCGCTTGACAAAAATGGGAAAAGTGGTTATTTTTGAAATACTAGATATTTAAAAGTAATTTATAACATGATGTATAGGAAGTACCTAGAATAGGTACCTACTGTTTTATCTACGCGAACGCAACCGCGGGCGAAAGGTAGTCTTTCACTATGGGAGAACATGTTTCCTATAGGTTTCTATAGTTAGTGAGCATTGCGAATGCTACATTGAGAATTCAAAGCATTTGGTGTCAGCCTGCACAGTCGCCATTAGTCACCCAAGAGGTGCTTCCGGTAAACGAATCGTGATTTCAGTGCTGTAGCTAGGTCACAGATTACTGAATAGTTACTACGTAAGCTAGGTGGTGTAGGTAAAGCCTTTGTCAAAAATTTGAGCCCTGCCTAAGATAGGTTTAGTATTCTTTTGTTCAAATGTGGTTATATCCGAATAGAATTCAGAACCGGAGTTTTTAAATTTGGTTTATCGGAATCTGAATCAAAATCAGTGGCGGAAGTGGCAAAAGCACCAAATGAAATACTGCGAAATACATAACTAAAACGAATAAAAAATAGGATAACATAAATGAGGAGCGAATTCACAACATTCCGAATGAAACAAATTAACAAGTGAAAGAGTAGTCGACCGAAGACGCGGGGCAGAGCGGTTCTCCACGCGACGAGCATACGATTGTTTGTACCTCCGATAATAAGTTCATATTAAAAATCGAAACCGAAATCTGAATCGGAAGTGCTAAATCAAATTTTTGAAATCGGAATCGAACCTTCGGTAACATATCTGATTTAAAGAGAAATAGATGGGCGCTTAAAATTTAAAAGCGAATAATATTAAAAAAAATAGTGCCCTGTTTTGTAAAGGCTTTCCTTTAATTTAGAAATAGCCTATTTGGTCAACTTACTTAGAATAAAAATCAAGAGATGTTGTAAGAGCGAGCTGGGCTAGCTGATGAGCCCTACTTTTTTATTTTTTAAGCGTACCTAATTGAGTAACAATAACAAACATACAATATTTTCATATAATTTACGACGTTAGCCAGTTTGTTATTGCTTTAAATGTTTGGGTGTTGTAAATAATCTACTAAGAAGTGTGTGGGTACATATTTATAGGAGTAAATCTAAAAAAACAAGCGAGACAGGAGAGTTCGAGAAAAAACCGAAATCAGCAATTTCTCTATTGTAATGCTGCACTTACAATATGTAATGTGCTCGTGATGTATAATTCCGTGTGTCGTCGTAAAATTTCACATAAACAACTATAAACACGTGCCACTTTTTATGAAAGACCCACAAACGGTAAATAAATTTCAAATGGCATTAAAATATCATGAATCTCAATTTGCGATTAACATTAAACTTGCTTCTTTCCTTTCGTGTGTTAAAACGTGAAATAAAAATAAATAAAACAATTAAAACATTGTATCTGCTTTTTACCATCAAAAAGGGCAACCGGACTTACGGGACAATTGATGTAAATTAAATCGTCGGCAGACCGGTCATGTCTCGTGCGACCCGGCTTACAAGTGCTAGGCATGTGACATTAAGTGAAAACTATCGACATATTAATTATAATTATAGGCCATTCTTTTGAAAAACTAAATTAATTTTTCTAGAGTAATTAATGTTTTTCCACCATTTGAATAACTGCATACCTTTCTACGTAATAATGTAACTAAAAAAATACTAATATTAACAATTTATTGGAAAGAAATAATAAGTATAAGAAATATAACAACAACCTTTTGATCAGAAAACTAAAAAAACAAAACGATTTTTTTTAATTTAAATGTTATTGAAATTTTAAATATCGATTAAGTAATAAACTTTTAACAAAACACATTTTACTTTAAAAAAAAAATCGGTTTCCCTTAAAAAAACACTAAAATGATCAAAATAACTTTAATTTCGGGAGTCGGTGTTTCTCAGTATTGTTTGTTTTTTATTTAACACCGAATTCCGGTATTAAAGTTATTTTGATCGTCTTAGTGTTTTAGTGAAGTCGGTTATTTTTTTTAACGTTTTTTATTTCACACTTTTTAGTTGCGATGACAATTCCTAATTGAACCCAAACTCTGCTAGGACACATTACATTGCATTGTTTTATTATGATGTTCTCGTGTCCACCCTCCACCTTCTGACGCCATCATCAGTTCAATATAGCCCAAGTGCATCTCATGACAATTTTAATAAGCCCAAACACGGCTATGAGCACGTTGATTAATTACGGAGTTCCAGTGCCTATCTTCCGGCTCCATCATCATCATCAGGTCACTTCGATGATACCATTTTCAACATAACTGTTCAGAACCATTCATTTTTATTTATTTTGTCATAGTCGCTTAACTATGTTCATTGTGATATAGCTGTGTGAGTATGAAGTTCTTCACCAGTGCCACTTCATCAAACGTCACTTTTTGACTGTAAATGTTTAAGTTCTCGATGAAGGTTGCCTATAATATTTGAGGAGTTCCCTCGATTCATTATGAGTCCCATCATCAGAACTAGATTTTGAAAAAAATGGGACCAAACGACGAAGTAAAAAAATAAATAAAAAATAAAAAAAATACAACCTAATTGAAAATCTCCTCCTTTTTTTGAAAGTCAAAAATCACATCCCTGCGGCACGAGTGCATCGCCCTAAGTATTATAAATTACTGCAAGCAGCTCGGGCAACGAGTCAATCTTAAACTCACTGATTGAGCACTATGATATTTTATTAAAATTTGTAACAATTTATCTGAAAAGCTCCTCGACTCTTTTTTCCTCTTCTTTCGTTTCGGTACTTACTGTAATAGCAATTATTAAAATAACAGCTACTCAGCTAGATGGAAGCACGGATGCGCCAAAGCACCTTGGCGTATGCTACATCGAGACCTACAGTAGGTTTTTATTGAGGTGATAACTACAAATAATCTTACTGAGAGGGCGACCACCGACTAAAACCCTTGTGCATTCCTACAGGCGTCCTTTGCGATCCAGGGCCACAATTACTCTTTCAAAGAAACCCACGGCCCAATACTAAGCTACATAGTTTCACTACTTACTTCAAGTGATACTCTAAATAATGTTGTCTAAGGTGAAGATTTTTACCTTTCGTCGGGGCTGAGGTCCATTAGAGATTCATTGAGACCAATTAATTCATTCATAAGTAGCAAAACAATATTGTAAAAACAAATTATTTAGTAATCATTTCAGATGTCAATTACTTTCACCGAATATATTACGTGGAATAAATAATTCAATAGATGACCTGAAAAAACAAAGCATATCTGCATGACATTTCTTTGGGCATTATACGACAAAGAAAGCCATGGAAGGTACTAAACAAGTACTTGTTCAAGAAAATTATTCCAAGCTTTCGAATATTCCATTGGGTGTTTGTGTATTTTTCCAGGTTATTTTTTCGTTATTGGAACCGAATATTTTTCTAAGATAAACAATAGCCTGTTGCCTATCTGACGCTTTACAATCGTGTAGTTTTTCTTTCTAGAAATTCGAATTAATTAATTTTACGATGAAGTTAGTGTCATTAAAGCTGTGTTTTTAATCAAATTAAATGCCACCAACAGACTGCTTAAAAAAGGGTTTCTTTTTTACTTGTCAATCGGTTTTCTTTTTCCTATTTCAGATGTTTTTTTTTTTAATGTGTATATTTTTTATATCTGACAATTGATTGAGTTTATTCTTGGAATCATCTTCACGAGCCCTTTATTTTGTAACCCCACATGATCTACAAAAAAAAATAACCACTAATGGCGGCCGATATTATGTTTTCTTTTTTCAATATTCATGTAACCTATGTCACTTTGACTGTCAATTACACTACCTTTTTATTCAAGAATATTTTTAATTATCGACGTCACTGTCAGCTTTAAAATTATCTTCACAAGTTTTCTTGAGTATCGTAAGCACCTTAGCCCACTGGCTGATAATTTTACCAAGAAAGCTAACAATCTGTTGAAATAATTACCATCTTCATGATCCTCGTTTTGTCAGACAGCAAATCGAAACTCGGCTTTACAAGACTAAAACCATAACAGAACCTGATTGTTATTTAATGCTACCGCAGAAAAAAATATCTGTGAGTAGGTACATTTAATAGGACATTAACACTTGTCTGACTTTGCGATCCTTCGAAGTAGATTGACTCAACTAACAAAAAAAGCAGAATTTCTAAATCGAAGATAACAAACGAGTGCTTATCATTGTACCTTAGAAAATCAAGTGAAAAACATTTTAAATGCAATAAACACCTTCTATTCATAAAATTCAAAATGTTGCCAGTGGATTTCAATGTTTTCACTTTTGAGACAAAAAACGTAATTGATTATACACTAACCAATTCTAATGTTGGAGTACCTACTCGTGCTAACTCTGGCATAATGTAGACTTCAATTATGCCGTCACGTGCATTGAAAAAAATAGAAGAAAGGAAACTGTATTATCCAGAGTTCTCTGGACTGGAAAAACGTGAGGCAAGACAGCGGGAAATGTACGGTTGCGCGCGCGCCGGTCACTTACCGGCCGCGCACGTTACCAACCTTTCTAGAATGTATTGACAAGTGACCAACATATATAATTATTAATATTTATGGCGTTAAAATCTCTTAAGGGCTTTAAAAAAATACTTGTATAATAAGAATATGACATGGTCTTTTACCGATATAAAGAAAATTTACTAGTTTCACCAATTAAAGCGCATTTTAAAAACTACTAGTAAATTTTAGCTATTTATTTTCCTCATTAGTTATCAGGGACTTCGTAATGGAATTCTAGCAAAAACAATGCTGCTGCTGATAAAGATTGACGCAATTGTAGTAGGTAACTTATAAAAAAAACAATGACGAGATGTATCGCTTCCGTAGTTTCATTTTCATTAGATTGCTAGTCCTTCATTTCTGTAAATAAGTACTTAAAGTGTTTTATTGCGGAATTTGGAAGATAATTTGTTTTTAATGTAGCCATTTAGTTTTTCATGGTGGTGGAGGAAATCAGTTGACTTATAGGTAACTAGCTTCTACCCGCGACTCCGTCTGCGAGGACTTCAGAATACTTAAGGAATCGAGATAAAAGGTAGCTTATATTCTTTTCTATGTCAAATGCTATATGCATGCCCAATTTCATCCAAATTCATTCAGCCGTTTTAGCGTGATTAAGTAACAAACATCCACACTTTCACATTTATAATATTAGTTAGGATAGTTAGATTTAAGGGTATGTAATGCGGAGAAATTAAGAAAATGGAAACGTTGGAAGGCCCTCAAGGTGGCCCGGTGACCTGGTGAGGACACACACACTCACGGAACGTTTCGCTGTGGCGACACTTGTGGGAAGCTTATGTCCAGCAGTGGATGTATTTTGGCTGAAATGATGGTCATGATGCGGAGTAGGAAGATGTCGTGAACAAAGTTTTGAGTGAAAATTAAGGTTGTCTCTAAGGAAAAAGATAAGATAAAAGAAACAAACTAGAAATGGGCATCTAATAAGACGATGGCTAGTGGAGAAGTATGGATGAAGAAGGGCTGCAGGATTATTCAATAGAGTTACCACAGCCACGGAACGCAAAGAGTGACTGGAAGAATTTAGGTGGATTTAAAAGTATAACACACTCTCGCTTCACTCATAGCGCGAGATGTTATTGATAGTTTCCTTCCTCGGGAAGGAAACATCTCGCGCCTCGTTTCGTGTCGGGCTACGCTCAGTGTAGGATTCCGTAGTTTCCCGTCCGTCACAATAAGTGTTCCCACTTATGAGTTTAAAGGCTATTTGTTACGTTGACGCGGCGGCGTTGACGTTTGTTTCTTTGTCGTTTGTACTTAGGTACGGAACTCTAATAAATACGGAACCTTAAAAACGGACCCACAAAGGACGGTGATAACTAAAACAGTATGCAATTAGTAGAAATTTCAGCGATTGTGCACTCGTAAAATTACAAATATATTTAAGAAGCAACGATTTTTTATCACGGTAGGTCATGAAAGCACGTAAAATCTTAACATCGACTTTTAAAAAGATGACGTCATTACGCACCGCCATCTATCGAACCATTTATGAACTGGTTTTTACCTTAACATTTTGAAAGATGGCGTTAAAAACAACCGAACCGAACAATTCGATAATACCCGACCCCATCAACTCAGGAAAAATTCTAATAGCGCGAACGTGAAATAGCACAGCGCCATCTCTCGGGGAATTGGGTTACTAATTAATACATAGGTACCAGAAGAAGTTATCGGTAGTAATTTTGGATTGCGTGAACCGATTTTAATAATTATTTTTTTGTTTGAAAGAAGATACGTTCAGGATAATAAAATATGTAAACGAAGTTAAAAAAAATACTTGCATATACGATTATACTACAAACTTAGTCCAGAAATTATTTTGTACAACCTTTTTGTCTTTTTTGTACAAAAACTGTTCTTTCTTACAAGTTCAAAATGATTTTCCTAGAAAGTCCTTATAAAGTTCTACTTGTCAGATTTTTTTTCATATTTTCTAAACTTATGATTCAAAAGTAAAAACAATGTGTCCCCCACACATTGTTTTTTACTTTTGAAGCGATTATTTCCGAAATTATTGACATCATCAAAAAATAATTTTAGTAAACCCCTGTTCATTTTTAAATACCTATCCAACAATATATCACACGCCAGGGTTGAAATTAAAAAAAAATAACTTCCCACTTTACATAAAGGGGAGCTAGGTACCCTAATTAAACATTTTTTTCCAATTTTTATTTTACCACTTTGTCGGCGTGATTGATATACATATTGGTACCAAATTTCAGCTTTCTAGTGCTAACAGTCACAGAGATTAAGCGAGGACGGACAGACAGACATAGCGAAACTATAAAGGTTCCTAGTTGACTACGGATAAGAGCTTGTTTTACACTTGACAATGATTATATTTTAGGATACTATGAATAATAATTTATTCTGACTCGTGCAGCACGTATGTAGGTATAAACAAAATTATAGACTTTCATAGGATTTGACGATTTCTTAAAACTTCTTATCTGTCTGTAGGCATAGATATGTTGTTTACCCAATAAGTCAAGAAACAAAAAACACACAATCAATGCGTGATACAAGAAACTATATTGTTACGTACGTGGGTAATCAAATGCCGATTTACTAACAGACAACTTTATTCACCACAAACAATAACAAATTAGTCCAGTCAACAATAATCCGAATCGCAATTAACACTAGAGTACCGTTACACTATCGCTTAAGTCGTTAAGTAAAATCACTTCAAGTACTAGGGTAGTTCGCTCTTGATCGCAGTCGAAATCACAACTGACTCGCTTCCGGCCGGGGGCTCGTATTTATATGCGGAGCCAAAAAAAATTCTAGATACCGACGTCCCCGGATCTATCCAGAATTCCAGAACAATTGAATTGCTTCTCGAAGTCATAAATCATTTTTATTGCTCGTGGTAATAAGAGTCACTTTCATGCGAATTTCGACTCTATTGTTAACGTCGGAGAGTACCATTTCCCTTATCGGTTAGATGATATCTATTACTACATGTACCTTGGTAGGTAGTGTGACGACCACGAAGGTCACATATTAATTGAAGTAGAAACTTTATTGTAATGGACCTTTTAAGGCAGATGTATTAAGAATATAGATTTAAAAGATGACTGAAGTTGTCAACATGAAAAAAAAGATGAAATTTAATTTTATATAATAAGATAATTCAAAGGCTTCTAAGAATATAAAAGTCTAATTAAGTAAAAGCCTTTCATTGGCGTCTCCCCTCGTCACAGTAGGTACCTTGTGGATGTTTCGAGATTTTTCTAAGTCTGGCTAAGCATTTTAATTATTACGTGCTACTCGTTATTTTTTCGGAGATATGGCGTAACAATATCATTCATTGAGAAGGGGAATTTCGATTATGTATTTACTTTGGTAAAATAATTACTCATTGGTAAACAATAAACATTGTCATTACCAGAGATCGGAATAGGTAGGGCTGTTTTATGTACTTGCCATAGGTTAGAATAATATGGATATTCCCCTAGTCCCGGAATTTGGTTTTCATCATCATCATTTCAGCCAATACACGTCGACTGTTGGACATAGGCCTCCCCCAAGCGTCGCCGCATCGAACGTTCCTGTGCGTCCCGCATTCATCGGTTGGTTTTAAAGTAGTACAATTATTTTATTTTATTTGGGTGGCTTACAGCTGACAATACAAGATAAACGTAAAAAACTATTCTTGCCATCGGGACTACTGAAATATTTTCACTTCCATTCTAATAGGTAAATATAAGAAGGACGGGATTAAGGATAGTATAATACGCTCATGATCCGTGCCGGTATCTGTACGCGTGTCAACAAAGCGGCAACGTCGCGCGCTTGGCAAAAAGTTTTCTATCGTGCTGTTGACGTAAAATTTACAACGTCGCATAATTCATGCGCTTTTTGGCTTACATAATTTTTTTTTTATACATATTGATAAAAACATTGCAATTCAATGAAATCCCGTAGTAACACCCGGAATCCCGTGGAATATCCATATTAACATCAATGTTTGCGGTCAATGAACTTTTGTAAATACGTAAGCTATGTAAGAATACAAATATTTTTTTTGTTTGTTATGTCATGAAAATTTAACACAATAACCTTATTTTGTATTGATTCAGTTTGTATTTAATAAATATAATGAAAAAAGATATCTCATGAAATCGGTTGGTTAAGTTAGGTTTACCGGTCACCGTTTAAATTAACTCCGAGTTCTGCCTCACTAATTGAGTGTTTCACTTACTCGCCGTAAAAGCAAATAGATATAGATACCACAATTACGCATCTAAATAATCATCTCTTATACAAATATTATTTCGATTGGGAATACCCCAGGTTCGTGCCGTATTGACCAAATATCTTGTATTTGTACTAATTAAACATACCCATACCCAAGTAACGTACATGAGCAATTTTTATGATATGAATAAAACATAATGCATATAATGTTTACGTAGAGTACGGCAAATAAATTAATTTTTGAATAAATATAAATATGTCTTGCATCATGCAATGAATTCAAATTTTATTATTAATTTATTTTATTAATATAAATTTAAAGTAATAATTTAAACTAAGTATACAAATTGTGTCTAGGTTTAGGGTATAATTTAAATAAGTTTAGATTTGGTTTTTTAAAAACATTATAGGTAGTTACATACACTTAAATACACACTAGGTAGAGTTAATATTTTTAAACTTATAAAGAATGGCGGATATGATCGCGTACATATTTCATATTTCGTGCAAAAATTTTGGTAGAGTAGGCAACTCTTTTCATTTTCCCTTCTTTTTTCAGTAGATAGACAGGGGAGCCAACATTACGCCAAAGGAACCTCTTAAGTGAAACGCTCTGTACGTTCACATCAGATTTAGTTTACAAAGTCATACGCGAGACGATGCAGATGAGGTTTAAACCACAGCCAAGTAGAATTAGAAAATAAACATAGATGTCTAAATACGGTACCTCTGTAGGTATTTAGAGGCACCGTGCCTCTTAGAGTGAGTGAGTATATCATCGAGTGATTGTTTTTGTGAAGTTATGCCTTACAATAAGTATTAAGTACCTAACTACTCACTTTCAATTAGGCACCTATAATACCTATCAGAAATGGACTCCATATTTTATTTCCCAGCTTATATTTTATAGCTGCATGATGACTCAACTTGACCAAATGACAAACCAAGTCTGATGGTAACTGTTCTATCTCTTAATTATGCGGTAGTAGCCCGTTCATAGATGTAGTTTTCACGAAAGATGTTATCTTCTACATCTCACATATAGGCGGAGCGAGATGAGAAAATCCACCAATGGGAGAGAGGTTATACATTTTCCAAGCCAAGCTAGCTATGGATTTTTACATAGGTACAATAAAGCGAGAGATGTGTGCGAAGGATGAGGCTGAGGAATGTGTGCAGTGTGCACACACAGCTGAAAAGAGTTCGCTACACGTCTTCGCACCAAGCAGCTTCACAGCAATATTTGAGAAGATATCAATCGGATATGAAAATATATGATACATCAATAGATCAGATATGAAATATCACACATTTTTTCAGCGCAAGTATGCATCCTCCAGGGCCGGGATCGTTCGAGAATTGCCATGGTGCTAGACCGAAAATGGGCAACTTAAGGAATACAGGTGTGTTTTAGTACAATCTGACAGTCGGTTCTCGTTTCAATCACAGCCCCCGAGGAGAGAGGAATCATTCGATGATATCCTGCTGAAAATGAAAGCAATGCATTTTCGCGCTGCCTCGCTCCCTCACACATCTTTGGTCGAAAATTATCCTCATTGAGCAATCACAAAATAGCACTAGAGTACTCTAAATTGAAAATGTCTGTTCTATTTGTTCACATTTAACCGCTGCAGTTACGAATGTGAAATGTTGTAGGTAACATCTCTGCTGTGGAGTACACATTATTAACGTAAAAACTACTTTTATCATCTATTATAAATTTAAAAATATTGAAAACTTAATACCTTATGATTGACTGTGTGGTTTTCTTTTCGGCGTTTCTCCTTCCGAGTAAAGTTGATTCCATTCTGAAACTATAAAAAAAAAACCTATTAATTATTATAGTTTTAATCATTTCAAAATTATAACTTTCAAATTCATCTTTCAGTATTAGATCTAACTCAGTACCTATACATTCCCAAATCACACTTGGTAAAAACTTCGAAGATCCCAGAATAACCTTGAAAGATTAATTACATTACATATTTTCTTTTGTCATGTTTTGCTAAACCCGTTTTTACGGAGCTCTAGAAAAGTCCTAAAAACTTGATAGTAATGAATTGCTTGGTTGCCACCACAACTTGCAATTACCTATCTGTAACGGGTTTTTGTGAAGTTCGTAGTGATGACGTTGACTTACGGTTAACGATCGATTAGGTAACAAAAACATATTATAAGTAACATCTGCAAAGGTGCTACCATGCTACTAAATCACTCTCATTTTGTAACCATTTGTAACACTGTACTTTTGATATTGGTTGTTAATTCAAGTAAGTGCTACGGCGTAGACGTCCTGTGAAATAGATACTAATAATATTGACTTATCTAATTAAGATGCTTTTGTAAACGTTACGGTATTTTTAATTTAAATAATTAAACGACTTCAGAAAAGAAAAAGGCGCTTTTCTGCGATGTCTTCGCCAAATTAAACCGATTTTGTTAATTATTTTTTATTTGGACAAACTTTTTCCCTAGTTACCCAAAATACGGGTAAAATTTGGTGAACGAAACGAAAGGAAGAACTTCGGAGATAGACCATGGAACTGTGTACCTATTGGTTATACTGGTGTACTATCATATCGTGTTCAAATTAATCTTAATATTCCCAATAGTTTGAAAATTGAAAACCCAATCAAATCGGGTAAACTTGTTTGTTTATTTTATAGACCGATCTTAATCATTCTTTTTTTGTGTTGAATTAAATTATATATAAAATTTATTATATATAAAACTCCATGGTAGTCCGATTACTTAAATTTTATTTGCCAATCCCAAGGTGTAGATTATATCAGTTAAAGTATATTTTGTCATTCCTATTATAAGCACATTAGGAGCCATTCATTATCCGAATCGCAATTTTTTTTTTGTGACACCAAATTTACTGTTTTCAGATTTTTCCCTATACCTGTGCTATAATACCTTGCTTTGTTCCAAATTTCAGGATTCTGGGTCAACGGGAAGTTCCCTATGAATTTCAATCTTTGAGAGTATCTATCAAAATATACATTTTTTTACAAAATCTGTATCTTTTTTATTCGTTAACTTCTAAAGTTTGACTTTTTCACAGCTTAAAGGGACGGCAAGACTGAGTATATAATTATAATTTCAACTCGATACCTCAACGCGTTCTTGACAGACAGAAGACCAAATGATTCTATAAGGGTTCCGTTTTTTTCCTTTTGAGGTACGGAACCCTAAAAATGATCACGTGATTAATGGACGGCCCCCTAACCAGAGAACTTGCTCACTAATCTCGTTAAAAAGTAAAAGGCCCATTTTGACATTTGAGAAAAACCCTAGAATGTAACTTGGAACGAAACAGAAAGAAACAATAAAATAATAATAAGGAGTCCGATCTATTACTCGTAGTAGCTATTTTAGTAGTAGCTACACTACACCGGACAAGGCGTTAGGTAGAGGTAGCGCACGTTAACTTGGCGCGTAGCTGGGGGCGTGCATAATGTTGCCAGTAGGGAATCCAATCCCGCATCTAAATTGCAATCCCACATGCCTGCGGGATTGGGATCTTTTATTTCTTTTCTGTTTAAGTACCTAGTAATAAATACAAAAACCCGGTCAAGTGCGAGACGGACTTGCACATCGAGGGTTTCTTATAAAACCTTTCTACCTATGTAAATAGTTCGATTCCCTAATCGAGTTTCTAAGAATTTCCAAATAGCAAATAAAAATATTTTTACATATAAAATCAACTGCTTAAATTATGGAACAATAAAATATTTAACGGACCTTTATCTTTTAGAAAATTGAATTCACATGCTGCGGGAAATTCCCGGTAATAGAGTACCTAAACTGACATTGATTACGTTCCGTTTCAGTTGCGATACAGAATTTGCACAACACAAAATAAAAATACAAAAATTATTTAACTGCAAGGTGAAATCGAAAACAAAATAATAGTTTTTTTAGACAAATACTATAAATAAAGTTACTAGTTCCATGTAAAATTGTTTCATCACTTTTTGATGAGGATGATCTGGGTCTAATAAATAATCTAAATGGCGACAGATCGTCGGAATTCACTTATTTATATAAAAATTAAATCCCGCATGAGTAATCCCGCAGAAATGGTCCGGGATTGGATTCCCTAGTTAGTTACCACCCTAACTAATCTATTTTTCCCTCGTATAATTAAAACAATCTTTCGTAACTCATTGTAATTTATAATACAAATTATTACGACGGATCCCAAGAATAAAATGGTATCGAAAATGAAAACGTATTCGTATTCCTATTTGTACTCGAAAAGAATTGGGTGCGAAAAATCGGCCCACCCCTAACTTTTGATTTAAACACAATACTTAGATGAAAAACTAAAATTAATTAAACAAAGTTTTTGACATCAGATAAAGAAGGAAAGTTTAATTGCATTTGGTTTAAATGTCATAGATTTTCTTTCTTTTTGATTGATTTTACACATTTATTTATAACTTATGCAAATTGAAACCACGCTTGGCGCAGGAGATAATTTCGGATCATTGGCGGGCTTGTGTGGATGTAATCTCTTTTCTGAAAGTCTTCGTCGTACAGTCCGCTCCCTTACTGAGACTACACCCCGACATAGCGATGTTTTTGCTGCACCTGAACTCCAGTGAGATGTCGATGACGCAAAGATATTGATACCATAAAGCGGTCATCGCGCTCTGATGTCGCCCGATTCCTGTCTGAACTCGATCGTCTACAGAAACTTCTACTTGTCCAACAAAACTTTGGCGCACTCGTCTTACTGCAGATGAACTTAAATAAAGACATCTAACAACGACGCGTTGAATCAAGACAACCTGAATTAGTGACACTACTTCAGCGGCCTAAGTTGGACTTGTATCCATTTTTACATTAAGTAAACACGCTTAAAAAATTAAAAAAACTAAAACCTGACTACAACAAAAAAAAAAAACCGACTTGCCCGGTTTTCGGAGTCCGGCGAGTCGGACTCGCCCATGAAGGGTTCCGTAGCAGCAAGTAACATAATATAAAAGTTCTTGTAATGTATTGTAACTTTGATCGATGTTTTAATAATAGTGTATTTTTTTCGGTTTATGACGCATTAAAAAAAACTACTTACTGGATTTTGTTCAAACCAATTTTCGTTGGTAGTTTTTATAGTAATGTACATCATATATTTTTTTTAGTTTTATCATTCTCTTATCTTAGAAGTTAGAGGGGGGGGGGACACACATTTTACCACTTTGGAAGTGTCTCTCGCGCAAACTATTCAGTTTAGAAAAAAATGATATTAGAAACCTCAGTATCATTTTTGAAGACCTATATATAGATACCCCACACGCATGGGTTTGATGAAAAAAAAATTTTGAGTTTCAGTTCTATGTATGGGGACCCCCAAAATTTATTGCTTTTTTTCTATTTTTGTGTAAAAATCTTGATGCGGTTCACAGAATACATCTATTTACAAAGTTTCAACAGTATAGCTCTTATAGTTTCGGAATAAAGTGGCTGTGACATACGGACGGACAGACAGACAGACAGACAGACAGACAGACAGACAGACCGACATGACGAATCTATAAGGGTTCCGTTTTTTGCCATTTGGCTACGGAACCCTAAAAATGACGCCGAAAAAGTAAAGAAAAGCCGTATTCACAAATTGTAGCTACCAACCGAAACAATTTTTATTACGTGTGACTACAGCCTTTCTTTTTGTTCTTTTCTGGTTTTTTCCAGTTACCTGATTTATATCAGCATTCTGAAAATCTTGTTTCATACTTTATCGGCGTTGTTTTTTTTTTGTTGTAGTCGGGTTTTAGTTTTTACTTTTTTTTATTTAAACCATTTTGGTGTTAAATAACTGTGCTTCTATACTATTTACCTGTAAAAGCTAAATTGTCAAATTAAGAACTAGGTAATTAAGTAGCATAAAACTTGTGTTCATTAGTGAAGCAGTGAAACACCTGCGTAGATTCTCTGAAGCCCATTCAAATGATATCAATCACGACGAATTTATTTTATTTTCTTTTAATACCTACTCGTACAAAGCTTTTTTTTACAAAGTTTTTTTTTTTTTAATCAGGGACATTATGTTTTAACCTTCGACGATTTCAGTCGATTATGTGAACAATGGTACATTTACTAAAATGAAGATTATGCGTAAAAAAAGTTTATAAACCTATCTTCAACAATACTAAAAGAAATTTTTAAATTGTTTGGTTAATTATTGAGTTCCAAAGCGCTGCCTATAGGGTGGGTCGATTTTTTTTTTGCATGCAAGGGTATATGCCACAACTTTATTTTAGTTTAATATTCTTTTATTTATTAAAAAAAAAATATTTGACAAATGGGTCTGACTTTGGAAAATGGTACCGTAGGCCCGATATTTTCTAATTTCTCTTAGAAAGCACGTTTGGTTTACAAGATAATATACCAGCCAACACTTTCAGTATAATGATGACATTTTTTTTATTTTGGAAACTATTAAAAACACAGAACACAACACATTTTTCTGACATAAAGGTCAAGATGGCGGCAATCAATTAGTTTCCGATTTCACCCACGCGCCAACTTAACGTATGCGTGCTCTAGTCAAAATTAAAATGTCAAAAGGGGCTTTTTATTTTATTTTTTACTTTAAATAGTGACTTAGTGAGGCCAAAGAACCGATACGCTTTATTGGTTTAATTAATAATACCAGCTTGATCTTGTACCACCGGGCTGCTCTAATACTTACAAAAAAGACACGACTTTCATTTTCAACACTTGAAAACAAAGTTCTTTTGGGATTGAAACTATGAGTGTTTTTGATAACTAGGTACTATTAATAAAATATCAGTTTTCCATATTTTCCTTCGTACCTAACTAACTAAACGAACATGGAAGGCCTTCATAATCCAGGTGAACAGACTTTAATAAAAAAGAAAATATTTAGTAGGTACTTAACATTTTTTTTTATTATTAATCAGATACAGGAATAATCCCTGCACCCATCGTTGAAGCTTTTACAGACATGTAAATTCACATACACAAGATATCCAGACCCGGAAAAACTGTCTACAGCCAGTAAAATTATTTGTTCCAATTGCTCAACAACTTCGCCAACCGTGCCGTAGGTACCGTAATTATCCATTAAAGCTTATTGTTTTTGTCGTATTAAAAATAGGTATAGATGTATTTTCGCATTCTTTCTTTGCCAAACATTTAAAATCATAAACCGTTCAAAATGTATAATTAATCAATGAAAAAGAAATAATACGTTTACAGAGTTTATAATGCCTTATTGATATACAACGTATAACAAAATGCAAGAAAATTTAAAAATAGAATAGAGTTTGATCCTCGTCGCCTCAATAAACTTGCATTTTTGAATAACAAGCCAATTAAAATGGCGATCAGGTAAAAAGGTACGTCGACATTTGGGAAAAGTTGACTTGAATGAATTATTAATCGAAGTGTGCGACATTTTAGATAATTATAAAAACGTATTAAATAATGTACCTCCTATGTCCTAGGTAAGTACCTAATTGTAACATAATTTTGCGTCATACTGATCGCAGTTCAGTCTTTACCCACCATACCCACTTCGGCAAAGTAGCTCTCTAGAAAAATACTGCACGTAAAGACTCGCAAAACACGGAATCTCTCTAACCAAACCGGATTACCTAATAGATTAATGGAAACAGCACAGCATTATACAGAAAAAGATAGAAACTTGTTCTGAATCCTACACCTCTCTTTGAATAGATACAGCTACCCAGAAGATATCCCTCAAACCCTCCAATAACTAAATGTATTGCATGTCCAAGACAAGAGCCCAAGTCATTAATAGCACGTAGTGCTTCACGCGCTCCTCAAAAAGATACCTGCGAACCAAACAAGGGCCCAGCAGGGCTGATGCCTGCTAAAGGCACGGGAATTTTCTGAAAAGGAAACTCGTGGTCCTGAAACGCAAAACCAACTGAAGGTCACAGGTGTGATTTTAGTCAGTAAAAGTTTGAGAAGTCATTTAATGATTTCCCAAAATGACCGTTTGCTTCACAGCTCGCCTGAATTTGAAATAGGAACCTCCCGAACTGGTTATGTCCGGTGAGAACCTGCATCAGGCGGAATGTGAGGACTCCGATAGGAAAGTATCTCTTCGCCTTATCTAGGATTACCCACCAATCTATCTATCAGGCAACACGTTCGAGGAATACAGGAAGTTCCTTATTATCTCTCCTATTAGTTCTCTTAACTTTTGTATCTTTTGCTCTAAATTGGTCTGATCGGATCCCGTACAAGTTTCTCAGTTAAAACATTTTGTTTCTTCAACATATTTCTGAGTTATTGGTTGTTATTCTTCTTTCGTCTCGTTTTATGCTATTGATGCATTTCCGGTAGCTACTGTCACATTTTTCTACTACAGCTGGGTCATTTATATAAAGACTTTTAAAATGATCGATTCGAGGATAAAAGTCGCTTTTTTTGCAAAAGGGAAATCCCATTTGGCACATGGCTATACTTATTTCTAAATATCGATGTGTCATATAGATTTACGACCGCACACTAACTATGGGTAGGTACAGGTTAGTAGGTATCATAAAAGGTATATCAACTTACAGCGCAGTGAAAACAGCTGAACAGTGATGAGGACGGTGAGTGGACGATGGCCGGCGGAGAACCCGACACCTCGCAAGACTCCGTTAGGTTGCACTTCCCCACCTGTCGAAATTATTCAAAAATTTATAATCTAATAAATTACTAACGACATTTATCAAGATCTTCAGCGATATCATTTAAGCATATTCCATTTTCCTAACCATTATTTACTTTCTGATAAAAATATAGGCGAATAACTCATTCTTTCACACAGCTTCGCTCTCGTAACTTATTCCTCAGGAAGTCTATTTTTTAAAGAAATGGAAAAGAAAGGAAGGAAAAAAATAAAAATATATTCAAAATCACTGCCGCCGTTTATTCTGGTTAGTATTTATTATGACATAAGTCAAGTTAGGAAGTATTATATACATAGGTAAGTTATGCATATTTCAGTATCCAGACGGTTTTTATATGATATAAACCTGTTCACTGACATAATCCGCACTGGTAGGTGTAAAGGATCTATTACACTACGCGTTTTTCAGACTAGACAAAACGTGTCTATGGTTCGACGTATCGTCTATGGTTCGAGGTATCGGGCAGTGTAATAGGGGTTAGACTGTCTTTCTATAAATGAAAAATAGTTCGAGTCGGAATATCGCACGCGATATTCAGCGCAGTGTAATAGGTCCTTTACACCAGCGGCAGCACTTCAAAAACTGTCCTTGGGTAATATTTACCAAATATAATTATTGAGGTGCTTTCAATGTTAAATTACTTTTTTGTATTTAGTTTATAGGTTATATATACATACTTATATGATTTATTATTATACTGTACATTGTTTCCTACTGCTAATGTGCGGTTGTTTAACCGGCTTCAAAAAAATAAAAAAACAGGGTCAAAGAATAGGTTAAAACTAGTTAAGCCGTTATCGAACGATGTCAATCCTGTTATCAGACCTCGCTAGTTTGAGGATAACACAAACAGGAAAAATATTTGATTAATTTAATAGAACCGCGATCGAAAAAGTATTTTTGCACCTCATAGAATCATCAATAAATATTCGACATTGAGGAACGGATGGACTGGAGGTAAAAGAACTAAGGATAACATTGTGAAACGATAACTGAAAGTGGTGGTTGAATACCGCTGGTTGAGAAAAGCACAAGACTGATCGATATGTCACTGGTTAGGGGAAGCTTACGTCCAACTAGGATTACCAGGTCCTGAAACCGAAAAGCCGGACAGACTACCTTATCATACATTCAGTCAAAAAAGTATCGGGAATGGATGATTTGTTTATGGTTCCAAATTCAAATTTTAGATTTTTTTTGTTGCTAGATTGGCACAACTGTTTTCCATTTTGGCGCGGAGTTTGAGTTGCATCTGTTATTTATATTAAATACAATACTTACTGTTTTTAGTTATATCATATCTAGTGTGTATTGCAAATTTCATAATGGACAAAAACATCTATCAAAGAGTTTGTCTTAAATTTTACATCGCCAATGGAATTTCGTGTTTGGAGTCACTGAAAGTGTTACAGAAGGCTTACGGTGAATCGAATTTATCAAAAACACGTGCTTATAAGTGGTACAAAGCATTCAAAAGCGATCGAGATGTGATGGAAGATTTGCCTCGCTCTGGTAGGCCATCAACTTCTGCAACTGAAGTTAACATCGCAAAAGTGAAGGAAATAGTGACTGAAAATCGTCATTCAAGTTTGAGAGAGATAGCCGCCGAACTTACATAAAGAATATATAAATTGTAAAAACATTTTTTGCAATTTTTGTCTGTCTGCCTGTCTGTCTGTTTGTCCCAGCTAATCTCTGAAATGGCTGGACCGATTTTGACGGGACTTTTATCGGCAGGTAGCTGATGTAATGAGTAACTTAGGCTAATTTTATTTTAGAAGAAATAAATCCAAAATCCTGTAGTCCACGCGAACGAAGTCGCGGGCACAGCTAGTAATACATAAATAAACTGAAAAGCTACTGTGCCGATTTCAAAAAATCACCATTGGAAAGCTACATTCATGAGTAACATAGACTACGAAGCCGGGACGGGCCGCTAGTGTGAAATTAAACGTAGTAGTAAAAAGAAAGTAAGTAGCTGTTCTAATTATTTCAAATTGATATCATAAGTTACGCTTTCATTGGACACAGAAAAAAAAACTAACAAATAAATAAAGTAAATAAGTAATAGTAAATTGGCCAAAATCACGTCAAAGTCTGTGATTGAAATTGTCAGTTTTTGGAAACAGATATTTATTTTTCAAGAATAATTGCTTAATTATGGGAAAAACAGTAACGTGCGAAAACTGCTACACACTATGATTAATAAATTCAAAAGAGAAACAAAGAAGGTGTCTTCAATGAAAAACAACAATGTTTATAGACAATTTCTGATTGTTTAAGTTAGTATGACGTTATAATCGTGATCGTTGTTGACTAATATTATTAAATAGTTATATTTACGATTTATTTTTTTTATAATATATTTTTTCTTATATTTTTAGATAATCTGACATATTGCGAATTTTATACTGAACAAAAACATTGAAATTGTAATTTCTCCTTTCGCAGGTCTGCTGGAAGAAATTTCTATTTGAAATAAGCAGTACCTTTGTACAAAGTTTCCTAATAATGTTATCCTCCTCAGTATATTTGTGTGTACATAAATTGTAAAATAAATAAATAAATAAATAAACAAAGAAGACTTTTGGTGAATCGACTTAATCAAAAACACATGCTAATGAGTGGTAGAATGCTTTCAAAATCGATCGAGATGTAAAGAAAAATTTGCCTCGCTCTGTCTAGTAGTGAAAAGTGTGCAAGTTAAAATCGCAAAAGTGATGGAAATTGTGACTGAAATCCTAGTTCAAGTTTGAGAAAAAGTTGCTGAACTTTCTGTGTCTGACGAGTCGATCCGTATCTCAGAAGCGATTTTGACAACAAAAATACGCGTAATAAACACGAAATTGTCTTACCCAAATGGAGACTAGCTAAGACTAGCAAGTCATTCTTAGTAAACAGCATTCGCTTTTATAATAAGCTGTTAAAGGCGGTAACTGAACTTAGTGAGGGAAAATTCAAATATCATATCAAGCGTGTCCTAACCAAAAAAGCAAATTACAAGGTTAAGGACTATGTCGAAGATACGCTTGTTTGGCTATGACTACCTCTGCACATGTGGCCCCCTGGTAACTCATTAATATTTTGTCTACTAACTGCTCCATTTTGAATTAAAATGTACATTTTTTCCGTTTAGTTTTCTAACATATTGCTTTTGCAATATTTTTTTAATTATTTAGACTTCAACTATCTTCTTTAATTCGTTGGTAATATTGTAAAAAAAAATACAACTATCAATAAAATGGTAAGGTAATTAAATCATTTTTTTACACCATCTGCTCGATAATATCCTATATGTCATCGAACCATCACTTAAGGGCCAAGTGCACGAAAAGTGCCATAAAACAGTGATTTTCTGAGGCCTATTCCTCCGTAACGGCTAGACCAATTGGTTTGAAAAAAATATATGTTTATTATAGATTCATGAACAGTAATATCAATATTGATTTTTTCGTGCAATTAATACTTTTGTCAAAAAAATATATTTAGCAATTTCGCAACTTTTCCCTACTCCTTCGAAACGGCTTGGACCTCTAGAAACATTTTTACAAATAAAAATTGGTGGTTAAATATTCTTCAAAGTGAACATTGTCTAAGTAAATCAATCAATATCTCGCAGAGAAAATGGATTTAAACGCTTTCCGGGCGCTGCTGGCCGCAAATAAATGCACAGATTTGCGTACTGCCGCCTAGGCGAGTGGGAGAGTTGCGTTCACATAATTTCGGTCAGAAGGTTCAAGGGACTATACGCCTTAAAGCAAGTCATTCTACCCCTAGGGAGATAATGCAGTATCGCCGATCCCTAGGGAATAATAAGATTTGAATTTGGAACATCAAAAATCGTTAACATCTCTGTGTCAAGATTATAAAATGTACGTGCATCGAAGGAGTTCATTCGAAATTGAAACTGGGCACTAAGAAAAAACAAACAGAGTAACAGGTGGTTTATTAACGAGTTTCTAAAAAAAAGTAATGAAATAGAACATTGCAACTTTCTACAGAATCTTAAACTAGTGAATTGTGTTTGTTTCGAATCTTAAAACATCTGATAGTGATGATAGTAATTAATTTGTAACTAATAATTCTCTTGTAATTATCTCGCAGATGGTGTAAAAAGTAGAGTAAGATAAACGGGCACGGGGATAAAGCTGTATTTGTCTTGGGCGGCTTGAATTCATCACTTCACTCAGGTTTCTTAATTAATTAATTAATTTAATTTTATAAATCCCTTACTCTCGTTCGGGATTAAAATCAGCAACCTTCGTTTTGTTCGGAATTCAACATGACGCCAGCGACTTAAAGACACTGTTTATCCCCTAGTGACATAATCTACAATTTTTTTTTTGGCTTAGTCGCTTGCCAAATCTTAACAGTATTTCAGGCGTTAAAGTGCTTAAATTCAGAAGTTAGTATGGAAGAATTTAGGCTTAGATAGCTTAGATTTTATTTCATCAATTGAATATTTAAACCGTATCTATCAATAGTCGCCATTTACAAGCAGAGGCAATCGCTATCGACCAGATGGTGCGTAAGTTATCACATACCTATTTTTATTATCAGTGTCTCGATATGGACTATCTGTTACGAAGAAGTTCAAGTAGGTAACTGACATCTCCGACTCTGACTACTTGGTTTTAACAGATTTGGAATCTGCTAATAACCAGATTATTGTATATTTGTATGTATGTATTTCGTTTATAGATACTGAAATGATTTTCAGTAAAAAAAAACAATTTCTTAGTCAAATCAATATAAGTATAAGAACGTTAATAGCGCATAATGTAGGTAGCTGCTTGCAAGGTAATCAAAACATATAGGGGCTTCCCGTTTACCTAGAATTATAAAACTTTTGGCAAGAAGCAATGCCATGTAGCATGTAGTTTTTAAGCTAGTGCTTAACTACGATCCCACCTGATGGTACCTAAGCAGTGATGCAATCGTTGATGGTGAGGCGCACTAGATTATTAAGAGCCTATTCACTCTTGCCTTAAAGACACCTAAATTATAATCGTGCAGGCAAATTTTTCCAGTCCCTCGATGTACACGGTATAAACGATGAGGCGAAACGCTTGGTCCGGACCGTAGAAGTTTCAACAACATTAGAGTGGATACTTGCCGTTCGTCGGCTTGTCCGATAGTAGAAGTGAGATAGTGGATTCAAGTCATGTATTCCTGTGCACACTTTTCAAAGTAATTTTTACATAAAAAATACTTTTTAGCGACTATAGGTTAGCTTAAGTTTAGGATACAAAACCCTCGGTGCGCAAGTCCTATTCGCTCTTGACTTTGTCCTAGGAGTGATAGCTGATTTATGTATGTTTTTTTAAGGTGGGAAAATACCCTTTTGCATTGCATTCAATGACTCGGGGTCAGTCCGGACGGTTACCTATCCATTGTTCGTCGTCCACAAGGCCACGCCTACGGAGACCGTTAGTCAGGATCAGGGTCTCAGCGGCTAGGTTGTGAGGATGTTCGCGTTCTCAGACGCATGCGGCCGCCTCCTTCGCTAGCCATACTGCTTCGCAGAAAGTTGCGATCACCGCCCACTGCCCCTCGCACCTGACCATGGCCTGAACTAGGGCTCGGAGCGAGAGGTCGCCACCGCCAATCTTTGACCGCCCCCACGAAGACACAAAGATGCTCCAACCAAGCGGGGCACACCTCCACCGTATGTACAGTTGCCATAACGGATCTTGAGCGGTTGTGCAGAAGTCAATTATTCGGTCTCTTTAGTGGTGCGAAGAGAGACGTGGGGGTGGGGTGTGTTAGTGACTAGCTCGCCGCGCCTTCGCGTCCTAGACTTCATTCCTCATTCGTTCCCTGCGTTGCTGCATGTATCTAACAACGAAGACGATTGGCTCGCCAATGTACCTATGGAATGCGCAAAGCGATCCCCACTCGCTCAAGATCCGTTGTGCCTACTGTATATAATCTCTGTATGCTACTAAATCTAATGCTCTCGAAACCGGTACACACTTAGGTATGTAGGTACCTACCTATGTACTGAAAATAACAACAATACGTAAGCCGATTCAAAAAGTGTCATAATCATATTCAGTCACAATTATTATTATCCTCTAAATTTTTGTAATGTTATCCGGCTAATACTTCTTAAATTCATGAGTTTATTAGCGCCACCTTGCTTTTTTGGTAAGTGCCGGAATTGTTTAATTACCGATATCTCACCGGATCCATTCTTTGAGCCAAGGTCGAAAGACTGTGGTTCAATCGTTCATAAATCCGGTGAATAGTTACAGTAGTAAATTCTGTACCTAATTTGTTCTATTATTATTTACAATATATAGAGTAGGCTTGGATAATTTCATTACCTACAACAGCGGCATCATACATTTTCCTTCACAAACCGCGACACAATAAATTAAATCTCTTAAATGTACACGGGGCAGGTCAGGCCCCTGCTCTAATCTTTTGAAAGTATTTACCAGGTACCAGCATGAGTCGAGTCAAATTAAAAACGAGTCAAGATGATCATCGATAAATAATGAAATTGCTGACCAGTAGCCCGATACACGTAATCAAAACCGTAACGATATCGTAGTGATTTAGTCGTTTAGATTTCCGTATTCACAACCATCAATCGAGTTTGAACGACACCGATTTTAAAGACGTTCGAAATTCGTTGATTAAAAAAAAAAATCTGTATTACATTATCCTGGTAGAATAATTATTAATGTAACTGGAAATAAGTCGATAGATCGTGAATACCGCTTACCGCTGGCTTTCTGTGCAACTCTCGATCTGTACGCAGCCTTCTGCGTGAGCCACAGCACCGTTATTCATGGTGGGCAAATAAAACACACTGATCCATAAAGGCGGGTCTTCGGACATTGTGGAATTTTCTGATTTTAAATACAAAATCTCCAATTTATTAAAAGTAGTTCCTAATTGGTGACGTCTAATAAGAAAATTATAGAAATAAAAACCATTTTAATATCCGTCACTACATATTAAATTATTTAATTAGGTACCTGGATACTTGTAGGTACTGTACAACACCTACCTATATGTGTATTTAACTAGGTTGTAAAGTCATAAGAACTTAATGTCCTTTACACGTGTCCATAATTTGACAGGCCTGTTGGTCTACTGGTTAGTGATCCTGACTGCTATGCCGGAGGTCGTGGGTTCGATTCCCACCCAGGACAAATGTTTGTGTGATGAGCACGATCATTTGTTCTGTGTCTGGGTGTAATTTATCTATAATATGTATGTATTTAGAAATAGGTATATAAGTATGTTTATCAGTTGTCTAGTACCCATAACACAAGCTCTGCTTAACTTGGGACTAGACGGCGCTGTGTGTTAGTTGTGGAATATTATTAAAAAAAATATTATTATTATAATCAGATCTGCTGCGACCCTCATCAGGTAATCGGTCCACCTTGTGGAAGACCTCGCTATCCTTGTACATTCCACCATTTTGGCATGCATGCATTTATAATCATGGTTGTTATAAAAATATTCTTAAAAACAACCAGTGTTAATACATAATTATGTCCTTCTTCTGCTCAGCTCAGCACGAATTACACACGAGCATATTGAAAATCTATTTTTTAGTCTGCTCATGACGTGTTTATAAGCAAACGTAATGTCGTAAGTAGCAGAGAGCAGGGGTGCTATTCGCTCTAAGAAAAATGCCTTGAGCTCAGCGCTGGCACAGCGACGAGTCGTGAGCGCAGTACATTGAATTAACAACCCTATGCCCCTTTACATTGGATTGTTAATTCAATGTACTGCGCTCACGACTCGTCGCTGTGCCAGCGCTGAGCTCAAGGCTGTTGTCTTAGAGAATAGCACCCCAGGACGCATTGATCGTAGGAGATGGTCGATTGCCCGGAAAGGTTCTGCAATGGCGACTGCTTACCAGAAGGCAACCTTGACCGATGTCCTAGTGAGGGTCACACAGGATCTGTCGATATGGCGCAACCCTGAACAGTTCACCCTCCTAAGGAAGAAATCATGATGACATTGATACATCATAAGTGCTAGCAGGTATTGCTCCAGGCCATCAAAGTTGGGGTGAGACTGCATAATAGTTCCAACTGGGCTTTGTAGTTAGCTGCCAACCTAAAGAGTGTTCCTTTAAACTCCTGGTGTAATTTTTATGGTTGACAATATGTATCTAAATGTCCATTGTAAAAATTAATTAGAAACGCATGTCGTTCATGATACTGTGATAACGAAGCCACAACGGACTACCTATATGAAGTAAGTGTCTGGCATAGCAGATAAATCCAGTGCAGAGTAGCAATGTTTATGGGCTGTTAGTGGCATATTGCCCAGATCGTAGTCTACTGGCCATCAGAGAATCTCCTCCTGTTACCTATGTGGGGAACTTAACGTGTGACACTCAACGCATCAAACTGTTTAATTTAATTATATGCAAGTAGGTTTTCAATTTCAACTTAAAACAACAAGCGTAGAATTAAAATAAATATTCATGTGCAAAACTACGTACATGTTACGTAGGTCCGTAACTGCTAAAACAATTTTATATACTTTTGAGAATCGTGTATTCAAATTGTTAATACACAAACACTGTGATAACCTTGGCAGGACAAAGAACAAAGCAGATGTGGCGCCCAAGTGCGGGCTCTGCGATGTTGGGATGTTAGGATTAGGTAAACGTTCATATCGTGGCGCTACTTGTTTTTAAGTAAATATAACGTAAAATCCTATACCTACATGTCTGCTTAAACAATTCAAGAATTTGCATTATTAGTCGCTTTCTTTATCATCATTTCAAACTTCGATAGCCAATTGCCAAACATTCATGTAGACGCAGAGTAGGTAGGTGGGCCTATGAATATTCAATGAATTCGTTTGTTTTTAAACATATTCCAGTCTGCACAACTTAAACGATAACGGAACTAGGTTATCCTAGTCAGCAGAGTGTAATTAAGATTCGATTTATAAGAAATATAGGTATGCAGTTTAAAGGACCTAAAACCCTCACGAACCATATCATAATGTAAATATTGTCGTTACTTTACCTAATGATCGTACGGATTAGCAGCACCTGCGATACACTGTATAGTTAGCCCTGACAGGACCCCGCGCAATGCAACGCTCGTAGAATTATCGATAGTGACTCGCAAAACGAGTTGAATGCACCAGTATGCGCCGACGCGGCCTTGTCAGTGCGCACACGCACGCCGCGGCGTCGCCCCGTGATAACGACGCCTCTCACTAGTACTCACATTCGCATTAGTTGTTCCGTCAGCAGTGTAAACTGCTGAGTAGCTCTCCGGCGGAAAGTTGAACTGTATTGAAGACATTTCCCCGCGGTTTCACTGCACTAACACTGGATATGAACACACAAACACTATGAACTATGACGCGATATGTCCGGCACCGGGGGTCCCGTTGACTCATTATTCCTTATTGATCAGCGCGTCGCGGATGCGGAGTGCGACATGAGCAGAGGCACGGAGGGCCGCGTGGACGCATCGGCATGAAGCCGGCGTCTTACAAACGCGGATTATCGCTCCTTGCGCCGATAATGAGTAACGTAAACTTCCCGTAAAACTTGTGTTTGGTCACTGTGTGCGCCGATTGTGCGCTATCGACAGCGAACGTTATCGCGGAACCGGCCGCGGTGCGACTGGTTATACGAGACGTGTGTATTTGTTGTCAGTTTTAACACTAGAAACTGCGGGTACGCGTTCTTCATTCCATTACTTATAGTATGGGTACCAACACAATGTTCAATAAATAAACAATTGAAGTTCCTGCAGATGGAGTTAGGGAGTTACAACGCACAATGAACATTGTTACTCGTTATCTTCAGATTCAATTTAATATGTTCAAGTTGGTAAGAAGTTTGCTACCATTCTAAAGCCATTCTCTGAATCAGTTACAAAATCTTAGACTTGGACTTTTATAAGATAAGAATTCACTTCCGAGTTACTCTATGGGAGTCGTCTGTTCAATTGTTGCATTTATTACTGACATTATACCTAATACAGTTCCACTTTATAAATATAAATTAACATAACTCTGAACCGAATATAGGAAAAGACATGAACATCGTCCGCATCCATATTAAGCCAAGTTCAATTAACACTGTCGATATGTACCTACCTACTTACTAATGCTATAAACAGGAAAAATGGAAGGATGTTTGTTAAATTGTGCACTTCTTGTTGGCATACAAACGAGTTATTACGCTCCACTATCGCATACTATTTACAGTAGTCAACACATTTGAATTCAGCCAACATATGTAGGTACCAACCAACTACGAGTACAAACATTGTGCTATTGACACAGAATCCGAATTTCGCAATAAGAAAAGCTACTAAGTACCCAATTTAAAAGGACACGAAAACTGTAACATGCTGTTGCGATAGTGTTCTATCAAAGCAGTTTAATTATGCTAATCGTTCTTTTATGTGACTAAAATGCGTCATCGAGAAAACACTTCTCATTTCTAAAATAGTAGGAACGCACCATAGACGAGTTACCTATAGTTGTTTTGTTATATTGGAACATCTGTATATGGCACAAAGGCCAAAAGGCCTTGCCATAAAATTGAAAAAAAAATTGAACATCTATCGCTCATGGCGCTGTTTTAGTATTCTACATTACGTATGTTTTTATTAGATTGATTATAATAATATCTACATTTAGTATAGTGTAATAATGTATTATCTTTATTTAATCTAATTTCTCATAATTATCCATGTTTACTTCTGATTATTGATGCCCTGCAGTAACATTACCTAACTACTCAATTAATTAATTATGCAGAAAACAATTAATCAACTTGAATGTATAAATATCCACATGCTTATCTATGAAACACACCTGTTCGTCTAGCCATAACAATTACTAAAAATAAACATGTATAGGTGAGAACATGTTTAATAATATGAAAAACTAGTTGTCCTCCGCGGTTTTACCCGTGTTTGATTACTGCTCCGCTCCCGTGGTTTGTAGCGTGACGTTATATAGTCTATAGGCTTCCTCGATAAATGAGCTACCAAACAATAAAAAATATATCGTATCAGTACATCCTGATTTCCCTCTCCAAGAGAGGAGGCCTGAGTCCCAGGAGTGGGAACATTAAAAAGACCGATGATGATGATGAGTAGATCCTGAAATTGACGTGTTCAAACAAACAAACCCTTCAGGTTTTTAATTTTAGTATAGATTTAAGCAAAAAATTACTTTGACTGTCAATTTAATGACCTGCATTTTGCTACATGTCAAAATAGTTTTGTTTTTGCTCAAATAAAAAGAATATTTATATTGCTTATTGCAAACTGCTACAGAGTAAAACATTTTAAAGGCCGTAAATTAATTAATATGTATGGATGATCGTTTAGACAAATTTAAAAACAAAATAAAAATTGGAAAACATTTATTACAACTTACCATACCATTTAAATAAGTAGGTACATTCAAAAATCAAAATTTTCAAATTCTGGTCCCACTAGTTAATTTATCACATACAATTTGTTAATACTGTTGTCAATTTACCTTAACTATCTCGGTTAAACTGAAAATCTGAAAAACCGATTTCCAAAATTAACACAAAATCATGTGACTTAAGAGTCAATGAAGTCATTAAATACAAACACAAGATTAAGATATAACTACTTAGCAAAAGGCACAAACTTTTTATCAGAATCGTGTGACTTCGGTTCTAAGTTACTATAGTAGATGATTACAAAATGTGGTTGGTGTGAAGAGATATTTTGAGATTCAGGGATGATTTATGGTTAATTAAGCAATAACACGAGCATTTTGCACGAGTCTCCTACACTTGTAAATCATATTACACCGTGCGCGTCACGCCTAAGTAAAAATGTATCATAATACATTCGCACCTGAGCTCGAACGCGGCACGATGTAGCATAAATCATCGTTAATAGGTAGGGGGCGGTGATCGCTGATCAGTCATGTTGTTTGTAAGACGGTGTTAGTGTACGTGAGCAGCTGCAGCGCTCGCTGAGAAGCAGGGTCTCGCGCTGCACGCTCCAGGCGCTGCAGGCTGCTGTGCACCGCCGACGACACGCCCGAGCTCCGCAACACCAGCTTAGCCTACATCAAAAAGAAAATTGTAAAAATGCAAATGTTTACTGCGATATGTTTACATAATCACAAGGACAGATTCTACGAATACAAATTAATATTATGCACAAATCATATTCCTTTGACATTTAAACGGCAACAGCTGAAATCGATCATTATTTCTGCTCAAATAAGTCAATAATAACATTGTAGACAGCAAAAAAATGTACAGGACAAGTTTGCAATATAGGTCAACAAAATTGCAGATGACTCTTAGATTAGCGCTTTATAACTAATACTAACCTCATCATAATTAAATTATCATAAAGATGTATAATTAAATAATGATGTATCTCAATGGTTGAGGAAGAATAATGATTACCTACTTATATTATACAATATCTCATTAGGAGATAAGTAAACTAATGATATCTACATAAAAACTTGTGTTAAAAAGATGATATCGAACAACTTATGTAAATTGATCTTCAAAAGACATGTTTATTAATCAAAATTTGCCAACACACACAAGAAACTTGTTATCGATTGCATTTTAAAGCGATACTTTGAAAAAGGTCATTATTTTTTATAAACTCAAATATCTCTATCCTGTATAATAAATATTATGATGAAGATCAATAGGATCAGGCTGAATAAAATTGTAGAGTATTTTAAAGTCGTGATTCTCCTTTTTTTCAGGGTGGAAATCTTTACGGATGTTCTACGCCCTGGGATGGGCAGTAGTACCTAAATTGATTATCCTTGGACATCTCTGAGGTCCCTCCTGCGAAGCAGTAATGTTAGCAAAGGAGGAGGCCGACCGCATCAGGCAACGGCGCTCTCGCCGCCGCCGGGATTCCGATCCCGATTTTCGACCATCGTAGGCGCTAGCTTGCGGACAGTGAGCAATGGGTCTATCATAGCTCACGGTCCGACCGTCCGGTAACTGTCCGGACCGAGCCTAAGTGGCCGACGGCGTGCACCGTTCCCGCGCGCCTCAAGGAGTTGTCAGCAACACCTGGGTCGAAGCCTACTGGGGCCAGGGTTAGTTTTGAAAGATAGCTCAGCCCGGTATGAAGGCACGAAAGAACATGGCGGGTATTTTAGTCTGTAAGAGTCTGACACTATCTCCCGCTCCGCCCAAGGCCGGGGGATGTCATTTGGATGATTTATACCAACCGAAAAAAAGGTCCCCACTGGTAATATTTCAATCTTACATGGTGTAAGTTATAAGAGGTAATTAAGTATTATATCAAAGTGAGGAACACTTGCATTTTTTACCTTCTAAAGTCATGACGTCTGAAGTTAGTATGAAAAAACACACTTTTACGTGGTTGAAACCACTGCCAGAATCTAGTGCCCGACACGAGCGGAACACGAGCCGAGCTCAAATTCGTTGTTGTGTGGACCGGCTCTAGAGAAACCGAGCACGAGCGACACTACACGAATTTGAACTCGGCTCGTGCTCGACTCCTTTAGCTACTCAAACCCCAAGCGAACGCATACGATGTATAACGCAACGGCATCCGCATGGATTATAAAATATTGAGCGTTTTTTTATAGGGTATTTATCCAAGAACGTAAATAAAAAGTTCTTCATAAAGTAGTTTGTAAATATCGAAAATAAGCAAACCTTTCCTATGGATAGAGAAAGGCTAGTGTAGGTAGACCTACCTTAATTTTTATAGCAGTTTCACATTTTTCTGGGCTTATGCTCTTATTATCTAAGAGATAGACAATACATACCTTGTGATTGTTAGCGGCCAGCGCCCACACGGCGCGCGCGGCCGACACTATCTCCGCAGTGTCGCCCGTCAGTAGCGTGCCCGATATCAGCTCCAGCAGATCAGCTGCAAGACATACCGTCGTAAGCTAAACCACGCTTTATACTTACACTTCACTATATTTGTTGGGTGGATTTAGTTCCTTTTAGATTAGCAACCCAAGAACACTAACTACCACTCAAGGATCACCGTGACTGTTTAGTTCTTTACAAAGAAAGCGTTTTTTTTTTTAATGCCATATAATGGCTTACAAGGACGCGGCCCACCTGGGAAGTGGGCATCTCCGTCCGTGAACAACCGCACAGCAGCGATATCACAGGTGCGTTACCAACCCTTATGGGCATTATTAGTATTTAAAGGTGTACTGAAATTCTGTAGCTGCAAACTTCTGTTCTAAAAATACTTCCGCCTGACCACCGCTAAGTTCATTTTTGCTTGCACTTGAAACGAAAACTTTAAAGGGTTTGGTTTAGCGCCGCGCCGCAGGATTCAAACGACATTTTTTTTAAGTGATCAGGCAGAAATTATCGCTATGGTACAATATATGTATTTAGTAGAATATTATACTGCTCAACCGAATGCAGAAATACAAATTGCATAATTGTCCATTTCAACTAAATTAGCAGTTAAATACTCAATGTTAGTAAACTAAATACTAAGCATGCATAGTTAATAGTAAATTACGACTACTTGATTAAACTACATAATAAGCCACTTTAGAGCCTAGAGACGTCAACTGGTACACCTCCCTAAACATCGATACAATCTGCATATACTGCTCGAATTGTGTGACTTTCCTCTAACTCTCTAAAGGGACGCGATACGCGCTGCGTCTCCAATATTATCACACTATATGCAACTCACCGGACTGTAGAAACGTGATCCGATGATGATGCGCTGCGTGTGCCAAGGCAGGCATGAGCCTCGCGCGCACGTTCGGCGGCAGCGCGGACAGCGGCGCCGCGCCGCACGGCAGGGAGAGCACGCACGCGGCGCCCTCGGCGTGCCGCGCCGCGCACTCGCACAGCCGCGTCCAGCACATGCTCGCCAGCCCCGCGCCACGGATGCGCTCGCGGATGCACATGCGGTACATCGATGATAATACCTCACTCTGCGGACAAGGTAAAGTTTGCAGTAGCCCTTGTTAATACAGCAAGTTGAATCTATAAAAATTATTTCTACTGGCACTACCTTGAGATACTCCAAATGGCGGCGTACTGTGACTGTTGCGAAAAAAACACAACAACAGCAGTATACTTAGTAGATAATTCAAGTATTTCAGCTACCCCGAAATGTGTTCCACACCTACAAACTAAGGTTTACAATCACAATCTGCTAACCGTGATGTCTTAGTAATCTACTTTCGAGCATTACAGCTTTCCAGATATTGATTTTGTATTAACTCTATTATATTAGATTCTTAAATGAAACTGAAAGTTTCCTACCTTCAACAGGATAGTACGGCAATGATGATGCGGCAACATGCGTCTAAGTGAGTTCAGACATAACAGCAATAGGACGGGAGGTCGTTGCCTCGCCGACAGCGACGCTTCGCGAGCACATAAAGCACATAGTTCTGCGACCAGCGTGCGGCCTCCCACGCACGAGCACATGGCGCCCCAGGCTGGTAACATTATTACAACCACATAAAAACTTATACAAGACACAAATATTTAGAAATACGCAAAGAAACAACAACAATCGACTACGAAAAGAAAAGTTATTATTTACATAAGAAAAAGCAAGCTTATCAACAATACATGATTCCTTTACTCTTCTGGGAAACCCATTAGCATAACACCATAAACGGTGGACATTATGAAAACCTTGACTTTATGCGCATTTGTATAGACCCACGTAAAACCAGGTGCCTGCCATCATGACGAGTTTTACAAGCAACGACGTGTCAATATACGGAATCTATTGGTTCCTATCGTCTCAACTTTGTAAACGAGTGATACACGCTATATTGTGGCACTATAATTTTCAAAACTCATACCTTTCGGACAATCATTAGTAAATGTGTAAATAAGATGCATAACTGCTTGTCGCAGTTGTTCGGTCATCATGCACCAGGGCCATAGTCTACTAAGAGAGACGGTCATGTTGCCATCCACGAAGCTCTCCTTCGCCACAGGACACTCCAGCATCAAACAGTCCATCACAGTCAGGAGCCAGTACAACGTGCGCAGCACCGGATTCTGAACGACAAATAAGATAGGTACCTCACTTATATATTTCGATTTATGTATTCTATAATGCATAATGTATTCCATCAATCGACAAAGGAATTAAATATATAACGTGCATTTATCGAGAGTAAATACAATCGCAAAAGTTGACTAAAATGTTTACACTTGTTTTCATAGCTTACAACATGTTTTCAGCAACAGGAGAACATTTTCTCTCCATTTTTAGGTAAACTGACAGACAGACTCATGCATTTTTAGATACGTCCATTATTTAGCGATTCTACAATTAGTCAAAAATTTAAATAAAGTTTCGAAATGTTTTTATTTAACATGCCCATCACTTATTATAGTCAAAAGCTAGTGCACGGTTCTTGGTCGTTTTCTATGGCGAAGAACCAGCAAGAAAAGAAACTCCATGGTTACTCTTTAAAAAAAAAAAGATAAAGGTGAAGATGTTGAAAAGTAAAACACTAATAAAAAAAACTCCCACACACATTGTTAGCATTCTTGATAACTTCGGCGGGCTTTCCCACCATGGAGAGATGGTCTCTCACAGCCTGTAGTGTGGCTGAGAGTACTTGCGGCAGGTGTCGATGTACCGCGAACTGCCGGCTACGACCACTCACGGAGAACACCGAAGATAGACACGAACATACGCGGATCCAGCGTTCATCTGAATAGGAAATAATAGTTTATTTCATAGATAGCAATAAGTCAGTACAAGTTGACAGATTCAAAAGTCAATTATTTATTTCGAATTAGATTTTTCTGACCATATAATTAATTATTTATTACCATTTTAAAAATTACAGGCTTGTTGAACTGTCCAGGAGTCTTAGTCAGAAAAATAAGTTTTCAAAGAAAAATATTTTTTTCATATCGCGCGATATGGTACTGATCAAGACCAGTCTAAAGAGTTCAAATACATCAAGGGTTATCATGTTGTACTCAATCGGTTATGGGTGTTTTAAAATCCAGCAGTTTGCAGTTGTTTAAACATACATATGAAGTTTGCGAGATAAATAAAACCTTGTTATTACGCTAGTTGCACATTCCAATGTGACAAAAGTATAGTTTCGTAATGCCAATCTAGTCTCAATATGTAATAATTTCAGATACAATCTAATGTCCAATCTCATATTGTGATTGACTGGCATAAATAAACGCAACCAATCGATTCACTTGATACGACATTTTATCTTAGTTTAAACAGTTTACAAAATTTCAACAAAACCAGAGGATAGTAAAATAAAACAGCATTTGAACAGAGACACAAATCTCGCGCGGTATACAGTAATACAGCAACGGTAACTAACTAATGCGCAACGATGGATATCAGATAGTTAAGAACATAAACTAAACAGATTTACGACAGTCTAACTACATTAACAAAGGTAATACCCGCTATAAATCTGATGAACTTTAACTCTGTCTACTGTTTCAAATGAATAGATAAGATTGTTGAAATATGTTTATCAATGACAGCTTATGTTATTGCATTTGCATTTTATGATACGTCAGATCTAATTGAATTAAGACTGCTGATCACAGAATAGCATAGCAAAATCAGCCCTATAATCATTTTCCTACCATAGAGACTCGGAACTTCTCTCTAACGGAGAGAATGGACCGTGATCCACCACACGGGTCCAGGGCAGGATCGTGAGTGTCTCAAATGTTTAAATTTTTCTTCTTCTTCTAAGGCCACTTGTACCTGTTAAGAAAAATCGCCGAAACTATGCGAGAATTCGTGTCGTTTCTATATACGAACTTTGTACCTATACTGCTTTGACGCTGACCAAGAAAAAGGTTTTATCTGCATTAAACACTCAGTGTATGTGAGGGGCTGTCTCGATTAATTTTGTGCCTAGATCCGACAAAAATCTTATCGCGTACATGATGAATTAGTCCTATCTACCGCAGATAGGGTGAAATTTCTTAGCGTGTACAAACGCTCTAAGACATGCCGTTTTTTTCCTCACGACGTTATTCTTTTTGAGAGCCGTGGTGAAGCTCTTGCCCGTCTAAGTCCAGACCATTACCACTGGGCCACCACTGCTCACAGGCATAATATATATATAATCAATGTCTAAATAGGTTCAACACACACATCACTATATAGGTAAAGTTACTATTGTAATGTATTTTAACTATTACAATCAATTAGAAAACCGGACTACGAAAGCCACAAATAACTTTGTTTATAGCAGTTGGACAAAGTACTAGCCTGCTTTATCGTCATCATTAATTCATTGATTACATTACAGCTCAAAATAGTCCAGTTTTAGCTACTGCTAACAATCGGTTTTCCGATCTTTCTTAAACAAGTGTGTGTGAGCACACGTTGATACACATTGACAGACATTTTGATTTCTTAAAGTTATAAGAATTAGAATCAGCATACGTAGAGTCGATATTATGGATGATTGACAGACCAATATTAGGCAAACTGAGATATTATACTGATGCTTTTGGACTTGGGCATCTTTAAGCATCATTATAATATTTCAGCCCTGCAAAAAATAGAAGTGATCGACCGTTCCATCGACTTTTACATTCGAATATCTGCAGGCTTAATTACCTAGCCTTTCAAAGATACGTCAACAAAGAAAAACATGTATTTTTCTCACAAATACATACACAATGAATAATTAAATATGTAAATAACAGAAAATAAAACCAGGCAAATGCAAGTAAGACTCGCGCACTAAGAGTTACAGTTCAATTCCTGAATTGAGTTACCCAGAAGTTGATTTTTTCACAGCTTCAAATGACCGCACTATATAGTTTTAATTTCAACTTGATACCTCCACGCGATACAAACGGACAACCAAGTCATTCTATAAGGGTTCCGTTTTTTTCCTTTTGAGGTACGAAACCTTAAAAACAGTAACATTGTGTATCTCACGGTTGCGTCAAATAGGTCCAGTCTAGCATTATGCCAGACGGTCTACTTAACAGTTAGGAAACTGTTACGTAGAACGTTACGACGCTGGTTTTCAACAAAAAAAATTACATACCTTGACTAGATTCAAACTTCTTGTTCTCCATTGAGAGCTTCTGGTACAAATTAACTAGAGCTTTACAGATCTCTTCAGCCAAGAATTCCGGCTGGCAGTCTTTACTCCTGGCACTGTCACCGGCCCCATACCGTTCTGTGTGCGCTCCATCCCAAAAAGGTGACTTCAAGCTGTCATAGAACTCTGAACAATTGCCACCTTTAGTATTGTCACCGTGCTTCTTACGGGATATGGATTGTGTCAGCTGGGTTAAGCAGTATAAAGCTGCATCTTGTAGTTCTGCAATGTAAAAAAAAAATGTTTAATAAAGAATATCAATGCCTTTATGTGACGTGAACTTGGTATCAATTAGCTGAAAGGCAGACTAACCCAAGGGGTACACGATGCGTAGCGATATTTGCGGTACGGTGCCGCAACGCATCGTGTGCCCCGGCTCTTACACCTCCCTCAAGTTTTATTTTATCTTTTTTCTGCATAAAAAAGTCATGTTTATATTAAATAATAATATGGCATTTAGCCTACCTACAAAGAAAATTATGTTTCTAAATGTTCCTCGTTGATCTTGTGACCGCAAGCGCGACTGCTAAGCGTAAGGTCCCCGGGGACCAAAAAAAATGCTATTGGAGGTTTCCATAAGAAAATATTTTGTTGCTGCCTAGTGGATAAAAGTTTGTGCCGCAAATTTTTGCCTCGGAAAGCAATAAAGCCGATGGTACTGTGCCTGATCTCTCCGCACAAGTGTCAGTTTCCCATTGGATTATGACAGTGCACCTGTGTTTGCGCGCACGCTTATGTACTATAATATCACCTGCATACATGGGTCATCTCGGTCGAGGTTAGCCACCCTGATCGAAATTCGGTACGAAGGGAATTACGTCACTTGTTTAATATTACCAAATTCATCGCTCTCCAAGCACTGCAGCAGTAGATGGAAGAAGTCGGTAGCACACGTGTCCTTGAGTTGCTGCCACACAGTATCGGCAGCTGCCTTCTCCGCCAGTAACGATGCAACGAGCGTCATCGCCTGCGCACGCGCCGCCATGCAGCACTCATCGTTATCTTCTGTAAATTATATTTATTCATTTTATATTATATATCTAAATTTTAGCTGCAACAGTATTTTATATGGCTGATATTTTTTGTTTGTCCGCATTTTGTAAGGTATTTATTTCATTCCAATTTATTTGTGATGCTAGCTGTTACTTGCAATTATATCATATACTATATTGAACAAACAACAGATTATAGAAAGGTCAAGCACGGTGGCCACAGTAATGACTATTTAAGAAATAATTCATGTCTAAAGTGTAAGCTGTATTGGTATACAGGTAAGGGACAGCCCTCAACAAACTTTAAGGGCTCACTACACACTTTTTAATTTTGTATGGTGAGGCCGATTTTCTTTTTCGTTTCCTGAAAAAATATCTTGTGGAAGGTTGTTCAGTTTCATCTGCTGAGCAAGCCCTTAAAGTTTGTGGACAGCTGTCCCTTACACCTTGTATAGGACTTACTGTACCAATGAAATGACGCACAAGAAATCTAAATGTATAAAAGGAGAAACCGACTGACTGACATACCAACACACAGCCGAAATTACTTGGACTAGGAGCGTGGAAGTTATAGCAATATTTTTTTTTATGACGTAGGAGACTACTAAGATAGGATTTCCTAAAATTTACCCCCTAAGAAAATAAAACGGGCATCCAAAGTTTGTGTGAAAAACCCTACTTTCATGGGGGAAAAGCCGCTGGCAGAAGCTAGTGTTCTTATAAATAACGTTAAAGCACAAATTACTGTTGATTATATTTACATAGGACTTCGGACGATACGCAGCTAATAACTTGTTCACGATTTAATTTATTAGTACAGCCGCTATCAAATAAGTTATAGTTTCTTGTAAACATCTTCTTACAAATTGGACATTATTACTGACTTATTACAGAGACATACTTAGACATTATTATTAGTTAAATACTAGACAGTGCTAAGTCAATTTCATGTCTTACTTCGTTGTGTCAATAACGAACAACAAACCGCTTTGTACATATTCTTAGCTTTACAAACAGGCAAACAGTCCGCTCATTGCTCACGATAAAGTTAAGTGTTTTTCTTAAAACAACCATTTCTTAAGTGTTTTCCTTGAAAATCTAAGACAACACTGATAAAGCTAAGCAGTATTTGAACAATTTGTCGTATTTGCTGAAAATTTGATAACAATTTGTACTTTCACAGCAACACTGCTATAGGATTTACCTCTTAATTTATACTTTTATATTCGTAGTACAGGTAAAGTGGTAGTAACACCACAATTTCAACTTTACATGATACAGGAGTAGGTCTAGCAATGTCAACCGAATCAATGACGAGGCTACCTCGGACTATAAGAGCTTCGACGCGTGCTAAAAATCGTAACATTTTATCCACCAGTCATTTCTGTCGGGGCTTATCATGACTCCGTCTTACTGTATCTGTGCTAGTAGGAGAAACTTTGTAAAACTACAAAATAACTCTTAATAATTATTTTGATACCATTACATACTTCTACAATCAAAAACAACCGGAGGTTTATCTAACCTCTAAGCGCCGCGCCAGTGTACCGAATTCGATACACCTCGGTATCAGCTAACTTATACTTTATTTTTACGTAATAAAATTTAAGTGCTGGTATGAGGTGTACCGTATTTGGCACACTGGTGCCTGAGAGGTTAAAGTAAAATGCATTAAGAAAAAGAAAGAAAGAAAGAAAGAAAATACGTTTATTTGGCACATACATACAATGAGATAATAATTATTATACTTAGTATAGAAACTTAAACTTAAATATATCTACATGGTATGTCTCACGGCTGCGCCAAATAGGTCCAGTTCAGCATGATGCCAGGCCACTACGTAGCAGTTGCCTGACGCTGGTTTTCAACTGAACCTTGCTGAGTCTACGGATGTCAATCAGTTTTTAGGTGTGAGATTGCATGGTGCATTAAAAACCTACCCACACTAGTGGGGTTGATATAACAGTCGTAATCACAAAACTACTACATCAACCCCACATCTGTGCCAATCAGTTATTCTTCCAATCACTAAATAGCTTTTTCTTTTTTACCTCTGGCGGCTACAATCATTCTAAATATTTACTAAACACACACACAAAGGAGATAAAAACGTAACGTACCTTCCCCAAAAGGTGTTAAAGTCATTAGCAAGTTGTAGAGGCAGTCTTTAGTAGTAGCAAGGGAGTGGCGGACGCATTTGTGAACTGTCACCGCCTGAAGTGCCCGGCAGGTGGCGCCACGTATCTCGTATGTCTCTAAAGAATCTTCACCGGTACATGATGCACACCTGCAATAGTATAAAAACAAATTTCTCTGATTGCTACTCAAAGGTTTGTGTATTGCATTTATATATAGGTATGTATGTATATAATTATTCTTATGTACGTGTTTGTCACCTAACATCTAAACGGCTTGACTGATTCGGATCACACTGTGTGTATATTTGACTGGGCTCCTAGATGGTTGAAATTGAAAATACATTTGAACCCGGTAGGTGGCCCTGCAAATGGGTGTTCAATTACTTTTCAGACAAAAACCCAGCTTTCAGGCAGTACAATTCCTGCCGAGACCGCTAGTATGAGTATAGTTTGCGTGTGTCCAAAGGTGGGCCAGGTCACTAAACTTCGATAAATAATTAAGAAAACGAAAGGTAACACTATAGGCGAGATCATTATCTAGCAATAAACTAACACAGGTAGAGGACATTTTGCGCGTATGACCAAATTAATAAATGTAAATGACGCAAAAGAAGTATGCTACACGCACTACAAGTGGCGTTCTATATTTCTTGCCTTCCAATTTGGGAAAGGTACCTATAAGTTTAATATATTTGGGTCATCGATCACGATTTCTTTATTCGTAATCGATGATTTAGGTTGAGAAAAACAATGGAAAATCAAGAACTTGTTCCAAAATTAACGCAACGAGCATTATTGCAATCGTTTCATTTAATTCGCACATATTAATAACTCACTTCTATTTCCCCTTTATATTATTATATTCTTTATTGTATAACACATAATTAAAAATTACAAAACAAAAATTATTACGAGTAAAAATAAGTGTACAGTGGGCGGTCTGATAAGACCATTATTGACCATAGATTATAATTTTGTGCACATTGTACACTTTTGTGCACATTGTGCACACGGCAATTCATTACAGACAACCTTTGGACGAACTGAAAGAAGTAGAAGAAATGTATAAAGATTAACGAGACTGCAAGACTTGAGTATTCCAAGAAGCATTTCCTATTACAATACCTTGCTTAAGCCAAAGTTATCTGACTTCGGAGAGGATTAATTTTCTCAAGATAGCATTAATGCAAGAAACAATACATAAGTTAGCCATCATAACTCAGCCAAAAGACTGCACCTTCGCGTGAAGGCTCGTAAATGTGAACCGACGTGTGGGCTAATGTTTATCATTACTTAGGAGTAATGACTCATTAGTCAACATTGTAAAGATCTGCATGCACTTTAGAGCATCCATATTATCAATACGTAAGTACCTATAATCATTTTAATGTTTCATTTAATCGTACAATTAGGAAGACATGTAGAATTAAAATAAATTGAGTAAAGAAGAGAACAGTGATGATGATTTCATTATAAAAGGCTATTATTTAGAGAAAACTGCAGCCAAGTCTTTTTCTGTTCGGTTTTAAAAAGTAAGAATGCAGAAAAGTTTCAGCAGTCGAAGACTATTTATTGGGATTAAATATAATGACCACCATAAAACGCTTTGGTACCCTTAGTTCTTTTCTCAAAAATATATTACTTGACACCAAAAAAATGAAATCCTAAAGTTACAATAGTATTTTAGTTACGACTGTACTTTAAATTGTATTCGAACACCAAATGTAGTAAATGATAACCAAATCTTAGCGAGCAAATTAATGCGCTCTTTTTAGCCCCGTAGAGCAAGATGATACTTTGTCTAATCAACAATCTATCTTAGTGGAATTTTAGGGCACCCCGGGTCGGATAGATTTAGGGTAGAAGAAGGTGGCGGGGTCGTAGTGAGCGAGCGAAGCGAGCGAACACAGACCCCGTCACCTTCTTCGAGGTTATTTTTTTTAAACCACCCAGAAGTAGGAGCCCCGCGTAGCGGGGCTCCGTCGAGCTGCTGCTTGGCAGGTAGTTAACCTAACCTCAAAATTTTAACTACTGATATCTCCGTAACCATGGGGTTCTGCCGATGCTTTATTTGGATTCATTTTGCTTAAATAGGATAGCGAGATGTTAAAACTGGTTATAATTTTACATTAAAATGTAGGTTTAATTTTGGTGATCATTTACTATTTTTGTCTTTTATATGTTACTACTATATCTGGTGGTAAGTTAAACATAAGCCCTATTTATTTTGCTCTTTATTGAACGCTACTTCTCACGGGGTTTTAGTCGCCTTAAGACATCGAGTAATCATCATCATTTTTCAAAAAATATACTTTAGGTACTTTAATTTAGCTGAGAAAACTTCATGATGATATCGATATGTCAATATCTAATCGTATAGTTCACAAACCAATTTCGAATAACGTCTATTTATTGAATACTAGAACTGATTGCAAGCCTACCAAAGCATGTCGCGAAAGATAAAGGAGGCGGAAGAATGACTTAGGCGCGTATATTGGACAGTCTACTTATCTGGTTTGCACTAGTTTAAACGACTCAGTACTAATCGCGTAATATATGATGAACCGATGTTTATAGTAAAACCGAGAACAAACAATGATAATGTTTATTATTGTATTGCGGTTTTAAGTGTGAACGAAATTTCTAATAAATAAAATAATTAAATCAATCGCTATGAGCTATTATAGTGGGATCAAAACGATCTTCGGTACTAAAACTTTTTATGGTTAAATAAATCCCACCAAAAACATAACTGTTAAAAAGTGGGCCAAGTTCCTATCGGCTAATTATTCGCCTAAAAAAGGGTTGAAATCCAAATTTGAACTTGGCAGGTTAATTAATTTTATAAATAATAAATTAATTATACAATTAATCAAGTGTTACGTACAGCACGAAAACCTGCCAAGTTCAAATTTAGAAGTATTATAATTTTAGATATTAACCAAGTACCTACATATTTTCACAACTATACCATATTTTAAGTGTTTAAGTGGATTAGGCTGTTGATGAAAATGATTAACTATGATCGATTTTAAAGTACATGGATTGGATTTCAACCCTTTTTTAGGCGAACAATTAGCCGATAGGAACTTGGCCCCCTTTCTAACAAGTATGTTTTTGGTCGGATTTCAGTAAGTACTTTTTTAAGATTATGTATACATGACAATATTTTATACCCCCCCCCCCTCATCGTATTCTCATTGTATCACTGGTTCATAAATATTTTATTCAAAATTCGATATTCGATTAAGCCAAATCACGCTTGACCGATTTCTTAAATTTCTTATGAAATATTTTATGCTCCCTACCCCTTTTCTCCCCCCCCCCCTCTTCGTATTCTCATATCACTGGTTCATAAATATTTTTATTAAAAATTCGATATTAGATTGAGCCAACTCACGGTTGACCGATTTCTTAAATTTATTCATTTTTTGTTAATCTACATATAACACACGACCTGTGTGCCAAATTTCATAACGCTAGACAATTGGAAGTGGCCTAAAGGTTTTGATTACCGTTCAGCGAGTCAGTGCCAAAATTAGCTATATTCACAGGGTCATATTTCAGGATCTACTGAAGCTATGTCTATGAAATTTGGCATACTGCTTTAATACTAGTATATGATTACGTAGGTACAATTTTATCTATGTACTTGCAATAGGCACTGAGTTACAGGGGGGTCAAAAGTGGGTCGAAACGGTTCGTATAAATAGTGCACGGCATGCGCGCGGCCTGTTGCTGGAACTTGGCCTGCGCACTACCGTGCGCTTAGATAATTTATGCAACGTCATTTCATGTGGAAAGAATATTGTTTATTTTTAAAAAGTAGGTACTATATATTCCCCGCGGTTTCACCTGCGTCTTTGGTTACTGTCCCGTGGGTCGTAATATGATGATATGTAGCCCATAGCTTTCTTCGATAAACGGGCTATCCAATATAAAAAAAATCTCAGCTTTAAAACATTATAAATTGAAATAGATTTACAGAAGTGTATGAACTACCACTTAACAACAAGAATTGTAGATATTTAAGGGGAGTCCCCACCTCTCTTGAAGCACTTGAAAATATTATAAACAGAAATGTGATATTATAGATACCTAACACATTTCTGCACCCACTACTCAAAGCTAGACGTTTTCTAAGAAACAGCAGGTGGCTTCTATCTTTGCAATTAGATTTTATGTAGTTTCGTCGTAGTCGTTCCCCGACAGGATATTGAACAGATACTAACTTCGGTTGTTCAGAGTTTCCGACAGTTTTACAATCAGCAGCTGCTAGTAACGTTAACTCTCTGGAAGCTATAACTATTTGATTCATACACTCGCTTGACTCGCGCTGCGTGTAACGGGTTCGATTCCCGCACGAAACATATATTTTTACGGCTCACGGATAGTTGTTTGGGCTTGAGTGTGTGATTAAACGTTTGTAAGCGAACACACAACACTGGTGTGATACCTAGTGATACCTAAGGAAAACAATGGTACTCCGGGGTCAGCAATTGAGGCTGCATTTGGTTAACCTAGAAGCCCATAATATCATTATGTGCAAATAGCTTCAACTTTCTGACTGTCCGACTACTTATGTGCCTGTAAATGCTTTAGTTGAAACAAATGCAGCTTGAGTACCTGAACAAGAGTCGATACAATCCTAGTTCATTCCAGGTTGGTATGGGGCAATGTGTGAAGGCGCTAACATTGTGTAGTGCGTCTGCTATGGCCGTCACAAGAGCTGCAGTGGGAGGTGGGCGTGGCTTCTGAGAGACGTGCGCAGGCGACACGTACTCATCCCCTCCCTTCTGCGCACGCACTTCAAACTCACCCCGACGCTCCAACAAACTCAACGACACATTCCCTTCTAGAAAAAAAAAAACAACTTATTATCTACCTATCAGTAGACACACAACCAAAAACCTGTAACATTGATTAAAATAATCAATTTGAATAAAATTCCTAATACATGAATATGATTAAAATTTAATATCACCTTTCTGATAAGTGACTTGCAAATTATTGAATCGAATTGTACGAGTTTACAATTTATGCAAATACATATGAATATAACTATACTAGATCTAATCCTTTTATTCAGTCAAGTCGGTATGTATTAAATGTCGAATGCTGTTATTCTCACGTAATTCGTTATCTTTAAAAAGACATAATAATCTATGAGATGTCATTATTTACTATCGTTGATAAATAAATTGCGAATCAGTACGTAACACATATCTCGGGTCCCTCTGTTATCTTACAAGGATGAACTCAAGAAGTCTCACATAAAGATAGCCAACTCACCGAACGATTGTTTATAATCTTTGGTATTGCAAAAGTCCACAAGTATTTCCAAACAATTTTCTATGAAATTATTTTCTTGTAATTGTTCCAGTACATCGCACTCCAAGACCTGAAAAAGTTTGATTATTATGAAGACTTTTTTTCTATTACACATACAACGCAGTTATAACAGCGCTTTGTTTATCAAGACGAGCATGACTTAATAAGGATAAAATCAATTATTATCTAAATTGAATAATATTTATAGTATCAACTAAATATTATTTGTGTTTTGTTATTGTAATTTCTATTGTTTCTACATTGTCGCATTGGGTTCCTGTAATGATAACTGTATCAATATAATATACTGTCGAACTTATACGTCTGTAATAAATAGTGATGTGAACTTTATATGTTGTATTAAAGATTTCTAATAAGCCGAAAAAACAAAACAATGAATTGTTTATGTGCGCAATTTTGTTATTCAAAACCGGCCATTTTTAGTAGTGGTACCTATTTATGAGCAGTAAAGTACCCATATTATATATTCTATCTATAAATGTTAACAAAAAACAATACCTACTCCAAGTAACTAAGAAATTTTAATCTGAAGATATTAAATTTTACTGCACGTACAGATAAGCTCGCAAGTAAGTATGCAGAAGGTTTATATTTTTTTATTGAAGTAGGTTATCAAAAATATCTAGATTCAGCGGTGTCGACATCATTATGCATTCAATGGGAATCACTAAACTAATACCTATGCATTGAACAAGTAAGAATAGCGCACATACATTAGCATTTCTTAGCTAGAACATGTCGTAAGTTACAAATAAACAACAAGTACCTACAGATAAAATACATATACGAAAATAACACCTTCTGCAGAGGCTAATTATCACTTGTATTTTAATTAATACAACATGGAGCAAGTAACTCGAGTATTTTTATATTATCTGATTAAGGCAATCTTAAAAGGTTCACATTCCGTTGAGCAAAAGAAATGTTCATTCAATTTTCAAGACTTCTTTTTTAATTACCAAACTCGTAATTCAGTAGTAGACGGTAAAAATGTTTCGTAAATACGCTATAATATTACGCGCAAAACAATAGGAAAATAAAAAATAAAATCTCCATTTTGATTTGTTTCGTATATTATTAAAGTACACCATAATACTGTAAATACACAGTTCAGGACACAGGTACAAAATATAACATAGTCAAAATATAGTAACAACTTAGGATATATTCAAGTCTATAATATTAACATTAAAATGAATTAAGTCGAGTAAGGTACATAGTTTTAGGCTATTAAGGCTACATAGTATTAAAAACATATTACTATAGTCCTCATGATGTATCAATTCGAAATAAGCCATATGTTTAGAGGTAGATATTGAAACTGATTGCAGCGATCTGATCTGTGAATGAACAATGTATGTGTTCTGGCTATCAGAAACTTCGCTATTCAATCTTTTATCTATCTTGATATGTCCATCAAGGTGCCTACCACAATCGTTAACAAAAACAATTTTGTTGCGAAATTGCTTCGTTTCAGATCATAATAAAAGTTTTCATTATCATACCATGACGCTGTGAAAGAACAAACTATTTGTAAGATTCCACTATTCCTTGCTATAATAAGAAAATAACATTTAGCTTTAAGGACTGTTGAGCGTTTTACACTTATAATAACATTATACACTCTTATAGCTAGTTATTCAATATTCATACATGCTTCTTTACAGTTTCAATTATAAAGTAATGCCTGACATGAACGCTATTATTATTTTAAACATCATAAACCTGTTTGCTGGATCAGATACGCCAGATAGCGATGGGCACAAAGATATGTGGTACACATAATAGTAGATGAAAAAAGCAAAATACCTTTTTTTTATAGAACTGACTCGATTATAGAGCGCTGTCGGTATTCGAGGTAGCGTTTAAACAAGCCAAAGACTAATAAAAGACCCCTGTCGGTCGATATTTAGCTCAAATACATGAGCAATTAACTGCCTCGCCCCGTTTAGTGATTGTTTACTGAAGCAGCTAATTGATAATATCGGCAGTTCGGCTTCATATATTTCATAGAAGATCGATTCACTTGATATTTTACAGCAAATCAATCACATGCTTGACTGAGCATCAGAAGTTACTTGTAAATGGTAATAATTTGGCGCCCTTAATGCTAGTCCATTTAAGAACAAATATACAATTTAGTGTGTTTATTTGTAAAAAAAAAAAAAAAACTAAATTGTGAAAACATTTTTTTTGTATCAATGAATTACTTCTACGGAAATAACTACCCAAGTTCATTGCAAATATTTCCTTTTTTCAATCTCGGCTTTGTTCTTATTTTAATTTTAACTCTTCCGAGTCGTTCAAAATTAAATTCCTTTTTTACGCCCTTAATCTTTATTTAAGAAAAAAAAATTTGGGTTACCTTAAAGATTTTATTAATATTGAATTTTAGAGTTTCCAAAATTAAATGCTACGTAAAAGGAAAATAAAAACAATAGAAACATCAGGCCATAGAGCAACACAGGCCATTCGCCGGTGGCCTGTGTTGCTCTATGCATCGGCACATCAGGCTTCTCTATAATAATTTCAGTGACATCATGGCTACAGGTACTATCAGCTCCGTCACTAGATGAGTAATTTGTAACCTAAACCAATAGCAATATAATAATAGTTTATGATAACTGCATCCGTATGATTCACGCAGGCGAAGAGAAAGACAATGATAAATACACAAATCACAATAGAATAAGGCAACATTATTAAATCATAATTATGAATGAAATACACGAAGTTAGAATTAAATTATGACTAAGAATTTAAATAAAATAAATAAGAGAATTCTTTCTAAACAATTTACACGGCCTCATAACCACTAGACGCTAGAAAAAACATATGAAGTAAATAACGCTAATTAAAATTAAATGGTATTTATTAAGTCTTATAGTGCCATAAAGTGTAAAACTAAACCTGTCTGGTGGGAGTCTCGCGTTGCGTGGTGAGTGTTCCTTAACGTTCAACCCTTCACAATGTCTTCAATTAGTCAGATATAACAGCAACTGTTTTAGACAATTCAATAATTGCAACATTTCCAAAAAGGACAGTGCTCAATGCAAAAAACTTGTCAAAACCAAAGGCGATCAAACAATCAATACAAATTATGCCAATCTATTTTTTTTTTTTTTCAAAACTTTTCATTCAAAAGGAATTTGTAAAACACACCATATCACCTGATGGTAAGCAATGTTGTAGCTGACGATGAAGCACGCTAAAATAATATAATCAAATAATTTTTAAACAATCATTTATCATGGGCTTTGCTTAAGTTAAAAGGGAGCACAGACAGGTCAACCTTTATGTAAACAGACGTAATAATTTGTGTCTTGAACAACATTTATGTTTACAAATAAATGACTCACTACAGCTAATTTATTGGGCCAGGTTTTGTCGTGACTTGGGTTTTTCGACCCCACATTATGAGCATTGAGCATTGTTCCCACCATCTTTTATAAAACAAATTTTTACTCGTACATTACAATTTATCCTGACAACCGTTAGGTACTTTTGGATCATCAATCACTGTCCATCGCCCTATTTTCATGCGTCAGACTTTGTTGACAGCAAAATTGTGACTGGCTAGCAAACCAAGAACAAACACTAGTCTGAAATTTTTTCAGTACAAAACACCAACATTGTAAGTTTTTCTGTGTTATTTGGCTACAAATTTCAACCAAATCCCTCCTATGTTCTTCAGCATGACGCTTCTCGGGTCGTACTGGATCTGCGGCGTGGTTCGCTCGCAGGGCTCCACCGTGAAAGTACTGAGGATTGCAGCCAACCCGGCCGCCACAGTCAGCTGGGCGAACCGTGCACCTACACAGTAAACATTATATCAATATTACCATCACATTACGTGCTCGATTCAGATATTAAACCACTTATCATGCGATATTAATTAGCTAATCACTGCAGATGCATCATGCATACATCTGTTATGATAAATGTATGTATATTTAATGCTAAATTTCTGTATTAGCACCAATCTCTTTAATCTTTTGTTGCTATGTATAATTGTAAATGTAAATACGCGACTAAGTATATAGATCGAGTAATGTAAATTGACATATCCCAGTAACGCATGTTTGAAAACATAATTTTGTGTGCACATTGTTTATGTGGACACAGGCTCAAGATTGGTAAACACAGGTATACTAACGAAACAATGAAAAGAGTTTTAAATATTAGTCGCACCTAGACAATGAGAACAAAAGAATGTTTAGTTTTTTTTTCTTCCCGCGACATAGCCATAATATCAGACGTACCTAACACTTTATTAACATAACATTAAGTAATAATAACCTAATGTACTGCATAAAGGTATCTAAGGCATTATAATGACATCAAAAGTAGACTTACCGGGGCAGCTTCTCGGTCCTTCACCATACGCCATAAAGCCTGATGGATTTAAATCATCTGCGAAGCGATCCGGATCAAATTTATCCGGATCTGGAAAATTTCGAGGATCTCGTTGAATGCAATGGATAGGTATTAGAACTGGGTCCCTTACTTTCAGGGTAAGTTCTTCGTCGAGGGTGATGGGTGATGTGCAAAGCCTCGTGGTCATAGGCGTGGGCGGGTGCAGGCGCAATGTCTCCGCTACCACCTGGTACAAGAGCCGCATCGCTATCACTGCGTCATAATTCAGCCCATCGTGCCTTTCTAGACATTCCGTTATTTCCTTTCTTACTCTATCTTGTATTTCCTGATCTTTTGCTAACTCATACAAACTAAAAGACAAAGTCGTAGCCGAAGTCTCCAGTCCCGCAAGCATAAATATGAACGAGTTAGAGATTATCAGAGCGTCCGTCATTAAGAAACCTGAATCTGTTTTTTGTTCATTTAACATAAGTTGTAGGAAGTCATGCCTTTGAACTCCAGATCGTCTCTCTGCCAAAACTTGGTTAATAATAGAAGTAAAGAAAGTTTCCACATTTGAAGAATATGACCTCAAGTTTAACCATTTAAACAATCTGGGAAAAAATGTTCGGCAGTAGCGTTTGAGCACTGTAGCACGATCTATCTTAAACATCTTTTGGGACATTTGTAAGAATGGTGAATCTGGATTTTTCAGCGAGCCCGGATCTACGCCGAAAGCACAGCTTCCGATAACATCGGTCGTGAACCGAGTCATCATGCTTGGCACATTGATATCTTCGACCGCTTCTTTCAGCAGTACATTTTTCAATGTTTGGGCACATTCGGCTATCAATGGGAACATGGCTTTCATCTTAGCTGATGAGAACGTCGGCGTCACGATGTGCCGCATCGCCTTCCACTCGGCACCACCCATGTTCGCCAGGTTACGAAGAAGCGGCTCGCGCTGCGTGTCCGTAGATACAGAGACACGATCACTGAAGCTCTGAAACTCCTTCGAGTATATTCTTTTTGCCATTTCCAAATCAATTACCATCAAGGTTGGTCTACGAGCTTGAAAAAGTCCAACATATTTCTCATCTCTATATTTATCATAAAAATATTTTAGCATATTTGTGTAACTTCTTCTCATTGTAAACGTAGGTCCAAAGTTACCAAATATAGGACATGGTTCCCTGTAAGGCACTTTTTTGAAGAACCAATACTTTCTTCCCTTCGACGAATAGTGATAAACAGCCAACAACAGAGTAAGTAGCAGCAAGAGCCCCACTATCACCAATAAAATACCACTGAGCCACATTTTGAATATCGTTCACTTTACTGCTTAAATTTGAATAAATATGTTTGTTCAAAGTCGTATATTTAAAGAGCCGGCATTTTGTACGTATGTAAACAACGCGATACAAGCTCAGCCGGCAGCGCCTGCGGTGGCGGCGGCGGTCAGTGAACAAGTGTGGCGTATCGCCAGCGCGCGCTAAGATAAGCCCTACGCGGCGGTACTGAACAGCTAAAACGACGCCATGCACTCAAGGCCGTGCGTAGTTGATGTACTGAGCCCGTGACTCGAATGAAGCCGCATATCGATCGCTTATGATTGATAACCATTGTATTCTGAAACGTGAATTGTAATAAGAATCACCTTTTACGTATTCGGCAGATCATCTCCACATACATCAACAACGATTATCAAGCGTTTGTTTACAACTCGAGCGTAGGTCATTAACATGGCGAACAATAACTTAATCTCCGGCTCTACTCACCGGCCGGGCTCCATACATAAATGTGGCCAATTAGAAATAATGGTACTTGCTAAGATTCACATGTAACAATTAAACCTTTACAAAACTGTGTGTAATACATATTTAATATAAATAATGAGTAGTAAATATTGGCGAAATGTATGAATGTCTATAGTTTAATTCATATCAATTATTCATAAGGGTCAGAGCAAGTTATTTAAGTGCTTAATATATCCAAGTCCATTTCTCAATTAAAGTAAACACGACATGTCAAAGAATATAGTCGGATATAAATATACCACTTAAGGTACGGTTACCCATGTTCTATTTTGGTGTCAAACGCCCTCAGTGGCCAAGTAGAACAAGTCCATTATGAGTTATTTGATGGGGGAGGTAATTGAATGACACTTCAAGTTGGTTCTGGTATGTTTGATCATCATTCTTGTATTTTATTTGTTGTTTTCTTTGAACAATGCGCTATATTTTACAATAAATAAGATAATACCGTATATTTTCTGCTATTGTTGAAAAGCAAGAATCTCTGAGAGCTACCGCATTCGGTCCATTATTTACATGTGTAAATTATTTATGAAACCGCAGCTTGAACGCTACATGCATGACAATGTTTCAACTGATTGCAGTGGTCACATTATACATCAAAGCGTTCTTATATATTTTTATTCGCCGTGAAGGCACAAACCCGATAGGTACGAGCACCTATCGTTTTGTGGTGAAGGTAACTGGTAAAGCCACGACCATTTCGCAAGCCAGCTCATATTACTGAGATACATGGTTACATACTACATAGAACTATTTGTATGTTGTGTCATCAACGGACGTTAGGATTCGGTAACAATCAACGTTAAAACAGCTACATAATTGCAGTGAGTCAGTCGCTAATTTCTATGGGGTAAGAGCTCGGTATATGAGGATAAAATCACGTATTTCCCAGCGAGCAGTTGGCTAGTTTCTCCGACTATTTAACGCCGTAATCTCAATAACAACTTGATACTATTTCCACAGGCCGCGGGTGGTCCTATTCGTATTCGCTAGCGCTGTTTGTAATTTATAGTTCGTTACAGCACGTGCTCAATGGCCCTAAGCTTGTTGAACACACCTTGTATGGAGGCAATAAATGACTTTATTTAAAACGGCGATGTTTTTATGCTTTTGATTGAACAAGTAGTGAGTAATATCCGGAAACATATTTTGCTTTGACAAATAAAAGATAAATCATAGTGCTGTCTGTAAAAATAAAAGTAGAACTCTCAAATAAAAGAAGAAGATACAAAACGAATTTGAATAAAGACCAAAGAATAAAATGATGCTCGTAAAAACAAGAGGAAGTGTTTTACTGTGACAAAAAATTGCTCAGTATTATTGTTTACAAGTCAAAATTGCACTTTGAACACGTCGGTAGAGTGCAAAAACACACATTATCGCAAAAAGTAACAAGGCTATAAAAAGATGCGACGCGCCGCGTTTTATGATTAACGTGTGTGGTCACTTTATCGGACATGCATGACATTATTTTGTGTACATACGAACTATAAGTAATTCTCATTGTTATTTCAGTCAATACCTATTATTTACCGACCGCAAATAAGTCCCTAAACTACATAAATGTGTTTTTTTAACAATAACATTACATATTCGTAACGTTTTAGTATTAATTTTAGTCAATCATCAAGCTTTGATTCCGGATGACCGGTATTAATTTTTTTTTTATCGTCTCGTTTATTTTTACTTGTTTTTCTTTTTTTAAGGGGTTTTTATCCACACGGATACGTCAACCCCATTGTACCTTATAGTCTATTTACACATACACCACAAATTGTTAATTAGTACAAATACATAAAGGGCTTATTAGAAAAGTTATTGTTATTATATAAGTAAAGTTTCAATAAATAATATTCATAAACTGCAAAGTTATTAGCGTTTGTGTTTCTCCCAAAATGTCTCTCAATTTATGGAAATATTGTGCAGGCTATTATATTGATTATGAATGAATAAATGACGATTAAAATGGAAAAACACTGCCCGCAGTATTTTCTACTAGCAATTGTTATGTATGATTGAATCTATGATGAATTTACCTTTTCGTGGTCAATTTTAGGATAAAATTATGATCAGTAACGGGTACAGATACAGCCCCATTTTTTTGTGTACTAATTAAAAAGTGGGGGTGTATAAGGTACAAAGTCTACTTTGGCCCACTGCTTTGTAAATGCTTCCTCCGTATCTTTCCAGAACTCTTTGTGTCTAGTCTTCTCCGGACAAGCTATCAGGGACTTATCTCAATAATATTTTTCATGCTAATATTATAAAGCTTAAACTACTGACCCAATTTTGATGAAATTTGATATGGAGTAAACTTGGACCCCATAGGCTACTTTCTATCTGGCTTTGCGTCCGCTATAATCAACATTTACTCGAACGAAATTGTGGGCGAAAGAAAAAAAAATTGATGACTAAACGAACAATGGTATCGATATATCCTCATCATTTATACTAGTTGGAATGAAATGTTAATATAAAAAAGCTGAAGAGTTTGTTTGGTTGGTTAAAAAAATATTTAACCGTTGGATAGCTCATTTATCGAGGAAAAGCTGTACAAATAAATCACACTACGACCCACCGAAGCAGAGCAGTAACCAAAGACGCGGGTGAAACCGCGTGCGATGGTTAGTGTATTAATAAGTACTATGATAAAGTATGGAAGAAGACATGTTGCGTCGACTCCGATCCGAGTAAATTGAGAACAATCACACATGACTAATAAAGGGCTGTGATAAAATTCCAAACAGGCCTCGCTCAAAGACCATAGGAAGTGATAGGATGGTTCACTGGGTCATGTTAGTGTAATACAAAACCTAACATACAACCGTGCGTGTAATCACGTAGTTATATACCAAGTTTATATACACATACCAAAACTGGGATTTCCAATATGAAAGAATCACGATATTATAATTTTATTCTTAATTCATTAAACCCCAAGCGAACGCCGGCGTTCGCGCACCTATTGTCTTTCAATTGTGTCTGTAATTATCACGATTGAATGGTTAAGTAACTAAAAATACATTGAGGAAAAATTATAAGTTTTAACAGAATTAGCGAAAGTCATAAAAAAAACGAATCTGTGTAAATTGTGAATAGATTAAGACGCTCTAAATCATGGTAACTTTATTGAACTGAAAAAGCCAAGTCAAGTTCCAAATATAAGGATTTTTTTAAATAGAATTAATGTTATAAATCAAGTATGTTCATCCATGTTAATTGTAGTGAATCGAGACGAAAAGTATTCTTTTGTCTTGAGTTTTTTTTTTCAAGTACTATCTATTACTAAACTTTAAATCCTAGCAGGTTAAGTTGGTTAGTTGTAATGTATGTTGAAATACTTACATCAGATTTTGGTGTAGCTCGAGTAGCGATGGACGCCATGAGGGCAGCTGCAGCCGCACGCACCGCATTCGCTTCGGTGCGTTGAGAGAATATGTTCGTCGCAAATTGTGATAGCGATGGTTCTTGAATCGCTTTAGAAAATAAAAAGTTAATAAAATAGCCAAATGTAATAATAAAAAATTGTTTTTAAATGTGTATGTAAAAAACCGGCCAAGTGCGAGTCGGACTCGCCCATGAAGGGTTCCGTAGCAGCAAGTAACATAATATAAAAGTTCTTGTAATGTGTTGTAACTTTGATCGATGTTTTAATAATAGTGTATTTTTTTCGGTTTATGACGCATTAAAAAAAAACTACTTACTGGATTTCGTTCAAAACAATTTTCGTTGGTAGTTTTTATAGTAATGTACATCATATATTTTTTTGAGTTTTATCATTCTCTTATCTTAGAAGTTAGAGGGGGGGGGACACACATTTTACCACTTTGGAAGTGTCTCTCACGCAAACTATTCAGTTTAGTAAGAAATGATATTAGAAACCTCAGTATCATTTTTGAAGACCTATCCATAGATACCCCACACGCATGGGTTGGACGAAAAAAAAATTTTTTAGTTTCAGTTCTATGTACGGGGACCCCCAAAATTTATTGCTTTTTTTCTATTTTTGTGTGAAAATCTTAATGCGGTTCACAGAATACATCTACTTATAAAGTTTCAACAGTATAGCTCTTATAGTTTCGGAAAAAAGTGGCTGTGACATACGGACGGACAGACAGACAGACAGACAGACAGACAGACAGACAGACAGACAGACAGACAGACAGACAGACAGACAGACAGACATGACGAATCTATAAGGGTTCCGTTTTTTGCCATTTGGCTACGGAACCCTAAAAAGTGTGTTTCGACAATAAAATAAATAAGAAATTAAGAACTCGGCCGCCAATGTCGAAACGAGAATAGCCAGAATAACTAGGTCGGGCACTAGATCGGACCATTAATCTACCAGAGTGGGGGGAATAAGGGAAAGAAAAAAATAAAGCCGATATTCAGAACTTTTTTCTTTTATTTCTTCCCAACCCGTAGTTTCAGACAATCTTTGTTATGGGATACTATTGCATCTGTTTCAATGGTTAATTTTAAATGTGTAAAAAAGGATATACGTTTGACGTTTGAAAATAAAAAGTTAATAAGATAGACGTTTGACGACTCGACGTCACGGTTGACACCAAGTAATATGGAACAAGGGCAGGAAGAAGATTATGATGATGATAATGATGAAAACAGTATTTAGGATACGTAACAAATAGATGACCATAATTTTCAGCTATTTTATTTTTGTGTTAAGTATAAATAAGTAATTGATTAAAAAAAAGTAACACTAACATCGGTGTTGAAACATAACGTAAGAGTTAATGTAAGAAAAAAAATAGATGATGCATTAACAGAAATAATATTGTCCTTTCGAACCCGAAGCTGAAACAGTGAAGAGGAAGAATGATTCACACCGGACGGGATATTATGTTCTTTATCTTCACCGGGCTTGTTCCGGACTTTACAGGCCTCTATAGGCCACACCAGGCTGCTACTGGCACATCAGGCCTGTAAAAACCTCCCCGAGTCTACTCCTGCCCCCTTGAGTCTGCTCTGGGTTTTCCAGAACTCTACAAGCTACGCCAGATCTGTTTCTGCTACTTTTAAAAAAGATATGACCTTTTGAAGGGCACACCATAGGTGCTTCTGTCACGCTAGGATTGCTCCGTGTTTCCTGGGCATCAAAAGGCCACTTGACCGGCTTCGGATACGACACTTACAGACAACCCTGCAGGCCCCTGAAAGTCACGCTAGACCTACTGATAACTTCTTTATTCTTGTTCTACTACTATTACTAGGTATCCTTACGTTACAGGTCACACTGGTTTTATTGTTACTTTACATATCAGTCATCTCTGAAATGACAGGTAAGAATTCCAAAAAAGAGTAGTTAATATGAAACTCACCTTGCATCAGATGCGGCATTAGTTGCGCGTAGTGCGTAAGAGCGGACATGACTTGCAACGCAGCCGCACGCAGTTCAGCGCGAGCGCCAGTAGTACCCTTCACTATGCTGCGTACCACATCAATATTGAAGCCTTCACTCCATCTCTATTTTCAGAACAAAAGAAAAAATCATCTGACAATACTGTTTTTGCCACCTTCGATTTTAACCTAATGTTTTTCGAGGCTATTGGAGTAGAAGAAGATCTAAGAAACGATGAGCATCTGAATTAAAATATAGCTGAAAAGTGACTACAAACATGTTGTGGAGATATATGGAAGCTGCGCCGAAGAACTTTAACAACGAGTTCTAGTGGTTTGATGCTGTGGGAGATTTCATGGCGTCTAGTAAGTTATGCTTTCGTTTTATATTTTGTTCTATGTGTCGTTTAAAAATTTAAGGCATACATTACCGAAAAACTAAAGGAACGCTCGTCCAATAAGAGGAGCTTCCATACATCTCTCTTTTGCTAGAGTTCAGCGAGTATTCAAAAGAACCGCTAAGGCAACAACACGACCTTCCGCCAACCTTCTTATCTCGATGCAAAATGTGAATTTGGTATTTATCCACGACTATCTGTCATAATTAAACTCTAACGGTCAAGGACGCCTGCTACTGCTATCGAATTATGATAGTGGCTTAGTGCAACGATAAGTATCGATGTTCGGCATTAAAATAGTCTTATGGGGTAAAGCAGGCGATCGATTTATATTCGCAAATTATTTTCGTCATTTTATCGATTCTTCATCACAAATACAAAGTATAAATCTGTCTTTCAGACATTATGTCACCTGTATTTATTGTTTCAAGATTAAACACGAGCGAAAATGTTTAAATTAGCACATAATAAAGTGCTTTTTATCAATCGATAACATGTTAATTGAATGCATAGTCAAGGTGCAGCATGACGAACTAAAGGTCGTGAGTGTTATCCTTATATCACCGTGGGTCTAATATAAGCATATAAGTAAATGGAAGGTGTTAGCACTGACAATATGAAAGCTTTTTTGTTTGCTGCATTCTTTTAACAATTCAGTTCAGGTCGTCAACTGGATTTCGTTAAAAGCCACGTTCAGCTCCGCAGCTTTCACCTTAAAATGATATTTATCCTCATTTCGCGAGGGTGCTCACTCGCCAAATGAAAATTCTATATTATCAACCACGACCACTCTGTCAAGAGTGAACGACTAAGGAGGAGGAGGAGGAGGATCCTAATTTCTGACAAACAATCTTGATATAGAAACAAAGAACATAAATCCACTGCAATACGCAGAAAAGATACGTCCACGTTAACCGATACTAAACGGAAGTAGGTGTAGTGAACTGTCGTCATAGAGAAAATATTTATTTGTTATCATCTGACTAAACATAATTTGATTAAGCACTTTTATCTAGTGAGCAGCATTTGATAAAAACGAAATTATCGATGTAATGCGGAAATTACTTTTACATGTTATTATTACCTACTTTTATTATTAGTTAGAAAGAGAACCGATTTACTAGAATAATGTTGTTACGTTTATTTTTTAATACGGATTTAAAAACTTAGCGAGAATATAATTTTCCGGAAAATGATTTAATAAGTTTTGAAACGGTTGCTTTTGGTTAGACTAGAAATATATCATTTATGAATTGACTTCTAAAAATACTTCAATTTAAAAATAAAATACTAAAAAGGTAACAATAACTGTCATTTCGGAAGTCGGTATTAAATAACGAAGAGACAAGACTATTAAATTGACTTCCGAAATGAAAGTTATTTTGACATATCTAGTGTTTTTTTTTTTTACTTTGATGTCGGTTGGTTTTTTTTTAAGTTTATAACATGTCTTAAACCAGGTATTCAAATTACGTACCTGAACGGGTATAGCTTCTTCGTGTATCTGCCTCAACAGCGCAAGAAGAGACAAGGTCGCATCGAGCCTGCACGCCTGGCCTTTACAACCGCCACCTGAGGCGCAACCACTCAATGTCCTGCCCACCAGTCTTAGACATAGAATCAGAGTGTCTTCTGACAGCATACAGTACCGGGAGTTTACAGCATAGCGTATGCAACGCATCAGTTCATTTAGGTATCCTAAAAACAGTAGTAGATGTTAAATTTTCTTTGTCCCATGTCACTTGGGAGTCGGCCGTTTTCATTCTCGCTCAATCCACCCATCTTTTTTGGTCTTCCACGAAAAATCTACCATAAACATTATTTTAGTAACATGTGTTTCATATCGATACTTTTCAGGAAAAAATTTGTATACGGCAATTTGCATTATTTTCAGGAATGGGATTTTAACAACTAGATATTTTATTCGACCAGTATGCATTATAGTTATTTATATTATACATACATATATCGATACTCTATACATATAAATAAAATTGAAGTGTCTGTTTGTAATATTGAAATAACTTCTTTTTACTACATGCATATAAATATTTATACGGTACATACACCAAAATAACATTTTTTTTTAAATTTTTGTCTGTCTGTTTGTCCGGGCTAATCTCTGAAATGGCTGGACCGATTCTGACGGGACTTTTTTTGGCAGGCAGCTGATATAATAAGGCTACTTTTATTTTAGAAAAAATAAATTCAAAATTCTGTAGTCCACGCGAACGAAGTCGCGAGCTCAGCTAGTCATAAATACATTTAAGTTATGAAGAGGAAAACCCATTTCAACAAAAAACTTTTTCTTACAATGTTCTTCCTAAAAAGGGTCGATGTCGTATCTTATTTAGTACAGTGATACTTATGATAATTTGCACAAGCACAGCTGGCCAGTGAGATTTCAGCATATTATGTAACTGGGAAAAACCCACACGACCAAATATCTATACTTAATAGCTACTTATTCATAAAGTTAACATAAGGAAATACAAATATATTAAGCAACAGTTTGTAAAAAAAAAACACTTATCAATGGTGTCACTCGATTAAATCAGAAATATTTTGACGTAAAGTGGCCACTATGTTATCTGAGTGCGTTCCCGAAATGAATCGGCGAATTCTCGGAAATCAATCAATCTTATCTAGCAGTTCAATGTCCGACGATAGTAAAAAATAGGTCTACAAAAAACAAAATAACTTATTACTTACCCAGCATATGAAAGTTTTTCATATCTATTTTCTCCAAGCAGGCCAGCAGTATTTTTAGTAAACTTTCTAACTTATGGCTGTCATAATCGTCCCTGTTTTCTAACATCGTGATACATCGTAATAGTACTTTGACGATGTGTATGTGAAGTTGGGTCACCTCTATGGTCTCTTGAACCGTTTGCTGGGGATAGAGCTGGTCTCGACTCAATAGAGAAATTATGTTTGCTTCGTTACCAATGAATGATGACTTAATCCAGGACATTGTACCGTCTAAAAAATAAATACCAGTTATAAAGATATGTTACCCAGAGCCATTTATTGGGTTGAGTTCAAACCGCTCTTCTGCTGACAATTTATTAACAGAAAAACAAAATTAAATTGCACAATAAAAACTAAAGTTGTCGTTTAGAATTATAGACCAGCGGGGTTACCATAACGTTTACAGTAAGATTGTTTTAATCTTGTTTCCGTGTGGGTAAGAGATGGCGCTAGACAACCTGTATAGCTCTGTCTCTTACCCACACTGAAATGAGATTAAAACAATCTTGCTTTAAGCGTCATGGTCTAGGCCCTTATCTCACGTATTCTATATCTACGCATTACTAATAGTGGAGAGTGCCTTAAGATTTATACCTCGGAATCCAGGGTCAGTCTATGAATCTTTATACAAACTTTAGAAATGTGTTTTTAACAATATATGTAAAAATGTTCAAAAAAAAAATACGATCTTCATTTTTTATTATTTTTCAATACTCGAAAACTGACTCTTATCGCACTAAGATTCGTATCGATATTTTTATTATTATTATTCGATTCGTAGTGCGATATAGACACTTATAAAGGTAGCAAAATTTGCTACAATTTGAGCGAAACTTGAGCAAAATTTGTTCATTGGTTACGATGCAGCAAGCAGCAAGTCAAAGATGAGCAATTCTACCGCAGTGCTCGGAAATCTGTAAAATTCTGTCACTTATTTCAATTTTTTTTTTTTTTTGTATTAAGGTCGTTCACTTGCAGAAAAACCAGGCTCAAGTGCTCTATGCTATGTTTCTTTTGCCAAGGTCGAAATTGCAACAACGCCAACCCTGTCGTCCTGGATGAAAAGGACGAGAATATGGAAGACCTAACACCATATGCTGACCCGTCTCCACCTCCAGAAAACATTATTACTCCTTCTCCATTCCCCCCACTGATCTAGACTGGATGAAACCTGGTCCTTCCAAAAGGGCTAGGGAATGTCTGTGGACTTCGTAGCGCATAACAGTCAATAAATGTAATATATCTTTTGATATAGTCAACCGATTACGATGAAACAAAGCCTAAGTAATATATCAAGTTACACACAATTTTAATGTATAAAAGTTATTAACATCGATTTCGTACATTTTATGATGCGTGCACGATAAAAAACTTCTACAGACATGTATAGACGAACCCGGTATTTTTGTAACTTTTGAGAAAACTGTGAAGCCTAGAGGCATTATTCTGGTATCAAATTTAAGTTAATTAAATTTGATACAAATTGTTGCCTCATACTTTTCTCTACGACAATTAGTTAAGCCAGTACGTGTCTTTGAATATGACGCAAACTCAAAACTTTCACATTTCAAAAAAATGCCTACTTTGACAAACAGTATCTCTGCAACTTATGAACCTAGAGTACTGGGGTCAAGCTCAAATTGTAGAATATTTAGTTAGCGATTATATTATAAGCAAATATACTTAAAAAACCCTTTGTTCAGGTAGTTTTTAGAAAAACTGAAAAAAATGCCAAAATTTCGCAGTTTTTTGAGCACCATGGGGTAGCACAGGGTGTTCAGGGTTGCAAACTTGGGTGTTAAACCTTTTTTTCTCTTGTCCCTCTTATTATTTAGTAAATTGTTGTTATCAATTGTTTGGAATCGCAGTCAAGCACTAGTTTATATCAGGTAAAAAAAGAGCGGGCAATTTTTGTTTTTTATCTTTGATATTTGAGCTTTTAACAATACAGTCCAATGGTTTATATTACTGGTCTTAGATTCCGAGGTTTTAGAGACATTATAAGATCAACTTTACTGTCACGAAGTAAATTCAAATCAAAATCAGTGTAAAAACATGGTGCTTTGAAAGACCAATGTCATTCCGCACTAGCATTCTGGCACTTTTTTCGGTTCATTATTGTTATAAATGCATGTCTGATAATTTCTGCCCCATATTGTAAAACAATGGTATGGACATGTAATAAAGTGTAGCGAAGACCATGTGGTAGAAACAACCCTAAATTTACCGGAACAAAATGGAGGGAGAGGCCGCCCTCCATTAACCTATTGGTCTAACATGGAGAGAGACCTGAAGATAGCTCAATTGCTAAAATCGACAACCCAGGACAGACTGTCCTAGCGCAGAATTGTGAGGAGACCCGACCCCAGATAAAGGGAGCAGGGGCGGACAAAAAAGGTGTTGCAAAACAAACTTACCATAATTAGGCACATTATCCATGTACGCGACTACGAAGTGCAATAAAGAACAAAGCAGTGATGTGTCGCGCGACGAAGCGGGGGGTGCGTCTAGGAACCGACGCGTGTGTCGCCAGGGCAACGAGCTGAACTCCTTCTTATTGGCATACGATGAAGGCACTAAGTATACGTAGCTAGAAAAAATCAGCATTATTATTCTACTGTGAGGAATTAAAAATCTCGGTAGTGCATTACGTTTGTTTGACAAATAATTTTGCTAAAGTGTTCATAAGCTGAGGGAGGCTGTATTGCTACAGTAAAAGCCGAAACTCGTAGCCGCGCGAACATAAAACTTAGCTACGACTAGAAAAGTTAAGTCTCTATATGCTATATTAAATCGTGATGTGCTTATGCTACGTCTTGTGTTATGTGGTTCCCGCATTTTGTGATCACAGCTTCCACGAACGTTGGCGTTTACTATTAAATGTTTATTTGAATGCATTCTACGGACTCAAAGTACAAAATAGCAGAGCTATTATTTATTGATATAGAAAAAGCGGTCTATAAATCCGACTAACTTACCTCTCTAACAAATGTAACGCTTCAGTGACATGTCTATGTGTAGTAGCATTCTGAAGGGCCATCAAAGCTCTAGTACAGCTGAATATGGGGCAGGAGGCCTTCAAGGCGGCCAGGTCACGGGGTGCAGGACGAAGGGCTAACGGCGCGACGGGGGGAGGATCCGCCAGCAGGCGGGCGCGACCGGAGTGTGTGCACCACCAACGAACTCGTACTGCAGTCCGCCACTCTTCATCGGCTAGGAGCCATTCTATGTTGAATTAAAAAAAAACTCAAAGTTATTTTATTTCACATAGGCCTACATGGGCACATATAAAACGTCAGAAGCTAGTGCACGGTTCCAATTGATCGTTTCCTATGGATAAAAATCGGCAAGAAACTCCACTTTTTAGGGTTCCGTAGCCAAATGGCAAAAAACGGAACCCTTATAGATTCGTCATGTCTGTCTGTCTGTCTGTCTGTCTGTCTGTCTGTCTGTCTGTCTGTCCGTCCGTATGTCACAGCCACTTTTTTCCGAAACTATAAGAGCTATACTGTTGAAACTTTGTAAGTAGATGTATTCTGTGAACCGCATTAAGATTTTTACACAAAAATAGAAAAAAAGCAATAAATTTTGGGGGTCCCCATACATAGAACTGAAACTCAAAAATTTTTTTTTCTTCAAACCCATTCGTGTGGGGTATCTATGGATAGGTCTTCAAAAATGATACTGAGGTTTCTAATATCATATTTTTCTAAACTGAATAGTTTGCGCGAGAGACACTTCCAAAGTGGTAAAATGTGTGTCCCCCCCCCCTCTAACTTCTAAGATAAGAGAATGATAAAACTACAAAAAATATATGATGTACATTACTATAAAAACTACCAACGAAAATTGGTTTGAACGAAATCCAGTAAGTAGTTTTTTTTTAATGCGTCATAAACCAAAAAAAATACACTATTATTAAAACATCGATCAAAGTTACAATACATTACAAGAACTTTTATATTATGTTACTTGCTGCTACGGAACCCTTCATGGGCGAGTCCGACTCGCACTTGGCCGGTTTTTTTTTAAATACTTTTATATAGTTTCTACAATATTTTAATTATCAAATATTTCATTACATTACATTACAATATATATGATCCCTTCAACAAAATGTCATAAGACAAAGACCTTTACAGCTAGGTTAGTTTTTATGTACCCACCTAAATGTGTGAATAGATTAGACTGAAATTCAAGTCAGAATAAAGATTTAGATTTACTTTCGCTTGACTGAGACGGTTCTGAAATAGCACGCGCTGAAGAGGTATGGTGACATAATACAAGAGGTCTCAAAACAGTAACTATTTGGATTATTTTTAGGACAAAATATAATGCCACAGTATAACGCCTTAATTATATTAACTCATGGTGCACGGACGTAAAGTTACAAAATTGATTTTGCGATAAATCAATCATGATACAACTAATATCATGCATGAACGCATGAGCGATTTACCTAAAGATGTTCGGAACAACTCAATTACAAATACAATCCATTCTATTCTAAATTATTGCAAGTAATTTAAATTCAAAGCAATCGTTTGTCCGGAGGAATTCAACTTGACGTCAATTTGATCGTACGTCACAATATCCTAATTAGAAATCCGTCGAGAACTTAGTAACAAACTGTGTATGGAAAATGGAATTCTTTTAGTCCTTGAGAATTGTTAACTGCAGCCACGTGAAACGCATAATGATTTTGGACAATGTTCTTGAACGATATTGAGACTAACATTATTAAAATATTCCGCTAAAGTTTCGGTCATCCAAGGTGCTTGAATGTTAACATAAATCATGAAGTCAAATTCAATCAATAAATTATTCACGAGAGAAAGTATGTATTTTCTAAATTGGGTTATTGAAAAAAGAAAATTTCAAACGATTGATGTTTTATGGAGATATTATTTCTTCCATGTCAGCCACCGCAAACCTATCACTAGCTGGTTTTTTTTTTCTAAAGTTCTTCATGTAATAACTTTAAATATTTAAATTACGGGCGATGCTGAAAAGGTATCCCGCGAAATTCAGATTTTCTTGAGTTTTCTGCATTTTGCAGGCCAGTGTAAAGTTGTATGTTGATTAAAATATAACTGGCAGTCGTAACATGTACTTTCATGAAACAGCCATTTAATAGGATAAGACGAATTGAGGGAGTTGTTGTTGTTGATTGAATGATTATAATTTCCTAAATAAATAATACCAGCATAACATAATTACATAATAAACTTTATAATGTTCCTACTGCTGGGACTCAGGCCTCCTCTCTAATCTCTAAGAGAGGAAATGGGCTGTAATTCACCACGCAAGTCCAGTGCGGGTTGGTGGACTTCGAATTTTTGGTTCTAGAACATAGTTTCCTCACGATGCGGTGACAAAATAAATTACACAAAGTAATACGCCTGATTGAATTTGAACCTGTGACCTACAACTCATAAGTCGGGGCCGTTACCAATGGGCAACCACACATATTAAAATGAACGAGTTAAGTACTCACCTACATAAGAATGCTCGGCATTAGGGCTGGTATTCCAATAGCTATTAACCGGAAAGGGTAGCGAAGTCTTTTGCGTGACACTCAAAGGTAGCGCCGGTATGCGATGTCGGGAAGCATTCAACTCCTGTAGAGCGAAGCCTGCCCACACCAACAGCGCCAAGACTTGTGTCGCCATTAACACTGTTGCTTCATTGGCGGGGAATACTAAGATCACTGAAATGTAAACTAGAGTTAGGTAACCAGTAGCTGAATTACTACATGCGATATTTCGCCATATCTGGAAACTACTAAATGTGCTTCTCAGACTGGAAAGGTTTCCAGACTCGAACATGTAATGGGCAAACTAATTTTGTAAGTGACACATACACGATAAATAATATAATCTCCGTGCTTTTTATTTTGCGTGAGAAGGATTTTTAGGCTTGACTAAAACCCTAGGTGGTTTTGGGGGTTCTTTCAGCAGCCTTTTGCGTTCCAGGGCCTCAGTAGGTCTTTGGAATAGACCTACGGCAATTTTTTTTAAACCTAGCCTCACACGAGGAATTACTCTAAAAGTAAAAAGAAGTAAGTAGTAAAGTTGCACCATCGTATATTTAGGACAATCTCTAAACATGCAGGTCGATGTTGGCAAAATACAAATATTTTGGTTTATTTTTATTTTGAAGACTGGTTACATTTCGCCTTTTTCTTTTCTCTCCGTCCTTTTTTTTTTTCAATGGGAAAAATCATCTTATGACAACCCCCGCTCTTGGGTGGAGCGGGAGATAGTGTCAGACTCTTATTGACTAAAAAACCCATCCCGTTCCTTCAAGCCTTCATACCGGGGCTCGAGCGCCCTTTCAGATAACCCTGGCCTCAGTAGGCTTCGACCCGGCTAGGCCCCTGCTGTTGCTGACAACTCCTTGAGGCGCTCGGGAACAGCGCGCGCCGTCGATGACTTGGGCTTGGTCCGGACTGTTACCGGACGGCCGGATAGCGAGCTACCCATTGCTCACTGTCCGCAAGCCCGCGGTTCGTGATCGTCCTTCCGTGCCGTGGCCTTTCGTGAATAAATATCATAATTGTGTAAAAAACAGCTTGTGGTTTACCTAAATTACTGGAAAAAACCTAAACTCGACATTTTTCCCACCATCAGCATGCTGGTAAATATATATGTGCTCAGATATTTAGCGCCTTAAGCAACTTAGGTAATATAAAGTACTAATTTTTCTGAGTAACACAAACATTATGTCAAAAGTTGTTTTGGGACAGTGTGTTTGTTATAGAGTGCTGAAAAAAAAAACCCAAGCCAATCGACTTTAAAAAGCAAAAATGTCATCATTATAGACATTACCTCTAATCAGAAGTGAAGGTAAATCGGGTATTTTAGCCAAATTGTGTCTACTAGCGAAACAAACGCTGTTCAGTATAGACACGCAACTAATCGCACATTCCGGAAAAGCCAGATAATCGTCCACCATCAACGACATTCTGAAAAATAGAGATTGAGATAAAACAACCTATGTTTAGACATTTTAGAGATAGTAAACAACTTTAGTATCTTTAGCAAAAATGTTGCGCACAAAAGATCATACGATTGATAACATGTTTTCGCAGACAAGTTGGAATAAGTCGCTAGAGATTTAACTGATTACAAAATACACATGTGAATTGGAATACAACTGGGTTGGCTAAAAAGGTGAATGCTTACGAATCCAGTTTAATTTCAATTTATAGGTAAGTTCGCATTTTTAACATGTCAATTGCAAAATAATTTTGCCTCTTAGTCTTAATTATTAGTAAACGCGATCTACTTCTAATTTGTATGTATGAAAGCGACAATGACCCACATTACATTTTATAAGTTTAAATATCAGTTTCAGGGTTGAATACTTAAAACCACTCAATATCCAAATATAGAGTTACTATGATTATGAGTTTTAAGTTTCGTGCTAATTTGTATTTCACCGGCAGGAATAGTTTACACAAGGTTACTAAATAGAGAATTCGAAGTTAAAAAAAAACGAACAATTTCTCCATATCATTTTTTCTATTCAGAAACCGGTCGGACACGAGGGTCCTAGCACTTACCTAAGTGTTGCCACAATAATCTTCACTCCATCATATTGTAGGAATACATCGTGTAAATTCTGTTGTCGCACAATTACAGCAAGTTGCTGCAACGTGCTACGTCGCAACGAAGGTTCTAGCATCGGTTGCACGGTTGGTCTTGAAATATATTCACCGTGCTCGTCCAAAATTATATCTTGTTTTAACACATCCAGAATTTGAGTTAAACCTGTGGTCTAAGAATTTTTTTAAATATTAAAATAGACATTAGGTTTTTTATTATATTTGGTTTCTCTCAAGGAGTGAGAGACGAGAGAATAGGTCACTTCTAGGCAAGCTTGCTAAATTGACCATATCGTCATTTTCTAGGTGAGTTAGAGGTCAAATGCGAGACTACTAATAGCAAAAAAAAAACTTTTTTTAACTGTTATCCTATGAGGAGTTCTGTTCTATGTCTTCGAAGTTCATGATCAGATCATAACAATATTTCTATGAGACCAACTTGGAAACGTAACCTTTCAATCAAAATAATAATTTTCGAAATCGGTTCACAATTGACCGAGATATCGGTGAACATACATAAAAAAAACATACATTCAGCCAAACATAGAACCTCCTCCTTTTCGCAGTCGGTTAAAAAGAGGCACTACCGACCCGACCGTGACCTAAAACTTTACAAGCTCATACAATAACTCAAATGGAGTATGAAACAGGAAGGTTAGGGGTGGCGTACAGTCGGCCAGGCATGATGAAGCAAGTTATACCTATCATTATTTATTTGCATACCTGTGGTACTTTGGAAGGTGAACTATTTGTGTCAATGTTAAATTCGTCTCTTTTCACTCTTCGTAATGCACTCAATAAAACATCCGCGCGTAAAGCTTCTCTCGGTGGCAAATAACGTTCATCATCTAAAAACATACATTATTATTTTTATATTGCTCAGTTTACTGACGATAAAATGACACATTGGATCAAAAAAACTTCTTGGTAGATCATCGTCTGTATTCGTTGTTGTTCGCTCTATGAGTCATATTTACGCCCGAGCGCTGCGTAATTACACAGTACCATCGTTTGTGAGTATTGTATTACAATGTACTAGCTTCTGCTAGCGGATTCGCCCACGTAAATGTAGAAAATTATATCTAAGGTACATACTCCTGGGATAATAAGTATCATAGTGTATTTATCTATCTATCAGATCTATCTATCTATCATAGAGCATGTTTGCTATATGAACTTTAAAAGAGACTCCTAAGTTTTTTATCGGTGTTTCTTCTCAGGGTAGTCAGCTAGAAAACACCGGCCTCTAATTTAAGTTGACGAAAAAATTTACGTGTATAAATCTTTTTTAAATCTATTTTGAAAATAAATAGAATTTATCATTTGTACTATTCATGCTCTACGTGTGTGCCAAACTTTCAAATCTGTTCAGACGTTTCCGACTTACAGACTGCCATAAGCCAAAAGTGTGTGTAAAGATCATAGACGATGGTGTTTTTTGAATAAGCACGAGTTAAGGTATTTATGTACTGTATAATATTATATTAGGTATTACAGTTACTTACGTAATAATTGACACAAGCCGTGTGCAGCATCAAGTTGCACTGCGACGCATCGTACAAATAAAAGTCGAACCAAGCCAGCTGTCACCTCTGCCGTAGATACGCCCAAACAATCTGCTATGTCGCGTTCTAACGACTTGCATATTGCTTTACCTGTAACAATAATTCCGCATAAAAAGAAGTACACCAATTATAGTCCTAAGAAATATGAATTTTATGAGGAATATGTCCCTATACTCATGAGTGATAAATTAACGAGATGCAGCCAGATACTTCTACTTAAACTTATAATGTAATCATTGAAAATATGATAAAGATAGTGTAGAAAGTATAATACTTAACAACACTTTTTGTTGTCATCATCATTTCAGCCGAAAGACTTCCACGGTTGGACATAGGCCTCCCCTAAGTGTCACCACACCGACAGGTCCTGTGCGTCTCGTATCCAACAGATTCTTTTTGTTATATTTATAAACAATTGAATACTATGGGAGCTACATCTGCCAAATAGCTGCTGTGTAGTTTGTCAGAAGAAGGTTTTGAATTATTCTTTAAAAATGTTATATTTATGGGTTTGAAACATTTAGCGAATACTCTAAAACGAAAAGAAAAACATGGAATCTAGGTTTAATATTGGAAAAATGGAATAAAGTTTTGAAAGTAAAAAAATTATCACCTAATTGCGTTTCATGAGCAGCATAAACATGCAGCAGCGGCAACACGGGTAGCAAACTAGCCAACAGTCGCCACCAACAACTCTCGCTGAGTACCAGTCGACCTCGCAGGAGATAACACATTATATCCGAAGAACTTTCTTCTACCTGTAACATTAACACACACCTTGTAATGTAACGTTATATGACTTTGAAAGATGCAACTATGAGGCAACGTTGTTTACACTGCAAGTCAAAAAAATATGTTGTCCACTTCATGCAGTGTTTCGAGAAAACGCAACGTTATTTTATTGCGTTTTCTCGCACAAAGTCGTCTAGGAGGGACCAAATCACAAAAGAAATCAAGAAGTCTTGACTTGATTTTTTTTAACAGACACAAAAATGTGGCCCAGACACAGCCAGAGACTTTGTTTTATAATTATTATAATAATGTTTTATAATTATAAAAAAGTCTCTCGCTGTGTCTGTCTGTTCGTGATAAACTCAAACATGCAGTTTTCAATAGAAAAGAGGTTCAGGTATGTACCATCAAAGACTCTCTGACCACAGCTAATTTCATTTTTGCTTGCACTCGAAACGAAAACTTCGAAGGGTTTCGTATGGTGCCGCGCAGCAGGATTCTAGCGAATTTTTTTTATGCGATCAGGCAGTAATGACCGCGATGGTACATGCCTATTGTGGTAGAGAAAACCCCGAGCGAAATGATGCGGATCGCTAGTTTCAATATATTTTTCAATATACTACATATTACCTCTTTAAACTTGGAAGAGAGTCCATGACAGCATATTTCCGTCAGTATCCCAACATCACATAATAAAGTAAGAGATTTCTCATTCTCTTCTCCCACCAGTACCGACTTCACCATCTCTGCCAATAACTTGTAAAATGTCGTTTGCACCCATCCCGCATTGTGCCCCATCAAACTGAGCGCAATATTACGAGCAATAGACCAGTCATTGTCATTAAAGTCCAATTCTTTAGCTTTATTGAGCAAAATATCTGCGATGTCAACCAAAAAGTTATCACTTTGGAACAATTCCAAAACTGGAAGCGACATCTTGATGCAAGTGAGAACTTTTTTAGATTTATGTAGTTTTTTATTGTTCATAAATTGGACAGCTCCATCCATGCTCACGAATAGTTTCTTCAGTTCTCTGTATTTACTTTTGTATTCCTGGTTTACAGTTATTCTTGTGCTCTGAAAAGGAAAATTTTATATTATAAAGTGAACACACACTTGAAAAAATACTTTTAGCACTATTGAGTAACAAAAAACATACCTACCAACAAATTTTCAATTATAGTAACAGAAAAATGTATATTACACGAACTATGATTTAAAGAACTCCGGGCTGGGTTTGAACCCATCACCTACCGCTCGTAAGTCGGGATCGTTACCACTTTTACACTCAGAGAACAACGGAATAAGTCTGTCTCTATCTATATGGTTGAAAGTGCGAAATGCAAGCGTCAGTAATGCCTCCATAATCCATTCGCTTTTATTCAGGCATTCATTTAGGTGACGAATAGCGTGTTTGATAATTAAAAAAAAAATGCAAATTATTGCCTACCTGCAAAACCAATTCTATTTTCTTACTTAACGCTGGGTAAAAGAGATCAATGGCAGGGTCCAGCTGGGCTATTTGCAGGGCAGTGACGAGCGAGGTGGGCGGCAGGGCGGAGTCTCGCGCCCAGTGCAGCAGCTTCTCGGCGCACATTGTCAAACGTAACCACGCCACGCGGTGGTGGGTGCGCTCAATGTCATCAAAGAAAGATTTTCTGGAATAATACCATATTTTATAATAATTCAGAGATGAAGTCAAAAACCACCACGTAGTTTGTGTCTAAGAATAAGCATCACCCTTGCTGAAATACATAGAAACAATGACGTATTGAACACTGTCTCAAAAGTTCGTCCAGGCTAGCAAAAATTGATTAATTTACTATGAAAACAATTTTATTCCCCAAAGCTCAATTTAACAACACAATTTATAACAATATTTTCCAACAATGAACTACAACAGAACTCTAAAATCTTATTTTCTAGTTTTTCTTTTACAATTTTGGTTTGTTATTGTAGCATTACGTAAACCAGACTTGGTTTTGAACCTGTATTTTGCATTACCTGTATTTAAATAGAAGATCTCCCATCAATCGCATAGCCATACAACTTTTATGGGAAATATCCCTGTAGGTCTTGGAACTATGGTCCATGCTCCAAAAGGTGTCATTAATACAATCTAGTAACAACTCGACGAGGCTTTCTGCCAGGCAGACGCATGTGTTTAATTCTCTCTAGAAAATAAAAACAATAACACCTTATAGAAGAATCATGACATCGGTAAATAGTAAAGTCGGCTGAATCGGTTGTAGGATAAATTGTCAAGAACAAACTATGACTTGCAGTATCCTTGATATCTCCATTTCAATTATTTGTTTAGAGTAAAAAATCACACACTTGCAAATTCACGCAAAAAATATGTGTCTTGTATTCACGAAAATCGATTGATATGAAACACAATATATAGATGAAACATAACATCAAGATGTTATGATGAAACATTATGATACCTATAATAACGCAATGACCTTCCTGGTTGGAACTTTCTTTTCGAAATATCGTTTACATTAAAACACGATCAAAGATCTGAAGAAAAAGAGGTATATTATAGGATATTTAGGATCGTAGCGTTCTGTAGTCTATCAGCAGCCACGGCCATAGGAAAAAGGCGTTATATATGCATAATGATTACCAGTGATTACCAGTGTATAAATCTTTTTAATCAAACTCACATAAGATTACCCAGTCTAATACTCACAATTCCCAAAAAACAATGGAGCCGATCCAGTGCCGTAAATAGGGCAATGCTAACGGTGCCCAGGCATAGGGCGTAGTCCCAGTCGCAAAAATTGTATACCCCTTTTTGTTTGCATTGTACTTTTTTTATGGGCGCAGTTTTAAAAGCTTGCATCGAGCGTTTAAAAGGCTGGTTACGGCACTGAGTCGATCAACCTAACGTCCTAACTATTATAATCAGCATTGCATGTAGATGCAGAGTATCCAGCGCAAATAGCCAGCAGGTAGTTGCCGTAAAACTACTAGTAGGTAAACTACTAGGTTTTCTTCAAGAGGTAAGCGGGTTCGCATTTATAAATCAATGTTTTAAATAAAGTGGCATAGTGGTGTACTTACAATGTTCAAAAACTCAGATTTATCAACAGGATTGACCAAAGCAACGCTCCTAGCCATCATAGTGAGCACTGCATGTAGCGTGTCAAGCGCATACAACGGGGCGGGTAGTTGTCGAAGCACCACAAGGCCGTCCTCTTCAAGAGGAGTGCGCGGGCGACTCTCGCCAGCTATCTCTTCTAGTTCCGTGTTCATGCCTACATCTATGAAGTCTCTGTGTTCGGCGGGAATCTGATGATAAATATACACAGTATAAAATTACGTTGTTGGATCTTTATAAGAGCCTTTGTTTAATAATAATGTCAATCAGACTGAGAGAAAGAAAGGATAGAAATTCTAGATAACACAAAACACGATTTAGCCGAATAGTAGCCGAAACCGTAAACGACTGTTCGGCTACTCATTCAGTTCAGGCCGTACCAGATACCGACACCGAAATTGACATGGTGGTAAGAGAAAAACAGTCAACAAAAATAAAAATAATATTCCGAGACAGTTATTCGTAACGATATTTTAATATAGTGCTTAATTATATAGGTATAACTTTCATTAAATACTAAATAATCAATTTATCGACGATTACATAAAAATTATAACATATGCAGACGAACGCGACGGTCAGTGTTTAGGTAGGTATTATCACAACCGTCAGCTCAAAGACGCCATATAGTTTCGGTCAAGCCAAATATTCAGCATCTTTTTGGCCGAAACTGAAACCGAAGCATCGGTGGGTATCTAAACATTATTATACAAGTGGTAACTTTGCAGATATTTCAGGGGATATCTATGTTCAGTTACAAACATCTTTCGAAAGATATGTTGGATACTATAATAGTATTCAACATATCTTTCAAAAGATCATTTCATTAGTGTATTGTATTTATGTCATTAATTTATCATATCCGTATATTTTTTAAATAAATTCAATATGTTTTCCTGTGGTATTTATTGTGTACAAAGATCAAGAAGTATACACGTGTATCTACACAATATTAATCAAAGAAATATGTACGTTAACACAAGTAATAATAATAATAAATTTATTGGTCGTTTGTTACAAAATGTTCCTTAAGGTTAGCTTATAATATTTTATTGTAACAGGAAATTTAACAAAATCAAATTAGACAGTGGTCTCCAAACTAGGCAGTGCCTGTATCTTAGAGGCCTGAGTTGCGTTAATTTAATTTTTTCCAAGACATGTAAAGTTAGCATTACTTAAAATAATATTAAATACAATAATTTGAACATGGACATTTAAATTAGGTAGGCATATCAAACTGCCTATCGAGATATTAAAGAAATAGAACTAAAATAATCTTAAACAAAAACAAAAACAAACAAAATAAAATAATTCTAAATAGTGTGTTAGATTGTGTGAGTGTCAGTGATGGTGTGTGTGTGTGATAGATGGGGGCTTATAGAGTGAAGGCGCTGTATACAGATAAGTGTTGTTTTGAACTAAGAATTTCCTCCGTTTCGCTGTATGATAGGGATAGTAGCCAGTTTTTTATCAGTCTTTTGCATGAGTGTGTACTAAGGTCTTTAATGATACAAATCTTGCTAATGTTATTGTAGATCAGCGTATGTGTGTAAGAGGGGCATCGTCTAGCTAGAAGACTGTTTGCTTTAGGAAGGGGAACGTGAAAGATTCGTTTAGAAAGCAGAGTTTGGTAGTCGGGTCTGTTTTTTACTGATTTGTGTGCATGTAGTGTGGCGCTAAGGATAAATAATTGCCGTAAGTAGTAAACAAAAACACCACTTGAATAAAATAATCAAAAAGGGAAAGTCCTATTAAAACTACGAACCGTTTTAAATGGTTTCGATTGAATCATCCACTTATTTACCTTGTTTGTTTCATGTATCAAGTCCAAAGAGGATAGCTGCAGTAGACGCTTACGGAGAGCGCGCGTAATGTGCAACAACACGCACAGAGCTTCTCCAGGCCGACCGCCGTTATTACCGTCAGATATTGTCAATAAACTCTGGAAATATACAAGATCAGTTACTATTAGAGCTAGAATTCTCACTGTTCAAATGCTTTAAAAACATGTGCTAAACCTTTTTCAACATAGTGTAATGTAATCTGACTTGTCTATGTTAAGTGCGTCGTTGGGCTTTTGGTCTCAAGTGCGACTGCTAAGCCTTCTGGTTTCGATTCCTGGTTCGGGCAAAAAGTGCTATAAGGTTTTTCCGTTACGAATTACGCTTTATCACCCCAGAGTTTGGAAGATAGTGGTGTGACACTCTCGGCCTCGGAAAGCACGTAAACCGGTTGGATCTGCGCCTGAGCTCTCACTGCTCGTGCTGCATCGCTCGGATTGCCATTCTATCGGAATCTGAGAGTAAAGGAATAGATAGTGCACCGGGGTTACTTGTGTACTATAACATCTCCTGCGTACTTATCTCTGTTGAAATTGGCCACCGTCATCGAAAATCGGTCGTTTTATTACTATTTATCAACTATCTATTCACTTTGTGCAAAGTGTAGGCCGACTTTTAATTTCTTACCTTTATTATTTCAGGTCTATTCAGGAATATTTCAGGGTAAAAATCACGAAGGAAAACGTCGCGAATAAACCTGCAGCATCTTCTGGTCGACTTCAACAACCTGAGGGCATCTTCAACCAGGAGTAAGGTTTTCTTATCAGATGGGCACAACTCCACCCAGGGGTACAGCAGTATTCTTATACTGTCTGTAGTGTTTAGGCTACAACAATTTGTGAAGAATATGAATTTTAGATAAATTGGAAAGTATTTCTTGTACAGAAATCATCACAATAATATTACAAAGGCGAGTTTGTGTTTCTGTTACTCTTTCACACTAAAATTGTTGAATTGACTTGGATGAAATTTGGCAGTTTTCAAACTATGTTTGCTTTCACCTAACTGTAACAGACTTGGTTAAAATCTTGTCAGATTTAGGAAACAAGGGTGCTTTAGCCTCCGGCCTCAGACCACCCAGGGCTGCAGGATTGTGCGACAGAGTTGGAATATAAAAGGTGAAGATGAAGGAATACAGGTGGGTTTTAATCAGATAAAGTCTACCAGTCCATCTCGCTTTGCCCAGAACGGGATGAGTTATTTGAAGAATTTCCGCAAAACAGAAAGCTAATAGACAAATAACTTACTACACACAACAAACTGCAAATATTTTAATGTATAACTGTGAAAATATTAACCTTTCAATTGTTACAGACACAATAGAAAGACAATAGGTGCGCGAACGCCGGCGTTCACTTGACGTTTCATGAATTAAAAAAATATTCACTCACCTCCTGTATTTGTTAATATCAGAATCATCATTAGATATAGATGTAGCTTTTGATGACTGACAGTTAGGCTCCAAGTTGTAATAACCACTGCTTGAGCATGCATCACTTTCTGAACTGAAATTATACTTTTATTAAACAACTTTAGAAAAAAAAAACCATTTGATATTCTAAGCAGGCTATGCTATCAAAACTGAAATTCTGTAAGAGTCGTATTACATAGATACTTATTACAACATAGATAATAATATAAATTATTAGTATTAAAAAACATAGTAAAAGCATGGTTTTGTAAAAAAAAAAATATATGGTTAACAGAGGTAGTAGGTCAGTCTCACATACCTTGTGACATCAGGTAGGGTAAGACGAGGAACTTCCACATTGACGTCTGACTCAACAGTATTAATGAATCTCAGAGTCTCCATGACATCATCATAGAGTTCTAGTGCATCACTGGCAATGCTTTGACGGCTTTGTTTCAATTTGGACAAGATGGTTTCAATCCCGAACTCTCTAGCAATGTAAGTACCAGCTTTGGTCTGAAATAATTGGAATTCAATAAAAGTTTAATCAAAACTGGACTGTTTGATAGAAGCCTTTGGTTAGAAATTGGATAAAAGTTATAAGTGCCAATGTAGGCCTATGTGAAATAAAAATATTTCCATTTTAAATCTTAAATGAAAGATGGTTTATTTATATCAAGTGTAAAATAAATAGGATGTGTAACATGAAAAGCTATAAACAAATATTTATTCCGAATTACTCTTACTTTATACTGTACATATATTTTGCAATACATTGTTACAACATAACATGAAGATTGCGTTCTACAGTTTATCCCAGCTCAATGTTTGTTTGTTAATAATTTAATGTTTTTGAAATGTTAACAAACATATATAATTAAAATTATTTTTTTTAAATGTGAGTTACCAAAAATGTGTTTTCATATTTTTTAATATGTAATGCTTCATATTTTCATAATTTATTCCTTTGAATAATTTAATTCTTTCCATAAGCTGAATTTATCTGAGTGGGACATAAAAGTATTATAAGTGGAGGTTACTTTGGCCCTGGGGAACACAGAGCTCTGTTTCTATTGTTAAATGAGCTTAAGCCAAAGGCTACCCCTTACAAAGAAAACGACTGTACCTGGCAACATTTAACACGCGTACACTGAGGTCCGACGAGAAGGTCACCGAATTTGAGGAGGAGTTGAGCAGGTTACGCTGTAGTATTGTGGGATTATCTGAAGTCCGAAGACAGGGGGAGGACACGATAATTCTCAAATCCGGTAACCTGTTTTATTTTCGGGAGGGTGACCAGCAGTCCCAGGGTGGTGTCGGGTTTTTCGTCCACAAGTCCCTTGTGAACAATGTGGTGAGGATCGAGAGTGTGTCGACCAGGGTGGCGTACCTGATACTCAGAATATCATCAAGATATTCACTGAAGGTCATACAGGTTTACGCCCCGACCTCGACACACCCCGACGATGAAGTAGAGACCATGTATGAGGATGTATCCAGAGCCATGCATGGTCATAAAACTCACTTCACCGTAGTCATGGGGGACTTTAACGCGAAACTGGGCAAACGAGACGGTGACGAGCTGCGAGTGGGGCAATTTGGATTTGGACGTCGGAACCACCGGGGACACCAACTGGCCAGCTTTATGGAGAAGGAGGGCCTCTACATGATGAACTCCTTCTTCAAAAAGCGTGAGCATAGAAGGTGGACCTGGCAAGGTCCCGACGGTGCAACTAGAAATGAGATTGACTTCATCCTGTCGACGAAGAAGCCAATATTCAATGATGTCTCTGTGATCAATGCGGTGAAAACTGGGAGCGATCACCGCATGGTAAGAGGCACATTGAATATCAACATCAAGCTTGAAAGGTCTCGACTGGTGAAGTCTACGCTCCGTCCAGCACAGATCCAGATCCAAAACTCCGAGTGCTTTCAGCTGGAACTCCACAACCGTTTCGAGTGCCTAGGGAGCTCCGTGGACGAATATAATGATGGGTTTGTGGAAACTGTCCACACGGTCGGGTCAAAATTTTTCAAGACTCACCGTTCAAATAGGAAAAAAAGGCTCTCGGATCCGACTCTCGAGCTCATGAGGGAGAGGCGTGAGATGATTCTGCAGTCTTCAGACGATGCGTACAGATACCGGCAACTCAATAGACAGATATCAAAATCTCTGAAACGCGACTTTCGTCGCTTTAATACCGAGAAGATTAAAGAGGCGATTGAGCAGAACAAGGGCTCTAAAGTTTTCTCACGAGATTTGTCTATTGGACAAAGCCAGCTAACAAAACTGAAGACCGACGATGGCAGAGTCATTTCCGCCAAATCGGAGCTTTTGGGAGAGATCGAGGCCTTTTATGGACAGTTATACACGTCTATCACTAAACCCGCTGCAAATCTAGCAAACGACCCAAGAGCTAGATTGACTCGACACTATACCGAAGATATCCCGGACGTCAGCCTGTATGAGATTAGTATGGCCCTGAAGCAGCTGAAAAACAACAAGGCGTCGGGTGAGGACGGAATTACGGCCGAACTCCTGAAGGCGGGTGGAAAACCGGTCCTAAAGGCCCTTCAGAAGCTATTTAATTCCGTCATACTCGAGGGAAAAACGCCACAGGCATGGAGCAGAGGCGTGGTGGTACTTTTCTTTAAGAAGGGCGATAATGCCCTGCTTAAGAATTACAGGCCCATCTCGCTTTTGAGCCATGTCTACAAGCTGTTTTCCAGAGTCATCACGAACCGTCTCGCGCGCAGGTTTGACGACTTCCAGCCTCCTGAACAAGCCGGATTCCGAAAAGACTTTAGTACCGTGGACCACATACATACGCTGCGTCAGATTATACAGAAGACTGAAGAGTGTAATCAGCCTCTTTGCTTAGCGTTTGTGGACTACGAGAAAGCCTTTGGTTCGATCGAGACGTGGGCTGTACTGCAGTCTCTCCAACGGTGCCAGATTGATTATCGGTACATCGAAGTGCTGAAGTGTTTGTACAAAAACGCCACCATGTCAGTCCGACTTCAAGACCAGACATCGAAACCTATCCTCTTGCAGCGAGGTGTGAGACAGGGAGACGTCATTTCTCCGAAACTGTTCACGGCCGCAATGGAGGATGTCTTCAAGGTTCTGGAATGGAGAGGACTAGGCATTAATGTGAATGGCGAGTACATCACTCACCTTCGGTTTGCCGACGACATAATAGTCATGGCTGAGACTACGGAGGAACTCAGTACAATGCTCGGTGACCTCAGTAGAGCTTCCGAAAGAGTGGGACTTAAGATGAACATGGACAAAACCAAAGTTATGGTTAACATCCATGTAGCGCCCACTCCTATTAAGATCGGAGACTGTACACTCGAAGTTGTGGATGATTACGTTTACCTGGGACAGACGGTCCAGTTGGGTAGGTCTAACTTCGAGAAAGAGGTCAATCGTCGAATCCGACTCGGCTGGGCCGCGTTCGGGAAGCTGCGCGGTGTCTTCTCGTCCAATATACCACAGTGTCTCAAGACGAAAGTCTATGACCAGTGCGTGTTGCCAGTGATGACTTATGGCTCCGAAACGTGGTCACTTACAATGGGCCTCATAAGAAGACTCAAAGTCACCCAAAGGGCGATGGAAAGGGCTATGCTTGGAGTTTCCTTGCGTGATCACATCAGAAATGAAGATATCCGCAGGAGAACCAAGGTAACCGACGTAGCTCGAAGAATCGCCAAACTTAAGTGGCAATGGGCAGGACACATTGCACGCAGAACGGATGGTCGATGGGGACGAAAGGTTCTGGAGTGGCGACCACGTACCGGAAGACGCAGCGTTGGACGGCTTCCAACAAGGTGGACCGATGACCTGGTCAGGGTCGCGGGAACCCGATGGATGCGTGACGCACAGGACCGGTCGTTGTGGCGACGCTTGGGGGAGGCCTATGTCCAACAGTGGACGTCTTTCGGCTGATATGATGATGATGATGATGAAGCTAAAGTTATACTGACATATTTTACATACTTTAAAGTAACTGAAACCGTGAAATACTTTTCTCAAGTGTGTCCAAGGAAATAACTAAATTGTTCCCAAAATTTCAATGTACAGCAAGCATTTTAAAACAAATTTAGAGAGTGGAATATATATGTACTGAGGGTTCAGCAGGTTCCTTTTAGTCAAGAGGGCCATCTCGTAAAGCAAATATGTAAAATCTTATTTTAATAAAATTATACCTTGATGGTTGTAAGTAATAGCTCCAATGCTTCTCTTTGAAAGGATTGTTGAGGTGTTTGCAACCATGCTAGAAGAGCTTCTAACAGCTCTCTCGTACCCGATAGTTCGTCATCTAGCTCCCAGCCCAGTTTTAATTTGGCTTTCAACAGCATAAGTGAACGCTCTCGAATTTCCTTCAACGGATGACCTAAAAATATGTAATGCATATTAATTTACAGTAACTATGCAAAGAAATACGGAGTTTATTCAATTTCTGTTCTTACTTAGTTTTTTTATGTACATGGAAAGAATTTCGGTATTATTTGCCATAATTCTTTTTTATTAAATACGAAATCTAGCATTGTTTTGTTTACAACTTTTGAGTTTGTTTGTTTGACAAATTGACGTTGACATTGACAATGACAACAACGTTTTCTTCGGTCTATGGCAATTAATTACTCAAGCAATTTACAATACTATACTGTAAATCATCCAAATAAAGTATAAAATCGTATGTACAATTTGAGACAAAATACCTAACTTGCCAACCTGCTAAACTATTTTTTTTTATATTGTTCTTGACTTGGGTACTAAGTTTTTTAAGTAAATTTTAAGTTATTTTTTTTGTTCGAATTTAAATGTAACACATTCTAATGCTTTTACAGTATTTAGCATGAAAAATTATCGATTTATGGTACAAGGTTTTGAAGTTCGATTATATAATTAGAAAAGTAAAAGAATAAAGTACTAAAATAAAGTAGTTGCATAACATAAAGGGTGGTGTTTTCGTTTGCGATACGAATTTATTCCTGGGATCTGTCGTTATACATTTTATAAATTACAATGAGTTACGAAATTTTGTTTTTAATTATATGAGGGCAAAATAGATTATTCAGGCTGGCAACATTAAGCACGCCCCCAGAGACCCCCAGCAAAGATTTTATATATCCTATCCTACAGTACAGTCTAGTAGGATATTAAATTGTTAAAATCTTTGGCCCCCAGCTACGCGCCAAGTCAACATATTATAGGACACGGCTGACGGACGCGGCTGACAGCCGAGACTTATAACTTATAAGTGTGCGCTGACCACCGCGCGTGCCAGACAGATTTCTTTCGGACGTCCTGAGCTCTACCTCTACTTTATAGGTTTTTGTCACTGTCATAGATATTATTAAGGGTCAGACCAATAGGATATATAAAATCTTTGGGTCAGACAGACGTACATAGCGACACTTGGGAGAGGAAAAAAGTACTATCCAGTAAAGTACAACTCCATTTTTATATAAATATGCATCATAGTAGATGTATTACGCGTATTAGTTTCAAGAATAATCAAAAGTATCATTTCTGTTTAAGCAGTGTACAGCCAGGTTCACCCTGGCTGTACACTGCTTAAACAAACAGGCTTCAGAGTTTTTTTTTTATTTGGTCTCCTTTTTGTTGTGCCAGCTTTCGTTCTAACAAAAACGTTATTTTATACAGCTTTCCGTATTCAACTAGTGGGAATTTAAAAAAGTGGCTTAAAAGATTTAGACCCAAATCAAAAAGATTAACAAAAAAAATTTACTTATAAGATAAAAGATTGTTTATGATACGGTACGTTTGTGACAAGCCGACCGATTGCAATAAATTTATAATTCCTTAAATACATGAGCTGTATCCTTGTGTTTTACCACGTTTTACCACTTGTATGATTCCCAAAGAAATATTTTATTCAAATGAATAGTTAGAAGTTTGTCAACACTGTAATAACCAAAAATAAACCTACTACGGTAAGTCAATAAGTATCAACAGTTTATAAAAAGATACCTGATTTATTCTTATTTATTTTTTTATAACTCTGACCTGGTGCTGTAATGATACTTGAGATCCTGACTTATCGTCTAATCAAACAAACTATTGAATTACAATGGCTTCCAGTAAGAAATCTTACAACTCGAAAACTATTAAAATTCACTGGTTATACCAAGGCTTCCCAAACTGTGCGTCGCGACGCCTTGGGACGTCGCGACATTGTCCCAGGGGCGTTGCATGTCTACACAACCACATCAAGTGAGCACCACGCACATTCTGTCATTCATACATCCCGGTCAAAATAGACATAGAAAAGGTAATGAGGGCAATTTCCTAGCTGGAGCCCAGGTTTCAGAAGCTAAGCTCAGAAAAGCAAGCACATCCTTCACATTAGCCAGCCTTGCTGGCTTAAATCTCTTACATAAATATCTCTTTATTTTTATGCTTATGTTTTGATTTTGTTCTTATTTTCTAATTAAAATTATAAATGTCCAAATAGTGTTTTTTGATCACTTGTTAATAGGCTGGTACTAAAACTGGAAAGTATTTTTGGGGGCTGGGTTGAGGGGCATTGTAGATGCATATCATATTAAATTGTATCAATCTTGGATTAACCTTTCAATTGTGATAATTACAGACACAATTGAAAGACAATAGGTGCGCGAACGCCGGCGTTCGCTTGGGGTTTAATGAATTAAGCGATTTATTAATAACCCATACTTTTTTTCCTCAGAGGAATTCAAAAGAAACTATAGGCCAGTCCTTATCCATTTTCATAACTTATTGCCAATTTAATTTATATAGCTGACTTGATTTTACTTACAGATGGCAGATATTAAAGCATTACTTAAAGATGCAAGAAAACTAATAGATGAGAAAAACTTCAAGGAAGCCCAAGACTGTTGCAAAAATATATTACGAAAAGACAAACAAAACTACTTTGGCCTTGTCTTATTAGGAAAATCACTTCAAGATTCTGATCAAGCACCACTAGCCTACCAAAAAGCCATAGCAAGTAAACCAGATCATGCCCTGGCTTGGCATGGTCTTGCCAATTACTATGAAAGAAAGGAAGAGTATTCTAATAAAGTCAAGTTAATTGCAATTTATACTGAAATGCTAAACCTACAAATGGAAGAGGAAAAAACCATTGAAATTATATCAAAACTTGGCCAACTAGGTTGTTCACTAAAAAGCAAAGAATCCTTGAACTCTCTGGCTAATTATTTAACTAAAGACCTTGGAAATACTTTATTTCAAACAGCTGAAAAACAATTCCTAGAACTGTTGAAAGCTGATATTCCATGTGATCAGGAAACCATACCAGTCATCTTAAATGTTTTGCATAAAATCTACAATAACGATCCTAGAGATTGTCTTGAAATACTGCAAGCCAAAGTTATCATTCAGAAACCTCATTTTGCATCTGCTGTTGAGGAAATCATTCATCTTAATTTTTTCTCCTCAAATGTGCTGTTAAGAGAGTGGCTCTGCAAACAATTATGTATAAAATATGTGGACAAAATGTCATTCTGTGAATTTAATATTGAACAACACATAGATACAATCAGTGAAGGTATTATGAACTCTAAATATCCAAGCCTTCTAAGAAGCATGATATGTTATGATAAAGGTTTTTATCTAGAAGCATACAAACAGTGTGTGCCTTTAGTTAATTATCATGAAGCAGATGTTACTGAAGCAACATTTATTATAAAATGTACAATAATGCTGAAAAAGTGGTCTGTCACACAAAAACTTGCTACCAACTTTATGACCAAAGTAAAAGACCAACAGTTTACAATTGTTCTCAAAAGGTTTCTGTTTTTGTCTCTGACAAAACAACAAAAGTGGAAGCAAGCAATAAAAAGTGCAAAAGACATAGCTATTGACTCAATGGAACCGTCTGAGCTGGCCAGCCTTGCTGAGTGCTATATGGAGGCTGATGAACCTGCTGGCCACATTATGAAGCATTTAGAAACAACTGAACACTATAAGAAACTTCAAGCTCTATTACTTTTGAAGCAAGGAGAATATGGTGAAGTGGTCAAATTACTGGAAGGTTCAAATAGTCCAATTGATGTTTTCTATGTAGGGAAAGCATATTGGGAACTAAAACAGTATGATAAATGTATGATAAATCTTCTAAAAGCAGCTAAACTTAATCCAGATCATGCTGATACATTTTTATATTTAGGTCACTTTTATCATCACCATAAATCTGACTTAGAAAAGGCTAAGAAATGTTATGAAAAAGCTCACAGCCTCAACACTGTCAACACCAATATTGCTAAAGACCTCAGTGAAGTTTATGCCAAATTACAAAAGAAAGATGCTGATTTTGAATTATTAAATGAATTAATAAGGAATATTTCAACCATTGAACCATGGATTAACTTCAGATTAGGCCTGCATTATTTAAATAAGAGAGAATGGGAAAATGCCATTCTGAATTTCCGGAATGTTATCAAATTGAACCACAATGATACAACAGCTTTTGAGTGTCTAGCTGATGCATATTATTCAAGGGGATCATACACCTCTGCATTGAGAGCTTACAATAGAGTCATGACTTTAGACCCAAGTAAATCTGCACACTGCCTAACAAGAATTGGCCATATTTATTCACTGTTAACACAATATGAAGAAGCTATAACAACATTTGAAAAAGTATTTATTATAGAACCCTTCTCATTCTTGGCTCTCAAAGGAATTGCTGAAACATGGATGAGAGTAGCTAAGAAAAAAGTTGATGCCAAAATATATGGCAGTGCTAGAGATTGTGCACAATATGCAATAGACTACATCACTAAAGCATTATCTAAACAAAATCAATATTTATGTTTTTGGAAACTTTTGGCTGACAATTTAATGTTTGTTACTAAATTGCCAGACAAATATGCATATGTCTATATGCCCCAGTTATCAAAGGATTGTGATAATAATTTTGAAACATCAAAGAAAAATAAACTGGAAATATTTCCTCAAGCCATTGCTTGCTACTCACATATTGCCAAACAGAAACAGCAAGTGTCTTCATATGATTTAGCACTGGCCTACTTGACATTTTATCATGAAACCAAAAACGTTGTCAACTGCCACATATCTTTCAACTTAACATTAAATTGTATAAAAGAGAGGCCTACTGTTTGGCGTAACTGGAATTTGCTTGGAAAAATATGTTTAGCCATTAAAAAGTATGAGATTGCTCAACATTGCTTCATTAAAGCTCTCTTGGTAACACGAAAATGGTCTGTGGCAAAAATATGGTGTAATTTGGGAACACTTTACTTAAAACTAAAACTTTATAAATTATCCAACTACTGTTTCTCACGAGGACAGTCAGCACTACCATCTCACCCTCAAAGCTGGATTGGCCAAGGATTAATTGCTGAAGCAATTCGTGAAGAAGAAGCTATGGATCTATTCAGACATGCATCACGCTTGGGCTATCATCCAGAAAGTGCACTAGGATATGCAGATTGGGTGTGTAGAACTTTGAAAAATGATAAATATAAGGAAAATTCAGAATCAAAATATGAAATAGAGGGTCTTTATGCTGTACCATATGCCATAGACTTAGTTGAATGGTACTGTAACTTTGAATCTTCAAATGGATGTGCTTATAATATAATAGGGATCTTACAAGAAAGGTATGGCCTACTACGTTCTGCAATACAATCTTATGAAAAAGCATTCAAATTTGCAGAAGATAACAATAAAAATAAAACACTTTTGAATATTGGAAGAATTTTAGTAAGGTTAGAACAATATGATGAAGCAATAAAAATATTCAAAGCCATAACTGAAGCTAGTTTTGACTCTACTGTTGGTCTAGCCTTAGCCCTTTATAAAAAAGGTCTGTATGAAGAATCCTACTCTGTTTATGATACTGCACTCCACTGGTTGAGTAATGAAGATGCTGAAAAAGCAGATCTCTTAGTAGCTATGGCAGGCATTGTGTACATGTATAAGGGTGCAGATGATGCCAAGACACTCCTGTTCCATAGCATTCAAATATCTCAGAAAAAGCCAACAGCACATAGTTTATTTGCAATATGCTCTTTGGGCTTAATTCATTCTGATCAAAGTTTGTCAAAGCTAGCTTTGGGCGAGTTGCGGAAATATGAAAGAGACAGTGAATATGGATTTGATATAGGCTTTTTGAAATCATTCCTTTCTGTGTGTGAAGACAACATGGACCAAGCTATAAAGCTCTTGAGTGACTGTCTTCATGATCATCCTAGCAATGCCCTTTTATGGTTTTGTATGGCTCAGTATTGCCTTAGAGCTGTTAATCCGAAGGCAAAAGTTGCAAGCTGTTGTGCTCAAAAAGCCTTATGTTCAGCTCACTATGGAGAATATGATTGTGATTTTGGAAAAATTTTAGCCTCTGCCAGTATCGCGGAACATATGGCGGGCGATCGTGACAAGTCTTTGTTATTAGCTAAACAGGGTCTCCACATGTACCCAAATCAGCCTGAAATTTGGGCATCACTATTGTTTTCACTTTTGTCGCACAAAGCATGGATGGAAAATAAAACCTGGCTTTTGGGAGCATCAGGGCATATGCGTAAACATTTAAATATCTCTAGACAACTTGGAAGATGGGTTATCCTTATGGAAAAAAAACTCGGCAAATAATAATAAGTTTTGTACATATGGCTATAGAACATTTTCCTTTTGCAAATAAAATAAAATAAAATACATGTAATGCTATAGTAGAACTATGTACATATTTGAACCCAATGTTGTACTTATTGAATTAGTCTAGGGGCATAAATGTAGCCACATCGTGTTATTTTTTTGTATCCATTTATTATATAGTATTGTAACAAAATAAAGTGTATTTCAACAAATATTTACATTTTATGCTTTATCAGAAATTCTTCTGAATACTGCAACATATTTATCCCCATTATTTCTTGTAACTTTTTTGCCTTCTTCTGTACTTTCATATAACTTTTCCACAATAGGATCTGATTTCTGAAAAATAAAATGATCTTCTTAGAATATACATGAAAAGCATAGGTACTTAGTTATTTCTATTACAATAGAGTTTTTAGACAAAATATGACAGCCGAAAGGTTAAATTACGGTCTAAAAGTGTCTCAAAATGAGTGAAGTGCCAGCTCCTATACAGTGCTTGCATGCACATCTACTAAGAGCCCGTCCCCATCACCATGGCGAGGCGCCGCCACCGTATTCTCAGATTTCTCAGTCGATATTTCGCAGTTGGCGTGCGCGCAAGTGTGTAAAACCAAATTTTGGAAAATATCGTTACAGACTTCTTTGTTTTGTTAATGGAGGCACATTCAGTCATTCTAAAATATTTTATAAAATTCTCATTAACCACCCAACTAACGGGTGCAGACATAAAGATACAGGTCCTGATATGTTGGTACAGGTCAGTACAATAGGTACCGGTAAAACCATATAAAGAAACAGGTAAATCTGTATGTGTAAAACACTACATTGGCCAATGCTTAAAGCCGTATGACTCTGTACAGGCAGTTGGTACTGACAAGTATAAACTTGTTTATAAATGAGCGCATAAGAACATGTGGGAGAATTATACCTGCACCAATCGGTACCAACCTACGGACTTGCCTGCACCGGTAACCTGTTCCTTTATCTTTGCGGCAGCGCCGTGTCGTTGTACGGCGGCGGCGACGTGCCGTGGTAATTTGGACGGGCTATTACAATTTTTGAAGGCACTGAAGTTTAAAGCATATTAACTCAGATCCTTTTGTGCCTATAAACAAATATCAATAAATGTATTATTTTATTAAGCCGTTACATAGTTTTCCAAAATAAAGTAAAACCCTTACCAATTCATCATCTGGTATTCTTTCAAAGAGTGGGTGTTCTTCAAGATGAAATACCATCCATTCATTCAAATCCTTCACATCTGTTATAGTATAAACAATGGCCTGAAATTAAATACAATGATAAGTACCTAATTAAAATATGAACTCTTAAATATGTTTGTTTATGTTAATTACCTGCTCTGCAAGAACATAGGCATATTCAGATAACAACCACTTATTAATTATCCTCCATTTATGTTTAGCCTTCTTGAAATGTGGATCAGGATACAGGAAAAACATCTTTTTGAGCTGAAATAACATATTGATATAGGGGATTTATATTAAATACAGTTGTGGAAAGGTTAGGCAGGCTGGGAAGAAATAAATGAGTAATTTAGTCCTTACCTGCCCTTTATGGAAGAAATTAGGCAAATATTTCATAGCATTTGTCCGCAACACAGCTACATTTTGGTATTGATTGGAGTGCTGAGCTCTCAATGCTTGAATTCGGTCATTCACATAATCTGATACCTTTACTCGTATCTCCAAACCCAGCATTAAGTTTTCAGGGTACATCGGCGACAATGTAACTACAAAGTAATAGATATTATATTATTTAAGGGCTAGAAATAACAGTTTCATAATCCCTAAGTTTTAAAACAAACCTAAAAGCCCCCCATAGCCGCATCCGACGTCCAAAAATTCGACTTTTTTATCCAATTCATCTTTTTTTATGTTAGGGTACAAAATGGACCAATCGTAGTCATCCGGATGAGTTGGGCTGTAATGTGGATATAATTTTAATAAATTTGCATAGTTCTTCAAATTTTAACCGATCTAGCGGATAAGCTTGTAACTTACTATTCAAAACAATGATCGGCTATTGGGTTAGAATGTGCACGCTGTCTGTAGTATTTTTTCTGTGGCAGAGACATCACAAATTCAACACGTGGTTAACTAGCTAAGACCTTAACAAAGTTATTTTCCCAAGAACAGTCTTCAGGCTCATTTATTTTAATTCAGTAAAAAAGATTTTTCTTTTGTATGCCGAAACTGTACACAATCACACATCATTGACTGACAGACAGTGACAACTGTCACTGTCACTGACACCGACTGAAAAAAACATGCAACCCGCGTTCCGAAGTGCGTCAAAATCGATTAAATTGCGAATCCGACAAACGCGCAACGTCTCAAATAGTACTCAATAGTCCTCATATTTTTTGACTATTTAATTTGGTCGGATTCGCGATATAATCGCTTTTGACGTAATTCGGATCTAAGGGGCAGTCTAACGTCAACACTTTTTTTTAAAGAATATTTCAACACCGAACCTTTTGGTTAATGGAACGTAATTTGGCCCCATAAAATCAGCCCACCACCCAATCAAACGGAGTCCCAGTTTCCGCATAAAATCACAGAGCAGAAATCTTCGGTGTGATAATTTTATTTATGTATGTACTCTAGCTAAAAAAAAGTGAAGTGTCAAAATTCAAAAAAAAAAAAACATGCGCGAACTGCAACAATTTGTATTGTTTGACTAACAAAGAATGAGTAATTTAATATCTGATGTGTTTGAATACATAGTAAATCATTATTATTAACAACGTATTCAGTGCTACAGTATAATGTAAATGTAGTGATTATTCTTCGCCACCTCGTCGAATATTGATCACACAAGTAAGTGGCGATTCATTTTCATCTTTTTGTTTCATAAATATAACATTTTATATAGTTTTGCGAGCACTATTTTAATTTAAAAGCGTCGCGTTTATCATGAACAATTCTTTGTGTCATTCTTTCATTTAGGTTTCTAAATTTTTGACATGCTTGTTTTGTACTATAAATGGTCATTAATAAAAAATAAAATAGATTTAGGACAAAGAAATTGACTTAATAATAATAAGGCAGTTGATAATAATAAATGTATTATTTTCATTAAAATTTAATCATCTAAGTAGTATTGGTTCCATGTGAACCAAAATATGTAAGATATTTATTAGATAATTATTTGGGAATAGGCTTAGATACCTAATTACTTTTCCTTTGATCAAATAGTTTCTAAAATCCATTAGGTACTTTATAACAACTTACAAACCTGTTAGCTGTAATAAGTATTTATAAAAAATATACTTTCTCTAAAAGAACCAGCTGGAAAATATTTTTTTTTTGGTTGATGATATGTTTGCGGCTCAATAATAAATACGATGGAGTAATCTGTAATAGAGAGCACGAAATAGGAAAATGTGTTGCAACAACCCAACTATTATAGGCAAAGGATTAATGACAATTGGAAAAAAAAACAAGTTAGAAGCATTTTTAAAACTAGGGTTGGAAAAAAGATAGTTTTTTATTAATTACATGGAATAATAATATTCAAATTAAATTTAACTATAATGTTATGAATATCTAGACTAGATCATTTCACATTTGCCATACTAAATTAAATATGTAGAAAAACCAATAAATGAATAAACATTTAATTTATGTTACATCTCTATCAATACTGAATGCTTTACATTCATCCTGTATGGTCTAGATTATGTTGTTTTTTTAATTGGGTGACATTAGTACTTTCCTACGGCTTTTCGTTTGATTTAAAATTTAAAATTTGCATAGTCATATGCATGTTTCAAAAATAGGTACATATTATCTCATTCCATATAAATCCTCATAGGTACTTAGATCTTTATTTGCTTGAATAAATGAGTTCTCACAAAAAATATTTTTTTAAACTTCAAAAATATAAAATAGCACTAGCATAATACTCAACTGGTTTTATGTCAAGCTATTTAGACTCCTAAATATTAATAAATTTTCATTTTACATAATATCCATTCATTCACCATGGACATTAGTTTTAAAACTTGTTTTTATTTAATTGTTTTATACAATGCTTAAAACTTGTTTTAATCTGTGTTTTTAAACATGTGATAAAAAACACAGTTTAACCTTTCAATCGTGTAAATTACAAACACAATTGAAAGACAATAGGTGCGCGAATGCCGAATGCCGGCGCATTCGCTTGGGGTTTAATGAATTAAATTCAAACTTGTTTCACTTATGCCGACCCTGAGTAAAACTAATGATGTACAAATAAAGTTAAAGAAGACTATTTTAATAACAGTGTGTTAAGTTATTAGGTTTTTGATGTTCGAGGAAATAATCCCAGCTGAAGACATTTTCAAAAAAATATGCTGAATAATAAGTAATTGTTTTAATAATTGCTAAGTAGCCCATAGATATTTGGTTTAAGTCATTTGTAAGAATGAAAACAGCACATATTTCTAAATAATAACTTTAACACTTGTTATTTCTTGTAAACCACATTTTCTATAATAGTGATGTTTTTTTGCAATTAAAACTGATAAGTTATTATTGTTATGACTACTGGGATCATAATTATTACACTTGACTATTCTTTGCACATTCAGAAATCTTATATTTTAATAATAGATCATTTTAATGATGTCAAATATCAATAAAGTCAGATTAAAATTAATATGCTATTGTAACCCAAAAGTATATTTATATATTTACTTAGTGAGGACTTAAACAATATACTTTTGTCTATCACAAGAAATTAGGTTCTCTTAAATTTTTTTGACCTTTGACACTAACTTTCAAAATATTTTTGCAATTCTTGCACAAATATTTTTAAATTTAGTGTCAAGCCTTTGTTTGCTTAGATAAAATGAACACTAGGATGATTACTTAAAAAGATCCTCGTACTGAACCTTAAACAAAAGTTGACTAAAATATGAGGAAAAAATTTGCAAACTTTAAGATTCAAGAGTGTCGGCGGCGCCGTTGTTTTGACGTTGCTGCGTCGTCACCCACGTGCGCCCGCCGCCGGCGGCCACCGCGCCGCAGTCTGTCTCTGTCGCCGTCCGCGCCACACGTACACGCATCGACGTATGCGCCCTCCATCCCAGTTTGCGAAATATTATGAATGCTAAACCTTAGATAGCACCTTGTGACATAGTTTGATACTCTCTTTGGTGATGTGTGACCAGTTTTAACATGAAGAAGGAAGATTCTCAGTGTGGTGGACCTAGCAAAGGTGTTCGCGGGTCGAGGTCGGCTCGGTTGCTCACGGACAGTATATCGTCTGACGAGGGCCCGGAGACGGAATGTCTGCTGACGGCGCAGCTACAGGCCGTGGTAGTGAACCCAGTGACGAGGCGAAGGGAGTCGCTGACGGCGCCGCCCTCGCCTACAGAGTCCCGCAAGAAGAGAGACAGCCACCGCCAACACAACTATCGAAACCACTTACACCACCTGATCCACTGGAGAGATATCTGGAGCGGGGAACCCCACAAGGGTCACGAGGTATAGAAGTTGCGCTATACAATAATCCATCCTTGTCGGCAGTAATAACCACTTCTGAAATAGCGCATGTCAACTTCTTGTTGTCGTTTGTTGTTTTGTGCAATGATGAGCCGTCGCACTGTGCAAGAAAGTCTTCCCATTGTTTCGTAACGTGTTGTATGTATACCTAACTCCTCTTTCTCTTTCCGCATTTCTCACTTACAAAATACTACGACTATATTTCGTTAGTATCAATCGATCCCTAAAACACCATAATACCTATATTTACTTGTAAAATTACATTTTCTCGCCCTTGATTCTGATTTTATGGATTGTGTAAACCTGTATCTTGTATGCATATAACCCAGAATACGGTTACGATTTCTAATTATCTAAAGGTCTTTCCTCTTTGATGTCATGGTTGACGTTAAGTTGTTGAAAAAGGTCATCGATATAAAAATGAATTGGAAAAATGCATTGTCTCGGTCTGATTGCGTTTGGTGTTATTTATAAAGGTATTCGTGATAAGGTCGGTGCAGTTACAGACCTCAACCCTTTTAGAATGGTCTGTTGAACTACCTATAACATTTTAATGAGACTTACAATAGTATATTTTTATAAAGTATGGTTTCATAATTTCACAATGAGTCACCTACAAACTTTATTGACATATGAACACACTCTGGTTACACGTGTTTGTAGTTTTTAAGCCTGCTGTGCGTTCTGTTACCTAGCACACCGTGAATAATATACGTATATATACACCACCTAACTACATACCTGCCCATATCAAATTGCCTCAATGTCGAACTAGAAAAAAAAACAACGCCCTACCTACAGCGACTACAGACTTACATTATTACTTCAGCCAAATCAATCGCCATTGACCTAGCAGGGTCTTGTCTAATTCTAACAGCCTGAAATGTATGTCAACGCTCTTTGTTACACACAATTATGTATTCTAATAGCGGATGCGTGGCCGATAAACGCGCTTTCATTAATAACATTCGTCAGTTTTCCTCATTTGTTCAAAACGTTGGTCCATTTTGCTCTCTAAAACTGTATCAGATATGCTGGACAAATAGATATCATTCTGTATATTATATGTAGGCACATGTTTGTTTTTATCTTACGATACAATATCTTAGATATCTTTACTTAAATCTAGTAAAAACATCTGGTATATCAGTGCGAGGTGACAGTAACATACAGCTGTACGCAATAATGCTCATATACAAGGCGCAAGTCTGATAAATTACCGAGAACGAGCCGCGTGCATTCAATTTAATTCTGACAATCAACTATCATCACGAGATTTGCGTTTTCATCTGTGTCGTGATGATGTGTTACGTAACAATCCAATCAAATGTAACATATTTATTGAACCGAAACAAGTAGTGTTATGTGTACTTCCTTTCGTACGTTTCCATTAGATTCCAAAACACCTAACTAAAAAGATATAATTGCAGCAGTTACTCATAAAGTATGTCTTGTGAGTTTTAATTGGCTTTCGTATTCCGGCCAAAAAGTGCCTTGTTACTACTCGTATATAAAGCGGCTAAAACTAAAGGACTGAGATGTATAACGACCTAAGAGTTTTAATTAAGATACAACAGAGATACCAAAGTCTTGTAAAAACTAGCTCAGCTATTTCAGAGCTTACGTAATCCAGATTCCTGTATCATAATGCGGCAAAAATCATGGATCGTAGATATAGCATTTGACCTAGTAAAATTATCTTATGGGAAAAGAGAAAATCAGATAGTATGACCCTTAGGAAATCTCACTGAGCAAGAAATAGGCATACTTGTTAACATCTAGCGTGAGAGCCATTTGAAACCGTATTTCAAAACGGTCTAGATTCTAATAGTTACCTACTAGTAAGTATACATTTATTCATTTCAACAAAAACTACCGTCAAATTGGTAGTTCTGTCGCAAAAAAAGAAATACATCAGAGCTTATATCGCAAACTTAATTTAGTTAAGACTATCGACGATAATCATCAAAGACCAGTCGTTATATCTAGATTATATCATCAAGAATATACTTAGAATTTATGCAGATACTAAGATTAGAGACCTCAACTGTAAAATGTTCTCTTAGTTAATGTAGATTATTTCTGCACATAATAATTTATACAAAAGTAATAACTGTTATTTGTTATGAAATGTGACTGGTCCTAAAGTCCTAAACACTTGGCAATCATCTAAAGCAATTTGTATTTTGAATTTGAGTTCCCTCTGCTAATACTTCCATAGTATGATAATTATTTAGATTATAGGTTTGAACACACATAATTTTCGACTGTCTGTTATCTGTTACTGATTTACCAACGCACAAAATCGTCTACCCATTTTTATGTATCCACTCTTATAGTAGGTTTAATGTGAATTTTATTGGCACGAACAGTAAGATTGATGTGTGAAAAGCATTATTTGAATTGTCATTCAATAGTATAGTAGAACAAACACATTAACGAAAGGCCACCCGTAACGTAACTAATGACTTTAAATTGTTGTGTACAACTTTGTTTATTTTAGTGCCGTCTATAATATCTCAACTACTATCTTCATCCGGAACAGTGTAATATCTCACGACTTTATTTCTTCGACTTCTTGCCAATAATGTTACTTTGGCTTTATGGATAAAATATAGGTCCGGAAAATCTCAGAACGACAAATATTTGTTCCGTGCAGAGAATCATCCAGAAACTATTATTGAAGGAAATCTTTGCTCCACAAATTGTTAGCGATAACAAGATTAGTTTGAAGGGTAACAATTTCGCTTTTCGGGAATATTCGCCTACAATAATTTTGTTTATGAATAACAGCTATTGAAGGAGCGCCTGAAGTATGTATAATTATACTACCGTTAGAATACGGAGTACTTTAATATGAACAATAACTAGGTAATCAGCAAATTACCGACAACAATCCGTTAAAGTGTTAAATTTTACTTAAAGAAGCAGGTATCGCCACTTTACCTCTGGGTGGTTATAAAAAAAATAACCACGAAGACTAAGGCGAGCCGTCTAACCTAACCTGTCCGACACCGTGGCGGCGTGTCCTAAAATAAATTGTATATATGAAACTTTAGATTATTAAGTATTAGAAATTTAAATTTAATAATTACAATGCATTCGCATGTTTTAGTCAAACAAAGAACCTGTTTCATAACTTAACCGTATGCTTGGCTGTTATACTCAGGGAGTCTACAGAATATCTAGTTAATCTAAGAAATTGAACAAATGTTTCACTTTAAAGGACTCAATGAGATAAATCTGCAGATTAACAAGTTAATGTGCACATTAACTAATTTACGCACATTAACGGTAACATAATAATTATATTACCTATACAAATTATTCTAAGATACGTAGTCGAGAGAAGAGTTGGTTTTATCAAGAAAATGTCAAAGGTATCTCTATTATCGCGAAACCTTTACAAGATATACATAAATAGATAAATTAAGTCTCGCACTGCGCGCGTGACATTTGCAAAATAACAAGAAAGGTTCTGGGCTCCGGCCTTGGAGCATCATACCAATTATATGAGATTGAGAGCCTTCTGTGAAGCAGTGTAGTGAATAACACCTATAGACAGCAATACCAAAGAAGTAGGTACTTAACGTTTCAATACAAATGTGAATATTGACTTATTTGTATTCTTTATTGAACAGAAAATAGAAGCTATTTTTGTACATAATAGCAGATAATGATCTGAGCTCGAAATTATTTTTCTAAAGTAGGTACTTTGCCTCGTTGTTTTCTTTGTCCACTGTAATTGGAGTTTGTGAAATTTCAGTAATAGCCTCGGAAATCATACGAAGATATGTAATGACAAGTGTTTTTTTTTTTTTCAATATTGGCATTAGGACTTACTGGGTTTCACTTACACTGAAAATCAAACAGAATCTTTAGGTAAAAATAGAAGCTTCTTATCATGATTAACGTCCAAGAGATTTTTCCCGGACAATTGACCACATAATCCGTCGCCTCATTATACCAGCGAAGCGGTACTCAACAGTTTCTACTCATATGTCACAACTAATACGAGTGCGCTCACTAACTACTGGCATGTTACACAGCAAACAATGGCCGCAAGTCGAGTTTTCTACTAGGAACATAAAATACGACCAAATATCATAAAATAAAGGTAATATTCTAGAATAACTCGCCAGGTCGCACATATAAAACTCAAGGCTTGAAGTAAGTTTCGAAACGGAAACTTTATTGTTTTATTTTAACAGTTAGAGCAGCGTGATCAAGTTTTGTTCACTCAGAGATGGATTGAATAAATCTATGCCACAGATTAATCTCCAAATCCCCATAGACTTTAGGGGGATTTGAAGATTTGTCTAATGTAATCTGGATTTCTGGATGCTATCGCTATGCTCGAATTTCCCCAAGAGATTCTATATATATCTAAATTAAAGCTGACTGAAAATACCACCTTAAAACGCTAGGTTTAAAAAATTAAAAAAAAATCTCTAATGGAAAATTAATTGATTTGACCGATGTAATATTGTGGCATGTCTGCCCCTTCCGTATTAAACAAGGTTTATGATTAGTAAGCTACAACACAACGTTTGCATACTAATATTTATAAATAACATAGTTCCCCTTGGGAAATAGGTCATTTGCGAACCTTCATATCACCCCCCTATTTGGCACAACCTTCGTTTTTTATCGGTTCATTAGGCTTATGGTGGAGCTGCTAGGATTCCGTACATTACTTTTGCCTCTATTTTGTTTTTCTCAATGGTCTGTCTGGAGAAAGTAGTGTAGGTAATATACTTTTACGTCATTTCTTTCGAAATTTCGTGACCTACCCATATCCATTTCAAGGAAGGAGTTTTGCGTGTTGTTGGTACCACGTTATGAGTCAGTCCCTGACCTTTGTTATGTAGAAAGGTACTTCTAACTTGTTATTACGAAGTGCATGGCAGAAAACCTATAATGGTGGTAAGATTTTAGTACCCCATGGCTTTTCACATAATTTGGTACTATCGCAAATTGTTTTAAGGACCATTTAACATTTTATTATAGTGTGAGTATTTAATTCAATAATAATGGCAAAATGATGAAGCGTGTGCTTATGTTAAGCACTTCTTTAGGGTAAAGCAATCTAAATTATGTAATAAAATTGTGGTTTGCGTGTATAATTGATTAGCCACTCTAAAATTATATTGGCTATGGATATTACCACTCAGTTGCTATTGCTATGTCTAAGTATTAGTCGACTGTAAATTTTTCCATGGTATGAAATGTTTTCATTTTTTTTTTAAGTGGGATTATCAAATGACATTTCCCGCCCCGGTCGTGTCAGATTTTTACTGATTAAAACCACTCCTGTTCCGTCTTTGCCTTGATTCCAAGGCCCCGGGGTTCTCTTTCGCATCATCCATAGCCCCATCCATAGCATAGGGTTCGATCCTGGTAGGCCCCAGCGGTTGCTGATTTCTCCATGAGGCGCGCGTGGAACACTACGCGCTGTCGACAATTTGTGCTCGTTCCGGACGGTTACCGGACGGTCGGTCGGCGAGCTACCCATTGCTCGCCATCCGCAAGCCCGCGCCTTAGGTGACCGGAAATCGGGATCGGAATCCTGACGGCTGGGTGTGAAGGCCGTGGTCTCGAGCGTGCGGCCGAATCTTTTGCTACCATCACTGTTTCGCAGAAGGAAGCGACCGTCTGCCTCTATTTCTCGCTCCGGACCATTGCCTGTAGGTACCAAGGCCAAGTGTGAGAGATCGCTGCCGTCGAGCGCCCCCACCGGGACAAGGCGGTGCTCTGCCCAGGCGGGGTACACCTTTACTGTATGCTCCACTGTGTCCTCCGGGCGGTCCATAAAATGATGACATGCGGGCGTTTCTTCCGCACGAATCCGGTGCAGAAATCTCCCGAACTGATCATGTCCGGTGAGGACCTGCGTCATGCGGCAGGTCAGTACACCGTGTTATTTTTCCAGCCATTCCTCAAAGAGGGGACTTACCGCCATAATTGTGGCGTGTTAATGAAATTTTTCATAGGTTTTTAAGAAAAATACAAATTTTAATAATGTAAGACTCCTGCTTCATACTAATCCGACCTCGACTTCTCCGGTTAACACAGCTTCGGGTTACTTTGGAAACCTTTCACTGGAGGCTTGGCAATTTTGTAAGCCGATCTTTACGCACTGTAAGCAAATCCCTAGCATAACTTCCTCGTGTGGAAATGACGCATTACATTGTATAAGGAGCACCAGTTAGGTTTGTTTATAGCCTAGCTATAATAGATACGTTTACTACCTTAGTTGTATTTTATTGCATTTCCTATACACAGTGAAATTTTGTAATAACGAAGTCAACGATAGTCTCAATGAACCTTCTCAGAACCTTCCTCTTTCCTCGTTATTCATTGGTTAACTGTAGTTTCCCTGTTCTGTGTTCAGATAACAACTGCTTAATAAGGCATACCATTTCGTAATCTGCTTAAATACAGTAGACATCTATGGCTATTAAGTTTCTATATTTCAATCGTATATTTATGGGCACAACGAAGGTGTCAATGTCATCTTTTCCTGTCTCTATCTCTACGACTCAATGAACCACCCAAAATGAAGGTCTGAGGAAATTTCAACTCCGAAGAACTGAAGGCGGTCGGTGCACTCCAGGGATATATTCTGAAAAGCAGGAGCCCAGGTGAACGGGCTCCTTCTGGCGGTGAACAGACACGCTTGTGTTGGTGTTGAATCCACCGCCAAAACACCAGATTGGCTTCACCCCACTTGGAAACTGCCTGGAGTGAGACATTCGTACGCCCTACCATAGCCTTCCTTTCCGGATTAGCTCCTTACTAGCCCGAGCACTTGGCATCTCTCTACAACTGTGCTATCATTTGCATACCCATAGATACCGGGCACCAGCAGTAGTTGATATGCAGCAGAAAAAAAGTTGCAGATAGAACAGACTCCTAAGGAACTCCGGCATTAGTCGTCATGGACTCGGATGAGCATTCATCGACAACAACTCGAAGAGACCGTTCACTCAGGAAGTCTTTTACCCAGTTAATCAAACCAGGGGAAATGCCGTACTCTGGAAGCTTACTCAAAAGGCTAGCGTGCTATAACCTGTCGAAGGCCTTCGAGACGTCTAAGAAAACGGCAATCGCTTCCCCAGTCTTCTCGAGTGGCTCGCCCCACAAGTGGGTGGCATAAACTAGTACATCCTCAGTAGACTGATTGCGGCAAAATCCGTACTATCGGTCACTGAGGAGATCGTTACCTGCCAGGTATGCCATGAGGAGCGAGTTCAAAACATGCTCCATAATCTTGCAGAGTATGGAGGTTATTGAAATCGGCCGATAGTTGGCAGGATCGGCACGACTGCCATTTTTGGGCGTGGGTTGCAGGTTGATAAGCTTCCAGGACTTGGGCACTACCAGTCCTAAATGAAAAGCAATACAAGCGCGTCAATACAGGAGACAACTCGGGCGCACAAGAGAACAATTGCTGGTATACCATCTGATCCACTACAAGTTTCTTACCAACCGTCATCTTATTCAACGCCTTTTGAGCTAAACATCGCTTTTTACAAACATGCTCTTTCTCTTTACATTCCCCTAAAGTGGTCATAAAAAATGGCGAGTGCTTCTGTATTACACTCCACTTTTCAGGTTCAGTCCTACCGCCTCACGAAGGTGTTATAAATAATAGAATGTAAATATTATTTTTTGAATTGCGTAAGACATACGCGCCTCTATTTACTTGAGATGATAAATGCTTATCTGTTCTGTGACCTCAGCATATACATATACAATAAGCCAAGATTTTTCTTAAATTATATGTCTTTTTAGGAATTGCATTCCAGCTTATCTTAGTCATTTCCTCTTTGTATTAAATGTTGTATATCTAGAAATTTAAGTTTTTTTATCACTTGGTCAAAAGACATCATTTCTACACACAGACAGAGCCAATAAATGTGCCTTAAACGCGAACTTGTGAACAAACTATACTCACGAGTTCTCACAAACTTGTTAATTTGGACAGCAGTCTGTGTACATCATTTTGAGATAGCCCAAAAAGAGTTATCTTATGAGAACAAGATAGTCACAAAAAACTGTACTTATGAATGTCAAAAAGAACTTTTATTCAACAGGTAATACCTCGACAACTCATTGCTGGCTCGGGAATTTAATTTTAATATGTGGGTTAACCCACAAATTATGCGTTTAGTATAGTATTATAGTTTAGTTAATAATTACAGAAGTTGAGCTAGTAAATCCCTTTCCTATTTTATAATATAAGAGTAGATGTGTGTAAATAGACTATAAGGTACAATGGGGTCGACGTATCTGTGTATAAAAACCCCTTAACAATAAAGAATAAAAAATCGGCCAAGTGCGAGTCGGACTCGCCCATGGAGGATTCCGTAGCAGCAAGTAACATAATATAAAAGTTCTTGTAGTTCGTTGTAACTTTGATCGATGTTTTAATAATAGTGTATTTTTAGATTGATGACGTATTGAAAAAAAACTACTTACTAGATCTCGTTCAAACCAATTTTCGTTGGTAGTTTAAATGGTAATGCACATCATATATTTTTTTAGTTTTATCATTCTCTTATTTAAGAAGTTACAGGGGACACACACACATTTTACCACTTTGGAAGTGTCTCTCGCGTAAACTATTTAATTTAGAAAAAAAATGACATATAGATACCCCACACGTATGCGTTTGATGAAAAATTTTTTTTTGAGTTTCAGTTCTAAGTATGGGGACCCCAAAATTTATTGCTCTTTTTCTGTTTTTGTGTGAAAATCTTAAAGCGGTTCACAGAATACATCTACTTACTAAGTTTCAACAGTATAGCTCTTATAGTTTCGGACAAAGTGGCTGTGACATACGGACGGACGGACAGACAGACAGACAGACATGACGAATCTATAAGAGTTTAGTTTTTTGCCATTTGGCTACGGAATCCTAAAAAACTCATTGCTCACAGTGAAGGGTTTTGTTACCTTGAGGGGGAAGAGTATAATATATTCTGAATACGCGTGCCTTGCGTATTCTAGTTCTTGCTTTTGTCTTTGGATACTTTAATCATGCTCCTCCATCTTACCTTACCTCTTGCTACTTACTACATTGCTAAAATTACCACCTCATTCTATTTGGAGGATTTGAAAACTAACCTTATGTGAAAATGTTCACTTTATTTAACTAATGTGACTACTTACCACCTATCTTCATTAAAACAATACACAGAATTTACTTTAGTTTGTTCACATGTTCGCACAATTAGAGCTTGGGCGATAGCTATTGCCGCTGAGTATATTTGTTATAATTATGATAGCATTTTTTATTGTTTGGTGAATCATCCGACGATACTAAATGAACTTGCAAAGACAAATAATCGAACACAATTATAATGTTAAATTATTCTGTTTTTGATGTCCTAATGTTCTTTTTTTATAATTTTCTCGTTATGTATAGTTACAAATAATAATAGTGAATAGTACCGAAGAATTTGTTGCTATATTGTTTTTGGAAAGTTATGAACTTGAACTTAACTTAATGTTGTCTCTGCTATTTATAAACATGTAAAGACTATACATGTGTCAACTAATTTATCAAGTTGATAATTAATGCTTTACAGAAGATAAACAAGTTTTGCGAGAATGCACAAGCTTCAGGCATAAAATTTACAGTTTGAGTGGTAATAAGGCTGTTGCCAAATCTTCGATGTAATATCGTGCTCGATTTGTACTCTAAATAGTTTCTTTATTACCCTTATTCACTGTTGCTTTCATAGGATTTATCAACTGGGATTCGCAGACTAGGTTTTATAATTAACTGTGTAAATAAGTTCGTTTGAATCGTCCAAGCAGCGCTTAGTGGTTGTTTGAACAGTTACTAAGCGTCCAAGGCCTTCGCGTTATCTAGCTTTATGTGTCATTCATTATTCCTGATTATGACATCATTATGTCTCCCCACGAACTCAATTGGTTTGATTTAATATAGCTCTTCGGAAAACGTTTATTGTTTATTATCATTAGTTCGTAATGCTCGTTATTATAGAGTAATTTGATATTGAGAAAAATATTGCGTTAGGTACTCGTTTGTACAATACTATTTCACCGTCTGATAAATAGTAAGCAATAAGGGTTATCGTCTTGTTGCGTCGCGTTTCGCTACATTACCTCGGTCGTTTACTTATTACTTTATCAACGCTCTAAGTTGCCATTGTCAAGCCAGCAACTTTATAGATTGCAAAAGGATTTTTGCCTTTGCAATCTGTAAAATTGCTTAACTTCTTCAGTAACCTTCGGCGACCGTATCGTCGCTTTTCATTAGGTGAGATAGCGTTCAAGCACAAACCTATCAACAATTAGGAAGGACGTATCTTATAAGCAATGTAAATCCGCTCGGCGTTGATTTGATCCCCTAGTTTAACGTCACCATTTTAGGTCAAAGTTATTTGCATGGGAAATGTGTAAATTGTAAACGCTTTTAATAACCTCGGGAGTCATAATTACGGTGTAGTAAATTTATATGAATTTCGTTGTAAAACGTTCAGTCATTAGAGCGAACATAAAATATGACTCTCACAGTTGTTTAAGAACCATTTCAGCTCTGTAAAGGCTACGCTCCAAATTAAATAGACGAAATAAGCTGATTACTATTATGAAAGCAACGTTTTCAGGGTTCTGTACCTCAATTGGCAAAAATGTGACTCATATAGGATCACTTTGTTGTCCGACTCTCAAGACCCTTTTTCTCTGTAACGTGTGGCGATATTCCTTGAAAGAGGGTCAACCCAGACAATTTCATATTCATTTCCGTATAATGATGCGGCAATGAATATATATCAATTATTCTGATTTATAGCAGTAAAAAAAAAAGATACTACCCCTTATAGCAGTGAAAAAAAAAACTTCTAAGTCAAAGCAATCTAAAGGTAAGGCCGTTTATGCTTCGTTTATGGTACATATATTGATACTAGCAAAGACATTAAAACCTAAAGAGTACTTCCCGTTGACGTCCAATCCTGAAAGGCACGAAGCAAGATCCCATAACACAATACAAAACGTAGATGTTACGTAAACGTAGATTACCAAATAATATTTTTGTTGCGACACGAAAAAATCTACCGAGACTTGTTTCGGGAATCGGTCTTTTTACATAGGTAACTTTGTACAGAACCCTCCGAGTGCAATTCGCACTTGAACGGTTATTTATGCCATAGTTTCCATTTTTTTTGGACATTAACGTGGAAAAATTTCAATTGACTTTTTGCTACCGTTTAATATTGATAATATTGCTACTTAATTTCTGAAGGATTTATCGTATTGTAATGTCTATTTACTACGATATTCATTATTTACCATACTATTTAATAGTAAGTACGTACACTTCATTGCGACGTTATCGCGTGGTAAATGCATAATTTATAAAAAGGGGTCAAGGATAGATCCTTGAGGTACCCCTTCTCAGTATGAATATGTTACTAGAGAGCGTCTCGCTTTCCGTTTTCAAGATACTATTTTATCGATACTCTTACTGAGCTTAGCAGCATCAGCAAAAGTAAAGTAGTTATTTTTTAACCTTTGTAAAACCTGTTCGACCATGTTGTCAGCTTAGCGCTTATAATTTTTGAGCTTCATTTTCTTATATTCTTACAAGCGTCGTTAATTTAGGGTCAGTCGCTAGTCCGAATAACAGCAAGAGAAGCACTTGGTCAGCACAGCATTATAGTCAATTAATATTTATTTTATTATTGAATACATACATCAGTTCACGTTTGGTTATTGCCGGATTTTTTCCGGCATCTAAACTTGTTCGTTGCCAACGTTGGCAAAAAATCAAACTTGCATAGTTAGTAATTAATCTTGATAAATTGTTGAAATATGATATTGAAAACGAAAGTTATCGTCAGATATTTCAAGTATTATAAATTGATTTGTAACGATGATGTTGTTATTCTGCCATTCTGCATGACAAAACCGCCTGAATAGTACCTAGTTATTTATTCATATTGCTTTAGTCATTTATTCTTATTTAAAACGTTTTCCTTTTAAAACAAAACTGCCGTTATTAACTCTTCATATTTGTAGCTTAGAAACAGTAAAGCCTTTGCTTGTTTAAGAAATCTATATCTATACCATGTATTTCCCATTACAAAAATAAACGTTGGTGATATTTCGCCTTTTTGTCGCTTTGATTCAATAGTGATTCCTAGATAATATAAGTACTTATCGTGGTTAAAATCTTATCTAATATTGTGTTGATATCGCCCCAGAATAATTTATTATCAATAATGTACATATAATACATAACATATATATTAAGAATAGTTATACATTTTACAAACATTGACTGATATGATGGTGTGTCACGACTTGTATAGTGTAGAAAAGTTCTAAATTCCTTTACTAGCTTTAATAACATTTAAACTATTGTATATAACGGGTAATTCATTTGGAGTTACTTTTTCCAAAACTAAAAAAAATATGAATAATTCAAATTTATCGGGTAATCTTTATTATAATACAAAAGAACCATTCCTTACATTTACTTTTTAAAGATTATTTCTTTCAAATGTTGTCCGTAACTGCGATTAAGGTGGTCCATTCTGGAGTTCCAGTTTTCGATGACCCGACCGAGCATTTCCAGTGGTATTTGGCGAATAACGCGAGTAATGTTGGCTTCGAGTTGATCAATCGTACGCGGCTTATCCATATAAACTTTGGACTTTACATAACCCCACAGAAAAAAGTCTCAGGGTGTGATATCACAGGATCTAGGCGGCCAACTGACTGGTCTGAAACGCGAAATTAACTGTTCACCAAATTTTTCTCGCAACAAAGCCATGGTTTCACGTGCTGTGTGGCAAGTGGCGCCGTCTTGTTGGTACCAAAAGTTTTGAAGATGACGGATTTCAGGAAACAAATAGTCCGTTATCATGGTACGATAACGGTCACCATTGACAGTGACGTTCTGGAAGACGGCGCCACTTGCCATACAGCACGTGAAACCATGGCTTTGTTGCGAGAAAAATTTGGTGAACAGTTAATTTCGCGTTTCGGACCAGTCAGTTGGCCGCCTAGATCCTGTGATATCACACCCTTAGACTTTTTTCTGTGGGGTTATGTAAAGTCCAAAGGTTATATGGATAAGCCGCGTACGATTGATCAGCTGGAAGCCAACGTTACTCGCGTTATTCGCCAAATACCACTGGAAATGCTCGGTCGGGTCATCGAAAACTGGAACTCCAGAATGGACCACCTTAATCGCAGTTACGGACAACATTTGAAAGAAATAATCTTTAAAAAGTAAATGTAAGGAATGGTTCTTTTGTATTATAATAAAGATTACCCGATAAATTTGTTTTATTCATATTTTGTTTTAGTTTTGGAAAAAGTAACTCCAAATGAATCACCCGTTATAAGCAGCTTATGTCATTTTATAAATTCTTCGAATGAATTTTCTTCATGAACTCGCTAGTCGTAAATTTATTCCAGTCAAGAAATTTTACCCTAGTTACCACATTTTGCACAATTAAAAGAAACTTCTTTAAATATACTATTATGAAGATAAATTATTCACTTTGCATCCGCTTTGTTTGTTAGTAAGTAGGTAGGTACAGTAAATTCAAGTCGGTCAAAGAGAGGAAAATCAATTGTTCATTGTATTTGAGTTAGTCGTGGTCAACGTGGGTCTTCTTGACATTCGACTACTTCATGACTCGGCAATTTGTGATAAAATATGATTTTTATATACTTCCTACTTATTGTAATATTAACGATGATAATTGAAATGTCACGTGAAATCAAGATCAACGTGTAATCGTATAAATCGTATCCAAACATCAAGATTGAAATTACGTAATCTATCAGCTCCGTAAATAATGGAGTTTCTATCAGAAAGAAAAAAAGAAAGAAAGAATTTTTTTTTATTTGGCATACATACACAATCGTAGATACACACAATGTAGTAATAACATGTAGACAGACACTAATAAATTATTATTTAAAAAAAAAGAGACAACTAACCATGTGTGTCTCACGGCGGCGCCAAATAGCTCCAGTTCAGCAATAATGCCAGAAAACTACATGGTAGCTGCCTGACGCTGGTTTTCAACTGAACCTTATTTCGAGTGTACGGTTGAAAATTGGTTTATTTTATTAGTACTTAGTTTTTAGTGATTAGGTGTAGGGTAAATAGATTACTATCATATCTATCAATACTGTTTTTAGCGAGATACATTTTATTTTTACCCCTCGTGTAAATATGGGCTGTGAGATTGTTCGAAAGAGTTACTGTGGCGTTGGAACTTAAAGGGCACTGAAGAAATACAAAAACTGCACTTACATACGAATATTTTCCGTTTATCTTTAGTTAAGTTCTGTTCTAACTAACCTGTAGCCTGTAGGTAATACTCGTAAATAGGTACTTACCTGCTTTGGTCATTCATTCAATAACAAGCGAAACATAAGCTATACAAACATGGTTTGATTGACGTAAGGTAAGCATATCTTGTTTACAAAATAACAAGCAAGTATGCAATGAAGAAAATAAAATAGAACATGCTTCGTGGAACAAAACCAATACTACAGCGGACCAAGGTAGACTACAGAGGAGCAACTGTTGCAAGGTTAAAGTATAGAAAAGAACTGACAACTTGCGAGTGACAGACAACCCATCACTGCAAACACACATTTACATGAGCAAACACTGAAACGATTCATCAATTATTTTTTTTTTTCGGAAATTTGAGATTTATCTGCGACTATCGCAATCTGTGCCAAGGCTCGGAGTCTTACTCTTATCTCGAAAAAAGGAAATTAGGTTCAAATAAAACTTCAATAGATGGCGCGATATGTATCAATTTCTTATTTAAGTCTATGTAAGATTAAGATGTTGAAAAAAAGTTATTAAGGACTTTGCAAAAATCATGGAGTAATTAGCTCCTAATTAAAATTTAGAAGATTATGCGATTGAACCCTATAACATCTAGGTATATTTATTGCAAAAATAAATGGCACTCTCGACGTTATAGAGGTTTTATACACCTCATAAAATATATATATATAGTAGGTATAGTTTTGATACAGGGAAACTGAAATGCAAGAAATACTGTAATTTTTTTCCCAATGTACGTTGAAAAAAATAGCTATTGAGGGGGATTCAACTTCAAGTTGTCGCTGCTAACACCACTAGCAAGGTGTCTGAACACGAAATAAATTGCCTACGGGCTGTCAAATAACTGTAGTTTCAAGGCTGCGGGAATGTTCAAAAGATTTTAGTAGGTACCATGGCCCTGGAACAAGGGTACTAGTAAGTCAAAGTCTAACTCCATCCAGAGTGCGAGAATTTTTTTTTGACGTATTCCCAATTTAAAAAAAAATGTGGTCAAGCTTCTTTGATGTCTTCTTTTGTACACTAATATTTTATTATCTACAACTAAGGTAAATACTTTACTGGTTATAAATAACGCCATCTGTCTTTTTATACCAAACTCACTCAAGCACTCATAAAGTCTGAAGGTTGCTCACGCGCATCGAACCGTTAAAATATCTACTTACAATATTTTCTTAATACTCTCATGGAGTTACACTAGATGGCGTTAGTAGTACTACACAGCAGCAAATAATATTATTGTTATTTTTCTCATATCAGATTAACCGATCAATTCTCACATGCTTTTTAATCATTCTTGATTATTATCGAATAACCAATTTATACTATTAATTTAAAAACCTCGTGTCGATAAAAACATACATCGGTTATTTTATCTCAGTAAATAAGAAGCCCCAGGACTCTACAAATAAACCGATAAGTATGATAAGCACTCCTCATGTAATTTAATTCTATTACTTCAAACAAATCTTATCAATTATGCTGAGCTCAGTTTGACATTGTGTGTAGGCATCGTTCATCCTTTGAACATTGCTGTCTTTTGACTAATTTTAGTTATTATATTTGGAATACCCACAATGGGATTATAATTCAAGTGTCACTATTGGTCTTTAAATCGAACATAGGTGTGGTTTTGAAAGTAAAGCAAATGTGGAGATGGCATACAATGTATTTGGTTAGAAGTTACCAGACTAGTGTTGTGTTTACTGTGAAGCTATGCCTTGGAGGGGTGTGCCTGGCCCTTCCGCACCGGTGGCCGAGCGCCGGCCGCTCATGCTGGCCCTGCGTGTGCCCAGGAGTTACGGCAGCCTTTTTCCATATTACAAGTTTGTGAAAGATACTGCTAGTGAGGCATTTCAAAGCGAGGTATATTTTCATACTGTTACTAATCCTGAAAAACTGTTACATGACAGCCAGTTCTCAGATAAATTTTTGAGTTATACTGAAAGCTGATCAATTTATTGTATTACAATGTAAATGTGTGTTTGCAGTGATGGGTTGTCTGTCACTCCAAGTTGTCAGTTCTTTTCTCCTTGCAACAGTTGCTCCTCTGTAGTCTACCTTGGTCACGATCCGCTGTAGTATTGGTTTTGTTCCACGAAGCATGTTCTATTTTATTTGTTTCATTGCATACTTGCTTATTTTGTAAACAAGATATGCTTACCTTACGTCAATCAAACCATGATTGTATAGCTTATGTTTCGCTTGTTATTGAATGAATGACCAAAGCAGGTAAGTACCTAGTTACGAGTATTACCTACAGGCAGTTGGAACAGTACTTAACTAAAGATAAACGGAAAATATTCGTATGTAAGTGCAGTTTTTGTGTTCTTTCAGTGCCCTTTAATTTCTAACACTCAGTAACTCTTTCGAACAATCTCGCAGCCCATATTTACAGTAACTATTCGTTAATTGACTGACATTTAACCTGTCAATCGTGATAATGACAGACACAATTGAAAGACAATAGGTGCGCGAACGCCGGCGTTCGCTTGGGGTTTAATGAATTAATAGCAGTTGGTTCGGATGTAAGGATAAATCAATATAAGGTTGCGTATCCACTGACGTGCAGCTGGGCGAAGTGGAGAGGAGCGGACCGTGAACCAATCGACCTTGACATTTGGCCAATCACAGTACTCGAAATCTCCACTCCGCATTTTGTTTTTTTTTTTTTTCGATGGGAAAAATCATCTTATGACAACCCCCGCTCTTGGGCGGAGCGGGAGATAGTGTCAGACTCTTACTGACTAAAAAACCCATCCCGTTCCTTCAAGCCTTCATACCGGGGCTCGAGCGCCCTTTCGGATAACCCTGGCCCCAGTAGGCTTCGACCCGGCTGGGCCCCTGCTGTTGCTGACAACTCCTTGAGACGCGCGGGAACAGCGCGCGCCGACGACGACTTGGGCTTGGTCCGGACAGTTACCGGACGGCCGGACAGCGAGCTTCCCATTGCTTACTGTCCGCAAGCCCGCGCCTACGGTGGCTGGAAATCGGGATCGGAATCCCGGCGGCGGCGGTGTGAGCGCCGTTGCTTGATGCGGTCGGCCTCCTCCTTAGCGAGCATTACTGCTTCGCAGAAGTCGGCGACCGCCTGCCACTCCTCCTCGCTCTGGACCATGGCCTCAACCAAGGCCCGGCGCGAGAGGTCTCCGCCGCCGTCCACTCCGCATCAGTAGAAACCGTGTAAGTGGGGTGGTGTGGAGATGAGCGGAGTTTCAAATAAAACAAATGAACACGCGGCCTTGAGCCGGACAGAATGGAGTCGGATGACGAGAATAGAATAGAATAGACTTTATTGTACACCAAAAAGTAATACAGCTTATACAAAAACTTCAGTTTGTGGGTTCGAGCGGAGATCACGAAGCGGAGCGTAGCTCGCTTCAATAGAAACACTTGCCACTTTTTATTTCTTTTCTCCGCTGCGCTCCGCCTAGCTTGCAGCTGCAGTGTAAACACACCTTTAAGAGAGACTTGCCAAGATTATGATCCAAATTCATCATTTTTTTCATACCTCCCAGTATAATTACCTGAGTCATGTCCTCTTGGTTTTACCTGACTGGCTTAGTATGGGTGTAATGTTTATTGGTTGGAACTATCGGTACCTACCATTACCATCATACCGTTTCACACAGTTGGAAAAATCATTCTTTTTAATTATTGTAATGATAAATGAAATCATATGACAGGGGATGACTTTTCTATTATTTACGGGTCTTTGACATTCGGTATAATGGATATTCTGCAAAATATGTACATTGTAAATTAGCTAGCTGGGTAAATTAAATAATGGGTGTCTCCATCGTGTGGACCGCCCGTAGGACACGGTTGAGCATACAGTCGATGTGTGCCCTGCTTGGGCGGAGCACCGCCGTGACCTCGTGGAGGCAATCGGCGGTGGTGGCCTTTCGACCCTGGTTATGGCCGTGGTCCGGAGCATAAGAGAAAGGGACGCGGTCGCCTCCTGCGAATCAATAATGCTAGCATAGGAGACGACCACTCCCGTGAAGGTTCCGGTATCGTTACGCCCCAGCCGCCGCGGTAAAAAAGACCCCGGGCATCACAAGTCGCAAGGCGATCCTCGGCCGCCGTAGTCGCGGGTTTTCGGACGAGCAAAAGGTATCTCGCAAACGCGGCGGCGCGGGCGCAGCGTGTAGCAAAATAAGGGCCGATGACCGCTAGGATCACGCATGGGGAATCATTGTAAGGAAACCCGCGGACCTAAAACGCAAAAGGCCATACAGGTGTGGTTTTAGCCAGTAAAAGTCTGACACGTCCTTACTCACCCTTTTACCACCCTAAGCGGGAGAAGACATTGGATGTTCATTAAATTCCCATCTCAATAAAAGGCAACTTTAAATTGATCTTCAGTATAAATGATACTTAGCTAACTTAAGTAGCCAGATCAGTCTCCTGCAATCAGTGCATCACTTTGTGGTTGAATAATAAAGCCGCAATGATATTGCGGCTTTATTATTCAACCACAAATGTCTGGATAAAAGCCATGTAAATAAGTTGTTTTTCTAAGAAGAAGCCGCAAAATCTTTGCCATCAGCAGTGCCAACCTCGTCATGGGGAAAAACATGGGAAGTTTACCGTATTCTTGGAATACTCGCTTTTACTTTTCCAGTTTCCGCTCAAGTTAGCTAGCTTACTTCTAAGTTGACGGTAGTTAATTGCTATAATTTTAACAGGGAATTAGAGAGTTAGGAACTTTATGATTTTTTTAATAAAATGGTAAAATCTTTTTGTATTCGAAAGTGTCTGTCGTGGCTTCAACTAAAAGTAGTAAGTACTTTTAAATTCAACTTTTATTTTATTTTTTCAATAAAAATCTTGATTTTATATAAAATCTTTATTTAACTATTGCACTAAAGTAGGCACTTCTTATTGTATCTCAGTAAACATTGTAATTATTCATAATAATGTACTTACGTGCTGTCACTTCAGCTACCATCAAAGAGCTCTTAGTTTCTCTCCATGATGATAATAATAATCAATTTGCCTAAGTGCTCGTTAATAAACGTCTGCGGCATACTGGCACGAATGTTTCCTATCATCTTAAGTGGCTCCAATTTTTTAGTTTTTCCTAATTCCGTTAGTGCTATTCACTTTCACTAACAATAAATGCCTCAATGCGTACTTTATGTTTCCCATCTCTCTCGACACGACACTGAGCCGAACTTGAGAACTCTAAGCGTCATCGTCACCTTCCTGCCCTTTTCACACGTTACTTGGGGTCGTTTTTTTTTCCACTTTATCCTGTCTACTGCTATCACTGACTCTTTATTCTTTCATATCACTCCTCAGTTCTCGGATAATCCATCGATCATTCTTTGACCTCCCTGTCAAAAGGAAAGATGGATGGGGAATCCTATAGTGCAATAAATTGTAGGAGTTAATGTAAGTGATTTCTAGTGTAAATAGAAAAACGGGCATACATGTTAGTTAATTAAAAGATCACAATTCAATTGTTATTAATAGGATTTTGTCTAAGTAAGGCTGTTATGTTATCATTGTTTCAAGTTTTAACTACATATTATCACAGAATATAATAGTGATAATTTACCTCTATGATACTTACAATATGCAACACCTTTAAAAAGTACATTTTAATGAACCAATAAATGATAATTGCTGTGTCAACAAATCATTAATGCTAGCTTAATCTTCCGAGAATTGTTAGTCTCTATTTTTGGACAAGTTATATTTGACAGTGTTGTTTGAAACTTTTCAGGGGTTTTGTACTCTAAATTACTAGAACATAGAAATAGAATATTATATATAATAGAATATTATATAAGTTGAACCTGGCCAAATAACACTTCGCCTCTATTTACAAAATGCAAACTGCATTTGACGTCATCAGGGCGTGATATAAATCATTTCTATTACATAAACTTACACAAAACATAGGTTTATATTGCATTTTATATTGTCGGTTCTAAGAAAACTGCTTGAGACTTTTTAATCGTTTTGTTTTCTTATTTGCGAGAAGTCCGTACAGTTTCATCTATTCTTCTTATTTTGCGGAGGATAATGAACGCGCTTCTGCAGGATGTTCAGTAAAAAAGAAAATGGCAAGATATCGAGAAATGCTTAGGTCAAAAACGAATGGAAGATTAGTATTATAAAAAAAATGTCTCACATTTTCCCAATCACAAGTGATCTTACTATCAATTATATATTTTTTATATTTATTTGAATAGCATCATTGTATTACTTATCCTGAAAATATTTTTGAAAATCGTACAATTTTTTTTTTTAACTCTATTGGTCCTGTAGATTCAGAGCAGGCTTTCAGGCAGACAAACAGAAAGACACAAAGCGCCGAATTTTGGGCGTTTGTCGGCGAAAACCAGACTACGCTACTGAATTCCCTATTATTTTAGCCTTTGCTGTTGCTACTAGTCGCTCGTCATCATCATCATCATCATCTTCCTGCCCTGTCAGCGCAACTTGTATTTTTCTTCCATTCTGTCCTGTCACTCGTCACGCTATCACTAACTCTATATCACTTCTCACACAATCCATCCATCTTTTCTTTGGCCTCCCTCTCCTTCCATCCATCCACATATTATTATTGACATCCATAATTCTTTTAGCAACATGCGTTTTATCCCTCCTCTTTACATGACCATACCAAGATAAACGATGTCCTTTCAACTTTTCAGTCACTGGCGCCACTTTCAAACTTCCCTTAATATACTCATACCTCACTTTATCCATTCTCGTCACACAACACATCTATCTTAACATTCTCATCTCCCATAAATGCAATTTTTTTTATTCCTTTTTTTCAAAGCCCAACTTTCTGATCCATGTAGACTTGTAGATTTTACTCGTATGTTTAATATAACTCGCCACTTAAATATCTGTTTGGTCATGTGTATTTTTAGTTTAAATGTTAAACATTTAAAGGTGTTTCAGTGTTTACGTTTCCACGACGACCTAGCACAATTTCTAGCTCGTTCAAAAAATATAAAGTTGAACTTACTGGTATTATGTAACATCAATCGCCATTTAGAAGTGTATTATATGTTATATATAGTTATAGTATTTATGGTACACTTGAAAAGAAAATGTTTAATATTAGGGGCATTTTGTTGGGGAATATTGGGGGCGAGAGGCTATGGTTGAACGCTTGACCTTGTCCTTGGAGCAGTCTCGGAATAGGGCGATACCAATCTGGTCAAGTTCAATGCTACTAAAACCCAGGTGTGTCTTTTTTCCGCTAGACGGAGCCAATTCTACCTGGCTCCATCTCTCCGGAGCGTGACTGTGCCGATAGCCGACCTTGAGCTTCTTGAGGTAACGCTGTCGTCTACCCTTAATTTCGGCTCCTATATCGAGGCAAAAGCTCAACTGACTGCCAAAATAATACGTTTTGGGAACGCATAAATTATGCGTACAGCTAAGGAGTGGAATCCCTGCCGGAATCTGTGTTTCCTGATAGCTATAACCTAGGGGTATTTAAATCAAGATTGAATAGGTGGCTTCCAAGCAAGCGTGCTCCATCGTCGGCCATATAATCGCTTACCATCAGGTGAGACAGTGGTCAAACGCGAGCGAGTTTGGTAATTTAAAAAAATAATTTTCAATCAACAGGAGTCTAAGAATATACTTGTTGTATAATCAATTTTCGCTAAAGCTTATTTCCCATTTAGTAATTAGTGCAAACAGCACAATTGTAAGACTGAATGCAAAACAATTTCAGTGCCTGGCTTTGAGTGAAATAGCGCTCTTCTGGCCTTGCCCTTACATAATGGAAGTGAACTTTAAAATGTATGAAAATATGGCTCGCCTTCCGCCGCTTTTCTCCAATACATTTTCTGTTAGGGGCTTTGCACATAGAGAAAAAGCTATATCAATTTCACCTAACTGCATTGTGTTCATATTTCCAGATGTGATATATCTACTGTTTTCTCTGTAATACAACCTAAGTTAGGTTAGGACACTTCATTAAGCACGTACCGACCCAGAACTTTAGTTTCTATACATGTTTATTTTTCTATATTAATCAGACGTCATAATTTTGCTCATAATGAACATTACAGTCACCGGTGAATGACCGGGATCATCCTGAAACGGATTATACGAGTATAACGGTCATTCACCAACTATCTTGGTGGACGTTAATAGGTACCAGTACCAGAGTATCTTGATCTTAACATATACTGCACTTCGGACATTCACAATAACATGTGGTTCAGGCTAAAAATTGAGAACTACCTATTTAAAATTGGTCATTGCTGTGGGTGTGGATTAGATTAGTCGTGGGAAAATATTGGTCAGAGTGACTCGTCACTAAAGGAAGGTTTGCACAATAACTGCCTCCCTAGCTAAGTTACAACCGTTTCGCTTGCGTCGAACGCTTCGAGTTGGCCACGCCCCCAATTTTTTAGTTCTGACTACGTGACTGAGCGTTGAGATGACGTTATTCCCGTACATTTGAAGTTTTCTACTAGCGTCAACGATTGCAGATTAGCAACTTGCTTAGCGGTACTGGTTACTCTTCGGCACAGCTCAGCACACACGATGACGACGACACGACAGATGGTACGATCATACGATCTTAGTTTTCAGAGCACAACCTCTAAATTTCACATGTTTCTCGAATTTTGTTGAGCAGGCGCGGCACGAACAGGTCAAGTCATACTGACGCCATTGTATTTGCGGGGTACACAGAAACGCCATTCCATATTCGAATATGCGGGTAGCTTAGTTCCTGTCGCTTGATAGATACGTGCAGGAAAGTGATGGAAATAAGAATGCAACCAGCCAAAAACATGAAACAGACGCGAAAAGAAACAGCATATCCACCATCCATGAGTGATAGATTCCGTATTACATATCATCATCATGATTTCAGCCGAAAGACTTCCACTGTCACGTTCTGAGGTGGATGCGAGACTAGGATCGGTCGCTGTGGTGAAGTTTGGAGGAGGTCTATGTCTAACAGTTATTACGTATAATATTTAAAAAAAAACGGGTTGCACTCCGGGAGTGCCGGCAGAAGTGAAAACTTGATTATTAACGTTGAGCATGTTTGATATTTTGGAATGGTTAGGGAATAATTTAACACTTTAAAACTATTACAATTATTTTACATTAAAAAGTTTATCTCTCCGAAAAATCAACTTTCATCCATCTTACGCTTTTTCGATCACGTCACGTGTCCTGACGCGAGTTTCAGATTTTATACCCATTACAGAAAAAGTGCTCAACGCCGCTAAAGAAGTTTTCACTTCAAAAATTATTTTCACTGTGTATAACTTTACTCAAATAATGTTTCCTGAGAGCAAACTGATGGGATGTTTATTCATTTCACGTAAATTGCTAGTCAACTAAGAGGAACAGGTTACTGTGATCCCTGTAGGCAATAGGCTAACAACCTGTCATAGCGTATGAGCCACTTAGCTGTTAAACAAGTCGTGTTATTTAAGTCTTTACTTAATATTTACTTATACGTAACTTGCAAAGCAGCCATAAAGGTTCCTGCCAGGTTTGCGAATTGTTCGAAGGAGTTACCGTGGCCTTCACAAAGGGTAACTGGAAGGAACACTGTGAGTTTTGGTCGGTAAAAGTCAATCACTTTCGCTCCATCCGGAGTGAGAGAAGTCATTTGATTTTTCGCCACAAAAACATAAAAAAAGCTATAAAAGCTTCCGCATAACATGGATTAAGTTACTTTTAGGGTGAATTGCACCATTTAACTATAACGATAACCAAACCATAACCAGCCGTGAAACGGCCTCCTATTGGTCAATTCGACGATTTGACAACTGTTAACGGCTTTGTTATCGTTAAAGTTAAATGGTGCAACTCACCCTTATTCCCGAGGGTAACTAGCGAGGTTATACATAAATCAATCAAAGTGATAGACGCAAATAGCAAGTGATGACAAGTAGCCGAAGGTTCACCTTTCGTTTATGTGCACCGGGACGTTGCTTTGGCAACGTTGTGACTCGCCGGTCGCGTTCTCTACTGGCACATGTGTATTGATGGGTCGTTGAAAGCCTGCTCCCGAATACCAACACATTTAATTCATGTTCCATTTCCTGAAGAGAATATATTTGTAAATATGCATTGTCACACTGTTTTCTTTACATAACCACCAATTCAAACGATAGATACTTTGCGTTTATGAAACTTGAAAGCACGTACGACAATAAAACAACGCTCGACCTATCATTAATTTATTGATGGGCTAATAAATCTGTTGATTTAATATCTCACGTAATTTATTCATGTTTATAACTTCCTAACGTGTTGAATAATTAGTGTTAGATTTGCATGACATCAGGGTAATTACTTTTAAGACAAAAAATCTCAGGTGCGCAGTAATTCTTATATAAGCATAGAGTTACCAAATGCAATAATCTGCCTTATCGCTTCGTATTTATGACCCTGTACAAATTGTGGTATAAGATTCGTATTTTTCCCGTTATCACATTAATCTTTTGTTTAGAGAACAATCGCCTGTAATCCAATATTAACACTAGAGTTAAGCTTTCGTAACACAGTAAAGGGTATAAATATGACCAGAAGCTAAAGTCCTTGCAGTGTGTTTCATATAATGAACTGCGACGATATAGAATACAATTCCGTTTTTTAAGTTTACTGGTGGTAATGAAAATTATTACTATTCGTTAGCTCAAGTGGTTTTAATGTTCGTTCATTAAGATGTTTCGTGCGGCATCTTTTATACGAGCTTACGGGCAGGTATTGAATGTTTTTGTTCGTGTAGTTCAATCATTTATCACTCGTATGATTTGTATGTGATAAAAAATGTAGTGAGCACAGTTCCAGTCGAGCAAGCGCTACTGTGGCGCTTGACTGCTTGGAATCCTGTAACCCCGTTAATCTTTTTACTCTACTTAGACTGCGGATCTTAACCTCGGTACACTATTCTTGTTTACTGTACGTAATGCATGTGCGAGTGGATCCCAGACCGGTTATGATAAGTTCTAATAGCAAAATATCTAAGCGTGTATAATCCAATTTTATCACTATAAGTATCACATGCATTACTTATACAAGGAGTGTTTTCTTCCTTCTTCTTATATAATTTTGTGTCAGCACTAACAACTTGTAGTAGTAGCACTGCTAACCATGAAGTCTTCGTCATAGAATATGTTAGTTCATATTTGGAAGGCAAGGCGCTAAGCACGATGTATCCTAAGTAAAAAACATTTCCGGGTCATTACCTGCCAAAAGTGCCTAATGAGTGTCTCAATTCAAATATCTTATTGTAATTGTATTTTCTATGGTATATAATTCTGTTGTTTATTAGGTATATCATTTATAGAATCCCGAGAAACCCATTGCTAATGTTAAAATTTCAAAACCTTAACCTTTCGTATGCCGTAATCAGAGACACAATTAAAAAGTTATTGTGTTCCGCGTGGATCCGCTTTCCGGACATACAACGGGTTAATATTTAAAAAAAAACTCATTGCAGAACAGCTTCAATGAACCTAAAAATAATCTTCCATACCGATGTGATTTTTTTCTACTCATTTTGGAAAGAGTTGTGAAGTAATTTCGACTGAACTTGATAAGTGTCTTCGAACACGACCTGAAGTAATTCAGGCAGTCCAATTTAGTTACAAGCAACGGTGAATTTTCAGGAAACAAATATTCGAAGAAAATCTCTACCGCAAAGGTAAAGCACAACTCCCGTTGAATGTATACAGATTGCTCTTGATTTGGCTAGTTTTAACTACATCAGAGAAATCACGAGACTTACAAAGTCCAACGTTTTCAAACACGTGAGAACCATCAAATGTGTGAATTACTGGTTCGCTAATACGTCAATATCAATCGTAACATCGACGTGCTAAACTAAAATCAGACTGCCGTCAATAAATCGATTGGTTTCGATCGATCAATTAAATTATACATTATGGATGTGTCTCGATTAGCTCTAATATTGAAAGCGCATCTTAAGTTTATATTACTTGCTGAAATGAACGCAAACACGCATTGCGGACGCGGGCGGTGCGGTCGGCGCCTCAAGCTCAAGTTCATGGTTATGTGTGTCTAATAATAATAAATTCATGTAAACTATGAAGAATGGTTCTCGTAATGAGCATGGCGGGGAGAGCTACGTGGTGAGGCTTGCAGCCGTTTGACCGGCACAGTCCGCAACATGCTGCCCCCAGAGCGCGCCGCGCACCGGTCAGCCTCCGCGATCTTCAAGCGCATCTCGCTGCGCTCATATAGCACCTATTCGCTTGTATGTATCCGAACCCCCCGCGGTCTTCACATCCAACGTCGCAAACAGCCTCCGGTGGCTTTTTCTAACTCACCGGTCAACTCTGCCGCAACAGTGCACCCTTGTCTCCCGTTTCTAATTTTTAGATTTATTAACAGTCGCGATTTCAATAGGTGCTGACTGGTTATTGATTTTAAATGGGTTGAATAACTTTATTATTTCTTAATTACTTAAACAACTTATAGGTTTGCAACTCAATGATTATCCGAGCTTTAGTCGTATGCGTTTCATTGATTTATTCTGTGACTGTTCTACAATAATTATAAAGTAAACCTGTAAAGATTGTGTTTTTAAAAGTTCTGTAATTTGTAATAGGTACTTTTATTTGAGGTGAGTTTGTAGAGTTAATAAAGCTTCAATCCATCTCATCTCACGAATTATTTACAAGTACGATCGGCACCGACTGGACCGTCACTCAAAATGTAAATTTGAGTTGCTGAGGTGCTTATGTACACCAGTAGAGTATTTAGTAGAATTTCCCCTGTAGATTCTATAAGGATAATAAATTTAGAAACTACTCGTAGACAGACAGACCTACTTGAGTGTAAAAACACCGTTTTGAACCTCAAACCAGGAAAGTTTTCTATCATTTATTTAAATAAATATAATAATATGAGAAAATGCAACTCATGCTAGATTTTCCTAGAACCTCTGAATAGGTATATTTAATTATATCCATTGATTTTTAATTAAGAAAATAAGAACCATACCTGATGATATTGCTGACTATAAGAGCAAAAAGGAAATCCAGTTATTAAGATTAACGTGAAACTTTTTTTCGTACGTCTGCCGCATTGACAGACGAGTTCATTCATAGCCACCCTCCGCCCGCCCAACTCCACGCCGCGGTGCGCTCTAAATAGTAACCGCCCAATACGAGACGTGTCACGATGTTCATAGTGCGGCTCGATCACCACATTCACAAATCTCTCACAGGAGCCGAACGGTTCGCGCGTCTTATTATGCGGGGAGACGACACGACATGTCCCTCCACCCGCAGCTGCCCGACGCGTCTACGAGCGGTGACAATGAATTCGTACACATACGATGCCTCATTGCGAACATACATAAACAGAAAAATGTGGCAAGGCCACCCTCTGCTACTGCTTCGCTCGAGATGGTCTTGGAATCTCCAACTTCCTCAGACACAGAGCAGAGTGTTACGGAGTCAGAAAGATCCGAAGCGATGTCGAGTGAAGATGTGATGCGGACGCCACCGCCTCGTGCCAAAAGCAACAGTATCGCGGGCTCCATGCTGGCTCTCCCGAAGCCGCACAAGCGCCGGCGGCCGTCGTTCCTGCACCTGCAGCTAGGGCCGCCCGAGCAGCACGAAGGGCCACAATCGGCCAGCGCACACCTCAACGTGCCGCGCTTCACCGTCACGGCTCCTCCAGGGGAACAGCATCGCCGGTTCAGCCACGGCTTTGCTTTTCCAGCTTTCAATGCACTCCGGAGACATTCTAACACGGTCTGCCCAATGATAACAAGTAGAGTAACAAAGTGTTGTGATCATAACTACTGTTTTTGTTGCTAAACATGAATGTTTACGTAGTTTTTGTTTTTAAGTGATAATTCAAGAAGTATGCAACGTGTGAATGGTATGTTCGCTTTTGTTTTTGGCAAATTACATGCATGGCTCTCGTTATTCAGTAAAACAATTATTTCTGTTGAATGTATATCGACATTTAATTGTCATTCGATAGGCTGGTAGACATTTGTTAGTGCGGAAACATCTAGTCTGTGTAACCAAACATCACTTTACATAACAGTGGAGCATTGTTTTCCAAATTTTACCGAATGGAGCGTATCTAGTAACATTTTGGGTTACTCTGAGATTCTTGTTACTTTTTAGGGTTCCGTAGCCAAATGGCAAAAAACGGAACCCTTATAGATTCGTCATGTCTGTCTGTCTGTCTGTCTGTCTGTCTGTCTGTCTGTCCGTCCGTATGTCACAGCCACTTTTTTCCGAAACTATAAGAGCTATACATTTGAAACTTTGTAAGTAGATGTATTCTGTGAACCGCATTAAGATTTTCACACAAAAATAGAAAAAAAGAAATAAATTTTGGGGGTCCCCATACATAGAACTGAAACTCAAAAATTATTTTTTCATCAAACCCATGCGTGTGGGGTATCTATGGATAGGTCTTCAAAAATGATACTGAGGTTTCTAATATCATTTTTTTCTAAACTGAATAGTTTGCGCGAGAGACACTTCCAAAGTGGTAAAATGTGTGTCCCCCCCCCTCTAACTTCCAAGATAAGAGAATGATAAAACTAAAAAAAATATATGATGTACATTACTATAAAAACTACCAACGAAAATTGGTTTGAACGAAATCCAGTCAGTAGTTTTTTTTTAATGCGTCATAAACTGAAAAAAATACACTATTATTAAAACATCGATCAAAGTTACAACACATTACAAGAACTTTTATATTATGCTACTTGCTGCTATGGAACCCTTCATGGGCGAGTCCGACTCGCACTTGGCCGGTTTTTTAAACGTTGCAGCTATATCTAAAATAACACTAAAATTGTTTAAGTTTCGTTAAAAGATAATTGTATAATCTTTATTGTGGAACCATAAATGATATCAGTTTAAGGATCCTAAAGCCATATAAATTATTATAAATTTGGAAACGATTGGTAGAAAATATTATTTATTTGTGTACATGCATAACATTACAGAACAGAAATCTAAGGCGTTATAGTTGTCGTCGTTACACTGCGAGTTAATAAAACTAAATCGTATCATAGAAAGTGTATTTGTTCTATCAAAAATCTAGAAGTCATACTATAATTTCGCTGGCCATGGTTAATTACACTTCAGAAAATATAAACAGACGTAGGTAAAGCGTCACTTATCATTTTCCATGAAATAACTAGGTACTTTCTGATTTTGTATAAGTTGTTGACAATAAGGAGAGCGCGTGTAATTCCGAGGTTTATTTATTATATTAGGCTACCTTGTGATATCAAACCTTATCACTATATCTATAAATTGTGTTCATTATAAGTCGTTAACAGTGTCGAGTCAACGTTTACTTGTTCTTGTATATTTTCCGAAGAACATTGTGCATCACGGTCATCGATATCAAGTTTAGTTTTGCAAACTTATGGTTATTAATTTCCTAAATGTTGCGATTTACTAAATCACATCAAAGCGAGGTATATATATTTTTACTTGATTTTCAAAGTATTACTCGTATATAAGTGTTTTTATAATTTTTATAGTAGTATTTTTTGTCAGTATTCTGGAGCTTGTTTGTCAATAAATTACTAACTTTTATCTTCCATGTGTGATGATGTTTATGTTTGTTTTATGTGATATTAACCCATTTCATATGTGTGCAATATCTGCTAAGAAATCTAAATTGTGCCCAATCGATACTCTGGCGTCTAAGTTGGCCTCATGAAGCGACCGGTTCCTTGAGCCTGGCACTTTCTTTATGCTATTGAAAAAGAGCTCATATGCGAGAGCTTTAATCGCACACTCTAGGTTCCGTACAAGTACCTGTCCTTATTAATTTTTCTATGCCAACATTTCCATCGTTTTGTTCGTATTTTTTCAACTAATCTGCTTGTTTTATTGTATTTTCTTTATTGGAATTACTTATTCACATACCGAATCTCTTTACTGATTGTATATTTTGTAATTTTACTACTGTACTAAATTTTGATTTTATTATTTAAATAAGTGGAATTTGTAAGTAAAGTACGTTGATTTTTTCTCTCTATTTATGACTGGATTTGTAAAGAAACTTTGTTAAACAGAAAAGTAACCAATAACCCGACTACGATTCAAAAGAAAGGTACTCGGCTCTTTTGTGCGGAATACTAAAAAATCCGTATTAAATCTGACAGACAAAAAATCAGAACGTGTATTATGAGTATAACAGACCTCTTTAAAAGTGTTATAGAAATGTGTGTCTTATGGTGTTATTGTCTCTGTCCAGAGCCTGCACCGCAGCGAGTCCATGGTATCATTGGCTTGCTTCCGGACGCTCTCGCAGCTTGTCACCAGCGACAACCTGGCTGAACTACAGCAGTACATCGCCAACAACAAGAATGTTAGCATCGACGACAAAGATGAGGTAAAATATTTTTATATGCTTGTGCTTGACCTCTTCCTTATCTCATGACAAGTGATGACGCGGGCAGCGTTAGTGCATGTTTCCAATAAAAACATAAACCATAATCTGAAAATTAGATTATTTCTAAATTGCAACTAAAACACTATTCATCCCTCCAGTGCAACAATGAAAGAATATTAGCAGGTGGTGTCTTGTGGTCTTAAGATTACGCAGACTTAGACTCATGCTGAAAACCATGTAGGTTTGAACGTATGGATCCCACCGAATATTTCCAAAATATCGATGCTCGGTCATGAACTTATGACCATTTAAGTAACATACAGCTAAGCATATTCTCCGAAATAGAAGCAGCTATGCTTCTCTCTATAACTCTATTTTGGAGAGAGATAATAAAACTATGAAAACTTAATAGGTAAGTACTACACACTCCACAGAGCTCGGACATTAATTAATTTTGCATACTTGTTTACTCCCATTTCCATGTATAATGATCCCGCCAGCGAGATCTCGTTTATTTGTGCACACGAGGTTGACTTTTCTAAGCGAACCGCTCAGCGTGAAATTTCCCTTTCATGACTGAAGCACTTTGTACATAAGGTCGTCTTTACTGAAAACGATTGGAAACTCAAAGCATTCATATCAGTTTTATCACAGGAGCTTTTGAATAGTCAACGATTTGGACAGTAAGGTTTAATCTAGGTTTGTCAGTGTCTTCAATTTTTACATTTGTCCTTATTAAAAAGATGACTACACGATTTCTATTTATTTTTCTAAAATGCCATTCGCTAAAAGGCATAGTCACTAAAAGGCCAATATCAACAGGTCTTACGAAATCAAATCACCAAAAATTTTTGATAATTTTGTAATTTTAGAAATGTATAGTGAAACTCTAACAATGCGTCATCTGTTTAAGATTTGCCCAAAACTGCTGGGTGGATTAAATCGTGGGAGGTATAGATTTTGTAATGCCATAGACAAGATTGGATGCATACAAGGAAATTAATAATTTAAGAAAAATGATAGTTTAGTCTATATAATTATTAAAATCTTAATTTTTTCCTAACAAACGATTAGTTTAAACACCGTTCTATTACGTCCAATGGACACGGTAGCGTTTTAAATACTTGCTCACAAAACCGTCCACTAAAAGAACGAGTCCCGTCTAATCTAAATTATTCCCGAGACTGGAACTTTAAAAGGATTATGCATTCCACTTATAGGTCATTCAATTAGTAGGAAATGTACCAGCCAGCACATAATTTAATCTTATCTCTAAATTATGCGCAATTAGCTGAGTCACTGGGAAGGATACAAAAAAATATGTTTTAATAGATTCGTAGAATTTAACCATTGCGGTATTATTGAGTTAGAGGAATTTCCCATATTTGTATTACTATACTAAACTAATTGATACTTAAAGTTGTATATCAAAGAACCCGGAAGTCGAGGAAAGCAATATTAAAAATGTAAACTGTTTTGTTTATCCAAAGAATTGAAATAAGAAAATTGCTATTTTATTTATTTATTTATATAATTAAACTTCATGTACAGTAGTAGTACATAGGCGGACTTAATGCAACAAGGCATTCTTTCCCAGTCAACCTCAGTCCGGTCAGTACAGTATTACAGGAATCAGAGGGGATGATTTTGTTTTTGTCAGTATTGTGGAATCTACACAGAATTGCTCTTAGGAAATTGAATCGCTTGCTGCGTTCTAAACTTCTAAAGTAAGCAGTTGTGTACCGAACTGAAATATTTATGTTGAAACATATGGTAATACTGTTATGTCAAGTTGCATGCATACTTAGTCAAAAATTTGGACTGGTTCTACCTCGATGTCTTTCTCTGTGATCTAGAATAATCAATTGCAGGATAGTTTAATGGGAGTTGCTGGATTACTCTGTGACAGTGTTAATAGTTGAACCGCACCGATAATAAATAAATGATAAAAACACTCACTCAAAATCATCGTATGAAGCTTTAATTTATATCTATAGGTATACTGACCTTCTAAAAGATATGCTTAACACCCTCAACCAAAGCCGTCGAATTAAATAACGTTTTTTTTTTTGTTTTATAGAATGGCACGACAGCCCTTATGCTTGCAAGTGAGAATGGTCGCGTTGCGGCGGTGCGGCTGTTACTGGCATCAGGCGCGGACGCAGGAGCCGCAGACGCCGATGGCTGGACCCCACTGGCGTTCGCGGCAAGAGGCGGCCATCTTACAATAGCCAAAGAGCTGCTAGATGCTGGAGCTCGAGTGGACTCGAGGGATTGTGTGAGTATTCTTCAATTTTAATTATAGCTTTGGTGAAAAACCCCCGTTCAGACGAGCTGAATCATTGCGTCGCGACAGTTGGTTATCAAAATCTCAGAAGGAGGTTAATTTTGCTAGTTTATTTTGTGTGCGAGGAAAGGCGGAAGAATATCCCAATATAAGGTAAAACCAAAATAGATCATTTTTTGTGTAATTTCTTTTTAGTCCGTAAAAGTATTAATTATGATTCTATGTTTGAGATATTTGTGTTTGTGTTGACGTATACGCGTGAAAGCAGGAAATTCAGAGGTCTACTCGTGTACCAAGTTTCATCGAAATCCGTACAGCTGTTTGAGCGTGAAGATGTAACACATATGATAAAGTGTGATTAACTTGGAAAATCTTTGTAGCTAGTTCTCTCCTCATGACTGTAGCTCTACAAATCTACTGATATCATGAATAAAGGAATTGGTCATGCGTTTGCCTGCCAACACGGTTGGATAACGGAACCAGCAAGAAGACCTGTCAATGACCTAACACTATCAATGAATAACATAGATACTGATCTATTTCTGCACAAATGCATTTAAACATATTATTCATAGACCAGAGTTACGATACTATTACTCTCTTTAATCATAAATTATGGTAATACCGCTTTATGATATTCTACAAGGAAGACGTCAGTAATGGCCTAATCTTTGAGAGTTAACCTCTTTCTACAAAAAGTTTATACTACCTACCTACAGGCAATAATGCTGCTTCAAAGTTGTTTAAACCTAAGGAAGCCCACTCTTAGAATATGCTCAAGATCAGAGAAAAAATGATTGTTGAGATAAAATATTGAGAATAAAAACTACCTATGTAAACGTTCCACTACCAAACTCTTTGGGGTATTTACGCTGAACAGATGTTCCATACATTTTGTAGCGTCTGCATTGTGACATGTTTTTAAACATCACATGGCACATGTTCAAAATGATTCATTTAGGGGCAAAACACGTTGCAATTAGTTGGGCTCTTTTCTCTTATTGAAGGCCGAATTGAACGTCATTGATCTTGATATCGACGAATGTTTATGTTGTGTCCGACTGGAATATTTAATCGATCGAATCGAATAATATTGATTAAAAATAGCGTAAATACGGAGACTTCAAATAATATATTTTTTTTATTGTATGCACCCAATGCACATGCACAATATGTAACCCAAATTATTATAATAGAGCAATGACCAAAATGTATTCTGGACTGTGTACTCAAAATTAGTATATTTATACTTGACGTGGATCTCTGCCAAGATGTCACTGACATGCAAGCACATTCTAAAATCTGGCTAAAATATAATGTGTTCGTCCAGCCAGAACCAATATCTCATAAACAATTTGATGCCCTGTCCAGCCTTCCAATTTCTAGTATTAAAATATTTCGAGTTTGTAAAGAAAATAGTATTTCGTAAACGATGTGCCTGATTTAAATTAGTGTTAGTCATTTCGCATTAAATAGATCATCTTGGAGAATATTTTGTTATTCAAACTATCCATGAGAGTAATCGTTGATTCACGTGCGTGGTTACATAACTGAACTGTTTATCCCACTTTAGTGAAGATAGAAATTTATTATAAAGAAGCAGTGACAAAACAAATGGTTTATTATAGTATTTTGGGTGAATATATTTAGTTAGAGGCCAAACATAGAAACGGGGTCAAGAACTACGTTATTAGGGAATGTGTATGGCTTCAGATTTAGGTGCTGACAAGAATGACAGCTGCTAAATTATTAAAAACAAATATTGGTCGACTATAAGAATTTGTATTGAAATTTGGACCGGTCGTTGTGGCGACGCTTGGGGGAGGCCTATGTCCAACAGTGGACGTCTTTCGGCTGATATGATGATGATGATGATGATAAGAATTTAGTGAACAAAGTAGTATTTCGCTTGTATAAAATTCAGATTTAAATACTGATTAACAAGAATTTGACAATGAATTCGTATACCAAACCTTCTAAGAATAAGTAATAGAATCGATTTCAAAGTAATCTGAGATTACAATTATTATCAAGTCAGTTAGGTACAATAAAGAAGAAATTACTTGGGAGTGTGTAGATTACTTTAAACACAGTTTAGTACATGTACTTTATGTTTAGTACTTTGTAGTGTATCTTTAACATTATTTTTGCTTGACCAAGATGGGATAAATCATTATAAAAGCGCAATTTTATATGTGTACAGTAGAACTTGGTTAAGTGGGACCTGGAAACTTCCTTAGCTGGAACTGATGCTGAGCTGAGGTCCTCACACTTTAGCACAGAATTACCTTTGTTAGTGAGACAAAGCAAACCTCTGTAATTCTATACCATATCTGGGATTCCTTCTTTCGATTTTATCGTCATAGCTTAGTTTGCCCCTTGGGATCATTTTCTACTCTCACGCAAATGCTAAAGACAGATATATTTTTACGCCTTCTACCCCTTACTCAAGCGAAACTTTATGAAGCCTTGTAAATATTTATTTTCCCCCACAGGGCGGCTGGACACCGTTGCTATGGGCGTCTTACAAAGGCCACGAAGAAATTGTAGCTTTGTTGCTAGAGAAAGGAGCCGACGTTCATGCACATGGCAACTATAATATCAAGTATGTATTTGTTCATATGAATTTGGAAATGGATGGAATATGTAAAAGATGATATGGCTAGAAAAGAAATGAGATATACCTATAGACTAAAATGAAACATAAAAGACATGTAGCGTCGACCCCAAGTAAATTGAGATCATCCTCCTTGCGTCGTATTCCTCAATGCTGAGGGTCGTGACTAGAGTTGCCAGGTCTGTTTGTATAAAAATCGGGACAGATGGTAAAACAAATCGGGATTTAGGGTTTTAAATCGGGACAAATATTTTTTTTTTAATAAAGATTTTTTTAGATGGGAAATCATCCAGTGACTTCTTTCCTATTGGGGTGGAACGAGAGGGCGTGTCAAATTTTTACTGAGCAAAACCCAGACTTCTCCAGTCGCTCTTTGAGTTTCAGGGTTTTTGATTTATCGGGACATTTAGCATCCCGATCAGGTGCAAATCGGGACGCGTCCCCAGACCCCTACAAATCGGGACATACCGCGCTAATCGGGACGCCTGGCAACACTAGTCGTGACCTCCCTGTTTTATCACTTTCATTTTTATGATGTTCTTCCATCTATTCCTGTCTCTAAACTGAGATAAGAACAAGAAAATTATGAGGAAACAGAAGTTAGGGTTTATTAAATTAACCGATATACCCTATAATAAAGTAATGATTTGTTAACGAAAAAAAAAATGTGCAATTGGCATCATTTTTCTGACTGACTTCGTGACATTTGAAAAGTGAATGAAAAACCCTGTAAATGTTTTTCTTTTAGAAATAAAATGCTTTGAATTTTGAAATACATACATATAAATAAAAACATACTTTACCATTGAACAGTCAATTTAACATAAAGTCAAGCTACGTTTCGCTGCTTTTCTTACGGAATACTACAAAAGCTATATTGTTAACATATCAGAGCTCATATAGTACCAGTATGTAAAGCGTAATAAAGAATAACATTGTTATGTTCAACATAATAATCATACAAATATCTGTTTGTGGTCGATTCCATGTCTAATTCTCACAAAGTTATTGCATTATTTTGCCTAACAATGAGAAGTACTGTGATTTACTGTAATTTAAAATCACATTTTGGTTTAGGTACAGGTTTCCAAAACATGCATGTGTAAATTATCTTTAAAGAAAAGTGTTTTTAGGGTTCCGTAGCCAAATGGCAAAAAACGGAACCCTTATAGATTCGTCATGTCTGTCTGTCTGTCTGTCCGTCCGTATGTCACAGCCACTTTTTTCCGAAACTATAAGAGCTATACTGTTGAAACTTTGTAAGTAGATGTATTCTGTGAACCGCATTAAGATTTTTACACAAAAATCGAAAAAAAGCAATAGATTTTGGGGGTCCCCATACATAGAACTGAAACTCAAAAATTTTTCATCAAACCCATGCGTATCGCGGGGTATCTATGGATAGGTCTTCAAAAATGATACTGAGGTTTCTAATATCATTTTTTTCTAAACTGAATAGTTTGCGCGAGAGACACTTCCAAAGTGGTAAAATGCGTGTCCCCCCCCCCCTCTAACTTCTAAGATAAGAGAATGATAAAACTAAAAAAAATATATGATGTACATTACTATAAAAACTACCAACGAAAATTGGTTTGAACGAAATCCAGTAAGTAGTTTTTTTTTTAATGCGTCATAAACCGAAAAAAATACACTTATTAAAATATCGATCAAAGTTACAACACATTACAAGAACTTTTATATTATGTTACTTGCTGCTACGGAACCCTTCATGGGCGAGTCCGACTCGCACTTGGCCGGTTTTTATTCTTAAATCTTAATATATATAAATCTTGTGTCACAATGTTTGTCCTCAATGGACTCCTAAAGCACTTAACCGATTATAATAAAATTCGCACACCATGTGCAGTTCGATCCAACTTGAGAGATAGGATAGTTTAATTCTCAAATTATAGTCACAATTTTAATTTATTGCTAATTATTTGTCTGTTATTATTTGACAGTCACAATTATCTGTTAACTCCAAATGATTCTAACAGATGTCGATACCTTTCGACTGGGTTGAGTAAGTAATCAATAGATGGCGCTGCTATGGTAAATCTACGAACGTGTCATATAAGCTACATTTTCAATTTAGGGTATAGATATAAGTTTTCTGTGTTATGTTTTGTATGTACAATAACGTATTGTAAGTATATATAATAAATAAATAAATAAATAATAAATATAGTAGGGTAGAGTCAGGCCTCCGTCACTCCATGTACTTGCGCGCTATAAGTGCCTACCGCCCAGCCGAGCGGTCTCGGTCCGCCGGCGGATCAAATTCAGTGCGGTTTTCGCAAGCGAAGCGCGCGCACGCCGTTCAATTTTAATAGTGCTGTTCGTTCGTACGCGTATTACGATGCCGTGTGGTGCCTTATGTGCTGTAGATGGCTTTTTTTTTCATTTCTAGTGAACATCTCCGAAGATCATCATCAAACTAAGAAGTATTATACTTATTTTAAAACGTTCTCCTAAATGTATCAAATCCTTTTCTGAAAACCACATCGATATCGGTTTAGCCAAACGCGAGATTATCGCGCACAAACATACATACATACCTACAAACCATACAAGTCCAACTTCTCAGTTTGGCCTGTTTGTCTGATCACCTCCTTTTTTTAAGTTGGTTAAATATTTTATAAATGATAAAATTTTTAACTGCCACATAAAAGTCAGAATATGGTCTGACTTTTATGTGGCAGTTAAAAATTTCAACATTTCACAGTTCTCAATAACATAGATAAAAAGTTATGTTAATTTAATTTTATCGAAGAGGCAGCCCTGCGTTTACTGTGGAATCGCGCGGTGCGAAGCAATCACTGCTGTACGCTTGAACATTTAGGCGCATTTTAGCATACAGTGGTTGTTGACGCTAGGCCGTAGGCAATTATCGTAATAGGTATTGGAAATTTTCTACTGAGTGAAGTATCTGTTACGTAGTAACTATTCAGTAATCTGTGGTAGAGTAGGGTAGAGTAGGTTAGAGTAAGGTAGAGTTGGGTAGAGTAGACAGCTTAGCTAAAAGATATAACATAACTATTAGGCGGTACGAAGTTCGCCGGGTCAGCTAGTATTTTTATAAAATACTCTTAGTAATAATCATCGGGTTTCGTCAACTTACATCAGCGATACGCCTAGGTTAAAAATATCCTCAATTTGAATTTATCCTTTCGTACAGGAATAATGTTTTATTGTTTATGATAGGTCTTGTACCAAATGTAGTAAGAACATCGATGCCTACCTACCTACTTTACCTAAAACACACCAAGTACATTTAAGTAAAATTTCGGTGTTAAAAGAGTGTGCTTATGTTATGATTGTAACTTAATTTTCTATTTAGGGTGTATAAGGGTATGCATTATTCCAGCTGCATATTGTATAAAAACCTATGAAATTTGTTTAGCTCGCTAGTATGGGCGGCAGGCCGCAAGCACAGCGGCGTAGTCCAACGACTATTGGCCGCAGGGGCTCGCCCTAACTCGTGCGACAAGTACGCCACATCAGCGTTGACATGGGCCGCGCGAGCTGGTGACGTCGTCGCGTGCGCCGCCTTGTTGCGGGCTGGAGCCGACGCTAACACTGCGGGGATGTACTGCTGGACACCGCTGCTGCAGGCTACACATGGTAAGCAATGTTCAATTTCGCAATGTACCCTGCTAATTCCGCAGATGATAGGATACTTAATATTGTGTCCTGTTACACCTTCCACAGAGTTATTTGTGAAACCCTTGCAACCTCTCAGCATTACGTTCCTATCATCATAAACAACCACTTTTGTTCTATGACTTTTAAAAATATATCATATTTTAGTTCATCAGATTTTCAGACAAAAATAAAAATATTTAAATTGAACGTTCTAAATATTACGAAGATGCGAAACAAGCGATAGTACAATAGCGGAGGGGAACGGGGGATTGAGCGGCAGGGGTAAGCACCCCTGCCGCTCAATCCCCCGTTCGGACTCAAGCGCATCAAGCGATGCGCTTGAGTCCCGTCATTCAGAATTAGGAAGGCTTAGTAAAATACAGAGTTGTTGATGTGTTAGATAGAATAACGAAATCTTGAAGGTTTGTTTTTAGTAAATATGTTATGTTTTGTAAAAAGTCATAGAACAAAAGTTGTTGTTCATGATGTTAGTAATACAGTCCTGCAAGGTTGTTAGTGTTTTGAAAATAACCCTAAATATAGGAACTGATGAACGTTATTGGTTGCACCAAACTCGTAGCTGAATTCAGGGATGTTGTCCTCAAAGCATCGCTAACCAATATGTCAAGGAAGAAGAGCTGTTTAAACAATCTTGTGTTACGACCCTAAAACTACGGTTCGATAAAAATATTAAATTTTGAAGCAATGTATTTCAAGAATATCCTACTCTGAGAGCTTTGAAGTTACTATTAACTTTTGCTGCGTCTTACTCGTTATTCTGCAAATATAATAATAATGTAGGAAATTCAGATCACAAATCAATTTAGAAAATAAGGTCGCATGCTTGTTGATTTTACCATGCTACTGGACATGAGCCCCAGGACTGATATTCATTAGTAAACAACTATAATATTCTTTTTGCAGTAGTACCTTAGCAATACCAACCCGTTATCAAAACTACGTAAATAAATCTTTTATAGCTGCAACTTGCATTTAACAGGCAATTAAATGTCTGTGAATGAGCTCTAACTAGCGAAAATATTGCTCACCATTTATATCTAATCTTTGAAAAGGAAAATAACAGATTGTTAATTTTCAAGTGGGACTTTGCCTGTTGAATATGATTTAATGCATTGCCACGTATTTTGGCACTTGTAGGACATTCGTTCTTAAGATTACTGTAAAACTACAGTTGAAAATACGTCATAAACGAATACACTATTTACTCAGAGATTAGTAGGTACTTGAATGAGAATTTTTGAATTCATATAAAGGGTGTAAGGGACAGCCCTCCACAAACTTTAAGGGCTTGCTCAGGAGACGAAACTGAACAACCTTCCATATTTTTTTTTTTTTCAGGAAACGAAAAATAAATCGGCCTCTCCATAGAAACTGTCCAATCAAGTTTATAATTTGAGGCGGATTTTTATTTTCGTTTCCTGGAAAAATGTTTTGTGGAAGGTTGTTCAGTATCGTCTTCTGAGCAAGCCCTTAAAGTTTGTGAAGGGCTGTCCCTTACACCTTGTATCAGTACTTGTTTAAGTTTATATAGAGCTGCGTACAGACATCGCGAGGAGTGCGTCGTGAATGGTTCATCTCGCATGCCTCGGGCTGTGTGCATTCGCGTCATACCTACGGTCATTGCGAACGCCGCCTCAATACGAGCCGTGCGCTCCGTGTGGACGGACAGGTGTTGTTTGCGTTTTCTACTGACGAACACTGTGCGTGGTGGTTTGCGTGCTCAGCTTGAGCATGTGTCATTCGGAACGCACGCATAAAATTTACCGTCGTATGCCTCGGGTTGAGGCAAGCCTGACGAACCATTCGCGCCGCACGCCTCGCGATGTCTGTATGCGGCTTAGGATATTACGGACACGTAAAACACGCCTCAGAAAGCACGTAAAGCCGTCGTTTCCGGTTGTCATTTGTATATCTTTGACAGTCGTTACAAGTATTCAAACGCCAGAAAGTCTGGCTATCAGTCTATTTAGGGAATATCGTGTGTTGGCCACTGTGTTGTGGAGTTCTGATGGGTAGTCACTCGATGTAAAACGCAGGCATTTAACAGCATCCGTTTAGACTGGAAGCCGACCTCAAGCTTGCTAGGAAAAAGCTAGGGTCATGATGAAAATGGACCACGCTAACCCTAGAACAAAACATAAAGGGGTCGTTCTTCTTTTTTACCGACAATTGCTTGTCCTCTTGTAAAATAATGTAGATGACGTATTTATGATTGATATCTTCAAGTTTCTCAATTTTCTTTTATTTTAAATTGATTAGTACAATACAAAATATTATTTAAGGGCTTTAAATTGTTTATTGGATATTTTCCCTTTTTTAAATTAGTGTGACAGAGTGGACGAAATACACCTCCGTCACAATTTTTTTGTACTGATCAATTGTCGATAAAAAAGAAGAACGTCCCAAAGATGCCCTGGGGGCAGGTCATTGACCAGCTGTGGAATAATAAAAGAATGCTGATGGTTACAGTAACAAAATAATAGATAATATATATTTTTAATGCTATACCATCTCCGCGATCCACGTCCGTGTATCACTGCGGGGTGCCAACTGATAACTAGCTGGGTGTCCGACGCCCAGGTAATGCCGAGAGGTTTTCGGTGTGGGCTCGCTCTGCACAATTTTATTGTGTCATTCTGTACTCTTTTACTTTGTGTTTGTTGCTTTGTTTCTATATCAAATAAAATATTCTCTGTTATATTGTCAGAAACAATTTTCTGCTACTACTCGTAATTACAGTCGCTATTGTTTAGACTATTTCATTATAATAAACTGTATTGTGATTTTCTACGAAATCACAAAGACACAAATCCGAAATGACAAAATAGTAAAATGTAAACAAACCATTATTTCTGTGCCAAAGTTATTAACAGTCATAACAACGTAAATCAACATTATTTATTATTATTTTAGAGTAAAATTGAGTCTCCCTGTTTGACGCAGCGTAGACTGGGTTACTACGCGACGTAAATATTGCGATTACATACTTGAAGAATGTACGTCCTCTCATAGAGGTGGCGGCGGCCACCTTTCGCCGTCCGACCCTAATTCAGACCTTGGTTTGGTTTGAAAACGAATAGGAAGCAGCCACCTCCTGCGAAGTAGTAATGTAATGCAAGTAGGTGGCGAAAAGTTAGGAAATCCTTATGCCTCAGCCACCGCTAGAGAGGCGTCTGTTATCAATGGGGTGGCCAATTGGTATTATACCTTTTTAAAAATCAAACCCTTTTTGGTTTTCTTCAGGTAACCACTTCGAGATCGTCCAGATGCTACTGGAACACAAGCCGAACGTGAACGCGTTAGACAAGGACGGCTACACCGCGCTAGCCATCGCATGTAAAGAGGGATACTACGATATCGCTTTAGCACTTATTAACTCCGGCGCTTATATTAACGTGCAGGTAATCTATATACTGGCACACTTAATCATTTTATTAATAGTTCACCGAATGCTCGATTTATTTGTTGTGTAATTATTGTAATGATCTGTGTATTCCACTGCATTGTTGTCTGTAAGCTGTACTTTTATCTAATATGTTTTCCTCTTTTAGTTGATTTAATTGGCCTATTATTTTGTATCTTTAGACTGAATTTCCTTCTTTATCTTTTGGTGCTAATAAAACACAGAGTTGCTTAAAGCACACTCCTTAAACATTTTACCCACAAATAAAACAGCTCCTACTAATATTAGTAACTTTTTCGACTATTTCAGGACCAATCGAAAGACACGCCACTGATCCACGCAGTGAAAGGGGGTCACAAGAATATAGTGGAGGCTTTACTAAAGAAGCACGTGGACGTGGATCTACCAGGCAAGGAGAAGAAGACTCCAGTCTACAACGCCACTGAAAAGGGGCATGTTTCAATACTCAAACTGCTGCTGGCTTCAAATCCTGATCTCGAACATAGCACTGTTGTAAGTAGATTTTTTTTGACAAATTTTTAAACGGACTCCAAATATACATCGATTAAACATCGACATATAGTTTCTGTCACTGAAATGTTAAGAAGGATTCGAGTATTTAAAATAAACTAGGAACGTAAAGTTATTGGTGTCTTCGCACTGCATACAGGGTATGCCCTAAGGAGGAGTTCGCCGAACGCGTACATTACGTACACGCGTCGCTAAAACTACGACTATATATTTTTTTGAGGTGGAATATCAACAAATAACTTCTTCCACTCTAGGTGGAGCGAGAGAGCGCGTCAGACTTCTATTGACTAAAACCCACCTGTGTCATTCATTTACCCATCGCGTTCTACAGCCACGGTAAACTCTTTGTAACGTTACCACAGCTCTAGCAGGCAACTAGCCATAGGTTAAGCGCGCTAAGCGCATCGCCTTCACGAATTAACCTCAACGCTAATAAACGTCAAATTCAAAGGCAATAACTATGTCCTCTAAAATATCGTCCAATGAACAGTTTCTAAGAATAAACAAATTAATTTGTTGCTTATACCGATCTTCTTAGAAGAGAATCTACTACCTATTGAGAAAAGCCAGTTATAACTGTTATCAATATTGATATAAACAAACTACGAATGTCTGTACGTCATAGTCTGGTCGCTGGGAAATACGGCTAGAAAAAAAACCCGCTCTAGTTATCATAACGTGATTTGTTCGTAGACAATTAATTATTGCCATGATTCATAATCAGCTGACTTATCTTCTAAGGTAAGATTGTCAATATTGATTTTTTTCCTAGTAAAAGCTATGTATTAAAAAATCCGGTTAAGTGAGATTCGGACTTGCTTGGAGAGGTTCCATACGATAAGTATATTTTTAAATAGCTGTCCCTTTGTTTGTGATAACTAAAACACTACGTGTTGTCCCAGACATCTCCATTAAACGTTTTCACTCTTTTAAGGGTAAAATTTTAGAAAATGCTGATATAAATGTTTTATTATATGAAAAACGTGTCAATTTTTCATATATATTTTTTGCCGGGGTTTTCATCTTTTTAGGGGTCGGTTTCGAAATACATGTCCTTTATTATTCGGACAAATCACGCTGTACAATTTGTAAAACTTTTTTATTGTTTATTCTTTATTGCCCCCAAAAAAATATTCCGTTTTTAAAATTTATTTATTTATGAAATACGTGCTTATATGGATCATAGAAGTTCATATGTGTACCTTTCAACTTGATCGATCTAACAGATTCAGAGCAAATCAACTGTGGTCTGTCACAGTCGCTTAGACAGATAGACGCATGAGAGATCCTGTAAGAGTTCAATTTTGTCATTTAGCCGTACGGAACTCTAAAAATAAAGAAAAGCTCAAAAAAATAAAAAATAAATTGGATTCAGTCCCCAGGCCATTAGCCTCAATCTATCAATCTATCAATCAAAAATATAATGATCTAACTGGATCTATACATATTGGTTTAGCTGGAATCAGCTAATTGAATTTATCTTATACTTGCCGCCGCCAGCGTCTTCGCCCGCGCGAAAGTTTAAATTGTCTCAACGAAACATATTCCCGGGTTAAAACTGTTCTATGTGCCAAATTTCATCCAAATCCGTCGAGCTTGAAACAACAAACAAATATAGATAGACTGACAAACTTTTACCTTTATAATATTAGTATCAAGAAACAACTGTCTATCTGAACTCTACCATTCATTTACTATAAAACACAATACTCCTTCCAGAACTTAGTATCTTTTATGTCAATCTACATCTTATGCGATCATAATGTTCGTTTTTGTGATCATAAGTTGCTAGCCTGTCGGTTTTCGATCGCTTAGATACATTTCGGGGAGTATGCTTTGGAATTGCACAATTTAATTCCACCAAGTCCGTTCCATCATCGGACCACAAGACGTAGGGCGTTGCGCCGCCGGTATATGGTGGACATCCCACCCACACGTACAAAACGTTTTGGGACATAGGGGTCTTTAAGTAAAGAGTGAATAGGTTGCTTTTAGACAAGCGTGCTATATCGTCTGTCACATCATCGCTTACCATCAGTTGAGATAGTGATCAAACGCGAGGAGCCTATACATTAAAACAAAAAAAAAAATTGAGAATGAAAAGTGCCTGAATTCGGTTCGCTTTCGTTATTTAGGCTGTCTTAGCTTCAATTTTAAAAATCCTTAATTACATAACCTGCAGCTTACGTTACTTTACATAATTAATAATAGCGTTCTTGATTAATGACATAATTGTCCACAGACTGGCGACACTCCACTGATGCGTGCGGTGCGCTCTCGGCACGCGGAAATGGTACAATTACTGCTGGAGCGAAAAGCGCGCGTTAACGTCGCTGATATTAGAGGTGATACGGTGCTGCACATCGCTATGAGGGCTAGATCTAAGGTAATGCTAACGTTTAACTCTATTAGCCTTTTAATTGGCTACGTCGGAAATATTCGGCAAACATTTGCGTTTATTTCGTCAGGTTTGCACATCTACAACATAAAGTTGCACTTGCCATGTTATATCTCTGCACCACCCTAAGGTCGACTGTTAGAAAATGCCTAAGGTATTAAGTCCGCATATGTACAGTGTTTCATTAGTGCATACAGTTTTAAATCAAATAAATACTAAATCTCCTCAACTCTTCTGTCATCTATGGGGATTGAAGAGCTAAACGAGATGGAGTACTCAGGACACGAAAACACTCGTCGACCAATCCGACGTAAGCGGTTAAAGGGTTAACAGTAAAATATAACAATATTTTTATTTAGTTGATGCATGCTGAAGATATGACGAAAATGTATTTAACCCTATGGAGTATTTGGTCGTAAATTAACGACCCTGGCAAAATGGACACGAAGATATTTGTCAGATTAATACGACGTAGGTCCGCGTTTACAGCGTTATAAATCATACGGATCGAATTTAAAACCTTCATTTCTTTTTATAAAAAAAAAAAATATTGTAATATAATGTAGTCTTGCTATGTTTCCAAGGCATAGCCTGGAGGGTTTAATTTCTATTGGATTGATCTATAATATGTTTGCTTACTTCTTAAAATCCTACAGATTTCAGCGAAAGAAATAAAAATGTAAAGTTTATGAGTAGTTCCTAACATGTGTATTTTTGCTCTCGAACCACCTGGTTATAATCATTTATTTGTTTCTATAAGAACAGCCATTAGGAAAAATTACTGTACGAGCATGAGTTTAACTGGATCCGAAAAATGCCAGACTTCTTCTAAAAATATACTTATTTAGAAAAATAACACAACTTATTTACAAACACTATAAAAACTTGACTTGAAAACAGGAAAATTTACAAATCTAAACAAGTAATTACTTATTAAATCATGTACAAGTCTTCGATGATCATCATCATTATATCCTATTAATTACGTGGATGCGCAGCTCAACATATTTTCCTCGTGTTCCATTACATAAAACAATCATCGGTTGATGATCTTAACATGAATAATTATTCTTTTTCAGCAAATCGTAGAGATTCTTCTCCGAAATCCGAAGAACAGTCAGCTTTTATATAAACCGAATAAGCTGAATGAAACGCCATACAATATTGATATGAGTTATAACAAGACAATCCTAGGACAAATTTTCGGTGCCCGAAAGTTGAACACGAATGAAGACAATGAGAATATGTTAGGATATGAGCTGTATAGTGCTGCGTTAGCTGACATGTTGTCCGAGCCGAGCCTGTCGGTGCCGATCACTGTCGGGCTGTATGCGAGGTGGGGATCCGGAAAGTCGTTTTTGCTCAATAAACTTAAAGGTAAGATAGTTTTAAAGTATTTTCCTTATTCTTTTAATCAAGTAATTGTAATGTTCAAGTTATGATCACGGTACTAATTGAGGATAGTTGAGACTTGAATGTGTAGGTACCTGAACGCCTTTTTTGTAGTCACAATAACGAACCTTATCTACGTCGCTTCGTAGACAGTAAACAAATATAACTATACGCACATACCATCAATAAAATACGCGTTATTTTTATTTCTTTATGAATCACTAAGACCTATGACGTCACAAATCAATTAGTGATGATAAGTCCAAACGTTCCTGATATTCTGAAACTTGCGCGTCAATGAATTTTTCGAGTTGGCACACCCATCTTGTGATATATCCGTCATGTTAGTTAATACAAATAATGATTCATGATTTACTTTGATCACCTTACAAATCAATCAGTAGTTTGTCACACTAACTATCTTCCGTTGAAGAGAATTGACAGTTTCGCGCTGGTTGGCAAGCCGAGATGGGCACACGATAATTATATTTGGCTCATTTATTTGTGTAAAGATTTATCATGTTCCCAGTGATAAATGACCTGTTAAATGGCTCATTGATTGTGTAGCCGGCAGTCAGAAGGACAGGAATATTAATTACAAAATATTTGATAATGATAAACAAGCAGATGCTCATTGTTGGCGCTGCACTGACTTTATGTGCTACTTTCACTATGACGTAAGCTGCCATACAATTCATAACATAAAAACCCGCTTGCAGATTAGTAGGTGTATTATGTGAGTTTACAAGTTTGTTTAGGTATCCAAGATACAGGAGTAAACACCTTGAGAGGTGGCAAAGAAAACAATATCTGATTAGGTACCACTTAGGTTTTCATTTGTGGTTTTTCACATCGCGTTTTTAAGACAGAGATGCTATCCCAGTCTTAAAAATAACCATGATCAATTCTGTATTCGCTCCACCTAATTTTTTCCATCAGCTGGCACAATTTTACGAGGATTTAAACCTTAACCTGCCTCCCCCCATTCCTCAGAGGAGATGAAGAACTTCGCGCGTCAGTGGAGCGAGACGGGGTGGGCGTGGTCGTGGGCGGTGTCGTGGGGCGCGTGGCACGTGGCGCTGTCCGTGGGCGCCATCGCCGCCGTGTCGGGCGCGCCGCCCTACGTCGCCGTCGGACTCTGCTTTGCGCTCTTCGCCTTCATATACATCGCCTTGTACATTCTGTGGTACACTGGCAATAAGTAAGTACATGTACTTTTTTTGTGTGTTATGAAATTTTATAGGCTGTATAAAAAATTGGAAAATGGTTTAATAGAAATGTGAAAATAAAGTAGTTGAGTTTTTGGCGGGATTACTTCGAATGAACTTATATTTGATATTTTATTAATTCGCAAATTGATTCCTAGTATCCAATAGAAATCAATTTGCGAATAAATGTAATGTAAAATTTGTGTACTTTTGTATCTCATCCTGGACAATATGTGGAATCATTGAAACACGATCTCTGTAAAATGAAATTGAGAATTTTACTATTGTATTGACTACTTCAGCGAGTTTCCCGATAAGGTTGACATGATACATTTTCTACTAAATATTATAAAACAATAAAAACAAACTATTCATAAACAAGCTTAAAGGACTTAGTAACCAAACCAAAAACATTAACAAAAATAAAATTAATTAGGTATCCATTATGTACACAATCGGTTTAACGACTTGGGATAAATTGAATGACCATAGGATTTGATGCACATTGTGTAATCTTGTTACATGCAATGACTAAAAAATAACTTTGTTACCATTATGCAGTTTGAATTTCGATAGTCATAGTCATATTATTTTATTGGTAGTTATAAGAGACATTACATTAAAGTCAAATAATCCTAACTAATATTATAAATGTGAAAGTGATGATGTTGAGATGTTTGTTACTTAATCACGCAAAAACGGCTGAACGGATTTGGATGAAATTTGGCATGCATATAGCCTTTGACATTGAAAAGAAAATAGGCTACTTTTATCCCGATTCCTTAAGTACCAATTGCCACGCGGGCAAAAGCTAGTTAATAATATTTCAAAATCATTAAACAATAGCAGATCAATAAATATCGTGGCTGGAAAGACCTCACGGCGTCCTTACCTTCCGCATGACGCAGGTCCTCACCGGACATGGTTCGTTCGGGAGTTTCCTGCACCGGATTCGTGCGGAAGTGACGCCCGGGTGTCGTCACTGTGCGGAATGCCCGGAGGACACGGTGGAGCACACAGTCGAGGTGTGCCCTGCTTGGGCGGAGCATCGCCGTGCCCTCATGGGGGCGATCGGCGGCGGAGACCTCTCGCGCCGGGCCTTGGTTGAGGCCATGGTCCGGAGCGAGGAGGAGTGGCAGGCGGTCGCCGACTTCTGCGAAGCAGTAATGCTCCCAAAGGAGGAGGCCGAACGCATCAGGCAACGGCGTTATCGCCGCCGCCGCCGCCGCCGGGATTCTGATCCCGATTTCCGGCCACCGTAGGCACGGGCTTGCGGACAGTGAGCAATGGGTAGCTCGCTTTCCGGCCGTCCGGTAACTGTCCGGACCAAGCCCAAGTCGTCGACGGCGCGCACTGTTCCCGCGCGCCTCAAGGAGTTGTCAGCAACAGCAGGGACCCAGCCGGGTCGAAGCCTACTGGGGCCAGGGTTATCCGAAAGGGCGCTCGAGCCCCGGTATGAAGGCTAGAAGGAACGGGGTGGGTCTTTTAGTCAGTAAGAGTCTGACACTATCTCCCGCTCCGCCCAAGGGCGGGCAATTTTTCCCACCATAAAAAAAAAGATCAATAAATATAAAAGATGTCGAACCAATAAGATTGTCTGTCTATCTAGTTGGTTTATAAATTTTGTATTATAAAAAAACAAACTTTCTCAACTATTTTTATTTTATAGCATTTTTATAGTACGATCTGAAGAAGCGTAATAAAATCAAATTGATTTACGTATTATTATATTTTACTATGATATTATAATCCTCATCGTTGTAGCGTGGGGTCCTGCGTTATATGCCTGGGTCCGACAGGCTGTATCAATAACAACAACGGATGGTGGAATAGTATCATCTCTATTTCATAGGAATTTGACCGTTTTAACTAACGCCATTCAAAGTATAAATAAACTAGTTTCTGCCTGCGACTTCACTGGCGTGAAAGTAACTCTCTCCATACAAACTTAGGGCCCACGTTTAATCCCATGGGGGGGGGGGGGTTAATTTTGAAAACTACTGTCTTAGTGCTCGCTTACGTCATAAAAGAAAACCTTGTACAAAATTCCACACTCCTAGTGTTATTGCTATATGCTTCTCCATAATTAACCCGTTAAATGTCCGGAACGCGGATCTACGCGGGACACAATAACTTTTTAATTGTGTCTCATAATACGGCATACGAAAGGTTAAATATAGTTAGATGCCTAAATGATGTATTACAATACTTCAAAGTTGGATTTTGAATTCTCAGTGACTAGCCGAGAGGTGCGAATCCAAAAGCAGGTTTTTATTTACGCACACATAACGTGTGTTATAGGATTAGTAACAACGGACATTTGATTTCATTCGTAAACTTCGTTTCAGATATGAGTGGTGGTGGGCCGGTGGAGTGCTGTCAGCGTTAGGTCACAAGTTCAGCTCACTGCTGTTAGCGCTTCAGGTTGTGTTCTGTCACCCGCCGGGGCCCAACGACCCCAGGGCTTTGCCGGCGACGCCTATAAGGTAAGCATAACTCTTAACTGGTAGACACCTGGTATTTATAATCCCAAAACAAACACTATTATTACAAATTAACAATTAGTTAGCATCATCTGTAAATAATTATTAATATAGATTTAAGATCGACGTATTTTGAGCCATTATCAATTGAAAACGTTTTTAGTAGATCTAACATAAACGTACATAGTGTCGTCGTTAAAATTTTTGATAGTCGACGGTGAAGCCAAGCAGTGCCAAAAATACAGACAGGTATCTGACGCTATCTGGCTTTATTGCCTGCTTCATATACTAGGCACACAGCCTTAACGTTAAAAAAGAGTTAGATAAATTCGTCTATAATTTCGTGCGGCAGAAGACAAAACTAACCGCCTAAATTATTACCATTGTTTCAATCTAAATGCTTGATTACAAAACATTCGTTACAGATTCCACTTCACGGAAGGTATGAAGAGTGGCGGCGGGCAAGAGGGCGACGCGATGGTGGTGCAGATGATCGCCAGCCTGGGGGAGGCGCTCGAGTGTCAGTACGGGAGGGTGTGCACCAGGCTGGCCCGGGCCTTCAGGCCCAAGCCCGTGTCCTCTACTTCGGGATGGAAGTGAGTAACTAAGCGATTAAACGAAATTACGTCGCATTTTTAGCAAAATAATTATCGAAACATTGGAACGTAACGATATTCGTGTTCAATCGTTTTCCTTTCGTGTTTCGTGTTTTCGTTTCGTTTTTTTTTCGTGTGTTTTGAAAACTGTGTAGTCAGTACTAAGGTGTAAATTCGGTTGTAACATCTGCGTTCGTGAAATTCGGGGACTGACAAGTGTCCAAAATTATCGAAGGATTTATTGAAACGCTTAAACAAAAAGTAGTTTTTTTTTTAGTTTTAACTACTAACTAGGATTTTTTTTCTATCTCTACAGATGGCGACGTGTTTGCTGTATTCCCCACATTGTCACTTTCGAGCTTTGCTTCACTTGCATACTCATAGGACTTTGTGTACTGATCATGTTCTTAACCGATCGGGAAAAAGAACCACAGTGAGTAATAGTTGTAATCTGTAATTTTTCTCGAACATACTATAATCGATTAAATACTAGGTATAGATTAAAAATAATATTTCCAATATATTTACCTATAATTAACAAAGTTCAACCCAAAGACCGCATACTTATGACATCTTCAGTCCGAAAAATAAAATATTTTATCATTTTGTAAACAAAGTCAATAAAGTCAGTTTGGCAAAACAGACCGTCACGCAAGATATGCTGGCAAAACGTAAATGAAATGAACTAATTTAAAAGTACGGACAGCATAAAACTTGTAGGCCTTCACAAAGAAGAGCCGATCTCTAGTACGTGGGAATCAGCTGAATTCGAGAATGACAAAAGCAGTTGTCTGTGGGCTATGATTTAGAGGAGGCCTATCTCAAGCGGTGATTTTAACTAAAATGATGATAAAACGACTTTGTTTCTGGGATAAATATGGAGCCTATAGCACTCAGCAACATTATAGCTTCCATTACTGCGTAATCGGATCAGTAATCCTAGAGGTAACATCATACAAGCGCGAGTTTCTTCAGTACAAATGGTAGTTTAGTTGAGGTCACCAAAGAAAAATCCCCGTACGACGGCTCAATGAGTGAGGTCCCCGTCGATCAGGCGGCGTGAAATCCAACAGGGGCTGATGATCGGCGCGTGCGCCGTGAGCGGCGCGGCGCTGCTCGCCAACCTGTACACGTGCGCGCACGTGCTGGCCGCGCTCGCCACGTCGCCGCGCGCGCGCCTGGCCCGCGCCACCAAGAAGCCCGCGCACGCGCACGCGCCCACCCTAGCGCTGAGGCCCGAAGTGCAAGCTTTGACGCATGTGGTACGTCCCTACTTAGTTTACTTTGCTCGCCAACCTGTACACGTGCGCGCACGTGCTGGCCGCGCTCGCCACGTCGCCGCGCGCGCGCCTGGCCCGCGCCACCAAGAAGCCCGCGCACGCGCACGCGCCCACCCTAGCGCTGAGGCCCGAAGTGCAAGCTTTGACGCATGTGGTACGTACCTACTTAGTTTACTTTGCTCGCCAACCTGTACACGTGCGCGCACGTGCTGGCCGCGCTCGCCACGTCGCCGCGCGCGCGCCTGGCCCGCGCCACCAAGAAGCCCGCGCACGCGCACGCGCCCACCCTAGCGCTGAGGCCCGAAGTGCAAGCTTTGACGCATGTGGTACGTACCTACTTAGTTTACTTTGCTCGCCAACCTGTACACGTGCGCGCACGTGCTGGCCGCGCTCGCCACGTCGCCGCGCGCGCGCCTGGCCCGCGCCACCAAGAAGCCCGCGCACGCGCACGCGCCCACCCTAGCGCTGAGGCCCGAAGTGCAAGCTTTGACGCATGTGGTACGTACCTACTTAGTTTACTTTGCTCGCCAACCTGTACACGTGCGCGCACGTGCTGGCCGCGCTCGCCACGTCGCCGCGCGCGCGCCTGGCCCGCGCCACCAAGAAGCCCGCGCACGCGCACGCGCCCACCCTAGCGCTGAGGCCCGAAGTGCAAGCTTTGACGCATGTGGTACGTACCTACTTAGTTTACTTTGCTCGCCAACCTGTACACGTGCGCGCACGTGCTGGCCGCGCTCGCCACGTCGCCGCGCGCGCGCCTGGCCCGCGCCACCAAGAAGCCCGCGCACGCGCACGCGCCCACCCTAGCGCTGAGGCCCGAAGTGCAAGCTTTGACGCATGTGGTACGTACCTACTTAGTTTACTTTGCTCGCCAACCTGTACACGTGCGCGCACGTGCTGGCCGCGCTCGCCACGTCGCCGCGCGCGCGCCTGGCCCGCGCCACCAAGAAGCCCGCGCACGCGCACGCGCCCACCCTAGCGCTGAGGCCCGAAGTGCAAGCTTTGACGCATGTGGTACGTACCTACTTAGTTTACTTTGCTCGCCAACCTGTACACGTGCGCGCACGTGCTGGCCGCGCTCGCCACGTCGCCGCGCGCGCGCCTGGCCCGCGCCACCAAGAAGCCCGCGCACGCGCACGCGCCCACCCTAGCGCTGAGGCCCGAAGTGCAAGCTTTGACGCATGTGGTACGTACCTACTTAGTTTACTTTGCTCGCCAACCTGTACACGTGCGCGCACGTGCTGGCCGCGCTCGCCACGTCGCCGCGCGCGCGCCTGGCCCGCGCCACCAAGAAGCCCGCGCACGCGCACGCGCCCACCCTAGCGCTGAGGCCCGAAGTGCAAGCTTTGACGCATGTGGTACGTACCTACTTAGTTTACTTTGCTCGCCAACCTGTACACGTGCGCGCACGTGCTGGCCGCGCTCGCCACGTCGCCGCGCGCGCGCCTGGCCCGCGCCACCAAGAAGCCCGCGCACGCGCACGCGCCCACCCTAGCGCTGAGGCCCGAAGTGCAAGCTTTGACGCATGTGGTACGTACCTACTTAGTTTACTTTGCTCGCCAACCTGTACACGTGCGCGCACGTGCTGGCCGCGCTCGCCACGTCGCCGCGCGCGCGCCTGGCCCGCGCCACCAAGAAGCCCGCGCACGCGCACGCGCCCACCCTAGCGCTGAGGCCCGAAGTGCAAGCTTTGACGCATGTGGTACGTACCTACTTAGTTTACTTTGCTCGCCAACCTGTACACGTGCGCGCACGTGCTGGCCGCGCTCGCCACGTCGCCGCGCGCGCGCCTGGCCCGCGCCACCAAGAAGCCCGCGCACGCGCACGCGCCCACCCTAGCGCTGAGGCCCGAAGTGCAAGCTTTGACGCATGTGGTACGTACCTACTTAGTTTACTTTGCTCGCCAACCTGTACACGTGCGCGCACGTGCTGGCCGCGCTCGCCACGTCGCCGCGCGCGCGCCTGGCCCGCGCCACCAAGAAGCCCGCGCACGCGCACGCGCCCACCCTAGCGCTGAGGCCCGAAGTGCAAGCTTTGACGCATGTGGTACGTACCTACTTAGTTTACTTTGCTCGCCAACCTGTACACGTGCGCGCACGTGCTGGCCGCGCTCGCCACGTCGCCGCGCGCGCGCCTGGCCCGCGCCACCAAGAAGCCCGCGCACGCGCACGCGCCCACCCCAGCGCTGAGGCCCGAAGTGCAAGCTTTGACGCATGTGGTACGTACCTACTTAGTTTACTTTGCTCGCCAACCTGTACACGTGCGCGCACGTGCTGGCCGCGCTCGCCACGTCGCCGCGCGCGCGCCTGGCCCGCGCCACCAAGAAGCCCGCGCACGCGCACGCGCCCACCCTAGCGCTGAGGCCCGAAGTGCAAGCTTTGACGCATGTGGTACGTACCTACTTAGTTTACTTTGCTCGCCAACCTGTACACGTGCGCGCACGTGCTGGCCGCGCTCGCCACGTCGCCGCGCGCGCGCCTGGCCCGCGCCACCAAGAAGCCCGCGCACGCGCACGCGCCCACCCTAGCGCTGAGGCCCGAAGTGCAAGCTTTGACGCATGTGGTACGTACCTACTTAGTTTACTTTGCTCGCCAACCTGTACACGTGCGCGCACGTGCTGGCCGCGCTCGCCACGTCGCCGCGCGCGCGCCTGGCCCGCGCCACCAAGAAGCCCGCGCACGCGCACGCGCCCACCCTAGCGCTGAGGCCCGAAGTGCAAGCTTTGACGCATGTGGTACGTACCTACTTAGTTTACTTTGCTCGCCAACCTGTACACGTGCGCGCACGTGCTGGCCGCGCTCGCCACGTCGCCGCGCGCGCGCCTGGCCCGCGCCACCAAGAAGCCCGCGCACGCGCACGCGCCCACCCTAGCGCTGAGGCCCGAAGTGCAAGCTTTGACGCATGTGGTACGTACCTACTTAGTTTACTTTGCTCGCCAACCTGTACACGTGCGCGCACGTGCTGGCCGCGCTCGCCACGTCGCCGCGCGCGCGCCTGGCCCGCGCCACCAAGAAGCCCGCGCACGCGCACGCGCCCACCCTAGCGCTGAGGCCCGAAGTGCAAGCTTTGACGCATGTGGTACGTACCTACTTAGTTTACTTTGCTCGCCAACCTGTACACGTGCGCGCACGTGCTGGCCGCGCTCGCCACGTCGCCGCGCGCGCGCCTGGCCCGCGCCACCAAGAAGCCCGCGCACGCGCACGCGCCCACCCTAGCGCTGAGGCCCGAAGTGCAAGCTTTGACGCATGTGGTACGTACCTACTTAGTTTACTTTGCTCGCCAACCTGTACACGTGCGCGCACGTGCTGGCCGCGCTCGCCACGTCGCCGCGCGCGCGCCTGGCCCGCGCCACCAAGAAGCCCGCGCACGCGCACGCGCCCACCCTAGCGCTGAGGCCCGAAGTGCAAGCTTTGACGCATGTGGTACGTACCTACTTAGTTTACTTTGCTCGCCAACCTGTACACGTGCGCGCACGTGCTGGCCGCGCTCGCCACGTCGCCGCGCGCGCGCCTGGCCCGCGCCACCAAGAAGCCCGCGCACGCGCACGCGCCCACCCTAGCGCTGAGGCCCGAAGTGCAAGCTTTGACGCATGTGGTACGTACCTACTTAGTTTACTTTGCTCGCCAACCTGTACACGTGCGCGCACGTGCTGGCCGCGCTCGCCACGTCGCCGCGCGCGCGCCTGGCCCGCGCCACCAAGAAGCCCGCGCACGCGCACGCGCCCACCCTAGCGCTGAGGCCCGAAGTGCAAGCTTTGACGCATGTGGTACGTACCTACTTAGTTTACTTTGCTCGCCAACCTGTACACGTGCGCGCACGTGCTGGCCGCGCTCGCCACGTCGCCGCGCGCGCGCCTGGCCCGCGCCACCAAGAAGCCCGCGCACGCGCACGCGCCCACCCTAGCGCTGAGGCCCGAAGTGCAAGCTTTGACGCATGTGGTACGTACCTACTTAGTTTACTTTGCTCGCCAACCTGTACACGTGCGCGCACGTGCTGGCCGCGCTCGCCACGTCGCCGCGCGCGCGCCTGGCCCGCGCCACCAAGAAGCCCGCGCACGCGCACGCGCCCACCCTAGCGCTGAGGCCCGAAGTGCAAGCTTTGACGCATGTGGTACGTACCTACTTAGTTTACTTTGCTCGCCAACCTGTACACGTGCGCGCACGTGCTGGCCGCGCTCGCCACGTCGCCGCGCGCGCGCCTGGCCCGCGCCACCAAGAAGCCCGCGCACGCGCACGCGCCCACCCTAGCGCTGAGGCCCGAAGTGCAAGCTTTGACGCATGTGGTACGTACCTACTTAGTTTACTTTGCTCGCCAACCTGTACACGTGCGCGCACGTGCTGGCCGCGCTCGCCACGTCGCCGCGCGCGCGCCTGGCCCGCGCCACCAAGAAGCCCGCGCACGCGCACGCGCCCACCCTAGCGCTGAGGCCCGAAGTGCAAGCTTTGACGCATGTGGTACGTACCTACTTAGTTTACTTTGCTCGCCAACCTGTACACGTGCGCGCACGTGCTGGCCGCGCTCGCCACGTCGCCGCGCGCGCGCCTGGCCCGCGCCACCAAGAAGCCCGCGCACGCGCACGCGCCCACCCTAGCGCTGAGGCCCGAAGTGCAAGCTTTGACGCATGTGGTACGTACCTACTTAGTTTACTTTGCTCGCCAACCTGTACACGTGCGCGCACGTGCTGGCCGCGCTCGCCACGTCGCCGCGCGCGCGCCTGGCCCGCGCCACCAAGAAGCCCGCGCACGCGCACGCGCCCACCCTAGCGCTGAGGCCCGAAGTGCAAGCTTTGACGCATGTGGTACGTACCTACTTAGTTTACTTTGCTCGCCAACCTGTACACGTGCGCGCACGTGCTGGCCGCGCTCGCCACGTCGCCGCGCGCGCGCCTGGCCCGCGCCACCAAGAAGCCCGCGCACGCGCACGCGCCCACCCTAGCGCTGAGGCCCGAAGTGCAAGCTTTGACGCATGTGGTACGTACCTACTTAGTTTACTTTGCTCGCCAACCTGTACACGTGCGCGCACGTGCTGGCCGCGCTCGCCACGTCGCCGCGCGCGCGCCTGGCCCGCGCCACCAAGAAGCCCGCGCACGCGCACGCGCCCACCCTAGCGCTGAGGCCCGAAGTGCAAGCTTTGACGCATGTGGTACGTACCTACTTAGTTTACTTTGCTCGCCAACCTGTACACGTGCGCGCACGTGCTGGCCGCGCTCGCCACGTCGCCGCGCGCGCGCCTGGCCCGCGCCACCAAGAAGCCCGCGCACGCGCACGCGCCCACCCTAGCGCTGAGGCCCGAAGTGCAAGCTTTGACGCATGTGGTACGTACCTACTTAGTTTACTTTGCTCGCCAACCTGTACACGTGCGCGCACGTGCTGGCCGCGCTCGCCACGTCGCCGCGCGCGCGCCTGGCCCGCGCCACCAAGAAGCCCGCGCACGCGCACGCGCCCACCCTAGCGCTGAGGCCCGAAGTGCAAGCTTTGACGCATGTGGTACGTACCTACTTAGTTTACTTTGCTCGCCAACCTGTACACGTGCGCGCACGTGCTGGCCGCGCTCGCCACGTCGCCGCGCGCGCGCCTGGCCCGCGCCACCAAGAAGCCCGCGCACGCGCACGCGCCCACCCTAGCGCTGAGGCCCGAAGTGCAAGCTTTGACGCATGTGGTACGTACCTACTTAGTTTACTTTGCTCGCCAACCTGTACACGTGCGCGCACGTGCTGGCCGCGCTCGCCACGTCGCCGCGCGCGCGCCTGGCCCGCGCCACCAAGAAGCCCGCGCACGCGCACGCGCCCACCCTAGCGCTGAGGCCCGAAGTGCAAGCTTTGACGCATGTGGTACGTACCTACTTAGTTTACTTTGCTCGCCAACCTGTACACGTGCGCGCACGTGCTGGCCGCGCTCGCCACGTCGCCGCGCGCGCGCCTGGCCCGCGCCACCAAGAAGCCCGCGCACGCGCACGCGCCCACCCTAGCGCTGAGGCCCGAAGTGCAAGCTTTGACGCATGTGGTACGTACCTACTTAGTTTACTTTGCTCGCCAACCTGTACACGTGCGCGCACGTGCTGGCCGCGCTCGCCACGTCGCCGCGCGCGCGCCTGGCCCGCGCCACCAAGAAGCCCGCGCACGCGCACGCGCCCACCCTAGCGCTGAGGCCCGAAGTGCAAGCTTTGACGCATGTGGTACGTACCTACTTAGTTTACTTTGCTCGCCAACCTGTACACGTGCGCGCACGTGCTGGCCGCGCTCGCCACGTCGCCGCGCGCGCGCCTGGCCCGCGCCACCAAGAAGCCCGCGCACGCGCACGCGCCCACCCTAGCGCTGAGGCCCGAAGTGCAAGCTTTGACGCATGTGGTACGTACCTACTTAGTTTACTTTGCTCGCCAACCTGTACACGTGCGCGCACGTGCTGGCCGCGCTCGCCACGTCGCCGCGCGCGCGCCTGGCCCGCGCCACCAAGAAGCCCGCGCACGCGCACGCGCCCACCCTAGCGCTGAGGCCCGAAGTGCAAGCTTTGACGCATGTGGTACGTACCTACTTAGTTTACTTTGCTCGCCAACCTGTACACGTGCGCGCACGTGCTGGCCGCGCTCGCCACGTCGCCGCGCGCGCGCCTGGCCCGCGCCACCAAGAAGCCCGCGCACGCGCACGCGCCCACCCTAGCGCTGAGGCCCGAAGTGCAAGCTTTGACGCATGTGGTACGTACCTACTTAGTTTACTTTGCTCGCCAACCTGTACACGTGCGCGCACGTGCTGGCCGCGCTCGCCACGTCGCCGCGCGCGCGCCTGGCCCGCGCCACCAAGAAGCCCGCGCACGCGCACGCGCCCACCCTAGCGCTGAGGCCCGAAGTGCAAGCTTTGACGCATGTGGTACGTACCTATTTAGTTTACTTTGTTATTTTGCTTACTTTTTTGTTGTGATCACCAGATTTCTAACTGTTTGCCTCCGGATAAGGAAAAGCTGGTGACTGAATAATAACAGCCGCTCTGTTCGACCTTCAAGGTTAAGCATCGCTTGCCTTAATTAATATGTGTGGATAAGTGACCGTCTATTCCATTCCGAGCATAGGAAAGCACGTTTCGGACTGTTATTTGTAGCCCTTTGACAGTGGTTTTGATAACATTCTCCTTTTTTAAAGTCGATAAAAAAATCTACGCAGATAGCCAAAGAAGATTGATAAAACGTTCAATCAAATTAATTTCATGTTTTAAATTGCCGATATGATTTGCTAACATTTTTTAAAACGATTTCAGACACCGTTTTTTATTTAATTGAAGATGATTGTTCTTTTCTAATAGATATGAAAAAAAAATGTTCTCAACTCCATATCAACATAACAACTTATTGAATACTTCTTTTATCAATCCAGGTATCATGCTTGGACTCGTTCACTGGTCAACAAACCCGCCTAGTGGTTGTAGTCGACGCTCTGGACAGCTGCGAACAAGAGAAAGTTCTCGCTTTGCTGAACGCTGTTCATGCTCTGTGTTCAGACCCCAAGAGTCCCTTCATACTGCTGCTGGCTATAGACCCACATATCATCAGCAAGGTTGGTTTTATTTATCCTACTCTTATGTGATATCGAAATCTAATATTTATTGAGTGACATCCGTTTGTTGTTTCATATTATTTAATTTTTGATATGATTTTATACCTGTATCGGTAAATCACTCTGTAAGCATCATGTATCGCGCGCTTAATCTTAAAGGGATCTAACTCAAAAAAAGGTATTTGAAAAATCATAAAACAATCTACTTTACATATTATAAAACTAAGAGATATAAGTTAGCCCATTGTTACACCGTATTAATTTTAATAAAAAATATATCTATCTAAATCTCCCAACGCGACTGTCTGTCTGTACGACGACACGATAAATGAAAAACTCCTGAACGGATTTTCATGTTACCAATAGACAGAGAGGTTCATGTTCACCAATAGACAGAGTGATTCATGAGGAAGATTTGCAAATATAATACATGCATATTATAGTACAAAAAAAATCAAAGATCTATAACACCAGAGCGATGATAAAAGGGGTCACGAAAACATATGTTTTAAGATCCAATTTACAACTGAGGTAGGTATAGCTTTTTTGAATTACATCCCTTTGTGATTAAACATGTGATTTTCACTTATTTACATTTGTCATTGAGAATTATTTTCTAAAACTGTTGACTTTGGGTTTACCTTAGCTTTTACGGTCTACACAAAATTTTGATTTCCATAAGAGAGATTTACTTATACAGGACCTAACTTAAGCTACTATCTCTATTACTGTCATTCGCTATCATTATAACTGTCACCATAGAACTTGAACTGATTGGGGAACTCAAATCCCAATCATTGCTCAGAAGAAGGAAATAAATGCATATTTTCTTGCTACAATAAATAATTCTTATTTGATTTGCGTCTTCTTTGACCCCACCCTGTTTATGTTTTTGTCTTTTTTATACAAACCTATGATTAACATAGAGTAAGCATAGATTAGAAGTTATTTATAGTAACGGTTTCTTACTAGTATTATACATTTCATACAGGTTGCTTGGATGGAGGTCAGTTAAGCCCGTCATGTGTTTGGTGTTAACCTTGTACCCGTTAGCTTTGAACTCGATGTTGTGTCGAATCCCTATATCATGTACAGTGTATTTTTCGTACCTGTTCTATTTGGTAAACATAGATTTCCGTACGTAAAGCGATATTTTTTGCATTTCAAATGAGTTTAATATATCACAAGGAAGAAGGATTAAAAAAAATGAGATGTAGATATATGAATGTGCTGAAAAGTCAAAATTTTGATATATCATATTCGTTTATCAAGTAGTACAAGTAAAGAAAAATACTATTACTTGCATGATTTCATAAAATATTTCGTAAAACTGGTCAAATGTATATTATTATCATCATTATTATTATGTGTTGCATGACATTTTGTTAGGATATTTCATGCTTTTTTAATGTTTCATATGCGATCCGCGCGTGATCTTTTTTTGTTTAGGATTTTGTAACTGAAGGTAAAGCTATTTAAAATTCCGGGTCAGGGCTTCCCAGTTTCGGGTCGTCCGGATTTATTATTTTATAAATCAGAGCATGTTCTAGAATATGGTCTCATCAGGAGGAGGATGGATCTAAATATGCAAGGCCTAAAGCAACTCAAAATTTTGTTCACATTATAGTAGAAATAATCTGTCGTTGTTCCGTACCTATCTGGTTTTCCAATCAATCCTGGCTACCCTTTACCTTTTGTCTCCAGTGTAATGTAGCTTATTATGTTCTTAAATACCCACTGTTTAAGGATATTTAGGTAAATTTGGGCGAATTTCTGACCGTTGCTCGCGCGGATGTTATAAATATGTTAAACAAACGTGTTATATGGAGTACAGTGTTAGTTTTCGAGTGGTGTTTGTGTGTCAGGCAAAAATATACGTTGTTGCCAATTGTACAGTTTTTACAACACCAATGCATTGTACTGATTGTTCACGCATTTTTTTATAGAGAAAACATCGTATTGCGATAATTTCGAAAACTCCTTGAAGGAAATCTCATCAAAAAGCACTTGAATTAATACACTATTCGGATTACAAAATTGTGGAAAAAAACATCTATTCAATTTTACTGTGTATAAGCATGCACCACACACTTTACATTCTTTCCCAATATTTCGAGTAGGCAGTGGAAATCAACAGTCGGCGCGCGTTCAGCGAGAGCAACATCGGCGGGTGGGACTACCTGCGCAACATGGTGCAGCTGCCCTTCTACCTGCAGAACTCTGCGCTGCGCAGGGTCAAGGCTGCTCAGCAAACCGCTGCTAGGAGGATGCAGGTCATCACTTCTGATGACTTCTCTACTTCGCTGCAAAGATCTGTAAGTAGCATTTCTCTGCAGAAATTATGCCATAATATTTATAACCTGATTCATATCCTCCGGAAAATTGAAGTAAAAGTTTATCTCCATTATTTAATTATCTAGATAATATTCGTAGTAGGTGTCTGAACTGTGAAATAGGGGCATCTTACAAAAACTAACAAAAACGGGTGTTTCTTTCATATAGCAACAAAAAATAAGAGAAACACCTGTCAAACTCTGTTACATCGTGTTTATATGTTCTGTATGCCAACTAAAATTACACCACATCACACAGGTATCAGCCCGCCGTCTATCCTCAACGTCAGAACTGATGTCAAGCCAAGAGCGCATCAAAGGCCAAGCGGCCCGCGAGCGTCGGCTCCGTCCATCAGAATCTGTGGCATCGTCAGTCGCGTCAGGGCTCCATCGTCACGGCGCCACGGGCGGAATCGGAGGCGCAGGCGCTGCTGACCTGAACAGAGTCCTGCTGACCGATGACTACTTCAGCGACGTCAACCCGAGGAGCATGAGGAGGCTCATGAACGTGCTTTATGTTACTGGTAAGTTCTTCATCATAGCTCTGTTGTCTTGTTCATAGATCTTCGGAACATGCAAAACATAACAAACCATTTTTGTTCCTCCAGGGCGTCTCCTAAAGGCCTTCCAAATCGAGTTCAACTGGTACCAGTTGGCGTCGTGGGTGAATTTGACGGAACAGTGGCCCTTCAGAACGTCCTGGATAATCTACCACCATGAGACCTATGAAGATCACATCGATGACTCCACTTCGCTTAAGAATATCTATGATAAGTAAGGGTTTCATTTTTCTCACAATCTCTCGAATCGTTTTTCAAATTTTAACACTAGGTAGTCAGTAAATATTGAATCAAACATGTTGTTGAAACAAATGTTTGTTGTAAAGTCATTTTGTTTTTATTCTTCACTCTACAAGTCTGTCACTATAACTTCATATCGGTACATCTTTAATTTCCTTTTCATCAGAGTGAAGCCCCTAATGAGCGGTCTTCGAGAAGCAAGCACACTAATGGAGCTAGACCGAGATGAACGCAAATTGGAAGTGTTCCTTAGTTTCCACCGCGCCACACTCACGGCTGCAGATCTCAAGATATTCCTACCTTTCACCATCAACCTTGATCCTTACATCAAGAAACTCATTAAAGGTAAGTTTCGCATAGCTTGCATTCGTATCCGGCTCGAACGACTTATTTATCATAGAAACCGTATCTGAGGCTCAGCAGTTCCTGTGTCAGAAACAGCAGTCCTGGAACTTTCTCCGGTAAGACGCCAATAATTGTCTGAGTAAATACAGTTAAGTTAAACATTTTAGCTTAGTTTTTTTTTTGTGGGACTGAAATCATTAAATAGCTTTTCTCTCTCTGAGTGAAGCGAAAAGGGGGACTTCGCCCGTGTTCTTTCAGGTTCCTCTTGCGTTCCAGGATTGCGGTAACTCTTTCAAACAATCGCGAAGATTGCCTATTCATAATAATAATATAATAAATTGCGAAGCAGTTTCTGTCTGTCTGTTTAAATCTTAATGGTTGAACGAATTTGTACGAAACTTGACACACAGGTAGACAAGATCGTGAATGCCACTGACAGATGCTAGTATAATTATAAAGATTCAACCTTGCCATCCTTCCTTAGTCCTAAGAGTAGCGGGCACAATTAGTATGAGAAATCACATTTTCCGCAACCAAGTTAGTTATTACAACCCGCCTTATCATTTTCTCACAGAGGAACAACTACAAAGCGGAGTAGAAGAAGACACAGGCGCAGGCGGCGCCACCGCCGGTATGATGTGGGGACAACCACAATCGCGACAACCGCACTCCAAACTCTTCCCCAGGAAACACGTAAGAAACTAATTATTTGTAAATAGATTATAGATTGGTTATGTCATCATCATCATCATTTCAGCCGATACAAGTCCACTGTTGGACATAGGCCTCCCCCAAGCGTCGCCACATCGAACGTTCCTGTGCGTCCCGCATCTATCGGTTTTCCGCTACCTTCACCAGGTCATCGGTCCACATTGTAGGAGGCCTTCCAAAGCTGCGTCTTCCGGATATGTATTTATTTAAAATCCATGTATCGTGATCCTTTACATGATCTAGTAATGAAAAGCAATTAATTGTTTATTTTTCGGGTACCTACGCAGAAATATTACGAAAAGGTCAATGTACTTATTCCAAAGTTATCTGGTGCCTTCTATAGTACATAGGCGAACATAATGTAGTTAGGCATTGTCTACCAGTCAAACTTTAAATGTTTTTTAATTCCATAAAAACTACTCATCGTAAAACCATGGAATTAGAAAGTTTTCTAATTCCACGGTTGTAGTTTTAGATTCTGCCAAAATCACAATTAAATTCGATTTTTGTTCAACTCACTGTCCTGTATCCACTACTTTAAGGCACACAATTTTGCATTACATTTAGCAAACATAACTTGAGAAAAAAATACCTGGTAGAAGTTAGCCCGGAACATATTAAAAATATCGTATTACACAACAGCAAATCTTTCACGTCTTAAAAGTGGAAAAATAATAGGACATATGTAAAAATAGAATAGTAATTATCAGAAAAATGCACAGTAGCACATATACACGACTGTTTTTCATTTCGCACCCATCAATTTACAAAATAAAGCAAGTTAATACAAAACTCGTAAAAATCTCTCCATTAATGTATGCTATTTTAGTCTACATATCAGTTAAATCCAAGCCATTATCCACTATATTTATTTGTTTTAACACGTGCCGTACGGAAGCGATTTGTGTAGAAATGTTTGGAAATTAACCTCGCCATCAATTGCTTTAAAACTACCTAAAACAAATTGGAATATCTATTAGACTGGAGATTAACCTTGTAGAAATATCGCTTTAAAAACTACCTCGTAGTAAAAACAAGTGGTATTTTTTTAGGAAATGGCAACTCTAAACATAAACATTCGTCATTTAATTTAAAAATATCTAGATTCCATTGGGATATTTCTGTTTTTAGAACATCATTCTATTGGAATCGGAAAATTGCCATTCGAGGCTCACGAAAAAAAAGTTTTGTAACCTAAAAAAAAAATATACAAAAGATCATTACGAACAATCATAGGATTACCGGCAGCATAAAAGAATTAATATTTCATTCTTCCAACAGCTTTGAACTATTAATAATAGAGAAAAATTAGAAAAAAAAAAGAAATGGTTATTTATTTCGTCCAATATTTTCATGTCCTCAGCGCATGTCCCCGCCATCACAACCGGCAGCCGGCGGCACAGTGCCGCCTCAGCAGATGTGGGTGGGCTGGGCCAACACTGGCAGCGGCTTCGTGCCACAAGCCATCAATCCACAGCCGTTCCCGCAGCCGCAGTACCAGCAACAACAGCAGCAGCCTGCACAGAACCCCTTCCATATGATCAGGACTGCCTTCCCTGCTATGGTACGTAGATATCGTTTTAAAAAAAGGACGTAGGTATATTAAAATTGGGGTTCTATCTCGGCATGAGAAAAATGTATATTATGGTATGCTTGTGGAGCAAAAAGTTTTAACAGTTTTAAAATTTATTTAGGAGCCCTAAAAACAAAATGTAAACCATGATGTTGCTTACTTTCAAGCGTTGCGTAACACTAACAATTCTCTTGTCGCTACGGGTATTTCGCGAATATGTAACATAACATATTCTACGTGCCGTTCAAATAAAACAAAAATGGCACACGGTGACCTTACGGGTGGATATCGGGCGACGACGGCCGACTGCACCAGATAGAGGCAATGTTTTATGCTGTGAAGTGAACACTTCAAGCGTGTGCACTGCACTTAGAATCGCCGCGTTGCTATGTCCAGTATTGTCGTGGGTTTCTTTCATTTCTAGTGAGTATTTATTTTGTTCCAGACGGACGTGCCGAACATTCGGCTGTCGACGCTGAGCGTGGAGCGCGTGTGCGCTATGGTGCGCGTGGCGCTGGGAGCGGGCGGCGCGGCCGCGGCCGACGCGCTGCAGCGCCACAACGTGTGCGGCCTCGTGCTCGCCGTGTGCCGCCTACAAGACCTCGAGCCGGTACGTCAGCAACCCTCGAATAAACTATCACAAATTATCATTTAACAAGACTTATGGCCTGTTCACGACTTCGGGCTTAGCGGTGAGCGGGACAGCACCAGTAAACAGGCGCCGAACGCTATGAGCGGCGTCTCGTGGCGTACTTCAAACATTATCATACTTTTTTTTCTTACCGCTCGCCGCTCCAAGCTTAGCTTCCGCTCACAGCGACAAGGCCGTGAACGGACCATTAAGGGCCAAGCGCCCGAATAGTGTCATAAAACAGTGATTTTCTGAGTCCTTCGAAACGGCTTGAACCTTTAGAAACATTTTTACACATAAAAATTGGTGGTTAAATATCCTTCAAAGTGAACATTGCATATGTAAATCAATCAATATCTCGCAGAGAAAATGAATTTAAAGCGCTTTCCGGGCGCTGCTGGCCGCAAATAAATGCACAGATTTGCGTACTGCCGCCTAGGCGAGTGCGAGAGTTGCGTTCACATAATTTCGGTCAGATGCTTCAAGGGACTATACACCTTAAACGGAAACTACATTAGACCGAAGAACACGTTGGTGACGCCTGAATTATAAGTAGAGTTGCGTAGCTTGGCGTGGTTCTAATATAGCTCTACAAGTCTAATTGCCATATAAAATTTATAGAAACGAACGCGCCCAGATAGCGTTCGTAGCCCATGTGGGCGCAATGTAGTACTAATTGCCTTTAAGATTTGCAATAAATTCCCAGACACTCAACGCATGTCAGGGAAAATTATAATTAAGAAAAAACAATATCTCATTTTCTCAAATATATAATACAAATTAACGTAACAAGTGCAGTACAGTTTTAACTTATGGTTTACTAAAAATGTATGAAGTAACAAGGTGGTGCGCGAGTAATATTACAGCTAATGAGATCAGATCATTTTCCTAGCCAAGCTTAGCACAATTCTCATGGAAATAGGTTAGTAGAGCTAGATTATAATTACAAAAAGCGAGAGAAATGTAAAAGAAACGCAACACATGTTCTTACATGTGTTCGCACAGCTGAATAAAGTCCGATACGCTTCGTCGCGTTGCGCAAGCATTTAAATTTACTTTAAATGACACTAATATCATAAAGGCGAAAGTTTGTATGCATGAGGTATCCGTTTTGCAGGGACGAAGGGATTGATTTTTTTTAAATTCTGGAATAGGCGGTAGGATACTTTTTAAATAATAATATTCCACAACTATCACACAACTCCGTCTAGTATCAAGCTAAGCAGAGCTTGTGTTATGAGTACTAGACAACTGATAAATTACACCCAGACACAGAACAAATGATCGTGCTCATCACACAAACATTTGTCCTGGGTGGGAATCGAACCCACGACCTCCGGCATAGCAGTCAGCGCCACTGACCACTAGACCAACAGGCCAGTCTATACCGGGTTTTACACCGGGAATATGTTCCTTTGAAATAATTACCTACTTTAACCTGAGCTAAGCTGAAGCCGAATTTCATCCAATCCCGTTCAGCCGGTCAAGCGTGAAAGAGTAACGAACACACAAACATGAAAACTTTCGCCTTCATAATGTATCTCTCTCTCTCTCTCTCCAAACTGTTAGATATGTTTTGATCTTCTTATCATTTACGTACAGGTTCTAGAATTACCGTTTGGTGACTGGGAACTGTTCAAGCTCCTTATCGTCAACCTCCGTGAACTGGAAGCGAACATGCCGTCGACTGTACCGGCCGTTGCAGGTAAAAAACAACTTCTGTTTTTATTAGATTTACGCTCGTTTTGAAGCTTATGAATAAATTCCTGTTATTTTAAATAAACTGTTGTGATTGATTGTTGAAATAATGATGAACCACAAACGTCAAGTCAAGGGTCTGTAAAAAAAATTGTTATTCACAGTTATGTCAGAAAAATCGACTGATTCAGATGAGAAAGACGCAAGAGAGGCAAAACCAAGACATACATTAGAAACCCAACGCAGCCGGCCTTCCAATGTTGAGAAACAGGTAAACTAACAGACATACAATTTACATAACTAACGTCCTTATTTGCGGCTAAGATACCAATGCTAAACATTATCATATTGGTTTTGTGTAGATAACGAAGTCGGAAAAGTTAAATATTGATCTTTGTATTGTTTAAAAAATGATTATCTTTTTTTTAATCAGTTGATAAAAAACATACATAGATAACTGGTATGCATAAGGGACGTTCTTCGTTTTACCGACAATCGATCAGTGCGAAAAAACTTACGAAGGCGTATTTCGTCCGCTTTATGATGCAAATTAAAAAAAAAGGAAAGCATTGTTAGCCAATTTAAAGAGAGAATAGAATTAAGATACAAGATACAATATTTTTGAAGCTTACCAGCTTCAAAAATATTGTATCTTGTATCAAACTTTCTGTGGCTAAGTTAGTAAATTACGTGGCAATTTATCAATCACAAAGACAAGTAAAAATAACTTATGATCTTTACTTGACGCTTTCTTTAAAACATTTAGTAGGGGTTGTAAAAAAGACGACTTAGTATATAAGAGGCTAAATCATTTCCCCGTTGCTTAGATATAATAAAGGAAGGTTGATGATGGGGCCAAATAAAAATTCTGTGGCTGGACTTATATTTCTCCTTTCTTTAGACCTTTTATTACCATTGAAATCCTAAATCAATGATACGGCTAAACGAGTAGTATCATCAAATGATTTACGTGGCCAGTTTTAGTTGGTCATATCATGAAGTGTTCAATTCTAAGTTCTGGCCACGACATATACATTATTTTCCGAGAGGACAAGCGAATGTCGGTAACAAGGAGAACGTCTTTATTCAATCTAATTCTGTCCAAAGAAATATAAACCAAAACAGTTAGCAATCCCCTCTGCTAGCAAGTTATTAATATATCGTATGTTTTACAGCCATACGCGGAGTATCAGGTGATTATTAGAGTAACGTAGACACACGTAGAAATCATGTAGAGCACGCTCATTGGGAAAAGTTATTTTTTGTTACAGTCCCTACTCTTAGTGAAATCGCCCAAAAGTATATTAATCCTTTTGTATTGTCCTATATCCAACGGTGGTTTTGTCCCTAGATGTCTTAATTTGTAAATAAATACGGTATATATATTTTTTTTTTTTTAAATGGTGACACACGAAATCTATTTAATTTTAACAAGCTAAGTACGCCGTATTTGTTTAGCAAATAAATTCTGATTTTCCAATCGTCAGATATACTTTATTTAAAAAATAAATATACGGGTGGAACAATTTTTTTTTCATAAATCAATACCCATTCGAAAAATAATTTGTTTTTATGCAATTAAAAGTCTTGTAGGTTGGAAAATCGGTCTAAAACAAGTATCTAATATAAAAAACACTACAGCTGATCACAGATATCGATTAGGTACTGTTTTATCGTCCTCTGATCCTGACTTCAGTATGGTAATGGTTCCTACGTCAAAGCAAATTTGTTTTTAAATGAATGTTCAAAATGTATTATATTATGTAAAGTTAATAATGTTATTTGTTGCTTCAGTGTGTCTAGTACGTTGTCCACTTTTACTTTTTGTATCTGCCCAAAATTTATTTAACACTGCCCGCGAAACAGCCACAAATATTTAACAATCGTCTAGTGGATAATTGGGATCATCGGAAGAGGTTAAATGTTTATTCGTTAGATTATCTCATTGGGTTAATATATTACAGCACATCAAATCATTTTTTAGTTTTATCACTCGGTTCTTAAAAGGCGTGTTGACGTAGTCAGTGCTTATTAATGTTAATTATTGTGACAGGTTGACCGAAATAATAAACAACAGACAATCGAATCTATTAGCATTACAGTACAATTCACGAATGATGGCGGGCGTGAAGTTAGCCTTTGCTAACTTTCGCGCATACCACACTCTTCTCGCACACGCACGTCGCCATTTGGTTCCTAAAACACGTTACTGCGCAGCCTTCTGCGCAAACTTCACGTCCGCCATCATTCGTGAATTGTACTGTACATTGTCGTACATGTTACTCCGACAAAAAGTTGCCGTCTTCGAAGTCGAAAGAATTGAGTAAAACGAATGTTTAGTATAATAATATCCGTAGTTGGCATAATTATGAGCAGCTCTTAATTCGTCTAAAATCAGATTTTGTTTGCATTGTTGAAACCTCGAAAAACAATACTGGCACAAAAAAATTATCAAGGATACCAAATTTCTACAAAACATTTCCTCAGCAGATAATAAAATCCTGCCAGAGCCATTGTGATAAAGAGTACCGAAATCCCCGCAAAAGGCAAATAAAACCTTCAGTTGGACTTTTTATTATTGGCACACATTTACTGAAAATGTAAGCTATCAGGGTAAATAGCTCACATTTGTGAAATAAATAATGTATATGGGACTTTATGTCTCCGAACATTTGTTATAAATATTCGTTCTGGACGACTGCAATATGCCCATTTTTTTATTCCGCGCACAGTATTCATTGTACTCGATTCATTCTAGACGACACTGTTTTGCTAGAGTAACATAATTATACTACTTGGACAATAGGCCAGCTAATTTTGAATTCAAAATAGAATTTAGTGATTCTATTTTACTGTAGTTGGGAAAGCTCGCATTGTTGTGATTCCATTTGACGAGGGAATTATCATAAGACCAACCGCACGTTGGATGTTGCACCTAAAATAGAAATAATTACGCGAATAGTCATAAAATAGTAACTTTGTTGCATTTTCTTCGCACCAGAACACAAAATCCATATTAGTATTATAAATACGAAAATAACTGTCTCTCTGTTACTCGTTTACGTTTTAATAGCGGAATAGATTTGGATTAAACTATGAAAAAAAAAAAAAAACTTTCCTGGAAATAAACATACATCCAGTTCCAGAACCTAAAACACGAATTACACCAATTTCAAATTTTCTTCTTTCAGGATCGAAAGGATAGCTTGTATTTAAGTTTGGTTTGCTCGTTGTATTTGCATTACTCAAGTATACTACTAACAATATTTTACTATCTGATGTAGTAAATGACAATATATTAATTAAATCTCGTGTTCGAGTGACTACTCAAATTCGAACGAAAAATATGCGGTTGGCCTAAAGGTTAAATGTCACACTGAGTTACTATACAACTACCATCATCTGATTTTAATCTGGGGCACAGCATACTAATAAAGTAATAATAGTCAAAGTGTTGACATTAAAACTATATAATTGACGGCAGGTAACACTGGAGGAGCAGATGATCTGCGGCGCGCTTCAGACACTAAACGAGGAGGCGCTGGAGGACGTGCTGCAGTCGGAGCCTCCCTCGCACCCAGGTGAGCCCCTCCGCACCATCCGCGAGTACCCGCCTCCCTCGCCCCCCGCGGGGCCGCACCCTGTCCCTCCGGCCGACGAGCCCGAGCCGCGCCAGGACCATGTCGTCCTCAATGTCACCGACGATGTGTTCATGTAAACCTTCACACATTGAAACGGCTATGCCTGCTGTGAAGCATATCTATCCACTTCGAGACATCGATCAACATCGATTAAGTTGTGCGGAATACGCTGCATTCATTTGCTTATTTATTCTTCAAAGTATACTTATTGCAGAGGCATTTAAATGTGTGCCAAAATAATGATAATTATTTATATGCTATCTTAATTTTGAAAATGATCTACTTAATTATATTAATATACTGGCAAATACTTAGCCTGGGCAACTTGCTTTGCAATATACATGGCTTTCACAAGATATTTTAAGCATGATTTGCTTTGTAACTGTAAAATTTCTAATATTAAACTGTATATGCACATGAAACATAAAAAAAGACAATTTGCGTTGTGACTGACCATAAATTATTCTTAATCGAATAAGAAATATGCATCCTGTCAATCGTGATAATGACAGACACAATTGAAAGACAATAGGTGCGCGAACGCCGGCGTTCGCTTGGGGTTTAATGAATTAGAAGAGTTTATTTGTCATTGTAAGTACTTACAAACTAAACCGATGCATATTTTCTATTAAAATAGTAATTGTATTAGTAAAAGGTATTAGTTTAGTTTTAACTTTATTTATTTGAATAATAAATCATTTATTCGGTCGGAATTTGCTAATTTTGTTAACTTTTAGCACCATATTCAATTATACTATTTGTCAGTTATTCAAAATGATATTTATCCTTGGATTCGCAAGCTGTTTTGTATTTAGAATGTTATAAGTACAATTTCATACAAGGTCCCACCATATTCAATGCACTATTTACATTATATAAAAAGTTAAAAATATGCTCTTGTTATGTACTCGACAGATATTGCGTGACAATTCGAAAACAGTTGCACAATTTGGACAAATAGTATAGTTACATACGCTACGTAGCCGATTGTTTATTAGTTGAAATTGGTTATTATTTAAAACTGCATTCCAATACATGTTGCCATTTTATTTTAGTAATATAGGCTGTGCCCTTTTGTACTTTATTTATTGTAATATATTCCATACGTTAAGCTGCACGCATATTTTAGAATCAAGTGACCATAACAATTGTTTGGTTTAAAAATATGTTAGAATTAAACATATATTGTGCCATCAATATTGTTTTTTTTTAAGTACATCCAGAATTCCAGTTTATTTTTTGAATGTTTACAATTCTGAATGTTCCCTTTTGATGGTTTAACTTATGTTCAATACTACTTACCTATACAATTTTAGATACTACAGATTCTAAAATCATAATACTTTTATTGTACTAAAATGATTGTATATATCTAAAATCTTTAATTGTTACTATCTAATATTTTTAAGATGATTGTTGTCATTTAACATATCTTTAGCCTAGGATTCTACGATTACTGAGTAGATAGGATTTTCAACATTCTAATCATAAATGTTTCGATTGTGATATTAAAACTGGGTCACGAGCGGTCCTTAGGTATAGTTATTGTACTACAATAGACCTGTTGTATCATTCCTTCAATTAGGCAAACGATTCCACTATTTACAGAGTAATAAATATACAATAGTTACAGATGGTAGTTTGATTTTGTCCCTTTGTTATTTTTTTTAGGCACCTTCGTGAGCATCTCGAATCGGTTCTGTCCGGTCCGCACACGCATCAGGTAGTCCTAATGATGATCCTCCTTCCTGTGCCCTTCTCCTGAGCCCGGTTTTGTTTCGGAACTTTTGTTTCTCCGGCTTAATACATCAGAGCGTCTATTTCAGATGAGGAGAGCACGCTACAATTACGTCTTCCGAGCTCTCGCTGCGGCACGCCGGCCGGCTCCCCGCGGCCGCTGCGCCGCGACCCCTCCATCCTCAAGTCCGCCGGTAGCTTCCGACAGCGCCGCCCGCCCGGCGACCCGCCTGCCGTCACCTTCAACGTGGAGAACGAGCAGGACTCCGACGACGACGGACAGATCACCTTCAGCGCGCGTCCACGACACACCACGCGCGTACAAGACGAGCGACACACATCGCGCATGCAGGACGAGCGACACACTTCGCGCATGCAAGAGGAACGACAAAGCTCGCGTGTGCAGGATGAGCGACAGAGCTCGCGTGTGCAGGATGAGCAACAGAGTTCGCGTGTGCAGGACGAGCGGCGTACAGCGCGTGCGCCGCGTGAGCGTCCCTCGTCGCTGCTCGTGGCGCCGGAGGACGCGCCGGACGCCACCGGCCTGCAGGCACGCTCCCTCTCTGTCGACGACTCCAAGTGTGGCGGCTCGCCCATCGTAGACCTTAAGCTGCGCGGTCTGCGTCGGACCGCAGAGATTCTGCGCAAGGTCAGCTCCGCCGAGCGCCTGACGCGTCTCCGAGACAAGATCATGTCCCGCGGAGGAGGTTCGCGCGAGCGCAGCCCTGCGCGCGACGAGCCCAGCGACGACGAGTCCGCGCCGCTCGTGTCTCCCGGGGAGCAGGCGCCCGCGGGCTCGCCCGGCCCGCCGTCGGAGGCGTCGACGCTGGCGGGCGCGGCGGCCGGCAGTGCGGAGATGTCGCCGCGCTCCGACGTCACGGAGCTGGAGTCGCCGCGCGACATCGGGTCCGCGTTCGACCTGCTGCCTCACGACAAGGGCGGCGCGCGCGCGGTGCGGCTGGAGCGCGTGGACAGCGGCGCGTCGGTGAGCAACATGGTGGAGCCGTACAACTTGCGGCTGCTGGCGCACGGCACGGTGGACAGTGCGCGCGCGCTGTGGCGCCAGGACGCGCTGGACGCGGGCCCGCCGTGGCCGTGGGACGAGCCGGACTCGGCGGTGTGACGCCGGCGCGAGGGGCGTCACCTTTACTTTTGTCCGCGGGCCGTCATCCAGTGGCCGGCGCGGCCGCCGTCGATGACGATGTGATATTGTTCAGTTGAGAACTGCCGAGCCTTTATATCCAGTAGGAAGCTATATTTTATTGTTTTCGGCATTGTTAAACCGTAGCTAGAAATCAATTTGGCAGGTCGATGGAAAACAAAATTAGACGAATTATTACCTGATAGTATATTTAAACATCACGACTGTAGTAAACATAGAATAACCATTGCAAAATGAAGACAATTTTTGATTTGACAGAATTATATTGCATTTATATAATTGTAGACCCAGTATTTTGATAATTTATTACCTTAAGTGTATCCATTATTTGTTCCTAATGAACGATTAGCAGTTATTTTCATAACATACGTCATCTCCGTGATTTTCTGTTAACCACGTCTGCAGAATATTAAATAAAACAAAGATTCGCTATTGAAGTCATTTACCTTTTACATCTACTTTCACAGAACAAAAAGAACTTTCGTATGTCACATTTATAATACTTTATTTGTTTACTATATCAAATATTAGCAAGTAATCACATCATAAAATTTACATTCGTATGTAGTTGTTGCTCCCTCATATTTGCATAATTTATCAAGTTACAAAATTGGTTTACAACATAGAGAGCATTTTCTCATATTTAGAATGTTCAAAAACGAATTGAATACAACATGCTTATTTTAAATAGCCATTATTAATTCAAATGTAGTAACTACGTAAACGAATATGTGTTATAGAGATCACAAACTAGGTATAATATATTCCAGCATCAGCTAGTATCTACAGTTGCCAACATAACATAATAAAATTATACAAATATTTAAACTTACAGATAAACGGAAGCGCAAATAAATGTACCAAACGACTTAATCTCAGAAATAGCCTCGATAAATATATATGCATAATAAAAATATAACGAAAGCACTGGTCTGTGTAATAAAGATTTTATCACCAAACTACGGGAAATACCCTCCATAAGCAGCTTTTTGCTGGAACATTATGTTACTAACACCTATTATATTATCTAATACAAATTAAGTAGGAATGTTTGAGATTAAATAAGAGCACCAATAAATAAAAACAAAAAAACAGACCAAAAACGATTGAATATTTACATTTTCACAGTAAATCAAGAGGAAGTATTAATTTGCAAGGTGTTCCAGTGTTAGGAGATTTTTCGAAGTAGGCTATTATTATTGTGTTTTAAAAGATGCAAATCTACTGAGTACACAACTATGGACTCTCTGGTATCGCTCCAGATCGTCACTATAACCATTATCACAAATCTAATATTCATTATTGTTATTAGCATTTCAAATGAATTCTGATAACATTTTTTTGTTATGTAGAACCGTTTTTATTTACACAATCGTATGACAACTAGCTATCATCCTGACTCATCGTAAAAAAGTTCTATGGAGCCAACTAGTCAGTAAGATTCAATGACATTACTTAACAAGATTCAAAACGAATCATGGTGTCTAAATGACCTGTATTTTATTGAGACAAATGGTGTTGTCGTCGATGGACTTGTCGGGCGGGTCCGGGGTGACGGGGCGCAGCTGTGTCCTGTTGTCGCGATCCAGCTCCTCAGCCGCGTCGTGCGCGTCGTCGGGCGCCGCGTCGGGCGCCTCGTCGGCGTCGGCCAGGCCGGGCGCGGGCGCCGTGAGCGCCGACCACCAGCCCGACAGCGCGCCGCGCGCCTGCGACAGCGCGCCGCCCACGGCCCGCGACGTGGTGGCCACGGCGCGCCCGGTGCTGGCCACTGCCGCTGTCACCTTCCTGCCTCCTTCCGTCGTAGACATCGTGCTGGACAAACAAATTCACATTTGTACACAAACATAATGTGTTTACACATTGATAATACTACTGCTATTACATTAGACTTACTGAGCAAACTTTAACTTCATATCAGCCACAGATAACTGTCCAGAAAATGGGTGCATAGGTATGAGGTTTATAAAAGATTCTATTTCTCCTTGATTTGTAGATTGCAGCCACTGTTGATACGCAGGAGTTGACTTGAAAGCAGTCATAAATTGAGAATTATAGGAATCTATTTCTCGACTGCCTTCTGCAAAGGAACAGCCAATATTTTATAAGTAAGCATATACAAAATAAATATCTTTGTTTTTAATAGTTAGCCATTACAATAATAAGCCATAACTACCTGGCAACAAGGATGTCCTTAACAGATAAATTAAGTAACTCGCGAACTGTTCTCTTATCCACGCATCGCCTTGAGTCGGGCCGTGGCGCACGACGTGATCAGCAAACCGAAGATCCTCTGTGCCGAGAGTTAATTGCCTCCGGAGCATCATATCAGATGTCTCTATTCTCATTTCATTCAGCTCTACCAAAACATCAAACAGTTGCCTTTTCTGTTTGAACAGGACATTTGATGCACCAACTACGAAGCCCTGAACAGCAGGGTCAGATAAAAGATCGAGATACTGCAAAGATAAGTAGGGCAAACAGAGATAGCCTTCCTCAAACAATGGCAGAGGAAACCCACATTCAGTTTGATCTATCTGCTCAGTGAGATTATGCAAACCATCAACACTCATGTCTCTGGCCATAGTTGGGCTCTGCTGTGCTTCTGTAACACTTTTCTGTGGCTTATATTTCTCTCCAATGCTGTGGCACTTTTCTCTAGCCCCTGAAAGGTCAGTCCTATCAACCACATCACCAAGTAAGGTGTCATCAAAACTTTGTCGGCTGACGCGGTCTTTTTCCTCTAAAAGGTTCCCAGTCTCCTTAGGAGATAGTTCTTCAATCTGAAGAGAACCATTGTGCAATTGCCCTAAAGGCTCTTGTGCGATTTCGGCTATGCAATCAGGCTCTAATTGTAATTTATTATCAATGACTGCAGCAGGAATAGGAGATAACGGCCTAGACAGCCTGAAACAGTTAATTGAGACATTACGGCAAATATTACATGACTGAAAACACAATTAGTGCCATGAGTCATACTGTGAATATAAAAACAACAATTTTAGCTCAATGTACTATTTAGCACAAACTCTTAGATGTGACAAGGAATTACATTAAACAGCTTACACAACATTTGCTGCTCGCAAAAGTCCACTTTCTAAACAGTGTGGTAGTAATGACACCAGAGTCAACAGAGCTGTTGACAGGGGTCCAGCTGGTGCACCATAGATAAGAACTTTACGCCGCAACAACATCAGTTTAAACAATAGTAAAGCTTTGTGCCTCCAATTTTCCACTAATCTCTGGACTGATAAGCCTGAAAATAAATTATACCAATAAATAGAACATGTTATAAGTATGCTTCATCAGAGGACAACTAAAGTTGATCTAGTAGAAACAGTCCAATGACATTAGTCATTTTAGTTTAAAAACCTTTTTGTACATAAAACCCTTTATTAATTTATAGTAAAACTTTATCTTTATCTGGCAGTGGAGTATATCAGTGCGTTGCAGAAATGTCTGCAGGCTTAGCTGATTCATACTGCTAGGATATTAACTTAATATATCATTAGTCTATTTATTATTAGTGTCTATCTATCATATCATATCATATCTTAATATATCATCAGTGTACAGCAATGCTATTGGTACTTGAATATTAATTCACAAAACTTTTATAGTGTCTGCCTTGAGGGGAAGCCTTAGTACCTGAACTAGAAATAATTTACTGATTAATTCCTATTATCTCATTCACAGAATATGATGAACATATGCTATTATAATCTACGAATTTCTGCCAGTGACTTCACCGACATGATAGTAGATTATTCCACACAAACTTAGGACCCATTTTATTCTCTTCCCTTATATGTAGACTTTTGAAAATCTTTTTATTTGTATACAGGGAACCTTTGTTCAAAATTTCAGCATTCTGGATCCAAGGATTTGGGTTGAGCATTGTTGAATTAGTGAGTGATTCAGGACAGCTTTTAAATATACAGATAAAAATATGTACCTTCGACAATTTGATCCATCTGCACTGGACAACTATTTAAATGTATGTATGCATCTTCTAGCAATTTTGTTTGTGAAAAATCTCCTTGTAGGAACCAGGCTCGTACAACCAGTTCTAATTTGACAGCCAGGCGGCCAAACAATGGGGCTCTACACACAACACATACACTTTTCTGAACAGAGCTGCGAGTCATGTCCTCAGTCTTTTGCACAACTTGCTGTAAAGAAAGAATTCATACATATTTTTTTAAACATTTCTTTTTTAATAAATTGATGTTATCTACAGTAGGTTGTTACATATTTATTTCCAATAATGTTATTGAAACAAAGAAATAACCTTAAGATTCTCAAGGCAAAGTTCTTTAGCGTTTTATTAATTTAGGTATGAAATATATTCTAACTAGAATTAATGACCGTGAAATCCATTCCATGAATAAATTGAAATACAGTATTAACTCATATTAACCTTTCAATCGTGTCAATTAGAGACAATAGAAAGACAATGAGAGTGCGAATACCAGCGTTTGCTTGGGGTTTAATGAATTAACGATGGATAAGAATTAATATTGTGGATTGCTATAACGTGTTGTGATAAATCTTTGCATCATGTAGTGTTACTCTATCATATGCATAACCCAAGGCTTATTAAAAGCAAACAAAGAAATTGATACAATCAAAATAAATAGTCTTACCTCTACAGGAATTTGTCTGAAACATGATACACCATACACAGTGTGAGCTGGCTCTGTGAGTCCAGGTAAATTAAAGAATATTGTGTCAGACAAGTAGTTGTGGGAACCATCTGGTAGAGCCAAGGCTGGCAGATGTCGCCAAGCAGCTGGCAATTCTGTTGGGTGGCCAGGCACTAATTCTGGATAACAGTGTTCCACCTACAACCAGATAGTATTCCTTAGAGCTATATATTATAATCAGCGAAATCGGTAACTCTTTATTTATGAAAGTACGCAAAGCACACGGCATCCGTAACAAACAAATCAAGGCTAACAATCGGGCCAAGTTCATCAAAAAGAGATCACAGGTAGTAAGATTATACTTCTTATTAGACCATTACCGTAACAATTACCCTCAGTGAGCCCTCCGTAAATCCTGTTTTTTTGAAAAATATAATATCGATTATTGAAAGTAATGACGCCTACTTACTTGGCACCCTTTCTTGTGGTGGAAACCCACCACAATGATGTTGAGCACTGGTTCGCTTATGACAGACATGATAATTCTTTTTCACATTTCAGTACCCATATAGCATATCATTTAATTTTGTTTTATTACTTGCGTTTTACATTACGTATTTGCACTGCAGCTCAAAGGTTTGACATCAGACAGACATCCTTTTGTCATTTGTGACATTACGTTTTGACATTTTTTTATTGTGACAGAACAGAATAAAAATCATTTCGGTAATGTTACCAATTTAAATTAACACGTCTATGGTTTTGTAGAGGTGCTCCGCTTGACAAGTCAACTACTAATTATATAGTGGACTTCTATAATGCTCCGGCCAGTCTTCATGGGAGTTTTTGTGGAATTATTTTATTCACTCCGCTCCATTTACCATATTCCTACTGACCCAGAGCACTGTAATTAGTCAAGTTACGATTTACTCCTGTCTATTCCGCCCACTGGAGTCAGTCTGTGGTCAGTCAGTGTAAACGTGTCCTTAACTTGTTGATATATTATTGTTTGTGCTAACTTTCAAGTTTATTGGCACACGAAATGTGATTTGGCATACAAACTAAATCCCTCCTTTTCACCTCTTTTATTAACAGCCCACACGTGTTATTGGCAAAATTGTGGTGTCTCTTCCACAAAGGCCATTAATTAAAAGTTGAAGTTGAAGTTTGAGGTTGCTTGATTATTCAAGATCCTCCAAGATACTTAATCTCGTCGAGACTAGTTGGTACTCATTCGTATCGAGCATTCTCGGATCGAATGATTACTGACTAGTCTCAAGTATTCTCGGATCGAATGATTTCTGACTAGTCTCGAGTATTATCGGATCGAATGATTACTGACTAGTCTCGAGTATTCTCGGATTGGATGATTACTGAATCCTTGACGATCCGAAAATACTGGATTGAATGATTACCGACTGGTCTCGAGTATTGAAAGACGGGAAGACTACGGAATAGTGTAGTTAAAAAAGGACAGAATATATATTGTTGCACAACTCGCGTGTGCGTTGTATTACTTTCATGCCGTTTGTGGCTGACAAACGAATGATTTTGACAACCATGAGTGAGTGGCAGATTTATAACGTGTTGAATGAATGTAACACAATTACGCGTTAGTGCTATGAAGCCTAAAGGACCTATTACACTGTACTGAATATCGCGTGCGATATTCCGACTCGTACTATTTTTCATTCATAGAAAGACAGTCTAACCCCTATTACACTGCGCGATACGTCGAACCATAGACTCGATACGTGGAACCATAGACAAAACGAGTCTGAATATCGCGTAGTGTAATAGGTCCTAAAATAGTAAGATCGCACGCGATATTCAGCGCAGTGTAATAGTCCTTAAGAGCAGTTGGATTACGCAATACGTCATGATACTAAGTAATGTCAAATTGAAAATAGGTGCCTAGTATCGAAATTTACCTTTTCTTCGGTACTGTTCTAGTAAATACGACCCATCTCTAAAAAAAAAGTATAAAGAGTAGCAGTTTCTCCTTTACATAGATACAACACAATTCCGTTGTTCCAAAAATCAAAATGTAATTACATTAAGCGCATTTCATATCATAATAAATCCGTATTCTAGGTTTTTTTTAAACTAGCACCTTTACAATCCTGTGATCACGTCGAAATAATCCAGGCATACTTGGTGTCGCAAGTTACGACTTGAAAGGAGTAGCAATTTTCAGATCCACTTACACATCGCTATTGACTTGATGGTTTATAAAGATAAGTATCTTGACAGCAAAGTCAGAAAATAGTCAGAGATTCTCCAGCAATTGTAGATAATATTTGTGTTGCAGGATCTGTTTTATAACTAAATAATAACTAAGCTACTGGGTTATCACGATGATATTCTTCATTTGTTTTAGAATTAAACATGGTTTCTAAATATTGAACGAATAACTTAATTTCCAAAAAAATTGTTAAAAACATTTCATCATTGACGTATCATCATATTATCGTCATTTTATTTTTTTAACTACCTATAAACTTTTCTGTTGTTATTGTTTACTACGCGTTCCAAATGAGAATAGGATCGATTCCTATGTTTTGACGTCTGGTCGCACTGTCACAAATCGAAGAAATTTTAGCAAAATTGAAGAACTCGGAGATGAGTAAAATTGAAGAACTGGATTCTGATTAAATTTTTTTCGTTCATCGTTCATAAATAAATTTATTTTTTTCCTCGATTTGACAGTAAATCGTGAAGTCACAACATGGCGATCGATCCTATTCTAATTTGGAACGCATTGTACATGTCATTATTACCTATCTTCGTATCAATCTTTAATTTGTGATAATTTACTCTCACAATAATAATTATAAGCAGAAAAATGTGTTATTACAAGTGTGTGGATCCAGCATTACAAGCAAAGCTAACTTTGTTCATTCACTAAAAAGATATTGTGGGAATTCTGTAGTAACCGCAAGTGAGTGACGCATGCTCGACTAGAGAGATGCAACATAAACTTCGATAGACAATGCTAGGCTGTACAAAGACACTTTTGCCTCCAAAAGTAAAACAGGTGTAAATAAAAAAGATGGTTAAAACATTATGGTTGCGAATTTGAAGAAAAAATACATATATTTTAGCCATAACTACAAAGTTTATTTTTATCCACAAAGTACTAATAAAACTCTAATGAATTCAGTTTGTGAATGAGTGTTGTAAATCTCTGAAGTGATACTATTGACTCTATATCTGTGAATACACTGTTACGTTTGTAATTTTAAATTATTTGTGTTTTAATTAGTCGCCATTTTCGTACTTGGTGCTGTGAAACTTTTGGATTTGTTATAACTTTACTGTCGCTTGATAGTGATCACAATAAATAAATAGCGACTGGATTTTAATGTGACCTTTTTACTGTTATTATATCATGGTTGGACATTGCTTCGCATCTAAGGTTAGTAATATTTTTATATAATTAGGTAGTGACATATTACCGATCAGATGTAGTTATATACGCGTAATAATAATGGAGACAGATGATCATATTAATTCCTCTGGTATGTACTTCAAGATGGTAAGTATTTTTGACATGACCATGTAACCTGGCTATGTTCTTCACTACAACAACAAAATGATCCAAGTAGTCACAAATTTCAATTTGTTCATACCACACACTAATCGGATGAAAGCTTAGTAATCGTCTTTTTATAAAATTACATTGTTTACATCTTTTTATCAACATAGATTACCTCATCTACAGGTAGTATACTGATTCAAATTAATAAACAAAATAAGATTATTATTTAAGTACTTATTTAATTACTTTTTATTCTAGTTATAAACAATAGTGAACAATGCTCTAAGTAAACATCTTAACTATTAAATATTATAAATTAATAGATACCTATATGTAGAAACTTAAAATAAAAATATGTACAAAAGGGTAAAAAAGGGGAACTCAGGGCATCAAAAAATTCGTCCACATCAACGTCAGTGGGAAAAGTGCCCAGAACGCTGGCATAGATAAGATTTAAATATGCTTTAATCCACACTTTGTACAAATTAAAACATTATCATGATTATATTTACTGAAGTGTCATCAATTTGTGACCTTAGTTTGCAACAAGAATCTTCATCTAAGATGACTTATCAAAAATTCTAGTACCAATTCATGTTAAAACATTACTTTGTCACATTTACTTGGTTTTTACTTGTATGGTAGTCTAATTTATATACACATGCATTATTGAGAACACATCACAATAGAGTATTCAGTAGCTTGTATTTTGTACTATTTATGTTACCTCATGTTTACTTAGCGAACGCTGGCGTTCATGCATATATTGTCTTACTATTGTGTCTCAAATTGACGGTATCTGAAAGGTTAAAGGTAAGGTAAATATAAATATAGATAATTCAGAAATATTGTTTGAAATTTTTGCTGTCGCTATAATTTACAGCATTATCATTTTAATTAAGTTGTTTAACTTATTGTTGTCATCACCCAACTTTATTATAATTATTTTAAATTTTGTGTCTTATACAAATAAAATAGAATGGGTACTGATATGAGATTGTTATCAAAAGGAATTCTTTAATGATAACACCTCTGCTGTCTTGGTAGGTAATCTATTTAAAATTGTCAAGTTTCCTGCTTAGTAGCTTTGGTAAAAGATTTACTTAATTATATAAATTACATTAGTAAGGCTTTTAGAAATGGAATCTGAGGCTGCACAGTGCAAACAAGCAAAATTTTTAACTTACCTTTCAATCATGGAAATCACAGACACAATTGAAAGACAATAGGTGCGCGAATGCCGGGCGTGCGCTTGGGGTTTAATTAATTAAAAAAGAGGAGGTTATCAACTCATAAACTTAGATCTCCACCCCTCACTACAATTTGTTTTTTTTTTTTTTTTTCCTGAATGGTCCCATAGATTGATATCTAAATCTAGTACTGAGGATGTGACCTATGAGTAATTGGGATTAAAATATATATTGATTTTTGTATTTCCATCAACAAATCAAGCATATTGTTTAGTGGAACTGATGAAGAAGACCATAGATGGCCAATGGAAGTGCTCAATGATAAATAATGACATCCATTTTAATGGATGTCAGTTATTTTCATTAACCTTTCAATCGTGGAAATTACAGACACAATAGAAAGACAATAGGTGCGCGAATGCCGGCGTTCGCTTGGGGTTTAATGAATTAAAATAGTTAATTTTTCAAGTGTTGATAGATACATAGTGACTAAATGATTATTTTATCAAACTGATCTGACAGTGAAGCTGGAAGATGGCCTTCCGGGTTCCAGGAATTAAATCCATAATAAAATAACAAATGATTAAACATGTTTAAGCTTATTGGAATCGGCATGAATTACAGTCAAGCTGGGTAACTTTGAACACTTTTTTTAGATTTTTTTGGATACTGAAAAAAAAATGTACTGTTGGACTACGTTAAACAGGCTATTAAGTGTTCTTTTATACTTAAATTCATAACTATATAACCAAATGATGGTTTAATAAAGAAATGTTTGAGAAAATAACGTTATAATAGCCATTCAAAGTTACAACTAATTTTGGCTAACTTTGAATTTGGTTTTCTGGGAGAACGAAAATCCTCTAAAATTCTATATTTATTTGATTTGGGTAAGATTAAACGACTCCAGACAATAAAAAATGCATAGGCCTATCAAAATAAAGGAACTTGTCATAGGCAACAACTTACCAGTCACTTAGGATACCATCCTCTAACCTTTAGTTCCTAATAGGTAGATTTTTTTTTCAAGAAAACACAGCACATATTAAAATATTGAATGTGTTTATTAAAAAACAAACGTTAATATAAAATTATTCACTTAATTACCTATTAAATGAGATCAATTAAAACTGTTGAGATAAAAAAAAAAAATACTATTGAGCGACATATGGAAAAATCATTCACCCCATTCCATGAAAAGAATATCGTCATCGATGAAAATTTTCCGTCCTTTCTGGTTAATTGATGTTCTTTTAGTATTGAAATTATGTTTTCTTTCCTTATAACACCTTTTCTGGTTTTGAAAACCACGTCCAACCCCCTAAATACTCTTTTTGGTGACATTGTCAAAACTTACTCCTGTAATGGTTCCAGGGAATAATCTTCCTTCGTCTTTGAATACACATAACAGGGATTCTGAAAACTGATCTGGCTGTGCTTTTTCATAATTTTTTGTGGCCTCTCAGAACAAAGAAAAAAAAACTTCTTCGTTCAAAGTTACCCCAAATAAAAACAAATTTAGAGTGTTCTGTTAAATTCTCCTTTTTAATCAAGAAAACACAATGAAATCAAGAAATTGTTTAAAAAAAGGTCAGCTGAATAAATGTTTCATCGTTATAAACCAAAAATAAGGTCTTTTACTTACCTTTTCTATATTTAATTTCGATCTCTATCACACACACTTTTTTCTTGTTGATAACCGCAAACAAAAAAGGCGCCTATTCTTTGAAAATTGGTTTACAGTTGTCAATTTTATGACACATTTGACATTTTGAACATTTAAACTTTCCGTTTCATTTAAGTATTCAAGTAATTATTGTAAATGCGTTGAGAGAAAAAAAAAAAGAACCTTCAAACAAGTTTTATTCAAAGTTATACGGCAATTCAAAATTACCCAACTTATACGTACACTCCCTATTTTTTTTTTTTTTTTTTATTATTTGTGTGTCTATTTGGGCAGAATAAATATGTTTTCTTTCTTTTTTTCTTTTTATGAATCATCTTCCTATAATTACCTTCCTTATTATACAACTTGCACACTACTGGGGTTTACTTGTGAGGTGCAACAACTAAAATATACTGAATAAGGTTCTCAATAAAAGTACCTACTATAATTAAAAAAAAATTGATTTAATTTCAGAAGTTGGTATTAAATAACAAAAAAAAAAACACCAACGGCGATTTCCCAAAATAGTTTTTTTTTTTTGTTTAATTAATTAAACCCCAAGCGAACGCCGGCGTTCGCGCACCTATTATTGTCTTTCTATTGTGTCTGTAATTTCCACGATTGAAAGGTAATCAGTTGTACCTATTCAACTTTTTCCTACTAGTACACAGTATTTATACGTCGCATTTCTTATTGACGATTACGTAATTTGCAAAAACAAGTTACGTCATTATAGAACTCCCAAAACCATAAAATAGACTAACAACGTTGGATGGAAACAGAGCCGCGCGACCACAGCGTGGCAACACCATACCGTACGCAGTACACACCGATATGGAGACGTATAGAACGATCAGGGGCCTTCCTATGACGTGTCAAAATGTCAGGCGAGCGAGCAACAAATGTATAGCTCCATACTTTTAACAGTTCAATATAGGTCGTCAAAGAGCTCATGGTAGCCTCATTCAAAAACTATTCTATGAACCATTTTTTTTCCCCATAAAATTCATAAATTTCCAGTGTGCCGTCTAATCTTGTAGTCGTATACCTACTAACTTATGTAGGTATTTACATTGTTATTCATGCCCCTAATATTGCTACAAGTACATAGCGCGACCGCGTTATTCAAAATCGTATCAGCCATCTTTGTCTCTAGATTTGGAAGTCTACTGTGTGATGGCCTTCAAAGCATTACGTGAGTTCTTAGTGTTTTGTTTGCGAAGTGTGCACACGCTCGCGCTCCCCAGTCCGCTCGTGTTCCATACCTGCGCTATTCCGTTATTCCCTGAGGGTGGCATTATATTCACCGCTCTTCATGCTCCTTTTATACGCCTTAGCTTACGGATTAGTTAGACAGAGAGGTGCGATTTGGTGGAATTGTACATTCGTAAATCAGTAAACGGTAGGTTGAATGATAAATGAAACGCAAGTGACAAAATACCACTCCAGGAGTGTCCATTCGCTTACTATACGCTACATTATAAGTTGGTAAATTGAGACTGACGTAGTGGCACTTGACGAATACAAAAATAAAATGGAATTTTACAACACATGGTTAAGACGTACAAAGCTAGTGTGACGCATCTTTTTACACATTGATGATAGCAAACAACATTCCATTCCGTGATGGTTACACTACCTAAACGAACTGTATTGCAGTCACGAAATTATACCAACATTATTGGTCAATTTTTCTACATTTTTTCGTGCAATTTTAAATTGGCCAGAAATCAGGAAAATAAAATCATCTTTATCATCTTTTGCAGGATTCGAAGGAGTGCTCGTTAGATCCGCAGGCATGACGGAAAAGGTGTTGCACCCAAGTGAGTCGATTTTTAATAACTTATTAGATTTCAATGTAGATAGGTAGGTACCTATTATCTGCAATTATCCAGACGAGGTCTAATATGAAATAAAACGTGATATTTAGGCGCCATGATTATATTAAATTAATTAACTAATAACTATTTTTGCAAATGCCATATTAGGTAATACTGTAAACTTTCAAAGTACCTCTGAGTGTGACTTTTTAGTGTAAAGTTGGCACAAGGGGTCACGTGACGGTGACGTCACAGACGAGCAGTCACCAGATCAATAAGGATTCGAGGTCATTCCAGTCTGGCCCGACAAATACGCCACCGCGCCTTTTACGGATACGGCTTGCCGCTGATTCAATATATTACCTCTCACCTCTATGCATATATTTTTTTGCCAAACTTACAGAAGCAACCCTCCATTTTTTGGATGGCTGCCCGCACCTTGGCTTGGATGTAGGAATTGTATTTGTGTCTCCAATCGATTTTGTTCTTACCAACGCAATTGCAAAAGGCGTTCATTGTTAACGTTCTAGTATCACAGTCATGAGCCACGCCCAGTCCAGCAAATATTCAGCCAATCTTAAGTACCTCATCTGTGCTCTGAACTAGCCAGCTAAGAGGGCCTAAAGCGATGCCAAATGCGATCGTAAGGTGTCATTCACCTCAAGAACTATGCAACCACGTACTGAGCTTCTTAATGTGTACGGCGGCATGTGTATAGCATAGCGTACTGAATAGTACCACAGAAATACCCAAATCCCGTTTCTTAACAAATTAGTTGCAACATTCAAATCATCCTTCTTCCACGGCCGAAAAAAGAAACGCTTTCGTAAATAACTCCCATGACATTAATGATACAATAAGCGAGAACTAAAACTCAGTACTTATGTTGTTTTATCTACTTGACAATTTATTTACTTATTTATTTATTTGTATCAAAAGTACAACTTAACTTCTTTAACCGAAATCTCAAATAGAAAGGGTTTTTTCAAATTAGTAGTAAATTATTTAAGTTAAAAACCTTGCAAACCTGGTGGTAGGGGAAACATCCAAGTAACAGAGAAATGATGCACAAACTACAATATTACGTCGCCGTCATTATGTTACGTGCGTAGAAAATAGAGATGTTTTCACCACGCACCGATTCTTTTTCATACAAAATTTAAAATGATATTTATAGCAACTATAGTATTGAGCTTAGTAACACATTTAGCCATTTATTTTTATTTATATACATACATTTAGAAGCGGTTTTAAGAAAAAAAAAATGTTATTGTTATTTGTTCAGCCCCTAAAATCTACAAAACTGGTACCCCCGTGCAAAAAATGCCAGGCGCACGGTCAATATGTATTTACAAAAATAGTGCTCCAAAGAACCGAGGTGCGAAAAATGCACAGGTAAACATCCGAGGATTGTAGAAAACCAAGGAAGAGAAGCCGAAATGCGTCCACTGTGGAGCTCCACATCCAGCAAACTATAGTAGCTAAAAACCTTTAGCAGATTCGAAACAATAAATCTAAAAGCCATAATATTATCCATCATTAAAAAAATGAAAATAGCAACAAAGCTTCTACTCTTATGCCTAAAAAATGAATACTACAATAAAGTTTATGACGTGGGACTGAAATAAGTTATTAATAAAACATTAGAATGAGTTACAAGTACTATTAAACATAGAAAAAAAATGATGTATGCCTGATATCAGAAACGCACTTCACAAAACAATCTCAGATTTAGTTTAAAGGGACCCAGACTACTCTGCAAGAAGCGTTAGTGCCGTTATTGTAAAAGAAAACTTATCTCTATGAAAAGCTCAAATACGAAGAAAATGATAGTGGCGATTTGTCCCCAAACTAAAAAATATCCATTAACAGTATCTGCCTACCTCGGTAAATGATAAAAAGAGATCACTATATCCGTTTCTTAACCAGCCTTGGCAGTATATTTATTTTAGGCGGTAAATTTAATGCTAAAATACGCACTGGGGCTCCAGACTAACAACCACTAAAGGTAAAGAACTACTGAGTGCCATAAGAGAGACGCAATGTGAAGTCATATCTACTGGAAAGCCCACCTATTGGCCAACAGATCCAAATAAAATTGCGGACCTAATAGATTTTTAACCAAGAATCTATCAACTAATAACATGAAAACAGAACAAAGCTATGACATGAACTTAGATCACACGACAATCGGTAAATTTAGAAATTAGTGGAAACATTTTGTATAAACAAAACAGGCTTGTGAATATGGCACAGATTCGACCTAAAAGTTCCGTTAAAAACACCAGAACAGCTAAATATCGAGGTGAAAACTTTATAATGCATATCCAGCAAGCAGCGTAGAAAAATACACCAGATATTAACAAGAGAACGAAAGGAAATATTTATCCCCTCAAAATCAAGCATCTCAGGTCTAGGCGCCCCGATGACAAACAAAAACTAAACCGGCTGACAAAAATATAAATAAAAAGACTGATTCAGAACTTTAAAGATGAATGAACCAAAACTTATCTTAAAGAACTAAGTAACGACAAAAGACAGAATACTCACTTTGGGAGGCTATTAAGCATCTCAAAAAGCCGATCACACAAATTCCTCTCATCAAGTGTGAAAACAAACAATAGGCAGTCATTAATAGTTAAAAGGAAAGAGGTTTGCAGAGCACCTAGAAAACATATTTCAACCAAACGAGGGGAAAATCATTGAAGACTAACCATAGACTTCGCTTTAGACCAGAATATGACGATATTAACTAGTAAGTAACATCGAGAGAAGTGGCATGAGAAATAAAATACGTGTAAGCTGTCGAAAATCACCAGGTTACGATTTAATAACACGGGAAACACTTCATTACCTGGCAAGAAAGGGTTTGGTTAAGTTGACAATCTTTATGAATGCTGCACCTAAGGCTAAAGTATGTACCAGACTTATGGAAAGTTGCTGAAGCATGATAACAAAGCCTGGGAAACCTGCACAAGGAACAACATCATACAGACCGATCACCTTGCTACCTATAATGTCAAAACTTTGAAAAGCAAGAATTTAATACCAGATCACCAGTTTGGTTTTCGAGAAAAACACTCAACTATCGATCAAGTGCATAGGATCACAAACGTGATAGAACATGCCCTTGCAGGACAAGAAGGTTTGTTTTACTTTATTCCTAGACGAGGCACAAGCTTTTGACAAAATATGGCATAAAGGTCTAATATATAAACTAAAGAACCTGTTACCGAAGCAGTTGCAGATATCCTGGAATCCTACATTCTAAACAGTCTTTAGAATAAGACAAGAAGATACTTACTCAGAATTTAAACAAATAAATGCTGGCGTACCGCAAGGAAGTGTATTAGGTCCGGTCCTGTAGCTAATATAGGTACACTTGCGATATTCCAGAATCAAAGCACAATACCATTGGGACCTTCACTGACGACATAGCCCTCATGGCAATAGGAAACAGCCACGAAGAAGCAATTGAAAAGGTTTAAATGGCTGTCAACCAAGTCTATGACTGGACCAAAATATGAAGGATTAAATTAATCCAAATCTGTACATGTAGACAAGTAACAAGAAACACCATCGAAATAGCATGTTTTAAGCGACATAAACGGCCTTATCTTTTTTTCGTAAACACAGAATTTGATTTTTTTACAGCTTCAAGGGACCGCAGACTTTAGTATATGGTTTTAATTTCAACTCGATATCTCCACGCGTTCCCCAGATAAAGGGTCTTGACAAACGAGACCGACAACAAAGTGATCCTATAAAGGCTCCGTTTTTTCCTTTTGAGTTACGGAACCCTAAAAAAAACTAAAAGTAAAAAGTGCAAAATAACTTTAATTTCTGAAGTCTGTGTTTCTAACTGTTATAGAAACACCGACTTCCGACATTAAAGTTATTACTTATTTTGCACTTTTTAGTGTATTTTTTACATTGAATAGGGTTATTTTTTTTTTGTAACAAGTTTTTTAAATTTATAAAGGCTATTTATAATTCCCAACGGGTCCACGAGATTTGTCCAAAGTACAGTCGGTAAAATGCTATCGTTAGCTCAATTGCCTTGGATCGTGCGAATTTTTGAACGAGTTTCCCTGGAACATAAAGAGCAATTGAAGGACACAGGTAAAAGTCTGACAAGCCCTCTCGCTCCACCCTCAGAGAAACAGCAGAGTGCAGAGTGGCAGAAATCATTTGATGTTTTCCCACCTCTATAAAAAGTCTGATTGGTTTTAAAAAATAGAGATATTTTTATTCGTTCCAGCGCTGTTTGTCAACAGAAATTTAGTAAAGTTACCTCAGTTGTCTTACTTTACTTGGAAAGAAACTATTTGATCCAAGTATACTTGAACATATACATTATCTACTGCCACATAGATTTATGTTCCTGGTTGAACTGTGTTGGTCACGTCATGATATAGGTTTTAGTCTTTCATTTCCATCCAAGCTTTTATTGTTGACTGTACCAAACATTCCCTTGGACCCGTTGGGAAATAAAGTATGAATTTTTATTTTTCAAGAACAATAGACTCGTGGACCTCTGGGAACAATCCTTTTTAAGTGGGTCCCTGGATAATTTGAAAGTACAATTGACTCTGATAGGTGGCGCTACAATTGGGTTCTAATTTCATGTAAAAAAATAACAACTTTCGTGCTGGACAACTTCTGTCGGGACCGCTTGTTATAGATAAAGTTCGCCACACTCAAATTTCAATAACATCGTTGTGACAATATCATAAACTTCTGTTAATGAAAATTAAACAACACAGCACTAAGTATTTATAATAATACTGTATCATTTGCACGTGTGCAAATAAATATTGAGCGTTTCTCTCTATACACACGAAAGGTCATCTTTTCAAGGTTGAAGACTATAAAACGATTGGAATCAATAAGTATCAAGTATGGCGATGTGTCTCTGGCGAGATCTGTCTGTGTAGCAGGCAGTTACGTGGTCTGCGGGGAGATGAGGCGGGGGGCGCGGAGCGAGGTGCATGTGCCTTGCATCGGTTGACGCATCGCGGTTGAATCCCCACATAGGACGCGAGGAATTATGTAAAAAGGTGTATATAAGACGTGGATCGATGCCGGAGCCGACACCCACCTCCTACTGCACATAGTGATGATAAAACTAATGACGCAGTTTGTAAATCTAATGAAAATCGTTGCGACATTTCCCTTAGAATAAATTTATAAGACCAAATGAAAATTATGTTGATTGAAGGCGATTGATGGTAAAAACCAAATATTCAAGAAACTCGTCTTCTATGATCTGTCTGATGTTGATGACAACTATTTGATCCTCATCATTAGGTACCTACTACAAATCAAAACAGCGCAGTCAATAATTATTTAAGATGGAGAAATAATATTCGAAAATCTTTGATACAGCCACTAGCCACCGCACATGCGCGTCTCGTGACCTTGGACGATGAGACTAAGTAGGTAGTACGCGAAACTTAATTAATTCTATTCATTTTCATTTCTACTGATACCGACACTTTCAATTTGTCTAAATCTCATATTTTCATCATAAGACCTAAACTTCTATAAAGATCACGACTTATTCTAGTTGCTCAAAACTTCTATAGCACTTGAGAAGCCTGTTGTTGATTCAATATTCTAGCTTGTCTTCAATGTGACATTCTCAATTATAAAGCAAATGTATTCAATGAAGTCTAGCGAGCATTTGTCGTAATTGTGGCTAGCTCGAAATTAGCGAATGGCGTTTGCGTTGTTGCCACGTTTACCTTTGCGCGGTTACGATTTATTCGCGCTGTGAATGTGGCGCGGAGTTGCACCAGCCAAACCTATTCAATCCATTCTAATTTAAATCTCATGTTGTTAACTCGCTCACGCCAACACCGTACGTAACGTATGAAAAGGACGGACTGGACTTGTGCCGACTGCGACCAATAGTCAATACAATTATGTTATGTATGACTGTGCGAGCATCATTGCCTCATGCACCTACCTATTCGTTGTTGAGAAGGTGAAAAACTGTGAGTTGGTAATTCTCTATTAGCTAACTAGAAGAAAAACTCAAATACAAACATGATCCGAATTGTGAGTTAGTGAAAGTTAAAACATTTTAGAAAATTTAACAAATGCTGCTAAGTCACGCGTACTTGCTAAACGTTTTTGGTTTCAAAGTTCCCGAGACTTCAACAGCTTGAACTTTGCTCCTGGCGTTGTTTTTTTTTTTCTCAAAAGGACTAGAACATAAACGTGATGATAAAGTGGTAACTCATAATAGGGCCACTGAACTGGGCGCTGCTATACGAGTGAAACCCGGTCCGCTTGAGGTCAACGAACTGTTCATTTTGCTGCATCCGTTGCAAATACTGCGCGGCGCATCGATGCCGCCACCAATTCTGTCGACTGAATACACCACTTTTTCATTTAACTAGTAAAAAGTGGTCTGGATTTCAAAGAAACTACAACTGAGGTTGGCTTGCCAATAGAAAGTTGTACGCGCGATATAACCACCGCGTTCTGTTGTTATGATGACTGTTGTTATTACTAATTAATATTTATTATAATTTTAAAACGAGTTCATGTCTCAAATTCTCATAGGTATTTCATTCTCTGACTATTTATTTACATCATACATTTTATTTGAATTATCATTAACAACCAGCGTGTGAAATTATGAATACTGTTGATGTGACCTGTAACACGATCTATTAAAATAAAGTTGACATACTAGTAACATGTCAATTTTAATAAAGGAAAAATGGCTTCTAAGCTACCGAGCTAAGGCGAATGTAGTTTGGAGATGTCCTGGATACCTATATCAGTAAAGAACAAAACAAAACCTCTCCGAAACCAACCAACGTTTATGTCAAAACATGGCCATGAACACAAAATATCGATCGCATGACCGATAGCTGTTGGCAATCAGCCCTTTGTGTAAAGTGCGACCCCAACTCAACGCTCAATGATGGCACCTTTTAAAATAATGTAAATAGTAGTATTTAATCGTTCTTTCGATTTCTTTCACCTACAAATCAAATAAGTGGTGGAGGCTAATAAAGTTCGCGATCGTTTTGATTTATTGGCCTCGGCAATAAAAATGTTCACGAAGTTGTGGACAGGTGTTTGATGGCACTTGAAGCTGGATGACTGTATATTTTTTATAGCTTAACAAGTATCCGTCCGAGTTGACGAAATATTTGTGTATAAATAAAAAATACGTTTCTTTACAAAGAATTGGTCGGGCTTCAGTCTGGAGTTGATGTAAGCCGGGCAAAATGGCAACCGTGTTATTCGGGGCGGGTCGGGTTGCGCGGCGGCGGTAATGGGCTACGTACGCGTCGCCTTTCGCCCACGGGAACTGGTTTCACGCAGCGCTTGTCAACTGGTACACTCTTTGATTTGATTCAATATTATTTCATTACCACCGCTTAACTTTACACATTTATTTGCCATGGATATTAATTTATAATTCGGTGTTTAGTCATGGATTCCCTTTGCTCTTAAATGTAGTGATGTTTCTAATATTGGATTCGGAGGAGAAAAAATATTTAGTGTCGACATAGGCGGAAGGGAGAACTGGGTGTTTAGGGGGCGCCCATTGTGGGAGGGATTTATATGTATAGTGGCGCGATCACGTGTACATTTTGCAGCTTGTATTGATCCTGTCGTCTTTTTCTTGTTGTTAAATACGATTATACCGCGCAGCGCAACTCAGTAATGCAACTAATTTACCACTCAACATTTTATTCATATAGTAATGGTGTTCGTGTTTTATTTTTTGAGTGTTAGAATTTAGTTAGGACTGGACAAGTTATGGTTTTTACGACTCTACCATGGGTGAAGTTTGTCTATTAAGCAAGGTCATGAAAATTTTCAGATATACATAGGTAAGTTAACGCATCGTCTTATATTAGCGGCTTCTGAAAGGCGTTACAGTTTCAGAGCAGGACTACGAGGAAGAAGGCGCGCGAATTTAGATAATGTTAAGTCGAGTTGAACAAGATACGAGATTAAATTGGTTTGTGCTCACTCTATTTCGGTGTTTGTGGCGCACTCAGCGGCTAATCGGCGCGTCACGTGACGTGCGCCGGAAGGACGGGGGGGTGCGGGCGGCGCGCGCGGGGCGGGGTGAGGAATGCAGTCACCACCGCTCGATGCACACCCAGCATAGCTGCTCGATTGATCGTCAAGTCAAGCTCTTGCTCTACTTTACACACGCACTGACCAAATGAAATCATCGCACTACGTTATAATGTGCCATCATTTACAATTTCCATGTTACCCTTGTTGTACCAACTCTTGTAAGTACGTTCGATCAATATCACGAATATCCACTTTGTAATGAGCCGAGGTATCCTTATTTCAGACATGTTTAAAGAAAGTAAAAGAACTTGATTGTTGACAGACACGTAATGTTGATAAACTTGATTGTTGATAGACAGGCAAGTAAGGTTTCCAAAAAATATAAATAATAAAAAAGTAGGTGCTCGTGTAAGCAGGTGTGAATGTAATAATGCGTTCAGGCTATCTACTGGGTGATAAGAGCAGCAAATGAAGTAGGTTTGTAACGAAAGTGAACACATAGGTAGATATGTAGGTACATAATGTACCTATTGCCATATAAAACATCATAATTAAAACAGTTTAATATCATAACGACTGAAGCTAAATTACTATAAACCTTCGTATTGTTGTTCTGTTCGGGTAATGAAGAAAATAAAATGAACTATTTGTTTTGATAACTTCAACTCAAATAGTCTTCCTGGTTGAAAACTATAAACAATCGCCGTTTTTGTCTAAGTATAAAAGAACTTTCGTTACAAACCTAGTTTAAATTAATCAATTTGTAATGCAAATCTTACTTAAAAGTAAACGTGGATTCCTGAACATTACAACTGAAGGTAGGCAGTATAAAATACTTGACAACGTGGTGAGAAACTATTGATAACAACATCATTGATTTTTCGGGTTTTTCTTGGCATTTAACGTTCTGATCAAAGTGGAGTAGAAGATTTGATAGCTAGATGTTACAATGATGTCTCGTCTAGTAAGTACCTATCAACTGAGCTGGTTTTTGTTGAGGTTTTTATCAGTGATGTTACAAAAAACTACTGTATTGTGCTTTAATTCTGATCAAATTGGAATAGAAGACCTTATACATAATTAATGTAAGAGGTCACGGTGATGTCCCGTCTAGTTCTGGCTGAGCTTACTTTGCTTGTGGTGATTATCAGTGATGTTACAAAATTTGAGTGAGTTAAATATTGTTTTTGATCTCGTTTAGCTTAGGATGAAATAGTGTTGTACAAAGCAGTAATTGCAGCGTGCGGATTGCAGGCGATTGCCCCTCGCCCCGCCACGCGCCCCGCGCTCCAACACCGTAAGTAAACAGTCTGGTGTTTATCCGCGTCTCGCTCGCACCGACCGCGTCGCGTCGCGCCTCTGAGGTGCACTCGCTGTTCCTATTATTTTCGTGACGGGTATTGCGCCGAAGCCGATTCCCGCATCCTCGCCCCCGAGACGCGAGGTCCGGTCTCGCGGCGGAGGCGGCGGCGACGGCCGTTCGCATCGCGCGCCAGTCCGCGCCCGAGGCCGACTGTCGCATTGCTCCGTGCCTACAAACGTTTGGTGTTCGTCGTCCATGTGTTGAAATTGAAAATGCGGCACGTTCCGAGTGCGTATCACGGTGGGTGAAGAGCGCCCGGCCGCCGTTTGAATTTCATCGGTATCGTGACGTGTTCGGTGACAGTGAGTGGATTGTGTATTGGCGTGCCGATGATACACGTGAATGTGGATGGAGTTCGGAGCGGTGTTGGAAGATGCATTTCAAAGAGTCGTTCGCGATGAGCGATCGACCGAGCGAGCGTGGCCGGCGCAACTCCCGCTGCAAGGGTGGGTGTCTGCTTGCAGTGACGGCTGCGAGTCGTCTGCGCTCCACCGCGCGAGAACCACAACACACCATCACACCATACCTACATGGCTACACAGCGTGGCCTACGTGCCCACATCGCTCCTCTTCCCGACCATCCTAACTATACTACTATTTATGTCTCTTACCAGTCGACTCGCAACGCAATCCTTATAATGGAGTATTATCTGAAATAGTGTTGACTTAAGAAGTTAGTGTTCAGATGTACTCGTTCGTAGCAGCTGCGTATTAAGAGAACACCATTGGCTTTGTAGATTTTGGGACACCAGGACCATAACATCCTAGAAACACTTAGAATTCCAGTTTACTTTACCTTTGATGATCTTCATACTCTGATTGTAGGAAGTAAACTATTCAGAACAGTGTAATTAAACTATAGAGTCGATACGAAGCACTTATTTCCAACAAATTCAGTTATTGGTTCTGCTGTTGACATAAATAAGCGATCAGCTGTAGCGTCTCTGAATTCTAGTGCATTTGACACACTCTCTAATTTTCTGTTTATACTCAAAATATCTGTGAATTTTTCCGCGATATTGCCGTTATCAGTGTTGCTGCATGCTGTAAAATAATATCGAATTTTGATATGGATTGATTCATAAAATAAAACAACTATTCTGCGTTGATAAGCGATAGATAAGGTATTTTTAGCATCTACATTGTTATAGGCGTACAAAAACGGGAACAATGTACAAAAGCAGAAATTTTGCTGTCGTAAGTGTTGGCACCTGTAGAATATAATGTAATACGTAGGTTGTAAGCCTGTCGTAGATAACCCAATCAATAAAGAAATAATGAGAGCTTGTTACGTAAATAGCACGTTTTATTTGTGGGTCTTTCATAGAATTTACCCCTAGCGAATGCTATGATTGAAAGCTGAGGTAGTAAAATTATAATGGCTCGATTAAATTTTAGTTATATCAGCTCGGTTTCAACGATGTATGGTAACATTGACCTTAGGCCGCTTAACTACCGCTTAACTATGAGTCGAAAAACACGTTGTGAGTTCAAGTTTGAAAGTATCTTCCTATTTTGGGTGAAGTTATTTACATATTAAAAAAAAGTGTGATTTTTTTTTTATCCGTGCATCCTAATTTCTATTTCGACCCGATTAAATACCTACTAATTTGGTAGATTAGAACTCGAATCAGGAAGAATTTCCTAGCCTTAGCTGAAGTCGGCTACCTGTCCAACTACATACATCTGAATTATCAGTATTTTACATGTAGTGACAGCTTATCTGACCTACATAACCCAGTAACTGGGTAAACATTGGTAAACACAAGATTGGTGTTAGACGTTCTGGTCTGACTATCCGAACGACTGTCACAGATCTTCAAATGACAGCCGGGATCGACGGCTTCACGTAATTTCCGAGATACCGGGGAGTCTCGGTATAAATGGTCAGCTATCTACAGAATGACCTCGGTAAACGTTGCTTAACCTGGGAGACCGACCTGTGTAGCTGTCATTATTTCGCCACGAGCTCCACGAGCCTCGAAATTAAAACTAATTTCACAAATTAAACGGGACTGGTTTTTTAAACGATTTCACTTTTTGCTATTTCTAGATGTTTTTTTAGGGTTCCCCAAAGGGTAAAATGGGACCCTAATACTAAGACTCCGCTGTCCGTCCGTCCGGCTGGCTGTCGGTCTGTCCGTCCATCTGTTGCCCGGCTGTATCTCGTGAACCGCGATAGTTAGACAGTAAACAGTTAAAAATTTCACAGATGTATTTATGTTGCGCTATAACAATAAATGCTAAACACAGAATAAAATAAATATTTAAGTGAGGCTCCTATCGGACAACCGGGACCAGCGGCTCTACGTGCTTTCCGAGGCACAGGGTATCAGTAATGTCTTATATGAACTTTGAAAAGTAGTACCTACATACCAATTGAAAAATTCACATTGGTTATTGCCCTGTTTTGAACCTGCAACCTCACGCATGATAGGCTGGTGCCTTAACCATCACGAAACTTTTACAACTTTGCACACCTATTACCATTAAAAAACTAAATGTCACATAATAAGTAGATTCTAACCTGACTATATCTAACACCCACCGTAGGCACGGGCTTGCGGACGGCGAGCAATGGGTAGTAGCTCGCCGTCCGACCGTCCGGTAATCGTCCGGACCGAGCTCAAGTCGTCAACAGCGCGGAGTGTTCCACGTTCTTACTGGGGCCCTGGAACGAAGGCAAAGAAGGAACAGCAATGGGTTTAAGTCAGTAAAAGTCTGACACGAAAGGGCGAGAGATGTCACTGGATGATTTTCCATCTTCAAAAAAAAACTGTACTTATAACACTTTTTCATTATTACTCACCAATTCCTCCGAACGTCATATTTAAGCGTGAAGAAGCAATATTTTAGTGAAAGCATCAATCTACTTTTAATGTACCTCTAACTGTAAAAAAATATCCGTTTACTTAACAACTAACAAAAAGGTACTCTTTCTGAGTTTCTGCACGGACAATTCTAGCAAATAAAGTTGAAAGAGTAGAGCAACTAAACTGTTTAGTTGCTTCAGTACCTGTGACCAATAATTTCATGGCGTCGTGGTGACGTCAGAATTGCCAATATTGTTTCACGGTATAATTTCAGTATTTTTGTACATGTATAACGTGTGCACACATACACCAAAATAGTCTGATGATCATGTTTATTTAAATCCTCATTAAATCGTTTCATGTCCAGTTTAAAAATATGATAATGAATTATATCTATATGTTTCTGTAAAAGCTCGAACTACGGTAAATCTTAAGATTTTAGTAAACCCTAAGATTTGCCGACATGAGTTGGTAAATGTAAGTAATTTATTCCAATTCAGTACATGCTAGGTTTTACTTGTAACCAATGTGGACTGGTAAATGTTGGTTTTAAGAACAAAACGATGATTACTTAATTCTTTTTCTTTATCATTTTTCAAGTAACTATTAGTCAAAAACTTAGGTATAATCCTAACCTATTTAGATTATTTTAATTCGGAGTTGTATTAATAAAATTAGGAACAAGTAAGTTTTTAATATTTGAGATACTTTCTAAGCAGTAAAAAAGAACACAAGCAAAATTATCTTCTCACAAACATAACGCTAATCAGTTGCTTTTTGCTAATCATTCTGAATCATTATTCTTCTTAATATTTGGTTTTTAACCATTTTTTAACAAACAAAGTAAAAAAGTCGTAGAAGAATTAATTGTAGGTAGTAAAAAAAACTTGTTCAAACAAATTTGATTATATAAAATTTAAAAAAAATAGGTCAGGAGGTAAAATAGCAGTTTACTTGTTACAAATACGGAGTGCTATTGTGGCATTTAGAATTTCAAAGTAATCCTGATGATTTGCAAGTGCATTTCTTCGACGAGCATTTTTTGATACAGTTATATTTTTTTAATCCTTGTCCTCCAGTTAACGACAATTTTCCGACAACTTCTCGAAGACTCACTTCTTAATCATATCAAATGCTAAAGGAGCTTTATAGGGATCATATTATGAGCGTGGTCGAAATCAGAACGAATGCATTATTCAGATTCAGACTAGACAAAACTAACAAAAACAACGTCTATCTTTATAGAGTCAATGCGCTGAACATGTCTAAGACATGATTTTTTCAACATTTACCATGCCTTTGTAAATCCTAAGATTTACCAAGTGAATGGTGGTAAAATTTCGATTCGCAACCTTTGGGGACATTTACCATTCATATTTGGTAAATCTTAGGTTTTACTGGAAAATCCCGTTTCGAGCTTTTACAGTAACTTATAATACTTTATACGTATACAATTTCTAAATAAAATGGTAGAGCTTGTTTGTAATATCAATATACTTAACTTATGAAAGTATATTCCATGTGTATAATAAAAGTGCGTTTTTAATTTTAGATTTTTGGCCTGTTGGTCTATCTATTTGTTTCGGCAATCTCCAAAAAGGCTTTACCGATATTGAAGGTACTGTCACTGACGGATAGTTTATGATACATGCAAGCAGTAACTTGGCTACTTTTCAATTTTCCGCTGCAACAGGATTTCATACTACGGAGTACGTCTTCAAAACGCTTGAACAAAAGTAGAGGGACTTTCGGTGTTTGAATTTTGGTGCATAAAAATGAAAAGCGATCGGCCCAAAAAAGGAGAGTACGGTTCTTAAACTCCACGCGAACGAAGGCGCGGGTAATAGCTAGTAATAACACAATTATTTAGTGTATATCATGAAATAATCATTAAAATAGATTTTTTGCACATACATCCCCAGAATATCTCCCATATACATTGAGTATATTTGTGGAAATGGAAGTCGACAGCTGTTTATAAATAAAATTCACTATTTCAGTTAGTGTCATTGTTTTAGCAGTTTTATTCCTAAGGGGGTTACGTAAGGGATGAAATGGACGTTGGAGGATTGGTTTGAAGTTAGAAACATGCAAGTTGGTAATTAGACTTCTGTTCATATAGAAGTATAAGGCTATGGTATTTCAGCTTCTGCCCTAAAGCTCCTGAGAAGTTTTCGATGAAGAACTCCAAAGGGGTCATCATCATCTTCATTTCAGCCGATAGACGTCCGCTGTTGGACATAGGCCTCCCTCAAGTGTATTCATATCGGATTCCCGCAACCTTCACCAAGTCATCGGTCCACCTTGTAGGAGGCCTTCAGAGGAGTAGTATAGTATCCCAGAGTTATAGTAGTAGTTGATAAAAAGTACCTATTATACCAAATTGAAAGTGTTAATGTCGCTATCCATGATAGTATTTTTTTAACATTCATTTTTATCAAACCACCATAATAAAACTTTACAAAATATAGAATATACCCGGTACCTGACTAGATTTACCCCCGATTTCGAATTTTGAAACATTTGAAGTTGAGTTTTTTTAAACTCTAGCCTGAGGTCCTGTCCTTTCGCTTTTAAGTAGAGTTTGTCACATTTTTTTAACTCCAAATACTCGACTCAAAAACCGGCCCATAGATAAGAGATGTTTTATAACCAGATACAGCGCTAGTACGCAGTTACTCTCAATATATAATAATATATGTATCTTACATACTATGTTTTCAAATTAACATTTTGTTCGGTAGCATAAAAGTATCGGAATAAAAACTAGTCAAACAACTTGAATTCTTCATGTTTATACATAGATATTATCTATTGTTATTTTCGTTTTCAACTTTCAAGGTCTTCTCATATTGGTGTGACTTGGACAGTCATAATAAGAATATTTACACTCTCAACATGATAATATGCTCTAGATAACATTACATACAACGATATAGCATAAGACGTTAACCTTCATTAAAAAAGTCTGAAGATAATAATTAATTAATTCTGCATTATCAGAATTTTGTTTTCGACATTTTAAATACCATTAAACAGCTGCTTCGCAAAGTAATGAAAGCTAGTTTAACTACTTGTTCATAAAAGGCAAGTATATTAAATGGTGCACAGATACCGTTAGATCAGACAGGATGTGAGTTATATGAGCTTTGTCCATATGTAGCAACTAGCATGTCAAATTTATCAACCCTTTATGGTATAACAAATATTATCCGTAATGCTAATTTAATTGTTCTAACTAGGTAAATCTAACGAAATAACTAGCATCGTCTTTAAAGCAACAAGATTTTTTCTCGTTTCAAGGTAATGAATCAGTCACACGTTTCACTTGGCTACGACATTCGTTAAAAGCCTCTGGGGTTTTGCTGTAGGGGTGGGGTGTGAGGTAGGAAGGGAGTCGCAAAGGATGGAGGTGAGATCATAGTGGCGAGTGGCCTGGGGAGGCGATCGATATGTACATTGAACATACATACGTATCTATATAAATAACTGTACCTAACTTCTCGCAACTCGACTGTCTGCTCCAGATACTGCGCCAAAACCCTGTCCCCCCCCCCCCGACCTCTACCCCTACCTTACCTATTCTTTAACAAAAAGATCAATTTTTAAACAGAGCATCAACGTAAACCAGTTTGTACATTTTTACATAGGTTTTTTCCGATTTTTTTTTTGTTAGAATTTAAAACAATAACAGTGTAATTAATCAAATTAAACAATGTAATAATTCCTTATAGTGTAGTAGTGCATGCTATCAGGTAGGTAAAGTAAATAACGTTCATAGTTGCTCAGTCACAGGATGTGGTGAATTGATGATATAACCACTTCCATAGGTCCTTGGCCATTATCTAAATTGGTCGTATGAAGGTACAAAATGTAGACCACACGTCGTTTTAGGCACCTACCTATAAATCAGTATGCTCCATCTGATAGTAACGAGATACTTAATTATGTTTATGAAAAGAACAGTTATGGATGAATGCTTCACTACAGACAGTTACGTTAAAAGTAAGCTTTTGGTAGGAATACTCTTCCTATAAGAGAAAATGCGTTTCCTCGCACCTTAATAATATTGATTCAACACGAGACTTCGAATCAACCAAAATAAGTGTTTGATAATCCTGGTAGACCATTTAAAAGAAAACTTAGTTAGGTTGCTAAGTGATTCTAATAAATAGCCTTCGCTGAATTCAAAATGTTTACAGATTAAATTTGTCATGTCTGATTCTTATGATAGATATCAGTATTTAATTAACCGGTATGACGTAATAATATATTTGTAAATCTTTTGAGAACCACGTATTCTACGAATAGTAATAATTTTTGGAAGTACAGTTTTTATTTCATTTTGTCTAGCGGGGTGGACAGAATGAAATAGCAGGAAAACTGCTTCTCTTCCCTCTTTCTAAACATTTTTTTTTTGTGTGGTTCAGTTCTGACTTTAAGCAAGTCCCGCCATCTTGGCCTAGGTCTGCCGTGTTTTCGTGTAATCGAAACGTATACTTATTTCAATTTAAAAAACGAATCTACAACAAGGTTTTCCTTTTTCGAGAGCCTTTGAGAATTGCATAGAAATTTGACTAGAGAAATTCTGAATCATGTACTCACATCATTTGGTTCCTCGTGTTTAAATATTTTAAGTCCATATTAACATTCTTTAGCTCTTATTTTGATGCCAATCCACATACAACAAATCCGCTACAATATTATGTATTAAGATAATTAAAACTCAAGAGCGAAAAATCGCTTATCATAACTCTTTTTGTTAAGGCAGTTTTTGTCTTGAATGTAAATAGATATTGGAAACATTTTATACACTAATTGAAAGCATATTTCATTACCTTTGTAATGATTTGGAATACAGTGTAAAAATAACCTTTTTAGGGTTCCGTAGCCAAATGGCAAAAAACGGAACCCTTATAGATTCGTCATGTCTGTCTGTCTGTCTGTCTGTCTGTCTGTCCGTCCGTCCGTATGTCACAGCCACTTTTTTCCGAAACTATAAGAGCTATACTGTTGAAACTTTGTAAGTAGATGTATTCTGTGAACCGCATTAAGATTTTCACACAAAAATAGAAAAAAAGCAATAAATTTTGGGGGTCCCCATACATAGAACTGAAACTCAAAATTTTTTTTTTCATCCAACCCATGCGTGTGGGGTATCTATGGATAGGTCTTCAAAAATGATATGAAGGTTTCTAATATCATTTTTTTCTAAACTGAATAGTTTGCGCGAGAGACACTTCCAAAGTGGTAAAATGTGTGTCCCCCCCCCTCTAACTTCTAAGATAAGAGAATGATAAAACTAAAAAAAATATATGATATATATTACTATAAAAACTACCAACGAAAATTGGTTTGAACGAAATCCAGTAAGTAGTTTTTTTTTAATGCGTCATAAACCGAAAAAAATACACTATTATTAAAACATCGATCAAAGTTACAACACTTATCAAGAACTTTTATATTATGTTACTTGCTGCTACGGAACCCTTCATGGGCGAGTCCGACTCGCACTTGGCCGGTTTTTTAGAGCACAAAATCCAACAACTAGTGTCAAATTTGACTTTAGAAAGAATGAGAATCAAACTTAAAATTCTTGATCAACCTGTTTCCCAATAAAGTGTATAGCCCTCCTTTAGCCTTAATTATGCTTAATCGATTTTTCATAGACCGTATTAATTTTACCATGAAATAATAATAATAATAATAATAATTTATTGGTCCAGTGTTACAGAGTAAGTCTTAAGTACTAAACTTATGATAATTAAGGGTGTTCACAGTAACTAGTAAAATTAGCATTAAGTTTAGCTGTGGTCCCCAAACTAGGCAGCGCCTGTATCTCGGGGGCCGGAGTTGCGTTAACTTACATGTATTTTAGTCCAAGACATGCTAAGTTTTACACTTGAAACAAGATATTTTAAAATCAGGTATATAAATCAAATATAAATCAAATTAAATATTGGTAGCAGTCTGCCTACCAAGATAACAATAAAAAAAAAAAAAACAAGAACAAACTAAAATAAAATAAAACAAAAAAACATAAAAAAAAATAAGTGTTCCTAATTCTAATTGAGTGTGTGAGTATGGTAAGTTGAGGTTAGTGTGATGGTGTATAGGTGTGCTCGTGTGTGTTGTAAATGTGTGTTATTAACTTAATATTTCCTCAGTTTGATTGTATGACAGGGAGAGAAGCCAGCTTTTTGTCAACTTTTTACATGAATGGATGCTGAGAACTTTAATATCACATCTTTTGCTTATATTGTTGTATATATGTATGTGTGAGTAAGAGGGGCATCGTCTGGCTAGAAGACTGTTTGCAGTAGGAAGAGGGACATGAAAGATACGTTTTAAGAGCAAAGTTTGGTAGTCAGGTCTATTTTTAATGGATTTGTGACGTGAAATCTTACGGTATAACGTCCCACTCCTTGTCAATGACAAATTAAACTCTTGGAGGCGCGAAGATCCGATCTTTTTGAGCTGTCTTCTTTTGAGGTCATTCCAGATATGCTCAATCGGATTTAATTCAGAAATACGAGCTGGCCTCTCTATCGCGATGATTCCAATGTCTTGCACATGTAAGAACAGTTTGCTACTACTCAGTCTCAAACTGTTCTAGCGATATTCACTCTAGTCTTATTGTGCATTAAGGAAAAAAATCTACTATAAGGCACACGTCAAGCTTCACATATTCATCGAGCACTTTTTTGATGTATCGTGAAACCGTGAATCTCCTCGACTTGATGCCGATATTTGCCTCAGTAACGAATACAATGTCAGTTTTAGTGTCCAACATTATGCCACCCCAAAACGTCTTCAATGGCCACATGTTAGCTTATGCAGCATTCTTATAATTGCCCGGATGACCTTCTGTAGACCCTATATCACCCGTCATGTTCATCTAAGTGATTTTGCACTTATCAGAAAACAACAGCCTGCTATTATACGTCCAATATAAGCATACATCTAATTAAAGTGTTTTGTGGCAAATTATGGCCGGACTTGCCGGTGAGCTGTGGTAAATTTGGTATCATTTGCTGAGTGATGTGCAGTCAGGCCTGGTTCACCCAGTCTTTATCTAATTGTCAACTGATTTATACTGACACTGCAAACTTTTTGAAGCTTTTGTCTCAGTTCAAACGCGTTCAATAGACGATCATCACGCCCTGATCCTATGCGCCACCGGCCAGGTCCGGTCGCACAGGTCTCTTAAAACCTCTGGTATACCAGACGAACAGGGAAGCGGCTAAGATTTAGCTGCCGAGCAACTTCATTTTATAATACATATAATATAATAATATATTCTCTAGAAGTACTGGTCCAATTGCGAGAATTTTTTCACCAATAGAAAGCTGCTTTATTCCTGAGTCACTGACATTGGCTATATTTTAGGTAGGCGGGCGAAGCCGCGGGCAAAAGCTAGTATTATATATTTTTCTAGTAAATCCATTTGCTTCCAGTAGTCGTTACGACGTTAACGGAAACTGACTAAAAATAAAAAATAAATAGTCCTATAATTTTGTACCTTTGGGTAAAGGTGCAAGTGCAAGTAGTGAAATGCTATTGGGTGAATTTGGGGAATTAGATGTATGTTTGGTTTTCGTGAGTTACGCGAAGTTCAATGATCTTAATTTTGTGTATTTATAAAGCTAACCTTGTGTGCTTTAATTTTGCTAAGTAATTTGTAAGTACTCAATATCTTTAGATTTAAGAAAGAAAAAAACAATATTAAATGCAGTTACAAGCGATGTGCGATTTTATCGCTCTCAAGTAAATATATGGATCCACAATTCTACATACATCGTATTCGAAATATCCCATTATAAACGTTTGTATGCTGGTTTTTAAATATCGGTAATAATTATGCAATTTACAGTAAAACAATATCCATTATTGTAAGGTGATAAACACGGCAATAGAGCTAGCTAGACGGGATTACTGGTAACTCTACGTATTCCCTAAAGAACGTAATAGTGCGACCGGTTTGTAACACATAAGCAACCAAATAAATCTATAATGGAAACCTATGGGTTTAGAGAAAAAAAATCTCAGAAACTTTCCCAGAATTCTATAAAGAATACAATTTTTCTTTAAACGGCTCATTGCATAATCTTTATTGCTTCTTTCGACGATTGATATTTTTTTTTTCCACAACTATCACACAACTCCGTCTAGTCTCAAGCTAAGCAGAACTTGTGTTATGAGTACTAGACAACTGATTAAATTAAATTTCCCGAAACATGAAAGAGTTAAAAATCTATTTTACAAAAATCATCGTTTGAGAATTTCGACACCATTTATTTAATTTAAGTACATCAGGCGTACAAATAACAGAATTCTGCATTTAATAAGCTATCCAGCAAAGAACTAATGTTTAAAGATAGCCATTAAATTGCCAATAGTATTGACAAAGGTAGAAATTGCACATTTTAAATACTTAAAATGTCCTCGCTACGTTTTGACTATCCAGATTTTTTTAAGCGTTCGTTATCTTTGCTGTAGGCGGTAGATTGTATCAAAGTCGATCCTTTGCTTGAGTCTAAAATCCATCCTAATGTGCAGTCATGTTCCAATACCTCTCTATCTTCTAATGAAGTGTTTTCTGTAACAACCTGTACAGGATTAATACTATTAGATTTAACTCAATTCCTGGAAAAAGAAGGTGTATCTCTTTAAGTGCCAACCTCTGGGAGTTTCGGTTACACACACACAGTTATGATATAACAGTTCTTAGGATATACAGAATGACAGGCTTTACTTTAACATTTGTTTGGAGACAATTTATTATGGCATGAGTGACTTTTTACGGTGTGTTAACGACTGACTGCCTTCACGTCTTTTAAACAAAACGTTTTAACCCTTTTTGGTCAGGGATCCAATCAACCACTCAATCTGCTTCATGATCCTATCCTAAGCCATGGCATTGAATACAACGCCTGTATGCAATAAATACACGAGTTGTAACATGCACCATCTTCAACAGGTGCTGGCGTCAAGATGGAGCACTTCCAAGCGGCGCTGGATCCTCGCAAGCAGGAGCTGCTGGAAGCGCGCTTCCTAGGCGCCAAGGTCAGTTTCCTGGTTTTCTATACATAATTTAGTCTTCATAGGGTGTTGCTGCACCCATATCGTTTCCGCTTCAGTGCGTGGCTCGTATTTCTCAGGTAATGCGTCGGCTATTAAACTTGAACTTGATTCTCGGTACTTGTAAGTGTGGTAACAAAATCAAAACCAAATATAAATAATTGTAAGCGGTCACTAGAACGAAATCGTGTCTCAAGAGTCTAACATCCATCGGGTCTTCTCATATACCAGTTTACAACAAAATACTTAGAGAGAGAGACCTTATTATGCCATCCATGTTAATAGGTTAATGATGACGAATATCTGCGTTCAAACGGTAATCTTGATTTAAAATTGATCCAACTCGAACCAATAGCTTGAAGTCGGCAAGAAGACGTACACCTCAGATATTGAATAGATGCGGATATTCTAGGTAATCTATTTGGGTTTACTAGCTAATAATAGAAGAATGGGATTGTTTAGTCAAGTGGTTCATTGAATTCAATTCTAGTTTCTGTACAAACGAGTTTTGTTGTGTCCGACGACTGGTTTTCACGATACCATTGGTGTCAGGATTTCATATAACTCATGTTATAGTCTCATGTTGTTAGCTATTAAAATACTATAATCAGAGAAATATATAACCTCGGATTTGAGTAACGGAAAGCAAAGTTTTACTTACGATAGTTATATAATGATATAATGAACACGTTACAACATACGACCAGGAATTACATGACTGAAAGTAGATTAGTAAATTAGTCACTAATAAGGTGCTTCTTCTTGCTGTAGTGAACCTCAAATTCCATCAGCGAATTGTATAGGAATGTCTTTGTTAAATCAGAAGTGAATGCAATGTTGTTTTCGAAACGATTCTTTTGTTCTCACATTTCCTGCGCTCAGGTAAGGTTCAGTAAGTTCGTTTATCGGTAATAGTAATGCCACACTGTTGTGGTCTACTTGGTCGGATTAAATAATTTTGCGAATTCGGTATTTGTATCTCTTGCGGAAAAATAGCGGAAGAAACACCTTCGCATATAACATCTATCCTCAACCTTCGACCTGTATGGTTTTATACACCAATGGTTTATTTGAAAGCATAACGTATATCATACAAGTGAACAATACGTTTACTCTTAAGTTGTTAACATCACATTTACGTTGGTTGGATGAAGTTTTGGTGTACGGTATCACAATTAACCGTTACAGCTATATCAACTTGCTGTTACAATTTTCATCTGTGGCCCATCCACAGATGAAAATTGTCACGTTCGTAGGTCTGCCTAAACATTATCATGATACGATACAACTTGGCTGTTAATCGGAAAAATATAAACCTGCCCTGCCAGGTAAAGTAGAAACGAAAGGTTAGAAAATAATACGGGCGACATTTCAAGTTATAAATTGTAAGTTGCTTAGGGCTCCTCACTGCGTTGTTAAGGAGGGGAGCTGCGTAATGCCGCCTGTTATGTATAGCCATACATAGATATTTATATCAGTGCGGCACCAGTCAGCGGGCGAGTGGATGTTGACATGCAACGAGTCGATCACGTGATCTTTGATAATGTGGCAGCTCCAGTAGGCACCACCTGCCCCGCAGCCGCCGCCGCCGCCCCGCTTTCTGTTCGCCGGTCGCCGGCAACATCGCGTATGTGCACACATCGTCGTCTCTGCCGACTAAGTGATGTTGTAGATATGTAATTCTATTATGTGTCTCGTCTCCGTCGGTTCCCCGCTCACACTTCGCTCCCCCGCTTCGTCCTAATGACGCGTCATTTGGCCGAGCTAGGGCATCGGTTTTGTTCGTTGTTTTGTTATATTTGTTATTCAAATGATCTGTGTTATAGATCACGTTTTCTTTGTTGCTCACCGGAAAGATTCTGTGTGAGTAATCACTAGATTTACCTTCTTAAGAAACAAATACATTCGAACGTCGATGCTCGATGTAGCAATCATCAGCAAATATCATACTCCAATCTAAAGTCAATCGATATGATATCACTTTGCAATAAATATTCATTATCATTGCTTGATGGTGACAGTCTCGCTAGCTTGTCACTGAATGTACCATTTCGTCATTCAACGACAAAATGGCGGACGAACATAAATAGTTTCTCGGCAAATGTACGGTTGTGACTTATCGACCTAAAAACATTTTGCTACCTGTTAGCAATTAGAGCACAACCACAAGAAACACATGTGTTGGAATTTTATTGTTGATTGATACTAACGTTGATTTTGATAGTCTTGATAGGTAATCTTTGTATCTATGTCACCTAACCAGCTACATCATGAATTGGTGATAAGCTTATCGATTTGTATGCAGCTACGTTCAGAGACCATTAAAAATTGAAGTTTAACTTGCAATATAATTAATTTCATGCATTACTTACACGTCGTAGGTATAGGTAACTATTGTAAAAGGCAAACAGCTATTATAATAGTGGGGAGACGTTTTCTAATAGGCTGGTTTACATTGAGCGCATTGATCGCGTGTTTACAGGTCAGCACAAGGGAGATACTAGTAGAAACTCGGCGGACGCCCGAATACAAAACGGTGAGTTGTTTTATGGATAATACTGTAGATATTTGCATTCACCGGCATAGCATTAATTAGCCTGCGCAAACTTTTAGCTTCCTACAATCGCGATTCGCGATAATGTGGGACGGTTGTTTTAACGCTCGTTCGCTCAACCATTGCATGATGGCATACATTATTAATAGAAGGTCTATTACGTTTCATGCTACATTTAGGAAGTCGGTTACCTTGATATCGATTAGGCTTTCGTCGACAAACAGTGGATATTGATTTTTTCATGAGTCGGTGCCTACGCGTGTGCACGTGAAGCGATACTCATCTAATTGATTATACTTCTAGTTTGACTTTATGCAGTGTTTTATACGTAGTAGGTAGGTAGACAATGCGACGTTAAACTGCGTTCTACTTGCATTCCTTCGAGTATGTGCCTAAGAACATTTTATTATCGCGGCGCGTTCAGTTCGGTTCGTAACACAACAGTGTGTAGTGTAAACACACCTATAAATAGCAGGCTTACAAAATAACAGCGAGACCATTTTCGTATCGTATGTATGAGCGCACCGTACGCAGCTAGTTTCCACTCGGCTGTCACGGTACGCGGTACAATGCATCCCAGCAGCTCTACATTTGTCTATTACAGTTACATACTTCAAATTGTTTTCAATTACCCAACAAAATGTACACTGTTATGCTCGTATTAAAGTCTATGAATACCAGACTTACAAAGCTTAATCTCCTGTCTTTCGATATTTATTCCAATAGCTGCGTTAACTACGACTTGTAGCCGCTACTTGTTAGTATTGTTTAGCAACAGCAACAAAATAGGTAATTTTGTATATGTTACACTTAAATATTGCTTATTAGCTGTATGTTGATTCGTGAATATAATGATGATGCAGTAATAATATTTAAAAAAAAGTTCAAGGAAAATTTTTCCTTTTCCGACTTACTCTTGCGCGAGACTCGAGCCCAAGTCATCTATTGTGACTATTTAACTATCTATTGAATTCCAATAGCAAATCATAACTTATGTAAGTCAAATTTTGATACTACCTACTCGGTTGGTGGTCAATGACACAATAAACTTGGGCCTCCGATAAATAATATTTTGTAAAACCAATTTAGATTTTTCGTAAATAGATTGTTTCATAAATAGTCTGTTATCACACTTATCACATAGAATCAAATTCTATGTTCAATTGGTCATGATTAACTAGTCTTTTTTTTACCGAAAACTTGTTGCTACCCAAATAGTGAGAAGTCTTGGTATCCAGAAAGTGGAAATACGATAAACTTGATAAAGCGAGCAGGGAAGTATGGCCGGCCTCGAAGTGTAGGCAAGTCGGGGCCGCGGGGTCACCGACACGCAGCGCGCCGCGCTCCCCGGCCCCGCTACCCCGCGCCTCTATCACTGAACGCTTGAAATGAAATCGCGGTTTTCGCACCACTCTTTCTGCCTAATGGGAATGGGTACCTAGCTACCTGCCCGATTCCGATACCTCGCTCAACATGTCAGTGTGTGCGTGTGATTTGTTTTTGCGTGGATGATTTCATTTTTTCTAAAACTAGTATTATCTGGTTTCATTTGTGTCTTGGTATCTAAACCTTATTATTTCATCTTTTAACAATCGTCATCATTTTATTATTTTGAAATGAATTTTAATAATGTTTATGTACGTTTTTCATTTGTTTTAATTCCTCATCCCAATTCATCATCTTAATTCCTCAGATTATGATTTATTTTATTTCGCATATTATTATTAAAGCATTGCATTTATGTGATGTCGCTTAAAAATATTTGATTGAAACCAACAATACTTAACAAATTTAAGAATGATTTTACATTTTATCTCATTTACAAATTCGTTATAAAATCTTACAAATCGGTACCTATGCGAGTTCTTCCATACTATCCCACAATGCTTTGAACAGTTTACTAACTTAGCACAATACGTTTAAAATTGTACCTAAGCCGGCTATGTAATCGTGAGTGTTTGCGAGCGCTGAGGTTGAGGCAGATTGGCAAGCAGAGGTGGGCAACTTGCGGCTTGTCTCGTACAAGCAGCATGCTTATTCCGCACTGAGAGAAAGAGAAGTAGGCACAGCGCAGTGTTCAGTCAGTTGGTTTGCACATTCGACGCGAAGGGAAATTATAACATGGCGCACACGGCCTCGCCCCGCCTCGGCTACAATGTGCCGTCAAACCTCATTCCACCGCTTAGCCGCCCGGTTCCGCAGTTATTTTTACACAGGCCGACCTTTCGCACCGGTCGTCACCGCACTCCAGTATTAACTAAATTTATATTCACGACGCACACACATTTGCAACTAGATATTCGTAAATATATTCACAATTTCCGCACATGAAACAAAGTTCAATTTGTCTCCTAGTAAATTCAAATGAATAAATCATCGTCGTAAGTAATGAGGGAATCGTAAATACTAAGTCAAAGAAAATGTGGCATAGAAGCGTCCGCTCTGTACGGCTGCCACGGAGGCAATGAACGCGCGGCGGGGCGGCGCGGCGGGCGGCCCGTCAGCTGAGCGTCACGCCGCGACATTGCAAGGTCCGCCCGTATTGCCTCGCCTGACCCACTGCGCCGCGCCGTGCCACGCCGCCGCGCCGGCCGGCGCTCTTCCAGCTCCCTACTTGCCTCTAGCGTAGCGCCACTAAGCCACTAAATGCTCAGTGGGTCTGAAATTTTATTTAAAAACAATGAACCAGTCCATCTGATTAAGTAGATAGCTATTATGTAGACATTACTTTCAGTGCAGAGTAGATTCATATATTAAAGCCCTACAATCCTTAGTAATATTCCTTAATTGGGACATTTTTGCGAAGGTAACCTGCTACCTCATGTTGGAGGAAACTTGGTGTTGTTTATCCACCTGTCTGCAACTAACTAATCTAGAGGTCTTTACATTGATTTACAAAAATCAATGGGTCTTTAAGTTAAGAGTGAATAGCTTATTCTAGGCAAGCGACTTCCATCGTCGACCACATCATCGCTTACCATCAAGATAGTGGTCACATGCAGCCGTGAAAAATAACATTTAGTGAACTGTTTGAATGATACTTTTACCATTTATTTATTAAACTGAAATTACTATTTTGTCAACAGGATTATGATAATCCTGAAACTTAGGGTACCCCGACACGAAGAGTTTAGGTTCCTTTAAACTCTGCAGACAGATGTTCCTATGTCTGTATTGTATATCGAGCTGGTTTTCGCAGTTCCACGTCTAAAGCACGTATTTTGCGTATTTCATTTCGCGAGATTCTCGGGTAGTTTACCCTGTAACCAGCAACCACTGGGCAGCTTAGAAGCAGATGAGCTGCTGTCTCGTCCTCCTCTATGCAGGCTCTACAGAGTGGGCTCTGCGTCTGTGACTCCTATGACAGAGAGGTGCTTATTAAAGGTCCTTTGACCAGTTGCAGCGGCCATGACGTTATGCAACTAAGGTTTATTTATTTATTTAATGTTCATGCAACACAAACTACATAGGTGGACTAGTGGTGGTGGTGGTTTAGTCTTAGGGCTTGTTTCATAAAGCGACCATCAATCCAGAGAAGTGCCTCTTTGGCCTTCTTGCACTCATTATGGTCTACCCGTAGTTTGTAGTTTATATCTCTGGTGCGTTTTAAGTCCTTACCAGGGTGTATCCAAAGGAGAGCGGTACAATGGATTCAGGTTCTGTCGTTGCTATACTCGAACCTCGTCTTGCGAGTTCGTCTACTGCATCGTTCCCTCGACAATCTTGGTGTCCTGTGTTCCTTTGCTCCGTCGGCTTATCTGACGACCAACACACACACGACACAATCATCAGCAAATCTCAATAAATTGTATGCAGCCTCTCTCAAATGTCAATATGCTAAGCAAGTGTAGCAAATAATTTGCCTAGCTGGTTGATTGAATGGAATATTATAATCATTTGGTCCACTAGTTAAATGGCACCGTTTGTAAAAAGGCAGTTATTAATTGAATGGCTGATTAAGCTAGTTGGCAGCAACATTGCAGTTCGAAAGCTGCAACATTCTATGGTTAATTTAGTTAGTAGCAGTACACCTTAGACCACCCCTTAGTTCTTTCAGTCCATCCTAGTAGATATCTTTGTCAGCGATAAGACTACCATTGTTGATTTTAGTTTTTTGTAAAATATAAAATTCTACTCTATAGTTCCGATTAGTTTTGTTTTGATCTAAATTATTTTAGCTCTATAACTTTGTTTGATCGATATTTCTTTGTTAACCTGTTCTGTTCTTCTCCTAGTTTTTCTACTCCTTTCATCTTACGGGGGCCCGCGTTTCCTCCTTTTATTTTTGCCTAAATCTGCCTAGTTTGTACTTCTTGGTCTTTTTTTTTAGTCTGCTGCGGCCTCGTCTCATTGTCTCAGGGCACCAATTTGGCAACACTTTTTTGCCCATAGTTTGTAGGTTAGACATGTTGATCCATTTTTTTTTACAGACAATTTGAACTTCGTTCTGTAATATTCGATCAACAAAATTACCTCAGTTTAATGTTTTCAGGGAACATTAATTATATTATTGAAAGAATTAACGCAAATTGCAATCATATTTTAAAATGTTGAAGTAAGAATTATGATAAAATTATCGGAGAAATGAGTGGTCTCCAAAGGTTAATTACTTTAACGATTAATAAATACCGTAAACAACTAATAGCCTTATTTTTAAGACTCGCTAATTGTAAATTAAGTAATGAGACTGTTTTTTTTTTATTTTTTCCTATAGAACTACAATTTTATATTCTTCTTCTTCTTCCTGCCCCTGTCCCATCTTATTTGGGGTCGGCGCAATACGTTTTTTCTTCCATTCTACCCTGTCACTCGTCATGCTATCACTAACTTCCTTTTCTTTCATATTATTATCATTCTTCACGCAATCCATCCATTTTTTCTTTGGCCTCCCTCTCCCTCTCCACCCATCCACATGTAAGTATACTCATAACTCTTTTGGTAACATGCATTTCATCCCTCCTCTTTACATGACCATACCAAGACAAACGATTCCCCTACAGCTTGTCAGTCACTGGAGCCACTTTCAAACTTCTTCTAATATACTCATTTCTCACTTTATCCAATCTCGTCACACCACACATCCATCTCAACATTCTCATCTCCTAGCGGAATGCAATCTTTTTTCATCCGTCTTTTTCACAGTCCAACATTCTGATCCATACAGTATGACAGGTCTTATCACGGACTTGTAGATTTTACCCTTCAACTTGAGGGGCATCCGTGGCTCACAAGTTGTTCCAGTGAACTACAATTTCATATCATCGCTCTCAAAATAACATCTTTCTGAAGCCACATTGCGCTGGAGACGGTTCTTCACCCCTCATAGCAGAGCTGAAACCCCGATACTGGAAGCCTTCAGCTGGTCGGTTACAACCGTTTGACTGTTTTCGAATGTTTCAAAACAGTTTCCTTGAGGTGATTTTTCAATCTCAGGAAGAGAAAAATTCACAAGGACTCAAATCAGGTGAATAAGAAAGCTGAGGGAGGAGCTAGAACAATGTTTTTAGAGCCCGTTTTTTTAGTTTTAACTATTTTTGCGCAGTTTTTCTCATTCCCAAACCATTGTTCAAAATCTGTTGAACGGTGCTGTGAGTCAAATTCAACTCCTGTCTGATCATTCTGACTGTCAACTAACGATCTGAATGCACAAGATCCCGGTTTTTGAAGATGAAATTTTCGGCATCGTGGTTTAATCGACTCTCTTCCTGCTGAAAATGCCCTTAATCACCGATGAACTTGGGCTCTTGACAAAATTTTGTCAAGAGCCCAAAAAATACTTCAGTATAGCAAGAGTTTCTGTTGCACTGTGCCAAGTTTCAATCAAAACCTGATAACAAGTCGTTGCTCGAAATTGATGTCGCTCATTTTTTGAACACAATAAAAAAAACTGATTCACATAAATGAATCGATACTGACAAACTAATGACTCAAGCGAATTCAAACCAGTACTTAGGCGTATCATAATATTCCTCTACCGCCCCTTCAAGCCCAGCGCCTCAAGTGCTGCCAGATCGTACGCTACGTAGCCAGTCTCATTACTTCATTTACAGAACTCGTACATATATATTTATATCCCCTTGCCGATTTCGACTACAGTAATTGATTTCTGTGAAATAGCTATAACCTATCCATTTATGAAGGTGCGTGCAGTGTGGACACGTTAAAACCCCATTATTGTAAAAGTATTTAGGTATTAGATGATGGACACCGACTTATTTCTGATAATCTGTCTCCTGGTGGCTTCCGCTTTTTTTTTGTAGGCGGGAAAATCACCCAATGACATCTCTGCGCCCTTAGGCGGAGCGGGAGATAGTGTCAGACTTTTACTGACTAAAAACCCACCCTGTTCCTTCGTTGCCATTCGTACCGAAGCCGAACCTTCCTTTCAGAAGCAGACTCTTGGCCCCAGTAGGCTTTGAATTCAGAAAAGAAGATGCGCTTAGCCAGTCTCGTCAGGTATCCTTAAACAAGTGGCCAGAAAAGCGTAAGTGACGACGCATTCGACAAACCCCAATACCGTAGACATTAGCCCTACGTGGAACATCGCTTAGTTAGAATGGATATTAAGTACATTATTTAATAAAAAATAAATTAGGCTTCGTTCAACTACTGAATAGTGTATTTTAAATTAAAATTCAACTCAGTATTTACTTTTAAACTAATATACCTAAGTTAAACTAGAAACTCTTTGTTAAAGCTATAAAAGACTTGTCAAAAACGTTTTTTGACGAGACATAAAGGGCCAACTCACACACAATTATCATGAAATCACCAATTACCGGTATAAAAGTGTGTCACCAAAACACAATAACGTAGCGCGTCATGTCAAACAAATTCCTACGTCACGCCGTTTTCGTGACTAACTTCTGCAGACAAACAGACAGAAAGAATGATCATGTATATGAGAATTGAAATCCTAAAAATAGCCTTTTATACAGAAATGGGAATTGTCATTTACATTCTAGAAGTTGTCCATTTCCATGGGCAAAAGCCAGTAAGTTTAATGCTCTTTGGCAGAAGCAGTGCCATTTTCGTTAACACCCTTATTATGATAGAAGATGTTGGCAGATAGAGGTATGTGTGATGGATGAAATTTTGAAAAGGTAGTCTACGTGGCAGTTGATATTTCAGTGGAAGAACAAAGCATTTTCAGCAGCCCCTTAGAAACTTAGAACAAAGACGGACAGGTACCGTAGGTTTCAGTAATGCTAATATTTATTTCGAAGCTGCATAAGTGTAAAGAAACAAAAGTGCAAAACATTGTCTATGGACTGTTACACTCTGAAAGTTGAGGTAGACTAGAAATTACAACAATCGTTAGAAAATTGTCTCAAATTCTTCTGATATTTAAAAAAGCTCTGACTAGAACTCCGACAAATGGGCAGCCTTTATAGCAGTAGCTTTGGCCGAAAAGTACAAAGTGGTGGGATATTGTATGTGCTCTGCCGCACTTTGATTTATCGGAGTAGCGCCATCTCCCATGTTGTACTACAGCAGCTTACCCGTCTTTGTAGTCGCTTTAGAGATTTTCCGGTGGGTCATAACATTTATTGATCCGCTGGGAGCTAACCCATGGCTAAGTAAACATGGAAACAACAAAGATCTATAAAAGGAATGCAATAATTAATTAAAGCCTTTAAACTCGCTGAAATTGGGAATCTTATAAGCCAATCTAGTCTTTTCATAAACAATTAGGTACTGTTTATTACTGAAACTGTTGTTAGTATTTCATAAAATATATCTTTTGAAGAGCTCTTACAAACTTAGGAATGGACAAATATTCGCAAAATTATAAAGCCCCGTAGATACGCAGTAGAGTGAATTTAGTACATGTGTGGGTGTCAGCCGTGTCGGCACTAGAAATAATCAATATTGCAGGCTCTGGTTCGAATCTCGTGGCGCCTCGTCTGTGTTGCACACTTGCGGCCGAAGTTGCGCCGCCCTACCCCTCGCACCTCGCGCCCTGCACACCCCTCGCACTAGAAAATTGGGTTAAACAGCACGCGGCTGAACGCCCGTACCGGAAGAGGGGATTTTGGGGTCCGCAGAACTGCGATTCTACAATGAATGCGGGACAGAGATGTGACTGAGTATTGATTGTCTTTCACATTGAGACGCAGTTTTCGTGCGACGCAAATGCACACTATCAACGAACCTACGTGATCTGGCAAACTGAACAAAGGATAACGTTAATTCAATAAACGAGTTCGGGTGGAAACCCGTTTATTGAAATTTCTGTAAGCACAACCTTTGCTGAGTAAGTACCAGCTATTTTATATATCAATGGTATCATACCAGCATTATTTCTAAAACTATTCAGATATACCTAAAGAGCCTTTCGGTTGTAGCCCGCTCGTATTTATGAACTATGACATCAAATTGACTTCAATAACTTCCAATATTTGAATTAAGCATTTTATGTTGAGTATTTCACAAACTCTACTTTAGCCTGAAAACCTGTAAAAATTTTGCTTTAAAGTAAGTTTTGACACATTCTTAGCTCAAAATACTTCAATTCAGAACCCGCCCCACAACCATGTCGTGCCCTACTACCGTACTCAAATGACGAAGCAGAAACTGATTCCTTCCCAAAAAGGAAGTTATGAAAGACTAGAATCTAATTCGACTCGTCATTCTCTTGCCCATAATCTATTTATTTGGGATCAGTACAAAATGTCTTCTTTTTTCCATACTTTTTTTTAAATATCTTGCGTCACGGTGTTTGTAATCGCACTTCTCCAAAACCACTAGAACTAAAATAGATCGTACCCCCATTTTTTAATCGCGATTTAAGTGTTTTTGCTTTTAATAAAAGCCTTTATTATGACAAAATTACGTTAACATAAAATACGACTCTACCGACAACACCAACGACATCTTCAACTTCGTCTGCCCATGTTTGGCAATTGCCCATTTTTGGCAAAGATACCCTCCATTCCTTTCCACTCTGTTCAGCGCTCTTTTAGTCCCTGTCCATTTTTCTCGCTATTGCGTTTATGTCGTCTTCACACATTCCAAACTGTCCACCTCGCTTTCGTATTCTATTTCTTGGATACCAGAAAACTATGCCTTTATTTCATCCTCTTTAGACATATCATCTTTCACAAAGTCTATCTATTGTTTCTTTTGATTCTATTCTTACATATTTTTTGGTTATTGTTAGGCTCGCGTTTGACCAATATCTCGCTTGATTGTAAATTGTAAGGGATGATGTGGCCGGTGATGGGGCACACTTGTTGCCTAGAAGTAATCTATTCGCTATTGATTTAAAGACCACTAGGTTGTAGCTATCTGGAAACACAGACCCCGGCAGGGAACTCCACTCCTTAGCTGTGCAATTTTAAACTTTTTCCTCGCGTATTTTCTTTATTCTTTCGCAACAACTGCTGATACCAACCGATTTCTACACGAACTGTAACAATTATCAAAGAAAAAACTTCAAACATGTGAGCAAGCTGTACTCGATTGTGGTGTGGAGGTCAGATAGGCAGTCGCTCCACGTAAAATATTGGGAATCAGCTGCAGCCGTGTAGACAAGCCGACTCCAGTCTTGTTGGGAAAAACTTGATTGACAAATTGCGATATTCAATCATCGATCAATTAGAGAATAGGGAACTTTGAAGTACTTAGCTAAATTGTGTGATTACTTGATGACGTCGCTATACTTTCTGTTATCTATGAATGTGAGCAGCTTGACGCCACGTATGTTTACGTCGTCGTGGACAATCCGTGTCAGTTTTTTGTTTCGAGGTCTTTATTAAATCTTGTTATTTTTACTGGTGCAGCTTTTACATTTTGTGCAGTTAAGATTATTATCGACGTAGGTCATGTACGTACCCACCGACTATTTCTACATAGGTAATTATTATCCCTACACGCAGTTTGCCAACTCGCTAACTTTCCATTCGTCCATTGCTGTGGTTTGTATTCTAAAAATAGACGCGACAATAAGCATACTGCAGGCAAGTCATGATTTGATTTGCTAATTGAGTAGGATGTTATAAAACGTTGAAAATTACTGTTTTTAACACTTTAACACTTACCTAACGTTATCGATTTTCCCGCCGTGAAATTCAATGAATGCTTAAGTTTGCTTTTTACTGTTGTCTATATTTTTATGTACTTATTCGATTATAAATTATAATAACAATTTTGCTTCTTATCTCGGCAACGTCATATCATAGCCTTGCCTTGTAAGTAAAGCAATCGGTGAAACTTATGTGTTATTAACTAGAAGCCAAGTCACGTGGTCGTCCCTTATTTTTCCTTATCGTTTTGATCCAATCGAAATGCGTTGCGTTCGCAAGCGACTTTTGTTGGTACCTAGCTTAATACAGGAGGTGGTCGTTGCGAACGGGAGAGGAGGGGCAAGAGGCAACGAAGGGAGTACATACAGAGCGGCAACGTTACCGCGATAATGCTAATATACTTTGTGTTTCTCTCTACTGCCACTGCACTGTCGTGATGTTGACACCCTGATTATGCTTGTAGCATTTAGTGGCATTTTTTGCCTGTGGATCGGTAAAAGTGCCACGTTGTTTGATTTCAAAACGCTTTGTCCCATTCACCGTCATTGTTTGAATCTGTGTTTTGTTATAGCATGAGATTACGAATGGTTTATTGAATGTAGCACTTATTACTTTCTAATGTAAATATTGCATTTATATTCATTGCTATTATTGCTAGGCATTGTACTGATAAAAATATGTGCTGATTTAGATATCCGCTACACATAACGTTTCTGTATGTAATTTAGATTCAATAGTTTTATGCCTAGTCAGTTTACTTTATTTAATTAATGAGTTATTTACTTACTGTAATTTTATTATGGGGTCGCAGAAAAACGGTTTAATAATATCACTACTATACTCTTTATAACCTCGGAGAAAATCAATAATTGCTTAGTTAGGTACGATACGAAAATAGATGTAGCTAGGTACTTGATATCATACGTAGGCGTTTCTCCAAAGGAAGCAGCAAATAAAAGGAAATTGCGTGGGTGCCACCTGTTAGTATAGAACAAATTGGGTCCTCTGCGTTCTTCAAAATAATAATAAATTACCTGTAATATCTCTAATCCTGCGAGCTTGTACTGCTAGTCCTCTACGCTAAAAAAAACTCGGTTTAAGGCCATTACACACGGTCAAGATATTTTAATATTTCGTAATAAGACAAAATTTGATTTTGAATATCATGTCGTAGATTTATGGTAGGTCCATAAATCTACGACATGATATTGTATACATATATGTAGGTACTTAGTATAGTTCTTTTTTTATTCCTTTCACAATCAAATTAAAAATGGCAAAGTGTATGTATTAAATAAATAAATGAAAATTCTGGCAGCGGTTTATCTGCATGATAGCAGAAAGTTATCCCGAGATAACAAAGTATCCTATAGTGCAGCGTTTCCCAAACGTTGTTCTACTGTGACCCGGTAAATTTCATACTCCTCCTTCGTGACCCACTTAAGTTTATGGACCCACTGAAGTCGGTATCATTATTATCTTTATTTTACATTTCAACATATTAAATACATTTAAAAACATAAAAAATAGTGTCCCGATACCGGAGTATCGGGAACAGGGCTCCAGAGGAACCTCCTGACTTATGAGCCGTATCCAAGAGTACCGCTCTCTGAATTTATATTTATATATTATTATTAATAAAACACGGTTATTGCTAATATGTGTTGTTTATTTTTGACCAAGGCATCCAAATCCGCCGAAAACGAGGACAGTTTTAACCTGAGGTCTGATTTGACTTCAAGTCGGTTTCTATATTTATTTTTGACATTTTCATTTTTTTTGGAGTCTAAGAGTATATTTGAATTGTAAGTAAGTTTTACACAAAGAAATAATAAACAATAAAATAAATAATTGAAAATAATATATACACTAAATGCCTAGCTAAATATGACGTAATAAAACTTCTCCGGATCACTGTCGACTGGAAGTGTGCCCAAAAGGCTGGCGGCATTGCCACGTTGTATGGCGATGCTTATTTTCTGACCGAGGTAGAAGCCAGCCCTTGGATCACGCGAAGCTTCAATTAAGCGTTTTGACAATCCTTTAAAAAGCATATGAGCACTCGGATCCCACGGCCCGAGAGTTTCAACCCCATACGGCTCAAAAATATAACTGCCGACGAGGCTGTTATATTTCCGCCGCTTGAGGTTCTCTGCAGCCGTCGCGGCAGCACCAGCACAGCACGATGAGCTAGAAAGATGGGATGGCGCAAGAGTATCGACACAGGTAGCGTCCCACCCTAAAGGCCTACCCATCTTCCAAGGGAATAAAGACATACCGTCTGGTCTCTTACCATCGCATCGTCGCGTGCCAGGCCATGAGGTTCCATAACAGCCTGTTTATTTTTGAGGTAAACTAGTGTTGAAAACCCTGCTTCACATTAATAAGTTGTGACAAAAGGCATTAAAAATTGTATTGCTTGATTAGCTACAAATTGGGTATTCCTGACGACAAGATAACCAAAAATCTATCAATGGTTTTCGTTCGAATAATGTCAGTTCCGGAGTCTAAGTTGAATGTGCATGGGTTTCTTATCCATACTTTGGTGCTGTTAATTGGAGGAAAATATTCTTTAAGACTGGTCTCCATAGGGCTGGAGACCAATCTTAATAAATGTTCTTTCGATCATCATTGTCCGTTAGTCAAGAAATAAAAACGACCATCTTCTAGTACTTATTTCAAATATGGAGGCAATGCTGCGATCCGGTTTTTTTTTTTTTTGGCGACCCGGTAGGTACCGGGTCGCGGCTCACCAGATGAGAAACGCTGCTATAGTGCTATTCCAGGAGATAGATGGTTTACTCTTGTACCAAATTTTGATCGATATCCGTTCAACCGTTCGACCGTGAAGAAGTAACAAAAATATAAACTTTCGGCTGTATTACGAGTAATATTAGTGTGTTAACTTATAGGTAATATGTCGAATGTTGTACATGAGCTCGTGATTAGACATGTGATTAATGATACATATTTGATTAATAATATATTATAAATTAATAGAATATTTTAGGCACACGAGTATGTCTAGTATGATACGGGTAAACTAGAGAAATAATGAATGAATTACGGGAATATTATTAAATATAAGAAAACACTGAGCAGTTTCTGGGCCAGTAAGTCGCTGCCATATCCGAATGATCACTAGGTATCCTACATGTCATATTGACCTAGTAGGTAGGTACATACTCCTTGATTCCATCCAACACGTAAACAAACGCGTCTGTGTCCCACTTTTGAGTGCATACTTAACATAGCAGATCCGACAAAATATATTGTTTGTTGTGTTTTTCTGACGATATTGTGAAAGTCCTAAGATAGTAAAACTATTATAGTATCTTCATCGTATGTGATGGTCTTTATAGTTAAAAATAATCTTGACTTAACAACAAGAGTTTCTGTAAAGCGTTCCAAAATGTCGTGCTTATAAAAAAATAATTATTTATTAAAACTTAGAAGTACCTGCTTCGTACTCGTAGAATACTTCCCGCTAACCTAGAAATCACCCCACATGAAGGCCACAAGTCTACAAATCAATAATTTCTCATTGCATCTGGCTGGAGTTTACGTCATAGGTTCACACCTGTAACTCGCACAGTTCTATTTTTACTTTTTTTTTATATATAAGCGTGCACTTCAGCACCTTGAGCACGTCACATTTTTGTAAAACGAAATAATACTATGGTACCTGTTGACGCTCGTGTTTTGTGTGTTACTGTGGAGCGGGCTCGCTGGCGGGATGACGACTGGAGAGTGTTCGGTGGTAGCAGGCGGAGCAAATAATAACACTTTTCTTCAGAGTTTTCTTCTATTTATTTTCTTGCTGCTTTCTTCTTACACTGCTGGATTCGGAATGCCTGACCACAGAAAATGCCCCTTTTTTATAACCAATTCTGACCAATCAGGGCCCTACAATTTTGCACACGGCACCAATTTTCCTTCTATTGACCAATCAGAGCGCAGGTGGACTTTGTATGGAAAACTTAACTTTGCTGTTTTTCTGTGGTAAAACACCCCTTACAATATTTTCTTATGTCTCTAATCTTAGGACGGTCTTATTTTAATTATTTACATAAAAATCAGTCTTAAAATCCTTAATTTACACCTTAAATAAATGAAAAACTAAAAATGGCTCTCGTTAAGGTAAAGTTTTCCTAGTACCTAAGCTTACATAACTAATATGGTACAAGTGGCGCCTCTAGTGGCGGAAATGCAAAACACCTAACGCAAATTCATAGAAAGAAAATACTTAACATGAAAAATAAACTAATTAGACATTGAAACTGTTCAACAATTATTAACATATGGTCGCTAACACTTACAATCTTATTAGAAAAAAGTACCACTATGAGAGACAGATCAAACAAACTAATTAGAAATTATAACATTTAAATACTTAATAATTACATATCGTCGCTAACATTCTCCCCCACGGTGCGCAGCACTTTATCCTCTGGAGGCGACGATGCCGCAGGAACCAGCACGATGACCCATCGAGTTGGGCGGCGAAGTACTCCTCCCGATGTCCGCACGTCCAGTACTCTGGTTCTTCCATCTGGTCCAGGATATGTCTTGACAACTTCTCCGCGAGGCCACGAGTTTCGTGGCAATGTGGCGTCTACTATTAGCACAATATCTCCTTCTCTTGGGTCTTTGGTTTCTTTGCCCTTAAGTTTCCTTGGCATTAAAAGTGGCAGGTACTCTTTGACCCATCTTCTCCAGAAGTGGTCTGCCAGTCTTTGAGTGGTTCTCCAATTCGCCTTTCCGATTAGCTCTGTGTCGTCGAATTCTCCCGGCGCCATTGCTCCGCACGATCTCCCCAGTAGGAAGTGGTTCGGTGTCAGACTCTCTTCATCTTCTGGGTCCATGCTGACTGAGGTGAGAGGTCTCAAATTGACGATGTGTTCGACTTCTGTCAAAAGCGTATGTAGCACTTCTTCGGGTGGGCTTCTTTCATTGAGAACCACTGCCAAAGCCGTTTTGACAGTACGCACAAGTCTCTCCCAGGCGCCTCCCATGTTCGGAGAACCTGGGGGAATAAACTTCCACTTAATGCCCTTTTCTTGTGCTGCCTCTTCTAGTTCCCTCTTTGCTCCAACAAAGTTGGTCCCGTTGTCGCTGAATATAATTTTTGGGATTCCTCTTCTAGCTGCCATTCGTCGAAGTGCCATAATCATCGAGCTAGTGCTAAGAGAGGGCACTATCTCTAGATGTACGGCTCTGGTGGTGAGACAGGTAAATAATACCCCCCAGCGCATCTCAGTTCTTCTCCCAAATGTGACTTGCATCGGCCCGAAGTAGTCCACGGCCGCGCAAGAGAACGGGAACTGATGATGCTGTAGTCTCTCGCTCGGTAGGTCTCCCGTTGGGGGTATCTCTGGTAAGCTCTTCTTTGTCTTGCACCATTGACAGTTGTGTGCGACTGCCTTTAGAGTCGCTCTTAAACCCAGGATCCAATACTTTTGTCGAATTTCATTCATCACTGTAGCAGTGTTTCCATGAAGGAACTTCTTGTGGTAATATTGAATAATGAGACGCGTTTTCTTCTGTTTTCCATCTAGGATGACGGAATTCATCTTCCTTTCGGTCTTGTCGTGGAACTTCATCGTCCTGCTTCTTAGTTTGATAATTCCGTCGTCTCCTATATAAACGTCTATCTTCTTGAGCCGACTTGCATTTTCTAAAGGTTTTTCTGTCTTCAAATTCTTTATATCTGACGCGAAACTATCGTTCTGGCTCATCTTCATTAATAACTCTTCGGCCTTCTTTAAGTGATCTTCTTCCAGGGGTAGGTACTGTCTTTTATTTTCGTTTTTGTTGGCTGATTGGTTTAATTTTCGTTCGTCTTTCTTCTGGGTTTTACTTTGAAGTTTCCAGGACTCGTCCCTCGAGCGCGTGGCGGTGATGATTGCTTTACGACGAGCCTTCAATAAATAGCAAGTGAAGGCAACCACTCTGGCTGTAGTGCGTAGTAGTCGCTCCCAGCTTGAAAACCTCTCTGGATCCAGAAGAACGTCTTCTGCAGCCTTTATTACCAACACCTTTTGCTTGTTCTTTTCTTCTGGCATGATACCCTCTGGTTTAAAGTAGTGAAACGGCCACTCTTCTTCTGGTTGACGTAGAAATGACGGACCTTTGAACCATCTGGCATTGTGGTCGAATTCGGTTGGGGTACCCCTCGTAGCGTCGTCTGCTGGGTTTTCTTTTGTCGGGACCCATCTCCAGTCTTCTGGCTTGGACTTCTCTTCGATTTCTGCCAGACGATTGGCCACGAAAGTTTTAAACTTTCTTGGTTCCGCTTTTATCCACTGCAGTACTGTGCTAGAGTCGGTCCAGTAGATCTTCTTCGATATTTCGAGCTCCGATTCTTCTTCGACCGTGGCAGCTAGTCTGCTGCCAAGCAATGCCGCTTGTAACTCTAATCTTGGAATTGATACTGGTTTCGTTGGCGTCACTCTCGCTTTGCCGGCGATCATGGAGATATGGACTCTTCCTCCAGGCTCGACTGTCCTCCAGTAGACTACTGCTGCATAGGCTTCTTCACTTGCGTCAGTAAACGTGTGCAGGTGTCCTTTTCTGCTCCGGGGTGAAATGCACCTTGGAATCTTCAATCTTTTTAACGCCGATACTTCTTTTAAATAGTTCATCCAGGTTTCTTTTTGTGATTCGTTTATTACTTCGTCCCAGTCTATTTTCGTTCGCCAAATGTTTTGAATTAACTTTTTTCCTTGAATTAAGACTGGTGTTGCAAAACCCATTGGATCAAAGGTAGACATCACCGCACTCGTAACCTCTCTCTTTGTTGGCGTTCTTCTACCATCTTGGAGGTCTTTTGACGTGTTGCGCAGTCCAACATTGAAGGCTAGTGTATCTTCTTTTACCAGCCATCTTAGTCCCAGAGTTTTCTCTTCCTTCGTCAGTTGCAGGGAATCTTCTTTATTGGTGTCTTCTACTTCTGAAAGTACGGCCGAATTGTTACTGGCCCAACCCTTCAGATGAAAGTTTGCTCTTGCGTGGATATCCTTTACTTCTTTTGATATCTTCTTTGCTTCGGCTGTAGACGCGAAGCTCTGGAGATAATCGTCCATGTAATGATTTCTGTGTATTGCTTTCACTGCTTCGGGATGAATTTTCTCGAATTCTTCTGCGTTTTTGTTCATTACATATATCGCCGTTGCTGGTGATGATGCGGCTCCAAAGATGATTGACGACATTCTATACTCTTCAGGCTTGCCCGTTCTTCGGCTTCCACGCCACAGGAATCTGAGGCTGTCTCGGTCATCTTCTCTGACCTTAACTCGAAGAAACATATCTTGAATGTCGGCCATGACAGCCACTGGTCCTTCTCTGAAGCGTAACAGTACGCCAAACAGTGACTGCAATAGGTCAGGGCCTGAGAGTAAGGCATCGTTGAGGCTCTTCCCTTCAAATTTGGCAGCTGCGTCGAACACTATTCTCAGCTTCTTCTTAACTGGATGCATAACGGCGAAGTGGGGTAAGTAGAATATTCTTCCTTTGTTTGAAGTTGCCGGAGCTTTCTCTGCATATCCCTTTTCGATTAGACTCTGGATCTGCTTCTCGTAGTGCTCTTTAGCTTCTTTATCTTGATCCAATTTCTTTTCGATGTTGAAAAGGCGTCGAATTGCTTGATTGTAGTTGTTGGGTAGGGTTTCGTCTTCTTTCTTCCATAGGAGACCTGATTCATATTGACCGCTTGACAGTCTCTTGGTAGTTTTCTCAAGGGTTTCTAGTGCTCTTCTGTCGCTGTCATTGGTTGGTGATCGATTTTGAATCCCAAGTGATTCCAACTGGAAGTGTTCTCGGACGATTTCTTCTACCCTTTCTTCGTTAGTGGTCGATCTGCCATAGTGAATGAAGTTTACTAAGGCAGTCGTCCCTGTTTCGCATCCGTGTAGCACCCACCCTAGGTTGGTGAGTGAGGCTACAGGATCGGATGATTTGCCCTTCTTTAGTCTTCTTGTTACTATCAGTCCCCAGTTGTCTTGGCCTATCAGTAGCTTGGGCCTTTCGGTGACGTAGAGGAGTTGATTTTCAATTGCCCTTAGATGCTGACAATTCTGCACGGTATCCTTATCTATGCATTGTTCAGATAGCTTCAGGTCATCAATGGTTCTTGCAACGATAGTTCTTTTTTCTCTTCTATGAGCCCCTTTTATCTTGAACTCGATCTTTTGTGAACTATCTTTTGTTAATACCTTCCCGCCGACTGTTTCGATTGTTAGTTTTTCTTGTTTTCCTTGGACTCCGATCTTCTCAGCAACTGATGCGTCTAGGAGTGTGACTGTTGACCCCTCGTCCAACAACGCTAATATGCGAACTTGGCCTTTTGGACCATAAAGGTCTACTGGGATGATCTTCAAGTATGCCTTCTTTTCTCCTTTTGTGTTGTGGATTGAGGCGACCTTTTCTTCTGATGGGCTTCCTGAGACTTCTTTGATCGCTTCTTTTTCTACTGGTACTGGCGGCTTGTCGGAATGCAGGATGGTATGATGCCATCTTTTACATTTCTTGCAGACTGGAGCTTTACAGTTGATTCTCGAGTGCTTGAATCGAAGGCACTTGAAGCATATCTTTGCCTTCTTAATCATATCCCATTTTTCATTTATGTTAGCTTCTTTAAATTTCTTGCATTCTATTGCGAAATGCTCTTCTTCACAAAATGGACAAGATTTTTTGTATTTTTCTTGTGACGCTTCTTGTACCGTATGTATGGGTCTTCTTATTGCCTTCTTTTGCTCCGAGGACACTTCAGGTGGAGCAAAGTCCCCACACATGTCGGCTTCTGTTTCTAGGAACGCTTCGACGAGAAGTAGTTCTTGAATTTCTTCATCTCTTCTGCTTCTGTGGTAAGCAAACCAACGAAATTTCATGGATGTTGGCATCTTGTCGACTATAATTCTCAGTGTTTCAGGAGAACTGAGGTACTGTGGTTTCTTCAAGGCCTTGATTGTCTCGACGGCGTTTTTCACTTTGCTTGCAAATATGCAAATATCGCTTGGATTCTCGCCGACTTTTGACAGGTTTTTCATTTTTTCTAGTTCTGCTAATGCCAGCGCTCCAGGTCTTCCAAATCTTGCTTCCAGTCCCTTGATAACTTCACGTGGGTCGTCAGCGGTGAACAACAGGCTTTGGACAGCTTCTCTAGCTTTTCCTTGGATTGCTATTCTAAGGCGCGCTAGATTCTGATTGTTACTAAAAGAAGCGGCCATATCTTCATATGATCTCTTGAAGGCTAACCATTCTTCACAGGATCCGTTGAAGTGAGGGAGTTCAAAATGCTTCGATGAAACGTTGTCACGTGACTTCTCGGACAATTTAAGTATGACTGAAGCTAACTCCTGGATGTCGCTTTTCTTTTCTTCTGTCTCGATCCGCCTTCGATCCTTAGGCCTGTTCTCAGATTGTATGAACCACTGCTTAACTTCTCGAGTTTGCTCGTACAGCTCTTCTCCAGCACCATCTTCTTCTTCTGACTCCGCGTCAAGAAGCTCAAGTTCAGCTTGAGCGACTTTCGATCGTGCTTCTGCCAGTTCTAATTCCCGTAGTGCTACTGTCATTCTTGCTTGCGCTTCTGCTCTCTTCCTATGCGACGAACGAACAGAATGTGTGTCTAGATCGCAGGTCGTCTTCTTAGGGTGAGGCCGCTGCAGACTCTCTTCTCTGGACGTTGGGGTAATTCCATCGTTCAGACGCGTTTTCGCTGCGACACTTCTTTCTTGAATCTGCGGCGATGAATGACTCTCTTCTTGGCGAGCGGGAATTAAAGCTTCGATAGTACTGGTCGAGGGTACGGTATCAGCCACTTCCCTCGATGTTGATTCCTCACCGGCAGTGTCCTTAGGATGAAGTACGGGTTGCCGACGTTCGTATACGCTGCTCGGCGGCGATCTTCTTGTAAGCGTCGAACGATTTAAAATCGACGCGTCCGTAGTCATCGCACTCGTAGATTCACTCGGCGTATTCGTACTCCAATCTGTCGTACCGGTACCCGTAGTATCCATGGTGGCGTTATTTTCACTCATAGTTGTAGCTTTCGACTGCCCCAATCTTGACCTCGTATTCATTGGCATCTTCCCAGTTTTCTTGAACCCGATCCGGCTCGAAGGACCAATTGTTGACGCTCGTGTTTTGTGTGTTACTGTGGAGCGGGCTCGCTGGCGGGATGACGACTGGAGAGTGTTCGGTGGTAGCAGGCGGAGCAAATAATAACACTTTTCTTCAGAGTTTTCTTCTATTTATTTTCTTGCTGCTTTCTTCTTACACTGCTGGATTCGGAATGCCTGACCACAGAAAATGCCCCTTTTTTATAACCAATTCTGACCAATCAGGGCCCTACAATTTTGCACACGGCACCAATTTTCCTTCTATTGACCAATCAGAGCGCAGGTGGACTTTGTATGGAAAACTTAACTTTGCTGTTTTTCTGTGGTAAAACACCCCTTACAATATTTTCTTATGTCTCTAATCTTAGGACGGTCTTATTTTAATTATTTACATAAAAATCAGTCTTAAAATCCTTAATTTACACCTTAAATAAATGAAAAACTAAAAATGGCTCTCGTTAAGGTAAAGTTTTCCTAGTACCTAAGCTTACATAACTAATATGGTACAAGTGGCGCCTCTAGTGGCGGAAATGCAAAACACCTAACGCAAATTCATAGAAAGAAAATACTTAACATGAAAAATAAACTAATTAGACATTGAAACTGTTCAACAATTATTAACATATGGTCGCTAACACTTACAATCTTATTAGAAAAAAGTACCACTATGAGAGACAGATCAAACAAACTAATTAGAAATTATAACATTTAAATACTTAATAATTACATATCGTCGCTAACAGTACCTGTATAGTATTCAAATTGCTCAGTAATTGATAAAGTATGAAACTATGAATAAAAAAAAAAAACGAGTGAGTTTTTTTACAAACTTTTATTTAGTGTCATTTTCCTGGTGTCTGTTATAAAATCTTTCAAGTTTTCCACTTGTCGGTGTTGGATTGACCTGAAATTGTACACACGTTTGTTTCTCGAGTCGTGACAATGCATTAATATTAAAGTTTGTTTTTATTTTCCTTACTGAGTTAGAGAGAGCTATAGTTGAACTTAGCATTTAAGCTGGTGTGATCAAAGTAAGCTCATCTTGTTCATCAAGCTTATCTTGTGCATCAAGCTCATAATTGGATCAAAATTACATTAATAAAAATAGATAAGTATGAGTTATTTAGGTTCGTAGGCACCCAGTTCCATGTTTTCATCTCATGAAGCAAATAACCAGTCGGTATTAAATTAACAATCCATTATTTTCTTTCCTCAAATAAAAGTTAACCGAAAATTAAAAAATTACAAGAATAAACAGTGGATTCCAATGCTAGGTACCTACATTACTACCTAATTAAAGTAGAAGCTAGTAAAGAATAATGTAAATAAAGGTCTGGACAGTGTATTTATTTCGTTACTCCTGATTTGCAGCCGCAAATCAGGAGTAACGTTTTTACCGAAATCGACGATTTTGGGATGAGAACATGTTGTGGAATTATTGTTGGTTCACAAAATATAAAAAAAATCCTATATTTCTACCAGATCAGTGATTATACCGCCACAAACTTTAGTTAATTACCTTCTTACTAAATAATTATTTCTAAAACCAGACGATTTTTTAAATATTTTATCCAGTTGAGTAATTCTTTCAAAATAAGTACTTTAAAAATGTACCTAGGCAGTTTCAACTGAGGTAGGTAGGTACCACAATACCCTACCTATATTAATATTAAAAATTTGCTGTGGGCGTTTTACAGGCTGCGTATTTAAAATATTTAAAAAAAATAATCGCTTGTAAAAGATTCAAAGTGTTCAAGTGATCAAGATAAAATAGGTACTTAGTTGCTTTGCATACATGTACAATAGGTATGGATGCTTATCTATCGTAACACTGCTTTACGACGGCACATACGTTTATCGCGCTTAGAGCTTGGTTGAATAATATAATACAGCTACTCATAGGTGCGCACATTCAAGTGGATACATAGGTAGTAGACCTATCTGTGTTTATATGTTGGTACATCGCAGCAGTCGGCACAGACGCCTACGTAACACGTCCAGTAAGCAGTTTGTTGTGGGGCACGAGCGCCGATATCACGTACCTACTCGTTCGGTCGGTGGCACGCCGCCCGCCACCCGCCGTCGCGGCCGCCACCGCCACCTCATTGCGGGAATAATCGGTCAACTGGATTTCGTATCCATTGCTTAGGCCCAATTACAAGTGAATTTATTTTAGCTTACCTATAAAACCTGTTCTTCCTAATTCAAATCGTATTCACTCAATATAATATTTGTTTAGTGCAAAAATCCAATTAGTCAACAACAACACGATCGCAATCGCGGGCTGTTGACCTGTAGCTAGCGCAGTGCAAATGCGAGTGAACGCACAACGTTCTTTCTTACGAGGTAGTAGAAATATTCGTAAACTTAAATGTTAATTTACTTTGTGGTTATATATGAACGCACAACTGCAGGCAGATATTTTTCACTGGATATAACAATGCTTTTGGCCTTGTATCCTTGTAAAATGGCGCCTCGCCCGTCGTTATTATTATTACATTCGAAGCAAACTTCGTGACGATCTCTACTCTCCACCCCCCTCGCGCTCCCCGCGGATGCGTATCCGATTGTCGCGACTGGCATTTCGTTTACAACTTGTCAAACAAGTTAGGTTATTTGGATGAAGTGAGAAATAGTATAATAATTAATATGGATATCTTACCTTACACGTAATTTGTAAGTATAGGTAGCTTTTTGTTGGAAATGAGTGAGAGCAAGAGTAATATCGAATGAAACTGGGCGAGTCATATGTAAAGACGCCATCTTTCTTTACAGATGTCAGCTGGGTCACAAATTCAGATGGCACCACAAACCACTGTCAACACGGGGCAACCTCTACACAATCAGGACTCCAATATGAGCACAGGTAAATTGTGATTAAGTGATAAAAGTGCAATAAATGTTTGTGATTTGTGATCAGTGCTCTCAGTGTTTACTTCACGCCGGCTTGCCGTCAAAGGTTAACCTTTTCTTACAAACTCGTGAGGGACGAACACTTGTGTGAAAAACTGTCATCAAACGAAGGATTGTGACGTCATTGTCGTGTATGATGCCGGATAGGAACCGTGAAAGTGCCGTTTTTCTTCTCGACAACCGAGACTATTGCGTGCCACAATGCATGACTATAAAAGTGGAGCTAACATAAACCACGTCGGCCTACTGAGCTCCTTGTCAAAAAGTGAGTTAACACTTAACTGCTCATGATTTAATTGACGTGTTAATTTATAGATCTGCTGTAGTATTTACTTGTTGACAATTGTTATGTTTCACTCATTAAAATGAGCCTCTGTTATTGTCAACTTGATGACATAAATAACACTACTTTTTTACAAAATTGATCACATATGACTTACTGTTAACATTGATTTTGTATGAAAACATTGTTATTTCTCAGAGATTACAAACTTAAATAATCTTTGCAGTAACAGTAAAACATATAAGATTTACTTTCAAAATGCTTTTTTCAATTTGATTTGATCTAAAGTATTTATGCATGTACTGTTGTTTCAGTCTGACTATTATTTAAACAAATGGTTTGTGACCAATGTGTAACTGACAGTGTAAATCGAGCCAAGCGTTATTACTGGAGTTAATTCAAAAGCGGAATGGATAACTTTTCAATTTAAATGGTTTGACGATCCATTATAAAGTCGAGTATACTGCTGTACTTAAAACACTTGTTAGCACTCTGGTACGATCAATCATCTACCATATAATGCAGAACCTTAATTATTCTATATTATTGGCTTTTATTACTTAAACTTCAAATGTTATATTGGAAGTAATCAAAGACATAACTACTTTCAGGGTCATCTCATAGTGATAAAGAAGTTGATGCTTTAACTCCGGAAAAGTCTGCAGCTATGCGAGGCTCAACTGCTGCTCCCGGCACAGCGCTAGTGCCCCCAAGCGGTGCCACACCTACTATAGCCATGCCAGAAAGAAAACGAAAACGGAAAGGTAAATATTGTCTTATTGTTGACTGACAAACTTGCTTGAATGATGAGGCTACTTATAAGAGGGTAATGTCCAATAGAAGACATCTCTTTAACTTAAAATTATTTGATTTTGGCTATTGCAAACTACAAAGTTTAAAATAGTAATAGTTTTAATGTTGCTATAAAATAGTAGTTAAAACCATAAGCAAACATGTGGCCTTATGTAATTGGATGTAACAAAAAGCTAAGCCATATTAAGTAATATAATCAGAATATTGGACAAGTATAAGTTTGACGGTTGCACTTCTCCTTACCAAATTTTTAAACAGGTATCAAAAGAAATTTGCTTCGTGAATTTATACTAAAGAAAGTTAAAATGATTTCCAGGAGAAGAAGGTGTTGGCGGCGGTGGGGGCGGTGGTGGAAAACAGAGGCACAACTCATCAGACAAAAACATTAGGGAATACTTCTCAAAACACCCCTCATCAAGTCCTGTACGGCTAGCAGGTGCCAAGTCACCTTCGCCGCAGGGCGCCAATTATCCTATGGTAAATATTGTTTAAATTATTCTTGTAAGCTAGTACATAATATAAAGTAGTTATTGACTGAAAGCACTCATCTGCTTTTGGTGAGAGGTGGGCTGGTTGGAGTGAATGCTGCTATGGCCCAATTACAATGGACCACCAAGGATTAAGTGCAAAAACCAGACCTCAAAAGACAAAGACAAGCAGATATTGATTGTTTGTAAGAGGTAGTCTATGGAAGCAGTGATCTAAACAAAGCTACGAAAAAGCTTGTCATAAAAACTACACTTAAGCCTATACCTCAATTGAAATATTACATGATAGAGATAGTTTCTTATTAATCTCTCCCATAATTGACCATTATATACATACATACATGACCATTGTCTAGGAAACGTGATACAAGCATACAAATGTGTAAAAAGTGGAAGGATATATGACAAATTCAAACAGTTCTTGGATAGGGGAAATAAATTAGTTGAAGGCTTGGTCCCTCTCAACAAGATACTCGTAAAAAACTATACAAAAATGGCCTTTCAATATAGTTTCCACTAATTTAAATATTATGTCAGATATTATAATTACATTCACACTTGTTAATAATAATCATATTTATATGTGATCACACAATAATATGACTCACTCAAGTGGATATTCAAGGAACTAGCTTTCCTTAATTGGAAATTGTTATCTTTAAATAAACTGATTCTTCACTTTTTAATATTTAGTATGGCATAACTGTAAAATTTTTGTAGTAATTTTATAAAATACTATTCTGAGGGCACTTACATTTTGAAATTATAATTAGAATGAATTAATAATAGTTTTGTGTTCAGTACCCACCGTCACCCTCGTCGTTACTGCCTTCTGGTGCCGATTTTTTACGTTCGGCGTCTCAGCAACGACCCCACACATCTGTTAAACAGGTAACATCATTACCAACACGTCATACTTTTAACGTAATATATTTTTCATCATTTTGTAAGTTCATTCTTTACGTATTTGTCAATAGGTTCAAACAGAACTGACATGTCAGAGGATACAGGAGTTAGAAACTCAAGCATCTTCTGACTTAGAACTAAGAAATAATAAAATAGACGAATTAACAAGATCTAATGAAGAATTGAAACACCAAGTGCAAGCACAGAGCAAGGTATTACAAAGATTTTATTTTTATTTGTTTGATTATATTGTAATCAATGAATTTCGGAAATTAACTTAAATTGTTATTCCAGGTAATAGAGCAACATAAATCACACATCAATAAATGTATAGAAGTTGTAAAGAAATTGTTAAATGAAAAAAGCACAATTGAGAAGAAAGAGGCTCGGCAGCGGTGCATGCAGAACAGACTGAGGCTTGGCCAGTTTGTGACGCAGCGCGTCGGCGCCACGTTTCAAGAGAATTGGACTGATGGATATGCATTTCAAGAATTAACAAGGTACTTTTGCTTTACGCAATATATTCTTTATGTTTCTTAGTTACTGTTATCGGCACTGATCTAGAATAACATAATTGGAAGTTGATAGCCATTTCATCTGTCGGTTAAACAATCTTTATTCAGTCTTATGAAATGCAATTCATTTAAAAATAGTCTTGTATGTTTTACTGACATCACATTTTCTCATTTTCACCAGGCGGCAAGAAGAAATAACGGCAGAAAAAGAAGAAATAGATCGGCAGAAAAAATTGTTATTCAAAAAGCGGCCAGTGAACAATGAGGGCGGCGGCGGGCGCGGCAAGCGCACGTCCAGCGCGGCGCCCACCACGCCGCAGCCGTCGCCGCTGCACAACGGCACCGACGCGCCCACCTTCCTCAAGCCCGACCCGCTGCCCAGCATGACCTATCAGGAGTATTATGAAGCTGATGAAATATTAAAGGTAAAACTAATTAAAATTAAACAACTATTTAAAATGTCTGCTCTGTTTTGCGATCAGTCCATCTCTATTAAGCTGTGCTGTAAAGGATTTATCATTCCATCCCATTTTATTGTCATCAAATTAATTCATAATTTGTTCGCAATTTATCTTAAACATCCATTACTTGGCATAGGAAAACATTGTCGGGGAAACCTCACTTTGTTGTTTGGAAGGGTTTAATGCTTGTGTGTTCTTTTATAGAAAGAAAGCATTTGCCCTGTCGTATATTTTACAGGAATATGTGATGGTATTGTGACCATACAGAGTAAAAAAATGTGTGCACAAAATTCAAACATTTAATCTGAGGTCACTCAAAAAAAGTGCTGAGCAGTATTTGCTTTCCAGTTCATTTAAAGGCATTCTAATAAGATTGACGGCTTATTCCTGTTTCACAGGACATAATATGTGTGTGAATATGACAAAAGGAAATTATTAATGGAACAATGTAACACACGCGTTGAGTGATCTATTTTTCGAGCACTGCAGTTATTCATACTAATATTATAAAGTACGTACGCGAGTTACACGGAATGTGGTACGGCGTAAGTTTGAACATCAAGGAAGGACGTAAGCTACTTTTTATCTGGCTTAGACTTCGCGTTCACAATAACAGACATTCACACAAACGAAGTCGCCGGCAAAAGCTAGTTTATCATCTCATGATAATTCATTGAAGTAACCTATGAAAAGCCAAGGCATACAAAAAAGATCATGGATAAAACAAAAAAAAAAGTAGTTTTATGTAGAAGGTGGCAAATCGTATATCTTGAACATTGTTGTCACTAAATGAAAGCACTATAATATCCCTGCTTACAAAACCAGCTTTTCTATAAATCGAAAATGTCAAGGCTGAATTCAGTTTTTTCCTGGCTACAATACTAATTAAATTATTGTTGTTTTGTTTTAGTTGAGACAGAGTGCACTTAAAAAGGAAGACGCAGACTTGCAGCTAGAGATGGAAAAGTTAGAGAGAGAAAGAAATCTTCACATTAGGGAACTAAAGCGGATACATAATGAAGACCAGAGCCGCTTCTCACAACATCCTGTGCTCTCAGATCGGTAAGTTTAACTTTCTAAAGCTTCTACTTTTGACTCTGATTAGTTACTATGATGATAATGCAATGCTATAATATGTTACAATTACCTCCAAGAGAGAGATATTTAAATCTGGTGCATCCTGCAGAAAAATGACTGAAATTCGTTTAAAAAAGCCACTTTACTGATTTATATTAAATATTATTAAGATTTTAGTATTCAGCTGTTACACGCACAGCTGGCACAGCAGTATTTAATTCCTATGACTGAAGATTTCATCATTGACATGTTTATTAGTGTTGTGCAAGTTGCACTCACTACCTTCAGCAATATATTTTTAAACACTAGGAAATCTCAAAGCAAATATTCACTCACAATAATATTAAGATAACATGTTTTGGAAGTAGATAACGTGATAACGACATAGCCCTGATCTAATTTATGTGGTCTTACGAGCATTGTACGAAATTCATCTTTTTTGTGTGACCAAAAGGAATATTTAATAATATTGTGTTTTTATCATTGCAATCAGACTGAAACAAATGATTGCTGAGTATAGTTATCTATGAATTCATTATAATTATGTGGCAAATTACTTCCGCTTCCTGGAGATAATACATTTAAATGAGACAAGCTGCTTACCATTATGGTGAACAACAAGCTGTCATTGGTCAAGTAACTGTAGCTCATGCACAACTATGGTCACCTTGTTGCTCACACAAGCATTGCTGTTCTTTAATTAGGTGTGTAATAATATCAACACACCATACTAGTCTGGTATCCTCTAGAACGAAAAGCAAAGATTCAATTTACAATGATAGTCCTCACAATGAATGAGAGTGTACAAAATGGAGTCCACACATTGCTCATAATTGGTAAACTAAGTTTAAAGTCTCTTGCTATTTTAGTCAAGAGGCTAAACTTCAAGCTGCTTTATAGAATATTACTAGAACTAACCATCAAGTGCTCAGATACAATAGGGGACAAAATGTCCCCCAATACGACATGCAATGGTGTCACATCCTCTGTCAACATGCCCCGTGTCGCATGAATGCATTGTAAAATGTTAGGGGACAAGTTGCAGGGCACGCCATAGTTATGGCGATAAGTCCCTTCTTTGAGGAGTGACTGGAAAGACCTCACCTTCCGCATGACGCAGATTCTCACCGAAAACGGTCAGTTCGAGAAGTTCCTGCATCGGATTCGTGCGGAAGTAACACTTGGGGCTCACGGTAGTGGTGTGTCCCGCATGGGCAGAACACCACCTTGGCCTTATGGGGGCGGGCGATCGGTGGAGACGATCTCTCGCGCCGGGCCTTGATACAGGCCATGGTCCGAAGTGAGGAGGAGTGGCAGGCAGATTGAGCGTTGCACGTCATGTTGGTGGACTTTTTGTCCCGTAATAAATCTAAGGCTTTATATTTACCTAAGTTATTAATGTTACCAGGTACCTGTTGCTAATGTTGCTTGGAAAAGGCGGCTTCAGTGAAGTCCACAAGGCATTCGACTTGCGAGAGCAACGATATACCGCCTGCAAGGTACACCAACTAAATAAAGACTGGAAGGAAGACAAGAAGGCCAACTATATCAAGTGAGTCCGTGTATGATGGCATACGTCATTATTCAATATTTATATATATTTTTCAAATAATTATGAAAAAATAAAATATCATCATAATGCAAAATGTGACTAAGCATCTTTGACATCTTTCTGAGCAATTCCCTAAGCAAAAAATACAATATTCATTATTCTATGTAATAATGTATTTTTCTGTTTCTCATGTTTTTTGATGATTTGTTACAGACATGCGCTGCGGGAGTACAACATCCACAAAGCGTTAGATCACCCTCGCATTGTAAAGCTATATGACGTATTTGAAATTGACGGCAACTCCTTTTGTACAGTTCTTGAATACTGTAATGGACATGATCTCGATTTTTATCTCAAACAGGTAAGTAAAGTCATTCGCCTTTCTTCTGATGTTCAATCTTTATGCATTAAAAAAGTCCTAAAAATATTGTACTGTACAGAACTACTGATTAAAGTAAATATTCTTGTAGAATGGCAGCTATCGAGATCAATAAGACGTTTGTTATAACAATCGAAAGTTAAAAAAAAAGATCTTTCCTTTGAAACGATCGTACCCACAGCCGCTATATTGAACACCCACGTAACAGTAATAATAGCTTCATAGAGACGCGATCATATTTCGTTATCAGACATGAATATTGATTTATTCCATTTACATTTCAGCACAAGACTATTCCGGAGCGCGAAGCTCGCTCAATCGTGATGCAAGTTGTGTCAGCGTTGAAGTATCTGAACGAGATCAAACCGCCAGTGATCCACTACGACCTGAAGCCGGGCAACATCCTCCTAACCGAGGGTAACGTGTGCGGTGAGATTAAGATCACTGACTTCGGCCTCTCCAAGGTCATGGATGAGGAGAACTACAACCCCGACCATGGAATGGACTTGACGAGTCAAGGGGCAGGCACTTATTGGTAAGTAATTTATGACCATTACCTTTAGTGTATCATCTAATTATTTGTATTTAAGATTAAGCTAAAATATAAACCACAACTGGTTTATATGTAAGCCATTTCTGGCCAATGTTAGTTTAACTCAATAAATTGTACATTTGTAATTGAAAAACAGTAATTTGAAACGAACATAGTGTGACTGCATCAAAAATTCACAATGGCGGCTTGTCCAAGATGGCGGACAGATTGCAATTATCGACGCGGGTGTCTGCGAGTCAGAAATAAACTAACTGAAAATAACTTACAACTGTACCACTAATTAAAAATAGCGTGTACCTATAGCCATATACTTACAAATTATCCATTGTTTTCTAGGTACTTGCCGCCCGAGTGTTTCGTTGTCGGGAAAAACCCACCAAAGATCAGTAGCAAGGTGGACGTGTGGAGCGTGGGAGTGATTTTCTACCAGTGCCTGTACGGCAAGAAGCCCTTTGGACACAACCAGAGCCAGGCGACCATACTGGAAGAGAACACGATACTGAAGGCGACCGAGGTGCAGTTTGCTAACAAGCCTACGGTCAGCAACGAGGCTAAGGTATGTGGATTGGATATTTTATATTCCTCTATGAGAAAAGTTTCGTTCTGTTGTATGCTTAGTAATAGAGGTTGGTCGTTGTTTCTGTAAAGTGTTACAATCGCGGGCACGTAACTTGGCAAGAGTCGTTAGATGCACAAAATTCGATGTTTAGGTCTGTTTGGTTTGCAAGCGGGATGTGGAGATCGAGGTTACGGTCATTGCGAGAACGCTATTCATGATAGGTCAGTCGACCCTTGTCCTCAGCGATGCGTTCACTTTGCTTTCGCCCGCGGAGTCAATTACGTGTACCTTTGTTTTTGTTACCATTTCTTGTTTTTGCTTTGTTCAATTTTTAAATTAAATAAAATGTCATGGTCAAATACCATTTTATGCAGACATGCTAGAGAAATTCTTTAAGATGTGTACTATATAAAAAGACAAGCGGAAACTGTAAAAGAGACAGTAATATGTACTGCAGAAACTAGAAAAACTTTATTTTTTATATTATATAGAGCTAACGAGAGTACTCTTTACTCTCTTATTGGGTATGGGGAGCTAACTCCTTCCACCAGCTCTATATATTGATTTCATGCCAGGAGTAACATTTTTAAAATGTGACGACAACGCCGTATTCAAATTAAAATACTTTTATAATAAAGTTCTTAATCTTTTACAGTACACTTTTTGTGTCTTGTACTTATGTACTTACACTTTCTTTTTCTTTTCTTTAAGCATTTTACTAAACAGATATATTAAAAAAATGGCAATATCTCATATTTTTTTTAAATGAGTTTGTCACTCATAGAATAATGATAAACCATAGAAGTAGGTAACCATTTTTTGATGCACAAAATGTAACATGCGCAAACTTTAAAAATTCAAAATATTTTTATTTCACGTAGGCCTACATGGGTACTTTTACACTTTAGAAGCTAGTGCATGTTTCCAATTTATTGGTCGTTTCGTGTGGAGAAGAATCGGCAAGAAACTCCATTAACTCTACTACACGCCAAAACCTTGCCAAGTTATTTGTGCCGGCTTTACTGCGCTTCGTCTAGATAGGATGACTGCAAACATAATTTGGCTAGTTGGTGTTCTTTTTAGGGTTCCGTACCTCAAAAGGAAAAAACCGAACCCTTCAGTCTGTCTGTCTGTCTGTCAAGACCTTTTATCTCGAGAACACGTGCAGGTATCTAGTTGAAATTAAAACCGTATACTAAGGTCTGCGGTCCTTTCAAGCAGTGAAAAAACCAAACTTCTAAATTAACGAATAAAAAAGATACTGCCTTTTATGTCGCAAAAAAACGTATATTTTGTTACTCTCAAAGATCGAAATTCATAGGGTACTTCCCGTTGACCCTGAATCCTGAAATTTGGCACAAAGCAAGGTCTTACAACACAGCTATAGGAAAAATCTGAAAACAGTAAATTAGTTGTTACATACATCACAAAAAAAAAGTTGCAATTCGGAAAAATCTTCGAGACTTCATTCGGGGATTGTAGTTTGCACGGAACCCTCAGTGCTCGAGTCCGACTCGCGCTTACCCAGTTTATTGAAATATTTTTCGATATAGCGGGGCCACTCGAGCTAGACCGAAAAAACTAGTGCTTATGCTTTGTTTGTTCAAAAACACCATTCCATTACATTCATTTTGGCTTGCCCTCGAAATGAACACTTCAAAGGGCTTGGTTTGGCGCGGCGCCGCAGGATTCAAGCGAAAAGTTTGTTTTCAAGCAAGTTTTTTAAGTGATCAGGCAGAAACGACCGCGATAGTATCTCACGAATTTACTAACAAGATCAGGGTGGACGTTTTCAAGGCTAGAGTGAATAGGCTCCTCTTGAAATAGTGTATCTCACCATCAACGATTGTATCATTGCTCACCACCAGGTGGGACCGCATTCAAGCACTAGTTCATATCATTTAAAAAAAGAGATTCAATGTACCCCCATTGATTTATGTGTAATACATCAATGAATGTACCTCAACTATTTTGATAGAAGTAACAATTCATTGTCTCGTCCATACAGCCCCTCGTTCTATTACGGCCCAAGTGTATATGAAAAAATAATTCTGATCGTAGCTTATGTGGTGTAACCTCTTGAATCATGTATTAACTCCAAAGGCTCTTTAACAGAACTGGAGAAATTCAGCAACAAAAATTGTCTGCTCAACCAGGGCCTTCTGTAATTTGAATTCATTCGGTCATTGTTATGTATTACTAATGTACATTTGAGTTCTAGATTATAAACAAATTTTTCGCGAGTTTTCGTCATTTTATTTTAAATTCAACATAATAGAATCGAGGCCCCGCCGGATGGATGAGGATTAATTGTAATTTCTATCAAACTAGTTCAAGTACCTACATTAGATCTTGTCATTAAATTAGAGAGGTACATTGAACAAACAAAGAAATATCACTAGATTTTTCGGTGTGTGGTCCTGCTGGATCGAAACATATCTTTCTGAAGACAATTCAAGATAATTTCACCACTAACCTTGATGCAAATTGATAATGTCAAAAGAGCATTATGTCCCGTATGAATGTGATTAGTAAATGTGTTATTTGTGTGTGCAGAGCTTCATCCGCGCGTGCCTAGCGTACCGCAAGGAGGAGCGCATCGACGTGTTCGGGCTGGCGCGGCACGAGTACCTGCAGCCGCCCATGCCCAAGTCGCGCGGCGCGGGCGGCGCGGGCGCGGCGAGCGGCGCGGGCGCGGCGCTGGCGGGCCCGGCGGCCCCCAGCGCCTTCAGCTCCAACATGTTCGGCGCGGGCTCGTCCTCCTAGCCGCGCCGCCGCCGCCCTCGCCAGCCGGCGGCGCAGTGACGCGGCGGTCGCGCGTGTACATAGTGTAGTGAGGTGGCGCGGCGCGGCGAGGGCCGGCGCGGGCGCCCGTGGCCGGTGCCGTTCGACTCTCGTAGACGTACTTTTTAGTTTTGAAACTTTGTCAGTTAATATCCAGAGTTGTAAAATGACTAAATATCATTTACAGATAAATTGTTTAAGATTATGCTTACTGTTGACTGTATTTATTGAGCAGGTGATAAATTGTGATTCTCCATTTGTGAATGGTTTTATCCTTTTATCACTAAAGAGGAATCCTTGGGACTATCCCTTGCATATTATATAAGTTATCCCTATTAAAAAAGTTAAAATATTATAAATGCTTTTTATTTAGCTCCAACAATTGCTAATAATAGTACATTGTTACACTAGGGGTGAAAGTAACTCATTTCTTCCCGAGAAGGAGTTGGCGGCCGAGCGTAGCGAGGTCGCTAATTCGAGGGACTAAATTAATTACTTTCAACCCGAGGTAAGCACTGTGCTTTTCATTACGAATACAAGGAAAGTAAATATAAAATAAAAAGTTTGTAAAACCTGAGTCGTCATACCTATGATTTTAGGTAAGTATCTTTCTCCTGATTTAGGCGGTAAAAGGTTTTTCACTACTGCTTAATCACCATTTTAATCTGATAAACATAACGTGTTAATACAAATCTCTGTTGTACGGAATGGGGTGGGCTTTTAGTCAGTAAGAATCACACACTATCTCCCGCTTCGCCCAAGAGCGGGGGTTGTCATTGGATGATTTTTACCACCATAAAAAAAAGTAGTGGAAAACCTTTTACGACCTAAACCAGAAGAAAGATACCTAAAATCATAGGTACGACGACTCGTTTTACAAACTTTTTTATTTTTATTTTCCTTTCGATGTATTCGCGTAATGAAAAGCACAGTGTTTACCTCGGGGTAAAAGTCCCTCGAAGTCTAACTCCTCGGGACGAAATAAGTTACTTTCACCCCTAGGATATCAATGTACTTTTAGCCACAGTAGTTTGACGATATTTTACAGGATTTTATATAGTTTCATCGGTCCCTATGTTTGTTTGTTTGTAATCGGTTTTGCATTCTATGCAATAGACGGCTTTTCGTGAGCTAAGACAGGGCAAACGTACCTACAGTTGCCATCATTGATCTTGAGCGGTTGCGCAGAAGTCAAATATTCGGTCTCTTTAGTGGTGCGAAGTGAGACGCGGGGGCGGGGAGTGTCAGTGATTGGCTCACTGCGCCATCACGTCATAGACTTCACTCCTAATTCGTTCCCTGCGTTGCTGTATGTATCTAACAACGAAGACGATTGGCTCGCCAATGTGAATGAAATGTCAATGGAATGCGCAAAGCGATCCCCACCCTGACGCGGTGCGCTCAAGATCCGTTTTGGCAACTGTACATACACACGCTTATAAAAATATTTAAGATCACTAGCAAAAGACGAAATATTTTTAAAATTTTACTTTTTAAAGGAATGTTGCTTACAACGTAACATCTTTTTTATAAAAAAAATCACTTTTTGAAATAAAAAAATTTAATTTATTTTTTATTGATAAAAATTTAATTTAAAAGTCCTAATGCAATTTCGACTAATAAATATATAGAATCCGTCTAATGAAAGCGTGACCTGAGAAAAGGAGGTTACAACCAAAAATTTTTAATGTGGTATTATTGAAATAGTAGGAGAAAATAGTTTTGGTACTAGAGATTTTTTTTTATTTATGACAATTGTATAATAGTTAATCCTAGTGAAAAACAGTGTAGACTTAATTATTTGATGGGTGTATGGTAAAGGTCAATAACACACAAAATGTTAGTTATTATCCCAAATTATTTTATTTTATCTGATCTCTCAAATGTCGCTATAATATTCAAATAATATTCTTTATTTACCATTTGGCCTTCTGGCAAGAATACCAAGTGCACAACACTGCGATAGTCAATTAAAATGGTTAACATGATTTCAACTTCATCACGTCTTGCCAACACTAATAATGTGTTTCAAGATTGTTGGTTTGGAATCGATTCGTTTTAGCTTAGAGAAAAATCAGATCTTTTGGGATTAGTCAAGTGGGAACATGTTTTATACTCCAATGATTGTTTCAAATGATACGGATCGACTCGTGAGACACAAAAAGTTCAATAGCTCTCAAATTTGAACTAGGATTTCAGTCACTATTTCCTTCACTTTCGCCATTTTAACTTCAGTTGAAGATTTTGATGCACTATCAGACAAAGTGAGGCAAATCTTTCATTACATCTCAACTGCTTTTGAACGCATTCTAACACTCACTAGCATGTGTTTTTGATTATGTCGATTCACCAAAAGCCTTCTTTATTCGATGTTTTTGTCCATTATGAAATTCGCAATATGTCAGATTATCTAAAAATATAGGAAAAAAAATCATTATATCCTAAATATAACTATCTAATAATATTAGTCGACAAGGATCAAGATTAAACCGTCATACTAACTTGAAAATTCAGAAATCGTATGTAAACATTGTTGGTTTTCACTGAAAACACCTTCTTTCTCTTCTTGTTTTTGTTTGAACTTATTAACCATAGTGAGCAGCAGTTTTTGCACGTTACTGTTTATTGTTTTTCCCACAATTAAGCAATTATTCTTGAAAAATAAATATCCGTTTTCAAAACTGACAATTGCAACCACTTTGACGTGATTTTTTTCGGCATAACAATGTTGCAAATTAAATTAAAAATAAAAACCCCAGGTTACGCTTTCAGTAGACGCACTCTAATTGAAAGAAAAAGAGGTTTAACTAAATATTGTCAACATTTATTATGAAATGGTTTTTATTTAGTACCTATAAGATAACTCCTCTCTTGGCTCATGCTGAGAATTAAGTTATCCAGCGTTTCTTGCGGTAACCTGTCCCATTCTTGAATAACGGCTTCCCTGATCTCTGGGCACTGTCTGGGGAAGTGGCTGACGGTTCCAAACAGCTCGCTTGACAGCATCCCACGCGTGCTCTATCGTGTTTAACTCAGGCGAGCCGGCAGGCCCGTCTTACCTGGTAATGTCGTATTCACGCAGAGCAGCGTTGATTCGTTGAGCTCGATGTGCGGGTGCATTATCGTCAACCATTATAAATTGAGGGCCATAGTTTATTCTAAATGACCTAACAATTCCATCAATAGCAATGGTTTGATATAATGCAGCAGTCATCGAGGCACGATACGGGATCAACGGCGTTCTAGCACCAACCATTATACCCCGCCCCAAAAGGATACCCATTTCCCGCCTTGTTGAACGGTTCCGGTGGTAGTTCTTTTGGGTGACTTTGAGCTTTCTTATGAGGCCCATTGGCCCAAAAATATAGTAATCAAAAATAACTAATTAACAAACCGCCAACCTTCGTTGAAAAAGTAGGATCCCTACAACTTTACGGATCGGTTCGGAGTTGTATTCTTCAATCGTGAGAACTCATACTGCGATACAGAATGGTTTCCATGTGGCGATAAAGATGTCGCTACCGGTGTATAACCGTCCTTACCTAAGTTTTTGTAGGCAATGAATCCAAGGGGCTGAAGGTAAAAATTACTTAATTATATTCTCAACTTATTCCAACAGAGGGCGTTTTCCAGTTGAAGCGATTCAGCGTCTGTTTATTTATGTAAAAAAACATGTAGTTATTAAAAGATTAGAACGATCCTTAGGCGGTTAACACACTGCCACGCACCACGCAGCGTAGCGCGTGAAAACGCACCTATGCACGTACTTGCGCGAGTGCAGATCTGCATCATCATGCGGTTTTTTTACGCACTCACGCGCGTAGGTGCGTCTTGTAAATTCACGCACGGAAGAAATCATTTCATACAAAATCACGCACGGTACTAAGAGACTCAGCGTGGCGTACCATGCGTGCCGCCCCGCACCCTCGCGCGTGATTGCGTATTTCTCTGCATGAACGCGCGTGGATGCAGTTTCAGTGTGTTGGACTGTGCGTGTTTTCTATACAAACGGAGATACTTACAAGCAACGTTAAGACACGCATTCACGCACTACGCTGCGAGGTGCTTGGTAGTGAGATAACCACCTAAACAATCAATCTTTTTTTTTAAATTGATTGACCCCCGTGTTCTGATTTATACATTTGAATTTGAGCATTTTTCAAACTCAATTTTAAGCCTGAAAACCAGTCTTTTGGCAATATAAGCAGGGTTTGAGATATTCTAAACTCATAGGTACTTACTCAATTCAGAAATCGGCCGATAGAATGTCGATGGGAGCTGGTGAGCCAGTCATTTCTTAGGTTGCAAAAAATTGCACTGAGCTGTATATTTGAGATATCTATTGTTTTGCTCTCAAAACGGTGAAGCAAAATATCGTGAGGAAACCGGCATGTCCTAGAACCAAAACTTTTAAGACATGTGGCATTCACCTCACACACACACACACCACACTCCCATAGAGAGATTCCCAGCAGTGGGAACATTAAAAGGCTGATTATGCTGTTATACTATTGTTCAGATAGTCAGCAATACCACAAAACCAATATAGCAGCTTCGAAAGACCTTGAAAGTCAGGTTTTTATTATACAGGCTGTCTCTGACATCGACGCACAAACAAATACCAAGCGGTGGAATTTTTCATCGGTTTTTCCTAATTTTTGAAAAAAATATGAAGTTTTTCATCAAATTTCTAAAGAAAAATAATATAGGTAATTTATTTACCTATCTAGTTATGCAACAGTGAAACAATGTGATATTTGGTAAAATAGTACAATAAGATACAACTGTGTAATGTTAGTTATTACCGTCGAGGCGGTATTTAGACCCAAGCCGTGGCGTGGGTCTTAGGGAGCCGAGAAATCATTAATTACTCACGTGTATTATACGACGTTTTTCAGTACACTTTTGAAGAAAATAAAGCTAAACCCCTTGAGCGCCAGGGGATCACGTGACCCGGAAGATTGCACTGTTTACATAAATCACTAAAAAAAATTTTTTTTTTTTTTTCAATTTAAATAGAATAATATGTTTAGAAACCAAAATTGAAACAAACGTGTGTCTGTACAAAACGAAAATTAAGCGTTTTCCAAGTTGTACAGACGATACAATAAATACAATCGGCGCTCGAGACATGGCGGTAAAAAATTGTTTTTTTTTTAATTTACCCCTGGAGGAAGGCTAAGGTATTTTGATCATATTTCCTAGTCTAGTAGTTTATGTTAACTTGCGTGAAAAGTTTTTACGATAATGTCTTTCGTAGTAATAAGAGAGAGTACGGATGTAAAATTTTGTAATGATTTTGTAGTACCTATATAATTTTATTTAATTAATTTTATTTAATAATAATATAGCCACTGTACTTCACTCAAGAAAAATCTTAAATCTTAATCTTAAAATGGCGGCCATAGACCACAAAGAAAAAAAAATTTTATGCGTTATTAAATTTATAAAATGTTTTTGACGTGACAACGTCTTAAATTAGGTTGCGGCTGGGAGTCACTTATGAAAAAGTGTAACGCTCGGTAACGTTACGATGAGTCACCGAACGAGAGAGAGGCCCGCCGAATGCCTTGCGTCTCTCTCCCACTCAACTATGATCGGTCTGCCGCGCGCGCAGCACTAGAGAATTAGGCGCATTGAATCGGCGCATGCTTGTGTCTCTGTCTTTGTCTTTCTCGAACGTTCTTGGCGTTGGAAAAAAAAAGACGTTGTCACGTAAAATCTTCGCCCGTAAAACCGACTTTACAGGCAACCATTTTTAATAAATAATTTGTGTGTACAAGTTAAAATAGACGAACGAGAGACACTAAATACTATTGAACGCAATGTGATTTATTTTCGTATGTATTCAAAATTTGTTTTGCGAACAAAGAGTTTGAACCAAAAAGGTTTAACTACGATATAACACTAGTGCGTAAGTAATGATAATCAAAATGTCACAGTTTGGTAACAAGTGTCATTATTAGATATATACCTAAGTGTAGTGCAATAAGAGTCACTTTCTAAGCAAGTTTGTTGATTTTTTTTTTCATTTTTCATTTAGGCATATTTTTTGAGTTACATTAGACTGTGGAGTGTGGGTACAACACATTACAATATCTAAACTACGTTCACAAATAGTGTGTTAACTGTTTACCTCACCTCTTTGTTACCTTTAGGCTAGCGTTATTCTTTTCAGACTGTGACCCAGTTGAGTAGTTGCCGGCGATTTTAATTAGAGGGAATTTTCAAGCTTACGCTGGGAATAACTTCAATTCAAAAGTTTCCTGGGTAAACTGAGTTTGTAAGGATGATAAATCAAAAGGTTTCACGCAGCTTCAGCCCACAATAATTACGTCGTTACAATTTAACGAACTGAATTTAGTTGTTACTTTTCGAAACAGTTACAGTAAGGTTTTGGTTGTTGAACACTAATTAATTTTTACTTGTTTTGGTTGCTTATTTAATACTGTTACGTACGTGGGTAATCAAATGCCGATTTACTGACGAGAGAACTTTATTTACCACAAACAATAACAAGTTAGTCCAGTCAACAATAATCCGAATCGCAATTAACACTAGAGTACCGTTACACTATCGCTTTAGTCGTTGATAAAAATCACTTCGAATACTAGGGTAGTTCGCTCTTGATCGCAGTCGAAATCACAACTCACTCGCTTCCGGCCGGGGGCCCGTATTTATATGCGGAGCCAAGAAAATTCTAGATACCGACGTCCCCGGATCTATCCAGAATTCCAGAACAATTGAATCGCTTCTCGAAGTCATAAATCATTTTTATTTCTCGTAATAATAAGAGTCACGTTCATGCGTATTTCTACTCTATTGTTAACGTCGGAGAGTACAATTTCCCTTATCGGTTAGATATATGCCTACTACTACTTGTAGGTATGTTGTGGATGTTTCGAGATTTTTCCAAGTCTGTCTAAGCACAACTACTCTAGACCTTTCGAACAGCAATGCGTTTTAATTATTACGTGCCACTCGTTATTTTCTCGGAGATATGGCGTGTTCACGTTTAGTGGCGTAACAGTGCCCCCCTCTTAGTCATGCTCGTCCCGAGCATTATTAGATCCGTGATACGGCGCCAATCTATCCACATGAACAACCTTGGGTTTCCCTCTTAGCCCTTTCTTGATGCGGTAGGTCACGTCATTAATCCTTTTTAACACGGTGTAAGGTCCCTCCCATCGAGCTTGGAGTTTCGGCGACTTCCCTTTCCGTCGAAGCGGGTTGTGGAGCCAGACCAGTGTACCTTCCTCAAATCCCTTGGCATTGGCATTACGGTCGTATCTAGTTTTCATTTTTACGCTGGTGTTCATGCTATTCTCACGAACTCGTTTATGCACTTCGTCCAATTGATCTTGAAGGTCACTTACGTAATCTGTAACTGGCTTAGTCTTGTCAGGTGGCCTGTGTGGATGTCCCGTGCTATCATGCACTGCCGATCGGTAAGACATCAGAAATAGTGGAATATACCGGTCCCAGTCCTTCTGATGGTCATCGACAACCTTAGCCAGATGATTCTCCAGGGTTTAGTTAAACCTTTCCACCATTCCGTCCGACTGAGGGTGCGCAGGTGTTGTGCGTGTCTTATAAATTCCCAGAAGAGTACACATTTCCTGGAACAGCGCAGATTCGAAGTTACGGCCTTGATCGGAATGGATTTCCAAAGGTGCGCCATACCGACATACTACTTCTTCGACCACCTTCTTCGCCACTGTCGTCGCTTCCTGATTGGGTATGGCGAAGACTTCGGGCCACTTTGTGAAATAGTCCTGGATCACCACTATGTACTTGTTTCCGTCATTTGTAACTGGAAAAGGTCCAGCGACGTCGATAGCGATGCGTTCCCATGGGGCTCCCACATTGTACAGCTGAAGCCTGCCCCTGCTCCTAGTCTGTGGTCCTTTCACAGATGCGCACGCTGTACATTTCCGACACCATTGCTCTACGTCATCTCTACAATTGAGCCAGTAATACCGCTGTCTCACTTTCAGTAGAGTTTTCTTGATGCCCAGGTGTCCTCCAGAAGCACCATCGTGTATTTCCTGTAGCAGGGGGACTACTTCACACCGTGGTACTATCACTTGTGTGGTCACCTCCTTGCCATCGTTCGATTCCCATTTCCTACAAAGCACATTATTTTCTAGGACTAAACTGTCCCACTGTGCCTAGTAGCTCTTAGTTACGGGACTGTGTGACGATACTTCACTCCACTGGGGCCTAGTTCCGCTGCGCTTCCAGTCCAGTATAGGTCGAATATCGTCATCTTCTTCCTGGGACTTCTTGAAGTTGCCTTCAGCCCTAATTAAATTAACGCGTTCTCGGGCTTCATTCTGCTGGCAGTGTCTACAGTCATCATTACATGGACGTCGCGACAGGGCGTCAGCATTGTTATGCCCTTTTCCACTACGATGTTCCGTCACAAAGTTAAACTCCTGCAGCTGCTCGAGCCATCTTGCAACTTGGCCCTCAGGGTTTTTAAATTGTAGAAGCCATTTCAATGCAGCGTGATCCATCCTCAACGTAAATTGTCTTCCTATGAGGTACTTGTGGAAATGCTGCAAGGTTTTAACCACAGCCAGCAGTTCTCGTCGAGTCACGCAGTAGTTCCTTTCCGGCTTTGAAAGTGCCTTACTGAAGTAAGCGATTACGACCTGTCTGTCGCCCTGCACCTGTGACAACACTCCACCGATTCCCGTGTTGCTGGCATCGGTATCAACGACAAATCTTCCGTCTCTGCTCGGGTACCCCAGTATAGGCGCTTCACACAGCCGTTGCTTTAGCGCGTCGAATGCTGACCTGTGACAGTCACTGTGCATTCGACGCGCTAAAGCAACGGCTGCTCCTCGTCCCAGATAAAATCTCGTTTATGCTCAGTCAGCTGATGTAAAGGTTTTGCAATGTCCGAAAAATTCTTGACAAACCGCCTGTAGTATGTGCATAACCCTAGAAATGCACGTACTTCCGTTTTGTTCTTTGGAACCGGCTACTGTTGGACTGCCTTTATCTTCTCAGGGTCGGTTCTCACCCCGTCGGCGGAAATAACATGTCCTAGGTAGCTGACCTCCTTCTTGAACAGGGCACACTTCTTTGGGCTTAGTTTTAAGTTAGCCCCTCGTATCCTGGTGAAGACTTTCTCTATATTCCTCAGGTTTTCCTCAAAAGTGCGACCCATTATAATGACGTCATCCAAATATACCAGACAGACGTCACCAAGAAGGCCCACCATGACTCTCTCCATGAGGCGTTCAAACGTCGCTGGAGCGTTGCATAACCCAAAAGGCATGACGTTAAATTGCCACAGGCCGCTGCCAATACCCGTACTGAACGCTGTCTTTTCTTTATCTTTCTCGCTGATTTCCACTTGCCAGTAGCCACTTTTCAAATCAATGGTCGAAAACCACTTCATGCCACTGAGCATATCCAGCGTATCGTCTATCCTTGGTAAGGGATAACTGTCCTTCTTCGTCACATTATTCAGCATTCTGTAGTCCACACAGAATCTGGTGCTGCCGTCCTTCTTCTTCACCAGAACGACTGGAGAAGACCATGGACTCGTAGAAGGCTCAATTATTCCATTATCAGCCATGTCCTTTACCATTTCTGCTACCTCATTTTCCTTAGCCCAGGGTATGCGACGCGGTCTCTGTTTAATTGGTCTAGCATCACCTGTATCTATCTCATGCTTGACGAGACCTGTTCTCCCGCAGTGTTTTCCCGTTGCAAAGATATCTCGAAACCGTAGCAGAAATTCCTTGGCTTGCTGTAGTTCCGAAGTCGATAAGTTGCTCTTAGAATTTTCCAGAAGTTGCTGGATGTGATAAGTTTCGACTTTGGTCGTGTCTTGCTTTGCTGGAGATTTATTGATTTGACGGAGATACTGAACTTCTTCACATCTCCCAACAACACTGTTTTTCTTCAGTTGGACCTCTTCTTTCCCAAGATTCACAATCCTTACTTTGGATCTCCCTTTCGTCATAACTAAAGTCCTCGCAGTGATGATCTCTGGGTGCCGGCCAGTATCCTCAACCATTACACATCTTCGTTGCCTGATTTTCTTGGGAAATTTCACTTCAACTAAGGTTTCTGTTCTCGGAGTCAGTGTAGTTTCCTTTAAACAATAGAGATTGCATGACTTAATTCCTCGCAGGAAGACTTCTTGATCTGGGAATTTCAATACTCCCCTATCGATATCTAAAACACATCTGTAATTACGCAAGAAATCCAGACCCAGTATGCAATCATCGGTAATATTCGCAATTAACACAGGATGGGTGTACACTTGATCACCGATTTTAAACTGGATTTCTGTATCACCGAGGACGGAGACTGACTGGCCGGTTGCTGTCTGAAGTCGGCAGGTTGGAGACTCTTTTTGCCATGAGATGGTTCGTTTCAGCAACTCCGGTCTTACAATGGTTCGCGACGCCCCGGTGTCAATGGTAAAATTGCAGGCACGATGATTCAGTGTTCCTTCGATGATCAAACTATTTCCGTTGTGAACTTGATTGATGGTGATGGTTGGGGCTGTGGCCCTGGCGACATTAAGTTTTATCGGCTCTTCGTCGACTTGAGTTCCGGAATGTGCCCTTTTTCTCCGCACCCGTAACACGTCGGGATATAGCGGGACTTTGCCGAAGAAGAAGCCACTACTTCTCGGTGACGTGGTTGCGTTGAAGGCGGGACCACCACTTCCCTAACTCTATGCGTACGTGAATCTTGTCGAACGGCTTCTACTTCCAGAGCGTGAGCCATTGCACTCTTCAAAGTTTGGTGGTGTCCGAGTCGCACCGTAGCTCTGACTTCAGTATCCCGTAGACCGTCGATGAATGCTTGCACCAGATTTACTTCCACCGTCTCTGGTGTCATTGACATGTACGCACGCCGGACTAGCCGTTCAACCTCGACTCCCCATTGCTGGAGGCTCTCGTTCGACCTCTGCGTTCTCTCGCGTAACTGAGCGCGGAAAACGTGCTCGAGGTGCTTGTCTCCATAACGAGTGTCCAGTCCCTCCATGAGACGCTGCAATGTCCTGCCGTCCGCAGGAAGGTTCTCTAGGACCAGCAGGGCGTCCCCTCGTAGAGCCAAAGTTAATGCCGCGAAAGACTGTTCATCATCCCAGCGGTTCGTCTTAACCAATGTTTCGAATTGGTATCTGAATGCCGTCCAGGAAGACGTGCCATCAAAACGCGGCACATCAAATTTTGCGGCTGAAGCACAATGGGTGTGCGATGGTGAGCCAACATCAACGGGTTCGCGTGCTTCGAGCTTGACAATTTTTTTGTTGATGTCCAGCAGGCTTGTTTCGAGGCTATCAGCTCGGGCGGAAACCTCCTTGACCTCTACGGTGAGATTCTTTACCTTCTCGCCCAACGTGACGAGGCCGTGATCGATCTTATCGAGGATTAGGTTCTGCTTAGCCTCCTGTTCGCGGCGAGCAGCTTCTTGATTAGCCGCGATGAGGTCCTGGAGCTTGCGCTGGTTGGCCTCTTGTTCGCGGCGAGCGGCTTCCTGGTCGCGGCGAGCGGCTTCCTGGTCGCGGCGAACAGCTTCCATACTAGCTTGCATGGCGGCCAACACCGCAGTGAGGGTCAATTCCGAGGATGGTCCTGTTGGCGCCTCAGCAGCTTCTGTTGCTACCATACCAGCCTGATCTTCCTCCTCCATACGATGACGCGCAGCATTCATCTCCATTTGCCTCCTTGTTCGTGGTCACTGTTCGTCGTCTCTAGGTATTAGTGGCATTTCACTTCTGACACCAGTTGTTACGTACGTGGGTAATCAAATGCCGATTTACTGACGAGAGAACTTTATTTACCACAAACAATAACAAGTTAGTCCAGTCAACAATAATCCGAATCGCAATTAACACTAGAGTACCGTTACACTATCGCTTTAGTCGTTGATAAAAATCACTTCGAGTACTAGGGTAGTTCGCTCTTGATCGCAGTCGAAATCACAACTCACTCGCTTCCGGCCGGGGGCCCGTATTTATATGCGGAGCCAAGAAAATTCTAGATACCGACGTCCCCGGATCTATCCAGAATTCCAGAACAATTGAATCGCTTCTCGAAGTCATAAATCATTTTTATTTCTCGTAATAATAAGAGTCACGTTCATGCGAATTTCGACTCTATTGTTAACGTCGGAGAGTACAATTTCCCTTATCGGTTAGATATATGCCTACTACTACTTGTAGTTATGTTGTGGATGTTTCGAGATTTTTCCAAGTCTGTCTAAGCACAACTACTCTAGACCTTTCGAACAGCAATGCGTTTTAATTATTACGTGCCACTCGTTATTTTCTCGGAGATATGGCGTGTTCACGTTTAGTGGCGTAACAATACCTAATAATACGTAAGTATGTACTTAAATAATAATTTTATGTTACAATTCGGCCACAGTCACTTGACTCTCAAAATTTATTTATTAATAATTATGGTTATAATCAAAATTATCAGTATATGCAGAATCAGTTGAGTCCTATTGTGCGGAGCTTCTATTTCTGTCTGCAGAGTTTTAATGAAAGGTATAACACGAAGTTGATGACGGTCGTCCTCCGTGTTTTGAGATTCCTGGAAAAAATACCGGTATTTTTTTTTTTGTGAGTTGCCTGTCGGACTTGCGCTCTGACTTATTTATGAAAACAGTAAAAATCCTGAATTGAGTTACGAGGATTTAGCAGAAGCGATTTTTTTGTGACGTAACTTCTAATTTGCAGTTTTCAGATATTTGCATGTCAGTTTTTGTGATATAAGACAATACCTATACAGGATCTGATCTACAATTATTTTGTTTTTTGATATATTAAGATTATAAATTTCAAGCCAAATTTCAGGATTCTAGGTCAACGGTCACTATGAATTGTAATTCCCTTGAGTGTCGAAATAGAAGTTCGCGACATAAACGTCCGCATTTTTTTTTTCGTTAACTCATTTTTTTTTTCACAGCTTCAAGGAACCACAGACCTGAGTATATGGTTTTAATTTCAACTCAATAACTCTACGTGTTTCAGACGTACTGGGTCTTGCAGACAGAGAGACATAGGTAGGTGCAGACGGACAACAAAGTAATCCTATAAAGGTTCCGATTTTTTCTTTTTAAGGTACGTAAACCTAAGAAAATCAACAACCCTTTACTCCATCTTTAGAGGAGTCGAGCCCAACAGATTCAGCATCCTAGGTCTACGGGATTCCAGAGTTGCGGGATTGTTCAAAAGAGTGACCGTGGGCCAGGAACATAGGTAAGTTTTAATCAGTAAAAGACTCTGACGGGGAGTGTCAGAGACTTTTACTGATTAATCACCTGCGTTCCTTCTCACTACGCCACATTTCAAGCGGGAGGAGTTGCCACTAAAAACTGTGTAATAGTAAATCGCAGTGATAACATTTATAGATAGGTACATAATAAAAGGGTAAGTAATTTCACGATTCCCAGTTTGTGGTCGTACCACTTTACAGAAATTGTAACATTAATAACTGAGGACTTCGGAATCGTAACAGCCCTGGGGACGCCGCCATCGCCAGGTTGACTGACTGCTACTTTGTTTTTCTACTCAATAGTTTGTGAGCCTCCAGCGTTTGCGCGTCCCTGAGGATTTTCTATTTTATAGAACTCAAGTTCGCTTATTAGAATTGCTCCTTCAAGATTTATGAAAAGCTTTCAGGTAAACATAAATCTTATACATATAGAAATAGGCAAGTATGACGACAAAATACTTATTGCTTAGGGAACTAGGGTAAACCGCAGGATATCTTTTTACGAGCAATATTTTTATATCTAAATTAAATTAATTTATTGAATTTTTATATAACAGTCCTTTGCAAAGAGAACAACGATTATTTCACAGTAGACGGGTTTCTATAACCTTTTGGTATTATTTTAGTTTGCCGCGATAGTAGGCTGTTAAACAAGCTTTTACTAAGATATTTGCTTTTTACATGACAAGGCAACGTCGTAAAACCCTTTGGTTGAAGAGTAATCGAGAAATTGACGGCGCAGCGCCTGAATTTCAGTGTGTCGTGGTACGATGCGGCACCGTACCCAGGCATCGTACATAAACTATGTCGCAGTCATAATAGTATAATACGCCGCGCCGTATTACAATACGGCACGCCAGATTGACAAAACGTGACTGTAATGTCATTACATTACAGTGATGTTTTGTCAATCCTGCGTGCGGTTATCTCACGTTCAGTAAGATTGTGATGTCGATACGTTCTACAATGCGGCATCCAAATTTTAGCTTTACTCTCTACTCTATACACCTCAATTGATGCCATTTCTCTCTGCAGAGTTTAACCTTACAATTCCAATTAATAATTTCAGCGGAATTGTAACGATTTGATTTGGCTGAACGTGTGGTAGCGTCATTACATTTCATATGGCGATGTTTTTCAATCCGGCGCGTCTATATGTAATACGGCGTGTGCGACATGGCTGCGACACAGCAATGTGCTGCGAATAGGCGCGCACTGCTACGTGGTAGGATGCCCAAACCCCAAGTTGAAATATGTGATATAAGAAAATATCGGAGTATGGGTTTTCTCTTTTATTTTGGAAGTTTTACGCAGAACTGCACTATTTATTTATTTAACCGAAGAAGGGTTTTGGAAGCTATCCCTACAATACACCGGACGCGAAATAAATAAGTTGACCTGGAAAAGTCATCGTCAATAGAAAAAAAATGTTTTGCATTTACGGTTTCACACGGGGTAGAAAGGGTAGCTTTGTTCTGCTCTGCATGAATGGTCCTCGTGGGAAGGCTCGGAGCGAGCGGTGGCTCCCCCTGCGGGATAAAATGCTCGTTGCATTCGTGCAATGGTCCTGAAGTGCGCCTTTATTGTGCGAGTTATATGTAGCCAACACTTCGACCGAGTGCGAAAAACTGTTTTATGCAAACATTTTGTTGCTATAGAGGATGCTTTCCTATTATTTCGCGCCCTTTGTTCGTCATCCTCCAGTTACTTCGTTATAACGGGAATTTTAATTACAGTTAGATATGAAAAATGTTCGCTTTATTTTGAGTTCAGTTTAACAGCAACAACAAACGAAAATATTTAAAGCATTTTTCGGATGTTGTTGTGTTGTACGTCGACAATGTAGCTGTATCTACAGACAGACCAATTATTAAATTACTTTTTTTACAATGTCATGTCCCAATTCAGTCATCATGTGGCTCATAAATGACAGGGGATTTACCTAAAAGCTTCGGTAAGCGCTAATGTAATTTGCGGGATTGTTCAAAAGAGTTACCGCAGCCTTGGATTGTAAAGGCAATAAAAGGAACACAGGTGGGATTTAGCTAGTAAAAGTCTGACACTTCCTCTCACACCGTCTAGAGCAGAATAAGTTATTTGGTGAATTTTAATACTAAAAATAACTGGGCAAATGCGAGTCGGACTCGCGCACTGAAGCTTTTTTACATTTTTTTTTGTGACGTAGGTATAATTTTTGTATTGTATCTATTTATGTGTACATTTATTTACTGTTATTGATATATAATTATGTATGTATTATAAGATTTAATTTGGATAGTTAATCTATTTTTTATTTTATTTTTCTATTTTTATACACACTGTGTCTACGTATATTTTCCAACTGTCCTGTCGCAGGTTTGCTGGAAGAAATTTCGTTAGAAATAAGCAGGTCCTTTGTACTCTTTTATCTATATTTGTTCATTTCCATTTCAAATGTTTGTGTGTACATAAATAAATAGTAGGTAACAACAAAATTTACTGTTTTCAGACTTTTTTCTATACCTGTGCTATAAGACCTTGCTTTGTGCCAAATTTCAAGATTCTGGGTCAACGGAAAGTACCCTATGAATTTTGGTCTTTGAGAGTAACAAAATATACGTTTTTTTGCGACTTAGAGGCCGTATCTTTTTTTATTCGTTAACTTAGAAGTTTGATTTTTTCACAGCTTGAAGGGACCGCCAATCTAAGTATATGGTTATAATTTCAACTCGATATCTTCACGCATCTCGAAATAAAGGGTCTTGACATACAGACAGACAGTCGGACGGATAACAAAGTGATCCTATAAGGGTTCCGTTTATTCCTTTTGAACCCTAAAAAGTAGATAATAAAACAATCGTACTAATATTTATGTATAGATAGATACTCACTCCTACAGGTTTCCCTTACTAATAGTAAGTATGTACTACTAGTAGCCACAGTTGGTGTGTACCTAGATAAATATCAGAGAGGTACTTACAAATAACAATTAACTACCTATACATAATTATATATTTTAAAATCAAGTCCTGAGATAAGATAAAACCAGTAATCTGTAGATAATACTCATAAGCTACCTATTAGTTGTAACGAACTAATAAGTAAAACTGAATATTTGGAATTTCAATGGGACAAACATTGCTGATAAGATTTGAGTGTATACGGTATACTCGTACAAACGTAAAACGTACTTTTGACAAATAAAAAAGAAAAATAGATCGAGTTAATATTAAAAAAGAGAATGATTAAGAATGTCAAATATTACTTCAACCATAGTAAACTGTGCCAAACCAAAACATTCCTTCGAGCCGGATTTGAACCAGCGACCTATGGATATCAGCGTCTTTCCTCTACAGTCCACCGCTCTACCAACTGAGCTATCGAAGGCATGACTGTCTACTGCAAATTATACTTCTTGGTGAGCGCGAATGTAAGGTATGTTGTAACGAGATTGTGTAACTTGTCTACTTGTTTTGTTAATAAGTTCAAACGGGTATTAATTATGTAAAACACGTTGCTCTTATCATTTTTAAAATTATAAGCAATAAAAAAATACGAACATTCATACGATTATTATCGTGAAAGTGCGTTTAGCACTATTATCTCTTTATTTTATTTTTTCATTGATATATATAAACTAGTGGTTGACTGCGATCCCAGTTTCTTTAATATTTTGCAGTATTCAGACAAGGAGTGTTCAGCAATATTAAGATCGACCCTTTCCGCTGCATAGAGAAATAGTTTTAAAATCAATAAGCAAATAATGTTTTAGAGCTTTAGGGCATTGTGGAGGGTGGCGGCTTTTTATCGTGACCCAATTTTAAATAAACCAATCGCAAGAGCGTAAAAATCTGAGTACCTACTTTCCAAAATGGTCTTTACACCCTTTGTAGCGGAAATAGTCGATATGTTGCCAAATAATTGCTGTAGAACTTGTGCAAGCTACAAGCAAAACTAGGTACAAACATAAGCTAATATACCTGGTATACAGCTTTCCTGAATACGACAATATTGTGTACGTTGATACCATTACGGTAGGTACTTAGGCAGTTTTTTTATAAAAAAGGTTGCCCACACTAGGAATTGTTCCATTTCTGTTTTCAAACATTAAACTTGATGTTTATGGAAAGCATTTGGGCAAATTGCAATGAAAATCCCTTTTGGTAGAAAGTTGAATACCACTTGATTTGTAGTCTATCAAAAAGGCCCGTTGAACAGGAATAGCCATTGTTTCTCGCTGACGAAGGGAGGGATCACTTGACGTAACCCAGCAGCATCACGAAAGTTCTGATTACCTAAGTTGCTAGTTTGAATGTGAAATGAGGAAAAGTATGCAGCTGGGATTACGTTTAAGTTCTTCGGAGAGTCGTAGCTTTATGTAGATACGTAGGTACCTATATTATTCGACGGTCACCGAATTCGTTAAGTAACCAAGTTCCTGAAAGACGGGTACGCTTGTCGAATACGATTACGGGATACGATTTACCAAAGTCTAATTTAAATGGAAGCCGAAGTGGCAGTGTTTGTAAGTTCTAATTACGGGCGGGCAACTTTACCCGCACCTACAATTAGCCCGAGGAAGTACGCCTAATAAATAAGGCATTATTTTTGATTTACAGCGACGTAAACTTTATTGCAATCCAAGAAATCAAATCAACAACGTTTTTAGGAAAATTGATGACATTCAAAATTGAATTTGCTTGTTTGCGTTACGCTGCTAGGAGAATTTAATAGGAGGAAATCGTTGAGAGCAAAGCAACTAGATTAGGAAATCAAGAGGTCTAAATGGAATTGGGCCGTGTCAGTTCAATTGAGAAAGAGTTTTATTTTTTGAGGTGGGTAATCGTCAAATAACTTCTCCCCCTTTTTTTTTTCGATGGGAAAAATCATCTTATGACAACCCCCGCTCTTGGGCGGAGCGGGAGATAGTGTCAGACTCTTACTGACTAAAAAACCCATCCCGTTCCTTCAAGCCTTCATACCGGGGCTCGAGCGCCCTTTTAACCTGGCCCCAGTAGGCTTCGACCCGGCTGGGCCCCTGCTGTTGCTGACAACTCCTTGAGGCGCGCGGGAACAGCGCGCGCCGTCGACGACTTGGGCTTGGTCCAGACAGTTACCGGACGGCCGGACAGCGAGCTACCCATTGCTCACTGTCCGCAAGCCCGCGCCTGCGGTGGCTGGAAATCGGGATCGAAATCCCGGCGGCGGCGAAAGCGCCGTTGCCTGATGCGGTCGGCCTCCTCCTTAGCGAGCATTACTGTTTCGCAGAAGTCGGCGACCGCCTGCCACTCCTCCTCGCTCCGGACCATGGCCTCGACCAAGGCCCGGCGCGAGAGGTCTCCGCCGCCGATCACCTCCACAAGGGCACGGCGATGCTCCGCCCAAGCAGGGCACACTGCGATTGTGTGCTCCACCGTGTCCTCCAGGCGTTCTGAACAGTGGCGAGACCCGGGCGTCACTTCCACTTTAATTCGGAACAAGAACCTCCCGAACTAACTTGTCCCCCTCGTGGGCCGAGAGGGTTCAGAAGTTTGCTGACTAAAACCCACCTGTGTTCCTACAATTACCCGTTGCGTTTCGGTGCGACGATAACTTTCTAGAATATTCTCGCAGCCATAGCGTGGTAATATGGCATTGTCGGTATTGTATCATATTCGTGACTTCGTCCTAGCCTAGTTTCTTGATTGACTATTCCACGAGTCATGAGCAATTTGCCTGAAAGCGTTTGGCCGGCATTGTGACAAGTTATTGCTCATATCGTAATGAAAGTTAGTGCCAGTGCTTGCGTCCTGCCAGGCGATGATTAACGTGCCCGCTAATGGGAACGTTCACCACTCGTTCTATTCAATTAATTACAATCGTCTGGTATTATGGGCTTTGAATGGATAACGTTTTATACGCCTCTTCCATAAGTTATAAATCCTATGCTGATTTGGTGCAATTCCTGTTTGGAAAAGCGTTTTTCAATGCACTTACTCGAAAACCTGCTCTCATCCTATCGCTTTAAGGCACGCAATAGACTGTTTCCCGCACTAGTGCAGAGCCGTGCTCTCCCGCGCCACAATGTTATTACAGTAGTTATCGTACCAGGCTGGGCGCGCGTCGACTTCACGAGGCGCCGGTCAACCCCCGTTTATTAATTTCTTCGTAAGTATATTGAAAAAAGTCGTTTGATATACATACTTACGTGCAAATTTGTCAGTGCAGCCCTCGGCTCCTTAACACACTCGTGCGAATTCCATTTCGGTCGCAATGACAAACTTTCTGCAATTGAATCAAAATGTACTATTTTATTTTTTTGAGTGGCGATATCATTCAACAACTCTTCCCGCATTCGGTTGAGTAAAAGGAACTATTACTGACTAAAACTCACCTGTATTCCTTCAGTTACCTTTTAGCGTTCCAGGGCCACGGTAACTCTTTCGAACAAACCTACAGAGAACTGATATTTAAGCTATGGTTTTTACCCCGGTTGTCAAGAACGATTTTTTTTTGGTGGTTATAAATCATACATATGACTTCCACCACCCTTGGGCGGAGCAGGAGATAGTGTCAGACTTACTAACTAAAAAATCCACCCCGTTCTTTTCTGCCTTTCATATCAGGGCAGAGCCTCTCTTTCGGAATTAGACCCTGGCCCCAGTAGGCTTCCACCTTGCTATTGCTGCAGAAGGAGGCGATCGCCTGCCATTCCTCCTCGCTCCGGACTATGGCCTGTAGCAAGGCCCAAATGAATTAGATTCAGGATAGTCATAACCTTCATGTTTATTCCTTAGAGGAAATAATATCTAACAGTAAATCCAATCACTTTTAATTTGAGATTGATAGTATACCTATTAAATATCTGTATATTCTAAAAGATGAGTTCTGAATAACGAATGAGAGACCTTTCCACCAGAAGCCTATCGAGTTACAGTACCTACTTATGTAAATAAACGAGTAAGTCTATGATTGCAGATCTCTAGCCGTAACATGTTAAGTTTATATGACTTCGCATATCTCCCAGATCGTTTTATGAGGCCAGTAGGTTTCTAAATGATACTTACCGACCTGCCTTTGCTCCATAAACACTGAGTTGGTCAATTAGCCTACATCAAACTGTACTTCGTTCCGAAAGTCGGTAAGTAGCTGGTGTAAGGCACTGAGATTAAGCATGTGATATCCTTACATTGCCCAACCTTGGGGGCCCAGCTGGGTCGAAGCCTATACTAGGGCCAGGGTTAGCTCCGAAAGGTAGCTCAGCCCCGGTATGAAAGGCAAGAAGGAGTGCCGTGGATTTTTTAGCCAGTCAGAGACTGACACTATCTCCCGCTCCGCCCAAGGGCGGGTATGTATAAAACATACTTACACAATACGCATTCGCCATAAAATATGATTCTTAAAAAAATTACTGCCCAAGTGCCCAGCCAGTTCGAAGTACTTCGAAGTTCGGAGCGCTCAAGATAGTTCGACCGTTCTTACTGTAGGTCTTGTTGGACTGAGTAGCTCGCCGTCCGGCCGTCCGGTAACCGTCCGGACCGAGCCTGAGTCGTAGTTGGTTGACCTTTCAATCGTGGAAATCACAGACACAATTGAAAGACAATAGGTGCGCGAACGCCGGCGTTCGCTTGGGGTTTAATGAATTTCCACGTGCCTCAAAAAGATGTCAGCAAATTCATAGGGGCCCACTTTGCTGGGCCCCTATGAATTTCGAAGCCTACTGAGGACATGGGTTGGCCTCAGAAAGGAAAATCCGGATCCTGAAACGCAAAGCAAAAGAAAGAACATAGTAGTGGGTTTTAGTCAGTAAAAGTCTGTCACGCCCTCCCGCGCTGCCCTAGAGCGGGAGAAGATATTGGCTGAATTTCCACCTAAAAAAAATGTCCTGTTAGATTGGTGTACTTCTCCATGTAGTCCCATAGTTCCTACTCTTGGCTATGACTAGCGAATTGACGATGACCTCTGTGTAATTATTTTATTCTACCAATTACTGTTGATTAAAGGATTCAACTCGTTTATTTAGACGAACGAAAAGAAAAAGATAAAACAAAAAGGTATTGCGATAGGGATTTCCGCTTATTTTATCAGAGAACAGGAAAACAAGAATTCAAAATTACTTTCGGAATACAAGAAACTACTAACATCAAAAGGTTTTTGTGAATTTGGGTCTTGATGTCGGAATTGTCAAGGGATATTCCATAATTTAACATAACATTACGCTTTTATTCGCCTCAGGGGTAGGTAGGGCTGTATAGGTAAGTAAATGTCAGCACCCTTTACACATCATCAACCACGTAGTTTAGTTAAATTTTGGCTTCAGGCGTAAAGAGTCTCAGTACCTACCCCTAGCCAAGTTGCAAATCTGCAATAGTTAACGCCGCGCTAGTAGAAAGCTTCAAAAGTACGGGGATGACGTCATCTCAACGTTAAGTCACGTGGTCAGAACAAAAGAATTGGCGGCACGTGGTCAGAACAAAAGAATTGGCGGCAAGGTCAACTCGAAGCGTTCGATGCAAGCGAAACGGTTGTTGCTTGGCTAGGGGGGCTGGGCTATTCCCGTTCACTGAAAGGACGACAGCCTTGTGGACGACGAACAATCGGCAGTCCGGCTCTCCAAAAAGGACGATGCGAAAGTCCACGGCGGCGCCATGTTGTGTTCCACGCGCAAATAGGTGGCCTTTATTTCTGCGGAATTATTCGAAAGTATTACCGTGGCCATAGAAAGCTAAGGGCATTTGAAAGAACACAAGTGAGTTTTTGTCAGTAGGTATACGTCTGACACTCCCTCTCACTCCAGCCAAAGGAAGAGATATTGATTGAGTTATTTGATAATTTCTCATTAAGAGAGTTTAAGTAATCTTTACACACTCTTTTAGCCATCTAGTTTATTGTTGAATAACTATCAGTTATTCTATTCAGGGCTGAATTTTTTATAGTGCGATAACGTTTATGAGAGAAATACCTAGGTACTATACGACAGTTTGACAGCATTTGTATAATAAAATGAATACCTGCTTGTTTTTTTTTCCTTTTAGGTGGAAAATCATCGAATGAAAACCTTTATTTTAATATATGTAGATAGAAGTTAGTTTTCTGATGATTGAAAATTCGGCCTCGAAAATTTAAAGTTTATAGGTACTTAAACCTAAGATTTCCAATAACGTAAATAAACAGAAAAACTTAAAACGCCGTGGATTTAGGGAGGCATAATTATAAAACGAGTGGCCTGCTCGCCGGAGGGGATAATTTGCGAGTCCCAAGCGCTTTGATGTTCAGCGGCCTTGGAACAGCATGCGGCGAAGCGTGAGTTCGTCGCCAGCCACGGACTCTTCATCCAAGAACTTGACCTTTATTTATTTGTCTCAAATGTGTTGGAGTTTTTTTTAAACTTGGTATTTATTTTATTTTTTTTGGGCTTTAATTTAATTCATAATAGGTACATGTATTTTTTAGGGTTCCGTAGTCAACTAAGAACCCTTATAGTTTCGCCATGTCTGTCTGTCCGTCTGTCCGTCCTCGCTTAATCTCTGTGACCGTTAGCACTAGAAAGCTGTTTGGTACCAATATGTATATCAATCACGCCGACAAAGTGGCAAAATAAAAATTGGAAACAAAATAATTTCTGGACTAAGTTTGTAGTATAATCGTATATGCAAGCATTTTTTTAAACTCAAAAGTGGGTACACTTATTGTGACCGACGGAAAACTACGTAACCCCACACTGAGCGTGGCCCGACACGCTCTTGGCCGGTTTTTTTTTTAATAATACGTTTTACATGGTATAACGTATTATTTAAAAAAACCTTGAAGTATTTTAAAAATGAGGACAAGAATGTTAATTTTGGTACCTACCTGCTATCTAATAATGAGAGAAAAGTGTAACATTCAGTGAATCAGAAATTAGAAACGTTTATTTCAATTACACCAATTACAGGCACTTTTGAATTGTCAAAATGTCGATCAGTCAAAAAAAGGGAAGCAAAATTGCACGCCTCAAAGCGTAGATCTCTATGGAGAAGAACGTGCAAGAACTAACTACCTACCTAGTTGTTTGTAGATGGATAGAGCTTCTAATAATATCGAGCAATAAATTCAGAACCTTGAGTCTGCCTGGCAGTGGGTAATTCTGGGCTAAAAAAATAATCTAAACCGATTACTTCACATGAGTCGGAGCTGCATTGTAATATGAAAAAGAAACTTCATCGTTGAAAAGCTAAAGAATTACTACACATAATTAGTTGCCGTAGGAGCGCCCTTCTGTAGCGAGAGCTACGCCACTGTAGCAGGCGCTGCGGAGATACTTCGCAAGTTTGTGTCATAATGACTGCACGAGAGCTTCGTTAGCGCCATGAAAGCGCAACTCTAAACGATGACGTCAATAGCAAACGAGTCAAAAACTGCTTGATAATCATCTATGAAAACATTTATTTCAGTAGAGTTGCTACTGAAATAAATGTTTTCATAGATGATTATATATTATAGCCGCGTTTATAATCAGAAAAGTTAAAGTTTATTAATTCATTAAACCCCAAGCGAACGCCGGCGTTCGCGCACCTATTGTCTTTCAATTGTGTCTGCAATTATCACAATTGAAAGGTTAATACTGTTGGTGGATTTCCATCACACGAATACCGGTCTATATTACGAAAATTCAATACGTACAATATGCAAATTAATATGTCCGTAACAATGATTCATTACATAATAATCCATATTCCTTGATATTTGCAATGAACACTGAACAGATCCATTTCACTGTGGCCTCGAAAATTGACTGATCGCGTGCATGAGGCTGAAACCCCTGACCTCACTCCTTCCTCACTTCCAATGTCAATGTTATCTGATCCGCCTTCGTAATGTTTATGAGGCCGGGGGGAGCACAACTTACTGTAGGCACTGAAAACCAAATGTTTCCTAATATAAGTTTCCAGTTTACAAAAAAATTAAACAGGAAAGGAAATTAACGCTATGACGTTTTCCAAAACTTTTTCAAATATTTTCATGTTTATAGTTCGATTCGGAAAGGTGGGTTTGAGTGAAATGTCCGACGTTTTCTGCGAAAATAGAGTTAAACATTTTGTAAATATGCTGCAGACAAAATAACGGATGTGATCTGAGTAAATGATTCAGTACATCACTGATCTTCAGTTGATCAGTGGGTGGACTTTGATTTAACACCATTCCTACACATTTTTCCACTCTTGGCAAATGTTATGTAGGTACATGCAAAGTATTTTCATGGTTCCATTTAAGCCAATTACGGAAACTTGACATTGGTCACCTGGCAAAAAAGCTGAGTCAGTAGGTATTATTAAGTTTTCCTTGTTCACACCCCTAAATGTCAGGTCAGCCACCTTTTATTGGGTACATGTGAAACAAGGTCAGAGTTAATACTGTATGTTTAATGAGAGTTTTGTGCCAATGTCGGGCAACCTTCCTCAATCGTCTTTTGTATTATTTGAGCAAGTGGCCTCGGCATCGATCGTGTTCAGTAGTAAAGATATGTGCGCCGTGCGGAGCCGGCTCCACCTCGCCCAAATGCACTCGTGTATCTTTTATTAACTTTCATTAATGTTGAGGAAAGTTTGATGTAGTTACCCATGGATGTAATATAAATGGCAATAAATAAGTAGTTGGGGAAGACTGAAGGAGCGATAGGAGGGTTTAACTTCCTTATAATATAAAATACTTTAACAGCAAGAATGGATTATAGAGGTGAATACTGAGAATATAGGAAGATGGTGCGTGCTAGCGACCCACCCACGGATATCAAGACCCACCCCAGCTTTGCTCGTTAGTTTTTTTTTTATAATTCTCGGTTTTTCTCTACGTATGTATGTATTATACCTACCTACTTTAATCCTTTCTCATGAAACACTGTCTATTGGTGACAATCGCATGAAAATCCATTTAGTAGTTTTTAAAATAGCATTCATATACAGACAGACATACGCGGTGGGCACTTCGTTTATTAATGTGTAAAAGGCTCTATTTTTTCTTCGAACATTAGGTACTTTTCTCATGAAAACTTAGGTACCTGTTGATGATCCAGAACTGAGAAGTTATTGACATTACAATAGGATTAGGTAAAATAATTAATACCGACATTCGTATTTGTTTTTCGGAATGGCGGCTGTCTAGCTGTCAGTAACACACGCCACAACAGGCTCACGAGGCGAGGCCTGTGGTCGTTACAATACGAGTTAGAAAAATATGGATTGAATTGAAATCGCATTAGATCTGTAATACGTCTGTTTGTAATATCAAAATATTTTTTTTTTTTACTAAATACATATAAAAGTTTTTTTTTTATCTGTTATGAATACTTACCTTTCTGTCTGTCTGTTTGTTCCAGTTAATTTCCGAAATGGCTAGACCGATTTTGACGATATAGCTGATGTTGTTTAAAAAGAAGTAACTTAGATACAGGTGAAACCGCGGTGAATACACAACTAATGTAAAAAAAAAAAAAAATTGCCCGATGTATTTTTATACCAGGCCTGCCTGCCCTATCTATGTAGATAGAATCTTATTTGAAACATCATCATCATAATTTCAGCCGAAAGATGTCTACTGTAGGAAATAGGCCTCCCCCAAGCGTCGCCACAACGGCGTCTTGTGCGTCTCGCATACATGGGATTACTGCGACGCTGACCAGGACATCAGTCCACCTTGTGGGTGGCCTTCCAACCCAACCTACGCCAATCCAGAACCTTTCGTCCCCATCGACCATCTGTTCTGCGTCATTTAAAACGTTAAATATATTATAAACATTTATCAGTCTATTCAATAAATCTTTTTAATACGTTACAAATTGCTAGTCCTACGATTTATCAATTTAGTTTTCGATACTTCTACAATGTCTAATATTCCTTTAATAAAATGAATTGCATTTGAAAAGCACGAGTTTGGTATAAATCTTACTTTCTTTGATTTATTTCTTGAGATTACGCACTAGACGAGGGAGGAATGTACCAGCAGTGAAGTTAAAATCAGATTAATTTAGAGACTCGTTGCTTTGAAGCCTTTATCTTTTTATTTTCTTCACATTTCTAAACATACTGAATGGAGTCAGAAACGACAAGTGGCTTGCTAATCTGTAATATGCATAAATGGAGGAAAACAAAAATGAAAGTGAAACACAGATCCGAGTAATGCTAGGCTCAAACATGCTGCCATAGTGACCATAAGTAGAATGATTTTGACGCTATTGTGTTTCATAACGATAATCACCGCATCTGTATTAGGTACATAAGTTACCATTGCCAATCTATTTTTTGTTTTTTTTTGAATTGTGAAATCATTCCTTTCCGCTCTGTGAGAAGCGAGAGCGAGTGTTGCAGGGTTACCATGATGTTCAAAGTAAGATTGTTATAATCTTGTTTCGGTGTGGGTAAGAGATGGCGCTAGACAACCTGTATAGCTCTGTCTCTTACCCACACTGAAACAAGATTAAAACAATCTTACTTTAAACGTCATGGTCTAGGTCTTGGACACTTACTGAGTAAAACCAACCTGTGTTCCGTACCTTCCATAGATATATCAATGTCACATCTATGGTTCCTTCAGTTGCCCTTTGCGTTCCAGTGCCACGGTAAATTCTTCAGCCAATCCAGCAACCTTTACCATGCGGGAATGATTTAAAGAGTTACTGTGACTCAAAAATGCAAAAAGCAGTAAAAGTCTGACATACCTTCTCGCTCCACCCTAGAGCGAGAAAAGTCATTATATGATTTCACAACTCAAAATAAAAAAGTACCCTGTAACATAAAGTTCCTGAAAAATAGTTTTAGCAACAGTGTATTCAACCAACTATCCGTAAGAAAACGCCGACTATAAATCTACGTAGGAGGAAAAGTAGGAAGACAATGATTTTAGCAAAACTATCGGATAAAGACTCTCGATAAAAGTCTCGGCGAGAAAGCTTTGCGAAGGGCAGACGATGGAGGATTAGCAATTAGGTGGGTCGGCCGGGTGCGTGGAGCCACGTCCTCCGCCATGTAAGGGACACGTAGTACACAGTCCAGAGATTAATGAGGATATCCCGGCACGTCTCGAACCAATTTCATGTAGGTATGTGTTAGTTCCCAATAAATCTAACACATTTTTAATCAATGATCTGTCCTGCCCAAGATTTATTTCTCAATTTCTTTGAAAGGGAAAAATACATGGCCAAGGTTATGTAGGTACATAATAGATGGGAACCTACACGGTTTATTCGTCGTCCATATAAAAGCAAGAGCCGTTCTGTATCTATAAAAAGCTTAACAGTGTCCTCATTCCTAAATTGCAATAATAATGAGCCCTGTTAGTGCGACGCTTGTGGACATAATCTAAATGGTTATAAAGTAATCAATACCACTTGTACACCACTTTCGTAATTGAAAATAAACAAAGGTACAGTGGTACAATTAATTAGAAGCCATATGAAATGGGCAATAAGCGTAACTAGCGCATCGGCACGTGGCACGCGGTTTGTTTATGCAAATTGAGATCGCTGAATGAACGAATGAGTGCTCCACAGCCATAATGTACGGCACTGTGAAGTACAATGAACTAATCATGTTGTACTTGGAATACATGATGCGAACGAGTGCACGATATCGCTATGAACAACTGTATAATTAATTAATTAATGTTTATTCCTCTACTTAAAGCTGTTTACGAGTGCCACAAATGTCACAATGTTATTTAATACAGTAAATTCAACGAACAAGTTATTACATAAATTATTGTTCATAGGTTAGAGAAATAAATTCGCAACACTGTCATGACGTGCTAGCAAAAGACGCTACTGTAAAGTCGCTGATTATATGCCAAAGGCAAAACTATAATATGATACTGCTAAGCCAAAGCTATAATGCTGCTACGTCAAAGCTATAACACTGCTACGCCAAAGCTATAATGCTGCTACGTGAAAGCTATAATGCTGCTACGTCAAAGCTATAATGCTGCTACGCCAAAGCTATGATGCTGCTACGCCAAAGCTATAATGCTGCTACGAAAACACTACGATACAGCTACGAGGTGCTACGATGACGCATAAGTTAGCTATGATCATGCTGCAACGAAGTTAACTTTAGTTTATAGATATGACTATATTCAAGAAAATACAGTTTTTATTTCATACTTAAAACACCTGTAATGCTTAATATACAGGGTTATTTGTAAAACACTAACAACCTTGCCGGAATTTATTACGAGTATTAGCATCCTAAATAACAACTTTTCTTCTATGACTTTGTACAAATCATAATTTTACCAAAAACAAACCTTCCAGATTTCATTGTTCTATCTAACACATTTCAACACTGTATTTTTGCGTCTATATGACGCGACGCAAGCGCATCAAGCACCCCCGCCACCGGATCCCCGTTCCTCACCGCTATTGTACTATCGCTTGCTTCGCTAAGACTTCGTAATATTTAGGACGTTTAATTTAAATATTGTCATTTTCGTATGAAAATTTGATGAATTAAAATAATAAATTTTTAAAAGTTATAGAACAAAAGTTGTTGTTTAATGTTAGTAACATAGTCCTGAGTAAGTTACCTGTGATTTACAAATATTCCTGTACTTACCAAAACCCACAATGTACTTACACATACTTGACTGACGGGACATTATATGCACAGTACACACTGTTGTCGCCTGTCGAAAGGAGTCCCTTAGCGGATTAACACGACATGGCAACACATTATGTCTAAACAAGATGCTTCGCTCGCAGGACTAAAGGGACTATAATATAAGCTGGGAGACCTCATTGTTTCTCCCGAAGGCTCCGGTGACACTTAATGGATTCTTGACACGCGCCAGCTCTCCTCGCCCCTGGACAGATGGCCATTGTCAGCTATGAGAAAGGCAACACTGTTCAACGGTGCAGAGGTGAAATTATAAATGTAGCAAGTAATTATCTTGTCAACCTATCACCTATAAGGTGCTCATAAATTATAGCCACTTTGAAGTATAAAGTGTTGTGCGCTAGTTGTAAATGACATCAGCCTGCTTTACTTTGTGGTCCTTATTTGATTATGTTGGTACGCGTTGAGGGAGTGCTGTTGTTAAGTTTCACTCTTCATTCATTTAAAAATAATTCTGTCTGGTGTTGATGTAAGTAACTACCTTTATTTTTAGCTTTGTTAAATTGAAAAAACATTTAAATTGGATATTAGGTTTATCTACCTATAATCATAACTAATATTATAAATGTGAAAGCGTGGATGTTTGGATGTTTGTTACTTAATCATTCAAAAACGGCTGGACGGATTTGGATGAAAGGCATGCATATGGAAAAGAACATAGGCGACTTTTTATCCCGGAAAAACGTCTTATTCCTACGGGAAAACACGTTTATAGTGCGATAACCGAAGTACGAAGGACGCGGACGAAGTCACGGGCGGACAGCTAGTATTATTATAAAAATGATTCGCAAAATGTGTTGCAAAACGCAAATCTCGAGAACAGCTGAACCGATTTCACTAATTCTTTTTTTGTTGTTTGTTATTGTGAGGAGAAGGTTCTTATGAAAAAAAGAATGAAAATTAGGGTAGAGTAAGGTAGTACGGTGGAGTAGGGTACAGCTGGAAAGAAGCCGCGGACAAAAGCTAGTTTAGTATGTCAGATACATAATTTATTTGACTCAATTGTAAACATTTACTCAATTGCAAATTGCATTTCGCTTCTATCCCTACATTTTCAAATTTTCTTGTCACAATCATCAATCATCCTAAATGATGATGCGATTGTTCGAACATCGTTGTAAAAGCACTTTGTTCACTTGAATATAGATGACGTCGGCAACTTTAAAATGTGTTTCTAATGTACAGCAGAGGAAATTAAACGTGCAGTGAATGTTGGCGTGCGCTCGACTGACACAGTATCGCTTAGCAAGGATATAGGCACCGCACTGGATGAACTTCTGGATGAGAGAGCCCGTGTGAAGGATATCCGGCTGGATAGCGCAACGTGCAACGTGCAGCCTGCGAAGTTCAGTGGGCCAATAGTGCTGCTCTGCATGAAACTATTTATCGATATACGGGTACCTACCGAATTTTGATGTTCACCTATATATTGGGGCTAGGGAAACCGTGAACAGTTCAGATGTGTCATAAATAGTTTCATTGCCACATTTATAGCGGCGTCATTGCGTTTTTTAGGTTCTCCAAAGTGTAGCTTAAAAGCGGCCAACTCGATGTACATTTTTGTACAACCGCTTAAGTGATTATGTTCTTCCACATTTTTTTCAGATCTTTTAGATATATAGATATCTTGTGGATATTAATCTAGGCTTCTATGGAAATCAAAACATAAATTTGTGTAAAACCAATAATAACCTCTGAAAATCTGCTATTTTACATGAACTAAGCTTTGGCCTTCCATAATTTAGGTAGAAACAGGTACTCATATATTAAAAATATAAAGAAGTAAGTACATCCATAGAAGAATTACACCTTTAATCGAGATTCTGAGTGAGGACAATTGTTTTCAAAAACTTTTAAGGGTGTTAAAAAACACGTACCTATTTTTTGTTTTAAGTTTTGTGAAATATTCGAGTAAATCTCAGAATAACCGAACTACTAACCTAACTTAACCTAACGGAGTTTTCAGGAGTTATCTCTCTTTTTTCGCGTTACGTCTTCGTCAAACGTTCATTGCATTGGATTGCTTTAGATGAAGCAACAAGTTTTTAAACCATGCTCGATGTTGACGATAGGCGAGTGGAAAAGGCTGACTCCAGGCTGGCGCACTCCCTCTCACACAGAGGGGCGTGTGGTCTTCCATTGGGATCATTATTACAAGTCCATCTTCTGGATTCAAATGTTTTTCTGCTCAAATAGTATAAGAGTATAATCGAAACTTTATCCTGGGCAACCATAATAAGGGATGCATCCATTTTCACATTTTTCATACAACCGCTCTGTACACATTTTTTATTACATATTTTGGAAGCACAGTAACTTGTAGATATTATCTGGGCTTCTATTAGAAATCAATTTACTTTTTGTTAAACTGATCATCATATACTTTGACACTTCATAATTTACTTAAAAAAAAAATTTATCAAGATTCTAAATGACGATTTTTTTTTCAAAAACTTCTAAGGGTTTAAAAAAACCAAGTTTTGTAAAATATTCGAGTAAATCACGGAATTACCGAATGTTAACAGTTTTCAGGCGTTTTTCGCGTTGCCTTTTCATCAAACAACGCGTTGGATTGAGTTAGATGATGTAACAAGCTTTCCATGTATGTTTTAGTTCACAAAATTTTTATTTAGAACTTGCTGTTCCCGGCGGTTTAAGCCGCGTTTGTTTACTGCTCCGCTCCTATTGGTTCTCATGTAATATTATATAGACTGCTTCGATAAATGGCCTAACAAAAAATAAAAGGATAGTTAAATTCGAACCAGTAGTTCCTAATGAGATTAGCGCATTTAATCAAACAAACAACTCTCCACTCCAGCTAATATTAGTATCAGATTTAAAAAAGAAACGTGATGCCAAAACAGTTAAGACACTCTGGGATACAAAATGACACATAATATTAGTTCTCGTACTTTCTCTTGTTTTGTGCCAATGCCAAATACTCGACAGAAACTTATAATTCTTTTCAGATCCTTGTGACATTGAAAACTCCAAACATTAATTGTAATAATGTCAACAAAACCTTGCAAAAGTAAGTAAGTATTGTAGGAATCGAAAGAACTCTTATTATATTCATTTAAAACATAGTCGAATGTTCGGGCCTATTGAGCGAGATGACGACAGAAAAAGTAGGTGAAATCGAAAGATGCCAACTAGCTCGGACTTATGCGAATCGCGTTAGCGAGTTGACGAACAAGTCTCTGTCGTCTCTAAAGATCTTTCTTTAGAACGTTCTTTATTTTAAACTTAAATTAGTATCTATTTCATACTACAATAAACAAGGAAATTCGTTTTCGTAAAGAAGAAGAAGAAGTTTTTTTTTTTTTTAAGATTAAAACCATATTCACTTCAATATCTTTCTCATCGCGCGCCACAAGTGGAGTATACCAAGGCCATTATTGGTGTCCAGAAGGGAACCCCGGGCTCTTGGAATGCAAGGTAAAGAAGGAACATAGGAGTGGGTTTTAGTCAGAGGGGGAGAAATTATTGAATGATTTCCCACCTAAAAAAATAATCTAAATAAACCATATGAGGACATACAAACATTGCCGATCAAATCAAGTACCTTCTAAATCTTTTGAAAAGTACAGAACTTTACTTTGTTTAATGGAGGATAATTTTTTACGCACATCTGTTAGTTCCGTATGCGACCGAGTGCACTATTTTAGTGCACGTAGATTGGAATGTTGGGATAACAACCACGGCGCTAGTTTCCGCCATGCATGGTCGATATCGCGACTTCCTGTGTGCTGGAGAACTATTTCGTTACTTGGGCGGATGAGTATATTCTGTTTGTGTAGAGATACTGTATCTAGGTAGGTACTTACCTACATTATGTACACCGTTAAATTTTGATCGTTTTTATACCTTGGAGGGTTGGTCCGGTAGGTACGTGAAATACTATCGATTTGTAAAGATAAAATTAAAAAATAAAGTACGTTTTTTATAAACTCGTATTAATTTACGCAAGTACGAAATTAATTTCTTTAAGAGAACGTCAGCTGAGCGAGTTCAATGACCTATAGGTAATTAGTACGCAACGCCGACTACTACGGGATTAAAATGATCAAAATTTAACGGGGTATATTGGGGGTTCGAGTGTATTGCTGTTGCATGTATGCATTTCTTTATGAAAGTATTTCTACACTAATATTATAAAGAAGTAAAGTTTTTTTTTTTTTTGTTTGTAGAAGGGTAATATCTGAAAGTACTGGGGTGCTATTCTCTAAGAAAACAGCCTTGAGCGCAGCGCTAGCCGCAGCGACGAAATCCAAATAAGTGCATTGGATTAACCAACCAATGCCTCTTTACATTGGATTGTAAATTCAATGTACTGCGCTCACGACGAATAGCACCCCTGGTCCGATTGTTAAATTTTTTTCACAGATAGAAAACTGCTTTATTCCTGAGTGACATAACATGTTATATTTTATGCACGCGGGCGAAGCTGCGGGCAAAAGCTAGAAAGTAATAAGGAGTAGACAGAACATTATTATTGTATAAAGTTTATAAGTAAAATTGAAGTCTTGTGAAGCTATTTTTGGAAACCCCTTTTTTCAGCTTGATTGACATCGTTAGCCTAACAATAACAGGATTAGACTGAGGGATGGGATTTATATTTTGAGCTTGTAGCATGATGCTTAAATCTAAATTTAACAATAACCTTTCCTGAATAACGGTTTCAGCCTTCAGAACATGCTATAAAATCTAAAAATAAGTAGGTACCTACGTACCGGCTGAACCGGTAGGCTATGTACCAGGTACTCAGACATGTAGGCTTAGATGTATTATGATTTTATATACATAGTTGAGATAATTATATATGATTTTATATACCTACATAGATAAAATATTAACAAAAACCGGTCAAGTGCGAGTCGGACTCAAGCACGAGGGGGTCCGTACATCTATGTAAATGGCAAAAAAATCGTGACTGATGTATGGGAGCCCCCTTAAATATTTAGTTTTATGCTATTTTTTAGTATTTGGCGTTATAGTGGCAACAAAAATACTTACATAATTGAAAATTTCAACTGTCCAACTATCACGGTTCATGAGATGGTTAGGTACTGCTTGGTGACAGACGGACAGACGCAAGGTCAGCTGAATGTTACCTAATAGGGCCCCGTTTTACCCTTTGGGTACGGAACACTAAAGCTAGTACTACATTGCACACACGTGTTCCACACGCTCTGATCTGGGCGCGTCGATCTCTATATATTTTGTGTCGTGTGTGACACACGTGTGCGCAATGTAGTTCTAGTTCAATACTTATTTGATTCGATTTCATTCGATACCGTAATTTTTCATGTCGGTTTTTATTGAAACAATATAAAGGTATCGTGACATATAATTTGTGTTTGTCTGGGTCAACGCTGCGTGCGGCACAATCAACACACGAAATCACGAACACAAATTAATCGAAGCCGAAGTAAATGTCCGATAGTTCAAAGAATCGGCCACAAAGTCATGGCCAAACCAAATTCAAATTCTGTAGATTTAAAATTCAATTCTTAGTTCGTGGACTAGCAGGATAAATCATACAGGAACATACATAATGCAGGTAATAGATGTGATGCCGAGCCTTTCCAGATCGTTCCGAGAGGTCGCCTTAGGAATAATGTATTAGGAAGATTTACGTTCATTAGCATTCGGCCAGGTACACCGTCAATGTCATACGATAATCTGAGATGCCTCCCACATCGACAACAAGTACCAAGAGCGGAGAGCACGAGAAATGAGATGTGCATCGAATACCGGGAACCAACCATTCAAGGTAGAGGCTCAACTTTGACCTTCTATACGTGCAGTGAGCTCGAGTACCTAGGAAAAAAAAATTGTATAGCACGACTTTTCATACATATATATGTACTCACACCTTTTGTTACGTTGGATATTATCAAATGACTTCTTCCGCTCTGGAGTGGAGAGAGAGGAAGCGTCAGACTTTTACTGACTTAGGTTTTAGACTTCTTTCCGTTGCTATATGTGAGGCCCACGGTAGCTCTTTCGAACAACCACAGCCCTTATACATATAGGTACATATATGAATTAAAAAATTCATTAGCATTTCAGGCTATCGATTGTTAATTATAATGACGGTAATCAGCATTCAGCGTCAGTATTGTGAGTTGCGGACGGATATAGTGATCGCACCACATCGATAGTATACCCTCGAGGTTCGTACACTGCTCACTGATATTTATGGACCAATTTGCCATTGTCAATGTTTGCATTCCATTAACTCAAGGAAAAGTGTTTGTGGACAAGCAGTTTGTATTTACCTTAGCCTGGCACAAGACAATTGGACTGTGTTTTCTGGCAAGGTTTGATGGCATTCATGATTCAGCAGATTTTAGGTAACAAAAGCTATGCTAAGGACTTGGTAAGTCTCTAACGCCGCTATAAACGTGGCAACCTACTGGGCCCAAAACTTTGAGGGGAAGTGTAGAAGGTATACCAAACCACAACCGTCACAGAATGAACAGAAATGAACGATGAATATCTATATATATATCTATATGTATTTGCAGATTGACCAGTTTTTCTGCCATGGAGGGGGCGCGGGATGGAATGTCTATCTATGATATCGACGCCGAGTACCTACCAGCTGCTAACAAATTCGATTTTATCTGACTCGACGTTACTCGTGCCTGGCCCTAAGTAATATCAGTCTATTACCAATAAACTAAAGATTGCATTAGTTCATAATAAGATGACGAGGATTTTTACAATTTTGTAGCAACATCCGCCGCATTGATCGAAGAATCCACGTAAAATTTTCTCCTTATGAAAAATGTACGACACGATAATCTTGTAGACAAGATAGAAAATTGTCTACAAGATTCTTTAAGTTTTGCTGCTTGCATAATAAATAACACTGGCGAGAGAAAATATTACATTCTAGTTCTAAACTACTTTTGGTTTATAAAAATGATATTAAATATTCAAATTTTTCGCTTTCAAACATTGCGAGGTTGAGTGCAACCGGTTCCGCCATTTTATGCATATTTCTTTTCAAACAGACCTAGACGTGAAGATAAAAGTAAAAAATGCTGACAAATTACCTTAATAGGTAGAAACACTACATAATTATCTACAGACAGACTGCATAACGTAGCTCAAGCCAACTGAACATATTATAATAAGATTACCATGCATACATTTATAACGTAGAGGAAGTAAATTAAGATGGGAATCTAAGTAAAGCAAACGCTTAGGTACTTAGAACGGTTAAAATTGTATTCTCAAAAAATGAGGTTTTAATTAAATCTTAAGTTAGCAGTTAGCAGCAGTCTGAAGGATATTATTATAATGCAGGTAAGTTTCAAAGAGTAGTAGAAAAGAAGCCTATGTACAACATATCCACCATCAATAGCCCACATGGCATACAGAAGTCGTGCGTGCCGTGTCTACAGTTGACTTGCAGTGAACCGAATGTTTACAACTTTTGCACAAAGAAGACGTAAGTTAAAGTTGTAAATGTATGGCCAAAGCGAGACTAAGTAGTTTACTCGTTTTTAGTCTTTGCTGCACGTAGAAATTATGTTATTTTATTAAGATCGTACCTACTTAGGCAATCATTGTACATAATATGTAGGACTGCGTCATCATGATCTTTAAATAATGACGCAGTGCTGATTTAATATAATATTCTATTTCACTCAAAGATCTGTAATAAAGCATGAATATATAGGCAAACTCGTTATTACTGGCGTCCTTTGTTGATGCATATAGCAAATGTCAGCAAAAGCAAAAACTCTAGAGAGCCGTCGAGCGGTTCGTTATGTGAAAACGTGCTGGAGTCTCGCTAAATTGCTATCCGTATGCACCGACTCCGCTCCTATGTGATAGCTCATGAAACTAATTATCATGTGATGTTGCATTCTCATCGGCTTTGACACCGGGATCATTAATATTATTTCTTTTTTGTCCTGTCTTTATGTAATTTACGGAAGAAACGTCGGAAACTAAACCAATTTAACGCTAACAATCCAGTTAGGCACACGAATTGCGGTGATATATTGACAAATTATGCTGAGGGAAGTATCTCCGTAGGTAATACAATAAATTTTCCTGTACGTGCCTATCCGCTTGTAATGACGCTTATCTCTACCATTAGAAAAATCTGACGTTGTTTTCACCACTACAAAGCACGTGGATCGTGGAAGGTTTTATTCCATAAATTAATACTGGGCGACAAAGGGGAACCGAGACAAGGTACGGTACAAGTCTTCGCGACGCCTTCGCGGCCACAGAGTAGGTACATTTTATGTTCGGGGCGCACTTTGATAATAACCATTGTATGATTACTGGTTGGTTTTCTACAAAGGAAGAGCATCGGCCGCAATGACGTCGATACGGGCTATTTTCGTCTCTGTTTCAATGGTAGCTGTCAAATAGAAGATTAGCAGGCATATGCAACGCACTTGTATTTGATGTATTGCACGCAGCACAGTGCACTTCAGCCTACTGTGCTCGAAACAGTAATATTGTATGCATTCGTTGACCCGCTTATGTAAATTGAAAGCAATTGTGGCGAAATGAGGGAATTAAAGATATGTTCCATTAAATTATACGACATAAAAGGACGTAGTTACTGACGAAACTCTGTGTGGGACGACGTTTAATAGGATTATAATGTCTGCTCCCAACTTTTCTTTGATTCGACCTTGTTGGGTGGACAAAATATCAGAAGAAAAGATATTGAAATTTTCTATATTTGGCAATCTAATATACCTACACCGCTAAATTTTAATGTTTTAATTCCGTGGAGGGTTGATCCGGTACATGAAACACTATCGATTTGTAAAGATAAAATTTAAAAAAAGTACCTTAAAAAAATCTGTAAACAGTTAATTTGTTGTTACCTACGTCATAAAAATATATATATTTTTGTAATTTGGAAAAATTTTCGAGACTCCTTTCGGGAATTGTAGTTTGCACGGAACCCTCTGTGCGCGAGTCAGACTTGCCCAGTTTTTTTGTATATTGTTTAGTGATACCTTCGCCTTTTGTTGTTCGAAGGAGCCCTTAGGTAGTCCAATTTTTCCAATTTAATTTGGTTGTGATCAAGAACTCCTGAAGTCCGGAGATGGCCAATAGAAGTCTTCACTAAATGATAACACCTTTTCTGGGATTGCTGCTCACACAATCTTTTAAACCGACTTCGAAAAGGAGTAGGTTCTATGTTAGGCTGAAAATCGGCTAAATGAATTTTTGTTTTCATGTTTGTTCACTGGTGTTCACCGATATCTTGGTCAATTGTGGACCGATTTTGAAATAGTAGGTACATTATTGTCCTCAATTGTCCGATTTTGAAATAGTATAGATATAAGTGTGTTGTATTAGTGATAACCGTCGAGGCGGTATTAAGACTCGAGCCGCTGAGGTGATTACGGCCTCTCCTGAAGAGGAGCCCTGAGTCTCAGCTGTAAGAACATTATAACGCTGATACCTATGCTATGATTATCAGCAAATAATAATTTACAATACAATAATTTAGAATTCGTAAATAATAATAATAATAAACGCGCTATAAAAGTCATAATCGAATTTCATTTTTTTATCCGATGGCAACATAGGTAAAAAAAAAACAACCTAAGTAAGTAAAAATTATAGTTATTGGAGTTTTTGGCTGGATTTATTCGAATAATTTGAGTGAAGGTTAGTGCCGCCCGTGGTTGTTTTAATTATTAAGTATCCAAAAATTGGTGTAGGTACCTAGCGTCTGTACAACTGGACAGTACATATGTGATTTCATTGATTATATGGCGCGATCTCGGTGAAATGAAGCTGAAAACTTTGTAGTTTAGCTTCCTCGGCGAAGCTAGCCAAAAAGGCCGACTCGATACATATAATGCTGCCAAATATTACAAAAACAAACACACAAACAAAGTAACTACAGAATTTCATAAGAAGACAATTGCCTAATGGCTTAATCTTAATCCAAGCCAAAAACATAATATGTACCTAGTACCTACTTAATAAATAATTATAATAAAAAAAGCGAAGGTTGGTCGCAATAATTAAAAAAAAACTGAAATAAAGTTGGTGTAGATAGAAGTCGCATAAATACAACACCAATTTTTTTAAATGAAAGTTACGATTTTTAACAATTCATTGTTTATTTTCATTCATTATTTTCAATAATATACTACCATTCAAAGAAGGCGTGCATGCCTGCCCCGCGCTCTCCGCTCCGCGCCCCGCGAGCCCCGCGTCATGAATATCCGACCAAATGAACGGCGCGCGCTCGGCCCGCCAGTCATCGAGCGGCGGTCTTGGAAGATGCTATTGAAGAGAAACAAAATATTGCTAACGTTGTTAATCTGACATGCGCGTAGTTATTCTTAAATTGTGACTAAAAACAAACGAACGAAATTGGATTTCAGTGATAGAACAGAGTGACAGTGCAGTGTTGACAATATATCGGCTGCAAATCGCTTATTCCGCGTATGATTTAACCGTTTGGTGCAGTGTTTATGTTGGGTGCGCGCCGCCCGTTCCGTCCGGCGTGCTGGAGGGACGTCGCCCTCGAGGATTCCTATTAGAGGTAAGGCGCTAAGATGTTGATTATTTTAGCTGTTTGTACGCGCAACAAAACACCTACGGCTGACAACAATAGAGAGCGCGCGGCTTAGAACGGTGAACGGTGATTTATTGGTGCATTGAAAGCCGGTTCTTACCCCAGACACGATACAAGTACAAGGATGGGTTCAAACAAATCCGGTTACTATGCATAAAGTTAACTTGAAAGTGTCTTCGGAACTCCGGACTCCTGACGATTGACACTTACCTATTGCAAGACAAGATTATATGACTTAACACAACAACTATTATTAAATGCTAAATCTACAAAAAGTTTATTTACCTAGGTAGTTACCTAACTAAAGTATGTTTTAAAGAGTTGAAACTTAAAAAAATACTATTTGATTACATACCTCCCATTTAGATAATATTATTTTAATACCTACGGTACATAGGCAATTCAGATAAGCAAAAACAAAATAAACCAGACAAATGCGAGTCGGACTCGAGCATTCAGGGTTCCGTATAAACTTACTGAAAACAATTCAATTCCCGAATTGAGTTACGAAGATTTTTTCGAATCGCATTTTTTTTGTGATGTAACTACAAAACTGTTTTTAGATTTTTCACTATACTCGTGCTATGAGACCTTGCTTCATGCCAAATTTCAGGATTCTGGGTCAACGGGTAGTACCTACCTATTTACCCTTTGAATTTTAATTTCCTTGAGATAATACGTCTTTAGCGACATAAACAGCCGTTACTTTTTTTTTCGTTAACTCAGAAGTTTGATTTTTTCCCTACTTCAAGTGAATAGTCATTCACTTCAAGGGACCGCATACCTGAGTTCCTGAGTGTATGGGTTTTAATTTCAACTCGATACCTCCACGCGTTCCCATGATAAAGGTTTTTGACAGACTGACGGACAACAAAGTGATCCTCTATGGGTTACGTTTTTCCTTTTGAGGTACAGAACCCTAAAAACAATTTTATTTGTTAGTGGAAAGGGTGAACTTACCGAAAAACGGAATGCCGAAGTACCTACCTGTATATTATTTTTTCGATCTAGTTGAACTATTTCGGGTTATGTCTGAGTTATAGATGTTATTGTTTCACAGAGTTGGTACCTAGTTTTATGTTAGGCCTGCTTTATTATTCATGAAAAATTTGATGGTCCGATTTTTTATAAACTTACATTTCAAGTGGGTGGCTACAAACGAAGTGGATGGGAACGCAGAGGTGATTATAAACAAAAATATGATTAGATTTTTACTTTGATTGGTAGCTGATACCTTTAATGTTATTGATTTCTAACAATAGTCCATCAATAGTTAAATGCTGCAAACAATATTTAAATAAGGTTAAAATACTCTTCAAAGTTTTCTTTCTATTCACTTCCTTTTTTAAATGAGATTGGCAATCACAAAATAACTTCACCCGCTCTGGGTGAAGCGAGCATTCCTACCCTCCCCGTTTTACAGTAAGTACCTACTTAGTAATCTTGGAAAAAAACGGGGTTAGAAAAAAAAAAAAAACATTCGTTGGTCAAAGATAAACTTACATTAAACGGAAAAGATCAAGCTTACGTACGCTGATTTGCATAAAGCAATCATTATGAAGCCAACAATTATGTCAGTCGTCGTTGAAGCTAAAAAAGTTGCTAATAAAAAAAAATCCTTCCGTATTGTAATTATTATAAGAATATCAGTAAGTGTTATTGGCGTATCTCGAGTGCTGCAAGTGGCTCGGCGCGGGTGGTAGCGGGTAGGCGGGCACCGAGAGCGTAACCCAGTTTCACGGGTCACGCTGCTGAGCGCTCAGCTCACCCGGCGAAATGCTCATTCGCTCGACAACTCACTGATACAAGCTTATTATCACGCCTTTACAATACAACAGCGTTCAACTACATTTTTTTTTTGTAATCAATAGGTACATCTTGTTTCATTTTTAAATTTGGTGCTCCTGCAAATCAGTAAAGATGAGATATTGCTAATGACCTAATCATTAGTAATATCTCTTCGTTAGCGATACTTATTGTAAACATAAAATGTAATTTAGCCGGTTTTTAGGATAGTAGATAAAAGTAATTTATGTAATACTAGCTGGAACCCGCGACTTCTACAATACATAGCTACAAAAATAAACTTAAATTTTGACGCTGACAAGATTATCAGAGTAAATACCTTATTATAGCTGCCTACGTGAAATGTTGATATTAATTAATCTCATTATGAAATAGAGTTAGCTCCTAGCTTGATACTGAGTAATTGCAGACGAGAATAGATTTTGAACACGGGTAGCATAATTTAAAATTCGAATACCGTAAATTACAGGCACAATAGAAAGACGAGAGTGCGAACGCCGGCGTTCGCTGGGGATTTAATAAATACCTTTCAATCGTGGAAATTACAGACACAATAGAAAACAATAGGTGCGCGAACGCCGGCGTTCCCTTGGGGTTTAATGAATTAACTTGGGTTCAAAATGGTTAAACAGAAATTGACGACAACACATTTATTGTATAACAGCCATTTTTTTTTGGGGTGAGAAATATTAACAACTTTTTGGTCTGAGCGAGAGGGAGTGTTAGATTTTTACTGGCAAAACTCGCCCATATTTGGAACAATCTTGCAGCCCTGGCGGGTTTCGCCAATGACTTTTTATGACGTATTATAATATCCCATGGCTACAATATGATGTAGCTCACAATAACATTTCATTCAACATCTTCAATTTACGTAATGCGACATCAGCGTGGACATTAAAACAGATTAAATAGTAACGCGCGATAGAATGGGAACAATAAAACTCGAATGATGAAGTCATTGGCCACGATGCGTGCATGATGTAAGCCATTTCTGGCCAGTGGCTGTAGGACTCGGAAGATAACAGGTTTTGTCATGCCAACTCGTCTCTAATCTACCACTCAAATATGAAAAATTGTTATTCGACACAATGTTTTAAACTTTCCAGTTGAAGATTCGAGCGTGACGTACTGCTATAGTTATGTGGTAAAACATTTTTTAAGTTCGTTATCAATCAATATTCTACTTATTTTTTAAATTACGATGGTTTAAGAGTCCACCCATCGTACGAGAGTCTGTGAGATTTTTTTCTCAAAGCGAATGCGACGGACAGCAATTGGTGACTTCACCCCAAAATAAACTGAAGAATTTGGGAATTTAAGTAACATGACTAGACAATACCTTAGTAACTAAGGTCAAGTCAACTAAGGCTTAGTCGACTTAGAAAACTATGTCTTTCCGGTGAACTCGCATACTTGGAGTAAAAGAAAAGCATCACATTGCAAGGTTTCGCTGAAGCATTAGAAGTCGCTCGTGCGAAACATCAACAGAACCTGTTTTAAAACAAAAGCGAATTGAATGATTCATTGAGTCGAATGTCAATGCTGTTGCTAGGAACAGAGACCCAGATGTAAAAACAGCTACAAATCATAATTTTGTGTACTTACCTAGATTGGGTTTAGTCGGTGGTTTTGGTTTATCAAGGTAACCTTTGATATAATTATGTACTTGGAAGCGTACCATGAGGGCTGGTTAGAAACGATGCGAGAAAAGATTATGTACCTACTTGACATCACTTAATAAAAGCAGTACCTATATTTATCAATACGGATGGTATCGCACGATTTCCCGCGAAACGGCGGGCTGGACTACCACCGTGGGCATTGTGGCATCAGGCAACAACGTTCTCGCCGCCGCCGCCGGGATTCTGATCCCGATTTCCAGCCACAGTAGGCGCGGGCTTGCGGACAGTGAGCAATGGGTAGCTCGCTGTCCGGCCTTCCTGTAACTGTCCGGACCGAGCCCAAGTCGTCGACGGCGCGCACTGTTCCAGCGCGCCTCAAGGAGTTGTCAGCAACAGCAGGGGCCCAGCCGCGTCGAAACCTACTGGGGCCAGGGTTAGTTTCGAAAGACAGCTCGAGCCCCGGTATGAAGGCTAGAAAGAACAGGGTGGATCTTTTATCAGTAAGAGTCTGACACTATCTCCCGCTCTGCCTAAGAGCGGGGGTTGTCATTGTATGATTTTTTCCCACCATAAAATAAAAGTACCTATATTTATCATTTGTGTGAAAGTCTAATGCATAACGTTCCAGTATCGGATGGTTAAACAGAGTACCAAATTAACAGGAGTACGCAATAGCCGCTAATTTGTACGTGGAGCCGGCACTGCAGCTACGCGGTTATCATTTAGATTTGACATACCTACCTAGCTATTTACAATTTAAATATCTCGCAGCGAGCCGGGAAAGCAATATTCCGTGAAATTGTGCTGCAACCTGCAACATGATAGATATTTGATAGCATGTCGCCTACCCAATAAACTGTAAAAACTCGATCAGTGTCAGTTAGTGGAGCTCTGTGTTGAGCCCGGTTTATTGCCTTGCTGGCTGGCTGCATCCGGCTCGTAAAAATTTTAAATGTTTGCCATCGGTGCCACAACAACCCTACATTACACCTTATACAGCATTACGTAATATATTTTATAGGAATTTAAGTGTCACTGCTCTGGTTTGCTTTCTCGGCACTGTTTCTACCCTGCAGTTAAATAAATATTGCAAAACCAATACAAACTTCGGCTTTATTATCAAAAATAACAAATTAAAAGCAATGTTGTAATAATCCCCTTGATTACCTACATAATTAAGTTTTAAACTTGCGTAACCAATAAACAAGTAATTTTAGCAAGTTAATATTTGGGGTAAAAACTTTTTATTGCCTTCCCAAATTCAGCAAGTGCGATAAATTAATGTCTTTATGCTTAATTTGACAATTCACTTAATAGGTACTTACCGATCGATTTAAACAAGTATTGTGTAGTGTGTTTGTTTTTAAAAATAAATAAAATGTAAACGATCATGAATGTAAGACCCTTAGGGTAAATCTTATGAACAAACTTTTTACCTAAGTAAGACCGCACATAAAACACAAAGAAAACAAAATTGTTAAATATTTATGTTTGACATACAAGCTCAAGATGACCTCCAGGACTCGGTCGCCTTGAAACTTAACATTTTGTCAACACAATTGCATGGTTTCGTATAAATTATACCAATAGTTATTTTTTATCTGTGTCCAGACTCCAAGTTCATGAGATAATAGCTCACAATATCAATCGAAGACGAACAAAAAAGAAAAATTTATATCTTGTATTGAATCTTGTGTTGAATTCCGATTCAAAGCTTCGATCAGTATCTCAGTACTGTGACAAGTTTGTATAAAAAAAAAACCAACAATAGGCACTACTTCTAATCCAAGAACATCAAAGCTTCTAAAATATCATTCAATTCGTTCACGTATGAATTTCTTTGTAGAAAGAAGCCAACGTTAGAGGATTTGGCTTTGCCAGATTATAGTTTTTGCCTTCAAAAGAAAGTCAAGTCGCGTAAATGTCACGTAAACAACCCTATAGTACACAATATGGATTATCTTGGTGACTTACAACTCCTACTAGTGACATTTGGTCCCAAAAACACTATTTTCCCAATCAACCTTGCTTGTTTGTCTCATTCTACTCCACGAATCGGAATTCGGGGTTGGAAATACGTAGCCGAAGTTATGATGGTGGCAGCTTGTATTGTTATTGTCATTGGATACGGGAACTGTAAATCGGAACCCACTAACCCAAATTGGGCTCGGGTATTGTTAAATTGTATACAATAAAGCTTGAAGAATGGTAATGCTTGCACTTTGTAACGGTGTTTAATTTGTTGCAGTTAGTTCCAATATTTGTAATCATACTAAGTCACATTACAAGCGTATCATGCGACTACGCTAATACGATAATTTCGTAACCATGATTGTTTAATCAATATTCTATTTGCTACATTTACCATTTATAAGTTTTTATTAGCTTCAATCGGTTTAGATAATTATGGAATTTTCCTTTGTTTTTTTCTTAGTTGAAAACAAATGAAACATCTCTCATAACAAATTGTTATGTAATAAGCTTAGATCCATATTCAAATATTCATGGTATGCACCAAGTTTATGGCTGATCTCGGCGAAGTTGAAGAAGCTGCCGCAACAGTTTAGGAAGTTGCTCTTGTAAGGATATTCCAACAGTTGGGAATAACGTAAATATTTCAGGTTCTCATAGAATGATGTATGACCTCAAGATTCGGATTACGTTGTTTCAATCGTATTTACATTCTGTATTCAATCTTGATATAGGTACCTGATAACCTGACCTTCAAATATCTTTTTTACTGTGCAAGGACTAAAAACAAGACTTGTTTTGTTGTTTAGTACGGCACTTGACGCCTTCATAAAGATTTATTGATGAAATAATATCATAGGAAGAATTTTCTCATGTTAATAGAGACACGTCTGGATAAATATTGATCAGGAATCGTACAATCAAATACTTGACACTTATTATTTGTAAAAGTAATATTATAAATTCCGGAAACCTCGCTCACTGTTCGCAGAAAGCTCTTCCGCTGATTTATAACATCGCTTGACGAGCTGTTGATAACATTAATGATGATAATGAATTAAAGTAAGGTTCACCTCGATTGAACTGGCATTATTGTACCCTTGATCTGTATCGATATCGTAATGCAATTGCCGATGTCACAATAACACCGACAAAACTTTATAATAAGGGCAGACCGTCTAAAATTAATAGCCAAATTTATTTTTATTTAACAAAAGTTACAGTCCAGGACTAACTTCATAACACAAGCGGTTATATAAAATGCTATAGACGGAAATAGGTAGCGGTATATTAGATTCTCCACGACGAAGATGCTTTACGGGAAAGTAATTTCGTGTTAATAAAAGTGGAAGTTTTTCTCATTACATGTTATTGTAACATCTATCTTGTACTCCTGCTGAGTAACGTGCTCGTGAGAAGTTGACTCACATCGAGGGGGAATAAAAGGCAGATAGGTACTGGGAAAAAGACTAAAATTGATAAAGGCATGTAACCAAACAAGAAACAGATAAAATAGGTAGCTAGACAAGAGAAAAAGCAACGACTAACAATAGATGAATTGTGGGAAACACGGCAAAAAAAACATCTCATATTGTATGGAACAAGAAGATCCCTGATCCCAAAACAATTGATATAAGGGCAACAAAAAGGATCATGTGCATTCTGAATGTGTTTTAATTTCGAATACTGATAATTGCAGGATGTATGTATGCATTAATGGCCTTGTACAATGTGCACCGTTTGTTGACGACAAAATTGCCAACGGTTTCCTCTGCCACGTTTCTGAAATAAAAATATTGAGATCCGACATGCATGACATTCATAAAATACACGCTGCACTTTGTTTTAAAGCATGTTCAGTTTTGATATGATTGTATGATTTTTGTTGACCGTTGCTACCAATATTTTTGTCTTTTATTGTACCTTTTAGTACCTAGTTCGTATAAATCAATCAAATTCTTAATCAATTTCAGAATTAAAATTCTAACATTTTCATCAGATCTAATTTTTCTCAGAGATCTGGATTCTGTTTTACCCTTTGGCGGTTTTAATCATTTATCTGGAAACGTAAACGAGAAAAGCGAGAGCCTTTGATTTTAATTATAAAATAATCAAAACGTGTTCGCAGTTAGCCATTAAAAAAGTTTATAGTTCACAGTTTTACGACTAAACCGAGTACACGTAGATAACTCTCATGCGGTTTAAGCAAGACAAATAGAGGGATTCGTTCGTAAGTGGACCACACATAAGTATAACTAGATAATTACATGAGTCCTCTCCTCATTGTTTAAAGTAGATAATGGATCTCTAATTGATTAACTTTTTCTTTTCTAAGCAGTGTATTGTGTGTATCGTATTATTGATTAGATATTAGATGAGATCATATGCTGGCTCGAGATATTGTATTTTTTTTAATTAATGATAGGCTTGCGTTTGACCACTATCTCACCTGATGGTAAGCGATGATGTGGTCGACGATGAAGCACGCTTGCCTAGAAGAAACCTATTCACTCTCGACTTAAAGACTCCTAATTAGACATAGGTACTTGTATTAGCTAATTGAACGGTACTTATGGAAGATTATTATAAATGAAGAATTGAAGAATGATTAATATGAACATGGATTTATGTTATTCCATTGTTATAGAAATTTTATTATTGAAACATTGATAGATAAAAAAAAAACATTCACACGACTTGAGAACCTTTCTTTTTTGAAAGGCGATTAAAAAGACAGAAAAGATGTTAATTTGGTACACGGACACACAAAATGTCGAAACAAGTTTGTAGAAGCTAAAAAAAAATTAACAATGTGTATCTCACGGCTGCGCCAAAGAGGTTCTTTAATCCAGTTCAGTAAAATGCCCCACAACTAGCAGCCTGACACTGCACTGCTAGATCTTGATAGATCTATCATTTATTTATTTAATCTTCATGTAACACAAAGTACATAGGCGGTCAGACCACCTAGGGTGGTGCAGAGACAATAATAATATGTATTTAATATAATATATAAAACTTCATATATATTAATATAAAGTAAGGGCAGAAGTTCTGAGACGATTCGGCTATTGGTGTAGAAAATGATTCCGCAACTTCCGCTTAAATGCATACCGACTGTCGGCCGTCCTGATATCGAGAGGAAGCACATTCCACAGAAGGGTTGCTGTTTAAGAAGGAAGAATGAACAAAATCAGAAGTATCAACAATTTTGTCTACCTATAAGCTACCGTGTTTCTGCGTTTATTCTCTTGATACACCAACGCACGTGTACGTAAATAAGTTATTAATATAAATATTCACCCTCATATGACGGGTAAGGAGCGTAGCGGTAACAGGTAGCATTAACCGAGCGAAGAACCCTTCACCTTCCATCAACGTTTTCTTATTAAAGAATAATGATGCTGGAAAATGTGTGAAAAACCATTCAGCATTATTTACACAAGCTATAAGTCTGTTTAGTGTGCTTGTGTGGTATGTTTATTTATGCGTTATGTGTAAACCTTATGTTAATTAGAAAAATAAATACTTCTTAACTTACGTCTTTTAGACAAGATGTGTGAATAACTATGACTTATTGTCGCAAATACAGTTTGTAGTTCTCAATAGTCACTGCGACCATAGTGGTTGAAGAAAAAATTTAATACCTACGCGAAAAAAAAAGATGAAGTGGTGTGAAATAAAAACTTGTAAAAAATTAATTGGTCAATCGTTTAATATTTTGATATTGTAACACAATCTGTTAATTAACAGAACACGATAATTTTATGTGATCGCTGTTCAATTTTGGACGCAAAAAAAAAAAACATTTTATTATTTATGCTCTGATTGTTAGGTCGTAGGTATTGACTTATTTAAATACTTTGTCAATTTAAAATGTTTAGTTATGCGGTGACTAATGCAGGTGAACTCACCGTAATACCGATAGCGATAAAAACTATGCAAGGGAACACGTTGTTAATTTGTTAGTGAAAAATATTCAAGTGAATAGAATAAATTTTACAGTAATTGATTCTTTAAATAGGTTAAGTGCGTTTACCGGTTATAAATGCGTGATTTTCGATAAAATACAAGTGTCAAATCATAGTGACATAATTAGAGCCTAGCATATTAAAGTCTATTTTATTGACAGCAAACCAGTTGGGTATAGTTAATCCGTTTAGCGGTGGCGACATGGGTAATAACCACTGGTGTATAAGTGTGTTGTTTTAATTAGATTCGTTGAAGTGGGCTCAGTAATGACGCCATGACGGTCACCTGTCACCGTGGGCTGCCTACCAAACGGTGCTGTGGTTATTTATGAACTAATTACGGTACTAATTGATTATTATAATATATTATGTACAAATAAACATTTATTTACGTAACTGTAACATGTTCGCCGAAAGAATATTAATTATCGTGATCGATCAATCTCTAGGCTGGGTAACTGCTTTCCAGTTTGTTGTGACCCGTAATGTCATGTCTTTTGACATTTTACATCGTTTTTTGTTTCGGATAATATTAGATTGGAAAGTAAGTTCTTACGAATATATTACCACATAACATAAATGCTTGTGTTCAATGAATCATTAGAATCGGTTCCGGTTGACATTTTATGTAGATAAAAGGAGTGGAACAACGTGAAAGTTATTTTATTATAGAATTCAAATGAGTTGTACCTACGAGTCTTTCAACTGTACCAAAGATTTACGTGTAATATCTTTATTACCAAACAGATCACTACTAATAAAAAAAAAAACACGGAAGTTAGAATTGAACCCAACATTAATAAAAAAGTATAGGTATCTATGTCAGTACATGTTATGTTACACGATAAGAAAGATCAATGTACCGTTGTTATTCGATATCTATGGTTGTTATACATTGTTATTGTCTGAATCAGATGTTTTATAGTAAGGCAATGTAACAAAGATATAATTTGTGTCATGAACCTCGGTTAGGGGGTCAAACGCAAGGACGACAAAGTAACACGCCATTTGAATACCAGCCAAATATAACAAGAACCAGTGCGACATGGCTAACGACCATGTCAACAGGATGATATTTTGTTTTTATAGTGCAAAAAATAAACATTTTCATATGAATTAAGCTAGCTAACTACCTGCGTGTGCAAAAATTTGGTCTTGATGTTCGTCATCATGACGATAAGATTTTTTTTTGTTTTATAATGGTACCTATAATCTATTAGTATATAACAAGTTACATTTATCTAAATAATAATATTATATTATTTACGAAAACCTTCATGTTTCCATGGAAATATTCACCTGGTATTTTTATGTAATGAATGGCCCAAACATTAGTGAATTATAGTCATAACATAAATATCTTTTGTACTGAAATAAATAGTTGATTACATTCGCAGGCCCTAAGGCATTGAAAGATCAACGTTAAAGTATGGTGAATGTGAAATAAGACAAATTACACGGTGTTGATATTTATGTTACTCAGTTTAGTTGCTTTAAATAATTTAGATCAACAAGGTGGGCGGGAGCTTTTGCGTGATATATTTTATTTTTGTAGACGGAAGCAATGTTATTGCACCGTGCTATGAGTCTGAATATCCCGCAGTATTTATTCATACTCCGAGGTGACAGTCTATTTTGGTCGCCATCCAGCGCCACAGCCCTGTGATGACAGATCCTCGTGTACACACATCGTTTTAGCATTCCCATGCGAAAAGTTGTCACAGTCATCCATCATCTCTTGAATATAAAGATATTGCTAATATGGCCAATCAAAATCTAGACATGTTTACGACTGGTTCTACGAGTATATCCGCGTCTGCTATTAACGTTATAATAACCGCGAATTGAATAAATTATATGAATGGTTTTTTAATTTCCTTGATGTGACTTGTGGAATGTATACACCAGCCAAAGGTAAATCAACAAGCCCTACTCATTCAATTATACTTCTAATTGTACATGTAAACTATGGGCAACGTTGGTTCTACAAATTTACGGACTGACGTAATGGTGAAGAGTATATTTATATTTACAAAATAACTGAAAACAATCAAACAAGAACTGTCATTTAACACTTGAATTACAAAGTTAGGTTATTAGATGAAGCTTGGGTGATTAACCTGCGGATGAGTTTACATAAAGCCGAGTAAAATATTTGACACGGCCAAAAGTAGGTACGGCGTATGACGAAACGCACCGTCCACGGATATTTGCGTATACAAACGGATATTTGCACTAAGGGCGAGATAAAATTAGAAGTTTATTTTAGAGCTAACGACTGTTTAGATTGCTAACACTGGCTCCCAACATTATGGTCCGCAACAGGTCTGAAAAGTTTTCAAAGTTCTTAACTGATCTTAACATTGATGCGAACAGAATATTTTATACAATAAATGAGATTTTTCGATTTGTTCTTCGTTCGGCCCACTGAGTTTTGTTCCACACAAAAAAATCCTGGTTTGTCCCAAACCACATGCTTCTTTCGTCCCAAAATGTTATTTTAATTATTTTGTTCTCGATTCCTCCTATTTTATATTCCTTGTTTGACCCATATTTTTTTTTATAGGCTATTTTTACATTTTTGTACACTCAGCAACAAAAATGTATTACTATTTTATGAGAACAAACTATATGTATACTAGCTTCTGCCAGCGACTTCACCCGTGTGACAATAGAATATATTATTTGCCTATGTCACTTCACCGGTTCTGCGATTTTGATTACGATACTCGATAGTAAAAATGATTTTTATATCATTTTAAGAAGTTGTTTTATAATTAGAAACCGAATTTATATTGAAAAAAATACTTAACCAACTTAAATTGCAGTAAAACTAACAAATAATAATAAAAACTAATAAAGATCTCTCGAAACGTCTAGTTAATACTTCGCGTGACCCAAGAGCTGGCTTTTACCTCGGAAAGAGGATAAGTATTAAGTACCATACAGCGTGGCAATATCGCCAGTCTTTTGGACACATTACCAGTCGACAGCGATGTGGAATAGATTTTTTCTCGCCATATTTCAGTTTGATTTAAGTTGTAATTAGTGTAGGGTTTTTATTATTATTATTTTATTTTACTGCAATAGTTAGTTAAATATTTTTTAAATATGTATGTGTGTATTTTTTAATTAGCAAATAAAAAATATTCTTACGTTTTAATTAGTTCAGTTTTTTTTTATTATCATTAGAAGTAGATATGTATATTTTTTTTAAATATTATTCATAATTTTCAAATATGCACTTACATTATTTTTGTTCACTGTACTTTTAAAGTACTTGTAACTTGGGACGAAACACAACTTCAATAGTGATGTGGGACGAATCAATATTTTTTTTGAATGTGGGACAAAACTTCGGGACGAACGAAGAACAAACCGATTTTTCTATTACTGCTCGTTACTTTCAATTGTGATAATTACAGACACAATTGAAAGACAATAGGAGCGCGAACGCCGGCGTTCGCTTGGGGTTTAATGAATTAAAAAAAAAAATGGGAATGCTAAAAAGTTTGAATTTATGATATAGTATTTTTTGTTTATTAACATGGTTAAGTTTTCTTCTGCATTTCTAGTCCTTCTTGTTAACAACAGAGAAACCAAAGTGGTTCCTGGTTAAAAAAAGCGGTCAAGTGCGAGTTGTTCTCGCCCATGAAGGGTAATAGCAGCAAGTAACATAATATAAAAGTTCTTGTAGTTCGTTGTAACTTTGATCGATGTTTTAATAATAGTGTATTTTTTTTAGATTTATGACTTACTAGCTGTGCCCCGCGGTTTCACCCGCGTTTTTCTCGTTATTATACTCTTCAAAGATCTTATACTTACAATCATCAACAAATATATTTCGAAAAAGATTATTACAGGATTATATGTTGATAAAAAACTCCATGGCCCATAACTCATTAATAGGTACCAACTCGTAACATCTTACACACGTGATAACTTTTAAACGAAATATCCGATTGAGATGAAACAAAAAGTATTTTACTTCTACATAAATACTCTTGATAACATAATGCTTAATTTCGATAAAGATTAATATTACGATACATATTTAACGTAGTTTTTTTCCTTCAGACGATTTAATAATTATTTTGAACACAAAATCGGTTATTGTGATTAAACCATGATAGCTAGATATATGTTCTCGCGGACTTTTTTGTAGGTCTTAATGGGATCTACAAACCCGTAGTACATCATTTTGTTCTGTTGTCAATAGTTTTTGCAGCGCACGCAAAAATAGGTTTTCGATTTTACACCTTGTGTTACAAAATAGCAATTTTATTACGGATCCCTAATTTTGAAAAAAATAAAACATAGCCTATAGCCTTCCTCGATAAATGGACTACCCAACATTGAAAGAATCATTCAAATCGGATCAGTAGTTCCAGAGATTAGCGCGTTCAAACAAACAAACAAACAAACAAACAAACAAACTCTTCAGCTTTATAATATTATATAGTATAGATTAAAATAAACTACTTATTAGATCTCGTTCAAACTAATTTTCGGTGGAGGTTTGCATGGTAATGTGCGTCATATGTTTTTTTATTATTATTTTAGAAGTTACGGGGGGCAGGGGGAACACATTTTAACACTTTGGAAGTGTCACTGGCGCAAACTATTCAGTTTAGAAAAAAGATATGTTAGAAACCTCAATATCATTTTTGAACACCTATGCATAGATACTCCACACGAAAGGTTTTGATGAAAAAAAAAAAAAATTTTGAGTTTCATTTCTAAGTATCCCCCAAAATTTATCGATTTTATTTTCCATTTTTGTGTCAAAATCTTAATGCGGTTCACAGAATACATCTATCTACTTACCAAGTTTCAACAGTACAGTTCTTATAGATTCGGAATAAAGAGGCTGTGACATACGAACGGACAGACAGACAGTCATGACGAATCCATAAGGGTTTAGTTTTTTGCCAAATGGCTACGGACCCTGAAAAGTCAATCCCAAAAATCACACAGTTATTGTTTACATGTCATCAACGTATACCTCGTTTTCATAAAAAATGTTGGTTTATGAAGTTGCATTATGTGAGGAGAGCCTAACACTTCTCTTCGTCTTGTTCCTGCGAATCTGTGAATCACAGTATGATTCAATCTGTGTTTCTATACGCCGCTGTACACAAAGATAATGTCACCGCTACAACTATCAACTTTTATCTATTGTTAACAAGCTTAACTCGCGTTACTTAATTATCTTTACCGTATTAGTGTTTTGTTTACAAATCGTTAACTGTTTACAATGACGCAGCGCAGCTGTCACAACATTTTGGTTTTAAGTTGCAGGATAAGTAAATTAATTTTGACTCATGTTTTTTTACCTCATACACTCAGCGCATACCTGCCCGTCATCGCTGCTTGAAACATTTAAATTCAATATCATTTACCTACCTAAATTGCAATTTCCTCGTATTTAAAAATTTATTTCGAGAAACTGGTTTATAAATTACTTCATTATGATCCGTTTTCGGAGTCTGAACAATAAAATATTAATAGTTGAAGACTGTAGAATGATGTCTTAGTGTATTCTTTTGTTCCACAGACAGTTAACGCGAGAGTTACGTCACTAGTTGATGTATCGCTTACTATCCTTCCATCTACAACCACATTGTACTTCTATCGTCCTGAACAAAGAGCTCATTATGTCTGGATCTGTAATTGGGTCCATTACTATGCTAATACCATCGGTAATGCGATTACTGTATTTATCGGACACTACTTACTGCATTATGACAGACGGCTAGCTACTGTTGATACTTTATAACCACTGTCAGCTTAGCAACTAGCTGTTTTGAAGCACACGAACAAGATACTATTACTTTTATAAGACAAGGTTAACTAACACGAAGACTACCGCCAACAAATACATGATAATTTAAGATAAGCCCCTCAATCTGGTTATCTAATTAAAAACCGGAATTATGATTGTACCTGTATGACGTGACTTCTTAATATTAAAGTGCAGTATTAAGGATACGTAGGTACCTATAAATTAACGTTGTTTTTCATGAATAAAACATTTACAGCCAAATTAGTAAATCATGTTCATACCCTGAAAATATATTATATTGTATATTTCGCGGTAACTTGTAACGCCTGCCGACAAATTTGCATCGCTTGGAGAGATATTCTCTTACTTTCTGATTTTATTACTTAGGTATTTTCTTTGGGGCTTCATTTTATCTGAATTTATATGAAAGTTCGGGATCCAAAACGATTAAAACCTTTGTCTTAAAAACAATAGTGTGAATTATATAATTGGTTAAATTTATTTCGCTAGAGGAAAAACGTATACGGAATTAACAGTTATTTTCTCGAACCGAGTACATATGTTAGGATTTGAGTGAGAGAAATAGGTCACACTGGTTCTCGGTGCAATTTATCTCTACTTATGGGTTATTGAAATCTTAAGCCATCTTAGGCTTTCCACTATCCTTGACTAAAGATGCAATTATTAGTGAACGAAGTTTCTAGCTGGTAGGACCTTCAAAGAATTTTAAAAGAAACTGAAAAAGATTGCATCCAAAACTAGATTGTTTTATTATGCGCGCTCATTTACAGACGAGCGCTAGATTTTCCTCAGCGATAAGCCAGCAGTTTTTTGTGGCCTAGGTTTAGATACACAGACTCTGTAGTCTGGCTTCCGCAATCTTGAAGGAAATCAGGTTTCCACCAGATATATTTTCCTGGTGCTGCTGTCAATTTGGTTTATGTTATTTATATTTCTGATACTATTTATAAACATGTGTCACTTATTCTAATTCGAAAACTTTTATCAAGTCTAAATGTAAATAAACTATTGGCAAACACACTCGTTTTTCAATAACAATCACTACACTGAATGACATTTGTTGACTTCACTTTGTATTCTTATAACAAATTTATGTCCTTTAGCTGCCTTTTGAGCCTATACATTCAATAGACTTTGGTTTCATAATATGTCGTCACCCAACAACATATGAAATCGAAGGCTACAATAAAATTATAAATGATTAGGGTGCAGGCCAGGAAAATCAATACCACTTCGTTATTTGATTGGTATGTTAACCTGTTTACTACCAATCGCCGTAGCTAGCTACAAATATATAAAAGCTATTGATTTGGGAATGCCTGATGAAGCCATGATTAAAAGCATATTCGGACATCGATGCTAAAAGTTTTGACATTTATGATGAATCGGTATCTCAATGACACCTAAACTTTGATCTCCTTTATTGAGTTCTCCCAAAAAAAGAAAATAAATATGAAGATTTATCTCTTGCTTTCTTTCATTTCGAAGTTTTCTGTTATCTTTCTTCTCAGTGATTGAATTCACGTGGGAGACGTTGATTTCAACGTAGAATAAAGTACTCCACTTCTCGTTTAATTCTTTGACAAACATGATTTTATTTCTTTTGCTCCAAAATAATCTTCTTTTTTGTTAAAAGACTATTGTTATCCTGTAAATAATCGCTCTGAAAATATATTACCGGGCTTTAAAATCTTGTTAATATTTACATTTATCAATACAGTTATTTCTGGCAGATGGCAGAAAAAGCTATTTGCCCTACATATTTAAACGAGTACATTAATAAATGTAGGTATTGTTAGTTTTGTTTTTCATTAAGTCCGTACAAGTTCGTTCTTCAGTTATGCTAACGAACACCTAACTTCTCTTCGACTGCTAAGTTAGTAGAACTTTTTAACTCTTGCTCAAGTTTTCTCTTTGTTGATCATCTTTAGAGAAAAGAGAAAATTAACGAAGGAAATGATTAATAGTTTTTGAAACTGTTAGTAAAATACCATTTGGTATTAACTGCGGATTTCTATGTGCTGCATTTATAGCCAGAGATTAATCAGACGTTACAAATTACCGAAATATGTAAGCTATTGCAAACCTCCAACTAAACGTAATATATTATAATTATACCGCTCAATTAATTAAATTAATTAGTTCCACGTTTTTCTACCTGTAGATACGCAGGTAATGCGGTCAAATACATATATAGGTATGTATTATGAGTCAACGGAAAGCAATTTCAAGCCACGAATGCACCGGATCTGGCGATCGTAATAAAAGTATGTTTGGCCGCAACCTGCGCTTTCATTGACTGAAATTCATGAGTGCGGCTCGTGGGGGGCTCGAGCCGTCGGCTGGCGTCGCGGCGCGCTTTATTCGCCACAGCCACAGCTATGCCTGCCGGGTTTATTGACCCGGAGACCGTGACCCCCCTTCCCCTCTTTCATCCATCTTACCCGCGGTTTGAAACTGTTTTCTAACTTATTTGTTCTCGTCCTCATCGTGTATTATTATCCGGCGGCTTATTCCAAATATAATGGGAACAACTTTACGATATATTCAATTTTACGATATCTCAGCCATATTTCACAAACATTCGAACAATTAGGTGTATGTATAACTTTCCTTGTTGGCATTTTATGTAGGTTTTACATCCCGCTATCCGCCAGATCTAATTTTAGCAAGCAGTCTTTACATGCATAGCTACACTTTCCAAAATGTTTTCCTCGCAGTACCTCTACCTACTCAACGTAACTTATCTGCTAGTTTTTTTGAAATGGTACCCTAACCTACTTACAATTTAGATAAATCGTTAAAGCACAGCTGTATTTGTTTCCAATACGTGTGTTAGCTCCTATCAATACACAACACGGAATTTCATAAAAGCATATCAGGTCCTTCCCTGACAACATGTTTATTTCAATAAAGATAAAGAAATTTCCTACGTAATGGACGTCTGCGCCGCGTTTTATCTCTAATTGGGTTTATTGCCAGACGAAATGGTCCCTTGGTTTGAGACTCGTTAGAATGTTCGTGTTATCTCACATTTAAGAAGCTTTAAATACATGTGGTATTTACTATTAATGGTAAAGAACTCAAGTTCCTTGATATTATGTAATACTTCTTTAAGATATAAGGAAAGGAAAGATATCACTGCTTGCTCTGTTGATCGCCTATGTGAGGTAGCATGTGCAGAGATTGAAGGCCAAACTTTCTTATGTGTGTACAGACCACCTGCATCAAATCTAGCATCTTTTTTGATAATAATTGAAGAAATACTAAATAAACTTATTAGAGACAACAAATTAGTTTTCGTTTGTGGGGACTTAAATATTAATTTACTAGTAAATTCACCAGATAAATGTAAACTTCTCTCTTTGTTTAGTTCTTTTAATCTAAAATGTATTTTTAATGAGGCAACAAGAATAACACCTACCTCAGCTTCATGCATAGATAATATATTTACTAACTGTGTTATAAAAGACTCATCCATAATTAGTGGCGTGAGGTCTGACCATAGTGGTCAACTTGTATCTTTCGAATTAGTCAAAAAGCTTCAATTAGATTCAACTGCAGAGCTTAGACCGCTTACTAAAAATAAATTAAATAATTTTAACAACAATGTCGTCAGTAGTCTCTCAACAGCCAATTTTGATTCGCAAGACCCCAATGTAAACTATGGAACATTATTTTCTACAGTATGCCAAGAATTTAATAAGGCGTGTCCAGTCAAAAAAGTTCAAATCGGTAATAAATCCAAATTTAATGAATGGGCTACTGCTGGAATAAGAAAAAGCAGAGACACTTTATATCAGCTATATCATGAAAAATCCTTGTCGTCTGATCCTAATTTGCATTACCATGTTAGACTCTATTCAAAGATATTCAAAAGAGTCTGTGCCCAAGCTAAATCTAAATCAATAAGTAAGATAATTGGAAATTCTAATAATAAAATAAAAGCTGTCTGGAAGGTGATAAACAAGGAAACTGGAAAGACAAGCCAACGAGATCGGAATGAATTCTCACTAAAAATTGATAATAAAATCGTCTCTGATAGGTCAAAAGTAGCTGAGACGTTCGAAAACTTTTTCACCAACATCCCAATAGAAGTTACGAAATCTCTCCCTTCTTCGTCTTTGTTAGCTGAATCTTTTTTAAAAGAACATTTCACTAAGGATATACCAAACTTTGAATTTAAGCGTATTTCTGTGGATACAATAATGAAAACATTCAAAAGTCTTAACATAAAAAACACTGAAGACTTATGGGGTATATCCGTTAAGATTCTTGGAGAAATTATTGAAACAATTGCTCCTGTCCTGACAGGCATATTTAATCAGTGTTTAGACAGTGGTACGTTCCCTGATTTAATGAAACACAGTAAAGTAGTACCAATTTTTAAATCAGGTAGTAAGAGCGATCCCTCTAATTATAGACCAATATCTGTGCTTCCAGCATTGAGTAAAATCTATGAAAAGATCATGCTCGACCAGATGTTGTCTCATTTTAATATAAATGGGATTCTGCATAGTCATCAGTTTGGTTTCACGAAAGGAAGGTCAACAACAGATGCAGGAGTGAAACTCATCAGTCACATTTTGGAATCCTGGGAGAAGTCCCAGGATGCTATTGGCATATTCTGTGACCTCTCTAAAGCATTTGACTGTGTTGACCATAATACTCTGATCTGTAAATTACATCATTACGGAATTCGTGGACGAGCTGCTGATCTTGTTTTTTCCTATTTATCTTACAGGCAGCAAAAAGTATCCATTAATGGGGTGACGTCCTCGGGGTCTTTAGTAAAGATGGGCGTGCCTCAAGGTTCAATTCTAGGCCCTTTCCTTTTTTTAGTTTATATTAATGACCTTCCCTTCATGATGGCTAATTTATCCGATATAATTCTATTTGCTGATGACACCTCTCTTATTTTTAAAGTAGACAGAAAAGATGGGGATGTCTTGCATGTCAACGAGAGTCTGGCTGTCCTTTCGAAATGGTTTGCAGCTAATAATCTCTTATTAAATGCAACTAAAACTAAATGTATAAAGTTTTCATTGCCAAATGTCCCTCAAGTTGACGTCAATCTAATTCTTGACAGCAAAAAACTAGATGTTATTACAGAAACAGTGTTTTTAGGTATAACTATCGATTCTAAACTGCAGTGGGGTACTCATATTAGAACTCTCTCGGGAAGACTAAGCTCAGCTGCATATGCAGTAAGAAAAATAAGGCAATTGACAGATGTAGCCACAGCTAGGTTAGTTTATTATGCTTATTTCCACAGTATTATGTCTTATGGCATTTTACTGTGGGGACCTGCAGCTGACGTAGACTCAATCTTCATATTACAAAAGAGAGCAATCCGGGCTATTTATAAAATGGGCCCTCGCGAGTCCCTCAGAAATAAATTCAAAGAAATCGATATACTTACTCTGCCTTCTCTTTACATCTTGGAAAGCATTTTGTATGTACGTAAAAACTTAGGACTCTTTAAAATCAGAAGCGATTTTCACAACAAAAATACACGTAGTAAACACTACGTACTGGAGACTAGCTAAGACTAGCAAGTCATTCTTAGTTAACAGCATTCGCTTTTATAATAAGCTGCCAAAGGCGGTAACAGAACTTAGTGAGGGAAAATTCAAAAGTCATATCAAGCGTGTCCTAACCGAAAAAGCATATTACAAGGTTAAAGACTATGTCGAGGACACGCTTGTTTGGCAATGACTACCTCTGCACATGTGGCCCCCTGGTAAATCATCAATATTTTGTCTATTAACTGCTCCACCTTTGTTTTAATAATTATATATACATTTTTTTTTTCTCTGACACATTGCTTTTGCAATATTTTTATTTTTATTTCAACTGTCATAAATTTGTTAGTAATTTATTTTGTTAATATTTTATTGATAGTTGTAATTATTATATTATTCCTGTTTTTTTTTTTTATATATATATAGCCTCTTTTTGTATTGTAAATGTGAGAACACTGTATACTCCACGAACTCTTAGACTACTTCCTATTACGACTTACTTTGTTTTTTACTGAGAAAATTTTGATTGTGCTTTTGTGTACAATATTTGACTGGTCTACACTGTTCTTACATAACATTTATCAATATTGTAAAACAACCACTTTTTTAAAAGAGTAACCATGGAGTTTCTTGCCGGTTCTTCTCCATAGGAAACGACCAATTTGGAACCGTGCACTAACTTCTGACGTTTTATAAGTGCCCATGTAGGCCTATGTGAAATAAAAATATTTTGACTTTGACTTTGACTTTGACTTTGAAGTGACCAAACGAAATGCTCCCTGTAGACCAGTAGATTTGCACACATTCGCTATTCTGTCGGTTTCAGATGTCTGGGCAAAAGTTATGTCTTTGAAATGAGGGCCTAAATATTCAAAGGCCCTGAGACGATCCCGGTTCTCAAGGTTACAAATTAAATTGTAAATATTTATCTTGCTGTACATGACATTTCTTTTAATGACATTTTGTTGTCAAGCGACAAAAAGAGTTGTTCCCAGCAGACCAATAGTTTTCCCACATTTAACACTTTGAGATACTTTTTCTAACGGCTAGGCAAAGTTATACTCGGTATTCTGTCGGTTTTAGATGTCTGGGAAAAAGTCTTGTGTCTTTCAAATAAGGACCTAAATATTCAAAATCCCATAACGCGACATTGGTTTTCAAGATACATGTTAAATTGTTAATGCTTTTTTTGACATAGTATATTTTCGATGACATATCTTGCGATCTTGTTGTAAAGGTTAAAAAATTGGTTCCCAGCAGATTTATAGTAAGAGACAGTTTTTTTCAACGCCTAGCTAAGTTACTCTCACTATTCTATTGGTTTGAGAAGAACGGACAAAAGTTACGTCTCTTCAATGACAAATTTATAGGCACACGCGACGGCAAGATAAAAAGTTGAATACTGTTAAATATGACGTGTGTTGTGGATGACACAGTCTTGCAAAAAACATCAAAAATGGACCTAAACTTAGGAATAATGGGAAATGCATACAACACCAACATTAGCTTACACACAAAATAGTTTTTCGAGTTCCTTTATGAATAGCGCTCTTCCATGAAAATGTCGTATCGGTGTACCACGTGTTACGTTGGTCGTAAACTATTGGCGCAGCGCAGCCACACTGAGCAGCTGCCAAGTCTTCACAACGGGAGCTGACATTCTGATTGAGGGGCTCCGATTAGACTGCCAGGGAAGTAAACGTAATATTTGAAAAGGTTACTGTTTTCATGATTTTGTACTGTTCTATCTGGTCAATATTCCTTTGTATATTTCCAAATAGGTTGGCTATGATAAGAAATTCAAACCTTTAATGCAAGTTTAGACGTGCAGTTACAGTACAGAATGTCACGTACGTACATACAGAACACTAAAATAGAATTTTCTAACAAGACTCACCGTGTCGTTGTACTGAGTAACAACATTACATAACAGAAGCATGAAACACCAACACGTGGTAATTGTACGGTAAAAATTTCAACATCGGTATCGTGGTTCATTAGCTATCGGATGCAGGCGCGCGATTCGATTATGCTAATTTGATTGTCTCCTTGCGCGTCTAGTCTAGCCTGGCCCGTGTCGGAGACTAATTTAATCCACACTCATCGCTCTTTTCTACAATCAATAAAATAAGGATTACCCATAAAGCGACGCAATAGTTTGCTTACAGCTAAATGAGACACAGTGATTACGGCTAATCTATTAAGTAGGATTTCCCAAGTTGTACTAATCTAAGAACTTTCTTGGTACAAGAGCAAATTAAGGACTTTGTTTTGTTTACAAAGGACTTGAGGAAAATAGTGGACTAAGCAGCAACTTTCTTTGAATGTTTATGCTCCTTTATCCTCTATGTATTTGAGCATGTTTACGCTAACCGTGCATTGAATATGCTGTTTGTGATATGAACTGAGTTGCTTTTAAGTCTTGGCCCTGGCTCATTCCTGGCACAGTAAGTGCACGAACGGTGTCCCTGTGGCGTACCCGCAGGCTATGGAGCACCTTTAAACTTTTCCAATGCTGGTCGCGCGTTGAACGGGATTCGTTTACCCTTTGAGCGAAAAAGAATTTCCTTTTTTTCAGTTTTAAGCACTTCGTCCCGCTTAATATTACAACAAGCCTAATATTACAAAAGTTCGATCATAAGTGTGTTATTATAGTCAAGGCCACGTCGTTGTCATACAATTGATATGTTCGGGTATAATCGTGGTTTATCTAAGTATTCGTCTGAGTAGATCAAAGCCGAGCTATAATCGACTTATTTACTGTCGCCTGGTTTGAGGTAGTACTAATATCAGGCAACGTTTTGCTTATTCACACGAGCATGTATAATTAATAATATAAACTGTCTATTCCTGTAAAACCTGAAATTAAAATTATTGTTTATTAGTATATTTGAAAGAAGGTAGTAGTTAAAGTTAAGTACGAAGCACTTAGTGATGATGACTTCGGTGCAATTTTGTATCAAAATAATGAAACACCAATAACGATCCACTTCATTGGGTTTATTTCGAAACGTTCATAAAATGTTTCTTTTAATGCGACATCTGAACATAATGCTTGTTGTTTTATTTCTGTGGTTTGACTCTAATAGATTAAATGACGGCCAGGACTTTGGTATTTGGGTAGGTAGGGTATTTCACTTTGCTTTAAAAGCCAAGAACACTTAGGAGCTGTCTCGCCAACTCCACTCGATCGTACTTTAAAAGCTTCACGTGATGTTCCATGCCGGCCTGAGTTACTTCCACTATCTCGAGGCGGTATTGGCACATTATTTCCACTGATTCTCCCACAAAAAATACGGTGTTCCTGATTTCCAAGTCAGCAGAACTTGAATAAAACTTTGTCCATTTTGTCCTTACGCACGATCATTATTCTTGGAGGTTTATAATATAACTACCGTATGTTAACGGTAATAAGAACAACTCATACGTACAATATACCAACTCGGTTGAGAATCCGCCTACGTAAATGTTCTAATCACTGACATTTTTATTACTTACTGGTAAATGCAAAGGAATTTAAATAAAAAACTTAGAGACTTGATTATACTTGGATGTTTTATATACGTAGTTTTGAATTCCGTTAAACCACTATTCTCATCTGAGAATTTGAGATTTATTATGGGTGATAACGATCGCTTTATTGATAGAAAATAATATTTATTACTAAGCTAACCATATATTACTACCACACCTCAAAGTGTAATATATAATATGTCTGATAACACGACGTGCGTAGGTGCACTATAAATACTTATTCTCTCTCTCTAGAGTAAAAATAAAGTTATAGGTATTTGGAGGTTAGAGAAATATTAAAAAATAGCTTTACTACGATATGCATTTCTGCAAGTTAAGTAATTTATTTATTTATTAAATCTTTATGCACAAAAAACTGTACAAAGGCGGACTTAATGCCTTAGGCATTATCTGCCAGTCTACCTCAGGGTGGTGCAGAAACATAACATGGCAGGTGCAATTTAATAAATAGACAAACAGAAGAGAAACAAATACAATAGTAAATAAATACTTAAATACATACATATGAATAAATAATGCTGTAGTGAAAAAAACAAATCTAACTAATCAGTGCTGTGATGATTCTACCAACTTACATTTTGGCATTCCCGATACTACATTGATATTTATTTTGTACCAAAATATTTTTTCGTCAGTTTATACTAGATGAGGCCGGTGTTTCCTAGCTGACTACTACCCTAAAAGAAACACCGAAACAAACGCAGGGGTCAAAGTATCTTTTAAAGTTCAGAGAGTAAAATATGTAATGGTCAAAATCACATGTGAAACCATGCAGATTTGTCTTAGATGTCATCATTTATAAATTGTTGAAAGAATTTTACGAAATTATTTGCCATGTCACTTAGTGGAGAAAGATAAATAAAATTTTAAAAATCTATACTGAATGTTATGTAAAACATGAACGGCATAAATTAATGCAATATATATTTTTTTAGATGAAGAGGAGGGAGGTGTTACGCGCGGCGGCGAGGTGAGGCAGCGGGTGCGGCATGGACCATGCGGTGAAGGCGATGTCGGCGCGCGGGCCACTGTCCCGGTTAGTGGCGCGGCGCCGATTCGAGTCGGCGGAGCTGGAGGAGCTGTATGCGCGCTATGCGTGCAAGCTGCAGCGGACCTCCGTCGGGTCGGCGCTGGCTCTGTGGGCGCTGCTTGCCGCCGCGCTCGCCGCTGTCGATGCCACCCGCGGCTGGCGGAGGGCACCGCAGGTAAGCTACCACTCAACACACAATTTTTATAGAGCTCATTTTCGGATAAAGCTTTCGAATGATTCGATCATAAAACTCTTTTTGTTTGGTCTTATGACTAGATTTTTGTACAAAAACCAAAAATATTTAAAAATAATATCTTATAGTTTTACCTTACAACTCGTATTCCCCCCCCCCCCGTTTCGGCTATAAAAGATTTGGAGTGCCGCACGGTAGCATATTTGGTCCAATTCTGTGTATGTTTATTTCGTGTAGCGTTAACAAAAACGTAACCTTGAACTACAAAATGACACTTTCAAGGTTATGTTACATAATTATGTATATAGTTGAGGCAGTTATAGAATTCAAAGGCGTTAGAAAATAGGTTATTATAACGCGTCTGATGCCAAATTACTTGGGCATCAAGTGCGATATAAAATTTAGCTTATAGCATCTTGTTTCCAGCTATGAATATGACGAATAGTATGTTTTAATGAGAAAATCATAAACACAATCATGATTTTTGACATCAAATACTAATTACCTTATTCTTTTAACGATTTTTTTACTGATGCAAATGTTTTTTTTTTATGCATAGGATTTTAAAGATAAAACCTAGTTAATACTTAGTAATCTCTTTGTTCAGGTCGGCGTACTGACCGCACACGCACTGCTATGTAGCGGGTTAGCGTGGTGGTGCGGTCGCGCCGGTGTGGCACCGGAGAGGCGATTACCGCGGGCATGCTGGTTGGCCTTGGCTGGCGGTGGCGTCGCTCTGGCCGCCACGCTGCCAGCCTGGAGCACCGGCGCGGCAGCCGAGGGCGCTGCTCACGTTGTGTGGGCCGTCTTCGCAGCGTATGCGTTGCTGCCGGTCGGAGCCCCCGTCGCCGCAGCCTTTGGCATCCTCCTACCCACAGCGCATACAATCGCATCAGCACTCGTCGCCAACCGCTTCCCATATCACGTTTGGCAACAGGTTAGTTGCCTATATTCTAACTTTTGGCCAATTTTCAAGAGTATAATTTCTTTGAGGTATTTAGGTACTAAGAAAGCTTACCGCAGCTCTCACCTAACTACGAATAATTTTCTGCAATAAAATGTAAAAGCGTAGCCAAGCACGGACAGTACCTCACCTACATATCGATTGAAGTTCATCGTGTGACTCGACGTCGCAATAAAACCAGACATTTGTGTTCACTTAGGGTTGCTCAGCTCGCAATATGTTAGTTTCACAGTCTTGACCTTGACACTCGCCTAATGCGAGTTATTGGAGCTTCCAGCTTATATGTAACGAGTAAAATCCGTCTAAAGAGTTTTTTGATCTGTATTCGAGTCAACCAATGGTTAAAAATTATAACAATTTTTTCAATTTTGCCAATTTCAAGTTCAATCAATTGTTAGCTAGACCAAATGGTTAAATGAATAACTATTAGTCGAAAAGAAAGATAAATATACACCAGTAGACATTTTAGCGTATAATTTAATAATTCGTTTTTATTTTTAAGTATTGATCCAGATAACTGCAGATATTAAAACTGAAATTTCAAATGAAAGCTTTATTCATACCTGTTAGGTAATTTCCTTTTGAATATGAGATATTCGATGAATAATAAGTTGGGTGACAATAACCACGTTAAAGCTGAAAAAGTTAATCAAGAAAAGTACTGTATCATTCGTTTAGTGCAGCAATAACCGCTATAATTAGCTAGCTTACATCACATCATGTTGTATAATCGAGTTCGTAGAACTACTACCCTTTTACTGTGCTTGTGACAATAAAGATGACGTGAAGGTCAAGATTGTTTAAATTGTAACAAATTCTAACGTCTTTTTTGGCACTTAATACGAGTATTATGTAATAAATTGCTAAAAGAAATATGTTCTCGAAAGAGAATTAATGGTCTAGCATGATTGATTACTTTCCTAATATAAGATATTTCTATTTTTTAAATAATATATATGACCACCAAGTTTTTTTAAACAACAAACCCAGAGTAGACGTTTGCCTTTATGCATGGTTCTAACTATTTTAGATGTTCTGGGGGCAACTTAGTATGAATAACGGAAATGCTTCCAAAATAGAACTTAACTTGAATTTAGCAACCATGTAGAGTTGTTGCCTTAGAAATAGATTTAAATAAATGCACGATTTCCTGCTCATAGCTTGAAACCGTGCGGAGGTCGTAGCCTTGCCCTCTTGGCGCCCACCGTGGGGCCGCTTATTATACCTCACTCCAACGTACAAGGGTTGCTGTGCTCGCGTGCAGAGCTTACGTCATCCTTGCCGTCTAAACAAACTGGCATATCCGTCAATCTACCCTCAAATGTAGAACATTACATGTCTTGGACACAAATATGTAAATCAGAGCTATTAGATAATAGTGAACTATATTGTATGAAGCCTATTACTCAGGTCCCATAGGATTACGAAGTTTATTACCAACATAAATCTGACGTGAAATACTAAGTATGAACGAATCCAAGATTAGAAGCACGGTGGAGATTAGAATTTTTTACATAATAAAAACGCAATAAAACGCAGCGTTTATCGTTTATCTATTTGTGAAGTTTTCATGTGCTTGTACATAATAATCTGAGTTTATTTACATAGTTGTATGTTGTCATCTCGTTAAAAACACATCAGGAGCACGCATTCTTACTGAGCTGAGCGTGAAGTTGGTCGTTTGCAGTGTTAACAGCAACAAATTCACTTTTGGCAATGATATTTTTTTAAAGATAGTTATTGGTGTTTAAAGTTCCACCGCCTGGCAATTCAATCGCGCTGTCTAGTTCAGTCTAGAGATCAACGCTATCAGTATTCCCCATGTCCCCCTATTTTTACACAAATCACGTAGGACGCCAGACGCCTAGGCTCAGAGCTAATATTTTTGTACCATGCCAAAATTTGACTTGTCGGGGTTATTGAACTTGACCAGAGAGGACTAGAAAAAATCTATAGACTGAGTCAATTTAGCTGTCAAGTATATGTTGGCAGACTGGAGACGAAAAAATGAGAGTATGTACTTAATAACTTATTCTCAAGTAGGTACAGAAAATATCCGATCCACGTATTCTATTTCCTCATTCTTACTATTTTGTTAAAACTGGAAACGTCTCGTAAAAAGACATAGAAAACTTCTATATCTTATACTGAAGGCATAAATGCTTTTTGTTTGAAATCAATCTAACGACGATCTATAAACCGGGCGCCATTTAAAAATTAGAATGGACTCCCGATAAACATTTTGATGTGTTGAATAAGTTTGACGGATGTGAATACATTTGTGATACAGTAATGCTTTAATTTGAGAAATCCAGTGTAAAATAAGGTCTAACACGGTGTTTTCATGGGTGTCATTAAAGATTAGTTTATACAGAAGCATTATACATACATACATATATGCGCTTAATTGACGTATCACCAATTAAGGTCAGTTACTAATTGCACCACCTTGTTCAAACTAAAAGCGTTTACTGAAGCGCTCTCATGTTCAAAATTGGAAGTATATCGAAGTTGAACATGGCCGGTCGACCAGCAATCGCCAAATTCACGAACACGTAACATAATAGCAAGACAGTAACATATTATTTGACAGATAGTATGGTTATTTACTGCGTCGTAACTACGCCTGTACCATCTGGTTCATATAAATCAATCGACCAACTTGTAGGTAGAATTAGGTGCGATTTGCGATGGATCACTGCTTATTGCCTTCATCCTGTTTAATAAATGTTGCTGAACGCAATTACTTTAAGTTATAGGAGTTTAAGTGCGAAGGGGTGTGGTGGGATGGGAATCTGTGCCATTGTTTACGATGGTAAGAATACAGTAAGACACTTGCACAACAAAACATTCAAGTCTCTTGTCTACCCAAAGGTTGGCGCTGGTAGGCGCGGTCTTAGCGATAAGACCGCCCTTTGTGCAACTTCATAAACATGTCCTTTATTGTTGTAGGTATTTATTGTAGGCACAATAAAGTATACTGTATTGTCAATGTGTCAGGGGCAAGTTCATTATCATTATCGCATGTTTCTAAGTGGTAATTTGTTGATATCAAAGTGTTTGTTCCTTCCTAAAGTTGTTACAGTTTATTTATTATCTTGAGTTTAGCGTGACTGTCGTATTTCTACATAAGCTCTCAGTTCTCTAATAGTTTTTGTGTTTAGTCTAGTTATTCGCAAAAAGCTAATCTATTTTACCTAAATGTCTGGCCGTTCATCCCGATATCGTAAACAGCCACTTCAATTTGATTTGCACTCTACAATTTAAATTACCAATCATTATTATTCATCGTATTTTACATGTGGTATGATAGTTGCCTACTACATTAAAATATGTTCGTTATTTAAGTGAATGGCCTGGCAATAATACATGATTGATATCGTGAACTGTAACAAATGTTCAGCAGGCATGACCTTAGCAAGCGCGTTTCATCTACATTTTAAATAACTCGCATTGTTTATTTTCGGAACATAATTGTTGGTAGGAGAGCTGCTTAAAACTCGGGCTGTTTAACGTAGCATAGATTAAGCTAAGTGCTCATTACTCATTGCTAGGGTTTCCGCACTGAATAGATCCGCTATCATTCGACTAATGGACGCCGGAACAGGGAATTATGACGATGATGCTATCAATCAGCAAGTGCCTGTATGCTAAACCTTATCGCTGTAGTTTGCAGTTTGAAGGCTGTCCCAAGGCTATATTGGGTCGTGAAGTCTACATAGAATCAGATAGTGTTTCTGTACTTAGAAGTAACCACTACTGTTAAAGCTGTTACGATATTCTTTAATATTGTATACGCATAATAGTTATGTACACGTCTAATAATGAATGCTAATCAAAACAAACATTTCATAAAAAAAGCGTTTTATGCAGCTAGTAGCATATCTAATTTATTAGCATACATGTATATTTTTACGTTATATTATTCACAGGAATATACAATTAGATTATTACCATCTATCTAATAAATTTTAACTAAAGTATACCCCATATTTTGCTTCGTTTACATGAATATTGAACCGTCTCAGATTTCGCAAACAAAGAAATCTTATGAATCATCGTTATCTAATTGTTTTTATATTATTTAAATATTAACTAACTTTAAATATAAAACGTAACTACGTATGTGTTTACAATAACAAATATCGACTGATCGACTGCTCGCAAACGTTTTAAGTAAGTCCCTAAGAATTAGCATTGTCATTCAACGAGGCAATACTGCCAGATGTCTTCTGGGTACATTTCCGGCCTGCCCAGATGACATCAATGTGGAGGAATACTTCGACGCCTAAGTATATTTTGTTTTCATTTCATATTCTTGATGTTTTCCGTATAAAAAACAAGTTACATATTTGTGGGCAGTCGAGGTCGCTCTCGTGTCACCGCTCAGCCTCAAGGGGAAGCCAAAACACATTTGTGGAACATGTCTCCACGGGAGCGAGTTCACCGCGCATTTCCATAATAATAATGTATTATACAACGATGTGCGTGAAATTTATTCAGTGTAGCTCGTTATCCACAGCCGAGTTCGGTTAGTGGTGTCACTTCATTGAACATGTTCAATATATGATCAACCTGATTGCTCACTAATAAACAACGCTAACGTAAATGTCAGACTTTCTATCCGTAAATCTTTAAATATTTGCTCACATTTTTTCCAGCGCACGTCATGCACACTGAATTTGTATTCAAATGTTTTCAACGTGCTGAAAAATATATTTCCACCGTGTGTAGCAGAAATGGATTGCAACGTTGGAATAATACCTGATGCAAATTCCTATAATTCGATCGCTCGCTTTCACACCGTGAGAACGACAGGCGCTGACTGATTTATGATTTTGTGGACCATCCCTATTTAGATCCGTGACGGATATTAACTGTTTCTCAGCAATGTCAATCCGTATGTCATAAAATTTGCGTTACGCCTTATAACTTTGTTCATTCAAGCGTTTAGATAAGAAATCAATGACTGGCCCGTTTCAACTAGAAAACATGCTTTCAACATTAATCCTTCACCTGTTCTGCTATCATTAAGTACATCAGAAAGTGTTTGCAGGCGCCAGGCCGCCAGCGCTAGCAGCCCCACACAGCATGCTAATAAACACGTCTTGTCTCGTTGCTTGATCGCGGCCATTTACAATTTCACGTTATGCAGTCGGACAGGTGAGCTTTCTTGTCAAACTGACTAGTGTTGTGAAACGCTCGATCATATTCTATACTAGACAGTTACACTTGATGGGAGGAGCTGTCTCTCCATTACATTTGACATGGCGCTTTAGGGTTCCGTCGGTTGCATTTAAACACTATAATTTCCTATATTTAAAATAAAACATATTTTTTTTTATTATTTAGATAATTTAATCATTGTTTTGAATGATGTTTTTATTAAACCCATCTAATAAAATTATGATTCAGAAATATTAAAATTAAGAATAAGCCTCGTAACTTTGATGTTATACATAAACTCAAGATTTTTCAGATCTTTGATCAAATGGGCGTATCACTGGAACGAGATTGTCAGGGAAAAGCTCTAATTACGAAATAAAAATCTGAAAATTTTCTTGCGCTCAAAATAATTTTGAATGTACTTTTAATTACACTTCGCGGCTTTGACGTAGTCCTTTGAAGCACTGGTTTTGACGGTTGTGACATTTACTGAAATTATTCACGCCTAAATTATAAAGGGATCACGCTATTGTTACAATGGAACCAGAAAGTTACCAGGTCAAAATGGTACGTTCATATTTTAATCTTAATTAAATTTTTCATTTTGTTGCTTTCCATATCCCTTTGAATAAAATATTTCGGAATCGGCGTGTTAAAAATAAACTGTAGGAAATCTATATAGTATATTGATATATATATATATATATATAACCACCCATATTTCATAATAAAAAAATGTCAAGATGGATAACGGTTATTTACTGTGTATCAAAGTTCCTATGACTGGTGTGTAAGGAAAGGGTTTTATGAAGAAAAGCACAGAAAGACAAGACTAAGTATTTATTTCTAATGGGCTTGTCAATTATTCGAATAAACTACTGGCTCGTTCGGAAACTAGGTCTTCGAGGTGAAGAACGGCCAAGAAACACCTCGGAAGCATTTTATCATCACAATAACATAATTAGAAACATAAGTCACAGTATAACAAATACACAGAATCAAAACAACATTAGCAACAATATTAAGCTACTATATTAAATAACTTACGTGAACTTAGGCTTGCTGAACAGCAAGTAAGAGAACTTTAATAGAAACCAATCTTATTTATAGGAAAGTCCTGACGTTCAAGTGTCAAACCTGTGGGTTGACACTTAAACATCAAATATCCTTCCACCTTCTACAAATCTCAGGTTGTCGCACAACAAACAAATTCTTACATTTTAGTAGACTAAGTCTTAGATATTTTACAACCATAATAATATCGCAACAACAATTAATTTAATAAAATAATAATTATACTTATCTTTTAATTCACAATTTCCACACTTATACACAAACTTTGTAACTTATTTTTGTAGAGAGAGCTCCGCACCGTCCGACGTCTGAACCGAGAATTACTCAGGACGGCCGGCGTAGCGGCTTTTATAGCCGTTAACAAACAAGCTGCTTGAACGTTGGTTTTTAGTTTGAATTTAAACGTTATCTTTCAAATATCTATTATAATAATTATTTATCACATTATTACTATTATATATTTTATATATCTATATCTATGCCTATGCATAAACTATCACGGCCATACTGACAGTACTTCGTCCTCGAAGTATTACAATGTTATTTATAACATACAAGTAGGTACATTCGACCCATTAATCAACATATACATAACACAAAAACGAAAAGAAAGTATTTAAAACACTTATGACCTTTTTTTTTTAATTCATATTTCATAAATTTCAAGTCAACCAATTGTATGGACACGATGGTCCTCAGAGTATTCTTTTGCCAACTACATAGACATGTCGATCACATCCACCCGCTGCTCGTGGGATAATCGACACCAAATAGAAGGCCGACCAGCGGTTATTGAGTAATTTGCCAACTACATAGTCATGTCAATCACATTCACCCGCTGCCTGTGAGATAATTGACACCAAATAGAAGGCCGACCAGCGGTACTCGTGAGTAATTTGCCAACTACATAGACATGTCAATCACATTCACCCGCTGCCTGTGAGATAATTGACACCAAATAGAAGGCCGACCAGCGGTACTCATTTATTTTTTACTCATTCACAATATGACATTGGTTCTAAGTCAAAGTCAAGTCAAAGTCAAAGTCAAAGTCAAAGTCAAAGTCAGATTCAAAGTCTCAAAGTCAAAGTCTCAAAGTCAAAGTCTCAAAGTCAAAGTCTCAAAGTCAAAGTCTCAAAGTCAAAGTCTCAAAGTCAAAGTCTCAAAGTCAAAGTCTCAAAGTCAAAGTCTCAAAGTCAAAGTCTCAAAGTCAAAGTCTCAAAGTCAAAGTCTCAAAGTCAAAGTCTCAAAGTCAAAGTCTCAAAGTCAAAGTCTCAAAGTCAAAGTCTCAAAGTCAAAGTCTCAAAGTCAAAGTCTCAAAGTCAAAGTCTCAAAGTCAAAGTCTCAAAGTCAAAGTCAAAGTCTCAAGTTTTTTATTTCACATAAGCCTACATGGGCATTGACAGTTTCTTATTTAGGAGTTTCTCCAGAGAAAGTTAATCAGGGTATTTATTCTTGTATTATGTACATGTTTTCAAAAATATTTTATGTTAGTAACTTATGTTTTTATAAAAGCCTTAATTTAAACCAAAACATTGTACAGTTGATAAATAATTTCCAATACAAATCAACAAGATTGAACTTTGAATTGTCTTTAAAATATGGCAATGACAAGGTAGAAGTAGTCTCACATATTTAATTACAATATTTTGTCATTAATTTGTGACCTAAATATTTGCAGATAACCGACACAGTCTACACAAAGCATTTCAGACAATACCCACTTGAGCCAAATACCTAGTCACGCTAACCACATTCACCTGCTGCTGGTGAGACATTAGCGCCAAATAGAAGGCCAAGCAGCTAATTATCAGCTAACCTAACCTAACTTAACCTAACCTAATCTAACCTAATCTAACCTAACCTAACCACATTCACCAGCTGCTGGTGAGACACATTAGCGCCAAATAGAAGGCCTAGCAGCTAATAAGCAATAACTAAATCATTGCAACAGCTATGTTGATTCAATACACCCAGTTACGGTAAGATTAGATTAATCAACACCAAATTACAAAGCATAATTTTGAATTGTATTTTTCTATTTTACTTTATTAGAACAGAATGATCGTTTTAGTCGGCATTATTGACTTTTCAAAATAACCGGGAAATAAATAATTCAATGCTATTCCCAGTTGATTCAACACACTAACCCGTCCTAGCAACATAATCAACAATACATCGCTCGGTCAACCTGACAATATTATATTATTGGAGAAATGCTATTATACCATTGACGAATTCCTTAGTGATAAAATGTAAACTATTTGACATTGATATTTCATTTAATTTTGACATGGTATAATTATTTTCATTATAGTAAGTTACTTATTTGACATTTATTTACTTTTGACATTGTATTATCATTTTTAATGTAGTAAGTTATTTGACCTTCATATTTATTTAATTTTTACATTGCATTATTATCCTAATTTGTATTCACCGACTTATATTATCTTTTTTTTGTTATAATCCTTAATTTTAATTTAATATGTTGATTATTCTCATCTTACATTAATTACTAAATTATGAGATAATGTGTACACCTTTGAGGTAGATTTTTGAGGAACTAATTTATTTATTATTAAGATCTCATGTAAAAATGTACCAAAAATCACACCAATTTTGAATAACTATAATAATTATTTTTTTAATTTTGAATTTTAAATTTGAATTTTGAATATTATTGCAAATTGCTCTTAACGTTGAATTTTTGTTGACATCAGTTATTTACTTCAGATCGGAAACATTAAATTTTATTTGACATCAGTTACCATCACAGCTTGCGAATAAAACTGAGGGTACATTAAATTTACCTTTTTAACTATCATTAGTTACTATTGCAATTCTTAAAAGATATTTTAGTAATTAAAATAGTTTTCAAATTGTATTCAGACATATCAAAATCCACGATAACGAAACTTTGAAATAGATTGTTTACTTTATTGATCCACATCAACTTTTAATTACATTTAAAACGAGTAATTTTGAACTACCAGCAGACTAATTTTATTCCCTTTAGGTATAATTTTATCAAACAAGACACCCAAAGAAACCATAGCCCAAAGACGAGCTTCTGAACGTGAGAATATTACAAAAAAACCAACCGATTCGGCAAACATTGTTATGAAGTATAAATATTTGTAATTATTATTATGGTAGTTCAATAAAAATATATAACAAAATACCGAATGACATCAAAACCGGTTAAAAAAAAACTACTAGTCGAGAAATGTTACTATTCAGTGAAAGAATTCTTTGATGACGACTTCAAAAATTAATAACACCAATAATGACTTTTAAACATTTGATATCTTTTTCATATTTGGTTTATAATTTGGTAAGTGTATGTTTTTGTGAACCTTATCGATATTGACAATGAATTTATTTTGACCTTGTTACGGTTTTATTCTATCTTTTATTTTTTGACATTAACCTATTCTGGTATTTGTAATACTCTTATTTAATTAATTTATATTGACATCTGTAAAAAAACTTTTAACATTTGTAATGAATTATTTTGGTATTTTTTTAGTCAATTGATTTTTGACATTTATAGTTAAATTATTTTGACAATTGTAATGAATTTATTTCGACATTTACAATGAACACGGCTCTGACAATTGAAAGAATGTATTTTGACATTCAATGAAATTATGACACTCATTAATTTTATCCTCTTTTTAGTGACATTTGCACTTCATTTAATTTGAGTTGTATATCCGATTTTTTTTTATTTGTAATGCCTTGAAATTGTTCTATATGAAATGGCTGTGCTCGACAGGGTCCATGTGCACTTATTTAACTACTTTATAAGATCTTTGTGTTTTAGCAATAAAGATTGAATTGAATTGAAAATATAAATATGATTTCCTACCTAACTAACTACTCTACGCTGCCTAACTAACAACTATCCTAAGCTACCTAAATAACAACTACCCTACGCAACCTAAATAACTACCCTACTGTTGAGCAAATTTAAATTCATAAGATAGATAGATGCCTTTGTAAACACCTTTGTGGAAGAGTGTCTTCGTAAACCTGTTCTTACGTTTCATTTTCGAACACTAGTGGCGCTGTTGTTTTTCCGTCACCGTCATGTCATGAAAATATTTTTTTCTTTGTGAATAAGAATAAAATTTCGTTTATAGAAATCTATTCGACTTTATTGAAATATTACCTAAACCCAATACCTACGCTACCTAACTAAACTATTGACGGTATTACGTTAATAAACTTGCAAAAATATGGGTACCAACTATTTCCATTTTATGTCAAGTACACTTTACGTAAAAATACACGCTGGTGATCAAAATAATTATGAACATTTTATACCGAATAAAAATCTAACGATCTTATCTCGTAGCTTTATAGGAACAATGCTAAATGCCCATTACCTACAGTGAGACATCTTTAGCAAAGTGTTTAGTTCTGTTTCAAATAGCCATCTTAGATGCAACCAATATCGACGTAGTTCGTAGACTACCCCCATTTTTATATTAATATGCATAATCTTTTTGTACAACTTTATACTTATGACTACAAAATTATGTAGCCCTTTATGCCACAGGTAAAAGAATCGGGATTTTTCTTAATGCTTTGTATTAGAACCAATTTTACGTTTATCTATAACGACTCTTTACGACATGTAAGATACTCAACATTCACAGATATTTACATTTATCCGAAGGATATCTTTGAAAACAAAATAAAGCAATGCTAACAAATGTCTTACAGACTTTAGCAACTGAAAGTACTTGCTATATTTTACCAATGCAGATGCAGTAGCTTGATTGAAGATCCACGGCTCATTTGCAGCTCCGTTTTCCGGGACGGCATGGTGACATCGTGGCGTCATCTTCTTGATGGTAGTAAGCTCGACGGTTACAGTTCATGAAAATAACAAGACAAAAGGCATTAGAAATCAGTTGTGTAAGCCAGAGGCCTATCCCACTTCTGATGTTAAAAATAAACTGTAGGAAATCTATATAGTATATTGATATATATATATATATATATAACCACCCATATTTCATAATAAAAAAATGTCAAGATGGATAACGGTTATTTACTGTGTATCAAAGTTCCTATGACTGGTGTGTAAGGAAAGGGTTTTATGAAGAAAAGCACAGAAAGACAAGACTAAGTATTTATTTCTAATGGGCTTGTCAATTATTCGAATAAACTACTGGCTCGTTCGGAAACTAGGTCTTCGAGGTGAAGAACGGCCAAGAAACACCTCGGAAGCATTTTATCATCACAATAACATAATTAGAAACATAAGTCACAGTATAACAAATACACAGAATCAAAACAACATTAGCAACAATATTAAGCTACTATATTAAATAACTTACGTGAACTTAGGCTTGCTGAACAGCAAGTAAGAGAACTTTAATAGAAACCAATCTTATTTATAGGAAAGTCCTGACGTTCAAGTGTCAAACCTGTGGGTTGACACTTAAACATCAAATATCCTTCCACCTTCTACAAATCTCAGGTTGTCGCACAACAAACAAATTCTTACATTTTAGTAGACTAAGTCTTAGATATTTTACAACCATAATAATATCGCAACAACAATTAATTTAATAAAATAATAATTATACTTATCTTTTAATTCACAATTTCCACACTTATACACAAACTTTGTAACTTATTTTTGTAGAGAGAGCTCCGCACCGTCCGACGTCTGAACCGAGAATTACTCAGGACGGCCGGCGTAGCGGCTTTTATAGCCGTTAACAAACAAGCTGCTTGAACGTTGGTTTTTAGTTTGAATTTAAACGTTATCTTTCAAATATCTATTATAATAATTATTTATCACATTATTACTATTATATATTTTATATATCTATATCTATGCCTATGCATAAACTATCAGGCGCGTCGCCGGCGGCGTTTAGCGCCAAGCTATTCGGCTCATTTTGAGTAACTGTAAAATGTATAGAAGATGGTTGACATTGAATATTTTAGTAATTGGAAGATGAGTCGAGTTGTGGGGGCGAGTGTGGCGACGCAGGCGGCGACAGGTTCTATTTGCATAACTCGGGTTGGATAGTGCACGGCTCGTTGCCTATCTAATAAACGCTATAAATAAATTAAACGCTCAGTGGCTGGGCCACACAGATCACTGGCTCAATAAAGTTATAATAGGTGTGTCACGATTCCTCTTATGGCGGTTTACTAGCAATGAGCTTACCTTCTAGAGCGTAAACTGTAGCTTCATATAGGAACATTAAATTACATCGTCTTAAATATTTATTATAGATAATGTATACTAATTGTCAAGGTGCCTATAACAGATATATTATACGGCAGTAAATGACATGACATATACATTATAATTATGTCGTTTACTAAGATTTGGCGCACAGGGTAGAAGTAATTGTGCTAGAGCTGTGGGATTGTTCGAAAGAGTTGCCGTGTGACCCTGAAACGCAAAGTGTAATTGAAGGAACTCTGATAGATTTTTACCCGACTACGGCAAAGCCAAAGGAGGGTTATGATTTTCACAGGCTATGTATGTATGTGAGTATGTTCATCAGTTCCTTCATAGCTCGAAATCTTCTTATCGGAATTCGACATATGAGGTATCCTCAGAAACGTCATAATCGTCCGCTGAACAGAGGTGTGATGTCAAAAACAATAAAAAGAAAAGCCGTAGTCACACGTTATTAAAGTGTTTCGGTTGGTATAGTCTGTCTAATAAGTCAACCGACTTGGGAATTTTGCATAATATTTAATCATTTAAAAAATACTTATATTCGATACTTTTCATAAGGTTCTTCTGTTAGTAAACAATGATCTCTATCTCTTAATCAACCTTAATTATTGAACCCGTGTTGACTACATCAGATTTCATTAAATCCTAATAATTACCCAAGTCGTTTAACTTATTAGACAGACTCTACCTGTAACTACGGCTTTTCTTTTTGTTCTGTTCTTGTTTTTCCAGTTACTTTGTTTATTTCAGCATCCTGAAAATCTTGTAGTCTTTAGATTTTTACTTTTTTACTCAGTAAAAGTCAAACTCCATCTCAGTCCACCCATAATGGGAGTTATTTGATGATTTCCAACTGTAAGTAAAAAGGTAGAAGTAATTAGAGCCGGCTAATCTGATACTTAGGGTTGAAACTTAACCCTCTGCAGGTGCTCCCTAATCGCTACGTCATCAACTCCACGATTTTATTACTCTCTTAATATAAGTATCCAATCTTAATAACTTAGAATATTACAAATTACTTTTTCCTTGTTACTTTTATTCCCCGCGGTGCTGGAGCACGTAACAACTTAATTATATTAATGAGTTTCCCGAAGTGGTTCGTGCTCATTTTAATAGTATTTTTCTTCTGTTCTGTATGTGTTTTATGCAAACGAGCATTGTTCCCTGTTAAACAGGACCAACCCTCACAGAGTTCTTTTGAAGCTAGTGTATTCAGTCCATGTTGAATTGAATTTCTGTTTTGAATGTGTTGGCACATCGCTTTAAATGTATACGTGCGCATTTCGCTTTTTGTTTCACTATGATAAAAACTTTTCATTGTTTACTCAGGCCTGCATCTGATCGAATTGAGATTCTATCAATGATTACACAATAGGGCTTTAGAGTTTCAGACACTGTCACTGAACCTCTTCACCATTATTTCATTTGAAAGACGTCCACTCTTTGACATGACCTCCTCAATTGTCGCCACAACGAGCGGTCTTGTGCATCTCGCATCCTTCAAATTCCTGCGACTCTCACCAGGACGTAGACCATGACGTTTAAAGTAAGATTGTTTTAATCTCATTTCAGTGTGGGTAAGAGACAGAGCTATACAGGTTGTCTAGCGCCATCTCTTACTCACACTGAAACAAGATTATAACAATCTTACTTTAAACGTCATGGTAACCCCGCTAGTCATTTTTAGTACACCTTGATCTTCCAACGCTGCGTCTTCCTGTGTGTGGTCACTGAACCTAACCTATTATCCCTAAATCCTCACCAGAAGACTGTACTACGTTATAACTGTATCAATATAGGTACAGTTTCGTTGCATTAAACCGATTTTACGGGCAGGTTTATCGAATAAAATGAACTCGCAGGTCTGCTAGCGATTTGACAGGCAATTTTCAGTCAACATTGATGGATGGCGCACTATTTATCGAGCGATTCTTTATGCAACTGTATACCGTGCCCTGACGATATTTGTTATAAACGATTTCAATTTGTCACACCGTTCGCGGATTGCGGTGAGGGAAATAATACTTTCATGTTGTATTGACGACTAGATTTCTAACGTGGCTTATACAGGAACTGTATGTATCTACCTATTTCCGGCATATACTTAAGGACCTATTACACTGCGCTGAATATCGTGTGCGATCGTACTTTTTTCATTCATAGAAAGACAGTCTAGTCTATGGTTCGACGTATCGCGTAGTGTAATAAGGGTTAGACTGTCTTTCTATGAATGAAAAATAGTACGAGTCGGAATATCGCACGCGATATTCAGCGCAGTGTAATATGTCCTTTCCTCCCAGAGGCACTAACCGATACTTTTGCTTTCTATCAGTGACTACTATAAAGTCTTTCATAGTCGGATAACATTGCAGAATCTTATATGTATGAATAAACTAATAACTTAACCTCTTATATTACTACAATAACCTATTTAATAATGTCTACACGAACAGTGTTAGTTAATTAATTGAATTAATGTAACATGGACACTTTGCCATAAAATAGTTACATGCATTGCGAACTTTTTCGTTTTGATAGCAGCTAGATAAATGTGAAGGAGTGAATACGAGTTTAGATTCGTAGTTTAGTACTCAATAAAATTACTCTTAATCGAGTATTATACCTAGGCACCAGTGTCTTGATACTGGATAAATTTGCAACACTACTGTGTTAGGCTTCGAGTTATATTGTGCACGCCACAATCGTGGCGATGAGTCCCCACTTTGAAGAGTGGTTAGAGGCACCATTGCGTCCTCACTTTTCGCATGACACAGGTCCTCTTTGGACATGAGGTTTCAGCCAGATATGAATAATTTAGAGCATACTGTGGAAGTCTGCCCCGCTTGGAGCATTGCCATGCTCTCGTGAAGGCGATCGGAGGTGGTGACCTCTCGTATCCGGCACTGGTTCACGATATGGTCCGGAGCGAGGAGGAATGGGAAGCGCTGCTCCAGAATACGCCCTGGGTGTCGGGAGTCGCAGGCCAATTCCCGGCTACCGTAGGTGCGAGTTTGTGGATGACGAGTAATGTGTAGCGCACCTTCCGGCTGTCCAGTAAGGACCAAGTGTGTGCGCGTTGTGTTCTTCGTCTTAGCGTGTCGATGGCAAAACTTATTTAATACCATGCCTGGCCCAGTTTTCGGCCACGGCAATGCCGTCCACTGATGCTGCCATTAGATCCCTACGTGAACAGGCACGTTATGCAGGATGGAAGGTCGGACATGGTCTGTGGAGAGACGCCCCACAAACACTGAAGGTCGGAACCGTCTAGGAACTGCGGAGATTGTCTTTGCTGCACCCAACCTGGGTGCGGTGTCTGTTTAGAGTTTTCCAGGTTGGCCATGACAACTTGTGTCCAGAAGAGGTTTTTCGACGGCTCGATAAAGTCTTATGGAGGTTTAAACTTGTCCTGCCAGAAGTCGTGTTATTTTGAGAGCTTGCAACGAAACTTTTACGACTTTTGTGTTCTAAGCACCTTAAAGAGATGGTAAGAGGTCCGTAAGAGCTACCGTGGCCCTGGAACACAAATGGGGTTTAATCAGAAAAAGTCTGAATTTACCCTCTCACTCCGGCCTGAGAGGAGGGTATTTCACGGTTTTCCAACTCAAAAAAGATTTTGGGCCACAGATAATGTACAGCTGGTTTAGATAATAATAGCTTCTTGTTCTACTAGGCTATCATTCTTGGGGGTTATGAAGAACAGTATATCATAAACCACGATATTCAAAGGTTTTATGTTCTCTTTACTTTTATACGGCGAGTCGTAAAACTAGTTATGTTACGAATTGACAACAACTGAGTTACTGTCCTTCGTAACAACATAGGTACGCCGTACGACCGGCACTCAAACTATTCAAATCGAGTTGAACTAAACTATGTACTAAAATTCTAAGTGGCCCAGGAGCAGTTGATGAAATTCAGTTGAACCTTCGCTAAATAATTCAATTTATCGTAAATCCATTGGACGATTCCGTCACGCCCCAGTTACTGGAGATATTTCAAAGTCCCATGTATAAAAATTACAACGCCAGACTTTTTCTTGCCTTTTTATCTCATCACATTTGTTCCAATAAATAGAGCTTATGGATATGGAGTTCTCAAGGCTGCCATTTACCTCACTATAAAAAGTTTTCATGATTTCGGTCGTCTGAAAGGTGTCCCTACTTTTACATAACCTCTTTTGGTTAGCGGTGCCGAACGAGCAGATGGAAATATTCCTCACGCTCGTAGAAAATGGGGCAATCAAACGAAACGAAACATTTTAACGAATTAGTTCAACTTGAAAGAGTATAAAAACGTGCGCTCCCGGAAGAAATTAAGAACAACTAAATACGCGTGAACGGATTTATGTTTACACGAAATAAAGACCCACGTTCATCATGTAGTGCGTAGTTACGGACAGCATAAAAAATCTAAAACTTGATATCATAAAACTTAATTAATGTTTAATGCTTTGCTTCATAGTATTCTCTGTTCTTGGTTTTTTATAGAACTCGAAAGCTTTTTAAAGCTACTTTTCATTCATAAATCTCGTTTGAAACTGGCCAGCATTAACCTATATTTTTATGACAACTGTACGTGTACTGAATGAACATGTAATGTTAACAGATGGTGGGTAACGTCGTGGTGTTTATGTGCGTGAACGTGGTGGGGGCCCTGATGCACTCGCTGATGGAGACGGCGCAGCGGCGGGCCTTCCTCGACACCAGGAACTGTATAGCAGCCAGGCTGGACATGGAAGATGAGAACGAGAAACTTGTAAGTTAATGTTTATTCTTCTTCCTCTGCTCTCTATCAAGGGCGATTTCAGATCACTCTAGAATCTTAAGTAGCAGATTTTTCCTCGACTCAAAAGAAGGGTTTTGTAAGTTTGTTTGTATATTTCGTTGGCACGACTTTTAGCCTTAAAAACAGCTGAATAGATTTTAACTCCTGACTGCATAAATTTGTAAAAAGCTCTATAAAAAAAAAAATGTTTTCGGGTTCCGTAGTTAAGTTGGCTAAAACAGAACCCTAATAGGCCTACTTTGTTGTCCGTTCGTCCGTCTACCCTTTTTTGTCAGTTACGCGGGGAGGTATGAAGCTGAAATTAATATCAAATACTCAGGTCAAGTAGCAGTGAAAAAATCAAACATCTCAGTCGATGTAATCTAAAGATAAGGCCGTTTATGCTCCATTTAGACGCATATTTTGACACTTACTAGGAAATCGAAACCTGTACCCTACAGGTCTTTTACTTTCTTTTGACTTAAAAGCCTGAAATCCAATTTTTTTATTCTGTTATTACATGTCAATGCCATATTGACATGCCTGTTGGTCTAGTGGTTAGTGACCCTGACTGCTATACCGGAGGTCGTGGGTTCGATTCCCACCCAGGACAAATGTTTGTGTGATGAGCAGGATCATTTGTTCTGTGTCTGGGTGTAATTTATCTATAATATGTATGTATTTAGAAATGTATAAGTATGTTTATCAGTTGTCTAGTACTCATAACACAAGCTCTGCTTAGCTTGGGACTAGACGGCGCTGTGTGATAGTTGTAGAATATTATTATTATTATTATTATTATTATTATATACCTACTCTATCCTCTCTTTTTGTTTGACTCTTTTTTTGAATGTTTCAAAGTTTAATTTTCTATTTTAGATATATTTATTTTTTTATTTTTATATATACAGATACAATTGTATCTGTGTTTTTTTTCTCCCCCCTTGTATATTTATTTTTTTTGTAGTAATTTTTAATAATTAATATTATATCTAGCATGGTGTAAGCTGTGCATACCTATAACAGGCATGCATACCAGTGCCTTGTTTTTTTAATAAAATTTTTACAAAGTCATGTATGTAATGCTGTTGGTGTGCCAATAAATAAATAAGCCTGAAAATTGTTTTGTAGTTCACAAAAAAAAAAACCTTTTAAAAACGATTCGGAAACAATAGTAAGTTTGATAACCGGTTTTTTTTTAAGTACGTATTTCATAAGAAACTGAACAAAAAAATATTGTTCATAAAATAAAAACTCCTTTCTTCTGATATACTCGTCAGCGTAACTACTGACTAAATAAAGAATTATCAAAACGCTTAGTTGACGCTTCGCTTTACCCAAGGGCTGGCTTCTACCTCGGTCAGAGAATAAGCATTGCCATACAACGTGGCAATGCCACCAGACTTTTGGGCACACTTCCAGTCGACAGCGATGCGGAGAAGTTTTATGACGTCATATTTAGCTAGGCATATAATGTATATATTATTTCTAATTATTAAAGTTTATTTTATTGTTCAATTATTGTTAACTAAATTAGTTATTTTTTAAATAAATTAAAAGTTTATAAATAAAATAAAAAATAAATAAACACAAAACAAAAAAAACTGACTAAATTGTAGAAAAAAAACCTTGATTGTATTTGAAGCAACAACGATGGTGTTATGGGAAATTACGTCTCTCTAATGGACATGGCGGGCGGTAAACGTAGCTAACTTTTATAAAGCTTTTTATTTAATAAAAAAGTTGGAAAGGGCTGCCTGGAAGCAATATATTTGGCCCTGTCTGTCATTGCGGATGAAATTGCGTGACAAAAGGGTACAATAAGGTCCAATATGAACCAAGGCTGCCAGAAAATCCTCATTATAATCCCCAAAAGGTCAAAGCCAAACTAGTTCAGTGACATTATTCGGTTACGCAGGTACTTAAAAAGAATGCCAAAGCATTTCATCACGATAATATAATCTATTACTGGCAACTCTTTGCCAGTAACCAGTAATATTATATCTATATTTTAAGATTGATTTTCATTTATGTTTAAAATTAAAATATTAACCCTCTTCGTTGGTTTTTCACTTTAGCAAGTCCGCTGATTTAACTTAATAGTTATCAGTTCACAGCTGGGTGCTACGGCTCATCCGCTTGCCATAATTAATCGGTTGTTATGACACCAATGACTAACGGGCTGTAATGAAACTTTTAGACCCACGAAAGGGCGAAAATAACTTTTCTTCTAGACCTTATAATACAAAAATTACTTCCTGACTTATTCGATGTAATTCTGCCAGAACCAATTTTCGGAAATGTATTTTCTGCAATACATTTTTTCCACTTCGCCCTTGATATAAATGTGATAAATAACGGTAGGTTATCCAACCGAAAATTGTTCCTATTCTGTCCTTTTGTGGAAATTTTTCACTTGGGACCTTTTACGTAAGCCTTAAAATGATGCTAACGTTATTACGACTTGATAAAAAACAGTTTTCGTAAATGTTAGGCGTTATGCTCTGTGAGCTTTTAGTGAGTCGTGTAATCGTGCTAAGGCATTATGATGAATCCTACAAATGGTAGATCGACACTAATACAAGACCTTTCTTTAGCAATAATGTCGTTATTTGACAAAAACACATACGCACAAGAAAGCAGTGTTGAATTACATAGACATCAAGTACCCTTGATGTGTATGTAATTAGGTATGTAGGGATTTTATTTATTCAAATCGTATATACTTACTAAATATAAATACTTAGTTTAGTAAAATTTAAGTTTTTTTTTTGTACGAATAAATAAAAGATACTACTGAGATAAATTGATAAATAATTTCTGACTGATCACCGTGGCATCTAAAAACGAAAACACACCAAATATAACAACACTAGCTTAAAGAACGGCAGAAGAATTTAACTAAATAGGTTCAGACCACTTTACGCCTTTTTAGGTTTTGTGGGTCTGAAAGTTGTAAAGAAATTCACTCAAACGCACAATTGTAGATGAAGTCTGATTCATTGAAGTGTTGTGAATGCTATAACACTTAAACCACAGGAAATGATTAATTGCAACCGTAAAAAATAGTGTACAACATTTTAACCACAATATTCAATAAAGAGATATTGGGTCATGCGTCATTTATTGACGTGAATGTTGCAAATTATGAGGATGGCTTATATTACAATGTGAAATGTTTCTTACCGTTACTAATTCCACTCACGAGCAGGTGAAATGAAAGTGTGTAAAACACAACTAGGACCTCGGACTTCACTCCAACGTGTTCATTGAGCATGTAATGATGCTCACTGAACACATCATAAACTTGTTACGTGTGAGTGTATTAGATGTTCATGTTATTTTATTACCTATTATACCAGTAACACTTTCTTGTTTTTTTTTTCAAACGAATGATCTGTACGTGTCGAGTTCTTTTAGATAAAAATATTAGATATGACATCTGGGAGTTTCCGGCTTCATGTGCTTGCGTTATTAAAGCTGTTTAATTTTGCTGAGTGCACTAACACCAGTACCAAACCATAAAATCTACCTGTGTTCAAGCTTCCCATAAAACAAGCGGAATATTTTCCGAACAGCCGCGAGTCTAATTTAAAAAGAAGCAAATACTTGATCTGTGTATTTTTTAAACCGCAAACAGACATTTAACATTTTTATTTATGCGTCTGGAAACGCTGGATTTAAATAAACTGCTACATATTTCCAGCAGGGATATTAAAACAGATAACAACTCTCTACTTATCACAAAGGCAGTTAAGTGTGAAGGTCCGTTATGTTGTAAACAAGAACGTGAAAATAATATGTTAATCTCGGTGGCGGGATTAAGCATTAATCCAGTTCACAATATTGTATAATTCATGCTGTTTAACCTAGTATAAAAAAAGTTGTTAGTCGCCCATATTGTAGCGACTTTAACAAATTGCCCCGCCAACTCTACTTATATGGACGTCGCATTTCAATTTGATAGCAGCATTAGCAACGTCTCTATAAGATTCTGTAGCGATAGCTGGAACATTTCAAAACTAATTGCTCACACAAGCCGCGCAAAAAACTTAATTTACGCATGTATGAACTCCATTTTCTTAATGTTGTAATTTTCAACTCCGTAGGTTTATTATCATACTTGTCGTAATTACTTTTTTAGTATTTTACACACACCAAGAAATATGAAGAATAATATAATTTTACAAAATTAATTTATACGAAAATCTTTAGTAATTACAGCTTTGAATATTTTATAGTAAAGAGGCTGCAAGAGTGAGTAAAAACGTGACTTATCGCTATAAAAACTATGTTCTGGAAAAATGTTTTGTTTTAATACATTTATTGTAGACGTAGACGATAAGTTTATCGGTTTATGAGTTTACTGGACTCATTTTTTACTCTCGGCCTATTGCCAAACGTGTAATAAAGATCTATTCATTTAGCAAGACATAATTTTGATAAGATGAGCCTACAAACTACATTATTATTAATTTTGTTGTTTCGTAGGAACGATTGCTGCTGTCAGTGCTGCCTCAACACGTTGCTATGGAAATGAAAAACGACATCATCTCACCAGTCGAGGGCCAGTTCCACAAGATCTACATCCAAAAGCACGAACAAGTCAGGTGAGTTTAATCCATATCGGGCACGCCCCATAATGCTTGTGCCATATACAGTAATATACGGCTTAAACTAATTAGGTTGTGTTCGCCAATTTGGTGGCAGTATCTCATCTTGAACGCGACACGACTTTGGCCTACCTCCAAATTGATCTCGAAACGACTCTCTCTGATTCAATACCTCCATACAACTCAGGTCATATATCTATTTGTAATTAGAGTCGTGACGTCAATCAACGTAAGAACTGCACAATTACTTCGAATTTCAGAGACAGTTTGACAGAGATTTATATGACGGAAATATCTTATTGTAACAAGTCCAACACAATATGCAGTTATACAATCAAATAGCGATGTAGATTTTTAGCGGCTTTAGATTTTGGAAGCTTTTTCGATCGGGAAAATCTTAACGCTAACAAAGAACGGTCATGATTAGGAAAACGGCCCTCTTCAAAAGCAAATTAGGAAGGTCAAGTGTTCTTGCGAACAAATGGGAGTGATGGGGAACCCTCATCACTTCTTTTCATGAAACAAAAGTAGATAGGAGGTCAGGGCAGGTTACAAAGTGGATGTGGTGTGGTCCCGATCTGGAAATAAGGGCAGCTGTCTCCATCATTTAAATGTAAGACTGTGTTAGCTGATTTTTACCGTTGTTGTAATTAGAGTCGTTGCTCTGTGTCAATTGAGATGATACGACGAATTAAACACTTTGATTAAATTAGAATTACACAGGAAAACGCTTAAATGTGGCATTATAAAATGATGATGTTCTTACATAATATCTATTAATATTGTAACATGAACCACTTTTTTTAAAAAGAGTAACCAATGAGTTTCTTGCCGGTTTTTCTCCATAGGAAACGAACAATTTGGAACCGTGCAGTAGCTTCTGACGTTTTATAAGTGCCCATGTAGGTCTATGTAAAATATTTTGACATTTGACTTTTTTTTTTTCTTTGAAAAAAGTCGGAAATCTTCTATGAATAGCTGTTCGTTAGTCTCGCTAAAACTCAAAAATGGCTAAATCTATTCAAGATTTGGCTAATTTTAGTCTTGAAATATTAGTGGAAGTCCAGGGAAAGTTTAAACGGTGAGAAAATCTGAACCAAAAATCGGTCTGAAATCTGAATCTGATCTGTTTTGAATAATGTTTGTCCTGTATCTTTTTTGTTCATGCGGTGTACAATAAAGAATAAATAAAATCTGGAAAAAAAACACGAAAAAAAAATCTAATACAACGCCATCTTTAATTAAATTGTAATTTTTAAATTAATTATGCCTGTAGATGGCGTTATTTGACAGCTTAGCTAAAAGGACTATTATGCAGTAGGTACGAAGTTTTCTGGGTCAGCTAGTAAAAAATAAATTAATCGATCATCCACGCCGTTGAAGAAGTGATGAGTTTAAAATTAGATAACTTGAAATTCCGTACCGTGTCTTCACTCATTTTAGTTCGATATCGATCGATCGCAGTTGATTAAATATTTATACATTTTTCTTTCGATGCATTAGGTAGGTAAAGCACTGTTTGAAACAAGGCCGTTAATTCCCTGATTTATTCCGACGTTTTAGGGTGATTCGGGTCGTGATCTTTATTTATTCACTTGTGTTTACATGATTTACTCGGTTTCCCCATCACTGAAACGGAAAAAAGAGAAATTTCACGTCACAAAATTGATTTTTTGTTTACTCCTACCGGAGTTTTTATTTACACGCCTAAAAAATTTGGCGTCGCCAAATTGGAGCTAATAAAGTAGCACTGGAGCGTTTGCTGACATGATTTTGTCGTAAAATGGTGCGTAAAGTATGGAAGTATTATTCTTATCGATTAGTCGTAGCGTGCGTCGTTCTTCACGGCAATCATGTTCATGTTCTTGGTATAAACATATTTGTATCTGTTAAAATTTCCCATCAGCGTGTCCACACTAATCGTTAACGTTAGCTCACACTATCGGGGCCCGGCACGCTAAGCGGTCCACGCATTATGATTAACAGCCTTATCGCGCACTAATTACTTACTCTACCGTTCGTAATTAGCTCCAACAATGTATGGGTTGAATGCATTATAATAAGCCGCTGTCTTCAGGTCACATTCATTTGTTATTTTATAACATTTTAATGAGCTTGTGTTGTTTGCTGAGGTAAAAATGGTAAAGTGCTAACCATTGCGTGTTTTCTCGGATGAGTTGGTTTTATGGTCGTTCGATGATTAGAATCTTCACAACCGACCTACACCTACAGTAAAATTAATAGGTAGATTAGGTAGAGTTCAGATAAATAAGATCTAAAAGAAATGAGATTTATATTATATTATCTTTTGGAATTTAGATAGTTTCGAAAAAATCTCTGGATATCACAACACGATCATTAATATTATCTATTCAGGCTATGAAAATACGGTGCAATAAAACTTTTTGAAAGTAAAGAAATGAGAACGGATCCTGTCGGTATAATAATGTTTGCGTCGTTACACATTTTTGTTTGCTTTTCAGTCTTTGACAAATAGCCCAATAAAAATATTTGCGTTTACACCCATAATTTTTATAAAAAGATCGGTTTTGACGTAATTGCCTACATCTATTCAAATATTTCTAATAGGTACCTAATTGCCTGCGAGAGAATCGATATAATAGGTTTAGTAACTTCTATCACACATGGCCTCAATTATTCTACCCATAATATAATATCCTAATTTCCGCTTATTAACATCGTCTAAACTCGGTCATTATTACTGTGTTTTATACAAAAAAAAACGGGTATTTTTTTACCTCTCAGGTTATTATAGTCTGTGCAAAAGAAAAGAAACTAATAAAATTAACGTGAGAACTAACTAGCTAGTTAGAGCTCATTTTTACAAACTGCCTCTTAAAACTAATGAACTTACTTAGGTACGTAAGTCATTATCACAGCTAAATTATGCTGAATATTGTACCTTTATAATTAAGTTAGTCGATGGATCATCTTTCTAATAACAAGAAATCAAATTAGTCGCAACAACATTTATTTTTCAGACAGACATTTATATAATAATATATGATGTAATTTTCCTTCAATTCCACCAAATTAAATACATAAATGTTACGCAACTGAAACCATGAGTCCAGACTTCGGTCTGATTTGTAAGTTATACGTAAATATTTATAAAGCTGGCAAAATGTTACAAAAAGGAACATTCACTTTGGCAACAAAACAATAGGCACTGGTTCGTATTACCAAGAAAGGTACAATACTCACGATAGCAGTGGTTGAGAACTCGAGAATACTTCAGAAATATGTACGATGGGGTAATGGTTATGATATTGCTTGTAATAACAACAGACGCGTGTTCTCTGATATCGTTTATACTAATTGGTAGCAACTTCTTGTTCATTTTCTATTAGAGCGTGCCTTAAACATCTAAGAATTAATTACGCAATGGTTTAATGGTTTGAAACAGATTTGAGAGCAGTTACAATTATATTAATAATTTCCAAACTGTTATGTTCTTGGATTTATGTACTTACTATTTCCGTACACACTAATGACTTCTTCTAGTAAACATATTAGGTACACAGCTAATGCCGAGTACTAACAAAACCCTCCTCTAATCCAGCTCTTACTATTAATATATTATGAATGGAATCAGCACTTTAGATGCTCTTAGCATTGACGTCACACCGATTTACATTTAACAGGTACTTGTCTAAATAAATTACGTTTCCTGTTTCCACCCTTTATCACCTCTAGTGTTTATAAACGTGGCTGTAAACTTGTTGTTTGACAAAACATCCAATGCTATTATAAATCTTTGTTTGCTTAACAGTAATTCAACATTTTCTGTACACATTTCTGAAAGAATAAGTTCGAGTGTCAGAAAAATAAAGCATCAAATAAGAATTATTTCAAAGTACATTAAAAGTTTGTAGCCGAAGTTGAATGGAAGGCACCTTTTAGTCTAGAAAAAATGCGCAGCCGCTTTTCACATTGCATTTCTCTTCGGTGTCTGAAATACTGAATAGAAAGCTACCAGACATTATTGTTCGCGAATAATGTTTTTGTTGTTTAATTCGTCATGTAAATTCTCATGTAACTTGTACATTGTTGTTTTCTATGAGGACTTTGCGTCTCTTGTGTACGAATCACCGTCAGCCGACGACGTGGGTGAATCATTGTGCTCATTTAGCCTCTGGCTGTTTGTTCATGTTTATTACATTGTGTTTGCACAGTCTTATTTCCATAAGGACGAATCATCGGGTTCAGATCCGGCCGTGGTACAGGTGCTTTTGTTTATAGTGTTGCCTTGCTGAACGTGTATTTACTTTCAGTTATTTTCGTACGAATTGTTCCTTTATAACAGCGTTAACTCTGAAGATTAAGTCTGACTGTAATGTTCCTCTTAAAACATTGTTTTTGTTTACAACTCATACAAAACGTAGGTAAAATGAAAGCGCAACAAAAATAAGGAGTTTTTCCCATTACGTTTTTCACGCGAATGCTTTTTCTATAAACAATTCCTCGAGGAAGTTGAGAAACACGATCTTTATCCATCAGCATTCTTTCAGTCGTCTCTTTTATGACGGCTATTTGTTTTACGTCGGTCTTATGTAATGTTGTTGTTTAGATCATCAAAATATTCCCCACGAAATATTTTGAGGCGAGTTCTACATTTTTGTGTGGTATACTGGGGCCTATACCTATTCTTCCTTGAGTGGTTTTAATATTCACGGGCACACCGCATACGAAAACTTTGCGCACTGTTGAAAGAGAATTTTCATTTCTAATAACGTGCACACGACTATAAAATAAGAAGACTACGTAGTCGTTGCGAGATAAGTTCGATTTCCTTTCTAACTCCCACGTGTCAGTCAGTTAGCATATTAGTTTGAAACCTCTCCTCTAGTACAACGATTCTTTGTTTAGCAGCATCGTATGTCTTTCCACTCTCTAACACCCTCGGCCACTTTAGTTCATAACACCGAGTCAAAAGGGCTACATTCCTTTGTCTCACAAGAAATGTGCGCGACGTTAAGCTCCTAACACCTGAAGTCTAACCTGACGTGAAATTCATATCAGGCGGCTGACATATACCTATCTTCGTGTTTTAATCAAAGACTACGATTTGACAATACGAATGTTGCATGTTTTTTCCATTTCATAAATAGTGAGGTACCGCAACCGATACTAACCAAAAAACAGAAAAAAATTCGTAAAAATAATTTCGTTTTTTATGCAACTAATTATGATCAGCTTTTGTATTTCCTGAAAGTAATTTGGTAGACATATATATCTCTAGCATTCTACAGAAGTGAAAACCGCTTCGTGAGTTCTTAGCCTAAGTAAAAGGCGGAGTGTTAAAAAATATGGTAAAATTTTTGATTATTTTAGTTTTCAATTCATATTAGACTTTATATAAACACACACATACAGTATCTTAGTCCTATTTTCCATAAAGGTTCTAATGTTAAAAAACCGGTATGAAAAATCGAAATTGGAGACATCACTTTTACTAAAAATCTGGCAACATATTTTCAGAAATTGACATTTGCACATGTCAAATCATAGTCTTTAATTAAAAAATGAACGATAGTGAGATTGTCACACCTTTTGTTTTTTCCTGATGAAAATGCAGTCATAAAAGTTTAGTTTTTTTTCAGACCTGTCAGTATAAGGGACGATATTTATTTTACCGGCAATCGATTGGTACAAAAATTTGTGCCGGAGGAATATTTCGTCAAAAGCAATTTATAAACTTAAATTTTATAATTCAAGCGAACAGCTTGAATAATAGCTTGAAATTAGTTTTTTGACGGTATAAGCATTTGCTCATATTAACCGTAATAGTGTGGTTTTATTGTGATTTATGAAACAGGTAAACACATTAAAATTTGACACAAACAGCTGTTTATTTCAATATTTATGTGAACTTGAGTCATTCGCGGTTTTGTAATGGAAGCAGGAGCGGTGGTTTTGTGGAACCAACTTGTATTATGAGCGTGAAGCTCATCAATCATGTAAATATTGGTCTAACAGGAATTACCAACTATAACAGGAAATGTTTCATTGAAGTTTAGAACAGCGGCGGCGCGGCGTTCATACCTATTTATTGACTCTACTTGTCATTCCTTGGCGAGCTTCCAAACACTCTAACACAAGTATTATAAAAATATTTTAATGAACTGCTTTTTAACTATTTATGCACAGTCTGGAAAATGTTGCCTCTTGAAATAAGGGCCTTTGGAGAGTGGAGATGTTCGCAGCTTCTTTATAGTCTCTACGTCATACGTATACCTAATAAAAACATGATTTATTATCAATTTGACCTTTCATCATATTATGTTTGTGGTGTATTTGTTAAGAACACTTGTTGTATTCAACAATGTCATCTATTTTGATCAAAGGGACGCAAACGGAGGTCAGGCATAAAAAATACGATTGAATTTGGACATGTTTAAGGTAAACCGAATCGTAAATGTCCATAATATAAGAAAATGATAAAGAAAAGGTTGACTGGTAGAGAATGCCTAAGGCAAGTCCGCCTTTGTATCTTTTGTTGCATGAAGATTAAATAAATAAATAATAAATAAAAGATATTTACTGCTTTGTTGTTAAAACCTGTTTAGGCTTACTAACCAGTACAAGTCCTGAAGCTATGTATTATCTGTATTCTATTAATGCATTTAATTTAGTGAATCATCTGTATGAGTTAATGCAACTTCTAAAGAGTAGATATCTTACTAGTTACGTTTGATATGTTTTTGCATGGATAAAGTCGTATTTGTATTACTTATGCAGCTGATATTTATGACAGTTCCACTTCCAATGTAAAGCGTGACCCAATTTTTTATATAAGGAAAAGAGATAAAATAATGTAATATTAAGACAACAACAAGACGTTGATACCGATTTGGACATAAAATCAGTAACGTTTCCAAATCGGTGTTTTTTTTATTAAACTAGCTGACCACAAACGTTGCGTAAAAGAAAAATAATGCAGGGTGGGGGTGGGTAGGGGGGATAGAATAGCATATTCTCAGACATACTAATTTTTTTATTAGACAATTGTGTGTCCCACTGCTGGGCAAAGCCATTTGGTAGACAGAGAAGTTTGGAAGGAGAAAAGAAGTTTGGAAGGAGAAAGTACTTCCAAACTTCTCCGTCTACCTAATATTCACAAAAAAAAAACATAAAAATCTGTCAAGCCGCTCTTCCCTACTCCCACCCTACTATACCCTACTCTACCCTACTGTACCCTACTCTACTCTACCCTACTTTACTTTACTCTACTATACCCTACCAAACTTCACATAAACCATCTACTAAACAGTCCGAACAAAGCCTAAACATTTGGTTTGGATAGGTGAGCCCGTTCTTGAGTTATAAAATTACAACGAAAAGTGGCATTGATTTTTATATATATAGATTAAAAGATAACATTTACTTGTTGCTTTCCTGGCCTTTAACACCATAATATATGTTATTAGAGAAGTATTTGTTCAGTATGAATAGTTAAGAGCAGGTCGCGACCGCACCTGGCCTGCGGCCTCCTACGGCCGTAATTCAGCAACTGAGCAGCGAGGACATTAATTATGCAGCCGAACTGGACAGGTATCAGCTCGGCTACAAAGGAGAAGCCCCTCAGTGGTCACTAGGCGTGCCAAATCGATATGTATGACGCGATCCTTATCAAATTATACGGAGTGTTCTTACTTCTAATCCATCATCTGCTTCTGTTTGCTAAATGGGACAGGCTAATACCATAGCCGTTACTCGAGTTATGTAAATTAAAAGACATTGTATTATATTCTGACAAACAAGGAGCAATTTTGTGTAACGAGCCAAGTCTAGGAAAGTTTACAAGTTTCGTAAACAAAACATCTTAAAATTCACTGCTCTTGTTTGTTCATCGTAGCTACGAAACCACTGTTACGAAATATTGGATTAATTAATTCACACAAAATATAAATGTATATATAGTAAGAAAACGTAAACATGGCACACTTCCATATACATAGGTACTCTGTTTTAATCCAATCCCACACAAACATAAACATTAAAAATAAATTATTTATTTACAAAACTGAAGCAAACTCAACAAATCAATGACCGGCGACCTCACAGTGCAGTATATTTACATTTGAAACCATTTCAGTTATAAACATGATTGATAATCCGTAGCAAATTAGATGTAGAGCTTTTTATGTGCTGAGCACTAAACGCCAAACTACTCCAATATTTACGTCCATTAAAATGCAATCAACTCACTGTTGATATACGTGGGATTGGCTGGGGACGATTTTAATTGCTATTTGGTTTTAAATTTCCACTTACTACGATTATATTTTTTCAAAATGTATTCAGACTGTTACCGTTGCTTAGGCACGGTAGGCATTTGCATTGTTTACAGTTAATGATGGATAATTAATCAAATTGTGAAAAGTGTTGAATAGAACAGTTTATCAGTTGTCATGATAGCTGTCATTAATGATAGTAGGTACTTTGTTTTTTTTTTGCGCAAGATATTAATCAAAATTAACGAGTTATTGAAGTGCTTTTTATAGACATTTACCTGATAAAAAATATAACAGTATTTTGTTACAGCTTTCAACGTCGGATTACGACAAAAATATGTCCATAAAATATTGTAGCTACTGGCTATGCTACAGTACCTGCTATATTTTATGGCTTGGCTTTGCTGTTAAGTACATTATAATTGGTTGGACTAATAAATTCGCGGACATAAGTACATGAACATCATTTTCCGATTCCACTTCAAAGGTCCTATTGAACTTGGCGCGTAAGGGCGTTCCTTTGTCGGAATTCACAGAATGTAAGACATTGATTGCGGTACAACTTAGCATATCTCTCATCGTTTCTTTGATGTTTTGAGTACGCCATTAAATCAATTAACGTCCTTATGCTAATACCAAATGAATAATGTGCGAACAATGAGCTTAGTCCTTCTGTCGAAATTTGAAGATGACTTTTCTTGCTAGGCTGCTTCTATATACCTTAATCAACGCCATATTGAATTAACTTAATTTAATTAACAAGTTTTGGGCTAAATTTAAATGAAATCATACTACCGCTGCGGAGCTCAGTGATAACTTAATTTGTGATTTAATTGTATATTAGTTATTCTCTCTTGTAGTAGGCCGTCTAAAGACACTGGGATCTGATTATGATGCATTAACTTTCGTGTCACGTAGCCGTACGATTGCGCATGGTATATCCGAACTGTGTGACGTCACGTAGCCAGGAAGTCTATTACCGCACCGTACCGCCGTCGTAGCGCACCCGCACTTTATCCTTTTAGGCTAAACGGATATTCCGTTGATAGGATTGTCTGTCTGCCAGCCTACCTCGACTGTTCTCAAATTATTACTGTTATTTTCATTTAGTTTCTCGCAAAAATGTCTCCGACGACAGTTCGTTTGTACCCCAAACGATATTAGACTCGGCAATAATTCTCTGATGTATTTTATTTTAAGTACATCAAAAGGAATGTTCATTGCTACTGTGTATTGGCTAGACAGGCGGGCGGGAGTTCTACAATTTGATTTTTGCGTCTCCATGCTCTTTTTGGCGGATTTACCTTCTTCCCCACCTAGGATGTTTTTTTAAGGTGTATATTCTTTAAATAACTTCTGCCGTTCTTAGTAGAGCAAGAGGGTGTATCAGGCTTTTACTGATGAAAACCCACCTGCGTATTTTCAGTAGCTTTTTGCGTTCCGCAGAAACAGTAACTCTTTCCCGCAGACATAGGTATGTAAATTTTAGCTTCACACCAGTAAATTCAAAATCCATACTTGCTCACGTGAATATAAAGCTGCGAAACCTTTCTCTTTGGTTCTCGTCAATACACACTAAAGTAGAAAAACTCGGAAAATATTCACAAATCTTAAAATCCATTTTTATTTATTCGTAGCATTTTCCTACGTGTATGAATGTGAAAAAGACGTATCAATGTGATACCTGTGTTCAATATTCAGCCCATTGGATCACATCTATGCTCTGTCGCGTTTCTGCAGATTATGGGCAAACATTGACTCAACAAAGATGTTATTTGTGTTTAATAATATTATATACCGAGCCTTTTGTTGTAGTATTTGTCGTTTTCATTGTGAGTCGATTTATTGTTAAAGTTGGTTTGTTTTGCTAAGGTGCTATTTACAACAATGCTGGCAAGTCACGAACCTTCTTGAAGAATGCAGCAACTCTAGATTCAGATTTATCGATAAGCCAAGCAAGCTCCAGCTTGTTTCAAACATTCCTTGGACATGAACATGCACTTATCTCTCACCAGATAATTACAAACACAAGTAGTTAATTTACAAAAATCACGCTAAATGATAAAAGTGCAAAACAAACCCCAGTCGCCTGGATGGGCCGGAGACTATGTATTTTTGCTGATATAAGAAGCTTAAGTATAACTTTGTGATTTTTCATGATACAGTTATGAAACGACACGTTTTTGGTTTCGCAAATAATATACTAAAACTAATGTATATTATCACACCCAGGGGGTTATGAACCAAAAGACACATCCAGGAGTACGTTCCCTTATGGCGGTAAGTCTCCTCTTTGAGGCCTGGCTGGAAAGACCTCACGGCGTCCTTACCTTCCGCATGACGCAGGTCCTCACCGGACATGGTTCGTTCGGGAGTTTCCTGCACCGGATTCATGCGGAAGTGACGCCCGGGTGTCGCTACTGTGCGGAACGCCCGGAGGACACGGTGGAGCACACAGTCGAGGTGTGCCCTGCTTGGGCGAAGCATCGCCGTGTTCTCGTGGGGGCGATCGGCGGCGGAGACCTCTCGCGCCGGGCTTTGGTTGAGGCCATGGTCTGGAGCGAGGAGGAGTGGCAGGCGGTCGCCGACTTCTGCGAAGCAGTAAGCCTCTCAAAGGAGGAGGCCGAACGCATCAGGCAAGGGCGTTATCGCCGCCGCCGCCGGGATACTGATCCCGATTTCCGGCCACGGCCGCGGGTTTGCGGGCAGTGAGCAATGGGTAGCTCACTGTCCGGCCGTCCGGTAACTGTCCGGACCAAGCCCAAGTCGTCGACGGCGCGCACTGTTCCCGCGCGCCTCAAGGAGTTGTCAGCAACAGCAGGGACCCAGCCGGGTCGAAGCCTACTGGGGCCAGGGTTATCCGAAAGGGCGCTCGAGCCCCGGTATGAAGGCTAGAAGGAACGGGGTGGGTCTTTTAGTCAGTAAGAGTCTGACAATATCTCCCGCTCCGCCCAAGAGCGGGGGATGTCAATGCATGATTTTTTCCCATCATAAAAAAAAAGGAGTACGTTCCCTTGGGATATTTTTTATAAATTCAGGCCGGCGAAGCCGCTAGCAAAAGTTAGTTCATAATACATATATTGACTGTTTACACTCTTGTAAGACTGCTTGTCACAGATATCCAATTACGATAATACCGATCAGCTAATACTATGCCATTGAATGGCATAGTATTAGTTGATCGGTTGGAAAGCTGAATTATCAACTTATATAAAAAAAGGAGGACCTATCTGCGGCTACTTTTATTAAAAAAAAGAATAAGGGAATCGCACAGAAGAAATATCACATTTGTTCTGTTTTATGAGTTTGGCGTGGACGAAGTCTCGAGCAACCGCTGGTTTTTAGGGTTCCGTAGCCAAATGGCAAAAAACGGAACCCTTATAGATTCGTCATGTCTGTCTGTCTGTCTGTCTGTCTGTCTGTCTGTCTGTCTGTCTGTCTGTCTGTCTGTCTGTCTGTCTGTCTGTCCGTCCGTCCGTATGTCACAGCCACTTTTTTCCGAAACTATAAGAGCTATACTGTTGAAACTTTATAAGTAGATGTATTCTGTGAACCGCATTAAGATTTTTACACAAAAATAGAAAAAAAGCAATAAATTTTGGGGGTCCCCATACATAGAACTGAAACTCAAAAATTTTTTTTTCATCAAACCCATTCGTGTGGGGTATCTATGGATAGGTCTTCAAAAATGATACTGAGGTTTCTAATATCATTTTTTTCTAAACTGAATAGTTTGCGCGAGAGACACTTCCAAAGTGGTAAAATGTGTGTCCCCCCCCCTCTAACTTCTAAGATAAGAGAATGATAAAACTAAAAAAAATATATGATGTACATTACTATAAAAACTACCAACGAAAATTGGTTTGAACGAAATCCAGTAAGTAGTTTTTTTTTAATGCGTCATAAACCGAAAAAAATACACTATTATTAAAACATCGATCAAAGTTACAACACATTACAAGAACTTTTATATTATGTTACTTGCTGCTACGGAACCCTTCATGGGCGAGTCCGACTCGCACTTGGCCGGTTTTTTATTATAACTAGCCTATACAGTTCCCGCGCTTATTGCGTTATTGGTTTAACGCGATATCCGTGGTTTAACGGCATATCTGTCCAATTCCTGTGGATGGTATCCACGTCGTCCCGCCACCTTCGTGGTCGGTTGCGGCCGCGTCTTGCTGTTCCAGGTTCCATTCTTGGGCCCACCCGCTTCGACATACGGCAAATATGTCCAATTGTCCAGCCCTGTCTCTATTGAAGCTACACATGTCATCATCCACATCCTAAACATACCAAAAGATGCTTCAAAATCATTTGTCATTTCGTTGAGAAAAAACATGCTGTTCGACATATGTGTAGTATATAGATACGTCACCGCATCGACTTGGCTAGTGCCCATTGAAAAACACTTTCGGTTGCATAATGTATCGAGCGAGTGCCGCAATCGGAAATCCATTGTGATCACAATGAGCTCAGCTCTATTTTGTCAACTGTCATGTTTACCTCCGAAAATAGTGCTGTTATTTTAAAACTTGACTGATATTTGTCTTTACTCTGTTGTACTAAGTTGCTTTTGTGATAAACAAACACTTGCGGAGGCATTTGTATGGCTATGTCAAAAACCTAAGTAGGTATGTCAGTGATTAGTGACACGAGTATGGTTTTTTTTTGACTATTCAATGATCAGGTTTTTAAATTATTTTATTTTCTTACATTAGCCAACTAACAATGGTTTACACCATATATTTTTAAAGCACTTATCTGCCATAATTTAAGGTTAGTGTAACAATTTTTTACAGGTTAGCACCGCATGCATAAACATAAACATATTTGAGTAGAATTAATGACAAGCCGTAAAAGTAAAATATTATAGAACAAGAAACAGAAATACAATAAAACAAAAAAATAAAAAGTAACGTAGTAGCTGTTCTATGAAACTTGGCATACGAGACAAAGTGCACGCCAACAAGATCGCTGCAACTATTTAACAACTTGCAAAGACGAGGAATATTCTTTTTCTACCAAGTATTGTTCTGCGGAGTGGGTGTAAAGGAGTAACAGTAGCACGAGGGAGTCTGGAACTGGGAAAGCAATAGGAGGCAATCAATCTTGCTTCGGAGCAACTTATGTACGAATTTGCAATCGATGATTATTCTCCGTTTCTCCCACGGAACTGGTTTCTCCAGTGATACCATCTTAAAATAAGATAGTTGGTCTTCGTATAATCCTGTTTTTTTTTTGCATTTCGGCTAGTTGTGAGAGAAATCTTTTTTGTATTCGCTCCAGTCGATTAATGTGCATGGAGTAATAAAGTCTCCAAATTGTACTGCAGTATTCTAGGATACTACGAACGAGACAACCTAAAACCAGCAATATTCCTCAATAAAAATCCCGGCAATCTGGGAGCCCTTTTGATGACGCCCTCAACATGAGGTACAAATGTCAAGGTGCTGTCAAAAACAAATTCCAAGTCCCGTATATAACAACCAATAGAACAACTTCTTGGATAACGTTATGGCCAACGTGATATACACTGGCCGTATATTTTTTTTCCGGGTGTATTTTACGTGGTAGATTTTTTTTTACGTTCAAGCTCATTTCATTGTCGTCACGACACTATGTCCCTCTGAAGTAATGTTATATAGTTTTCAGATTCATCATACTAAAAGCACCGAGTATATACTTAAGCAAAAAGCTCGTCTCTATATAAAATGTCCGATATCCGATACCTTTGTCTTTGTTCATCCTTGAGCTACTGTAATCAGGGAAAGACTGAAGAGGTTAGTTTTTACTTTTTGTTGTCTTTGAAGGAAACTGCTGAATATTATCTACTGGGAGCCTGAAGACCAATCCTCTTTTTTTGTTTGTATTCAAAGTTTTTTCCCATAATCCTGCCTCCGTGACTCTGGCAGCATATTCTATTACTGAAACAAAAACAAAACATGAATAGAATAAAAAATATACCTAAGTAGCTACCAAAACACGTTCATAACAGTTTATCATGTGTACAATGCTCATACTTACAGGGTACACACATAAAAGCTGTTATAGTGGTATTTGCACGCGACGATTTCCGATAATAGGAACTTATTCATGTTCACAAACGCTATACGTATGTAATGTACTTAGTATATTCAAAACGCTTCTCTTTGAATTCGTATTTAACAGTGTATGATAAGCTTATATAAATATACGGTACACTAAAGAATTTCGTACAACACACCTTTATACTTTGTATGAATTAGCACAAGAAACGCCACTCCTACTGTCTATGTACACATTTTATTCAAACAAAGAAAAAATAATACTAAAACACAAAATATTACAAACCGAAAGTTAAATCTATCTGCGTTGGAACTGCATTAAACAGGAGTGGAAAACTTGAAACGACTTAATTAGATTAAAGCTGCAATATGTTGTCGCGTCCCTGAAGAGAGTTTTCATTAAAACTAATACTAGAAAGTTGCCGTTCCTCGTGTCTTCCCAGTTTGGTGAAGTAGAGCAAAAAATTTCAACGTGTCATCTTGTTTTACAGACGACAAGCGTACTGGAAATTGGAAAATAGATTGAAACATGACGTGGTGGAAACTAAATGTTTTCGGAAACTTCAAAGAAATATAAAGTGCAATTTTTTAAGCGAATTGTTACATTACATAGCCAATACCTACGACACATAATGGACCATTGCCAAATTACTGAACTAAGGATCCTTCATCGTGATACGACCAGATACAACATGGAGTTTTTGGGGAATATTTGTGGTTTTAATAAAATAAATATGAGTAACTTGGACTTTTCTGGACATCGTTCATTTCGGAAAAGTGTTCCAGTCCTTCAATTTGCCTCCTTCGGTCTTTCCGTCCAATTATAATTTAGGTGTCTTCAAGGTTAGAATGAGTTGGCTCTTAATAAACTAGTGCGCCTCACTATCAACGATTGCGTCACTGCTTACTATTAAAAAAAAAAAGACTTTCTGCCTAATCCTTTAAAGCAGTCTTTGTCCAATCCATTGCTGTACGCCTGCACATTGGGTTGTGAACCTTATTTTATATTATCTTTTATTGATTCTCCTTTTCCCTCGTTTGCGAGGTGATGTTCCGAAATTTATTCCGGCGAAGTTTTAAATCGCTTCTAATTTTGAAGCAGTTGCTTATAATTTTTTCTTTTTTGCCGTAGCATCCTCTTCGCCGACATAGTGGGCTTCACGGTGCTCGCATCGCAGTGCAGTGCTCAGGAGCTGGTGCGACTACTCAACGAACTCTTCGGACGATTCGACCAGTTAGCCAATGTGAGTACTATTACAATTATGAGATTACTGAGAATAGTTGTTTGTTATTATTTGTATAATATACGGCGTAGTATACGCAATAGGGAAACCTTGGAGTAGTCATCAACATAAACAAGTTATTTTTGGGGTTTATTTGTTGTCGTTGTTAATTGTTTTGCCAAAAAAAACCGGTTTCGGTTTATACTTAAGCTTATAAACACAAATGAATAATTTGTGATGTAATAAAAAATGTACGGTTTTCGAATTTTCTGTGCTACATGACATTTTTTCTAGCTTCATGATTCTAGGTCAACAGGAAGCCCCCTGGAGGTTTTGATTCCCTTGCGACTCTCGCAAAAATATGCACAAATGAATGAAGCATAAACTGACTTCTCTTTTTATTGCGTTAACTTTACAAGTTGAATTTTTTCACTGCTCTAAGGGGTGGCAGAGGTCTGAGTATTTGATATTAATTTCAGCTTGATACCTCCACGCGTACCTAACAAGGGGACTTGACGTACTGACAACAAAGTGGTTTCGTTTTTTCCCGAGTAAGGTACGGAACCCTTAAAATATACGGTGTACTTCACCGAAAACCAAAGAATCGCCAAACTAAGTGGCAGGGGGTAGGACACATTGCTCGCAGAACAGATGGTCGATGCTGAATAAAGGTCCTGGAATGGCAACCACGTACCGGAAGGCCTCCCACAAGGTAGACCGATGACCTGGTGAGGGTCGTGGGAATCCGATGGATGCCAGACGCACAGGACCGGTCATTATGGTGGCACTTGGGGGAGGCCTATGTTCAACAGTGGACGACTTTCGGCTAAAATGATGATGATGATGAAAAATTTGAGATAACTCACGATTGGAGATGCATTAAGGAGTCCTCACCATCCGCATGACGTCCTCACCGGACACTTCGGATTCGGGCGGAAGAAACTGCTAGGTGTCACCTTTGTGCGGACCGCCCAGAGGATACGGTGGTGCCCCGCAGTCTCCTCATGGGGGCGATCGGCGGCGGTAACCTCTCGCACCGAGCCCTGCTTCAGGCCATACCATGGCCTGTTCAGAGCGAGGAGGAATGGGCGGCGGTTGCCTCGCTCTGCATAGCAGTAATGCTAGCGAAAGAGACACGCACGCGTTAGGAAATGGACATCCTCACCTCATGCTCCAGCCGCCAAGACCCCGATCTCTACTACCAAACTTGAAGACGACAAGCTATCGATAGTTTGCCGTGCGGTGGTCCGAGTCATCGACGGTGCGCAGTGTTCCACGCGCCTCCGATAGATACATCAGCAAAACCATAGAGGCCCAGCAGGGCCGATGCCTACTAGGGCCATGATATGATTAGGTACTTTTGAAAACGTGACCCGTGATCCTACAACGCAAAGGGCAACTGAAGGCAGTAGTCAGTAAAAATCTGACACGACCTCCGTCCGTGCGGGAGATATAATTAGTAATTTCCCACCTCAAAAACGTATACTCAACTGCATTATAAGTAGAGCAGTTTTTTAAGTGTGTGTTATTCAACAGGATAATCACTGTCTTCGCATCAAGATCCTCGGCGACTGCTACTACTGCGTGTCCGGACTGCCCGAGCCGCGGTCAGACCATGGCCGATGCACCGTCGAGATGGGGCTGGACATGATCGATGCTATAGCGTGAGTCACTATTCGTTATCTTACTAGATGGCTGTCGGCTGTTAGTTTTCTCTAGTCGGAAGTTTATTTGTGTAGAGCCTTAGGTCGACCTATCCACCATCTTCAAGAATCCCTTGGAAATAAACCAACAGAAATATTAAGATTTTTATAGAAAAAATATTGCAGGATTTTTTTTGTCTATGTATAGCTTCTTTCACGACCACATGGATATACTTGCAGACCTCTTACCCCTGGTTAGGATACCCTGGTCTTCTAGTCAGGGGTTTTTGAAAAATAATATAACAGGTTGAAAAAATATCATAACAAGCAAGACATCACAGCAATTCTAGAACGGTTTCGCCGCGGCTTGACTACCTGCGACGACTATCATACGTTGACCTCATGGCGGTCATCACAGTAAAGATTCATTAGGAAACATTTGGAATATATCAAACCTTGTTCGATAAATATGGTTTTAAATCCTAAACGTATGTCACCTCGGAAATCGCGAAAGCCAAGCAATATTACCGAAATATCTCTAAAAAAACGTGTAATGACATCTGCAAACCTGAACCAAATTAGTCGCAGAAACCACAAACGACCCACGCCTACGACAAACAAATAGCGCCACCTTGACTTGCCAATTTATGGCGAGCGTACAACAATAAAATTTAATTGGTCATTTCAGTCGACGTGGTCAGCTTACTGTCCGTGAAAAATACACTAGAGTAGATAAAACTTTAGTGATAGGCGAAGCTAAGTGATCGATCGGTGAAAGAACAGGAAATTAGGTCAATTTACCTTTAAGTCATTCCATGTTTTATAATATAACGCAGGGCAATATTCATTTCAAATGAGGCTGAAGGCATAGGGGAGAGAGTTCTCCCATTTATCTTATTGAATACACATATTATTAAGTTTTTAATTACTAAGCTAGGACTGTGCGGTCGTGTCAGGCGCAGTACGAGGGCACGCGCAACAGAGCATGTCGCGATACGCGCTTATCTGCGCTTTAGCTCATCAAAGGAGACAGCTAAATATACTCTTTGTGATCGTGACCCCCTGGCCCCGGTGACATCCTGGGTGGCCACAGGGCCATCCCTCGTCGCGTGAATGTCACTAGACCGGCATGAAATGTTGCACTTTATCGCATTCTGTTGCGACTGTAGATAATTTTGCGAAATGATGGTCTCAAGGCAATTTTTTACGTGTTTTATAGCAATTTCAAACGTTTCCAGAAATATTTTTCCAGTGATCTACATTTAAACGGTCTTATTTTTGAAACTTGTCTAGAATATTATCCATTACATGACGTTCGCGTTCAGGATGTTATATTTCACCTCATATCTTACTGGGTAAAAAAATAGATTAGATCGATGCGTTATGAAATAAATTCTACTGAAATTGCCCAGGAAGAGCGAGTGCACCGTCCCTGTTGACAAGATTTACATGGTCCATCATAACTATGTGTATAAGTAGACCGCGGACTTATAAGAGGCAAGCAATCAACACTCGTGGTCCAACCGCAGGCCGCAAACCTCAAGCAGAACACAGCTATCTGTATTCAGTGCGGGTAGTGTTTCAGACACGCGTCACGTTTGCCGCTGTCATCTGGACATTATCGAAAGGACATATCCGCCTTGTCGAGCTCACGAATAACCGAATCACTGTGACGGGAATAATAAATAAACTATTGCTAATATGCCAATTTTCCTAGATCAGGTTTTTTTTTAGATATATAAATTAGTAAGCACTAACTAACTGCGATCCCCCGATTGTAACAGTGATGCAATCGTTGATGGTGAGGTGCACTAGTTTATTATGACTATTTTCACTCTAACCTTGAAGACACCTAAACTATAACGGGAAGACTGCAGCAGGCAAACTGTCTATGTGCGTCGTGTTTATTCAGTTTGGAAAGTTCTATTCCTATTTCCTTTGTTACGCGAAAATCAAACGCACGTCGAGATATCATAACTTTTGTCCGCACGACTACGCCGTCGACTGGATGTCAGTAACAGCTTAGACAGTACCCAGAGTCACGTAGAAAACTTGCCAAGCGTAACATGAATATCTTTTAAGATCAGACTCCGAATCGAAGGACATGCCCCTTCAAGTGTAAATGCGTATCATTTCGTATTACTTGCTTTTTCATTCAAATTATACTTATTGAATTGCTTCTACCAGTAAAATTCTCAAAGACATGGAATATTGAAAATCATATTGGAATCTCTATTAATATTCGAATCATCTACATATTTATTATTTTCTATGTAAACATATCAAGATCAATCTAATAGACATTAGTCAGTATTCAATATTTTAGTGATGACAATATTGAACGAAAATTGTTGTCAGTGTTTCACACATTATTTCTACAGCGCTGTACTGTGATATTCGGCCGACGTGGCACGTCATTGGAACTGTATGTCTTGCTCTTGACCTAAATGTAATTCCTCGTTCGTGGATACACATAAATAGCTGCATCGGTGTGTCCATCAGCACACGTTACAGACAGCCGTTACGGGCATGCTTTCTGTCAATGGCTCGTATTTAGACGAGCATCAATTAGCACGCTAGCTATATTAGTCTGGTTCGCGAAATGTGATCTATTAATAGTGATCCGCTTACGTGCTCTATAGGTACATGCTAGTTTGATGCACGCTCGGTGTCGTATTTGGGAGTCCAATATGAAAGGGAAAACAAACAAATGGCTGTATTTTATCGCAATCTCTGCAGCTGTGTTGACCAGCGAGCGGCAGCCGCGGCCGGCAGATACACTAGTCAAACATAGAATCTGTTGACAATGTCCGCTTTGCACCACTGCAAGGCTAAGGGGCAAGCATGATTGCATTTGCATGCCTCTTGTATTAAAACATGGTGTTGTAAATAGAGGAAACTGAAATAATGTAATGCAATATCTAATGGTTGTTAGTGTCGAGAGCGTTTCTATTAATTGAATTACGTTGGACTAACCTTTGAAAATGTGGGCGTATTGACCCATATACAACTGAAATACAAGTTACTTGTACTTTTTAATGTTAATTATGAATGCACGGTGAAGCGTGCAAAAACGACGTAAATAATATTCTCGTATGATTCAGTGGGTTATGTATTTTTGTATGAACTCGTGCGAATGTCGGAACGAAATTGGTCCAATAAAGTTATTTTCATGTTGCTGTTATTTCTGCCGATGCTAGATATTATTAAAGTTGTATATATAGAGCGGGAAGGAGTGCGGGACGTTCTCGACATTGAGTGCAATTAATTTTGCCAAGTTTGTAGTCCATTTACTGTAGGAACGTTTAGATATTTGTTAACGTCAGACGACTAAAAGCTGCCCGTTACAATTTTACTAGCGTTTGTGTTTTAAACTAATTTACGACGTTTGCTAGATTTTGTGTTTACATTGAAGTACTTAAAATCTCAACATTTCAACGGTAATTAACAGTCTCACCTACATTTAAGATAATTGCATTTTTAATTAAACGCTTGTTGATTAAGGGGCTACCAGATGGTTGCAAACCAACGTCACAACCAAGGTGACCTTGCTAGTTTCAATCCGTGTAGACAGCAGTTGTAATACATAATCTTCAACGGTTGAGAGGCGCGTTTTGCCAACCACCGAACGTATTGGCGCGTGGTTTACAACCATGTAGTCGCAACACAAATCAACGTGACCTTGGTTGGAACTAGGGAATATAATCCCGCAAGCGCGGGATCCCGCAAATACGGCATTACTTATGCGGGATCCCGCACGTCTGCAGGATTGAAGTTTTTTATAAGAAAATTTGATTCCGACGACCTGCCGCTGTTTTGATATTTATTAGATCCAACTTATCCTCATTAAAAAGTGATGTAACAACTTTACATGGAACTCGTGACACTTTTTATAGAATTTGTCTGGAAAATAATTATTTTGTTTTCGACCTTGCAGTTAAATAATTATTGAATTTTTATTTTGTGTTGTGTGAGTTCTGTATCGCAACTGGATAGGAACGTAATCAATGTCAGTTTAGGTAGGTACTTTATGACCAGGGATTCCTCAAAGTAGAAGTTAGAACACGTAAGTTTACGTTTTCTAAAAGATGAAGATCTGTTAATATTTTATTGTTCCATAAAAACAGCTGATTTTACGAGTAGGTATATAAAAATCGTAAAGTAGTTACATTACAATTTTTTTTTTTTCAAAAATCTTCGAAACTCTTTCTTAGGTAAGTTTATACGAAACTCGGTGTAAAAGTCCGACTCGCACTTTACAAAAAGAAATTGAAAATCCGAATCCTGCGTGATCCGCGGGATTGCTGACTTCAATCCCGCTGGCATGCGGGATCGCGATTTTGATGCGGAATTGGATTCCCTAGTTGGAACACTAGTTTGCAACCGTCTGGTCACCCCTTTAGTGTTTGTTGAGGCTTCAAAGAATATAAACATTAAAGCGGTAAGCATTTCCCTACAAGGTTTACCGATATTTGCTATAGATTAAAATCATTCAAAGAAAAAGATGGGAAAATAGCGATAACTCGTTTTTTGTTTTATAATAAACCATTAATGGTCGTCGCGTCGGTCGTTGCTCCAAACTACGAATGGACTCCAGGGGCTCTGCGCAAACAAGCACTGTTCCCGAAGTGTTACCGCTGACCCGGGTAATTTCGTATTCAGGGGATGTACGGCCGCGTCGATAGTGACATGTGCCCCCTTTCAGCCCACTGCCATACAGAGAGTGGCGGGTGGAAAAGGGAAAACTGGAACAAGCTATAACGTCGACGACAAACAAAGAAACGTTACAATAGCTGCATTATTGGGCAAACATTTCGTAACGCCATTAGCGATGGGGCGAAGAATAACAAAGGGAAATTAACATATCATAATTGCGTTAGGCGTCCTCGGATTAACTTCTCATCTGCCTACGCCACTGCTGCGCTCGGATTACAATTCAATTTACTTTGTAACATCAGCGAGCTTCAGGGAGTTCATGTTCTGCTCAGATAAACTGCTGCGAACTATGTTATTCTGTTCCTTTTAATATTGTCAGACTACTGAGAAGGAAAAACATCTTCCTGAAAAGTTTAAAGGCTTTAAAGCTACCTATCTCACTAAAATGTAAATATATCTTTACCGATTATTCAAATGACATTATTTTCTTCGAGAACTTGCTTTCAGCGTTCGCACGCAGTTATTTTTCCATTGACAATCTTGTTATTTTGTACATAGTTGAATCAAAAGAATTATTCATTCGCTAAATCATTCTCATCCTTATGTCTTGATATTTTAAATTTTCTTATCCTGACTAACTGCCCACTTCTACTCTGATTTGATTAATAAAAATGTTTAATTGCTCTAAGGTGAACATTATAAAACGTCATTAATATTTTTAATTAAGATGCTGGCAACTTTAATGCAAACCAATAACAATACGAGATGGTCTATTCAAAATATCAATTCCTAGCACTTCAATGCGGGTTAAAATCTCTGATACGGAATAAAACATTTTGTATAGGTATAGGTAAGTGTATTCCCTTCCACGCGTAACTCATTACTGCTATTGACAGCCAACTGCGGAACGAATCCAGACTATCTTGTTGGATAATACGCCGGTTGACCCACTTCGCAACTAATCCGACTAATAGCTAATTAATTTGCCACTTCTCCTCTCTGGAGTATATTTTGTATAGAACTGATTGACAAATGAAGATGTGTTCGCTATTCAGACTTGGCTCTCTCTGTATTACTTTACGGGTACCTCGGTGTTTTCAACGTGATTGATGACCCAGTGTACAAGATCTGTGAAGGGGACAAATGGAGCATCGTACTCCTACGTAACACGTTTTCGAATATAATGTATTTTATTCGAAGATTCGGAAAAGCTGTTAGTCACTTTAAGACTTAATTTGGTGCCCCGCCTGTCGTCGCCTAATGAAAAAATATGAGTCTACTGTCGTTGTCTGCCTCCCTGACGGTCGCTTTATTAACTTACGTAAATTGCGCAATTATTCTTTTAATGTTACAAAATTTTTAAATTTTTTTTTCTATTAATTCGGTCAACTAGGACCAAAAATTAAACCTCGACCTTCATGGGTAAATGTACGTTATTTCCATCAAAATGGACCGTAAAAATGCAGTAAACTTAAGTCGATTTGTCACCGATAAAGCCCATTGCTGTAAAAATAACTGGCGTTCATAAGTAACAAAGGAAATCGTAAAGCCGGTCATAATTAGTTATGGTTCATTAATTTAAAGAAATTCCTGAGTGGCTTGCGTGATCTCGTATGTATTTAAATCTTTTTAGTTGCATAATACGACTGGGCAATGATCATAAACAATACAATTCTAAGTTCATGGCCTCATTAAACCATAGTGATGAAAGAAAGCTATACGCCAGTCTATTCAATAATCACGTTGAAAAAAAAAGGTACGACTGACTACTGCCATTACAGTAACTTAATAACCTCGTTTAATTTCATTCGTAGCTTTGTGAAACATTAAGAATTAATCTGGGAAAATTACCAGGATTTTGTACGCTGTGAACGAGGAATGGTCTCATTACAGGCATCCCGCACAGAGCGCTCGGCTCGAGTTTCACGAAGTCGCTTAATAAAGTACCTGTTAAGACAAATAACTAACGAAAAGTTTACATTTTAAAATGTAAATGTTTGTAATCAGAAAGTGGTTAGATTTAGAGACTGTTTCATTAATAATTAGAGAACACATTCTGAAATCTACATTATTTCGGTCGTAAATATTTGCGCCCACGTCGTTAATCTTACCATTCTTAATCTTCGTCATTGTACATGAACTGTGTATATTGGATAAGCGCCACCTACTATATTATAGTAATATAATGTAACTAAAATTCTTTAGGTATTAATAAATCATTGCCCACGATGTGGACGTCAATCCACAGCAATCCAAGCAACATTGTCTAAACTAAAATAATATTAATTTGTTGAACATTCATTTAAACTGTAATCTTGATAATATATTATTACAGAATTGTACTTGCTTCTATCTATATTTTTATACTCTTCAAAAAAATATTATTCCAAGCTAATGTTGAATAATTTTGGATACGTTTTACGTGAGAAAGGGAAAAGTAAACTCAATAAGAAAGCGTTCGAAAACTCCAGGGTGAAGTAAAATAAACTTATTTCACCAATTCGTATCCGACTGTGATGTTTACATCTGCACATTTTTGTTTGGACCAGTATACTATATAGATATAGGTAGCGCTCAGGCGCTTGCGTACTGCTGCCAAGTTTATCGCCATTCGTCTTTTACTTACGTTGTCTATTCAACGTGAAAGAGTTACAATCCAAGTATTTTGAAAAGATTTACATCTCGAGTAAATAATTCCACTTTAGCAACCTTTTCCACCATTTTCTTGATTGATGTACCACTTTAGATTGTTGAGACGTACAGCTGAGTGGAATTCCCTACCGGAGTAGGTATGTGTTCCCTGATAGCTACAACCTATGGATCTTTAATTCAATGATGAATAGGTTACTTTTAGACAAGCGAGTTGCATCGTCAACCACATCATTGCTTACCGTTAGGTGAGATAGAGATAGCCCAAGCGCGAACCAATCAATGTGAATAATAAAAAAAAATACTGACATATAAGGCGACACACGCGGTTCTTTGAAATGCGGCTATAGTTTTTACAATACTACATACATACGTGGTCATGTAATCTCGATGCATTTCGATAAATATTTTCCTGACCCGAAAAGTAGATATTGTTAAGAAATAAATAACGGTGTTTAGCATAAATCTCGTATCTTAGGTGTTACTATAACAGTACTCCCACATTATATACATGATAGATGCAAGACTAAAAGGCTTGTTTCGGATTTGTTCGTAAAAACCTCGGAAAATATGCCAGCTAATTTCGAATATGTCTATAGTAGATCGGCAGAAGGCACAAAGATTCACACTTCCATTTGTTTTTGTTTTCATATAGAAAGCAGTTGAAATAATGAAACATTGCTTAGGTATATGCACGATGTAGTTGAGATAACAAAATTGCAAAAACGTTATTTATGGCTGCTACAGAGTCATGATTATTGAGAGGATTTCTAATTCTTGGCTACGCTAGATGAATTTCAAGTGGGCGTGGATGGCCGAAAGACTCAAAGGATTCTCAAGCCCCATTTTGATGAAAGAGAAAATGCTAGCTTTCAATTAATCAAGGCTTACCTTTCAACCAATTAAGTTTCATTAATGGTTTATCCTTCCTGCCTTTAACAATATACCATTCATATTTTTATAATGACGTAGGTAAGTTGACCTTAGAACTTAGATGCTAACAAGCATAAATATATAATTTATTAAGTACTTAGAACATTAACTCATTAACATGCTATTTTATGTGTAACCACATTTTGCCCGTGGAATCTTACCTACGTACTTATAAAAGTTTAATTTTCTTCCTAACGTAGCTTTTATTTGACTCCTGGACTTTTAAAGAATCTACAGAAAAGTTTTTAAGCAATGTGTTTTACTGTAAAAACAATTTTGAACAAGATTTTCGGAGTAAATGGAACGTAATAGCGGCCACTTTAAGGAATCTCGCATTTTTCAGCCGGGGAAACATTTAATGTAGCTTTTTTCAAAGCGAACTTTTGGATTAATTTGATAAAGTTCTCTGAAGTACTTCAGGACTTCAAATATCCACTGTTTAATACAAATACTTTTTACTATAACAAATTTTGGATTGAGAAGCGATTAAATTTCAATCTATGAATTGATATTAAAAATTCAAGATCCCGCTCAACTACACGATTCCAGGTAGCACCAACCAACCACGGTAGTAAAACAGTGACTAAAATAACTTGTGTAATTCAAGCTAAAGCTATCTCCCCCAATTCATTAAGATCATGTTTTCTCCCTAGGTCTGTGGTGGAAGCGACGGATGTGCAACTAAACATGCGTGTGGGCATCCACACTGGTCGAGTGTTATGCGGAGTACTGGGCCTGCGCAAATGGCAGTACGACGTCTGGTCCAATGACGTCACGCTGGCCAATAACATGGAGGCTGGAGGTGAACCAGGGTAAGTGGATAAGGAGAAAGTTGGGAAGGCGAATATTGTGCTAGAAAAAAGATAACTACCTAATTTGTTATTCTGCGCAGGGATGTCAAAGGTGGGATCCAGTCATACGTTGCTATGCACAATTATTTATTATGCAACCGGTGTGCGTTTCTATATGATTCAACGTGCTTTGTCACCTTTGACTCATCTCTACTTTTTCGATAAAACTTTTTGAACTTAAATTTACCAATCCAATTTATATCCTAACAGATATTTCGACTTGTAACGAATTGCATTGTACAGTGTGTCGATTCGCTTTCAGGCGTGTGCACATAACGCAAGCGACGCTCGAGTGCCTCGGCGGCGCTTACGAGGTGGAGCCGGGCCACGGCGGCAGTCGCAACGCGTACCTCCGGGACCATTCTGTACAGACTTACTTCATCATTCCGCCGCCGAGACGGAGAAAAGTACGTCTAAAAGCCCATATAAAAGTAATCCTCGAGTTTCTCGACGAGCTTCCCGGAAACCCATGGGACCCTGCCATTTATTTGATCATTTTTTTACGAGATTAGTTTTACCCGACTCTAAATGAGATTTGTTGAAAATTGTGTAGCAGGAAATTAAGGAGTGGCTTTTAATTGTGGTGCTGTTGTAATATACGAAGAAAGCCGCGTAGTTGAAGACGTCCTTGTAGCACACCGCCATGAATTATGATCCTTTTAGACGTTAAATGAAATTACTTCCGTGGCAGTTACATTTCCAGTGTTTCAAGTTTTATACAGTGAGGTAATTATTGCAGATGTGCCTATCAGCTGGCGTGGGCCTCGGCTCGGCATCGCGTCGGAAACTGTCCTTCAAGAACGTATCTAACGTGGTGGTACAGTTGCTGCACTCAATCAAGTTCAACGTGGACGTGCCATTTTCCAACATGGCCGCCTCCCCGCAAGAGCTGAAGGCCAATGCTGCTAGGAAGGTACAACACGTATGTCAAACTCGAGACTGAACAAAAAGATACGGAACAGTTCCTCTTGAGTCACTAATCACGGAATTCGTTTGCGTCCCATAAACGTGCAATTGAAGAAAGGCACTAAGCGCGCCACCGATTTCCGTACTTATACAAATCGAGAGGAACTCTTCCAAAAGTTTACTTGTTTCTCAAAATATTCAGATGTTACTGTTTGCACTTTAACTATTTTGCGAAAATTTTGCACCAAATGGACTAGACTAAATAATACGAGTTCATGTCCACGGCTTTATCTCGCTCTTCATAATGTTTGTCTCGAGTGATATATTTTTCTCGTATCGGTGATCTCCTCTCGACTCTCAAAGGTAAGTTCTCTTTTCTTTCATTTGATTTGATACTGTTTTAATATTTTTTTGAAAATCTGAATGTGGTATTTTTTAAATTTCGTTGTTATTTTTGCAAATAATTTTGTCAGTGGGTAATATTAGAAATGTAAATAAAAATGGTACCACTGAACTGAGAGTATTTTGAGGCATTTTTAAAGCGAGAGGGACGACGGCGGCCTGGCTGCGTGTTATTCAGAAGTGGTTTTTATGAGTAGCGTGGTCGGCGTGGTCCCGTTCGCTGCGCTAGGCCCGCAGACGTGGCTTGTGGGCGGCGGTGTTGTGTCGCGGTACCAGCGCTTGGTTGTGGCAGGTGCTGGACCTGCGGCGCGCGCTGCACGCGGAGCCCGGCTCGGCGGAGGCGCTGCGCCTGGCCCAGCTGCGCGCCGACACCGTGAGCGCCGCGGCCCCCGCGCCCTCCTCCGCCCCGCACCACCACACCTTCGACGCCGTCATGCAGCACCACGCCCTCCGCACGCACGCCCAAGACGACACCGCACCACATGTTAATATTATGCATACGCATTTACGCATTACCGGCACCTTTTGTTTGACCTGTGCTATTTTTATACGACTATAATGAGAATTTTGCATCGATTTACGCGATCGTTTGAACTAATCTGGCACAGATGAATATGCATAGTGCGTATACGTAGTAAGCGAACGCGCGCCGTCTCATGTTTAGAGAACTAGAAGCCCGTATCGTGTTGCCGGCGAGCGTTCGTTACACACACGATGCATTCTAGGGATGATCTAGTATATGGTTCTCGTAGGTCTAGTTTAGGAGTATACAATGAAACCATATTGCTATGTCTCCCGCGAACATGAGAATTCACGCTTCAGCGACTATACGATACGCGAGACGCATCGACGTGTCAAGGCGGTGCGTTTCGTATCCTGTGTTTCGTTCGAATGATAACCTCGCTTAATGGTTTCCTAGTAGTTAGTTTGGTTTGAGTGGTGGTTTTTCGAACTAAATCTATGCTGCTTTATTACATTTTAAGGTGTGCACTGAAGCTTTTTCACGAGTTTTACAGAAATAATTTTGCGAGGAACTTCGAGAATGTTTTAAGATGCTTCACACCACATTTGCGATTTTCGTTTTCTGGCAAACTTCATTATTTATTATATTTATACTACACGAATACACACAAACACAGTTATCAATTAGTCCCTATACACGCTGAAATCGAAATACTTATAGAATCTTACACGTACGAGTTGTTTCCCGATTGTTCATTTAGTTGCTGGTCTGTTCAAGCCTTCACTCATTGTTTTACTTTATATTTTGTTTTACAAATTCAAGTGGATCAAAATGATTATTAATCAAAATTTTTCACACGTGCGAAATTCTTAGACTCGTTCTTCAAATAGATTCCCAAAATATTGATTCAATTTTCATATCCATTCCATACTGAACATTGTGTGGAAGACTGAAATACACCAGCGACTAACATGAGGCGTCTGCTCATTATTTTCAGATATTCCGCCCCTGGACATTAGTTCCACAACAAATACCCGCTGAAACAGTAAGCGCAGACAAAATGTTGTTCATGTGTATTATTGTTTTCCACCATTACCGATACCGGGCGACACTTTATAACTCCCTAACTTGACTGTAGGTACATTCTCCAAAAGCTATAACTGTGGGTGGCACCTGCCGCGACTCCGTCGCATTCTGTTTCTATTCACTGACTCAATCACACGCAAAGGGGACGACTAATATCGACGTGAGCACACAGACCACTCACTATCACTGTTTCTTACTTCAAAATTGTCAACTGTTTATATACTGGATATTGTTTTATAGAATGTTCGATAATAAAGCCGGATGCACCGAACTGTGTTTCACTCGCTACCCCGATAGTCACCTCGAGCACTAGCGCATGGCATGAGCCCCGACTGTCGACTAACCTGCATGACGTCACCAGCATTATTTACACTTTTTGTTTTATTTTGTGCTTGATTATTTCCACTGCTTTCTACTTTCGTCTTTCTCTTACTCACAAAATCTTCTTTTATGGAATAATCAAACACGAAATTAGTTTTAAGTCTCAATTACTATCTACTTTGATCTGTCTTAAAGTAAATTCAATCTGATTTTCTATAAAAAGACAAATCATTCTCTTGTCAATCTGAATATCTGTCGTCTGTATTATGTTTGTACTCTTCATTCCATTACTGTTCTAATAACGTGATGCTGCTTTGGATTCCGGATCTTTTGTATTCTAAGGTCAGTTCTAAATTCCAAATTGTGAAGCATGGAGTCGGCATGGCCCTCATGTGTACCCTGACCTCGGCCATACCCTTGTGTCTCACTGTGCCTTACTACCTTACCTTACGTGTGACCAGATAGATGTTCCATAATGATCGTTGTATAAATCGGTGGTTAGAGTAGCCTCTTCTTATATTTTTGTGTGTATCAGTGTTGTTGACGTAGCATGTGGGTTTCACAGAACAAAGTGACAGAGAAGTTTAAGCGTCCGTTGAAAAAGCGCCACTCGTCTGTGTACCACCAGCCCACGAACCGCGTCAACAAGTACCTGGCGCAGGCCATCGACGCGCGCTCCGTGCACCGCGAGAAGGCGACGCACGTACACCTGCTCACGCTCTGCTTCAAGGATCAAGATAAGGAAGCTCAGGTGATCATTTTAATATCGATTCTTCCGTTAAAATACTGACAAATGGTAATGCTCATGCCGAACGCATAGAGCGAGAAATTAAAGAGGGTATCAACTTTCTGGGAAAATCAGGGAGGCTAAGTGTGATAAAGGAAAGTCAGTGTAATCGAGGGAACACCTAGAATTAAAAAAAAATGAAGGCTGCAAAGTTTGCGTCCGAAAATTTTCGAGTGCTTGTAAAATTAAAATCCGAGGTGATCACTGAAAATTTTCACTTTTTTTTTAATCAGTGAATTTTTCATGGTTTCTGGGGGTGACGACATGACGAAATAATTAAATTATATATAAATTGGCACCAATGAAAATATTTTTTTCCGTTGTCTTAGTTGTGTGTTGCGAGTCGAATACTAACCCCCTTATCGGCTGTCGGTGTTGGAGTGGCATCCAATAATGTTTTTCCTCAGCAGTTTTTATTCGTATTCTTTTCAAATAATACATCACAAAAAGAACCTCATTAAGAATTTCATCTTGTACAGTCGCCTAGCGTAGAGTGTTAAAATTGGCTCCAGCTTTGATCGGTGCCTACATCCGTCTAGTGTCAACAGAAGCGCCGACATTCTATTAATTTACATTTATACGTCTAACATCAGAAAAGTGGGAACGAGCTCTAACTGAAATAAGATGAACATATAGTTCTGCTTTAAAATGGTATAAAAGTTGGTCAGGGAAACCGATTAGGGAAAGACAGGGATTTTCTTTTGAGCGTTGACAGTAGACACCCTGGTAAATTGGAAATTGTCTATTGATTGATTTGATGTTCATAAAGTGTCGATTGTCATTTGATCTCCAGACAATTTCCAGTTAAATCATTCTTCTATCGTAACAGGAGCTATTGGTTCGAATCGAAAATTTATTTTAGTGTTGAATAGCCCCATAGTAGGTTTTATAAAAACGATTAGATGAGGCCGGTGTTTCCTAGCGAACCCTTTGAAGAAACACTGAAACAAACTCAGGGGTCAAAGTCTCTTTTAAAGTCCATACAGCAAAACATGTAATGGTCAAATAATATGAGAACCATGCAGATTGAGCCTGAGATGGTCTTTTGAAGAAAGAACCACACAGTTCTAAGTAGACCTGTCTAGTCAGTGCAAGCATTTGTCAGTATGCGTGTAGCTCAACTCAGGACTACTAAGGAGCTCAACGACTTGACGAACAATACCAAAGAAAAGACATTTGGGTAGGCCGCATCAAATATTCAAAACTGCCTGACATCATATGAAAATAAAAGACCAATAGGAGCGGACCAGTAACCAAAGATGCAAAGTCAGCCAATCTGAAATATACACATATTCTGTTCTCGTTTTTATTTCACAAATCTACACTAGGCACCTGCGGGGTTACGTCATGGTCTAGGTCCTGATTTCATTCAGATATCTAACATACCTTTATTATCGCACTTTTCCTGTCCGTTTGCCAAAAAGTACTTGATTACCTTTAAATCTTAATTTAGATAAACTTTTTCTATTCTAGTACCGTGCGTCAACAGATGGTGGTTGGGCAGGATCTCTATCCGCAGCACTGTGTGCCTTAGTAGCAGCCGGCGCTTTACAAGCGTCCATACTGCCACAGACCTACATACTCCTCATATTGTTCGTCACGGCATTCGCATGGTCTGCTGCAGTATTAGCCCTGACTTTGGCGGCAAGACTGAGGCTCATACCCTGCGATGTGTCGAGACCTTTTACTCTGAGGAATGCTATCACGACGTTTACGATTGTGCTGGGTTATGCTGTTGGACAAGTTAATGTGGTAAGTTATGCTATAACGGCTTTTCTCCATGCGTTATCAGTTACCTAATATAAATGTTTGTATGAGCGTCTTCGCGATGAGGGTAAGTCCGTCGGAGATATTGAAGTTATACTTTTGATTAACTGTTATGATGCACTAATACTAAATGCGAAGGCATTCAGTTCGATTCTACTATTAAAATGACATTGTAGTATCAATATCTAATGAAAGTTATTTTTTAGGTGTAAAAAAACCTATGAATTTGAATCTTTTAATTAAAAAATTACATAGATTTAAACATGTGTAACTTTTCGATTCGATAAAATTCAAGTTGTAGTGTGAAAATATTAGCCTAAGTAAAAATTGTGACCATTGATATCTAATTTTCCAGGTAACATGTGATCATATAGAGTTATGCCGCAACCTAACTGGCAACACCACAAACATGGACGAAGTCCTCACAATGCAGGGCGACGCGGCCGCTCACCTGTGGTCGAGTCACAAGGAGCACCTGGCCTGCCCCATACCGCTATACATCACTCTAGGTTGCTGTCTGAGTATGCTGGTGGTCGCAGTATTCCTAAGGCTACCCATCCTTGTAAAGGGGATACTGTTGACTGTGATGACGGCTGGCTATATGGGCGTTATACTCGGCTTTCATAAAGCGCTGTTTGACTGTTATGATCTGATGGTCGAGTGAGTATAATTTGAATATTTTTGTAACACGTCTTCTAAGACATTTGCCATCCAATGGGTCGGTGAGAGCCTTTAAGGCTGCCTGTCCACAGGAGCGGAGCGAGGCTGCGGAGCGCAGAAACCGAGAAATATTTACCAATAGGATTCCAGAAAATCAGAGGAGCAGAGATTGTTTGCACCTTATTGGTTAATATTTCTCCGCTTCTACGCTTCGTAGCCTCGCTCTGCTCCTGTGGACATGCAGCCTTAGTGTCCTATTTTAGGATTTAAGGCCTTGCTTTTTCGGTCAATCTTTAAAAAAATCATCTGGACATCTCCTTTAGTTTGTAAATGTACAGACCTTTTTTTAATGTAGGTTTATCTACCTCAGGACCCAAAGGGGGTATAGCATAAAGCCCAAAATGTGCCCAACATATTTTGAACTCAGAGGTATTATGTTTTTGAAAAATGAGAGGGAACGCAAAACAAACGCCCTTGTTCTAAAAAACCGCAAACTAATTACCTGTAATGTAATAAGCGTCCTTGTAAACAACTTTCCTGATTAGAAAAGCTGCTTAGCGAATTAACTTGCTACATTATGGAAGTATGTACTAAATAATAACAGAAAACCTACAGACACAAAGAGGATTCGAACGGCTCGTGAAACATGACCAGTCTAATCCTTGGGATTAGGTAGGTTAGGTTTCTACCTGAGTCATACACCGTATTGTGTCATTATGCCTACCTTACATAGGTATTTGACTGGACTCTGAACTAAACTAAAGTTTAAATAGGTTCCATATTGAATGATTGCATTTATTGCACCATCTTTGGTGGTATTGTTAATTCTTTCTTTTTAAACACTGCGCAAGTAAAAGTAACACTGTACAAGGGGTTATTGTCTTAGACTTCCAATAATATTCCACATTCGAGTGGTGACAGATGTAGAAAAAAATTACAATAGTACCTAAATTAACAACTAACTTTTTCCCGCGGCTTCGTCCGCTTACATAAAATATAATCTATGTCACTCAGAGATAAAAAAGCTTTCTATCGGTGACAAGATGTTACTAATCAGACAAGTACTTTCAGTTATTATCTCCTACAAACAAAAGAACAAAAGAAAACGAACTTCACCATTGTATAATAACACTGTAGGTTACTTTTAAAACCTCAATCACCTTAATCAGCAGCCTTTAGCTACCAAACGTGTATCGTAGATCAAAGAAATTTCATTTCTATAAACAACGATAATTAAAACTTTAAATGACTCGTTCCAGTTCAGGCCCAGTCGGTTCAGCGTACGTCGCAAGCGCATGGACGGTCGCATTAGCTCTGGCAGTGTTGCTGCACGCGAGGCAGACGGAATGGACAGCGAGGCTGGACTTCTTGTGGCAGGCGCAAGCTAGGGACGAGAAGCGGGACATGGATGCTTTGCAGGTGGGTACTCATACTTAAGTCAATAGCAGCCCGTGAAACCCAAATTTTATGCATTTTATTTTATTTTATTAAACTTTATGCACTAGTAAAAAACACTACAAAGGCGGACTTATGCCTTAGGCATTTTCTGTTAGTCGACCTTAGGATAGAGCAGAAATATAACATGGCAGGTACAACTTAATATATATAATATAATATATACATATCTCGAACTCGCGCCTCATGGCATAACTGGAAGGTAACGATCTCCTCAGTGGGACCTGACTTGGGGACCTACTAGTGTATGCCACCCACTTGTGGGGCGAGGCCCTCGAGAGGAATGGGGAAGCGATTGCCGTTTCCTTAGACGTCTCGAAGGCCTTCGATAGGGTATGGCACGCTAGCCTTTTGAGTAAGCTTTCAGCGTATGGCATTTCCCCTGGTCTGATTAATTGGGTAAAAGACTTCCTGAGTGAACGGACTCTCCGAATTGTTATCGATAGATGCTCATCAGAACCCATGAGTTCCTCAGGGGTCAGTTCCCTCTGCAACCCTATTCCTACTGCATATCAACGATCTGCTGATGCCCGGTATCTATGGATATGCAGATGATAGCATAGTTGCTATTATCTGCATATCCTAGTGCTCGGGCTAGTAAGGAGCTAATCCGGTCCAAAAGAGAGGCTATGGTAGAGCATACAAATATCTAACTTCAGGCAGTCTCCAAGTGGGGTAAAGCCAATCTGGTGGGATTTAACGCCTCCAAAACACAAGCGTGTCTGTTCACCGCCAAAAGGAGCCTGTTCACCTTGGCTCCTACTTTTCAGAATTTATCCCTGGAGTACACCGACCGTCTTCAGCTCTTGAGAGAATTTCAAATTCCCTCAGACCTTAACCTTGGGCTTCATTGAGTCCAAAGCCAAGGTAGCTGCTAGGAAACTAGGCGTTCTTGCAAAGGTCCGGCGGTACTTCACACCGGGACAGCTTCTAATGCTATACAAAGCACAAGTCCGTTCGTGTATGGAGTACTGCAGCCACATATGGGCTGGTGCTGCAAAATACCACCTGGTAGCTTTGGACTCTGTTGAAAGGCGTGCGAAGAGACTAATTGGCGATCCAGATCGGTTGAGTCCAATCTACAGCGTCTTGAGCACAGGCGAAGGGTAGCCAGCCTTTTGGTGTTTTGCAGGATGCACTTTGGAGAGTGTGCGCAGGAATTACATGACTTGATTCCACCATCTCACTTCTACCATCGGACAAGCCGACGAACGGCGAGTATCCATCCTAATGCTGTTGAAACCTCAAGGTTCCGGACCAAGCGTTTCGCCTCGTCGTTTATACCGCGTACATCGAGGGACTGGAACAATTTGCGCCTGGTTTGGTCTTCCCGTCTGATTATAATTTAAGTGTCTTTAAGGCAAGAGTGAATAAGCTCTTAATAAACTAGTGCGCCTCACCATCAACGATTGAATCACTGCTTACCATCAGGTGGGATCGCAGTCAAGCATTATTAAAATACCAATTAAAATAATAATAATAATAGTATTTCACAACTATCACACAACGCCGTCTAAGCTAAGCAGAGCTTGTGTTATGGGTACTAGACAACTGATAAAAATACTTATATATTTCTAAATACACACTACGTCTTTCAATTTCAGGCATCAAACAGAAGAATTCTCTTCAACCTCCTTCCTGCGCACGTTGCAACGCATTTCTTGGACAACCAGTTTAGAACGAACATGGTAACTATTGACGCTGCTTTGTGAAACTTGTGTCATTTTCATCATCAATCAAGATTTGTTTCTGCATTTTAAAATTAAAACAAACTTGCTTAATGTTGGCAGCTCTCAGTGTATGATTAAATGCTTTCTGGTAAACAGGAAAACGATAGTGATGTCAGCGGGCCAATTAGTAACTTATTCTGTTGTTTTTCGCGTTTTAGTTGAGTTGTTACTTAGAATTTGGAAATTGTCTAAATTGATAGAAATCCGAGTTAATATTTACAATAATAAACTTATCCACAACTTCTAAAGCTCAGAAACTCTCTTCTGAAAACTTGGTAAAACTTGGCGTCTAAGTAGGATTCAAGACGTTCTTCACACATTATATTCAATTCAGAAACCCTTTGGGCATGGCCTGCAGACGTCATGTTTTAATGTCTTCATCGCCACACCAAGAACGTTCGCTGTATCGCAGAAATATGCTGTTGTTATAATTACAAATGCAATACTGCATGATCTTCGTAAAAACAATGTACTAAATACTCATGGAGCAAACATTCATTCATTTATTCAAAAGAAAACATTCACTCGCTAATCATAATTCATTCATTTTGGTGTTCATTTGCATTCACTTCGCTTTATGTGTCGCACATTGCACGTATGGGGTCTAGTGACAGATTTCTTCAAACTTCTAAATATTCAAAATGGGGATAGTCGAAGTCTATAGGTACTCGTACAGTATAATCCACGAATTAAATGTACAGGTACAATCACATTTTCCTGTTGACAGTTTAATTCTTCGTAAAATTCTTATTTCGCAAGTGGTATTTACGAACTAAAAACCCATTAGACTTACGTGATAGATTGCACATAATTTACATTAGAAGAATTAGGGGAAAAACAAGTAATAGCCTAATCTTCGTGTTGTAAACATAATGACTTATATATATATATATTTATATATATATATTATGGTCACAGGTTCTCTGTTATCCGTCTGCTTTGTGGTTCTTCTGGGAAATCTTACACGCTCAAGGACGCCCAGACTAAAGTAATAGAATCCTAATATATTTGTAATGGGCAACATATAACCACTACTATCTAACTGTAAATAAAAGTCTTCATATTTTACATGTAGACATGTTAACTGTAACCTCCCCCCCACCCCTGTCACTTGGCCTGACGTGTCCGCATGGCTTGCACGCTGCGACTCCTGCTGATCAAGAGGCGTGTCCAGGACCTGTACCACCAGTCGTATCAGCGTGTGGGAGTGATCTTCGCGTCCATCACCAACTACCACGAGTTCTACATGGAGCTAGATGGAAATAACCAGGGGATGGAGTGTCTGAGGCTGCTTAATGAAATCATTGCGGATTTCGATGAGGTTATTATACGATTATATATTATATTTATATTGTTTTAGTGTTCGCAAAGACGACTTTGATAAGCTATTGAATAATTTCTCATTAATTGTTATTTTTTTTACTTTTTTTGAAGAAGTAGTGGGCCAAATTATCTAGTCTAATTTCTCTCACAATGAAACTTTGCAAATACGTATTACTACAAATACTTGAAACATAATTTAATCTGTAGTGAATATAAATTTAGAAAAGATAAGTAATTGAATATTTCTGCTCTCAACATTTTCATAAAGCATTATTAATTTTTTTCAGCTTCTAGGTGATGATCGTTTCTGTGCAATCGACAAGATCAAGACCGTTGGTTCGACATACATGGCCGCCGTTGGATTAATTCCTGACAGGAAGATGACTGACGAAGCAAGCACTCGCAAACATATGGCGACTTTGGTTGAATTTGTGTTCGCAATGAGGGATAAACTGAAGGATATCAACGATAACTCGTACAATAACTTCATGCTGCGAGTCGGTGAGTTACTGTAAAGTATAAAACTAAACACAAACTTATCCCTTATTTAATTATCATTAAGGACTATTTTGTTTAATATACTTACCAGAAAATAGCGCAGTGTTCAATTAGGAATGTTTGTTCAAATAATAATGTAATGTTCTTTAAAGGTATAAACGTCGGGCCTGTAGTAGCCGGTGTCATAGGCGCACGAAAACCGCAGTACGATATCTGGGGTAACACAGTCAATGTAGCGTCTCGAATGGATTCAACTGGTCTGCCAAACCATACACAAGTCACTGAGGAGGTGTATCAAGTGCTAAAGGACATGGCTTATCAGTTCGTGTGTAGAGGCAAAGTCAAAGTTAAAGGCAAGGGAGAAATGACAACATATTTTCTCACAGATAGAGCACCAGCGAATGGTACCGTTCAAAGCTCATCCAACGGCCCCACGCCCACTCCTCCAACGGCTTATGGTGGTGTAGCGACACCTCTTGCTATGCTACAAAACTCTGCAAGAAGAGCGGCCGCACAGCCTTCAAGACTGCCACCTTTGAGGGAATCGTCAGTTGCTGGAGAAAATGAGCCTCTTTTACCTTCTAACGGGCATCAAAGTAATGGGAATAACAAAGGCAGCAAGGGTCGAAGGAACAAAGAGAGTGAAGACAGCCCGCCTCCTCCGCCTCCGCACGGGGCCGCGCACGGCAGCCAGGCGGTGCAGGCGCGCTGGCCGCCGCCGCGCGCGCTGGTGGCGCCGTGGCCGCGGCCGCAGGAGGCGCGCCCGCCGCCGCAGCACAAGCGCCGCGCGCCTCCTCGCCTGCCTCGCCCGCGCTCCTCTGAATCTCTTCCCCTCGCTCGTAGCCCCCGAGTGCACTCCTCGGCCGACGAACTCAGCTCGCTCACTCGTTCTCCGAGCCTTAGTTCTTCAGACGAAAGTTACTCCCGAACGACTGACGCTTCTCCCTCCCCGCCGCGACCATCTCAATGGATTCCACCCTCGAGACCACAACGCGCCAACCCCAGTCCAGCATACGACTATCCGCCCGTTCGACCCGGTAAACCATCAGCGAACCACATCACAGAACTCTACGCGAAACATAAAATCGCAAGGAAACCTTCTTTGGAAGAAAAATTCCTTGACGGCAGTGTTGACTTTGCGAAAGAGGAAGAAAAACTGCAGAGAAGCATTATAAATATGCTTCAAGCTTCTGCTGCTAAGCGGGATGGTTGCTGTCAAACTGACAAGAAGGACGTAGCGAGCCGACTGGGGCAAAGAGCAGATTCATTTTCTAGTTCAGGTGGACGACCGACGAATTTAGCGAACTTGAAACATCTGAACCATGACGGAAGGGAACCGTTCGCAAAGCGGAGTCCGTCAGATGTGGCGTGCGTGCCGCCCTTCGAACGAGAGATCCAGCGGCTGTTTGATGACAAAAATCTTATCAAAATCAATCCACCGAAATCTGAACGAAAAGAGCTGAAACTGGAACTCAGGTGAGGTTTTATAATCATTGTAATGTTTTTAGTGTTAAATGTTAAGAAACTGGTTTGTGCAAATATAGATGTATCAAATTACTTTTAAAGTGACAACAACTTTAAACTGGATTGATATGTTTTTGGTAGCCGATGTTTTTTTTTTTTTTTTTTTTTTTTTTTTTTTTTTTTTTTAATCTATGAGATTTTTAGTATTTCACTGTAGTAATTGCTAACAGAATTTTTCTTTTTCTAGGTTCTCTGATAGCCTACGGTTTTAAATAATGCCATGTCCAACGAAACAAAGCTTTATATTTGTAATGTTGTTCCATGTCAGGGGCGCCAACCCAGTGTGCGTGCTGGAGCCGCTGCTGTACTGCAACAACAACAACAGCAGCCCGCTGCACGCGGTGGGGCTGGCGGCCATCACGCAGGTGGCGCGGCACGACGCCGCGTCGCCGGCGCGCGCCATCGACTTCCCCGGCGTGCTGCCCGGCGACGTGGTCGTGCAGCTGCCCGACCCCGACCACGAGCGACAGCGACCCAGGTTGCTATTTTAACAATAATTAAACTGACACAGAAGTCTGAGACAGAAGGTCAATTCCAGAGTTATAATTAATTTTCGAGTTAGGTTTCTTTATGATGTCCAAGATAAATTAAAAAATACAAATAGATAAAGGAGGTCATGACAGCCTAGTGGTTCAGTTCAACATGAATCTTTCGATTCATGAACATTAACAAAACATACACACACATAACATTAAAATAACACATAAAGCCGTAAGTCCCGGTTATCATATCAGATCTTTGTCGTTAAAAACGCCCAAGTCTGACCATCAGTCGGTCCAAAGAGTATCGTGTGGCTCAGTAAGTGGGTTGTGGAGGATAGGCAGTCGCCAGTTGCTCCATGTAAAATACGGGTATTCAGCTGCATACGGTTAGACTGGAACCCCAAGCTGGTTCTGCAAAAGCGACCGGCGGCTATGCAGAACGCTTGCCAGAGAGTCATGGCCATCTGGATGGTGTGGGGATACGGCACGATCTCTCGCGAAGCGGCGAGCCACCTTGTGGGCCTGCCACCATGGGATCTAGAGGCAACAGTCCTTGCGCGCACTCACGGCGGTAAGTTCCCTCTTTGAGAAGTGGCTGGAGGGGCAAACGGCGTCCTCAACTTCCGCATGACCCATTTTCTCACCGGAAATGGCAAGTACGGAAGATTCCTGCATCAGATTCTGGCGGAGGAAACGCCCTGGTGTCACCATTGTGTGAATCACCCGTAAGACACGGTGGAGCATAGTGTTCCCGCTTGGGCAGAGCCCGCCATGTCTTCTTGACAGTAATTGGCGGCAGCGACCTTTTGCGCCGAGCCCTGATTCAGGCTATGTTCCGGAGCGAGGAGGAATGGCAGGCGGCCGCCTCCTGCAAAGCATTAATGCTAGCGAAGAAGAAGGCTGCAGCGTGAGGGAACGAACGTTCTCACGCCCCAGCCAGATTCCGACCCAGACGCGCGCTTGCGGAAGTTGAGCAATGGGTAGCTCACTGTCATTAACAGCGCGTAGTGATCCCCGCCCTCCTCAAAGAGATGTCAGCAAACCGCCTACTAACTAGGACCGCGGGGAATTTCTGAAAGGGAAACCCATAATCCTAGAACGCAAAGAGCAACTGAAGGAGACAGGTTTGGTTTTAGTAACTAAATGTCTGACACTGACGGGAGATGTCATTGGAAATTTTCAACATAAAAAAAACCCAAGCTAGTTGGGAATGGGCATGCCATAGGTAATTATGGCTCTAATTCCCCTCTTTGAGGATTGGCTGGAAACACCTCACGGCGTCCTCACCTTCCGCGTGAAACAGGTTCTCATCGAATATGGGCAGTTCGGGAAGTTCCTGCACCGGATTCGTGCAGAAGTAACGCCCGGGTCACCAGTGTGTGTATAGCCCAGAGGACACGATGGAGCACACGGTAGAGGTATGCCCCGCTTGGGCAGACTACTGCCGTGTCCTCGTGGGGGAGATCGGTGGAGACAGGCCATGGTCCGAAGTAAGGAGGAGTGGCAGGCGGTCATTTCCTTGTACGAAGCAGTAATGCTAGCAAAGAAGGAGGTCGCACGTGAGAGGTAGCGGCCCTCACGTCCCAGCCGCCGGGATCCAGATCCCGATTTTCGGCTACCGTAGGCGCGGGCTTGCGGACGTCGAGCAACGAATAGTTCGCCGTCCGAGCGTCCGATATCTGTCCGGACCGAGTCACAGTCATCGACGGCGCGTACTTTTCCACGCGGCCCAGCAGGGTCGAAACCTTCTGGGGCCAATGGTCTGCTTCTGAAAGGAAGACTTGGCTGGTATGAAAGACAATGAAGGAACAGGAGTGGGTTTTTAGTAAGTAAAAGTCTGAAAGATTGTCCCCCCCCGCCCAAGAGCGGGGGATGTCATTGGATGATTTTCCCACTTATAAAAAAAAAGCTAGTGTTAAAAAAGCTAATAATATAATATCTAATATATTCCACACTATCACACAACGCCGTCTAGTCCCAAGCTAAGCAGAGCTTGTGTTATGGGTACTAGACAACTGATAAACATACTTATATATTTCTAAATACATACATATTATAGATAAATTACACCCAGACACAGAACAAATGATAAAAGTAAATTGGTACCTCCACGGAATTCTACCCAGAACTGAAAGAAATATGGGGGAATATGATGTGAACAGGCTTTCCCTTCTTTAAGAAACTGACGATTGGAAAATGTAGTTCGTGTGGCTCTATTATTTCATAGTTAAATGTCTTTCATAGGTTTCAAACACGTATTATATACTGTTACTATTTTAGCTTTATCTGTTTTCAGTAACTCTGTTAACCTTTAGAAAATGTGTGAATAAAATTTATGATAATTTTATTCTCACATTTCACCAATACAATTATTTTTGTTCATAGTCCACCTTGCGAAAGGAAACCAGATCCCGTAGTAGTAAGGGAAAAGGAGCGGGAAAAAGAAGTCCAAGAGAGACTACACCACCGGGTAAGTCGATTATTTTCACACTGATGGTAACAACTAGCAATTGTTATCATCAAACCAATATCACAATTTCTACTTTTAGGTAGCCACTTCTCATCATAGAGAAATGGGTATCTACGGGGAGAGTCAGTCCGAATGGAGTTCGTCGTGTTCGGAGGGCGAGGGCGACGGGGAGGACGGGGAGGGCGGGCAGCCCGAGAGCACGGGCTACACCACGGACGACCCGGCGCTGGAGAACGTGTCCATGCTCAACGAGGCCGGGCTCACGGACGCCGAGGCGGCGCTCAGCGACGTCAACTCGTGCTACTTCGACCGCGACGACGACGTGTCCTCGCGCGCCTCGTCGCGCCTGCTGGACTCGGAGGCGCTGGTGTCGCTGGAGTCGCTCAGCGCCATCTACGACTCGGACGAGCCGGCGCACCGCTACCTCGCCAACATCCGCACCGTCAGCGAGTCCATCACGAGGAACTTCGGCCAGCCGGCGCACGTCACCGACGGCGAGAGTGACGTCTAGTGATACTGTGATATGTCGCGAGTTGTGATAACGTCCGATACTAATCGACTGAGTTTCGTGTACATTTCGACTATTTCTCTTGTGTACTGCCTTTTGGTCAATTGTGATAATAAAAATCTCAAATTATTGAACTCTCATGACAGAGACTCCGACGTATTCGACTTAGAACATTTATCGGAGGAACGGTTAATTTGGCTCTCTAATACGAAGAATACTCATAACGTTTGTGTTCCCCGCTGTTTGATTCTCTAATAAGACGTTTGAGGTCGTAAAGACGAGGCGCATAGTTTTTCGCGAACGCGGATTTAATTGTTTTATCATAATTGCTGACGTGCCTGTACTTTGATGATTTTGTACTATGTAAATTGTGTCAATATGTACCTATTAATGTTACACTGTATGATATTCATGTACAGCTGAATGTGCCATGTGATGGCGTGATGCATCATCTGTAGCAGTATGCGATGATCTCTACAATTATAAGGTGCTCTGACTTAGAATTATTTATGGTTTGTCTTGTGATAACGGTATAGGAATTCGAATTTGAGCGACCAATCTCTGTTAATGTCAGTGTTCTAGAGTAAGGGCTGGTCCCTGTCCTGTTAAGTCTAGTTGTCTCCCTGTCTTGTGAGACGGGGGACGTAGTGAAGTGGTGTGAACTAACTATACGTAAACGTAAGTATAATGCATTTCAAACTATCTATAGAGTAAACATTGTTACCACTGCTGGATGATTATGCTTTGTAGAATTCTTTTGTATGCCTTATGTATCTCATATAATATTATTATGTATATGAAGATGGAAATTGCAGTGCTCTGACTTTCTCATAAACATTATTCGATAAATTAAAATCCCTTTTGGCATTTTCTTTCCGTAATCTAGTCACTTCATATGGTTTTCTAAAGTTTGGTCGTTTCTTTATGTAGAATATAGTGCCATTTATCAGTCCCCGTTATTTTTTCTTGTGTACTTTATTAAAGAGATATCGTTAACGAGTGGAGGAGAGGTAATATCATGTAGTTCTTAAGTAAACAGCCGTGAGACTTGAAAGTACAACCAATATTATAAACACCACTAGCGAATATTTGTTGTAGAATATTCTCTGTATTCATAAATATCAATTATTTTTTTATTATTTAATTGTAATATAAGTTTCGGTCAATTTCATGTAATTATTGTTATTTTTTAGATTAAAACAATTATGAATAGCAACTTTAAATAAAAAAGTATATATTTCTCATTTGAGGCGCATAGAGCCTCTGAATGTAAGTACATATTGTTATGTGCCGCCGTGTTACTTGATTAAACATGTACTTAATTCGGAAGCCAATCCACAAAGACTAATTGGTCATGAATTATTTTTTTGGCAGTTTTATTTTGTACTGATTGTATCAGCTCTAGTTATAAATGTACTCCACATTTATGGTTTAATTTTTGCAATTCATTCTTCGAAGTATGTACTTACAGTTTACAAGAAGATTCATTTTTCGATTAGAAGTACTTCAATTACGGTTTGTGCTTCTATTTCTAGTATTATTACATCACAATTCAAACGTTATTTTTCTGCTGCAACAAGTGGATTGAGAGATGTTAATGTCTGAGAATTGTAAATAGGACGAGCACGGTACTGTGCTCCAGTGAGATCTAGAGATTGTTAATCTTTGTAAATATTGTTATTCACCTGTCAAGTGCTATTCCACTTACAATACATACCTAAGTATACCACGCTGTGAAGATATATTATTTTTTGAAGGAACTCTCTTGTTTGCTAATTATAATCTCAGTATTTCGATTTAATGTTTTTCATATGATGTATGTACACATAGTGCCAAACTATTTTTATGTGTATGCTTGTAAACAATATAAATTATTAGTTTGACGCTTGAATACTATTTTTTTTTTTGGTATAACAGTTTACTACTTCATCTCGATAAACGTACAGAGAAAACGTTTCAAATTGACAAAATAGATCTGACCTATAGTGTACCTTGGTAGGCAAGTAGTTGAACGATATTTTGAATGTTTTTTAATATACTCATTGAGGAGTTACTGCATCTTTATTATAGTAATTCAATGTATCGGACAGTCGCATTATAAATGGTAAAAAATTTTAGAATACAGAACATTTTCGATTTTTTGCTGCAATATTCACATTAACGCTGTTTACAAAACGAATGATGACAAAGGGTAATTACTGATTTTGACACACCCGCGACCTTCTGAACACCAAATGTAACAAAAACTTTTGTTATATAGCTTTAATGTGAATAAATAACAGCTTGGATACAGATTACCTACATGTTATTATCTCATAGAAATTATAATGTCATGTATAATTTATGTAGGGTACTTGAATTGCGCCTTATGTAGCAAATGTATTGTGTATTTTTATTTATTTAAATTCAATTACCTAAGCAATATTAATTACTTATTACAAATTAAAAGTGGTTTACATCAACGGAAGTTGTTTATTTCTTTATATCCTTTAAGCAAATTAAGATTATGCAAAAATGTGCCACTGATTAAAGTAATTGATAGCCTAATTGGATGACAGAATATCACGTATAAATTAATCAGTAGTAATTATGATACTACAGTACTGGAAAACAAGATTACTTGTAAACATACAGATTGGATGAACAACCCTTATTTGGGAACAAATTACTATAAGCTTGAATTTACTTTTTGATTTTCTGACTAAAAGGCATGGGTAGACTTAAAGTCACCCAATGGTTATAAAGCTGACTATACTCAGAAATTCCTTGCTGCTCGTTTCTGGAGTAATTGGTCTGCAAGACAGCCATAATCGGTTAATCTTGTGGGAACATAGCCTGAAGAATCGCCAAACTTAAGCACATTGACACAAATAGTCAAAAGGTTCTGAAAATAATGGCAACGCAGTGCCGATAATCTAGTGAGGGTCCCGGGAATCCGATGGATACGGTAAGTACAGTACCGGTCGTTGTGGCAACGTTTGAGGCAGCCCATGTCCAACTGTGGTCGTCTTTCGGCTGAAGTAATGATGATGATGATTGGCATAATGTACTCTATGGGCGAGTTGGTACATAGACAAGTTCTTAATCTCACCTCAATAAATCAACATCAAATTTTATTATTTTTATTAATCTAGCTTATATTTGGTAGCCTGGCTATTATCGTTCTATAAAAAAGTTTACATGACTGATTTAGTGTAAAACTTTAAGCAGTATTTCTGTCTAAAAGTAAACGTGACATAGGTTTGCGGGTCAGGTACAGGTGCGTCGGTTACGAGCGTGTTCCGCATACAAATGCCCTTCGCCTTGAACCAACACGCGAGCTTCATCAACGGATATTGTTACAACCCACGTGGTGATTTCATATTACCTGAGCAGGTACCTATCTAGTAAGGAATATTTCATACTTTAGTGTAAAGTATTCTACCAACTAGGTATGTGTCTCTGTGGCAGTCTGTCTCCAGTGATTTAAATATAAATACACCAGCCAGATAGCCAGATAATATTTTATTGTGCGGATGGCGCATAATGAAAAAGTGAACTGCATTCCAATGCAAAGCACATACAACTCTATGTAACACATTATGTGTGTATCCATTTGTGCGCAGAATAGTGACATGTTATGATTACTATTGTTTCATTATGATTCATTAGAAAAGTTTAATATGGAAAATACATAGACTCAGGTTTAGGTGTGTCTAGTTAGCAGTACCTACCTATGTGGCCAGAACTTTGTAAAATGTTCTTACATGGAAAGGTCTCTTTGTTGTATCTGTTATGTTATCTACTGCATGGGTTGGCATGGTGATATTGATCACACAGAGGTTTTCTAACAGGCAATAACTTAGCAAACAGAAGTAGTATATGTTATTGTAGTTATGACTAGTTGATTGCATGACATCAACTCCAAGTTATGACTACTTTGATACTAACATTTGTACTGTGATTATGGTACTGCTTGTGTGTGAGTGGCGTGTCTACAGTAAATACCAGCGGTAGAGTAGTAAGTTGTAAAGTAACGAGTAGGATGCTAACTGGTGAAAGATAGACTTTACACTACCAGTTTCGGTGTTATCGTGAGTTCTTGTCTCTTAATGACTCAGTGAGGCAGTAATCAGGGACAGTTTCATTCAAAATAATGTGTAATAGTCGGTATGCGAGTGAAATACAAACCGGAGCGAGGCAGGTATGACGCGGCGGTTCGGCGGCAGCACACAGCCGCACAGCTGCGGGCCGTCGCGCCGCCGCCTATTGGCTGCGTGCGGGAACCGGTCGCGCGTCCCCCCCTCCACCCGCCCGCGCCGCCGCTACAAACAACTTCAAATTCTTATTCATGTTCCTTGCCACGACCGTTGCTGCCGTTGAGAGTGCGCGCTGTGCCCGTACTTCGCGTAATCTTATCGATATGTGCTCGATGTTGAATGTGAATCTAGTGTTTGATGTGTGAATTTAACATTACAATAAGTGCACGGTGGACCAGTTCGAAGGTGCGGCGAGACGCTACGACTGCGCTATGAAAACACACGCACAATCTGGTGTTTTTGTTCTTTTTGTATCGCGAGTGCTTCGTGAGCGGCTTCGACGCAGGGTTACCTGTGCCATGTGCATCAGATAATGTTGTGCTCCTATTAGTTTGACGACAAACTAATATGCTAGCTAGTGGATATTGCGACGGAGTGGCGTTGTGTTGGTGATTCATAGTGAGTGACATGAAGGTGACGGTGTGCTTCGGGTCGGTGCGGGTGCTGGTGCCGTGCGGCGCCGGCGACCTGCTGGTCAGGGACCTCGTGCGGGAGGCCACGCACCGCTACAAGAAAGCTACTGGACAGGTCAGTCGACACATCATTCAAGCGGGTAGTTCTCGCGGGTTTTCTACTGTTTATTACCTACCTCGAGCGAGTTTATTTACCTTCCATTACTCATACCCAACTCGCCTGCATTCGATTTGTATGTATTTAGCTAGGTAAGAACCAAAGCACCGCAATAATCGTTAATACATATTCCAAACTACCCACATTTGTAATGTTTTTTTTTTTTATATTGTTGATAGGTTCGCGCTTGACCGTTTTCAGTTGAGTTGAATTGATTCGGCCTAGGATGTAAAGTTTATAGTGTAAAGTGTAAATATGTCTTTCATGAAGGATAATGAGGAAGGTGTAGGTAAAATAATATTTATTTGTATTCTGTGACTGTAAATAGGTAGGTACTAAGAAATTATTAATGACCGTTAGCATGTACCTAGTTATGTAAGTATCACACGTCTGGTGACCGTATTAGACCTATTTATATCATAGTCTATTGTCCAAGATAACTAAACACTTGCACTCAGTTGCAGTTTCTGACATCCTCACTAAGCGTTACTCAATTCATGTCCACGAGGTAGGTACCTCACAACCATAAATTAAAAGTTTCTTTTTTCAATTTCGTGCGACTAGACTAACTTAGCAGTTTATCTAGGTTCGTTTTCCAATAGTCGATGGTTCCTCGGTCAACATAAATTCAAGCATAATTAAGGAAACTGACGTTTTGACCAACTTACTGACAGCGTGTTTTTGCCCTGCCCAGTTCGAGAGCTATTAGATACCAAGTTACCTGGTATTTCACGATTACGATTATCGATATTCGCTGCGAAGCTGGCTCGAGAATGTTGAGATAGGTTGTGTTGTAACCACCTCTGGTTTTTGCACTAATGATCATTTGGTTATAAGGAATGTACGGTGCTGGGAGCAAGAACGGCTTTCGCGACAATGTGTCCATACTGAGAGTGCAACATTAGCGGTACCACCGCTTTAGTAGTAGGTACTACTAGGTAGCTACTTGTCAAACTAGATTCAACCATGAGACGCTCGAATTTCATAATAAGACGCCACTTTCGACAGCTTACCTATTAGTTTTATGGACAGACCTTCACTAGATGTCGATCTTGTAATTGGATGAAGGTTATCGCTATTAATGTCTTTGGGAATGTCTACGAGCTCCTTACTTAGACAACGACTTGTAATTTATAGAAGTCGGAGAGGACAGGTGTATTCTTAATACCCATAACATTAGACATTCACCTGCACCTGCCCTGAGCAGCCTACATGCGTTCCTAAGTTCATTTGTCGTAGGAAGCGGCCGGCCTTGCGGACTGCCTCTACTTCGTCATACATCAAGTATGCCGTTGGTATATATTACCTTCGTGATGGGTGAAACTGTATAATTGTAACTTCCTTCAGGAAAACTTCACAAAACAGTAAAACTTCCTGGCAGTGCGTCCCGGATTAAGCGTTAGTTACATCAATTTTATAATCACCTTTAAGTGCAGTTTGATGTGAGGATGTGTTAAGTAATGGGCAGTATATACCCTCTTACTCAGTTACCAGTTCTTGAAGTCTCTATTTAGCTTAAGCCATTGATCGTCGTTAGGCTCGTTAGTCTCGGGGTTGGATTCCTGGGTCGGGCAATAAGTGCTGTTAGGTTTTCTATTAGGAATTACTCTGTAGCAGCCCAGAGCTGGGAAGGTGGTGGTGTGACACTTACCTGGAAAAGCACGTGAAGCTTGTTGGTCCTGCGACTGATCTCTCTGCGGTCGAGACGGATTTCTTCTTCTTTTCGTGTTGATGCTCTCAAACTATACTTCTTTTGACCAATATTTGGCAACCTGTACAGCTCTATTTGACAGGCCTGTTGGTGTAGTGGTTAGTGACCCTGACTGCTGTGCCGGAGGTCGTGGGTTCGATTCCCACCCAGGACAAATGTTTGTGTGATGAGCACGATCATTTGTTCTGTGTCTGGGTGTAATTTATCTATAATATGTATGTATTTAGAAATATATAAGTATGTTTATCAGTTGTCTAGTACCCATAACACAAGCTCTGCTTAGCTTGGGACTAGACGGCGCTGTGTGATAGTTGTGGAATATTATTATTATTTCGTTTATTTAAATATTATTATTATTTCCTTTATTCACTTTTTTAACATGTTATATATATATTTTTAAATATTTCTTAAAAACAATTAAACTTATTATTATTATTGTTAGCCTTGTATAGATCCTGAAAACTGCACGTCGTTACGCAGGATGGACAGCGTAGCAGGTGGCGCATGTCTCGTGGAGAGGCTCCACACTGGACCATCAGACCATGAGAGTAAAGGAACTGAGAGAGTACACTATAATAACTCCTGCGTACTTGGCTAATCTCTGTTAAGATTGGCCACCGCTGCACCGTCGAAAATTAGTCGGGAGGATTATAACATTTATCAAGTCTTCTTCTACTCGTAGAATACTGCATTGTTGAGCGAAGAGAAGTCGATCAATTCAACTTAGCATTGCATGCACTTCTCAGGCAATATGGATCAAGCAGATTGCATCATCCACATAAACAAAACACATAATGTTAATATTGCATGTAGGTGTATAGTGTATAGGTAATCAAATTAGTTTTGGCAAACGTTTACATTTCTGCATGATTGGTGCTGTGCGATTACTCAACAGAAAAGGTCGCGAGCGTACTTAACGACCGGTAAACTGTACTTTTGCTGCTCCACTGGTGAAACGATATGATATCGAGACACGCTCCGGTTTCTATTAATATTACTTGAAATATCAAAATAAAGCATTCGTACAACTTGTACCGTTTTTATTTTTTGTAGATTGAGATAAATTCTACTCACCTCCCACGCTATCCATGAAAGGCGAATTAGGAGCATCGGCTAATACAACGTCACTTCTTTATCGCCAGTGTTTTCTGAATCTATATTTTTAGATCAAGATATCTGACTAGACCTTCAAGAAACTGAATGTTATCTATTACAAAAACAAAATAAGGCGAGACGTGGACGTCAATAACCTCCATTACTAGTTGACCTTATATATCACGTTTGGCGCTTTTATTATATAACAAAAAAAAAACTTAAATGTTATTACTGCAAGACTATTGTGCCGTCACGTATTACCTTGCCACGTAATAAATTTTCAGTTGTGTTAAAACAGTCAAAACTCTCGAAATAAGTCGATGGTGAAACAATGGGACCGTTGTTGGGCAGGTATGCGAGAGGAACGGGCGCCTTGAGAACTCGAAACACCTATTGTACCGTGCTGTATGGAGTGGCACGCTCACGGCTCACTCGACGGACTATAGATCTCGTCCAACGACCGGTTCTCAGAAAAATGATGAGACATTCCTTTGAGATACTAGCGTCCTATAAACTAATTCATGGTTTATACTCTAGCGATGCTCCATCAATAGTTTGCACATGCAGTTTTATTGGGTTTTGAAAGATGCACAGACGTAGATAAGTGTTATTCGGAAACGATAGCGAACCCGGTGGTCGTCTGGAGCGCATCGTAAATCTTGTGGAATAACAATGAGCACTATTGTCTGTTTCTCAAAAATGAGTTTACCTCTACGTTCAGTGTTTATTTGTAGCAAGAACCTGCTTAAACTCATTTTATGGGTTCCATAGGAGTGTATCTACATCCTGCCTTGATTAACATGTAAAATTTTAATAAACTTTATAAATATGTAATCGATGACTAGTGCGTGATCGTGGAAAAAATAACAAAAACCGTTTCTCAGGCCATATGTCGGGCTTCCCGTCAAGTGGAATGGATAGCGTTAAGGGTCTTTGTCCGAACCAAGAGAATTTTTTCCTTACTAATGGTTTGCACATGTAGCATTATCTCACACTGATCCACATAAAGTGCTAACAGATTTGCAGATTCATCCATAACACTTGAAAATTCGTTAACACAAAACAATGTTTACTAAATGTAATTTAAAATTGATTCAGCATTGAAAAATAATTAAAAGCTTCGAATACTACGAGTTTGGTGATAACCAAAGGTGGAGGTCATCGTATCTAATTCCAATCTTAATTAAATGAGTTGGTTTTAATCTTATCAAGAGCGGTTAACGTAATTAGGTAAGTAGGCCGTGAAGTAACTACTGAAGACTGTAAACAGAGGCTATCACACTTTTTTATATCCCAGTAACATAAAAAGTGTCCCGAGAAATATAACGCAGAAAATAAAATTTCTGGTAGGACGCTTTTTGATGGTAATAATGTGAGAGGATGTCAGTAAGTAAACCTTAATATAACATTGAACAAGAAGGTGGCGTAACAGTTGTAAATTACAACTTAATAACTCTTCAAAGCAATTTATCATGTAAACGAGTCACAATACATAGAATCTGAAGTGGAACACTACGATGAGTTACTTTCTCTTACATTCACATAAGGAAATTTGATGATGGACCGCGTCAATCCACCACCTAACATTAGTTGGAGAGTCCATTTTATTGGTTCTCCCTGTGCAGTAGATTATAGAGCGGTCGACCTCGATGGAGCTATGGCGGATGCTGGCCAATTATAACGACCACTTGACATACAACTTCATAGGACATGCTACCTTAGTCCACCGAGTCATTGCTCATAAAACTGACTCAGTTAGCCTTATTGAATCGAATAATGGGTGTTCTGCTAAAATATAATTGCTTGTGACGATCCTGCCTGTAATTGAGGAAGTTTTGTAAAATAATAGTTTAACAGTTTGTGGCTTTTAGTAGTAGCTTGTAAATCTCTGGTCTGTTACTCATTTAGACAGTCAATATGATTATTTGTCAGGAAACTTTTGCAACGTCCAAAACATACCGAGTTGATGAGTTCCTACTGAGAAACATCTTCTGCTTCTGCCCACTTCTAGTAGATTACTAGATATTAGGTACCATTCTTCTTCCAATTAGAAGCATATTTTCAGAAGCAAGACAAATATCATAACTAATTATAACTTAGAATCCGTTTAAACGCCCTTAATGTATTTTGCCATTTTTGCATTGTTCCGAAATTCGCGAATTATTTGAACAATGATTGGCCGTTCTGATGAAAGTTATGATCAGATTTGTCCATGATGGCTTAGCGTGGCAGTGCGTGGGCGAGACTGGCCTGACTCATGCGCACGTGCACCGTGGCCATGTCATGTCCCATGTCCAATTATGCGACAAATAGCTGCTTTGCATTACCTCCGAGGCTTAGCATTCCTGACGCTATGAAACCTGATCTTAGCTCAGATAGAATGTCGCCCAGCATTAAGATGATCCCTTTGTTTAACATTTTGACTGATGTTTCTTAGAAATAATGAGAACACACACGAATTTAGCTCCTTTGTTCTCATTCTAGATAGTACCTAATAGCCGTTGACTCAAGTCTCATGATATACTATACCTAAGTACTTAAGTAACTAGCATTTATTATTCCGAGAACTTCTAATAATTCTTCCATTTCCAACGTTTTGGAAAAAAAGAGAAACTATCAGATTTATAAATCAAAGTGACAGGCAAAACCAAACTGTTACGGTTTTTCATTGCACTTGTTTCTAATCAAGAACCTAATTGAAATAAGCGAATAGTGTAAGTACCTACACAAGGAAACCTATCTATATCAACAGAGCGAGAACAATACAAATAAATAAAATCGAACTAAATGAACTATGATTATAACCTTAATAATTCCAATCATCATGAGTTACATATTTCCTCTCGCAAAATTCTTGGTATTTTAACATTTTTATTAAATGTCGTGTTCACAAAATAATGTTTTACCAGCGCTAAAAACTTAATGCAAAAGCATCTTTAAGTACTACAGACGAATTGTGTGTTAGAGCGATTCCCAACATGGTGCCAGGATCAACGGAATCGTCTGAACAGTCTTGGTAGCATCTAAAGAAAGAAAGAAAAATGTTAATGATTTTATTTAGCATACAGATACATACAACGTAGAAAGTCCCATTGTACGTGTTTTAGATATAAGTTTTTCTTTGTTATGTTTTGTATGTACAATAAAGTATATAATAAATAATAAATAAATAAATAAAGTCACTAACATTGTGAGTCTCGCGACTGCGACAAACAGGTCTAGTTCAACAAAAGTGCCTGACAACTACGTACCAGTTGCCTGACGCTGTTTTTTAACTGAGCATCTAACTAATTAACAATTGGCTTTACGAGCAACTGAGTGATTATTACGGAGATTGTGAGTCACTTTGACGCACTCCGTCTCAACTCTTTAACCACTAAACGTAGTATGACTAGTATGTACTCATAAGTAACACACAAGCAAGCTATTCACATGTACATAAGTGATAAATTGTTTACTACTACTTGACTTGTTTATTACGCAGTTCATTCAAGTATTTTGACGATATTTGCCGAATCTCAAACAAAAATTGGTCTTTATCTCTTGCATCCTTTTCTTTTGATTCGAAACAGTCACAACCAAAACCTATTTACTTTGGTTTTTCATCATATAGACTAAAAAAATAGATACTAATAAAAAATAAAATAATCGATAACTGGAATTCTTGATACTTGTGTGTAAAGTATCAAGAATTCCAGTTATCGATTTTGAGTTTTGGATGTTCAACTTAAACCCAGGTAATGCGGTATTGCTCGAATGAATCTACGTGGCCCTAGAGTGCAAAATTTAACTGAAGGAACATGTGTGGGTTTTAGTCAGTTAAAGTCTGACAACCCATCTGTCTCCACTTACAGTGGCAGAAATAATTTGAACCCTAAAAAATACAGGTTCTACACCAAAACATACCTGGTAGCTTATTAACATAATTTTAGTCAAAAAATATCTCCACCAGTATCAATACCGAAAAATATTGTTCTTCCTATTTTGAAGTTATTTGTTCGACTGTAATATAACTCTAAGCGGTCCTGCAGTTACACCAATAAAGACGATTAGTATCACTCACTCAAACACTTGAGACGTCGCATATTACTGTTGCTTCTAAAATGCGAAGTTGCTACTGAACACTCGGCTTATGTTCTGTTCAAGCGCTCTTGTTGTAAGCACCATCTATTTTATGACACTGCAGCCCTTCTGTGTCGGCCCTTTTATGGTACTTACTTCACTTACTTATACTGACATTGTGTATCTTTAGATTAAATCAGTCGAGCAAGTTTGAACCTAAAACCGCTGCTCAGAAATCGTCTTTATTTGTCATACATACAAAAGAAGTAGCTTTCTTGCACTCAAGTCCATTAAATTACAAGTGTATCATGTTAATTTTTAGAATTTTATATTAATATTAATAATGTATCAAATACAATGTAAATTGTTACTGATAAATAAATTAAAATTATCCCCTTCGGTTGTCAAATTCTGATCATGTGATGGTCCACACTATCATAATAAAGGCGAAAATTTGTAGATATGTATGTGTCAAATGGCTAAACGGAAGCTATGGATAGACTGTGTGCCAATTATAAATGGCTAGGAAATACTGATGACACTGACACTATAATATTTAAAGGCTTTCTTGTAAATTTTCCAGAATTCGCTATTTATCAGTTCGACATTACCATTGTAAAAGTGCGGGGGCCAAGAATATAAATAGTAGGTACTTACTAGTTTTTTTTTTTTGAGATTTGATGTCATCATAATTTAAAGAGAGAGGCGTATCAGACTTTCATTGACTAAAACTCATATGATCTTTCATTTCCCCATTATATTTTATTTAAACTTCATGCAACCAAAGGTATAAAGATAGACGGCATCCTTTACCAGTAAACCTAGGATGGGTGAGTGGTGGCTTAACGTTCTAGAGTGACTCTTTCAAACATTTTAATATTGGTATTTATTGTAAGTTACCACACGAAGCATTATCAGGATGTAATCTAGAACTTGTGATTTATTACGTCATACTTAAGATGCACGTGTAGATGCCGTTTTAGTAAATAGTAATGCAGATAATCCTGTCTTATTTTTAAAAGAAAAAATTTTGTAAGAGATTTAAGATAAATTTATTCAGATAAAACTTGACTTGGGGCCTTCCAACTGGAAACTGTAGTCACAGAATCTAATCAACTTGTCTTGAAATCTTCTGAATTTCAGGAATCTATTCTGATAGGTCTACAAAACTTATACCATGGGAACTTTGCTTAAATTACAAATCATAGAGATGAAGATGAGATAAGAAATAATAGCACACAGCATTGTTTTATGCTTCCAAAATACTTTTGGTTTCGACAAATACGGTAATTGAAGATTCATCTCGGTAACACATTACGACCGTGGTAAAATGATCTCATGTATAAAAATGATATAACAATGGGCAATAGCATGCATATTTGTTCAAAGTTCAGCATTGTTCTTGAGCAGTTTCGTCAAAAAAATTAGTAACATTTATACTAAAAGAACAGGTATTTCACTATTCGCACTTTCAAGGCCAGTCGGTAGGTACTACCTAGTTTTGCTTAGCGGATCTGAAAGATAAATAGAAACTGCATTCACAGAATTTAAATTTGTAGTAAAGCCTAATTTTAGTCTTAAGTAAATCAAAATATACAGGGTTATTAAAATTTGTAAAACACTAACAACAGGACTGTATTACTAACATCATAAACAACAACTTTTGTTCTATGACTTTTTACAAAACATAACACATTTACTAAACACCAACCTTCAAGATTTCGTTGTTCTATCTAACACATTTCAAGTCTGTATTTTGCTGTATCTACAGTTTCCATCACGTCTCAAATATTAGGTCTCTTTAGTGGTGCGAAGTAAGACACGCCATCGCGACATAGACGTCACTCCTCATTCGTTTCCTGCGTTGCTACATGTATGTAACAACGAAGAGATTGGCTCGCCAATGTATGGAATGCGCAAAGCGATCCCTACTCTGACACCGAGCGCTCAAGATCCGTTGTGCCTACTGTACTTACGGCTCCCGCGCACTGTTCTCGTAATAATAGTAATCAGGCTTCCGAAACATTACAATTACACCTAGCAAGCATCGCACCATTTCCATGTACTCGATATTAGAATATTGATACACCATCATGTAAAGATCCGCACTGCCGAATTTCGATACAAGAACACGTATGATGCGACGCAAGCGCATCAATGCGACTGACCGGCTAGTGTGGGTCGCCCGTAAATAGGTCAAGTTCATGTTCAGCTACCCTCCGCTATTGTACTATCGCTTGCTTCGCATAGACTTCTTAATATTTAGAACTCTTAATTTAAATATTTTTATTTTTGTATGAAAATCTGTTGAACAAAAATATGATAAATTTTTAAAAGTCATAGAACCAAAGTTGTTGTTTATGATGTTCTTAACCTAAAACTTAAGGCGTATAGTCCCTTGTACCATCTGGCCAAAATTATGTGAACGAAACTCTCGCACTCGCCTAGGCGGCAGTACGCAAATCTGTGCATTTATTTGCGGTCGCGCGTTAGCAGCGCCCGGAAAGCGCTTTAAATCAATTTTCTCTGCGAGATATTGATTGATTTACATTTGCAATGTTCACTTTGAAGAATATTTAACCACCAATTTTTATGTGTAAAAATGTTTCTAAAGGTCCAAGCCGTTTCGAAGGAGTAGGGAAAAGTTGCGAAAAGTTGCGAAAAGTTGCGAAATTGCTAAATATTTTTTTTTGACAAAAGTATTAATTGCACGGAAAAATCAAATTTTGATATTATTGCTCATGAATCTATAATAAACATATATTTTTTTCAAACCAATTGACCTAGCCATTACGGAGGAGTAGGCCTCAGAAAATCACTGTTTTATGGCACTTTTCGGGCGCTTGGCCCTTAAGAGGTTGCAACTAAAGGAACACAAATGGATTTGACTCAGTAAAAGTCTGACAATCTCTCTCGTTCAATCCAGAAAAAGTTATATGATGATTTTCCAGCAAAAAAAGCTAAAATTATATTTTAGTTACATGATTTAGGTTTTGACTACCTAAATAATTCTTTATATTTCTGTAAGTTTTCCTAAGACTGCGACAAGATTTTCTTTGATCCTTTCAGTTGTAAATTAGTAGCCTTGGAAATTAAATAGCAGATTTAACTTTCAAAGTTGCTTTGTAGTGCGGATGCAAGAATAATCTGTTGCGACACATGACAGCATCGCAGACCGATTTGTACCGTGTCTCCTTTAAAGTCAAGATTTATTTATGGTCAGATTAAATAAACACTTAAAAAATCAAAGGTTTTCGATTGATCGACAATCTCCTTAGTTTAAATAGACGTTTCCCGTTTTTCTACTTCAGTGGTTGCATTTGTTACCCATAACACGCGAATTCTGAGGAAGTGATGCAATTTCAGCATCCGTTTCTTTACAGAAAAAAGGTAACATGGCTTCCATGCAAAAACTCGCTTCCAGTAATCGAGAAAACTTAAGTAACCACAGGGTATCCTGTACTTACAGTAAGTATAATATTCGTAATTAAATCCAGTACGTAATCTGTCATTTGTCGCGAACAGCTTCTGTTATTTCTGTGGTTTAATACACATCTTGGGGCTCTGTTTTTTATAAATACAGTATATTTAAATCTACCTGTTTGTTACCACTCAGGTAAAGCTTCAAACCAGCCCTTCCGATCATTAAAGGAGTTTTTACAAAAAATCTCTTTTTTTTTCAACTTGTACAAAAAGTAGTGATGCGTTTTTGTCGTTACCCGAATCTATCTGATCTTGAGATTAGAATGGATGCCAGCCAGTATCGTGATGGATAATTCGATTAAATTACGAGTCATTAGTGCTAGAGTCCACGGTACACCGGCACGATTTGTCGGACACGACTCTTGAACGTGAACCTGTAATAGTATCCGAAGAAACAATGCCGTTGCCTTCGTCAATAAATTAAGTTCTAATTTAAAACGTGGATGTCTCGACTGCTCCTTAACTCTCGATTTAAGTATAGAATGTTTTATTACGTAAACTTTTCTTATTTTGATGGTAGTTTTCGAATTCTTGAAGGCCGAATGCCGAACTATAAATTGTTTGGATGAGCCAGACGCTTATCGTCCCAAAATTAACTTAAGCGTCAAGCACCTGAACTGCCCACTTATCTTGAAATATTTATGTCAATGGACACTTTATAAGCAAGGATGTATGGAGAATGTCTTTCGTCTAGAGTCTGTTTTTATTCGGCTTGGTAATTACACGAGGGGAGGCGAGTTGCCCGGCCCGCTCAAGGAATGCTACCTGCCGTCCTATTTCAATTTATGTAGCCCTACTATTGCCCTTACTGTCTACAATGATACGGGGATATTTTTAGTCGAAGTGGAACTAAGTGGTGAAGGGTTTTGTGTATGTATCGGTGCAGTTCAACGTTATTCAGTGCTTACCTTTAACTTGCTCAAACTTGGCTTTCTGTCTTCCAAACAATAGTTATTTAATTCTGTAATTTCAGATTTTAAAGCAATGTGTATATGCAGAAAGAGATTTAAATTATGTCCTCATTACTCATATTATTTTTTTACCTGTTAAAATACAGCAAGAATGCGGAAGTTCATCAAGTTTATTTCCATAGCGTTATGCTTTTGCAAGTCACTATGATTAGATTGTAGCCATCAGAAAAATTATTCTCCATGGAAATTGCATTCACCTACTTTGTGATTGATTTTTTCTCCATTTATTAGTATTAATTTCTATCTCAGTTTGTAAGTTGCTACATCGATAATATTTTTCCCATCAAAGCTAATATTGATCGTGCAGAAACTTTAATAATGTTCCATTTATGGAATTAAAAAGTTTTTGCAAGGTAACATCAATCAGTGTTTGATAGATCTAGCGGAGTGGGTGTGGTACGAATGCCTGCGCGCAAATCCTACGCTCAGACATGCGCGTGGGCAGCGTCACTTCGCAAATTATCAAGTACAAATGTTTCGTCATAAATAACGTCCAGTTTTGCAGCATCGTGATATTTGCCGCACTAGCAACTAAGCTTCGTTTTTTTTCGATGAAGATGTAAAATACCAGTTTTAAAAGTTTGAAAACTAAATTATTACAGCATACATTAATTAACACCTTTGAGGTTTTTTAAACCTCACACTTGGATGCTACTATTTCGTATCAAAATATTTACACACTGTAATACTAATACAACATTCGATACTAGCACAAAATGCGTCAGTTTCCTTCCCTATAAAATGACGTCCGCTGCTGTAAGTGCGTTGATTCACAGTTTATGAACCGCTAAACTAAATTTCAGTACGCAAAACTGTTTACTTGGAAAGTCCTATAAAAACGTGGTTTACGTAAACAAGTTATACTCTTCATTACACATCGTGAAGATTCCCTGTAACAACTACTTATCATGTTTGCTTTCAATCATGTTTTGTAATAAAACGTCAATAGTACTGCAACTCGTTTGGTATAAGTTTATGTATGCTATGTTTCACAATGCAATTTCAGTCTAACTGTAGCTCGATACGACCACTGAGCGCTTTGTTTAACACCAGTTAGGGCCAGTTACAATAATATTCGCTGGTTTACATTTTGTAGAACAAAAGCACAGGTACAGGGGAACAATGTGGAAACAGTGTGAAGTATTCGAGCACGGTGTATTGTCCTGCGACCTACGCATTGTCGTTGCGTGTCGGTTTCCGCGAGCCTTCGTGACCTGTTAGCGTTATTTAAATTGTACTTCTATCTGAATTATATATCTGCAAAATTGAAGTTATGGGGATGTTAAGTAAGTTATTGCAATTACGCACTTTTATAAATTGTTCTGACAATAAATTAGACACAGTTACAACTTGTAGGCTTAACCAATATCACAGTGCAATGTATTATAGCATTTTTGAGGGTGGTATATCATAAACTAACTGCTTCCGCACTGGGTGGAGCCAGAGGTAGTGTCAGACTTATTGACTAAAAGCCATCCGTGTACCTTCAGTTACCCTTTGTGTTTCAAGCCCATTGTGAAATTTTTAAAGGAACCCGCAGCCAGTATTTTGCCTCACCCATGTTACGACATCGAAGCAATCACATCTGATCATAACAATCCGTTTTACTTCGATTTGTAAATTGTATTTATTATTTTTATAGCATAAGAGTCGTCTAGCCATAAGTTCGTAACTGTTCTCTCGGCGTTAGACACCACTTTGGGAAGACAATACAAACGCAGTATGAATCATAATCTGATGGTCAATGTCAACGATTTGGTAATCAATGTCATGCTAGTGACGATTACGTAGTGAGCTGTATTTATTTATTTATGAATTGCTTGCACTCAGGTAGGCATACAGGCTGGGGTAATATACCTTTTTTTTTATGGTGGGAAAAAATCATGCATTGACATCCCCCGCCCTTGGGCGGAGCGGGAGATAGTGTCAGACTCTTACTGACTAAAAGACCCACCCCGTTCCTTCTAGCCTTCATACCGGGGCTCGAGCGCCCTTTCGGATAACCCTGGCCCCAGTAGGCTTCGACCCGGCTGGGCCCCTGCTGTTGCTGCGAACTCCTTGAGGCGCGCGGGAACAGTGCGCGCCGTCGACGACTTGGGCTTGGTCCGGACAGTTACCGGACGGCCGGACAGCGAGCTACCCATTGCTCACTGTCCGCAAGCCCGCGTCTACGTTGGCCGTTGGCTACGTTGGCGCGAGAGGTCTCCGCCGCCGATCGCCCCCACGGCGATGCTCCGCCCAAGCAGGGCACACCTCGACCGTGTGCTCCACCGTGTCCTCCGGGCGTTCCGCACAGTGGCGACACCCGGACGTCACTTCCGCATGAATCCGGTGCAGGAAACTCCCGAACGAACCATGTCCGGTGAGGACCTGCGTCATGCGGAAGGTAAGAACGCCGTGAGGCCTTTCCAGCCACGCCTCAAAGAGGGGACTTACCGCCATGATTGTGGCATGCCCAGCACTGGGTTGCGATAGTCGTTGACGCCATTTCACCATGAGATCCCGCCGGAGCTCTGTCCGCCATGCCGTGACCTGTCGCGGCAGTGGACTTTCACCCCGGCGTTGCATCTCCACGCGCATATTGTGCATGTGTGCAAGGACTGTTGCCTCCAGATCCCACGGTGGTAGACCAGCCAGAAGGCTCGCCGCTTCGCGGGAGACCGTGCAGTATCCCCGCACCATCCTTATCGCCATGACCCTCTGGCCTCTGGCAGGCGTTCAGTATGGCCGCCGGTCGCTTTTTCAGCGATGGCGCCCACACCGGCGCCCCGTAGAGGGCCATGGACCGAACGATCCCCACGTAGAGCCTCCGGCAGGAAGCGTCTGGACCCCCAAGATTGGGCAGGAGCCACTTAAGCGCAGCCGCAGCCCGGTTGAGCTTGGGAGCCAGACGTCGGAAATGCTCCACGAAATTCCACCGGCGGGGTAATATACCTGATCGGTTTGCCTGCACAGGTATACATGTCGGGTAAGCTTGTATGGAAACCAGCACAGTTGTGCAACATACACAGTCCGGTTTACCTGTACAACTCACCAGTACAGGTAAACCTGTCAGGTATACCCTAGCCTGTATGGCGGGCTTATCAGTATACATCAAAGCAAAGCAAACCAACAAACTACAAATTTTTTGGTTTGTAATTTTATCATGCTTCATTATTATACCTATATAAATATGTTGAATTTCGGTTTCTGAGCAATCAGCGTTCAGCAGAGTGAGGGCCCGAGTTGTAGAATGTGGGGTCATTCTGTAATCAGGGGTTTCGTACCAGATTGTCCTAGCATGATTCTAGTCATCTTTCAAAGAACAGATGATAGATGGATCGGTTTTGCTGGGTTGCCCTAAAAATTGGTCTATCCAAATATTTCAAATCCTTCTTATCATCATCAGATCTCCTATTATCTTCATCAATTCCTCGTAATCTTTTGCGGCAGGGGGCTTATTCGTGATCGTAATTTGAAGATAGACAACTTTTCCTGTTCAAGTTCAAGTAATGTGTTTTGCTTAATCGCTTGTATCAACTTAAATATGTATACTTAGTTCTTAACGGACTTCATCGTTATGAGTCTTGAGTTGACACATAACAGTTCTAACTGCACCTAACTAAGGGTTCTCGTTACTTATTCTTATATCTTATGCAAACTCATTGTTTGACGTTCTCCCACTATTACGATAGGCATCGGACGGCACACAACAGCTCTGGGTGATACGGAACAATACAAGTAGTGTTGTGGATAGTCACCTGTTTCTCATCATCAACTGCGTGTTTGTAAATGTAGATTCAGGGAAATTGCTAATGCTACTCCTTGGTTGCGCGTAATTGGCCATTGTTGAGGTGACGTAGGAATTACCTCTTTGGTTGCGCTTACGTCCGAACTCTGACGTTCATATCTCGTTACGGAATTGTTGTTAACTCACAGGAGTTTTAGTTAGTAAAAGTCCGATACTCCTTCTTGCCTTTGGCTCCTTTGGCTTCGGAGCCAAATTGCTTTAAAGCTGTTATTTATTCTTGCTTAGAATAATACTCACCGTGGACGTTTTATAACACTTAATTGTTTCTACATACCTCCGCTGCTTTTCCAAATATGCTCACCCAAGGCTCAGTATCTATTGAGGTCGAGTATATAAAATGTGTTACTTATTTTCACTATTCGATAAAATTGCGACCTGGCGTTGGATCCACTCAGGTTACCTATTGATTGTTTGTTATCAATGAATGGTGTGTGCCGCAGTTAAATAGTTTAATTCACCAGTCATTTAGCAGCCTAGCTATTTTGCGAAACGGCACCATTTAACTGGCTGGCTCAATATCTGCCATTAACGTTTAATTACTTGTCTAGCCTAGACATTTGAGAGAGGCTGTGGCTATAATTTGATTTGCCATCACCCAGCAATGTGATTTTTGTTTGAGGTAAGAAATCATCTAATTACTTCACCCGTTCTAGGGTGGAGTGTTTCAGACTTAATTGACTGAATCTCATATATGTACTTCCTTTATTCTTTATTGTACACACAATTAAACGTACAGTTACAAAATTTACAGTTGATGTACATAGGTGTGTTTACATGTTTTCAATCCTTTCCTCGTCGAAGTTCCCTAAGCTTTTATTCGTCACCTTGTTGCCCTATTGTATGAATCGCCTAAACATTAGACAGTCAATTCATGGAATGTTTTATTGACGCATCGGCGGGAATACCTATCATATATGTGAAATATCATTTAGTTATCAGGTTAGGCAGTTAACGGAATGGCGAATTAAGCTAGTTGACTGCGACAAGCGCTCCACTTTATTTGACCGATAACAGAAATTCGGAATTGAATTTCGATCTGAAAATAAAATGGCGATTAAACTGGCGGTGCTGGCGGTGTGTGTGTATGTTTAGTGAGTTTCTTTCTGACGTCACTCACTGAGTAGGTACTTATGGTAGGCCTTTTTCAAAGGTGTGGTGGTAATGTTAATGTGGTATAAAGGTTAGGGGTCATTAAGGTTAATGCAGTCTTCACAGGCCAACATAGGTACTCAGCAGTTAGCAACATACATTAATAGTATAACATAGGCCTCGTATCTCTAGGAGAGGGAATGGGCCGTAATCCACCACGCGGGCCCAGTGCGGGTTTTTGGCCACTCCGAATTTTTGGTTTTGGGGCATACCGGTTTCCTCACGATGTTTTCCTTCACCGTTTTGAGAGCTTTCACCGTGTATACATAAACAGAAGGCATCTTTTACTATGATATTGTCTACTCGTACTTAAGTGATCCCGTATCCAACACGATTTTCACCACCGTATCGACCTATCGACGTTACTCCAGTTACGTGTACGTTCTAATACCGACTCAAAATCGTTATTTACGAGTAGTTTGCTTAACTCTCGCAAACTGCAAGACACAATCCTAGTAGAGGAATCTAGTTTTATAGTAGTCTGTTATGTGTTATGTTTCGACTGTGAGGACGTTTTAATCGTATCCTGTATTGATTTAAAAATAATTTTCCCAACTACAAGCTGTTAGGTATCAGTAGAATCCCATCTTTCGTCTCATGTAAGCTAAATATCGTCCACGTAGATTGATGTGTGCTCCTCACGTTCTTGACTCGTGACATGGATCCTGTCGCCGTTCTAGGAACATACAGGTATTCCAAACGATCGCAACTTTAACGAATGGGATTCCCACGAGGTCAGGACTGGCGCACTCTTGAACCTGATGTTGCTCTGGTTGCTGTTTTCATTGATGTTGTTCATTGATAGGCATACAATTTACAAAAAAAGAAGAGGTTTCTTTTCTTTTGAAATAGTAATTCATCAATTATCTTCTCCCGATCTAGAACGGAGCGAGGTGTTAGATTCTTATTGACTAAAACTAAAATCAGAAGTCTACTGGGGCCATGGGTGAAGAAAAAATGAACCCCGGGGCTCTGGAACGCAGGGTAAAGAAGGAATAGAACAAGTAGGTTTTAGTCGGTAGAAGTCTGACATGCCCTCCCGCTCTAGCTAAGAGCGAGAGATGTAGCATTGCTCACCCGTCAGCATTTATCCAATATTCATAAAACAAAAACAGTAATTAAAACATTTTTTTAATAAAACAATCCAATCTGTTATGATGTCATTCAATGATTGCCCACTTTAAAAAAAAAACCTGCTTACCTTCAGTTGGCCCTTTAATTCCAGGCCCATTGTACATTTTTGAAAAAATCCGCTGCCCGCTAAGAGGATCCTGTCTTCATACCATTTTTTTGCATATTCGAGTATCCCCTGGCGAAGTTCTTATTGCAATTTATATTGATATCAGAGATATTCTAAATCATCTAAATCCCTACTGCAGCAGAGGAATGCGATGAGTGGGTTGAGAAGTAGTTAGCTCACAATGAAACTCCTTTTAAAGAATGCAACACATAGGCACTTCATACCATTTTTTAGCATAATCGAGTATCCCCTGCCGAAATTCTTATTGCAATTTATTTATTTAAACTTCATGTACAGTAGTGGCGGACAGGATAGGCGGACTTAATGCAACAAGGCATTCTCTCCCAGTCAACCTTCAATCAGTTAGTTTCAGTCAATTTATATCAATAACGTCTGGTGGATCATCTAAATCCCTGCCTACTGCAGTAGTGGAATGCGATAAGTGGGTTGAGAAGTCGGCTCACAATGGAAATCCTTATGAATGCATAACATAGGCAAATACCTATATCATAGCACCTCCTTAAAAAGTTGAAGTCGAATCTATTGATCTTCGATAACATGAATATTTTCCTCCCTTTTTGTCTGGTAACAATGTGTCGTTATCTACAAATGCTGTTAGTTATTTGATATTGTTCTGATGAGAATGGCTCTATATTCGGCTTGCCATATGACTGTACTGTAATTTAATATCAGGTGATAAGCTGTTCATCACTTGATAGTATTGTTGCCTAGTTTCCTACATTAACCCATTTGGTGACGCTGTAAGTATTCAAGTCCGTTTATCTACTCATGTGGTAGATACGGCAAAACACTTGTATTTGGGATAGTAAAGGAATTTATAGGCTTTGTTTGTTATTCACCACTTAATTCTATTTATCAGGCAGTTAGAAGTTTATTAAATTAATTACAATCAAAATGTAGGTGTTTTTAAAATTTAACGCAATGTTCCTAACTTAAAAGTTAATGCACCAATTACGCTAACTTAACCTATCATTTACTTGTTGTCTGTTCATCTTGTGTACAGAATAAATCTTTATGTATAACTTAAAAGGTAATCGAAAGTTTTATCAATAGGTACCAATATTATAGAGGTACAGTTTGTATATGTAGGGGTGATTTCTGAAACTACAGGACCGATTCTGAAAATTCTTTCACTAATATGTAGCTGCATTATCCCTGAGTGCTGCTCTTTTCTACTTTCACGAGCGTATTTAATGTTTATATTATAGTTACTGAATTCCGGCTGAAATACTGCTGTAACTTAAATAAATGCGGGAGCGGGTTTATTTTCTTATTTTATTTGATTAGGTTAGGTTATGTTAAGTTGTTGTGTACTTAAGAAAACACGGTTAGTTTATGTTTGGCGCTTAATTTTAAATGAATAATGTTTTTCTTCAAAGGCATTGAAGTGTCTTTTGGTTAGATACCGATTTTTTTCAATACACTTGAGTATTCAATTCTGTTTTTCTGATTGACTGTATTGTGACCAAATTCCATCACAACGCAAAAGTAATCCATATAAACAGTTCTACAGACCTAAATATTTGCTAACCTATAATGGCATAACTCTCGTTTTCTCCCACGGTCACCCATGGCTGCCCACCCCGCATTGCCGACCGCGTAACCATAACCAACCACGTGAAAATGTGAACCAAGCGAGCGAGCGATGAGAACCATGCGAACAATGCGAACGCTTGCAAGTTGCACTATGCGATGACTTCCCGTGTAGGACAGCATTGGTTCCCAACCTGGGGCTTTACCATAACTTGTGAAATGTCAAGTGTACGAGTGAGAAACAGAGATGGAGCTATACAATCTATTATAGCTCCATCCCTTTAACTGTTCAGTTTAGGTCATGAAATGAATCACGTTAAGAGCTCATGAAATGAATCACGGTAGAGCCTCTGGAGTTTGCTGAGTACAGGAGTTCCGCAAGAACTAAAATATGCAAAAAATTCAATATTTTAATTTCAAACATACAGCGTTGTTGTGACCTGATTTTAATTACCTACTCGTTACTTTTGATTTTGAAAAATACTAAACAAGTTTGGTTTTTTCAATGAAAAAGTTAAATTTTCTTTTGGACTTCTGGCTCTAACAAAAAAGTCTCTAATAAAAAAAGAGTTGATAACCACTGGTTACAGAATACGGACGCGCAGACGGTCTCCGGTTGGCTTGAAAGTGGTATTTTTTTATTCCAATATAAAATTTTTCTTGATGACCATTTTGCATATCGTTAATTGCATTATAGCACGATTTTTTTTGAGAAATGTTCTTGATTTATTATTCGGGTGCAATGTTTGACGTAAGAATGTTCGAATGTTGTGGTGAATAAGAATTTAGATGCATCTTTTGAAATGATTATTTTATAGCATGATTTACTTGCTTTTATTATAATTCACAAAAATGCACTTACTATCTCTGATCTATAAATATTTTGCTGTTAAAGTTATAATACTCGTAGTTATGCTTTTAACAGTAAAGTTTCAACATCGTGCTCTGTGATAACGTAAACTTTTCAATGATTTCACCTGGATTTTTTGCGATGTATTGTTACAATTCTTTTGCTAGGTAAGTTAAGAGTGTTCCACGTGCGAAGGTCAGGCTTTTCGCGGACGCGGGCAGGTCGATGACCCCGCGACCGTAAGCAACTAGTGATGTGATTCATATGCGTGAAACAATTGATGCTAGGCCCTGACGAGCAAGAATGTTATAAAAAGCCTAGCTAAGTAGGTACAATAAACCCATAAATCTGATTTGGAATGTGAACAGAAATATGCAAGTCGTCTTGCCTTTCTTTGGCAGTGTGTAAACGTCATTTTGTACAAAAACCATGCTTGAAATTGTAGAAAGTAAAAATGATCAGTTATGTTACATAAAGAATTTCTAATAGAACTGTCCACGCACCTTATAGGATCTCAATTCTATAGCTTTGTATTTGATACTTATAATTTGATTAATACTAAATTGGTGGTTTCTCGGAGATGAAAATATATGATTGTGTTCATTAAAGTTACAGCCCAAAACGAACCTTAATTTTGGAGCACTCCAAATTCCGTCCAGTTTTTATACTAATCAGAACTTTAGAAGTTTGGAGAATTCATAATTAATAATTACTTTGTATTTATAGAATTTATACTAGCGTTCCTGACAGACATTGGTCATGCCCGAAAGCTAGCATATCTTCAGAAAAAAAAAAAAACGATGACCCGATTGCAGCGTAACCTCCGGTAGGTTACGCTGCAATCGAGTCATCAATTTTTTCAAACCGTATCCAGCAGCCAGGGACTCAAACTGTAACCGTACCTAATAATGTGTTTAAACACTGTTTTTCAAAACAGTATTAACAGAAAAACAATTTTAAATGTAACAGATACAATAATGTTATCGAATCAAACTGTAACCTTTTATATGTGTTAGGGAGTGCAACCGAATCAAACTGTAACCTGTTAATATGTGTAACTGAAATAATCAGTTTTAGTATAGCTGCGTTTACCTGTTACACTTATTAACACTGTTAACACTTTTATATCTGTTACAGATACGTTAGGGTTACACTTTTGTGTGTAACCCTAACGTGTTTTGGGTTAACACATTGTAAACACTTATGTGTTATATATTTGATTCTGTTACCAATTTAACATGTAACACTTATAATTCTGTAACCTATAAGAAGGTGTTTTTAAGTCCCTGCCAGCACCCCACTCAAATGTATACACAAAGATTCATGTCGTTAAGAAAGAGTTAAGCGACATAAGGACAGAAGTATTATACATGTATTATAGAAGGAGATTGATAGATACTTATAATATTTATTTGTAAAACTTTTATCCACAATAATGTAAATATAGCAGTAACTGATGTTGAATTATCAATGAATGATTTCGTCATTGATTGTGTGTATCTCAATTCGTCCGCCATTGAAAACAAGAAAGAAGTGCATCTAGGAACATTTGTAGCAGTTTGGAATTATTGGCGGGATTTTTTCGAGTGAAGTTCAATGGCTGTTTTAATTATTCACTAATTGATTCCGTGTAGATATGGTGGCACATATCTATCTCTACGCAATTGGACAAATGATGGAATTATTAATTCAGGGGTGGTTTTGGTAAAATTGAGCTGAGAATTTTATTATATTGACTACCTTAGGGAAACTTGCCGAGAAGGCTGACGACGCTCGATACATTTGCTGCAAAATACAGAATTTAACATCAGAATGTGTCACATCCGCATTCTAATCGAAAACAGAGTGACAGTATTTTTAATCAAAAACTAAATGCTTTCTAAACTTGAGACTGGCTAAATGAACAAATTATACGAAATAAGAAATAAAAATAGTATTTATTTGTCAATCCCGGGGATAGAACCCACCTTAGCAGACATTGCTGATGGGATCGATCAATCCCGGTTTTCCTTCTGCTGGGGGTTTCAGTTCTCTTTTCAAATGTCTTGCGTGGAATCCGCTACACAACGCAATGCGTGACGTGATTATAACTTACATATTTTGTAGATTGTAATATCGATATCGTGGCAAACATTAAAAGTCGTGAAAGTTTGATTGTTAAACATGTGACAGAGACCTATTCGAAATTTATGATAGTTTTCATTAAACGCTTCTATTGTCTCTCTAAGCGAGACAAATGAGAAATTGCGTTTCTAATGCATGGAAATAGGGACGTGGAAAACTTTTGTATCGGAATAAAATAACATGGCATGTTCTAATATCGACTGAAATGCTAATTGTCTTGTTGTATTCCATATCTAATACTTTTATTTATATTAATAATACATATATTATGAAAAGGTAAAATTTGTAAGTTTGTTTATCTGAATCTACTGCAACTATTCAGAAATTCCTTTTACTAAAATGTAGCTGCTCTGACCCTTCGTGCAATAGTGTAGAAAACAATTTAAGTAATATAAATTGAGGGCGAGCCGCTGGCAGAAGCTAAATTGTTTTTTATGTTAATAAAAACAGGATAGATATCAAAGAAAATTCGTGATCTGCATATTTAAATTATATTTTTTTGTGATCGATTCATACTACTAGGTGTCCTGCCTGTTAGATTCAAATTCAGATACCACGGTATTATGCTTACTATAGACAGTTTCTGGTACGCAATTTATTAATGCATAAAAATATGTGACAAAGCTCAAGCACGCGTAAAATGTGATAACTGGCCGATGACAATGCAATTCTCAACAAATTGCCACACTCAGTCGTCACTATTTTATCTTTCAGTATCAATTTGTCCAAACAAAGATTATTCAAGATTGAGTCCTTTCGATTTGTTTGTTCACACGATCACACGGTATGGGCCTTTGATCTATTCAAAAAGAGATTGCAATAGATACCAAGTCCAAACTATTTAGTGTTTGAGTGTACTCGTAGAATAAGGAGTAAGTAAGGATTAGTTTGCGAACTAGCCAAATGAAATAAAATTGTATACCTTATATTTATCTAGATTATTATTATCATCTATCTAATCTATGTATTACATATATTAGGGACTTAACGCCCTAACTTGTTGTGAACCTAAAAAATAATAATTTTATAAATATCTATTTTTTCTAGGTCAATAACCTTTGTTACACATTTAGATCCAGTTTTGGGACCTTGCATAGCAAGTTATGTAAATGTAAGTGAGCGTACAAAGAAATCTATGATACAAAGTAATGTAATATTACGACTGTACTTACGTTCATATAACTAATTCAGTAAAGGGCTTAGGTACCTACTTCCCGATAAGTACATAATAAGGGCAACCACGCGAGCATTTTGTAGGTTTCTGATTCTATAAAAGTCAATAAATGTAACTGAGTTTTCCTCGTTGCATTCACAGATAGGTACTACGTAGGTTAGGTACTTACTCCCCGTAACTTTTTGTGGGACTTCACTGTCATTGTCATGCATTTCCCCTACTCTGACTATTTATTAGACAGAATCAATAAAATAGATAATCAATATTGTAATTTTAGTGCTGGATATTACAGGCTACAATAGTACCGAGACGATTTTTTTACTAAGACGATAAGAGGTTGTACTGAAATTTAAACAGATTTTATTAATTTGTACAACGGGCAAAATTTATAGTACTTTTTACAAGTTTTCCCAATTTTAAAGAAACTTTCGTATCTTCGGTATTTTCTACTGTACCTAAGAACATAAGCACTAAAGGTAATTCTAGAAAAAAAGACAATCTAGGATAGGACTTTATTAATGTACCAGTAAACATTCATATTGCATGCCTGTTAAATTTTAATGGGCAAAGTCAAAATCAATTTTTTGTGGTTCATTTTTTTTTGGTTGGTATAAAAAAATAATAATGAACTAAGGTTGTCACTTTTTATTACTGATTAATATGGTTATGCAGGCCTACTTATCTCAAAGTTACTATAAATTTTAAATAAGTAGTAGTTTAACATTGAGGTGAAAACTCTAATGGCAGTAATTTGGTGGGCAAAGTCAAAACAACTGGTAGTAAAAGACGAATTTGACATTTCGCACCATTTATCCCATCATATATATCATTACTGATTAGAAAGAGATTCTGCGTTGGATATCAGATCTTTCTTGTGTATTTTTTACAATCTAACAGTGGTTAAAAAAACGTATTTACGTGTTAGTATTCGTAACATCGAGTTATATAAAGTTTTTCACACCAGTTTTTTCCCGAAAATTAGACCACCAACTTTGAAAATATAGTACAGTCGACTGGAGTAAAATTACAAAAAAATCAGTTATGCAACGTTCTCAGGAATGAATTTGAGTTTCTTTTTTAGTTTTTATAATAAACACAACTAATAAAAGTTGTCTTTTTTTTATATATTTCTGAAAAATAATTTGCTGGGCAAACTAAGATCAGTTGGGCAGTCTTGTAAGGTTTTACGGTACCAAACAGGCTTTAAAATTTTTGACAGGGTGACAGCTGTCTTTTACGACAAATAAAATAAATCTATGCTAAATAAGTAATTATTTCCCAAGGTAATTATAAACCAAGGAATGGATACCAAGTTCAGGTGACATGAGGAAATTCTTTTCTATACCTACTTAGGTACTTTACCTATTTCTTTCAAATATTTTTTTGTGGAGGGAAATCATAAAATAATTTCTGCCATTCTGAATAGAGTGAGACTTTTACTGACTAAAATTTACTCGTATTCCTTTAGTTGCCCTATGCTTTCAGGTCCGCGGTGTCTTTTTCAAACATTCTCGTTGCCCTGGTAGGTATATCGATCGTTGCGGGCCCCATCAATTATGCTGACACAATTTTCCTTCCTTAAACTTAAATTGTTGCTGTATAGTAAAGGAAACTATTAGGGTAAACTCGTTAGAGATGGCCATAGTTTTATCTAGGCAAAATTAAAAAATTAAAAAGTGTTGTTACAGTCAGTATTTTATTCTTATCATAATTAACAGTTATTAATCTTATAAAAATCAAAGACAAATATTTTTTTATAATTCAAAAACATATTAAAAAACAATTTATAAAAAAAAATAGAATTGGCCATCTCTCCCGGGGCTTCAGGGTGAGTTGGCCGTAGCTATACGGGACAGATGACCAGTACTTGACTTCCCTTTTCCCTTTCCCTTGCCCTGAAATTCAGCTGCTTTAGCTTCTTTTGTCCACATTTGGAGCAAATGCAATCAAACTCGGTACAGTTTTCATGTACCCATCTGTCACAAATAAGATACTGGAGCCACTCTTTCACAAGACGAGTCTTATAACAATCATTATGATTTATTGAATTTATGTTTGATGTTTAATTGCTCAGCAAACTGAAAGGTAATCACTCTTACACCACTAATTGTCAAAGGGTATCCTTTTCCTTGCATCGTTTTAATATGATCACAATTTTTTTTTAATTTTGGTCTCAAGGTATGATAGAGGTCCCATTGGTCCCTTTTTGTCATTGTTAGTCTTGCACCTTCTTTCAAGTGTTTACGAGCCACGAGTATATCGTAGATAATTGCTGCTCTATGCACGACAAATCTCAATTTTTTATGGAATTTATAGCAGCTCTTCACTCCAACAACCTCGAGTGGCTGTGGCTTTTCTATGATACTTATTTGGCATCTATAAAAAACATAAAACGCATTAATATCACTTCAAATAACAAAAAAACACAAATCATCAATTAATGTCCTGTATTTTTTGTTTGTAATTTTTTTTTTGTGTGCAATAAAGAATAAGAATAAGAAAAAATAATATTTCTATCTCAACCTGAATTTATGTGGCCATCTCTCCTTTTTATATGGGTGAGATTGCCAGATCAAATTTTAGATTTAATTAAACATTAGCGGGCGTCATTTTGAGTTAAGAATAGACGTTAACATTTGTTAAACATAATAAACTAAGCAAACACTAAAAAATTGCAATAAAAAGTAGTGCTCCACGATCATATATGACCACACTATTCAATTTTTGCAACACGCTCTAAAATAAAAGCTTATTTACTTACTTTTTAACATTAAGAGCCATATTTCACCGGGACACCCTGGTAGCGCCACTGGTTGCGCCACCATGGTGTCCTAGTGAAATATAGCAAGACACCAAACAAGACACCAAACAGACACCAGAGCAAAGATTTTATGTATCCTATGGATAATCTAGATTGCCTACGCAGCAAACACACTCTATAGTGCTCTTTATTCTCATTGCCATTAAGTTCATATTGACAAGCAAACGGGGAAAAATGTACTGAAAAAGACAACGAGAAAGGGTCGGTGTGTCCCTTTCTTACCCCCATTTGAACTAGGGTAACCATGATTTTACTAAATTAATTGTTATTATTTTTGACATTGCAGCATGTGATATTAATTGATGGTGTATTTTTTTATATCGACAGCAAAGTACCAATATCTCCAAACTGTCTGTGAATCCTGAAAACAAAAAAAAATCACTTCGAATTTTACTAAGGCGATTATCACATTGCCACGTTCCACGCAGCGTAGCGCGTAAATGCGTGTACCTATTAACATTGCTTGTAAGTATCTCCATTTGTATAGAAAATAAGCACAGTCCAACATACCAAAAATGCATCCACGCGCGTTCATGCAGATCACACGCCAGAACACTAAAGGATAGAGTACAAATTCAAGTTGAGTTATAACTTGAGTGTTTAAGCGAATTCGTATGTAGTTGACATTACAAAAACGTGTACTTTAAATTGGATTTGTTTTCAGTAAAATTACGATTTATACATGAAAAAGTATCATGAGGAGAAACATGCCGCCACGCACGTGGGTGCGGGGCGGCACACAAGGTATGGCACACTGAGTCTCGTAGTGTCATATGATTTCAATGAAGAGCCTGCGTCAATTTACAAAATGCTCCTACGCGCGTGAGTACGTAAAAAAACTCGCACGATGATGCAGATCTGCATTTCTGCAAGTACGCGCGTTGGTGCGTTGACATGCAACATCCAGCATAATGCGCGGCAGTGGGATAATCGCCTGAAACACGCGGAAACCCCTTTTTAAATTCATAGTGGTAAATGATGATTTTCTTGAAAAAGTATTTTTAGGAGGTATTGGTACTTCACGGTCGACAAATATAATATATTAGCATTTGCTCGCGGCTTCGCCCGCGCACATAAAATATAGCCTATGTCACTTACGCATAAAGCAGCTTTCTATCGGTGAAAAACTTTTTGCGATCAGACCAGTACTTCCAGAGATTACCTAATATGGCTTGTTCGTCAACTCGCTTAAGCAATTCGCGCGAGTCCGCGCGAGTTGGGACCTTCCGATTTTACCTACTTTTTCTGTCGTCATCTTGCATAAACGTATAAAATACAGTCAAATAATTGTTATTAATTGTAATTGTTATTACTATAAATAACTAGCTATTGCCCGCGGATTTTTTCACGCAGGCTATACCGGTTATCTACTTAGATTTCGGGATATTATGTTAAAGGTGAGGAATGAGTCGAGTAGGATGTTGCCAATGGTACACGATACCCAAGTTATTTTAAAAACATTTTACGTTACTTTTGACTTTCTCATGTTACCTGCACCTGCATAGTCCTCACCTCACCAAGGCAAGTTCGGTCGGTTCCTGCATCGGATTCAGACGGAAGTAACGCTCGGGTATCACTATTGTGTGGACCACCCGGAGAACACGGTGGAGCACCCGAAGACATGGTAGAGTTGTGCCTCGCTCGGGCAGAGCACCACTGTTTCCTCGTGGAGGCAATTTTTGGCAACAACCATTCACGCAGGGCCCTAGTTCAGACTATGGTCCGGAGCGAGGAGGAATGGCAGGTCGCCTCTTTCTGCGAAGCAGTAATGTTAGCGAAGAAGGAGGCCAAAGGACCATCGGCCGCCGAAATTCCGACCCCGACGACGGACCACGGTAGATGCAGGCTTGCGGACGCCGAGCAATGGGTAGTCCGCTATCCGGCCGTCCGGTAAGTAACCGAACCGAGCTCAGTTGTCAACAGCGCGTGATCGATGTGCTCCTCAAACAGATGACATCAAATCGTAGGAGTCCAGAAGGGCCGATGCCCGCAAGCTAGGACCCCGGCGAATTCCTGAAAAGGAATCCCGTAGTCCTAGAATGCAAAGGGCAACTGAAGGTCACAGGTTAATCATGAAATGGAACGCATCTTAGAAAGATTTTGTTCATCGTGTGGGCGCTCTTGACTTTTTTGACACGTACGTGACGTATCGATACTGCATATTCACTCACTTACGTGTATTTCTAAGTCTCATTAACTAATATTTGTACGTCAACTTTGGTTGCTTATTGCTGATAATGTTGTGATTTGTTGGTAATTAATAGGTAAATATGCAATATTATATTATTGTAATGTTGATTAATATCTGTCTCATTACCGATAAGTGTTTTATTTTAAAGTCAAGTCGAATACAATTTCTAATACATTTTTAGTGGGTACCTATGTTATAAATTTTTTTTTTTAGTTGACTGTACATAAATACGTTAGATTTTCAAGTCTAAGCGAGTTGACAACAGAAAGAGTAGGTGAAATCGGAAGTTGCCAGCTCGCTTGGACTCGCGCGTATCGTTTAAGGCCCAAGCGCCCGAAAAGTGCCATAAAACTGAAACTGAAGTCGACTCCTCGCTAACGGCGTTTGAAAAAAGTTTGCTTGTAGGTCCGGCTGGTATTTTTTATTTATAGTTTTTTTTTTTATTGAGATAATAAAAACAATGAAAATTAAAAGCAAAATTATTTATACATTTTTGAAAAAAAATATCTATATATTTTATTTTTCAATTTGACGTAGTCAATTTGTCGAATATTACCATAATTTTGTGATAGATTCCATTCATCATGATATGCTCTCTATGCAAATTCTGGCATCCTGTTTCAGTTTTGGCATCCTGTTGTTGAGAGCTGCAATTTAATCAGCTAGTGTTTATATAACAATAATAATAAATAATTTATTAGTTTGGTGGTGATCACTTGCTAAGCGATCTCCTGCTTGGTGAGCTCCTACATGTTTTCAATAGCGTTCATGTCTGGTGTATTGGTTGACTAGGGTAAAACATTAATGTTTTTTAGCCAAGTATGCAGTGACACCCTTGGTTTTGTATCACAATGCAGATTATGCAGATTCGGGCATAAAAATGGACTCGTCGTCAATAAGGAACCATTCTTCGAGATGCGGCAGCAGTCCAGTTTCTAGTACTCGCTTGTACTGGTCATGCCTCACGGTCCCTTTCACGATATGTAGACCTTGGCTTGAGATTAAAGACCACATCATAATACTAATTGGGAATTTAGCTGTCTTCTGTTCTCTTAACACCAGTTTTTATTCTCCAGAGCGTCGTCGGAAAGGAGCATTTTTTGAACGGACAAAAGAGCTTTTGTCAACCATAACCTGAAACGTCGATTCATCGGAGAAACATGTCTGAAAAATTATATTATTTCATCAGATAATGGCAGTAGTTTATTAACAATGTACTGTACTATTTAAAGTCTTATTTTTAACCGACTTCAGTCTGAAACAGTCATATTTTGATGTTGTTTGGCCCTGTGCAATAGTCTCTTCTTATTGACCTCGGTGAGGCGTGGTTTTTTGGTAGGCCGATGACCTTCTCTTTTGCTTACTCTCGAAGAATTGTCTTATTGAAAACTTCTAGGCTCTCGTAGTTTGTAATCGTGGTAAGGTCTTACCTGTCTAATATACATATAAGTTTTTGATTAGCTGTCTAAAATATAATGTATTAATAACATCTTGAACTTCTTTAGAACACAATGGCTCGTAGTACGAACTAATTTATGGACACACTAGTAGAAAGGGATAGAGAGTGTTCTTGAGTCGCCACACCCAAGAATATTTTATACTATCTGGATTGATTGATTATATCAACCTCAAAAATGTACTGAAGAGCACGATACAAGAACGCTCTTTTTTAATTCTTTTTTATTTTGTTTTGTAGACTATTCCATAATGTGGGATGACATTAGATAGGTCTTTTAAAAATACTGCGAGTGTGTGAAAACTTAGGGATCAATTTAGGGATCCTATTGTGAATTATAAATATTGTTACGTACGTGGGTAATCAAATGCCGATTTACTGACGAGAGAACTTTATTTACCACAAACAATAACAAATTAGTCCAGTCAACAATAATCCGAATCGCAATTAACACTAGAGTACCGTTACACTATCGCTTTAGTCGTTGATAAAAATCACTTCGAGTACTAGGGTAGTTCGCTCTTGATCGCAGTTGAAATCACAACTGACTCGCTTCCGGCCGGGGGCCCGTATTTATATGCGGAGCCAAGAAAATTCTAGATACCGACGTCCCCGGATCTATCCAGAATTCCAGAACAATTGAATCGCTTCTCGAAGTCATAAATCATTTTTATTTCTCGTAATAATAAGTGTCACGTTCATGCGAATTTCGACTCTATTGTTAACGTCGGAGAGTACAATTTCCCTTATCGGTTAGATATATGCCTACTACTACTTGTAGGTATGTTGTGGATGTTTCGAGATCTTTCCAAGTCTGTCTAAGCACAACTACTCTAGACCTTTCGAACAGCAATGCGTTTTAATTATTACGTGCCACTCGTTATTTTCTCAGAGATATGGCGTGTTCACGTTTAGTGACGTAACAATATAGTTTTTACCTAATGCTAGTTTTCAATTAAACCTTATTGAGTTAACAGATGAAAACTAGTTTATTTATTTATTTCCACACTTACAAGGTGTAATTTGTTAAGCTTAAAATAAAGAAAAAACAGGTTAAATAAAGTAACACATATAGGTATTTCACCTAGTATGTTTCAGTACATTTGCTATTACTATCTTTGTCATGGACGGCTTAATATTCTCACTTTACTCAGATTTCTATAAACACACTTGTTTTTCCAATTTACAATGGACTTGGCAAAATAATCAAAATCGGGTCGACTTGAATTAAGAATACTCAAAAAAACACTAAAACGATCAAAATAACTTTAATTTCGGAAGTCGATGTTTCTGGTATATTTTGTTATTTAACTGACTGAACTGACTTCCGAATTTAAAGTTATTTGATTGTTTTACAGTTACTGTAAAACAAACATAAGTAACTAATTGTTGTTTTAGATAGTTTTTGTTAAAAAACTAACTGTTAGTTTGGTTTGATTCTACAGTTTTGTACCAACTTTATGGTTATATATATTTTTGTTAATTTTTTTGTATAATTAATTGGCTATTAAAATGGGACATATTCCCTATGCTATGGCTATTATATTGGTCTTGTTCATCAGTTAAACTTCATCAAATGATACTTTTTGACTGTAGTAGAATGTAGATGAGTATATTATAGACTATGAATATGAATATAGAGACTTCTTGATAAAAACACCAAAATCCCTATAGATAGACCATCAGCCTCAGCCTCAGCCTTTTTAATGTTCCCACTGCTGGAACTCAGGCCTCCTCTCTAGGAGAGGGAAACGGGCGAAACGGCCCGTGCTTCTCAGAACGCGGACGCGTTCAGCACGGACTGAGGCTTGGAAGTGGTGGGTTCAATGAAAAATGTATGAAGATTTTTTTAGAGTGGTTTTATTTCGGTCAAAAATCATAAAGTTATTTATGTAAGTTCAAAATAATTAGCTATAGGTGTAGAAGACTATATAAGCTGTGGTATAATGATTTTTAAGCTAAGAATGTGCACTGGATTTAGCTTACGTGACCTATTCAAACCCTTGTTTTGTAATTTTCTTGATTAGTGCGTCGGTAAAATTGTATTTAACTATATGAAAATTTTATACAAAACCATAATATTTTTTTTATGCCATCCTAGAGATGAATATGTATATTGTCTTTTATTACATGCCGTGTCATCCTCATAGTTATGATTCTTGGTGCATTATAATGGTACCCGAAAAACCGAGATAGTGGTCTAAAAGGGTCAAAACGTCCTTAATAACATCTTGAACTTCTTTAGAACAGAATGTCTCGTAGTACGAACTAGTCTATACACACTAGTAGAAAGGGATAAAGATTCTTGTATGGTACCTCTTTATTACATCTTTGAGGTTGTCGTAATCAATCCAGATTGTATTGTACAAGATTCTTGGTTCACTGTCACTGACGTTTGACAGTAGGTTAATTATGGTTTTCAAAGGTTAGATTTCCATCTTATCACATACTCTTTGGTGGGGGGCGTGACTGGCGGCCGGACTGGTGTCCGCACTGGTTGCGCCACCAAATTGGTTGCGCTACCAGTGGTGTCCCGGTGAGTAACGCTCTATAGAGCTCTATACATTTTGCTGGTGGCGCAACCAGTTGCGCCACCAGTGGTGTCCCGGTGAAATATGGCCCTAATACATGCAGCAGCGTCATTTCACCCTGTTCCCGAGCGGGGCCCACGCGTACTATTTGCATTATAGCGCCATCTAGCTATGCATGCCAAAAATAATTCGATTGGCCATCTCTCCCGTATGGCCATCTCTAACGAGTTTACCCTATAGGTAGGACCGGTAGGACCGATAGAAATAAGAAGCAAAAACACGTATAGCCACTCTTTTAAATTAGTAAAATTTTTAAACCTATAAAGTTACATAGATATTTTTCTAGCTTATTTTTTTTTGCACTGCAACTCGCAAACCTTGATGGTATTCAGTGCCATCTGTTGGCAAGGTCCGGAATCATCATGAATGTAGTATGTGGTTGAGTAAGTACAATGACTAAACAAATTTTTTCAGTGAATCAAACGTTTTTATGTTTTATTTTCATCATGTTCTATTGATTTTTTTTATAACTTGTTCAATTTTATTTTGACGTTTGGCTAGACAGCTGGTGTTGTAGTTCTCCATAACTTGCATAGATGGCGCTTCTTTCAGGAACTAAGGGATGGCTGTTTCTGAACTAGTTTTTGTGTTGATTTTGTTTCTGAACTGGTTATTGTTGGAAATAAAAATATGATTTTTCTAACAATAACATTATAGTATGTATGGCACCTACTTGCCTAGAACCATTCTGAAATTTAAGCCATTTTATTAATCAGTAACCTAGTTAATACGTTTTAATGAAAGGGTATATCTATATTTCTCCGTCTTGCTTGACCTTGGCTAGTGGAGGTGGTGCGGCGGTTGGCACCCCACGCCGTCGTCACGCCTCGTGCCCCGAGCGTCCGTCGCGCTCCGCCACGCGCCTCGCGCGACTGACCCCTGCCTCGTCACAGGGGAGGTGCCCCATAAAAAAGCCCTTAATTTATTACCAAACAACCTCCGGGACTAACATCCGGGAGGAAACTCACTTGAAGGATCTCTAGTTCGTTACCTGACAAAATTGAGGAGTCACCCATCAAGTCCAACGTCGTGAACTAGTTCGACTAAATATGAATTGGTTTTATTTTGATGGTGTATTACATTACAGGTGAATGGTATTAGACGATTCGGTGCCATTTGTTTGTAATTGCACAGGTGGGAGGATTGTTTACACGGCGTGCGAGCACCTCTCAATGGCTCGGCTACTGCGGGGGGAGGGAGCGGTGACCTGCAAGCCCTCCCCCCCTCGCCGCGGAGGCGCCGCCGACCGGCGCACGCGCAGAAAGTCAAGCCAGTTGCCCGCCGCGCAGCCTCCAGCTTGTTTACATCGAATACATAAAATGTGATGTTTCGGTTACACCTTTGCTAATCATAACTTCCGATTTTCGATGTTTTTTGTGGTGCATGTGATACCCCTGTGAACATATTTCGACAAGTGAGGCAGGTTGAACACGTAGCTGTTGTGTGACCAATGTTCCCATTCAGAGTTGAAGGCATTGTGGCATTGTACGCTTTTGCCACTCAGTTATTTTGCATTTGTGCAAAAGTTGCACAGCTGGTTCTTGTGATAACATTCCATGGTAGTCATAGATAATAGACTGACGCATCCTTTATTTTTCACGTCAAGCATCCTGCCAGAGCCTTAGCGCATGGTGAAAAATTTTTCACTGATTTATTTTTTATGAGTTTGTTAAGCTATATGGGCTGAGAAGTTATGTTGTTTTAATTTTAGGGACTCGTAAAATAGCAAAGTTTCTGTTTTCAAAATAATTTGATGGTTGCTATTTTACAATAACTTAAAACATTGACTATTTAGCTAATTGCATGGCTTCGAGCGTGTCGTCGTCCATTGTTACCTGAAAATTGCAAAACAATCAATTAAGCAACTCAAGTTACTGTTCAGGTTTCTGATCCTGAGATCGTTGCACCTATGCATGGTCATAATCAGGGGCATTGTGATTGGTCCGCAGCACATGAGGCATAGCGTGACCGTTGAACCATGACCGTGAGTGCTAAGGACCTGATTCAGCGTAGAGAGGCTTATAAATTAAAATAAATTATTAAGTATTTGAAAAATGTTCTAACAGACGTTTTATTTACACTATTGTAGATGGTTGCAAACACATTTTAGTTTTAGCGAGTAAAATTGATAAATATCAGCGACTATTTATTTGGAATACACAACGGCATCGGTTGAGGTTGACACACTTAGCCGACTGTTCAATAAGGCGAAGAAAATGAGCAACGCTATTATTGTAAATTTCTCATAACCCGAGGTGACGCGATTACGGTTACTAATCAGTATCATTGCCACGGGTTTGTATTGCCATTGTTGTTCGGCGAGCGATCTGGTAACATAATCGTTACTCTGGCACCGATCTAGATACCCAGATCTCGAGGTAGAAAGCTTCGTGAGACTTCACGACACTCTACAAACTTGCTTATCAATGATTGTGACGCATTCATTAAAGTATTAACCATTTTACCTCTTTCTTCGACCATGTCTTGATTTTACAATTAAAATTATTCAAAAAAGGTATGCATTGTTGCATCACTTGCGTGTACAAATGGGTTGAGACCTTAAGATGTTTTATTACCTGCAACGGCTAATTAAGCATTACTTACTGGCAATTAAGTCGCTCAGTAATGCTCATCTTATCAGCTCATACTATCATGTAACTTGAAACTAAAGAGGTCTCACGTTGTTTCGTTAACACGCCTCGCAACTGCCGTTGACAATGGGTTTCTGTTTGAAATTTTTCTGTTTGATGAAGTTTTGTATTTAAGCATCGATTGTTCGCTCCATTGCATTCAGCAGATCTAACATGACGAAAATAAAGTTAACGCTGTAACGCTGTTACTGCATTCAGTATCTACTGAAACTTCTAGTACAAGAACAAGGTGATATATTGAGGCATTAACGGAACAAATGGCCCTTTTATGGAATTTTCTCTTTCGCCAGATTTCTCTGCTCATTTTCCCTTCCATGCTTTTAGAGAAAATATTATTCCCATCGTAAAGTTTCAAAACAACATGACAAAAGCATGCAAACTGGCGGAGTCAACGTTTGGCGAGCTATGCGCTAATGTTCACTATGTGGTAATTATTCCTGCATGTTGCTAGTTTGCGAGCCTTTAGTTGCAATTCTCCGGGAGTTTTTGCGGTATGAAAATATAAGTTTATGCATCATTGCGTTACTTTGAAATTAAATAATTGCCACGTAGAATGGCGTCATTATAATTTCTGAAATGTTAAACATATTATAAGGCAATTTAGAGGCAGTACCGCACTAAGCTGTGTTAGATTGCAACTTGTTTAGGTGGATTAGGTCCAACAAAATTAATAACATCGTGGATTCCGTTGTGCAACTGGTGACATCAAAAGTAAATTGGACGGCAATTCAGTTTGCCGTTGTTTGCGGATATTACACTGGAATGGAAGACTAATCAAAGCTTCGTACTGAGTTACAAAACCGTTGTTATGTCCAATCGACTGTCTGTTATTGGATATGACTATAACAGATTGTGCTAAAACAGACCTTGTTGATTGCGAGTGAGTTTTCACTTTCTGTATCAGTATCGGAAATATTAATGTAGTGGTCCAACAACTTTACGTATTTGGACCTATGTAAATGTATCTACAAGTTTTGTCTATATTGCGTACCCACGTCATCGCAGATGGGCCTATTCAGTGGGATGAAGATTTTTATAAATTCTTGTTTTAGTCGTAGGTGTTTGCTTGGTCGTTAGTCTGTCTATTTATGGAGGCCGGATTGGCGTCGTAACATAAGCTACGATGCGACGGTGTCGGTGCTTCAAAAGTAAAGATTTCCGCACGTTGATCGTAGATACAGCAGGCATTGTGTGTCTGGGAGTGAGGCAGTGAAGGTGCAGTGGTTTGGAGGGGCGGTGATAGTCAGATAACGATGGCAGCGATAACGCGGAGGCCGCGGAGAGCTCGGCCGAGCCCGCAGTGCCGCGCGGTGCCGGCTCAGCGAGTCGCGAGCCACACTCCACTATTTTTCAACACTTTTTGCGCGTCTGGCTACAAGGTTGGCGGTCGTGTTATTGTGACTTGTGTACACGTACATTGATGGTGTTCTAAGTGAAATTTGTTATTTTAATATTATTATAGTTGAACCATTACTTGCTAGTGCACAGTGCTCTTTTGTTTTGGAATTTTCCACTGAACATTAAGTTTTCATTTATTTTTCGGTGAACACAACAGTTACTTGAAAACAATGCCTATCTTCCCTGAATTTAGACTGTAATTCAGTGCTTAGTGGTTGCTATTGAAGAGATGAAGGATTCCACTCCTCGGTGCGAGGATGTGGCAGATAAACTGGTGCGTCTGTTTGGGTGGAGACAGACGTACCCTGTGCAAAAACTACAGCGAAGCATACTGCCCCAGGGCAATGAAACGGTAAGATAGAAGAATTTTCTATTTAAAATTACAAATATATTTTGATATTATATATTAAATTACAATTATTTAGGTAAATTCATACGGAATTTCAAACTGTGGGATGTACAATGATGATACTTAAAAAGGTTAAAATATGCATAGTAGACAATTTCATCATGTTTTCATAATGTAGATTTTTCTTGCTCTATTATTGAAGGCATGCTTGTGTATTTTCGTAAGATACACTTGTTGTTTTAGACGCTAATTTGTTGAATTACTATTCAACAAATTAGCGTCTTAAACAACAATTAGTGTCACTTAATGAAAGATTACTTTATCAAAGTACATGTACCTAGGCACTTTATGAAGAAAACTAATCAAACCAGGTCGAGTAATCAAAAATAGATTTGATAGATGAAATATAATGTTCACTGTAATTACAAATCGTGATAAATTGATTGTGATATTGATATCAGGCCAGCAAATTGAATCTCTCGGTTTCCTCTAAATATTATATTGTTTTCATTTTTTACCTCATTTGCAGCGCCATTATTTTTACGCCTGTGTTTCCTCATTTTGTCACAAAATAAAGCATTTGTTTTTAACGGTGACCGTAGAAAAATAGTAAATTCACTTTCTTCCTATTAATTGACTTCAAAAAGAAGGAGGTTATTTTACAGAATAAGCATTTCTGGCTTGTCTTTTTCGTTCTTGGAGCATTAACCGCACCCGAGTATTGTGCCTTGTCTTTTGCACAATATCCCTGGTCTATTCTTCATTGACAGAATTTATATTCTAGCCAGTGATTGCCCTACTTTTATTCAATACCTAGAAAGTTACGCAATATGTGAAAGATTGCAGTAACTATTCAACGGTTAGGCTGGGGAAACCCACGCCTTTCTTTAATATAACTTCTAACAACTTCCTATAATGTCGCCAGTCTCGTTATGTACGCATGTCGATGTAGCTATTGTTGCCAATTACTTTCACGGAGCTCTTTTATGATCTGAAAGTGGAAAGTACTTCATTAAATCAACTCACTTATAAGTCGCAATTATGTATGTTGCCGGTTGTACCTCCCTGTATATTCACGCGATACGGACATTGAACCCTGCGTATGAGTTGCATACGGAGTTAAATTACTCAATAAGTAACTTCTATAGCCAATGTAGCCTTGTCAAAGAAAATACAATCTAGTTGTGTAAGCGAATTTTGTGGAATAAGTAGGTACTAATAATTTGTCGCTAGCTGTTATGTTGTAATGCATGTCATGTTTGAACCAACGAATGTGCAGAGAAAGGTAAACAGGATAGGTTTAGGTGTAGAACAGTATTTGGACTTAATACCTAATCTAATACTTAATAATATCTTGAAAATGATTCAGAGAGTATCGGAGGAAGTGGTCTGACTTCAAATAATGGCACAAGGAAAGAACAGTGAGAGGGAAAGAGATTCGAAATCATAATATTATGTCCATGACTACTACAGGTTCACAATCAAACAAAATATATCAAGTTTCTAAATTAGTTTTGGAGTAAAAAAAATTGACTGCGCAGGGTGAGATGGCGGTATTTACACTCCTGTCTACACGACGACGTCTGAACGACAAAAAGAGGACATATTACATAGTCATAGCCACATAGTCACGGACATTTCGTAATCTAATAGAGTTTAAACAGGAAAGGTGACTTCTCGTGAGCAGGAGATTATAATTTGCGATTACATAATTTTTTCTAACCTAACCCAACGACAATAGCACGCTTGAGTTGGGCAAGACAAAATTTATAAGTAGTACAAAATCTGTATCTTTTTTAAATTGAAGCATTAATAAAAGCATCAGCATTTCCAAGATTACCTATTCAAGCACTTCAGATTAACTCATCCATCTAATTAATTGGACAACATCAATACAGTTGATTAATTACTTGCCTGAGCGACCTTGGACGTAATCAGTGACATTCCAAGCGGGGTTTGTTTTACGACTTGTATGCTTAGGCTGTAGTATCATCTGATAACACCTGTTCTACCGCACGTAGACAACGACTGGATCTTATTGGAAGACAATTAAGATAAATTACCTAAACAAAATTATAGTAAAGGTAGGTAAGAGCTGCAGGAAGTCTAAGACTGGTCAGTAGTATGCAAAGGTTGAGACCTAAACTCAACATTGAGTAGAAGAGGATGAAGAAGATTATGCTTTGGACGATAGGAGTGTAGTATTTTGATGTTGTATCTGAAGGATCATAACTTGCAACTGGTAAGTTTCATATAGAAAGCAGATTATTAATACCTCTAGGTTTACTCCTTTGAAGACAGAGACGTTTAGAGACAGAATAGAGATAGACAAATTAATACGATTATTATTTTTTAATAATTCCTGGTGGCTGGAACAAAGAACAGTCTCCTATAGAATTGTAGGAGACTATTCAAAGAAGAGATTTGCAAAACTTTACTTGATAATTGCCACAGCCTCTGATGTGTAAAGGTTTCGATCTTTGACCGGGCATTAAAGATTACCTGTCGCTTGGAATTTTACTTGCGGCAAACTGTCTCGGACTACTGATGTTAAATTAATGACATAGGGTTATTGGACACAAAATTAAATCCAAAATCCGGATCCTGATGTCATGCAGAGTAACGATCCGATTTAGGAGGCACGCTTCCGATTATACTTTAAAATTTTTAACATTGATTCAATAGCTACTTCTATTTTGCAGACAAGATTCATTAACATTGGTCCTTAAGCAAATATTGAATCATGATCGGGCTTGGCTTGTTTATGTTCGCAATGGATTTCTATGATAATTATGTATAAACATTGGCCAAGCCTTTTAAACTTGTTTGAACTGATATGAAAAAGGGGGCGGTATGAAGTTCTTTTGAAATCAATAGACGGTGTGTCAACTGTTATAATGAATCATAAAAAATCGCAACTAATCTATGGAAATTTTGCATAAGCCTGAGGCAGTAAACAAACTAGAAAGGTGTTGTAACTCTTTTAGCTCATGATCGTTGAAGCTAGTCTGTGACCCTCCTTATTTTGTAGGTACTTTACGACCTTATGTTTAAATTAATTTTAATATTCACAGTGTCATAGTCTTCTTTGTAATGATAATAAAATTGTTTACTGACGTAAATTTTAGCATATCTAAATTAAACTCCCTGGCTTCTGAGCTAGTTATAAACTGTATTATAGGAGTAAGTGCGCTTCCCGTGATAATTGTGGATATAATTTTGTAGTCTTGCTCGGCACAAGGCGAAACTTTTATCATAATAATATAAGGGCTGTAATTTTTTATCATATTCTAACTATTAATGGCACGATTGCTGTGCTGCGTGTTGCGAGTTCGATTCCCGCACTGAATAAATATTTGTATGGCCTGATATGTTGGAAGTTCTTTTGATTCTTCTAGCACTGAAAGTGAATGTAAATATTTTCTATTATCTCAGCATCATTATATTTTCTCTTCCAACGAGTTACAATACATTGTTGCAAGTTTGGTATATGTCTTGGGTCAAAGATCAAGCCACGACTCCATATAAGTAGTTGCATATTGATTGGTAGGACACGTTTGCATGCTATTCTGTTAAACGATTTCCTCCAGGACCTTTTTGAAACTGGTATTTTTTTGAATCGTTCAAGTCATTTGATAATTATTAACAATACGGGATGTTTATTGTTTTTATATGACAGAGATTCAGAACATGCAACAGAGGCCCTGTCATGAGCTCTTAAGAGGTTCCTTTTCCACTCGCCTATCTTCTACATCGAGCATGGTTTAAAAGCTTGTTACTTCATCTAAAGCAATCCAACGCGATGTTTGACGAAAAGGCAACGCGAAAAACGAGTGATAATACCTAAAAACTCTGTTGGCATTCAGTAATTCCGTGATTTACTGAAATATATTATAAAACTTGTTCCAGGAAATATGTGTTTTTTTAAACACTTAAAAGTTTTTGAAAAACATTGTCATTATTTAGAATCTTGATAAAATTTGCTTGGCTTGTATAATTGTACTTTTTTGACATTTAAAATTTTTGAGTAAATTGTTAAGTGTCAAAGTTCATGCAAAATAGCAGAGTTTCAGAGGTCTTAACTGGATTAGTTTTACACAAATTTATAAATTGATTTCCATATAGGCCTAGATAATATGCACAACATACTGTGTTTCCAAAGCATCTGATAAAAAATGTGTAATAACGTCATAATCGCGTAAGAGCATTTGTATGAAAAACAGTGAAACTGTATGTCGAGATGCATCCCCTTAATGCGATCCATTTGACAACCAAAACTGAACTGTTGCATTTTTTTATTTATTTTAAACTAAGGAACTATAAAGGGTCTGTAGCTCCAGCTATCTTTCTTGTCCGCATGCCTACATTATCACGTCGTGGTAAGGCCCCAGTAGTTAGTCAAAGTGTCAGTCGATTTTCTTTAATAAATAAGGGCTGAAAATAATGTAGGTATTCTTCAAATAAAATTATTTTAAGAATACATTACAAACTGCCTATTATTATTCTTCTTTCTGTACTATTTGAACTGTCTAAAAGTCAGAAAAAAAATTATGCTAATTGGACATTGCCAAAGCGTAGATCTCTACACGAAGAAGAATGTGCAAGAAACTCTTTTAAATCCTATTATACTATTACAAATATATGGAAATGAAATGAAAAAAAAAAGAAAACACAACACAACACAACTATACCTATGAATTGTGAATTGCTTCCCATTAGGTTAGTTACCCCTAATGAATTTCAATATAAAATGTCATGGGACCTTTACCGTCATAGCATAGACCATAGACAAACTGTCAATCTAAACGTGCCTCGTGAGTTCGTGACCGTGAAGACGGTTCGCAAAAGAACTCTAAAATAAATTGCAAAGCGAAATGAATCTTAGCGAGCGTGACACGTTAATTATAGCTAATCTGGAAAAACCGTGCCGTTTTCTATTGTTTGTGATCAACCGGCTAATTAGGAGTACTTTACAAGTAAGATGGAGTACGTATGCTATCATTTGCATACTTAGCTTCTAGGTCACAAGACTGATATTATCACTAGCTGTTATGAAATTATGTAACTGCGGAACAAATACTTTTCAGTAAAAAAAAAATGTTACACAAAAAACACAAACTGATTACATAAAATAGTGCAAAGATTCTCTCAAGTAGGGCCTCGTCGACTCAAGTTACACAGAGTACCTACCTACAACACACAAAGGGCCCTCGTCCACGGCGACTTTTTATAGCGATGCAGTCGCGATGCTTAGCGCGTTCGCATCGATACAGTCGCAATGCTGTAGCGCATTGGCATCTTTTCTATAGCGCTTGCAAATGCGACTAACGCGCTTAGGCCCCTCGCCCACGACGACTTTTTGTAGCGATGCTGTCGCACGTTTCGTAAGCGCTCGACAGCATCGCTTCTAACGCGCGTTAGTTGCATTTGCAAGCGCTATAAAAAAATGCCATCGCGCTATAGCATCGCTACAAAAAGTCGCCGTGGGAGAGGGGCCTTAGTAGCGATGCTGTCGCGCGCTTACGAAACTAAGGGTTGACCACCGAATATTGCCGCCAGCCTCATCGATACCGCCACGATCGATCGCACTCTCTTACTCTCTCCAGTAAATAAAGGTTCTAAATGCCCGAGAAGGATAGGTGCAGAGGAAAATGTCGTCCAGTGCGGCCAGATGCAACTCATTCCTATGTGTCACCGTCTGAAATTCCATCAATGAGCAAGATACAATATCCAAATCACAGAGAGACGCTTTTAAGGATATCTACTGCCCGATGTAAAATGTTTGATTCATCAGAAAAGCCAACACGAGGATTATTCCACATCCCTAATTGTTATTTGTTAGCTGTGCTCCGCGGTTTCACCCGCATATTTGGTTATTATACTTCGTTCCTTTTGATAATAGCGTGAGTCTTTTCTACTACTCTTCTTCGATAACTGGGCTATCCAAATCCAAAAGAATTTTCGATTCGAATCAGTAGTTCCTTAAATTAGCACGATCACCAAACAAACAAATACTGTCTTAGTACTGTAGTCTACGTAGAAAAGACGTAGACTCATCGTGGAGGTGTCATAAAATCGGCGTAGAGGTTCGTAGGCTCACGTAGATATCTCACAGACCAGTAGCTCGATTCACGTAATGAAAACCGTAACGATATCGTAGCGATTTAGTCGTTTTGACTATTTCCGTATCGATTTAGTCGTTTGAAATTCGTCGATTTAAAAAAAAAACTGTATTACATTATCTTGGTAGAATACTTATTAAAGTAACTGAAAATAAGTCGATAGATCGTGAATACCGCTTTTGGATACGACTTCGATCGAACGACTATAAAACTTCAACGACATTTGGCTTGTTTGATTTTACGTGAATCAGGTTACTGTTTAGGCATAGAGTAGTAGGTTCCACGAAGTCTCGCAGGCGGACTGTAGAAGTTGTTCTGTAGAGTGTAGAGTTGTCCTAGGCTCGCGTTGAAGTCATCAGGCCGACTTAGAGGGGAGGTCTCGTAGTCTCAGCCTCCATGTAGCATTGACTATTCGATAAAAACTAATCCGAAGTGGTTTGTTTTGTAATCAGTCTGAGGGCATCACTATCTGCCAAAGTGGCAAAAGTTATGGCCGTGATAATTTTCTCATAATATCCGTTATTACTCTTGAGTCTGTGGTTAAAGTTCGGTCTTGTATGCTTTCTCTTACCTTTGGAACGAGCACGGTTTTGTACCACCTTAGTTATTCACCACAAATAACCACAAAATAACGGTGCGGTTTTTTGAATTTTTGGCATATTATGGGCATTCTGTCCTCAAATTTACTCATTTGTATATTTATTCTGTAATTTCCTTTATTAAGTAGGTATACTCGTATATTGTGTACTAAGATATGAACATTATAATCATAATTATAATTATTTTGCTTATTATTTCATAAATGACATTAAAAACATCTAGGTATGCGTTAGTGGGTTTAAAAGTAATATAAACTTGTTAAAGTGAACAGGAACTTGGTCTTTTAAACGGCTTAACAACTATCAAGTGTCTTAAACATGAAGTGAAATGATATACGAGTACTATAAGTACAATAAAAGTACGTAACACGAAACTAACGATTTCATCTGCTATCAAATTTTCTATCTTCACAGCTTAGCTACTTAATGGTAAAAGATGCCAATCTAGTGTTACGTTGTCACTTCTCCAGAGGTGTGATGCGTTCAATGCTGAAATAGAACTTTTTTTATACAAGTGGCGAAAGTTTGTCATTGCGTCCGAGGTGGCATTGCATTGGTGGCATATGTTAAAAAGTCGAGGGCCGCAGTGACAAGTTTCTACGTGTTTAAACAACATTCTTCCATACACTTATGAAGACATAAATAAAAGGGGTTGATGCGCGACTCGCGGGGGTTGACGCGAGGCTCGGTTCTCACTTATCTTTCAGTTATCTGTTTTGGCTCATAAACTTGTGTGTCTTACCATCAGAGATTGCATCACTGCTTACCATCAGGCAGCATCGCAGTCAAGTACCAGTTTATATAAATTTAAAAAACTGTCATTCACATCCTTTTCTTTTCGTATCATAACTTAGTTTATGAAAATAAACTTTGAAAAGACAGGTTCGAAAATATTGCGACCCTTCATTTTAATACACTTATTATAATCTCTTAATCGCCTTACGAAGCCATTGAAACAATTTGAAAGATGATTCCGGCATTCTAAATATATTGTGTCTATTACGAGTATACCCAACAATTTATGAATATCTTTTAAACACAATGCTATACGAGAGTAGGTCAAGCAAGCCATTTTAATATGATTAACTCAAGTTAATCTTTAACCTCAAACTTGGTAGCGGGGTTGACATGTGGACGGTCTTCTCATGAACCCGCATAAAACATCTCACAAGTGGTTTCATCAAAGTTCCCTCCAGAATTGTGATGACGTCACACCTGTATTTCGTTGAGGGTTTGTTCGAGGATACCCACATTTATAAGAGGATGTATATGTATATGTCGCCTTTAAAGATGTCATGTATGGGTTTAATCTGTTTAAAAACGTTAAAGATGATCAATCATTCTGTTTAAGATGTTCAATCAGTCCTCAGTCGCAGTGAGTGAGCTCATTTTCAACTAATGGGCAGAAATCAAGAGCCTAAGAACGCTTCCCTGCTAAAACACAGAATAAGTAATAGTACAAGTCTAGAAATGAGAGCGTGGACCTCATGATGAGCATTCGTTCTGGGGATTTAAAGAGCTTCTACGGTTTATTAAGGAAGGAAGCAATTATTATTACCTAATTAAACAAACATTAACTACGAGTGTGTATAAGGAGTATGTGTGGGTCGACCGTGTAGTCATTGCGAGACCGTTATTATTGGACACTCATCCTGAACATGGAGCTTGGCTAGACAGACGAGACAAATGCAATATTGTCCGATCAAAGAGATGACGCCAACCTGAAGGAAAAGTTTTGGAGGAATTCAACCTTAGTCGATAGTGTTTCATATAAGTCCTCTGTTGGAGTTGTCGTAATAAGAACTCATAACATTTGAACACACGACTGACCTGCAAATAGAAGCATCTTCCAGGATTTTCTAAGGTCGTCCAAAACCGTAACGTTTTTAGAAGTTATGCTTCTGCTACTGTTTCTAGCAGTAAATAGATTAAAAAATCGGAAAAACTAATCAATTCACAGCAAGTTTACACCACTTACTGACTTGTTTTATTCATTGTCTTTTTTTTATTTCTTTGCATTGAATAAGAGATTCGCTCAATTTACTATCTCTGTACAAGCACAGATTACTGAATAGTTACTACGTAAGTACAAGTAACGTTCAATTCAACCGAAAGAATATCTCCATAAAAAAACTACATCACAAATTAAATTTTCATTGTGTGATAAGGCATGATCCGATATATTTTTTTTTATTGTGTCTTATAAAGTGTGAAATTAAAATAATGATAAAATCTGTTAAGTTCCTTATTGTAGTACCTATATAATAATAACTTAATCTTGATTTTAAAACGGTCCGTTAGGTAATCGTATTGTACTTCAGTTTTTTTGTGATTGCAAACCGCGAACCTTGAAAATTATTAGAGGTTCAGTATTATTGTATTTGCGGTCATTGTTGAAGATCTTTCTAATCGACAGACAGACTTCAGTAGGAGGTTCGCCGCGGCGCCGCGTGTGTGTCGATTCCGTACGCGCTCAACAACCACGATCAAATAAATATACAGTGATAAAAACTCTTAAATGTGTGTGATAATAACGCGTATTTGTGATTTAATTTTTTTAAATAATTCATAAATTAAACTTTGTGTGAAAAAGTTTAAGAAAATCAAACAACTGGATTGGATGTGTGCGAAATTGAATTGCAATGAGTTTTTCAGTTTCATCTTCATGAAACTTGTTGACGCTACACTTAATTTATTATCCTTACACAAGATAATGTTATGTTTAGTACAATAAACATTAAAGTGATAGGTGGGCAGGTGCTGATATGAAGGCAATAAAAAATAACTGTTGGACAAATTTTCTCGAATAGAACGGATATAGTTAATATTTCTCGTAGGCAATGACCTAGTCTGTACTGTGTGTGCAAAATGTGCAAATCTTAAGCCTTTCGAGAACAACTTCAATTAACAACGATTGTTTTTCACCTTGCTACGAGTATGAAAATGAATAAATGCATGCGGTTTGAGATTGTTCTAATTAGATCATTTATTAATAAATAAATACATAGTAATTTTATATAAATAAGCAATATATTTCTGTTTTCTTTCTGTAAGAGTTTCAGCATGGTATTTCATAAATAATAACAAAAGACAGTCTAGACATAATGTTACACGGGTCTCATTTAGCTCTTGGCACAAAAGTTAACCTAAACAGGTATATACAGTAGGATGAATGCAACTCTGTATTTGCATAACAATTTCGCGAGTTGCCTTGAGGCATGTTTACATACAATACATGCCTAGGTAGAAGACCACTTGACTCGTGAAAATAGACAGATTGGCAAGCTTGACAGAAACTAATCGAAGGTGACCACGCAAACTTACCAACAAACTGTAACCTAACTCATAAAAATCAACATTAAAATGTATTAGGGGCACATTAATTACTGTTAATTACGGCACTGAACTAGTGAAGTTATTTGTTTTTTGTTAGTCACTGATTATAAATTCATCGTCTCTAAAACAAAAAGAAAATCTAGTCTAAAAACTTACTTTGCCTGTTTATTGAGATTTAATTCGTAATTATAAGTATAAACCAGTCTAACTGTACAAGAAACAGAAGCTTACATTTTCCATATTCATGAGGTGTGCCATATTTGAAAATTGTATAAATTACAGCCCTTCTTCAATTAAAACGAAGCTCATCAAACATGGTCTTGATTTGATTGCTGTACAAAACCCGCTTATTGACGCAACGTGGACCATTTAACATTCGGCACACGGTACAGACTATAAAGGTCTGCATTTCCGCTGCTTATACCACGTTAGGGCATGGACTTATCAGTCAGCTTAGATAATACTTCATGAATAGTCATTATGGGCGTAACAGATAGGAACGGTGAGGCTTTAATGATTGAAAGAAGAAAGAAAGAAAAGAAAGAAAAAGAGTTTATTCGCGTCAAACATGACGCATACCATAACAAAATAAATAAATTACAATATCAACTAAAAGTAGCACGTAAGATATGCGTCACATCCGCGCAAAACGGCCAGCGCTCAGCAAAATGCTGAGGCTCATGATTGCTTCATAATGTACTGCAGTTTTTTTCTCCCTTTCCTGAATATTTGTAAGCGTGCGTGTTGTCACGCAGTTATGTTGTAGTCTGTCGACAAATATCGTTTTTCTGTAACGTCCGAGTTAGTCTTCCCCGAAGGTAAGCGGATCGCGTGCGCCTGCGCCATCGCTACTTCAGTTCAACGCATTCTTTGAATACGGACGGTTGATCATGCGTATTTTTAAAGAAGGTTACAACTTACTTCATTTGTTGTTTTATAGTGGCTGGTTCTCTGTCGTATTTTTAAGTTAGCAGTTCTTTTGTCAAACATAAGAAGTGTTGTGTTTTTTCATTAGCACCTAAAATATGTCGAAATGGTTAACAGAAAAGTGTAGTTTTCTGACAATAACAACATTGTGTAAATAGTGTTCGTTTAAAGTATTGCAGTAAGAAACATTTGTATCAACGCCTCGAGCAACTATCATTTACAGTTCAATTTGTCTAGTTTTCGAACAAAAATAGGTAACACCACGACTAACGACAACAATCTCGCTTATTTTACTCCATAGTAGATGTTGTGCTCCAGATAATATTGAGCTTTAAAGGCATAATGTCGAACAGCGTCTCTTATGGGCACAGCATCTGACATCTGTTGCGGCGCGTGTTCTGTGTTTGGCCAGTGGACCGCGAAGGTCAAGGCTTCACGCGCGCCACTGACCTACCCTGGCACTCCTAATCGACAAATGACTGTTACCTCAAACATGGACAATCCAGTTGTTTATTTTTTCTTTCAATCACGAAATTAGATCATAGTGATCGTACTTGTTTTTATAGTATCAAGAAATGTTCTCGTTTCACGGTTTCGATAACCGAAGTTAGTGAAATCGATTGGATAAGGTATTATGACGGTGAAGATGAGGATGATGAGGTGACGAGTGGCCTGCGGCGGCGGATGGCAGCGCGATGGATGGCGGCACGGCCCTGGAGCCCGTGCCTCCTCCAAGGTTGAAGAAGTTGGCCCGGTTGGCCGCTTCTAAGCCATCAGAGCGAAAATCTGTCACATGGGTATGTTTTTTACACGGTTGCGTCATATTTTCAACATGAATGTGATTTCATGAGCACAGCATTGGTTGTATTTTCTTGTTTTGACTTCTCACGGTTTGTGTACCTATTTAGCTAGAGTCAAGTTTTACAATATTTAGTGTTTATTGAATTCGTTAGAATGCAGATGTAACACATTTTAATATTTTTGCAATATTTGGCAGAAAAGGGGCTAAGTTTCACAAAAATGCTCAATATCAAGAAGATCGCGCCTGTTTCAATGATTGTTTGGATTTGGTCAGTGGTAGAAACATGATACAAAACTACACTAATTTTACATTATACACTAGGAATCAATTTACAAATACCTTACTAAAACAGTCACTGAAGTTCACTCTGAAAAATTCCGCCAAAAACTTCCGTTGTTTTTTTTTTGTTCTTCTTCCCATTTTGACAGGGAAAGGCAAAGGCAAAGCCATGCAGCCAAAGTCTTATTTGGTCTTTGTTTTTAATTCTAGGCCGAAGCCAGGTCTAAAATTAAAAAAAAAAATCATTATACCTATTAAAGGTAAGGCCAAAGCCCTTCTGTTGGTGTTTGTCTGTGATGACGGCTAGATAGATAATTAAATCCATAGACAAAATAACAGTTTTGAATTCAAATTTTCGCCTCGCCACCGCTTCTGACTCCAGAAGATCTTGTATTCTATAGTAATCCTTACTTACCCGTTGGACAAAGCCTTTTCAAAGATTAAATCATGTCCTCCCAGATCGTATTTTAATGCGAACACCTTTTCAAAAGTTTGCGCTAAAGATTGATGTTCGCATAAAACCTTTTGATATCATTCACCGCGGATCACGATGACAGTGGAACAAAGGCGAACGAACAGACAAACAAAACGAGAAGAATATACGTATACAAGTGCAAAATCTGTTGAATGGAGTGAAGGCGGCTTCTGCAAACCGTGGGAACGTCAACCGTTCCTGCTTCATTATCTCGCTTTAAGAAAAACACACAAATTCGCGAAACTAACACAATGTGCATTTTCGCACATTATTACAGTTATTCCGTTTAATTTTCGCTGCGAGATTTAATCCGTTATGTGTCGCGTTGCGAGCTTTCGTTTAAAAAGTGCAGCATGCACTGTGATGTTGTTATGTTTTAAATTTCTTGCGTTTCCTCTGGCGCAGTCATAATATTTTTATTGCAAGCTCAATTACTTAAACAACTGTAAATTATAAAGATTTTTTAGAGCAGTTATATATGTCGTGGAGAACGATATTGAACTACAGAATCTTTGTTTTGTTATTATTATGGTACCTACCTACCTAAGGGTGTAACGCAGTGGCGTCATTTTTTATACGTCACGAGGCCAGAGTCATGTTATAAGGGCTGGGACCCGCGACGCCAGGACAGTTTGGCTTGCACTGTTGCAAGGGTCACACACTTCAAAACATGAAACTGTCGGTTAACCCGTGTATTCGTGATTATTTAGTATAGGTACTTACAACACTATTGTGAATTATAAAAGTGACATTATTACTAATAGTGAACTGTGAAAATGACATTATAAGCGACTGAAATACTCAAGTGTATAGTTATTAAAATTCCATCAAAATGAACCCAGTACCACTGAATCAAAATGATGACGGTAATATCGCTCAGCCACTCCTGGCGCCGTCATCAGAAGTGGGATCTGAATCTAATTCCCACTGGTGCGCAATGCTTGAAGTGTAAAAAAAAAAAGAAAAAGGAAATTTGATGTGACTAATTGAAATCATAAGAATACCAACAACGGTGTTTGAAATTACGCTGCCAGAATTCAACCCAGAACACCCTGATTCCAGGCCACGCGCTTGGTGTGCCTCCGTGACAGTGATATCGGTCTCAACGAATACCTCCTCAAAGGTTCATCTCTCGTTATAGCCCTCAGCAAAGCCCTGAAGAGCGGTGCTTCATCATGGTTATCACCATAGATATCCGGTTATCACAAATATCAAACGCAGCCATGACGTGGGTGCATGTTCGTGATCTATTTCTCGTACTTTATGAGTGATTATTTAATGAGAACAACGGCAAGTCGAAAAAGAGTGAATGTGAACAAATAGCAGCAAGCTATAGCCGCGGAAGCAGCACAAGGAAGCACGCCATCGACGAGCAGCGCAAGGCAGCGCGGTTGCAGAGCGACGCGACGTGTCCATAGTGGTCAAGTATCCGGTGTATGCGGGAAGTTGGAGCAATCTGGTCAGTCGTACAATTCTTATTTTGAATCCGGGGCTGAATGGTCGCTTGTTAAGTAGTAAGTACATCAGTCATAACTTCGAAGGGCCACGTAAGTACGCAATTGTTGTTATTAACAGTGTCGGTTGGTCGGTTAACATAAACCGTAGCGAACAAATTTTATGTGACGTTATTAAATTATGGTCACGGCTTACGCATTTTATTTCAAGTGGTACCAGACGTTTGCTTGAAATATGCTAAGGGTGGCCGACGGACAGCGACGACGTTGAAGTGCTGGGTGACGTCACGGGATTGGCATTTGCGTTCAAGTGCACGCGCTTACCCTGGGCGCAGACAAAAAAAATACATCTGTTAACCTCTTGACTCGGGGTGCATGGGAGCTTTGGCAAGCCCAGAGTTTCCATAGAATATTCAGACATTATTATTATGTTTTACTAAACATTGTGCAAGATAGTCATCCTAATTTTCAATTAGTGTAGTCTTGCTCATGACTCAAGTTTCATCATAACACATCAAACACATCTAGGATTCTGGCTGGAATCACTATACTTATTTTATTACAATCGGAAAACAAACAGTATTAACAACTAACAAAACAATAAATTATGCAATTGTAAGTCAATGACATGTTTTCACATTTGATTGTCTATGGAGAGCATGCTTGGAAGAGATTACAATGATGGTATGCACTTTAACAATACGACACAATTACAAGATTTGGTCTTGCAGGACAAGTTGAAATGGTTGTCGAACCAATGTTTGGTAAGTATTTGATTGAATATACGCGGCTTAGAAGTGAATAAATCAAGTTCAGAAAAGTCAACTAAATCATTTATTTATTTATTTATTTATTTATTTATTCACTAAATCCACAGCTCTTTTACAAAAAATCATCATTGTAGGACTTTGCGCATCTTATAAAGAACGAATTCTGTCCATAATTTGAATAGCATCAGGTAACGTTAAGAAGAAGAAAGAGTATTCTAGAGATCTAGTAGGGGCGCCTAAATTAATCTTGGAGAGAAGTTGCGGGGCGTCCATGTAAGATTGTGCTAACTTAACGAGGAAAGAGATAGCTGATATATTCCTTCTTTCCCTAAGTGGTAGTAAATGGTACCTTTTGTATCTCGAGTAGGTATCGCGTAAAGTTTCGCTGGACAGATTCCAATTCTGGGATTCCAAACCTGCGAAAAGTATTCAAGTGAGCTACGGACAAAGGAACAGTACAATATTTTGACTACTTTGAGACCTGTAAACTAGGAATAAGATCCTTTTAAGAACCCTATGGCTTTGTTAGCTTTACAGTTAGCTACGGTTAGATACGGTTAACGTATTAGACAGCAAAAGGGTTCATAATACTAATAACTTAATTCTTCTTTGAATATTTCATAACTACGAGTCAAATCGATTGCCTATGAAATCCTATACCTAAATTGTTGTTTCGTTTTAATGGTATTGATACAAATAGTCAGATAGCGAGACAGACTAAAGAACAACTGATATCACTATTTAAAGATAAAGTATTTTCTCGTTTTTTTTAATTGTCGGTTTATCACTCGAGTTACATCCGGTTAGTCAAAAAGTTCTGGGACCTGCCGGGTTTCTCGCTGTGTTTTCCTTCACCGTTTTGGGAGCGGTGGTGGTGGAGTGGATTGCACGGGGTGGTGCGCCTGGCTGGATTTGAGCCCGCAACCAGCACCTGGTCGATCGGGCCGTTGCCACTCGGCAACACCACTGCTCTTATTAGACTTGCTAGCTTTGATCGAACGACCTTCTTCTGAGAATATTTATCAACTTAGATAATTCATTGGTCTAGCCTCGTATTGCCGAGGGTTTAATAAAAAAAAAAAAACTTCTCATTAATTATGACATCTACTAACCACCGCCAAATTATTTAATTGGAATTTGATCGGAATTTAATTAGATATTCATTGGAAATGTTATTGGAATTTAATTGGATGAGCTTTAACTACTAAATCAGTTTTGCGTTTTTTTAACCCGGAATTTCTTATTGAATGACATACCGATGCAAGTGCCGATGTATATAGTGCTATACTTTTCCAAAAGGTCGATAATGAGATGTTTGTAACCACGCACCCAGCGTGATCGGAGCTTTTAAATGTAGTGTATTCTTATTTGGAGCCTTGATTCGGGTTATAGTGGATCAAGGTAACTAGCAAAGATTGTGTCCTAGTTTATCGTTTATTTTACCACCACATGATCAAGTCACGCTAACGGGTAAATTGATAGCGGACGATGAGCATATTAAAGGGTATGCTTACATTTTTAGAAACGCAAGGTGCTTTGGATGATGAGCCAATTGCTTTGAATCGTCCTATTCACCATGTAAACCACAAAAGCAAAAAAATACGTTAAATGTGTAACTTACGGTGTGACAGCTTGTCATTTAGTTTTAAGATTAACCAAAAAAAATCGTTATCCGTTTTAAAATAGCATAACGCAATATTGTGCCTCTTAGGAACTCATTAAGTCTGTGTTTTATGGGATACAAACCCGCACTTGTATCCGCCACATGGCGAAAGCAATATTTCATGCTCATTGAGATACCATATTCTTCACGAATTCTAAGAGTCGAAATGACCCGACATAAAATACGGCAGAAAAAAAAATCCAGTGTCACAATGTGGCCGACCCTTACTTATCGAACAAAAAAAAGGGGTTGTTTTAAAGTTTTCTAAATTCAAACAAGGGCAAGGCTCTTAAACTTATGACAGTTATGACAGGACGCAATGATAAACTGTTAAATCTTGTAACTGATTGTGAGACAAAAAAAAAAAGTGTTTGCTAGAGAAGAGAGAAAGCGTAAACAAACATTAAAAAAAAAAAAAAAGTTAAGTGGTAAGTACGAAACATCTAAATTTGATAAAGATAAAGCTAAATTAGTAAAGTTTGATATTAGTAATTTAGTTTTGATTCATAAGGAAACGAAACTAGACAAAATTAAATCAAAGATAAAAAGGACCTTTTAAAGTAGTGAAGTTACTTGATAAGGGTTTTTATCTTTGAAACCTTTGAGTGGTAACCGAGCCTATGAGTATGCTCACAATCGTATACGAAAGATGCCTCTAAGTAGCGCTCCTGCTGAGCTAGATTTATTTGATGTAGAAGACCATGAGGAGTATATCTCCAGAGGAAAGTAGTAGACACATACCATGGCTATTTGGTCGCACTGCATGCACTTATCTGTAGTCGTAACTGCAATTCATGCGTGAGTTGTTCAGAGCGCGATGGGCAGTAAGTGCTGCGGTGTGGGCCTGTGTATTTTTGTGTTGGTCATGTATTGACCTGAAGTTTGGTCGCACTGCGCGCGCTTATCTGTAGTCGTAACTGCAAATCATGCGTGAGTTGTTCAGAGCGCGATGAGCAGTAAGCGGCGCGGCGGGGACCTGTGATTTTATATGTTGGTCATGTGTTGACCTAAAGTTTGGTTGCACTGCACGCGCTTATCTGTAGTCGTAACTGCAATTCATGTGTGAGTTGTTCAGAGCGCGATGAGCAGTAAGCGGTGCGGCGGGGACCTGTGATTTTATATGTTGGTCATGTGTTGACCTGAAGTTTGGCCGCACTGCACGTGCTTATCTGTAGTCGTAACTGCAATTCATGCGTGAGTTGTTCAGAGCGCGATGGGCAGTAAGCAGAGCAGCGGGGGCCTGAGTTTCTGAGGAAACTATTTTGTGTTGGTCATGTGATGGCCTGAGAGTCGTGGACTCTATAAGAGAAGTGTTTGTTGCTAGAAGCAATAACGATACACGTGGCAAGGTTTGTCACTAGCTGCTGAGACAGCTGGGCCATGAGCGTTGTATGTGATCTAATTGTGTTTTGTATTAGTGTACCTAAATGTTCACTTTTGATACTTTTAAGCTTAGAGGTACCTTTTGATACTTTGATTAGATTTGATTCCAACGAATGTTGATATTGAATTATCCATTGCTGATGCACTTGTTCTTGGTCAGGTTGGCCGAGGTTCTACAGTTGCTTTTAAAGCGAATTTTGGTTACAGGTGTACACGAGGACGTGTAATTTGTCAGGTTGGCCGTGTCGTGGAGAACGATATTGAACTACAGAATCTTTGTTTTGTTATTATTATGGTACCTACCTACCTAAGGGTGTAACGCAGTGGCGTCATTTTTTATACGTCACGAGGCCAGAGTCATGTTATAAGGGCTGGGACCCGCGACGCCAGGACAGTTTGGCTTGCACTGTTGCAAGGGTCACACACTTCAAAACATGAAACTGTCGGTTAACCCGTGTATTCGTGATTATTTAGTATAGGTACTTACAACACTATTGTGAATTATAAAAGTGACATTATTACTAATAGTGAACTGTGAAAATGACATTATAAGCGACTGAAATACTCAAGTGTATAGTTATTAAAATTCCATCAAAATGAACCCAGTACCACTGAATCAAAATGATGACGGTAATATCGCTCAGCCACTCCTGGCGCCGTCATATATATTGAAGTTGTATATTTTCACAACATGACACTTGTTGAGCCACTTGATGTACACTTGTTTTTAATGTCTTGTGAAGAAACAGAAATACCTACCTACATACAAAATATGCGTTAGGAAATATCTCTAACTGCTTGACAGACCGTTCTTAACACTTTTTTTAAGTATGTCAATTTCGACATTTTTCAGCGACAACAGCTCCCTATGAACTATAGTATAACTATATTATAGTCTTTTATTATTTTAATCCTTTAATGTAGCTAATTAAAAAAAAACAGCATCCATTCTAAACATACTTTCTCTCCTTTTTCCAGGGTCCAGAGACATGGGTGGGCGTGCGAGCGCTGCGGGCCAGTTCCGGGGGCATCTTAGACCCCGACGACCGAGTGCGCGACGTGGCTGATGACCGCGAGACCTTGACTGCGGAGTGCACCAACCAAGCCCCGCAGCCCCGCGCCGCGCAGGCTGATGGCGCTAGTGGGTCTTCCGCCGGCACCGCCTCCCCTGATATGTTTCGGGTAAGTTATAAGTAATTTTTAAGTACATTAGAGTGAGGGTCTTCTGAAATGCCATGCACTAGGTGGCAATACTCAGTCATACATAATAACCAGGCACCAAAACCCATATATGTTCTGACCTTAGTAAAAATGACGCTATGTTGATGTCACAAATTACTTACGTTTTCAACGAGGACCTCTTGCCAAAGTGGCACCAACTGGTGCGCTGAAATTAGTTTCTGAAAATTAATTGGAATGGTACAGATTGATATCAAATTTAAAGACAAAAGTGAAAAAAAATGAATTTTCAATTCTTAAAGTATGGAAAATAATATAAAAAAACTGTTCATTATAAAAAACAAGTTGACTCACTTGTGTCTTCGTGGGATGTCTTTTGAAATGAAACCTACCTATAATTCAACAGGATGACAGCATGCGATATGTCTTTATCACTAAAGACTAAAAAACAATAGACTTTTTGTAATACTGATCAACATTAATAAATTAAATACGAGTAAACATGATGAGAATTTTGCTTAGTATTTAAACTAAGTAAAAAAATGTTATTTATTGCTCGCAACAAAAATAAACTTCAAACACCTAGGCTGAATACGCGAATACCATAGACACTTTAAATACGTTCATAAAAAAAAAAAACAAAAGAAAGCGCGGGATTCATTCAGTTTAGTTTGAAGATCCTGTTGAAACCTGTTGTTCAGAATTTCTTTGAAGTTTGCAAATAAAATCATTACGTGACATGTCGATCACAAGAAGAGAGTCTCGGTTATCTTTTAACTGCAATCTCAATATGGGCTTGTGTTTCTCTCAATGTTTTTGTGTTCAGCAGCCAAACAAGGTGAGTTCAAAACACTACTATAACTTTAATTTCGGATGTCGGTTTCTGGTTTTGTTTCTTCATTATTTAACGCAGACTTTCGAAAATACAATCAATTTGTACATACTTTTTAGTGTTTTTTTAAGGAAGATGGTTGTATTTTTTGTATACTTACATAAGTATAATTTTTATATTACACGCTTTATTATTTGAAGCTAAACCTAAATAATGTGTATGTTCTATAGTTCTATTTTATGGTAGGTACTTACCTATTTAAAGAATTTAAGAGATCTTATCTGTGTGTTTGTGAAGTTCCTTCTGTTGGCGATCATTCTCATCACTTGGTTCCACTTCTGCTTGATGAAAATGAAATGAATAAAATAAATTTCCTCGTGGAACCCATCCATCAGACCTTTGAGTATGCCATAATTATGGCAGTAAGGAGATTCCAGACACTATAAGTAGTGGCTGGAAAGACCTTACGGCGTCCTCACCTTCTGCATGACGCAGGTTTTCACCGACCATGAACAGTTCGGAAAGTTCCTGCACCGGATTCGTGCAGAAGTAAGTAACACTCAGGTGCCACCACTGTGTGGTGTGGACTGCCCGGAGGACACGGTGGAGCATACGGTAGAGGTGTGCCCCGCTTGGTCAGAGTAGCGCCTGTGTCCTCGCGGGGGAGATCGGCGGCAACGATCTCTCACGCCGGGCCTTGGTACAGGCCATGGTCCGAAGCGAGGAATGATGGCAGGCAGTCGCCTCCTACTGCGAAGCAGTAATGCTAGCAAAAGAGGAGGCTGCACGTGATCCCGATCCTGATTTCCGGCCACCGTAGACTCGGGCTTGCCGGACGGTAGGACGGCGAGCTACCCAATGCTCGCCGTCCTACCGTCCGGTAAGCGTCCGAACCGAGCCCAAATCGACGATGGTGAGTAGGTCCCTACCTACTGATCCACGCGCGCCGCAAGGAGATGTCAGCAAACCGTAGGGGACCAGCAGGGTCGAAGCCTAACTGGGGCCAAGAAAACTCGGCTCTGCTATGAAAGGCGACGAAGGAACAGGAGTGGGCTTTTAGTCAGTAAAAGTCTGACACACCCTCAAGCTCCACCCAAGAACTGTCAAGGGGATGTCATTGGATGGTTTTATTAACTAAAAAAAAAAAAATACTATCAGACCTTCAGAACTGGATTTTGTTAAAATGTTACTAATATGGGAAATATTATATTCTACTTCCTTTGAAATAAAAGTAAAGTATAGGAAGTAGATATCGGTTAATAAATGGACGGAGTTCTGCGGAAATAAACATAAAATGTGTACCTTTTGTTACCTATAGATAATATTATACCGTGCTGTTGTTGTTTTAAACAATAATAAAAAACAAGCAAAAAAACCAATGTCAACTATTTACAATTACGCTGCAAAATGAACTTACCTACGTTTAGCATATTAAATTAAATGAAAGGATTTTTGTGTATTTGCTAGCCAGTTTTGTCATTCCAGTCCAAAGGTCTGAATTATTACATACTAGTTTTGCCCGCGGCTACGCCCGCGTTAAAAAGCCTATGTCACTCAGGAGTAAAGCAGCTTTATATCGGTGAAAAAGATTTCTGCTGCTTTATTCCTGAGTGACATAAGCTACATTTTATGTAAGTACGCGGACGAAAGCCTTTTATACGTATTAGTGTAGAGCAAACAAGACGTGTCGCTTAGCTCTCCCCTTCATGTTTCGGTTTTACTATTTACTTAATTATCCTGCCCCCTAGCCAAGTTACAATCGTTTCGCTTGCATCGAACGCTTTGAATTGACTTTGCCGCCAATTCTTTTGTTCTGACCACGTGACTGAGCGTTGAAACGACGTCATTCCCGTACATTTGACGCTTTCTACAAGCGTTAACTATTGCAGTACCCCTAGCCAAGTTGATAATCTGCAATCGTTAATGCCAGTAGAAAACTTCAAATGTACGAGAAAGACGTCATCTTAACGCTCAGTCACGTGATCTCGAGGCGTTCAACGCAAGCGAAACGGTTGAATTTATCTAGAGGGGCAGATTAGCAACTTGGCTAGGGGTACTGGTTTTATTTAGGTACATTTACATATTGCCTTTTGTTTTATAACTACCGCAACTAAGATTTCGCAAGTAGGTAGGTAACTCAGTCATAAAATTATTTAGGTATTTAGATTCTCGAAACTTGTAAGTACTAGTAAATAGTTGTATCCAGTAGAATGTGACCGTACCTTTGTGTGTAATTTTGGCTTTTATTAAATTACCGTAAACTAAAACTTCAACAAAACTGGTATTTGGTAGATACCCTTTAATAGGTTTTGCCATAAAGTTTGTCTAATCTAGTATCACCTTAATCAGCCAGATATTAGATAACATAAATTCGTGTAAATCGTGTAGCATTATTAAGTGTCAATTTAGTTGAAGTACCAAAATTAAAATTTTTGTTTACAACTGAAAAGCAGTGTGATAAACACAGAAAACGTAACATGTTTTTGGCCCACACGGTAAATACACTACTATTACGTAGACATGTGTAGCGTTCTGAATACACAACAATAGGTATATTTGCAAAGAATAAAGTCAAACTAATGTACGTACGTATACCTACATAGCCTTACATAGGTATAACGAACGATAACAAACACGCTATGAATCATAGGCACATAACGGGCGGCGCGAATGCCTGTATTCACGCATTCACGCCTCTTTCGTCCAAGCTACAACCGCCATAGCTACCTAGTCCACCGTGTACCTATTTAGTAGATAACAGGCTGAAACTGGGCTAACAGGATTACAGAGCTCGCAAGCAGAGTGAATACGTTTATATCTGGTTATAGGTTTAAATATAGACTTTAATATTGTAGGGGTTTTTGTAACCTTCATACTCTGTAATGCCAGATTTAAATCTGAAATCAATCGATATCTGCCTTAAATTAAAATATTCTAAATATTTGAATTATATCGAGCTTTTTAGGAAGAGCGTCATATGCAGAATTGTTCGCATTTTTTTTTTGTTAACTCCTTCCTACAAATGTATTTTACTATGCCGATAGTACCTAGTCTAATAGATCAGTAGTCCTACGAAAAACAAGTATTAAATTAACTCTTTGAATGCCGTAATTAGAGACACAATAGAAAGACAATGGCTTATGTCGAACTGTGTAACATAAGACATTCAAAAGGTTAACAGTTTTAGAACCATATTATCATAATTTACATTTTTAAATTAGGACAGAAAAACCTCTTACTGCAAAAAGCGCGAACTATCGGTTACGTCTTTCTTCGTAATAAGGCGCCATATTATTAAACCTTCTAAGTCAAACGGTTTGGCTTCTCATATTATTTCACGTTTACGCAAATCCCTTGGCTTTATATCTTATTAATTTCCAATAGATCGGCTTCCACTTTCGCGTAATGTCCGGTCTAGACAGGTACCTTGGGTTCTGAACACACAAAACTCGAATCTAGGTCATGGATTTTTCCCGATCCTATTATTTATCTTCTACAGTATATTTTGCACATCATCAGCTTTATCTAAAGGGGTTGCATTTGGTCCGGAAGCGCGATCCCAACCTACAACTTCCCAACACCTATGTTTTTTTTATAGGTGGGACCGCGGTCCTGGTTCAAAGAGAACGACCCAACTAAAGCAAACAAAGACTAAACCAAATAAAGGTAAAATCATAGATTTGAAATCTGCATTATATTAGTGCATGTAAGGCGGAGTTAACATGCCTCACAGTTTTTATAGTCTGCAAAGTATTAGAGAGTGATTCGACCGCTTCAATAAACAGACTAAAGCAATTTGTATTGAATCTCATAATTGATTACCAAGATCGGTCACGCTCCAATGGATTAGTAGAATGCAAGCTTGGTACAACGTACAAATAACTTATTCGTTATGTTTGTGGCTGTAATAATTACAAAAGCATGATTTGATATTTTAATTAAGGTTGTCTGTTGAGTTTGAGTTCGTGCGTCAGAAAGAGTTGAGGTAGATTAGTTAATTACTTTGAGATTTCTTGTGAACATCATGTGTCTCTTATCTAACGTCAAAATATACTCGTACTATAGTAGATATATGTAGACAATTTTAAGTCCTTGACCTTGTTAGGTAAACCGAGTAAACTTACATTTAATACGTCATCAATGTCATAATATGAAAAAAAAACTTAAAGGTCATTCTTGCTGAATAATAATTACCAAATAAATACTTTGCCTACTTCATCAATGAGTTAGATGCAATATCATCCCATGCAATGAAATGCACTAGGCATCATATCACAGGCGAGATACGGGTCTACCTTGTTTTAATGTGGATTAGCTTCTTCCAGCGACTTCACCCGCGTGAATTTAGTAAACTATGCCAAGGGAGACTCCCTTGGCATGATTTCTCATGAGCATAGACCCGGGATAAAAGGTATTTTATGTCCTGTTTCGAGGACAAAGTCTACACATGTGCCAAGTTTCGTCCTAATCCTTTCAGTCGGTAATCAGTCTCAGTTCAGTCAATAAATAGAAAGATTTTTTTTATTAGTATGGACGAACTGATGCCATATGTTTGAAGATCCTTCTTGAAGCCTTAATCGCGCGCCAAACGTCAACAGCAATGAATTAGTGATCATTCAATGCTCTCCTCGGTCGTTGTCTATTCTGTTTCTGCGTTTATTCATCGCTAACAAGAGCCTATTATCGCCTGTTGTTGGAGATCGTGAATTGGCTAAAGGAGTTCAACGCCAGATGCGCAATACCTTGATCGACCTTAACATTATTGAGGGACAGACGATGCGGAACTGTGTGTTCTAGTGGAACCTGAGACTTTTAAGTTCTAAGATTTCGATTAGCTGAATTAATATAAAAAACTTTTTACAAAAAACAAATAAATGCGGTTGTTTTTTGTGTCAACGAAAACAAAAATGCAAAGTAACTTTAATTTCGGAAGTCGGTGTTTCTATAATAGTTTTATCTCTTCGTTAATTAAAGATCAGTTCGATAAATCCCATCCCCGTCTTCTTTCAGTCAGTCATCGACTACACGTTTAACCAATTTTACTTGATACGACCTTTCTGCTGTGATCCTACGAGGAGTTCCATATCTTCAAAGTTTATGACCAGATTATAACAATATTTTTATGGGACCAACTTGCAAGCATAATCTTAAAAAAAAAAAAAAATAATTTCAAAATCGGTCCACAACAATTGTCCGAGATATCGGTGAACATTACATATATTTAAAAAAATACATTCGACCGAACATAGTTTCTCCTCCTTTTGGAAGTCGTTTAGAAATTATTGACCTGCTAAATTAGTCATTCTTGTCTCCAGGGTGGCGGTGGCGTCGGCGGCAGTATGCGGGTCCCCGACACGGACTCCTGCGTGGAGGTCGGGGCCGCAGACTTGGAAGACGGATCCAATGGCTTGCAGGTCCGGCGCGGGAGTGAACCTACGCTGCACCAGGACACGCTACCTCCTCAGAGACAGGTTTGTGCTTGTTGATCATTCGACTTTTGGAAGGGTATTTAAGGCGCTGTGATCTCATGGGTGAACATTACACGGTAGGTTTTGCTGTCAGTTTTGCCACAGTCAATGTTTTGATTGACGAAAAACCTACCGTCTAATTCGATGATTGCCGTGTTTTAGTACTGATTCAAGATTGATGGAATAGATTGACGCTTGCATGACCGTATAATGGTCGCCTAAAACTCTAGGCTCTAGCTAAGAAATCAATACCTTGGTTGGATCGAGAGAGATCGAAAGATACTTAATATAAGAGACTAAATATAAGTTAATTTATGTGTTTCTTCGACAAGTTTTTAAGAGATTTCTATTACGTTACCCGTTAAAAAGTTCAGTTGCAAATAAAGAATCAAAACTGCTCATTTAAAACCCAGTAGCGTTCTATAATCTCTTCGATTGATCGGCTAAGATAGATCAATATAAATCGACCTTCATCCTCCTATGGAACAATGCTCATTCAGTAGGGACGTCATATCATTGTCCTGAATAGGCTGATTATTAATACTTACTGAATTATTTCAATGGTCTTAATAATCGTAGCGGCTCTAAGCTAAGGACCAAATATTTTAAATACCATATTATGCTCATCATCATTATCTCAGGACAAAGGCTTCCCACAACAATCGGCCTAATTGCTTGCATTCAGCGGATTCCCATCAACTTACTAAGAAGTAAAATCTGTGGTTTCTTTTTAATTTCCAGACAAATATACAAATACTGGTTAAGACAATAAACAAATTTAATAATATCTCATAGACAAGCTACAACTTCAAACCTTTTTAACAAGTCAATTTGAATCGCTTAAATCAACGCAAAGAATTAAAATAATATATTAATATTTTTAATTAATATGAACTTAGTTTGATTGTGATTCCACATGTTGGTAAGCAGTGATGCAATCGTTGACGGTGAGGCGCACTAGTTTATTAAAAGCTTATTTTCTTTAACCTTGAAGACACATAAATTTAATCGGACGGGATGATCGCAGCAGGCAAATTAGTCTAGTTCATCGAAGTACGTGGTATTAATTATGATATCGAAGTAGTATGGAGGAATGTGAAAAATGTTATTGAATTTTTTATTTCAGAGCTCAGAACAAACAAAGCGGTGGTCGGCAGCTGTGGTGTGCCGGGACGACAGCAGCCGGGTGACGCAGAAGGTGCATCCGCAACCCGATGGCCGGCCGCCGGACGTGGCCGTGGACCGGCACGGGCAGCACTTCCAGAGGCAGACCAACCGCCTGTCGATGCAGTTCTCTGGGCCTGGGTAAGATGGACCTACGTACTGTTATTTAAGCTAGAAGACTGGCGTTAATTTTATTGGAAGTAGCCAGGAGTTGTTTGAATTGCTTGCAGATCTGTAGGATTGATACACTTGTTATTATATTATCAGATATCATGTTTTAACTCAGTTAAATAATAATAATAAAATAGCCGTTTATTTCCAAACTGTGGTAATACATTTTCTCATTGGGTTTGTATTTCTCGTTGGGTTTATTGGGTTTTTATTTCTCTCTGTTCAGCGTGCTTTTTAGCCTAGGCTTCCTTTAACTGCTTCCATTGGATTCTGTCCAATGCTACTCTTGTCCAATATGGACCCAAGGTCGGGCGGATGTTGTCTTCTCATCCCATTTAGTGGAGTTAGGTATTAAAATAGAATAGCGCGAAGGTCACACAAAATATTAATAAAATAATAAAGTTTTCTTTAATGTTAGGGAAGATAGTCTCTCCGTACCGTAATTTTAAATCAAGATAACAGTATAATTATCTCACCAATCCTCCGTATATGCATTCTAAGACAAGTCTCTGCAAACAGAAGAAGTTTAAATTAAACTTATGACTAATTTCCATTATATTTCTAGGTCAACAAAAGCTGCTGTTAATAATACATAAATCTCTTCCATATAAATTCTAAAGCAAAAGCAATTAGGAAGCTATCGTGTTGGTTTAGCATAAATTATAAAATATCGTAAACTTAAACTCCACAAAGTCAGTAAAATTGCTATAGTCGTTTGAGCTAGAAGTAATTTCCGCTATAATATTTTTTTAAACTTTGCCCCACACTAAGAATAACTCCTGTACCGTGAGTACCACAAACATATACGCACACACTCACGTACACAAGAAACCCAGACCTGGGACACTAACCTGTAGGCCATTCAAATATTTGTCCTATAAAGCGGCCAATCGCTCAACCACTGCACCAACCATGCATTCAAAATCATTTCTCCGCTCTTTTACTACTGCAAAAAATATTTCTAAGGGCATTTGGTACCATCAAAGACCCTTCCGCCTAGTCAGGCAAACTCTTCAAAAAGTAAAATTGAACTTAGCTGTGACCACTGCTAAGTTCATTTTTGCTTGCACTTGAAACGAAAACTTCAATGAGTTCGTTCTGCGTTGCGCCGCAGGATTCAAGCGATTTTTGTTTAAAGTGATCAGGCAAAAATGACCGCGTTTTCATAATGATCCTGGTTTTGTATAAAGCTTGCGCAATTATTGCATCAAAATTTTATGAGTATGGTTTAGGAGAAGTCAGTGGATAAACAGATATACGCAGTGACTGATTTTATTTTAAACAAAGTCATATAAAGCATGCTATATGATGTGAGTTCCTGCAGAGGGAAAGCGCTATTGAGGCCGGCCTAGAAAGAGGTGGCCATATAATCTAGACGCGTACCAATGAGGGCTGTTTCGAGAGGGCGCGGCGGCGCGGGAGAAAAATGTCTAGGAGGACTTGGGAGAGGCCTTTGCCCAGCAGTGCGGCAGTAATGGTTCGGGAAAGAACTTCTATAGATTACTTTTAACTGAAGAACAGCGTTTTTAACATCAGTTTGTTTTTTTTGTTTTTGTGGTGTTGAAAATTTGAAAGTCTAGCTAGATAATGTATACATTTTTATGGTTTTAGGCATAGTCGGGGATACTAACCATAATATAATAATTTGTTCTAGAAGTGGTGTGTGGTTAGACGCAGCAGAGCGAGTACAAAGCTACGGCAGTAAGAGTCTTCCTCGAGACGCGCGGAGAGAGCCCTTAGGACAAGACACGCCTGTTAGCAACCATCAGAATCACAGGTTAATAGAAAATACCTTTTTATTATATTGCCACAGCATCGAAAACCGGACTTGATTAGCTTTTTCGACTGCTATAGTACCTGTACCTACCTACAATATAATGTTATTGTCAGTTAATCCTCATAATGATGTTAGGCAATGGTCTCTTAGAACTACAGGAATGTTCGAAAAAGTTACCGGGGCCTTTTAGTCATTAAAAGTCTGACGAGTCTACTCGCTCGCTCCATACAGAGTGGAAGAAGTGATATGAACATTTTTCACTTCATAAAAAGAAAATGACTCCTTTTAATCTTCAGTTGGTACAGCCGATAGATAATATGGAGGATCGAGGGACGAATTGATCCAGTGCTTCCGCCATCCTTATCCATTAATGGTAGGCATGGGACAGGGAGATCACTCCCTGACCCATGCTTTCCTTTAATGCACCTACTATTTTGTTCTATTTAATAATGTTGTTTACTTTTATGGCTACAGGGTAGAGGACATGCTGCGGTGGGTGTCGGGAGTCAACAACGTAGCGAGTGTACATCCTGTGCAAGAACGACCTCTTGATCTCTTACCTGAAGGTATATGGAACACACCTTGATTTATTTATTATACAAATTGATTTATCGAAGTAAATATCTGCCGTTAGAACCAGATGATCTGGTTAATTATATCTGTCACACTATAAAGGCGAAAGTTTGTTTGTTACTTTACGCTCGTATGGCTGACCGGATTTCGATGAAATTTGGTACATGAGTAGACCATACCCTGTACTAGCACGTAGTATTTTTATCCCAAGAGTACGTATATGGAAATATATTCCTGCATATAGGTCTATTGTCAACTATCACGCAGGCGAACCCGCTGACAAGCTAGTGTTTACATGTTTGAAACGTAATGGACACTTTTAGTTCTATTATTTAAACTAATGGAAGCTTCCGGATTTCCGTGACTGCACAAGCATTGAAAAGGCTTTGCTATAAATTATACTATCTCGGTCATCAGCTCTAAATACACATTAATTCATTAAACCCCCTACGCACCTATTGTCTTTCGATTGTGTCTGTAATTTCCACGATTGAAAAGTTAAGGCGAAATCCTAATGAAACCCGATATCTCACCAGGAGGCAGCAGTGAACGCGCTATATCCGGCATGGAGGTCCCAGTGAGTTCCAGCACCAAGAGTTCATCAGGCGCCACGCAAACCGTAGCCGTGACCTTAGTCAAGGGGGAGAAGGGCCTCGGCTTCACCATCACCACGAGGGATAATCCCACGGGGGGACACTGTCCTATCTACATCAAGAATATATTACCTAAGGTACGTACGTTTTGAGGGTGTATAATCTTGTAAAGTAATTGTCATGGTACTAAGTTTTGAGATTATTTCGTTCAATGTATCGTTAATCTTGCCCGGCCCACTTTTTGTTTTGGGTCGGCCCATCATGTGTCAGTTTTGGCCACACGATAACATCTCAGCATTTATTAAACGCTTTTTAACCACAAATGATCTTATACATAACTTTTCCTTGTTTTGGTGTCGGTGGTATATCTAATTATTGTCTGTGCCTAGTATATGGGCCGCCGACGGTTATTCTACGCAAGTGTACTGCCATGTTGTTAGATACAATTCTCTAGACGTAACAAATCCATATTGATTTTGTGTTTTTAAAAGTTGTATACTAGTTTTTTTGAACCCTATTTAATAAATAAATCATTGTAACTCTTATTTTTTTGAAATCATGCCTATTAGCGCAAGAATTGCATAGTCTAGGTATTACGAACATGTTATGTGTAGATCTGATGATCATATAGCAGAAAAGTGCCTTCCAAAGAGGGTGAGGTACACAACCTGGATGACAAATGTCCGGATAGACATGCAAGGGCTTGACCTTATAGACGATGATACTTGCGAAGTGAACGGCGCCGAAGAATCAATAAAGCCTATTTCGCATAACGGGAAGAGGTCAAAGGCAGAAAGAAAGAAGTCAATTATATAAAAATTTAATAAAAAATGGTTTTCCCTGAACCCTGATCTAGAAAGCAAAAAAAATCGAACTCAAGTTAACAATACAGTTTTTTTCTGTTCCAGGGTGCAGCAGTAATGGACGGGCGGCTGCGCGCCAACGACAAGCTGGTGTCCGTGAACGGCGTGTCCGTGTCCGGCCTCACGCAGCAGCAGGTCGTGGCCCTGCTGCGGAACACGCCCACCGACTCCACCGTCGAAATCGTTATTGAGAGGCCGGCGCCCCACAGGACGCAGGTAACTACTAGTTAGAATGAAGACTGAAGAATGAAGACCTGTGGGTTACCATGATGTTCAAAGTACAATTGCAATACAATAAATTGCAGTACAATAAACTAAGTTGTACTGAAGACGGTTACAATATTTCTTTAAGTAATAAAACAACTAACTCAACATACACTTTTCTTTTTTCCAGAGAGTAGAACCCCAACAAAGTCCAACGAAATACACAGAAAAAGCCATAGGAACACCTCCCACGAATGAAGCCAACAAGCCTTCAGAAAACGGCCGGGTGTCCAGCATCGTGAACGCGATCAATCAGAACAGTGTCACCAGTTCTATGCGGGGCCGGATACCGAAGAGTTCGTCGAAAGATGATCTGTTGCATAAGGACCACAGCAGTGAAAGTGCGCTGCAAGAAGCGTTGAATTCCTCATCTAATTCTGTAAGTATTACTTTAAAGTATTGATGTATTGTATTGTATGTCGGGTCGCAAGTCCACTTCTAAAGCTCATATTTTGCGTCAGGTGGGACGAATGTTTCATTCGATCCACCCTAGCTCCTTAAGGAACTGACCATTTCGCGGAGGGTGACGAGACTCGCATGAGCCCGCGGAGTAGATTCCAGACCTTTTCTTTTCTTAGAGACGTGGAGGCCTGGGTCCCAGCAGTGGGAACATCATAAGACTGATTATGCTATGCTGTTAAATTGATGATATAAAAAAAATATAGGTATATATATCCAAAACGTCAGCTAAGGAGTGGAATTCCTTGTCGGAGTCTGTGTTTCCTGATGGCTACAATCCGGGAATCTTTAAGTCGAGAGTGAATAGGTTTCTTCTAGATTAGCGCGCTCTATCGTCGACTTTTCATCAGGTGAGATAGCGGTCAAGCGCGAATCTATCAACAATTAAAAAAATATTTAGTCAATTATTTTTTAAAATTCCCTGGTCATCCACAGATCCTAGGCCTTCGAAACCGGCTAATACTTCGGCTGGACGTGCCGGTTCACGACTCGGAGAAGGCGGGGCTGGGCATCAGCGTGAAGGGGAAGGTCACCGTGGGCGCCGACCCGCAGGACCTCGGCATCTTCATCAAGTCCGTGCTGCATGGAGGTGCCGCGTCTAGGGATGGAAGGTCAGTTCGAAAAACAAATTACAATCTGGCACTGTAGTCATGATTGATTAACAACTATAGAAGATGCCAGATAACCGTGGGATATAGTACATTGACCTTTTCCTAATACCTCTGTCTAAGTATCCGAAAAACAAAAAAAATAATGGCTTTTCATTACTAGATCATGCAAAGGATCACGATACATGTCGATTCAAGACAGTCGTTATTTCAGTTTTTGAAATTATGAATGTCAACAAATGCAAGAGGGTCAATGACCGTTATTCCACGTTTATCTGGCACTTGCCTTACATGGTATAGAAAATGTTCATCAAAGAACCCCTACAGAAATTGGTTTAAAAAGCAATATTATGTTGCCAACGCCAAAACCTTCCTTGCTTGTGCTGCTTGCTGGCTGAAATATTTAGTCCAAGCTTACGAATATAATATATGTTTATATATAATTTTTGACTGGTAGAATTGGTCTGTTTTAATTCAAAACAGTTACAGTTCTACCAACCATTTTGGCGACAGCAGTGTCATCTACAATTTTAATACCCTTTGCTGATTCATCTTGCCGAAAGTCCATATAGTAAAAGCATGTTGACTTTTTCCAATAGGTACTGTTATGGTTTATGTTTGGCCACAGATTACACACGAATGACCAGCTGCTCAGCGTAAACGGCGTGTCATTAGTAGGACAAAGCAATGCAGAGGCTATGGAGACGTTACGGCGAGCACTAGTACACGCGCGGCCGCAGCGCTCGGGCAGCATCTCACTCACCATCGCTAGACGGACTGGTATGTGTTACACTAGTAGGACAAAGCAATGCAGAGGACAAAAAAATTGGTCCTTCCATACGAAATTCTGGTCCTACTTCTCGGACATATCTCCCAAATCTTGACTTACGATTTTTCTTTGTTGTGGATTTTTTTATGGTTTAAAAATATGTTGCCAAGTGCGGTACGGGCACGCTCGGCGTGTTCTGAACTTTTGTTCTTATTTTCTATCTGTCTATAACCATTATGCTGAGTCTATCCCGATTTTTTATATTTTATTATGTAATAAACCGAATGGAAATCAGAAATCTTGACAAAATATAGATCATAGTTTACCCATAAATGATGATATGTATCAACAGATAGTATGGACAGCCTAGCAAGGTGGAAGGACGACACGCCGCCGAACGGTAACGACTCAACCAACTCAAACGAAAACTCACAGAACTTCAACACAGTGATCTACAACGCGAGCAGCGACAAGGAGAACAAACCAGTTGACAACTACAATCAAAAATACGACGCTAACCAAAACGAGGGCTTCGACAGCCATGACGGACGAAGCAGCAAGAAACACGCCTCAATAGTCACCATAAACAACAATAGTCATAGTCATAGTAGTCATAGTAACAGTTGGGTCTCAAACCAATCAGACGACAGCAAAGGTTACTTAGAAAGAGACAAAGATGCACCTCCCCATGATAACAAAAGAGATAGCTTTGAATGGAGTAGACTAGATGGATGGAACCCTGTCATAGATAGACTGACTGGACTAAGAAATGAGAGTTACTATATGGCGACTCAGATAGACGCTCCTGTCACGAATGGACATCATTATAGGCAGAATTTAGGACATGTGCATATGCCAAGGTCGCCTCCTGCTCATCATAATGTTATTATTGAAGAAGATTATGTTACCACAAGGTAAGTTTCGTTAGGAATAACTCGAACCTTCCAAATAATTTTTTAGAACTATCTTTCTTTTTCCCAAGATATATCTGTTTCAATATTCCCTCGAGCGATTGTCCATACGTCTATACAACTTGATTGACCTTGAAAAACGCTTGATTGTCGTTTTGTACACACGTTTGTACATTTTTTTTGTTTTCTGTATCTTTGTTTTCCTAGAAAAATCCAGAAAAAGTTAATTTATTTATTTTTACGTAAAGTTTCGTTTATGTTATTTTTACATTTAAGTAATTTTTGCGTTTTTACATAATAATAATACCCCGGGGTGCGAAGGGGATATTAAAGGTTGGCTATGTAGGTACTGTATACCTTCATCCACATGAAGGCCGTCATTACGGCCATTTTTTGGCCTTGTTTGCACTCTGGTAGCTCTAACATATTAATTTAGTTGACATAGCCTAGCCTTCATAGTGTCCATAATTTATTTTCATGACGTAGGGGTAGCGGAAGCGGTTGTGGTGGCGAGTCTGGCAGTGAAAGTGGTGCAGGCTTCAGTCGGGACGCTGTGGGGCGACGCTCTATGTCCGAGAAAAGACACGCTGCGTTAGATGCTAAAACTACTGGCACGTACAAGAAAATCAAAGAGATAAAGGCTGTTAATTGTAAGTATAATGTAAAGCTACTATGTTTTTCTGATCTTTGTAAAGATTTTGATTCTATCAAAAGCATTACCAAGTACCAAGTGCTGAAACAAAAAGTAAAAGGACTCTAAGTATTGATTAAGGGTAGCGTCGATAGAGGCAGGAGCTTTGCAAAAGCGATGCAATAGCGATTACCTATTTGTGATCGTCTAGTATATTTTACTTGATTGATGTATTTTTATAGACACCTTTTTACACAAATTTTAGTTTGGCGGTAGGCAGCAATTTTTTTTTTAATATAAAAAGTTTCTTTTAGTCATGATACGCGGCTTAGAAAACAATTTACTAAAAGTGTAGTAGACCTAGTAGATTTTAGACAGGTAAATGTAATAAATTCATGTGTAAAAAATTCTGAAAAGGGATCCTGTAGTCCTAGAACGTAAACAACTAACTGAAGGACACAGGTGTGGTTTTAGGAAAAGATTGACACGACCTATCGCTCCATCTTAGAGCGAGAGAAGAAACTAAGTAGATGATTTCCCACCTGGAATATAAGACTATATTATTAAAGAATATTTTTGCATCAACATTCTTTGTTTCGTTGTGGGAAGATTGTTTCAAATACTAACATGCTAACTTCATTGCAGCCATGCAAGTGGGTCCATCATTAGGTATGAGGAAGTCATCGAGTTTAGAGTCACTACAGACCGCCATACAGGAGACGCAAAGGAATCCGCGGAACGAACCTATCTACGCACGAGCGCACCCACGTGAGTATGAGTTAGGCTCAATTTACACCGCCGCGGAATGGAATTGAAGCGGCTTTTTTCAACAAAATTGTACATAGCATAATGAACTTTATGTCAATTGTATAATTACAAACTTAATATGATCCAAAAAAAGGTCGCGCGTCTTTCGGGTAATCCTTGCGCATTCTCGAGTATTCTCTTAGCTACGAAATAGACGCCAGAGGCATAATTTGACACTTCCATTTCAATCCGCGGCGGTATAAATTGAGCCTTACTTCCTCATTATCCCTAATGCACACTATTATAATAAATTGTTGATAACTTTTTGTTATAACTTTCCCACGATTATAATTATTATAAAGATGAATTAAATATCTAGCTATTCTTCTCTATTTTAATTTGGTGGGAATTGTAACTATTTTTTTGGAAGTAGAAAAAAAAAGATTAAAATAAGTAGATTGTTTAAACAATCTTGAACGTCGTACAGAAAGACCTTGGATGCTTGCTAACTTCTAAACCGTAATCTTATGTCTCGAGGAGATTTTTTTTTTAATTGAGATAAACCAGTGCTTGACTGCGATCTCACCTGATGGTAAGTAGCGATGCAATCTTTGATGGTGAGGCGCACTAGCCTATAAACTCTACCCTTGAAGACACCCCAATTATTATTAATTTTAAAAGGACGAATTTTCATTATGTTTAGAGATATTCACTGTTTTAAAATAAAATGTTAGATTGTTTTGCAAGACTGCTCAAAATATACAGGGTTATTTGTAAAACACTAACAACCTTGCAGGACTGTATTACTATCATCATAAACCACAACTTTTATTCTATGATATTTTACAAAACATTATTAATTTACCAAAAACCAACCTTCAAGATTTCGTTGTTCTATCTAACACATTTTAACTCTGTATTTTGCTATACGTACCTACGTCTGTATGACGCGACGCAAACGCATCAAGCACGCACGCAACCCGATCCCCGCTCCCCTCCGCTATTGTACTATCCCTTACTTTGCATAGACTTGGTAATATTTAGAAAGTTCAATTTTAATATTTTTATTTTTGTATGACGCAATCTGATAAACTAAAATAAGATAAATTTGTATTTATTTGTAAGATAAGTTGTAGAACAATAGTTGTAGTTTATGATGTTAGTTATAGAAAAGGTTAACAGCAATCATAAATTCTTACCAATACCTAACACATTAGTGTTAATGATTATGACTCGTGATAGTGCATAACTATTAATGTTATCTAATATTGCAGCATTAAAACACTGGTTGACGGACGACAACAACGGTCCCGATATGATCCGAGGATCACCGCAACAGTCGTCCCTCTCGCACAAGAAGCCCTCCTTACTCAAGTCTTTATCAACTATGTTCAGGTAAGTCTATTTTATTATTCCTACCCTCTTCTAGGACCTTGCCATGGTATAACAGTATAATCAGCCTTTTAACACTTGCCTAAAACTATGCATACACAAAAAATAAATTACGCAACTTTATAGCGTTATTTAAATTAATAAATATGTCACAAAGTATTTTATAAAGCACATTAAATACTATGAAGGCGTAAGTTTATTTGTATATTTATAACTTCTTTATGCTCAAAACATGTTTAGGAAAATCACATAAGACAATTTTTATCCCAGGAATATCCCGAGAGTATGTTCCTTTGGGATGATTTTCTAATATCACACGGGTGTCGCTGGCAACAGCTAGTAAAACGATTTCAACATAAACATTTTATTTCTTATGATCAAAATAAAATTAATGAATAAAATGCACAATGATCTCGGACGGATCCTTTTCCAACATTGTCTTTACTATAAAAACCGGCCAAGTGCGAGTCGGACTCGCCCATGAAGGGTTCCGTAGCAGCAAGTAACATAATATAAACGTTCTTGTAATGTGTTGTAACTTTGATCGATGTTTTAATAATAGGGTATTTTTTTTTATTTATGACGCCTTAACCCCTCGAGCGCCGATTGTACATACGTCTGTACAACTTCAAGACCTTGAAAAATGCTTAATTTTCATTTTGTACACACGTCTGTACGAAACTTATTTGGCCGAAAATTTTAGTTTCTATATTATATTATTCCATATTTATTATATTATTAATTTTTCCTAGAAAAAATTAAAAAAATATATTTTTTATTTATTTATTTATTTTATTGGTGATTTACGTAAACACGGCAATTTTCCGGGTCATTAAACTCTGGCGCTCGAGGGGTTAAAAAAAACTACTTACTAGATTTCGTCCAAACCAATTTTCGTTGGTAGTTTTTATAGTAATGTACATCATGTATTTTTTTTAGTTTTATCATTCTCTTATTTTAGAAGTTAGAGGGGGGGGGGACACACATTTTACCACTTTGGAAGTGTCTCTCACGCAAACTATTCAGTTTAGAAAAAAAAGATATTAGAAACCTCAGTATCATTTTTGAAGACCTATCCATAAATACCCCACACGTATGGGTTCGACGAAAAAAAAATTTTTGAGTTTTAGTTCTAAGTATGGGGACCCCCAAAATTTATTGCTTTTTTTCTATTTTTGTGTGAAAATCCTAATGCGGTTCACAGAATACATCTACTTACAAAGTTTCAACAGTATAGCTCATATAGTTTCGGAAAAAAGTGGCTGTGACATACGGACGGACAGACAGACAGACAGACAGACAGACAGACAGACAGACAGACATGACGAATCTATAAGGGTTCCGTTTTTTGCCATTTGGCTACGGAACCCTAAAAATGGCGGCACACCATCATCGCCAAATAAATTGTTGATGTTATTAGTAAATGCGGACCACGTTGGATTTTGGCGCCATTTTGACTACTTATATTAAAATTTTGTTTTATAACCAATTAGATATTTTAGACACGTAACTAGTTTATGATACTACATATAATTAGGTATAAAAACGTTCGTGCGATACTCTTATAAACATCACCTGCGACTCGGCTTATAAATGGTCACTTACAAGATTGATAGTCTAGCGTTTGACCACAATCTCAGCTGATGGTAAGTGATAATGTGGTCGACGATGGAGCATGCTTGCTTAGAAGTAACCTACGAAAGAAAAGGGAGTCAGTGATAGCGTGACGGCTGACAGGTTATTAAAAAAACATATCACTCCTCATTCAACCATACTTTCTTAAAGCTACATTTGACCGACGCTCATGTTGACCACGCCTGATTTGAACGTAGAACGACGTCGCGTGGCGTGGATCTAATGTAGCTCTACAAGTCTAGTTGAAATATAAAATGTATGACGACCAACGCGCCCTGATCGCGTAGGTGGTACACGTGTGCACAGTGTATTTCTACCTTTAGTTTCCCTCTCCATTCATCATGTAGATGAATGGAGAGTACACTCCTAACTAATTATTTTGATAACCTTTAAAGTGTGACACTATCATTAAATAACTACATTTAATTGTATTACATTATAAAAAGCAGTGCTCATAAAAGTTACAAAGTTGGAACATAATCATAAAAGCGGCATGTAACATGAGCATTGGTGTTGTAAAACTATAGAGTTAATGAGTATGAGTAGTAAAACTATGAAGTTATAAAGATGTTGCTTGAAGGCACCAAGCAGATCGACACTACACGTGTTGCTAGGAAATTTGTTGCGTCCACAGAACAGAGTTATGTGTGATTCCTATCTTCTGTGGTTGCGTCTATGCTTGTTAACAATTTAAACTTGTCATACTTATTGTGACTCCTAGGATGTTTTTCGAGCTTTCGAGTCTTTAAATCAAGAGTGCATTAGTTATAGGTAAGCGTGCTCTATAGTCAATCCACATCTTCGTTTACCATCAGGTAAAATAGTGGTCAAAGCGAATCTATCTATAATGCAGTTTTTTGTTAGCTCGGCTGTAACTCTTAAAAAAAGTATTTCTCCACCTAATTTGATTTATTTATATACTTTATTGCACACTAAATATATAAATTTTCATAAGGAAACCATATAATAAAAAAAACACTACTATTGGCGGCCTTATCACACCAGACGTTTTCTTCCTGGCAACCTAGAATGGACAGAGATTGCCTGGACACAAAATGGGGTTATTTGTATAAATGAGAGGATTTATCAACAGCTTTTGTATACATTTCCTGACTAATACGTTACATAAAACTCGAGACATATAGTCTGTCTAATAAGTCAACCGACTTGAGAATTTTGTACAATATTTAATCATTTAAAAAATACTTATATTCGATACTTTTCATAAGGTTTTTCTGTTAGTAAACAGTGATCTCTATCTCTTAATCAACCTTGATTATTGAACCCGTCTTGACTACATCAGATTTAATTAAATCCCAATAATTACTCAAGTCGTTTAACTTATTAGACAGACTCTACACTGCCTAATAAAAAAGTGCCTAACTTTGGTTTTTATTTTCGCACGTTTTCAATTTTTTTCCAAAACTCTACTGCAGGGAGAATCTCGCTTTTTAAAACTCGAATATTACTCTGACAGGAAAGGCAAGCCAAACAAGAAAACAGAAACGGAAGTATACGGTAGATCACAACCTGGCCGAGCGTCAGAGAAGTCACTATCAAGAGACGCATTGGAGCGACACAACAGGATAGAAGAGAGGGAAAAAGAGGAAGAACCAAACCCAGCACAATCAAAGTCACAGCAAAGGTTTGTTTGACTTTTAACCTTATTGGTATTGCAATAGGGTTTAATTTGTTTTCATGCAATTTCGAAAAATGACGAAGAATGACTTTGATATTTTATGAACCTAATGGACAGGTTTAAATTGAAGCAATGTAAAAATTTAATTAAAATATTCCTGTCTATAATATTATGAAGAAGTATAACAGCCTTGGCACATAACTCATTGACATCCCATGACGTGCTACTACAAAATTCCTTTAATGTTTTTTCCTTGTTTGTGGTACTGTGGTTGGTCGTATTGAATTGTTTACCGAGTTAATTTCTAAAGTTCTATGATATAATATGATGATCCACATTTTTTCAGGCTTTACTTTAAAATCAATCCATGTTTAGTTTCTTTTCGTCATAGTATGAGTTATCCTTATCAGAGATATTAAAACTATTTATAAAGTATGTATCTATGGCCCAAGAAGCCTGAAAATAAATCATTTATTATTATGATATTAATAAAAACTTGTGTCCCATCAGATCAGAGGCATCACACACGCGGCAAGGCAGCAGCGGTAGCAGAGGCGAACGCAAGTCTGAGAGACGAGCGCCGCCCTACCGAGCCCCTCCGCATCAGCAGCACCCGGTAAATATTGCCTAGATTTTTTTGACGTGGTAAATCATAAACTCCTTCTTTGCATGGAGCGAGAGAGTCGGAATTTTGATTGATTAAGTGTCAGTTCAGACCGAGACGAGACGGGACGCGACGCTGCGCACACATTTTGAAAGAGTTTCTTCTTCTTTGCCTCTTCCCACGTTAGGTGGGGTCAGCTCTCCTTATTCTTCTGCGCCAGGACAATCTGTCCTGGGTTGTCGGTTCAGGCAGTTGGGACTTCCTAATTAGATTGGCCATACTAGTCCACCAGGTCAAGGGCGGCCGTCTTTTGCCTTTCTTGCCTTCGAAAGAGTTTAAAAGAAAAATAACTTTATATTTTGAAAGAGTTTAAAAAAAAATATTTAATTACTATAGGGAAAGATACGTCATTGAGTTGCCTCGCTGCGGCGTAGCGCTACGTGGTGCTACATTCTCAACTCTCACAGTGAAATGTAGATATCTTTTCGTGTAGTAAATTTTAATGTAGTAATTCTCTATTGTTGGTTAATTATAAAAATAGGGTAAATCATAAATCGGAGTTGTTGTTAGGAATTTTGAAATATTTGGAATTATGAAAATCGGTATTTTTGACGTTTCGATTATTGGAATAAAGTTTATTGAATTTAGATAGGTAAATGAAAATGATAAAAGTTAAATTCCATGAAAAGTAGTGTTTTCATGATAGATTTAGGTTGTTTCTTATATTCATATAATTATTTCCTGGAAATCAATTAGGTATTTTTCAAGTTATGTGTTTGACGTTTTCCTCATATCCATAATTTTTTTTTCTAATATTTCATTATGTCAGACTGCAGGCCCAGGACGAACTTTGTAAGCACACAAAATTAGTTTCATCCATTTCGACAATTGGGGCCTGTTGGTCTAGCGGTTAGTGGCCCTGATTGCTATGCCAGAGGTCGTGGTTCAGTTCCCACCCAGGACAAATGTTTGTGTTATGAGCACGATCATTTGTTTTGTGTGGGTGTAAAAATATATAAGTACTAGTTGTGCCCGCGACTTCGTTCGCATGGACTGCAGGATTTCGAATTTATTTTTTCTGAAATAAAAGAAGCCTAATTTACTCCTTATTACATCAGCTACCTGCCAATAAAAGTCCCGTCAAAATCGGTTCAGCCATTTCAGAGATTAGCCGGAACAAACAGATAGACAGACAGACAAAAATTGTAAAAAATGATATTTTGGTGTATGTACCGTATTCATATGCATGTAGTAAAAGCGGTTATTTCAACGATATTCCAATTTTATTTATATTTATAGAGTTTAGATGTATAGATGTTGTCAGTTGTCTAGAACGCATGACACAAGGTCTGCTTAGCTTGAGACTTTGTGTGATAGTTGTGGAAAAAGTGGTCCTTGGATTCAAGGGGTCATCGCTCTAGACATAATAACCAGTTACAGAAGAAATACTAACATAACTCCTGCTAGTGGTTAATGTATTCTGTTCCCCACTAAGGCACCAACTAATTGGTGAGGCGATTGACGCACGCGCCGTTCGGACAGTTGACTGGTTGGGTATCACAGGCCGCAGCAAATAACAGGTATCGCGAAAAAAATGGGTTATTCCCATACTGCGTATAATTTGATGGCCAGTGATGAGAAGGTTGAAGGTCAAAGATAAATGGCAGTACATTTCCTAAATCTAGACAAATTGTATTTTTTCCTAATTTATGGAATTATGTCTCTGTTACTTTAATATCGTCTCGATCGCTACCGACTCTATCATATAACAATTTCATCGCCAGGTTCGACTAATACAACTTTTTATAGTTGTTATCAAGGATGAATGTTAATGATTCCTATATTGTTATTTCCGCAATAATAGTGGATTAGTATAGAACGTGTATTTGTTGTGTAGCAGGGCATGGACAGCGCTTGGGGACCCACCGGACACTACGTCAACTATGAAGAAATACAACAGAATTTGAAGTGAGTGATTTTATATTTTTTTAATCATAAACTGTAACACTCCTGGGAAAAGGTTCTAATATTCATATTTCTAACCAGCTTTTTTTTCCTGTCTACATAAATATATGTGCACTTTGTAACATTAAAAAATTCTATAGTACCTATTCTTTGCTTGTTACTAATTTCGATTGTTGCCCTACGGTGCCTTTGTGTTAATCTCAATAGTTTTATGCCATCTATTTGTCTTGACACATGCCCTTCGTATTAAGGTAGAATTACATTTATTTATTTAAATCAAGTATTGCCCCATCACATACATATCACATCAACAAGATAATCTCTAAACAAAATGACTAATACACATGACAATTAAGGCGTACAGAGCGCTCACTGCAATAATTTTGCTGCCTTAAAAACTATAATCAAAGTTCACAGTAAAATCCGAATGAGGCAAAGTAACATAAAAAAAAAACATAAATAAAAAAAATCGAATACATAAGCAAATTACGTTTACATTACAAAACATTAAAAATTAATTATAATAAATTAAAGTCAGATGATAACATTAAAAATAAATTAAATTAAAATAAAATAAATTAAAGCAGAATAAAATAAATTAAAACATTAAAAATAAATTAAAAAAGTCAAGAGTTTTGAAAGTTACAAAAGCATATAAAACACATTCGCATAAAACCATTAGAATGTACCTTAAAGGGATTGTACAATTTTTCTCCTAAACCTCGCAGCTTACCGTTGCGCACAGGTAGCCACCTACGCCGATCTGGGCGCGTCGTTTTCCATACATGTTATATGGCAACAAGTCTTGCAGAGCTACATTAGATCCACGCCACGCAACGCGCCACTATGTACAAATCAGGCGTGACCCACGAGTGCGTCGATCTAGTGCAGTTCTCGCTTTAAAACATGCATGACAGGCTCCCTGTTGCGTCAATGACCGCTGAGAAAAGTAAACATATGAAGTAAATTGAATAACTATAATTTGCATGACTGTGTTACGCCTCTGTCCATTATAGATCTAGAAAAGGCGAGCTTACATTGAAATATTCAGCACAGGTCCATATTCGACTTATAACTGAGAACTCCGTATACAAATAGCAATATTTACTGTCGCACACGCTACTTGTGTGAGAATTATGGGTATTCTGATAAAAATCAATGACTGGATGCTCAATGTAAATTAGTTTTAATTATTTTCGGTGTGAACAATATATTTTACAAAAAACAAGTGACAAATAGAAGTGTCATATTTTTTCATTAATTTAAAAATCTTGCAAGAAAGTTTTATCTCCAACACTACTCGTATTATGAACCTGATTAACCCCCAATTTCTAAAGAATTTGAAGTTAAGTATTTCTTAAGCTCTACATTAGATAGAAAGATAGATAGCATTATATCTGACAAAAACCATTAGAGGAGGGTTTGAGACGTTCTTAACTCAAATACTGACATTTATGATACTACTTTAGAATAATATTCTACAAAACTTATATAAAAATCAGGTGTAAAAAATTAAGTAACTCGTAATTTTAGTTCCCTTTCTCAGCTGGTACCTGCCCAGGGGATATTCAAAGCACATGAGACGCTACTGAGAACCTAAGGTTTCATCCCTGTGAAAATAAAATATGTCAGATTGCTCTGTTATCTTAATACCTATGTTAGCAAAGAAGCCAAATAAACAACACTCTATTTTTTTAACTTAAATTATTTACCAATAAAGCGCTTGACTAGTCTGGACAAAATATTTCTTGTTATTCTTTCGATACATAGAAGGACATAAAGTATACCGTGTTTTTGAGCAACAGCAACTGTTTATACCGTGTTTTAAGCCAATTAAATTTGATTGTTTAAAGAAAGTCGTGAACTAAACAGCTCATAATATTCCAGCGCGCGTCGCGAGAAGTTGAGCGAGGTGCAGATAGGTCAGATGAGGCGGCAGGTCAGCGCGCAGAGAGCCAAGGCCGAGGACGAGAGGTGAATATCATTGACTATACTATTCACTACTTCAATCTGTCATTAGTCCGAATCTTCAAAAATGTTTCGAACATACTAAAAATTATTGCGCCATTGTAGCTACAGAGCTGTCATCCAATTAAGATTAATTCAATCAACTTATCTATTGTAAAAAACAAACCGATGATTATAGTTAATACTAAAACTAACTCCATTTTCATTAGTAGTTGATAGAGAAAAAAAACGCAGAATGATATACTGTTATAATTAAATAATTTGTAGTAATTCGCGATTCCTAGTACCTATTTATGTAGAAACGTGCTACAACACGTTTATATATAAAGAAATAAAAAACAAGAATCAACTCAATGGGTAATAAAATATAATTGTATGAACATAATTTATAACTCAACCATGCCTAGCGTCATCAGTTACCCTATTAAGTATAATACAAAACCAATCTTAACACTGAATACAGTTGCATTTCATACTGACCTGCTAATTGGACATAAAACCTTATTCTAGGAACATGTCAATAGGTGTATTAAAAATAAAATGACGGTTTCTATTATAGCAAACAGCGCACAATATAATATTATGACAAGTCTCCTTCGTTGTACCTAGCAATTAGATAAACGTTAATGACAATGGACATGGCTGTAATAATTATTAAAGTTATAATTTTTTCCTCTTCCTCTGGAAATTCCTGGGCGGCGGTAAGATGCTTGTGCTTTGTAAGATCATTCGTAAAGCCGAGTGTAGATTAAGTGCAACAAAACTAGAAATGTGATAAAAAATATTTTCCGTACATCTTGTAATTAAAATGTGTTGCACATGATCTGTACACGGTGGTAGGCTTGTCGAAAGGTAGCATAGGTACTCATGTGTGCTTCCTAAACTTAATTTTAATCGCAAACTAAGTAAAATAGTCCTTATTTTATACTCAGTTATATCACAAGTAATTGGATTGGAACTGCGCTCGATATTTGAAAGGCTCATTAACGTCAGCTTCTTTAGAAATATGACTTTATGATTTAACACCTCGACTAACAAAAAGTTAACGCGCAAAAGCGCTTGCACAAGTGTCAAAAGGTTTTTTGTGTTCTATAACCAAATTGAAGCGATGGCGTCGTTTAACAGAAACAAACATTTTACTTATATGTGAAGGACCTTTTGTGGTTTTTTACATCCTGCATCAATTGTTGAGAAATCTTCCATCTTCACAAATCTTCATCATGCGAATATCTAAGAAATCCGTCTTGAAGTGACTCATGAGTATGAAACCTTGGATTGCAGTTGAGTTTTTGCGTATTTTGTTAAGATTACTGGCTCAAGTTGTTTACTTAGTAATTTTCTGACTGGTTATATATGTAGATTTTGATCATAAAGATTCTCAAAGTATTCTTTAACGTCAATGGGCATCTTTTGTTAAATAATGATGTATAGAAGAGACGAACAGTAATTGTACCAATAAATTTTTGAGAGTGAATTTACATAATGAGGCTTAATTTCAATGTCTTTACCCTTTTCGTAGTCAAACGTCATTTACAGAATCACAAGACCAAATGCAAAAAGGCGAATGCCTTCTTTAAAAACAATACCTGTGCGTGTATGCAATGACTGAAATATTAGATATGCCATAGGGATATATTTTAATAAATGGGTAAAATGTTTGTTTGCATTACTAAAAGAGTTATGAGCAGGCATGTGAACGGAAGGAGAGTGAGAAAGTGAAGAATGATATGAAAGAATAGGGAAGTGACAGCGTGACGGTTGATATGAAGTTTAAAGGGGGAGAAATAGATGTGATGCGTCGACCTCAAGTAACGTGGAAAAACAAGTTAAATGATAAAGATGATGTTTGTTTTGCATGATGTCCCTTACCATCCATGAAATAAAAATAATAAGTAAGAACCTATCAAAATCTACTTACCTACATGCATCTCGGTTCGTGTTTTGCTGTCGCGGCTCTAAAATATTTGGTCCTTTGATCTTCAAATTGTTCTTCTTACATACGGTAAAATCCTTACAAAGTAACAATGTTACAATATAGATAATAATTGTAAGTTCACGAGTAGATTGCTTTTGCACTTATAATCGCATGATTCATAATAATATTGCACACCGTTAAATTAACTTTGAGTGCACGGATCTCGTAATCATTAATCAAGTTATGATGTTGAACGCACCTTTCTTAGAAATATCTTTCAACATTCGGTACAAAAATTATACTCAGTAAATTTACGTAGAATAATGTTAACAGGAAAAACATAGTTTAAAACTTGTTTAGTAATTGTGAAAAAATATCGTAAGGCACATCGAAAAGTTTTTTTTGTTTGTAGGAGGTAATCCCGGAAAGTACTGGTCCGATAGCAAAAATTTTTCACTGATAGAAAGCTGCTTTATTTTTATATGTACGCGAGCAAAGGCACGGACAAAAGCTAGTCGATAAATATTTTAGTGGTAATTCCTTCATTTAGTGTTTGGTAGATTTTATTTCGCTAGTTATATTTTAGTCAGTAAGGTACTGGGATTATTTTTCAAAAACTAACGCTGTTAATTCGTTTAAATTAACCATTGACTTCATGACTATTAACGATGGCCTTGTAGTTTTACTAGCAAGATTTTTATTTCTTGGGTATTTCAACAGTCATCGTTAGTAGAGATAATAAAAAATCTAGGAAGTCGTTATTATTTTGACAATAATCCTGTACAGAGTACAGTCAGGCAAATTAATTGTTTAACTGTTGATAATGACAGTACGCAGATAGGTTAAACCTTTTGCGAACTTTCAATGTACTGGGAATTGTTGTGTGAACAATTAGTTTCCTTTGACTGTACACCGCTAATGTATCAAAGTAATTTGTGTATGTTTAATGGTTGTTTTTAATACACAGTCGTCGGGCAGGCGCGGGTGGCTACCACTCACAGCGCTCCTGTAGGGACAGGGAACCCGGAGTGCGGCCACAATCTAACTATTACGAATACGAGACCGCACCACCGAGAAGGCCGGGGAAACTGTCCCACTACCACTGAGCAATGGACTTCGAACATGGCGGTACCTTCGCTTCGTCTCCGAACTTGGTCGTCCCCCGAGGTATCAGATCTCATTATAATTGGCGATACTCTTAACGATTATATCGCCTCGCTAGACGTTAGTAACGCTATCTGTCGGCTCGACTCCTTGTTGATTTAACTTCAAGTGTTCAAGGGTTTTTAGTGAGATATCTTGAGCTACCGTAATTGATTGTTGTTTCCCAAAAGTTTGTGGCTGTAATGAATCCAGAAGTATGGAAAAGGCTGTTTTATTTCCTTTTTATCAATCACACGGCTTTCCTTGTTCAGCAATTTGTTGAAGATCGATTGAACTACTTAAATAAAATGCTATTTACTTTCCTTATTGTATATACAAGAGCTATGTAATTTTGCGATGAAAAAAATGTCTTAATTTTTACACCAGTGATACGTAAGTTTCATAATTTGATATTGTTTGTGACTTTAATGATGTATTATATTTCAGGAGTAAATATAATGGTTATTTTTTGCTAGCATCTCAACAAAAAATATGAAAAAATCTGGTTTCGTAATTTTATATTGTTTTCTTTTTTTACACGAAGGCCTTGGCTTACTAATGTGTCATTAGTAAAAAACCCATTGATATTGTTGTAAACTTTGAATTGAAATATTTCTTATCCAATTGTATAATTTACTTTCAACACATTAGAATTTTTTCCTTGAGTTTATTTGTGGGTATAAGTACACATCATCTTATGACTTTGAAAGCCAATCAAATAAATACAAGGTTGTCCAACAGTTGACAAAGAGAATATTTTTTGGTGGACACATATAAGAATAATTTATGAACCATTAAACAAAGAAATAAAGATAATATCTCTTAGTTAACGAGCATGTCGGCTAAAATATCAGAATTAGAACAATGGTTACACAATTAGGTAGCCTTAAACTGGAATAATATCCAGAGTCAAGAAAACTTGAGACATTATATTATAATCAGTTTCTTCTGTTATGTCCTTATTAGATAACATTAGGAATCTGTTAAACAAAGATGCTATTGTTTAAGATTATTTACGACTATGTTATACCGGCATTACATTTAAACATTTTCTCGAATATTCGCTCGCAAAAGTCGTAAAGTTTTACAATGTCTTCGTCGACCGAAAACTCTTTATTCAAACCTTGCAAGCAAAGTGGCACATTTCTACTTTAAAGTAGTCTTAATCCCAGCCTTCACTTTAGTTTTGATTGTGCTGCTAGACTTATCTGTGAGAAAGATATCCCCCAGTTTGTTTTATCTTATCTATAATACTTAAACTTTAACAAAAGCACCAATATTAACTTTTAACAAACCAGTAATAGTGTCTTAAACTAACTTAGAAGTTCCCTTTTCTGAATATAAGAGGAATGCATTGTGTAGTGGCCGTCCCTAGTTCTATGTAAAGATTCTTATTTATATCTACCTATTCTATTGTAGATGGTGGTGCCATCAATACTTAGTTTTAATTAAATCCGATTTTGGTATTTACCTTATGATCTGTGCTGTCGTAAAGTAGTTATAATGGCAGTGATGCTACACCGTTATTATACCGTTATAATACAATGTTAGAGGTATACAGTAGCAGCTTGATCATATGGCGACGGTTTGGTAATAGTTCTGGACCCTTAATTTCACATTCAATTAATCGGATTCTGGTAAACAATGTCTCTGAAACCGGACTCATTTAAATCATTCATTCAAGCAGGTACCGTTGGGACTAGGAGTTGAGACACTGCGAAATGAGCAATTAACGGTCCATTAACAATAACAAACTCTTTCTATACGAACAAACTGTCGGGAGATAATTAAAATTGGAGAGACTGTTACGAAAATACGAAATTCCCGAATAAAATGTTCCCCGAGGGAGCAGGAATCCGTTTATGTCTTTTACTTAAATATCCCGGCGTCGTATTTACGTAAAAGGCTCTCATACGTAGGTACATAGGTACATGTACATTCCTACTTACCTTTAGTAAGTTTATGAAAGAAGCTTTAAAGTGTAGATTAGATTTTAAATTAAGTTTATTATAAAATAAATCTGATAACATTTACGTGTGACTGAATATTTTATATCACTTTGAAGAATTATAACTATTCGATAGTTTTGTAATTTGTATAAAATAATAAGACTACGTTTTCAGCGTTTTCAATGCAACAATTATATTATGTATTCAAAGTGTATTAACTCTTTTTCTATGGTTTAATTTTTCCATGTTTTGTGATATCTAATCGGTATTTAGTACTAGCCCGACCATGGGTTTACATGGTGATATGAATATGATCGCTAGGTACATAATTACACTTATGTAGACATTTCTAATGTATATATAATTTCTAGATGATCTACGAGATTAATTTTGTATAGAGAGAGAGAAGTAGCTTTTATATTTCATCAATCATGACTTATTTTAGTTAAACGAACAAGTTGTTACTTTAGATATAAATCACATTGCAAATGAACGTTTGCACCGAAGTGCCCATACTTGTACATAATGAGACGTTTATATTGCAACGTCAATTACTTATAACTTATTCTTCAATTTAATGATATTGTCGCTAACTAGAAGAATACGTTTTAATGAAATGCATCAATACAATTGGACATTCAATGTATGTAAAATAAATTAAAAGTGGTAAATCTGATTGTTTTTTATTTATCTACAGAAGAAACCTACCTGTTGCATCTCTGGTACCTTACCTAAAAACTTGGTACCTAACTGCATATCACAATATTATAAGACTTAGCAATCGACGCTTCCAATAACAGTTCACTACAGCAGGCCTAGGCAAGTTGCGAACGTTTAATTTCGACTCTCTTACGTCAAACGCCTCGAGTTGGCCACGCCTCCGTTTCCTTTGTCCAGGCACATGGTCAGAACCAAGAAATTGGAGGCGTGGCCCACTAGAGGCGTTCAACGCAAGCAAAAGGACGTGCCTCTCTTATGATTAACACTCAAAATATTGGGCATGTCATTTACTACAAAAGACCGCTAACACTAGTCTTGCAGTTACAAAATAATTTCACCAAGAAGATATTACTCCGACACAAATGTTTCCTTAAAGCCAGCATTACAGCCAGAGTTAGTAGACAGCTCTCCGGGGCGACCTCCCAACACATAAGTAGATACGGAAGAGAGTAGATAAGAAGATCCGATTATCTACTTATATGCTCACAATGTGAATTCAGCAGAACAAATAATATTAAGGCCTACTGCCCACGGATGCTGCAACGACGCGACTGCACAACTTTGCCACTTCGACAGAGATTCATAGTTTTGTATGTAGGCGTACACCAGGCGTATAATGACGAATACGCGTCGGTGAAGCTACTTGTCCGTGGTCAGTAGGCCTAAGATAGAACTACCAGAGGTACCATTCTTATAGTTTTGAGGAACGTCCTAATTCGCATTGAAATCGCAAGCAGTCGAAATCATACAAATATTTTGAGAGTTTTTTTTTTAATAACACTGATTGTAATTGAAATGATATTGCAACTTGAATTTGAACGAATTTTTAAAAACAAGAATTGTCTTTCTGGAAATGTATAAAACTATAAAATAATCTTAACTTGCAAGTACGGTTAAGTCCCTTAGGTATAACTTGTTATTACCTGTGTTTAAGGCGGCGAAGACACCGCCATCAATTGTAAGTAAGTCGAACCAATGACCCTTCATCTGAGTAAAATTAGGTACGTATTAATATTAGAAGGGCACTTACAAATGAAATCTAAACAGGTGCTTAGGTTCTTGTTACTTTTGGGATTGGTGCTTTCTAAACTAGGTGTGCAGTTATTTCAACAAATTGTTTGGGTAGGTACTGTTTTTCACAGGATCGATTCAAATTCAGGGTTTAGTAGATACCTATCTTTTACACAAATTACATCGTAGCGTAGACAACAGAGAGCTAAGAGCACGCAATCCGCGCGTATAGAGGTTTATCTCGTACAAAAGTGTCCGCATGCATTCGTAAGTGAAATCACTTGTCATGTCATATATCCCAGATCATTACGCGGGGCTGCCGTGTGAGCTGGTAGCGTGCAGCGTTTATCTCCAGTACACTCGCTCATTAGAAAGGGCAAGGTCGGGCCTCGCGTGTCCGATACACTTTATGGCGAATTGTTTGTGTGGTCGCCCTTCCTTCATAGTGCCACCCTGTGAGCTACCGACCTCGCTTGGCTTTGTTAGACAGTAAAATGTTTGTAGGTGGCCCAATTTGTGGGAATCCGCTACATGTGAGAAGCAAAGAACTAATCGATATATTGTGACGCTTATAGGAGGCCTTAGTCAACGGATCCTCATTTGGAATGATAAACACTTACCTAAGCATCTTATTTTACCTATTTATATTGAGTTAGTTATGGCATGTTTTTGTAGAAACTACCACACATTATTACCATCGATCACTAATATTACACACATTATTGTTTGTTCCGTAATAGGTTTCTACATTAGGTCTTAGGTATTTATAATTTATTACCTAGGTACTATAACAAAACCCACGCTTAAGCTTACCTAGGCAGGAACTCATAACTATTAATGTAGCGGTTAAGAACATTCTAGTAACGACCACGATATTAACTATGTTCTCTGTAACCAATTGAATATTAAGGACTTACAAGTTATAAGTTACAATTCCAATGTTATTGGTCCTAAGGTCCCTGGTTCTCGGAAATGGTGGGTCTGACCGTGAAACCCCATGACGTCAATTGTTAAGGCTGCTCCACAACGATACGATGTGCGTTGTGTGCGTTGGTGAGAGAGAAACTAACTAGGTACAAAGATATACACTGGACCTCCATTAGCTAAGATACTATATACTTTTATTGGAAATCTCCAAGATAAAGCGTTTTGATCCCGATTCTACGTACATCGGAGTAACTTTTTACCAACTTTCTGAATTAAGTATCATATTATTATGTATATCTGCCGAATAATTAGTTTTTGTTTTAATTTAATTAGGTACGAATGAGTACCTAATCATTTTTCGTGAAATACCTACTTAATTTGCAAGTAGGTAGGTAACCCAGGTAGGTAAGTACCAACTACATACACCTCAAACCACAAATTTTATCGGTCTTTTTATAATTCTTCTGCTGGATTAAAACTTCCACTGCTGGAAATGTTTTTTTTTTTTAAACAATATTAATACTATAAGACTCCTAATTGTAGATACCTACCTAATCCAAGCTAAAACTAGTAAAACTTAATTATATTTTTATAATGAACATTTTAGTTAGGTACCTAACTACATTTGTACATTATCTGCTCATGTACCCAGCTGCCCTAACTTTTTTGTAGCTATGAGAGAAAAACCGCAGACCTTATTAATACCTAGTAACTACACCTGTACCTAGCTATAGTTACTATTAATAATAAAAAACGCCAGTTCGTATAAACTTTCCTATATTAACCTTTTCACGCATTGGCTATTGCGGTAGCTAATCTTGTTATTGACAATGATAAAAAACCCACTGACGCAAGGGTTAGGTACATGAGAACAATTTTTAAATTATTATTATTGATAAACTCGCGCTTGAGCACTGTCTCACCGTATGTAAGCGACGATGTGGTCGGCGATGGAGCACACTGGCCTAGAACTAACCTATTTATTCTTGACTTAAAGACCCCTACTTTGTAATCATCAGGAAACACGGACTCCGGTCAGGAATTCCACTCCTTAGCCACAGTATAAATATGTACCTTAGCTGAGCGCACAATGAATGTGTTACCAATACGTTTTTGCGAATATGTGGCATATCCACCACTTACTGGGTGTTTAAAAAAAATACCCACTACCTACTCCAGTTAGTGGCCCGCTTCGTAAAGAGGATGATTGGTGACAAAACCGTAATAAAAAGGACCGACCGAGGTTTAGTTTGTAGGTTTCTATTGTACAACGCATTGGACAGCCTCCATAACGTTGTACAAGTTCTTGTAAATAAACATGCTAAATTTTGATCGTTTTAATCCCGTGGAGGGTCGATCCGGAACATGAAACGTCAGCTGAGCGAGTCCAATGACCTGTAGGTAGTTGGTACGCAACGCCGACTACCTACAGGTCGATATTATATACGAGTACGAGTTTTGAAAAAAAAGGTACTTTATTTTTTAATTTTATCTTTACAAATCGATAGTGTTTCATGTACCGGATCGACCCTGAACGGGAATGGGCACGCCACAATTATGGCGATAAGTCCCCTCTTTGAGGCGTGGCTGAAAAGACCTCATGGCGTCCTTACCTTCCGCATGACACAGGTCCTCACCGGAAATGGCAAGTTCGGGAGGTTCCTGTTCCAAATTAAAGCGGAAGTGATGCCCGGGTGTCGCCACTGTGCGGAACGCCCGGAGGACACGGTGGAGCACACAATCGCGGTGTGCCCTGCTTGGGCGGAGCATCGCCGTGCCCTCGTGGGGGTGATCGGCGGCGGAGACCTCTCGCGTCGGGCCTTGGTCGAAGCCATGGTCCGGAGCGAGGAGGAGTGGCAGGCGGTTCCGAATTCTGCGAAGCAGTAATGCTCGCTAAGGAGGAGGACGACCGCATCAGGCAACGGCGCTCTCGCCGCCGCCGGGATTCTGATCCTGATTTCCAGCCACCGTAGGCGCGGGCTTGTGGACAGTGAGCAATGGGTAGCTCGCTGTCCGGCCGTCCGGTAACTGTCCGGACCAAGCCCAAGTCGTCGACGGCGCGCGCTGTTCCCGCGCGCCTCAAGGAGTTGTCAGCATCAGCAGGGGCCCAGCCGGGTCGAAGCCTACTGGGGCCAGGGTTATCCGAAAGGGCGCTCGAGCCCCGGTATGAAGGCTTGAAGGAACGGGATGGGTTTTTTAGTCAGTAAGAGTCTGACAGATAGTGTCACACTCTTACTCTCGCTCCGCCCAAGAGCGGGGGTTGTCATAAGATGATTTTTCCCATCGAAAAAAAAAACCCTCAACGGGATTAAAACGATCAAAATTTAAGAGTGTATAAAAAGTTTTCAGAGAATTTCCTTCTTCGCTGCAACATTGACAATTTTGTCCTTACAATAGTTAAGTAATAGCATAATCAGCCTTTTAATGTTCCCACTGCTGGGACTTAAGCCTCCTCTAGGAGAGAAAATGGCCGTATTCCACTACGCGGGTCCAATGTGGGTTGGTGAATATCACATGTCTTCGAATTTTTAGTTCTAGGACATGTCGGTTACCTCACAATGTTTTTTTTGTCTGTTTTGAGAGCAGTGGTGAAGAATGAATTACACAAAGTAATGCACCTGGCTGGGTTTGAACTCGTGACCTACAACTCTTAAATCGGGGCCGTTACCACTCGATCACCGCTGCTCATCAAGTTAAGTAATACTAAGTGTAAATTAATAGCTTACTATGTATAAAGAAGCTTACAGCATAGTCTCTGAATGACTTTCCTAAAAGAGAAAGCCTGAAAGGACTACGTCATCGGATCCATCAGATTGTCAGACTGTTAGGGTCAATTTATACTAGCGCAGAGTCGAAGCGCATCGAAGCGTCTATCCAAAACTGAACATAACAAATTCAACCCTAACTTCACAGCGTAACGCACACATTACGCGGACTTGTAATTGGCTTTCTAGTGATTATGGATTCCTTTTTTTTTGTCTGGTTTTATTAGCTGTAAGTCCTCCATGTACTAAATAAATAAATAAATAAATTACTTCTGAGATTTTAAAAAGACGAGCACATTCTTCGGAATTCGAGTGAACATCGCTGATTGATGCGCGCGCATTCTCGCGTATCCATGTGCTCACTAGCGAACCTACGCGTCATCAGTCGGAAATTGGCCAATTCAATAGTACTGCTGTTGATGCCCATTACTACACGTAAAAGAGTTCTGGCGAATATGCGCGCATTCTTGTGGTTTCGCTTTAGTTGTAAAAAATTTGACGCTTCGATGCGCTTCGACTCTGCGCTAGTATAAATTGCCCCTTACAAGATAACTTCGTATCAAAAAATCACTAAGTAGTACTTATTATATACGTGCAGGCATGATCCAACCGTTAAGCGAATAATTGTTTTCGGTCTGGTTACTTTGGTAGCAAACGATGAGCTTACAAAAAGCCGTGGCCTATATCTTCAAAGTATTACGTAACTTGAACCTTATATCCTAAGCAATTAACTACCCGATAATCTATAGATCAGAGGTCCCTTAACTTTTTGTATCATAGACCATTTACCTTGTTTTCCGGTTTTGGGTATGCTCCCTTTTTATGGGAATATGGTAATCATATCTCTATCTTGTCCACTTGGTGTTCCACACATTGGTGACACCTGGGCCTTTCCTCTCCGGATGAAATGATATCATAGAGATATCGATACTTTTACTCGATACAGTATCACAAAAGTGGCACAAAATTGTAAGAATTCATGAAATACATAGAGACTTAATTTTTGTAGTGCTTCCCAAAAATATTAAATTTTAAACAATCGACTGACTGGTTTGGATTTTTCAGGCATGGCCAAAAAAACTTGTCAACTATACAAAACGTAGAATTCGTTTAAAAAATTCAAATGAAGTTACGACAGTCGCTGTCTCCATACCGCGATGCGATCTCACCGGAACTCTGTCCGCCATGCCATGATTTGTCGCGGCAGCGAAGATTTCCCGCGGCTTTCCAGCACCACGCAAAGATCGTGTGTGTGTGCGTTGGACTGTAGCCTCCAAATCCCACGGCAACAGGCTGACAAGAAGGTTCGCCACTTCGCCGAATACCATCCGTATGATGAACATCATACGGATGGTATGATATACTCCAGGACGCGTTCAGCTTAGCAAGCCGGTAACTTCCGCAGCGAGGGCACCTACGCCGTGGATATAGAGTCATGGACCGCACGATCTGCGCGTAGAGCCTCCAGCAGGAGGCGTCTGGATCCCCTAGATTGGGTAATAACCGCTTGAATGCGATCCCGGCCCGCTCCTATTTGGGAGCCAGACGTCGAAAGTGCTCCTCGAAATTCCGTTGGCGTCGAGAAAAACTCGATGCTGATATGAACACCTACTATTGCTTGGGTACCCAGATACAGCGCGTTCTGATGACCATGAAACACATGGCCTCGGACTTGTGCAGGGCCCCCTCGAGGCCCAACTACTGAAACATCTCCACGAATGTCGCAAACCTCGCGTGTCGCTAATTTGGCCGCCCCGCCTGGTGTGACTTCCCGTATGCCAGGACTAGATAAATAGGTACTGTGGTGATCGGAGATAATATGAAATAGGATTTATGATATAATTATTTTCCTACGAAATTACTCTTTTATACCTATTATTATAAAAAACACCTCGCGCTAAACCGATAGGTTTGACAGCCGACCTAGTTTTCCTCTGACAATCTTCTCTATTCTTGAATGATTGTTTTTCTTATTTATAATTCGCCATTACTTCTAAGCTCGTTCTAATGTAGGCTGTAGAAATTTAATACTTCGATTGTTATTCTATTTTCTATTCGTATCTAGATTCTAGGTGCCTACACTGCCTAGTATTCTGCGCCTATCTATGCACATAACCGCAGACCACAGAGCCGGCCTTTGGCCCCTTACGTAGCAGCCTCTACTGAAATTACTAACTCGTCTCGAATGTGGATTTTAAGATTGAATCATGTTAATACATACCTACTATTATTTCCCTATTAGTAACGTCCCTTCCCGCTTTGCACGGATCTACCTGAGCCAGTATTCTGTTGTTTTTTACATGGAGCCACTGCCAGTTTGAATTCGGAATGCAATGACTAGGTACGATTGATAACCTTTATTAAACTTGATTGTCGTTGTATTCAAAAGATTCTGAAGCGGCGAACGTATCGTAAGGCCTCCCCCAAAGTGGACTGATGATATGCTAAAGGTCGCACGAATGTGAGACGCACAGAACCGCGGTCCTTGTGTCTACACTTGGGGGGAGGCTTTTTTTTTGGAGGGCACTGGACTTTTTCTTATGATGTTATGATAAACACTGATTGTCAGATAGTATAAAAATAGCAAGCAACGAAGGAACGAGGTGGGTTTTAGTCAGTAAAAGTCTGACACTATCTCCTTCTCCGCCCAAGGGCGGGGGATGTCATCTGGATCAATTTACCCAACGAAAAAAAAAACAAAAACCTTAAAGTGCTGTTCAAGGTATGAAAGGTCGACCTACGAACTAACCGCGGCAGAAGTTGCTAGGTCAATCTTAAAGATCGCCTGCTATTAATACGAGTTCGTGCAACTTTCTCGTTAACAAATTATTAAACTGGTTCATCAGAGTGGTAACATCCCTGGCGGTCTGCTCACTTCCTAACTGTTAATGCAATTTGTATAACTGTATTATGTTAGGAGCTATGTTACTACACCGATTTATTGCAACAACTTCCCTTGCATACCTTATGCAGTCGAGTTTCCTTATAATGTTATGTATTGAAATTATGATCAGTTGTTTAACCTCGTATCTACTTATGATTTACAGCAGTTAATGTAACATTATACCTAAGTAGTGTGTTGGGAAGAAATCTAAATTGTGTTTCCTTCGTGATATATGATGCTACAAGATTCTTTGTGTCTCGGTTGCGTTCGTGTGTCGCAAAAACATACAAAATCTGGTTTCTTACATCATTCTGCCGGCTGATGAGTGGTGGATTCATCTGACAGCCAATATGAAATTTTTAAGAAAACTTTGTTATGAAAATGGGACATCAGACAGCGAAAGTGAATTGTACAGCGAGCGAAGTGAGGCGCGTAGCCACGGTGCGACTGTCGGCGTCCGTTTGTAGGACGCCATCGCGCGAGTCTGTTTGGCTGTTTTTATTGGTGAGTGTTTGACCACCTCTCCGCGCCGGAGTGCCGCGCGGAGGGTCTGCGGCGCGCACTCTCTCAGTGCCGCCGCTGCTACGACGCGCGTTGTCTCGTCCGCGGCCGCTGCGTCGCTGATCGATACGATTCCGATAGTCGCGACTTCACGTGCGCTTGAGCAACACGCTCCGGATTTGTCCAAAACTCTTCCTCAGTATCGATAAAATAAATAAGGCCCACGAGTGGCTTTACGCAATAAGTGCACCAACTCGCTGTAAAAAGTGGTTAAAATTGTGTCCGCCTTGAAGAAGTGCGAAAGGCTGTGTTTGCACAAACGAGCGAAAGCGGTCAAGCGTGTGTCAACCGAGCGCGGAATTTGGCTGTGTAGGTGTTTTTCCCTGTGCTGTGTTGTAATGAAAATAAGTGTTAAAATGTCGAAATCTGGTTTATGAGGAGCTCAGTGAACGTGCTCATGCGCCTGTAAAAAACGGGCACGCGTGCTTATGTAAGGAGGACTGACGCATAGAACAAGTAAGTAATACCTAGACCTACATTGACGACAAATCAATCAATACATAATGACTTAAGTAATACATATTTATTATCTGGTAGTATACATAACTTTGATGTTGAACGAGCACACCTGTGTGTGTCTGTAACACTTTCACGTTTAACTTGCATTTAATTCTAGTTGCAACGGATTTACGTATTTATTAAAGTTCATAATGAGTACAGTGACCTCTTCCAAATGCATTAATACTAAATATTGTTTGTAAAAATTGTGTGAACAAATAATTGTATGTATTAAGGACATCAATAAACCGATACTTTCAATTAATTGGATTCAAAGCCTGAACCTCTTAACAACCACCACTGACACCAAAAGTCAGAACTTAACTTTCGAAACGGAGTTCCGAAAGCCTTAATAAACACTTGACGGCGCATACCATCACGCTAGCTAGCCCGAGACTGAGCAAATTGCTCAATTTCGTATATGACATAAGATGCTGCGGGCAATACGGTCATAATGAACCGAACGCGCTTCAAAAACTTTGTGTATGTGAATGGAATGTAGTGATGAGTGGTTGAACATTATTGGGCCGAGTGTTGGCCCTTGAGGAAGTCAAGATTCAACAAGTGTAAGAGTAAAATCTTCCGGACGTTTTTCTATCAATTTCACGTTTGGCTTTTTCATGTACGAACGACTGTCATATGTTGTCCGTCCATTTACCCAATTTACGGTGCCATGCGTCATTCTTTCATGTGGAACCCTAAATTGGGTAAATAGAGAGAGGAGTCATAATTCAAATGATTTACGCGTTCCTATTCACTTCATTATAGCTACAGACAGTTGAAGATACCAGTTTATTTTCACTATTCCTCGTTGTTTTGATGATGGAGTCCCATCGATCTCTAATAAATGTGGATTCCATATTATTCATTAAAGCTGTTGGTAAACTATCATAGCCTTCGAACGTTAATATTTACTAAGACTGCAATAATAACGAGGTTGTGTCCATTGTTGATCTAATAGTAGTTTATGTGACTAGGGGATAAAGCAGTGTCTTTAAGTCGCGGGCGGCATGTTGAATTCCGAACGAAACGAAGGTTGCTGATTTTAATCCCGAACGGTAGTGAGGGATTTATAAAATTAACTCCCGAGCATTGCGAGGGAGTTTATAAAGAAACCTGAGTGAAGTGAGGAATTTAAGCCGCCCAAGACAAAGACAGCTTTATCCCCGTGTTGCATACTCTACTTTTTACACCATCTGTGAGATAATCAAAAGACAATTTGGTCGACCAAATCATATATTAGAAACAAACAAAATTCACTACTCCAAGATTCTATAGTTTCAATTTTCTATAATGCTCCCGTGTCGTCAGTACGCACGTTTTATTCTATTTTCTTTTTTTTTGTTAGTGGCCAGTTTGAATCATAGTGATTACATACTCTTTTGTTTGAATTTCGAGTCAACTTGTTCGATGCGCCTACATTTTAATTCACAATGTTGACGATCCTTGATGCTCCAAAATCAAATGTCATTATTCCATGGATCGGCCATACTGCATTATCTCCCTAGGCATATAATGACTTGCTTTAAGTGAGGTTTGTATGACGTGTAAAACGACATTATCGAGCAGGTGGTGTAAAAATCACATTTAAGCATAATAAAGTAGTAAGCGCAAGAATTTTATCCTACAGCGGAACCAGGTAAATTATATAGTGAGACTGATAAATATTATATTCTCGTTTGCCTCAATTGTACGCGGAAATAGTATCAATTCACTAAAATAAGCGAGCGGTTATGTAAAATGTCAGCATTCTAGAAATATAGTTTTGTAACACATATCGAATTATAATTGTTGAATTATGTAAGCTTTTTGACCTTAAAATATTAATACTAGCTCCTAAAAGTGGCTTTGCTCTCGTGGAATAAGTACTTCTCCCAGTTATAAAATTATTTTCTACAATACAGAGTAGCTCTGGACATTAATCATATTGTAGATTTTATGGATAGGTACTTGTTTCATGTGTTCGCTCGGCACGAATAAAGTGCGATACATATCTACGTAAATGTATTTTTTTTAACACACTTCAAAAATATGCTCCTATATTTATTGTATTAGGCTAATAGGCAATCGCCGAACGCCCCCAGTAGTCCAGTAGCCCCAGTCCAATGTCTGACGACTTCGAACTAATGCGGCGAGTATTAGGGGCGTGACTCGTGGTTATTTTATTTATGGGCCTAGGGCTAGGTGGACCCATTAAGAAATAACTGCAAGCCATTTATTACAATAATTTGTTACTAAAAAAAAGAAAAACGTTCATTGGTTATTCGCACAGGACAAAGAATAAAATAAAATAAAATTGACGAATCATCAACAAAAACTAACTCAAAACAAAATATAATAAGTACATAACATGAAAAAAATGCGAGGGCAGAGAGTAATATTTTATTTATGAAGTTTTACTTATTATTTTCGAGTAAGTACCTATGTTGAAAAACGTGACACGTGGGCGATTGCAGTTGGAATTGCAAAAAAATCCTAAAATTTAATTATTGTAAATAATTTAGTTGGCAGAGGTGTTTACTATTAATGAGCTACGTTACCTCGACCTACCGGATAAAAACAAATAGGAACCGTAACATTACGTCAAACTCATTACGAATGATTCGAACATTCTTTTGTATGTATGTAGTACCTAATTATAAGTAATTACAAAAGTCAGGATTTTCGTAATCATCACGGCTTTTTATCGATGACACCAAAATGAAAAACTAAAAATATTTGAAAATTTTATATCTCTTTCCGATTTTTGCAATCAATTTTTATAAACTTCACGAAAGTTTGCCAAAAGATTGATAAAGAAATAATATTTAGCGATTTGTTTATGGAATTAATGTTTGAGACCATAAACTTTGATTTCAAACAAGTTTTTTCTTAAATATAACGAGCCTTTTGTTAGTTTGATTTTGATAGTTCATTGACTACAACTCTGACGTCTTTGCTGTTTGTTTTTTTTTTTAAACATAGTTTACGAATATAATTACATAAATTTTTGATAATACCTTATTAAATACACACAGAATTGTAGCGAAATAATAGTTCAATAACATCATTTCAGAAGTATTCTGATTGTGTTATCTTTAACCAAAATCCAGTTCTCTAAAAACCAGTCGGTTCATTAATTCATTCTCATTTATGAATGATGATACCCGCTGGGGTCGCAGCGAATTTTTTTGAAAACGAAACCCGCGACTTCAGAAGGCAAGGGCAGCAGAAAGACACAGGTGTGATTTTAGTTAGTCCTCATGCTCCATCCACCTTGAGCGGGTAAAGTTATTGAATGATTTCCCATATAAAAAAGTGATTAATTAGTTCAGCTTTTGATTAGGTACATACAAATAGGACTAGGAAAATAGGTACTTAAATATAACCGCATGTACAGCTATATCATATGCACATATTACAGACTACAGTTTGTGTTACAGTCAAGAGTGTGTATTTTGCTTTTAGTTTTTATTGTATTATCACAATAAAAACTAAATGCTGTTCGTTAGCAAGCGGTCTGAAGCGGTATACTTGAGAGCAAATTTAATTTTACTTTTTTATGCTCGTAAAAGCCCAAATAGGGTTTGTAGGGGAAAGAAAAAGTAATGTCTAGAAAATTGGGCAATACGAGATAGCTAGAAGTGCTTTCTTGTAATGAATTGTTTTATTCACTTATTTTAATTATTTATGTCTACATCCAAAAGTTTAAAAATGCAAAGATCAAATATATGTAGATAGAAGAGCACAAAGGAGCTGCTGATTTCAAATGATATAGGTTTCATTTGAAATCTTCCAACAGACTTGCGACAGGAGAATTGAATAAGATGTAGACACACAATGTATATATCAACGTAAAATTTTAAATACCGATAAACCGTAATTTTAAATAGGGACTACAATCGATCTCGCGAGACTACATACTGTCAAACTTATTTTGGACAAGATGAGATAAATTGCAGCTAGTATGTTACACTACAACTAATCAAGATCCACTACGTATTTACAAAAACCACAATGATTTCATAATAATAGTTTTGAAATAATTTTTCCTCTGCAGTTGGCTAAGTGCCGAGTTTTCTTGTTAGCTTTTGTTTACAAATATTAAAAGACTGCATATACGTAATACAAACAATCTGTGGCTTTGAAAATTGTGGTCAATGAGTTGAGACTAATTAACCTGAAGGGCTAATGAGAGTGAGCGGGCTGTTTTTTCTGCTTAAAAGCCCGATATCTAAAGTACAGTAAAGTTTTTCAATTTAAAACTGCGTCAAAAATCACTTAAAAGTGACAGGTATCTAGCAATTTTATTATTCATTTAATTATTGAAAAGGTTCATCAACATTGCAAACACTAAAATATGAACAGACCATTATTTAAAAAGTACTCCAACTGTAACACTTATAGACAGTCACATCATAAAGTGTTACATTTAAAATATGATTAAAAATAAATTATAAGTAACATCATCATCTTCCTGCCCTTGTCCCGTGTTATTTGGGGTCTGTAACACATATTTTTCTTCCAATCTATCCTCTCATCCGTCACGCTATCACTTCTCTCCCACCCACAATCCATCCATTGTTCACTTGAGTATTCATAACTCTTAAAATTGTTTAAACATAGAAAGAACATGAAAAAAAAAACTAATTAAAACTATTATATACACAATAAGTCTTACCTAAAATATGGCGTCAACAAATTCCTCCGCTTCGCTGTCAACTGGAAGTGTGCCCAAAAAACTGACGGCATTGCCACGTTGTATGGCAATGCTTAATCTGTGACCGAAGTAAAAGCCAGCCCTTGGGTCACGCGAAGTGTCAACAAGGCGTTTGGATACCAATGATTTTCTAATATAATATAATTGTTGGATACCCTTAAAATTAAATTACAAAAAAAAAAACGGGTAGGTGTTTTCAACAAATACCGTTGAATCCGGTGTATAGGCTGGTCTACTCGAAATTTTATAATTGAGCAGTTATCACTCTACACTACAAAATATGACTGAATTTTCAACACTTGCTTCTAGTTTTAACATATTAATACGACCGTTAATTCTTAGGCTTTGAATGTAGTCAAACAAGATTGTTAAATGGCGGATTTTTCACCTTTTATTGATGTGCTATGTTTGCCAATAGTCTGTTACTTTTAAATATTTACGCATTATCATTATTTGTGTTATAAATTGTTTTTTTTTTTATTATTTGTTCAGAAAAGGCCTTGAACGTACTTGATGGAGTTATCTGAAGAGATATGTAGTCTGTTACGAAATAAACATATCGATCGATGAATCATTAGATCTTTAGAAATTAGAACAGTCTGATAAAAATAAAACAATGCAGATCTGAAATCTTTAGAAACCTTCTCCGTTTACGAAATTGACGGTGGCTTTTTGCTAAATTTTTTATAAATTTTCCTCCGAGATAAGGTAAGAATTGAACCAGGTGAATTGCTCGTTCACGTTGGCAATATCCTTTTGTTTGCCTTTACCTACCGCCAGCTACTTTCACGTCCTCGTGCGAGTCCACAAGTGGGTCGCAGCACATCACGACTGTAACAACGAGAGAAATATTATTTAAAATTGTTTTCAACTATCTGTAGAAAGTATTTATAACTGCATCGCATGCAACAACAGAAAGTGATACAACATTTCTACCGGAATGGTAAAAGCTGATAAGAGATATTAGGATCCGTGGTTCCGGATCTCGTGGTGACACATTGTTATCTTGTCCCTTTTTTGTCGCGTATTGAATGAGCGGTGTGGGTCATAAGTTTATCGTTATCAGGCGGCATCGCTTACTTAGCCTTAACCTCGACATTTTACGAAATTGAGAGTCTTATTTGAAAAACGTGATTAATATCAATAAAGCGTGTTGTAAGTATATGGCAGTTTATAGTGCACTTTGTAATGACTCCTTCGTAATTAATCGTCGTAAGATTACGTCGAGAACAGCGGAAAATTAATCTTTTGTTTTGCAACACAAATGGTTACTGATGCAGCGACTGCAATTTATTTTATGACATCAATAAAACGGAAGACAGGCCCGCGTACCTACTTGTTATTTTTTTAAATCCCATGCTGGCCTAGATAAACGAGCTTATGACGCAGATACAGTATGCTAATCGCTGATGCTGCAAAATCATTATTATAGTGTACTTGACATACTTAGGAATGTGGACTAATTTCTAGTCAATTATAATCTGAGTAGGCACTTGTTACAACTTTCTCTATTTTTCAATTATAAGATCTAGGTAGATACTTTCACAAGAATACAGGTATTAAGTTTATTCACATTATGTAAAACGGAATTGGTGACACAATTTTTTTTAACCCATCACACAACGCAGTCTAGTCCCACCCAAGCTAAGCAAATGTTGTGTTATGAGTACTAGACAACTGATAAACATATACTTATATATTTCTAAATACATACATATATAGATAAATTAAACCCAGACACAGAAAAAATGATGATGCTCATCACATAAACATTTGTCCTGAGTGGGAATCGAACCCACAAACTCCGGTATAGCATTCAGGGCCACTAACTAATAGACCAACAGGCCAGTCACCAATGGACTTCTTATGAAAATAGATGAATTTTTGTGTAAAAGAAGTAGAGTAAACTAGAGAATAGTTTTTCCTAAAAGTACAATAAAACCAATATGTAAAAATTGGCGAAATATACACTGTTAAATTTTAATCGTGTTAATCCCGTGGAGGGTCGATCCGGTATTTGTAAAGATAAAATTAAAAAATAAAGTAGGTAGGAGTTTTTTTCAAAACTCGTATTAATTTACGCATATACGAAATTAATTTCTTTAAGAAAACGTCAGCTGAGCGAGCTCAATGACCTATAGATAATAGTCGATATTGTCAGACGTCATTGAACTCGCTCAGCTGATGTTCAGTTTCATGTACCGGATCGACCCTATACGGGATTAAAACGATTAAAATTTAGCGGTGTATATCGGCTACGCTTTATGTATGTACTGTCTTATTTGCTGACTACAGCAGACGACATCGGCGCGCGTCCCGAAGGGGACTTGCTCGAAGTGATAGGACTTACGCAGAAACTGCGGGGTTCGACTGACTTTCCAATCGTCTGAGGCCTCAAGGCTAAACTCTTAGACTTTGGCCGCTTGCCGAAACAGTCCTGTCCTCCTAGTAAGTAAATGTATATCGTCCGTGGAATCAAAACCTGCATAATTTGTAAAAGTTTATTATTAATAAAAGACAATCTGGATGTGTCTCTTGAGAATAGGAGAGAAGATGCGACAAATCGCGACTGTTGGAAAGAATCGTGACAGGCTTTTGCCCAGCTGTGAGATAGTATGTGATAAAGAAATAAACGAAATAATACAAGCTTTACTCAAGCAAGTTAATTATTTTTCAATACAATACAAAACTCTCTCTTATCCCCAAGCAATTCACTGTTTTCGCACTTGTGTGGTAAAGAAGCGGGGGTGACGGCCACAATTGATTACATTTATATTCACGAGTCGCGAGTCAACCCCCGCTTATTTATTTCTTCGTCATACACACGTGGATTGATGATGGATTTGCCACTGCAGCACTCGGCTCCATAAAACCCTTATTGCCTGCGACTTGGGCGAATTTCGCCTCTGTTGCAATGACAAACTTTCTCTACTTGTTTTATATAAACATGTACTATACAATATTAAAATATCAGTCCATATTGGTTAATCAGTGGATGATATAAAATGGTACAATTAGGTGTGCTAATCATAATAACAATTAACTATCTGAAATGAATAAGGTTAGTTGTGAGTGTCAATATTATAGTTGATTGGATTTTTGGTATACGATCCATTCATTAGCTAATTTAAACAGTCTCGCACGTATCATAGATAAATAATAGTACAGATATAAGTGTGTAATGTTTGCCGTTTGATAACCCTCGAGGCGGGATTTAGACCCGAGTCGTGGCGAGGGTCTTAAGAGAGCCGAGAACGAACAAACGATTTACTCACGTCTATCATACGACGTTTTTCAATAAACTTGTGAAGAAAATAACTGTAAAACTAGTAAACTCTTGTGGCAGTAAAAATCTGTTTTCATATGCGCGCCCATATTTTATCTTTTCATTTATCCCTAGGGGAAGGCTAAGGTATTTTGATCATATTGCCTAGTCTTACATTATAGTACTTTTGATACAAGTGCAGAAAGTTTGTCGAGCCGAGGGCTGCAGTGACTTTGCACGACTTTCAAACGACTTTTTTAAATACACTCACTGAAATTAATAAACGGGGATTGACCGGCGACTCGTGTGGGACGACGCGCGCCTATTCTGATAGGGTAACTGAAATATAATTAAGGCGAGGAAGAGGTAGAACAAAAAGGTTTTAACTACATTATAGCGTATTAGTGCGTAATGGTAATCAAAATGTCACAGTTTGGTAACAAGTGACATTACTTACCACAATATTCACCCTATTAATTTTAAGTTCCTTATGTATGTAATTTTTATTCTTGGTGTACAATAATAAATCTATCCTTAGGTTTTAGGTTTGAACTTGTTCTCTAAATCGTTTTCTTTCTAGTTTTTTAATTTATGTTAATTTATCGTACCTACATCGAAGGACTGGAACAATTTGCTTGCTGCGTTCTTTCCGTCCGATTATTATTTAGGTGTCTCTAAAGGCTCTTAAAAAACTAGTGCGCTTCATATTTTAACGGGTAAATCATTGCTTCTATTTTACATCTCATAATCGCAGAATAATCGCCGATAATACAAAAAAATATATTCGTTTGTGCAAAGCTGTATGTTCAGTGAACATAACACAAGTTTACCTACTTTATAATGAGGTATCGTTAGAACCGTTTATAATCGTATGGAGCTCTCTAGCGGACAAAAAGTCACGTGTTATCAAGTATTCTAATGCAGTTGGTGGCATCAAAACTGAGAATTAATTAAAATAACTGTCTTCTCATACATAAGTAAATAAAAACGAGTTGTTTGCGTAAGTGGTCGCGCATCATTGGCGCACAGACGGACAGCCGGAGAAACCGATGTTTGCCCAAGCGAAGGTCGCATCACTCTTTATTTCAGATGCTCTCAAAGTACTTAGCTTACCTGAACTCCTAGGGGGTCTACACAAACATGCAAGGGGTCTATGATCTAGAAAAAAAATATTTAGGGGCCCAATTTAGACTTGGCGTTATAAAAATATAGGCTTCCGGTAACAGTATCTACTAGTGATAGATACACAGATAGACTTTTGTACTCCATAAATAAAATTACAGTAGTAAAAATTAATAACTTGGCACAATGGGCAGTCTTGTCACTAAAAGCACTTTTTTACAGACAACATTAGTCCTTATCTTGTGATAACCCTCTACAAATAATGTGGGTAAAAATACTAAAACGTGAAAAACGGGTCTCTGAATAGTTTTGAGGAGCTGCTTTGCAAGCAGTGTGAGTAAACATATAGCGTAGGTACTGACACATAACAATCAGGTCCAAAGGATAAAAAAGTTTGGTGAACTCTGCATTCTTTAACGTCAATCTGCAGGCTTGCTAGATGCTCGTCATATCGTACCATGGCAGCGATTACTTCATTACTGCTAAATGACGCACAATGGTACAATCAAGGGCAATCAGCATCGTCACGAAATGATTGCTCGAGACTTCATCGTTATGAATGAATGTGTTTCATATTTACCGACTGCTATTCGTCTTCAAATGGCGTGGGCTGAGTTTATACCTACATTAGTGTCCCGTCCTGGCTTTGCATGGGTGCGAATTTAATGTATATATCTACTTAGTTTATCGCTTTTTTCTAAGTAAAAACCGCTTCAAAATTCTTCGCGACGTTTAGAAGAACCTAGAGGATAAACCGACCCAGAATGCAACTTTATTTTACACTAGCTTCTACTGGCGGCTTCGCCCACGTAGGTACCTACAAAAACATAGTCTATGTCACTCAGGAATAGAACAGCTTTCTATCGGTGAAAACATTTTAGCAATCGGACCAGTACTTTCAGAGATTACCTCCTGCAAACAAAAAAACAAAAATACAAACTTTTTATAAGTGTAGATTATGCGAAAATAAGTGTCAACTGGTACGTCATCATTCTTTTCTTTAATTTCATCCAAATCCGTTCAGCCGTTTTTGCGTGATTAAGTAACAAACATCCAAAAATCCACACTTTCACATTTATAATATTAGTTAGGATGGGCTAGTGTTTATAAGTTCGAGTACAATCAGTCCAAAGATGAGCGCTATTCGGAAAGGATTTCTACCTCCAGGTCACGTGCAGCAAATTGGTTACCGCACGAGTTGGTACCTATTTGGTACAGACAGCTGCATCAATTCGGTACCCCTCTCTCTATAAAAAAACCTTTCAAAAGGCGGGTAACCAGCTGATGGCGTTGTCTGTACTCTAGGGTTACCACATCACACGCTAATTGAACAAACAGTAACTTGCAGCTAGGTATATTCCCGAACTTCTATTTAAACGTAATTTTTTTATCATGTACCGCAAAAAATGTTCCGCCATAATCCGCCCTTACGTCTGCCTTTAGCATCGACAAATTATAGACAGAATAGTTTTATTATACAAGTCAAGTAGACAGTTCAATAATATATGTAAGCAACATGACTGAATCCCTTAATTACTAGTGTGTCGTCAGACAGAAGACGTTATGCGTCTTCAGATTTTTCAAGTAATGTTTTTAACCCTTGAATGTGACTTTGTGTTAGATACACACTGTAACGTTTTAATAAGTTCAATGTGTTACTTTAAGGTCAGTTTGTGCTCACTTCTCAATTTTAAACCTGACACTATACGTGACGACTTGTAATTGGCTTGCTGTCGTCTGTGATTGTTATTCTTTTTAAACTTATTTTATTTTATAAGCTGTAAGTCCTCCAAGCTGTACAATTGCTTCCACGGATCTTGAGCGCTGACTTCAAGTTGGGCAGAAGTCAAATATTCGGTCTCTTTAGTGGTGCGAAGTGAGACGCGTGGGCGGGGAGTGTCAGTAATTGGCTCGCCGCGCCATTGCGTCATAGACGTCACTCATGATTCGCTCCTTGCGCTGCCGCATGTATGTAACAACGACGACGATTGGCTCGCCAATGTATGGAATGCACAAAGCGATCCCCACTCTGACGCCGAGCGCTCAAGATCCGTTTTGGCAATAGTAGTAAATAAAAAAATAAATATACAGAAACCAAAAACAATGACATGGCACTAGGTGTATTCCATACCGAGCAAGTTTGAGCCGTCTAATGGAAAACCGATGATTATAATACCTATTATATACAAGAAACAGACATGAAACTATTAATCTTGCTTTGTTGCATGGAATTGGAGTTCTAGGCTCTTCCCGGGAGGTACGAGCGACATTGTGCTTAAAATGTTACTAAACACTACTCGAGTGGAAATAATTGTATTTTACGAGTAGTATTATAGAGAGGTAATTTACAATATTGTTTCTCTGTGTGTTTTCTGTTGTTTCTCTAAATATAGATCCAATTAGGAAAGGATTGTAAATAATTGCTGTTGAAATTATTTACAATCCGTTTTTCACTGCTACGTCGTAGCCGCGGCGTAGCAGTAAAAACTCATTCCAAATATGTTTCTTTACGTCATGTGTGTTTAACTTAGTTACCCTGCTGAAACCAAAAAATACATACCAACTCGAAAAAAAAAGCAAGAATATAATTATGAAAAGGGACGCATATTTAAATATGATGTAAGTTTAATGCAAACCCTACTCAGCTTAGGATTAAATTACCTGAACAAAGAACATCACACGCGAGCGACACATAATTATCGCACAGTAGCCAACCTTGTTTTTACTCATCAAAATAATGAAACGTCCCACTTTTGGGCAAACGAGTCTCCCCTCTATATCTCACCGTACTGTATGTGTACTCTATGTCATCAATTCTGTTAAACAAAAAAAAAAAAAAATTTTTGCTATTTTTTATCTATACTTTTCCATTGCTGGGCAAAGGGTTCCCAACTTCTTCCAGGTATTCTTGTCTTGAGCCACCTCGAACCAGCCCTTGCGGTAGGCGTTTGGAATTTTAAAAGTAAAATATTGTGAGGGTTGTTCTATAAATCTTTGTTATTCTGACCTAACGTAAATATAACGTCTCTTTGCTACGACAATGTGATAAGTCCAATAATATTAAAGAAAAAAAAAAATATTTGACGGAAAGGCACAAAAGGATTAAGAAATTATATATATATTAATGAAACGTATGCGCCAATTCCGAGCAAAACGGCCCAACGCTCAGCATAATGTCGTGACCGCACGAAAAACGCGCCGTGTATTATTGTTGGACTTACGCGTTGTTAAAGCAGAGGCGATAAGTAGTTAATAATTTCTATTGCTGGGAAGTAGTCCGCCTTTGTAGACATATAGATAGATAAATTCTTTATTGTACACCAAAAATAAAGCAGTTACATAAGAAACTTAAAATTGCTAGGGTGCCACAATGGGTGGTCTTAACGCTAAAAGCGATTTTTTACAGACCACCTTTGGATTGATTTGATAGAGAAGGAGAAAAATATACGCGGTAGTTCGTGGTGTACAGGGGACTATAACTGTAACCGCAATAATGTGTTTTAACACTGTTTTTTAAAACAGTTTTAACAGAAAAACCCTTCTAAATGTAACAGATACAATAATGTTACCGAATCAAACTGTAACCTTTTATACCTATGTGTCAGGGAGTGCAACCGAATCAAACTGTAACCTGTTTTATGTGTTAATATGTGTAACTGAAATAAAATGTAACTTTGGCAACGCTGCGTTAACCTGTTACACTTATTAACACTGTTAACACGTTTATATCTGTTACAGATATGTTAGGGTTACACTTTTGTAAGTGTTTTGGGTTTAACACATTGAAAACATATAAATAAGTGTTACATATTTGATTCTGTTACCAATTCAACATGTAACACTTATAATTATGAAGGTCTTTTTAAGTCCCTGGGTGTACTATTTACATATATACAATACATAAACTAGCAAAATGGCATATATTACAAACAATATAATATATATACTGTTATATATTACTTTTTACTATTGTACTATTTATTGCTATTGTACTTTTATGTCGCAAGATGTTTTAATAAATAAATAAATAATTTAGGACTTCTGATATTATTAGTTACAAGAACTCTTTCATTTGTACAGAATCGCATTGTTTTGTCTTCAGATACACACAATTCCTATTTTAAAAACCTTGGGAGTGAAACTAAAGAGAGAGCTACAAAATATTAGAAAACGATTGTTTAATGATATCGACGTAGGTAGTGTAGGTACTCACAATATAAGTACCTTCATGTTATATTATAATTTGAGACAATGAACCATAGAACATTAGCACCTAATTGTCCAATGACCTCTGTAAGGGCAAAATTAATTGTTCTAATTTCCTTGTAAATGGAAAAGAGCTATTGACTCGAGTCCCCAGGTATGAGCTCTGTTATTAACCGTTTCGCAATTATACTTTTTATTACGTCTCTTAACGGTACAGTCCATTCTTTTTCGTTTAATGTTGGTAATTATCGAGTAGAGCAGTTGGCTGGTAATGATTGCGACTTACGAGTTGTAGGTCGCAGGTTCTAACCCTGCCAGGCGCATTACTTTGTATGATTTATTTCATTACCACTGCTCTCAAAACGGTGAAGGAAAACATCGTAACGAAATCGGCATATCCTAGAACCAAAAATTCGAAGACATTCACCAACCCACCCTGGGCCCGCGTGGTGGTTTACGGCCTATACCGTATCTCATAGAGAGGAGGCCTGCTTCCCAGCAGTGGGAACATTTTAGGGCTGATTATAATCAAATTAGTTTCTGTTATTTTTGGGGTCGAGGGTCTAATAGGGTTGGTTGAATTATAACGGATTAGCTAGACTGTACCTACCGTATTAATTCCAATACAAAAGAACTTGATTAATTTCTAACAAGAATCGAAGATGTCAGAGACAAACGCTTTACATTAAAAGCATAAAGTGATTTAAAAAAGAGTGATTTAAAACCACAACTATGTTTATCTTGCGTAGGTCCTCACGCCCCAGCCGCCGAAATTCGACCCCGCCTACCAGCCACGGTAGACGCGGGCTTGCGAACGTCGAGCAATGGGTAGCCCGCCGTCCGCCCGTCCGGTATTCAATCGGACCAAGGCCAGTCGTCAACAGCGCGTAGTGACCCACGCGTTCCTCAAAGAGATGTCAGCAAACCGTGGGTCCCTACCCAGCAGGGCCGCTAGCTAGGACCGCAGGGAATTTCAGAAAAGGAAACCCGTAGTCCTAGTACGCAAAGGGCAACTGAAGGAAACAGGTGTGGTTAGTAAAAATCTGACACGCCCTCTCGCTCCACCCCAAGGGGGAGAAGTCATTAGATGATTTCCACCCTTTAAAAAAAACCAATGTTTATATTTAGTTTACGTTCCAGGACCCCGGAGTTCCCTTCAGCAAGCCAACCGAGGCTGCGGGTCCGTTAGAACACAAAGTTTCTTTAAATATGAATGATTTAAATATATTTGAACGAGTCAAACCACTGCAATGACCGCAGTCAAATACCTACAGAAGTTTCTAATAATATAACAAGTTTATTTTCTGGTTGTACTCACGTGTTTGTCTTGGGATTACCAAATTAATTTCGGACTCGATATATATTTTTAGCTTCAACCGAAACCTATTTAAACTACATGACAATTAAAAAGGTTACCTGAGGCTAATGAGTCAGTGTAAATTTCCAATGTGGATGTTCTCAGACAGTATTCAGAGTCTGGAAACAGGTTTGGTTTGCGTCACTGGAGCGGCTTGTTTTGTAACGTCATACGAACGTCATGTTGTATGAAGATGGATGTAGTATGAAAGTACGTTGTACTTAATCCTTTTTAGGGTTCCGTAGCCAAATGGTAAAAAACGGAACCCTTATAGATTCGTCATGTCTGTCTGTCTGTCCGTCCGTATGTCACAGCCACTTTTTTCGGAAACTATAAGAACTATACTATTGAAACTTAGTAAGTAGATGTATTCTGTGAACCGCTGTAAGATTTTTACAGAAAAATAGAAAAAAAGCAATAAATTTTGGGGGGTACCTACCCATACGTAGAACGGAAACTGAAAATTTTTTTTTTCATCAAACCCATACGTGTGGGGTATCAATGGATAAGTCTTTAAAAATGATATTGAGGTTTCTAATATATTTTTTTTCTAAATTGAATAGTTTACGCGAGAGACACTTCCAAAGTGGTAAAATGTGTGTCCCCCCCTGTTACTTCTAAAATTAGGGAAAGATAAAACTGAAAAAAAAATATGATATGCATTACCATGTAAACTACCAACGAAAATTGGTTTGAACGAGATCTAGTAAGTAGTTTTCTTTTAATACGTCATAAATCTAAAAAAAATACACTATTATTAAAACATCGATCAAAGTTACAACGAGCTACACGAACTTTTATATTATGTTACTTGCTGCTACGGAACCTTCCATGGGCGAGTCCGACTCGCACTTGGCCGGTTTTTTCTTTTTACAAGCTTTTATTTAGTTTCACCTGTCCCGATGTTTGTCCGTCATCAAATCTTGCAAATTAAATTTGACCCACTTCCCGGTTACCGATTGAGTTGAAATTTTGCATGCACATGTAAATCAGGTGACAATGCAAAATCATTATGACATGGGGCTGATCTGATGATGCAACTGGAAGGACTTGGTAGTTAAACGACAAAACCCCATCGAGTTTGGGCTCGTATGATTTGTCTTGACGAGCATTAATTATATAGGTATATCGAGCTATAAAAACTTGCTATGAAAAAATGATTTTCATTAATCTTGTTTTATTAGTTAGCAGTTAGAGATAAAAACAAGTGGAAAGAGGCTTATAATAATAAGATCTATCAAAAATCAAAATGTTTTTTATTCTTTAACAAGCGGAAAACCGCCAGCAGAAGCTAGTCTGTGATATAAGAAAACACCTATCTAACAAATTGAAACGTAGTATAAATTTTATTGACTAAAAACATCGCAATGAAATCTGTCTCAGACAGTTCTTTTCTCGCGGAAAAGTCTCGAGAAGAATTGATAGTTTTGTATGCAAACCTCGCGTTGAATCTCAGCGAGAACACAAACACGTGATGAGACGAGGCAAACGTGTTCCACCGAAACCATTAGCTTTAATAAAATATAAGGAAAAGATATACGCACGTCATGACGATAAAAAAGATGCGGCGAAAATACGTGATGCGAATCATTTGTTTACGAGACGTCTGAGTTGAAAACACTTAGTTTAAACCGACTTACAAAGTAACAGCCTCATTCCATCAAGACACTCATTAATATAAATGTAAGCTTTTGTTGAATATTTTTCTTAAAAGGTTTTCTTATTTTGATGAGGTTTTTAAGCCAATTCAATCCGCCAAACCGCACCGGTCCGCGTGGTGGATTATGGCCAACTCCTCTCTCCTCACTTACAAAGGGAGGTGGCCTGTGTTCGAACCTTCAGAATGTAATAAACTGACATTTATTGGCCCATAAAGTATTTGCCCATAGTATTCACCACCTAAAGGTCTTTCTCATAAACACTGAAATGGATTTTCGATCATAGTTAGTTTCCCAAGTGGATAAGTGCTTTCAACTTTCAATCATATTCATATAAGTAACCTAACCTAACTGCTAAAGCTAATGTTGGTATTTTGACGATGAAATTCGGACATTGCTTAAATTCGGGTTAGTTTCGTCTCTTTTCCCAGTATTATCCAAATAGGAGCGGTATAAAGTGACCTTAAAAATTTAATTCTGGACTACTAGTTCAACATTATTTTATACAAGCCTATACTGGGCCAGTACTCTGAGGTGAGGTCTCCCCGAAGTCCTTTCTAGAACTATTTTCCCGCGCCTTCTCGTACCGGCAAATACGTACGCGTCCATTGGCCTTACCATGACGTGTTAAAATGTCAGTCTTGCGAGCCAGAGAGATGGATATCGCTCCATCCCTTTAACAGTTCAGTCTAGGTCGTCAAATTTGGTTATGTTAAGAATTTGTGGTAGGGTCTCAGGTTATCTCGCCACTTCTTCATCTACTGGTTGCCAATTAGAATATTTATTACTAGCTTTTGGCCACTATCGCTCGCATATTTTTAATATAGCCTATGCCACTCAGGAATAAGGCAGCTTTCTAGCAATCGGACCAGCACTTTTAGAGAAACCTCGTCCAAAAAAAAAAAAAATATCTTTTTGTCATATTAGTGTAGACAAGATCATTTCCAAAGTAAAATAGTAAGGCAACTATTTTCTCGACCTGGGGATCATTCCCGGTAATATTCGCGACCACCAAGGTCCGAGGACTTTTTGTAGCGATACTGAAACGCGTTCGCATCGATACAATTACGATGCTGTTGCGCGTTCGCATCGATACAATCACGACGCTGTAGCGCGTTGACATTTTTTCTATAGCGCTTGCAAATGCGACTAACGCGCGTTAAAAGCGATGCTGTCGCGCTTACGAAATGCGCGAATGCATCGCTATAAAATGTTAACGTGGGCGAGGGCCCTAAACCAACGAAACATTGATTAATAACATTGTTTTTAATGACAATATCTCCCAGTCCTCTGAGCTTTCAGTTTACAGTTTGAACACAACATTGTGACGGAATACGACATAATAAATGTTAATTAATATCCTTCATGTGTAAATGGGTTTAGCGTGAAATCCCTTGTGATTGTGTCAAGGCTTCATAGCCTTCATTTCAGACCTTATATGCCATATCAAGCGTTCGTCGACAACATCGCGCGACTTCCATTACATAGAAAAGTTTAATAACTGGAATAAACTGAAAATTATGAGTTTGATTTGTTTTTATTGGTATGATATTATCAAAAGACTTCTCTCGTTCTGGGTGGAGCGAGATTGAGTGTCAACCTATTTGTGTTCCTTCAGATGCCTTTTACATTCTGTGTGGCTGGAACTCTTTCAAATAAGCCCGCATGAGTATGATACTCCAAATATTAGTTATATTCTCAAACTCTTATCAATACTTTTTAAAGTCAGAAACCCCTATGTATATCGATAGGCCTTATTGACTTTTTGTGTTGTTAGGACTATAAAAAGAATCCTGTTTTTTTTTTTGTTATTACACTAAGAATATAATTATTATAAAACCGTATGCTTTCTGTATGTATGTTTGTGGTTGTGAGTGTGTGTATGTTTGTAACTCCTACGCTCAAACGGCTAAAAGGATTTGTTAACATTTTTAGAACACGGATAGAACCTGGAACAGGGTTTATGATACTTTTATCCCAGGAGTTTGTTCTCTTAGGATAATAATCTACATGCTTGCGAGCGAAGCCGTTGAAAGAAGCTAGTAACCATAATTATAAGTCAACTCATTGGCACTTATACATATCGATGGTTGAAAGGCAAAATGATTTTAGCGATATTGAGTAAACTTTACAAAAGAGTGATTTACTTAAAATTCTTAGAGTTTACTTTTGTAAAGTTAACTCAATGTCGCTTAGATCATTTTGCCTTTCAACCGTCGATATGTATAAAGAATTAGCAAGGTTTTTATAATAATTATCGATTAGTTTAGCATTTCAATGCGCTTAGCTAAAAAGACTTACAAAAAATCAAATTTAAAAAGTCTACTTACAGATTTAGCACAGGTAGGAACTAAAACTGAATATTATCATTAATTCAGATCAAAAAAAAAATATACCCCTACTATATGACCCTGGGTATATGACCCTTGATAAAAATGATTTGACGTACCCGGGTGTAGATCAATTCATGCCATCATATCATATCATATCGTATCGGTTTGACACGAGAACGTGAATGCAATATTTATATCGATGTTCGAGTCGAGACAACATTGATCGTAAATCAAATTGAAACACAGACAGTACATAGTGGATAGGTACAGCTGACAATCTTTTGCCTGCTTCAAATGATCAATGCAGTTAATCGAGATAATAAGCTTAAAAGATTTAAGTATAAAAGAGTTCTTTCCTAAAAATAAAATAAATCTTATAAAAAGAGCATCAACGCGATCGAAACGTTTACTGCGTTTGCAGCGTGTGGCTCCCTGATTGGATTGAAGGATTGGATCCGGCCGGACATTATAAACATGTCAAACGCGTTAATTTAAAAAAAAAAACTCTCTAAGCACTATAATATTTTAAAATATAACTTCCTACGCAAACTTTTTACTTCCGTCTTTACTGTATTAGTTTAGAATATTAAGTAAATCAAATAGAAACAAAGTCTCATAGCTACTTTGAACGTGTTTTAATTAAGTTTAGTTGATCTATGTTCGTGTGGTGGAAAGCCTAATCATTGAAGTTACTTTGTACACCGTAAACAACTTTGTAATCAATGATTGAAAATTGTTGACGTGTGACAACAATTTTCAATCATTGATTACAAAGTTCTTGTTGACAACACAACCCCGCCGTAAATCCTTGTATCGGAGACGAAAGTTTTTCAGGAAATCATAAGCATTAATTTATTTACGAGAGACTTCCTCTATCATGTTGTTCAACATTATTTTATCCGAAAAAAATATATAGGTAGTTTTTTTATCACTAGATATACCAGTACAGATATTATATAGGTACTAGTTATGATAATTAAGTACCAGTATTTCGAAAAACTATATTAGCTGTTAACCTGCAAGATATTAGCGTTTTTTATATTTGCTTCGAAGTGGTGTCATTTTGAGTGTAGTTAAATATTTAAATACGGTAGCATTAAATTCAGACACTTCTAAAAATAATTACAGAAATTAGTAGTATCTCTTAACGAAATTACCTACAATTTGCCACCTTTAGAAACCGGTAGAAGTAATATTGCAAATTGTAGATTTTTTACTAAGCGATAATTTACTTGGAGTGCCAGATGACAGAACTTATTGCAACGTGACATGTTTTTTATTATTAAAGTTGTGCACGTCACACCTTAAAATACCACCCACCTATTGAGTAGGTTCCCCGGGTAATTTATTAGTAATTTAGTCGCCATATTCTTTCCCAACTTTAGACCAAGAAAATGATTGATGAATTGTGTGGTTGATGCTATGGATAGAATAGCGGTAAGTAGGGGAGATAAGTGATTACCCCCACGTTCCATTTTTTTATAGTTTCAGATAATATGATCAGTCTAAAAATTTTATGGTGACATTGTAGCTCTATGATTAATGCAAACCAGCATGATTTTAAATCTTTGAGGGTTCGAAATTACCCTACTCTCCCTTATTAAGAAACGTAAACAAAGACATATAGAAGTGGACATGATGTGCTGACCATGTTTAAATTGGGAGAAGGATGATAAATCTTCAGAAAATTTCATACACAATGCCAACGCATCGCCAAATTAAGATTCCTATCGGCTTTTTTCACATCAGTAGCCACACGTAAATGCCCTCAAACCCTTATCTGTACGAAACTGGGATTTATTGAGATTATAATAAAACATAAGGCCGATAAAAAGGCAATATTACCACTTTACTGTCGACCGATAAAAGTGATGTTATGTGAGACGGTTTTAACGCTACCAGTTTAGAGGGTTCCCTAAACCGGTAAAAACAGAGAAACTTATCTGAATACTCTTGAAGAATGGATTGAGCAATACTCTTAAAAAAATTAGCCACTCTGGTTTTACAGTGTCGTCTATTTTGACGGGGACAAGTAAACTTCACAGAGTAAAGACAGAAGTGAGAGTCAGCCAGTAGATAAAGCAGTAGCGAGGCGACCTCGCCCTACCATGAGCTCTTAACGCGATCCATTTTACGACCTAAATTGAATTGTTAAAGAGATGGAGCTATATAGGACGAAGATGCTACTACAAACCTGTGACATACGCAAATCATTGTCAATCCAAGAAAACGAGATCTAATAGCCTAGCCGCTTTATCGCTCTCACACTCTTCTATATCTGGTTAGTGAAAGCTCAGTCCATTTAATAAGTCTATGATGTTTTCGAATCTGTGCATCTCTAGTCCGATCGTTCGGAAGAGTCAGTGAGGGGAAAAGCGAAGTGATACCAACGTGTGTTATCTTTGAAACTATATAGTTCTAGATGACTTACAGTTCTGCAACCAATGAGATCAGACAGTTGTAATTATAGCCCAGCTGTCATAAAACTGAAAATTAACAGATCGATCGAACGTAAACATAGCATTCAATAACGGATGTTGTGTTCTAACTTCAAACAATTTTTTTTTATTGGAACCTACGCAGTTTTAGCTAGAGAAGTTTTTTTTTTTAATCTTGTGCATAGGCTTTTTAATGCAAATTATTATCACGGTTGTAGATCTTTTTATGCTTAATGGTTGTCGTTCTTGAAAATATCCGGTTTTTCTACATCTCATCGTTAGTTTTTCTTAATATTCCTACTAATGGCCGTCTACGGATAATATTCTCGATTTAAGCGCATGTAATCATAGCTCTTTAAAGTCTGAACCAATCGTTGAATGGCGCAAAAACTGGTTTGTAGTGTAAAACCCATTCTGATAGATGCTTTGAAAACATGCGAAGTGTTGGTTCTATAGCCGACACTTGACGTTCAGAATAAAGAACTGACGAACAAAAGCTCAATGAGTAACGCTTCATATGTACTTACAGTAGGCACAACGGATCTTGAGCGGTTGCGCAGAAGTCAAATGTTAATGGTACGAAGTGAGACGCGGGGGCGGGGAGTGTCAGTGATTGGCTCGCCGCGCCATCGCGTCATAAACGTCACTCCTCATTCGCTCCCTGCGTTGCTGCATGTATCTAACAACGAAAACGATTGGCTCGCCAATGTATGAAATGCGCAAAGCGATCCCTACTCTGACGCCGAGCGCTCAAGATACGTTGCGCCTACTGTACAACATATTTTTTGTATAAACTAATGTTAAACCTGTTATTGTTGATGCGATATGACATGATAATAAGCTGTCTCGTAGAAAAGAGAAAAATATAAATCGACTTTCTCGATTTCTCCGTGGCATTCATTTTGTTTGGTGGAGTTATGGCTACTCTCAATATCCAACAAATTGTTTTAATAATCCGCTCTCTAGAGCTAATATTAAAATTTATAATAATTATTATTAATAATTTATATTAAGTTGCTATTTTATAATTATTCAATGTATTTTCCTCTGGGAACACGCCGCTTGTTTTAAACAATGGAGAGTAATTAATTAACAAGCCTGGCTCTAGCTATTGGTCGGGGTACCTGGTTCACATTTCAGGCTGAAATGTTGGGGAGCTTTGTTCATTAATTTAACTAGACCTATAAATAATTTATTGATCTATAAACATTCAATTTTATAATACCGCTTTAAATATGTATAAGTATTAATTTACATAATTGTTTACAGTAATTACCATACTTACATTAGTTACACGTAATAGTATCAATTGACCGTATACTATATAACCTACTTATGTGAATTATAATACCTACATTATGATATAAGTGTCTAATGTTAGTGATTACCATGGAGGCGGTATTAAGACCCGAGACATGGCGAGGGTCTTAAGAGAGCCGAGGACGGTAATCATTAATTACTCCCGTGTATCATACGTTTTTCAATACACTTGTGAAGAAAATAACTGTAAAACTAGTAAACTTTTGTGGCGGTAAAAATCTGTTTTCATATGCGCACCCATATATTTTTTAATTTACCTTTCAATACACTCACTGAAAAGGAATAAACGGGGGTTGACCGGCGACTCGTGGGGGACGACCTGCGCCCAGCCTGATACGATAATGTTTTAAAATTATGGCGGGGGAGCGATTGAACAATAAGGTTTTAACTACATTATAGGACTAGTGCGTAATGGTAATCAAAATGTCACAGTTTGGTAATAAGGGCCATTATGTACCTAAGTGCAGTGCAATAAAAGTCACTTTCTGAGCAAGTGTATTGAAAAAATTATTTAAATTGTTACAAGAAACTCCAAAGTCGTTAAACATTAAACTGTCGCTCTTGTTGGCAAATTGTAAAAAAATGAAATTCATGGGAAAACCCTACTTTGAAAAATAGATATCAAACAATGCCCGTTTATAACTTTACCCATGTAAGTGTTTTCAATATATGCCGCAGGAAGGGCCGTAGCCCGACGACACTGTATGCAAATTTCGATTTGAATGCGTGTCCACAGTGTTCATGTTTACGTGTCTATCAGAAAATATAAATAATTTACCAACACTGACTAAACTCAGGGATACGGTGCTACGGTAATGTAGTGTAGTGACCATCAGAAGGAAAAATATTTGAATTTTTGACAGTAATAAATGCATACCTAACTATTATTGGTAGTTATTATTGTGAATAAAGGGAACTGACCGATAGGGTTTATTGAACATTGAACTATTTTGTCCGATTTTTCGCGCCGTCTTCCTGTACTTACCTATTATATGAGAACAAAGGTTCCGCTTATGACCAAAGTTACTACGCGTTCCAAATGAGAATAGGATCGATTCCTGTTTTGAAGTCTCGTCGTACTGTGAAATAGAAGAAATTTTGGAAAAATTGAAGAACTCAGAGATGAGTAAAATCGAAGAACTGGATTCTGATTAAACTGTTTTCGTTCACAGTTCATAAATAAATTATTTTTTTCGTAAATTAATGAATATTTAAATCGTGACGTCACAACATGGCGGGCGATCCTATTCTCATTTGGAACGCATTGTACTTAGGTACTATATTGTAAAAAACTCTTAGTTGTCTGTCTTTTTTTATCAGCGTAGATGTTTTGGAATACTTTTTTACTCAACCGACGACGAACTTTTGGCAGTGCTAATGCCAAAAGTTTCTGGCCGTGATTTTAATTTGCGTTGTGAATATTGTGATATACCTACACAACAAGCTAGTATTATTAACTTAGATACATCATCAAGAGACCAGAGTCCAACTAGTAACGTACGATATTTAATTAACTATAATTAGCCAAAACAACTGACTCATTTCATAGACGTAAGCCAATCTGGTTGAGTTAACAAACAGGTACTACAGCCGCAGCTATGCAACCGCCGGCGCTACAACCGATGCTTGAGAACGTACGAAACTGAGCCAGCGTGCACTCTGCAGCGGGCTTAATATAATATGCAGTGTCTTCCAATTTCTCTTCATTATTCTGTTGATATCTTACTCTGCCGCATCAAGTGAAGATAAGCGCGAGTGAGTACGATGCTACACGATTTGGCGGTAAGAGTGCACGCCGTACTCGGCTAGGTTCGAGACAGTTCGGTGGCAGTCGTCGTCGACAGTCGTAGCCGGTAGGTCCGTAGGGCAGCCGCGCGCACTCCGCACGCCGCGCCACGCAGCGCCGCTATAAACAAATCATACTTCTCTGACAGAAACACATTAATTGTTCAATGAAAACTAGTTAAAGCCTACTTGCCGGCACCGCCGACCGCTCCGACACATTCCGAGGCGCAGTGCAACATAAATCTAGGCGACCGGCCGCTATGAATTTAGACAATAATAAAGCTAGGTTAAAAGCTATGTTGTTTCGATGTTTGCAGTGAAAGGAGCCGCTGTAAGTGGCGGTTCGGTGTGTAACTGTGCTGCGGTCATTTAATATTAGATGAATAAGTGGAGCGCCTGTCCGTGCATGATGTACTTGAGTGATGAGTGCCGGTGCTCCGCGGACCAGATCGTGCTGATTGGGTGCTAGGAGCCAGCCGGCCGCCGCACCGCGCCACCACGAAAGGCGATTCACTTCTGATTGCTCCTCTGTCAACTTTTAATATTCAAAGTACGTATTTTTCTTGTCCATAAGTATGAATGTTTCCTTATCTCCAGACGTCATATCGCTTGAGTTCAAAAGATTAAGAGCGCTAAAGTATCCGAGATTATAAACTTTGAGTTGCCGGGGAGTTCGCAACAAGATGTTTTTTTATCTAATCTTCATCAAATACTTCTTAAGTTAACAACAATACTATGATCCAGGCGATATCAATGCAAACGAGACATGTTTATAAAATAAAACTAGGTACGTTTTGAAGAATTTTGTTTACAAGTAGAAATGGCAAGGTCGCTAGATTATTTAATTTTATTTTATTGTAATACTAGCTTTTGGCTGCGTCTTCACCTACGTACATAAAATATAGCCTATGTCAATCAGGAATGATGTATTTTTATCGGTGAATAATTTCAGCAATCGGCCTAGTAGGTACTTTCAGAGATTACCTCCTACAAACAAAAAAAAAACAAATCTCTTTATGATATTAGTGTAGATCTGTTGTTCGCTATATTTAATGTATTGTTATGTTCTAATTATCCAACTAATAAAAGAAAACTTAATTAAAGCCTCTAGGTGAGCGATCTCGAAACAAGTTATTTCTGCATAATGTCGGCTGGTTTTTATAAGTCTCCGACTTTCTTTCACTACAAACTACTTTGTTACAAATTCCAAAGCGCTTTGATTGTTTGAAGTGTTCATTACACAGCCGAGAGAAAAATATATATCAGGTAAAAACATAAACATTGCACAATATAAAACAATACAGAAGTTATTATCACTTAGGTACCTGATGCATACAAATAAATAAAGAAATCGTATTCAAATATTAATAATAGGGATTATTCGTTACATACCAATACTAAGCATAACCAACTAACAACCATACTAAGCATTACCACTGTCAGTATAAACTAAATCTTCCTCGAAAAATAAAATAACATATTTTTTTCATCAAGCCATTTACTTAAAATGTCCAAAGAGGTTGGTAAGCAAGCGAACGAAAGTAAAACCTCTGTAGAGTCTATAATACTTAGGGTGAGTTGCACCATTTAACTATACCGATAACCAAACCATAACCAGCCGTGAAACGGTCGCCTATTGGTCAATTCGACGATTTGACAACTGTTAACGGCTTTGTTATTGTTATAATTAAGTGGTGCAACTCCCCCTTACTGTTATTAATACTTCATATTGAATACAATAATATCTATGTAACATAGTAAGGCAAAGTTATTGAGCAGATTATAAGGTTTCCTATTGGTTCTTGAGTCAATATTTCGTTAGTTCTATGAAGGTCGTATTGCCAAATTTGGTTAATAGTCCGTGAGCCGACTCAAGCCGATCCAATCAAAGATAATTCCTGATATCCCTTGGAGCAGCTGATCACGAAATCGGATTACGGGTTTTAAAGGATTGTAAGAAATAGCCAGAACTTGTAACTTGTAAGAAATTATTTGACTTTATAATATTGTTGATTAAGTTTCAGCAAATATCTCCGAATTTTATGAGGAAATAAAAATAAAACATACCATACTATACATATAGGGTATTAAGAGGCCTTATCGAAGCGGTATAAATACTTCCTTAACAAGATTAGGCTACTTTATAATAAATTACATTGCTTTTGTTATTAATATTGTAGTCACGAAAAATAATTAAAATCATCCGAGACACATTTTATAACCGTCCTTACGTGATTCTGACGTTATTACACATCTGTCTCTATATATTTAGAAACACCAATCTATCTTGTGGATATTATTTAGATTTCTTTTGAAATCAAATCATAGATTTGTGTAAAACTAATCCAGTAAAGACCTCTAAAAGTATTTTGAAGAAGGCTGTAGACAAAGTGTCATCCACATGACCAATCTCAAGCATTTGGTCATTTTGACGATCACAGTCGCATTATGTTAGTTTAGGAAGAAGCTCAAGAAGAGCATAAAATTCATACCCACTTAACCTTTTTTAAACTATTAGGGTTGCCATGCAGTCTTACCGGATAAGCTGAATATCAGTAGTTTACATTGGGCTACTGCATTTCTGGATTCTGAACTAAGAGAACACACACATTTTTATTACGAAACGTCTCTATAAATAAATGATTGAGGCAGACAGGTTTTGCAAATGTTTTATTCAAGAACAATTTGCCAAAAATCGTAGCAACGCGTAGCACTTCGTAGCAGCCCGTAGCTACCCGTAGAAACCCCGTTGCCTACCCTCCGTAACTTCGTAGACACATCGGAAATTGCTTTCGGGGATCGCCAATTCGCTTGGCAAGCACTTTGGCTAGCACGTCGACACTTCACAAAAACTATTCCGAAGAAAAGGAATCCATGTCTATCAGGAAATGTGGAGGACTTTTATTTATTTATTTAATTTTCATGCAACACAAAGTACATAGGCGGACTTAATGCCTTAGGCATTCTCTACCAGTCAACCTAGGGTGGTGTAGAGACAATATGGTAGGCGCACAAAAAGAAAATTTTGGTATTAAAACAAGAGTAAAAATTATACATAATTATAGATAAAATACACATACACATATATATATTTAATATAATATATATACTACATATATATATTTACTTTATAAGTCACCATTACGATACTGGTTTTCTTATGCGGATATGCACACCGGTTTACCTAATTGACATTTAATGATTGTCAATTGTTTTCTTGACGATTTACGAAAATATCATATTCCGGATGTTTTATATAACAATAGTCTTAACCTGTCGGACGTCAGCAGAAATAGGTAATTAAGGTACTAAATGGGTTTCTTGTCTGTCATTATGTCGCGATTTAGGTGATAAACATTGACAGAAACTGTCACGTGTGAAGCTAGATCACTAATAACTCGATCACTCGTTAGACCTCATTTATTAAAACTACTCGGCAAACGCTCGATACTATAGTTGTTCTATCTCATGAAGGCGGGTAGTATTTTTAAATAAAATGATTGTTGATTGATTCGTAAAAAATGGTTTCTAGAAAATACTCTATGAGCTCATTAATTCTGCTGCCGAATCTCGTACTAATGGAGTCTTACAGGTTTAATTGATTGTGACAACTATGTACTTACTGTTTTTTTTCGAGGTGGGAGACCATCTAAGGGCTTTTGCCGCTTTAGGAGGGCGCCGGAGATAGGAGAATTGGTAGTTTAGAGAAGTAGCCCTTTTGCGACTCGCCTGTCATTATGAAAATAGGGTAGTTTCCAGGATCAAAATAATTACATTTTGTTTAGTCCGTATTTTATATTATAAAAAAATATTGGACACGTATTTTTTCTTTTTTCGATTAAACAAAAAATAACAAAGATATAGCCCAAAGATATAGATTATATAAAGTATATCTTTTTGTCATTTTTGATTTAATTTAGAAATAAAAAAATACGTCTCCCTTATTTTTGAATAATCTATAAAACGGACTAATTACATTTTTTACGGCAACTAGCCTATTAGGTATTTTGCGCCTAAACCAATTATTGTATGACGTTCAACTTTTCAGTTTATGTGGCGTAAAGAGAAAATAGTTCAAATTTACATTGTTATCGAGTTCAAATTTATATGTTGGTTACAGAGCGGCCATTTCCATAGTTTACAGCTTACAGCAGTTCGAATGACGCCATAAACTCGCGTGTAACACTCTTTTATACATAAACAAAACTGATGTTTTGATAACATTCTACTAGTAAAGAATTATGTTTTTGAAACCATTTACACCTACATAGTTTTCGAACAAAGGTAATTCTTATTCTTAAAATAAACTAATAATATCCTTAATTATATTAATTATGATAGCTTAACGCATTTGTTATAGCGAGAGCCATTGAACATTTTTATAATAATTTTCTAAAATATTAGTTCTAAAACTGATATCTAACGTTTTTACTTTTTTCAAATGAAAACATTCGATCATCATCATCATCATTTCAGCCGAAACCTGGACTTAGGCTTTCTCTAAGTGTCGACACAACGAACGGTTCGTTGCGGCTCAATTCCGCCATTCCCAAAACATTAGATACTAGTACCAAACTGTGCGGATATTACGAGTACATCTAGAGTAGTTTATCTAATTAAAAATAAACACAGAATTGAGAGCAGTGGTGGCCGAATGACGGCTCCGACTTAAAAGTTGTAGGTCGCGGGTTCTAATCCAGCCAGGCGCATTGCTGTGTAAGTTATTCCAACACCACTGCTCTAAAAACGGTGAAGGAAAACATCGTGAGGAATCCGGCATATCCTAGAACCGAAAATTGGGAGACATGTTACATTCACCAACCCGAACTGGGCCCGCGTGGTGGATTACGGCAAGAGGAGGCCTGAGTCCCAGCCGTGGAAACATTGAAAGGCTGATTATGCTAAAATAAACACAACAGTAGTCAATTTTATCGTAACAATGAATTCATAGTTTTTATATTGCCTTGAACGATGAAGTGATTAGATAGGAATTAATGTAGATTTGTATTGAGATCTGATAATACATTTATCGACATAATATGATAAACACGAACTTGATTTGTAATGACCCGAGAGAAGCTAGTTAGAGAGTTAGACTATACTGGAATTTTAATTTTTGTTGTAAATACACGTCTTAATGGAGCAATTTTCAACAGTTTGTTGTGTTTAAGTACCACAATGTTTAAATATACGAAATAGCTCAGTCACTTCATAATAACATTATAAAGATAAAAGTTTGTGAGCATGTATGTGTGTCTGTATGTTTGTTAGTTCTTCACACTCGAACGGCGGAATGGATTTTGATGAAACTCGGTACCCGGGTGAACCATGTCTTGGAATAGCAGGATACTTTTTATACTAGGAGTGTGTTCCCTTGGGATAATTTTCGACTATCACGCAGGCGAAGCCGGTAGAAGATACATAGATAAAACATAACATGTTACTCGTATTTCTTAAGATCAAAATAAAAATTAATTAATATAACGCACAATGGTCTCGAAAAAATTCAAGCCTGGAGAGGGAAACCAATTTGATCATGGATATGAGTATTATGTACATGTGGTTATGTAGTTATCTACATTATGTACATGTGGTTATGTACATAATGTAGATAACTTTACAGCTACTCTTATTGAACACATAAAAGGACTGTCGAATTAAAAATATTTTTTATTTTCTTCTAAAACAACTTTTCTATTTACGTACTTTGTAAGAGCCGCGAAGCCGCGAGCCAGCGATGTAAAACTTTTTAATTGTTCACACAAGAAAAGTTTCGCTTTATGTGGATAAAGAAATTTCCATAAGGAGTCGAGTACGAGCGGAGCACGAGTAGAGCTCAAATTCGTGAAGTGTCGCTCGAACACGGCTCCTGTATAGTCCACACTACACGAATTTGAGCGTCGCTTGTGTTCCGCTCATGCTTGGCTCCTCTATAGCCGGTCCACACTACACGAAATTGAGACTAGCTTGTGTTCCGCTCATGCTCGGCTCCTGTATAGCCGGTCCACACTACACGAATTTGAGCTCGGCGTGTGTTCCGCTCATGCTCGGTCCTATATAGCCGGTCCACACTACACGAATTTGAGCTCGGCTCGTGTTCCGCTCATGTTCCGCACCTCTAATAGCCGGTCTACACTACACGAATTTGAAAAAAAAAAAGCCCGTCTTATGCTCCGCTCTTGCTCGGCTCAAAATTCGTTCGGTGCTCGGTTTAAAATTTAATATGATTTTTTATAGTAGGTTATAATAACTCCTTGTTCCTCTTAAATCTCTCATCGACGTAGCCTTTTTGTTATATCTTTCGTAGATTCGACGCGAACGAAAATCGCTTGTATCGAAATAAAATGAACGAGAAAACAACGATCTACCTTTTTATATTTTCTCCTTCTCTGTCAAATCCATCAAAAGGTTGTTTGTGAAAAATCGCTTCCAGCGATAAGACCGTCCATTGTTACACCCTATTAATTTTGAGCTCCTATTGTAATTTTGATGGTGTACAATAAAGAATAGGATAAGAATAATACTATATACAGTAAAATGGGGTAAATAGAGACTTAGGGGTGAATATAGACAAAACTTTAAAGGGTATTTTCTCGATATTTGAATATTTTTTGCAGTATTTAACTATTATATCAATTTTTTAATGAATTGTTATTCTAAAAAAAGATGCTTTGTTAGAGGCCGATATTATAGTACCGAAGTGAAAAATCAAACCAAAGTTTTGTCTCCATCACCCCTAAGTCTCAATTCACCCCGTTTTACGGTATGTAAGATTTTTATAAGCGATTTTTTCTTCTTTAAGATATTGATTCCTAAGTATAAAAAAATTGTGAGGCTGTCAAATTCTCACAATTTTTCATTAATTGCCAGTTGATTCAAAAGGTATTTTACATTAGATACAAAATTAATTTTCATTCTATGAAACTAAAAGCACCAGTTGTGCGAGAATTATGGGTATTCTGATGAAAATGAATGACTGGATGCTCAATGCAAATTAGTTTTTTAATAATTTTCGGTGTGAACAATATATTTTACAAAAAACAAGTGAAGACAAGTGACAAATAGAAGTGTCATATTTTTTCATATAATTTAGGAAGCTTGCAAGAAGGTTTTATCTCCAACATTTCCCCGGGCGTTGAAACCAATGGTTTCAACCAGATTCTGAAGACACAGGCAAAGGGCAGATTCGGTTGAATGCCCGTCGAACGACTCCAGTAGACGTCCGAATGTCAGCTACACGGGCGATACCATCCGTTCCTGGATGAACAGCCACGATCCGTCCAAGTCTCCACTTCAACGGAGGAAGATCGTCTTCCTTGATCACCACCAAGGAGTTCAGCATCAAGCCATCCTTGCAGGAACGCCATTTGGAGCGTTGTTGCAATTCTGCAACATACTCCTTGCTCCATCTGCTCCAGAAATGCTGGCGAAGCTGCTCGATCCTCTGGTAACGAGACAGATAATTGGCAGAGCTATCCTGGTAATCAGGTTGCGGCAAAGAAGTAAGTGGCCGTCCCACAAGAAAATGTCCTGGCGTGAGCGGAGTATAATCTGCAGGATCTGAAGACAACGGCGTCAATGGACGAGAGTTCAAGATGGCTTCAATCTTGGTTAGTGTGGTGTACAGCTCCTCAAAAGTCAAGTTACAATTTCCCAACACTCTCTGAAGGTGATACTTTGCTGACTTGACACCCGCCTCCCAGAGTCCACCGAAATGTGGGGTGTAGGCGGGAATAAAATGGAACCTTATTCCGTCGTTTGCTGCACTTTCACCCAAGGACAAACTATTTAATTTTAAAAATTTGGAAAGGTCGCTGTATGCACCGACAAATGAGGTACCGTTATCGGAAAAAATATCAGCAGGTTTACCTCTCCGAGAAATAAACCGATACAAAGCCAGTAAATAACTATTGCTAGTTAAATCACCAACGAGCTCCAAATGAATGGCCTTGGTTGTGAAACAAATAAAAATAGCGACATACACCTTTACTAACCTACATCCACGGCCCTGGCGACTAGCACACATAATAGGGCCAGCGTAATCAACGCCTGTGCTTTCAAAGGGATAACCTGGACGAAGGCGTTCTCGTGGTAAGTTACCCATTAAGGGAGCTACAACCTTACCCTTCATACGGTGACACAAAACACACTTATGATAACAGGCTTTCGCCAACTTGCGACCTCCTATTGGCCAATAAGTTTCCCTAATGGAAGCTAATAATAATTGTGGGCCAGCATGCATCAGCCTTTTATGCTCAAAATTAAATAATAGTTTAGTGAAATCATGAGTGGACTGTAATAAAATAGGGTGTTTCTTACTATAAGCAAAATTAGAGTTATCGAGACGTCCTCCTACTCGCATTACATTATTATCGTCTAAATAAACATTAAACTTTAGAAGGGCGCTCTTTTTAGGTAAACTCTTTTTGTTCAAAAATAATTGGTATTCAGAAAATGACTGAATCTGACTCTTAATAATGACAAGAGTTAGTGCATCTTGTACCTCATCATGTGACAAGTATTTGGTTTTAGGGTAATGCTTTCTACATGACTTAATAAATCGTAATACGTAGGCAACAGATCGTACGAGCCGTGTGTAATTGGAATAACGCCTAAAATCAATTAAAACTTCAGGTTTCGAATCGTTTACAACATGTAATATGATTTTAGGTCGAGTCTCCGGTAACGATTGTAGTCCTGGGCTCGTAATTTGAGAAGGCCATTCAGACGAATCTAGTTTTAAAAAATCTGGTCCTTTCCACCACAGATCTGACTCCTGCAGATCACTAATATCCATGCCACGAGATATTAGGTCTGCTGGATTTTGATCTGTTGGGACGTGCCTCCAAGTACAGTTACCCGACTTATCCAAAACCTCAGCAACGCGGTTGCGCACAAAGGGCTGAAGTCTGGTAGGCATCATCTGTAACCATCCCAAGACAATGGTTGAATCAGTCCAACAATAAACCCGACTGATCTTCACTCGAAGTGAGCTCATCACCTTCTCGTGAAGACGAGAACCGACTACCGCACCACATAACTCCAGTCGCGGAATTGTCGTAGGCTTGATGGGAGCAACTCGACTCTTTGCCATTAACAAGCGAGCCATGTACTCACCCTTAGCATTAACACTGCGAATGTAGACGCAAGCACCGTACGCGGACTCAGACGCGTCTGTGAAAATATGGAGTTCTAACTCCGTAAATGAATTGCAGACTACAAGTCGCGGAATGCGAACATGATTTAAAAAAGGTAAAGATTTAATAATAATCTCCCATTGTTTATAAATCTCATTAGGTAATGGTTGATCCCATGATAATTTATCTAACCACATTTTCTGTAGCAAGATCTTCATAGTAATAACAATAGGACCTAACAGACCTAAGGGATCAAAGATTCGCGCAATAACGGATAACAAGTCACGCTTTGTGTACCTAGTCGAAGATTTAGTCAGACCTATAGGAAACCCTATCTCATCAGTGCCGATATGCCAACAGAGACCAAGCAACTTTTCTGGCTCATTTTGTCCAATGTTCAAATCGTATGACGCAGGGACAGCATTCGACAATAATTGAGAATCATTTGACTTCCACTTTCTCAATGGCATACATGCCGACGCAAGCGCTTTGGTGACTTCAGTGCGAATGAACTTTACTTCATCTAAGTCATCCCCTCCGGTCAGCAAGTCGTCGACATAGAAGTCATGTTGGATGATTTCCGATATCTTAGGGTTCCTACAGTCGAGTCCTACTTGTTTAAGGCATCGTGTCGCAAGGAATGGCGCACTGGCCGTACCGTACGTGACGGTGTTTAATTGATAAACATTAATAGGATCACTAACATTATCACGCCAAACAATCTGTTGTAAATATCTGTCCGACGGGTGGACGACTATTTGTCTATACATCTTCTCCACATCCGCAGATAAAACATACTTGTGGACTCTAAAGCGAAGAAGTATAGACAATAGACCGTCCTGTACGGTTGGCCCAACCATCTGTAGGTCATTAGAGGACACTCCCGTCGAAGTAGAAGCACTAGCGTTGAAAACAACACGAAGTTTGGTCGTGGTACTCGACTCGCGTAAAACTCCCATATGTGGAATAAAATAACCCAAACATAAATTAGGTTTATTAATTTTTGTCATATGACCAAGTAACTCGTATTCTGACAAAAAGTCATGATACATTCTACTAAAGTTCGTCTTAACCTTTAATTTACGCTCTAAAGAATGTAAACAATGTGTGGCTTTATTAAAAGAATTTCCTAAAATTGAAGGATCTTTCTTAAGGGGGATGCGAACACAAAAACGACCATCAGACAATCGTGTCGTATTTGTAACGAAATTGTCTTCACACAATTTCTCTTCAGGCATATAAGAATTGGAAGACTTCGCATTCACCTCCTCTAATTGCCAAAACTTTGTCAATTCTGACTTGAGGTTTTCCCAGTCACCATCGCTGTCGGCAACCATTTTAGACATATTGCACTTTACGTCATTCGTCAGCAGTGAGATAGTATTCTGAGTAATTGGACCGGAAACTATCCATCCTAGACGGGTTTCACATAATATTGGTTTCCCGGTACCTAACTTTAGTCTTTGAGATCCTAACAAATCCCAAAAAAGATCAGCGCCGATTAAAATATCAACATCGGCAGGGTTATAAAAAGTAGGATCAGCTAAAGTAATATTCGAGGGTAAGTCGAAATCAGAAATATTTATCTGACGACACGGAACACTACTCGTAATGAACGGAAGAACAAAACAATTTAGTTCGAATACAAAGCTATCATCTAATGGCGTACCCTTAACCCGACATATTTTACCTACGTGCGAAGTGACGTTATTGATTCCAAGGATTGATCTATCTACCTGGCTAGTTTTTAAGTTAAGTTTATTGCACAACCTATCTGTTATGAGTGAAGACGTGCTACCACTATCGAGCACCGCGCGAGCGAGATGCACACACCCATTGTGGTCTCTTAATTTGATCAAAGCGGTTGATAACAACACATCTCGTTGCGTATGACCACACGGAGATGCAATGTTTGCGGATAAAGCTACGTTATTCGTTTCAGTCGTAGCAGACAAGTTATTCATCGAATTACCACTAGGTGTATTCGATACAGTGCCATTAGAATGTACGTGAACTAATGTGTTGTGCCTACGTTTGCATAGTTTGCAGCCTGGTTTTTTACATTTGTTAGCATAGTGTCCGGAACGAAAACAGTTAAAACATACCTTATAACTAGGTAATGATTTGAGACGGTCATCGTTACTCAATGCGAGAAACTGTGGACAATTATTTAATGTGTGATCGTTGTTATTACATTTAGGACAAGGTTTAGAAGCTGAGTCAGTGCTAGAATTGATAGGAGATTGTGCTACCATTGACTTGATCTTAGGACCTGATTTACCTGGTGATTGCGAATAATGATTGCGGGGGAGTTCCAGGGTCTCGATGAGGTCGGCTCGATTGCGTAAGAATTGCATAAATGCGTTAAACGTGATTAAGCCATCCTTGTCTATCCTACCTTTGCACTCCTCCCACTCACGATAGGTTTTTTGATCAAGTTTTCGTGTGACAATGTAGATTAAAAGTGTATCCCAGTGTTTCACAGGCTCCCCTAATGACTCTAAAGCTCGCAAGTCTTTATTTAACTGATCGATCAAATTCTTAATGGCAACAGAAGATTCTTTTGTAATTGATTCAATAGTAAATAATGAACTTATATGATTCTGAACCAGTAATCTTTTGTTGTCAAACCGATCACATAACAATGACCATGCCACAGAGTAATTACTTGAAGAAAACTCAATGGATTTGATAACTATAGCAGCTGTTCCCTCAAGTGATGCTCGCAAGTAGTGAAACTTATTGATTGCGTCTATGTCATCATTACAATGAATTAGGCTAGTAAAGGTGTCGCGGAATTCAAGCCAATTACAATATAATCCGCTAAACTTTGGTAACTGAATCGTTGGCAATTTAACCGGCTGCTTTATGCTAACACGAGTACTTTTACAACTTTCCATCGATTTATTATCTTTATTGTAGTCAGTCAGAATATTCTGGGCTCTAGATAAGGTTTTATAATAAATAGACTCAAACTCGGAACGCTGAGAATATTGTAAGTTGATGTCGTCAACAATGCATTCTAGACGTAACTGTACCTCATCATACTGCTCATACAACGCCTCTATCTTGCCCATGCGCAACTGCAACTCGGACACATCACAGCTAGATAGCTCCTTGTCCTTGAATGAGTCCAGAAAATTGAGGAAACTAGTCAAGCGACCTTTGAAGCTGCCTCGCTTCTTAATTAAATCCTTTTCCTCAGACATTCTGGGAGACGAGTGTTGTCAACCTGGCATTGATACAGGAATATAAAAATTAAAACAACAATATAATTTCAATAATTATACGCCTAGCTGTAGTCTATGCCCTTTCTGACTGCTAACTATAATTTATAACAATGACTTGTACTAATATCTAACACTCAAATATTTTTATTATGTCAAGATACTTGTTAAAAATTAATACCACTGTTAAGTAGTTATGTAATTAGTTACAGCTTAATATAATGTAAGTTTAATAATGTAGCAAAATAGCTAACTATACTGTTAAAAGTATGAGTTTAAACTTAACATTGCTGTTGAATAAAATACTAATCACAATGCAACAAAGTACCTAATGATTTTACTCAAACACAATATAATTGGTAATTTAATAAAATAGTACTGACCTTAGTATGACTACTTATATATACTACCTGAGTGTTGGGTGACGATATTAGCGTAATTATAACTGTACACCACTAACTAACTTGCTTGAAATCAATCCAGTTCTCCAGCAGTGAACTCATGAACCTCCATTCAGCGTGGAAGTCAGTCTCTATTCTTTTTCTTGAAAATGATCGCTGATCTTCTTAATTATATTTCATCCGGCTCGTTATGGACCATGTGCGAGAATTATGGGTATTCTGATGAAAATGAATGACTGGATGCTCAATGCAAATTAGTTTTTTAATAATTTTCGGTGTGAACAATATATTTTACAAAAAACAAGTGAAGACAAGTGACAAATAGAAGTGTCATATTTTTTCATATAATTTAGGAAGCTTGCAAGAAGGTTTTATCTCCAACACCAGTGAATAAATATGTCAAGAGCAAACCACTTATCACGGCACTCGATAGAAATATAGCCATGCGTCGCAATAAATATTTTACGAGGGCAGTTGTTTCTATTCATTTCAATACATAACTCACCAATTGCGTAAATCATTTGTCTAAAGAAAAAAAAAAGTGAAAAAAAGCGTGTATGCTACATTTTCCAAACGGTTGTTGAATGTTATATATTCTAAACCACTATCTTTTTCAATAATACCATTGCTAGATAAGATTGTGAAAAAAATAAGTCAGTATTTCATTTTGCCTAATCTAGAATTATCTTTAAGTCTAGAAAAAGAGTGATATAAGAAACGTCAAATACTTCCAACGTCCATAGACAAACAAGAGTAAACCAAAGACAAACAGGACTAAAGCAAAGGTATTCAGCTTTATTCCACCTTCCATTAAAAGTAATTTATTTCCCCATCTCACTCAGAAAACAGACAAATTTATTCTGGTGGAGGACCCCGAAAACCCACTTTAATCTTCAGGGATTCAACAAACGGTACTGAAACATATAGAAATAGGTACCAAGTGACGGATTCTGATGAAGTTTTATTTAAGTATTATACTTAGATACCCTCTGTTTATTTTTATGTTCCCTTGGCGCCGGGTTCTGTTATTTATAGTTTCTTTCATGTTTGCCACAGTCATGGACGTATTATGAGTATAGATATATGTACTTAATTACTATTAATTTAGAACTGAATAGCTTGTTTGTTTAAACCCACAAATCACAAGAACTACTGATTCGAATTGAAAAAAATATGTTTTGTGTTGGATAGCATATCTATTGAGGCTATAACATCAAGCTATGACTCATGAGAGTGGAGCACCAAAGGTGTGGGCAAAGTCGCATGGAAAAGCTAGTTGTGAAAAGGGTAAATGGGTAGGGCATATTGCTCGCAGAACAGATGGTCGATGGGCCCAGCTGGGTCGAAGCCTACCCAGCCGGGTCGAAGCCTACTGAGGCCAGGGTTATCCGAAAGGGAACTCGAGCCCCGGTATGAAGGCTAGAAGGAACGAGGTGGGTCTTTTAGTCAGTAAGAGTCTGACACTATCTCCCGCTCCGCCCAAGATCGGGGGTTGTCATAGAATTATTTTTCCCACCATAAAAAAAAGATCTTCGATGGGGCCGAAAAGTGCTGGCTTCAGTACGTGTTCGCCAACACGTACTGAAAGATACACAGTTGGAATGCCTCCCACAAGTTGGACCGATAACCTGAGGGTCTGGGGAGCCCTACGGATGCGAGCCGCCCATGACCAGTTGTTGTGGCACACTTGGGGGAAGTCTGTGATACCCAATGGACGTTTTCTAGCCTGAAATTATGATGATAATGAGAGAACTTAAGCTGCACCAAACTAAATTTTCTGTTTTTTTTTTTCGTTGGGTCATCATCAAATAAATGCTCCCACTCTAAGTAGAGTTAAAGGGAGTGTCAGCGTAGTGACATCTCTAACCTCACATAGAAATTAAAATTTGTAATTATACATCGCGGGATTAGAGATTCTCGCGCTATTAGAAAATCAACTTCCCGAAATCAACTTTCGGTTAGTTGCCCGACATAAAGCCCGACTGGTCGGAGGTTTCTACCTTATCAACGGAGGGTTTACGGTACTTTACACCTTAAACCGCATACCTATAAACATCTTTCTTTTTTTGCACCCCGGTGTGGTTGATTCCAACATCTTTATTCCTAAATAGGTATCCTATTTTTTTGGGATCAGAAATCACCAAATGATTCTTCTCGCTCTGGCCACCTTTATTTAGCGAAAGAGAGTGTCAGACTTTTACTGACTAAAACTCACGCGAGTTCCTTCAGCTACCCTTTGCGTTACAGGGCCAGTGACCCTTTCCAGTGAAAAATCTTGCAACGAGTAATGTGTACGATTATAGTTTAAACTGTAATGCAATTATAAGCCACACAATCCTATTTACTTTTAATTAGGATTTAAAAGCGTTACCAATAACCATGTAATTAAAAATTTTCAACACGAGATTCTAATATATTTTCAGACACAAGAAAAAAAAAAGTACAGTAACCACATTACTGTTCCAGACAAATCACAACCTTGCTAGCAGCCAATACATTTATTACGTTGAAATATTTGGGTTAGGTGGAGGTATAGAGTTGTTGGCTATTGGATTTTTCTATCTAATCTAAGATTCCTCAGTAGAAGCAAGCGTCTAGCCGCTTCGCATTTCACTGGCTTCCGATTTACTTTAGCGCATTTATTTAAGCATTTGTTTGTGTTAACTCGACACCTGATTGAACTTACGAAATTTGAAGGGGAAAGTAAATATCAGCTTCATTTTACACACGTGTAAGCTTTATTTGTTAGGTGCCTCGACAGCGAAATAAACTCGTCGACAGAAATTAGTGGCACAAATTGTGTTTACTTTCCGTTTGACAAATATTTAATCGGCAGAGTATCGGTTTTCAAAATAATGTTTTAAACTTAATTAATCGCTTATTTATACAAAAGGGTATCTAAGGTTGTTGTTCGTAAAAGTTCATTTATTTATTTATTTGGATCTGCTTCTCCAATAACGGACACATACTTAGTTATAACACAGCTCATAATTTATTACGCATGGGTTCTTTTATCAGGATGCAACTAAAGAAACACAACTGCATTTTAGTCAGTAAAAGTCTAAGTCATTTGATAATTTCAGATCTTAAAATAATAAAATATTCAGGAATAAAAATGTTGGAATCAACCAAACAAGGGTGCAAAAACTTTTTATAAAAAAAAAAATAATTTCGGAAGTCGGTGTTTCTCGGTATTATTTTTTCGTTATTTAACACTGACTTCCGAAATTAAAATTATTTTGATCGTTTTAGTATTTTTATTTTTAGTGAAGTTTTTTTTTTATAAATAATTTTATATCACACTTTTTAGTTGCAACACACTTACAGCCATAGTTCATTATTCTCATGATAATTCCAAATAACTTAAACCCTGCTAAAATATATTATTTTATTATGAAGTTTCCGTGTCTACTCCTTCCACCTTCCGGCTCGATCATCAGATCGGTTCGATAGTACCTTATAGCCAAAGTGCCAAAATGACGATATAATTGTTTATAATATTTGAGGAGTTTCCTCGATTTCGCCAAGATTTCATCATCTGATCCCCACTTGGTGACTATGGACCATTTGGAAAGTATAACCCTTTCCAACAAAAGAATAATTTTTCGAATCGGTTGGCAAGTGACGAAGTTATGCGCGAACACACTTAAAAAAAAATACAAACATCCGAATTGAGAACCTCCTCTTTTTTAAGAAGTCGGTTAAAAAAAAAATGTTTAGAAATGGAACAGGTTGTAAAGTCCCAAAAACCCTCCGTTGAAAATGTCCTCCGACCCGTCGGGTTTTATGTCGGGCAACTAACTGATAGTTGATTTCGGGCTGTTGATTTTCTAATAGCGCGGAGATCTCTAATCCCGCGATGCATGATTAAGAATTTTAATTCCTATGTGACGTTGGAGATGTCACTACAGAAACTTGCCACCATCCCGTTAACTGGTAGACTCTACACCATAATTAAGCTATTTTAGTAAATAATTACTATAAACAAACAATGAGACAAGAACGAAAAGCCTCGATTCGAGTCGACGTCGCCAAGGTGGGCCCAACATTGTTAAAAGGTCAACACAATAAAATGAAAACTCATGATTTGCAATTGGCAAGACACTCAAACGAGTATGTAAAGGTAGACATTGCGTGGTCAGGTTACGCGCGGGCGGGTGCGCCGGCGCATCGGATCATCAACATTTGTGTCATGCGCAGAGAACACGTGCGATTTAAGGCGCTATGTACCTATCCCTAATTGAGTTTTTTTTTTATTGTGGCTATCCACAGCTCGCGTTTACCACTATCTATTATTATATATTAAGTACATTCTGTCTATTTACAAGCTGTATGCTTGTTTTCGTGATTCTCTTTACTTCTAAGAAATAAAAACAAATAGTGGTAGCGCCTCACACCAATTACTTTGGCGGAAATATAAAATTGTTTGCGATAATCCCAGCCGCAGGGAGTTGGCACAAAATTATTAGTGGACTGTATGGATGCGGGGGTTGAAAAGTACGTAGGTACATATAATACCTATGTACGTGACCTTTCAAATGTGACCCGAATTAGAAGGAAGAAATTACTTTTTTATCTAATTAAAACATTTATTTAATTACGAGGAGGGCAAAGGAAATTACGAGGAAACATGCAAATCTAGTCTATAGGTTCAGGTGTTCAGTGGGCCGAAGATTAGACCGCCTTGTTGGGTACTTCATGGTAGCGCACGAGGAGAGATCAGACGTCTTTTTATCACGTATCACAAGCACTTTATTAACCATTTTCGTGGTGTAGAATTTTGGAATTTTCCTCCTTTTTCGAATAATTAAACTCGAAAATGACATAAACAAGTCTTTTTAAATGGTATTTTTACAAAGCCATGCTATGTTGTGTTTGTTGTTTTGTTTTTAAGCTATTGCATAGCTTCTATCGCGGGCCTTGAGCGTGGAGACCGAATCCAGAAATTCCGTAACGAAAATAACCTAACACCCCCCACTCATTTGTTTTTTGAGCGTGGTGACCGATAAGAAAACAAATGAGTGAACAATCAATCAAAATTCAATTCAATGTGTGAAAGTGTAACTTCAATTAATATCAAAGAAAAAAAAAACAAAGGAAAAAAAAATACTGCATAAATAAAATAAATAAATAATTATAATTGCATAAGTTGATAAAAATGCTATAGCTTTACCGCGGCAGTCCCCGAGTGCCACACGTCTTTTTTTTTGTTGTTGTATTTTTATGTTATTTTTCTTTTTTACCCGAAATTCTGTTTGAATGCATTTGATCGTCACGTTATCTAGCGCCTTAAGCAACTTTAGTTGATGTCACGGTGACATCTACGTGACAGTAGTGATTGTTATCGAAAACGATTTGCTATGATTGCTTTAGTTAGACAGACTGCTTTGACTCGTGTCTGGAGTTATCGCAATTTGTGACATGTAAAGTGCATTGTGGACAGTTGCTGGGTAATCTCAAGCGATCATCTTCCTCATCATCTGTAGAATGTTATTTTATGGTATGTTGGATCATTAGGTTAGGAGTTTAATGTGGCTAGAGGTAGGTCCGACGTACCAAAATTCCAGTATCTTATTTAATATTACTTCTCTTTTGAAGTGGGAAATGATCTAATAACTTCTCCCGCTCTGGGTGGAGCAAGGGGAAGTGTCAGAGTTTAACTGACTAAAACGTTTCTTCAGTAACTTGTTCAGGGCCGTAGTAACTCTTTCGAACTATCCTGGTGCGATGGATCCTAAGGTTCGGAGTTTAAAATGTGGCGAGAATGCGGGCGGGGGCTTTATAATGAGAGGTTGGTTTTATAATGTACACGCTCGCGTTTGACCACTCTTTCACCTGATGGTAAGCGACGATGTGGTCGAACACTGGGTTGCGACAGTCGCTGTCTCGTTTTTTAATTAATGAAAGAAAAAGGCCTCGCTGATACACTTTCGCCCACGTTCTAATTAGTCCACGCTACGCCACTGAGTATCAAAATTCTTATTATATTTAATAATAACACCTGACATCTAACTACCGTTATTTTAAGAGCACAGGTTTCCGAGTTCTAAGTAAGTATAATTCATATTTTATAGATTTTTTATTAGATTCAGTTTAATGTGGCTATAGTGGAGGCCAGTACCACAATTCCAGTGTCTTATTTGAAAATAACACCTAACATCTAACCTACCGGTATTCTAAGAGCAGATATTTCTGATTTCTATAAATATAATTAGAACATCATTGATATTATAATCACCATCTCAGCCTAAAGATATCCCTACGTAGACACCCCTAGCGTCACCAATATAATTATAATACCCACCCGTAAAAATAAAGTCTCCTAGAATTGTTGTTGTTATGATAAAGAAGCGTTTTGCTGACAACGACCGATTCGATCAAGAATATTCCGTTATAAAAAACACTAGCCAATTAGTTATTTTTAGTATCGTCATTGATCCTTTTATTTTTAGACTGAGTTTATAAACAAGAAAGGAGTCTTCTTTTCGAGTTTCCCACACATATCTACCTACATCGCTCTCTGTGTATTGGACTAGGATTTGATTATTTTGGAACCAAATATTTCTAATTTTTTTTTTTAAACTAGTTCAAAAACGGAGATGGTTGTGTTTTGGTTGAGTTTGTTGAGATCCAATACCGTATTGGTATACCGTCCATGGGTTGTGTGAAAGAATACCCCGGGGCCACAAAATAGATAGGTACAGAAGACATTAAAAATACAAAGCGCGCTCGAGCAACGCACACATAGACACCGCTCACGGACACGATATCCCGAAGCGCCTCGGCTCGCTCGTCGAACAGTTTCGGCTCAAACGCTCATTAGCGTGCGTCCACCGAGCGTAGGTATAAAAAGTGAAGTACATACATGAGATTGTCTTATGTGCTTATCAATAGATAGGCAAAATATTGTGCCGGAGCTCTGGAACGAGGGCAAAAAAAGAACAGATGAGTGGGTTTTACTCAGTAAAAGTCAGAGACGCTGTCCTGCTCCGCCCTAGAGCTAAAGAAGGAATTGGATGATGTCCCACCAAAAAAAAAAACATTATATTGGTGTTATAAGAAATGTGGTGATATTTTTTTTAAACAATATCATACAGTTTCCTATGCATAATATGTTACTAGTCGTAACAACTCGCGCTGCGCTGTCTCATGAATATGCATTGTGCTTGCTTGGAACTGTGTGGTATACCTACTGTTTTGAAAATATATCACCACATTCATTGATATACAAAAAACCCCACATTACTTGCATCACCAATATTTTTCCCTTCACCATATATCGTAGAGTAGGTTTCTGTGTGAATATTACCGATCCCTTTAAAGACAAAGTAAAAATCCGCAAATTCGCAAGTATCGAGACCATGTAAATTCAACTGCGACACACTTTCAAACCTGTTATCGTTACATAATTGTGTTTCCGATACCACTTCACCAGCAACGTTTGTCCTGCAGCCTTTATGTGCAGAGTATGCAAAGAGTAGTTCAAGGCCCGACGGACCTCTGTCGATAAAAAGTAGGTAGTCACTCGATATTAAAGGAAAACTATTGTACAGTTGTTTATTTTATTGGTACCGAATATGGAATTGGTATACATATTATATTTCATATGTCGTTACGTAACTATGTGTACCATATTATCTTTCAAAGATGAGGCCAGGGGCCTAAGTCTACTATTTTTATAGATTCGTCATTCCAACACGATCCCATTGTCATTTTGCTAAAAGTTTGTAATCTGCTAATTAATAATGATCGATCATTGATCGGTCAATGGTCATGTAATAGAATTGTGTGACGTCGTAATGGTAGGTCAATGGTAGATCAAACAAACTGTCAAAATGTTTGTAGATTACAGCATACGTCAGATATTAATTTGTCATTATGTACGAGATTACCATTCTATGCCATTTCTTTCAATGGAGTGTCAATGGTTGACCATCGGAAAGTCTTAATGACGCCATTATATTAGTAGTTTACCAAAACTTATCAAAATCAACAATTATGAAATCAATGATAGACTATTCTGACACTATTGTAATAGTAGACTTGAGGCCCAGTTTCTCAGCAGTGGGATTGACTTCTCGGTAGACATGCTTATGCTACGTACCGTTCATTTTTTAATTAAAGACTATGATTTGACATGTGCAAATGTCAATTTCTGAAAATATGTTGCCAGATTTTTAGTAAAAGTGATGTCTCCAAATTCGATTTTTCATACCGGTTTTTTAACATTAGAACCTTTATGGAAAATAGGACTAAGATACTGTATGTGTGTGTTTTTATAAAGTCTAATATGAATTGAAAACTAAAATAATCAAAAATATTACCATATTTTTTAACACTCCGCCTTTTACTTAGGCTAAGAACTCACGAAGCGGTTTTCACTTCTGTAGAATGCTAGAGATATATATGTAAAAAATTAAAACACGTTTCACGACGCGTTTTACGGCCGTGGTGTGCGCAGTTGTTTGCGGCTCCCACTGCAATGGCAAGGAACTAGTAGAATCGCGCGAGCTATGGTCACCCGCAGCCTCGGTGGGTAGCGCCCGCACGCTTTGAGGTCGGTTAGCGCCCACAATTGCCTTCAGCGGGCAGGGAAATCCGATGCGTCCAGAGCTATAAAAGCAGTTTTTAAAGCTGTTCTAAAGCTGTTTTTAATTCTTCTGTGAAATAAGTATAACGCAACAGCTCGTTTCTGGTGTGTTTCCATGGCGGTTCAGAGCTCAACTGATAATCAACCGCCCGTCTTCCGATTTTCAACCACCAAGCTTTTTTCTGCTGACAACTCCTTGAGGCGTGACCGTGGCGTAAATCTTCAGATTGGTCCGGCGGCGTTGCTTAATGTGGTCGGCCTCCCCCTTTGCTAGCATTACTGCTTCACAGAAGGAGGCGACCGCCTGCCACTCCTTCTCGCTCCGGACCATGGCCTGTACCAAGGCCCAGCGCAAGAGATCGCCACCGCCTATCGCCCCCACAAGGACACGGTGATGCTCTGCCCAAGCCGGGCACACCTCTATCGTATGCTTCACGGTGTCCTCCGGACGGTCCACACAGAGGCGACACCCGGGCGTCACTTCCACACGAATTCGGTACAGGTATCTCCTGAACTTACCGTATCCGGTGTGAAGTCCTGCGAAAGGCGAGGAAGTCGTGAGTTCTTTCCAGCCAAGCCTCAAAGAGGTCCCCTCTTACCGACATAAATGTGGCGTGCAGTTGTAACTATCACTCGCAAGCTTGGTGGGCTGCCACCAAGCTTGCGAGTGATAATTACAACTGCGGCGGCTGCAAAACCACTCAAAACTCAGGTGAGTTCAAAAATAAAACAGCTGTTTCCTCTACCGCGGCAGGCGTGGTTAAAAACCGCTTCGTGAGATCTTAGCCTTAATGCCAATACTAAAAAAAGGTTCTAGCTGTAGCCATGTCAAGAAATAAATTAAAAAAAAAGGTTTCGTTTCTCTGACGGCCATTTTATTTTTCATTCGTTACTTTGCCTGCAAAGAATCGAATGTGTTCCGTGTTTCAGAAGCGTTGTTGGTGTTATTTTTGAGTTTATCCTATTGTTAATTGTTGAGTTATTTGTTAAGTTTCATACTGTTGAAGATTTTTCAAATTCTTCTACATCTTTATATACGAGATGGAAGTAGAAGCTCAGCCATCAACTTCATCACGAAGTCGCGGTGAAGATTTTTTGTCACCTAGGAAAAGACGTATAAGTCAACCCTTTACTGTAACAGAGAAGCTTATGATCACCAATGTGTACAAATATGTAAAAAAATTAGGGTGGGCTCAAGTAAAGGGTTACGTAGCGAGACACAATACAACTTTTAAATTCAACGAAGTTCAACATTTAGTAGCAGAAGGACTTCGTCAAGTATCCCCTCAGCGATGGAGTGACTGCATCTCACATGTCATTAAAGTGGAAGACGAAATGTGCCACTTGGGTCATATCGCTGACAATATAATTGAAAATTTTATTATAGAAGTTGGTAGCGTTTCTGATGAATCAACTAGCTCAGACTCTTCGAAATCAGAATAAATATAGTAGAGGAAGAACGACCTTCCCCGGTCTGTTTAATAAATGAAATGTATTTTACGACAAATCTAGTATATTTAATAATATAACGCGGGTGAATTGCCTAAGAAATTCCTGGCAAAAACTATTATTCATTAAAAATTGAAAATTGACATTTTTTTTGGAAATATGCACTACCATTGTTCATGCCAGATTTTTTGCAGACAACCCTATATCATCGTATTCGTAATGAAACAGTGTTTATTTTGATATATATATATATATATTGAATGGATGCAAAGATGGCGTGTAAATGCGAGTTTCCCTAAGTCTCACCACATTACATTAATGTTGAGAAAGAAGCTGTGCCCAAAAGTCAAACTTAGCCAGAATCCTTTACCGCCATGCAAAAGTGTCAAAAACTTAGAATTTTACTTGGCCCAACGTATGACATGAAAAGACCATATTGAGCAGATACGGAACGAAGTAAATAATCGATTCAAAAACGTTTATTGGATGCTTGGCAAGCAGTCAACTCTATCCCTAAGCAATAAACTTAGAGTCTCAGTTTTAACAAACCGATTTGGACCTTATAATACTCAACTAAGTTCTCCAGCCAGTAAATCCAACATACTTTGCCTTCAAAGAGCCCAAAACAACAGCGGACCATAAGTGGTGCTGCCTGGTTCACACGTAACACTGAAATACATGAGTACCTAAATATGAAGACTGTCAGAAGTCAAAATAAATGGATAACTATGCTGGGCAATTAAAGCTCCGTCCCAACCCATTGACAAACATGCTTCTATTACGAAACCAATCAATCGACTGAAAAGAATAAATGTGCTGTATGACTAACGAGAGTTAAGGCAGTGGCTCTAACCTACCAAAAGTTTTATTTACTGCAACCTATCTGAATACAGTCAATTGGACTGATCACATGAATAAACTTAGACCCACATTTTTACGTGGCTTCCTTTTATGCTTTAGAATTAAAAAAGTTATCTTCATTGGTCGTTAAGCTGTAAATACAAATGTCTGCATTGTAAGAAACCGATACATATTTCTTTTTTTATTGCTACAATTTCGATACATACATATACTACGAGATCCGCACGAAAATAGTACACGAAGAGGACTTGGGTATGTTTTTACAATGATCTATTATTCGTTTTCATACCGAAGTCATTATTAATAGTACCTATTCGTTAAGTTGTAATAATGTGTCCGCAAAAATATCAGCTTGAGTACCTAAATATTTTCGTCATCACCAAATCGAGACGAAAAAATAAAATAACAGCTTTAGCTAGTCTTTCAATTCTTAAGCTTAAATTATAATTTATTTTATGAGTATTTGCGTCTATCAAATTACCTTCAGGAAATACAAAAGCTGATCATAATTAGTTGCATAAAAATCGAAATTATTTTTATGAAAATTTTTCGGTTTTTTGGTCAGTATCGGTTGCGGTACCTCACTATTTATGAAGTGGAAAAAACATGCAACATTCGTATTGTCAAATCGTAGTCTTTGATTATAACACGAAGTATAGGTATAACCACCCCTTATTACAAACATCGGAGGTTTATAATAAACCGCGTGAAATTGCAAATACACGGATTTATTGTAAACTATAAAATTTAAATGGGATTAGTTATGTAAAGAAAGAAAGAAAGAAAGAAAGAAAGAAAAGTATTTATTTTGGCGCAAAAAAACATTTTAGACAACAAAAATGTACTTTTCTGTCCATAACTAATACACACCCATATTATTTATACATTGTATAATAAAGATACAATATCGAAACTTTATAATTGGATCTCATTGACTATCTAGATTTATTACAATCTTACGATTACAATAATCCGGTGACATATGAACCAAACCTACATATTTGATGTAGGTACCTTTCGGGGAATACCGGCGAGATGTATATTTTTACGTACTTTTGTACCGTTGGCGACCATTACACGGTCATGCAAGCGTCAATCAATTCCATCAATCGTGAGTGATAGTTTTCGTCAATCGGTACTAAAAAATGTCAATCATCGCATTAGACGATAGGTTTTTCTAAACTTCGACTGTGGCAAAGCTGACAGCAAAACCTATCGTGTTTTGTTCGCCTTGACCCCGCACACGGGCCTCAAAAAAACGCCGCCACAAAAAAACGCTAGAAGCGGCCACAAAAAAAGAAACTAGAAGCGGCCGCAAAAAACAGCTGAAGCGCGCGACACCTTGTTCGGAGAAGCTTGAAGCGGCTTCAACAGTTTTTTGTGGCGACACCGCCGCACACGAGCCACAAAAAACGGCCGTCTCAAAAAGAATGAGCGGGGACAATTAATTAAACCTACACCACATTTGCCTACACCTCTGATTTACCTTACGGGGAATACCGGCAAGATGTATATTTTACGTACCTATGTTATACAACAATGACTAGCAAAAATCAGTAAAATAACTCACACGTTACAAGTACCTACATTGTCTTAACACATTGAAGTGTCGAACTCCCGATGCTAGCACGATAAGATCGTATCAGCATTCGCTACCTATCCGATAATAAATCGCTGCCCGCCACTAATAAGCACAAAGAAACGGATATTTTACGTGAATGCCATATTATACAGGTGCAGGGAGCATGAAACAATCAGATTGCGTACACTCTTTATTAGCTGGGGTCTGTTAGACCTTGAACTACAGTGACTGTACACAGAATTATGTACCATAACATAACACGTACGTTTAGAAAAGTGTTTCCAGGCGTCCCGATTTGCGCGGGACGTCCCGATTTCTAGGGTCTGGGGACGAGTCCCGATTTGCACCTGATCCCGATAAATCAAAAACCCTGGAACGCAAAGAGCGATTGAAGAAGTCTGAGTTTTACTCAGTAAAAGTTTGACACGCCCTCTCGTTCCTCCCAAGAGCGGAAGAAGTCATTGGATAATTTCGTTCCTAGTCACAGTGGTTTTGACTGTGCGTTAGTATGTCAGTTAGTCAGTTTCTTCTTTTTAAATTTACAATATAGGAGAAAACTGACCTTCACACCTTGATGTAGGATAATTCAGAAAAAACGAAAATTTTATCAGCTTAGGGTCCTTGAGGGGCAGTCACATGTGGTGCCGTAGATTATAAATTTAGAAACATACTCATTAGTTAAGTAAGAGCCTGTCTCCCATCACCACGGCATCACGACGCCGCCACCGCACAACGGCACGGTGCCGCGAACGGTGCGCCGCGCACGTATTCTCAGATTTCACAGTCGATATTTCGCAGTTGGCGTGCGCGCATGTGTGTAAAACAAAATGATAGAAAATATCGATACATACTTCTTTGTTTCGTTAATGGAGGCACATATAGTCATTCCAAAATTTTCAAAAAAATCTCATTCCCAACCAACTGCCCACCGTGCAAAGGCACGGCGCCGTGCTTTGTCTGGCCACCAACGTAATAAAAGTCAAAATCGGTCAAACGGACAGTAATAAAAGGTTTTCATAAATATCTAATATTTCCACGATTTTATTCAATCGCACTAGTCCCGTGTACCTAACAAGGGACAAGCCTATTAGGTTATGTAATAAATACCTAAATAATTCGGAGTGGACACGTTTGTCAAAAGTTTTTCTAGAGGTTAAATGGATCAACCTTTTTGTAACAAAGTTACATTGGGCAAATTACATAAGCATAAAAATGAAAAGGAGGGACAGACGGTTAACTTAAGGGGGCCCTTTACTACTCGTCAATGTGAGCATGGTTTAAAAGCTTGTTATTTCATCTAACGCAACCCAACGCAGTGTATGATGAAGACGCAACGCGCAAAAAAGTGAAACAACCCCTGAAAGCTCGGTTGACAATTCCATCCTTTACCCGAATATTTCACAAAACTTGTTCCAGGAAATACGTGTTCTTATTAAAAACCTTAAAAGATTTTGAAAAAAAAAATCGTCATTTTCATTCAGAGTTTTGATTAATAGACCAGGGCTAAAATTTTTCGTAGGTCACTCAGGTATATATAAGTTATCTAAAAATAGTCGACTCCTTTCTCCAAATATTGTAGACGTCTTATTAAGTATTAATTTTATCAACTTATTTGTTTGTTAATTATAGTAGTATATTTTGATTTGCAATTTTTTTTGTTATCTATGTAACATGTATTTTTACGTTTTTCGAGTAATTAAAGTGTAAATTTTAATAAATAGCTCTACATTGAATATAATAATTGAAAAAAAATTTCGAATTCGAGTTTTTTTCGATTTTTTGCATTTGCTGAAAAGATTTACTATGGTAACATATATATTTTTTTCACCATCGGAAAGTAGAGATTTCAACGAATAGACACCATATAAACTTTTTGAAAAAAAAAAGATATTTTGACGGGTGAATTTTCGATTGAAAATTAGGGTGATTTTTCGATATTTATTCAAAATAAGGTGAAAAAATAAATATTTCTAATCAAATAAATTACAGCGTATTTGGGACATAAAAAGGTAAGTTTTCACCAAATTTCGTGATAAAAAAATGTTTTTTTGAAAGAGATAAAAATAAAAAACCAAAAACTTGGTTTTATGAATTTTTCACATAAATTTTGAGGTTATGTGAAAAAAGTGTGAATGCAAAAGTTTTAGATCTTTTTATTACCTACAACTTTGCTATTAGACTTTTTTCCATAGGACTTTTAGTTTTGCCGGAAATCGAGAAAAACCGTTTTTTTCCCCTTAAAAAGTCACCCCCACCACCTTCCCGACCTCACATCGCCCGTAAATTATTTTTCCTTTCATTTTTATAATATTCTCCTCCTTTTCTAATGGGTTTCATCCTACTATTAGTTTTTTTGGTTTTAAAAATTATCGACACTGGTCTATAAGTAAATATGCAAGGTCTATGGATATATTTTTGTTATTTTTTAATTTATGAGTACGTTATGAAGGATCAAAGGTAGATAGCAGATTATTCAGAGGTCTTTACTGAATTAGTCATAGTACATATTCATGATTTGATTTCATTATGAACCTAGATAATATTCACAAGATTGGTTTCCAAAATGTCTAAAGAAAGACGTATAATAACGTCATAATCCCCTAACAGCGGTATAGCGTAATGAAAATGTACCTCGTAAAAGATTTTATTTTAAAATTTGAATCTTAGAACATTCTGCCGAGTTGAAATGTGAGCAAAGTTGGGTAGTTATGCAGCCAGTTAAGTACCGGTATTTAAACTACGTTTAAATCTTTGGTTGCAACGTAAACTCATTGCAAGTTTTAAAGCGATTATATTATATTAATGTTATAATTTTGTTCATTAACTTAGATTGTTTGTAAACTAAAGAAAAAGAGACAGACAAGGTTATATTTGTATGAAAAAATTAGTTTTTCCTACGACTTCATTTCATATACTTCAAAAACGGCTCATTTTTGTGTCTACCCAGTTCCGGATCAGTACTTAGATAGATCAGATAACTTTTAACACATAATATAAATAAAAAGTATACCTTCATACGATTTTATTTTCTATTATTGTGAAATTGAATTACGTGCTTGCAAAAAAGCAAACTAGTGATCAAATCTGATGTATATTTTTTCATCACCATGTCGATTTGGAAGAAGATTTTGTTTTGAGTTCCGATTTCTTTTGGTTACTTTTTAAGACAACTACCACTGTATTTACTTTAGTAATTGTATATTTTAATAAATTTGTTTTGGTTACAAAATTAGTGAGCATGGATAAATTGTAGGTTAGCCGATATTCGGCTGACTTTCGAAAAATTAATCTTAATTTTTAGCTCTAGATCTACACGCTTAAGTTGCCAACCTAAATAATATATTATCTGGTATTTGGTATCCCAATATTACTTTTACTTTTTGTGTCTAGTCTGAGTAAAGAGCAAAGTTTAAAATTATCGCATTTATATTAACAGCCAGCCAATAGCACTTAATTCTATGGAGCAAATAGGCATAAACCTGAGTGTTTACATCAGATAAGATTACTAGCAATTTAGAACGGAAGGTTAATAAAACTGTTCACTTCAATGATATTCTATGATCACTTATAATTCCTCGCAATTGCTAGACTGGAATTATTATATGGTATTGATTTATTACCTATAGATCTTAGAGTAGTGTTTTTCGTGATAATGATAGTAAGTAGTCTGTACCTACATAGACGGAAATAAACAATTTTGATTCAAGTATAACTTTATATCCGAGGCTCTAAACAAAGTGTTGATAACGATCGTCAAAAGTCCTAAATTATTGGAATTTATGTTGTGGGAAAACATTCATTATGCGTACAGCTAAAGAGTGGAATCCTATCCTATCCTTTTGACACTCTACACTGTTTGATTGGTTGCACAAAATAAAAAAAAAACATCAAAAAGAATGTCAAGTTCTGTAGGATGAGCGGTTGCTGTATTTAATTTTTATCCTTCACCGTTGATTTGCAGCAATAATGATTTCTAATTGATGCATTCCGTCAATGCTCAATACCACGCATATACCTAGTAAGCTGTTTCATTCTCTATTTCGTTCAATGCTACTTTTAAGGTCACTCGAGTGTTATGGTAAATAAAATCCGCAATTTTTCCTTGTCCTGATGAAAATCGTGGCGGAAAAAGCATCTTTGATTGCAGCTAACAAATCTCACTTTGAAAGCAAAACGACATTTCCTCTTCTGTAGATACTATTTTAGTTAAGAGTAACCATGGAGTTTCTTGTCGGTTCTTTTCCATAGGAAACGACCAATTTGGAACCGTGCACTAGCTTCTGACGTTTTATAAGTGCCCATGTAGGCCTATGTGAAATAATAAACTTTTGAAGTGAATTTGAGTCTAAAATGTATGTAAGTGGGTTTTTCCTCAAAAAACGTACCTAAGCAAGCTGGAAACCCTTGGAATCGCAGAAGTCTACAGGCGGTGATGATTACTGGCTGACTGGTAGAGAATATCCACCTATGTAATACACTGCTGCACATGAAGTTTACATATAACAGTACCATATATCAGATAGGTCGTCTGCTTGTTTCCCACTCTGTGGCATGATACTTTACAGTAATCTAAAATCAAAAGAGGAATCAATCCAAGCAGTATTCCTTCACTGACAACCCTAATACATTAGGTAGATACAAACCAAACCACGGCCGTCACCACATTGGCTACTAAGGTATAAGTACTTTAGATATCCGTGTCAGGGATGTCGCAGCCGCCACAAACGCCCGATAAAGCTTCACAGATTGTAACACCTTACTCGGATATTTGCAAAGGACCAGTCTTATAGCTGGCAACATTAGATGTTTTGTGTACCTACATACATATCTCGCTAAACGCGAGGTCGGAACGCACTTGTGCTGTAATGCTGATCGTAATACCATTGTCCATTATCTTTTATTAATATTACAAAGCTGAAGAGGTTTTTATTTGTTTGAACGCGCTAATTTTAGGAACTACACTTCTGGACACATCTATTGGCCCACCTTGTATTTTCAGTTTCGTTTGGTCCTAGCAAAAATGTTATATTAGGTCGAGCAAAAAGTTTTTATGCAATTTTGAACCTGGCTCATTCACAATTTCATTCAATAGTCTTTTTTTGAATTTCGAACACAGAATTTAAAGAAACAAAGGACAATTTGGAGCCTGTTTGTTGATATCAAACAATCGAATACTAAGAAAACTTGGTTTTATTGGTTTACTTGGATTTATTTCTTGAAAAAGTGATTGATATCTTTGGTTTTGCAACAAACATTACTTTTTCTTAACATTAAGGTGAGGTTCTATCAATAATCTATGGATACTTCACCTGAAGTCTCCGCCCAAGCTGTGGCACTTATTCAGGCCGGACACAGCCAAAGAAACGTGAGTGCTCAACTTAATTTAAGTCGATCTGCGGTCCGAAATGTTTATCGGAGGTACCTATAGACTGGCGGCTTTGTTCGTCGCCAAGGATGGCCACGATCTCGGGTCACAACTGAAAGGCAGGATCGATTCATCGTGACAACCAGCTTGAGAAATCTTCACCTTACCTCCATTGAGATACAAAACCAACTTCGCGACTTCCACGGAGTATCTGTGAGCGCTCGAACTGTTCGGAGAAGGTTAAAAGAACGCGATATGGTACCACACAAGCCAGCTAATGGGCCCAAACTAACGCGAGCCCACCGAACAGCGCGCCTTCATTTCGCACGCAGCCATTTAAATTGGACACAGCAAGATTGGAGCCGTGTACTCTTTTCTGATGAGTCTAAAATTGTGTTACATGGCAATGATGGAAGGAAGAAGGTCTACCGACGTAAGGGAGAGCGTTTCGCACAATGCTGCTTTGAAGAGAGGGTTGCTTATGGCGGTGGCTCATGGACTGTCTGGGGCGGTATATCCGCGAGCGGCAAAACTCAACTTGAGGTTGTTACAGGACCACGGCTGCCAACATTAAATGCTGAAAGGTACATTCGTGAGTGCTTAGAACTTCACGTGATACCATACGCAGACTATGTGGGCCCAAATTTCCTTTTTATGCATGATAATGCAAGAGCCCATGCGGCCGGCATCGTCAGGGAATATCTTCGGGATGTGAACATCACAGTTATGGACTGGCCAGCCAGAAGCCCAGACATGAACCCCATTGAGCACATGTGGGACGAGCTAAAAAGACGTGTTAGGGCTCGTCAGCCAGTTGCCCAGACGATGCAGGAGTTGAAAACTGCCATAGAAGAGGAATGGGAGATGATCCCTCAAAATTTCATAGAGCGGTTGATAAACTTTACGCCTAATCGTATGAGAGCTGTGGTAGATGCCCATGGAAGCAACACGCGTTATTAAATTAAACCTTTATTTGATAAAACATGTTTTTTATTCAAAAATCAATTGCCTTTAACAAGGCGCATATCCGACTTGTTAGGCGTAGCTCCATGTCGTATGGTATTCTGAATTCAAATTTAAAACAATACGATCGAAAAAGATGGTAAAATGTATCAGGTTTAAAACTGCATCAACAGGTTTTGTTTAATCTAGCAATCATATTTCGGTAGGGGCCATCGTTTTGATGGCCCACTGTGGCTTACTAAACTCTAAGGTGGGCCAATAGATGTGTCCAGAAGTGTACTTCGGATTGAAATACATTTTAATGTTTGGTAGCCAATTTATCGATAATTAATAATCGAGGCAGGCCGTAACGTTAACCGTCACGCTATGATAGTAGCGAAACAGTACAGTTACTTACCGTAAAGATGTGGGTGAAACCACGGGAGCAGCTAATTATTGATTTATTAGTTATCAAAAATAAATTACTCAAATCAAATCAAAACATATCAAATCATCTTTTTGTGGATCATAGGTAATTGTACATAATACAGATGGTGTTAGTTAAATATTTTGCGAACAGCGATGTCCTACCCTTAGGGCGTACAATAAAATGTAGGTACTGTTGATATAATCTATCTACATATGTATATATCTCAGGTAAAAACAAGGACGTTAGAACCCCGCAAAGTATTAATTATTATTATTATAACACCTACAAACTTAAAATTTGGCTGGTAGGTTCCTTATAGGGTGCAGCTGTAGTCGTTCGCTAAGAACGAATTTTCGACGAACGAAATTCAACCACAAAGGAGATAAAACGGGGCTCCGAAGTTAGTATGGAGAAACTGGCATTCACGCGGGCGAGCCGCTGGCAGAAGCTAGTACTAATATAATATCGTTTTCGAATTTACAAAAGAAAAATATGTATCGGATTTGTTATTAATACAACAATTACAACAACGCAACACAACAACAACATATTTTAACAAAATATATTTGTTTGCTTTAAATAACATCCTAAGGAAAAAAGTACCTATCCAGAATAAGCATTTTTATCTGACATCAAACTAGTAATGCTGCTTTTAGGTTTGAAAGAAAAACTTTTTTATTTTCCTCCGAAACTTTTCAATTGCCCTTCCCCAATTACGAATACGCCATTGTTTTTTATTGGTAACAATGAAAACTCTCTCCACGTCATTTGGGAGATGGGACATGTAAAATACACATAATCATACATATAGGTGTGTTGTATATGCTCTCATATTCACCGCACGACGATCCCGCCTGCTTTGAGGTCCGAGAATAATTACCCACGCTGAAAGGATTTTAAATTAGTGGCCAGTACAATTTTAATTAAAACCTGAAGTGTGTGTTCTTTCAAATTAGTCTGGGCAATTAAAATTAAAAAGTGTTTGAGCATTTTCTGGTATTTATGGAACTTGAAATGTGAGTTTTATTTTAGCAGCTCTAATCATACTCGTTTAGAGTTTAGCACATACCAAGTACCTATTTGCATAGCATAGCATAGTCGCCCTTATAATGTTCCCACTGCTGGGACTCAGGCCTCCTCTCTAGGAGAGAGAATGGACCGTAATCCACCACGCGGGCCCAGTGCGGGTTGGTGGATGTCACATGTCTTAGAATTTTTGGTTCTAGGACATGTCGGTTTCCTCACGATGTTTTTCTTCACCGTTTTGAGAGCAGTGGTGATAAAATAAATTACACAAAGTACCTGACTGGTTTTGAACCCGTGGCACTAATGTACTTATGTGTACATTTGTGGAAAATAAACGTGTTTCCTGAAAATAACTTATATAAACTTAAATACATCAATATTGTGTGTCTCACGGCTGCGCCAAATAGGTCCAGTTCAGCATAATGCCAGGCCACTACGTAGTAGTTGTCTGACGCTGGTTTTCAACTGAACCTATTCAGCTTAGAACTAGGTATCCTAATTAACAGTGCACTAACTTCTGACGTTTTATAAGTGCCCATGTAGGCCTATGTGAAATAAAAATATTTTTGACTTTTTGACTTTGACTTTTTTGACTTTGAACAGTGTTATTATTTATTACTTATTTACTTAGAAAATCGAATGTGTAGGCGTTTGATTTTAGAAACCTTTTTTAATACGGTTTCAAGAACTTATAGAAGAGCGTAACTTCAAAACTACTAGAATGTGTATCAGGTGCCATATTTCCTCGTACATTACATAGGTATGTTGCATACGACGATCCATATAATACGATTATTATTGATTTTTTACATACGAGTGGTTATGCAGAACTATTTCATAGAAATAGCGTGACCTACACCTTGATAATTTATCCAGTACCTATTGTAAGGGGTAAAACCTAGTTTTTAAATTATAAAACCAGTGATAGCTTTTTTTTTTAAATGTAGCCTCACACTAAAAATTTCTCTTGTAGGTATCATGTTTGCATTCACAAACATATAAACTCACAAACACAAGACATCCGATTCCGGAACAACTATCGGTAACTATCAACAAAAAAAAAACTGGGAATCGAACCAGCGACAAGCAGTATAGCAGCCAATCGCTCAACCACTGCACCAACCGTATCCAGGAGAGAAATATCATCAAACTTAAAAGTTTAAAACGTTCTGGCCAGATTCACTTGGCCTTGCCATGAAGTGATCAATCTCTACGACCTGGCCAAGACATATACACCTTTTTTTATGTTGGAAAAAAAACATCCAATGACATCCCCTGCTCTTGGGCGGAGCGGGAGATAGTGTCAGACTCTTACTGACCAAAAGACCCACCCTGTTCCTTCTAGCCTTCATACCGGGGATCGAGCGCCCTTTCGGATAACCCTGGCCCCAGTAGGCTTCGACCCGGCTGGGCCCCTGCTGTGGCTGACAACTCCTCGAGGCGCGCGGAAACAGTGCGCGCCTTCGGTGACTTGGGCTTGGTCCGTACAGTTACCGGACGGCCGGACAGCGAGCTACCCATTGCTCACGACATATACACCTCGTTTTTTACGAGTGAAATCATCCAGTGACTCCTTTTGCTCTGGGTGGAGCGAGAAAGAGTGTCAGACTTTTACTGACTAAACATCACCTGTGTTCCTTCAATTGCCACTCTCACAACCTCAGATAGCCACACCTGAAAGTCCTATTTCAAAGTCTAGATTCCACTCTCCCGTAGCACATATTTGTAATGTACTTCAACTTCAACCTACGTACGGTCTAGTGTGCATTGTGCGGTTCCTATGTAAATAGCGAGTTTATTTACCTAGCCACCTTTACTTTAAAGAACATGGGCGAAGATTGTTTGTAACACTCAGCGAGATACATACGTGATAATATTGACAGTTTCAAGTATGAAGGCTAGAAGGAACGGGGTGGGTCTTTTAGTCAGTAAGAGTCTGACACTATCTCCCGCTCCGCCCAAGGGCGGGGGATGTCAATGCATGATTTTTCCCACCATAAAAAAAAAGTATGTTAGGTTATAAAGATTCAATTTTTCGTTATCACGTCTCTGTACATAGTGGCCACACTGGCTTTGTAAGTGGTCATTGGTTTAGATCATAGATTCCTAAAGAGGGGCGGTACCATCCCTAGTGGGCACTGGAGCTTTTCGTGGGGGGCGGTAGCGGGTCCAAAAGCAAATGTGGGGCGACATTTCGATATGTTTTAGTATTTTTAAATAATTAATAATTACGATCCTCAACTACGACCGTAAGACGATTACTTAGAGAATGAGAATTAATTTTTAATTTTTGATTATTATTAGATAGACTGACATATAAAATTGGTATAATTAACTATTATGTAAATGTAATACATAAAAGGTTGGGGAACTATGGTTTAGTTAGATGAACAAACAACCTAAATTGGGATAAAAAGATTCGCATGCTCAATCCTCACCATGGTTTACCAATGAATGCTTTCGTCCAAATTCGTTAAAGCTAAATTATAATTAAAGGTCACGATGAGTAGGTAAACCCTGACCACCAAAGTCGGAAATCCTGTGACATAAGAATTGATTTACAAACATCCAAACAAAGAAATATTAGACTTTCACAATGTAACAGTAGCATAGGTTCGACGTAAGGCCAAGGGCGTGACATTGAACTTCCCCGGGCTCTGTTGAATGTATTGGTTACAGTCCTCCTCACCTTTCAATCTGCATTTCTGCAAAATATTTCTTGGTATTTTCTGCTAAGTCCAACGGGAAAAATTAGTTTATGTATAACAATACAAAGCTATTCCTATTGTGATACACGAGGGATGAGCCATGAACCGTAAGCTACGAGGTGTGAACCAGGATATTCAAGTCGTGAGCTATGAGGCACGAGGTGTGAGCCATGCGTCAAGAGCCATGAGCCCCGTAGCTCTTAAGGTACTAGAGCCCAAGAAGCAGTGCCATAAAACTGTGACTTTCTGAAGCCTCGGTAACGGCTAGCTTAAGGTTTGAAAAAAAATATATCTTTATTATAAAGTCATGACTAAAACTTTTGCCGAAAAAAAAAAATAACGACCTGATATTTTTTCACTTATTTTCCCTGCTCCTTTCAAACGGCTTTGACATTTAGAAATATGTATACACAAAAAAATTGCTATTTAAGTGTCCTTCAGAATGTACATAGCACATGTAAATCAAACTATATTTCGCAAAGAAAATAGATTTAATGGTCAGCGGGCCTCTATCTGGGCGCAGCTGGCCGGAATTAAGTGCATACATACTTGTGTCCATTGACTATACGCCTTGAGATATTAGCGATCTATTTGCAAGTTTAGAAAAACCATTATTAATTCATCATTTAAAAATAAGCACTGATGGCTATCATCTAAATTGTAATAAATTGCTGAGGTTTTACTTAAGTTCGCCAACTTAAGTTCGAAAGCTTAACTTAAGTTAGCGAACTTCAGCGATTTAAAGTTATAAGTTGAATTTATTTGCGTTGAGATGTTACACGCCATTATACTCGGACAAATATAAACGAAAGGAAAGGCTGAGAAAGGTGTGTGATATAATAGGACACCCGATGTTTGTTGCTATCATGCAATGGGCGAACCTCTTTGAATGCCGTAATTAGAGACACAATAGAAAGACAATGGCTTATGTCGAACTGTATAACATAAGACATTCAAAAGGTTAATCAGACAACGACGCAGCCTCTTGTTTTCTACCTACTGACAAATTCCCAAAGCTCATCTTTTTACCAATAACAGGTGGGAACGCAGTCAAACACTAGTTTATATTAATTAAAAAAAACCATTAGATATGTCCAAATATAGGAAAACTGATGTGAAACAAAAAGCTGGCAGCACTACCAACATGGTAATTCTGACAAAAAGCCTTTTAACCTTTCAATCGTGGAAATTACAGACACAATAGAAAGACAATAGGTGCGTTCGCTTGGGGTTTAATGAATTAAGCAAGTTTTTCATGAACAATATACAGTATAGTAAATTTAAACTAAATAAAAAAGAACTAAAATATAGAGAGAATAGAGTGCTATTGTTAGTGTTATTGTTGATAGGTTCGCGCTTGACCACTATCTCGCCTGATGGAAAGCGACGATGCGGTCGACGATGGAACGAGCTTACCTAGAAGAAACCTATTTACTCTCGACTTAAAGTGCGCCAGTTGAAAACAAAATGAAACGACAACGGTATTCACTCAAAGACAAAGAGCTAGCACCTGTGACTTCACACAGTTTAAAGTGGCGATACTTATTAACCACAAGTATTGCGATCACGCGATACCTGGCTATGAAGGTTATGTTCAGTTTGCATAATTGGAAAGTACATTTCTCGTGAAGTGCCATCGTTGCACGATCGATATAATATGTGTTTTGTTTGACTCTACATTGTCATCATATCTAGCAGTCAATTTTGAATTGAAATTATATCGTTGCATAATTTTTTTGTTGTAGAAATAAAATGGAAATTTTCCTGCAACGTGTTATCCTACACTTATGACACTGAAAATAGCTTTGACTTTCTATCATTGAAATAACACGAGAGTTGAAACAATTCTTAAATTTATACGAGTATAAAACCCACTTATTAAAAAAGGTTCAGTTGAAAACCAGCGTCAGAAAACTACCTCGTAGTTGTCTGGCATTTCGCTGAACTTTTTTTGGCGCAAACGTGAGACATACAATGTTACTTTTTATTTTATTTTTTTGTTTTGCGTTTGTCTTAAGTTTTTGTTGTCTACAAGGTTTTGTGCGCCAAAGTTAATACTAAGTTATTTTTAAGTTATTTCTTCTTTCTTTCTTTCTTTTATAAAACAGACTCCCACTGTTCGCGATAAATTGATAAACTATTGAACGGAATTTAATGCGATTTTCACCAATAGACAGAAATAAATTACTCATGAGGAAAGTATCAATGCATAGTTTAGCAAAAGCCGAATTTCAAAACATTTCTAACACCTATGTGAAGCTGAAACGGGTCGCCCAGTTTTAACTATATCTTACTGCTTGCGACATTGAAAAAGAAAAACATATTTCTCACGTTTAAAGGTAAGGTACATGATAACCTTCAAAGACGAATAAGTATTTTACCTAAGTACCCTTTTTATCGATAAATAAAATTGAAATACGTCCGGTCCTTAACTCAACTGATGGCTCGAGCCGTCGTCTGACGCGAGACATGAAGGATATTTCCCTCCTTAAATTGAATTCGAGCGTTATATAGATCAAGTTTCGATACACCTTCCAACGTAATATTTCTTATAATTGATTGAGGGAGAAGCGTGGGAGCCATTTTATAAGAAATATTATCGATGCCATTATTTATACGTCAAGTGTAATAAGATCGGTAACACGGGATTTTGAAGGATAATGAGTAAATGACACGATATATCTAGCAACCCACACTGGACCTGCGAGGTGGATCGTGTATGACTGTATATCCATCAAGCAGAGAGGTGGTGTGTGTCCCAGCCAAGGACTCACGATAGGCTGATTATAATTTAACTGAAATGTTGACTACAAGTTATTTTACGAAGAATATACCAAACATATGTAGCATAATTAGCCATAAACTACTGCTGGGATCACACCTCCATCCTAAGAAGGTGGTGGAATTGGCCGTAACCCACGATTGGTGGATGCCGCATGTCTTCTATTTCCTATTTTCGATCTCTGATTATTTATTCATCACCATTTTAAGAGCAGCGTGATGAAATAAATTGCGCAAATTAAAGCTCTTCTGCAGGGGTATGATCTCATGATTTACAACCAGTACCAAAGTTGAGGCCGTTACTACTAGGCTACCACATACTCATTTTATTTTATTTTAATAAGTACAGTGACAGACTACAGACTAATACAATTTAGACAGTTAATACCAAATAGGTACAGTACATAAATCTGAAATCCAATTATTACTGTACATAACATTCAAAGCTTAATGTGCGTCATTAGTGACAGAAGGGTGAAGTATTATGGAGAAGTTAATAAATGAAACTAATGTAATTACAATACATACAGACGTTAAGTGACTAGTTAATTTATTGGTCGCTTTATCTATACATCTATACATATAAATAAAATTGGAGTGTCTGTTTGTAATATTGAAATAACTGCTTTTTTACTACATGCATATGAATGGTACGGTACATACACCAAAATAACATTTTTTACAATTTTTGTCTGTCTCTCTGTGTGTTTGTCCGGGCTAATCTCTGAAATAGGTGGACCGATTTTAAAGGGACTATTTTTGGCCGGTAGCTGATGTAATAAGGAGTAACGTAGGCTACTTTTATTTTAGAAAAAAATAAATTCAAAATCCTGTAGTCCACGCGAACGAAGTCGCGGGCACAGCTATTTAATAAATAAAGAGGATTCTGTAAACAGGGCAATGACCGTTATATATTTACTGTTGGATCGCATGTGTCACTGCCAGAAACTTTGTTTTTATTAACATTTGTATTTTTTTATAAAAAAGTGCCTAGTTTGTTAGAAGTATGTTAATAGAGTAAATTCGACCAAACTTAAATATTTTGCGAAATAATTACACACTGGTACCTACTTCGAGGGTTTAGTTCTCGAACGATACATAACTTAGAAAAGCAAATCTTAATTTTTTGGAAATCTTGTGTGGGTTTGAGAGGAATCGATATTTATGCAAGCACCTGGGTTCAGTGTACTTATTTTATGGTATGTATAATTGCCGGCACAGATCTTGAGCGCTAGCTTCAAGTTGCGCAGAAGTCAAATATTCGGTCTCTTTAGTGGTGCGAAGTGAGACGCGGTGGCGGGAAGTGTCAGTGATTGGCTCGCCGCACCATCGTGTCATAGACGTTACTCGTGATTCGTTCCCTGCACTTGCTGCATGTATGTAACAACGACGACGATTGGCTCGCCAATGTATGGAATGCGCAAAGCGATCCCCACCCTGACGCCGAGCGCTCAAGATCCGTGCCGATACTTGTAGGTAAAGAACCTTTGTGATACTACAACACATAAGAATTTGCACCTATGTATGCACTGTGGGCTGCAATGGAACAGGCGAGCGTCTTACGCGGAACATAAATTGTCTCAGTCAAGCTCTTAAGCAAAACGTTTTAAGCTTCGCCTTTATGTAAGTTTACTGCATCTGGTTTCGTAACTAAATTTAAGATTTTCTAGAATTAATGCCAACGAATTTTCTTTAGTAAAGCTGAAGAAAAGGTAGTGAATGATAGCGTGACGGCTGACGTGTGGCGCCGACTCCCGGGAGTAACTTACCGGGGAAGTTAGGATAAGGTTAGGAAGATGATTATAAAGCCTGACTCAATTTAGTATATTACGAGGCACACACTTTTGTTTTTGATCAGAAGTCATTATAGGTATATTTTCTCGCGCTCCGTGTGGAGCGAGAGGGATAGTCAAACTTGTTCTGACTACAATTGCCCTATGTACTTTAAGGCCTCGGTGGCTCTTTCGAATAACCCTGCAGCCCTGGACAGGACACGAGAAAATTTGAAAAATATTCAACTTATTAGGAGTTACAGTGTACCTTAGTACCTACACTGTAAGCCCCAATGAGTTGCATATTTTTCAAATTTTACTTTAGCCTAAAAACAAGCTAAACTTTAGCAAAACAGTAAAGTTTGACGCGCTCTTAACTCCAAATTCTCAATTCAGAAACAGGCCCATAGCTAACATCTGTTATTTTAGCCTTGTCAAGTTAATTAACGACTTTCTTTAACATCTTTATCTCATTTAGCCAGAGGTCCCTAGAGGAGGTGTATCTTCCGGGCGTCAGGTCCCGACTCGGGTAACAATCTCTATTTCGGCATTTAACGTCTGTTTTATTCAGTTTTGCACTTACTAAATACATAGTACGAGTCTTTTGAAGTTCGTAAGTACTTATAGTTTGAGTCCTTTATAACATAAGCCTTACCTAAGGTAAGAGAGATTCTCGTCGTAGTCATGACTTTCTTCTTCTCACTGAATGTCCTTGCGAGTTCCATTTAAAGAGGAAATTCGCTAGATGATAATAATTACAATCATATTTAATGTTTATGCGATACGATACATCTTAGAGAGAAATATTCTTATAAAATTTCTCAGAAATTATATCTGAATAGACTCATCAGAACGACGCGACGGTTGCAAAGTAAAAAAGTAATTAATGATTGCTATACAGTAGTAATTTTGTAAAACTATTTAAAAAAATCACTTATAAACTATATAATAGGAGTTCAGGTGGGAAATCAAACGAAGTGACAGCATTCAGGTTTCTTATATTTTTCACAAATTCACATTATTTCTAAATCCATCCGCAGGGATGGACGATACATCGAGTGTAACACTTGAAAGAAGATTTATCAAATCTCGGAATATAATATTTTCAGTAAGTTAGGGTCAACTCACACCGAAAGAGCGGCGAAGGGCAGCGAAGCGGAGCGCAGTTTCAGTTTCATATGAATTTTAACTTTATTTTCATTACCATAATACTTATTATCGCATGAGAAACTCGAACGAGTCCCGCGGCGCCGCGGGGAATTCATGCGATAATAAGTATTATAGAAATGAAAATAAAGTTAAAATTCATATGACACTGAAACTGCACTGCCCTTTGCCGCTCTTTCGGTGTGAGTTGACCCTTACTGCAATTGTCAGAAAATCACTAAATTGCAGATAACTTTGTTTATAATATGCACTCGACGGCAGTCGAAGAGATTTTCCGAAACTGTTCTTCGAAATGCGTGATAAATTTTTCGTTCACACGGCGCTTCTAATATTCAAAGGGCCCTCCTTTGAATATTAGAAGCGCCGTGTGACAGACTCGTCTCGTAAATGAACTTTGTGTCTGCACAATCTGTACTACTTTTTGCCCTGACTTACGTTTATGAATATGCATGAGACATTACAACATGTGATGTAATTCATTTAATCTTGACACACGAAGCTCAGGCACTGGATAAATATGTTAAATATGCTTAAGGTAATACCAGCCTTGCTCCATTTTTATTACTTTATTTAGTAGTAAGTACTATTGAGTAGTTATCCTCATATTTTTTTTGATGATGGGACAGCTGATCATTTCTGTAATCGATTTGCGGAAACAATGTACCTAAAGATAATAAAAATACAATTTTATACAGCTTACCAATAAAGTTATTTAAAAAGATACCTTATTTAGAGAGACCTCAGCCAAGCAAAAAGGCGGAATGGGAAGAACAATTAAGCTCTGTGATAGACAGATGGACAAAAAGTGATCAAATAAAAGCTCCGTCTAAAGCCCAAAAAACATTACATAAACCTAGGTATATATGTACGTAGATACATAACGTTTTATAGCATTGTACCGGTGTATGTAACAAACAGATTCCCAGCACAATTGGAATCATACATTTCAGAATCAATTAAAGCTATCAAGTTAACAATTGAGCCAATGAAGCGGATTCCTTTACATCATAAAGCATTGCACTCAACAGCGGAGCAACATCGATTATTCATTAGGTAGCCACACGTGACGTCAACAACTTAAAATTATAACAGCAACGGGCTCTATTCGTTTACAGAGACAACGCCGAATGTATTGATTGGCCTTCAGTAAGTTAGTCTTAAAAGGGTTTAATGTGGCTGTTGTAGATACGGCTTTATGGAATGTACGAAGTTAGGCAGGGATCATCGTTAGGTTGGTAATACTTAGTTCTTTTTTTAAATAATAGCATGAAATTGAATGTTAGCCTTATTTTAATTAAAAAAAAAAATCTTCTAATAAAATATGCAGATTTTGTAGTCAGGTTAAAGTGTTGTTTGTAGATTATTTTAACTGAGGTTTGTTTATCATAGATTTAGATACTTCCATCAAATATGGGACGACTTCAAAAAAGGAGAAGGTTCTCACACGAATTTTTAATGAAATGTTTTTTTTTTAATATACTTATTCCAATGGCTATCAATTTCGATGATTGTGTTTTTGTTTTACATCTTAGATTCACCACATAAGTTCTCCATTTATGGACCGATATTGATGATCATTTTTGTGTTTTGGGGTTTAAATATAGCTCTGATCATCAAATTCGAAGATATTTTTAAATTCATGACAATCCCAGAGCGAGGTGGATTAACCGAGGTTTGCACGTTTTGCAATGCACTCCTGTAAAAAAAACAATCTATCGATTTCGAAACAAAAATTAATTGCAAATTAACATTGATTTCGGAAATAAAAGTTAATTTGCTTGAGCAATGGGCAGCTCGCCGTCTAGCCGTCCGGTAAGCACCAAGCCTGAGTCGACGACGTCGCGACGGCGCGCGGCGCGTATAACTTTGTGGAATGCAAACATAAGATGAGTTGTGAGTATTGTGAATGCAAATGAATGGTATGAGGAACATTATTGCAATTATAAAATAAATAAGTCATTGTAAACATTATTGTCACCACCATTATCCCCTTGCTGTCCTTGCCACTGAAATAATTATAACCTGTGACACATGGACACAATATTAAGGTTTTATTACGACAACGAGGATACAAGCAACTTTATCTGAATTGCTAGTGAGTATTTATGGTACGAACAAAAAAAGAAATCTGTCACAGACAAGAATAAAAACACATCTTTGTGGAATCGAGGAAGTAATAAAATGGACGAATCATTTAAACGTCTATGGTATTCAGATTCACATAGGACCGAGCAATCTTTCCATATTTAAATATTTATAAATGGCGTCTACACAGAGCTTTGTTATCTTGAGCTCAAGTATTCGTAAATCAAAGTTTACTATGTTTAGGCACGTCGCTCGTCGTTTATAAAGAAGTTGTTATGATCCTAATATTCCAATAATAGGACCTCTGTTCAATCAAACTATAAATCAACTCGAGGAAAACAAGGCTTGGAAAAAAATAAGAAATAATAAGTTGTTCTGAAATATTTTAATTAATTTGGATCGATAGTTTTCACCAATAGAATGGTAGTACTGAGTGATATAGGCCTATACATTTTCTACTTTCACGCAGGCAAAACTACTGGTGGAAGCTACTCTTGCATTTACAAAAACAACATTATAATCAAAGCAAAAACGAATGCATGCAAAGTGATTTACTATGAAGAAGCTGTCATAGTCGTTATCGCTTGGCAACACACGGAAGCATGGTGTAGCCAAAGCGATAGTCTTGCAATGTGGCCTACATATGCACTGATGCGATCTTTACGGCCCACACAATAGCACGGAACCCTGTGATAAGCGAGCAACTGTCAGTGTCATTACTTGTACAAGGCGTATTTACTTGCGTAGTTACCTACTCGTGCAAGTTGTGACAATGATACGACAATCGAACTTGCGAAGTAAAGGGTTGTAATCAAACCCTTCTGTGATCAACAATCCAACATTGACATTGATGTCTATTGTTGTAGTGTCGAACTTGTCTATTATCGACATTCTATTGTTACTGTTTTGTTTACTAATATAGACTAAACTCACCGAAAGTGTTGACAGTATCTATCTCTGAATTGTATTGTATACTGAATGTTTTAATGCTCTTCCCTATATTGCTCGCGAAAACAATATCAAGAATCTTTTTTGGGGGAAACTTGCAAACGATGCTTTTGAAGATCAGGGAGTGTGTGTTTTCTTCTTTTTATACCTCCACCTTGGTGGTCACCATCCGCTCATGGAAGGTGTTCATTTAAGAGATCACTCATAAAAGCCACCCCGGAACGTCCTCTGTGCAACGCTTATTCGGATAGACGTCACAATGATGAGAGTAAATGGTCTTCTGTGAGACTCGCAGTGCGTGGCTATGGTAAGTCTAGCATATGACACTGGCACCGTCTCTCCTGGGATTGCTCTGTGATTTACATTTGTAACCGCACTTACTTTTAGCTGTAAGCTGCGATATTTTATTGAAGTAGTAAGTGTACTTAATGCTTGAATTAACTTCACTTACTATCCTATCCATCTGTCTCTATTTCACTCTTTATCTCCTATATCAGATTTTACTAAAGTTAGTTTGTGTGTTGTGTAGAATGTTTCCATCGCATAACAATTCTCAATAGATTGTTCCGATTTCTTCGGTATTCGCTTCCATCGTTCTACCGTGCAGACAGCTGGGCACCGTGTGGAGAAATAAATGACGATCACATACTGAATAGTCTACTTACGTGACAGATACAGAGTGTCTCCTGTAGTTTTGCAGCTTCCGAAATGAAGTACACGATGTACTGACATATTTTTTTTTACATAGCTACAAAAACTGGTTCTATTGATTCTGCCAAACATCAATTCTTTTTTTGTTTATATAAATATAAGCAAATAATTTATCCCAATCTGGGTGGAGTCAGACGGGGTATTAGACTCGATTCCTCTCTTATCAGACTTTTACAGATTAAAACTCATCCGTATTCCCTATTCCAAATGCCCTTTGCATTTCAGGGCTGCGGACACTGCGGTAACACCCACGACTCTGTAGGTATGGTAGGTTCGGGAGTTTGGAAACCCCCGAACCTACCATGTCCGGTTACGAACTATGTCAGGTGTAAAGTGAGGATGCTGTGGTCCCTCTTGACATATCACCGCAATTGTGGCGTGCCCATGATATCATGCCCTCGGTGATTCATTTAATTTAACCATTCAATGTATTCTTTACGGCCGTTAACTTACACAATCCCATTAACATGAGAACGTAAATAGGACAGATATTTTCGTATCACGTAACTTTTCGATGTTTATATCAGTCTCATACATTTTATTGGGGAACTATCAATCGCAGGATAGCAAGTTTGTTCGGCAAGACAGATCGGTAGCAAAACGATAAAAATAATAAAAGTTACTGTTCCAAGCAAGTAATATAGTTTCTTAATAGTTTTTTTTATACGATAGGTTACAATTGAATTGTTTTATAGTCTTAGATAATCTTGAAACGAGTTAGAAAGATAAGTGGGAAAACTTTTAGCTTCGCTTAAAATAAAAATTATTAAATCAGCTTTAAATGCATTATAATGATTCTTTTCAACCCCCACATGGGTAGGCAGCAGGTACTTAATGTTATTTGATTTATTGTTTAAATATCTATCGAACACATTCCGTATAAATTATCTTGAAAGTTGATACTTTCAAGATAATTCAAGATTATATTGCCAAAAAATCCAAAAGAGACCGAAGCTTCTAAAAACACTCTTACTACCCTTTAACTGGAAGGTTTGCCACATGAGTGATGCGGTACCCGGCTCTCCCCGCACACCGATAAGGCGGGACACACGGGGGAAATGTTCCCTGAGTTGTGACACGACGCCGACAACCAGCGTGACACGACACACGTCACGCTAGAGACGTGCCACCGACATGACGTCATAAGCCAGACGAAGGTACCCGGGCTCTTTGAGAAAACAACTCGTAAAATATATCACCCGTTCAGACATTCGATCGCTATTTGTAAACAAACAGTTTCAACGGTCGCGTCTCACATCAACACTAACGACTTCATTGATTTTGATATCGTATACCATAACTTTCTCTTGCAAGTTTCCAAGAAGTGTAATTAACGCTCGGTTGTTGCGTGTGTCGGCGGCAATGTTGCCCAACGCTGACTGCCTTGTCCCATAATGTCACGGTACACGCCAAGTTTCCATAGAAAATCAATAGTTTTAGAAATTACGCATTCATTAGCGTATCAAATATCTGAGTCGTAAACATTTTACATGCATCAGCTCTCGTAAAGTTGGAGTGCAATCAAAGGTTAGAGCGTTATTGAGAATACTCAAAGAGTATCCTTTAGGTGTTTACTTCAATACCTTTGTGTTTTCACGAAAGCTATAAAAATACTCGTAACTCAACAGCATTACGTCAACGACATTGCAATATGAAACGATGAAAGTGCTTAACTAAAAAACATGGTCTGAGTGAAAAACGGCGCCTGTTCATATGGCGAGAGAATATCCTACGACGGTGATGAATAAAGCCACGTGAAACAGCTGAAAATTTCGGTGGAAATGTGAAAAACTGTAGGTATTCGAGGGTGCGCTCATTCTCCGGGTGTCATGCTCCGCGCGCCCCTACATTCAATATTGAAGAGAACTGTAGCCGCGCCAACGAGCTCATGCAAATTGAGAATACATACTTAAAACTTAATTTCCTACCGGGAGGAGAGGCCGCAACTGGAGATGATACTGGCTGGTTTTAACCATTTAAGTAGGACACGACATCAATATTATTATGTATCAAGTTTGATCAGTAACAACTCGTTTTCTTTTCGGCTCGTCAAGTCAACCAATAGTTTAACAAACTAGCTTTTGCTACTGGCTGTAAACAATATTCCCGGAATAAGAATATCATAGGTTCTCAGTTTCATTCAAATACGTTCAGTCGTTATGATGGTATATGGTTTAATTTTGGTTTAGGCAACTTTTACGTTGCTTCAACGATTGCTTGCTTGATTATTGTCAAATTAATAACTATTAGCGTATTTTAACAATCACTTTACGATATAATTTTATTATTGAGGTATATTTTAAAGTAAAAGAGTAGGTTTCTTCGTACAAACTTTCATCCCCTTAGGGGGTGAATTTTGGAAAACCCTCTCTTAGTGCTCACCTACGTCATAATAGGAAACCTTGTACAAAATTTGACACTTCTAGTCCCAGTAGTTTTGGCTGTGTGATGATATATCAGTTAATCAGTTTTTCCATTTAATAAATTAAGTTTTACCACCTAAAAACATACTTTCAAAAAAATTCTGTTCAATTTTTTAATCTATTCAGGAAGTAGTGGCTATTCGGAATTTGTGAAAGAAGCTTTAAATATTGTAATTACTTATTCGTTCCACAATCAGGTTAAATATTGCATATTTACCTATATTAAGATAGTCATATTAACATAAACCTTCGGTTGCTCACTATCTTAAGTTGTGAGCACATAAAATGTGTTTTACTCATTCAAATGTATGACTGGCGATATTGTGAAATATGTTCTAAAGTACATACTATACATATTAAGTACCTACCACATGAATATGTCATCGACATATCGTCGGCTAAATCAGAATTTGTATATTCACTAAAATAAATTTTGCTGAAGAATTCTTCTTTCTTAAAACTCTTATTTTTTAGAAAATGTTTGAGAGCACTCACTGATCCTCCACCTAACTCTAATCTCTGAAAATGAAATGACTCCGCAGAGGTATGATTTGTTTTAAATTCCCAGTACAATAACGAATTAGGCACTTTTGCTTGAAAAATAATTGGCATCAAAATCATATAAAAAAAATGTTGTTGGAGTTACGCCATAAAATAGACCGCGCTTTGTATGTAGATTGACTTCTGTACCTAACAGAAGTCAATGTACATAAAAAGCGCGCTCGAGCAACACACACATAGACACCGCTCACGGACACGATTCTGCCAGCGGATTCGCCCTCATAATAGTAGGTTTCACCATACAAACTTCCAACCCCCGTTTTACCCCCTTAAGGGGCCGGCGATGGATGAATTTCCATACAAACGCAATACCACGCTCATTTACAGTTGGAGCATATTACCAACATATTATGATGATATTTAGTTAAAGACAATATTTATCTAGGTTCCTACGTCGAGAATATTAGAAATATTGTTATTTTTAATACAGAAAAAGCCAAATGGCATGTTTTGCCATTTACTTATTTGCTATTTACATTATTTTTTACTTTTTTGTTTTTTTTTTTAAAAAAAAAGAAAGACGTAGGGACCTAGATAAATATTGTCTATAACCGAATATCATCATAATATGCTGGAAATATGCTCAAACTGCAAATGAGCGTGGTATTACGTTTGTATGGAAATTCATCTGTCGCCGGCCTCTTAAAGGTGGAGTTTCGTAAAATCCGTTCTTAGCGGATGTCTACACCCTGGAATCTATCTGCCAAATAAGTTTAAATTTCGTGATTAATCAGTGGTATTTCGCTTTTATATATTATAGACTTTATAGTGTTCGACCTTAATTTAAAATATCTAGACATATAAACAAATATATTATTATAACAGATAACTTTTGAGTAGTACCTTACGATACTCATAATATGAAGAGCTATAAACGCAAGTGTCACACACACTGTCGTAAACGTCGACTGCTGAATATTATGTGCTCTCCTGAACTTTCCTAAGTGCCTCCTTATCCTATACAACATGATGCCTCTTTAAAGATATTGCCCAACATCCCAAAAAAAGCCGATTATCCGCAAAACATATCGTATACGACCTTTACTCAAATACTGGAAAAATATACAGTAGAGACAGGTACTGAAAACGTGGGAAATAAAGTGCTTTGGATACGGAAACTTTCCTCTAAGCGTACCGACACACAGTGTATAGAGGTTAGTAGTTATCGACGAAAGTCTGGATGCTTCGATATTTTTTAATCAACTACGCTTCAACAGATTTGGATTAAAGCAAACTTATGTTAGCTTACAGGGGTATATCGTAGCGTGGATTTGGATGTAGATTTTGTTTTGTGTCACTATTGTGCAAACCGCAAGAACATGGTGGAGCATATACTATGGCGGCGTGCCCCGCTTGGGCGGAGTTCGGTACTCCGCCCAAGCGGGGCAGCGTGTCCTCGTGAAGGCGATTGGAAGCGGCGACCTCTCGTGCCGTGTCTCAAAAGGTCTCAAAAGCGCTAAAGTTATTTCCATTACGTCTACGAATGGGGCCAAAAAAGTATATTAAATGTGAAGAAAAACCTAATATGAGGAAAAATAAGGAGATCATAAAAGAGGCTTATGGCAAAATAAAAGCCACCAAAATGATTACGTTGAGAATTCACTTGACATTTTGTTCAATGAAAATCACGACAGATTAAATAACTGTGATCTAATAGGTTTATTTTTATATAAGTCAGCTTTATATGAAATATTTGGTAGTTCTTACATGTGTAACAGAAGGTGGGCGTACACGTACATACGATTATTGAAAAGGAACCCAATAACCTCAAGTCTCGAGTATATTTATTTCACACACTTATTGCCTTCGTTTCTCCTTTGCCCTTTGGCATTTCGCGCCTGTATTATGCAAGGTAATCCGATTTGGTCTGGAAGCTCAAGAAATAGGTATCTGATATTTTTTTTGTATAAATATCTTAGAGAGCCTGGCTTTTGTAAAGTGTTTGCACAGGCTCATTCTTTGTACCGCCAGTTCTAAGGTTAATAAAAAAACTTGTTCAAACTTGACTGGGATGAAATAATAAAAGGAATCGATTGAGAAGGCTTTTCGATTTCAAATGTTTATCCTCTTGAACTCATTAATCATCATGTTATTCCTCAACAAAGCCTACTTAGTATTTAGTAAACCTAAAAGAATAGGTATTCTACTGTAAATGAAAGTTGATAAAGGTTTTTTTACAAATTTGATCAATCATCATTACAGTGGTCACAATAACCTTGAAAAGGTCCATAATTCAGCTTCATCAAATGGCCCTTTATCATGCACATTGAGCTTTTAATTCAATTGTGTCGAGTAAAAGCAGGTTAATTGAATCAACATGTAAATACTCAGTTACATCAATAGCTTCACAGATGTGTGCAGTCGAGCAAAGTAAAGGTCAAATTTTCACCTTTAAGTTCAGAAGGTCACCCTTAGGTGAATTTCAAATGCATAAGAAATCTAGGTATTTTCGACTTCATTACGGGTGCGAATGACCACTTTAAGGTGAATGGCACATACATATTTTATGACTAGGTACTCTGTAGGAAAGGATTCGTAAATTTTCAAATGAGTATTATCATCGTCACTTATTTGAAAATGTATGAATCTATTCATAGTATTCATTCCGTGAGTGTACGTAAATCAAATATGTATAGGTATCTGGTATGTGATCCAGTACATTGTTGCTTGTCGCTCTGATGTTGGCACGAGACTTTTGTTCTAAAAACATTGAATTTAAGCACTTCAGTAGGCTCAGACATGATGAAAGAGATGAATATATTACGTAGATGCTTCTACAGCAGTAGATATTAAATTCCAAAAGTTATTTTCCGGCAATCTGAAACTTTGGATACCTAAACCGTACTACTTAGTCTATTCAATAAATTTCAATTAATTTAATTAAGCTTTGCTATCATAACTATTTTATAAAGTGTAAAAACGCGTTTTCCGATATTCCGATGTTTCCGATTAAAAACATTTTTAGTAACAAGAAAAAATATTTCTAGAGTGGAAACGTTCTAAACTTTCAGTCTGCGAGACCGTGCGCGCATAGAAGTGCAACAGGCGCGCTTTTATAAAAGTTAACATGATATTAGAAAAAAAATACGGATCAATTAAATTTTTTACCCATGACTGAAAGAATCACTTTTATAAAATAAAGGTATTATAAATCACAACCCAAGTAATTATTTTAACCGCATGTCAAAATAAAGCAATCAAATTAAAGAAGACGTTATAATCATTTAAAGATCCATGTAAATAAAAATACATTACCCCATCCTTTTTATCTCAAATATTTCATTATAAATTTTAGTTCATAAATCATCATAAATCTTAAGTTACATGACGTAAACCAAAAACCAATTTAATAAGACGATGACAAGTAAAACAAGTTGCGGGTAATGATCGGTTATTATCCTCGTAGAAGATCGTCTACATCCATTTTGAGCAAAAAGTAAGACGCCATCTTTGATTTCAGCTAAAGAAAAATACTTTTTGAAAAGTTACATAAATATGTAGACACTTCGAGGTATAATTTGATACAACAATCTATGAATCTGATAGTCGCGATGTAAATCAAAATAACAATATAAATCACCGATAAAAATAACATTAACGTTGAAATTTTCAGTCTTTTTCAATTCCAACATATTATAAGCAAACAAAACTTGGACAAAGATGTTACACATTCAAAATTGCTCCAATATATATTTTTTTAAATCTGCGCTGTACTGTGGCGAGACAAACTTACCGTTTAGTGCATATACTTCCGCCTAGCATTCGTGATTTGAAAACGATCTCACTCTTTAAAACTAAATTAAAAGAGCACTATGTTTCCTCTCTTGCTTGATATTCGTATATATATATATACATATATATACATATATATAAATATTATGTATTTATTTTTAGTATAAGTTATATATAGTTATATAAGTATTTATTGGTTTAATTTAAGATTTCACATAATCTTCTTTCTCATTTCTGCACACTACTGTCTACATCTCTTGTAATTTCTCCTTTCGCAGGTCTGCTGGAAGAAATTTCTATTTGAAATAAGCAGTACCTTTGTACAAAGTTTCCTAACAATGTTATCCTCCTCAGTATATTTGTGTGTACATAAATTGTAAAATAAATAAATAAATACTAAGCATTTATAGGTACAGATTCTGCGTCTCGAACTTTTGACAAAATGTACTAGACTGACTCGAGACAAATCTGAACCACGTCCTTTTTACGCTCGCAGAATATCAGATGACGGACAAAAAGAAAATTAAAATAAGTTGAAAAACCTGAAGTAAAAACAAATACGAGTGAACCTTCAAATTGTTTTGTTCCCAAACTTGTTATTTTAATACTGTGGGAATTCGTCTCATGAATTCATTCAGCGCGATACTTAATTCCATCAGGAACTTCTCAAATAAATTCTTTCACATAAACAAACACGCCAATCGCTGATTGATTGATTTGTTAAATAACATTAAAGTCAGAGTGAGTGACTGTGATGGCGAATATAGCATCAATAAGTGTTCGATCGTAAAGCTAATATTAGGAAGAGCGGCTATGTTTGCTACTAATAGATCAAATAAGACTACAACCGGCATTCGACGCCGATAATCTCCAGTCCAGGAATGAAAATAAATGATCGCGTAACATGTCAGTGGTCCTTCCGCAATGTAACAAGATATATCTATGTTAGAAAGATAAATGTTATTTATTTTTGCATAAGACATAAACAAGTTTCGTCTAAGATTTTTTAAATAGCTGGGTATTAACGTTAAATTGGTAATTTTGTTTTGCGCATATATTTAATATCCTCTAATGCTGTCAATAGACACTTTGCTTATCTATATTTAGGCATTTAAGGCTTATGATTAGTTGGATGACGACGGTTTATCATATTCCATCAAATTGAAGGTTTCGTCGGCTCGATTAATTTGAGTAACTGGATGTTTGTCCCCGATTAATTGAATTAATTGGATCGCGCTCGCCCCTCCGGTTTTGTCGCCGCTCGCAAACAATTACCTAATTAATATTATACATCAATATGACTACCGCTTAATCCCGGTTAATTCAATTGATTGATTGCTTTTTGAGAAGGGATGTTGTGAACTTTTGTTTGCGGTTTTCTCTATAGTTTTATTTGTAACAAGATCCTTTAGTATTGAGTTTGGTACCCAAATGCAAGATTGAATAGAAAATAAGGCATTACATTTATATATGTACATAATATTCACACAAGTGTGCGATCATAAAGGTATATGACTCATGCTCTCACAGCAATAAAGATTTATGATCAAGATTAAGTATCTTGGTTTGTATCTCAACTCGACCATTTCAAATGTATAACTAGGTACGCGAGTAAACCTGAAACTCAAGAGTCCCTAAGTTACAAAAGGTATTAAAAATAAAAATAGAAAATATCCGTTACATTGTTTTAAAAGTTAAAACGTTTAAGAAAGAATCAATTACTATATAGGTCATAAAAATATCAGAGAATAAATAGAAAATTTGGCCTTTTGTGTCTTTACAAACTTATCGAAATAAATCACAGTTAACTGTAACAGCTAGAAGCGAAAAGTTGCAAAGTTTTGAACGTTTTCTGTCAAAGTTTTAATAAGAAAATGGGAATAATTAGTCAGGAAAACCGGAAATAAATGGAAAGTGTCATATCTATCAAGGCCTGTTGATATAGGTATTTGCGGTTTGCATTCGAGGCAAATATTTCTGATGCACATCATGGGTTTTTTTTATATTATTCGAACATGTTTTGTCATTCAGTGTGGTCGAGGTGTGGTCACTCAAGTTTGTCTATGTCACGCTTTGTGGTCTTTATGTGCCCATAGTTACGGATTTCAAGGTTCCATTATGAAATAAATTCTATTGGTCAAGTGTTCACTTCGCTGACTTTAGCTAAGTAGAAAATTACGTGAGTTTATGAGTAGTGTTCAGAACTTAGATGATTTAAGAATCTCGACCAACATTTGTCTAGATATTTTATGATGTTGTCAAAATATTTTCGCCGATATTTCAACAGAAAATATCTAAAGCGTTCCCATTTCTTAGTAAAACGATTTCTCGTTAACTGCAATGCTGTTTCAGTTAAAGCGATAACTTCTGATCATATATAAGCCGTGCCTTCACCTCTTCGAGAGTAGTTAAATGCAGCAAAGTCGGTCATTGGCCTGCTCTGACGTCAATGGTGGAGTTGCACCTCTCAGCTTAGACGTACGGCAGATACTTAACGCTTTATTATATTTATCGATACTGAAATAATCGAGGACAGCGTACAATCAGGAACACAAAGGAATTGGGCGTGCTTTGATGTTTCGCATTTGTTGATCTGATTTGAACTCTCAGCGCCGATGACGCGTGAATAGTATCAACAGTTTTTGTGTTCTAACTTCTAAAGTTGACTGTACTTGAGGTCAGTGGCACTGTGTTCCTACGGCAGAAAGTTTTGGGAGTAGGTACTCTTAAATTGCAGACGAAAGCAGAAACGGTAAATGTAGGTTAGTGTTGAGTACGTGCCGACAGCGAGTTTATGATTGTTTAGCGTGACGTAGAACGTAAAACATACTCGTACAATCTTTCACGCCAACATACTTTGTAGCAGTTAGCAGTAAATACTACGTGTAATCGCAATTGATACAGTCTCGAGATCTAGTCTAGTCATAAAATATAAACGTTTAGTTTGCCAGTCTCAGATCTCAAAGACAAACGTACTATCTCTTAGATGTTTAATTGAACACTTAGAAAGTTTTATGTCTCAATAATACTGTTTCCAAATGGGGGCCTATTGTGTGAGTCACTTTATCTGAGGGGCCCCCTTCGGCCACAATAAAAAGTGGGAAAGCTAAGTTTTATTAGCACGAAGAGTGGTTCATTCTGTTCGACGTAAAACAATTTATTTCGCCCTTCGTTAAATCATTTGTGGAGGCGTCCTTGGTAAGCTGGTGGCACCGGCGGTTATACGCATTTAACTGAGCTAAATGAGTTTGGAGAACAAGGGAGCTAATTCAATTACGGCAAGTTGTGCGCTGTGCGGTGTTGTTCTCGGCGACACCGTGTTGAACTGTGTGTGTTTACCGTTCACTTGCTCCCCAGCGTACGGACATGATGCGGGTCGCACCCGTTTAATTCACCTGTAACACAATTAAGTGTACACGTGCCACGTTTCCACATATTTTACCGATCATCATTTCAGCCAATATACGTCCACTGTTGGACATAGGCCTCCTCCAAGTGTCGCCACAACGAACTTTTCTGTGCGTCTCGCATCCATAGGTTTCCCACAACCTTTAACCATAGCTTTCCAATGCTGCGTCTCGGTACGCGGTCGCCACTCCAGAACCTTTCAACCCCAACAGCCATCTGTTCTGCGAGCAATGTGCCCTGCCCGTTGCCACTTAAGTTTGGCAATTCTCCGTCCGTGCTATGTCTGCAACCTTAGTTCTCCTGCGAATATCTTCATTTTTTATTCGATCACGCAAGAAAACCCCGTGCATAACCCTTTCTCTTTGAGTGACTTTAAGCCTTCTGTTAAGGCCCATTGTGAGCGACCACGTACCGGAGCCATATGTGATCACTGGCAACACGCACTGGTCATAGACCTTCGTCTTGAGACACTGTGGTATATTGAACGAGAAGATACTGCGTAGCTTCCCGAACGCTGCCTAGCCGAGTTGGATTTGACGGTTGACCTTTTCTCGAAGTTAGACCTACCCAACTGGACTGTCTGTCCGAGGTAGACGTTATCGTCCACAACTTCGAGTGTAGAGTCTCCGACCTTGATAGAAGTGGGCGCTACATGGTTGTTAATCATGATTTTGGGTTTATCCATGTTCATTTTAAGACCCAGTCTTTCGGAAGCACTACTGAGGTCATTTAGCATTGTGCTGAGCTCCTCCGTTTTACTTACTGTCACAATATTATGTACATAAAAACTTAAATGTTTACTTACTATTTATATCTAATATGTACATAAATTGTGTACAAAAACAAAAGACTTCGAATTAGTTGTCCACATCGCTCGCTGTCAACCGGAAATGTGCCCAGAAGACTGGCAATATTGCCACGTTGAATGGCAATGCTTATTCTTGGGGCAAAAACGTGTCAGCCCTCTGGTCACGCAGTGTCGATCAGCCGGTGAAAAACCTTGAAAAGAAGGCGTGCACTCGGATCCATTGCATGACCAAGATTTTATCCGATTGTAAACTTGAAACAAAGAAATATAATAATATTCAATACACTGTATTAAATTGATTATTTATTAAGAAACTAGCGACCCGCCCCGGCTTCGCACGGGTGCAATGCTGATACTAAATACACTACACAAAAACTGTGAACGTTGTATATAACAACATAGCGGCCCGCTCCGGCTTCGCACGGGTATAAAATATATAGCCTATGTGATTAAAATCGATTCAGTAGTTTTGATTTATTCATTACTGCCCGTGGCCCGCACGCGTTAAATTTGGAGTAAAACAATCCCCCTTTCCCTATACCATGAAGAGGCACGCTCTTGCCGCATCGGGCGGCCGGCCGGTACCGCCGCAAACGCTACGTCCCGCAATTTTTAAATCTGTAATATCTTCGAAAATATTCACTTAAATCATACGGTGTAAAGGGCCATATAGATCTATATTAAATGAACAATGTATTCAAGGTATTTAATTGGTTAAGGATTAATGCTGTATTGGTTAAAATCGCTTCGAAAATTAGCCATTATTTGTCGTAAAAAGTAAATGACAAAAAAAAGTTATTGTGGGTTATCCATAAGAGATAGACATATACCATCACGGACTTTTCTGTAGAACTTTTCAATATGTACAATACTTAGTACATTATTTTGATAAAACTCGTAGGGTTCAGCCTGCGTTTGCAATGTAAGCGGAAAAAATGTAATTATTTACGACATCACATTAGAAACCTCAAAAATAACAGTACTTCTCCACTATTTAATGGATGTTATTATACATATAAACCTTCCTCTTGAATCACTCTATCTATTAAAAAAAACCGCATCAAAATCCGTTGCGTAGTTTCAAAGATTTAAGCATACAAAGGGACATAGGGACAGAGAAAGCGACTTTGTTTTATACTATGTAGTATGTAGTATGTAGTGATACAGTTAAATTATATATGTACCTAAAGTTTTTATACGTTCAGTGGACTTTTTGTTTTAGTTTTAATTTATTTTTCAGACCCTGATCATTTTTAATTTATAGGTTTAATAACTTATCTGTAAAATTGAAAAATAAACAACAAAATAAACGATGTACGTAAGATTTAGAAAAAAAAGGCTCATCGTTACCTACATACGTTTTCCTGCGGTAAATCAAATCAAATCTAATGAAAACAACCTTCAAACTCTATATAATTTATTTGCAAATATATGTAAATATGTATATAGTATATAAGTGTTACCTATAATAATTATAGTAAGACCTATCTATATTAAGGTGTAAAATTTCGTATCACTATTAAAATTAACGGTTGTGTCAACTGGTGAGACAACCATATTTGGTTTGCATTACCATACTATGTCATGCGACAATCTAACTTCATACTAACTGAACAGAGATGAATAACTTTGAGAAACAGTGATTTACTACTCTACCTCTCAAGACCAAGTGCCAAGAACTTAGTCATAGACAACAATCTATTGTTTTATTTTTTCACACAACAGTTCATGATTGACCAAGAATTTCCTAAAGCCCTGACCTAACTCAATGTGTTAAAAAACCTAGGTTTACTATTAATTGAATGGAATTAAGGTCGCTGTACGATAGCACTGTTTACACTTGATAAGTTATCACAACATAGTTATACAAAAACATAAGCACGTGTGAATGACGCATATCCTTCAAATGTGATGTGTGTCTATCTGTCTGTCTGTTAACAAGCTTATAACTAAAGAAACACTTATCTGATTTCAGGATTATAGTTTTTATTGCTAGTCTAGTTGTTGGACTAGATTCTAGTGCTTATGTCGGCAGCCTCGTCCACGTGGTTGTATAAAGTTATCCCAAAGGAACATACTCCTGTGTATCCTATATTTGACTAGCCTGATGGTCTAGTGGTTAGTGGCCCCGACAGCTATGTCGGACGCCGAGGGTTCGATTCCCACCCAGGACAAATGTTTGTGTGATGAGCACGATCATTTGTTCTGTGTGTAATTTATCTACACTAATATAATAAAGAGGTAAGGTTTGTTATTATGTTTTTTGTTTGTAGGAGGTAATCCAATATAGGTAATCTCTGAGAGTACTGATCCGATTGCTAAAATCTTTCCACCGACAGAAAACTGCTTTATTCCGCGGGCGAAGCTGCGGGCAAAAGCTAGTAGTATGAGTGTATTTAGAAATATATAAATATGTTTATCGGTTGTCTAGGACTTATACTCATGTGATTGTTTAGCTTTACATATAATTCTATAATACTTGTTTTAAATAATATTTTCTTTTTTTTTTATGCACCTGCCATTTTGTCTCTGGTTGACTGGTAAAGAATGCCTAAAGCATTAGGTCCGCCCTTGTATCCTTTGTTGCATGAAGATTAAATAAATAAATACATAGTTGTGGAATATTATATTATTATTATATGTTATTCCAGGTCATGGTCTGTGTACCAAGTTTCTGTTCAATCGTGAAGAAGTAACCCTCACACTCACAAACTTTACCCTATAAAATATTAGTGCGATTATTTTAGGCAAGCGAACCTTTAAAGAGAAAATATGCCGCCCAAGGAATTAATCCTGTATCATGGGTGTGTTCATAAACATATAAGTTGACATAAACAACACACTCATACCCGGAACCACTATCCATACAAGTTTTGGTTACGTGTGGGAATTGAACCAGCAATCACAGAGCATCACCCCCTGTACAACGCCTGTTGGGAACATCAATACAGAGAATGTAAAGAGGTTTCCTCTGAGCATCACTGAGCGTCCGAGATCGCTGTGCTACCATCTTTCCTAAGGTCGTCAGCCCACCTAGCCAAGTTACAACCGTTTCGCTTGCGTAGAACGCTTCGAATTGACCTTACCGCCAATTCTTTTGTTCTGACCACGTGACTGAGCGTTGAGGCGACGTCATTCCCGTACATTTGAAGCTTTCTACAAGCGTTAACTATTGCAGATTAGCAACTTGGCTAGGGGTACTGGTGTGCGGACAAAGTCCCTTCTGGGGAGAAGGGACTCTGTCCTGCCCTTCCTACCTTAATCGGTGCAGCTGGAGTTTCGGTGCTTTAGGCGTCGAAGCTGTTGCCTCCCCAATATCTTTTCATTCGAATGGAACCGACCCTCTCACGACCTTGCTCGGCGAAATGGTCTTATACCTAATACTGTATTTCGTACCTATATTATGCAAAGAAATGAACAAAACCTAATCTTAGAAGTAGGATCGTTCACATTACTTAGTAATGCTAACGGCGAACATTCAGCTTGTTTTCCAGCGCAGACCGGAGCGGTTTAGGAATGTAAGCGGGTCCGAATAATTCATGTCCTTGCTTTATGTACGCTTGGCCTTTAGCCTGAGGTACCGCTCCGACCCCCAGCATCCTGTAGATTGATGGCTGTATGTGGCCACAAGAGATCTTTTAAATATGTAGACTGCTAACTACTAGTCTATGATAGAGTTTATGGCTCTAATATTATGCGCAGGAAAACGTAAGCAAGACTAAAAGGGGTTAAGATATTGACTGTTTTCCGCACTAGTGCATTAAAGTGCGTGTGCTCGCCCTCACCACAATTTTATTAAGTACATTTATCGTATCAGGCTGGGTGCGTGTCAACCCCCACGAGTTGTAAGTGTATTGAAAAACGTCGATTGATACACGTGCTAATTGTCACTGGAGCCTTGGTTCTATAACACAAACAAACTTTCTACACTTGTATCAAAATGTACCTAGCATTTTGCAATGTCACCCCTTTTACTTGTAAGTAGGTACGTTACTTCACTTCCCATAAAAAATGAACAGGATTTATTCGTAAATCAACCTAAGACACGGAACTGTCAGAAGCCAGAACCCTCTTTTCAGCTGCTTCAATCTGTCAATCACTGTACGAACTAAATCTGACGGAAAACCACATCTCACTCTGGTAGCATTGTCGAAAACCGCATCAATTCGCGTTGAGGAAAATAGAATAGAGTTTTAGAAAGTAATTGTATTGATTTTATAAATGTAGTTTAAGCACGGATATCGAGTTTAAGATTAAGTATAAACAAATTGTTTTGGCGGGATTTTATCGAGTGAAGTTCTGTGTCTGATTTAATAATCTACACTAATATAATAAAGAGGTAAAGTTATTTTTTTTTTGTTTGTAGGAGGTAATCTCTGGAAGTATTAGTCCGATTGCTAAAAATTTTTCACGAATAGAAAGCTGCTTTATTCCTGAGTGACATAGGCTATTTTACGTACGCGGGCAAAGCCGCGGGCAGAAGCTAGTTTTCAAATAGATTCTTAATAGTTTGGCAGTGGAGTGATGTAAAATTAGTTTAGTCTAAAATTAGTTTAGTCTTGTATCTCAAGTGTCTACACATTTGGAGATTATTTGAAACCACTGAAACAGACAGATCTCAGCAAGAGGGCAAAATCGATTCATATGCTGCCAAATACTGCAAAAAAACATTAGAAATGTAAATGGAAAACAAAGTTACTGTGTTCTTTATCAAGAACTAACCTTCCGAATGCCGTAATTAAGTACACAATAGAAAGACCATGAGAGAGCGAACGCCGGCGTTCGCTTGGGGTTTAGTGAATTAAATACTTCCAAAATTTGACGCTGGCTAAGTGGAGAAACGAGATGGGCAGACGATATTGGGTAAATGTAAATGATGGAAGCCAAAAAATTAATAATATTATAAACAATGACCTTAACAAACCTATTAAGATAATGCCGTGAATACCAATAGCATGTTAACAGCCTCGAGTAAATAAATATCAAATGACTATTGCATTACGAGCAATTGCGTCTTACAACAGTTTATTACGAATGCAGTTGCTACCGACATAATGTAGGTAGTAGGTAACGGCTAACCTTGAGACACAATGCAACAACTAACATTACGCCCTTATTTCCCAATGGGTCAGCAAATAGCAAAGGATAGGAAAGTGCTACAACATTTCACTTTGAACAAATATAATCAGCCTTACTATAGTGTTCCCACTGCTAGGGCTCAGGTCTCCTTTCTAAGAGAAGGAATGGGCCATAATTCCTCACGCAAGTCCAGTGCGGGTTAGTACATGTCTCATAACTTCGAATTTTGTTTTCCTCATGATGTTTTAAGAGCAGTGGTGTTATAATAAATATCACAAAGTAAAGCGCAACCAAGTCGGAGCCATCTTTAAAAGTAATATAAATAAACATAAATAAAATGATTGTTATTATCACTGGGACACCAATGCTCTCGTCTTTAAATAAATTCCATACAAGCAATACTAAAAACAACTTCCACAGGCGACTTTTTTCAGCCTGTAGTGCCATTTCTGTGATACATCAACGCATCGTTTTCAGATAGTCGTGTTCCTCTTTTCTGCGGTAGTCTTATTGGAGAACGACTCTGTTGCCCTTGACCATGACCAAAATCCGGACTTTACACAGTTCTCTGAAAGTTTTCTGCTAAAAAGAGACCGAATACATCATCATCAGCAAATCTATGAACAAATTATGCCTTGAGATTTCAAACCCATTACCAAATACGTGCTGAGCAGTCGCACTTTCGACCACAGAACTTAACGAGGCAATAACACGTGTATCGTAAACTTTATAATTAGCCACAGGTCCAGATTAAGGGTAGGTTAACCTACAGAGTAATTTTCGAACAATTATCAACGTGTGAACGATCCTGCTCAATGAAGACAACAATAGATTCAGGGTCAAAAGTATGCGTGACGCTTCCAATAAACGAAACTTTGGAATCCTGAAACCATCTACTTACATTTCTTTACTTTAGGGTATTTTATTACGAACGATTTATATTGAAATAGCAAATTTTTCTTGGAAATAGTTCAGATAGATTCAAACTAGAAGGTCTTGCCAATAATCCTTGAGGTTTGGAATCTCAGCGGTACAGATTCGTCCCTGTACGACTATGTGACGATATCATGCAGGTTTTAAGTACTTATGAAGGGAGGTACGTGACTTGATAGAGATCTGACCCGAAATTTAGTTTAATCGTGTGAAGTGGAGCGGGGTTGCGACTAATTGTTTTGTTTGAGTGTCAAATCGTGAGGTAGAGTTTGTAGCTACTGTACATACAGTTTTATGTAAGAAGCTACAAAACCAATACGATATTCATAATAAACATAAAAAATAAATACTTAATAGAAATGTTATTATGATGTACGGCGGAAAATAACGAAAATAGAAAGACGAATTTTAATCATGTAATATTTATTACATTTAATATTTCCAAATTAGTACCTAACCTAGTCTAATAATATATATGTATGCTTAAATTGCTCAACTTTTAATACTAGTATATTATGATATAGTGTGTAATGTTAGTGATTACTGACGAGACGGTATTTAGACCCGAGCCGGGTCGAGGGTCTTAAGAGAGCCGAGAACGGTAATCTCTAATTACGCGCGTGTATCATACGACGTTTTTCAATACACTTGTGAAGAAAATAATTTTTATATTATAAATAGTTGACTTTTACTATAACTTTCTGTATCTGAGATATATTCTAGACGAACTGAACGTAGAAACTACTATAGGCAGATATAAATAAATCCTGAGGTAAAAATACCTCGCAAGGAGTGCCAAGTAAATATGCATTAGACTGAGATCACTAACGCGCGCACGCGCATACATTACCCTACTTTTCGCTGTAATTGGGTAAAGGTCAGATATATCTATCAGTTAAAATCCTGACTAATGTTAACCCTAAATGGAAGAGCAAGTCAGATGTACAACAACGTACAAAAATATTTACGTGGGTACCGCGAAAAGATAATGTTGTTTTCTCTAAAAGTTTTCATGACGATGTTGAACAGTGGATTTGATTTCTATAAGTATGCGTGATATTATACAGTCGATATTTGTAACTAGCTTCTGCCAGTGGCTTCGTTCACGATAGTACGTTTCTCTCCATACAAACTTTGGATCCCAATTTCATCCCCTTAGGACCTAAATTTTGATAAATCCTTTGTTATTCTTTCTTTCTTTATCATAAAAGAAATATCTGTGCATTCAGCATTATATTTCTAAGGGTTTGCGCTGGGTGTTGACAAATTAGTGAGTGAGTTAGGGCTTAGGCATTTATATAATAAAATATCTACCATTTATACCGGTAGATATCTAAACTAAGTCTTCAGTGCTTCTATATTTTAAGTTATTTCGAGGTAAAAGTACTCCACCGTTGGCCACATCATCACTGACCATTGAGCGATATAGTGGTCAAAGTCTATCAATAAAAAAAAGAACCAGCAGAAAAAATACTTCCGACGGTCACTGAATAAAACTCTAAACCTACGATGTGTCCTTATTTAATGAAGAAGTAATTTATATGTCTTACCTGCGCGCCGTGTAGAGCCTTATGCTCCAGTTAAAATATAAACAGTCTTATACTTATATTACCTGTGCCGGTAGTACTGCTTGGTTTTTCTTTATTTACGAGTCTACGGACAGGTTAGGAGGTCGTGTCCCAAATGTAGGATTAAGGATACCTGATGCGGTATACCTGATAAACATCTACATTGTGTTGAAGTTTTGAAACTTGGAGGCTGAATAAATAACCCTTGTTCAACTAGCACCTACCTGAAAGACACATAAACATAATCTTAGGTTACTTCTAGGCAAGCGTGCTCCATCGTCGGCCACATCGTCGATAATCATTAGATGAGATAATGGTCAAACGTGAGCCATAAAAAAATTATCCTTATAATATTCCCACAGCTGGGATTCAGGCTCCTCTCTAGGAGAGGAATGGACCAATGGATGTATTACACATCACACCCAGTGTAGGTTGCTGGATGTCAGTATGTCTTTGAATGGTTCGTTCTAAAACATGCCGTTTTCTCACGAATTTTACCTTCGCTTTTTTTAAAGCAATGGTGATGAAATAAAATACTCAATGTAGGCGCTTGACAGGGTTGAAGATGATGTACCACTCGTAAATCGAATAAAATGTGAATACCATTACATGAGATAGTGGTCAAGCAAGAGACTATCAATAATATTTAAAAATAAACAAGTCTCTATCTACTAATACGTACTTCCAAAGATATGATGGGCGCGGAAACTCAGTAATGATATTTCGGGTTTCACCTTTGGGTGCGGAATCATAAATTAGTGTAGTGATATAGATAACGCTTGTAAACATATTCTCGTGTAGTCCAAACATAACATGTTCAACAATTAAAGTTGCTTGTAAATTACCGCCGGGTAACGGTCCGAAAACTAACGGTAGCTAGTAACCGTAAAATCACTGCCCTATGCTCACACAGAGCAGTGAAAATGAACAGAAGCAGCCAACGTTAATTTTGTTCTGATTAATATTACGAGTACTTTTCTAACTAAAGATGGATAAAAAATAACATAGTGGCGCCATTAGTCGCCATAGCAATCTTTTTATCAACATATTTGGGTATCAATAAACCAAAAATTACGCACAATATTGACGTAACATCGATAAAAAATATAGCCGCCAGTCCGCCATCCAGCTCTAAAGAATGACATAATTGGATAATAATCTTGTTTTGATGTAGCAGCATGGCTGTAAGCTTATCAAATGAGCGTCGTGTCGTTTTTCACCCCATTTAGCCGCCTGTGGGTTGACGTCCATTGACGTCACCGTTATGCCGACTCCTGATCCTGATACCCTTATTACTAGAATTTATCTACAAGGATTTTGATTTCTTCGCGAAATTGGATTGATTTGACGACTTCTGTGAACTTGACATGTCGATCAAATATCTGTATTTTTGTCATGTAATTGCTCCTTCACCAATAACTTATTTACTGAATTATTCCGTATGATTTATCACAATAATATTATAAAGGCGAAAGTTTATGAGGCAAATATACACTATTTGTATGTTTGTTACTTCACGCTCGCACGGCTCAACGGATTTCGATGAAACTTGGTACACGGGTAGAACATGACCTGGAATAGCACATAGAATACTTTTTATCCCGGTATTAAGTTCCCCTGGGATAATTTTCTACAATCACGCGGGGGAAGCCGCCGGCAGAAGCTAGTGAAATATATTTTTGCTAGCAACTAACGCAACACATCGTCATTATTGAGCTTTAGGTATCGAGGCGCGCTTTTATTCGATTTAGCAGAAATAATATTCTGAATCGATTGTTTGGTCGTAGATCATAAAACGTTATTACACCACATGTCGATTCTAAACACACATTGGCTGAGAGAAGCTCTGCTTATAGGAAACGCACATTACCAGATAGGTATCACAATGATTAGACCTTGTAGGCGGTCGGTGTATAATCTAAGAATCACGAACAAACCAGTTTTTTATTAATTTGTATCAGCTGATTTTATTACATGCCAGGGTTAGGTATTTGCAGAAATTAATGATGTTGTTTTTCGTGATGCGAAATAAGAATGTTTTTTGGACTCGACTGTACAAATAGGAAGTCCTTTCGCTTATATTATTTCGAAGGGTAGGCGGAAGTAATCCTGTTAGGAACCAATAATGTTGGTCTTGCTTTGTAGGCAATTTTGAAGCTTTTTTTTTTGACTGGGAAACATATTGCAAACATATTAAAAAAACATTTATTACAAGTTTTACTTGTACCTACAGTCGATTGTAGCTTGGGCTTTTTCGGTCATTTGATACAAAAGAGACAAACTAAAGAAAAAAAAAAACTGTTTAAATGTTACAAGCAATGAGTACTGTTTATTATAATCTCTAATAAACTCTGATTTAATTTAGCACACTTAATTTGCCTATAACTTTAAAAACCTTTAAAGATAGTATATTTATACATAGATCCGGTTCTTAAAGATCAAATTAATCTAAAAATAGTTGAATATGGAATTACCCATGAAATAAGGACATTATAAATTTGTAGTATTTATAAAATATACAAACTGGCAGACAATTAAGAAAAATACAAAGTGTTGTTTTTATTATATCGGCACGTAAGAATACTTGTGTGGGTAGTGATTTATTTTAATATTCGGTTCAGGTTAGTTCGTTTTGTATTTCTTTCACCAACTATCTACAAATTGATCCATTTCTCCAGAGAACTAACTTTTCCAAAGAAAAAGTGGCCTCTCTCCTTTACTGTGAGTTAGTTTCTTTTGTGCCAAGTTTTATCGACACTTATTGCCCCAGAGAGACTTGTTTAAGTAACAAAGAAATATATCTTCTCTCGAGACTTCAGCTTTTACAGTCGAAAATAAAAAAAGTTTATTTGCTTTGAAATATGAAAAAGATTTGTGATTTGTATCTTCTTTTGAAAAACTAAAATATTTTTATCATCGTAGTTTTCCATTCCTATATAATCGATTCAAACTTGAACTCGGCAAACCTTTTAATTTATTTATAAACACTTAGCATAACTTGTTTTTGGTCGAATATCGCTACACCTTCTTTAGTGACCTATAAATACTTAGCAAAAACTAACATCTGAACTAAAATATTAAAACATAAAATTGTTTTTAATTTGTAGGTAAATGTCATCGGGATAAAGTTTAAAATATATCTCGTAAAATAATAAGCTTTTTCTTCTGTTTAAAAACCTGATAGTCGTAAAGTATCGAATTGTGCTGGATTTTAATATACCTTAAGTACCTATACGAAAAGATATAGACCAGATATCTACCAAATATTATTACTTATGCAACATTTATAACAACCTGACGGAGGTTCCAAATTCTTGTGTCAAGGTGTGTGTTATCGTACTCCTCCGAAATGGCTTGTCGAGTAGGTCTGGTCGTAGGCTAGCTAGTGGGAGTGGCAGCGGAACCTCCTTTGCCAAAAGAAGATTAATTTTAGTTTATATACATAACTTTTATTAAGTTTTTTTAGCTTGTTTAACTTTTAAGTGTACTTAAACTGTATTTTATTGTAACTTCAACAAATCTTGAGATTTGCAAAATCCAGCTTCAATCCTGAAAAGGGTCCAAACATCCTGAGATCTCAGGACAAATCCTGAGATATGTAACACTACTCCTACCTACCTCATCACACAGCTAGTAATTTTATAAAAGTCAATCTAATTCCGATAAAAAGAGAAGAGAAATATACCCAATGTTTGGCTCCTGTTCTGTAGAGATAGGCCAATGGAGCGCATCCGCGGGAAAGAGCTAGTTATAAATAAAAACATACTTATTAAGTATCCTAGAACTTGAGGTTAGTTACGAATGTCAGTTCAATCGGTTTGCAAAGGTCACGCAAGCTATACGTGTAATCGATATTAAATAATATTTAATGATATATCGATTATGATAAACGTTGGCTCACGTCTGACGTTGTACATATAGGTAATAATGTACAATTCAGCAAATGTATTGTTACTGTGAGGTCGAACTTCGATCGCCTCTTACCTTATCCCTGATTAAATTATTTGGGATCGGCGTAGCTGTTTTTTCGTTCAATAAATTGTAGCCATATTTTGAAAGTCATGCTTTCTAATTACCTCTATGAGTTTTCCCTTTATTTCGATGCGTCTGATACCTTCAATGTTACATACCTGCTCTATAACATTGGAAAAGGTACTAACGAAACCTAGGCCATTTTTTGCGTTGGGTTTTTTTTTTTTTTTAATTGTGATAAACTAGTGCTTGACTGCGATCCCACCTGATGGTAAGTAGCGATGCAACCTTTGATGGTGAGGCGCATTAGTTAAATTATCTAATGACTTAAGAACAAAGAAAAAAGTTTATTTATGCGAAATAATGCAATCTTATAACTAGCTATTAAACATAATCAATAGACAGAGAATAGGTTTCTGCCGCTTTAAGACGGAACAGGACTTAAAACACACCTTCAGTTCTCTTTGCGTTCTAGGATCACCTTTTCAGAAGTCACACCATGGTAGTTTTGCTGAATGTCCAGAATACGGGCTCGATCCACACGACATGACGTCAGTTAATGTCACTCGTTATATAACACTGCTGTATCCCACAAGTGAGAAGTAGCCCAGTAGCCAAAATGAGAAGTAGCCATAATAAGAAGTAGTCCATTAGGGAGTCGGTTGCCAAAATGAGAATTAGCCCTAATGCGCCTAAACCATTTTATCAATCTATATAATTTACTAGAGCCCACACACTCATCCTCGTGGCTTGCATTATTAATTCATAATTTTGTGGCTATTTTTAGATAGTGTAAAACGTTTATTTATACCCGATTTTAAGCGAATCATTTTCAAGTTCATGACGTCTATGTAAACTGATTTGCAGCTGCATTCTAATTGGCAAATAAACACAACACAATTTAATCATTATGACCACTTTCTAACAACTAGTTGAATTCATGTCAATTTTATTAGCTACCCAAACACGCTCGCTCTCTTCGCGTCTAGTAAACTGAACAATATCTGAATAAAATCAACGTTAAGATAAATCTCTTACGAGCTCACCGTAATATATTATCTAAACAAATAACAACCCGGAGCACTGGAGCGATAATTACTTGACTTTAATTATTCGCGCCATTGCCCAATTAACCCACTATAAGGGAGAGCTTTAGGCGAACATACCTCACTGTTTTTCCTGAAATAGGGCTGTCCGAAGGTGTAAACACACACGAACATTGGCTTGATTTTAATCAATCGCTTTGGTTCATGATCAAAGCAGCGATTGCCTCTTATTTGCCTCTTTTAAACTACAGAACAATATTCGATAAATCGATAGTCTGCTAAATAATCCGAAAACAATTTGCCTGCTGCGGTCTACCCGTCCGATTATAATTTAGGTGTCTCCAAGACTAGAGTGAATACACTTAATAAATCATTGCACCTCACCATCAACGATTACATCACTACTTAAGATCAGGTAGAATCGCAGTCAAGCACTAGTTTATATCAATTAAAAGAAAGAAAGAAAACGTAGGGAAGGAGAAAAAAGCATTGAATCATTGATCGATAAGTGAAGTGGCGATATCGAAGTCGTTAATGTTTCAAATATAAATCAGTTTTCACATAATTCATTTTTTACATAATATTTGTCTTGTCTCTTTTATGTCATTCCCGATAGCAAACCAGGTTATCAATTGGCTGAATTAATAAACGACTTCAATGAACAGAACCATTGCAGCAAAAAAAAAATATTGAGCTGAATTTACGTATGTTCCGCGAACAAATAAACCCCGAATGGACGTATAATGTTTTATTAAACTGATAAGGGTAGCTCGAGTTCGAGATGCGAGGCGAAGGCACGGGGAGTATTTGCTCCTATGTCCCTATCAAAGAGACAATGGACAATAACATGTCGATTTTGCCTCCATAAAATCATATGGAAGACTTCTGCTGTGCGCTCTAGCATTGCACGCTTTATCTTGAAATTGAAACTGTAAGTGTAATTTTTTTTTGTTTTTTTTTTTTGTACTGTAATTTATGTATTCTTCCTGATTTCTTACGCTACGAAAAAGAACAACTGAAACATTTAAAACTTTTCTTGTTGTCTTTTACTTTGTGTCAGCGGCAGCCCTCACTCGCGACGTAAAATATATCGGCATTATATTTTATTCGTCCATAAAACCTTATGACGCTTCTACAGATCGCTAATGGGGTACACCATGGTTTACTCACTCAAGCTTGAGGTGACGATAACATAATCAGACGCATTCATTCATGGAGGCGAATGACCTTAGATTATTCTATCGCATGCTTAATTACTAGATATTTATATGCAAATGCAAATTATATCGTGATTAATGTTTATTACGATCAGATTATAAATCAAGTGTTATCAGTGTTTTATAATCTGATCTGAAATGTTAATGCATTTATAATAGAAAAGTACGGCTGATAAACATGCAATAGAAAAGTTTATAATCAAATAAAAACCAAGTTCATAATAATATGTTTTCTTTTATTTAGACTTTTTAGGTGCTACGCCGCGCCACGAAGTGCTACGAGAATAAAAATTGTATAAAATTAAAAAAATAATGTTTTTAATAATTAATTAAAAACATATCTATTAAAAAGGGTTAAGTGGACAAAGGTGTTATCTGACAAAATCAATAAATCCGACTTTTTGCATGAACATAGATTTTAACTGATGTTAAATCGATCCATGGATTTAAAACACCCCGATTCTAATTCGTTAAATAGTTACAGAAGCTAGCAAAGGTTTTTCTCTCACTCAAGCATATACTTCAGATTTTAAATGTGCTAACAGCAGTAATATTATTATAATAGATATATTATAAAATGCTAAACAATGCCACGTTGTGCTACGTAATACTAATACGAGCTACGGAATATACTGTAAAATAAAGCTTCTTTTTTTCTCCGACAATATAAAATCCAGTCTGTATTTAGTTAATTTAATTGAACGGGTTTAGGGACAAGTTGTCAGTAGCAGGACAGCAGGCGCCAGCCTGGCTGTGTCATGGGATATCAGTAAACATCTCGTCACTAAGTACTATTGGCTCACTGGTATTAACTGACCAGAAAATACGAAGTCGTGTGATTAAAAAAAAACTTATCATTGATTTATTAATACAGAACACAAGATATATATATATATTTACTTATTTTCCCACGCCCACGGCTGGGCAACGAGTTCCCTTTTTAATATTTTAAAAGCACTTAAGGGTATTAAATGTAAACAAAATTCTATACCATCTCGGTAATTTCTAATTAATCCTTGTATAATGAAATGTGTCACATTTCATTTTAGGTAAGTAGCCTCGGCGCTGTGGTCCTGACTGCTTCTAATAGACTTTGGGACCCGGGATCTTTTGTTCCTGGCAGATAATTCCTACTAATAATAATAATTATTATTAAAAGCGCCTAAAAGGGCCTCTGCGAAGTTGGTTTCGGCTCCTCGTATGCTTTCCAAAGGACCAGGACAGAGTTCTGAGATATATTGACACATAAAATAATAATAAAACTACTAGGCTCTCCCCTAGCTGTACACCCCTGCCTAATCCTTCACGGTATACAGGCGTTATGTTAAATTATGTCGGGTAGGTACAGCCTGTAAACAAACTCACATCAAAGTTGATTTGAGAAGAGTATCATGACGTGAAATAACATCATGAATACAGGCCCGCTACACACCGGCGCGAAGTAGAAACTAATTACTGAGCGCTCCCCTGTCAAAGTTTCAAACCGCGAGGTGTCAGCCATACTTAGTTAAAACCAGACATTTATAAATTATAAGATTGCTTTAGAGATAATATTTTATCTCGATATTTTGCTAACAAAGTTGTAAACAAATACAGTTTAACATACTTCAGTAGGTAAACAATTAATGATTTAAAGTGTATCAGCTGACATAAGTTCAGTGAACGGAGTTCGAGTTGTTTTTACGTTAATGCGATCAAAACGTTTGCTGCGTTTCGCTCTCTGATTGGTCAAGAGCTTAGAGCGCGCCAATCGGAGCGCCGAACGTTAAATAAACTCGCACTCGCACTCGACACTGAAAATAATACGGTATTCCGTATAAGTACTAGTACAAATACTCGCACAATTCTGCACAAGCGTTTTCACAAATACAATGGAAAAGTTGCGAACATTTCTATAACAAACAAGCGTAAACTCTCTAGTTCATAAACGACTCTAAACACAAAGCTTTCACATATAACGCCGGTGTCAAGGCTTAAGCACTAACAATAAGACAAATTGTCTGTGAGAACCTCTTTCAGCTGGCTTCTCACAACTCTGTATAAGCTTTAAAGCTGACTCTCCGGTGAAACTGAGCGAGTAAGCAGAGAAGAGCGGAGCGCTGTAAGAGAATAGCGGAGCGGATTAGTAGAAAACTGCGGGGTAAGAGGAACAAAGCTTTCGTACCGGAGCGTAAGGAGAAATATAGCTGCTGTGTCCGCGATTAGAATACTACCTGGTATTTTATAAATCCGATAAATATTATTCCAGGTACTTCAACAATCAAACAAAGACACGTTTTATAAAAAAAAAAACTATTTCTTTAAAAAAATGCAATTTCCTACCCGTTCTATATTTACCTACCTATACGACAAAAATTTAAGATATCAGAATTTCATTTTGATATTTTAGCAATGGTCTCTATGTCAAAGTTGTTGATGAGTATTGCCACAGAGTAGATTAATAGTGTTTGGGTTGGCGGTAGATTAGTCCCCTATAGCAGGATAAAGCGAAAACGCTCACTTCAACTAATCACTACTCTTCACCGCTCATTTCCGCTCTAATGGACAGTCAGCCCTACAGGGCTTTGAAACTCGCTCTCACGCGACACATAAGTCTTAGTTACGCCGATGGTCACTCTAGAAATAGAACAATACCATTCGACATTGTCCATGAACAGATATATGGGGACAAACCTATACGGGTTACAATGCTCGATACTATACATTATTGACGATAAAACAATCTAGGCATTGGCTTACATTTCAACAGCGTTTCCATTACATATGTGAAAAAACAATAAATAATATCGCAATAAAAGAATATTTAATAAAAATTAAATAATCGTAACAAGTCTCTCTGACGCGTTTTTTTGTTTTCATAGATCGCGAACGATTTTTGAAGCAAGCTGAAAACCAGCTAATATCAAAAATATAAAACTGATTCATAGAAAATTAGAACCAACTTGTGTAGGTAAAACGCACTGCATTGTGATCATGAAAACGGTGCTTTAAAAACTTTTTAAAGCTTTTTATAAATGAATTGAATAGATTAGTAGTTTTTAATTAAGTTTAATGCGTAAGGGGTGTGACAAGAATGGCAAGCCTACACTTTTAATAAACATTATTTATAATTGTATCTGCTATTGTACTGCAATCAAATATGAAGGTTAACTAACGTACCTGTGAATATGTTTACACAGGTACCAAATCTTTGTTATTTTTGAAAATTAAAATAATATAATTATATTAAGATATGATCTTTGTTGACCATTGCAATGTACACAGACACCCTGTAATCCTGTAGAGCAGGTATAAAAAAACAAGACACCTTATTCCAAACATGATAATTGGGTAGGTACCTAAGTAGCTACGTGAAGAAAAACTGCATGATTCTGCACATTTTTTCCTACAAAATCGTGGGTTGCTACATCTCGTTAATATGACTTCGATAATAGTCGGAAGTAGACGTCATTTTGCGGTTATCTTCATTGAAATCATCAACCCATTAAATATTCATCATTGTTGCGTTTGACGGAAAACATCCATTTTATATGAGAAGCTCATTAAATGTATATATTTATATTTCGTCAGTTAAAAAAATATGTAAAACGCTACTGACGCTGCTATAACGTGGACTTTTACCTAAATACTTTGAGAGAAATGAAAACAATCGATTCGGAAAAAGAAAAATACTTGCACGTAAAGCACCTACGAAGAGTCGCTTTACTTTGTAAAATAATTACTTAGCAAATTATTGTTATGGCAACGAAATCGAAAAGTAAAATAATATCACATCGATACTAGACTATCGCGTTTCGTATCGAACCGTTCAACAAAGTTCCAACATGTAATAAAACAAAAATCGTGCAACGTTAACTGTTTAATCAGCTGTTTAGAAATAAAACCGCACGAACGAAACGGAAAAGCCAAAACAATCTGTGAAAGTAAAAATAAACATCACACTTGACAGAGTTAAAAATACCGTACCCTACTAACCGACATATTAGGGTAAATTGCGTAAAAAGTTTCTAGTGTGGTTACGTCCCGAAATACATGAGTTGAGTTCCCGACTTCCAGGAATCCCGGGAATTTCGGGTTCAGAGACCGAGAAACATGCGACACAGTCGACAGACCGTACCCAGCTACTGTGTGCTATACTACGAAATGTGAATGTGCCGGTCACGTGCCCACTACTAACATGAACGTGATTTGGATCGATTTCAATGTTACGTTACCCACATAACGATAATTCTTTTTTTCAATACACTTACTCGAAAACCCGCTCATAACCCGCCGCTTTTAGGCACGCAATAGACTGTATTCCGCAGCCGTGCAGAAAAGTGCTCGTGTGCTACCTCGCCACAATATTATTACATTAATTCATTAAACCTACCTATTGACTATTTAACCACCTATTGTCTTTCTATTGTGTCTGTAATTTCCACGATTGAAAGGTCGAATCAGGCTGGGCGTGCGTTGACCCTCTCGAGTCAACCCCCGTTTATTCATTACTACGAAAGTGTATTGAAAAAGTCGTTTGATACATGTGCAAATTTATTACTGCAGCCCCAAACTTTCTGCACTTGTATCGAAATGTACTATTTCACCTAACAGCATTATCTTAATACTCATCAGGATTAATTTATTGATCAAAGTGCCGTGGAAAATAGCCCATAATAACAATATAAATACAAAAACGCTGAGATAACTATTCAAACTGCCCAATTTGACTGTTACGATAAATAATTTTAAAGTCAATTTATTATCAGCGGTTTTTGAATAAACATTTATCAGCAGGATCAATTTGTTTTGTTCGATGTTTTGGAATTTATCTTGTACCTAAGTAATTATTAATTAAAGCTAGTTTTTTCGATAGCCCAACGAATCTCAAAACTTAAATGGCAGTAGGCAGGGCACATTGCTCGTAGAACAGATGGTCGTTGAACTCGGAAGGTTTTTAGTGGCGACTGCACACCGAAAGGCGCGGCGTTGGATGGCCTCACACAAAGTAGACCGATAACCTGGTGAGAGTCCCGGGAATCCGATAAATGGGAGACGCACAGGACCGTTTGTCGTGACGACACTTGGGGGAGGCCTATGTCCAACGACATCCTATGTGAAAAGACGTCCACTGTCTTTCGGCTGAAATGACAATGATGATGAGTTTTTTCGATTTCAATAAAGATTTCCTCTGTTAAGTTATACTCGTAATACACTAGCTTTTGCCCGCAGCTTCGCCCGCGTACATAAAATATAGCCTATGTCACTCAGGAATACAGCAGCTTTCTATCGGTGTAAAATTTTTAGCAATCGGACCAGTACTTTTAGAGATTACCTACAGACAAAAAATAAATAAACAAACTTTACCTCTTTATAATATTAAATATAATTATAAAGATAATATAGATTAAATAATATAGAATCTTATTAAAAAGAAAAAAAAATGATGTCCTTCTTACAAAAGAATTAATAATCCTCGCTAAGAACAGAGATCTGTCATTACATAATTGACTGTTACCTGCATAATTATAATGTAGCAGACTCTTTACTATGTAGGTCATTAACAACTTTAATAGCCTTCTTCCGCAATCATGAGCCTTTAATTGTTCAGCTCCTGAGATTGAGTGGAGCAGTTAGCTCTCATAATTGAGTTTTTTTTTTAAGCTCGAGGACGCTAGGCCTTGCTAAAATTGTGCGAAAAAAATGGAACGTTCTTAAAACAATAACCGACACCCAAGCCCGAAACTTTTTGTTATTTTAGCAAACACAATAGTTAATTAGGACACTGTGAATTGTCTGTAAAATTCTGTTGAATTGTGTTATAGTTTAGCAAGCATTGTACAATTGACTTAATTTTTATCAACGATGCTTTTTGTCATACAAGCTCAATGTAAGCAAGTGCAGTAGGTATGTGCGAATGTATGCATTTAACTAAGTTAGCAAATTGTTTGGCATTTACCTACGTCAATTAACTAACGCAAAGTTGATATTGCGCAACTAAGCTGGATTGGAAGCTTAGTTGTTTGGAATTCTCTCGGCGAACCGCCATTGGCATTATAATACTCACGTCAACCATGACTATGGGAGTAGTCTGAATACCTACGGCTACCCTCGGGAGCCAAAAAGTATTATTTATTTATTTTATTTTATTTTATTTGGGTGGCTTACAGCTGATAATACAAGATAAACCTTAAAATAGATCACGATGAGCCATTTACAAGCCTCCACATATAGTATGGAAGTATTGTGGAAAGTTACAGTTAGGAAGTAATTGAGATATACAAAGTTTGGTAGCAAGATAATATAGAAGACAATAATGTAATGCAATTACAAAACATTGCTTTTGGACATAACAATATTTATGGATGCTAAGCTTATTATCCTTTATATTATTTAAAAAAAAAAAACAGATTTTTTGCATCGGAAAGCTTGAAATTTTTTGCAACAAGCGGATTTCTAAAAAAAAACATAAAATATCCTTATTCATAAAAAACACATTTTTTAATGCAAAAGTAACTCTATTAATCTGTTTCGAAAGTGTGTCTTAGCCGCTAAACCAATCTATATTTAATTTAACTTATTTACTTTATTTTTTATCAATATTCCACGCGGGCAGAAGTTAATTTAAAATGGAGGTCATTATGAAAACGGAAATATTTTTTCTACAAAACTCTTGTTTTCTCGAATATCCATTTGTTTGAGTTACGCTTTTTGGCTTCCGTGGGCAAATTAGATGCAGGTACACCTAGATGAAACCCTTTCACATAACATCAAAGACTTTTACCCTTTAAGTGTTATCCTTTGACATAAACACAAAATGTTATAATTATGTTACAAGCGTCAAAAAACGCCAAATGTAGATTCACACAGACATCTTGTAGCACTTAAATACGAGGCCACTTAAAATCGTACCCAAATAATCAACACAGACACTTAAGATGAGAGACTTGAGTGTGTGCGAGAAAACCTCTTTTTTATACTTGTTCCATGACTAAAACCCTAATCGGAACGTCAATCACGGCACTAGTGACTGGCACTCAAGTCCAAGTACTCACATGTTTTTATAAGTTTATACCCCAAACTGACATTAGAATCTCACTATTTATTTTCAAAGCCAGGCTCCTAAGCTATTTTCGGGTGAAACAAAAAAATAAAAGTGATGTTCCTTACTCTTATAACCAGGACTAATGTCGGTCGCAAATAGCTTAACGACAACACTAGGACCCGAGCGGTGATTTCATTATTTCCGCCTCTTTCGCCGAATCCGACTTTTTCCCGAAGGGTCCGACTGTTTTTCCTCACATTAGTTTCAAATGCTGTAATTAATTGGAGGATTTTATTTGCAGCTGTCGTGCCGGGCTAAGAATAGATGACACTTTTTACTATCTGCCTTTTTGTTTTGTCAGTTTGATTAGGTAAGCACAAAGCTTACCTACCTTAAACCTACTTAGTAAGGCTCGATATAGTTTAAAAAGAAATTCCGCTCAGTAAATTCGCGGATTTTGGCCAGGCCGCAAACGCGGGTTAATATACTTTCTTTCAATGATTGGATGATACGACAAAATGCACGCGGTATTCAAGCCTATTGAGTGCGAGTTGTTTTTACTTTAACGCGATCGAAACGTTTACCGCTTCTGCTCTCTGATTGGTTAAGACCTTGGAGTGGCCAATCGGAGTACCGAACGTCATCTACATATAAAAGAGTAAACAGACTGACTGACATATTAACGCCCAGCTGAAACTACACAACTTACGAGAGTGAAATTTTGCATGCAGACGAATAGGTACTAAGAGAGGACTTTCTAAAGTTCACCTCCTAAGTTGATAAAACGGGGCTCCAAGGTTCGTATGGATAAACTAAAATTCACGCGGGCGAAGCCGCTGGCAAAAGCTAGTCTACATATAAAAGAATATCAGACTGACTGACAAATGAACGTACAGCCGACATTACTGGGTTTAGAAGCGTGAAATTTTGCACATGGTTTCCTTTTATGACGTAGGCGAGCAGCGAGAGTGCTCGCCTACGTCATAAAAGGATCTTTCAAAATTGACCCCCTAAGATGGATGAAAAGGGGTACAATCCAAAGTTAGCAGAAGCTAGTAAACATATACTTACTCACTATGCACTCTGACTGTTAGCAATTTCGGCGTCAAAATGTTTAAGAACTAGCTAAAATTATTTATGTAAAATAATGTAAGGTGCCAAACAATAACTTATGTTTGTATTTTTTGTTTCAGAATGCCAGCGCTCCGCTTGCTGGGGCGAAAATGGCTGGCAGCCTCCGACGATCTCGTGTTCCCCAGCATCTTCGAACTGCTCTTCAGATTTGTTTGGTAAGTATCTTATCTTTTATAGGTACTTATCGAACTATTTTTTCTACACCATAATATCCAGCAGGAATTAATTTACAAATAATTAAAACAACTACAGAACTTCACTTGTAGAAATCATTTTTTTTTGTTAGATAATATTTTTGGCTTGGATACTAAGTCCTTTAAGCCATCTCTTCGTAATAATAGTTAATTTGTTTACCATTAGAATATGGATGTACAGATTCTAATGTGTCTGTAGTTTTGGCAGCATATTTTTTAAAACAAACTTCTAGACAAACTTCGCTAAAGTAGTCAACACCACAATAAAATTCTCAGCTCCATTTAATCGAAATCACGCCTGTTTCAATAATTGAAAAAAACTACAACAATTTTACATCGCAATATCCACTAGGAATTAGGAATTAATTTGGGAATAATTAGAACAGCCACTGAACTTCATTCAGCAATACCTACTAAGATTGGTTGAAAAACCACGAAAAAAAAAAACTGAAACCATTACAGTCGAAGAAAAAGAAATACTTTTTTTTTCTTTAAATGTAATGGGTGATCTAATTTGTTTTTTAGCAATACAAGCCAGTGATCAAAGTTACATTTTTAAAAACCTAATGCAGCGTTTACAGGTATTTTGTAAGACCTAAAATATTTAATCATAGCTGACAACCTCCAAAAAAGTTTTGATACCATTACGTAAAAACAATAAAAATATGTATTTTTTTATTTAATTAAGTGGCTGACCTGTAAGTCTAATAGCAATACTTGCCAACCATCGAGTGTTACTTTTATGCTTTGGTAAACTCGACCGAAGTTTTTGAAAAAATGGTCTATTGAAAGCTAAAAGCTAATTAGCTAATTTAGCAAATAAAAAAATGCTTGCATACTCTCAATTATTTCGTTTAACAAATTAATTGGACAGAAATCAATGACATTTTTCATGAAATAGAAATTTTTTAGAGTGAAGTTCGGTGGCTAATTTAATTAATTGCAAATTGATTTTTAGTAGAAATTTTTTATATAAAAATTGGTGTAGTTTTGTGACCTGAGATTTTTTTTGTAGTTATTGACTACCTTAGCGAAACATACCAAGAAGGCTGACTCCATTTGCTGCCAAATACTACAACATACATTAGAATGTGGTATATACGTTTTTTTAATGGTAATCAAAGTAAGTAAACTTATCACACAAGGAAACATAAACGTAAGACTAGGCGAAATGTTCGGAAGATTGTATAGCCTTCCTTTAGGGGTAAATAAACCAACGCTGGTAAGCACTACTTTTCTACATAAATAAAATATATAAACGATATTTTACTATTGCAGTTATAGTTTATGCCAGTCAAGTGCACGCTCAACTCTCAGATGATTGCCAACAATAAAGTTTGAGTAGGTAGTAGACAATAAAAAATACATTGCAACGATATTAAATCGGGACAAGATTCAATGATCATGATAAATATATAATTGAGCAGTCTGAATGCTTTTTCAATTTATTTTTCAGATTATCTTAGAGTTAACTCTGGTACACTAAGGGTCCAGGCGACTTTTTGTAGAGATGCTGTAGCGCGTTGCCATTTTTTCTATAGCGCTTACAAATGCGCACATCGTGCGCTTACGGAACGCGCGATAGCATCGCTACAAAAAGTCATAGTGGGCGAGTATCTAACATTCGTAAAATACTGTTATGTAGAAGTAGGAGAACATTGTGCCATTCGTCCTACGAACTACGGTCCTCTACAAGCTATTTCATTTTATTTTAGCCAATCAATAGTAATTTATTGTTCATCAAATTAAATAAATCAGGGTAATTTTTCCTTGAAACATTAACAAAAATATACTCTAAAACAGGCATAGAAATATTTCTGAACTTGCAAAAATATCAGGAGTCCATCTTTCATGGAGAGTCCGGAAGTGACGGCCATAGTACTCCGTTTATTCCTCCCTTCCAATTTCTTTTTTGAAAATAGTTGAACACACAATAGAATCATTAACAAAGTTTATACCAAATATAAATACAAATAGTATACCAAAATAGTAAATCTTTTCGCCTTCTCAGATGACATTTTGGACCTGTGTTTAATTTCTAATAGCTCAACGAACTTAAATGCAATCAATCATCGAATTTCAAAGAAAGGCCTTTTGATTGCACATCTTTTACTCGGTGTTTTTTCGATGTATAGTAACTGGCTTCTAGCACTTCTAGGCACAGCTTAACCCTTTAAACGCCCATTTACTATACCTATAATTAACGAAACAAACAAAAAAAAAGACGTGTGGCACTCAGGGACTGCCGCGGTAAAGCTATTGCATAGCATTTTTATCAACTTATGCAATTATAATAATTTTTTGTTTCCTTTGTTGTGTGAGTGAACAATCAATCAAAATTCAATTCAATGTGTGAAAGTGTAACTTCAATTAATATCAAAGAAAAAAAAAACAAAGGAAAATAAAATACTGCATAAATAAATTAAATAAATAATTATAATTGCATAAGTTGATAAAAATGCTATGCAATAAGTTTACCGCGGCAGTCCCCGAGTGCCACACGTCTTTTTTTTCTTTGATATTACTTGAAGTTACACTTTTTGAGCGTGGTGACCGATAAGAAAACAAATGAGTGAGGGGTGTTAGGTTATTTTCGTTACGGAATTTCTGGATTCGGTCTCCACGCTCAAGGCAAGCGATAGAAGCTATGCAATAGCTTAAAATAATACTTTTTCTATAAGATTTATTAGGGTTTTAAACGCGTAGCGTCTGTGATATAGTAATATCATATCGTGGGCGTGTTGGACAAATTTTGCTTTGTCATGTATATATGACTGTGGCAGCCAAAATAAAGAAAGCAAAAATGATTATAAGTATAGATTTTAATTAACTTGAAATCTTTAATTTTTTTTATTCTCTGACCTGGTTGTTTTTGTATAGGTACTTCCTTCGAGCATGACATCTGGCGGCTTCGGGGCCGATAAGTTACATCAGTGGCTCACTTTCACTTAACCACCTACTCAGATTAATTAAATCATAATACACGAACTAATCATCTGTGGATCATCTCATCATTGGTGTCTAGCAAACGAGTTTATATTAACTAGAGAGACTCGAACAAAAACAAAATAAACAAATAGCTCGCAGGCGTCTCAATTTCGTAAATCTGAGATCTCCTCTAACTTGATAAAACAAGGAGATGCAATACAGGCGATAAAACTGTCCCGCATAAAAACTTTACCAATAAAACGGATTCCCACAAGTATTAACCAATAAATAAAGTTCCATAAAATGGTCTCCTGAACAACGTTTGACAGGAAATACAAAGACTGGTATAAAAACAATGAACGGAAAAATCTCGGAAATTCTTCAAACTTCGCTACACGAGAGAATAAAAAGAAGGAAAAAGCCGTAAATATCATGAAAAAAAATTAATTCACTCTTCCCTTCGGCAAACTCAATAACATTGATGAACTTAATGAAGGTTTTGAATCAACAAAGCGTGATTTTCCGTTGATATGAATAAGAATAAAAATTGAAAGACTGAAATGTTTTTAGAACGTGATATAATTTGAGAAACCAGACTTAAGGGTAAACATCGTCTCGATTCATTGATCAAACATGGGAGCCAGAGCTTCGGGCCTCGTGCCTCACTTGTTGCGAACCACATTAATATGAATGAGCTTTCGCTCTCGATACTGGCTCGCAATTTCTCTGCACTTCAGCCGACCTTCGAATCTCGGTTTGATTGCTTCGTAATGGATTTTAAATTGTCACTCATCCATCCTTTGATTGACGACGATGTTCATAGTAGCGGATGCCCAGATGGAGCGTCCGATACTGCGAATATCACCTATTTAGAATTCTCACTATAATTTAAAAATAGTTTTCATTCATATAATAGGGAATGTTACCCTACGATCCTTCACAATCCGATTTAGGTCAAAGGGCTTCAATATTCGCGCCTTTGCCTTTGTATTGTAAGTTCAATAAAATTTCCCTCGTATTTCTTCAAACTTTACCGCGTTTTTCTACAATGCCATTCTATTTGACAGTCCTATTACCAAGATAAAGAACATCACAGACACATGATGTAACATGTTACACATACAGTGCGGTTTTCTTTTCATTTAACACGATATGCCATTCATCAGAGATGCATTAACATTTTTATTTACAAAATATTTCAGCTTGACTTAGATCATAAACACTTTTTGATGTTTTGCGAGACGTCAAAACAATGCTCTTTGTGGTAAAATTATGTTTTCTGCTTCAATGGCGAAGGTTTTCTTTCTTTGAAACGTTGCAAAATTATCTTTATGATGTAGAACAATAACTTTGAAATGGATAACGTTTACATTACACTGTCTGGAAGAAATTTCTGGCAAGCAAATTACTGTTTAATTTGATTAATTCGTTAATTTATAACGCTTCGGGATAAGATTTGTTAGTCCTAAACAGAACAACGTTCTTGTTATTTATGCAGTCCCGAATCAACAAGCGGTCACTTCGTAAATCGTTTGACAAGGGCCCAATCCTGAAGGTTGTAAACGAAAGTAAACTTATAACATTCCAATATACGCCTTTTTTTGTCCACAGGCTAGTACTAATTGCATTAGTAGTCGAGGTTCTCTACCCGGTGACATGGCAATGCCAGTCGGAAGGTTGGCAAGGCGGAGCCTTCGTGAGACTGTACCTCTGCGCCACGCTGACGCTGCAGGCAGCTCTGATGCTGCTGTTAGCAGCACTGGCATTGCAGTCCGCAAGAGGAACCATCACGGATATCGATGCAAGGAAGATGGTGTCGCCACTGCTTCTTATTAAGTAAGTTTTAACTTTTATGTGGGATCAGATAGGTATAACGATCTTCTGGATGTTTATAAGAGTAAAATAAAATAGGAGCAACTATTCAATGTGTACCTACAATAAGAGAATTTTATATATTATAACGTTGAAGTGAAGTGAAGCACTCATTCCAAATACATTTTATTTGTTCGAAGAGCCCTTGTTAAAATGAATAAAAGCGGTAGGTACGCGTGACCGAGAGCTCCCTAAAAGGCTTATTATGAGATTGCAAAATAAATAATCAACAGTAGACGAAAATGTTTTCTTTTCTTTTTATAACAAGAACTAACGGAAATCAAACAGTAAATAAAACTATCATTCTTTATAATAATACGAGTAATCTACTTGTTTGTTTTTAATAAATAAACAAAACATAATCATTTTCTATTATAATATGATAAACAGTTGATGCCGTCTTGTTTACGTTTTCAGGTCGGCATAGAAACTTTATAAATAAAACCGTAAACACCAAACGCTCCTACATTTTCTCTCTTAACAAAACGTAGTTAATATTACTTTCTCTATTCAACGCAGCTGGTGCATTAGGAGTGGCAATAAATTTCTAATCTGAGGCGCTAATAACCTACAACAGTTGAGCACACTCACGTCACCGCTAGTCTCCATCAATTACTAAGAATAAAACTCATGTGAGCGTACACTTCCAGACAAAGAAAAATGTACCTACGTCAAAGTTGTGAAAACTTTTATGAGCGAATTGCGGAACTAACATCAGACGCGAAACTTTCAGAAGTAGGTGTGTTTGTTACGTGCCACAGTTTTTAGTGGTCATCCTCGTACACAGTAACACCTGTGTTGGCACACATTTCTACTTCCTGGCTAGATTTGATTCGGTAAATAAAATTTATTCGTAGTTGATTCACTAACGGAGTTTCATAAAAGTGTATGTATATATTCCAACCTCGTTTTCTTTATGTAATCCAGAATGCGTGAACATTTTTATTTTTATAGCTTTATAAAGTGGGATGCTTGACTCAACTACCGTGAGCGTAATATTATTCACTTTTATGAGGAAAAACTAATATAGATCTGCCATTTTTAGCATCTCGCAGTGTATTTATAGACAGCGTGCATAATAATGAATGAAAATTATGTCCACACGCCGATAACAATACGTATTCAAATGGTTTGTTTATATTTTGTTCTTCAGTCGTGAGTCTTGACCTACTATTCGTTTGTTTATGTATCTTAACTCGTAACAATAAACTCTGTGAACTATTGGGAAAGAAAAGGTCTTGAACCGGAAATAAATTGTCTAACTAGTTATCTTCTTGTATTATTGATAAAAATGCTTATTAACATGCAATAAAGTACTCGTATTAACTGGTAACTTGATTTATTTGATAACTTTACCTAAGTTATCAAATAAATTAAGGTAAGTACACCAGATGTGATTTTTTTTGGTGAGAACATCCCTTTCTTGGGCGGAGTGGGAGATACTTAGTGTCAGACTTTTACTAACTATAAAAAACTCACTCCTGTTCCTTCTTTGCCATTGTTCTAGGGCCCTGGGGTGTGATATGTGATATGTTTGAAAATAACTGACTATTTTTATGATTTAATCATAGGTCCATTACGTACCTACTTAATTTTTCACCAAAATAATAAACATACCCAGATAACAGCACCTCCTCAGTAGATGCTCCCGTACAGAAACAGTCTCCTTTGTCCCACCTGAAATTTACGACAGCTTAAAAATAATTACTTTTATTTCAGAGTGCTGCTAGTGTTCCCAGAAACGGCCCTAAACATCATGGGCACCATGTGGATGTTCTGCGAAGTAATACAATGCTCCGTTGAAGACAAGTTCTCGAGCATAGTCATACAGAGTGAGTTACTGTTTCACCCTCGGAGTGTAAATTAGCCCACCCTTTGTGTGCCGCTTTTCAGCGCGGAACAATGAACGGCTTTTAACGTCAAGATTGTACATTTTGTATGATTTATGATTTATTCTCTATCGTGAATGATTTAATTATTCATTATATGCTTCATCTAAATGTTTCTTGTCATCGTTAACGGTGACTGCTTAACAGACATACTTTGTTATTAAAATTACTTTTTTTTAATTATTATTATTGACAGGCTCGCATTTGACCACCATCTCACCTATGTTGCTATACTACTTGAGTATATTATTAAATCAGAATACATACAATTAAAAATTAAAATTACGCTTTGGCAGTTTTGTCCCATGAACCAAGTGTAATTTAGGTATATGATGATTGTAGTACCTATTACTATTATCTTTACTAAAAATGATGTGTCATTAATATAGGATTGATTTAACATATCCATACCAGAAGTATGAATTAACGTAAGGGACTTTTACCTAAAATGCAATAATGTTCCTTGCATTGATTGATCTAAGGGTATTTTACGCAAAAGGTAAAAATGTCCCTTACGTTAATTCATACTTCTGGTATCGATATACTAATTTATTATATAACTACATATTTAGAAGCATATAAAGTAATGAATATTATAACTTACTCTGTATACAAACTGAAAAGAACAACATGTACAAATGGGGATATTTTTTTTTATTAAGTTGATTTCTGAAAGGATTCTGATCAAGTACATTAAAGGCTGTGTAACTGAAACTGCGGAAATAACAACCCATACGTAGTCATTCACTGGCTTGCTTTAGGAAACAAATAAAAATGGAAAGGGGTTTCAAAAGGCGGTAGTTATTCGCCTTATGTAAATGGACAGGCCTATATTTAGTGGGCGCCATTCTATACATTTTTGTTAAAGCATGTCATTAACGGTCATTGAACCACCTACATTCTTTTACCATTCTTAAATTAAAATGAAGTCGATTAAAAAGGTAATACTGACTTAAAGCCGGTCTGATTCGACGTCTAACGTAACTCCGTAGTATTTTAATTACCTAATGAAAAACGATGGTAAAACTTGTTCAGTTTCCTAGGGAAAGAGCATATCCACTAGTGGAATGCTTAAATGGAACAACTGTAATAAATTTTAGTTTGTAATTTCGTCATCTTTCTTTTTCAAAACACTTGCTCGAAAACCCGCTCTTATCAATTCACTGTCTATTTCCGCACTAGTGCGGAAAAGTGCGCAAGCGTGCGCTCGCCACAGTTTATAGTACTTATCTTATCAGGCCGAGCGATAAGTGGCCCCACGAGTCGCCTCCCGTTTATTTATTTCTTCGCAAGTATATTGAAAACTTGTATCAAAATCTAGTATTTTTTGCACAGGTATAGTACTATTCAACTGGGTTCAGTTAGGCCTGACAGTGTTCGGCCTGTTCATGGTGTTCGACCCCCTGGGCTCAGTGAACTATGGTGACATGCAAGACACGCCCAACCAGGTCCGCCATCATAGGAAGGTCACAGGTCTGTGGTCGAGGAGGTTCCGGTGGGCTTTCTGCTGGTTGAAGAGAGATGAACATGGGAAGGAAGCTTTTCAACAAGTTGCAGGTAATTTTTTTCTTTTAATTCATTTAAGTGTTATGGCGACTAGCAGATGCTAGTTGTTGTTGTTGTTAGCATCTGCTATCCACTTCGCCTGCTTGAAAGTAGGTTTCTCCATACAAACGTTGAACCTCCTGATCCCCGAAGGGGCGAATTTCGAAAAGTCCTTTCTTTACACACGCTTACGTCATAATAACTATGCGTACTTTTCAGCACAATCTGTTAACTGGTTTGAGTGGTGTGTCTATGGATTAGTCAGTCATAGTTAACTTCAATCTGGATATGAGGAGTCTGTATCTAGTCAAGTTCTCAAGTAAAACCATCATCATCATCATCGTCATTACAGCCGAAACTATTGGGCATAGGCCTCCCTCAAACGTCGCCATAACGACCGGTCCTGTGCCTCTCGCATCCATCGGATTCCCGCGACCTTCACCAAGTCATCGGTCCACCTTATGAAGGCCCTCCAACGCTGTGTCTTCCAGTACGCGATCGTCACCCAGAACCTTTCATCCCCATCAACATCAATGTACCCTGCCCACTGCCACCTAAATATGACAATACTTCGAGCTATGTCAGTAACCTTGATAAAAGTAAAACCATACCTACATAGACAATAATCAACAAAGTAATGTTAAATTGTAAAAAGGTTGGCAACTCCTACTTTATTACTCCTATGATAACGTATGAGATGCCAAACTTTTTGATTGATTAATCAAAACAGTCTATGACCGTAATCAACACGCTTTTGGAAAAACAAACATTGATTTCTAAAGGCTTGCTTTTTACCTTTGAATAATATTTAATAACCCAGTCACTTTATTCATAAAAAAGGTGTCTTCATATAAAGACCGGAGATGAGCTATTCCTGTCCGGAAATGACTTAGCAAAGAGCTTAACAAATACATCGTTATTAGAGTTCGAGACCGGAAACACTTCAAATGAATTTGAAGACATTCGAAGAAGTCCCGTTTTTAGGTGAATACATTCTTGGAAGGTGTATGTCAAATAAATATTTTGTCGTTTAGATTAGCTAGAAAACTCGTTCTTGGGACGTAAGGTCCCGAGAAACTAGAGATGTGATAAAATGTCAGGCGTGCGAGCGAGAAAGAGAAATGAAGCTATACCTACACCCTATTAAACTCCATCCCTTTAACAGATTTTTTTATGGTGGGAAAAATCATCCAATGACAACGCCCTTGGGCGGAGCGGGAGATAGTGTCAGACTCTTACTGACTAAAAGCCCACCCCATTCCTTCGAGCTTCCCATTCGGATAACCCTGGCCCCAGTAGGCTTCGACCCGTTGGGCCCCTGCTGTTGCTGACAGCTCCATGAGGCGCGCGGGAACAGTGCGCGCCGTTGACAAATATCTTTAACAGTTTAATTTAGGTCTTCAAACGAGTCCGTGTTATGGTCTCTGAATTGTAAATTGTAAGTTAAGAACGTGTGACTCTCTTCTTACTTTAGTAATGCTTTGTATTAGGGCTGCAGACTTGTTCGAGAGAGCCCTAGAGCGCAAAGAGCAAATGAAGGAACTCAAGCGCGTTTTAGTCGGTAAAAGTCAAACACCCCTTCCACTCAGTCCACCCAGAGCGAGAGAAGTTATTTAATGGTTTGCCACCTCAAAAAAGGGGTGTTTTACTGATGTTGAAATAGACCACATTTAGTTTTACAAATTCACAACTCAGAAATCAAAATTTAAGCTGCAAATATATTTGTTTACACTGCGAAAGTTTCTGACAAAAAATAATAATTTCGCAGTTTAAACATAACATAGCATAATCTGCCTTTTAATATTCTCACTGCTGTTATCCAGCCCTCCTATCTAGGAGAGGGAATGGGCCGTAATCCACCACGCGGGCCTACACTGTTTTTCTTCAGTTAGACCTTTTCTTTCCCAAGGTCTGATCCTCATCAGAATATAGAAGCTATTGCCCATATTTTAATGAGGAACGAGAGGGTTTGTATTCAATGCATTCCCCATATCATAGTATACGTTGATAAATGTCACATGTCTTCAAAACATTATGTTTTAACAAACTGTGAAAATATACTAAAGCACTATCTCTAACTATACCCGTTTTCCTTTCTCTTTCAGAAATGTCTACTCAATATTTTGTATCAGCATTATCATTCCACTACATTAGTATAGTTCCGGCAACATATGTATTTGGTTACGTGAAAGTGAGCGCAATAAACGACCTTTTCGCCCTACAGGAGTTCCGCTCTGATTACGGAAATCGCTTCCACAATAATGACCATGATTGCCATATATGTATCTATAAAACAGCTGCGTTCCTGACAGTTTTCTGAAAATCAATTCGTATTTATATAAACAATTTTGTGAACTAAAACAATGTTTTTATAACTTAAAACGCAGTGCGACTGGACTTGGAAACTCTTGTTCAAACAAGAGTTTCAAACCATGTTCCATCCATTGGATGTCCGAAGTATCCACACATGATACCTGCACCTAAGACCAATATTTTTTACCAAGCTGATGCAGTCACTCTACGAATTACTCCTCGTAGGTGCGTTCACAAACATATACAAGACACACAGACATAGAACACCTATCTATTTGATCCGTTCAAATGGTGATGGAATCCGCGACACGCAACGTAGCAGCTGATCAATCGGCCACAATTCGTTGCTGAACACAATCAGTATTGTCATCTACTGGGTCCAAATCATTCTGTTATTTATTTATTTATTATTTATTTAAAGCTGCATGCACAAAAAAAAACTGTACAAAGGCAGAGTTCAGGCTTTTAGTAAAAAAAATTAAGTACATAAACGGTGTAAAAGTTTCATCAATGTTCTGAAAATCTTGCAATTTGCAAAGACGGTAGGTACGTCACATAAAAATATTTCCAACTGTATATCACTCTCAATTCAAGATCCTACTCTCTAATGTAACAAGTAACGGAAATATCATTACCAAGTTTCGCTTTGAAAAGTAAATCTTTCAAATTCCGCGCAAAAAAACAACTTTTTGAAGTGCCGTACTTGAAATAAAAAGCGGTTTATTCCGACAGAGACAGCTCCGCGCAATTTACCTGCACCGGTATGAGAAAACTTTACAAACCTCATTAATTCAGTCGCCAGGTTGTATTTTATTGTTTTCCTGGAAGATTTATAGTGTTGAAGTTAGTACTTTAAATATGAATGATGGCGTTATAAATGAATAACGCCATTGTTCAAACAGAAGACAGGAAAAGATTTCTTAGAAAAATATCTCTTTTATTTATTAGGTCATCTCAGAAGATCACTTTTTAAACACAATTATTATCTGTTACACATTTAATCCACGGTGTTTCTGGTGTTCCTCTACTCTTTATCCATATTTATACCTACTTAAAACTTCATGACATTTAAAAATTTTCCAATTTTTCTTGCATCATATCCATATACACAATCGATTTCCAAACTCTTTTAGAGTATTTTTATTATGTTGTATATTTAAAAAGAAAAACGTTACAGTATTAGGAATAACTCTTCTATCGTGGGTGCGATCACTTAAACAAGATGATAAGATATCCAGACTCGGAACACCTTTCTGTAGGCCATACAAATATTTGTTCCGTTCTAAGGTTTTCAATTTGCGAATTTAAGGATTCTCTTTTTAAACCTACGCATTTCTTATTCTACTGCAGGAGATGTCTTTCATTCAACCTTTTTTTTTCTCGTAACAAAAAATCGTCAAAAATAATTGATAGTCTTACTCAACTAATATCGTTTTTCCAGCTCTACTCAGCGCGTTATTCCGATCAACGGACCTAGTACCATCAGACGTGGTCGCAGGCTGTGTCCTCCTAAGAGTCAGACAGAAGAGAGAGACAAGAGAAATGAGGAGGATCCAAATGCTGAACGATGAAGAACCGATTTACACTACAGATGTGAACAAGATCTTCTCTGAAACCCCTCCGTGGATGAACTTAGATGATGCTTTGCATTATCTAAGGCTGTCCATAGCAGCGTATGGGTGGCCTTACGTGCTGTATCGGCATTGCTTTACCGGTTTCTGTAAGCTGGCGAGGCACCTGACTTGCTGCTGTTGTCGGTAAGTTCCTATGTTGATTCTTTGTTTATAACTTTTGCAATAGTGTTTTATTTTTGTAAGGAAAAAAAAACTTTTATAAATTATCATAAATTAGCTGACTCGCCAGACGTTCACTTTTCCAATTTCAATATCCTTTATATAAATCGGAAACTTCAGCAAATTGGGGTAAACTTTCAGTTTTTTCGGGCAACTTTAATCCATTTTTCTTCCTCAAGAACCTTACCCGGATAATTACTAAGCTTAAAGAATAATAAATCAGTCCAACCGACCTCAAGTAATTAATTTTATTTGTATGATTTTGACTCCCGTTATTTTTTCTTCTTCATGATACATACATATTCCTTTTCCGTATCAATGCGTTTCAAAGTTTAGTATGTATCATTATCACACAAATCACTTAGTGTGAAATATTGACATATTTCTATGTAAGTTTCTACGTATGACGATTTCTATAAATAGCTTCGCCTTTCCGTAAGAAAGTCCATTCTATATTAACAAGACGTTACAAATAGATCGACAATAAGGAAATATAAGTTCAGTCCTATTAATAAAGTCTATTATAATCCTTCCGACATTTATCTTTTTTTATTACATTATCCACTTTGTGTAGGTGCTTTAAATTCATGCAATCTGCGACATCATAGCAAAGCATAACAAAATCAGTCTTATAATTTTTCTACTGAATGGGCCGTAATCTACACAGGTATACTGTAGGTTGGTGGATATCACTCAATCATTGATCAATTTTAATAATAATAATCTTTATTCAGGTAAATTACACCCATATCATTGCGCAATACAATTCAATTCACAAAAACTTAAATTACTAACATAACAAATTCATCAATTAATACTACAGAATAAAAATAAATAAATAAATAGCATTTACCATAGAATAATATTTTAAATGCATATAATTTTTGAGTCTAGGACGATTCCTCACCGTTTCCTTCACCGTTTGAGAGCAATGATGTAATTTATATAATTATACAAAATTCTGTTGGCCTAGATTGATCACATATCGCAATTCCTTCGTGTCTCCAAAAGCTTGTTAAATTGTTACTCCCCGCTGTCATTGATAGAACTTGAACAGTCGTTATGGGTAGTAAGAAGCCACGAAATCTTACGGCAGTGTTGCCAATTAGGGTAACGTTTTATGCCATTCGGACGACTATGGTCGCTGTCCGGCTGTCCGGTAACTGTCCGAACCAAGCCCAAGTCGTCGACGGCGCGCACTGTTCCCGCGCGCCTCAACAAGTTGTCAGCAACAGCAGGGGCCCAGCCGGGTCAAAGCCTACTGGGGCCAGGGCTATCCGAAAGGGAACTCGAGCCCCGGTATGAAGGCTTGAAGGAACGGAGTGGGTTTTTAGTCAGTAAGAGTCTGACACTATCTCCCGCTCCGCCCAAGAGCGGGAGTTGTCATAGGATGATTTTCCCCAATGAAAAAAAAATGGTGTGAAGGTCAGATAGCTAGTCGCTCAATGTAAAATACTGGTAAATACCTGGTTAAACAGGAAAACGACCCCAATAAACCTAGTTATGAAAAAAGACTTAGCAAGATGCTGCGAATGTCTAAGGTAGATAAAATAGTTTATTTTGACAAAATAAACATCTAACATAATAATACCTTTGTCTAGCCAAAAACTAAAGTATAGACTATTATGATTAACAATCGTTCAAAATAAACTAAGAATGTGCGAGACATTGTGAATTATTTATGGAAACTGCACGTTAGTCATAGCACGAAACAATACTGACTGATGTCATCGCTGATCACGCTTACCTAGGTATTGATTTATTTCTGTAGCTAATCTAAAATGTTGTGTTAGGTTAAAAAATTAAAATATTGAAAAGCGTAACAAAAGTAATGTAAATCAGCAAAGTTTTTTTTTAATTGGTCAATCAACCAATGACATGTCTCGCTCTTGGGTGGAACGAGAGGGCGGGTCAAACTTTTACTAACTATAAGACCCACCTTTCTTCTGCGTTCTAGGACCACGATTACCATTTTAGATATCCCCTTGGCCTTAGCGGACCTTGCTGAGCATCTACGGTTTTGCTGACATCTCTGTGAGCTGCGCGTGGAACACAACCGTTGACGAGTCGAGCTCGATCCTTACCGGACGGCTGGACGGCGAGGTAGGGTAAACGCTACAGTTATTGGCCATTTCATCTTTGACAGTCTAAAATAAACAATGACCTACCAGAATAGTACATCCAAAACTGCTTACTGATTAATGCAGTGGTGAATCTACTGTTCTTGTAGGCATTGCTTATTTTGGGCCGCCAAAGTTAAAATGGCCAATAACTGTATAAGGGCCGATAACTGATGCGTTGCCACTACCCTTTGCTCATAGTTTATAAACCCGCGCTTACGGTGGCCGAGGGTCGTCCTATGATTCTCGACAGCAGACGCGTCTCTTCTTGCGCCGGCTGGGGCTGAAGATGTCAGTTCCCTCGCGGCTGTAGCCATGGTCGCTTCTGTAACGCGGTACCCTATAAAGGACCGTGGACTGCTCGATCCCCCACGTAGACCCTCCGGTAGGAGGCTTTTGGCCCCTAAGTAATCAACATGTCTCAAGTCCTCTTTTGGTAACTCAATCAATACCTTTCTGCGACACGGCGTCCTCATCTTCCACAACGCATGTCCTTACTAAAAGTGCGTAAGGAACATAAGTGTGATTTTAGTCAGTAGAAATCTGACACGCCCTTCCACTCCAATGTAGAGCGCGTAATTAGATGATATCATAGAAAAGGTAAGTAAGTAGGTGGGTATGTCCTCCAGGTACCAAAAGAATCCCCAAAACGGTCAATTTCCATCGACAAAATTTACGTGAATGACGCCAATTTATGCAAAAATTGATTCCTTACTATACCAGCGTAGAGCAATATTTACCAATTCGTTTTCCCCCAGTTTTCATGTAATATATTCGTTTGTTCTTTTTGGCATCTAAAAATGTCTTTTGATCCTTCACAATTTTACTCCAATAAATTATCCTTCAGATAATCTTCTATCTTATAATCGCAATATTTTTCTTATATCACCCAAAGAAAATGCTTACCGAGTGAGATGGATGTTTTTCTATTAATTTACAAGTATCACTCGGGATTGCAATTGATCCTGATAAATGGATCCTCATTTATCAACCACGCTGCAAAGCTTATCCTCGATGTTCGAATAAATAATTACAGTTGATCCTCATCCCATCAACATGTTATGGATTTCGGTAACAACGCTGGTAACATATTTTATAGAAAACTACGGCAGATGTTATGCCATCTTACTTCGTAACCTAAGTTACCAAATGACCCATACCCCCAACACCCATACACCCAACTACTTCAAATTTACTAATAAACATTTGGTTAAGTAACTGTTAAGTTTTTACCTACAGTACAGCTAAAGACTCCTATCGGACTATGAGAGAAAAGGTAGGGCCCAGTAGAGTGATTACCCACGAGTGTTTACGCACATACTAATGCACTAGAATATCGCCCACATCGATGGCTACTGGCTAGTCTTCGAAATTGGCCTTGTCCGAGTTTCGACCGGGATAACTACTAGATACAACTTTAGGGCAAATGCTTCTCCCAAGTCTAATAACCCTAAACGTCGAATTCCGTGTAATAACGCGAAGTGATTGTTTTTTTTTCACTAAGAATAAATACCTAGTGTTATCTACGTAAATAGTGGATGCTAAAGCACACGTGGTAAGACTAACAATAAAGATAATGTAAATAAAAAGGCCAAGTTCGTGTGACGGTAAAAGTATCGAGACCTGTCGACGCGGTCAAGTTCAACTACCTTCATTTGCATGAAGTTTAAAATATCGTTTCCAAACAAACAATAGGTATACTTTGTCTCAAGAAAACGACAAGCTTGTATTGTAATTCTGTCGCAAAAATGCTAATTTTACCTCTCAGAATAAATTCTGGTTGAACCGGTAAAAACTCTATGTCAGAATTATTTTTAACGAGCGTTTGAAGAAACAAGGAAGCATGCAAATGATTTTATAATAAAGCATCTACAAGTATTCTGTTGTGTTATTTATGAGGCTTTGGCATTGCAGTTTTCAATGCAATGCCTATCGTATAGTAAATTACGTTGTTATTATCAGATAAGTATATATGTATTCTTTGTTGTCTTAAAATATTACCGAGGACGTTAAAATATTAGGAACTCTAGCTCATTAATATGTATTTATTTGGGTCTCATTGACGTTGATCTATATAAAATGTGTTTAAATCTCAAGGACGGCGCTCGGGGATATCAAGTGCGCAATCATACGAAACTGTTAAAGAAACTTTCATTCCTTATAATCATCTTCAGCAGTTATCAGAGGCACATTAGATAAAATTCTCCTTTCTCCCTTTTTATATATCCTCAGGTCTTTTCTTACATGGACTTGGTAGATAGATAGATGTAGGATAATGCATTATTTTTTGCACCCATTTTATCAATTGGTACGATCAATAACAAAAAATAGCATTGCATTTGCATTCATAAGTCAATACTGCTTTGTGCAGAGTTACTTATCACTATCAGACTCAATACTCATAAAAAATTTGGAGTTTAAAACTTTCTAGAATCAGACGACGATTTCATATTACTGAAACAACCTTTGATTCATACGCAATGTTGCAAATCATTTATCTATATGACTGATAAAACGTTGATTGCGTATTTATTAAGATTCTTATTAGCCACATAATCTGGCTGATAATAAAATAGAATGACCTTTACCGGCTTTGTATCAAACCAAAAGTGTACCTACTAAATAAAATATTTACTGGGGGATTTTCAGTTCTGGAGTTTCATTTTGTCACCCCTGGCAATCTCCAACACTTTTCTAGAGATTGCAAGGTTGTAGTTGGCAAAGTGCTTGCTCTTTATTAAACTTCAAACAATTTTGTTACTCAATCTTCGGAGTGTTAAAGTTGTTTATTATATTTAACCAAACCACATCTATAAATCAAAGAGTTTCTGTTTTAACGTCAAGCAGGAGCCACAGCCTCCGTGTTTACATTTAAACTGATGAACATTCATTATTCATAAATTAATCGGGCCTTGGCCATAACTTACCCGTGACAAGACTCGAGGCTCAACCCGATATCTCAAGACTTAGTACCATAAAATATGTATAAGCGATCGCCTTATGTATTTTGCATTCGTAAAAACAATTTCCGAGACCTTGACACATAAACGTTTCAGCGCGCATTTAAAAATTTGAATTCACAAAGCTCTTTCAACATTCACTTCATTTGATGTCTTGACAAGGCCGGGTTTTATAGTAATTAATAAACTCAAGTCTACACAATTTAACACAATTTTAGCCTCGATAAAAGATTTTTTTCAACCGATTATGAACTTTGATCTGCGACTTTTAGGTAATACAAAGTTTGGGAATGAAAAGACAACACAAACTTGAGGTTCCGCAGCAATGCTTTTAAATAATTTAATTTTGGTTTTGTTCGTACCTTTCTATTTCAATTTGTTCGGTGATTTCGTCTGGTCAGGATTTTGTACATTTTTGTAATCTTGACTTAGTACTAAGACTTAAGCGAAGTCCTATTTCTGCGTTTGTTAAATTACTAAAAATAACTTCTTTGCCAAACGAGATATTTTTGGCTCCAACTTTATTTTACCTTCAAGATTTAATTTTGTATAATAGTCCAAAGTTACGCAAAGTTTCGAAGATATTGAAAGTACAGCCACCAGTTCATTCCACTGATTGTGGTGACGGATGGTTAACTACAGAAGAAATTCTTACCTACTGTACCTATAAGTGAAGAACTTAGCATTTTCCCAAATAGATATTTACATAGAAACGATATAAAGAGGATCGATGACCTGGTCAGGGTCGCGGGAATCCGATGGATGTCTGACGCACATGACCGGTCGTTGTGGCGACGCTTGGGGGAGGCCTATGTCCAACAGTGGACGTCTTTCAGCTGATATGATATCAAGTAGGAAAGAGTTGTAGTTTCCCAGGATTTAGGTAAAACATAAACATCTAAAGAGAAATAAAAGCTATATATTCGATTCATGTTTTGTAGTTTAACTTAATAGAGATTTACGTGTTTTGTTGACAGGCCAAAGAACTCCATAGTGACGGACGACAACTGCTGCATGTGCAACTTCGCGGGCGTCAAGTACATGTCGAAGCTGGAGGCAGACGACATCATCTTCGCCTCCTTCAACAACCGCGTCTTCGAAGTACGTACTTTAGGCTAACAGCCTTGACCTTTTCCTTAAAAAATCTTCACGGAACTGTCATAATTTGTATTTTTTTTTTAATTTTAGTTATTTTGCGTTATTTCGCGTAAAACGGTCTTACTTAAATAAAGTTTCATCATCATAGATGAAGAAATACTTAGACAAGTACCGGGGTTGACTCTTTTATGAATTCCCAAGGATTTCTTAAAAGGATTATTCTCTCGGTTCCCACAGCCAGAACAGTCGGTAGTGAAACTCAATCCGCTGAACACTTCGCAATACCTCTCCCTCTCAAAAGTAATTTACCTAAGTGATTTTAATCCGAAGACGGTTTCTTGAAAAGCGTTTTATGCATTTGGAATTCTTTTTAAAAATAATACTTATGCCGGCAAAAAAGTATAGTTACATTACATCGCGTAGGACCTTTTTGCCACGGCAACTTTTTGTAGCGATGCTGTAGCGCGTTCGCATCGATGCAGTCGCGATGCTTTAGCGCGTTGGCATTTTTTCTATAACGCTTGCAAATGCAACTAACGCGCGTTAGTAGCGATGCTGTCTCGCACTTACGAAACGCGCGACAGCCAGCTACAAAAAATCGTCGTGAGCGAGGTGCCGTTTACATAATGTATAATCTGATTCCTCGAATAAGTAAAAATATCTCTATTTAAATGTGATTCATCCCGATTGTTACGCATCATGATGCGATCATCGGTGACTCGACTCCTCAAAGACGGCAGTGTGACCGTGAAATCTTCTGACAAACGTGATGCACCTGGTGTGTGTTTCATTCAATAAATTTTATCATTATAAATGTCACTTTTTAGTGAGTATTACAGCTAGAACATTCCGCTAAAAACTTACAAAAACTGTTTATACCTAATCCCTGAAGCCCCTCATTTTTTTTTCTACTTAACAATTAATTTTTACGATGTAATTTCTATTCCCATTCCACAAGATTGTAATTTCATTAATGTCTATTGCACACTCAACTTCTATAAAACAATAAAAATAGGACAGCCGATGTATACACAGGCAAAGTTTATCCTCAAAAAAAAAAAGTAAAATACAGTGATCTTTTCATAATATCTCAACGTACCTAAATACCCGAAAAACAAACAGTAAACAGTTTTTCATTACCAGAAAATATAGGTAAAGGATCAAGAAAGATTCAAGATACTAAATATGTCTTTATTTTCGTTTCATCAATGTCAATAAATGTAGGAGGATCCATGAACACTATTACAAATATATCTGGCGACTACCTTACATCACTACAATATACAACATAATTTTTAGTTTACTCGAAACCTGAATAAAATTTGTTCGGTGTTAGGAAACACCGGCCTCATCTAGCATAAACTGACGAAAAAAAATTGACGTGTAAAAGTGTTTTTTAAACCTATTTACAAAATAAATATCATTTATCAATTCCAAGTTGTTACATCATTTTATATTTTTTCTCAAAAATATTTAAAAAGTTTACAACTTGGACACCACTGACAGTAAGTACAACACGGGTCACCGCAGGTCATAGCGGGCATTTAGCGCCAGCAAACAGCTGAATGCAAGTACAATACAACATCTCAGTCGCCTGGATAGCCCGGTGACTATGTATTTTTCTGACACAACAAACTTATAACTTTGTGATTTTTCATGATACACTTATGTTTGTACATAGATTCTTTACATGAAAATACTAGACACGTGTTTCGGGTTTCGCAAATACTAAAACATGTTATACACCGCTAAATTTTGATCGTTTTAATCCCGTGGAGGGTCGATCCGGTATATGAAATACTATCGATTTGTAAAGATAAAATTATATATTTGTTTGTCTAGCTCCCATTCTGCGTGATAGCTAACCATGAACGGGAAAGTATCGTGGTGGCTGTGAGGGGGTCTATCTCACTGAGGGACATCTTCACGGACTTCACTGCAGGATCAGAACGGTTCGAGGCAGAGGGTAAGTTTTGATGGTAACATTGATGGCGGATTTCAAATACTGATCGAGTTCGAACCGAATGAAAATAGTTTCACCACCTTGAATTCGGATGTAATACATTTTGAAAGTTTTCATACAATTTGTTTTGACGAAAATTTGGTTGTAAAACAACCAAATTTGTGTAGGTATTTCACCTACTGGAGATGTCAGTCTTTAGAAGGCCTTTGTATTAATTCACCCACGACGCTCATTGAAAATGCACCTATCTCAGGGTATTTTTAATTTCGTGCGGATTTCATCACGCATGCAGATTTGCTTCGCATGCAAAAAATTACAAAATACAAAAAACGCCTCCATGATACGTATTTCACGCATTACAATTAATACTTGTATGAAATGGACATTTGCGGGGTTATCATGTGCGGAGCTATCCCGCATGCGTGATCAAAACCGCACGATATTAAAAATTTTTTTTGTAAATCCAGGTTTTGATCGAGTCACCTCTATACACCCCATAAAACTTTATTTCCTGAATACTACATACGAGTATTTATGTCTAATCCCTTAACAGGTTTGCCAGAAGACACAGCAGCCCACAAAGGCATGTCGATGGGCGCCGCCAAGATGCTGAAACGTCTGCTGCCCGTACTCGACCGAGCCTTTGCACAGTACCCGCATTATGACCTCGTACTCACTGGTAAATACAAATGCAGAAGTTCTATAATCCTTTATAACTGATGTAACACCACTTATACCTACACAAAGTTAAATTTATGGACACAATGGTGTGGCAGTCTTATCGCTGATATAGATATCTACCAGACAACCAGTAAAATGGATAGTATGAACTTAAACTAATACAGGGGGTAGTGTGCGATGTACTGCTAACAAATTAATCTAATATTGCACTATAAATAAACAGAGTTAACCAGTTTACAAGGAAATCAAAGAAGGAAAGATAACGCGCTCAAAGCATTTGTTCTATGTTCCAGGTCACAGTCTTGGTGCAGGAGTAGCAGTATTAGTAGCTTTAAAATTAAGGCCAAGGTATCCACACCTCAAAGTGTTCGCGTTTTCAACACCAGGTGAGCATTTTTTTCATGTACCAATTTCCAAATTGCGGTAATAAAACATACCCCAACGGTGCCGAAATGTAACAGTAATTTTAATAATTTAAAGGGTACGAGATAGGTACTCGTTCGTTTTAAAAGCCAAATGCGACCATCATTAATTTTACCAGAAAACACAGTGAAATTAAATTCCTCTCCCCTCTCTCTGAACCATATCTCATTTTCCCAGAAGGTAAATTAGTCGGTGATTAAGTTTTGCGAAACATGTGGTTCGTTTTTAATCTCCTTGCACGCTTGTAGTCTTAAAAGCTTAAGTTATTAGGGATTCAGGTGGCTCGCTGCCTCGTCTGTTCAGATGTTATATTATACTTGAGAAGGAAGGCTACATTTATAAAAGTTTTTTATGTATGTTAAGTTTAAGTTTTAAATGTTGTTCTACTAGATAAATTAACAAAGAAATAAAGGGGTTGGGGTAAGAGGGTAAAACAAGGCCTACTACTGAAAAATTTCGGAAAAATCGGTGAAGCCGTTTCGGAGCAGTTCGATAACAAACACTGTGACACGAGATTTTTATAAATTTGATATTATATATCACAGTGATCAAATTAATTGCTTACTTACTACTATAGCACATACTTCCGCAGTTATACCTTACCTTATAAGACACGCTCTTTCTGGATATTTCCGAATAAAAATAAACCAGTGAAACCTTTGGTCAAAACCTTACCGTTTACCATTTTCGAAGAAGGAACCTACTTATTGCCCGATTTCTTCAAAAACTTATACCTACCATTTGTTAATGTTTCCAGCCGGTCTAATAAGTCGAGAAGCAGCGCGGTTCACGGAGACGTTCGTGATGACGGTGGGCGTCGGCGACGACCTCGTCATGAGGCTGTCGGTGCACAGCATCGAGAACCTCAGGACCAAGATCATTCAGACCATACACGCCACTAAGTTACCTAAGGTAAGAGAATAGGTACTTTTCTTATACAAGTCCGCTGTATTTTATCAGTTTACAAGATCATTAGGCGGTGTCGTCAGTACATTCAGATATGTTAATAATGCAGTCTATATTATTAATAGTCATGGTAAATCATGTGACAAAATATTTTACCATCATATTTTTTTCCGACTGAAGTATCAAAATGCAGAATTTACGTTTGTGGGGTTTCCTTTAAGTGGTTTGTGAAAGTAAAGTTAATGGAACTCAGTCCGTGAATAGTCTAATTTAACTATATATTAATGTTACCATAATCAAGTAGGTACGTAACTTGGGAGTTACGACGTTGAGCGAACGATTAGCCGGAGAACTATGTAGGTACATGGGGTGGGACATTGCATTTTGCATCGCTAGTATATTATCGTTACCAACAGGCCTAACCAAGTTACGACCATTTCGTACACACAGTCGGTAACGCTTCCAATTCCTTTGTTTTGACCACGTGACTTAACGTTGAGATGTCATTCCTATACATTTGAAGTTTTATACCAGCGTTAACGATTGTAGATTATCAACTTGACTGCGCCCTCAGAGGTACCTCGAACTCTTAATACAATCAATTTGACGATCTAAACTGAACAGTTAAAGGGATGGAACTACGAGTAAGTATATAAGGTGTATAGCTCTATCCCTCTTGCTCGCTCGCTCGCCTGATAGTTTAACACGTCATGTTAGTTATCTGTATATCCCTGTAGTATATAGTATAATGTTAATCAAAAAGAATATCGAATAGGTTTTTCAGTACATTAGACTTTTTAAGAAATAGGTATACTTCACTACTAAACTAATAGCATATAAAAATTACATTTCTGTGGCTTCTCCGACTTTAATTGCTGTCTTCTCACCATCCTAACATGAGATTTTTCCCCTTTTCCAGTACCGAATAATGCTGAACGGCTTCGGCTACGCGCTGTTCGGCGTGCCCGCCCGTGACCTGGAGTCAACATGGCGTCGCCCGGAGCAGCTGGAGGCGCAGCACTCGGACGACTCCGCCGACGCGCTACTCGTGCATAGCGTGTCCACAGTGAGTGCTGTCAGTTACCAACTTTATCTTTCTAGCGTGTGGCTTGTGTGAGCTTCTTTTTGGCCTGACTTTTTTTTTCGTCTAGCGGTAAGGCTTTTTTGTCTAGTGGTAAGGCTTTTTTCTTTTTATTAATGCGCTTAAAAAAAACTTAAACTTAAAACTTATTAATTGATATCAAGTTTTAGTTTCCTAATTGCCAGTTGCCAGCTATGACGATTTAGTCATGAACTGCATAGCGTGAGCTTCTTTTTGGCCTGACTTTTTTTGTCGTCTAATGGTAAGGCGTTTTTTTTCTATTTATTAATGCGCCAAACTATTTTTTTAGTTGTCTGATTACCATTTGCAAGGTATAATGATTTTTAGTCATTAAATAACTGCATTTTTCATACAAAAATTCTTTAAAAATGAATGTAATCTTAGATGAAACTGGTTGGTAATTAAAGCTTTAAATAATGACCATATATTTTATATTATGTTACATTCGATCTCCGATGATCATACCGTATGATTCACAGCAAATATCTCACTGTTGTTTTTGAAAGTTGCTGAAGCTATAAGATGACTCACTCCTTGTTCTAAGATATGATTAAAAAATAAACTATTTTATTGTCTACGGCAAGAAAGGAATCGGGCAAGAAAGGAATCGAATTGATCACGATGGTAACTGCATTTATTTAATAGTACTGGAAAAAAAAGAAATATTCACCAATTCTATAATTTTTTTCAAACTGTGTCTGGTGATAGAAATCTGTCTTTGTTGCATAAATCTTTTCATAATCTTCATAGCTCCGTTTTATTATCTAACTTACATCATAAAAAAATAGGGTTCTAGGTATTGCCCTAATGCCTATATAAAAATTTACTTTGATCGTTCGCATCCTTTTCTATTTATGTATCCTTTATTATTACTTATATACAATTTTATATGGTTTGCATTTGAGTGTGTCGTGTGTTTTAATTTTTGGTTGCGGAATAAATAATTTTTATTTTATTATTAGGTATGCTTAAAAAAATAAGTGTATAGATTTGATAATTTAATTACATATTGATATTATCTCAAAAGTTAATATTGTTTAATTTGAATCCACGTGGAATCTATTTTAATTTTATGTGATATATAATTTTAATATATTTTTAAAATTTTCTTAAATACTAGCTTTTGCCTGCGGCTTCGCCCACGTGCATAAATAAAATATGCTATCGGACAAAAAAATTTAGCAACAAACAAAAAAACAAACTATCTCTTTATAATATTAAATAATGTACATATTAACAGAATTATTGAGAAAGATGTATTATTATTATATCTTTCTCAGAAAGATATTTTATTATTATTATTAGATATTTTTCCATCTGATAAACGCGTCTTGCTTTCATGAAATGGAAAACTTTTTAAACTTGGATATAAGTGTATCTCCATTTTACGTCTCAAGAGCTCACGAGTCAACAAATTACAATGGATAATAAGTTTTGATACCCATATGTTATAGGAAGCAGCATTAGTTTCCCGTGACGTGTTCGCCCGACGGTTTTCTTCGGCGAGGCTGTTCACTCCCGGACGGATCCTGCACATCGTGCGGCGCAAGCGCATGGGTATCGAGAAGTAAGTTTATCAACTCTTAGTATAAATGAGCTTTCATTCAAATGTAGTAAGCAGTTCAATATAAAATGCAAATATAGTAAAGTTACGAGCAATACAATGTAAAAGCAAAATTATAAAAATACAAAGAGCAAGCGCACGCGTATAATTTTTTTATTATTTTTATAATTTTAATGGAACATCTCCAATTAAACGCTGCTGTAATATTGTTACTTCGCTTTGTATATTACACTAAATACACTATAGTTTTTGCTAAATATATTCACACTTTCACCCATGTCTGACCAAAGTGATGAAGGTGGAGAAGAAAGGTAATTCACAGTTTATTTATCTTAAAGACTAAGTAAATGCAATAAAAAAAAATTTTCATACTGTACCGTATTATAAATCAAAATTAAATAATCTCATAATATGTGCGGGACTAGACAGAATACAAACCTTAGTTGTAATCCTTACTACAGAAAAAAATCTGTCAGCCTTCATTTTATCCCATTTGATCTCTAATAATCCCAAAAACTAACCACTCCAACCTCAAATTACAGAAAAGTGCGCACAACGGAACCCACATACGAGATGCGATGGGCGTGCCCCGAAGACTTCATGGAGCTTCAAGTGATGCCTCGCATGCTACTCGACCATCTGCCGGAGAACGTGCACCGCACCATACGCACTGTGCTAGACGAGAGGCACCGCTATAGACTCACACATACTGTGTAACTACATTAGACTAGAACTGTGATGTGACATAAGGATTTATTATCTGTGGTAGAACCGTGACATGAATATGTCATCTGTGGTGGAACTGTGAAATACGGATATATTATCTGTGGTAATAGTGTATGTGAAGGAAAACACGACTCAAATAAATTAAGGACTTTGGAGTGAAAAGAGAGATTTAAGAATAATGTGGAATAATGGCTACAAATGATTAGCCTGAAACCTGGACTATAGACAATATACATCGTACTAAATAGAGTTCACTATAAGCTCACTACTATACATATGTGGACTACGTATAAATATGAAAACTGTGACATAAAATACAAATGTCCAACGAGCTTGGCCCGTAAGACAAAAATAGGACAGTGTTACTAAACATTTAGGTATTACAAACGTTTTCAAGTTCGTTAACTCTAAACATTACGATGAACGTAATTCAAGACATGACATTTCGTTTAGTATAAAAGCTAGGTACCTACCTACTGTATTTCTTGCTATGTAGATTCAGTAAGAATCATATAGCTTTGTAAAGAAAAAATAAATCGGTATGAAATGCTGATGATGATAATCTATTTCACTATGTAACAACAAACAAATAGTTGTTGTATGTCGCATTACTTTGGTCAATAGAGGACCATGGACTGGCTCATTAGCTTTTATTTTGAAACGTAACTTGCCGCACTGAAATTGCCTGTTATATATTTTTTACACAGATGTACAGTACGTTCAAAATATGTTAATCAAAAAATACCCAATAGGTACGATTTTTAAAAAGAATTATTGCTCGAAGTTCGGATCGGTCAAGATATTGCGGCCGTACTGTAATTGTTGATCCAATTGAGTTTTGTGAAGTTGAGCACACGAATGAGAGTTAATCAACTCTGTTTGATATTGTTTTTCGCATTTATTTGTTTTTTTTTTCTTTGTGCAGCCAAGATAAGGCAAGACGGGACAAATCTATAAAATCATAAGGACTGGAGTAAACTGGCTTGTGATCAATCTTCAGATATCTCGTTTTTGAGTAATGTATCTAAAGCACATGTCAGATTAATATAATTATCAAAAAATATCTGGTAGCTTTCGTTTGAAAAAAAAAATAGAATTAAAAATTGTACATTACTTCCAATTTAGCCACCCCATAGAAATTTTGCCCTTCTTTGGCCATCAAGCTTGCTTTTCATGTCTCTTACATTTTTCTACACGACAAAGATTTTCAAATAGCCTTACAATAATAAATGACTAAGACAACGTAATCAATAATGATAAAGAAAAAGTTGTCCTAGAAATTAGCAACTATTAAGAGAAAACAATCCTACTGTATATGACTAGTTTTTTTTTACTGTTTGTTATATTGTATCGTTTTGCTGAGCTACATGACATGACATTGTGATTATATTTTATCGTTCCTAAGCTTAACGTGACTCAAATGCCTATCTCTATGAATCTTTTGTATATACAATATTATACATAATTAAAATTACTCAGAATTTCAATGTAATTGATATTAAAACAAAACTGACAACACCAGTGTCAAAATTAACTTGTAGTTTAGTTTAAGAACCTGTGAGAAGACTGTGATGATGTTAGTATGAGAATATTAAAGTTAAGAGGTGTTTGTGGATGTGTGCTCGTGCCGCAACGGTAGTTATTATTATTTTGTACATAAATCTAGAATAAGAATATAGTTTAAGTTTCTGAGATGGACGGCTCTGGCATATTTAAGTAGAAAGTCGGATAGCAATATGCTTAAACAAATTTAAAACCGTCTTAATAAAATTGAATTTTTCTGTCACTTTCATTAACCAGTCACATCATTAGATTGGCAATTCTATTGATAACACCTTAAGGGTGTTTTTAATATTGTGCGAATTTCACCATGCTTGGCCCGCATGCAGAAAATTTCACGCAGCGTGAACAAGCGTGCCTACGATCTAGTTTTCTGCGGAGCGCAGTGCTTCATGCTTGTGTACAATAGACAAGTGCGCGGGGCTGCTGTGTGGGATCACGTCCCGCATCCCGCGTGCATGTTCCCCGCACTACAATAAATACTTGTATGGAAAGGATTTTTGCCAGAATAACGCGTGCAGGGCAATCCCGCATGCGTAATCAAAACCGCACGATATTACAAACACCCTAAAGCAGAAATCAAGAACAAGTGAACATTCCTAGTTAGATAGAACTGTACCTAACTAGAAAATTTAAGCTTTTCTAGTTAGGTACAGTTTGGTATCCTTGCTGTAGAATATGTGTCAGAGCCGGAAGGCTAAAGGGAACTGTACCTCGTCCCAATGTCCCACATATCAACGTTGAAAACGTTATTTCATTAAACCCCTTAAGATTCATTTAATGTTAAAGCAAATATTTTTCCAATGCAAAAAAGATGTCGCTATACGTCTTGAAGAACTCAATCTCTCTATATAATTAGAAAAAGGCTGACTTTAGCAATTTGGCTAAACGCTAATTATTCTTTCAAAATTGCTTAATGGCGTATCTCACGCAATAAATTAATTTGCTCAAAACACAAGCAATTATTCTATAATTTCTTCTAAATATAAGATACTCTTTCTTTGTATAAATTCTATTGCCAAAGCGAATGACAAAATGTTTAAGACACATATTTTATCACGTAGTAGGTATGGATGCAAGAACTCCATTGCGTCAAATATACTCTATCTTGCCTAAACGCAATGGATAAATACACATTATTCGAAACATAATTCATTACATCAGTTTCTGACCGGTGATAAAGTATCTAAAGTGGTCGCAAAATGATTTGTAGCTAATTAAAAACTGGCATTCTAGCTTTTCAAAAATCTCATAGATTGTTCCCAACATTGCATTTATGTAGACATTTTAAAACCATTTTTACGTTAGCATCACTACTTACGACCAACAGATGGCAGCACCGCTAACCAAAATTTTACTACCCACATTAAAGTTAAAGTATCTCTTTTTAACTATAAATTGATTAATTAAGACTTGCAAAGCTACCACTAAGTACAATAACTAGACCGTAGAAGTAGCTTACAACGTTACCGAAGTCAATTATGTAATAAATTATCTACATTGCATAATAGTTACATTTAATGTAAGTACATTTAAGTATAAATTATTTTCATTGTTTACGCCATTGCTCTAACATCAGGTACAGTAGTGACCCCAGGGCTACAGGATTATTCGAAAGAATCACCGTGGCTCCAGAGCCAGACCACAAAGGACAACTGAAGAAACAGGTGGGTTTAGCCAGTAAAAGTCTGGCCCTCCCTCTCGCCTCACCCAGAGGGGTTAGTTAATAATTTCCCACCGAAAAAAAAAGTTATAGTACTGGCCTCAAAATGTAAGTCATCATGAAGTTTTAGAAAAAAAGTTTCAACGTTGTAGAGCGTAATATTTTTTTAAAGATGGGCCCATGTACCGAGCATAGTAAATACTTATTTTGTAAAAATGTATTTTTGTAAACTTAGTACTTCGTTACAGTAATCATGTTTTCATTAGTTACCAAGCGAACAAACTGTTGTATACTTACATATTTATATTGATGTAAAGTAATTTATTAGTAACTGTTTTTTTATATGTATTTGACACAGTACACAAAATCAAGTGTTATTGATCAAATAGTTTCTTCCTGTACGTTTTCTAACTAAGTAGGCCTCATTATATTAATTCTCTCTTTGTAGGGATTCAATTTTAGAGTCTACTGTTTTGAATATTTCTTGTACATACACACCTGAACCTCGGGAACAAGATAATTGTGACTTGATAAAAATATACTCTGACTACACTTTTAGGTAATATTTTTTGTAAATAAAGCATTTACTTCGAATAATTTACATTCCAATTTGTATTTTGTAGTCCTCAGTCCGTCGACGGAGTAACGCTCGCTGTTACGTGGAATGATTGCTACAGAAGTGATTTTTAAAGATATTATTTTGTTTGGGCTACGGCATAAAATAGTAAATATTTATATACATATATATAAAAAAACAAGATACATATTTATATTTTAGATTGTTGTCTGTTGTTATGTATTTGGACTTGTGTAAGTGACTGTCAAAATTTTGTGAAACCTCAAAACTGGGAACTTATTCCCTCTTCGTTTTGAGAATTTTGATCCAAGAGATTACTAGGCAGCTCCGTAAAAACTATTAGTAAATCGAAATTACAAAGTACATTTTCCTAATGTAGCCCACTTTATTTTTGTTTATAGTTAATATTATAAAAAATATATATATAATAATGTTATGATACGGCAATCTCAAAAACTATGTGACAAGTTGTTAGTAGGTATAAATATTTTAATGTTAACTTCAGTATGTTTGTATATAAAGTTGTTTTAGCGTTCAGTACCGTTGATATGTTACTTAATTCTTCTATTCTTTGTATTTTTATAGTTTACATAAATTGGTACTGAATCGCGAGTATGTTCAAGTATTAGAAGGACTGAGGTTCTTTTCACTTGTACCCTAAATTAGGGCTTTATAATCTCTTTCACCTTATGTAATAGAGTATAGCCAATGTCTTGTGTTGGGTTTTGTTTTAATTTATAAATAAAATCTATTTTAAGTATGATACGTTTTATTTAAAAAGCCTCTTTGATCATTACCTCTGTCTTAAATAAAGCAAGATATTATAATATCAAAGTATAACTTGATATCTTATGTTCTTTTTAATTCCGGAGACTTATATTTTTTAATTCATGAATCGTAAACAATTAAAATTATATTTATTAATTCAGCTAGTAGTTATATTAAGCTAGCTTGTTTTTTTTATTATAGTTATGGTACATACCTCTAAAGTGAATTTCAGAACTGGGCGTGATTGGCCAAATCTGAAACTATGAGAAATAGCGAAAAACACTCAAAGAAGTATCCAGGCCAATTTGTATAAAAACTAAAACTGCATCGTTGGGTTTTTCAAAAAGAAAAATCTATATTCCTAGCTTTAAAACTGATTGATTTTAGAAAAAAAACACTATGAAATACCTAATATTTGCATATTCGATAATGTCGTTAATAAAGAAAAAATAGAGAGTATTTTTCGACATTTTTTCATAGTTTTGGACTTAACCATCACACTGATTTGAAAATTTCACCTGTTTATAATAGTTATATAATATATGTATAGATATTAAAGTACATAGGTAACAAAATTAAGCATAATATTTTTCTTTAATATATATTTTAATCAAGATATACAAAAATACACTTAAGTTCATCAGTCAATTGAAATAATTATCACAGCGATAGATTTAAATTACATTTTCTTCAATAAACTTTAAAATGGAAAATAACAGTTTAAAATACGCATATAAGCAATTTAGTCAGACATGATATTTGGTATTATATTTGAAACTTAGTTTCTAGTTACGAATAAGCATTACGCATAGTACAAATGAGATCTACTTGTCTCAGAGTATGTCATTTCAGCTTATATCATCTACACAGATTGCGTAGCTCTGTCATGGCCGCTTGGGACACTGTGGTCTTGTTCCTTTCCAGCTTATATCTGAAATGTTGTTATTTTAGTGTTAAGATATCACACATGTGTTTACGATCAGCATTGTTATTATTTAAACTATTGCACACCTTAACTTAATAAAAGTTAAATATTTAAAATAGGCGGTCTTATTGCACAGGGCAATTTCTACCAGACAATCTTTGGATGGACTGAACGAAAGGAAAATACACACTACACACACATAACACTGATATCTTTCCACTAATACTTGTATTATCTTTTTAATATTAAAGATTTTTACTATGTAGATACACGTAACATTTCATCATCACCCTAGCCTTTTCCAAACTAGCTTGGGGTCGGCTTCAGTCTAACTGCATGCGGATGAATACCCGTGTTTTAAATAAAGCGACCCCCTATCAAACCTCCACAGCCCACTTACTGGGCAAGACGATACTCCTTGTATAGACTGATGGTCAGACTTTCTGGCGTCTGACTACTTGTAACAACCAATATTTTTAGAATAAATAATACACGGTGTAAGGGACAGCCCTCCACAAACTTTAAGGGCTTGCTCAGTAGACGAAACTGAACAACCTTCCACAAAAATTTTTTTCGTGAGGCGGATTTCTTTTTTCGTTTCCTGAAAAAAAATCTTGTGGAAGGTTGTTCAGTTTCGTCTACTGAGCAAGCCCTTAAAGTTTGTGGAGGGCCTCCCCTTACACCCTTTATAAGACTAATAAAATAAATATCAAAAAGGTTGTATCATCCGTACCTGTTGAGGAAATCATGCGCGACATCCGGCCTGTACATGGCCATATCCCTCAGGTAGGCCTGGTCGTTCGTCAGCGAGCGCCGGTACGCGAGCTCGCGCCACGCCTCGCCGCCGCGACCAGCCAACAACACTAGGCCTTCCATGAAACTGGAAGGAGAGGAATTACTGATATGAATTTGTGCTGTTACATGAAGGAAACGGTGTTATGGAGTTGTACGAAATTTAGAACTTCTATTACTAATACGACATGGACAAAAGATTGATCGCTAGACGCCCTGCGTGTACAGTATAGGGTTGTTACTTTGCTTTGAAGCAGTAACACTACGCCGAGATAGAAATCGCGCCACGCACCCTAAAAATGACAAAAGTCCCATGTGGGGATGTAGTGTTATTGAATCCACAGTTCTCAAGCGATTACCTTTAATTACTGACTAAAAGAATATGAGTGTGTTAATATATTACTAGAAGATACATTCATATGGGTCATAGACCTTATACTATAGGTAGCACTACTAAACCTCAGGTGAATAAAAATAAAATAACAGCTGTTTACCTCAAATATTCGCTAACAAGTCGGTACATCTGTTCCGTACTCCTGTTCAATATAAGCCTGGTGGGCGACGCGTTCAGTAGAGATATCTGTAGGGCTATTTGTTGCGCAAGCGCCGCCATTTCCCCCGCGAACCCGGTGCAGCCACCTTGCAGGTATAACTCGGCGGCATCTGTGCAGTGGATTAATGCTGTGTCGAGGAGAGAACGAGTAGACACGTTGTCATGTATCTGTAGCCATGTCGGTGGTTGAAACGGCTTTTTGGATGTTGCCTGGTGAAAGAAGAGTTTATTTTTGAATCTTATTGATAGCTTAACGCATAATTTCACAAGAAAAGGTCTCGAAAAGCCAAGTGAACCGCATAGGTTCGTAAGTACGGGTCGCGATTGATCGTTGACATTTTGGAATTTACACTTAAGGGCTTCATAGGGTTGATACTAGAAGAATTAGGATCAGTTTAATTTCCTCTGCCCTAAAATTCATCTACAAGTTCTAGACTTGTAGATGAATTTGATACAGAAATATCCGCCAGTTAGATAGTTCCTTTTTATGAGACGGAATATAGAGAACACATCCCAACAGTGAAAGCATATATACATCCAAATAAAAAAACAAACCATATTTGGGACTTCAAAATAACTAGGCTCACCTTAGCAGAATCGAGCGCCATTTTCTCCAAATCATCGATCAAGTTTAACGCCTGCTTTTTCTTCACATTGGCTGCTTCGGCGTACATATTGAAATGTAACGCCACCATTATGTAGGTATCCGTATCTCCTGGGCAATGGGTCTTGAGGAAGTCTAGTAGGCCTTGCTTGAACTCCGCGATTTTGTCACTTTGCTGACCCAGCATATAGTCAAACTGACCGAGAAGGAACTCGAACTGATGGTTGTCGCGTAAAGCCTGAAAATTATGTAGTATTTTAAAAAAAAACTTGCAGATATTACTGCAGTAATATCAATCAGCGTTTTAGCGGTTTTAGACAATATAGGTAGGTATCATTCGCCTTAATCTCATAAAATTTCACTGACAGTTACGGGAAAACCATATACAGGAGCAAGTTCCAAGTCCTCGAAGCCAGGAAGACCCCGGACGCGAACCTTAAGTTTGACTCTGTTACATGCACAGACGTTACCAACAACAAAATGCAGGCTCAAAATGTAAAAGTTACCTGGAAGACATAGGCGCACTCGGTGTACCGCGCCAGCCCCGTGAGCAGACGCACCATGAGCCTCCACGAGCGCGCCGCCAGCAGGCGCGCCGCCAGCGCTTGTGCCGAGCGCAGCGTCGTGGCCACGCCCTCCGTGTCGCACGCGCACGCGAAGCACTCGTGCGCCACCACCAGCAGCTCGAGGCAGATTATGTTCACCTGGTAACGACATAAAAGAACTTATGTTATCATGAGATATTGAACTTATCTGGTTTAGAAGTAATTTGTGACTTTTAATCACCATCACCATCACCATCATTTCAGCCGAAAGACGTCCACTATTGGACATACGCCTCTCTCAAGCGTCGCCACAACGACCGATCCTGTGCGTCTCGCATCCACCCCAATCCCGCCATTCTCACCAGGTCGTCAGTCTACCTTGTGGCCTGGGAGGCTTTCCCATGGTGCGTTTTCCGGTGCGCTGTCGCCACTCTAGACCCCTTCGACCATCCGTTTTCCGAGCAATGTGCCCTGCCCACTGCCACTTTTAAGTTCGCCTTTAGGCGATTTTTCAGGCTATGTCGGCGACCTTGGTTCTCCTTCGGATATGTTCATTCCTATTGCGAACACGCAAGGAAACTCCGAGCATAGCCCTTTCCGTTGCTCTTTGGGTGACTGTAAGCCTTCTGATGAGGCCCATTGCAAGCGACCATGTTTCAGTTCCATATGTCATCAGTGGCAACACGCACAACACGCAGTGGACTTTCGTTTTAAGACACTGTTTTGTTGGACGAGAAGATACCGCGCAGCTTCCTGAATGCTGCCGAGTCGGATTCGACGTTTGAGCCTGTTTCACGTTAGACCTACCCAACTGGATTATCTGTCCCATGTAAACTTAATCATCTATAACTTCGAGTGTAGAGTCTCCGATCAGAGTGGGTGCTACATGGTCATTTATCATGACTTTGGTTTTGCAAAAGTTCATTTTAGGACACACTTTTTCGGAAGCTCTACTAAGGTCATCGACCATTTTTATCTCCTCCGTAGTCTCAGCCATGACTACTATATCGTCAGCAAAGCGAAAGTGAGTGATGTACTCGCCCTAGCCGTTAATGCCTAGTCCACTCTTTTAATGTTATGTTGGTGCAATTGCTTCAAAACGTTACAATGTGAGGATAAAGAAAAGAGGTATTATGATGATGGTTCTAAGCATGGCGAACATAACAATTATAATTTAACTGTGTAAATGTTTATTAAACTTTTTAGAACAAATGTATTCTGCGAAAAATAAATACCTATTGGTCTCTGGCTTGCAAAGGAATTGACATGGCTTTTTATTGAATCTTGAAACTGTTTTTTAGGCATAAACCTTTAAAACCTCAAAGTTAGTCAAGGCACTAAATAATGTTGATCTTAGGTTATTAGGATAAAATAATTTAGATCCATAAAATAAAAACACAAACATCATAAGTACCTACCTGTTTGGTAGACAACTTCGCTCCCTTAGTTATCTTCCTGATATTCGACTTGACCTCATATCGAATATGGACATTATTCTTATTGATCACGTCGAACAAATTTCTTCTGCAATCTCTCGACATCTTATTACTGTACACTGTATAAACTGTAGAAACTGAATACACCGACTCAGTTTCAGCTGACAGTATAGTTCCTTCTTCAGTTAGAACTGACTCGGCTTCATCGCCTTCAACATTTTGGTACTCTTCGTCAATCAAATTCTCAACATCTAGAGAACTATCGTCTAACAAATTATCTGGTAGTTTCGATGTCCCAGTACATTTGTATATCTTTTGAAAGGCCATTAAATGGTCTAAGATAAGTTTTCCGATGTGACTGCAGGCGTCTGGTCTCATGTTCAGGAACATCTCGATGTCTGCGTTTAGCGCGTAGCCCCAGAGAGTATATTGGAAGTGCTCTTTTTGTCTAAATGCTGAGGTCTTCACGAGGTGGGGGGATATTATAGCTGCTACTATCTCTTGGCAGAGGTATTCAGCGACCTGATGATAAAAGAATGAAGAAATAATAATATGCTCAACGACTATCTGTACGACTAATCGCACAAGTAATTATAAAGAGACACGACTCAATATTTAAAAACTGTTTCATGAAAGATATGCTTAATGCCCGCCATACACACTAGGGTATACCTGATAGGTGATATGAGCGTAATGTTGCAAAACTATGCAGGTTTCCATACAGCTTACCTTAAAGGTATACCTATGCAGGTAAACCTGTTAGGTATGCCCTAGCGTGTATCGTTACCTTTATAATTCAATTTTCATTATCTCATTGTCGTTTTTGTTCCATTAATGATTAAGCGTGCGAAATGTACAAAGAACGAAATAGCGCCACATGGTAAGGAAAGCCAACGAGACCTGATATGACGAGGGTAAAGAAGAAGAGACCAAGCGTTTACCAGACCATCACCGCCTCATCTCGCAAAAGAGCACGGAAGAATAGACTTTATGCTGTTTAGCACACAGTACATTTTCAAATTTAATTATCCGTGACGTACAGTTGAACTGTTAGTTTTCAACACTTCTTTTTTAAAACATGGCTGCGGTGGCCTTTTAAAAATCTTTCAAGACGGAATATTAGTAATTTTTTTAAAGTAAAATCTTACCTGTTTAGAAGGTATATTAAAGGTCTTGAACACAAGGTTAGCGAGTGACATCCTTGCTCTACCACTGACTAAGTTGATGAAGTCGACGGCGCGGTTCTGATACTTTAGCACCGATGTGTAGTCCCACCCAATCTGTAGTGCTATGCGGAAGTAGCTGGCAACCTATACGAATAGGAAATATTTAAACCAAATGAGTAACAGATCAGCCTTACCATGTCGTATACAATGTCAGCCATGCGAGCGAAAAATACGGATAGAGTATACACATACACCCTATGTAGCTCCATCCCTTTAACAGTTCAGTTTAGGTCGTCAATTGGATTGCGTTAAGAACTCGTAGCAGAGCCTCTGCGCCGACAATCTCGTTAGTAGTGGCGCTGACAGCGAAACTGACGTCATCTACCGATTGCTATTTTATTATCCCTTAATTTTTTTAGTCTTTTTTTTAATGTGTATGTTTAATACGCAAATCTTATTTATATAAGAATATATATTACTGTTTATATGAGTGAACAGGTTTAAAAATCAAAATTAAAGAGCTAGGATCAGAATTTCTTTTTTCCCCCATTTAAGTAGTCACCAAATCTTAGCCAAATAGATATGTTTGCACTAGTGTCACAGGCGATCGACCGCCTCTAATTTAATTACCAAGGAAGTTACCTGCTTAGCAAGCGTGAGTCCACTCCTGACAGCCAGAGCGTCGAGGGCAGATAACCGGTCTGCTTCCTCGCGCGCCGCCAAGTGAGCGCTCTCCGGTACATTCTCCTGTTTCTCCTGAATCACCACCAGCTCCTCGAAACTCGCGTCCGATATACCTGATACTGAAAATATGATGAAATCACATCTTAAAAATACCTTTAAGAAAAATATTATTTAAATTACATAAACTTTGGAAACATCAGCTCGAGGATTTTACTGGTGCAGAATAGTACTGAAATCTATTGGAAAAACAATAACAATTTGAGGAAATCCTATCCCAAACAGCAGTCGCAATGGCCAATAATCTATATAGACCAAGTAATTATTCAAACATTAAATAGTATAAACAATCCAGCTTTCTTTAGCTCCTAATAACTTACTTGACAATTTATTCTGCAGTACCGGCGACGATATCACCAGCCTCAACTCTTGCGGTAGTTCATAAGGTGAGCACGATCCTTCTGCCAGCTTCAAACAAGTCCTAACAATCTGCACAGGGCACGCCGGAGGCCTGTATCTGTACTCCGGTGGACTTTTAAACAAAGCTGATAGTCGAAAAGCATCAACGAGGAGCTTTAACTCCAGTAAATGGTTCATCACTCGTCTCCAACTATCAATAGCTTCAGGCTCTTCGAGTAAAACAACATTTTCTATATTACTAACATCCGATTCAATTTCTATTTCATCCAACATCATAGAAAACGGTTTCTCTGCGTTTGCCATACCAATCTTCTTCGATATATTCGCGTCTTTCTGTCCGTTGATAATAAAATGCATCGTGCTCTGGTAACTGTTGAGGAATATACTATTTTGTGACTCGCTTTTGAAGTAAGCGTCCCACATTAGGTGTTCGATCTCTTCGCGTCTACGTCCGTATTCTAAATTCTCTTCAAACCAACTCATTATAATTCTGTAGGAGTAGAATTTTTGCGTCGTGTCTAAAATATTGTTTACATGGGATACGAGGAATTCTGTTGCATCCTTAAATGTCACCGTTGCTTTTTTAAATGCTTCGCTACACTCTGCTATAAAAAGAGTAATAGCTTTATCATCTAGCATATCATCTCTTGCTAGAAGATTCTCATACTTATGTGTCCATTCTGCTATTAAAATTCCATTGACAGGTACCCCAGCAAGCTTCGCGATTTTCAAAGCTACATCATAGTTTCTACTGGCCGTATACATTCTGACGCATTCTTCCAAATAATGCTGGGAATCGTCCTGAAGCATTTTAGATATATTCACAGCTAGTGAAGTCTCCATAGATATTTTGAGTATTTCGTATAACGTTGAAAAGTTTGGTGAAGGCACTGTAAAGGAAAATATATATTCCGTAACAGATCTTGAGCTACATAAACAAAGACCAAATGACTAATTATGGAATTGTGAAAGCTTACCAGTAAATCCCTTTTCAAACTGATTAACGGCTAAACATTTGAGGAACTCCCTCTGATGATAAGCGCTATCAAAGTTATGGCTCAGTGCAATCTTGACCAGAGACACGGCGACTTTTTGCAGGGCCTCCTTGGACAGTTGCCAGGGTGCGCAACTAGCACCAACGCTGTATTTCCGCTGTGCGTGTTGTAGGAAATTTGCGAGGAGTTTCGTGGTTTCCGAGTCAAATTGGTGGTGGCGAATACAACGGTGGAGGAACGATGTGAATAAGGTTAGAGGACTCTCCTGGAAATAAGAAAACAGTTACATTTCTTTTGATACTTTAATAATTATTCTAGAATCAAGACAGAATTGCGAGCTACGGAATCGTTCGATAGAGATGTCCTTTGCATTCCAGGGCCGCAAACTTTAACTGATAAAAGTCTGATAGTCCCTCTCGTTAAAAAAAAAGCAACAGGAAGGCTTCACATCCAATATGCAAACTAAAACACGACCTAACATCTTATCTGCGAAACTACACTACATTTAGAAGTCATCAACATCATTCTATCCAAATTTCTTTGGTGTCTGCGCAACATGTCTGCTTCTTTCACAGTTACATAGGATGTTGTCATCTGAGTAATTGACCCGTTTCTAGATATTATTCATCTTTCGAACAGTCTATCCATCGTTTCTATTTGGTTTGGTTCGATTTGGTCTTCTTTCACCTATCCTTCTATACACTAGAACTTACCGGCATAAATATTATCATAGCTTCATGCAGCGTAGTAACATAACCTTCTAACAGACACAGCTCAGCAACTTTCTGGAACTGTTCCGAGGCCATGTGCTGCTGCGTCATAAGCTGTTGCAGCACTCCTTGAGAGCGAGCGCTTGGCGCCAGAGACGACAGGATCCATTGAGGCCAGAGCACGTCCACCGCGTTGGGCTAGAAAATCGAAACAGATTTTTGACATAAAATTGAAGAGCTGCGGGTACATAAAAGAATTACCGTAGCCCTGAAAAGCGAAGGGTAAGTGATGGAATACGGGTGGGTTTAATTTAGTAAAAGTCTGACACTCCTTCTCGCTCCACCTAGAGCGGGTGAAGTTACTTGATGATGTTCCACTTCAAAAAAAAGAGATAAAAGTTGAAAGAGATTTATTGTTGTGTCTTGGCGACTGAGTCCAGTGGAGTGTAGGAACTTTTTTCTTTCCAAAATGACTTGGAATATAGGTGGTGGCAGAGCCGCACCTTTAGTTACTTATAGTTATAATATATAATGAAATTTAATTAAAAAAAGTAATCTTTTCATTTACAGAATGCATCAGGACTGTTTTTGAGATGAAGTTGCATCAAAAAATAGTTTATTTTTAGTTTCAAGTAAAGATATAGCTACAAACCTCATAACAACTGGCAATAAGTACGAGAAGTGGTTCCCTGCAGATATCGGCCGCCCGCAGCAGGGCCGCCGGCGGGTCCTCGGGCCCGTGGCACGCGGCCGCCACCTCCCACAGCTCGCGGCCCATGTAGGCGCTCGACGGGAACTCGAAGCTACTGCCTTGTGTGGGACTGGGGGTCTGGATGAGAACAGAACCCTACATGGAATGACAAGGCAACAGAAATTAGAAATAAGATCAGTGTGAAAGAATTATATGAGATACGATGGCGGATGATGTGAATTGATCTGTGATGTGGTGATGTTATGAGTATGATCAGTTATAGAAGTGTGTCATTTTTATGAAATTTCAAACGCATTTTGTACGGACATCACAATCCATTTTTCGTCATGTAGAAAATAGTGTACGAAAACAAGTTTTTTTATGAGAAAATGCCAAAAATTATCAAAAATCCAAAAAAAAACTTACAACTTCAACAGAATTCAATCTCGAAACTCTTCTTTGTCCATTACTTGTAGTAACCTTATTGTCTTTTTCGACACCCTCGTCTACAGTTCGGTGCAGCATTATGTGCTTTAAATGCTCTGCATACGACCTCTTTTCGAACTCTTGAGATAGCTGCAGCATCTGACTGAGTGGGTAACGGAAAACGTCACCGAAAAGAAGAAAGTTAAACCACGAATTTGTCTTCACAAACTCCCGCAACTGCAGTTCTGGTAATGGACAGTTGTGCAATATCGCGAACTTGACCATCGTCTGAGATTCATATAATACCACTGACATGTCCACCTTCCCATCCAACTTCTGCCTGTCTGCTAATCTGCTCAAAGTAATTTCCTCCATGAGCCGCAACATCTCTCTAGCAGCTTCGTCATTACTCTGTATCAGTTTCGACATGTATTCGTTGACCGTTTTATTAGCTTTTTCTTCAGGAAATCCTCTGTATTCCATCAAATGTTTCTTTATCATTTTAGCAGCAGAAATGTGCACTCTGCACCTCGTAGGATTGCAGCCTATCATTGCAATAAAAGACACAGTGCAGGCGGTCATAGCGCCATCGAACCAGTTCTGCAATGCTAACGCATGAGCTTCACAGCATGCGCTCTTCACACTTTTGTCTTGCAAGCGATTATATGTCTGATACTGCTGTGATACGAAAGCCTGACTCGCGTTACAAGGGCGATACTGTTTCAAATAGTAAACGTGGTTCAGTTTAGCAACGTAGCCATACTTCTTCATAAGCTTTTCATCCGCGAAATCTGGCATCTCCATAGCCCTTTGGGATAAAGCTTTTATACTGGCAGCTTTAACGTCTACATCGCTGGACAGCAGACTACCCAGGCTGCGTCTGTCTGGCTTGTCAGTCAATAAGCTGTTGGTGTTCTGATTCACCAGTTGAAATTCAAATATTTTGGACACATCTAAACCACGATAACCAGACAGCAACTGATATACGTTCACGTCCTTCGACTCATACGACTGATTCGCATCTGTGTATTTTTTATAGACATTATACAAATGTGGAAGCTTGTCTTTATAAATCTTATTTGGCAATTTAAAGTCTTTAAACTGTAAAAAGTCCTCCTTGGAGAATATATCAAATAACTTTTTAGCATCCTCGAGAAGAATCATTCCTAGTACTAAGTGGGGATTAGAAGACACATAGTCGTCGATATTTTCGTTAGCAATTTGCACACATGTATTGTATACCGGTAGCACGTGGCTTTGCCTGTCAGAAGTTTGTTCAATGCTCTTGAATAACAACCACAGCTCTATGCAATCTTTTGCCTCCTTTTCCACATCGGATAAGTCAGTGTCTAATATATTGCCTTCTACGCATAGCGTCAGAACTTTATATAATTTGTGTTTGACGCAATACTTTGCAAGCTCCACATAGAAGTGCTGTCGACTAATAGTGGAGCATGATTCAGTGAAGATATCGTCAATGAGTTTCAAATTCTGCGTGCGTGATAATCTAGATATAATTAAATACAAGTTGTTCCGTTCGTTCTCATTCACAATGCCGTAGGATGACAGTGTGTCGTAAATGCATAATTTAGTGTAAGCAAAACAGTTACTCTTAGCAACGCTTTCGATCATTTCGTTAGTGACTGACCATTTACGAAATATTTCGTCTAAGTTTTCTAAGACTTGGGTATCGAAGCCTTTGGTGTCGACATTGAGGAGTTTCTTCACGAAGCCGTCGTTGTTGAAGAAGATGTACCTCGCGTTCATATCGCGAACTACTTCCGAAGTTTGTACATTGATCCAACGGACTAAGATCATTGCTTTGTTGTTCTCCACCAAATAGTTCCACATTTCAACAGGTGCTGAGAAGTCTAATAAAGAAAATTCTGAAAAAGAAAAAATATAATAGATTACATTGTTTCCAAGATAACAAGACAAAAGTAATGTTTTTAATAGACTTCCCATTAAGAGCCAAACATAATGACGGTATTTTATTTACAAAATACTTATTATTCTGTCATACTTGTCTCAAACCATATAAAAGCAAAACAAAAAAGAGGGAAACACATTTGAATACAGAAACCTGTTTCAGTCAGAATTTAGTTTAATTTTATCTTTATATTAATAATTAATAAAAACACATTAATTATGCGTACAGCTAAGGAATGGAATTCCCTGCCGGAGTCTGTGTTTCCTGAGAGCTTAGGGGTCTTTAAGTCAAGAGTGAATAGTTTGCTTCTATGCAAGCGTGTTTCATCGTCGGTCATTAAAATACTATTGGATCCTATACGTGGCGCTTCGAGGGTTCTCAATTTAAAGCTAGTTTTCGGATAACGAGACCACTAGTATTAATATAATAAACGAGCTTTTGCCCGCGCGGCTTCGCTCCCGCTCTTCCCTACTCCACCCTACTATACCTTACTCTACCCTACTATATCCTACTCTATCCTACCCTATCCTACTCTACACTACTCTACCCTACTCTACCCAACCAAACTTCACATAAACCATCTACTAAATAGTCTAAATACTACTAATAAATAGTACTAAATAGTAGTCTAATAGTCGAGTTTTATAAATACATATAAATAGATAGGTATAAATCATAAAACTTTCGATTTCCCTGTGGATTTTATGTAAGGATTTATCCAGTAACGATACTTACTACAAATAAACGAACTTCATTATTTAAAAAATCATACAAAAATTAAATACGCCGATGCGAAAAGCAAATTTTTTTCTTATTGCTGAATTAAAAAAAATAACCTTTATTGCCTTCAATTACTCACATTTTGTTTGTTACTAGGTACTAACCCCCTTATAGTAAACGCGGTAAATAACAAACAATGTCTTTGAAAAAATATAACTACCCTCAATATTGTTTTCGTGTACGGCGGCGCTAAATGCGATTAAAAAGAGACCAGATTGGTAATTTTTTTTCAAAATATAGTTCTCCTGATGATAGGAATGCTTGAACTATGACTTAGCTTGCACACTTCGCCACGAGCAACAATGTATTACATAACAAATTTATCGATTACAAATAACATTTTATCAAAACTAATAAATAACCAACATTAGCTTCTATGAATAAACAGTTATCAATGCAAACTTATTTTGTCAAGCAATAAGTAACCATATAGTCCAGTTCCATTAAATGTTTACCTAAATAGATAAATTATATATATAAAAATATAGGTTTTAAAAGTAGTTTGTTGCTCCCTATTCCTTGTCTGCCATTCAATCCAGCCGGGCCGCAGGTTACTGGGGCCATGGGTTTAGTTCTGAAAGGGAAACTCGTGGTCCTGGAATGCAAAGGACAAAGAAAAAACATAGTTGTAGTTTTAGTCAGTAAAGGTCTCCAAAACCATCCCGCTCCGCCCTAGTGCGGAAAAATTGAATGATTTCCGAAAAAAAAAAAATTGTTAGTAGGGTCTTAACCACTAGAGAGAATAGTGTTTGGCAGACCGTAAAGTTGAAATCTCACTAAAGAATTGGTAAGAAGCGATAGTGAGAACTGGCCAGAATCGAAAAGATTGAAACAAAAATAGATTGTTTGCTCAACACAGAGACATAAATGCAAAAACAATTATAATGATGGTGGAAGCAGATCTCTGTGTCATCACCATGACCTAACCCACACATTTGTTTTACTGGTGCTAAGCCAAAGTGGCGAGCCTTGACCACTAAGTATTAACCAGATCCACTAATGAGAGTTCCTATAACTTTAATAAAAACTATAATATTGAAGGCCATTATAAAAGCATTTCAGTTCAATATTATCTTGTGTAGTACTAGTAGCATGGCATGTTTGCAAATTATACAGACATATCTCCATATATGTATTGTTCTTTCCAAGTTTCCATTAGTGAAAACTGCATCAGATTTAATTGCTTGATTTAGGAGGATTTAGAGGACAGACTAACATGGAAAGCTACTTTGTTTTATATAGTAGGTAGAAATTGTAATGTGTATGTGTGTGTGTGTGTAATTGTGGTTTTGGCTGATAAGGAATGGCAAAGATTGGCACACCTAATGGACCAGATAATTATGATTCAGGGTCCTTTTATAATCAGAAAACCAGTACTGCAGTTCAAAATAAGAGTATAGCTTAGAGAATAACACTTCCAAAAGCCTTGTTGTATAATTTTGTAAGTATTTAATTCATTAAACCCCAAGCGAACACCGGCGTTCACGCATTATTGTCTTTCTATTGTGTCTGTAATTTCCACGATTGAAAAGTTAAAATAATATATATTCCAAATATTTTTTTTAAGTGGGAAATCATACACTGGCCTCTCTCTAGGGTGAAACAGGAGGGAGTGTCAGACTCCACTAACCCACTAGGAGTGGGTTCCTTGTCTGCCTTGCTTTCCCGGAACCCCCGAGATTCCTCTCGGACAACCTATAACCCCAATAAGCTCCGGCCCAGCTGATCCCCTACGATTTTACTGACATTAGGTCCTAAGATGGTCTTAAGGCTTTAAAAATGCCTATTTCAGTTCTATATAACTTACCAAAAGAGTGGAAAAACAATGCAGTGGCAATTTTACTTTTCCATTGCAGTGGATATTTCTCTATCTTCTCGACAGTTAAGGCTTTGATTTCGCTCTCGTTGACAACTATCCTATCTTTTCCAGTACCAAAGACTTTGTTCTGTTTGAAAGTCCCATCACTCTCAAATGATTTCTCAAGATACCTAAGAAGATTCCAATGTCTCTTAAAATCCAGCCATTTCTCCTTTGTTTCATCATTCATGTCTTTGGCTAGTTTCTCAAGATGTTCAACAATAAAGTCCCTGTAATCAATTTGGGCAGAATCCCGGGCAAGGGTCATCAGGTGTAACTCAGGGTTTATCTTTACTTTGTTTAGAATATGTAGAACTTTGAATATCTGTTTTCTCAACAAAAGTTGAACAGTCCATGCTTTCACCTAAAACATTTTAATAAATCATAATTAAATTAGTCTAACTGCTTATTATAAATGTATTGTGGCGAATATTCATAATTAAATTAAACAAAAGTGTAGACCAAATCTGTAAAATAATATCAGTTCAAAATTATCATAATGTAATTTTGATATTGCAATATAAAGTAGGTGTCAATTATTATTTGTAGACGCAATAATATCAGTTTATTGTGTGATACAAATATAAAGGGTATTCACCTCTGCCAGAAACCATTCTCTGGCAATAGATTCACTCCATCCATTTTTCTCCATGAGATAGGTGATCGACAACTCAATGTGAGTTCCCTTTGCAGCCGCCTCCCTGACCACATCCCTCGGAGATTTTTCTTTCCAACATGACCAAATAATTTTCTCATTTTGAGTTAATCCCTCCATATTTATCACAACATTGAGGTACCGTTTAGTTTAGACTGCTATTTTACAAAATGCTCGGACAATGAATAACAATCTTTGCACAAAACAAAAATATACCATTGATAAAATCACACTAGTCATTTCGAAATGAATTTTAATCCTAAGAAATAAAGTTCAATTTTATATTTTAGTTTTACAAAGCAATAAATTGAAAATTTGTTCAGCTGACAACCTGCTGACAGTGACAGTGGCATCACTTGGTCAGGGTTGCTATCACATAAAAGTACTTAGTGGAAACCGGTGGAAACAGATTACTATACTTAGTACCTACTCTTTGGTTTGTGGAAAACAGTCTTCAACTTGTTGGAGTATAGTGTGTCAGTGTGTGTGGTTAAAAAAACCTAAACATACAACTAAAGACCTAATCTTTATTGTTAGTTTTTGCACAAAATCATTTAATTACCCTAAACAGGTTGTATACAGTAGAGGTCAGTGCTAAATAGTAAGGTATCAAGTTGATTTTTTTTTACAATTCTATTTTGTTTTTATTGCCAATGCCTAGCAACGGACCTGCACAAGACGAATCAACATACGCTTATAAATTCCTAATACTTTTTAACAGAGGTTATCATAAAATTCATAATGGCAGAAGAATTGCAAAAGGTCCACTTGTATTATGATGATATTAACAAAATCCGAGTGATAGAAACTAATATCCTAAAAGAAACCGAGGATTTAAAAGACACTTGCAGGGATTATGATACGAGTTAGTATTTTCCTGTCCATTATTTTTATATAATATTTATATCATTTAAATGATGTAGATTTAAAACCCCCACCAGCACCCACTATAAACCTCACTTGATCATCTCATATGGCCCTAGCCTAACTATAGAAATAGAAATATATAAATCTCCTTTCTTATTCTATGCCCTAGCCAAAGCAATTATGGTACTAGGTACCTGTTCGAGATCTGGCCGAGTGTATCATGCCTTTTTTTGTCTGAGATTATTAAAACTCAGATTTGATTTGACCACTCTGTTTTATTTGAGGCACAAGTTGGGCACACCATAATCTTGGCGGTAAGTCCCCTCTTTGAGGAGTGACTGGAGAGTCGTCATGGCGTCTTCACCTTATGCATGACGCAGGTCCTGAGTAGGTGGAAGAAACGCCCATGTTTGTCATCACCATTGTGCAGACCGCCCGGAGAAAATGGTTTAGATGTGCCCTGCAACCCTGCTTGGGCGGAGCACCACCGTGTCCTCGTGAAGGTAATCGCTGGCGGTAACTTCTCGTGCCAGGCCCTGGGTCAGGACATGGTCCGGAGTGAGAAGAAATGGCAGACGGTCGCCTCACCGACATCGTTACACCCCTGCCGCCTCGATTCCGACCCTGACTACCAACCACGGTAGGCGACGACTTGCCTACAACAAGCAATGGGTAACTCGCCGTCCGGTCGTCTGGTAACAGTCCGGATCGAGCCCAAGTTATTGAAACCTAGGACTAGGGATGCCTACTAGGGCCACGGGAATTTTCTAAAAAGGAAACTCGTGAAGACGCTCGCAAAGATCAACTGAAGGACACAGTTTTAGTCAGTCAGTCTGATGAGACGTTCTCAAGTAAACTCACCTTAGAAAAAAAAAACGGATATCGTAAATTGTACGTTACAATATGTTTAAAAGAAGTTAGGGTGACCAAATACAAGTCAAAACGATACGTTGTGGAGCAACACGTGAGCACGGTTACTCAACGGCTGGATGAAATCAAAACACAAGCTCATATTTCTGTCCAGACGAAGATGTCTCCATATTTGGATCATCCCACGCTACTTAGTAGTCTAAAAGGAATATGCGAGCCTTTTGTTCGGTTTGGCTCGGAGATGGCCGTGTCTTAATTAGCAGAGCTTGTATAGGTACATAAGTACCTACTTAAAATATGTATTGAACTTGCAAATTCATGTACGCACTGCTGTTGAACATTTATTTTTTAGATTATCGTAACCATCAGGAGATATTGTAAATATTTATAAAAGTCATATTTTCTAGAGATTCAAGATTTCGGGAAGATAATCAACACGTTATTGGACGTGCTCAAGGAACTTGGTGATAATGTCGAGAAGAAAAAAATGGCTGCCATAGGTTCCATGAACCTTTTAAAATCCATTTCGAAAGAAAGGGAGGCGGAGCAAGCCAAACTACAAGTAAGTTTTTTAAGCATCTTTATATTTACCTTGTTAACGTCTTAAACGTACCTACGAAAATTATGAACACTATTAATTTAAGTTTAGCGCAAATACATTTATTCGAACGGGACACGGAAGTAAAGTGGTAACAGACACTGGTCCAAAAGTTGTAAGGGACATTTGTGAGATACCTAACAGATTTTCGCTAGATGCCCTAGTTTTAGAGATATAAATCTGGCAACGCTGTAGAGATTCTCTCCAGACCACCTAGAAACGCTTATAATTTTTGAACCAGTGACCGACAGATTGATATTGTAGGTGCTCTAGCATTAAGATTTTAGTTAGGTCTTGCAGGGAAGATGCTCCATAGATCGGCCATCTACAAACCCTTGTAACTTTTTAACCAGTTTCTGTGCGTTTTCAAAATTTTTGATGGTGGCCATGCCAGCGTCAGTCGCACGGAAGTAAATGCTCTTAATTTTTGTTTAATTTCCAGGCAGAGATTAACGACAAGTCCATGATACTAGAGCAGCTGGATAGTGAATATGATGCACTTCAGATTTTAGAAGCCACACAAATGGAGACCATTGAATATTTGACGCAAATAAGATAATCAAATTTTCGTGATGGTCGGCCCTAACACTTTTTTTTTTACTTTTGGAGTTTGACAACAAAAATTAATGTATAATAAATTTTCAGTTTAGATTTCCATGTAATTTGAGCAAAATGTGATTAAAATGTTTTTGCTGACAATTTTGTTTTTTTTTATTCACGTGATTCCGCGGCCCGGGACCAATTTTATTCGAAGAAAAAATAGTCGTTATCTTGATTAGAAGGAAACGTAGAAATCGAGAGATTTTACATTATCCTTGTTGCTTCAATGTGGAAACGAATTTTTGCAAATATAATATTGGGCGTCGTAACAGATTTGATGAGCTTTCTCTCTTGGGAATTTTCAGTTTAGTTTAGAAGTTATCCAATGAAATCGACAAAGTTCCATAGGTACCGAAATTAAAAAATGCGCTAGTGCAGAGTCGAAGCGCATCGAAGCGTCAAATTCTTTATAACAGCGAAACCGCACGAATGCGCGCGTATTTAATTCGCCAGAGTACGCGCGCACTCTTTTACGTGTAGTAATGGGCATTAACAGCAGTGCTATTGAATTGGCCAATTTTCCACTGATGACGCGTACTAGGTTCGCTAGTGGACGCATGGATACGCGAGAATGCGCGCGCACATATCAGCGTTGTTCACGCGCAATGCGCGCGTCTTCTTAAAATCTCAGAAGTAATGTGTAGCGTTACGCAGGGTTTGTTGTTCAGTTTTGGGCAGACGCTTCGATGCGCTTCGACTGTGCGCTAGTATAGGGTGTGTCCACATCTGACGAATGCGTCGCTAGCGACCCGCATGCGAGCTGCTCGAATATTGCACGCATGCAGTTAAGTACCTACCTACTGCAATTGTTTGGCGCAACTCAGGCAAGGCTTAGACCGGTTTTAGGGCCAACGCTGCGTAAAGCGGGCGTTCGCGCGGGCAACCATCGCTCGCGTGACTATGCGCGTGTGTCGTGTGCGGCGGTCCCCTTAACGTAAACCGGATTATTACCTGCGCAGTGTCGCTAGTTCAAGTTTAACGGTGTGCATGTAGTAGTATCGAATGGTGAATTACGTACCTAGCGAACGCCCGTTTTGGTACTTATTAACACATTAAAGTTTTCCATCGACACGACAACATGCATACCATTAAAGTTGAACGACGGCGACGGCCGCACAGCACACGAAACACGCGCGGACTCCCGGTTAAGAGCCTGTCCAGATAAGGCGTCTTACGCGCGAGACCACTCGCGCGTCTCAATCAAACAAGCTCTAAGAGTCATCGGGGACATTAGAGTGGTAGGCACCTGTCCCCGAACAGATCTGTCGACGAACTCCACGTCTACCTTATGGAGCTTAATGCCATCGTCACTGCAGGGTTTGGTTCCCTCCCCGTGGTCGTTTGCGGGGACTTCAACGACTGGAACATGGCTTGGGGTTCCCGGTACACGAACCAACGGGGCCGGGTGGTGGAGGACTGGGCTTTGGAGCTAGGCCTGGTCGTCCTGAACCGGGGTTCTATCCCCACGTTGGTGCGGTGCGGGTGCGGGTGAATCAGTGGTGGACATCTCGTTCGCCAGCCCCGCTGTCACCGCGTGTCGTCGACTGGCGCGTTATGGAGGAGGTGGAGACGTACTCCGACCACTGGTACATCCGGTTTGACGTCTCCGCTGAAATCTCGGCTGCGCCGGTCCGACGGAATCCTTGCGGTCGTCGGTGGGCGCTTAAGCAGATGGACCGGGAGCTCCTCCTGTAAGCCGCGATGGTACAGGCCTGGGTGCAAGCACTGGACAGGTCAAAACGCATCCTCCGAGCGGAGATAAAGCTGGCCAAACTTGAGGCCCGCAACGTGTGGCTGGGGTCTCTGAACGCGGACCCGTGGGGGCGCCCGTACAAAACGGTACGGGAAAAACTCCGCCCCTGGGCTCCCCCGCTGACTCAGCCCCCAAACCGTGGAGGGTGGAAAGAACACCGCCCTAGGACCTGACGGCTTGCCTGGGAAGGCCTGGGTCCTGGCCATGCCCTCAGGCCTCGACTGAGAGGGGTCTTCAGCGCATGCCTGAAGAGTGGCCAGTTCCCACTTCGCTGGAAGATGGGGAAACTGGTCCTCATAGCGAAGCCAGGGCGCCCTGCGGACTCTGCGTCCACGTACCGGCCCACTGTGCTGCTCGACGAGGTGGGCAAGCTCTTTAAGAGAGTCATTGCAAACCGCCTCGTCGCGCGCCTAGCACGGGTGGGGCCGAACCTTTCGGACGGTCAGTTGGCTTTCGCAGGATGCGCTTCACGGTGGACGCCATCATGCGCGTGCGAGCCCTCACGTCGGGGGATACGGTGTCCCGGGGTAGGTATGTCGTGGCAGTGTCCTTGGACATTGCCAACGCCTTCAATTCCCTGCTCTGGAGTACGATCCTGAGGGCACTCCGTTACAACCGGGTGCCCGAATACCTCTGTCGAGTGGTCGAGGCTTACCTGTCAGACGGGTATATTGTCTACCCCGGTCACCAGGGAGACTGGAAACGTCGAGAGATGGTGTGCGGTGTTCCGCAGGGCCACCCTTGTGAAACATCGGGTACGACTACATGCTACGCGGGGGGGCTGACGGGGTCAGCGTGGTTTGCTACGCACACGACACGCTGGTTCTAGCGCTGGGAAGGTCGTACCGGGCGGCGGTCGCTCTTGCGACACGCGGGGTTGTGATAGTCGTTGGTAGGATCCAGGAGTTGAGACTCGAGGTGGCGCTGCACAAATCCAAGGCTATATTCTATCACGGCCCTCGGAACGCGCCGCCATCGGATTCCCAACTAACGGTAGGAGGAGTTCACATCGGCGTCGGGTCCACGATGAAGTACCTGGGACTCACTCAGTAATGAAATAGGTAACTGCCTAAATATAATAAAACTAAAGTTCAGTCGGTAAAAATGTAATTTTCACTGAAACACACAATTGTAATTAACACAGTTCCTATGGTCAATATGTAAATCATAGCTATTTTATTTATTGTTATGGGGTTATCCGAATTCACTTGAAATTGAATAGATTAATTAATTAATTTTAATACAAGTCAAAATTTGGAATTATGTCAACTTAATCGCACAATTATTTAGGATTTAAGTTTATTTAACAATACCTGTGATTACAAAAATATAACTACTTATTACTACAGAGTAACACAGATAAATAATTGAAATATACATATATTCCCTTGATTCCAAATTGTTTAACATTTAATTTTATGTAGGAACATGCCAATGTCATAATTTTACATTAACTAAACAAGTCCAAACCTGGCTCTGTCTTGCCTTAACTGGAAACAAAGAGTCGTCACTGAGATTTCACAAGCCTACCTTGGATTATTTGTTAATTTATTATATTAGTCAAAGTACACATTTTAATCATGACATAATTTGTGAAAATGAATAAATAATAGTGGCACTAATACAAACGTTGCTGTTTTCTGTGAGATTTGTGTATAAAGTCAACGCTGCCATTAGGAGAACAATGTGACATGAACTACTCACAGAATCTTGCAAACATTATTATAAGCTTACTATGTTCAAATACTTCTATCATCTATATTCAGTTTCATTATCATTAAAGGAGAACAAAAGCGCCAGTCCTAGCAACGAAAACCAAGAATAACTTTTACTCTGTAATATATTTAAAGTGGGATTCAAAATAATTAGATCGTACACATTAACTTCTGTAACTTATACTTACAGTTTAGCTTACTTACTAGTTGCTATCGTCAACAATCAGTTCTGGAATTTATCATTAATTCTCCCCCTTTAAACACAAACTTACTACAATGTCCCACTTACCAATTCATTGGAAATACACCAATAATATTTTTTGTAATATACGTTTGTAGTAAGTTTACATTTCAATCACATTCAATTGCAACAGACTACCTACCAATTAATATATAAATGCTTGAAACTATTTTCAAAAGTGGCGCGCTTGTATGAACAGTCGACCGGGTTGCGTCGTCTCGTGCCGCTGACATTAGACTACGTCAACATTATGTGCATGCATAATTAATTGCTATGTTTTTTCTGTACGTCTACTTGTCTACAAATTGAGTTATTTAAACACAAATATATCTAGACACTGACGAGTAATAAATACCAGGTTGCATCAAACCCGGGTGAAGCAATACCCACTCGATACTTGTTTATGGTACAGTTTTTTTTTTTAATCAAAATCGAGGGAGATTTTTGTAGCAAAATATTGCTCAGTCGCTTATCGATTTATTACCAATTAATAAGTAGAATATGCTCAATGAACCCTTATGTGACATGACCTGCCTATTAATCATAATTTAAATTACCAAGTCTCCACCATACATTTCACAATACTATGTGTGGCTTGAACACTTTGTCTATAATGTTTAAAGGTTTAGACACTTGAAGTCACTACTGAACTTGAGAGGGGATCATCGATTTTTTGCCTTTTCGAGTCCTGTTGCTCCTCCTGATTGTGCTCCTCTTCGGCAGCGCGCTTCTTAGCTCCCTCCGCGGTACTCGTGTGCTGCCCTACATCACTGATTACTCCGCCTTTGAATCGAACAATAATAGCTGTCATATTGTCACATCCAGTTCCATCACCCATCGTACTTGGCGCCAAGCAGTGGTCGAACATCTGTGGAAACAAATTGTTATATTTATAATGCCTAAAACTTTTCAGTAAAGAAAATGCCAATAACTAATGTTAACAACACACACCTCTTCACAAATCTGTGAGAGTCTCTCGCGACCTTCGGCCAGCCTTGGCAGAATGAAGTCGCAAACGTCTTGACTAGTCATAAAGTTCCATATACCGTCACACGCCAGCACCATGAACTGATCCTTTTCTGGATCGATTGTTAACGTCTTTACGTCAGGCAAAGCTGTAATCATCTGTTCTTTAGCACCCAAGTCTTTATTCTGTTTGTATGAGTGATCGCCAATGGCACGAGACAGGTTGAGGCCGCCGTTTATGCGGCCATCACTCGAGACTTTTCCACCAGCTTTGGTGATTCTTTCAAGTTCAGGTGTGTCCTCTGGTTTGTGGTCTATTGACATGTCAACAGCTTTGCCCTCTCTGCAAATGATGCAGCGTGAGTCTCCAGCATTCGCCACATACAGTTCATTACCTAAAACATTATAAAAAAAATAAAATGGTTTAAAATTGATAGAACTTGGCATAGAAAGCTTTAGGTTGTGGTGTGATTGTAACTTACCCCTGAGCAGAGCTACCACAGCTGTGCAGCCACTGTCATTGCCAGGCTCCTCATTCATTGACATGTCCTCTCCATCTTCGTCACTTGATTCTGCTTCCAACTCATCATCTTCTTCCTCTTCTCCATCTCCTGTAAATAACGTGATTGTAGCATTAGATTATTATTGACTTTTATAAAAAATTTAGGCTAACCATGGATAGATCCACGCTTACGCTAACCTAAAGAATTGGTTGACCATTCATTTACTCACCATCATTGGAGGACTCTTCAACGCCGTTAACATTTTCTTCATCAGAAGAGTTGACCTCTCCGCCCTCGAAGGTTTCGTCGTTAGAGTCGCTTTCGTCGTCGTCCTCCTCGGCGGCCTGGCGCAGTAAGGACTCGTACACTGCGGCGGCAGCAGCGCGCCTCATTTTCGCCTCCTTTGGTTTCTTACCATCTGAACTTGATACTACTGCTGCTTTTTCTGTAAAACAAAAGTAGCATGAGACAATTTGTCGCAATTTTATGACTTAAGACTGTAAATGCAACAGTAAGTTAGGTTTGCCGAGTAAAACATCAAAATAGAAAAAATAGAACAAATTACCTTTCCCTTTTGCTGGTGTGGCTGAACCGTTGGATGATGTAATATTACTTTCCTCTCCATCAACTTGTTTAGAGTCAGTGACTTCTCCATTGCATGGGTCAGAAGTATCACCATTGTCTGTAGCAACTGAACTCTTGGCATCTGCACTCTGTTCAGGCTGAAGACAGTTATCTTCAGAACTGTCTGGGGCAGTAGAATTGGCTTTGTCTACCTCCATAGCAACTGGCTCCTTAGCTTTCTCGGCAGGCTCACTAGTAGATACCTGGAAGCATTAGTAATATTTATGGCTGGATAAAGTACTGCTGTAAAACTTCTTCAACCTTAGTGGGTAGTTGCACAAAATTTATTTTTTTAGTATCAGATGTAATAGATACTCACTTCTCCGTTGACATCCTTATCTTCTTCATTGTTAGTGGAAGATACACCTCCAGTGTCTTCATCTGCATTGCCATCCTCTGTGGCTTCTTTTGAAGAAGACAAGCCATTTTTGCTGGATGAAGCCTCTGCGGTTGGCAGTTCAGAGCTTGAGCCAGCTGCAAATGCTGAACTGGAACTGGAGCCTGATCCACCAGCACCTAGAATTTAATAAAAAAAGTAATAAATTAAACATGTAACTAATAAAATTTTGTCCAACTAGAATAATGAGATACAAGTTTTTAACACATTTATGTGGTTTATTTATGATTTGAAAGCATTTACCATTGACAACAAATTCCAAACTGGAAGCTACACACGAGATAATTAACCTCATTTTGATTTTCACATAAATGAAATATGTAGGTATTATTATTTTTAACCGACTTCGAAAAGGAGGAGGTTCTATGTTCGGCTAAATTATTGTTTTTTTTTAATGTATGTTCACAGATATCTCTGCCAATTGTAGACCGATTTTGAAAATTATTTTTTTAACTGAAAGGTCATGCTTCCAAATTGGTCCCATAGAAATATTGTTATGATCTGATTATGAACTTAGAAGATCTGGAACAGAACTCCTCATAGGCTCACAGTAGAACTATTGTATCAAGAAAAATAGGTTTATTTATATGTGTAGTCAATGACTGACTGAAAGAAAAAGGGGAGGGGATGTATCGAACTGATCTGATGATGAAGCTAGAAGGTAAGTTATTTTGTACTTTTCAGTGAACATTGAAGTCAGTTTTTTTTTTTTTTTTTTAAATAGATTTTTTTAACGTATGTTTGTACCTGAGCCTCCAGCTTCCTCCGTGTTCTTCTTGGCGCGAAGGCATGGCGACAATGGCGTGGTGCTGTCACCAAGACGTGCACGATTGAGAGTGCTAAGCTTATTTTCATATTTAGCCAATACTTCCTACAAATTATTAAAGTAATTAATATTTTAGTACTGCCAAAGCAGATCATAATCTTTTTAGACTATGAAATCAACTCCTGAAATTTAACCTCAAAGCCCAGTAAGAGAAAATTTTCTTAACCCTTTGACTGCTTGCATCGGAATGGTCCAAAAATGAACGATTACGTATTCTATTCGCCAGGGTCGTGTGTTTACGACTGGGTACTAGTGATGTAACGAATATTCGCGATCGCATTTGCATTTTTTTTGACATTCGCATTCGCAAAAGACATGCGAATATTTGGCGAATGTTTTTTACAAACAAATAGGCATAAAAGTTTTGATTTAATGGAAATAGATGACAATACAACTAATATGATTTTATAATTTTAAATTTAATTTAATATTTTAAAATTACACAACTTGCACTTCACATTTTCAGTGTTACAAATTGAAATGTGGAGTCTTGTTTTTATATCACTTTAATTTAACAAGTACCGTCTTTCGCTATACTGCCGTCCTCTAACTAAAAAGCAGCTAAGTGCTTTGTTTTCTAAGTAACTTACCTATCGTTACGTTGCCCAAACTGATTATTTATATTAATTAGAAAACTATTTTAGTTAACAAATTTTGTTCCTAATACAATTTTTCACGCGTGGCAACAGTTATTTAAATAAATAAGTTACAGTTATAAAAAATAGTAAATCAAAAGAAAGTTATGAAATGTAATTTAATGTCAGTATTGTACAAAACTTGGTCAGTGCTTTTTCTCCTGCACTTCACAATTTGTTTATATACTTGTTTTAAGCTATTTTTACTTATTTTAGATAACATTTTAAATGAAAAATTATCCTCCAGCTTTCTATGTATTGCACTTATAAATCGAGTTTAATTGTTGGTAAAATAAATAAAAACAATAGTATGTCATTTTTTTATAAATAATTAACAAAACTTTGCTGGTTGACATTTTAATTTTATAGCAAACTAGTGTAATTTCGCGATTCTTTAAGCGCGAAAATAAACTCAGAACCCTCAGGACGAAAAAATCCTATAGACTGCTCTACTTTGCATACCTTCCAAAATAAAAAACGTTTTATATTTTACAGTCTACTTAAATCTGTTAATATGAAAATACATTTTAAGCGCAATATTCGTGCCTAGGTAAAGTAAATAAATAAATATATATAAAGTAATTTCTTAGAAATTGTGAAGTCGACTGTTTTAATAGGAATATAAGGTTCTGATTTGCATTTTTTTCTTTACAAGTCACATACGAATTTTTCTATTTAAGTTGCAAAAACAAAATTCGTACAAAGTTAGGGCATTTTACTGGTACAATAATACTAACATGTCAAATCTTAACCAATCTTTAAGAATAAACTTAATGTGATTAAACCTGTAACATAACGACTGTCTATCATTTCAGCCAAAAGACGTCCATTGTTGGCTTTTGGCCTCCCTCAATTGTCGCCTTAACCTGGTTAACATATAGGTCTAGGGTAGGGCACATTCGCATTCGCGAATATTGAATTTGAATATTCGCATTCGCGAAAAAATCTGATATCCGTTACATCACTATTGGTTACTCTATCTTTGCAATTTCTACAGATGACAGAAAAGATGAAGAGACAAAGTATTTATTTGTAACCGCCTGGCGGAATAAACGTTTGTCGGATATATCCGACATAGGCTAAAAAGGTAATCACTATGCATGCCAGGCTAATTTCTTAGCATGAATAGTTTAAAGCAGGAAAACTATTTATTTATTTATTCAAGTTGCAAAACACTATTGATTGCTGAATACGACAGAAAACAAATAACAATAAATGACTCATATAAATTAATAATTTATATTAATTACCTGTAATGGAAGACTTGCTTCTTGGAATAAGTTGCTCACATTTTCGTCTTCAGATTCATCCTCATTATCACTTGGGCCTGGAGGATTTATTTCACCTAAAATTATTGACATAAAATGTAAAAAACTACACATGAAAAAAAAGTAAAACTTCTGAACATAGAATGAAACATACAAAGAGATCAATAATTGTAATAGTGTGCAGTGAATGCAATGGTACATCAACAAAGGGTACCATCCATAGCAAAAAATGGAAGAAAAATAAGGTTTGTTGCAATGGTGTTTGTTGCTTGCTTAAATATTATTGTTTTTAGTTTCTGTTTAGTTTTTGTTATTTTCTAGAAATTTCAATTGTGTTGCTGTAACAGTTTAAAAGATACGTCCTGGTGATAGACAGACAGTGGAGTGCAATTGGGTCCCTTTGGGTACGGAACACTTAGAAATCTCCTAGTACCTTTTTGTGCAAATAATTCTAATTATTAAGACTTAGACAAGAGTAAAAAAAAACTTGAAATATCTTTAATGGAATTGTATTGGGAGACATATTAATTTTAAATATTAAGCTTTATAAATATTCATAATAGAGAGATTACATTATTATGAATTTTACATACACCTGGATAGACTAGTAAATAAAATCTTTGGTTTTCTCTAAGCATATGACATAAATATATAGGATTATTTGTAAAACACTGGCAACCTCTCAGAACTATGTTACTTGTTAGTAAACAATAACAATAACTTTTCTTCTATGACTTTTAAGCATTTTCATATTTTTAAGTCATTATGAAATAAAAAAATATTTAAATTGCATGTTCTAAATATTACGAAGTCTATGCTAAGCAAGCAATAGTACAATACCAGAGGGAATACCGGATACTATACATATAATACCGGAAGTGCATGATGCGCTTGCGTCGCGTCGTACAGACGTAGATAGGTAGAGGAAAATACAGAGTTGAATTGTGTTAGACAGAATAACGAAATCTTAAAGGTCTGTTTTAGGTAAATGTATTATGTTTTGTAAAAAGTCATAGAACCAAAGTTGTTGTTTATGATGTTACTAAAACAATCCCACAAGGTTGTCAGTGTTTTACAAATAACCCTGCATATGGAAGGCTGCAACCATACTTCTTCTTCTTCTTATTGTATTGATGGTAAAACTAGTTAAATTCCTTGCCAGGCCCAGAATTCGGCCACGGCAATGCCGTCCGCTGATGCTGTCATTAGGCAGGACCATACTGCATCACTATTATTGTAATAATAGTGAGACATTTATATTAAATATGGTTCTTAATGCATTAAACCCCAAGCGAACTCCCACATTCGCTCACACATTCTCTTACTATTTTGTCACTAATTACAGTATTAGAAAGGTTAAATAATGGGATAGGAAGAACTTATAACTACCCACACTGTCACATTCACCAAAGTATAAAGCAGAATTCCTTATGGGATTTTTTTAAATTTCTTGTTTGTGACAACCTTGTTTATAAATTCTTAAAAATGTATAAAGTTGTTAATACTGTCAAAGTCATTATGCAAACATTTGACCTCTGCCACAATGTCCTATTCCAAACACACTCACATCAATCAATATTTTCAATTCGATATGGTTTGAAAATATCAATTGACTTAAGCATATTTGATTGATTAGCTATCTTACAGTTAAATTATGTAAATTTTGTCACAACAATTATCAACAAACAACAATAGGTACAACTGTGTGTTAATAAATTATAAAATGTTACCATAACCTCTAATTATTCAATGAAAACAAATCACTTAGATTTGTAGGTTATATTTAGTATCAGTTATTTTGTGTAAACAAGGAAGTTGAAAATATCAGTAGTGCTCATATATTATAATTAATGATTAAATGATATACTTAAGCAACTCACCAGCTAACTCTTTGAGAATATCCATGACTTCTTTACTGGCAATGGAAGCATCAAAGCCGAGGAAAGCATCCTCTAAAGCTTTTGTGAGATCTCCGCTTTTGTATGCTTCTGTGTTTTTGATAAAGTTTGGCAGATTTTGTGAACAATATGTGGCCACTTCGGCTCCCCCATGGCCATCATACACAGCAAACAGTGATGTGTTAGAATCATACTCTAGGATTGTGTTGTGTGCATCCTACAAAATATAAAACCATAAAATTATTAAACATAATGATATTTAATGTGATGCTTTCTAAATGTATAATACCGGATATAACAGATAAGGTTAGTATTACTACAATTTCTAATAGCTTTCTACATAGATACATATACACTAAGCTACTGAAGTACAGTTATATTGACTCTCAAACGGAGGTATTCGGAATAGAGAACCTGGGCAGTCTTATTTTATCTACGGCAAAAAGTCTCTCAGTAAATAAGACCGAGCATTGGACATTGGACATAGTAAAATGCCTAGACATTTTACATAGCGCTAACCACGAACGGTTAAAATCGCAATGATAGTATCGCACATTGATTGATAACTGATTGATCGGAGGAAGTGATTGTGATTGATAAGTAATAAATATCAGCATTTTATAAGACTGAAGTCTACAATCACGAACGAAACAATAAAGTACCTCTTGATTGACACGCCATCCCTGCATGGAGCTTGAGCCGCACTCAACTTTATCGTTGGCTTCATCGCTGGATACTTTTTCTGTTACTGGTTCAGACAAATAAGCACCCATGTTGGAATGTTATTAACATGAATTATAATTACATAAAATAAATAAATGAGGCGCGAAAACCTCCGAAAAAACGCACAGGCGGCAAGCTAACGAGAGTCAGTCAACCGCCGAGAATGGTGTTGCCAATAATAAAAATTTTAACTCCAACAAACTAAGCTCACTTTTTTAACGAATTTATTTCAATATATACTGTATTTACTAATTCCATGGTGTAAAAGAAATATTTACGCTTTCCGGTTTTATATGTGCAAAAAGCGGCCAAGAGCGTGTCAGGCCACGCTCAGTGTAGGGTTCCGTAATTTACCGTCCGTCAAAATAAGTGTACCCACTTATGGGTTAAAAAAAAAGACTATTTGTTACGTTGACATACTAAGTACGGAACTCTAATAAAAACGGGCCCACAAAGGACGGTGATAATTAAACAGTATACAAGTATTGCAAGTAGTAGAAATTTCAGCGATTGTGCACTCGTAAAATTACGAATTTCCGTACGAAGGTTCGTGCTTTCATGCACGGAAAATATTAAAATCGACTTTTAAAAAGATGACATCGTTACGCAACGCCATATATCGAACCAATAATGAACTGGTTTTTACCTTAACATTTTGATAGATGGCGTTAAAAAATGAATTTCAGTTTTGTTCTAAATTGCCTTTGTTCTAAATTGCCTTAGCATGTTCCTGATAGAAGTTTTATGTAGTTATAAGATAATACCGCCAATGCCAAGGAGAGACCAACCGAACAATTCGTTATTACCGGACCCCATCAACTCAGGAAAAATCCTAACAGCGCGCACGCAAAATAGCCCAAAGTACAGTGCCATCTCTCGGGGAATTCGGTTACTAATTAATACATAGGTACCAGAAGAAGTTTTCGGTGGTAATTTTGGATTGCGAGAACCGAGTTTTAATAATTCTTTTTTTTGTTTGAAAGAAGAAACGTTCAGGATAATAAAATATGTTAACGAAGTTAAAAAAAATGCTTGCATATACGATTATACTACAAACTTTGTCCAGAAATTATTTTGTACAACCTTTTTGTACAAAAACTGTTCTTTCCATCAAGTTCAAAATGATTTTCCTAGAAAGTACTTATAAAGTTCTACTTTTCAGATTTTTTCCATATTTTCTAAACTTATGGTTCAAAAGTTAGGGAGGGGGGGACACATTGTTTTGTAGTTTTGGAGCGATTATTTCCGAAATTATTGACATTATCAAAAAATGATTTTAGTAAAGCCCTATTCATTTTTAAATACCTATCCAACAATATATCACACGTTTGGGTTGAAATTAAAAAAAAAATCACTTCTCACTTTACATATAGAGGGGCTACCCTAATAAAACATTTTTTTTCCAATTTTTATTTTACCACTTTATCGGCGTGATTGATATACATATAGGTACCAAATTTCAGCTTTCTAGTGCTAACGGTCACAGAGATTATGCGAGGACGGTCAGACAGACAGATGGACATACAGACATGGCGAAACTATAAGGGTTCCTAGTTGACTACGGAACCCTAAAAAAGCGTTTCCCTCTATCTGCCACAGTTAAAAAATCAGTATCTATGTATAAAAGAGTTGTTTATTGGATAGTACTTTTTCCGCCCCAGGTGTCGCTTTGTACGTCTGACCCTTAGATTAAATACCTATAGATATAGCCACCGCATGGCCACACATGAGACAGCACTATACCACTAAAATGAGGTTATTACGTAAAGTTTTCCTTAAAATATGACCACTGAAATACACTAAAAACTTAATTAAAGGAGTCTATTTGTCATATATACACCAAAACTATTACTTTAATTGCCGAAATTATTCTAAAAACATAAAAATTGACTCGAGTCGACCTCTCAGTGACAGCGTCATGCCTTTGTTTGGCTCAATTTTCAAAGTGAGTCAAGCAAAAAAGTGGCACGCCGAATGAGACCGAGAATGTTAAGTTTTGTCTCAATTTTCTCACTTGTTTCGTATAAATGCTTCTCACTTCCGCACTTCCCTACAGTCTCATGGCTATATCTAGAGGTATATAGTCTAAGGTCTGACCCCTATACGGTCTGACCCGTAATAATATATAAACAGTGACAAATAACCCATGGAGTACATTTAATTTGTAATAAATATGAATAGCATTAACATAAATTAATCAATTAATTAATAATAGTTTTAGTATAAATAAATCACACTGTACTCAAACGTTCAATTCGTTCAGTTTGTAATGAAATTAAAATTTCACATATTATTCACAAAACAAATAGCAACAAGTCCTTCTAGATGTATTTGTTTTAACTGAAACATAAAAATAAATGCCATTAAAGATTAAAATCCGAACAACTCTCGCACCCGCCTAGGCGGCAGTTTCATTAAGTTACAGTAGGCATATCTGTGCATTTATTTGCGGCCAACAGCGCCCGGAAAGCGCGCGGCTGACCTTTATATCCATTTTCTTTGCGAAATATTGATTGATTTACTAATGCAATGTTCACTTTGAAGAATATTTAACCACCAATTTTTATGTGTAAAAATGTTTCTTCTTTAGAAACATTTTTACAACCACACCCAAGTCTTTTCGAAGGAGTAGGAAAAATATTGCGAAAAGTTGCGAAATATTTTTTTTACACAAAAGTGTTAATAGCAAAAAATCAAATGTTGATAATGTTGTTCATGAATCTATAATAAACATATAGTAACAAGTAGTAATATATTTTTTTCAAACCTATAAACCTAGCCATTACCGAGTACTTCAGAGGCTTCAGAAAATCACTGTTTTATGGCACTTTTCGGGCGCTTGGGCCTTAAACTTTTTTTGTTCACAACTTATTTTGATAAGAATTAATGCATTAACTTTTCAATCGTGGAAATTACAGTCACAATAGAAAGACAATAGGTGCGCGAACGCCGGCGATTGAAAGGTTAATACCGTAATTATGTAGCTTTCCAATAAACGCTTCATGAATGCCAATTTTTAAATGTAGTATGTTAACCTTAAGAGACAGACAATTGACTCCGTAGACTTTTCTGTAGACCTATATAATATACAGTACAATTCACGAATAATGGCGGCCGTGAAGTTAGCCTTTGCGAACGTTCGCGCATACTACACTCTTCTCGCACACGCACGTCATCATTTGGTTCCTAAAACACGTTACTGCGCAGCCTTCTGCGCAAACTTCACGGCCGCCATCATTCGTGAATTGTACACAATTCCAGGCAGCGTTTTCGTTGAAAGCTCCCAAACGGATTTTTCGCGAAATTTTCAACAATTATCGTTAATGTACACAGTAATAAATACAAAAACTTAACAAATTTTATAATAAAATCTTCCTCGAGAATCACGCTATCGAGTGGTGAAAACCTCTTGAATATCAGTGCCGTAGATTTTGAGTTTATCGCGAACAGACAGATAGACGCGGCGGGGGACTTGGTTTTATAATATGTATTGATATTTCATCGGGATACCATGATGGTGCAACCAGTTGCGCCGCCGTGGCGTCCCAGTAAACAAACACCAGAGTCGCCACACGTTCAAGCTGGTCGCGCCACCAAATTTATTGCGCAACCAAACGGATACCAGGTGAGTAACTCTCTATAAAGCTGCATATATTTTGTTTGTAACGGCGACTAGTCGCGCCGCCACGGTGTCTCAGTAAAATATAGCCCTAAAAACTAGCGTTTGCTAGCTGCTTCGCTCGCATGAAAATATGGTTCTTCTTACAAACTTTGGACCCTGTTTCATCCCCTTAGGGGGTGGATTTTGGAAAATCCTTTCTTAGTGCTCACTCAAAAAAGGGTAAAATTTGTGTAAAATTTCACACTCTTAATCGCAATAGTTTCAGTTTTGCGTTGATATCAGTCAATTTTTCCTTTTATATATGTAGTGTTTGTATTAGGAGTATCTATACTTAAATATAGATATACGCTATCTCGGGCAAGCGGCGCTTATGTCAGCCACGGAGTTACGACTGCGCTGTGAGCGAGAGTACACGTGTTGTTGCGGCGCGTGCGCTTGCGAGCGAGCCAGTGTTTGTACGAGAACATTACAGTGGACAGAGGTCCTACATTTGGCGACGAGTAAAAAGGTATGTTCAGTATTTTATAATTATATAAATCAAAAGAAGGAAAGGAAAGTACCTACATTTTATGACTGGTAGCAACAATACTCGTAACGTTTTCTTAAGGGGATGCATCCCATGCATTTTCACTGTTTTTCGTACAACCGCTTAAGAGCGGTCAAATCTAATAAAAACAAATTCAAATCAAATCCAGTTAAGACCTCTGAAAATCTGCTATTTTGCATGGGCTTTGACACTTCATAATTTGCTCACAAGTGAAAAGTAAAAAAAGAAATACAACATAAAGGCCTAGCAAATTTTATTAAGATTCTAAATGGTGACAATGTTTTTCAAAACTTTTAAGGAAAAAAAAACACGCATTTGCTGGAACAAGTTTTGTGGAATTTTCGAGTAAATCACGGAATTACTATTACAGAGTATTCAGGTATTATCACGTTGCCTTTTCGTCAAGCATCGCGCTGGATTGCGTTAGATGAAGCAACAGGCTTTTAAACCATGCTCGATGTTTGCGATGGGTGAGTGGAAAAGCAGCTTCTTAGATATCAACCTACATAATATACGTCTTTCAACTTTGTAGGTACGAGTACATACCTACGGTTATTTTTCTATAATCCACAACATTTTGTTTTGTATACCTTCGTGAAGACGTTATGTTGTTTGAGATATGTAGCTACATTGTAGCAGATGTACACTGTACGTATGGTCCGTTTCTGGGCTTGGAAATATAAAACAACGTGATGGCAAAATAAATATGGTGTACAAAGTTGCAATAGTGGTTGCGTTGTGGAGCACTTAGAACAAGGAAACATATTCTTCACTGCTTGAATAATTAACTGATATAATTTGAATTCTGATATTTGTACTTGTAATGGACGGGCCTGTTGGTCGTGGGTTCGATCCCCGCCTCGTTGGCGAATGTTTGTGTGATGGACGCGAAGTGTGTGTGATTCACCTCCAAAGTGAATGGGTGTGTTTGTCGATCGTCTGGTGCCCATGACACGAGCTCTGCTTGGCTTGGGACTGGATGGCGTTGTGTGAAAAAAAAAAGTCCTTTGTGGTTTTAAGATCCCCATTAAATTGGAAACATTTGCGATCTTAAAACATCCATTAAATTGGATTTTTTGTGGTTTTAAGATCTCCATTAAATTGGAAATACTTGCGATCTTAAAACATCCATTAAATTGGAACTTTTGTGATTTAAAGATCTCCATTAAATTGGAAATTACTGTGACCTTTAAATATCCATTAAATTGGAACTTTCGTGGGTTTAAGATCTCCATTAAATTGGAAATACTGCGATCTAAAACCATCCATTAAATTGGAACTTTTGTGATTTAAAGATCTCCATTAAATTGGAAATTACTGTGATCTTTAAATATCCATTAAATTGGAACTTTCGTGGGTTTAAGATCTCCATTAAATTGGAAATACTGCGATCTAAAACCATCCATTAAATTGGAACTTTTGTGATTTAAAGATCTCCATTAAATTGGAAATTACTGTGACTTTAAATATCCATTAAATTGGAACTTTCGTGGGTTTAAGATCTCCATTAAATTGGAAATACTGCGATCTAAAACCATCCATTAAATTGGAACTTTTGTGATTTAAAGATCTCCATTCAATTGGAAATATTTTGCTCGCGAGAATTAAATGTTCATGTTCTCCTGTATACTATACACTTGTCATTGACAGCAGGGTACAGTTTAGAAATGACTTTTCAAGTTGCCACAATAGACCTCCTGAAGTCGATTTATCATCAATTTGCTAACGCCCGAAATACTTCATTTGGGCAATAAGTTTGACCGTGAGGTATTGTTGTAAGGACTCAGTTCAGTTAGTATGATCGCGATACATTTTAAAAAATTGCCAATTTTCACGACGTAAGCAATTGTAATTTCAACTATCGTCGCGCGTTGGCAGATCTAATAGATACTGTTACGATTTCTTTTATGACAGTGCTTATTTCTCCGTAGAAATTTTGACATTGTTGACATTGACGTATCCCTGGAATATTAATCTGCGATTATTTCTGCGTTAAATCGAAATTGAACTATTTTATTATCGGTATGCTACAAACGCGTGTCACATAAAGTGCCCTTATCCGTTTAATTAACTCATCTTTGTAAAAGACGACCATAGCGGTCTAGCGCGGAACAATAAAAATAATGCGTGAGCGGGTAGATAGATAGATAAATCCTTTGATAGATAAATCCTTTATTGGCTACAGCACAAAACATGCACCAAAATACATAAAGCACACAGATTATAAAAAAACTAAGCACATAGACAACAACAAAAGAAAGAAAAAAAATAAAATAATAACACATGTAGGTACCAAGAAAAAAAAAAAGAGAAATAGCAATATAGACCCATAGTGCGGTGTGCATGTCGCGCTGCACCAATGAGAGTCTAGCTCAGCATGTGTCAGGCAAAAGTACCTGACGCTGATATTATGCTGGATCCTTGTGGTGATATTCGGACGCTCAGATGGTTTTGAGTGAAATGTAGATAAATACATAAAGTTAATAGGCATAAAATAATAAGCAAAGTGAATAATTAAAAAATAATGTAATGTACATAGATATCGATATCCATGGTAATGTACGAGTATGTGTGTGTAATGGAGTAAAAAAGGTGAGGTATAGACAGCATTTTCAACATGTGTACCTATCAGCGCAAGCTACCAAGCGGAATATGTGGGTACGCCCAGCAGACTGTCCCGGAAACAAGGAACACGCAGACCAGCTATATGAAGGACGTATTCGAAATGAACATACCACGTTCTAGGGTAGATGAATTGTTGCGTGTAAATATTATTTGACCGAGTAGTTCAGTGTTATTTAGGTAGCTTAAGGTAGTTGTTAGTTAGGCAGGAGTAGTCGGCTAGGTTGGAAATCATAATATTTATATTTTATTGGACTACCATAATATTCATTAGAAACATTTATACGACAAAACAATATTTGCCGAATCAGCTGGTTTTCTATACTATTCTCGCGTTCAGAAGAAACTAGTCTTTGGACTACGGTTTCTTTGGGTGTCTTTTTTTTTAAATTATAAAGGGAATAAAATTAGTGTGCTGGTAGTTCAAAGTTGCTTTTTTTTTTTTTTTTTTTTCGATGGGAAAAATCATGCATTGACATCCCCCGCCCTTGGGCGGAGCGGGAGATAGTGTCAGACTCTTACTGACTAAAAAACCCATTTCGTTCCTTCTAGCCTTCGTACCGGGGCTCGAGCGCCCTTTCGGATAACCCTGGCCCCAGTAGGCTTCGACCCGGCTGGGCCCCTGCTGTTGCTGACAACTCCTTGAGGCGCGCGGGAACAGTGCGCGCCGTCGACGACTTGGGCTTGGTCCGGACGGTTACCAGACGGCCGGACAGCGAGCTACCCATTGCTCACTGTCCGCAAGCCCGCGCCTACGGTGGCTGGAAATCGGGATCGGAATCCCGGCGGCGGCGGCGAGAGCGCCGTTGTCTGATGCGGTCGGCCACCTCCTTGGCGAGCATTACTGCTTCGCAGAAGTCGGCGACCGCCTGCCACTCTTCCTCGCTCCGGACCATGGCCTCGACCAGGGCCCGGCGCGAGAGGTCTCCGCCGCCGATCACCCCCACGAGGGCACGGCGATGCTCCGCCCAAGCAGGGCACACCGCGATTGTGTGCTCCACCGTGTCCTCCGGGCGTTCCGCACAGTGGCGACACCCGGGCGTCACTTCCGCTTTAATTCGGAAAGTTCAAAGTTGCTCGTTTTAAATGAAATTAAAAGTTGATACGAAACTAAGTAAACAATCTATTTCAAATTGTCATGATTTTTAGATATTGATATGTCGGAAAACAAACTAAAAAATTGTTTTACTAAAATGATTTTTTTTAGAATTTAAAATAGTAACTAAAAAAGTTGAAGGAGTAAATTAAATGTACCCTCAGTTTTAGTTACAAGCTGTGATTGTTACTGATATCAAATAAGATTTAATGTTGGGTCCGTAGTAAATAACTGATATCACTGACTTAAACTATTATCTGTAAAAGAGTAAATAGAAGATTCAACGTTCAGAGCAATTTGCAATAATATTGTCAGGTTGACCGAGCGATGTATTATGTTGGTAATCTTACTAAAACAGGCTAGAGTTTATAGCCAACTGGAATAATATTAAATTATTGATTAGCCGTTTATTTTGAAAACAAATTGATGCCACTGAGTCAAAATGATTATGTTCGAACAGAGTACAGGTGAATATAGTTGGCGTGACTAGGCATTTGGCTTAATGATTCGCTGATAAACTATTAAGAGAGACGTCGGGAGACTTAATGTAGTTTTAAAAAATCGTTGTCTACAGCCGGATTTTTGTTAGATTTGGAAAAGTGAAAAAAAAAGGGTTGTTTTGATAATGCAACTCGTGTTGCTAGGATATGAAATAAAGTCAAGTGGTGAAGTTAGAAGAAATAGGACCTATTAGCAGAAAACAAATAACGTACATTCGACTCTGCCCCTACTTTTTATCGTAGCTCAGTTAGAATAGTTTATAGGTCTAGTAGCTTACTCCTGGTGGTTTTTACCTAAGTTTTCTCGAGTATGGGGCCGTTCTAAAGACGATTTGACGTGTGGTAAAGTTTATTTTTTGGCAACTGCGCCACAAAAAATTGAATAAGAAATAATTTAATTTTTATGAAAGAGTCGGGTTTTATGATTTAACCTTTCGATCGTGTCAATTGGAGGCACAGTGGAGGGACGGTGAGTGCGCGGGCGCCGGCGTTTGCTTGGGATTTAATGAATTGAGACTCGCAAGCACCTAGTCGTAGAATTTCATACTGATACCAGTTAGCGGGCTACCTCAAACGGGTGAAACCATAAGATATGACTGGACCCTAAGCGTACGTCCTGTAGTAGTGCCATACGTGACTTCTCATCGCGAAACTGTATCTCATTGCGTGATCGTAAAGTTAATTTACCGTCAGTTGGAAGTTGGTCAGAAGGTAAAGCTAAAAATAACTCTCTGGTAATTGGTAACGACACTGAAACATTGAAGGTTTTGATTAAAATTACTGGTAGTCTCATCTAAATAATTTAGAGTTCTGTGATTCAAGTAACATTGTCTAACACTTTCATCGCGACGGGACAAACCCGTGTGAATGAGGAGGACTAATATGAGATGTTCGTGTTAGAACCAATGCTAATAGCGACTGTAGAGACCAGGGACCATTTGTGGTAGGGTCCATTAGGCGAAGTCCAACTCACGATTGGCTGTACAGTTACAGACACTTAACCAAACGACGAACACTGGTGCTCCTTTGGAACTCTCGATAGGCAAGACTTCGTTTTCTCTGCCGTTGATGTCAAAAGAGGATGTAGAACCCCGAGGTTAATTTAAGTGCCATGATAAATGATGCGTTACGCAATATAGAGTACGTAGTAACTTAAAAAAAAAAAAAAGTGTAGGTTTAATCAGGATATGAAAAAAAAATTTTTTTTCTTCAATCTGAGACTTCCTAATGATTATAAACGGGCAGAGCAAGTAAACTAAGCTAGATCCATTTAAAGATTTGTTTAAAATAACGGAGATGAGAATTAAGGATCAGCTGTTAATCAAAAGTTTAAATCGATGTGGAAGGATATTTCTTTACTGTACCTTTGCTTCGAATTTTTTATAGTTTCTTTTTAATCTCAAATAAATATTTTTGAATATGAAAGGGATGTAGTGTTTGTATTAGGAGTATCTATACTTAAATATAGATATACGCTATCTCGGGCAAGCGGCGCTTATGTCAGCCACGGAGTTACGACTGCGCTGTGAGCGAGAGTACACGTGTTGTTGCGGCGCGTGCGCTTGCGAGCGAGCCAGTGTTTGTACGAGAACATTACAGTGGACAGAGGTCCTACAATATATATAAAAGAAGTTGAAAGGTGTCAAGGGACACCCGGATGGAACGAAGTTCAGAGAGAGAGAGACAGACAGAAAAACATGCGCACGCCGCACGGCTTAGGTACAATAATAGCTTACTATAGCAAAAAGTGTCGTTACAACTTTTCGTGAGATTTTTTTTTGTCTAGCCCCCTTTCACAACGCGCGATAAGGAACTTTGTTTTAAAAGATATGTGCTGCCAAAAGGTGATTCTGACTGAATTTTCTGCGATATGATGATCAATATGAAATTTTTGCCTAAAAATGATTCTAACTGACAAAATTATGAGTTTTTAATAAAATAATATACTAAATAAGTGCCTAAATGCCAAACGATTTTCTGCGAAATTATGTTTACGCTATCAGCTGTTATGCAAAATAATGTCATGACATAAAAATTTCTGCTGTAAAAAGTAGAACCAAAAAAAGAAAACGATTACACTGTTTAGGTACAATCTAGCCTAGTGAACAATATGTATAATAGTGAACATATATTATATGAGTTGTTATTATTTTAATTTATTTCAGTCAGATTAATTATAATTCGGCGTCACTGAATAATCTAGAGAGGTCTTGTATGTGTACACCTAGACAGGGTTTTTTTTTTAAAGGTAAGCGGGGTCTGGATGTGAATACAGATTTTGAAAGATACTAGCTAACCTAATTAAATGTAATATCGTGGACGACGTGGTAGATTTCATGTCCATCTATCTGATCTACCTCAACCAATCGTCTTTGACCTCAAGCCTACTTTTTGTCTTTGATCTATTAATTTTGAGTCTACCTAAAACTTACTGTGCTTAAATCTTGTAGCATCTGTTGTGATAATATCATTGGCGAAATGAAGGTTCATGAGTGTGCAACCGACTGTTATGCCTTTATCTCGGGGATTGTGACCTTTTGCACCCGGCCCTGGTTTAGGCCAAGGCTCGGAGCAAACGGAGAAGCAGTAATGTGAGTGAAGCAGATGGCTGCAACCCTGAGGGAAAGGACATCCTTATAACCCGAGCGTCTGAGATGCCCTGGGTGTTGGGACTCGCGGCATGATTTCTGGCCACCGCAGGTGCGGACGGACGACGAGCAATGGGTAGCTCGTCGTCCACCCATTCAATATTGCCCGCAGGCCCGAGTCGACAGCGCGTAGACTTCCACGCGCATCTCAAATAGATGTCAGCAAAACTGAAGAGGTCCAGTAGGTCCGATGCCTGGCTTGCTAGGGCTGCGGGAACGTTTGAAAGAGCGACCCTGGAATAAATGGTTTTAGTCAGTAAAAGTCTGACATCTCACTTCATCCTAGAGCAGGAGAAGTCATTAGATGATATTCTATCTCAAAAAACAAATCGTGGACCACATGTCTGGCATACTATTTTTATTCCCCTGCTCCATCCATCATCATGCTGCTGCATCCATTTGTTTCATTGAAAATAATTTATTATTTTATTTAACAGTTCATGTACACACTTATAAAAGAAAAGAAGACGGAAAGAGAAAAATAGGTACCTACATTGATAGGTGAAGCTTATTTCTAAAGAAATCTCGTCCAGCAATAACAACAGCAACATGACATAGTAAACAACAACAACTTATTATATGGCAGAACAACGTTTATCGAATCGAGATATATAATATAATTATTTATAAATATAAAACACAAAAAGGTTTTTACGTAGGTATTACGTCTATGACTTTGAAACCGATGAGCCCAATACGGTGTCATTCTATAAGCAATAATATAAAGAATTAGCTTAGCACACGCCGCGTATCTGATAGCTAGTAGGTACCTAATGATCTTCTACTGAACTGAATATTGACGACTTGCCCGAATGGACCGTATGTTTATAGTAATAATGATAAAAGAGACTCGATAAATAAGGAAACCGAGTCTGATAGATAACAAATATGAATGTAAGCAAATGATGAGTTAAATATTTTATCTCTTATTATAACTTATACCTACACGACGGTGGTATAAGAACATAGTACTTTGAAGTGTGATAGTAGAAGGATGGATTCTTTATACGATCGCGCACTGTCCGAAGTTGGTCAAGAAGGAAAGTTTCAAATAAGATTTGATATTCTATACAATGTGTTGCTTGCAGGCTTGTGGTCCTTGGCGTATAATAACATAATATTAGCGCTAACGATAACTGAACATAATTGCAAACTTCCTGAAAAGCCTGCCAATATAAGTGAACATTTATGGAAGTTGAAATACATTCCTATGTAAGCTGTAAATTTTCATATTGTTATTGTAAGATATATTTTATGTCTGAGTTTTTCCCGTTATACAGTGTGTATAATTATTTCTGTTCAATTTTGTTTCAATTTAGTGTCAAAAATGCAAGTGGTGATAATGGAACAAAATTTAGTGCCTGTTTAATGTACACAGCAAACAATGTTACTGAAGGTACTACTTTGTGTGCTTTCATTAGAATAAATAGGTAATTCTTCTTCACTCTATTCTTAATGATTAAATATCTCATTTTCAGCATGTAGTATCTATGATTACGACAAAACTTGGTTTGAAACAACAGTCGCATCCGACAATAATTGGGTTTGCGACAATGAACTGAACGTGGTAAATATTTTTTCGTACAGTAAAATCGGAGAAACCGTCGGATCTTTTATTTTTGGGTGGCTTGGAGATATGTGAGTAGTGTGCATTACAATCTGTGAAAAGATAGTAAGAACATATGAACGTAAGTACATACATATGAAGAAAATTGGAGTGTCCGTTTGATATATGTACCTAAATAATATTTTTTTACTAAATGCTTTCGGAATATGAAAGTATACTAGATATTTTTATCAAAAAATATTTTTTTTAATTTTATTTCTGGCTGTCGGTCTGTTTGTTCCGGTTGTTCTCCGGAACGGCTGCACATATTTATTTTAATGGTAGATAGTTATTGTCATAAGGAGTAACTAATGGAGTGGTGGAATAACGCTACTTTAATTTTAGGATGAGAATTAGAGTTAGCCACTTGCGAGAAATAAGTCATCAAATTGTCACCTAATAGCATTATGCTGTTTTACGAGTCTGACGCAGACGAAGACGCGGGTGTCAATTAGAATGGAAATAATATTAGGACACGATGTAGAACGCAACGGACACGCGTTATTATTTCTTCATCAGGATTAACCATAATTCACTTACTGAGAAACTAAATACAGTTACCTTATGCAAATTAGTTTCCCGTCTCGGCTTCGCACGGGCAATACATATAGCCTATGTTACTCAGTAACAATGGTGAAAGAATTTTTGAAATCAGCACAGGAGTGTTTGAGTTTATTCATTACAAACACACATACACACAAAAATACAAATATTCCCTCTTAAGAATATTAATGTAGAAGTCATTTATTTTTTACGAATCTAACATTTTTCTTGCCAGTAAAACTAATTAAAACTTATTTTTTCATTTTCAGATATGGACGCAAACCCACCGTCATTATATCTTTAGCTATGCTCATAATTGGTAGATTAATCTCGGTACTAGCTAGTTCTTCTTTTGTATTATTTACACTCGGGTGTATCATAGCGTCGTTCCCATCATGGTCAGTCCCACAAGGTTCGGCTACTATATCTATGGAAATCTCTTCTCCTGAACGCCGAGCTAGTGTTGCAACATTAAGATTAGTCTCCACTAGTATTGGCTTGTGCTTAACGCCTCTTTTTTACTGGTGGTTAAGGAGTTGGAAACCTTATATGATATTTACAACAGTAACGCTGATGCCCTGTTTATTATTTTCTTGGTAACTTTATATTTTAAAGTTTAACTTACATTATTCCTATTTTCTATTAAATAATCGATATTATTTTTAATAATTTCAGGAAAATTATAGAATCTCCACGGTGGCTTTGGGTAAATAAAGAATATAAAAAATGTATTAAAAAATTAAAGCTTATAGCAAAAGTGAACAATACAAAGCTGAGTAGCACCATTGAGAACGAAATATTGACCAGCAGACAAGATGTGCTGGCTGGCAGTCCGAAAATTTTAGGACCATTAGCATTATTTTCTGGCTGGCGACTAGCTATTAATACGACCTTACAACTATTATTGTGGTAAATATAGAAATTATGATATACAGTACAGAAACACTTTTGCTTACGTAAACCGTAAGCCAAGTGATGACAATTCGTACATAGCGGTGAAGTAAGGAGGGGCCATAAAAGCGAGTGTTCCACTCGCATATTTTAACTAGCTCCAGCTAGCTATTATGAATAATATTTTTATGATGATGATGATGTTACAGTCAATAGACTGTAACATCTATATTTGGTTGACACTATGAGAAATATATCTACGAAGACATTTTACAAAGCTTAGTACCCATATTTTGTTTTTGAAGGGTCTGCGTTACGTTAAACTACACAGCGGTTTTGTTAAGTTCGGCGGAAAAGTCCTATGGAAATCCATACTTGGACTTCGCTGGGCAATCTCTAGCCGAAATTCCTGGGTATTTTGTTGCATCATGGCTTGCAAACCGTATCGGCCGACGATATACAGGAATGATTTCAACAACGATAACAACATTAATCTGGATCATTTATGTTTTTCGTGATTTTAGTAAGTATTATAAAGAAGGTAAGTGAAAATAATAAAAAGAAAATAAAACCTGATTATTTTATAACACCCTTGCACTTTGCAGGTGTCGTTAGCCTAGCCTAGGTGATGTTATAACTTACACTAAAATACATTATTATTAAGTAAAATTGGTTAAAAAATAATTGAAAATTATACTTAATTTATAATTTCAGACCTTTTAGAATTAAGTTAGTAGTTAAGCTATGATTCTAACATTATTTTTTAATTTTAGATGGTACAGAATGGTTACAAAGTCAATGGCTGGGAACGTCCCTGGTAATTACCAACAGACTGACTATTACCGTTTCTTATTACATAATTGACTTACTAAATGTGGAACTCTATCCAACGTGCCTCAGACAAACGGGAATGTCACTCGGCAATTTAGTGAGTGGTGGAGCAGCTGCAATAGCACCCTACGTTTTACATATGGTAAGTTTAAACAGTTTTATTCATTTTAGATTTTTGGGTTTTCTACCGGACTGTGCGACCATCGGTATCCTTTTACTAAACTGCTACTGTCCGTCCGTCTGTCTAACAGCGGGTAGTATCTCATGAACTGTTCTAGATAGGATATCTATAATTTTGTATTTAACACTTTACACAGAGTGTATTTCTATTGGCGCTTTAACAATAAATAATTTAAAATTATAGACCTTAAGAATTAGAAAGAGAAAGCTAGGAAGTGATATTTGGAAAGAATGAAGGGAGACCTTTGCTCAGCTGTGGGACTATACAGGCTAGCTTTAATATTTAAATAATAAATAAAGTTATGAACGGAACACTTCAAGTCGAATTTGTACTAAGTTTTAATGAAATCTTTTATCATTACAGGGTCGTCGTTTTGATATTCGTTACTCAAGTGCGATATTAATTGTCACGACTATATTTTGCGGGGTTCTAACGTCCTTCTTTTTACCTGAGACTTTGAATGCCAAACTACCGGAAACGTTAGAAGATGCTCAAAGATTTGGTCGACGTGATCGAACTTATTATATGTCCGTAAATATCAAAGATGAGACAGTTGACTCTAATCTCCCTGGTACATAACAGGCATTAATTTGAGGAAAGTCGAATCAAAATCAAACAGTTTTTTTTAATGTGTGAAAAAGAATTAAACGTGATGTGCGTTTGTAGCTAATTTATTCTTGAAACCATCATTGTAAACAAAAGTTTTTACAAAAATATAAACTAAAATAATGTATTTAAAATTTTTCACGGATGGACCCAGAATCCAGAAGGTTCTGCCCCCACTCCATAAGTTGAATTGAGTAGAATGTAGAAACTGCGGAAATGAGAAACAATTTAAAAAGAATCGCATGTTTATCTTGCGGTGTGGGTGTAGGACCCTTTCATATTGCTCACCTCCATCATATAAAAGGAAGCCTTGTGCAAAATTCACGGCCAGGTGCGCGTAGTAAAGGGCATATTACACTACGCGTTATTCAGACCGATTTAGTCTATGATTCGACATATCTAGTCTATGGTTCGACGTATCGCGTGGTGTATTATGGTTCAGACTGTCTTTCTATGAATGAAAAATAGGACGAGTCTGAATATCACACGCGATATTCAGCGTAGTGTAAGAGGCCCCTAAAGTACCTATTACACTGCGCTGAATATCGCGTGCGATATTCCGACTAGTACCTACTATTTTTCATTCATAGAAAGACAGTCTAACCCCTATTACACTGCGTGATACATCGAAACATAGACTAGATACGTCGAACTATAGACAAAACGAGTCTGAATAACGCGTAGTCTAATAGATCCATAAGTACTTCCAACCAACGTGCGTGTATGACCAGTACAAGTAATTAGGCAAAAATAGTAGGTATTTAAGGACTTGGCCCCTGGAACTTAGAGGGCAACTGGAGGAACACAGGTGGGTGTTAGTCAGTAAAAATCTGACACTCCTCGATCCATCCAGAGCGAGAGGAGTTATTTGATGTTAAAGGTTATCTCAAAAAGAGGGTCATAGTAGATGGAGTTTTGGTGTTATTGTCTTTGGCGAGAGTGTACATGTGTATTTGTTTATTTGATTATAATGATAAAATGAGAGAAGATAAAAACTGCAGGATAAGGAATTAAACTAAACTGTTGCAAGATATATAACTCATGCTAAATTTATCTAAACACAGCTACAGTAAATAACATTGCAAAATCTGTCCAGAAAAGAACTACGAATATTTCATCAAGCACGTAAAAAAAAACAAATTAATTTCTCCGAAACTAAGCTCAATTTTTTTACAAGTAAGTATTCATCTTCCAACTCGACTAAATTATTAAACCGATAATTCTAAAATAAAATCAAAGACAAGAAGATTTATCTTGTCAGTTCTCTGAAAAAAATAGTGTGTAGTCTATGAGTGATTATAGATAATTACGGGATTTTTTGGTGTTAGTGAAATACATTTCTAATTATCAGTGGTGATTATTGAATAATGTAGTTAAATATGTGATAATGCAATCATAAGTCGGAATATTTCCTATTTCGATCAGACGAGTAGTACGAAGTGTCGTATTTTCGAAGTCTTGTTCCACCATCGCAAGTGTATTTGGTTGCTAAAATGTCGGGCGACCACAAAACATTGATAAAAGGCAGTCCATCGCAGTACGTGAAGTTGAACGTGGGCGGAACGCTGTTTTACACAACTATCGGCACACTGACAAAGAGTGATAATATGTTGAGAACGATGTTCAGTGGCAGGATGGAAGTACTAACAGATTCCGAAGGTATGCGCAACTTGTATAGATTGAGCCTTTTTAACACGCATTTTAAATTGGATGAGCTTAATGAGTACGAGTAAGAAATTAATTCGTTAAGTGTTTCTGTTATAGGATGGATACTTATTGATCGCTGCGGAAAACATTTCGGTACCATACTAAATTACCTTCGCGATGGTACTGTGGCTCTGCCTGATAGTTACCGCGAGATCATGGAACTTCTTGCAGAAGCCAAATACTTTCTGATTGAAGAATTAACTGAATCTTGTCAACAGGCGTTGGCTAAAAAAGAAAGAGAGGCAGAACCTATTTGTAGAGTTCCTTTGATTACCTCTCACAAAGAAGAACAGCTGCTCATTATGTCAACATCTAAGGTAGACGCATAGCTTGTTGTAGACTATTTTGACTAAAAATATCCTTGCAGCCAGTTTGCTTATCAACCTGCAAGAAGAGTCTTAATACCCAATCTTGTAATTTTTTATTGTTTATTAATTTAGATTCTAGATCAAATTATTAATTATTGAACATTTTTGTAATTTAATTATTTTATTACTGTTTCAGCCTGTTGTCAAACTTCTGATAAACAGACACAACAACAAATACTCATATACAAGCACATCAGATGACAACTTATTGAAGAATATTGAGTTATTTGACAAGCTCTCTCTTCGCTTTAGCGGGCGTGTGCTGTTCATTAAGGATGTGATTGGTTCCAATGAAATCTGCTGTTGGTCATTCTTTGGACATGGCAAGAAATGTGCTGAAGTCTGCTGCACTTCTATTGTGTATGCAACTGACAAGAAACACACTAAAGTTGAATTCCCTGAAGCCAGAATTTATGAAGAGACATTGGGAATATTACTCTATGAGAGCAGGAATGGACCTGACCAAGATTTAATACAAGCAACATCATCGCGTGGCGCCGTCGGCGGACTGTCCTGCACTAGCGATGAGGAGGAGGAGCGCTCTGGCTTAGCCCGACTCAGGTCCAATAAACAGAATAATCAATCTTAGCGGTTACAGTCGGGCTTGGCGCGCCTTCGAAGCTCGAAACGGACTAATGTCTGATACCAGGCTGGCTTCTTTTTGCCATTTTGCTGGCTGCCCTGCTTTGGTCTGTAGACTATACTGAGCTGTGTCCTTCAATATAGGTCAGCTTGACCACTTTTCCATGGCTCTCTTGATTGTGGAGGAATGAAAATGGCATGAGGCATTTATGATATAGTCATACTATGGACAACTTTCTGCTAACACTATGTGTCTTTGTGTCTGTTCTGTGTCTAGTGAGTAAATTCTGCCACAAGAAGTTAAATAGAAGAAAACATGACATTAAAAGTGCTGAATATGATGCAGGACTACTACATATCTTATATTCATGATCCAATCTGTACTTTTATTATGTAGTATCTCTATTACAACAATGTGATTGATGTCTGTATAGTATACGATTCATAAATGTATTTGATTAAATCTACAGTATTTGTTGTTCATGTGTTAAATAAGGAGTAGTAAACAGTGGTGACATGTATTGAATGCTAAAGATTTCTCATAATGTGCAAAATTCTAAGCCTTTATGGCAGGAATATGGAACTATTGACTATGGGTGTCTTGAGGCACATCATTGATGTACATTTCAATAATGTACATCAATGATGTTGCATGATATGTTTATACAAGTGTAAAATGTAATGTACTAAGATTGTATGTGAAACAATGTGTACAAGCTTTGCAGTACATCTGTGTTGTAATTCTTATATAATAAAAAGTAATTTTACGCTTATTATCACACAATTTTCACAGCTCAAGTGATTTGCCAAATCAATGTTGTCTAGTATTAGAATCTTGTTCCTGAAGCATCCCTAGTGGATGAAGCTCATAAGTTAATGTCTACTTTTGTTAAGATTTATTCCTAATTCTTAGTGAAATGTCTATATTTAATCATTGGTGTCTGTTATTCAATATACTTAATTATTTAATACATGATGTTAAAGATTACTGCATTGCACTACTATTAAGATCTTAATCACCTGATTGCCAAATACTTGGTATATTGAAATGTAAATAAAGGTAAAGAATCAATATAGACATGAAATAGATGATCTTCAATTGGTAGAAATAAAGTTGATTAATATGATACATTCTTACACTAGTGCTGTAAGGTATGGTGAGAATGTTTTTGCCAAAATGTATAGGTAATGTGATTTACATAATCGAGAATGATTGTGAAAAAAAAAGCATATGGAATGGTAATAGTGTAGTTCAGATTATTCGCAGTCTAGTCTGATATTTTATTGTTCCATTAGAGTTTTTGTAATAATATGAAGAGATAAGTAATAGTGCTTAGCACACTTACCTTCTAATCTTGATAATGACAGACACAATTGAAAGACAATAGGTGCGCGAACGCCGGCGTTCGCTTGGGGTTTAATGAATTAAAGGCGTAATGAAGAAAAATATTAAGAAGAGCGTCTCGCGCCTGTAAAAATGGGTCTATGCTAGAGGAGCCGAGCACGAGCGGAGTATGAACCGAGCTCAAATTCGTATAGTGTGGACCGACTTTATAGTCGAGCACGAGCAGAGCATAAGCCGAGCTCAAATTCGTATAGTGTAGACCGACTCTAAAGGAGCCGAGCACAAGCGACACTACACGAATTTGAGCTCGGCTCGTGTTCAGCCCCTCTAACGTAAGACCCACCTTTATGTACCTACTAGGATTTTTGTACAATGGTTTATGCGTCGTACCTTTTCATTGTGTAACTGGCACACTTGGCACATGTGCATAATACGATTCATTTAATTTTACAAAATACTAGCGTCACACAGCAAAGACAAATCATCCATTAAATAAAACTTTAGATTTAGCAAAATAAGTATGATGAATAATTTAGAGGCTAATTAAATTGATTGAATTAAACGATTAGTGGTAAGTAATATTGGTCATTGTACAAAATGAGATTGGGTAAGGAGTCCCTCCTAGTTACATTGCAAGACTGGTTTCATTATGATAGAAGCTGTTTGAATGGAGAATCATGACTATTGTAAAATTTATAACACTTATATCTTGTTATATCCTTACAAAATATAATATGCTCACTGTTTAGCTGTCATTAATAGTTTTATTTATAGTTACTCGAATCCATATGGCTATGGTATGTGCAACCACTAATTGCTAAGCAACCCTACTTGGGTGCTTCACTCAATTGTCTTTATCCAAAATCGCAAATAGAAAAAATTATATTTGTGCCATTTTAATCAAGTTACAGACCTTCCAAATGTGGTAGAAGTGGAAACTGTCAAATAACAGTATAAAGATGCACCTACTGATATGTGACGTCACTGCCATTCGTTACTTGTGCTCAAAAGAGATGGCGAGGTATTCCCACAAAGCCCACCACTTCCTCAAACCACTGTTTGGGACGCTAATTGCTGCTTCATTTGATAACCAATTTTGATGCTGTTTTCAGAAAAAGATTTCTTTTTAGTGTTATTTAGTTTAAAATATTGTACAAAAATAAGTAGGTATGTACAAGCAAATGCTCATTTAAATTGCTTACTTTACAACTTTAAAGCGCTATCTACGAGTTCGGCGTGGAACAAACTCTAGTTCAGGATTTGTCATCATAATCCAATAAAGAAAAAGAAGTTCTTACTTTTTAACCGACTTCGAAAAGGAGGAGGTTCGGCTGAATGTGTTTTCACCGATATCTCGGTCAATTGTGGAACGATTTTGAAATTATTTTCTTTTTTATTAATATGCTTCCAAGTTGGTTTCATATAAATATTGTTATGATCTGATCATGATTTGGCACAGAACTCATAGAATCATAGCAGAATTAAGTCGTGATAAGTAAAATTCCTTTGTTTATATGTGTAGTCGATGACTGACTGAAAGAAAAAGGGGAGGGGATCTATGGAATTGATCTGGTGATGAAGCCGGAAGGTGGGTGTCGTTACTGTGCGGAACGCCCGGAGGATACGGTGGAGCACACAGTTCAGGTGTGTCCTGCTTGGGCGGAGCATCACCGTGCCCTCGTGAGGGCGATCGGCGGCGGCGATCTCTCGCGCCGGGCCTTGGTGCAGGCCATGCAGTGGCGTAACTATAGGGTGGCAAGACTGGCAAAATGCCACGGGTCCCCGGTTGAGTTCAGAAGAAGTAATTTATATACAAATTCAAGTAAATTGTTAAGATTTATTAATTTCCCGTGGAATATTGCCTGCTTGAACACCTTATAGATACGCTACTAGGAACCCCACCTTAAGTGACGAAATATAAAAATCGATTTATTTACGATTAGAGAAATTTAATAATAAGAAAGAATAATTTACGTCTGTACTTCAGAGATTTATCCAGCTTTGCAATTTATTACAAAGTTGACGCTTTTCCTGGGGTCCGACCTAATGATTTTGCCACGGGCCTCGGATGATATAGTTACGCCACTAAGGACATGGTCCTGAGCGAGGAGGAGTGGTAGGCGCTCGCCGATTTCTGCGAAGCAGTAATGCTAGCGAAGAAGGAGGCCGACCGCATCAGGCAACGGCGGCACTCACAGCGCCGCAGCCGCCGCCGGGACTCCGATCCCGATTTGCCCGAGGGGCCCAGTTGGGCCGAAGCCTACTGGGGCCAGGGTTATTCGAAAGGGAGCTCGAGCCCCGGTATGAAGGCTAGAAGTAATGGGGTGGGTTTTTAGTCAGTAAGAGTCTGACACTATCTCCCGCTCCGCCCAAGAGCGGGGGTTGTCATTGGATGATTTTCCCCACCAAAAAGCTGGAAGGTAAATTATGTAATCTAATCGTGTTTGGGATTATCAGAATCGTTATGAGATGCATTTTGGCTATAAGGTATTTAAGTAATTTGGCTGAGGGGCACTTTTTATTGGTGGCACCATAAATAAAAAGTGAAAAATAAAAAACTTTTTACAAATAAACATTAAACCGACTTCAATGTAAAAAAAACACAGAAAATAAAAAAATAACTTTAATTTCGAAAGTCGGTGTTAAATAACGAAGATACAAAAAAAAAAAACTATCTTTTATAGAAACATGAGAAACACCGACTTCCGTCTGTTATTTTTTTTTTTTTTTTTTTTTTTAAGTTTTTATACAATGAAATAGATGTCTCATTGACAACATACTGGCTTGTTTTGGGTCGGTTCTAGGTTGGGTTGGGTGGAGATTGAGTTGTTTCTGGACTCGAGACCCCTGTGTACACAGGGGTGAGGTGACTACCATCACCTTCGTCTTTCTTGTACCTAATGTGGTTGAATGCAGCTGTCTGATTCATCAAACAATAAAGCGTTTTCACACACATACGCTATACGGAGTGAGTGGCAGTGGGTAGGGCACCTTGCTCGCAGAACAGATGGTCAAACGGGACGACAGGTTCTGGAATGGCGACCACGTACCAGAAGACGCAGCGCTGGAAGGCCTCCCACAACGTGGGCCGGTGACGTGGCGAGGGTCGCGGGAATCCGATAGATGTGAGACCGGTGTACAGGACCGGTCATTATGGCGACACTTAGGGGAGGTCTAAGTCCAACAGTGGACATCTTTCGGCTGAAATGATGATAAGATGACGCTATACGGCTGGATCTCTCACTCTGGTTAGCACAAAAAGTTTTGGGAACATATTCATTATCTAAAGCTAAGGAGTGGAATTCCCTGTCGGAGTCTGTTTCCGGAGCTAGGTCAAAAATACTTTTTCAACGATTTTAACTAGTGCGACTGCAATCCCACCCACCTGATGGTAAGTAGAGATGCAATCGTTGATAGTGAAGCAGCACTGTGGGCCCTTATTCACTCTAGCTCTGAAGACATCTAAATTATGATCAGACGGGAAAACCGCAAGTCTTCGATGTCGTTTATACTACGTATCTATGTATGCGCATGCAAAATGCTTAGTCCGGACCGTAGCTGTGATAACAAAGTAAGGCTGTAAACACCGTATTGAGTAAACGCGTTGTCTGATGGTAAAAGGTGATGGCACAAGTAAGTCATGTAATTCCAGCGCACACTCTCCAAAATGCATCCAGTTGCCGCGACAGGGCATGGCTGACAGAGCTCGGTGGCATAGTGAAATGGCGTCAGCGACTATCCCAACCCAGTGCTGGGCACGCCACAATTATGACGGGTAAGACCCCTCTTTGAGGCGTGGCTGGAAAGACCTCACGGCGTCCTCACCTTCCGCATGTCGCAGGTTCTCACCGGACATGGTAAGTTCGGGAGGTTACTGCACCGGATTCGTGCGGAAGTGACGCCCGGAGGACACGGTAGAGCACACAGTGGAGGTGTTCCCCGCTTGGGCAGAGCATTGCCGTGCCCTCGTGGTGGCGATCTCTCGCGCCGGTCTTTGGTATGGTACAGGCCATGGTCCGGAGCGATGAGTAGAAGGCGGTCGCCTATTACGATGTAGTAATGTTAGCAAAGGAGGAGGCTGACCGTATCAGGCAACGAAGGGGCTCACTGCGCCCCGATTTCCGGCCACCGTAGGAGCGGGCGAGCAATGGGTAGCTCGCTGTCCGACCGTCCGGCAACAGTCTGGACCGAGCGGGGGATGTGTATTGTGTGGCATGTGTTGGATGATTTTTAATCACCAAAAAAATCAGTATCCAGTAAAATAACTTACTAGGTACTTACTAGATACTACTTACTGGATACACAGGCGAAGGATACTTACTTGACTGGCCTGTTGGTCTAGTGGTTAGTGGCCCTGACTGCTATACCGGAGGTCGTGGACCGGCTTCTTTGCGCTCCTTTCCAGCGAGATCAAAGCTGCTAGATAGCATTGATGGCTTTCACGTAAGCGTGTTTCATGGTTAACCACGTCATTGCTTACCATCAGGCGAGATAGTGCGCGCCTATAAAAATTAAATTAACAAAAGAAGTTAGTCCTTTAAATTCTGACACATCCTCTCGCTCCATACAAGAACGACTTGCAGAAGTCATTTGAAGATTTCTCACCTCGGAAAAAATTGTAATTTACGAAAAAAAAAAGAAACAACTTTATATCTAGATACTTTATTGACTAATTATTAGGTTACTCTTGTAACATTCTAAACTACATAAGGGAATACCTGTTTTTGAACAATTATACCTTTTTAGATTGTCACATCCATCCACACCACACTTTACAGGTTTTGGAGGATCAACAGGAGTTTTCCTTTCCAGTGGGAATGGAACACCTGGTGGTAATGACAGAGAGATGTAATTTTTATTGTTTTTGTAAACAATCATTGGTTCTAACTTCCTAGTTGGTTTGCCTTTTGACATATTTTTCAGTTTAGATTCCTGCTTTTTAAGAAGTCTGTCCATTGTTTTCTTTTTATCTTTTTCTCTCTTTTCATCGGCCATCTGTTTACGTTTCTGTGACTTTATGGCAGCTTTCTGGATAGCTTCTTCTGTCATAACCTTTTCTTTGTAACCCGAGGGTAGTGCAAGTAGTACTTCTCCTCCGGGACTAGTCTCCTTATCTGTACCACGCTCGTACATGGCCCTTTGTCTTGCTGTCATCATTTTTGGGTCCTTAGGCTTGATTTTTTTTAATTCTTCATCAACCTGTAATTATAAATTGTAAACAATGTAATAAACTTATTTAATATTTTTACCCTGTATTTATTTAAACTTCATAGTTGTGGGACATTTCGTACCAGTTAATTTATTTGGTTGGAATTAGGTAGAGTTTTGAATAACTCTACCTAATTCTAACCTAGATTAATTTTAAAGAGCAGATTTTCTTATGACACTATCAGAAATGTAGCAGAAAAATTTCTTCATGTAATAATGACGAGAAGGAAGAAATGTATAAATTAAGGCAACCTCGTCTTAGTTGATGTAGATAGATCTTTTTCAAAGAAAAATATTAATAAAAATGTAAATTATCATTGTTTTATTTGACTTTTATATCTCTGATGTTTTTATTATTATTTATTTGTTGATTATTGCCACATGGGATTTTTCATTAGAAATCCTGGGAAGATATCAACACTTTGATGTAAGTACATTAATAATTCTAATTCCAACCAATTAAATTAACAACAATAAATAATAGCTCGAAATACACCATGGCATTGCCGTGGTTGAATACTGGGCCAAGCATGGAATTTAATTAGTTTTGGCATCAACACAATAAGAAGAACTCAAGATATAAATAATTGTGACAAAGTTCAAGTTTGAGAGGACTGGAGATGTAGTTCCGAATTTTGTTTGAAGAAAAATCAATGCATAGCTGTTTTGGGTCAAGGATGAAGGGTAAACATATTGCAGTTGTATAGTTGAAAGTGTAAGTGAATTAGAAACAAAACATGTTGCTGTTGCTCTGAGTCGGAATATAAAAAGTAACAAAGATGCACAAAGTTAACTAAAGGAAGCATTTATGAACTTATTTTTTTGAAAGTTTTTGTTTTGACTTACTTCTTCTAGTTTGCCAGATTTTATAGCATCAAGCCATCTTTCTTCTTCGCTAGAGGTACCACTGTCTCTCCCTTTTTTTTTTTTCTTCGACGACGATGCCTTTGGTGGGGTGCTAGAGGACGAGCCCGGTATGGACCTGCGAGAGTCTGATGACGACTTCATGGTTTGTGCCTTTAGAAGATCTGCAGCAGAAGTGCCTGGGATGTCTCGCCCTTTTACCTTAATTTTATACGGCTTGTCCAGTGCGTCTTCGAACGATACGTCGATTGACGACTCGCTATCGTATTCATTTTCTATTTTCCTCTTCTTATGCTTTTTGTGCTTGTGCCTTTTATGTTTTTTCGACGGTGGTGTGTCTATAAATTATCATTTTTATTAATACTTTAGCAATTGGTATTGTCAACAAAACAAAGGTTAAATTATTTACCAATTACAATTTCATCCTCTGTGGTGCTCTGTTCACGCTGTCTGCGAACCATTTTCGATTAATATAGTCATATATTAATGTACTTTTCTCAGTTAAATTTTTAATTCTTCTGCGGTTGTTTTTGTTTATCTGACTGAATTGCACAAAACCACAGACACAAATCTTTGACACAAACTAAACATTTGCATTTGTTAGAATTTATTTTAGGTTGGCAATACTGTGCAATGTTGTCAAATTAAGGCTTGTGGAAAAAATATCGATATATTGATATTTTTTCTTCTAAATATCGATATTTTCTGCCGATATATCGATGTATTGATATTAAATATTCAATATCGAAAAACGTACCAAAAACGATTTTTTTTTCAAAATTATTTTATTTGAAAACTTCACGGAATTCAAAGTCGTAAAAGAAAGAAACGAACGGAAAAAAATAACTGAATTGTCATCATTGTTGTTTGTGTTGTTGTTGTTTGTTCTGAACAGTATATTTTTATAAACATGAAAGGTTTTACTTTTGTTGCCAGACAAATGGGGGTTGCCTAAAATAAAAAATTCTTCGAAATATTCGAATAAGATTCTTGTCTTTTATTTTTTAAGAATCTTAATTTAATTAAGATTCTCTTAAATTAAAATATTGTACCTTTTTATAAAAATTACTATTTCCTATTATTAAGAATGTGCGTGAGAATTGCATGACTCGATTCCACCATCTCATTTCTACCATCAAACAACCCGACATTCGGCGATTAACATCCCCTTACGTTGTTGAAACCTCTACGGTCCGGACTAAACGTTTCGCCTCGTAGTTTAAACCGCGTACATCGAAGAACTGGAACAATCTGCCTGCTGTGGTCTTCCCGTCCGATTATAATTTGGGAGTTCTCAAGGCTAGAGTGAACAGGCTCTTAATAAATTAGGGTGTACCGCTGTCAACGATGGCATTACTGCTTACCATCAGGTGGGATCGCAGTCAAGCACTAGTTACTAACAGATAAAAAAAAATTGACCTAGACTGAACTAAATAAATTATTATTTTAAAATCGAAAGTTTGACCGATATATCGATATTTTTTCCTCGATATATCAGAATATATCATATCAATATCATATAAATATATCGTCAAATATTTTAATAAATATCATCGATACATCGACATATTTCTTCACTGCCGACATCCCTAGTCAAATCGTACTTAACGTAGGGTTGCCCTGCGTTCAAAGTTCAAAAATAACCAGAGTAGGGTAGAGTCACTACTCCAACAACCGTTCAAAAACGCTTATGTACCAACGGTTGCAACTAGAGATGGACAAAGTGTTTCTGCCCGGCGGGAAAATATAGTAACTTCCTGGCATTTTGGGCATTTATTTTTATCTGCCCGATACATGCCCGATCGCTGGGCATAAAAATATGAGGATCGTTAAACGTGATTTAATATAGTTTTTCATATAAAATAGTATCTATTAAAGATGAAAAATGCAAGAGATTATATATAGATGTAAGGCCAGTTTTGACTGGCCTGTTGGTCTAGTGGTTAGTAGTGGGAGTCGTGGGTTCGATTCCCACCCAGGACAAATGTTTGTGTGATGAGCACGATCATTTGTTCTGTGTCTGGGTATAATTTATCTATAATATGTATATATTTAGAAATATATAAGTATGTTTATCAGTTGTCTAGTATTCATAACACAAGCTCTGCTTAGCTTGGGACTAGACAGCGCTGTGTGATAGTTGTAGAATATATTATAAACAAAAAAAGGCCAGTTTAAAACCAAATAAACCAATTGGTTTTAAACGAAACAAACCGTTTAAAACCAAAGCAAATATTTTTTTTGCTTAAAAAGTATGGTGTTGATGACCATGTTTTTGTATAACTACATTTTCTAGATTTGACCGAGCTAGAGATATAATCTTCTACCTACTACCTAAACTACTGTTTAAGATTTTTTTTTAATGTGTAATAAACTGATATTGATCTATTTAACGGGTTTAGTTCTTGGTCCGTCTGACCTAGCGTTGCAAATTCCGAAAAAAAAAACAATTTGTTTTTTTTTCCCAAGTGTCACTATAATGATCGGTGCCCACTGTTGGACATAAGTTTCCCCCAAGTGGTCGCCATTTAGGCGCTATAATGACTACTGCCCACTGCTGGACATAAGTCTCTGCCTTGCTATAATGACCTGTACCCACTGTTGGATATAAGTCTCCCCAAGTGTCGCAATTTAGGCGCTATAATGACTGATGCCCACTGCCGTTTTAACGTTAAATTTTCTGCAACAGAGCGTGCTGGAGCTAATGGTCGGGTTTACTTTCCGCAGAGCGTGTCGGCCATAACGTGGGACGTCGAGATACGTCCGGAGCGTAGTTCGAACTTAAGTGGTGCCATGCATTAGGTGCTCAGCTTCCTTGTATCTGAGATTACGCTTTAAAGCGCTAATGGTTAAATGGACCAAGAAGTTTGCGTACCTTTTATTATTGTTTGAAAGTTATAAGTTGCATTTTTGGTATTTTATGATTGAGAGGCTTTTTTTCTTTACATGATTAAAATATTCTGATCTATTCTGGTGTGCAATTCAAATTATAGAGTTGTTCTTCTGTATTCATAAAAATAGCTTATACTAGCGGTTTCGCCCGTGTGGTTAAGTTAGTACTAGTCCTTTTCATGGAATCTGTGAAATTAGATAGATTTTGTCCAACGCATTATGTTAGGTTGTGGTTAGGTTTTTCAGTATACACGTAAATAGTTTCTATTAGTAAAAATTAAAATAAAATTAGGCGCTTCACTTCACACACATTTACTTAGTACTCAGTACAAAATTTATTGTTATGAGGTAATCAAAAGGCAAAAATATTGCCATTTGTGTTTTAATTCGATAAGAATTACAAGGGGTCGCTTCTGTACAGTGAATCCTTTTTTAATTTAATTATCTTCAGTTCATTGATACTCTTCTTCGTTTTGGGTCGAGTTCGAGATCTCTGCTTCGTTTTCACAGATGAAGAAGCTCTTCATGGCACAGTCGAGGTGGGTCAGTCGCCCGGTGTAGAACATGGCGCCACACTGCTCACGGTCGACTACTTCAGGTTGGTACTTGCCCCACCAGGCGTCGGCACTATGTAGTGGTGTACCTAGACAACAAAGCGAATTTGAAACAACATTGAAAACAGGGTTCAATCTTTAGGAGCGTCCTTTCCGGGGTACATTGTCATACGACCGCTCTTATGTGATTATGACGTTATTGCACCTGTTCCTCTAGACATTTTGGAAACCATGATATCTTGTGGATATTATCTAAGATTTTATTGAAATTAAAACATGTGTGAAACTAATCCAGGAAAGACCTCTGAAAATCTTGCTATTTTGCTTGAACTTTGGCCCTTCCTAACGTAGGTACTTATAAATAAAAAAAAAAGAAAATAAAACTTGAGAACCTTGCACTTTTAATCGAGATTCTCAATGATGGTATTTTTTCAAAAACCTTAAAAGTTTTTAAGAAACACTTGTTCAATACCCACCTTTGATTGTCTGCCAGCCCTCGTACAATCTGTTATGGAAGCCGACATGGAACATTCCTCTCAAGTAATCCCCTCCAACCCTCTCCCTGGATGCTGGCTCCGTTAGAGTCGCGAGGTAGTCTGCTTCCATGCGGTTGGTGATGACTGCCAGGTAAGACTGTTCAGCGCGACAAACGGCGTAGGCGTCCATCCAGTTCAATGGAGTGGTGTGCAACTTGTAACATTTACCAATGTTCTTATTGAAAGTGTATTCTGTAAACAGAAACTGAGTTGTAGATACAATGTTCTGCACGTCAATTCTAATGAAACCTGGTACATCAACTGGTCGTTTATTTTTTAAAACTACTACGCTAGCTTTTTTTATCTGTGCAGTGGTGGCCCAGTGGTAACGGTCCCGTTTAACCATTTGTAGGTTGTGAGTATTCTAACCTAATTTATTTCTACGAAATAAATTAGGTTAGAATACTAAGTCTAGATACCATCGTGAAGAAATGTTTTAAAACCAAAAATTCGAAGACATGTGACATCTAACAAAGTTCCGCATAACTATGTATTTAGAGAGGATGCTTGAGTCTCAGCTGTGGGAACATTAGAGTCTAATTACGAGTATATGAATTTTAGATTTTTTTTCCGTTATTCGCAGACTGATGCAGTGCAAATTACGTTGCATTTTTTAAACTTCGGAAAATTGATTGATAAGTATTTTATAATTTACATGACCAGTGCTATTTTCTGCCTATCGGCAGAATTTGTCGTTAAATTAGGTACATAGTCAATGCGATGAAAAATGATTGAGCGACATTTTTTAACAAACTTATAATAAGAAAATCATAAACGGAATCTTTTTGAAGTAGAGGTAAGCTGCCAAACAAACGAATTTTATAAAAAAATAACGTTTTGTATTTAGAACACAAACAAAACAAAAAAACATGTAAATGAATCAGGACCAAACGGCTTTCTACACTCAAAGTTATGAAGCGACGTTTACATGTGATAGACGGGCCAGTCTTTTAAGTCTAATCTCGAGAAAGAGGACAATCGCTAGATTCCACTCTGCTGAGCAGCGTTCGTGAAACTGGGCAGAGTATCTTCTCGTCCGCCATACCACTTGATACCACAGTGTCTCAAAATGAAAGTCTATGACCAGTGCGTTTTGCCAGAGTTGACATATTATGGCACTGAAACGCCATAATTATAGTATACTGATCTCAGGAGAAGGCTTACCTACTTGGAGGTTTATATGAAAAAAAGAGGTTTCTTTTTCATATAAACTTGTACCAGTGAGTACCAGTTTTCAAGTAGGTAGGTAAATGTATTGCAAAGTGTACTTACAGACTCTAAAACTTACCCAAATTACCTGGCAAATCGCATTTATAGTCCCACTCGAGCGATTCCAAGCTCTTCTTGCAGATGAAGTAATATTTTGAATCACAAACGCCATCATCCATGTCGGCTTTTTTGGTTAAGTACGCACAATCCTGTTTTTTCTGATAGTCGTCTGGCTGGCCTGGCTGCCATTTGTGGTACACCTCGGAGATTGGCTTCCCTTTAAAAATAAAGTTTGTCTTTTTAAAACTGTACATGTATTTGAGATCAGATAAAGACTAGGATCGCAGTCAAGCATTAGTTTTATTTATAAAAAAAAAAGACGGGTTGCACTCCGGGAGTGCCGGCAGAAGTGAAAACTTGATTATTAACGTTGAGCATGTTTGATATTTTGGGATGGTTAGGGAATAATTTTGCACCAATTGCTTTATCAGTATAAAAGTACTATCATTTATGTGGTAGAATACAATATTCATTTATTGCGCTATCGTACACAAACATGACAATTTATATTACATTAAAAATTTAACACTTTAAAACTATTACAATTATTTTACATTAAATACTCTCCATCCGTCTTACGCTTTTTCGATCAGGTCACGTGTCCTGACGCGAGTTTAAGATTTTATACCCATTACAGAAAAAGTGCTCAACGCCGCTAAAGAAGTTTTCACTTCAAAAAAATAATAATTAAGATCCATCACTGCTGCCTGACTAATACTTATGTGAAAAAAATATTTTATCGCTCGACTCGGCGCTAAAAGTTGAAATTTCCACAGTGGAAACATATTTAGAGTATTAATACCAGGCATAAAAATAAAGTAGGTACTAGAATTATTAGCGTACCGTCGATGGTCTCAAATAGTCCTTCAACCAATATGTCTGACACTCCCAGAACAATCCCTCCAACATTGGAATAATTGGCATTCCAATACGAAATCACAGCATTTACTTCACTCTCGTTTTCTGGGTAGAACAGACCACCTCCTTCTTGAGCACATATACGCTTGGCTTCAGCCCAGGTCTGTGGTTTCGTGTGAAACTTGTAGAAACTTTCAACTGCTTCTAAATAAATGTAGTCATTCCGGAAAAACTTTATTTCTCGTTGGCCATCTAGAAAAGACAAAATCAGTCAAAGCATTAAATTCAATTTTCTTATGATGACCGAGATGCAATCATTTAAACACAATAGTTTAAATAAATATACAGAATTAACAATACTCACGCGAGAAATCCGATGAAACATACACTACAAGAAAGACTAAAAAAGTTTTAGAAAACATTGTTGTAGCTACACGACACGCGTCTCAACTACGACAAGCACGACGATATTGTTATGTGGACGCCAGAACAGAAGTGAAGCTTATTTTAAATATTAAGATCGCCTTTATAAGTTCAAAATAAGAGTAACCTTATCTATGTGTCAACATTGACTTACCAATCGGTCGCGGATACTTAATCTACAAAATAATAACAGTTTACTTAAGGCCATGACCCGAGTTGACTTCTAGTATCAACTTATCTTGGGACATCCCCTTCTCCTCCCATCCCAAGATAAATACGAGAAGTCAATAAACGTCATATTAACTTCTGAACCCTATTAGCGGAGCCGCTAAATGTCGATTAATTATATTTAATATTATTTTACAAGACTAGAACTTTGCCAGCTACTTCCTTCGTGAGAACTGTGAGAAGGTTTTCATTACCCAAAAACGCACTAACAGTTTTTATAATTCCTAAAAATACACTGCACTGCAATTACACAAAAAAAAAGGAAGAAGATGGACCAACAATTTCCGACTTCCTGCCTGGAAATGCCTGAGTCCTGAACATGGAGAAACTTGGGCCTCAACTAAGAGGGTTCATTAGCGTATGTATGGAGAGGGGCCAGTTCTCACTTCACTGGAAGACGAGGGAACTGATCCTAATCGCGAAGCCGGGAAGCCCTGTGGACTCTCCGTCCGCGTACCGCCTATTGTGCTGCTCGATGAGGTGGGAAAGCTCTATTAAAGAGTTATTGCAGACCGTCTCGTCACACACTTGGTACGGAAGGGACTGGATCTTTCGGACGGCCAGTTCGGTATCCGCAGGGGGCGCTCCATGGTGGCCAATATGCGCGTGCGAGCCCTAACAACGGTTGCGATGTCCCACGCTGGTGTGTCTTGGCGGTGTCTGTAGACATTGCCAATGCCTTCAACTCCCTGCCCTGGAGTGGCATTAGAAGGGCACTCAGGCACTTGGTGATACCTGAGATATCCGGCATCTGCTGATATCCGAGTCACCGGGGGAGAGTGGAAACGGCGAGAGATGTCGTGCGGTGTTCCGCTGGGGTCTGTACTAGGACCGCCCTTGTAGAACATTAGCCGGAAGTAGAACTATCGACACGCGGAGTTACAACAGTCGTGGAGAGATCCAGCAGTTGGCACTTGAGGTGGCATTGCACAAGTCCGAGGCCATGTGCTTACACGACCCTCGGAACTCGCCATCCCTGTGTTCCCAAATGACGATGGGAGGAGTTCAAACACACGTGTAGAAGAATTATATAAAGATATTGAAATATCGGGTTGCTGGCCATATGGACAGAATATAGATAGATAGGTTTATGTATCTATCTTTATATGTATGCGAAGGTAATATAAACGATAGCAATCGCACATTACGGTACATTAAATTTTATGCCGTTTCATTTCACTTCGCTTTCCACTTCAATTAGCCAGGTGCCCCGAGGGATGTTATGTGTCTGTGCTTACGAAGGCCTGTATACACTATAGTGAGATCGAAGACTGTGGTCTTGTGGTCGTATGTACACAAATACTTATTACCTATAAGTAGCTAGTAGGGTATCTAGAGTTTTCGATGGCGGCTAATAAAATATAGTAGACGGCGTGGATGTTGATGGTGATATAGGGAGGTGTGTTCATCGGAAATGCCTTATTTAGGTGGGAAAATCATCTAATGACATCCCCCGCTCTTGGGAGATAGTGTCAGACTTTTATTGACAAAAAACCCACTCCTGTTCCTTCTTTGCCATTGTTCCAGGGCCCCGGGGATCTCTTTCGCATCACCCATGGGTGGAGGGAGAGATCGCTGTCACCGAGAGTCCCTACGAGGATACGGTGGTGTTCTGCCCAGGCGGAGCACACCTCTACTGTATGCTCCAACGTGTCCTCCTAGCAGTCCACACAATGGTAACACCCAGGCGTCACATCCACACGAATCCGATGTAGAAACCTCCCGAACTGACCATGTCCGACGGGACGACAGGACCTGCGTCATGCGGAAGGTAAAGACGCCGTGAGGTCTTTCCAGCCACACCTCAAAGAGGGGACTTACCGCCATAATTATGGCGTGGCCATCGGAAAGGCCTTAGTTCGAACAACGTAACTACTATTGACGTGCGTATGTGACCAAACTTATAACCGTAAACCAAGCAGTGTAAGGATCGAAGTAGGTGCCTGTCAGGGTTGTGGGATCGCTGGAAAGAGTTATCGTGGCCCTGGAATGCAAAGGGCTACTGAAGGGAACACTGATCGGTAACAGTTTGGCCCAGAGAGGTAGGTAAGGGTTTTTGCTGAACGGCTCTCACGGCGGCGCCAAATAGGTCCACCTATTTGGCGCCGCCGTGAGACACACATTGTCAGTTGTCTCTTTTTTATATAATCATTAGTATCTACATGTTGTTACTACATTGTGTGTATCTACGAGTGTGTATGTCAAATAAAATAGTTTTCTTTCTTTCTTTCTGTTTGATGATTTCCACAAAAAAAGAGTAAGTATCGAAGCCAGTTGTGATGTGTAGATTGGAAAATGTCACTGGAATGTAATATCGAACTTCAATTTGGCTGAGATAAAGTACGCCACATTGAATGCTCATATTTAAAACGGCGCGTCGTTGATACGCCCCTTTGACTTTGAGTTTTAGTTCCAATAATCGCTGCAAGTAGCGCTGTATAACTGCAAAAATGACGTAACAATCGACTACGGTGTCATTACAAAGTGAAATTAATGTTTACTCCAAAATATTAAAACCCCGCAGACTACTACTCTATCAACTCTACCCAAGCTGTTTTTGATCGGTTCTTCATTATTTATAGTCAACCTACACTGACAATACGGCTAAACATTCGAAGTCCACTTTGTAAAACGTATCGCCACCGTAATCCGGCGGAACGCGAGATAGCCGTCGACGTTTTTCAATACGACGTGGACCTGTAATATGGCGGTTAATTATATGATATGGTTGCGATATCGGCATTTAGATTTTTTCAGTAGATAAAGGTAATCAGAAAACTGACAGTCTTGAATATCGATGCAAAGATGCAAGCCTATCTGTGGTTTATGTCATGCATTTTGGTAGCTAGGAAGCGCTGGAATTACACAATTATTAAATTCCCTCAAGTCCATTCCATCATCGGACGGGCGGACGTGCTGCGCCGCTGCGATTGCTCGGTTATTGTGATGCGTTAACTCATTTAGTATATTGCATGGAGCAACTGCCTACTGCCTGTCTTTCATAACCCATTTACAGGGTAAAACGATACCCCTTGGTAAGAGTCGCATCGTAGTCTATCGTATCTGCTTATCTAGGTACACTTCTGTCTACCTACACTAATATTATAAAGAGGTTAAGTATGTTCTTATGCTTTTTTTTGTTTGTCTCTGAAAGTACTGGTTCGGTTACTAAAATGTTTACAAGCTTTTATTTAGTTTCACCTGTCTTTTAGTTAGCAATATTTGTCTGTCATCAAATCTTGCAAATTAAATTTGACCCAGTTCCCGGTTACCGATTGGGCTGAGATTTTGCATGCATGTGTAAATCAGATGACAATGAAAAATCATTATGATGTGAAGCTGATCTGATGATGCAACTGGAAGGTGGCTAGAGGAACTTGGTAGTTAAACGACACAACCTCATGACGAGCATTAATTATATAGGTATACCGAGCTATAAAAGCTTGCTATGAAAAAATGATTTTCATTAAAATCTTGTTCACCAATAGAAACCTGCTTTATTCCTGAATGACGTAGGCTATATTTTATATACGCGGCCGAAGCTGCGGGCAAAAGCTGTTACTTAATGTTATGATACCATTTTGTCTAGATTATTTAGTTTATTAATTAGTACTTATTATAATAGGTATTCATTAATAATATGCGTACTTACTCAATATTGTTAAATAGACGTAATAATACCTATTTTTAACCCCCGACGGAAAAGACGGGTGTTATAGGTTTGAGGTGTCTGTGTGTCTGTCTGTGGTATCGTAGCGTCTCAACGAATGGACCGATTTTGATGCGGTTTTTTTTTATTTGAAAGCTGTGGGCCTTTTTGGCCTCGCACAGGTTTTTTTTTTATTTATTAATGTTGTATTCTTTTATTTTTTATTTAGTATTTATATATGTAATAGTTACTTTTTATTTTATTGTTGTCTGTTTTCTTTCTTTCTTTCTTTGACACGAATGAAATCGTGGGCAAAACATATTTTTTTCTAAGCCTTCTCTAAAGTACTATGACGCCGATAGTCTAAACTTCCTATGGTTATTAAAAGTTCCCAAGAGTTTATTAGAGTTTGCCTGAACTAATATCGATATTTGCATACTGCAGTGTTTTGTTTTATACGAAAATATACCTAATAATAATTGCAGATGTTTAAGTAGTAACGTAATTATGTAATTGACGTATCGACACTAATAAAATACCAATTAATATAACATTAGCCAGATGTTGAAAAAGGAAAAAAATAAGTAGTCATAATAATATTAAATACTTATACGTACAATAATACTGCCGTCGTTATTGAGCAATTTATTTTTTTTTGAGGAATATTTTTTTTTATCCGGTTCCAAATAAGATTTAATTCAATTTCGAAAAAAAATTTAGTCATGCCCTTTTAATAACGAAGCCAAATAGTAAGTACCTATAGTGTAAATCACACTAATATTATAATAGCGAAAATTTGTGAGTTACCCCTTTACACTAGACTACTAATAATACATAGACAATGTTCTGGAATAGCACATTTAATAATCTTTATCCAGGGAGTATATTTTCTTGGGATAATTTTCCACTTTCACGCGGGCGAAACCGTTGGCAGTAGCTAGTAGTGTTATAAAATTTGAATATGATTATTTTTTTGGTAAGTCACATCCAGAAATATTTTTTTTATTTATTTTATATATAGGACTAATAGACACCAAATTACAACGCACGTTTTCATATATGCTTATTAATTTACTAGTTTCCTCAATGTGAGTATGATGTTATGTAAGTAACTAAGTTTAAAGCTATGAGTCATTGTAAACCCTGTTAGGACAAAGCAACATAAACAAAATTTCTTTAGAAATTTCTGTATAATGAGTCGGAATTAGTAGCATCTCGTAGCACCTCGTAGCAGTGCGTAGCTGCAACTTTGCTGTGAATATGTTTAACTTTATGATCACTAATTTGACAACCGTCAGTGCTCTTGCTAATTATGACACATTGATATTTAAAACGGATGGTCGACGGGTCCGAAAGGTTCTAGAGTGGCGACTGCGCACCAAAAAACCCAGCGTTGGAAGGCGCTCCACAAGATGGACCGACGACTTGGTGAGAGTCGCAGAAATGCGGTGAATGCGGGACGCACAGGATCGGTCGTTGTGGCGACGTTTGGGGGAGGGCTATGTCCAACAGTGAACGTCTTTCGACTGAAATGATGATGATGATCTTTAGAATGAAACACGTAGGTATGTGTTCTTCGTTTCTGACAATTTTAACTACAATTCAAAAGACAACAACAACAACAACAATTACAATACACAACACAACAACAACAACAACAATACAATTACAATTTTAATTTTAATACCTATTTAAAGAAGTGTAATAAATTTTACGTTTCTTCAATATTTTGTTTTGTTGAAATAGTTTTTATTATTTTTCAGATATTTGTGTTTGGTATTACGAGTACATTCGATGTATGATTGAGGATTACGTTGTGCGGTCATTTATCCTGCACCACGTTGTTACGAGCCGGCTGTCGGTAATAAATCCCATGTTACATTTGTATTTATCCCACATTTGCAACGCTGATTGATGAAAGCTGTACTATTGTATGTTGTATTGTTGTCTAGTTAAAAAATATGTAATACCGCTTATTGTACATTATGTAATGTTTGTCCTGTGTTAGATTGAGATGTGCAATAAATTATATAATAGTAATTATTTTTCTCAGTCTTGATGTGAGAGTACTTACACTCTAAATTAGTTTCTATCTAGTAGTAAGTAGTCAAATTTTTAATAAATACATATTATTAAGTATGTATTTATTAAAATGTATGCACCAGTGAAAAAACACTGTACAAAGGCAGAGTTAATGCTTTAGGCGTTTTCTACCAGTCGATCTTAGGGTGGTACAATTACCTCGTCGTTTATACCGCGTACATCCAGGGACTGGAACAATTTGCCTGCTGCGGTCTTCCCGTCCGATTATAATTTGGATGTCTTCAAGGCAAGAGTGAATAGGCTCTTAATAAACTAGTGCGCCTCGCCATCAACGATTGCATCACTGCTTACTATCAGGTGGGATCGCAGTCAAGCAATAGTTTAGGTATATAAATAAAAAAAAAAACTTCCGTTTTCGTAAAAGAGCATGATTTAACACCATAGCCTATAAGAATGTCGATTTGACTACTCAATTGAATAAAAAAAGTTTAATAATTCAGTACCTACTGGTAGGAATGCTAATGTAGGCAATATTAGATGAAGATTCAGTTCCGGTGCGAAAGGCAACGAAGGAACAGGAGTGGGCTTTTAGTCAGTGAAAGTCTGATAGGTACTATCTCCCGCTCCGCCCAAGAGACGGGGGATGTCATTGGATGATGTTCCCACATAAAAAAGGTGATATTAGATCACTAGCAGTTCTCCGCGGTTTCACCAGCTTCTTTGGTTACTGCTCCGCTCCCGTGGGTCGTAGCGTGATATTATATAGCCTTTCTAGAAAAATCGGCTATTTTACTTAAAACATTTTTCAATTTCAATCAATAGTTCCTGGGTTAAGTGCGTTTAAACAAATTCTTCAGCTTTATAATATTAGTATGATTGGAAACTTTCTTCGTTTAATATTCATTATTTTGTGTCCTTCTAAGTTATGAAATTATATTTCACTATTGAAACTGAACGTATATGTATAGGGTGACTGGTAATTAGTGTACGATACTTAAACACGTGATTGTGCTCATGATAACCAACAACTTTTACTGTGGCAACAAACCTGAAATATTTTTTTCGCGGTTTCGGCTTTGCTCCCAAAATAAAAATTGTTTGTTATCATGAGCACAAAAACGTGTTTAAGTATCGTACACTAATTGCCAGACACACTATATACAAAATCCCAATACTATTAACCGGTGAGGAAAGCTCTCATATTAGATGCATACCACTTTAGATGCAGTACCAAATCTAAGATATAAATTGTATATTTAATATTAATATTATTCAAAAAGCGTATAAACCAATGAAGAGTGGCTCGTACAGAGAGCTGTCCGATTATATTTTTATTTTATTACTGCTTCGTGTCAATGGAAGCTTAATAGTTAATTAATTATTATTAATTAATTATTATTGGTACATATAAAATAAACAGTAGAATTAATTTTAGCTAGGGTAAAATAAATTTAATTAAGTTAATGAAAGTTGACAGGCCTGTTGGGCTAGTGGTTAGTGGCCCTGACTGCTATGCTGGAGGTCGTCGGTTCGATTCCCACCCAGGGCAAATGTTTGTGTATGAGCACGATCATTTGTTCTGTGTCTGAGTGTAATTTATCTATAATGTAAATATATATGTATGTTTATCAGTTGTCTAGTGCCCATAACATAAGTTCTGCTTAGGTTGGCACTAGACGGCGTCGTGTGATAGTTGTAGAATACTATTAATTGTAATTGAGTAAATATATGAATTTGCAGCACCTTAAAATTTTGGTGTTTCTTTTTTATATAATTGATTAACGCTACGTTACCTTTGAATAAAATAGTAGTTGATAAGGTCTTCCGCTTTACGATAGGATAATATAATTATGTATGTAACATTTATTATTATTATTTGGTATAATATTTATTGTACACCAAATAAACAAAAATACAGGACAAACATTTAAAAGAATAAGTGCACAATGGGTGGTAACGTTGGGCTCTTTCAATAACTTATTTAGGGTGTAGTGTGAGTCCGTGTCAGACTTTTACTGATTATAAACACACGTGTTTCCTTCATTTGCTCTTTGCGTTTTAAGATCACAGATTTCATTTGCTGAAATTCTCTGTGACCCATTCTTTTTTAGGTAAGTCATTCCAGTAATGCCACTCGTGAAACATATAATTTCGATATCATTGACAAATACACCGCTAAATTTTAATCGTTTTAATCCCGTGGAGGGTCGATCCGGTACATGAAACACTACGTACGTCAGCTGAGCGAGTCCAATGACCTGTAGGTAATAGTCAGCGTTGCGTAAAAACTAGCCACAGGTCATTGAAGTCGCTCAGCTGACGTTTTCTTAAAGAAATTAATTTCGTACATGCGTAAATTAATACGAGTTTAAAAAACAAAGTTTTTTATTTTTTTATTTTATCTTTACAAATCGATAGTCTTTCATGTATTGGATCGACCCTCCACGGGATTAAAACGATTAAAATTTAACAGTGTACATGTATATCGATGGTTCCTGGGTCCATATAAAACTGCACCTTCTTCTTTATGGTGAGTCATTCCAGCAATGCTACTCCGTGGATCGGATGTCGACCTTGAATAGTCCCTGTATTATTGACTAATCTTCGTATTAATAATATGCTATTGTTCGTGACAGTGTCGTTCAATGCCAGCGGGTTATCCCAGCTCATTGGTCACGAGGTGCGACAAAGGTCAACTCAAGCGGACCGCGGACATGTAATCGTGAGCACCTAATTTGATGGAAAACTTAAACAATCGCTTGTTTATTTTTGTTTATACCTATAAAGCTTGTGTGTGTTAGTGTTCGTGGTTTATTATTCTCGTAAAAGTAGTCTCTGGTAAAAGTGCAAGTTTTTTAATTGCAATGAATCTAAAATCTAGATAGGTACGACATACATTTATATTATATATATTCCACAACTATCACACAACGCTGTCTAGCCTCAAGCTAAGCAGAGCTTGCGTTATGAGTACTCGACAACTGACAAACGTACATTAATATTTCTAATAAATTACACCCAGACACAGAATAAATGATCGTGTTCATCACACAAACATTTGTCCTGGGTGGGAATCGAACCCACGACCTCCGGCATAGCAGTCAGAGCCACTAACCACTAGACCAACAGGCCAGTCAATAGATAAATGTTAGGTATCTTTTTAAGCTATTGCATAGCTTCTATCGCGGGCCTTGAGCGTGGAGACCGAATCCAGAAATTCCGTAACGGTAATAACCTAACACCCCCCACTCATTTGTTTTTTGAGCGTGGTGACCGATAAGAAAACAAATAAGTGAACGATCAATCAAAATTCAATTCAATGTGTGAAAGTGTAACTTCAATTAATATCAAAGAAAAAAAAAACAAAGGAAAAAAAAATACTGCATAAAAAAAAAAAAAATTATAATTGCATAAGTTGATAAAAATGCTATGCAATAGCTTTACCGCGGCAGTCCCCGAATGCCACACGTTACTTTTTTTTATAGTGGGAAAAATCATCCAAACAACCCCCGCTCTTGGGCGGAGCGGGAGATAGTGTCAGACTCTTACAGACTAAAAGCCCACCCCGTTCCTTCTAGCCTTCATACCGGGGCTCGAGTTCCCTTTCGGATAATCCTGGCCCCAGTAGGCTTCGTCCCAGTTGGGCCCCTGCTGTTGCTGGCGACTCCTTGAGGCAAAAGGGAAATCAGGATCGGAATCCCGGCAGCAGTGGCGAGAGCGCCGTTGCCTGATGCGGTCGGCCTCCTCCTTTGCGAGCATTACTGCTTCGCAGAAGTCGGCGACCGCCTGCCACTGCTCCTCGCTCTGGAGCATGACCTGAACCAAGGCCCGGCGCGAGAGGTCTCCGCCGCCGATCGCCCCCACGACAATGTTAGGTAACTGTGATTTTAGTTTATTCACATCACCACCATCACCAATTTAACCAAATGTGTGAACGTTTTGGGTGACGTAAATGTCTCGTAGTGGCGCTGGACCCTACCCCAAGTGTCTCCACAAAAATCGGCCATAAATGTTTTACATTCAGCGAATCCCGGCGGCTTTCATTAGACCTTCGGCCTACCTTGGGTTATGTTTGTCGTCGTTAGATTATTACTTGATCTATTCTTCAAATGCTAGCCCATAAAATGCCAAACGCTATTACCCACTAAACAGGTACCTAGTTTGAATGAAATAAACTTCACGCAGCCATCACAGAATATATATACAAACGTTTACCCGCCCGTTCATCGCTGTATCGTTACCCTTTTCAATAAGACGGTTCCAAACTAACAATGTAGTATTAACAACGACGGCAAAGGTTTAACTGCAATCCCATCAAGGGAAGAGGAAGGAAACTAACTTTCTTTTTATACTTGTTCTTGCATTAAAAGTTGACCGCCGGCGGACCGCCCTTAAATTAATTATTCAATGTTTTCAAGTAATGCTTGGCTGTACAAGTTTAGAGTATTAATTACGGGGTAATAAACAACGGCGTCTCACCGTAATGTAATCATTACACTTTGTTAAAATATTTCTTTGTTACTTTTGAAAAAGTAGGCGTTTGTTTTGCGTGAGAAGTTGTGCGAGTTATAACAAAAGGTAACAGACACATCATGTTTTTGCTGAAATATAAACAAATATCTTTTTTAAAGAGTAATCTTACGGTACATAGGTACAGACTTAGTAACATACTAGCGTAGGTTAAACATATAAAACGACATTTGTTTGCATTGCTACGTTGCACAGATAAAATTCTATAGAAATCTACGTTAGTCTATACTAAGTCCACACCATGTGGTCTACCATAAAATAAAATGTAAGTAGCTGGTTGGTTAATATGAGTGAAAGTGGCAAAATCCTGACGGAAAGCTGGTATGATGGCACCCTGCCAATACCGCCAGTAAATTTCACGGTCTGTGCGTGACTATGACACGTGATTTCAATTAGATCTTTGGTACTTCAAACCCCATACCTCACTCAGTAGCAATCACAATTTCACAAAGCGTAAAACCTTTGGTTGGAAAAAAAAACCATTCTATTTTTACACTGAGGTTCCCAAAATAGGATGCGTTCCCATAAAAGTGGTGCGGAAGTGTGCGGGTGACCGAATGTTGGCTATTACATCAAAACAGGGTACTGCATAAAGTTTTTTTATGGGTTACATAAATGCTGCACGCTGTTATACCATAATATTTACGTTATACACAAGTATTAAATAACAGGGTCACTATGTAAAAATATGAGTCTAAATATGGATTTTTTTTTATACGAGTGTGAGTTTACCATAGAGTAAATATAAATCTATAAAATGTCTCGCATAGAAGACAATCTCTTCGTGAAGTTACAAAAGGAATTTCCCGCTCTTATTTTCATTTAATATAGAGAAAAAAATCTGGAAGCAGGTTGAGGTTGTAACAGATCACCAGGTTCCATCTCTTTGCGTTATGAAGGCGGAAATTAAACTTTGCTGAAAGTTATGAGCTGAGAACATTTTGAAAGTGGGTAATAACTTGCGAGGGTTAGAGAGATCATAGTGAAGCCTGCGTCCTTAGGGAAGCAGGTTATTATGCTTCAAATCACGGTATTATTTCGGAAATACTAGTTCCAGTTCTGCGAACTTTATGCAGAGCTAGCCACCGTGTTGCTCCAGAAACTCTTTGGCAAACCATATCATGTACTTCCTTAAACTTTTGCATGCGATTTTTTATGTCCTATGCATGGTATAAAGCTTTGTTTATTTCTCACTTACATACCAAGTGTTTTTTTTTGTTTCGGTTGTATTTTTTATGTTTATTACCTCAGGACTTCGTCATTTATACCACAAATTTGTAAAATTCTTTTTTTATTTGTCATGATATCATGTAGATTTTAATGTTTTATCCAATTCAATTTCGACGACGCGATCCATAAAGACTAGGAAATTCGTCGATTATGTTATTTTCATATATTAGACTTCTAAAATGAATGTCTGTGTAGAGAAGAATTCTATTTGAAAATTCCTTACATTAAGAAAGAAAGAAAAAGAAAGAAAGAAAGAAAAGTATTTATTTTGGCGCAAAAAAACATTTTAGACAACAAAAACTTAAGACAAACACAAAACAAAAAAAAAAATAATAATAAAAAAGTAACATTAGATTTTTTTTCTTTATAATGTTGGTCCGAATGTCTTCGGACTCCAAATCGTCGTATCGTACAGTTACCGCAAAGTATACAATTATTACATTTATAATGACACCAGGCCGTCTCAGTGGCGTAATATCTTTTTCGTGCAACCCTTTGAGTTGATAATGGCGACGTTTTATCATGGCGTTGCGTAACGTTTTAAATTAGTCCCACCTCCCCAATTCGGGTGGGTCTGTTTATGCGTCCTATAAACGTTAATGTTTAGTAACAGCATGTATTCGGCGGCTTAGGAAATATGTTGGTCAGTGGACATCAATCTCTAGGGATTTGTCAACTTACGGCGTGTCCTTATTAAGCTAGTTACAGTAAAGTGTGCGGCCTAACTTATCGCTACATATTTTTTCGTTGTAACTCGCACACGTATACGTGTCTGGCTGTAACGAGCGCGTCCAATTTGGGTCGCCCTGTATTTACATAGGATACTACGTTCATTAGTTTCACAGAAAATTGTTTTAAGTTGCTAATCCAGACTTTCGAAGTTAGTTTGATTCTGAACTTAAGATATGTCTGACGTAATCTAACAACCCTAACATGAAGAGCGGAAAATCAGGATTGTGTTTGTAATTTATGTGAACGGTGGGTCATCATAACCCAGTCCGCCAACAAACTTTCTGTGAAATACGAACGAGGGGGAAAGATGCTAAGCAGAAAGAGTTCGTAATACATTTTTTGCATTGTTAATGAAGAGGACTGTCCCTAGAGGACCGAGATGGTCCAAATTCTTAACTTTGTTAACATAAATGTATATTGGCTGGAACAAAAATCTTGTTTGTTTTATTACGATATAAAAATGAGAATCTAAGCGCTACACTGTTCGTCGACTGTCTGGGGAATGGAATAGTTATTGAGAGTCGTCAGTTTAAGAACTTTGGCATAAATTAACAATGAGTGTTCGAACAAATAGGAGAGATTACTTTGACAATCTGCTAGAGGGGGGGAAGTTTGGTGCTGTGTTTGGTATAGTATATACAAAGCGTTCGGATGTTTTGGTTTTGTTAATTCGTGGGGAACAATAGTTTAACAATATAAGTACATATTGAAGTAAGAACAATTTTTATTTAGTAAACATAATACTGTACTTTTACTACAGCATAGTTTTTAATTCTATCTATACCGTAATAGGTGGACCCTATCACCCTAGTATGGTTTAGATAGAATCATATTTTTAAACATTTATTAATTTTATTTTATTAATAAATTAATATTTCATGTGATAATCTCAAAGGGCGAAACTTGAAATCTCATATTTTTGGCAATGAGCAAAAATTAAAAGGTTTATTATTTATTCATTTATTATAAGCTATATTGTACACCACATAAACAAAAATACAGGACAAACATTTAAAAGAATAAGTGTACAATGGGCGGTTTTATCACACAGTGCGATCTCTTATTTTACTACTACTAATTAACAATTTGGAACTTTAAAGAATTAACGGGTAGTAAAATCCATTTTGTTACTATTGTAGTGCAATTTAAATAAAAATGATTTTTAGCGGTAAAAGTGTGGTTTTGTACTGATGTATTTTAGAATTTAGAACCGAAAGTTTTTTTTCACCCTACATTATTATCATTGAATCCAATATCAAAATTATTAACGGAGAAATCATAAAATAATATTAATATTGTCGCCGTAACACAATTGTTACGACGGTAATAAAATAAATACAATTACACCGGACCGGCAGCGGGCCCGTGCCTCGCGTCCGAGTGCCCAGCTGTCCGGTCCGGTCCGGCTGTCCGAGAGAGATTCGATTATTGGATCACTCGTTAATTAACTCTTGTGCATACAATCACGCTCCGGCTTGTTATGGATTTATTATTTACATCATCGATGGCTATGTATCGTGTGTTTTAATTCTGGGCTATGTAATCCTATGTGCTTTCGTTTGTTTTGGCAAATTAAATTAACTTTAATTAGGTCAAAAGGTGCGTCGAAAAAGTTGATCATTTTATGGTGGTAATTTAAATAATTGTATCTATGTAAATCGTATGTTTTCTTGCTAGATTCCGTGGAAAATGGTAATGAAATGGATACCTAACTGTCTAAGTCTACAGAAGAAGAGGAAACATAGCTTTCTCTGACTAAGCTAACATAATAAGAATTAGCAATTTAATGCTAAGATGTATGTCATAACATAATGTTTAATGAAAACGTTATTACCTACTGGTTCGACACAATAACGACATTATTTTATGATAACATCTCTAAAATCCCGTACACAAATTAAAAGACAGTCATAAAATATTTAACGTACCTACGCTTCACACACCTATCTATACGTCACAAGAGCTTAACCCTCCAAAAGCGAGCGCCAAGAAAAGGCATATTCACGTTGCGTGCAGTCCATAATTTCCATAGTCATGCAAACTCCTGCCGTAAACACATAGTCATTATAACGAACTCGAGTCGCACGGACTCGCGAACTCGTACGAACTTCCTTTAATTAACCCTACACTGGCTTGGACGTACATACGTGTAATTAAGGCGCCTAGATATCTTGGTTTGAGTACTTAAGGCCCTGTTCTGACGATAAGGTTGTTAAATTGGAGCTAGTTAGTAGCAGAAGGGGGTTGAGTAATTACTTCTGAATTATGTATGTGTGATTGTTATTGTCTTCTGTAATTATTATGTTCGAGAGTGAAGGTTTAATATCGATGGGTAAACCTGCTTGATTGTTGGGGACGTATTACTGTAATTAATTTTGGTAATCAATTTTGAGCTGAAGGCATAATCAGCTTTTTAATGTTTCTACTACTGGGACCAGGCCTCCTCTTTAGAAGAGGTAATGGGCCATAATTCACCACGCAAGCCTAGAGAGGGTTGGTGAATGTCACATGGTTTTTGGTCCCAGGATTTCCTCACGATGTTTTTCTTCCCCGTTTTGAGAGCAGTGGTGTTGATATAAATTACACAAAGTAACGCGCCTGGCTGGGTTTGAACCCGCGACCTACGACTCTTAAGTCGAGACCGTTACTACTCGGCCACTAATGCTCTTAAAATGCTGATTATGATAATTACTCATAATATTCATATTGTTTTTGGAAAAGGGATAGTTGGATTTTAAACTTTAAGCAAATATTGTGAGTTTAAGAATGTAGAGGTATGCAGTAGTGTTCCCTTTTTGAGATGGAAAGTCATCTCACTTCTTCCGCTCCAAGGTGGAGCCGGAGGGCGTGTCAGACTTTTACTAACTTATACCACATCTGTTTTTTTAGTTGCCCTTTGCGTTCTAAGACCACCGGTATTCCTTTCAGAAGTCGACCCATGGCTTCTACTCTACTGGACCCTTACCTTTCGGTTATGCTATGTAGCAGTGCGCCTGAATTTTAGATTTATTTTAGACTGTTCGAAAACTCCTGGCCTAAAGTACGAAAATACAAACTAAGCTCTCTCCAAATTCCGTTACTGAATCTCGGCACCAATATACACGTATACATAATTAATCCCAGAAGGCTGTAGATACATAACCATTACGAGGAATATCACCCTGATGGGTTTGCTAATAGAACGCAATTAATAAGGTGTCGGTACCTTGCGCCTGAAGTGTACACTGCATGCAGCTTGTATGGAAAGAGGTTGTTTTGAATAGAATTGAGCTGGGTCGTGTTCACTGGTAGATGTCACAAAATAGACAAGTACAGAAGACAATCTCATGTGTGTACTTCACTTTTTATACCTACGCTCGGTGGACGCACACTAATGAGCGTTTGAGCCGCAACTGTTCGACGAGTGGTCCGAGACGCGACCAAGAGTCCGCGAGCGGTGTCTATGTGTGCGTTGCTCGAGCGCGCTTTGTATGTAGATTGACTTCTGTACCTATCTATTTTGTGTAGATGTGTAGAGTATTGTTACATTTTAGAACGTGTGCTAGTGTTGAATCTATTCAGGCTCTGGGGTATAGTACCAAATAAAGGCAATGCTTGTAGTCTGGATAAACTGTAGAGAGCTACCTAGGTTCTGTGTGATCATAGTCCATATGTTACAACGTCGTGATAACTAACTAAGCAGATTAGACGATTCATTAAAATTACCCTGAAAAAAACATCTTTAAAATTCTTCCCTTCATTTATGAGACACTGGGCTACGGGATTATTAGAAAGAGTAACCGTGGCCCTAGAACGCAAAAGGCAGCTGAAGGAACATTGGTGAGTTTAAGTTAGTAAAAGTATCAATTCTTTTCGTTGCAACTTGATAATGTCCCATCTTCAAAAAAAAAATCCACCTAAGTGTGAGTCGGACTATCTAACGAAGGGTTCCGTAGGTACCGACACTAACAAAAAACGGAAAAAATATCACGTTTTTTGGAATGGAAGCACCACTTAAAAATATTTTATTTGTAATTATAGCAGCAACAGAAATATGTGAAAATTTCAACTGTATAACTATCACGGTTTATGTGATACAGCCTGGTAACAGACAGACGGACAGCCTTTATCCGGAACCCTAAAAATGAGACATACCTCAGACAGTATCTACTTGAACCTATCGATCCCAGCTGATATGTTATTCCACAAGCTACGTATAGTCTCTATACATCTAGCCATGCTTAGGCCTTGTCTCAGACTCGCTTAAGTAGTTCATGTCTAGGTTTTGTCATACTCTCGGGGGCATACAACAGCCAAGGTAATATCGTCCTGCCAGTTTTAGGACTAGACTAGAATAATTATACGTAATGTTTCACTCCAGAACTGACCCTAGTTAGCAAGTTATGACGTAAGTTTCAAGGGCCTACCTGTTTTTGAATAGTTAAACATTTCTGATATTTGTAATTATGATTTATTATGTTCCGTGTTGTTCCCGGTGGTATAGGGTAAATAAGGGACAAAATATTAAAATAATAATATAACAGTTTTTCTCCAACCGGGGGTTGTCCTTGGGATAGTGCTTCCTAATGTTACGTGGCTTCCAAGAACAAACCCCGGTTGGTGAAAAATGATGCATAGTACGTACAGGGATTGTTGGTTGATACCACGTTCCATTAAAAGTGTCTAAAGGGCCTCAGGATTCTCGAATAAAAATATAATAATAATCCACAACATGCGCAATGTTTAATTACATACATAATTATATATCTATAGATAAATTACACGCTGACACAGTACACATGATCGTGATCATCACACAAACTAAGTCTTGGGTGGAAATCGAGTATAGCTGTCAGGGCCACTAACCACGATATGAACAAGCTAGTCAAAATATAACTAAGCAACTAACGGAATGTTAAAAACCTGCAAACATTTTTGTTCTTTACAAAAAATGTTTACAAAGAAATTGTATCCTCAAATTTTTTTCTTAATTAATTAAGCCCAAAAGGAGGGTTACTTTTGTATTACTTGTCGTAAATAATCGTTATAAGTAGACCACACACTTTTCTAAACGATGGTTAGAAAACCCTAAAAAAATATCATGATGTAATAATACGTTTTGGTCACTTCACGCGTGCAAATTTTATTTGTCACTGCAGCCTCGGTCGCGATGACATACTTTCTGCACTTATATCAAAAGTGCCATAGGTGTCTTCAAAGCTAGAGTGAATAGGCTCCTAATAAACTAGTGCGTCAAAACATCAACGATTGCATCACTTCTTACCATCAGGTTTAATCTCAGTCAAGCACTAGTTTAAAACAAATAAAAAAAAGACGGGTTGCACTCCGGGAGTGCCGGCAGAAGTGAAAACTTGATTATTAACGTTGAGCATATTTGATATTTTGGAATGGTTAGGGAATAATTTTGCACCAATTGCTTTATCAGTATAAAAGTACTATCATTTATGTGGTAGAATACAATATTCATTTATTGCACTATCGTACACAAACATGACAATTTATATTACATTAAAAATTTAACACTTTAAAACTATTACAATTATTTTACATTAAATACTCTCCATCCGTCTTACGCTTTTCCGATCAGGTCACGTGTCCTGACGCGAGTTAAGATTTTATACCCATTACAGAAAAAGTGCTCAACGCCGCTAAAGAAGTTTTCACTTCAAAAAAATATATAAAAATTGCGTCAGTGTTTGTTACCGAAGTCCTCCGAAACGTATTGACCGATTTTATGTTTTTTTTTTGTGTATATTTTGATAGATCAGATTAGAACAGATATATAGGCTATTTTTATAACCCTAGGTAATAAGGGTGGCCCTCTCCTAAAAATATGCTATACTTTTTACTTGCTTCCTTATATTTGGAATGTTTTGTTTTTTGCTTCTTAAAAGGTTTACAAACATATTTGTTCCTTATAATAAGAGATGATATTATAACTATTTACCATCAAAGCTCAAATACAAATCAAAGGAGCATGAATCCTCTCGCAGGTAGGTTACATTATTCACTCATGTTACAGACTTATAGTGTAAATATGTAAACTTGTGGGATTCTCATTTAATATTCTCGGGCTGTGAGGCCATTTAAGCCGTCTGATCCTGACTATCGATACCAGGATTTAGTCGTTAGAACCTGTAGAAGCTCTGATTATGATTCGCGACGGGAATTTCAATACATTCTAGGTAATATTTGGCTTAGCCTTGAATTTAACCAAATTTTAAGTAGGTATTTGAGATATAGATATATGTTTTGGTTTATAGACAATAGTGTTCATTTCGATTCAGTTAATTTGAGCTTGTTTTTAGTACGTAGTAGCAGTTAGATTATGTCAGGCATAGTAGACATTTTTTTTTCGTGGTGGGAGAACCTTCTTGTGTCATCACCCGCTCTTGGGCGGAGCGGGAGATAGTGTCAGACTTTTACTGACTAAAAACTCACTCCTATTCCTTCGTTGCTTTTCGTACCGGAGCTGAGCTATCTTTCGAATCAACCCTGGCCCTAGTAAGCTTCGACCCAGTTAGGCCCCTGCTGTTGCTGAAAGCTCCTTGAGGTGCGCGGGAACAGTGCGTGCCATCGACGACTTGGGCTCGGTCCGGAGAATTACCGGACGGTCGGACAGTGAGCTACCCATTGCTCGCCGTCCGCAAGCCCGCGCCTGCGGTGGCCGCAAATCGGGACCGGAATCCCGGCTGCGGCTGGAGTGCTGTGAGCGCCGCCGTTGCCTGATACAGTCGGCCTCCTCTTTTGCTAGCATTACTGCTTCGCAGAAAGAGGCGACCGCCTGCCACTCCTCCTCGCTCCGGACCATGGCCTGTACCAAGGCCCGGGGCGAGAGATCGCTGTCGCTGATCGCCCTCACGAGGCGATGCTCTGCCCAAGCGGGGCACACCTGTACTGTGTGATCCATCGTATCCTCCGGGCGTTACACACAGTGGCGACACCCGGGCGTCACTTCGGCACGAATCCGGTGCAGGAACCTCCCGAACTTGCCATGTCCGGTGAGAACCTGCGTCATGCGGAATAGTAGACATTATAATAAGGTTGGGTTGCACCAAGAGCAACAGTTTCTGTCAAAGTAATCTTAACAATGATCATATTTTACCACCTTTAAAGTTTTGTCAAAAAAGTCAATTATTCATTTTTTTATCTATTGTTCTTTTTTTTTAATTAGAATATTATACACGCCATTTTAAGACAAAATGTATAGGGACAATCGATAATTACAACATCTTATCTGTATACCTACATTATTAGCAAATAAAATTATTATGATTTTAATTTAACTGTGACTATAGTGTCAACAATAATGCTGAAACAAGCCGATAACAATTATTGTTTTGAAATTACACCGTCAAAAATTAACCTGTCGCCATACTACGTTTGTATGCAAAAATGGCCGACTAGGGCATTCTTAACCGCTTGAATTTAAGCGGTTAATGTTGTTGTTATTCGTGACGTCACTTTAACCATTGCTAAATCTTTGCAACCCGAGTTTTGCTCACCAGAATAAACGGCTAATGTTATCGTTAAAGTTAGTTGGTGCAACTCACTCTTAGTTATTTTTAGAGTTCCGTACCTCAAAAGGAAAAACCGGAACCCTTATGGGATTCCATTTCTTTTCCGTCTGACTATTTATCAAGACCCTTTATCTTGGGAACGCGTACAGATATCGAGTCGAAATTGAAACCATATAGGAACTCAGGGCTTCGGTCCTTTGAAGCCCTGAAAAAAACAAGTTTTTGAGTGAACGAAAAAAATACTGCTATTTATGTCGCAAAAAACTTATCTACACTTTCAAGGGCATCAAAATTCATAGGGTATTTTCCGTTGACCTAGAATCGTGAAATCTGGCACGAAGCAAGATCTCATAGCACAAGTATAAGAAGGATAAAATATCTGAAAGCTGTAAATTTGTAGTTACGTCACAAAATAAAAACTATTTTTTTTTTCGATTCGTATAAATCAGTTACGAAGATTTATCCGAATCGAATTCAGGAATTGAACTGTTTTCCTAGGTATGTACGGAACCCTCAATGCGTTAGTCCAACTCGCAATTGCCTCGGCGGCTGAACAGATTTCATAGGTTTGTTTTTTAATTCGGAAAATTATGCAATTGAGGGCGTAGTGTCAGTCTTTTACTGACTAAAACCACAAGTATGTTCCTTCTTCGCCATGCGGTTCAGGTCTTTCGGAAGACAAGTAGCCAACCCATGGTTCCAGTAGGCTTCGGCCGGGCTGGGCCTCTACAGTTTGCTGGCCTGTTGGTCTAGTGGTTAGTGACTTTGACTGCTATGCCGGAGGTCGTGGGTTCAATTCCCACCCAGAACAAATGTTTGTGTGATGAGCATAATCATTTGTTCTGTGTCTGGGTCCTGGGTGTAATTTATCTATAATATGTATGTATTTAGAAATATATAAGTATGTTTATCAGTTATCTAGTACTCATAACACAAGCTCTGCTTAGCTTGGGACTAGACGGCGTTGTGATCACACAATAAGCCTACTAATCAATAGAGATAGAATAGAGAATAGAGCCTACTAATAATACTCCACAACTATCAAGTTGTGGAGTATTATTAGTAGGCTTCGGCCGGGCTGGGCCTCTACAGTTTGCTGACATCTCTTAGAGGAGAATGTGGAACACTACACCGTGGGCGACTAGGATGTGGTCCAACGATTACCAGACACCTGGACGGCGAGCTACTTATTGCTCCTCGTCCGCAAGCCCATGCCTACGGTGGCTGGAGATCTGGGTCGGGATCCCGACGGTTGTTGCTCTGGATAAAGAGACTTTATGCCGCGGTCGACGCTGACAAAAGCTAATATTAACCAAAACAATATCACGCTCGCTGTAACCCCATATTGAAATTCTTATTTAATTTCGTGTAACGCCATTTAGGCGACATATCAGAAGGATCGCTAAATTCATACGATTAGGCGTTAAATATCGCGTGTTGTCGCTTATGGGTTATTAGGAAACTCACTCTAAATAAAATGAAAAGCTATTTACTCGATTACGGCGAACCGAAAAGGGTGAGGCACGTGTAAATTATTTAATATATGTGGCGTAAAATACACGTAATATTTGTACAAGAGAAGTTTTTGGTACCTACTCTCATTTATCAAACAAATTTTTTTTGCATGTGATATTATCAAATGACTCCTCCTGCTCTGGGCAGAGCGAGAGGGAGTATCAGACTTTTATTGAGTAAGTACAACATATATGTTGCTTTAGTTGTTCCGTGCGTTCAAGGAACTAAGGAAAACCTTTTATCCAATCATGTCATTTTGTTAAAAGTTTGTAATCTGCTAATTCATAATGATCGATCATTGATCGGTCAATAGTCTTGTAAAAGAATTGTAGTAGAATGACATTACCAAGCTTATTAGAAGCACTAATTGCGAAATGATATCGAAGTGGTAGTGGTCACTTTTCAAAGGAACTGTCAAAATGTTTGCAGATTACCGCATAGGGACGTCATATATTCATTTGTCACATTAAGAGATTACCATTCTAAGCCATTTCTTTCAATGGAAAGTCAGTGGTTGACCATCGGAAAGTCATAATGACGCCAAATTAGTAGATTACCAAAACTTGTCAAAATCAACAATTATGAAATCAATGATACCACTACCACCATTACCATACCATTTACCATACCATTACCATACCATACCATTCTGACACTATTGTAATAGCAGACTTGAGGCCCAGGGGCCTTACCATGACGTTAAAATGTCAAGCATGCGAGTGAGAAAGAAGGACGGAGTTATAAACCCTACATAGCTCCATCTAAGCTATTCTTCTGTTTCCTTCTTCTGTTCTTTTATTATTGTGTGTACATAAATTGTTAAATAAATAAAATCTCTTTAGTTAGTCAAATGGGGCCCTCTGGTCTTAAAAATAGTCCTAGACATACCAATTCCTGGCCTGTTATTTTGGCCACGTTGTCGGGCTGGCATATCCAGCTGTAAATGATGCATAATAATGTTGCCACTGCTGAGACACAGACCTCTCTCTGTGACAGGCGGTACATAATTAAACACGTGGGCCCAGTGAGGATTGTTAGTTGTCACCATGTCTTCGAATGTATGGATCTACCTATAACTCAGAAGCTGGAGTCGTCACCATAATCCAATGCTGCCCCAAATGGTGATACGGTAATAATATACTCATATAAGTAAATTAAAATATGAGATATCGTCATTTGGAAACGACTCGACCGATTCGGATGATTTCTTTTGTAATATTGATTGTCAGAGTAAGATTCGTATAAAATATTTATTTTGTTAGTTCCACCGAAAAGGTCCGATGGCCGATGGATGGCAATTTGTTAATGATAGTAAATAAATGATGGAAATTAAGCACTTTATGACATATTCTACGTGTTTTCATTTGAATAAGAGACTATAAAACAGACAGTTTTTGGCAGTGCGCTAGAGGCTCGTTTTGTGCGAGCCTCTAAATATCGAAGGTTAACGCAAATACGCGTATGCTGAGTAAATAAAAAGGAATTTAGAAGGTAATAGTGTGGAGGCGTACTTACCTACATTGCAAGGAAGATTTATAAGGTAAGGTTTTATTTTTGTTTTGCCTGACTCTGCTGTACGCCAGACTATTCTATCCAGCTATCCCATTTTACTCCTTTTAATAATATTAGAACTTCCGTTTGTTTTGATGAATGGATTTGGTTGGTGTTCAGACGCGACAGATGGGAGACTTTTGTCTGCGTGCTCGGCAACATGCCGGCGACGCAAATATAGCCCTATCTATTGGTAACATTTTTTACAATAAAGTCGGATTACTGTCGTTCCCATCTCAGTGAGGAGACGGGGCAGAGGCAAAAAAGTTACTGGACAAATAAGTTGCTCGTGTGCACATTTCCTGGGAAAGTTTGTGCGATTGTTAATCGGATTTTGAAGAAAGCACTCGTCTCGACTATGACCTGAAATGGATTATACGATAATATCACCATAAGGATTTATCCCGGTTTCCTTAAAAAGATAGTTTGCAACTTTGACGCGGGTAAAACCTGCGATAGTGCCTTCATAAACAAAAGACGCTGCGGAAAAGCATACTAGAAGATGAAATATGTAGGTACTTATAAACATACGAGTACATGATATGTACCTTAGTCAATGTTGTTAAAGGTTTATGAAGGACTATCTGATCGGCGTAAAGTTTTATAGCCGGTAGTAGGTTGTTATAATAAAATATATCTCGTACTATCACCAGACAATATATCTTGTACTATCACAAGACGAACCAACAAGCTGTGTCCCAGGGGAAAAAGAGACCAAGACATTGTTAGTGTTTCAATACGTGTAGTTCTATCAATTTTAAAGCAACTAATAATCATACCTTTTAAGTACCCAGAGGTTGTTCAGAGACTTGCTATCATAGGTTTTTATATTATATTTTCTAAATGGCTGTGAAACCCATATCAAAATCCGTTTCATAGTTCATAAGGACAATGCGATTGACCGACACGAAAAACTACTTAAAAAAATATGAGTTGCTTTGTTGCTTCCGTTTTTTGTTGCTAGCTAACAATGGTTTATGACAGGGGAAAATCTTGGTAAGATGGGATTTTTTCGAGAGCATAATAAATAAATTCATGGGTGCCGAGATAGAACTAAACCTTTTTGACTACGCCCAAGTCAACCGCTGCTCCTGTAAAACATTAAAGGCTTACAAAATAAATATAAAGAATAAAATGGGGCTAAGCGTTTGGCCTCGTCATATATTGCGTACATTGAAGAGCTAGAACTATTTGCCTGCTGCGGTCTTCCCGTCCGATTATAATTTAGATGTCTTTAAGGCTAACTAACCATCAACGATTGCATCACTGCTTACCATCAGGCATCAGGTGCGATCGCAGTCAAGCGCTAGTTTATATCTATCTATACTATAATATTATAAAGAGGTAAAGTTTGTTTTTATGTTTTTGTTTGTAGGTGGTAATCTCTGAAAGTCCGATTGCAAAAGTTTTTCAATAGATAGATAGCTGCTTTATTCCTGAGTGACATAGCCTATATATTATGTAACCGGGCGAAGCCGTGGGTAAAAGATAGTTAAAAATAAAGAAAAGGTTTTAGTTAGTGGTGGATTGTCGGGGGTTTGGGGGGGAAATACTGGATGGGGTCTCTTTTTACTTAACTTTTGTGCATACTGGGACGCACAAAAGTTTGTGAATATGGCGAATGTATGATGTAAGAGCAAGTAAAGCCAGCTTCAAAGTTTTAGGACACGCTTAATGAAGAACTTTTTGTCGACTTATGCAATTTAAGAAAAAAGAAGACGTAGGATTATACAGAGAGAAATAGTTTTGTATTTAGTATTCCTATAGAAAGCCACAAGTACGACGTTTTATTTAACAAACATTTTTATTTAAATCTTTTAGGGTGATTGACTAAAAATGCCATTCTTCATACTAATATAATGTAGGCGTTATATTATAATAAATAAATAAGTTTGTACGTTTTTGTGCGTTTATGTTTGTTCACACTCAAAATCAGCGCTGGGTGTCTGACGCTAGTGTTGCCAGGTCCGATTGGAGTAAAATCGGGACTGATGGTAAAACGAATCGGGATTTAGGGTTTAAATCGGGACAAATAAAAAAAAAGGTTTTTAAAGACTTCTATCGCTCTAGGGTGGAACTATGTTGTTCAGTTGCCCTTTGCGTTACAATCACTCTAGATGTGCCGTCTGCTGTGTGTCATTTTAACGCACTTAACATGTGTGGCAATGATGCGAATGCTACTGATGTTACTTTGTAATATGTAATTATAATGGCTTTTAGTTTATTTATTGATAAATCGGGACATTTAGCGTCCCCAGACCCCTCAAAATCGGGACATCCCGCGTAAATCGGGACACCAGGCAACACTATCTGACGCCCAGAAAATGCTGAGGTAGAAACCCTTTCGGTACGGGCACGTCCGGCGCAATTTTATTCTACTGTCTCTATATCTACTGTGTGTGGCTGTGAGTGTGTCTGTGTGACTAGTCTGTATTAGTCTCTTTTACTTTGTATTTTTTACTAGTGTGCCGCGTATATGTCGACTAACTGTTTTCTATTAAATTCTACTAGCTTTTGCCAGCGACTTCGCTCGCGTGAGAGTAGTAAATATATACCCTATGCCACACAATCTTAAAGTAATCGGTTTAGTAGTTTTAGTTTAGTATTTATTTATACTATGAACATTCTATACATTACTATTAGTTTACGGCGGTGAGTCCCCTCTTTGAGGAGTGGCCGGCAAGACAACACGGCGTCCTTACCTTGCCCGCCTTAAGGAGTTGTCAGCAACCGTAGGGGCCCAGCAGGGTCGAAACTTACCGGGGCCATGGGTGATGCGAAAGAGATCCCCTTTGCCTTGGAACAATGGCAAAGAAGAAACAGAAGTGGGTTTTTAGTCAGTAAAAGTCTGACACTATCTCCCGGTCCACCCAAGAGCGGGGATGTCATTAGATAATTTATACGCCTAAAAAAAACTATTAGTTGAGTTATTAGTATAGTAATCGATGGTTGTGTGAGTAGTGATATGAAAGAAAAGGGAGTTAGTGATAGTTTGACGGGTGACAGGACAGAATGGAAGAAGAAAACGTGTTGCGCCGACCCCAAGTAATATGGGATAAGGGCAGGAAGAAGAAGAAGAAGAATCATGATATCCTTAAACGTCAAAAACGGATTTGTTGAATGATATACGAAATTTAGCACGCGGGTAAACTATGTCCTGGAATAGGATAATATTTAATTTTCACACGAGAGAAGTCACAGGACGGAGTTAGTGGTAACATAACCTCTAATAAAGACAGTATATCCAAGATACCGGAACCATTTTGCACGTCCAATTTCTATCGAACGGCGATTCTGTACAATCCTACACATGTAGCCTTCAATGCCGAATTAACAATATTAGTAAAGGCAGCGCGCGACAAATAGCCGTCTGTCCTACCCTCATCCCCTCCAGGCCATTCGGCTATTTCCTTGGCCACTTTATCACCTGCTCTAATGGATGTTAAAGAGACTTATTATTTATTCAGCTCTTGCTGTCTAATGTAAACTTGTATACTTAGTTTCTGAAAGGGGTGAACTATTTTTTGATTTTTATTTTATGTGGCTAAAATAGTTAATTTTTTAAAGGGTTAGTACTGAAGAGTGGGTTTACGTTTTAATCCTATTAAACTTTAAATAAACTATATCTACTCATCATATTTTTAGAGTTCCGTACCTCAAAAGGGATTTTTCACTCACGTAAGATCACTTTGTTATCCGTCCGTCTATCTGTCGGTCTGTCAAGACCTTTTATCTTGGGAACGCGTGGAGGTACTGAGTTTAAATTAAAACCATATACTCAGGTCTGCGGACTCGTGAAGCTGTAAAAAAAAACAAACTTTTAAGTTAATGAGAAAAAAGATACTTCGGTTAATGTGGCAATAAATGTACATTTCGACACTCTCGAGAAAATCAAAATTCATAGGGACCCAGAATAATTTGGCATAAAGCATGGTCATATAGAACAAGTATAGGAATATATCTGAAAACTGTAAATTTGTTGTTATGTCATTTTTTTAAACTATTGCATAGCTTTTATCGCGGGCCTTGAGCGTGGAGACCGAATCCAGAAATTCCGTAACGAAAATAACCTAACACCCCTCACTCATTTGTTTTTTGAGCGTGGTGACCGATAAGAAAACAAATGAGTGAACAATCAATCAAAATTCAATTCAATGTGTGAAAGTGTAACTTCAATTAATATCAAAGAAAAAAAAACAAGGAAAAAAATACTGCATAAATAAAATAAATGAATAATTATAATTGCATAAGTTGATAAAAATGCTATGCAATAGCTTTACCGCGGCAGTCCCTGAGTGCCACACGTCTTTTTTTCTATTCGGAAATCTTTAGAGACTCCATTCCGGAATTGAACTTTATTCAAATTCTAATTTCTTTGGTATATAGGTAAGTTTTATAAATTATATTCGCAATAAACTTTAATAATCAAAGCTGAAATGGTTAATTATCAATTTGTGGTTCACACTGAGCATCACACGTTCCATAAATTTTTGTCACAAATTGAAAACCGCATGCAAATCATTTTGAATAAACTGAAACATGGCGTGCCTACAAACATGTGAAAACTGTGAAGCAAAGTCGTGTTTATAGGGAAAGTTACGAGTTATAGCCATCTCGTACTCGTGTCGGTTCAGGCTGCAGTAACACGAGCTCAATAGTTTTGCCATCGTAAGTGTTCGTAGATATTTGCACAGTAAGTACGAACACGCCGCGGGCCCCTGCGCCTCTATCTATTCCCTTTATCAAGTTAACTCTATGAAATATTCAAGGAAAGGTATATTTTGATAATGATTTCCTTTTTTAAGGAAATGTATGTTTGAGAGACAGAAAATAAGTAAAAGATTCCATTCCTTTCGAATAAAGTTAGGAAGTCAAAGGATTGGTATTCCTAAACAGGTAGGCTGAAGGCGTCGCTTGTCCTGTGTTGTTTCTGAAAACTTCCTTCAGTCAGGTACGTGCCTTTACAAGTTAGTTGCAAATCTGCGAATAGGTTTCAGGCACGTTTGAGGTTAAAAATCGGGAATCAGAGTATACTAGACTGACTTTTATTAAGGAATCGCGACATTTTACACTTTGCTTTTTATTAATGTAACTGGTTGTTATAATACATCAAACTTATCCAGCATGTGGGCTAGCGGACGACGAGCCATGGGTTGCTCACCGTCCGGATATCCGCCGATGGCGCGTTGTTTTCCACATGCGACTCAGAGAGATATCAGCAAAACCGTAGGGCTGAAGTATAGATACTGGCGCCATGGGTTTACTTTCGAAAGGGATACCCGTGGTCCTGAATTTCAAAAGGCAAAGAAAGAACATAGGTTTTAGTTAGTAAAAGTCTGACACGGCTTCCAGCTCCGCCCTTGAGCAGGAAAAGTCGTTGGATGATACCTTAAAAAAAACGACTTCCCCGGCATCACTAGCGCAATGCATACATAAACCGCTTTAAGGCCCAAGCGCCCGAAAAGTGCTTTAAAACAATGATATTCTGGAGCCTACTTCTCGGTAACGGTTAATCTGGTTAATAGGTTTGAAAAAAATATATGTTTATTATAAATTCATGAACAACATTATCAACATTTGAATTTTCGTGCGATCAATACTTTTGTAAAAAAAAAATATTACATACAACAATTCACTTCGCAACTTTTCCTTACACCTTCGAAACGGCTTGGATCCTTAGAAATATTTTTACACATTAAAATTTGTGGTTAAATATTCTTCAAAGTGAACATAACATTATGTAAATCAATCAATATTACGCAAAGAAAAAGGATTTAAAAGTCAGCGGGACTCTGTTCGGGCGCAGCTGGCCGCAAATAAATGCACAGATAGTCGTACTGTCGCCTAGACGAGTACGAGAGTTGTGACCATTTAATTTCGGCCAGATGGTTCAAGGGACTATAAGCCTTAACATAACCTTTGCAGCAGCTGCATCATTCTTATGCATTCACACGTAGGTCTGTAAGTGGTAATGTCGTCCCATACATCTGATAATTTAAATCTCACCGCTGTACACTCGCTGTAGGTAATCTAATTGCAAATATTCACGTGGTTCTAGAGTGGCATGCGCGGGGTGAATAGCAAATTGGTGTTGTACCTCTCCAGACACTTTTAAGGTTAGAGAGTAAAGATCAGCTTTTTAGAAGAATGAAAATCTGCTTAATTTAATTACTTAACTTCAAGAGAACACGAATGGTCGCCATCTGGTTCATATATTACGCCTGACAAATTGTAATTTGTTGTGGTGTACAATAAATACTTGGTATCATATCCATCTATCTTCATGAATAGTAGGAATCGAAATGTTAAGGCCTATTATGTAGCTTTCAAAATGATTTAGGCACTACCTAAGTACCATATAGACATATATGGTTGATAGTTTTGGGGGCATCCATATCCATTAACGTAGTGTACTAATGACACGACGTACTTTATGTACCAGGATGTATTCAGTTGAATAGAGCTTTTACAGAATAGTTCAGGTCAGTAAACGCCTGATCCATTTTCAATAGAGGATGAAAACTCACCCCCATTTGACAAATGGCATTCTTTTGTTCATTCTTTTCCACTTTGTTTATATCTTTTTGAAGAAGTTAGTCGATTTGTCACCATTATTTAAATCTAAACTTCGTACCGTTTGGTCTCTGTCCGTGATGTTTATACGCGAAACAGTTGCATCCATCTAGTCGTTGTATACAGAGTCTGAATAACAAGGCTGCCATTTTTATATTGTAGGTTTGTCCAACTTTCTATGTTCAAAATACGAGAGCTCACCAAAGCCTATATTTTTGAAGCCATTTAAAATTCTCAACAAATGAAAAAGTTAAATTTTCGCGACTGTTGTTTCCTTATCCTGTGAGAATATAAATTGGATGTATTTTCCATATTTTTGACAACGTTATATTTCCTGGTCTATATTTATTGAGTCGATAATAAAATTTGAGTCGTATTCGCATGGGAGGGAAATATGAACAAGTAAATATTCGTTAACGTGATATACGAGGAATATGCACTCGTTGATACGCGGATATCGATATTTTATGTTCGCGATAACAAAGTTAAATTCGACAATGCGGGTTAAAAGGTGAATTGCTAAAAAATTGAACTCAAATATTAATGCGTAATTTTATTAACCTACAGTCTCTATATTTCTACTGCATTTAAATTCCAGACAGAAATAAATTAAGTTATTATTTGAGATAAGCGCACCCGTAGCCATTACGAATTGTATTAATTTTGATCGCTTAAAGAGATTTATGAAGTTATTTAACAAGAATTAAATTCACAAAATGTGTGAAAGGCCAACTAATGTTAAGAAATATTTCAAAGAGATTTACTTTGACTGTTTATTTATGCCAATTTATATCTTAAAATTGAAAGACGTTACTCGCAGAAATATGAACCCATAATAGGATTTGTGTATAGGTTTTAGGCGTGAATAGAAATGTCTGTTTCCGTCCTACGATTCCTTTAGTCCTAGCCCGATTTACCGAAGCATTTCAGTGTATAGACAGGAGCTTACGACAAGCTTCTCTGATACAATTCGGTTATGATAATCCCTCAAACATACGCCATTCGTGAGACCGATGTGTCTGTTTGTCCAACAAACATAATATGCCTATGAATATGTAGGCACTGCAAATTTGGTCACCTATGCCCCTATGCTCGTATATTTTAATTAACACATGTGCCCCAGAAAGCGTGACAATTTTAAATGTCCGTGTGAAAAAAATGGATGGAGTTTTTGCAGTTTATAAACGAATTCTGGAACGCGAACAAGATGAAAAATTTCAGGCTGCAATCTGAAAACGAACAAGTAATCTGTTGCAAAATGCTTGCACATTAATAAACTTTTAGTTTGCAACGTCCTATGCACAATATTACTTGAACAAATAAGGTTTACTTTGCTAACTTTTGGAGGATAGTAGTCGTTTATTTGTAGGTACTTCAAGAACACAGACACAAAACTACGAAGGTGTCGGTGCACAATGGATGGATTCTCCATCAAATCTTTGTACAACAATGTGTAGATCGTAGCGCAAGGGTACATCCACTGCAGCAGCAACTGCAAATTATGTTAAAATAATGTATAATTGACGCCCATTTTCGTATTGCTTGTTATAGACAGCCAAAGTTATTTTTTTGTATTTGACTTTAATCATCTTTAGTAAGCAATACGAAAAACGCGTTGGTAAGTTGCCCTCATTTCTCTGACACAGTTTAAAAGCAATTACAAATTTGAACAATATTCATAACACCACCAAATTGGTATAACAACCAATATTCATAATTAAATCTGTTTACACGTTACAACTTTACAACTGGAAATTATCGTCAAATAACTCCTTTGTTTGTTTCTCATTAAAAAGTTTCGCAGTGTTTTTCAACTGATTCCAAAATAGACTTTAAGCTAAGCTTGCACTGACGTTGCACTTCGTTCTTTATTTACCATTCGAGAGATGAATGAGTAACAAAGGAGGAAATAATTCCTGCCTGTATCCCCTAGAGGGGTAGTGAAAGGGGTTCTAGGTAATTTTCTTAGCTTAGGTATTTTGCGAGTGGGTAGTTGAGCTCGCTAGACGTGCAGGCGTAAAGGTACCGTTTTTCGCAAACTTCTGCAAAGTTTCATCGACACACGTTGCTTTGAGAAGTAATTGAGTAGTAAACATGCTGCCTGACTTTCTAACGAACGCTAGTTAAAACGTATCACGGAGTAAGAGCGTAGAACTTTGAGATCAAGTTAGTTTATACAACATGGCGGTTTTCACACCGTCTTCAGAGATGTTTCCTGTCAAGCCTACGTTTATGTATTTAGGGTGGATGGTACATACAACGTCATTATTAAGTTCCTCATTTTAAGGAATTTAACATGAAACCCCTCTTGATGTAGCTGATGAATTAACCTAATTGATGCAGTGATCTGTACCTAAATGTAAGCCTAAACTCAAAACTAGGCCAAAATCCTGACAAAACTACCATATTCATCCCTGTCTAGTTCTGAAAACCGGAGCATGTATGAATGAATGTACGGCTACATATGAATGAGTGTATATATGTTCATTCATCAACACAATAACATCGGCTAACTCGTGCTAAACCTAAACGTACCTACGTATTCAATTAGTAGTTTCGGCTTAAAACACTAACGAGCTAGCAGTCGGCAAGATAATTTGGCGCCATAGTTAACGACGATCACACGGGCACGTGACGAGCGAAACTTTGTCGTTTCCAGGGGGCCCTTAAATTGATTACCAGGGCCCTTCCCCCGACCAACCCTTGGTAAAGTCTCCGATATGAATAATTGATACTGTGATTGAGCTTGATTGTTATCTGATACTGAGATAGTTTGGTGTATGGTGATGATTGTAAGTTATATCATAGTTAATATACGTCACATTAGGTTCTTCTCTACCAAAGGCAGTAAAGAACTGACACTGAGAGAAAAACTGCTTTTGGCCTTGGTCCAGACGGTTACCTAATGGTCAGACAATGTGTAACCTATCGCTCGTCATCCGCAATCCCCTACCTGGCTGGTAGCCGTGAGGCTGTCCATTTCCTCACGCGTGTGGCTGTCTCCTTCGCCAGCGATACTTCGGAGAAGGAGGTATCCTCTTCCCATTCCTCCTCGCTCCGGACCATGGCCTGCAAAAGGGCTAGCGCGAGAAGTCACATCCACCGATTAGGCTCATGAGAACACGGTGGTTCTCTACCAAAATGTTTTAGAAACAAAAATTTGGAACCATGTGACACCTAAGAATGTGCGCTGGGTCCGCGAGGTGGATAACATCCCGCTTTCTTTCACCACAAGGATGTGTTCCAGCGTCGGGACTATAGGTTAATTAATCTTAATCAACCTTACAATGCAAGGACTCAGGCCTCCTTTCTAGGCGACGGAATTGGTAATGTATTACGCTTTCTCAGTGCGGGTTGGTGGATGTCTCGTATTTTTTAACATGGGTTTCCTAACGATGTGTTCTTGAAATAAATTGAACGAAGTAAAGCGCCTGCCTGAATTTGAACCCACGATCTACAACTCTTCAGTTGGGGCCGTTAGCACTTGACCATATTTGCTCACAAGGTTGACTTTTACGCCGTTCGTAATAGGCAATTACTACTTCCAATAGGATTATAAATCCTCAACTCTGTACCTTTTATGCTTTAGAACTCAAAGAGCTTTATTTAAATTGTGAGTTACCACGATAGCTATATTATTTTGACACAGTTGTTACGCCTAAATAAAATGAGTCATAAATATTATGTAAACGGCCGACCCATTTAACAGATATTCAATTTTATATTCGCGTGTTCTAAATGGCAGTATGCTGGTTCATTTTGAGTATAGCCTTTGTTATGAAGGGTGTTGGATTATGCCCTCTTTTGGTAAACAATAAAGTTTAAAGTTTTTTCCTTTTTTTTCTATAAAATATTTCTACTTTGAATTTATGGAGTAGGACTGTTCACAAACTTCTATGCTAAAAACGCATTCTTAAAAAGTGTTATTTTGTTATTAACCCTTTGTGTGTCCGGAACGTGGATCCACGCGAGACACAATAACTTTTTAATTGTGTCTCTAATTACGGCATACGAAAGGTTAAAATATTTGGTTATGGTAAAAAAAAATCTTTAAGTAACCTTTGCTATGATTCTCTCCATGCTCTAGTCCAGGTCATTCAATGTGTGTCATGTCCAATCACGTATTAGCTTCTATGCCATAGTCTATGCAAATTGCCACAAACTAAAAAAACGGGTTGCACTAATTGTGCTACAGGCGCGTCGTGGTGTTGCCACTTTATAAAAATGTATTTTTCACCTTATCTATTTATTTTATTTTTTATTTATAATTCATCTGTATTTTTAGTTTATATTTTTTTTCAACTTTTATTTCACTGCACCGTTCAGGCGTCTTTACGTCGACCCAGCGACCGGGCCATGCTTAAAACCAGCGCTTTGAGCTCATCGCACTATGCGAGAGGCCGCAGCTTTATGCTGAGCGTTCGGCCAATTTGCGCGGAAGTGACGCATTTCTTCCCTATCGAGTGATGTTAAATTATGTTTGTTAACTAGTTTTAAGATTGCGTCTTTTTTCGCGTGAATAGACCGTTTTTTTTCTTTCTTTCTATGTAAGTAATTGACTTCATCTTCACTTACTACTACTGGGCATAGACTTCTTTCTTTGGGTAAATCCTCATGCTTCTGTGTTAAACTCATCCAAGTTCTATCCGCGATTATATCAATGACCATCTCCATCTCTTTCATCTTGATGTGCAACTCTCCTTGCATCAATTATTTTGGTCTTTAAAATCAATAGAACACAATAATGTAACTATGCACAGCCATAACTGCAATCCCTCAATCTAAAAAAAAACCTCAGACTGAATTATAAAATTTGACCATATCATAGAAAGTACACGTACATTCATTCAACCCCGCTCAAGGTTTTGTAGAAAGCGTCAGTACAAACAGTAACGTTTCAAGTTCACAGCTATGCAAATTTTATTTCATAAAAGCGGTGAGGAGAATTACGTAGATTGAACACTTCCGCCGAAGTTTGAGCGGAGCAGTAAATCGGGAGGCTGCTTGGGTAACGACCTAGTGGCGCATCCAGACCGACTAGGCTACGGGATGGTTCGAAACAGTTACCCCACTCGAGTAACCGAGCTGAAAGAAGACAGGTGGGTTTTTGTTAGTAAAAGTTTGACGCAGGAGGAGTTCTTTGATGATTGGTCACTACAAAAAAAAAAAAAAAAAACAAAACTCTCGTCAAAACCAATCAATGATTGATGTTTGATGATTGGTCTTAAGGGTGGTGGGGGCGATATTAATAACGATTCGTCAAATGTAACCCGCCCATTGTGCACTTATTCTTTTAAATGTTTGTCCTGTATTTTTGTTTATTTGGTGTACAATAAAGATTATAATAATAATGGGCACATTAATGTGTTGCATATTTCAGTATTTATTCATCATCATCATCATCATCATTTTAGCCAAAGGATACCTAGGAAGGCCTATGTCCAACAGTGCCTCCTGTTGTACCCCCAAGTCTCGCCATAGCAAACGTTCCTGTGCGTTTTGCATCCATCGGTATCCCACGACCCTCACCAGATCATCGGTCCACCTTGTAGGAGGCATTTTTAACGCTGCGACTTCCAGTACGTGGTCGCCATTCCTAAACCTTTCGGCCCCATCGACCATCTGTTCTGTAAGCAATGTACTCTGCCCCCTGCCACTTAAGTGGTTTAGTTTAGTTTTCTAATAATGTTAACCTCCTCAGTATATTTGTGTGTACATAAATTGTAAAATAAATAAATAAATAAGTGGAGCAATTCTATGGGCTATGTCGTCAAGCTTGGTTCTCCTGCATTGATCATCTTGCTCACTCCTGATGCGATTACGCAAGGAAACTCCGAGTATAGGTCTTCCCAACGCCCCTTTGGTGACTTCAATCCTTCCGATGGGGCTCTTTGTGTTCACGTTCACCAGTTTTCAGTAACACCAGGAAACACCTTATGAACGTAAAACGTATCTACGTTTAACTTAAGTAAAAGGTCGTGTTTGCTTTAGTTTTACTAGCATTTAAAGTTTACAAGTCTGTAAGACACTATAAAGCTCTAGCAGAATTTCTGCTACATTTTGGGTAGGAGCAGGGCACACACTTTACAAGAAGGATTTTTAGGACAGTTTCTAATCTGAATCACATCACAGAAAAAATACACCGTAACAAAGTTCTGGAGTTTAGCAATGTACTTATAGCTCTATGATATCGTGTGAATAGACAAAACTTCTAAGTTTATTTGAGTCTTTTAAATATAATATTATATTTTACAGAATGCATTTTGGAGAGTGTACGCAGGAATTGCATGGCTTGATTCCGTCATCTCAATTTTACCATCGGACAACCCGACGTACGACGAGTATCCACCCATACGTTGTTGAATCCTCTACGGTGTTGCCTAAGCGTTTCGCCTCGTCATTTTTAGCGCGTACGTCGAAGGACTGGAACAATTAGTCTGCTACGGTCTTCCGTCCGATTATAATTTGGGTGTCTTCAAGGCTAGAGTGAATAGGCTCTAAATAACCCACCATCAGAGATTGCATCGCTGCTTACCATCGGCTGGGATTGCAGTCAAGCACTAGTTTATATCGATAAAAAAAAAACTCTTATAACTTGTCTTGATTATAGACATGATGCCCTACCACGAGCTCTTAACGCGATCCTTTTTACGACCTAAACTGAACTGTTAAAGGGATGGGGTTTTATTCCATTCTTCTTTCTCGGTCGCACGACTGATATTTTAACACGATATGGTTCCATGGTCATTGACTTGGCTGTTTACAATACAATTCAGCCGAACTATTCACTTTTAGAAAAAAACTGTTATTTAACTATCTCTATCTATCGCTGAAAATAGTCCAGTCTGAACGCAGCATAACATCTCTCGCCTTGTGGTTCGATGCGAAATAATCTTAATGCAAATTCAAAGTGTCTAACTTTAAATGCAGGTTAGCCATTTTGTTTAGTGCTCGTTTAAGTTCTTGTAACGATCACCAGTCGAGTGACGGCGCTGTTCAAGTTAAGTGGTTGAATGTATCTAGGAGATTAGCAGTACTTATCTAACTTTATTAAATTTATTTTTCTTGCCAAAGTTTTTTTTTTTAGGTGATAAATTATGCAATGACTTTTCAGCTCTAGGGCAGAACGAGAGGGCGTGTCAGACTTTACTGACTAAAACCCACTCCTATGTTCCTTTTTTGCCTTGCGTTTCTGGGCCTCAGGCTACTCTTTCGCACAACCAATGGCCTTAGTAGCCTTCGACCCTGCTGGGTCTCTACGGATTTGCTAGCATCTCTTTGAGACGCGCGTGGATCACTACGGAACGCAAAAAACAACTAAACAAACTCAAGTGAGTTTAAGTCAGTATAAATCTAACATTCCATCTCGCTCTACCCAGAGCAGGAGGAGTTATTGAAGATTTCTTAACCTCAAAGAAAAAATAACTATATTTTCTGAAAGTTCTTGTAACAATCTGATTATGAATGATAAATCTAAATTAACAAGTGATAAGGGAAGGTTCTTTTATAGTAAACACCTAAATGCTTCAGAATTGCCTTATTAAGTTCCAAATGATTTTAGAACTTACTAAGGCAACATAAAACCTTCGAGCCTTTTAAGTGTCGTGCCGGAAAATAATGTAACATAGATATTTTTTTAACAATTTTATACAGACATTGTAATTTACTAAACTGTCGTCGTGACCTTTCCTTAAAATTTTACTAACCACCATTTTCGCGTGAAATTAATTTGTTCTTCATTTTCTTGCCTCAATTACAATTTACAGGAACTACCAGTCGGTGGGAAAATTTCCGTGTAACGGTTATTTGAGGTCGATGACCTGCGTTCATTATAGGCTTTTTTGATGGTTATTATTAAGTTATGAAAATTGCCTACTAGCGTATAACGAGCTCGGAGCTCATGCTATTTATTTACATGCAACACTTAATGAACAGCCCGGCATTTCATTGATCCAAGTTTATTCAGAAAGAGCTTCGAAAAAGTACGACGAAAAAGCTTATTTGTCTGCCTTTTCTTTTGACAGATGACCTAAATATGAGCATTTTTTTGCATGGAAAGTGTTTCGTAAATAACTTTTGGGTGGAAAATAAAGGGTAAAGGAAAAATTTCATACCTTATTATCGACGTCCTATCTCCTTTCTTTATCCTCACAGGTCTCAAAAGACACCTGGGTACAAAATAACAACTTATTAAATTGAATAAGGTACCTACATAAGATAATACAGAAAATAATTTAAAACCTCCTACAGTTATCATAAAGTAGAAAGAAAAATCAGCATTCCATTAAAAAAAAAGAACTATGATTTCCACACTTAATCGAATAAGTGGAGACAAAGGCAAAGTTGTCGCCAGCCCGCTCAGTAAAAAGTTAAATTGCATGAACTCTCCCTCCGCTGTGGTGCGACAGAATTTGTTTGGACGAAGGCACGGCCAACTACAATCGGGAAATCAGGATTAAAGTGGCGAATAGTTGGAGGAAATGTCGTTACGCGAATTATAAGTTCACTTGTGGACAAAGGCTGTGAATTGTGAACTGAGTTTACAAAGGTACGAGTGTACCTATACAACACATGAAGTTACGGTGTCAACTAATGAAACACCATTTTAAGTAAACTTTCGACCCCCTTAGGCGATTTTTTTTTATGGTGGGAAAAAATCATCCAATGACAACCCCCGCTCTTGGGCGGAGCGGAAGATAGTGTCAGACTTTTACTGACTAAAAGACCCATCCTGTTCCTTCTAGCCTTCATACCGGGGCTCGAGTTCCCTTTCGGATAACCCTGGCCCCAGTAACCCCCTTAGGGGATGAATTTCGGAAAATTCTGTCTTAGTACTCGCCTACGTCATTAAAGGAAGGTTTGTGCTCCTAGTCTTAGTAGTTTAGCTGAGCGTTGATATATCAGTCTCTCGTACCTATATAGATAAGTACGGAAGTGGTTACTTAGTACTGAACTATGTTTATATACGTTGCCTTACGAATAAACTAAACATGGCCTTTCCTAAATCGACTTTTTAAATAAATATCAATTATTTTATCCACATTTTATCGTAAAGGAATCGCTTGGTGACAGCCAAATTACCGTCTCAAACCCCTACTTCAACTACACTCATTTTTAATGAAAACAATTAGCTAGGTACGCAGGGAAATTGCTAAATGTCAACAGGATGACTCTGCATTGTCGGTGTTCGCAACGAGTGGTCAGCAGGCGATGGATCGCTCGAGTTGGACAATGTTAATAGGGTAGTTTCTAGGGTCAAAATAATAACATTTTATTTTAGTTTACATTAAAAAAAAATATTGGACACATATTTTTTCTTTTTTCGATTAAACAAAAAATAACAAAGATATAAGCGCATTAAAGTTACGCGTGACGTCACCCCGTGCGAAAAAATGCAGCATCTTTGTTATTTTTGGTTTAATTTACAAATAAAAAAATACGTGTCTCTTATTTTTTAATAATCTAAAAGACGGCCTAATTAATTTTTTTACGGCAACTAGCGTGGCAGTTTCCCTGAAAATGTAAAAAGTGTATGGGAAACTATTTCTACGCATACTGCAAAATTAAATAGATCTTTTGAAAGGTTTTTCTACGAAATTGAAAGATTGCCACTCGGATAAGGCACCACTATATGGTTCAACTTTCCTTTCCCACAAGTGTTCACCAAAAATCACTTTATATCGAGTTCTTATCGTAACACCCCATCCAATATAAATTCCCCATTACATTGAGCTACTCGCTACTATCAGACAAACTTAGGGTTCTATCAGTTGTCTAAACTTTCCTCGGTCGGCTATTCTATTCTATATAAAGTATGTAAAATCTCCACTTCTCTCGGAACGACCAGGGTAAATCAACCGTGGAGGGTGTCAGTCTAGTATGAGATTTTATGAGGATGTAAAGTTCTTGGTTCATTGGTCGTAACAGGCTGATGTAGGTACGTAGCATGTTTTTAAAACTGTTTCCTAAAACTGGAGCATGGCCGGAAGGCCTCAATTATTTACCTCCGCTACTAGACATTGGATCGCTACACTGTTGGTATTAGCTATCTGTAGGCCCTGTACCTACCTTGTTTAGTTTTTAATTTGCTTCATTAGTTCGGCGTAATCGAAAATGTTTCGTGTACATAATGTATATTTCCTGCTCTATAGTTCTGTATGTCAAAGGTGAGCTTGTTTTGGAACGTGGATAATATTCTATTTAAATAATTGAACGTCATTAATAATACGTGCGTATCACAACGCCGGTGAATGATTTGATATTATCGAGAAATATGCTATTACAAACTGTAAGGTTGCATGGCACGTAAAGAATGTACACGTTCTTTTAAATTGATGGCGGTGTGAAACGCCACGCTACATTGCAGCAATATTAAAATAAAAGGTGTGCATATTGGTTAGACACGACAATTTCGGAGCGTCCCTTTGTGTCGGAACGGCAAAAAAACCGTATGGAATTTGCCACAGCTGTCGGTATCGGCCGGCGCAACCCGATGTAGGTTTAAAATTTAAGCAAAATTCCCGCATACATGAAACTGAACGGCTAGACACAATTCCACTGACGTTATCGTATTTTGCAGTAACAGCCTCCCCCACCACCGCCTCCCTGTGGCAAAGAGAATGCTTGTTTTATTCTCATGGTCTATACGTGATTGGCGGACATCGAATTTTTATTGTGAGTTAGGTATTCCAACATGACATACTCAAAGCATAGGAATTTATGAAACGCTTGTGTGCGAAATGTATCGTGGCGCGTATCGAGGAGGATATTTGATCGTTTTGCGAATGTATTCAACCGTAACGTCGGCTCCTCTTTTATCCATTTTTATGTTTCAGCCATCGGATCGTTCCTCAGCAAGTATTTAGATATCGCTTCAGCGCCGACTCGGCTCTCAGACTTGACGGAATTGATCACGAGTAATAAATACCCATCTGAAGTATCCGATATTTCCGAGACTTTCACTTAAAAAATAAAAAGAGAATTACAGGATACCTTTTTTCATTGATGATTCTCTTTTGCAACTTCTAGAGATTGAAAAACTTCAACGAGCAATAGAGTTTCGATTCTAAGGCAAATTCGAATCGAATAATTGATTTGAATTTGATATTCATCATGTTGCTAGTCTAAAATTTTTAACGAGTCACCCACGCTCTGAATTCCTATTTTTCGATGGCAAAATCTACACGAACGCGTGCAAAATATTACTTTCATTTAATATTTGTTTAATTCTGAATCCTGAATCCATTTTGAATGGTTACGTGTACAAATATTTAATTGTGTTCATCAAGCTAGGATTACAAAATAATAGGTAGCTAAAATTGAACATTCAAGTTTGATGAATAATATATTCGCGATATTTATGAAGTGGGTACTCCATCTATCAAATGATACTTATTAAAAAAAACAACAAAACTTTGTTAAACGCAGAGCCACTTAAAAGGATGCGAGAGGACCGGATGACAACGTTAAGTGGAGGCAAACTAAAAGGAAGTAAAAATACCAGCGAAGCGTAACGAAGCTCAGTTAACCGAAGTGTCACCTCAATTCTCACCGGTGCTTACGTTACATCACCATAAATACACATTACCCCATGCTCGGGTTACGTAACCGCGTAACAGTGAAATATTCAAGTCGAGGGTCCTCTGAAATATGAGTATATCGTTCTACTCGGCCCACGATATTTGTATTGAGATCGTGTCGATTTGAATTCACGTCTCGCGGCGCCCGTTCTCTGTCTAAATCACAATGTCAGTATTACGTAGCTTCGCCTCTTAGATACGTCTAATTTCTCAAATTTCTTGGCGGATTTCCGCGGCTATGAGGGATAAAGATAGCTTATTTCGAATGTGTTTGGTAACTCCACGTACTTTTGTGTGAATACAAAAACAAATGAGTTTAATTACTCTTAACCAACGATAATTACCCGCTCTACTAGAATTGCGAACAACAAGTTTAATGTTATTCATCGACGTTATCCACCAGGCTTAACAGCGCAATAAATTAGCTGAACAAAACCCAGGTGTCTGTACGTTTGAAGTTTAGAGCCCGAGCTGGGACGAGGAGGGTTATCAATTAAATTGCGCACGTCGGCAGCTGCACCACAGCGCCGTGATGGATGCCCTCTGCGTCCTCAACAATATCCATTCCTCTCGTTTATTACCTTATTTGTACCGACATGCACTGTACTGCCATTTCTCTAATAGAAATGGGTGGCCATTTTCCAAGTGGACGTTGTTTGCAATGCTTTACAAAGTTCATTCAACCACCCCTTCTCGTTACGTTCATTCCGTTAGCGAAATGGTTTAAGTTAACTCGATTGCCCTTAAACTCTGACGATAAGTTAGATATACGCAGCCACAGTGTGATTATCTTACTTTCCGTTATTGCGTTCGGAAATGATATCCAAGATTCGTTTGTTAAGACAATTGCCAGCAGGATTCCCAATTTCAAACTCAAACAGTGGGAATGTGTTTGCTATAGGCAGTTATGTATACAGGAAGTAATTGATGGAAACTGAAATCGGTAGTAATTTGTAGAACTGTTTGAACGTCACTGAAATAGATGAGTTTAGCTCTCCCAGCGCGAATTTGTGTCCTCATACGTGATGTCATGTCATGCCCGGAGCTATCAAGTCGTGTTGTTGTATATCTGAATGTGAAGTGCAACTCGACACAACCGGCGGCGGACGGACAAACCACTCACAACTGAATGGCAGCACTCCACCTGCTATATTTTTTACGTAAATCAGGTCTCTATTATGTTGTACAAGAGTTAGTTGGAAAGTTTTCGGCTTTTATGAGACTCGTCTGCTTAGCTAACTAGAATGGCTCTGTGATTATTGACAGCCATTTAATTATTTTTTGATGGCGTCGTAATTATAAAATATACTCAACATGATTTTGATTTCTGCTGGGTTTATAAAACACCATTTAACCTTTCAGATACCGTCAATTTGAGACACAATAGTAAAACAATAGAAGCGCGAACGGCGTTCGCTTGGGGTTTAATTAATTAAATGAACTTGCATATTAGTTCACTGCAATTTTTTAATTAGGTTGGTCTATCCATACCCGTTACTGATCATAATTTTGTAGTCAAAAGTAAAAAAAAAACGAAATCCCAAAATTGTCCATGATTTGTCATATAATTGTTACCAATTCATAATAGTTCAATAATTCATAACAATTGCTACTAGAAAATACTACGCGCAGTGTTTTTCTATTTTGATCGCCATTTATTTAACCGACTTCCAAAAAAATAAGGAAGTTCTTAATACGGTTGTATGTATCGACTGTTTTTTTAATATTTTTATTTTTTATGTTTGTTACCTCAGAACTCCGTCGTTTATGGACCGATTTGCAAAATTTTTCTTTCCCCTTACATGATATGCTTCCAGATTAATCCCATTTTTGTCAAAATCCAGTTCTGATGGTGGGATCTATGAGGAATCGAGGGAACTCCTCAAATATTATAGACAGGCAACTATATAGTTATTTTGGTATTTTCATCGAGGACTTAAGCACTTGCAGTCAAAAAGTGACATTTGAAAGTAGTGTGAAAGTGAAACTGGTGAAGAAGGCCAGAAAAGACCAACGGAACTTCATAGTCAAACAGATATTACAATGAACATAGTTAAGCGACTATGTTAATACAAATAAATGAATAGTTCTGAATAGTTATTTTGAAAATGGTATCATTGAAGTGACCTGATGATGATGATAGAGCCAGAAGATAGGTACCGGAACTCCGTAACTAATCAATGTATTCTAGCAGTGTTTGGGCTTATTAGAATTGTCATGAGATGCACTTTGGCTATATGATACTATCGAACTGATCTGATGATGAAGATGATTAATGAATATTATTTATTGAGACTTTACTTAAATAATAACAAGACCTTCTCCAATTACTTAAAGGAATAATTGGAGAAGCCAATTAGCCCTTTAAGTATTTCTACTAATTAAAAATTGGTGGTGTATATAATACGCATTTGTAATTACTTGTAAGATTAATCGAAATAATTACCGCGGCCTATGAACAATGTGCATCTGACGAAACACGAGCACAAATTGATTTTAGTTAGTAAAAGTCTGACACTCTCTCGCTCCACCCAGAACGGGAGGACTGATTAGTTGAATTTCCACTTAACAAGGATCACCTTTGTACCTATTTTTCTCTTTACTTCTTACCTTGTATTTTATTTGTGTACATCAATGTTAAGTAAATAAATAAACTAAATATATTACACGTAAATAACTCTCCTACAAGAGAGCATATAAGATAACCTAACAACACTGTAGCAGTCGATTTTTATTTTAATAATCCTCATAAATAACGCGTAACCCTTTATATCAATAGCCACTGTATTAACAATATGCTTGCCGTAAAATATTTAACTGCCTCATAAAAATGTCCATAAAAATCAATGCGTGTATTATGTAAGTCGTTTGCGTATGAAGGTAATGGGTAGACATATTTGATATAATATCGTGTAATAGTAAGCTATTTCACTAGACGCCGCAACGTCCCAAGAGGATTTTTACGGGAATGCGAACGATGAGGCTGTTTCTGTATGACGATTACGTTAGGTACTACATATGTAGTAAGTATTTAATTTGGTGGGGAATTGATAATATATTATTCCAGAACTATCACACAACGTCGTCTAATCCCAAGCTAAGCAGAGCTTGTGTTATGAGTACTAGACCACTGATAAACATATTTATGTATATATTTCTAAAACATACATGTTATACATAAATTACACCCAGACACAGAACAAACGATCATGCTCATCACACAAACATTTGCCCTGGAATCGAAACCACGACTTCCGGCATAGCTGTCAGGGCCTCTAACCAGTAAACCAACAGGCTAGGCTGTATGTAGGAATTGTAATCTTAAATTAACATAATTCTATTCTAATTTTGACATAGGTTGGTTACTTATTATAGCCTTTGGGCTATATTTCACCAGGACACCATGGCGGCGCCGGCGTGACCAGTACCAACAAAATGTATACAGCTCTATAGAGAGTTACTCACCTGGTGTCCATTTGTTTGCGCAAACAATTTGGTGGCGCGACCAGCTCGGACGTGTGGCGACTCTGGTGTCTAGTTTGGTAGCTTATATAGCTCTATTTCACCGGGACATCATGGTGGCGCAACTAGCCGCGCTACCATGGTGTCCCAGTAAAATTAGTCCTAAGAGCCCGTGGCTACCAGGCTTTCGTCATTTTATAAAAGCTGATAGTTTGTCAGAGCATGACCCCAACATAGGTTGAACCGATGTTTTACTACGAAGTTTCAGTTGTAGCGGCGTGGGAAAAAATGAAACGGGACCTTATTACTAAAACTCCGATGTCTGTCACCAGGGTAAATCTCATGAACCAAGATAGTTAGACGGTTGAAATTTTTACAGATGATTAATTTCTGTGGCCGATACTGAAAACAGAGTTTAAGTGGGGCTCTAATACAACAAATACGTTTTGTTTTGCCATTTTTAGCTTTTTTTTATTATGGTGGGAAAAAATCATCCAATGACATCCCCCACTCTTGGGTGGAGCGGAAGATAGTGTCAGACTCTTACTGACTAAAAGACCCACCCCGTTCCATCTAGTCTTCATACCGGGGCTCGAGCTGCTTTTCGAAACTAACCCTGGCCCCAGTAGGCTTCGACCTTCGACCCAGCTGGGTCCCTGCTGTTGCTGAAAAGTCCTTGAGGCGCGCGGGAACTGTGCGCGCCGTCGACGACTTGGGCTTGGTCCGGACAGTTACCGGACGGTCCATTGCTTACTGTCCGCAAGCACGCGCATACGGTGGCCGGAAATCGGGATCAGAGTCCCGGCGGCGGCGGTGGCGAGAACGCCGTTGCCTGATGCGGTCGGCCTCCTCCTACCACGAGGGCACGGCGATGCTCCGCCTAGGCAGGGCACACCTCGACTGTGTGCTCTACCGTGTCCTCCGCGCGTTCCGCGCAGTGGTGACACCCGGGCGTCTCTTCCGCTCGAATCCGGAACAGGAACCTCCCGAACGTGCCATGTCCGGTGAGGACCTACGTTATGCAGAAGGTAAGGACGCGAACGGGAGCGCATCCTGCTAAAGCCGAACTGACCGACCGAAAGATTTCCAGCCACGCCTCAAAGACCACTTACCGCCATGATTGTGGCGTGCCCATGCCGTTTTTAGCCGCGGATGGTACAAAATCCATTGTGTGCGAGTTCGACTCACACTGGGGCAGGTTTTTTTTTTAACTTTAGCCTGCAAACCTGTTAAACTTTGGTTTTAATACGTTCTTAAGATGGTCAAATAATCAATTTTGAATTCTTTATTCAGAGAGCGGAGGTTATTTAATAGCCCTAAAACTAACTTCATTTGTAGTTTTCTTTATGACTTAAAGCAATTTAAACTTTAAATAAAAAATATTAAAAACAAATATTTCAACACGATTCTTCGAATTACGAAGTACAATGTTAACTTGATCGTCTAGTAGCCGGCAGTAACGATTATCGCGGTATCGCGACGACATCGGACTCGTTAACTGTAGCTAAGTGTAGTTAACTGTAGCCAAGAGTAGCCAACGGGTCCAGTTGCGCTGTAGCCTTGTAGGATTGTAGTAATGCGACAATGGTTGGAGGTAATTATTCTAAGTTACTGTTATTAGTAGGCTCAAGTATTCAACCCCCAAGCGCCGATTGTACGTACGTTTTTACAACTTGATTGATCTAGAAAAACGCTTAATTGTTGTTTTGTATACACTTTTGGAAGTACGAAATTTATTTGGCCGAAATTTTCGTTTCTGTATCTTTGTTTTTTCTAAAAATCCAGAAGTTTCCTTTTTTTTTTGGTGATTTACGTAAAAACGCCCAATTACGTAATAATAATACCCCGGGGCGCTCGAGGGATGCAAAATAAATGCTATTTGTTTTTTTATAACACTCTACAATTTTTTTTAACGATGGATGGGATAGGATGGGAAATTATAAAATCACCTAAGATGAGTGACAGATTTCATTCTTCTTCGCTTCGCAGGTAAGATAGTGGACAACCGCAAGCCTATAAATAATTAAAAAAGTAGCCAAGTGCGAGTCAGACCCGTACACGAAGGTTTCTGTACTACAATATTAAAATCAAGTAAAAAAAAAATGAAAAAGTCTTTTGAATATATAATAAAATACACATTCTTTGAAAATGTCAACTACAAACCTCTTACGGTTTATGAAAAACACCCCGCTGACTGACGTCGGACAGTGGAGACTTAATAATAAGGACCCGTTGGCTCCCTTCCTTTGAGGAATCCTAAAACGACTTACTGACTAAAACCTGCGTTCCTTCAGTTGCCCTTTGCGTTCTAAGGCCGCAATGAGTCTCAAACAATAACACAGCCCTCAAAATGCACTAAAACCTACGTTAGTCATTGACTCATCGCTGATAACATTTAAGTATCTCATTACAATAAGTCTTTTAGCCGGTCTTTACTTCCAGTGTTTTCCGAATCGGAAAGATTTATACAAAGTTTCAACTTGATACGGACAAATGACCCGTTTCGCGTCACTTAAGGGAATCTATACTAAGTAATATAAATGCAAAAGTAATTCGTCTATCTTTTTGTTGGTTTTTAAGCTTAAACCGCTAAGTCGATCATAATAAATCTTAACAGAAGTATAGCTTGGGGCTTGGAAAAAGACAGGATATTTTTCAACACGCCGAGCGAAGAAAGCTAATTTTTTTTAAAAAACGACAGCTTTCACATATAGAAAAATTAAACCCGTAAACAACATTTTGTATGCCTATAAACATTCATATTCATTAGGACGTTTAAAAATCTGTTTTGATACTGCTATGGCAAGCGGTACGCGTCCCTGGTGCGCCAGTGTGGGCCGGCCCCAGTGCATCCTGGCGATGATCGCAGACAGGCTAGACTGTATACACAGCATAGCTGTGGTGGACATGCCGCTGTACTAATTCCTGCTAGGAAATTGTAATTTTTGACTGTCAATGTTATGTAGGTATCCACAGAAATATTTTTTCTTTTATTGTTGATGGGTTCGCGCTTGACCGCTACCTCACCTGAATCATATTTGTATCTGATAATATAATTTTCATTTTATGTTATTTCTTTTAATATGATTGTCTGGTTAATATGATAATTATAATCTAATGCAATTTAATTTAATTTCAATAATTTCGATTATATGTAATTGTTTTATTTATAAATTAATTTATCTGACACAACTTTGTTTCTTAATAGATACTATCCCATAAACATACATACTATCCCATAGTAGTTATTTTTATAATGTAAGTAGGTACCCAAAATGAGTCTATAGATACTTCAAGAAAATGAATATATAAAAATAGCTTAGTAAAATCCATCTTTACATGGTACCAGGAAAAAATATGAAAGCCTGTTAAAAAAGGGTTTCAGAAATTGCCCGTTGATATTTGCAATAGGTACGTATGTACTCATGTTAGCGACGTTTGGTATTCCCGTGGGTGTGAAAGTATGTAACTTGTCACTGTCGCCAAATGTATTTTGAGTGGGAGGGAAACTATCTCCAGAAACGACTTTAGTAGGAATAAACATACCTACTTATTACCTATCTTGGTTTATGAGAGATGGGCCGACTAGTTGGGAAAGTCATCTACCCGGTTTTTTTATAGTCTGCGACTAGTCGGCAATTAGTCGGCAATGAGTTCTAAATAGTTGGTACTTAATGAGCTAAAGAAAATCATTTGATATGTGTAGATATAATTAATCGTTATTATTTTATGAATATCAAATTATTAAAAAAGGGTAGTATTTAAACGAGTGACTGTAAATTAAAATTTTAAGTAACAAAAATAATTATTTTGGTTATAGAAATAATAAGTGAGCGACTAACTGCGAGTAACGAGAAATCAATAGAACAGCGACTTACAAACTTTAATTTGAGTTACTTGAAATACAAAATGAGAAGCTTCATAATACTTGAGTGACCTAATATTTGTTTGAGTGTCAATGTTACGTCTATAATATTGGGCAAATGATTTATTTATACTGAGCAGCATTTTATCTTAAATGAAGCGTTCTGAATTTAATAATTCGGATATTGCGAAAACCCGGAAATTTAGAAAATGGTGAAATAAAATCTGCGAGCAACTTGGTCGTAGCGTTCGACGGCCGCTGCCGCGGCACCGCTCGCTTCGCTTGCTCGGCTCACGCGCGTTAGGTCACAGTTCTAACCTAACCTATTTAACCCAGTTTAAAATGATGAATCTACCTGTGACTAGATAATAATTAGACAATGGTGAAAACATTTGTTAAAGTTAACTTTTTAGTAGTTCGTTAGGTTAAACTTCAATTTTATTTCTAGTCGCTCACTTATTAATTTAGACGCTCACATACTAATTTAGTCGTTTGACTAAGATATCAATAACCTACTTTTAGTAAGCTCGTATTATATTTATTGTTAATCAATATTTGTCGTTAGTTTAGTTAATGTGTCGCTTACTCAAACTCGTACCACTCAAGTTATTAAAACTGTATCTCTCTGTATCTCAGTCGCTAAGTTTTTTTTTAGTCACTCGTTCTATAATTGATTGAATATTTGGTAAAGCCGACTACCCGACCACATTATAGTCTCCTATTGAGCATCGATTAGTCGTCTAGTCAGCAAAGTCTATTGTCCGCCAATCTAGTATTTATGGTTAGAAAAAGAACATTGTTTAAGGCATGAATGGAAAATACCGCCGGTTCATTTATCATGGTGACTAATTGGCAATTACTCTAAGATTCGGCGACTGCCTTTCTTTTATCTTTCAACTAGCAGACGCTGTTGTTATTTGTACATTAGTTCGCACATTAGTGTAGCACTTAGACCTTGAGCTGGTCTAGAATTTGATGCTAACTTATACTGGTTTATTTTCTACTTAGGTATGCCGACCGATGACTTGGTGAGGGTCGCAGGAAGCCGATGGATACGAGACGCAAGGAGCAGTTGTTTTGGTGACACTTGGGGGAGGCCTATATCCAGCCGTGAATATCTTTCGGTTTAAATTATGTATATGATAATGTATGCAGTAGCATAAACAAGTAAACTTTATTGTACAACAAAATAGTATTTTTTGTGTACAATAAACTTTATTCTATTCTATTAATATTATATACTTATAAAAATATCTACTTATGGACTGTCGCCATATTGTTTTGTTACGCTAAAATAAATTTTCATGATACTCATGAATGCGTCAAGGTTTTTTGTAGTAAAGAAGGCAACTATATCGAACATAATTATGTAATTACCGCTTAAGCCACTTAATTCTAAAAATATATTCTACGTACATATTTATGGGAGCTGTAGGAATAAATAGGTAAACCGTGTCCTTAATACGACATAGCCTAGTGTTCTGCTGATAAAACTTTATGGAATTTAAGTATAATAGGTACACGATAAATCAAGCAAACATATGCCGCAAAAATTTGATTTTGTAAAGCTATTTGTTAACAATAGTATTAAACGACTTTTTTTTCCCTATCGATAGGGAAAAGGTATTCAGTTAACTACGAGTATAATAAGAGATACGGTTAATTATTTTTCAACACATACGACTTGCCGCTGTTCTTCAGGCTTGCAATATATTGTATTTCGCTCTAGTGCGGAAAAGTGCGGCGGCCTGCCTCTATCACAATTTATTATATTTATTGTATCTGCAGCCTTCACCAAGGAGCATGCCAAAAAATCCGCCTGCCAGTTCTTACAATAATTAGTTAATAATTATTATGATTACAAAGTTTTACTTATTATTTTCGACTATGTTGAAAAACGTCGCTTTACAAACGTGGGCTATTTTCATTGCGGTGCCAAAACGACATCGCCTTCTATGTTCATATTCCGCCTGGGTTGCAAATGTAAACTTTACCCATATCGATCAAAATGTGCTTTATCATCAATCACTTGCTTAAAACCAACAATCGATTGCTTTGTTAAATCAACAACCCTGCATACTAAAGATACCTTTATTTTATTAATGAATATATAATGAAGATATTAATATTAAGCAATTTCTATTGAATGCCAATAATTAATTTCCGATGCAGTCATTATTTCATATCGAAATAAGTTTGCACAGAACATGAAAAACAATCCTTAACAGTTTTAAAACTAGGAACACACACCAGGAAATCGGATCGTTTCTCTTACCTTGAAGTATCGATATTATCCAGAAATTTTAGTAAAGGTCAAATAGCAGTCGCTCCACATAAATATTGATATTCAGCCTCATCTGGTAGCAGCCTCGTCTCGAAGCCGACCTCAACCTAGTTTGGGAGAAGGTACAAAGTAGCTAGACGGATTATTTACCGTAAATCGCTGTGACGTCACTATGAATTTTTAATCAGAATTATACAGGCTTATTTGTAAAACACTAACAAACTTGCAAGGCTGTATTACCAACATCTTAAACAACAACTTTCGTTCTATGACTTTTTACAAAACATTTAAGTACCAAAAACTAAACTTCAAGATTTCGTTGTTCTATCTAACACATTTCAACTCTGTATTTTGCTATACCTAAGTACCTATGTGTGAATGGCGCGACGCGAGCGCATCAAGAAACCCCGCCACCCGATCTCCATTCCCCTCTGCTATTTTACTATCGCTTGCTTCGCATAGACTTCGTAATATTTAGAACGTTCAATTTAAATATTTTTTATTTTTGTATGAAAATATGATGAACTAAAATATGATAAATTTTTAAATGTCAAAATAGAACAAAAGTTGTTGTTTATGATGTTAGTAACAGAGTCAAAAAACTAAAATAACCAACTGAACTGAAAAACTGAAATTGCCAATGTTTTACAAATAACCCTATATACACCGTGTCTCAGACATCGATGGACAAACGGGTACCATGGATCCAGTACCTACATGATCCTGGCGTGCTATTCTCTAACTGACGAAATCCAAATATGTCCATTGGATTAGCAATTCAATGCCCTTACACATTGGATTGTTAATTCAATGTACTGCGCTTTCAACTCGTCGCTTCGGACAGCGCTGCGCTCAAGGCTGTTCTTGGAGAATAGCACCGTTGGACTCCCAGTGGTGGAATTTTTCTGAGTCTTAATTCGATTGAGAAAAAAGCATCTAAAGATCCACCAGTGGCTGTCGTTCGGCTGAAATGATGATGATGTCAGAAAACTACAGTTTTGTTGAGCCTATGTATGTAGAATTTTTATTCGTCGACATATCCCGAAGAATCGTCAAATTAAAGTGGCAGTGGGCAGGTCACTTTTTTCGTAGAACGGATGGTCGATGAGGCGAAAGATTCTAGAATGGCGACCGCGCACCGGAAAACGCAGCGTTGGAAGGCTTCCCACTAGGTGGACCGATGACCTGGTAAGAGTTTCGGGAACGCGGTGGGTGCGAGACGCTCAGGACCGTTCTTTGTGGCGACACTAAGGGGAGGCCTATGTCCAGCGGTGGACGTCCTTCGGCTGGAATGATGATGATGATATTAATGTGTATTATTTCCCCAACAATTTTCGTGTCCCTCGAGTTAAGCCACAGGGGCAAAGCCGTAGGTAAATACTAATGAAAAAATACATTTGAATATTTAAAATTTACATTCGCGTGCAGTTTGAATTGTGCTGCGCGGATTAGTCGGCCTATTTGTTAATTGGGAGCCGAAACTGCGGTAATCCAATATAGCCTTTAAAACCGTTGTTGTACGTTTTGTGTACAGTTTAACTGCGATTAAACAAGTTATTTTAGGTATTTTATTACGTGAAAACGGTTTTGAATACATGAGTTCGGTATAAAAATTGGCTTCGTAAACGTTTTTGTGCAACGCAAATAATGATGGTATATGCTATAAGTGGTTACAAATCAATTAAATAAATGTTGTGTTTTCTACACAACGCGTAATTGACGTGGGCAAAAAGGCTGCCAGGCTTAAATGGGATTGGGCGGGTCACGTCAGCCGTATGAGCAGTGACCGCTGGGCAAGTGTCGCCACACAGTGGGTTTCTGCAAACGGTAAGCGCCATCGAGGTCGCCCTAGAAAGAGGTGGCGAGATGATCTAGACGCGTATCACGAGAACTGGTTAGAGACAGCGCGAGAGAAGGATGGCTGGAAGGACTTGGGGGAGGCCTTTGCCCAGCAGTGGGACAGTAATGGTTAATTTTGTTTTGTATTTTTATTTAAATATTTCTAGCACTTCAAATAGACGTCAAGGAAGATGTCTCCCTAAATATACACGAAATAAAAGATGAGAAAGAAAACGTAGGTTTCGTGATATGTTTAATTTAGTTTGACTTTTACATGTATTCATTCAAAATGACAAGAACGTGTGTGTAAGTAGGCGTTTTTATAACGAAATGAAGAGAAAGCGTTGTTGACACTGTATCTTAATCTTACGAGTACATTGTGTACCGCCCACCTTACCCTCGATCTTAAGAATAAAAAGCATTGTTTTACTTACTTCCTTTCAAAGTCTCTGAAGGCAATTTTCTTCCTTCCTGTAAGAGTATCAGGAAGGATCATCTCATCTCTTATGCTGAGTTATGAATACTTTGTTTCGATTTGATCAGTTGATAAGAATATTATTTTTTGTTTTAACCTACGATGGTTTCTAAAACCTCGCATGACAAATTTATGACACCGTAACAAAATAGGAAGAAAAAAAAGGAAATTAATGTATTTGACCCAGATTAACCTGGAGGGAGGCCTGTTCGTATTTCGAACACAAATGGTCGCTAACGAGTAAAATTGCCACATTAAACACAAAGAAAAAAATATTGAAATATTATTGAAATTAAGTTAATTATGAGGTCTTATTTAAATAAAAAATCAATTAATCTCTTTTTTTTTTCAAATTAACGTGAACCATTAACACTTACCTAGTATTTTTTTAAACACAATAAATAATTTTAAGACGTCACATTTTTTGGAAGGTGGAAATTCATCTAATAACTTCTCTGCTCTGGGTGAAGCAAGACGGAGTGACATACTTTTGCTGTCTAAAACCGGTGGTCATGAAAAATATAGTCTTTCAGCTGCCCTTTCTGTTTTAGGAATTCCCCCTGGAAAAAAGCCGATTTGATAACAAGCGAGTGATCAACTGAACACTTTAATTTGTTTAGCCTCTATCATTAAAAACGATATGATAAATTAGCGATACAGCTCTCTTTTTGTTTTGTGGCATAACGAAGTTTAAGAAGCAATTTCTTTCAAACAATCCTTCCTTGTTACCTGTGGTTTATTTTAACGTTCAGAATTTTCTTTGGCAACAACGTCAGTATTTATGACTCCCATTTTCATTCATTCATCATCATCATCTTCCTGCTCTTTTCCCATTTTATTTGGGGTCGGCACAACACGTTTTTTTTTCTTCCATCCAGTCCTGCACCCATCACGCTATCATTAACTCCCTTTTTTCCCTATCAATTCTTCCACAATCTATCCATCTATTTTGGCTTTCTTCTCGTCTCTCATGTTATTATCTCACAAAAAATAACCATATGCCATAACACAATAAAATAACTACATCTACCCCACATTTGTATCTTCGTGTTACTACCGCGTGTTGTGTTCCACTTTAAAACGATTTCCTCATTTTGATGAATGTATTCGACCATGAGTACATATAATATAATATTCCACAATTATCACACAACGCCGTCTTGTCCCAAGCTAAGCAGAGCACTAGACAACTGATAAACATACTTATATATTTCTAAATACATACATATTATAGATAAATATACATAAGATCCATGGTAGTAAATGGTGGGAAAAAATCGAGTAAAATATACCCATTTTCACTTTATACATCCATAGAGCCCGAACACTTTGCGCCAGCTGAGGTGTATGCAGGGAGCACGTTCCTAAATATTCACCAGGGAGCTACTAGAAGCGACAGGGTTCATAAGTAAACGATGAAAAAGTTACTATGAACTTTTCTCTATCTGTGGCTTATCACTCATAAAATTACTGATAAAACGTTGACTGTAAAAGGGCTCTTTAATATTAGTCATTTCAAAACTTAACTAAAATCCACAATTTAATTCTCTTCGTGATAATATTTCCATTTGCACTGCTAGTCGCTTTTTACAGTCACACATATCCAAGTTACACTTAAACGTAGTAAAGATGTCTTAAGCATTAGGTGGTCTTAAAGCTAGCAATCCGACATAATGCTAAATGTGAATTGTCCTTACGCTAGTCTAGTGGGTTCTCAGTATTTTGTTACTTTTACTCGTAATGCGATACTCAACACCTGAGAGTCTCTTCAGTCAGCTTGTTCCTTGAGGTTGTGTAATATAAAAATTTATTTCAACTTTAATGCTGTAGTAAAGGTTGGTTCAGTGTTTAAAATTTACTTGACTTACCGCTCTTATCCCTACTGGTTTTACACAAGCAATTTACTGATTTTCGCAATAGTGCATAAAAGTGCGCGAGTTTGCTCCCACATACACGTGGTTTGTGACTGCAGCACTCGGCTCCATAACACCCTCGCCTGCGGCTCGGGCAAATCCTGCCTCGGACGCAATGACAAACTTTCTTCAATTGTATGAAAATATATTATTTTAATTCGGTTTTATATCATCAAATAACGAGAAGGCGTGTCAGACTTTTACTTGACTAAAACCCAATTGCCTTCAGTTGGTTTTTTTCCCGGGCCGCTTGAACTCTTTCAAACAATCTAGAAGTCTTGACATCGGCATGAACCCGAGTAGGCTCCGTAATTTTTGCTCTCATCTTTTAGAGGCGCACGTGGAAAACGACGTGCCATTAGCCCTGGCCTGGCCGTTATTGGACGGCGAACTACCCAATACCAGCCGTCCGGAAGCTGGCGCTTGCGGCTGGAAGTCGCCGTGAGACTCGCGGCGTCCAGGTTGTCTGATAGGAGCCGGGTCTTGATGATTGTCTCCTCACGCTTAAATACCTTGGACTTTAACAGGTACTAGTAAAATTAATAGATACAAAACTACCTGACATTTCAGAAGAATTAAAGTGAATTAAAAACTTAAGGTTATTTAATTCCGAGTAAATCAAGCAATTTATGGTTCGTATAGGGTTCTGTTATAAATTGTTAGACAGCCCTAAGCATATAAAATATAAACGCTGACACCTCATAGGTGTCATGTAATGTTTCCCACACTTGTGGTTTTGATGGATAGTTTTCAGTTAGTCATACTTGGAACTTCGTGGCGGACACATTAATATTGTATTTTCCCAAATTCTAATTATAATTCTTTTCAAGGTTAAAAATTAGTTTTTTTTTAAAAAGTGACTTAGAACCTGCCCCGTAACAGTGGTGTCAGAAGTGGGATAGTCAGTATAATTCGTTGCTGGCTATCTATAAAACTATTAAAAACCAAATTCGTCGCGTTCCGTGTCCGCCCGCCCTGTTCGATTCTACGCCAACCGCAAAATCGGTATCGTGACTCTATCCTGTCTCTATCAGTGTGACTCCATCCTGTCTCTATCAGTGTGACCCTATCGTCTCTTTCCAATCAGTGTGACTATATACAGTGCGTGTGTACAATCGCGTCGCCAAAACCACGTTCTTACCGCGGTATCCGATCGCGATCACGCCGAACTCTGTCGAAATCTTCCAAGTTGGTTGAAGCAGCCAACAAGTCTACGAAACCTTCCTTCGTGTACCTACCTCCTGCCTTGGGTGAGCTCCAACGCCGTCAGCGAGTCAACGGGTCATCCGACACTACCCTAACCTGCTGCTGAGCGCCCCTGTTGCTGAGCGCTCCTACTGCCGAGCGTCTGCTGCCGAGCGTTTGCGCTGCCGCTGAGCGCGCTACTCACCGAGGTCTGCGTGATGCATCCCGTCTTCCAAATCGTCGCTTTGCTGTGAGTAGAATATACTATTTCTGTTGCTGCCACATAATTATTTTTGTTTTCATAAACCCTCTCAGCTTTGGAGCATTAGACTATTGCCTTTATTCACAAAACACTTATAAACATGACTACTGACAAAAAGCAAATAACTCCTACTATCTCTGAACCACACCCTATTCAGGTCTTGTGTAATTTTATAAATCCATACCAAGGAGAGCGTGAAACTTTATCGGCGTTTTTAACAAACTGCCAAAACGCTCTTGAATTAGCATCTGAGAGTCAAAAATCCTTGCTGCTCAAATACATCATTTCAAAACTACAGGGAAAGGCACAAGTAGCCTGTTCAAACAAAATTTTCGACAGTTTCGAGGATTTACGAACATTCTTAAGGCAGAATTTCGGGGAAAGAAAGCATTACAACCATCTTTTATTAGAGCTACAATCATGCAAACAGTCGTCAAATGAAACCGTTGCGCAATATGCCCTCAGGATTGAGACCTGCCTGACAGATCTGCAATCTGAAATCCATAACTCTGATTCCTTAAAAAAAGAACTTCCAGGGCGTATTGCTATGACAGAAGATCTAGCCCTATATACGTTTTGCCTGGGACTACATCCTAGATTAAGCACCATCGTTCGTTGTCGAGACCCCCGAAACCTTAATGCGGCCATAAGCGTCGCTACGGAAGAAGAAAAAATTTACAACTTTTCAGTTCGATCATCTTGCAAAGTTTGTCATAAAGTAGGTCACTCTGAGTTTGAATGTAGATTTAAAAATAATCAAAATAAGGCTCAATTTTCACATAAACCAAAACCACCAAATTATACACAAAAACCCTCAAGCTCTGGTCATCAGCCAATAACATGCCGCTATTGCAAAAATATCGGGCATGATATTTCGCAATGTCGCAAAAGACAATATAACAATTCCCGCTTCGATCGCGGAAATCCTGGGAACGAGTTAAAACACGTAGAGTATAATCAAGTTTCAACACCTACCGATGACGATGGTTTAAACTAAAGAATCAGATTACGAGCCAGTGCCGACGTAATTCTGTTGCTATAGGCACTAATCGTGAGAATGTTTTATTAGAGGCTTCAATTTCTAAATCTAAATACAAAAATACTTATTCCGAAGCCGCCAATAATTCCAATTCTCTAATTACTAGTTCGATTTCTAAATCCAAGCATAATACTAAATCTAAAATAAACAATGACTCTATCCTTACTAAATCAAATACTAAATCTAAAATAAATAATGACTCTATCCTTACTAAATCAAATACTAAATCTAAAATAAATAATGACTCTATCCTTACTAAATCAAATACTAAATCTAAAATAAATAATGACTCTATCCTTACTAAATCAAATACTAAATCTAAAATAAATAATGACTCTATCCTTACTAAATCAAATACTAAATCTAAAATATGTAATGACTCAATCTTTACTAGTTCTTCTAAATCTAAAACATGTGACGACTCGACCCCTACCAGCTCTACTAAGTCAACGTTCAATGATCCTATAGAAAATAATAGTTCGCCTAAAGGAATACTAGATAATTTTATTCAAGATCCAGGCGGCTATTCTAAAATTTACGATGTTTCCCCTAATTCAAGACGTTGTTTACCGTACATTGAGGTAAAAACTTCACATACGAAAACACCTATTCGTCTCTTAGTCGATACTGGCAGCTCCATATGCATCATTAAAAAACAATGCCTACCTGAAATGCCGCAAGTTGATAAAGAAATTTTAAAACTCAAAGGCATTAATGACATCGATTCATTCTCCGAAACTAAGGGCAAGTTTATTTTAGCTCTAGAGACGGAAAACGAAAACATGATAGTTCCGTATTATTTTCATATTGTAGACCAGATTAATTTAGAGTATGACGGAATCCTAGGTTCAAACTTTTTAGAATGGAATCAAGCCTCCATTAGTTACGGCGACTCCAAATTAACTATTCAAGGTAACGCCTTATACTATTTCAACTTAAAAACAACGCCATATATAAATATTATTCCTGCTAGAAGCGAAATGTTTATTCGTTGCAATGTTACAAACCCCGAAGTTAAAGAAGGACTACTGCTAGATGTAAAATTACCAGAACACCCTCGTTTATATATCTCCCGGTGCTTAGTTCGTGTTGATTCTAATAACCAAACTACTATTTCAGTGCTTAACGTATCAGACCAAGATATAATTTTAAAAGATTTTGAAGTAACACTAGAACCTATCTCACAGATAGTGGAACCTAATGTAAACACTGTTTCTCTCAATACAACCTCGTCATATTCAAATTCAACATACCCGTACACCTCTGACCGGGATTCCAAAGTTCAAGACATGATTAGATGCGATCACCTGAATTCAGAAGAAAGAGATCGCTTACGTAATATATGCTCTAAGTTCCAAGACGTATTCTATTTAGAAGGGGACAAACTCACACATACAAATACATTAGAACACGAAATTCGCGTTAGTTCCGAAACTCCCATCGCAGTCAAAAACTATAGGTTCCCGGAATGTCACAAAGAAGAGGTTAATAAACAAATCCAAGATATGTTAGACCAAAACATAATTCGACCTTCAATATCTCCATGGTCAGCACCAATTTGGGTTGTACCAAAAAAACAAGATGCATCCGGTAAACCCAAATGGCGGATTGTTATTGATTACCGCAAATTAAACGAAATCACAATAGGCGATGCTTACCCAATTCCAAATATCTCTGATATCTTAGATCAATTAGGCCATAGCAAATATTTCACCACACTTGACCTTGTATCTTCATTCCATCAAGTCAAGGTCAAAGACAAAGACACAGAAAAAACTGCATTTAGCGTCCCATCCGGTCATTATGAATTTACTAGAATGCCCTTCGGACTCCGAAATGGACCATCCACATTCCAAAGGCTTATGAACATTGTCCTAAGTGGCCTTCAAGGAACTCACTGTTTTACTTACATGGATGACATTGTACTATTCGGGCATGACCTCGAATCGCATTGCCGAAATTTAGAATCCGTTTTTAAAAAGTTACGCGAACATAGATTAAAAATACAACCTGCTAAATGTGAATTTTTAAGGAAAGAAGTACAATATCTAGGACATATAATATCAGATCAAGGTGTGAAGCCCGATCCGAAAAAGGTTTCTTGTGTCCAAAATTTTCCAGTTCCTAAATCGCCTCGTGACATTAAATCATTTCTTGGCTTAGTGGGGTATTACCGCCGGTTCATAGAAAACTTTTCCCATATCACGAAACCTCTTACAAGCCTTCTAAAGAAAAACGCTGATTTTATTTGGTCCCCTGAGCAACAGAGATCATTCGATGAGTTAAAACATAAAATAACGACCGCTCCTATTCTTCAATATCCTGACTTCTCGAAGCCTTTTGTGTTAACTACTGACGCTTCTAATTTTGCTGTCTCTGCAATCTTATCTCAGGGAAAAATCGGCCAAGATTTACCAATCGCATATGCGTCTAGAACTCTCAACAAAGCGGAAGGAAATTATTCCACTACCGAAAAAGAATGCTTAGCTATCATTTACGGTACAAAAGTTTTTAGACCTTACCTATACGGTAACAAGTTCGTTGTAGTCACGGACCACAAGCCACTTCAGTGGTTGTTCAACTGTAAAGATCCTAGTTCAAAATTAGTGCGCTGGCGCTTAAAGTTAGAAGAGTTTGATTATGAGATAGTTCACAAAAAAGGTAAAATGAATTGTAACGCTGACTCCTTGTCTCGTAATCTAATACTTACCACGGACCTTGGTGTCCCTTCTACTTCTGAAACTTATGAAAAATATTTACAAATTAGTCAACAACATACTAATTCCTATGACACTATAATAGAGGAGCATAACGATTCATTACTTAAAACAAAATGTAAAATGATCACTTACCCTTCTGCCATCGACTTGGATGACTCGATCCCATATTGCTCCGAAATTTTGCAAATGTCCAAGTTCGATGAGGACTTACCTGACATACGAACCTTAGAAAGAGAATTATATACGTTTCAAAGTACGTCAAACGAAAAACATGTTTTCACACATTTGTTTTTACGGGTCCATCATTATGATGAAATGACCTATAAAGATATTTTTAATATGATTAGAGATTATCGAGATATGATTACCGCGTGGTATCCAGAAGAAAAAGAATTTGCTATTTCGGACTTCCATGACCCATTCACGAAAATATCGTTTACCAAATTATACAACATTATTGCATTCCTATTTCACAACACGGGTCTCAAAGTTCATATCTATCATAATAATATACTATATCCTACTCCCGCGGAAGTCCCTTGTATATTAAAAGATAATCACGACTCACCTTCAGCAGGACACCCAGGTATTTCTCGTATGTACGATAGGTTAAAAACTCTTTACTGGTGGAAAAACATGCGTCAAGACATAGAAAACTATGTCAAGAGTTGTAAGTCATGTCAAATAAATAAACCACTACGTAAAATAAATCGTGCTCCCATGATAATCACATCTTCGGCAACGAAACCTATGGAAAAAATATATCTCGATCTGGTAGGCCCCTTACCCGAAACTCACGATTATGGCTATAGGTTTATACTTACTTTGCAAGACGATTTAACTAAATATTCACAAGCATATGCAATGACGTCGTGTTCCGCTGAAGAAACAGCACAAAGACTTGTGCTTTTCATTTCCCATTTAGGTATCCCCAGAATGATCGTAACCGATCAAGGGACAAACTTTACGTCCGATGTTTTCAAACAGTTAGAGAGATTATTTGGTATTAAACATATTTTTGCCTCTCCCTATCACCCACAAACATGTGGTGCCTTAGAAAGAAGTCATGCGACTCTAAAAGAATACTTACGATCATATATTGAAGATAATCAACATACCTGGAGTTTATATTTACAAACTGCCATGATAGCGTATAATACTAATGTACATTCCACTACAGGCTTTCAGCCGATGGAGTTACTATTCGGATTTAAGCCTTACATACCTAAAAGTTCTGACACCTTAGAGTTAAATACCTATACAGACTATATTCGTGCTCTCAACCACAGGCTCTATTACAGTAGACAAAAAGCCTTGGAAAATATACAATCGTCCAAGGAAAACTCTAAACAACGCTTTGATGTTCATGCCAAACCCGTGACATATAAAATAGGTGATATGGTTTATTTACGGTGTCATCATAAACAAAACAAAGCGATGTCTCCTATATGGAAAGGCCCTTTCAAAATCGTCAAAATCAATGGCAACCATACAGTTACTCTTTTAATTAATAGAAAATATGTTCGTCATCATTACGACGAAATAAAAATCGCGACAGATGACTAGCCTAATCTTTTCTATTTCAGGATATTACTCCAACCATCTTCGAGCCACAAATTCGTTACTCCAATTATAGGTAGTCCAGGCCTATACTTCGACCAATTATTAGACGTTAAGTTTACAAACGATCACTGGAATGTGGTTACGTATTTAGACATTAGTCATATAAAACCACACTTAGATAAAGTCGAAGCTCTAATCAAAGAAGTTTCTAATTTCTGTGTTACCAGTTCTTCTAATAAAATTCAACTAGAGTGTACTAATCTACTGTCGCCTTTACAAAATCAACATCTTAATAATGTTCGTAAGTTCTTGTCCATATCATACCTCGTTCAGGATCAAAAACCAAACCGCTTCAAACGTGGACTCATTGATGCTGGGGGCTCAATTTTAAAATCAATCTTTGGAACTTTAGACACTGAAGACGCCTTGAAGTTCTCAGACGCTATCTCTAAAGTACAGTCGGACGAAAAACAGCTGGCTCACTTAATGAAAGATAATATTCATGTTATCCAGTCTACTATTTCGACCTTCAATAACACTATGTCAAGGGTAAACAAAAACCAAGACCAACTAAATCAAAATTTAGAAACAATTCGAATAGCATTCGAACAAATATCTAATTCAAGTGATAAGTTAGAAATAAAAAACCGTTTGATAATGTTATTGAACTCCTTAGAAAGTATTACTATAGCCTTGTCCTTTGACATTGATGACGTCAACAACGCTATCTTATTTAGCAAGCTCAACATTCTTCATCCAACTGTACTTAGTCCTTATCAGTTATTCCAAGAACTAGACCTTCACAGAGATAAACTTCCTAAACATTGTGAACTCCCTACGAGTTTGTCTTTAGAAAATATACATGTCATTATAGACATTTCGGATTTAATTTGTTATTATCATCATAATAAAATCATTATTATCACTAAAATCCCACTCGTGCTTCCACAGACATACAATCTCTACCACAATGTTCCACTTCCAGCCCCTTATGACGTTACCAAACCTGACACTTATATACTTATCGCTCCTAGTAAACCTTATGTGGCTACAACAATAGATCGTATGTTCTATTCACTGTTAGAGTCAGTGGATAAGTGTCAAGTGATTCAAAATGAGTGTTATGTGTGTTCTTTAGGAAATGTGTACTCTACTATCGCGAATCCAACGTGTGAAACAATAATCTTAACCGAGGCTATAAGCTCATTGCCAGATTCTTGTAATACCAAGCTGTTACATGGCTCTATCGATGTATTTTTCAAGTTAAATAATAATAAATGGTTGTTTGTACAATCAGAGCCTGGAAAGGCCCATATTACATGTGAAAACGATCCTACTAATTACGATGAGATCTTTTTTGGCACAGGCATGTTAGCCCTGCCAAAGTATTGCGTAGCTTTCTTTAAAACTTTAAAGTTTACACCTAGTGATAACGTTATGTCTAATGTTACGAACTATATATCTAATTTTAATATCATAGAAGATGATTGCTGCGACAATCAGAAAATAAATAAAACAGTACAGCATCTCCCTTTTGTAAAATTATCCAACGTTAATGATTTCAATTCACTATTACAGGCAAGTGTGCATTTAAATGAATTTGAAAAAGAATTAAATAAGATTGAACAGCCATCCCACTTAAATAAATATAGTACTCACTATCTCTCATTGACATATGTTATCTCTACCATTATTCTTATTTTTATCTTATATAAATGTAGAAAGTTATTTTGTCCAACTAAATCTCGATATTGTATACAAGTATTTAACCAATGCTATACAAAAAGGAAACAAACAGTTCAGTCTGTTCAGTCAGTAAACAGCAACTTTACAGAATCATCTGACGAAGATAATCAAGGATCATGCAAATCCTTGCCCACTCCTCTAAGACGTAATGTTATGACTTAGTTTTGCAATGATCTTAACTACTGTTATCTTACTTTAATGTCTTGTCTAAATGACTATTATTGTTTTAATATTACGAACATTTTTTATGTCTAATTCTAGATTAGTTCTAAGTTTATTTTTTGTATAATTTTAAATCCTAGTTTGTAACCAAAACGAAGTTCAACGTTTAATCTTAGATTTCTCATCACTCTCAATTGTGATGATCAATCTTATCGGGGGGGTTGTTATAAATTGTTAGACAGCCCTAAGCATATAAAATATAAACGCTGACACCTCATAGGTGTCATGTAATGTTTCCCACACTTGTGGTTTTGATGGATAGTTTTCAGTTAGTCATACTTGGAACTTCGTGGCGGACACATTAATATTGTATTTTCCCAAATTCTAATTATAATTCTTTTCAAGGTTAAAAATTAGTTTTTTTTTTAAAAGTGACTTAGAACCTGCGTAACAGTTCGATCCCGTAGTCAGGAAAGTGGGCATTGAGTTTTCCATTAAGAAATTGGCAAACACTCTTGTACGTACACCAGCGTGATGCTGTATTTATTTTCAAAGATATTTCAGTCTCATAAAAAAAAAGTCTTTACCTATACGGAAAGGTTTCTCAGGTAGAATATGAAGCCATTATGATATTTACCCTGCCATACATTGTACTCAAACACGTAACGCGAAATCCCTTGCTTAGTAGTATTTTATGATCCCCAATGGAAAGAAAGGGTACTTTATTTGTAGTTTAGATAGTGTGCCTTAAAATATGTTCATTTATATTGCGTTTATAGTGTGAAAAGTAAGTAAGAATACGCAGCGTTGGAAGACTTCCCACAAAGTGGACCAATGACCTGAGGAGAGTCGCGAGAAAGCTATGGATACGAGATGCACAGGGTCCTGTGGCAACACTTGGAGGAGGCCTTTGTCAAACAGTGGACGTCCTTCGGATGAAATGATGATGAAATAACAACGTTTACTAGTTTTTTTCCCGCGAGTTTTTTGTTGGTTATTGCGTACACGAAGTCGAAGTCAGATAAAAAGCCCAGCCAATGTACATATTTGGGTTTCAGCTTAATCCAAACTTAATTCATCAAAAGAACAACGGTGAGGAAATTGTTGATGAAATTATTAATACAAATAAGTACTTCCATGTAAAAGTTACTATGATATATACCAACGAAATAATTGACTTTGTTTTATCTAATCAAGATTATAGCCAGTCTAAGGACTGCAAAAAAAAGTCGTCTATGTATTGATAATAAATACTTCGGAAATACATTTCCGCATTAAATAATAAACATAAAATAAAAATAACTGTTTGTGCTTAGAATAAAGTGGCTAAAATGACACAATATATGATGTTGTCACAACAATAAATACAATATTGAGAATCACATCACGAGAAACAGCAATGCATTAGACATTTCAACAGCCATCCAGTCTAATGGCATAAAGAAAAAGAAAACATAACATTTGACATGATATCTTGTCGTTCGTACAAAAATGCGTTTTAAAAATTCATAAAGAGGTACTCGTAGGTAGGTATTATTGATATAATATACGTAATCTCACCAACTTAAAACTGGAATATCTTTAATATACGGATTATGAGTAAGACGAATTATTTAGAAATTTAATCTGTCGACTTTTGTATATATTTTATCACAATACGCTAAAAAAATTTGCCAGCAAAATTTTGTTTGGGACTTTGCCATGATCCATTGTTTTGTAGTTGAACCATCAAAGTGTATCAGACAGAGAGAATTTCTTTCACATTTATAATATTAGTAAGGGTAAGTTACTTAAATACAATATGTTACTATTTATATTTAACCTAACTACGACGTACATTATGCAAATATTGAAAAATTATATTGCAAATCTTGCTAATATTTTTATGTTTACTAGGGTTGATATGACCGATTTCGCAATGAGAAATAAAATTTACCAATTAATATAGATCAATGTGTATAATAGTTTAGTGTTTACAATTTTCCCAACAAAAAATGTGTTCGTTAACTTTAGAGTCAAATTATGTAAATTTTGCTTTCCTACTGGTAAAATACGGCTGAAGTTTTTACTGTTTCTCACTTTGTCACCGTACACAGTCACCAGCTTAGTGCCGTATCCAAAGCCATTTAGACACGAAATAAAGATTACAACTTTGAGAATAGACCTGTTTCATAATAGTTTTCTTCCAAAATTAATTAAATGTATGTATACTTTACGACTAATTCTCTATTAAATTTTGCATAAATTGTCAACTGTACAATTAATAACTATCCTTACGTTTTTTAAAGCAAAGTTTCCGACCGCGGTTGTCAGTCTGAATGAATGCGATAAACTCGAAAACGTCTGAATGGATTTTCTTGCTATGTTTATGAATAGAAAAAGTAATTCACGAAGAAGGCTTAGGTTTAGGAATAATACACGCATATTATACATAGTAGAGAAAAACCGAGAGTAGAACTTCAAAGATTTGTGACGTAGTGCGAAGCTGGGGCGGGTTGCCAAGTACGTATATATTTACAAAATAAAAAACTTACAATACCCACCTGAAAATTACAATTCGCATAACCGATTCACGGAAACCGTTTCCACAAGTTCGTTGTTCACAAGTCGACTGAATTCTCTTTAAGACAAGTGTTTTTATTTGTTGTAAGTAACAATTAGGGGCAATTTATCGATGGTGAGGGTGTAGTAGGCTCCGTGGGCATTGCGGGTATTGTGGGCACTGCGGGTATTGTGGGCACGGCTAATCAGAGCAGGCTCCAGCCAGGTAACTACCGCGTCCCCGAAATTACCACCACTAACTATTTACTCGCATCTATCTTAGGAAAACTGTCTCTTTTCTTTGTTCAAGAGATATGTTGTATTATTATATGTATACTAAGTTTTGTGAAGACAAAAGCAAAGTTGGAGAACTTTGCCCAAATAGAAAAACTGCACAAATGGTATTAGCATTATTCGTTTAAACTAATTAAATTATGTGACATAGCCTGAAGAATCACCAAACTTAAGTGACAGCGAGCCAGGCACATTGCTTGCAGAACAGAGAGCCGATGAAGACGAAAGGTTCTGGAGTGGCAACCGCGTCTCAGAAGACGCAGCGTTGGATGGTCTCCATTATGTGGACCGATGCCTTGGTGGGGGTTGCGGGAATAAGATGAATCCGAGAAGAGGACCAATCGTTATGGCGACATTTGGGGGAGGCCAATGTTCAACAGTGGACGAAAAAGACGTCTTAAATTATGATGATGATGAATAATTATTATCTATGTGTTTTTTTTTAAATGGTATCCACACGATCATCAAATAATTCTTCCCGCTCTGGGTGGAGCGAAAGAGCGAAACTATTAACAGTTTGCTGCGCTGAGAGGATTGAGATATGAGGTTAAGGGGATGCATCTCGACATATATTTTCATTGTTTTTCATACAACCACTCTTACGCGATTATGACGTTATTACACATTTTTCATCAGATATTTTGTAAACACAGTATCTTGTATATATTAAGATAATATGGCTTCTATGGAAATCAATTTATATACTTGTGTAAAACTAATTCAAGTGAACACTTCATAATTTACTCAAAAATTAAAAAAGTTTAAAAAGTACAACTACTTGTATACAAGCCTAGCAAAATTTTATCAAGATTCTAAATAATGACAATGTTTTTCAAAAACTTTTAAGTGTTTAAAAAACCCTTATTTCCTAGATCAAGTTTTGTGAAACATTCGAGTGAATCACAGAATTACTGAATGCCAACAGAGGTTTCAGGTATTATCACTCTTTTTCGTGTTGCCTTTTCGTCAAACATCACGTTGGATTGCGTTAGATGAAGTAACAAGCTTTTAAACCATGCTCGATGTTTACGATAGGCGGGTGGAAAAGCAGCCTCTTAAGTGGATTTGATTATATAATATTACACAAGTTTCATAGTAACGTTATATTTAGAGGTAGAGATAATTAAGTAAATTGTTCGACTCCCACGCACTGCCCACGTACGTAGCTTTTGTATTTTCTAGTTGAAAAGTCCTCTGAAACTCGTTTTCCTCGGTAATTTCATGTCTTTAGGGAATTTAAATATTGACTAAGAAAATTAGCATAACGAATACTTTTAGTATTATTTTGGTTTTGCTGTAGCGGTTTCCTGCCGTCGACAAGTTGGGTAATTACGTAAAAGTATAATTCAACATTTCCTTTGAAGTTAGCAATGAAAATATAACATTTGATCCGCAATGTGGGAGTACCTATTTGAAGGTATGCCCGCTTGGGCAGAGCACCGCCGTGTCTTCGTGGGGGCGATTATTGGCAACGATCTCTTGAACCGTGCCCTAGTACAGGCCATAGGCCGGAGCGAGAAGAAATGGCAGGCGGGTGCTTCCTTCTACTAAGCAGGCCTTCCTAATGGTCCGGCCGTCGAGATCCTGAGCCTGAGTCGTTGACGGCCCGTGTTCCACACGAGGCTCGTAGAGATGTTAGCAAAACCGTACAGGCCCAACAGGGTCGAAGCCTATTGGGGCCATATGTTGTACGAATGAGATCCATGGCGACTGGGAACGAAGGCAAAGAAAGAACATAGGAATGGGTTTTAGACAGTAAAAGTTCTAACACGCGAGCACGCGTGAACGTGAGGACGCTCCGTCCTGGAATGGGAGAAGTCATTAAATGATTTTCCACCTAAAAAAAGATGTGGGAGTAATAAAATCTTGTAAACGTTACGTTCTTGTAAACGTAATAATTTGTGCTTTAGCTAATAATTTATCAATACTGTGTACAACAGGGTTCAAATGCTTTCAACATTAACTTTACTACGATTGCTACGAGATGTAGCAAAATATGCTACGCTTGCTACGACGTGTAGCAAAAGCTACGCGAGAACTTGCTTTGCTATCACATGTAGCAACCGCTACGTTTGCTACAGCTACGTAACGTCATTCTAGGTGGCTACGTCGTTGTAGGACGGAGTTCCTGCCGTAGAAAACGGAATTACCTTTATGTGTATTGTTTGTAATATCGGACTGTACCGTATTCAAGTATTGTGGTATTATAAAGTTATATTTGGACTAATAGCAGAACTATAAACCATAGTGGTTTCTTCGTGCGTGCAGTTAAATGCACTGTTTTGCAGTCGTACACTATTAGTGGTACGCTTAGATTTACTGTTAGGGCATTCAAACTAGCACATGCTCCTCGAGGTGCCGTAAGAGGCAATTAGTGAAGTCGATCAAGATTTTGTAGAGCATCGTACTTTGATAACGAAATCCATATTCACTATACAACATGACCTAGATTTATTTCTACGTGGGTGTTGAAACTAGTCTTTTGAGTAGTTAAGATAAGATGTGGCATTGGAAGGCCTACCATGACGTGGAATGATAACCTGCTGAAGTCCGTGGGAATCCGATGGATGCGAGATGTAAAGGTCCGGTCGTTGTGGCGACACTTGGGTGAGGCATATGTTCAGCAATGGACATCTTTCAGCTGAAATAATGATGATACCCATACGTACAAAGCGTTTTGGGAACACATTCATTATACGTACAGCTAAGGAGTGGAATTCCCTGCCGGAGTCTGTGTTTCCTGATAACTATAACCTAGGGCTCTTTAAGTCAAGGGTGAATAGATTGCTTCTAGGCAAGCGTGCTCCATCGTCGGCCATATCATCGCTTACCATCAGGTGAGATAGTTGTCAAATGCAAGCCCATATACATTATTTAAAAAAAAAAACCGGCCAAGAGCGTGTCGGGCCACGCTCAGTGTAGGGTTCCGTAGTTTCCCAACCGTCACAATAAGTGTACCCACTTAAGATTTTATAAAAATGCTTGCATATACGATTATACTACAAACAGTCCAGAAATTATTTTGTAGAACGCTTTTGTCTTTTTTGTACAAAAACTGTTCTTTCTATCAAGTTCAAAATAATTTTACTAGAAAGTCCTTATAAAGTTCTACTTTTCAGATTTTTTTCATATTTTCTAAACTTATGGTTCAAAAGTTAGAGCCCCCCCCCCCTCTACTTTTGAACCATAAGTAATAGTTACTTTTGGAGCGATTATTTCCGAAATTATTGACATTATCAAAAAATGATTTTAGTAAACCCCTATTCATTTTTAAATACCTATCCAACGATATATCACATGTTAGGGTTGAAATAAAAAAAAGTCACTTCCCTCTTTACATGTATACTATATAGGGGGGCTACCCTAATAAAAATTTTTTTTCCAATTTTTATTTTACCACTTTGTCGGCGTGATTGATATACATATTGGTACCAAATTTCAGCTTTCTAGTGCTAACAGTCACAGAGATTAAGCGAGGACGGACAGACAGACAGACAGACATGGCGAAACTATAAGGGTTCCTAGTTGACTACGGAACCCTAAAAATGATGATGAGTTAAGGTAAGCAATTAACAGAAGTTACGAGTTCCAGAACATATTCTGGAACTCATAAGTACTGTTGCTTTTCCTATAATACAATTTTCGTGTATGTCAGAGTATTTTCTCTATCTATATTCATTTAGAATTCAGTGCTGCTCATTTATTTAATGACAAATTATCAAACGTCTTTGATAAGTAAACGAAACCCGACACTGGGAGCGCTTTCCAAGCGGTGTTGTATCAAGGCCCTTAAGCTAATAACGCCAACATCTCAGCGATACTCGAGCAAAACGAAAACAGATGCTCCACTCTCGTAATTTCACCAGCCACGCTGATTAACTAATTACACAACTAATTATTTAATTTAAATGTCTCGTGTACTTGCAAACCCGCTCTCACAGTGTCAGCTCCATTATCTACATATAACCCAAGTGTAACTAATTTGCGTAATTACAACATTGCAAAAAGGTACTCTTGTTTACGTGTAACGTCACTCACTTCGATTAATTTCGGGTGAAATGGTTGATACTCGGAATTCGAGTGATAAGGTGGGATTTCCTGTGTATTGTTCGGAATCCTAAATTAATTATCATTTAAGAACTATAGAATAGAATAGAATAAACTGTATTAATTAACACAGTAAACAAAATACAGAAACTTAAACCTAAGGGTACAATGGCCGAAGCAGTAATGCTAGCATAGGAGGAGACTGCACGAGCACGCGAGTGGAAGCGGCCCTCACGCCCTAGCCGCCGGGATCTTGAGCCCGATTTCCGGCCACCGTAGGCGCAAGCTTGCAGACGGCAAGCAATAGATAGCTCGCCGTCCGACCGTCCGGTAACCGGTAGCACCGCCGTGTGTTCGTGGGGGCGATCGGTATCAACGATACCTCGCGCCGTGCCCTGGTGCAGGCCATGGGCTAGACGAAGAGTTATGGCAGGTGGGTGCTTCCTTCTACGAAGCAGTAATGTTAGCGATGGAGGCAGCTGCACGCGCGAAGGAACGGCCTTTCCCATGCCCCAGCCGTCAAAATCCTAAGCCCGAGTCGTTGACGGCGCGTACTGTTCCACGCGCGTTTAAGGAGATGTCAGCAGACCGTAGGCGCCCAGCAGGGTCGAAACCTACTGGAGCCAAGGATTTGCTTCTGAAAGGAAAACTCGGCCCTGGTATAAAAGGCAACGAAGGAACAGGAGTGGATTTTTAGTCAGTAAAGGCCTGAGACACCCATCCGCTTCGCCCAAGTGCAGAAGATGTTATTGCATCATTTAACAATCTAAAAAGAAAATGTGTACAATGGCGGTCTTATCGCTTGTTTGATTGTTGTCGTATCGTTAACTATAGAGGAGGTATCAGAAGAGTTTGGTCGTATGACCAGCCTCGAACATTTATAATTTAAACCATAGTTTATTTGGGAGGGCCGTCAACTTGTGAGTGCTTAAATAATTAATGACTGTTTTCAATAGTAAACCCTCATTTTGCTAATAGCCCGCTGTTGATATAGGGCTGTCCCAAATTACGCCACATCATCCAGGTTGGCGCCCTCATGTACCTACTTAGTTTTAGACAGACCGCCATGTTCAGGATGTCGGCTTGTTTCCAGATTTATTTCTATAGAAATTGTAGTTTTACTTTTGCTATTAACAGCGATGCGGTCTAATGTTTTGTGGACATTGAGGTCTTCCTTTCGTTACAATCCTTACTAATATTATAAAAGTGAAAGTGAGTTTGTTTGTTTGTTTATTACGTCTTAACGCCTAAATGGCAAAACCGATTTTGATGAATTTTTGGTACAGAGATAGTTGGGGACCTGGAGACGGACATAGATTAATTTTTTTATTAAAAAAAGTGAGAAAAGGGGGAGAAAGAGGGAAGGTCTTTTACGTAAGCGGGCGAAGCCGCGGGCAAAAGCTAATATTTTATAAAGAAAACATTTTAATTCAAATCTTCACAGATTCAATTCATAATACACTATGAAAAGTTGAAGATTCTTTAATAAATATTTACTGACTACATTTCGCAGTATGCTATGAGGAAATTTGAGCATTAAAGCTTTCATCGAGCAGATTCCCTTGAAATAAAACAGCTAGCCTTATTTTAAATTATACAATAAACAAAGGAACTGTTGTTGTTGAGAAAATAGAAATAATACAACTAAACAACAAGGTTCGTCGTGGAGAGCGCAAGAATCAGTAACACAAATACATCTGGCTCTCTAGAAATGTAAACTCAAACTAAAGATTGTTTCTTGGTATTACATGTTGTTCCAACATTGCATGATCCATCTGTATGTGCATTACGACCCTCTGTTTTGTTTTAGATAAACTTCTTTGTGGTTTATCTATTGTACTTTGTGCTTAGGCACTAGATTACGAGTAAAACAATTGCTTTGTGTTGAAGCAATCACTCGTTGCGTCATAGAACTTGGCGAACAATTTGTACTCGCGGTTCCATCCCATTGTTGTTTTTTTTTTATGGTTTGGGAAATAATTAAATAACTTCTCCTACTCTAGATGGAGCGAGAGGAAGTATCAGACTATTACTGACTCAAACCCCCATGTCTTTTCAGTTGTTTTTTTGCGTTCCAGGGCCGGTCGCAAAATTCCGCAGCCCATAGAATTAGTAAGTACTCCCAATGCCTCATATAAACGAACAAACAATCAAGTTTTTATTTATAGTCTGTCTAAAAAATCAACCGACTTGGAATTTTTTTTTAAATATTATACAAATTTTCCAAGTCGGATGATTTTTTATTATTATTGTTTATTTACACTTTTTGTGTATCTAGGTAGTTCTTCTATTAGTACACAATGATCAAGATCTCTAAATCAACCTTGATTATTGAACCAGTGTTGACTACATCAGATTTCATTTTACCTTATTAATTACCCAAGTCGTTTGACTTTTTAGGCAGACTCTGGCTACATTTAGCAGTAAAATCATAAGGTCGTGACAGACAATAACTAAAAGGGTGTATGGGACAGCCCTCCACAAACTTTAAAGGCTTGCTCAGTAGACGAAACTGAACAACCTTCCACAATTTTTTTTTCAGTAAACATAAAAAAGCAATCAGCCTCACCATACAAAATTATAAACTTGATTGGACAATTTGTGTGGACAGGCAGATTTTTGTTTTCGTTTCCTGAAAAAAAAATATTGTGGAAGGTTGTTCAGTTTCATCTACTGAGCAAGCCCTTAAAGTTTGTGGAGGGCTCTTAGGCCATGTAAATAATACGGGTGAAAGGAAGTATAGCATGTTACGTGCCCTGCCTACACCAAAACGGCGGAATAGCGAGATGATGGTCATTTGCGTCAACGGATGTTTCCACATCGCATCATCATCATCGCATTGCGACATCGATATTGTTGATCCGACTCCTCGTGTCGCCGCCGATCACCTACTTCCAATCCGCTGATGCTGCGTCCGTACTTTGCACTCGCCCAGAATGCTGTATTCTCATAATAACTAATTAGACACTTCGGTACTAGCATCGTCCAAGTCTAGACATAAAATTTTATTATAATCAATGAATACTGCGACTTTAAAGTAATTACATTTTTATTTTAAATTAATTTCGGTTTTTTTTAGTCCTCCGGCTGTCACCTTCATAATTAGCATATCATTCAGATCATTTGAGATGCTTCGAGAACAAGACAAACTTTGTGGGGAAGGAAGCAATACAAGTGTGCACTTCTTGCCTTTGGCGTTATAGGACTAACTGTCCCTTGTAGAATTCAAAGAGGATTCTTTGAAGGTATCAAAGTATTCAGTAGCATTTACTGATCTTGTCGATGAATTAAATGGTACACAAACGTAAAGCAAAATGACATATTACCAGTTATAATTGGTTTTATTATTAAACTAACTTGTAGATTTACATCTTTGTAAGTAATTAAGAGAATACTGAGATTGATAAGGTAGATGAGTGTTTATTTATTTTTCTGTATTATTCATAAAATCGCGCTTGACCACTATCTCACCAGATGGTAAGTGATAATGTGATTAACGGTGGAGCACGCTAGCCTAAAAGTAACCTATTCACTGTTTACTTAAAGATCTCTAAGTCTAAGATCTCTGTTGTACTTTTCATGTAATACAAACCCCGTTACTCCTTATCGATGAATATGTTTCTAAAACATGTTGTGCGTACGGGTGGGATGTCTATCATGTATCGGCGGTGCATTGCCGTATGTCTAATGGTTTGATGATGGAATGGGCCTGGCGGAATCAAGTTGTGTAATTCCGACACATACTCCCTGAAATGCAACCGGTAGAAAATTGTAGTACAAACGTAGTATTGTTTCCAAGAAAACATAAGTAGCTGTTTTTTTTTGGCAACGTAAGTACGGAACAGGCATACTTTCGGCATACCTTGGAAGTAGTGTAAATACCCCCTCAAAGTTATGGATATAGAAGGTTATAGGACCTATCGGATCAGGCAAGTTTCTTTACTTACTGGATTAAATATAAAGCGTATTCGTTTATTTTTTCACTATTACTAGTGGTTCATGCGTAGTCATCGTGACACAACCTAAATATCATTTGTTGAATTTTTCATGACCTGGAAAGGTCTCAGCTAGTCGAATATGCTAGAGGTTAATAAATCTGTACGCCTAATTTATTATGAATTCATAAAATGTCGGTTGAATGTTACTAGAATAGTTTGACGTCATAATTCTACTTTATTTATAAACCAAGAATAATAAGACATCACTTAGCTAGTGGAGTTATTTACTGAAATTCTTCCTAGCAAAGAAATGCGCACGTAAATGCTTTTCTTTTCTTATTTGTAGAAGTTAGAAGTCAGTTTGTATGACAGTTGTCTGGCCAGACAGCGACATTCTAGAAAAATATAAGCCACCAATATTTCAGCTTGCGACAAAATAAAGAAAGCAAACGAAACACGTCATGCGACAAGGCTGTTGTTTTTTGCAAAGACAGTTTTAATGAAAGTTTTTAAATGCAATATTTTGGCTAACTTTAAAAACAATAGCTATATTAATTCCTAGTTTTTACTCTATTTTGATTAATGAAAACCTACTCCAATGATGAGCAGTCCTCAAACTTCAGCAAACTGATCACCGGCGAACATTTAATTACTTCCTTCTTCAAAGGGAGTCGATAAGGCTGACAAAGGAAATGAACTGACATAGAAGTTGGGGAAGCAACGGTCATTATCTCATGTTGTACACAAAAGCCAAATCTGAAGTGCCATTGGAACAAGACGTCGAGCACTCGACGCGAGAGCAGTTAGGCCGAAGTTATCGCGGACCTGTTTAACTGGAGCACCCTCTGTCAGCAAGGTGCTACGTGCCTCGGATGCCCGCCAACTACCGAGTACCTACTACAACTTACACTAAAATTATATCCAACTATTATCTCTTGGGTTAACGCGGCAGCGATGGGTTCCTACCTATAATAATAATTATGTATAACCACTAGATACCCGGTGAGTGCTACTTCGGTTACAAGTTTTTAATGAAAATATTTTTTTCATAGCTAGCGTTTATAGTGGTATAATACCTATATAATGAATACTCATCAAAACGAATCATACAAGCCCAAACTCGATGAGGTTGTGTCGTTTAACCACCGAGCTCCTAAGGCCTTCTGGTTCCATCATCAGATCAGCTCCATGTAATAATAATTTTGCATTGTTATCTGATTTACTTATGCATGCAAAATTTCAGCTCAATCGGTAACCGGGAAGTGGAACTTTAATTTGCAAGATTTTACTAAATAAAAGCTTGTAAAAAAAATATAGATTTGTTGGAATAAAAGGAAAAAAATGATTTATTTTTCATGCATTGTTTTAATGGTCTGGAACCATCTTCGCGTTACTGTTTTTCTATTGGTTTAAGGAAAATCGGTTGGATAGATCCAAAGGCAACTACCGAGTACCTACAACTTACACTAAAATTATATCCAACTATTATCTCTTGGGTTAACGCGGCGGCGGTAGGTTCCTACCTGTAATAATAATTATGTATAACTAGTGAATACCTGGCGAGTGCTACTGCGGTAAAAAAAGAATTACATTTGTTGGAAAAAAAGGAAAAATTAATCAATTTTTTTAAAGCAGTGTTTTAGCCGTCTGAAACCATCTTCGCATTATCTTTCTAATGAAACTGGTTTGAGGCAAATCGGTTGTATAATTATGTTCAAAGGCTATAAAAAAGGACATCAGTAAATTTTTTGTGTGTTTTATATTTATATAGAGGTATATAGACTATACCTATGATATCATATATGCTTATCTATTAGAGTTTCGTTTCCGCATTTAATCCATGGTGGATTACTGTGCGGGTAGACCCTTATGGTGTTCATCGATAGTTTTTTTTACTCATAGTTAGACTTTGACCCAGTTTCCGAGATAAAAATGAATAGTGTATCAAATTTGTGTTAGATGCTATTATTTGTTAAATGAATTTTCAATCACCAGGCGTAATATTAGCTTGCGTTTAATTTCTGCTGCATCTAAAATTTATTTAAAGAAATTGCCACCGATTTCTACAAACAAACAATAAGTTTACAAAATAAAACCAACACTTACTCTTTATTTCACTAGCGTAAAATAATATTAAACGTAAATTAGCCAATTTACGGAAAATAGGTAAAGTAATCAACAATAAGTGTTCAGAAAGCAACAACGACATTACTAAAATGAACGTAACATTACCACCTTTTCACCGAAAAAATGCGAGACAGTTTAACCCGTAAATAAAATCCTGTCACACTTTTCCCATCCGGTTTTTCATAGCGAAACTACGGTACATTTATTGCTAACTCCGACCAAAAATAAAATAGTTACGAGACCAACTAAATAGTCGGAAACTTGAGAGATACAAAAAGACCGCTGCGCCGAGTTTCTTCCGGTTTTTTCACGTTAAAGAAAGAAGCTTTTTTTCCAAACTGTTGGTTTCGCGACTTTTATATTTTATTCCTGAGGGAATTAAAGCGTGTGATTTATATCTCCATTTACATTAATGAAATAACAATTTGGAAGACGCGAGCTTTGGAAAGGTCACCTTCATAAAACACAATTTTAATAGCGTGGTAAGTAACTACTTGTCTTAGACTAAAATAAAAAGTTCCTATTAGCAAGACTGTATTTATTTTTCTAGCTTTTTCTGTCCTACTGCTTGTTAATGCCTCCCCCCAAGGTATTATCATTATTTTATAACTTTGAGCAATTCTGATCATCGCTCTCAATACTCCTACTAAAATCATGCATAAAATACTAGCAATTTATCGATTTACGGCAAAAAAAAGTTATAAAATGTATAGTAGTATTTTAAATATAAATCTAAAAAAATGTTTGTTTGATCGCGCTCATCTCAGGAATTACTGGTTGGAATTGAAAAATTCCTTTAGAGTTAGATAGCCAATTTATCAAGAAAGGCTATATAACATCATCATATGACCAATAGGAGCAGAGCAGTAACCAAAAACGCGGGTGAAACCGCGGAGGACAGCTAGAAATCGAATGAATCAATTTGTAAAAGTCCTAAAATTCTAGAAAAAGCCTTTTCTATACAATCAGATTGCTTGGTAATCCTATTTCCTGCCAAGCATTCAATAAATCTGCTCTAAAACGAGCTCCACATTTATTTAGTTAAGTAAAGTAAATTCCTTTGTCTCACACCTCAAGCAAAGATTAATTGCGCTAACAACATCACCCCTTTTAGCTCGCGGCTTGATGAAGCACCGTATTCCTGTTAGTGTTTTAAATTGCACCATTCTTGGAGACCCCTTCAGGTAATGAGGGCCACACTCCGGCCAGATACTGCTTTGTCATTGGAATTACTCTATCTGAACAAAATGGCTGTCAGTATTAAATTACTCCAAGCCATCGTTCACCTGTCACCCGAATAGTGGTGCCATCAACCCCGCTTGGAGCCAAATTGAACTATTACAAGTTTTGGCATTAACCTTTATATTTACATGTACGCCAGAGAATTACTTAACATTAAACTAAAGTCGTTATACAGAGGAGGTAATTTTTCGTCGTTAATTTATGCGCAGACGATAAAATGTTTACACAACGTTTAATTATCTGTAAATTGTTGACTTAGTTAAGCAACTTTCATGGTAAAGAGAAAGAACGGGATTAAAACAACTTGCTTAGTTAGTATTAAAACTCATAAGTCTACATCACGGTGAACTCAAAGCTAACAAAAACTAGTGCTTCTAATTAAAGCCATAATAGGTTAACGGAAAACAAAAGGAACGTTCTCTTTATATTCAGGCTCGGCTCGCGCGCCGGGAGTAATGTCTCTCGCGCCTCATGCACGCCTCTATTTGTTTGAGTAAAATAAAACTAATTAAAACTACTGTAAAGTGTTGTAACACGGAACAAGCGTCGCCCACGTCGTCCTGGTAAACGCATGCTTCATAATTGAGTGCCGGCTAATTATAGTGTGCAACACTAACGTGGTTTTGATTTATTATCATTCTTTAAATTTCACCGCAATGGAACACGTTTGTTTCACAGTGAAGGATTGCTTTCCTTCTACCAGAAGCGAAGAAAGTATCGAATTCACTTCTCTCCATTCTTCACAATTCGCTGCTAATTCGAGCCGCGAAAACTTGCATGAATAATAGTCTACTGCTTTTGCAAAGGTAGAATCAATTCCAATGTTATTTTCACTTATACCGCTCTCCATTACCATAGAGGGAATAATACGGGTCTATTTTAAGATACATCAGATTTATTTTTGGTAAATTATATGAATATTATTCATCCCCTGCGAGATAAGCATACTTTGTAAACAAGATGTATCAACAGCTCTTATTAAAAAGCCATTTCACATAATGTGGGTTTTGTTTGTGTCCTTCGTAATCGAGTAATTTACGGCAATTTCGTCAACGAAGTTTCGTTAGCATTTTTACTAAAGTGGCGTAATGTAAATAAGAATAAGCGTCTTCACTTCCTTATTTGCGTCTAAGGTTTGTTTTTCTCACAAAATGCTTTTTGTTCGTGAGCTTAATATATTTCCACGTAATTTCCACGGCGGCGCAGATGTGACCTCAGCGCACAGCGCTTTGATGTCAGCGTCTCTTGCTTAGATTTCTTAACACATAAGAATTTCATTAAGAGAAGTACACACGCTCCGCGACTGTCTGACAGTGGTTGTCTTCGTAATAAATTGTTGTTGTTCTAACATAATGAATTATTATCTTGATGAGGAAATTTTATCGTCTAGACATGAATCAATCTTATTTTTCTTAGAAATCTAATAACTTTTATGTGTGAGTATGATTAATATTCATATATAATTTACTTCGCAATCTAAAATTAATTGAGGCAAATTTATACATACTAAGTTTATGAATACGAGATTGAGCGGACAGGCTTTAAATTAATGAAACATGTGATACAAGATTCAGAGCAAGTATTAGTAATGAAAACCAATAACGTTAATTAAAAGAGACGGTTGAAATGTATTAGATTGCTATTGTTTATTAAATTACCCATTTCAATTAATGTTATAGGTAAAGTGAAAAATTTCAAGTTTATTTTCGTTTCACAATTAGATAATTTTAAATACCTTGCTCAGTTGTCGTTTAACTCTGTAATTAGGTGCGATATTAATAAAAACACAACATGACAAAATAAAAGAAAATAAATTCCAAGGGCACGTTCGCCTTTTGGTTATATGAAACAATAAAAAACTTTGGCAGTTACCCGAACACGCAACAGTAAGCATGTTGTGTTTCTGTCGTTACGTCTATATTTGCATGTACGACATTGACGATTGGCGTGTCCGGATTGCGTGGCCTGGCGTAGCCTCTGATGGTCGTCCTTGGCCGAGGCTGGTCGCCACTGAACTGTCATAGCTCCACCAACCAGACCGTTTTTATGACCGTTGTATAATGTGACAGTACCTTAATAATTAGCTTCGTGCATCTATTTGCTATAATTAAGAAGGTTAGACGGTCAAGGCCGTGACGTACGGGGACGTCGCCGCTAGTCCTTGTTTTGGAATATTTAAATACTTTATTTATGGTAACGCCGCGGATAGCAAACTGCCAGGCATTAGCATAGAAACGAGAGCTTTGTATTGACTTATTTAAGTTTATAGAATGGCATAATGGCACGTTGGGTAGCGGTATAATTACCACATTTCTAGTATTGATTTAATTTAATAAACCTGTAAATGGTGTATAATTTTGTGATTGCATAATACGTGTAGGCCACTTTGGAGCGTTGGCAACCAAATGTACCCAAAACTTTGGCCCTGGTTGAAAAGTTGTTATTAAACTGGCGGTACAACACATTTAACTTAGGTGTGAACTGGGGTATTAGTAGAGAACGTGCAGGGTTTGTTTCATATAAAGAGAGTCGAATGTGTAATTTCATTTTGTATTTCAACAGTGAGTTTGTTATTTGTTGTTGTTACACGTGGCACTTAGTTATGCCGCCAGAATTTTGCTCAAACTTCATACCTGGGTAGTATAATATTTTTTTTTATTGTTAGGTACACCAACAAAATATTTACAAAAGATTTAATTGTATAGTACTTCAGCTCGTAAATATGACATTAGTTTATATTTCATTTAACATAGTATAATTAGCCTTTTAATGTTTCTACTGCTGGGGCTCAGGCCCATTTCCTCTCCTAGAGAGGAGAGAGAATGGTCATAGTTCATGTGAACAGTGGTGGCCCAGTGGTAACAAGCCCGACTTAGGAGTCGCGAGGTCACACCCGGTCAGGCGCGTTACTTTGTTAATTTATTTCTATACCGTTACTCTCAACACGGTGAAGTAAAACATCGTGAGGAAACCAGCCTGTCCTAGAACCAAATAATCGAAAACATGTGTCTACCAATATTATAAATTGTATTGTAAACTAGTTGACCCGACGAACTTTGTACCGCCTAGCAGTCAACGAATGTAGGGAAACCTTTTTACTAAGTCATTTCTATATATCTTTCGATACAGTCTACAGATTTCGAAGAAACAAAGTCGAAATAATATTCAAAATATATCAAGTTACACACAATTTTAATGTATAAAAGTTATCTACATCGATTTCGTATATTTTACGTGATGCGTGCTCAACTAAAACTTTTCTACAGATTTACTATTATGTATGGATACTATGCATAGCATAGCCTAGTTGGCCGTATAATGTTCCCACTGTTGGGACTCAGGCCTCTCTCCTAGAGAAGAGGCCTGGATATTATATGTATTGATTAAATTAGATAAAAATTATAAATTGATTACATCAATTGGAATAAAAAATACAACCTATTAGTATTTTTTACTAATAGTAAGGTTTATTGCGTGCTGCAGTTTTATTTACTTGGAACGAACTCATCCATCTCGATTCCATTGCTGGATAAGTTGAGTTCCCATAAGAATAGAACAGGGGAAAAACTATAACTACCAAAGATGCATCCGGCAGTTACTCGACAAAGAAAGCGAAACATAACGAGTTCTGAACTGATCAATCAAACTAACGACAATTTTCAACACTGCATCGATAATTTATAAATATTTTTTATTCAATATTATTATTATTATTGAAAAGAGGTGGCTCAAAACCGGGAACATTGGAAGGAGTGGAGGGAGGCCTTTTCCCAGAAGTGGGACAGTATGGGCTGGTAATAATAATAATAAATAATAATTATTATTAAACAGTTTTTGAAATAAGTAGTATGAAATAATTATAGTTATATTTTTCTTTTTATCTTAATTTTTTCTATATTGTTATTGTGTAAATCGTTTTTATACTGTTTTAAAGTTAGCCAATATTATGAAAGATGCTAGTGCTTGTGATGCAATTAAAATTAAATTTAATCATCTATATGTGTTATATGATTAAATTAAATTAGTGTTATTTTTCAATAAACTATTATCATTATTATTTACATCACCCATAATTTTATTCTCAACTGCAAACAATAGCAAATACGTCTGTTTCCACTAGTACATTCGATACGTGAATTAATTACCTCCACATTACGTCCGATGGCTGGAGCAGGACAATAATTATACGAATTAAATGGTGCCGGGTCGAATTATTCTTCTATTTGGGGGACTGGGGAAGTTAACAAATTGTTGGGGCGAATTAGTGAGTCTGCAGGTTGTTAGAGACCTTTGTCTAAGCTTTGTGTGGGAAAGAAAGGTTCTTTTTTGTTGTTTTTTTTTTTTAAATCTTTGTTTATTTTCTTTCGTTAGGTCTGACTGTGTGCTTATTGTTTGTGTTGAGCTGTAGATTTCGGGGATTAAATGTAGGACTTGATTATTTTTTGTGTACGTTACTTTACACTAGGAGTAATTTCTGTATCGTGGTAGCGTGCGTTCGTAAACTCACAAACAAAACACACCCGGAACACCTATCTGTAGGTCATACAAGTATTTCTTCTGTGCGGAAATCGAACCCACGACACGCAGTGTAGCAGTCAATTACTCAACCAATGCGCCAACCGTGCCGTCCTATTGGTTATATAGGCCAGCAAAGTTGATGATCTATAGAATCATAGGCAAAGGTCTCCCTCTCCCTTTTCACATATCTTCTTCGCCATTGCCTCTTACTGAACTGGCCCAGTTCAGTAAGAGTCAAGTTCATCTCTCAATTTTTGTCTTAGTTTACCTCGAGGTCGCGTCGCGGACCCAATAAGAAATTATTTACCTACAACTTATCTGACATGCGGCAGACATTTCCTGCCCAATCCCACATAAGAATAATATTGTTGATGATGTTCTGTTTTAATATGGTTTATGTGTGTTAGCCAAACGTATTAAACATTTTCATATCATGTAAGTTTTTTAGTTTTCCAGGAAAAAAAACTATCCGACGATGGCGGGCAGGCGAAGGGATCGTAATAGCACAACTAAATTGAATGTCACCCTCTATTGATAAATAACACGGAAGTTTCACGAGAGAGACAGTTAAGCAAAAATTATGTGTTTTGTTCGCAGAAGGCATAATATTCTTGTTTTTCAAAAAAAAAATTAGTTTGTCTATTTTAAACCCTTTCAATCTGAACGAATACTTATACATAGAAAACCTGGTACTTTAATTACATGTAAGTTCATTGTGTCCAATTTCATTGTTGAACTGTTACGATCAATCAACTAATACCGGTTAATTGAGCCACACAATTACAATCTTCTTCAATTTACATGACGTACCGACACTTCTTCACAAATACTTTCACTTATTAGCGTTCCAGTGTTCAAACTAATGAAGCGCCATGACCTTTATTAACATAAAATATTATTATATTGCACACTTGCTTACATCGCTTCCACCAGCCATTTATTTAATTAATTGTGAGAGGTTTCTTATGCTTTGTGGAGAAGTAATTACCTTAAGCTCCGTGGAGAATGGTTATTTTTCGGACCGCTTATACAGGGTGGCCAGAACATTGACGTCCAAAAATAAAATTTAGGTCCCTCGTATCGTGAGGTATCCGAATCACCCCCATGTATGTTCCGCGACTTTTCATAGTTTTAGAGTTATGAATTTTTTTCTGATTTTTTGAGAATGATCGACCTCACCAATCTAAAAATTTTTTTTTAAAAAAAGTTTATGGCTTTGTCGAGATTTTTTTTTTGCAACTGAATCTTCATGAGCAGTACTTTTATGCATAAAATAATCAGCTTCGTAACTGTGATGAAAGTTATGAAAAAATTGGTCTAAAGTGAAAAATTTACGTTCGTGAAATTATGACTTAGCTTTTCAACTTTAAATAAAAAATTTAAACAGGAGACTGCATGGTTCCTAAGTAGGCTTCAAGAATGCGCCAGACTTTCAGCTTTCAGAATCATAAAAGAAAATTGCACTTAATGGGGCTACTTTGGCTTAAATCGGCCTTCAAAAACTGTGAGGTAGAAAATTCTTAAAATTAGCCACATGACGTTTTTTTTTTTGCCTATTTTCTCGTTCCTAAGGTTAATTTATGAAAACAACCGCGAGTGAGAGAGATAGCAATAATTCGGTCTCTTATCCTCTCAGCCCATTGTTATTGCAGGTAAAAGAGTAGCGCCTTCGTTTACACCCCATGGTGCACGAGAAAAGATCGCGCGAAGTTTTTGAATCTTAGCTTTTCTTGCAGTCATTTTTGGTTAGCAAAGTATTCGTCAGATGGCTAATTTTAAGAATTTACTACCTTTTTTTATGGTGGGATAAAATCATGCATTGATTGCCCCGCCCTTGGGCGGAGCGGGAGATAGTGTCAGACTCTTACTGACTAAAAGACCCACTCCGTTCCTTCTAGCCTTTATACTGGGGCTCGAGCGCCCTTTCGGATAACCCTGGCCCCAGTAGGCTTCGACCCGGCTGGGTCCCTGCTGTTGCTGACAACTCCTTGAGGCGCGCGGGAACAGTGCGCGCTGTCGACGACTTGGGCTTGGTCCAGACAGTTACCGGACGGCCGGACAGTGAGCTATCCATTGCTCACTGTCCGTAAGCCCGCGCCTACGATGGCCGGAAATCGGGATCAAAATCCCGGCGGCGGCGGCGGCGATAACGCCGTTGCCTGATGCGTTCGGCCTCCTCCTTTGCGAGCATTACTGCTTCGCATAAGTCAGCGACCGCCTGCCACTCCTCCTCGCTCCGGAACATGGCCTCAACCAAGGCACGGCGCGAGAGGTCTCCGCCGCCGATCGCCACCACGAGGGCACGGCGATGCTCTGCCCAAGCAGGGCACACCTCGACTGTGTGCTCCACCGTGTCCTCCGGGCGTTCCGCACAGTGGCGACACCCGGGCGTCACTTCCGCATGAATCCAGTGCAGAAGAATTTTCTACTTCGCAGTTTTTGAAGGAGAGCTAAGATTCAAAAACTTCGCGCGATCTTTTCTCGTGCACCATGGGTTGTAAACGAAGGCGCTACTCCTTTATCTGCAATAACAATGGGCTGAGAGGATAAGAGACCGAATTATTGCTATCCGATTATAATTTGGGTGTCTTCAAGGCTAGAGTGAATATGCTCTTAATAAACTAGTGCGCCTCGCCATCAAAGATTGCATCGCTACTTACCATCAGGTGGGATCGCAGTCAAGCACTAGTTTATCTAAATTAGAATAGAATAGAATAGAATAGAATAGAATAGAATAGAATAGAAAAACTTTTATTCGGTACAGACACAGCACAACGGTTACATTTATACACGAACTAAATAAAAGAAATTAAAAAAAAAAATCTCTCTCACTCTCGGTTTTTTTCATAAATTAATCTTAGGAACCAGTTTTTGAAGGCCGATTTGAGCCAAAGTAGCCCCATTAAGTGCAATTTTTTTTTATGATTCTGCAAGATGAGAGTCTGGCGCATTTTTAAAGCTTACTTAGGAACCATGAAGTCTCCTGTTTAATTTTTTTATTTAAAGTTGACTAGCTAAGTCATAATTTCACGAACGTAAATTTTTCACTTTAGACCAACTTTTTCATAATTTCCATCACAGTTACGAAGCTGGTTATTTTATGCATAAAAGTACTACTCATGATGATTCAGTTGCAAAAAAAAAATCTCGACAAAATCATGTACTTTTAAAAAAAAAAAATTTTAGATTGGTCTGGTCGATCATTCTCAAAAAATCAGAAAAAAATTCATAACTCGAAAACTATGAAAAGTCGCGGAACATACATGGGGGTGATTCGGATACCCCACGATGTGAGGGACCTAAATTTTATTTTTGGACGTCAATGTTCTGGCCACCCTGTATAAATAAATGATATTAATTTGGTGTTGAGCGTAGACTTTTGCCACAAAATAGATAAGTACAGAAGTCTATCTACATCAAAGTGCGCTCATGCAACGCACACAGACACCGCTCACGGACACAATATCACAGATCGGTTGGGAACAAAATAACCCAATTATAACTGTTCAGTGGTTGTTTAAATTAAAAATTAAATTGAATGAATTGTCATTTTTAACCGACTTCGAAAAGGAGGAGGATTCTATGTTCGTCTGAATTTATGTTTTTTTTACGTCAAAGATATGGGACAGAACTCCAGCAGAACTGTCGTAAAAATTAAATTCGCTTTGATTATACGTGTAGTCAATGACTGAAAGAATTAAAGAAAAAGGGAAGGGGATGTATCGAACTGATCTGATGATGAAGCTGGAAGGTAAATTAATGTATTCTAATCGTGTTCGGGATTATTAGAATCGTTGTGAGATGCATTCTATCTATAAGGTATCTGAGTTTGGCTGCGGGGTACTTTTTATTGGTGGTACCATAACTAAAAAATGTAAAATAAAAAATACTCACAAAAAAAAAATAACCGACTTCAATGTTACAAAAACACTGAAAAGTACAAAATAACTTTAATTTCGGAAGTCGGTGTTAAATAACGCAGAGATAAAACTATTATAGAAACACCGACTTCCGAAATAAAAGTTATTTTGTAATTTTCAGTGTTTTTGTATGTAGATAAGTGTGCTTGTATTTTCACGGTTCATTTAAATGTACTAACACAGAAAAGGCGAACATGACTTTGTGGCTATATCTTCTGTACCTATCTGCTTTGTGCTTTTACTTTCCAAGTGGTTTGATGGAAGGTCCTTACTTAGTATCAAGTAGCTTTACTTTTACGCCTGTTTAGCAGAAAATCAGCTTTGAATAATAGCGATAGCCAGAAGGCTTAACCAAGTTGATAATCAACAATAGTTAACGCTGGTAGAATACTTCAAATGTATAGGAATCTCAATGTTAAGCCACGAGGTCAGAACGAAGAAATCGAAGGCGTTACCGACTGTAGAAAGAGATTCGAATCAAAACGGTAGTAACTTGGCTAGGCCTGCAGTTTAGTCACGATTTGATATGTAGCACACTTATACTTTGATAGCGGGACCGAATACTTCTCTTAGGCAGATGCAGTATTAAAGTCCATAATATACAGTTACAAATATCCAAGTTACACCAAACCATAGTAAAGACGTCTCATGCAAGGTGGTATTAAAGCCGGCAATCCAACATATATCCAATACATGTGAATAAAATTGTCCTTACGATATGTAATCTAGGGTTCTCAGTGTTTTGTTACTTTTAATGCGATACTTAACATCTGAGTCTCGTCAGTCAGCTTGTTCCTTGAGGTTGTACAATATAAAAATGTATTTCTATATTAATCAAAAATATATTTTTCTGTATAGTAAATGTTGACTCAGTATATAAAATTACAATACCTTTCTCTATTTGGTGGAATATCATCAAAAGATTCCTCACGTTTTGGGTGGGGCGAGAGGGAGTGTCAGCCTTATCATAAGTTGAGTTATGAAAAAAAAATGTTCTGAACACATTATTTTGTATTTTCTTTTAGGTAAGTATAGAAAACGGTCATAAGACCATTAACCATGTCAGAAGATAAATTGTTAATCATTATCAACTCTGACTGGTTGAATTAATTGACAAATATCTATCACATCAGTCTGATATGGACTAAGCTCTTAGTTGATTTTTTTAAACAAAAACACGAATGAATAACATTTTTGGACAGGTACTTCGACTGATTGCGTGATAGAGTAGGGTCGAAACGAACATCTGATAAACCTCTTCATTATATTTCCGTATGATTGTGTTTATACTTAAGTGTTGGTAAACATAGGTTTCAACCTCTGAATTTATTATGATACACTTTACGTGATATAGAAAAAGATTACTCCATTTATTTTACTTATTTCTCTACCTAGATTTAAAAAATAGAATGAGAATTTTAAACGGAAGTTGAAGTTATTTTAAACAAGGAAAGAACGTCAAGTTAGATATTTTTAGTACAAATCAGAATAAACTCCTAGGAATTTAAAATCTTTCGTCGCTATTTCTACTTATCTATAAAGTAACATCGGTGGGACTTCAGGGCAGGTGGTCTCAGTGGTTCTAGCTAATAATACCTACAAATGATAAAACAAGGATAATATATTCAATTTAGCTGAACTTAGAGAATAAAAGTAGCCGTTTAAGAGAGGCTAGCACAAAATGACGAAGTGGGTTGTAAAGTGAAACGACCCCGAGTCTCCCTCGTTGATAGAAGTTTTATCTCGCAGGCTTTGAGTGTCAAAGCTCGATGGAGAAGGTTGCTCTAATTTAAAAAGTAAGTCCAACTTTACGGAAGCTTCAATAAAGTATGTACGAATGAACTTAGCAATCAGTTCTTACTAAGTAAGCAAGCTAGTTCTTCTTAGGGGAATGAAAATTAATAGTAATGTGAAGTATATTGTTGAATAAAATTGTTTTAACCATGTAATTTTCAGAACGTTTCCTGAGTACAAAGTGTACATTAACCATGTTAATAACACATTTAGGTTAAGTTTATTGCAGCCATTTGGGTGGTTTAATTAGTCTAATTTATATTCCACGTGGAGTAGTAAAAAATCGAATCACAGTTCGTCAGTGGATTCGTCGCAACACTAGAAAAAACATTCACATAGGATTTCGTTCCGTACGTGTTCAAATATCGAAACTGGCATGAATATTGCTGAATTCTCTCATGCCAACACGTACGTCAAGGAGCTTTCGTAAATAAAATGGCTCAAACATAAAAAGGCACAACCTCAATCTACTAATTGCGTTACGGAATATTTAATTTAATTAATCTTCTCACACATGCTTGGCAAGTAATAAATCCACGTAGCCTCTAATCTTATAAAGTTATTAACCCTGGAAATATTCGTGAGCAAAATCAACGCACCAAAAACGTTACCAAAGGTTGTGTATCCCGAAGATTTATGTTACGAAATGGCAACAGTGGAGAATTAGTTGGTCCGCGGTCGGCGAAACGTTAGATCGTGCAGGGGTATTAAATTAAAGGGATCTGCCGGAGCCTGTTCGTCACGTTATGTCATACGAGGCCCGGGAGACTAGTAGCTTTGTTTTAGCTCTGGCGAGATTAAACCGTGTATTTGGCGAGATGGTGCGTAATACTGCCGTGTCGATGGCCTGGTGCGGATGACTTTTGATATTAGTATGAGACGACGAAATTGGTTGGAGCAGTTTGTTTCAGGGTTTTATTTACTATCTACAAAAGTACCTCAAGCGTGTCATGCTCTGGGAGTATAACATTTTGAATAAACTGGTTTATTTGTATCATAAACAAATATTTTGCTGCTTAGTTTCAGGGTTGACTGAGCTTGGAAGTTAATTATCGTGTAACATGAGAACGATTAACATAAAAGAGAGCCCTACAGCTATTATTATCATATTTTTGTGGTTGATGTATTTCATCATTTCAGCCGAAAGACGTCCACTGCTGGACATAGGCTTCCTTCAGGTATCGACACAACGAACCACCCAGTACCTCTTTTTTGTACATTTAATACAGTCAAGTTCAAATTAATGAATTATACCTATGAGACAAAATTCTCTCAGGACTAAGACAACAAAGCGAATTTAAGTACCTAATTTACTTTTTAAATACATATTTATGTTCCAAGTAAGTGTCGTTAATATTCATAAAGAAAGTTTGTTAACTTTGTATTTTTACGACGACGCGCGACGACACAAATGAGTTATCGCTTCCTAGGGGTTGTCGAGCTGATACGAGTGTACAATTTTATTTTAAACAGAAGTTCGTATGGCCTCATTTTGTGAGTCCCACTGCTATTGGAAAGCTACGCCTTTGGTTCACTAAATAATATAATAAAAATATGTAACTTTTATCGAGTGAAAGTCATTTATTTTTATTATTTATTTTATTACTCTCTACGGGAGTAGAGCGCGTTTTTTTTTTTTTTAAATTATGTAATTAGTTAAGTATTTTTCATATTCTTTCTATGTTTAAACAAATAAAACTCTTTGCACTTATATTTAAAACCAAATAAACTTTTTTTAAGTTTGAAAATCATTTAGTGACTTCTTCTACTTCAGGGCGAAGCGCGAGTGTCAAACTTTTAGTAAATAAAACTACACCTATGTTTTTTCAGTTTTTTTTTTCGTGGTGGTAAAATCATCTAATGACATCCCCCGCTCTTGGGCGGAGCGGGAGATAGTGTCAGACTTTTACTGACTAAAAATTCACTCCTGTTTCTTTGTTGCCTTTCGCACCGGGGCTTGAGCTATCTTTCGAATTAACCCTGGCCCCAGTATGCTTCGACCCAGTTGGGCCCCTAGGCCCCTGCTCTTGCATGTTCTTTCAGTTGCGTTCTAGAATCACGGATTTCCACACAAATATCCTGAAATGACGTCATACATAACATATTATTTAATTACTTAAAAATAAAAAAAAATACTTGTCACAAATGATGCTTTTTCTTTGATAAATTTCGACATAATTATGCTTATGTGGTCTATTCCACAGAAAAGATGAAAAAGGTTAGAAAGGAAATACTTTCGGATTTGTACTATAACGAGTGTCACCGCTTGTCTCCCACCCTTGTAACTCCACTACAGACAATATATCAATACGAACGCGCATTACGCAACTAACAGATCACACGCACTTTGATCGCCAGTTTGCTATTGGTTGTGTCAATTGTGAGCATGATCATATTTTGAAGCACGCCTGCCCCGCCCACAAGGCCATTCTAACCTATTTTATCTTTTCTGTGGTCTATTCTACATATAGACACGTAGTTACAAGTTTATGGCACTCAATGTTGTATAGTTTTTAATCAATGAAATAATTTTTTGAATCAGACTAGTATTTTTTGTCTTCTCTTTTATGAACAAGTTGTTTTACCTTTTTTTTAAATGTGTTTTTATACCACGTGGTCAAACAAGGTCATGAACTGTTTTTTATTTGTATTTTATTTATATTTGTTCAATGTGCGCGTGATGTTTCACCTCCTTAGGTATTCAACCAGTCGTACTCTATCTATGAATAGAATCTACAAATTGTATGTAGCAGTTTAAGGTCATTATGGTTGACCGATTTCAGTGGTGGGCTATTCGTCAAATGAATCCGAATTTAAACGTCATCGCGGCTACGTAATTAGGTAATTTGATGGCGCGATTCAGATTTTAAACACTTCAACGTGATCCGTGTTAGACCTTAATTCGTATTAAATGGGTAATTATTGTGGTCATTGGACTGTTAGACTAACCACTAAAAGTTCACTTAGATACATAGTTCACCACGGACATATCCCCCGAAAAGAAGGAAAGATGTATAGAAGGGTTATTTATTTTTAAGATGGAAATTCATGTCGTGAGTTCTTCCGCTCTAGTATGAATCGGAAGGGCGTGATAGACTTTTGCTAACTAAAACTTTGCCTTCTTAAAGTAGAAGTAAACCCTGCTGGGGCCCTACGGTTTCGCTGACATCTCTTTGCCGTCGAATCGGTCTGGACGGGTACTAGACGGCCAGACGGCGAGCTACAGCATAATTAACACTTTAACCTTTCAATCGTGTCAATCAGAGACATTTATAAAGACAATGACAGCGCGAGCGCCGGTGTTCGCTTGGGGTTTAATGAATTATGTCTATTTAGTAGCATTGACGGGGTCCGCTAGGGCTGAAGCCTGCTAGGCCTGTGGGATTTTTCGAAAGAGTCACCAAGGCTCTGGAATTGAAAAAACATGGGTTGGTTTTAGTCAATAGAAGTTAGAGTCAAGTTACCTCTTATCTCGTTATCTCATTCCACCTAGAGCAGGACAAATTGTTTCATGAATTTACACCCATAAAAAAAGGAAATAAAAAATAAAAAACACTAAGCTTAGTTAAAAATATTCGTCGCCTTATGGATACTTATAACACACACTTCATGGACATAGACATTTTCACTCATTCTAATAAATAAATATAAATCTCTCGTTGTCAGCTCTTTAGCATCTAAAGTTTAAATTAATATTAATTATGTAACTGAATAATTAAATATCATAAAATCAGTCTCCGTTTTCTATGCATTTTATTACTTATTTATCTAATAATTATTCTGTATAACCTTAACATTTAATGGTTTTTTGTCCTTAATAAATAAAATAAAAACTTACTTAACAAAATATACGACACCAAAAACACATTAAACTTTATTTTGCAAAATCCATTAAACAAATGATACTTCTTGATTGATAATGATTGATCAGAGAGCAGGTGATCCCTTGTTGTTCTTCCAAAGTTTAACAACAATCTCGCCTGAGTTTAAGTAAAAACTCAAACTCCTCGTATTTGAAGGTCTTACGACTTTATCATAACAAACATTGTTCACCTGTTTTGTTTGCTCGGTGTAACATTATCTAAGATTAGCTTTTGCCCGCGGCTTCGCCCGCGTACTTAACAAATAACCTATGTCACTCTGGAATAAAGCAGCTTTCTATAGCGGCTTTATTCCTGAGTGACATAGGAAAACATTGGTGAAAATATTTTAGCAATCATACCTGTAAATCCAGAGATTAAAAAAAAACTTTCCCTTCTTATAATATCTATTAGTGTAGATATAATAAAAAAATCATGTTTCTATGTTTTTTTATCGAAGTCTACTGAAACGGCTTGAGCTATTTCTAACAATATTTTGTGGCAGGTCTGACAGTAGGCCGCAGGTCGCGTAGGCGCGTACAGGGCGACAAAGTGTTTTATTATTTTGGGGTTTCTTTTAAGATCAACATGTCTGGGACATATCGTTGAGACATCATTTTCAGATAGTGACTTCACATTGGTTGATATCTTGGAAGTGAAAGTCAGGCAGAGAAACTCGGATCTAAAATTAAACACGGATCCTTATTAAAAATATTATGAATTCAAAAGTTATCAGGTAGACATATTTGCCTGTGATGAGGTCGCCATTGTACCGATAAATGGCGTTTATTATGCAAATAGGTCATAAAAAAAAAACTTTTACATGTCACTTTTTTCGTTAACATGAACAAAGTCATTTTGTTCATATTAAACCAGTGTTTCCTAGCTGACTCTTAAGAAATAGCAATAGTGTAATAGAGTCGTGTTACAATATTGTTGTACAATAAAATAAAGTATATTCTGTCTATCTGTTACAAACATTATTATATTCCTCAAATTATTTCACCTCTGTCTTACCCTTCGGGGAATACGTGCGTGATGTTATGTGTTGTATGATTACAAAAACAGGAAAATACGGCAGAATTATTTACCATCCAATATAGTTGATTTTATTTGTTATATTAAACATGAACATTTAAGCTCCTGGTTACTGAAATATATATATAATTAACTATCGAAAGATTGGTCTGATTACATGCTAGAATTAAACAAAGTATTTCCAAGAACCTCCCAACAAGAATTGTTAATCTTGGCATTTTCTTAGAACCTGTGAAACTACCAATTAGTAGGTACAAAGACCCTAATCCACTTCAGTTTACATAATTTGCCACTTATATTGCCTTTATTTCGGACACCCAGAGCTTACAAATAGAAAAATAAAACCAACAAACAGTATTACAGTGTTTTACCTTTATTTGTTCGTTCCATACAAATGGGATGTAATAAGCCCTGCACATTAGTTCCCCGGCCAATGGTGCGGCGGGTAAAAATGTGTGGTTTCGATGGCATGCGTTACCGTGACAAAGCGATGCCGCCGATCCCGACCTACTTTGTGACCCCCATTGTTTAATGTGGAGGTGGACATGTGTTCCTTTGTTTTGTTGATTTCGAGATAAGGACAACAAACAGTTGGACATATTTTTCCATTAACAGGAAGTAAAAAAGGAGTTATATTCTGTGTACATTACGACCTACACTTTATGCATTCTTTAACACTGGATAATTATATTAATGAATTTTACGGTATTTATTATTGTACACGAAGTGAAAGTTAAGCAAAGAAATGTTAAACTAAATTTATACGAAATACATGCCTTCCTTCAGGAAAACAATAAAATACAGGTAAAAATAACACTAGCGTAATAAAAACGTTAGAGTTTTTTTTACCAAAATCCGAAGATTTATATTATACATTTGTATGAATACATGAGCGTGGGCTTTAGTAATCCGGCAGTCGGGATCCTGAGATAAACTGTGCGTTTTGAAGCCGTAAATCTGACAAGATTGATGATATCTCTGACCTGCGCCTTCCTTCCGACAAGACATTGCACCCCGGTGTACAATAGCACCCCACAGACATTACCGGTGATTCGGCTAGTAATTACAAGTGTTTTCGTGATTTATAGGGAGATATTTAATTAGAGTGTGTCGATAATAGGAGAGTTGTTTTTTTGTGTCTTTTATATAACGTAAATCGAAAACATTTACGTTTTACATTCTGAAATCATATTAATATTGTAATGGACTGACTGGATCCATAGATCTTTGCGAATTCGCCTAGCACAATTAATATAATTATAAAAAAATTATAAAGTTTTTCCGTTATAAAAAAACTTAATTTACCATATATATTTTGCATATAGATCCAAATTGGCCACATTTTATTACTTTAGACGTAGAGTGGTTTATATTTAATAAATAAACCGACAAAACAAAAAGTCTTCAAAACCAATAACAAACAAGATCCAAAAAAAAAAGAAATACCAAATACTGTAGCTAATTCGGCCGGACTCGTGAATAATTTGTTCTTTGTTCGGCTCATAAGAACGATCGAGATATCAAACGAGTCACGTTCGTCGAGTGGGGTGCGGCGGCGGTCACCCACAGACGCACGTTGTACTGGGACACAGTACAGGAACTACAGAAAACTTATGAGATGGGGCTGTGAGGTGGAAGCTGCGAGCCTGAGCGTCGCCGTGATCTTTACGAATGTGAAGGACCCTAATTACTATACTGTTAAAGCTAAGCATTATAGCATATACATGTATGTCGGTGAAGTCAATAGTACAGAAGCTTGGGAATGAATGAACAAGACAAATGTTACTGTCATTGTCACTTTGACAGAATACGCGCTGACGTTTGCACGAGCCGATCGCATAAAAGATCCGGACGCAGAAGCGCGAGAGTTTTTCGTCTGAGACTCTCTCGCAGCTCGTTATGAAGTTAATACCTAAAGGGTGCATCATAATAAATCAGTTGTGTGATCTGGAATAGTTTGTTGATTGCTCGATACCTAGAAATCATCCACAATACAGAGTTTCTGGACAGAACGACGAATCAAAGGTGATCGGTATCCTGAACTGACATGTAAATTTAATTTAATCCACAGTCAGAAGACTTTAGGGTACGGCATTGGTCGAAATAGTTACTGTGGCCTTAGATCGTTAATGGTAACTGAAGGAAAAACGGTGGAGTTTTATTTATCCAGTAAAAATCTGTCATGCCATCTCGCTCCAGTTAAGGCGAAAGAAGTTTTTTGATAAAATCTCACAAGCCAGTCTTTTCGTTTCGCTTTCCGTTTAGATTCGAAATGAAAGAACGAAGTAGAAAGCTACAGACGGCAACGTCTCCGATTCCTTTGTTTTGACCACGTGACTTGATGATGTAATTCCCATACATTTGAAGTTAACGATTGTAGATTATCAACTTGGCTAAGCCCTGAGATAGGTTTCGAAGTAGCCGCCACCAACTTGCTCTCGGATCTGAGCGCATCGCAGACCTCCAGTCCGGATAGGGAATAAAGGAGGGGGGTCTAGCAGCCTCACATACACGTTGATAAAGCGGTTTCTCATCTCTGCTTCAGTATTGCACTCGAGCACAAAACCATAAGGATTTTGCTTGGCGTAGTCACAAAGAAAACAATAAAAAGCGCATTTATTTGCGATATTTAAGCAATAAATAATTGACAGAAATCCGGTCAAATCGGCAACATGTAAAAAAGATCGAGTATCGGTTGATGTATTGTTTTGAGTTGTGCTAACAATCATTTGTAATTGCCGCAAGCGCTTGCGAATCCGGCGCGGGCGTAGGTACGTAGGTGTTAGACGACCGTAGCGAAACAGCTGAGTGGGTAGCATTTTCGAGTTTTATTGACATTATTCTTTTTAAATTAAAACTTGCCTTTGCTAACATGGAAATAAAGATTTTAATTAGTATAAAGTACAAAACCAACAGGAAAAATCTAATAATACATTGTAAATAAACATGTTTTCCATTATACTTCATTATGGTTTATCTTTTTTTTCTTAATGAACGACATTCTGACAATTTAAAAGTGGCTTGAAACTAGTTTTTGACTGCAGTTTTGCCCGCGTACATAAAATATAGCCGTGTCACTCAGGAATAAAGTAGTTTTCTATCGGTGAAAAATTTTCCTAATCGGACCAGTACTTTCAGAGATTACTTCCTAAAAACAAAAAGAAAAACAAACTTTACCTCTTTATAATATTAGTGTAGATAAAAGTTTCTGATTTCTGCAAATTGATATGCTTTACGAAATTGTTTTATGCGAAAAACAATAATTTTGAACAGTAATGACAATAATTATGTAATAATAATAAAAATATCGTCACAAGCTAACCTTTTGAGAATCTGATTTTGCTGAGTAAAAGCATACTACCTACCTACTAAATAATAATTATTCAAACTGACCTTTTGAGAATCTGAGCTGAGCGAAAGCGTAGTATATATATATAAATATATATGAGCTATAGAGATAAACTGACAAACAAAGCCTTTAAAACCATGCTTCTAAAGCCTTTGTATTTAGTGAGACTACGGTAACTTCCCACTCAAAGATTATACCGTCTGATTCGTAGGCGGGCTACGGCGTAGCGCGTAGGCGTCTACGCCGTAGCACGTAGGCGGCCATTCATCTCCACGGATATCGGTCTTATCATTGTTGTATAAGTTTCGCGCGCCAAACGCCGATATTTAATTTAATTATGAATTGTTCAACTCGATTAGTTAAGCTGAATTGCTTCTGACGATTTATATAGAATGTCTTTAAAAAGGTAAGGAGGTAGGACGATGTTTGAGATATAGATTCTTTACTTGAACGATTCTAAATAATAATTTATTCCGTATATCTCAATTTACCCAGACGATGCTACTTTTAAATTAGGTACACCCACACGTTTACACTTTAAAGAGAAACCACTCATAAGTGCTTTCATAACACATAAAAGTTGGAGAATTACTCAGATAATTAACATAGAATTAAGAACACTATCATAAAATTGCGCTCTTTCTTAAATTCGGCTGAAGCATCGAATGTAAAAATTTTATTGCGTTTATTTAAGGATTTGTTTGTAAATTTAAATTACTGGCTAATTGCGAGTCATACTCCCACACGAAGGGTTCCGTATCGGCCGTAACAAAAAACACCAAAAAAATAACGTTTTTTAAATGGGCCCACTTAAATATTTATTTTATTCAGTTTTTAATATTTTTTATAACAGCGGCAACGTACTGTACTTTCATCATCTGTCTAGCATCACGGTTCATGAGACACAGCCCTGTGACAGACGGATGGACAGAGGAATGTTGACAATAGGGTCCTGTTTTGATCCTTTGGGTATGGATCCCAAAAAAGTATAATATAATTTTTCCTATGAATATTAATTTACTATGAATTAAAGTTCGTTCTGGTACTTTTGTGTAATATAAATATGAATGCAACGTGGTGGACCACGGCAGATGGCGATCCGCAAGGACCTTCAGAGGTTTTGTAGTCTTATGACTTTTTAAGTGGTATTACAATATATATTTTATTTCATTTGTTTAGTACACTACTTTAATCCAAGAGCTTGACAAAGTGTTGTGGCGCATTTTATGAAAAACTACTTCCGTAGTTTTAATCTTATATAAGAAGACAAGAGATTACAAAAAGTTAGGACTCTGTGAATTATACTAATGACAGTTCTCCACGATTTAATAAGTTAAAGATGTCCAAGTTTTTCAATTTCTCTTAATGACAAAGGCATTTAATTAAAAAACCGCGATCGAAATGTCATATGGCTCTTAGGTAAAATATAAACCACTAAACATAGCTCGACAGTTTCAGTGTAAAAGTTATTAACGCTAATTATCTGAATTATATTTTCATACCCAGAAATGCAACGGGTAGCATATAAGTTTACTAGCTTTTGCCCGCAGCTTCGTCCATAAAACATAGCATATATCACTCAAAAATAAATCAGCTTTCTATTAATGAAGACATTTCCGTAATCGGACCAGTACTTCCAGAGATTACCTCTTACAAATAAAAAAAAAAAACAAACTTTACCTCTTTATAATATTAGTGTAGATTACAGTTAAACTTAAAATAAATCACCTATTTGGATATTTGCATATATTTTACACAAGAATTATCTGAATTTAGTTTTCATATCCAGAAATGCAACGGGTAGCATATTGTTTATCTAAACATAAAAAGTATGGCCCCAGCAGGGCCGAAGCCTACTGGGGCCAAGGGTACTTCGAAGGGGAACCTCGAGGCCCTGGTACATAAGGGAAAGAAAGGAATGAGTTTTAGCCAGTTAAAGTCTGACGCCCCCTCCCACTTTGTCTTAGAGCGAAGGAAGTTATTGAATGAATTTCCACTGAAAAAGGTGAACATAACAAAAAAAAAAACAGTGAAATAAATAACCAATTTGCATACATTTGGAGTTGACCAATTAAGTTAAAAATTACTAAAGCTTAAGCTATGATTACTCTTGCTGATTGGGCTCGAATTCATTTAAACCAATTATATGTATGACTGTGAAATTACAGTAACTACGTTTTAAAAGTGTTGTTTTACACACTTGTCATGATTTAACTTGTAAACAGTGGCGCCAGTTTTATTTACGGGATTGTGTGAGTTACGATTTTAAGTCGAAGTAATTATTTCACTGTTTGCAAGCGTTTCTACCCGTAATTAAGTAATAATAGACTTTTATAAGAAACGATTATAGTACATTATGATATAAGTGTGTAAACATTTATTACTTACGTGTATCATACGACGTTTTTGACACTTGTGAAGAAAATAACTGTAAAACTAGCAAACTTTTGTGGCGGTAAAAATCTGTTTTCATATGCGCGCCCATTTTCTCTTGGGAGACGACGCGCGCCCTTCCTGACACGATAAATGTAATAAAATGATGGCGGAGGTAGGTTGAACAAAAAGGTTTTAACTACATTATAGCACTAGTGCGTAATGGCAATCAAAATGTCACAGTTTAGTAACAAATGCCATTATATACCTAAGTGCAGTGCAATAAGAGTTACTTTATGAGCAAGTGTATTGAAAAATTAGTGTATCAACTAAACTAGCTTCTGCCAGCTGTTGAAATTCCGTGAAAGTAGGTTTCTGTAAACAAACTTTGGACCCCCGTTTCATCCCTTTAGAGGGTGAATTTTAGAAAATCCTCTCCCAGTGTTCAAATTCAAATTGCTTTTTTATGACATCCAGACGTATGTCATAAAAAAGAAACCTTGTACATTTGAGACTTTTAGTTCAAGTATTAATTCGGCTGTGTGTTGATATGACAGTCAATCAATTTTGTCCTTTTCTATATATAGATATCTGTATGTCATCTTGATTAGTAGAGCAAGGCATAGTTAATAAAAAAACTTAGGGGTGATGAACTTTTCTACTAATCTAACGTGTCGACCTGCCTGTTTGTATACCACAGAGCTCTATTTTTGCAACGTACGATTTCTATCAGCAATATTGAAAAATAATAAAACATTTAAAAGGAATTCTACGTATTCATATGATCTGTTAGTTAACATCCATTGATGGTGAATTTTATTGATTAGCATAACAACAGAAACCCATTTTTAGTATAACGCCTTATTTTTAATTTAGTTGCTATTTAATGGCATTTATAGCAAATGTGTAACTAAAGTTGCAGCTATCTAAGAATATTTGAATACAGATTGGCAAGCGTGCTCAAAAGCTGTCTGTACTTACATACACTATGCGACAGGTCGCCTCTTGACCGACGTCAGCGTTCGTTAATAGAACTACTGTTCTGTCATACACAATGCGGCAGGTCGCCCCCAGACCGACGCCCGTCAATGGACTAGTATTCACCTTGGCATATGCTTCGATTATTATATGTTAGTAACTTAATTGTTGAACGGGTATAGTTTCCTGGTGCATACTGCCAGCGATCGTTTGTCTTGTCTTATAAACAATTAGTTGCTTTCTACGCGATATCTGTTGGTAGACTGGGATTGGAATGAATTCTGTTTGCGGTAGCGATTGTTTCAAGTCCAAAATTCATTGGTTACGCATCCAAGTCCCGAAAATGTTTATTCTCACAACTCCACGGAGTTTTTGTCATGTTTTTAGCTATCAAAGTATTCTTCAGTACATTTTTTTTTTCATCTACTTACTTGTATGGCCTCTATCTATTCGATGGACTTCCTCTGGAAGTACTTCTTTCTAGCTACTAAAGAACAAAGATTTTTCTGGAAAAACTAAGGATCAATAAATCGAAAGAGAAACAGTTTATACTGTTCCTCTTTCTCGTGTTGTTGTTTGAGATTGACTAAAATTTTGTAGGTCCAAATCTTTGGTAAAATAAACAATTGAACTCATCAAAATTTATAATTGTGTTTACATGTGTTTATCATCTACCTCTTTCTAAACGGCTTAACCGATTTGGATGAAAATTGTGTGTATATTTGACTGGGTTTCGAGATGGTCTAAAAATACAATTAAATAAAAAAAACTTTGGTTTAGTAATAAAATATCGACTTTTGTAATGTTTAGTTTTATTCAGGTACTTAGGTTCCAATATATTTAGCGCACATTGTTTGCCGCAGAATCTTAGTTTTATTGTACTATGTCTATATTACCTAGTGTAAATGTTATAAGTCCGCACTAAGATGAGACGGCTGTGACGTCTGCTGATATTGAGGCCAGCCATCTACTGGGAATTTCTGTTCTCTTGGTAAATAATTCCTTGATGTTCAGATGTTGTAGTTTCAAGGCGTCTTTATGTCCATACCATCTGTATATCTGTCTGTCCGTTTGTTGGTTACCACCTATATAGAGTTCTATGACAATTAAGCTTAGTTTATTTATTCTAATTTAATTTAATTCAATTCAATTTATTATTGCGTTTAATTCAATTTAGTATAATTTAATTCAATTTGATGTTTAATTCAATTCAATTTCAATCCAATTTATTTTGCTTGGTTCATTCAATTGTTTTATTTGTATTATTATTATGAACCTACTAACATTAAATATTAAGCTATTTGTTACTACTAACACTATGGACTTGGTCTGAAATAAAAGTTAAATTATTATTAGTTATTGTAAAACAAAAAAAAATGATAAGATTTGGAACTTATAATTTAGCAATGTGCGTCCCCTTTATTTGGGCACAATATATTATGCGGCGGCGTTTAGAATCTAACTAAAATGATATTTTTGTGTACTGAGTAAAAATGCAACGTCAGCATGTTAGCAAAGGAAAAGTACATTGTTTATACTCGTAAGTAAAAGCTGATTTATGCTTTATTGCCTTATAATAAGGGTTATAACATTAAGTTTTCACACCGAGACAGCCAGAATTAGTTTGTTGAATTTTGAATAGAGATAGATTGGATCCTAAGGTTGTCTGGTAGATATCACTGTTAGTGATATGGACGTCATTGTACCCTATGTTGCCATTTTGTGTATACAATAAAGTGTAACTATATAATTTTACACAGATACGAAATATCAAATACTTATTTTAGCACTTTTCGACACTCCTACCATTTAAAATTTTACTGTGCCAATAAAGTTTTGAGATTTGTACTTTGAAGTAGGTCCTAGAATACTTTTTATCCTTTGTGGTATTGGTGTATGCAGATAAAGGTACAGGTAGGTGCTATAATCTTTGAATATTTAAAAATTTCATGTCATCGTGTTTGTTGTCGAAGTTCTATGAAACGGCTAGTGCGATTATTATGATTTTTTTGTGTATATTTCTAGGCCTGCAGCTTGTAGACTATTTTTAACCTCCTACCCACATTTGTTCTTTATTAATTCATATGACAGAACAACGTATCCGGTCCGGTCAGCTAGTACTTTATAAAAACTTTTGATAAGTAATGTATGATTCTTTGAACCGTTAACAGCTAAATATAGTATAGTAAATGAATAACTGTTTAACAAATTAATGTAAAATTTCTCCAGACGAGTATTTTAAATAAAAATCTGAATAAATAATTTAATGTAGGTAAGTACCTATAATTTCTCGAATTTCTTAATGCGTAATTAAAAGAATATTAATGGGCTAATTATGCCTTCTTTGAATTTGTTATAAATTTTAATGAGCCTACAGAGATTATTTAATGAAAATGAGCGAGTACTTTTCTTTAGAGAATTATAAAATAGAAGAGCTATGATGAGTTGTCAGTTTTTACGCGCTTTTATTTATTTATTTAAAGTTCATATACAGTAGTGGTACTGAGGAGTGAGGACGAAGCAAAATAAGCATTCTCTACAAGTCAAAATTTGGATTAAAAGTGACAATACTGAGGTAGATGTACATAATAAATATAAGCTCTTTTTTGTTTAAAAGTGATCTGCCCGACAAACGGTTTTGTCATTAAAATTTCTTATATTCATGCCATTATTGAACAATTATAATTGCTGAGTGGACAGTTTACTTGTTAAACAACTTTCTTCAAATTATAATCTACTTAATGTAATGATGCCAGCATTTTGTGAACTTTTCAGATTGTCAGCGATGCGAACGAATTTGTTGATGCCTAGGAGCACTTTCTCCATTTTCCTTATTTTGTTTGTAGATTTTGTATTAAATATATTATTTTAAGATTATAATAAAATATCTTTGTGTGATTATTTCTACGTTATCAGATAGAACACAGAAACGTCGCTATGCTTCCAGGAAAAATATTGAACTCGTATTTATTACTTTATCGAATTAATATAAACTGACAAAGATAAACAGCAACAAGTTCGGAAGTGCCCATGTGACGTCGATAACAAGGCATGACATCACAAGAAACTTCAACGTACAAAAGAAAAAAATACTAGTTTAATATTTTTCAGTGCTGTAACTTTAACAAATATATTTTTTAAACAAATTACCCTATTATTAAAAGTCGTAACTTACCACATGCACTTTACAGTAGGTATTTTCTTTTAGTTCATGCTGTCCTGGTACATAGTGCTGATAACTAGCGCGGGGTCGATACCCCCGCCGGTAGGTGTCGCTTGCTCGCTTGCCGTTTTGCTAATTAAACTGTCGCTTCCCGCAGTAACTAACTGTCGATATAGCACTCATTGATAAAGTCAGCATAACATGAATCACGATATAATTAGATGATTTACTGGTCGAATGGCTATTGAATATCTGATTTTCGGTTGCTGGGAAACATTTAAACGTCAAACTTTGTATTTTCAGGATCAGTATTTTAGGGTCAAGACCTGGACTAGGACGTAAAATCGGCCAAGTGAGATTTGAACTCGCGCACCGAGAGTTCCGTATAAAATTTTGTATTTATTTTGCAGAATACGACTACAATTTGCTTCAATTAATGATATCTTCAATATGACTAATTTCGTAAAATGCCTAAACCATGTGTAAAGACGACAGTTTTACAATAATAAAGTTAAGTTTGTTCCTCAATCCAGTTTATCTACACATCAGATCAATATTCGGTGTTTTCATAGTATTTGAACTTCGGTAATGTTACCTAATAATAATTTTGGTGAATATAGCTGTACAATTAGCTAACCTAATTGCGTACGAGTATTACACGTTTATTATTTATAACAAGGTATATATGTATGTATATTCATTACCCTCTTTATAAATAATGAACATGCCTGAATGGATAACCTATATAACGTAGAATTTACACCTGTAATGTATAACTGGTGTACTAGAGTGAACTTTATAGATTTACATACCCCTTGAGAACGTAATGGCATGAGGTTATGTAGTGAAATTTTATGAACTATAAACAGATATAGGATTGCAGTAATCCCGAAAGGTTTCTGGTCATTTATTGAGGGGTTCTGTTGTCCATTTCCCAAGTTCATATCTTCACCTTTAAATAAAATTATTTTTAGAAAATACTATTCTAAACAAAAAAAAAAAAAAAACATACAAATCGTTTTAATTCATTAAACCCCAAGTGAACGCCGGCGTTCGCGCACCTATTGTCTTTCTATTGTGTCTGTAATTTCCACGATTGAAAGGAATGGCGAAAATAGCACTGAACAAGTTAAAAATAAACAGACTTGAAACTGACAGACTTGAGAGGATTTAAAAAGGTAGAAGTTCCTACCTTTTTATTGAAGTCGGTTAATGATAGATACGTTTGATTTGTACGCGGGTGAAGCCGCTGAAAAAGTAGTCTTTTGGTAATTGAATTGTGAACATTGGTTTATGGACCAAACTTACCTAATTTGTAATTAAAAAAAGGCAAACAGATGAGCTGTTTCTGTCTTATAATCGTACCGGATTTAGTGTTTCGCCTCGTCGTTTATACCACGTACATCGAACGACTGGAACAATGTGCCTGTTTTAAATTAGGTGTCTTCAAGGCTAGAGTGAATAGGCTCTTAATAAACTAGTGCGCCTCACCATCAACGATTGCATCTAAGCTTACCATCAGACGGGATCGCAGTCATGCACTAGTTTATATCATTAAACAAAAAGTAGTAGGTAAATTTTTACGAATATCTAACACAACAAGAACATATTATTATATTTTTTATGGAATTACAGTCTGGGTTCCTAGCCAGTTTAATTTAATTCATTAAACCCCAAGCGAACGCCGGCGTTCGCGCACCTATTGTCTTTCAATTGTGTCTGTAATTATCACAATTGAAAGGTTAATATTATAAAACGTGAATGAATTGCCCCATAAACTATAGATATACAAAAATCGCCAAGCAATCTAGAGTAAATCTCCTTTTCTATCTGAGAACAGCAAATGTCCAGGAAATTACTCACGGAAGTACTTTAGAATTCTCTGCTAAAATTGAAAATGTGGAAAACTCCCCGACATGCGCTCGTGTCTGACTGTATGTACCTACTGTATGTGCACTCCTTTATTCGTTGTTTTATAAATCTGGGGACCCTTAGATAGGGAGTCCAAAAATCAAAACAAAAAAAAACTCATTTTTAGATTAAAAGATGTTAAAGAAACCGACCACTATATTTGTAACAAGCAAAGATAAAAAGCATCTAATGGTAATGGTCGGATGGAGGTGTGCCCCGTTTGGGCTTAGCACCACCTTGTTCACGTGGGGGCGATCGTCGGCTAACATCTCTTGTGCCGGTCACGACCTCTCGCGCCGGTTCCTGGTACTAGCCATTGTCCGGAACAAGGAGCAATGACAGGCGAAGGAGGCGTCCGCACGTGTGAAGGAACTTAATTCCTCATTTCCAGCCACCACCGTAGGTAGGGCACGCCACAATTATGGCGGTAAGTCCCCTCTTTGAGGCTTGGCTGGAAAGACCTCACGGTGGCACGTTCGGGAGGTACCTGTTTCGGATTCGAGCGGAAGAGACGTCTGGGTGTCGCCAGTGTGCGGAACGCGCGGAGGACACGGTGGAGCACACAGTCGAGGTGTGCCCTGCTTGGGCGGAGCATTGCCGTGCCCTCGTGGGGGCGATCGGCGGCGGAGACCTCTCGCGCCGGGCCTTGGTTGAAGCCATGGTCCAGAGTGAGGAGGAGTGGCAGGCGGTCGCCGACTTTTGCAAAGCAGTAATGCTCGTAAAGGAGGAGGCCGACCGCATCAGGCAACGGCGTTCTCGCTGCCGCCGCCGGGATTCTGATCCCGATTTCTGGCCACCGTAAGCGTGGGCTTGCCGACAGTGAGCAATGGGTAGCTCGTTGTCTGGCCGTACGGTTACTGTCCGGACCAAGCCCAAGTCATCGACGGCGCGCACTGTTCCCGCACGCCTCAAGGAGTTGTCAGCAATAGCAGGGACCCAGCCGGGTCGAAGCCTACTGGGGCCAGGGTTATCCGAAAAGGAACTCGAGCCCCGGTATGAAGGCTAGAAGGAACGGGGTGGGTCTTTTAGTCAGTAAGAGTCTGACACTATCTCCCGCTCCACCTAAGAGCGGGGGTTATCATAGGATGATTTTATCCCACCATAAAAAAAAGCCACCACCGTAGACGTGGGCTCCCGGAAGACGAGCAATGGGTACCTTTCCGTCCAGCCATCCGGTAACCATCCGGAACGAGCCCGAGTCGTTGACAGCGCCTAGTGTTCCACGCGCGCCTTAAAGAAATGGAGATGAGATGAGAACCCTCTGGAACGCAAGACAAAGAAGGAACATAGGTGTCGTTTTAGTCAGGTAAAGTCTGACACGTGCTCCTGTTCTGTCTTGGAGCGGGTGAAATCATTAGATGATTTACCACCAAAAAAAAGACGATCACCCAGTCTGAAGTTCATTTAAAATTGTAATTAGGTAACTGTAGCTGGAGACATTAAATAAGGTCAGAGGTCAATATGTCAACTTTAAATGCCGTACTGACCTTTAGCACTCTTGGGAAACTCGCGCTTGGCCGGATTTTTAATTAATCTTAGGAAATCTGAGCGAAGGAAAAAGAAGGGTAAAATATTACGAACTAACCTTTTAAATATTAATAATTTCATTTTAATAATGTGCTTCTTTTGCAAAGCAGTTTTTTTTTTTGTTTTGATGTCTAGTGAAAAATATTTTGGAAGCATATTGAGATAAAGAATTGAAGATAGGTCCTGGAAATATCATCTTGGATCCTTTAATTTATAATTATGATGCCGAAATGTAGCTAACACACCAATTAGAGCCATATTTCACCGGGACACCCTGGTAGCGCCACTGGTTGCGCCACCATGGTGTCCTAGTGAAATATAGCAAGACACCAAACAAGACACCAAACAGACACCAGAGCAAAGATTTTATGTATCCTATGGATAATCTAGATTGCCTACGCAGCAAACACACTCTATAGTGTGCTTTATTCTCATTGCCATTACGTTCATATTGACAAGCAAACTGGGAAAAATGTACTGAAAAAGACAACGAGTAAGGGTCGTTGTGTCCCTTTCTTACCCCCATTTTAACTTGGGTAACCATGATTTTACTAAATTAATTGTTATTATTTTTGGCACTGCAGCATGTGATATTAATTGATGGTGTATTTTTTATATCGACAGCAGTACCAATATCTCCAAACTGTCTGTGAAACCTGAAAACAAAAAAATCACTTCGAATTTTACTAAGGCGATTATCACACTGCCACGTTCCACGCAGCGCAGCGCGTAAATGCGTGTACCTAATAGGTACATTGCTTGTAAGTATCTCTATTTGTATAGAAAATAAGCACAGTCCAACATACCGAAAATGCATCCACGCGCGTTCATGCAGATCACACGCCTACATGAGGAGAAACATGCACACACGTGGGTGCGGGGCGGCACGCAAGGTATGACACACTGAGTCTCGTAGTGTCATATGACTTGAATGAAATAAGTCAGAGCCTGCGTCAATTTACAAAATGCTCCTGCGCGCGTGAGTGCGTAAAAAAACCCGCACGATGATGCAGATCTGCATTTCCACAAGTACGCGCGTTGGTGCGTTGACACGCACCATGCAGCGTAATGCGCGGCAGTGAGATAATCGCCTGAAACAGGCGGAAAACCCTTTTTAAATTCATAGCGGTATATTATGATTTTTGGTACTTCACGGTCGACAAATATAATATACTAGCATTTGCTCGCGGATTCGCCCGCGCACATAAAATATAGCCTATGTCACTTAGGAATAAAGCAGCTTTCTATCGGTGAAAAACTTTTTGCGATCGGACCAGTACTTCCAGAGATTACCTAATATGGCTTGTTCGTCAACTCCCTTAAGCAATTCGCGCGAGTCCGCGCGAGTTGGGACCTTCCGATTTCACCTACTTTTTCTGTCGTCATCTCGCATAAACGTATAAAATACAGTCAAATAATAACAATTACTATAAATAACTAGCTATTGCCCGCGGATTTTTTCACGCAGGCTATACCGGTTATCTACTAAGATTTCGGGATATTATGTTAAAGGTGAGGAATGAGGCGAGTAGGATGTGGCCAATGGTACACGATAGTCACGATACCCAAGTTACTTTAAAAACATGTTACGTTAGGTTGTGGTAGAGTTGTGCCCCGCTCGGGCAGAGCACCGCTGTTTCCTCGTGGAGGCAATTGTTGGCAACAACCTTTCAGGCTGCAGGCAGGGCCCTAGTTCAGACTATGGTCCGGAGCGAGGAGGAATGGCAGGCGGTCGCTTTTTTCTGCGATGCAGTAATGTTACCGAAGAAAGAGGCCAAAGGAATATCGGCCGCCGAAATTCCGACCCCGACGACGGACCACGGTAGATGCGGGCTTGCGGACGCCGAGCAATGGGTAGTCCGCTATCCGGCCGTCCGGTAAGTAACCGAACCGACCTCAGTCGTCAACAGCGCGTAGTGATCGTCATGCTCCTCCTAAACCGTAGGAGTCCAGAAGGGCCGATGCCCGCAAGCTAGCCCCGGCGAATTCCTGAAAAGGAAACCCGTAGTCCTAGAATGCAAAGGGCAACTGAAGGTCACAGGTTAATCGTGAAATGGAACGCATCCAAGAAAGATTTTGTTCATCGTGTGGGAGCGCTTGACTTTTTTGACACATACATGACGTATCGATACTGCATATTCACTCACTTACGTGTATTTCTAAGTCTTATTAACTAATACTTGTACGTCAACTTTGGTTGCTTATTGTTGATAATGTTGTGATTTGTTGGTAATTAATATTATATATTATTGTAATGTTGATTAATATCTTTCTCATTAACGATAAGTGTTTTGTTTTAAAGTCAAGTCGAATACAATTTCTAATACATTTTTAGTGGGCAGGCACCTATGTTATAAATTTTTTTTTTAGTTAATAATAATAATAATATTTATTCAGAGTTAAAGTTTGGTAAAATAGTAACATAAAATCTTAGGAATAATATATAAAGGTATGACTATGTTATATGCCTAGTTGACTGTACATAAATACGTCAGATTTTCAAGTCTGAGCAAGTTGACGACAGAAAAAGTAGGTGAAATCGGAAGTTGCCAGCTCGCTTGGACTCGCGCGTATCGCTTAAGGTCCAAGCACCCGAAAAGTGCCATAAAACAGTGATTTTCTGAAGCCGACTCCTCGCTAACGGCGTTTGAAAAAAGGTTGCTTGTAGGTCCGGCTGGTATTTTTTATTTACAGTTTTTTTTTATTGACATAATAAAAACAACGAAAATTAAAAGCAAAATTATTTATACATTTTTGAAAAAAATTTTTTTTTTTTTCAATTTGACGTACCTAGTCAATTTGACGAATATTACCAGAATTTTGTGATAGATTCCATTCATCATGATTTGCTCTCTATGCAAATTCTGGCATCCTGTTGCAGGTTTGTGTTGTTGAGAGGTGCAATTTAATCAGCTAGTGTTTATATAACAATAATAATAAATAATTTATTAGTTTGGTGAGCTTCTACATGTTTTCAATAGCGTTCATGTCTGGTGTATTGATTGACTAGGGTAAAACATTAATGTTTTTTAGCCAAGTATGCAGTAACACCCCTGGTTTTGTAGCACAATGCAGATTCGGGCATAAAAATGGACTCTTCGTCAATAAGGAACCATTCTTCGAGATGCGGCAGCAGTCCAGTTTCTAGTACTTGCTTGTACTGGTCATGCCTCATGGTCCCTTTCACGATATGTAGACCCTTGCTTGAGATTAAAGACCACATTATAATACTAATTGGGAATTTAGCTGTCTTCTGTTCTCTTAACACCAGTTTTTATGGAGCTATTCGCCAGAGCGTCGTCGAAAAGGAGCATTTTTTGAACGGACAAAAGAGCTTTTGTCAACCAAAACCTGAAACGTCAATTCATCGGAGAATCATGTCCGAAAAATTATATTATTTCATCAGATAATGATCATCAGGTAGTTTACAATGTACTGGACTATTTAAAGTCTTATTTTTAACCGACTTCAGTCTGAAACAGTCATATTTTGATGTTGTTTGGCCCTGTGCAATAGTCTCTTCTTATTTACCTCGGTGAGGCGTGGTTTTTTGATAGGCTGATGACCTATCAACTTCTCTTTTGCTTACTCTCGAAGAATTGTCTTATCGAAAACTTCTAGGCTCTCGTAGTTTGTAATCGTGGTAAGGTCTTACCTGTCAATATACATATTAGTTTTTGATTAGTTATCTCAAATATAATGTATTAGTAACATCTTGAACTTCTTTAGAACACAATGGCTCGTAGTACGAACTAATCTATGGACACACTAGTAGAAAGGGATAGAGAGTGTTCTTGAGTCGCCAAGCCCAAGAATCTTTTATACTATCTGGATTGATTACGTCAACCTCAAAAATGTACTGAAGGGTACGATACAAGAACGCCCTTTTTTAAATTCTTTTTTATTTTGTTTTTTAGACTATTCCATAATGTGGGATGTCGTTAGATAGGTCTTTCAAAAATATTGCGAGTGTGTGAAAACTATTTATCAATTTAGGGATCCTATTGTGAATTATAAATATAGTTTTTACCTAATGCTAGTTTTCAATTGAACCTTATTAAGTTAACAGATGAAAACTAGTTTATTTATTTATTTCCACACTGATAAGGTTGGGCTGACAGTTTTGTACCGACTTTATGGTTATATATTTTATATATTTAATTGGCTATTATTGGTCCTATGAACTGATGAGTTCAACTTCGTCAAATTATACTTTTTGACTGTAGTAGAATGTAGATGAGTTTATAAGACTATGAATATGAATACAGAGACTTCTTGATAAAAACACTAAAATCCCTATACGTATACGCACATACATAATCAGCCTTTTTAATGTTCCCACTGCTGGAACTCAGGCCTCCTCTCTAGGAGAGGGAAACGAGCAAAACGGCCCGTGCTTCTCAGAACGCGGACGCGTTCAGCGCGGACTGAGGCTTGGAAGTGGTGGGTTCAATGAAAAATGTATGAAGATTTTTTTAGAGTGGTTTTATTTTGGTCATAAATCATAAAGTTATTTATGTAAGTTCAAAATAATTAGCTAAAGCTGTAGAAGACTATATAAGCTGTGGTATTTTATGATTTTTAAGCTAAAAATGTGCACACAAGGGTTTGAATAGGTCGCGTAAGCTAAATCCAGCTTACGCGACCCACTCAAACCCTTGTGTTTTGTAATTTTCTTGATTAGTGCGTTGGTAAAGTTGTATTTAACTATATAAAAATTTTATACAAAACCATAATATTTTTTTATGCCATCCTAGAGATGAATATGTATATTGTCTTTTATTTGATGCCGTGACATTCTAATAGTTATGATTCTTGGTGCATTATAATGGTACCCGAAAAACCGAGATATTTGTCTAAAACGGTCAAAGCGTCCTTAATAACATCTTGAACTTCTTTAGAACAGAATGTCTCGTAGTACGTACTAGTCTATACACACTAGTAGAAAGGGATAAAGATTCATGTATGGTACTTCTTTATTACATCTTTGAGGTTGTCGTAATCAATCCAGATTGTATTGTACAAGATTCTTGGTTCACTGTGACTGACGTTTGACAGTTGGTTAATTATGGTTTTCAAAGGTTAGATTTCCATCATAATACATACTCTTTGGTGGGGGGCGTGACTGGCGGCCGGACTGGTGTCCGCACTGGTTGCGCCACCAAATTGGTTGCGCTACCGAACAGACACCAGGTGAGTAACGCTCTATAGAGCTCTATACATTTTACTGGTGGCGCAACCAGTTGCGCTACCAGTGGTGTCCCGGTGAAATATGGCCCTTAATCTCATTCCCATTCAATTTATTCGTAAAAGTGTCTACTTTACACGAAAACTTTAACAGTGAATTTCCACTAATTGCCTGAGCATTCATTAATCAATTTCTGAATTATTTGTTAACGTCTCAATTTCGCCGTGACTTAGTTAAGTAGTGATAGTTCTTGGCTGATAGTTCTCCTATCTCTCGTACAATCTCTACGATCAACGCTCTCTTGGATGTCACACCTGATTGTGATATGTTCGCGGATGAATGGAAGAACATTGTGTCTGTCTGTTTGCAGTTTTGTGATATGAATGTATGACTGTGGTGTAGTTATTATTTTGTATTGTTACTTCATAATTTTTCGAATTGGCCTTTGTCCGTGTTATGTTAAAGTAAATAAATATATTGGCGTACTTGCTAGTACATTCGTATTCACTCCGTGTGCTCCTGCGATTATTATGACCCGTCCGACTTGCGGTCGTCTCGTGTCCCATATATTTTGCAGGACACTGTATACTGGTGCATTAGAGCATGATTTTAGTCTCAAAGGACTTTGAGTAAACTGTACCCACATATTCGTAGCTTATATCTGTCGGGTCGGATTGAATTTATGTGATAAGGATTGGTTTGGATTTGTTCTCGTGTAAATGCAAAGTGTAAATTATGATCGACTTTAAAACATTTTGTTTTGTGTGGTGGATAATGCTTATTTTAAAGGTAACTCTTACGAAACACGCTTTAAGGACTTAAGGTGTATTTGTAAGAGTTGCCTATAGTTTTACAAGCATCTTGGTAACGAACCTTTTATGAACTGATGTACTGTAGATATGATAAAGAATGCTTTAGTTAAGTATATTGACCTAACAGAAAAGAAAAACCTTTAATTAGATACTGCAACAACTGTATAATTGATTGGACAGTTCAGACACCGAAAGCAGCACATTTTTCCTCCTTAAATCTCCCAGTTACCGAACCCTTGTTACATAAGAAATTTATAGAAGATTTGCGTCGCATTCCTCGCACATTATAATTAGGTATAGAGGTACAGGTGGCTCAGTAAACACACACGATTGGAATAACAACTAGGTAAACCTCAGCAGAGCTAAGTCCTTGCCGCGGAAACACAAACTTGGAATACATTGTCTCATTAGGACGAGCCCATGTAATGAATAGTGCATGCGGCGGCGCCGGGCCCCGTGGACCGTGAGATATTGCATAATGACCAAACGAGACTATAGGAGAACAACTGCAGACATAATACTCACTTGGAATTTGAATAACTTTGTATAAATAAAAATAAGCGGCGTATGCTTTTGTGACTTTTGTATAGATACGGTAAGTTTAGGCCAGGACTGCCTAAACTTACCGTATCTATATACCGTATCTATTCTACTCGTATATTACAGAACCTATATCTGAATATTGGTGTCCTGGTGTGGTCCGATAAAGACGTACAGGACCAGGATTTGGTGACGTTTGGAAGAGGCCTTTTTCTAGCAGTGCGCGTGTTTCGGTTTAAATAATTTTAGCGATCTTGATTTTTATCGAGAATAGAGAATATTTTTGCCAATAAAGTTGGTTAGTTCTTTATTTAGATATTAAAACTTCATGCAACGCAAAGGTGCAAAGGTTGACTTACTACTTTTGGCATTCTCTACCAGTCAACTATAAGTGGTGGAGTGATAACATAATAATATGGTAATCATAGTTGTGGTGTGAAAAGGGAGGAGGACTTTTTATTAAAGTAAAATGTGCCCCAACACGATGCGCAACTCAATCTACGTGACGCTGCACAGCGTAGTCCAATGTCCCATAACTGGCCACACAACATTTTACAACGCAATCACGTGACATGTTGTTGGATGATTTGACAGGGTTGCGCGACATTTTGAAGGACATTTTGTCCCCCAGTGTATCTAGTGTACTTATATGTTAACTTGAAACAAGGTTCCGACAAAATATTTTTTGAGAATTTTAGAAGTATTTAATATTCAAGTTTTGTGAAACCAATTACGTCGCTGTTTATTATCATCAAGCCTAAGCTTTGGCTTATCCTAAAATTGATTTACGTAACTAATTTGAAATATAGTAGATTTTCAGAACGTGTAGGAATATTACTGAGCCGACATTTACTAGTAAAACAATCCTTACATTAAGGGGTACCCAAAATCTTACTTAAATACAAAATCATTTAAACAAAGTAGGCGGTAACAGTGTATCTTGTACCTAATTCAATAATTAATTACCTAATTACTTTAGGCGAGAGTTTTGAGAACATTAATTAACTTGTAAAATCTAGTACTTTGTGCCTACAAATACCTACTCAAGCATCAGCACATAATTATATGATGACATTTTTACGATAAAAAATTAGATTTGCATTTATTGTTTTTATGGAGTTCTATTTCTTCTTCTTGGAGTTGTAGTTCTTCTTTCAGAAAGAAAGTTAAAAAAACACTTTCTTTTACACGTTGGACGTGCTTCCCCTAATTGTCGTTATAACGATTGGTCCTGTGCGTGCACACTTGTATCCATCGGATTCCCTCGAATCACACCCAAATCATTCGTCCACCTTGTGGGAAGTCTTATAACGCTGCATCTTCCTAAATACGGACGCCACTTCAGAAATTTTTCGCCCCCATCAAACATCTGTTCTACTAGCAATATTTGCCCACTGCGTGTTTAAATTTGGCAATTGTAGAGATGTTTTTTTTGGCGATGCAGCAAAAACTAAGTCTAAGAATACTGGTGTAGCTACATACAAATTGCGTGTAATAAATTCATTAGTACTCGTAATATGACTTTATTTTAAAGTATAAAGCAACTTAACAATAACAAAAGCCTTATAAAACAACAATGTTTTTCCGTCTTCATATTTTATTTCACATTTCACGCTACGGAATAAAGAGTGTCATTACACGGGCTATCTGTTCGTGCGGTATCGTCCTTTACAAGCAATCCAGACTCACCGCTTCATTAGTTCACAAAGGGTAGTTGTATGCAAGTGCGGGGAACGCTGCCGCCGCCACGCCGTCTCGGGCGTCCTTAACAACTTGCAGTGCTAGGGTTGTTGACCTCTATTATTAGGTAAATACTGTGGGAAAGGAATTTGTTTGGTATCGACTTTCTGGGGTCGTTGGTCTTGTGATATCGATATAGTACATTTTGATACAAATGCAGAAAGTTTGTCAATGCGACCGAGGTTGAATCGCACGCTCCTCCTTGGGGGTTGTCGCGCGCCCAGTCTGATATGATCAATGTAATAAAATTGTGGCGGGGCTCACACGCGCACTTTTCTGCACTCGTACGGTAAACAGTCATTTGCGCGCCTAAAAGTTGTGGGATAAGAGCCGGTTTTCGAGTAAGTGTATCGATAGGGCATTTTGGGTTGATGTGGGTGTGTTGGAAATACTCGCTGCGGTCCAGGAACCACGGTTGGGTTTAGTCAGTAAAAGTCTCGTACTATCTTTCTCACTTTACGCAGAGTGGTAGATGATAAAAAAAACCAATCACTTATCATTAATGACTTCAAAACTTCAAACACATGTTTGAACCGTTCGCGCTGGCCGTTACTTTACGTACGATTCCCAAATTGTATTTTCTTGCATGGATTTTAAATACCTACTTCTTAAACTTTTAAAATAACTAATAATTTTTAATTTTTTCATTTTTTATATTGATAGGCTCGCGTTTGACCACTATCTCAACTGATGGTAAGTGATGATGTGGCCGACGATGGAGCACGCTTGCCTAAAAGTAACCTATTCACTCTTGACTTAAAGACCCTTAGGTTGTAGCTATCAGGAAACACAGACTCCGATTATAGATAAACTAATAACAGAATACGAAAAAATAATATCACTGTGTTTAAATGAGTACTGTATAAGGTTTATGATATATCTTCTTATTTTGTAGATCTAGTTAGTAGTCTGGTACAAGCTAAGTGCACGACCTTTTCATAACTTTATCTTTGCGTGCAGAGTTAGATTTGTAAATGTTTGTAAGACTAAAGGTTAAAGATTAAAATTTATTAACGTTTAACGAATGCCTATCAGATTGCATTATTTTATATGATTCTTTCTTTTGCAAATAATTCCAGTTCAGTTACTGACAGGTCTGATTATTTTTTCACTTCGTTTCACAGTTAGGGTCAGTGCAGACTGAACTGCAAAATGCTCGCGCATGGTCGACCAACATTTTTAGATTGTATTATAATAGGTACTCGAACACGCAGTCGGCTTGCTCGACCATGGTCGAGCATCAAATTTAGGCGTGTATTCAGTTTAGCGATGTATGAAAAGAAAATGCTCTGCTCTGGTCTTGGTGTGCGCTGACCCTTATTCTCAAATCAAATCAAATCAAAAATATTTTATTTCACATAGGCCTACATGGGCACTTATAAAACGTCTGTGACGTCGGGAGTAAGTTGTTATCTCAATTATTATGTACCTACTATTACGTTTTAACCGACTTCGAAAAGGAGGAGGTTCTATGTTTGGCTGAATGTATGTTTTTTTTTCTATGTATGTTCACCGATATCTCGGTCAATTGTGGACCGATTTTGAAATTTTTTTTACATGAGGGGTCATGCTTTCAAGTTAGTCTCATAGAAATATTGTTATGATCTGATCATGAACTTCGAAGATATGGAACAGAACTCCTCATAGAATCACAGCAGAATTGTGGTTACAAGTAAAGTTGCTTTGTTTATACGTATAGTCGATGACTGACTGTCAGAAAAGGGGGGGGGGATGTGAAGAACTGATCTGATGATGAAGCCAGAAGGAAAAAAAAAAGTAATATAACCGTATTTGGGATTATTAGAATCGTTATGAGATGCACTGTGGTTATAAATTATTTAAGTTTGTCTGAGGGGTACTTTTGCATAACTAAAAAATGAAAAATAAAAAAAAATAATAAAAAAAAATATATAACATTGACGTAGGTTATATTTGGCATACGGGTACACTATCTAATGGAAAAGGACATAAAATTTTATGAGAATTTTATCCTAGGAGTGGTCCCATGGGATAATTTTCTACTTTCAGACGGAAAAATCTGAATGTTGTCTGTTTTCGATACCGTTTTTGTTTCTGCATAGAAATGGAAAATGTATTATTACGTAAAATAAATATTACTATTTAATATCAATCCTGAACAGATTGTATTATCACTCAACTATAAAATCTAACAACAGTTGTCTTTTATCGATTGGCAGCCTTGCATTATGGTAATAGACTTTGCAGCTATTAATATCCAATCACGTAACGACTCGACAAAGTAATAAACTTCGATACGATTGCCTTATTAGTGACAATTTGTAGGGTTATTGCTGAAGGGCTTACGATTGCTGATGACAGCTTACAATGCAATGAATGATAAGTAATCAGTAACTATTTAAACTATTGTCTCTTTTTGGGTAGAAATTCATGAAATAGCTGCTCTCGCCCTGAGCGTAGCGAGGGCGAGTTTCACACTTTTACTGACAAAAACCCACCTGTGTTTTAGGGCTATGGTAACTTTTTCCAACAATCCCGCTACCCTGGAGCAATGCCTTAACCCTGGCCGTCTGCACCCATAAGTTTTGTTTCAATCTTTTTCATCATTTCATTTTTACATCATTCTTTTTAGGTTCGATTGTCAGTACTTCAACCTTTGCTGCATGGTTCATTTACTGAGAAATCTGAATTTGTAATACATGTTATGTGTTTGATTACTTTGTGTATGTGGTCTTTGTAATTATATGTGTTTATTATTATTTTAATTTTATTATGTGTGTGTCCTTTGTTAGTCAGAGTAAATGTATTACTATTATTTCTGCCAAAAGACGTCCACTGTTAGACATAAGCTTTTACCGAATATCGCCACAAAGACCGGTCTTACACGTTTCGCATTCATTGAATTGCTGCGACCATCACCAGGTAAGGAAGGATGAAACCTTCCAACGTTGCATCTTTTGCTATGCGGTCGCCACTCTAGCCCTCCTAGCCAAGTTACGGCCGTATCGTTTTGATTCTCTTGCGTCGAACGCCTCGAGTCGGCCACGCCTCCGTTTCCTTTGTTCTATCTACGCGACTGAGCGTTGAGATGACTTCAGAACAAAGGCATTGAATTGGAGGCGTGGCCAACTCGAGGCGTTCGACGCAAGAGAATCGAAACGAAATAGTCGTTACTTGGCTAGGCCTGCAGAACCTTTAGTCTCGTCAACCATCTGTTCTGCGAGCAATATACCCACTGCAAGCTTTTAAAGTGTTTTATTTTAGGTAGCAGTGTATCATTTGCTTTTATGTGTCCGGCTAGTAATCTTTTAAGACGTGTAAAGCTTATAAGGTGCGCTGTTAATGGTTAATGAAACCAGTGAGTGTGTAATTAATACTGAGATATTTCGTGGTTAAGTACGTATATCTAAATGGTTACAATCGTGTTTAGCAAAGTTTGAAGTACTTAGGTCTAAAATATAACCCTTACATGCTGTAAAAAGGCTATATTTTAGTGATTATACTAACTCGATTCTATTGTCTTAAATACTATCAGGTGTGCATATTAGTAGACTAGGATACCTAGATCTTAGTCTACTAATGTGTGGAATTCTGGATGTTTGTTATCAATATCTACTATGCCTCAACGTCTCATCAGGCTCGGTTGGCGCAGTGGTTGAGAAATTACTTGCTGATTTAAGCGTCATAGGTTCGATTTCCGCATGGAATAAATATTTGTGTATTCTATAGATATTTGTTCCGTGTCTAGTTGTCTTGTGTTTATGGTATTTGTGAAGACATCCATGAAACATGGAGGAAACTTAGATGGGTGAACACGGGTAAACCAAGTCCCTGATGAGGACATTCGAACATCGAACTGTTTGTCTCGAGAGTATATTTCATCTTAATTAAATTAAGCAATCAGAATACGAAAATTAATTTAAAAAACAATTGTGAAATTAAGAAATAAAACAACTAAGAAAACAATAAAGAAAGAAAACTAACAAAATGTTTATTTTATCTAACTAAAATTAGAATTAAATTATGGTTTGCTTAAGAAAACCCAATTGTGGATTAAGCTTGCCTTCAAAGAGTTAAAATAGGACAGGTACATACCTGTCCTATTCTGTCTAGTCTGTTTAAATTGTGTGTACTTACAATCCTAACTAATATTATAAATGTGATAGTGTGGACGTTTGGATGTTTGTTACTTAATCACGCAAAAACGGCTGAACTTGGTAACGGCTAAACTGAATTTGGCATGCATATAGCCTTTGACATGGAAAAGAACATAGGCTACCTTTTATCCCGATTCCTTAAGTATTTAATGCCACGCGGGCGAAGCCGCGGGCAAAAGCTAGTAAAGAATAAGAATAAAATAATTTCTAAACTCGAGTAGTACCCACATAATATACCTACTTCGATATCAATGGATTAAAGTAAGCCCTAACTTCTAATATACCGCATAAAACCTTTGCGAGCCCTCCCTTGTCTGCATAATCTCAACAATAGTTCGAGAAGATTGGACAATAAAAACTTGAAATGGAAAGCTATTACATTGAACTTATCTAGAAAGGGCAAAAGGACTACAAAGTCATGCTACCTATATTCAGAGGACAAATGCCAATTTTTGGGCACATAAGCCTTAACTTTGGTAAGTACTTGAGTACTAAAATATTGTACTTTGAAGTCGGTTTTACTTTTTTAAGCTGTATTTGTTTTACAAAAAGATTATTTTATATTCCGTTTGAAAATTTTTAGTATGTAAGTACCCATTGTGGTGGATACGAGACGCACAGGATCGGTTGTTGTGGCGACGCTTTTTTTATGGTGGGAAAAAATCATTCAATGACATTCCCCGCTCTTGGGCGGAGAGGGAGATAGTGTCAGACTCTTACTGACTAAAAGACCCACCCCGTTGCTTCTAGTCTTCATACGAGCGCCCTTTCGGATAACCCTGGCCCCAGTAGGCTTCGACCCGGCTGGGTCCCTGCTGTTGCTGACAACTCCTTGAGGCGCGCGGGAACAGTGCGCGCTGTCGACGACTTGGGCTTGGTCCGGACAGTTACCGGACAGCGAGCTACCCATTGCTCACTGTTCGCAAGCCTGCGCCTACGGTGGCCGAAAATCGGGATCATATTCCCGGCAGCGGCGGCGAGAACGCCGTTGCCTGACGCGTTCGGCCTCCTCCTATGCGAGCATTACTGCTTCGCAGAAGTCGGCGACCGCCTGCCACTCCTCCTCGCTCCGGACCATGGCCTCAACCAAGGTCCGGCGCGAGAGGTCTCCGCCGTCGATCGCCCCCACGAGGGCACGGCGATGCTCCGCCCAAGTTGTGGCGACGCTTGGGGGAGGCCTATGTCCAACAGTGGACGTCTTTCCGCTGAAATGATGATGATGAAGTACCGACCTCGAAACCTCAGTCTATACAAGGAGTATAGTATTGCCCAGTCTCTGGGTTGTGGAGGTATTTAGCCGCGTCCGGCTAGACTGGAAGTCAACCCCAAGTGGTTGGAAAAAGGCTAGGTATTCGTAAGTACCGACTTCCACACATTGTCAGTTTCATTATCAGAATGCGTATTAACATTTTTAGGGTTCCACACCTCAAGAGACAACAACGGAACCCTTATAGGATAATTTTGTTGTCCATCTATCTGTCAAGACCCTGTATCTCAAATTCTCAATAATAAACAAAAATATTGCGATTCGGAAAAATCTCTCTGTTTATATTTGAAGAAACTCAATTTGGGAATTAAACTGCTGTTTTCATAGATATGTTTGTACGGAACTATCAGTGCACGATTCCGACTCGCATTTGCCTGGTTTTTTTTATAGATGTTCTGGATCTGGGTGTCTTGTGCATGTGAGTTTACATGTTTGTGCATTCACTTCATAGGAGTAATTCCTTGTGTGGAGAATTCGTTTTCCACAACAAAAACTAAACACCCCTTAGTGAGAAAGCTTAAAATGGAATGAATGAAATGATGGCATTGTCTCTTTGTAGTCGACCCCTATGCTAGTGTGCGGTGTGGTGAAATAAAAAAAAAACTGGGCAAGTGCGAGTCGGACTCGAGCACTGAGGGTTCCGTGCAAACTACAATTTCCGAATGAAGTCTCGAAGATTTTTCCGAATTGCATTTTTTTTTGTGACGTAGGTAACAACAAATTTACTGTTTTCAGATTTTTTCCTATACCTGTGCTGTAAGATCCTGCTTTGTGCCAAATTTCGGGATTCTGGATTAACGGAAAGTATCCTATGATTTTTGAGAGTATCAAAATATACTTTTTTTTGCGACATAAACGGCTCTATCTTGTTTATTCGTTAATTTAGAAGTTTGATTTTTTCACAACTTGAAGGGACCGCAAACCTGGGTATATTGGTTTTAATTTCAACTTGATAAATTCTCGCGTTTTTGACAGACAGACCGACAGACGGACGGACGGACAACAAAGTGATCCTATAAGGTTTCTGTTTTTTCCTTTTGAGGTACGGAACCCTAAAAACATCCTTGAGAAACGTGAAGCTAATAGCCTTACTTAAATCTTCACTATGCGGGTAAGCAACGCTCCTTCCTATTTATTGGTACACGATTTCGTAGTTAGATAGTTCTGGTCAAATTTCTTTGTAAATCGAGTGTTACCTTCGAATCGTTATCCCAATTTTTTCTATCGGCGTGATTACGTTTCCTTTGAATAATGGACGACACACTGTGCCGAAAAAAAAAATATGTTGCGTTATATCATACAGCCGAACTTCGGTCCGGTGTAAGTTCGGCAACATATTATGTTAGCACACATTTTACGCGACCGAAGTTCGATTCACTTGTCGATAGTTTTACCGTTGCTTTGAGTGACTCTGAGTTCCATTAGATTGCGGTTGTAACACATTCTAATGTTGTAGTAGTATTTGGCAGCAAATTTTTCCGGTCAGCCTTCTCGGCACAGTTTGCTACAATAGTGAATCTAATATATGAAAATCTCGTGTCATAGTGTTTGTTTGAGAATTCCTCTCATACGGCATTACTCATTTTTATGTTTTTTTTTTTTGTATGTTTGGTGGGTCTAAGAATATCTATAAATATAGCTATTTTTTAACTTTCTACTTTCACCACCAGTCCGGTCAGATACTACTACTCGTACAATCAAATTCTCAGCTCCATTTTACTGAAATCGTCCCCAATGATTCCACATATTGTCCAGCAGTGTGTGTTTACATTACAGGGTGACGTCATTTGTACACGCTGACACGCACGTGGGCTTGCGGACGACGACCAAAAGCTTGCTCGCCGTCTGGTCGTCTGGTGACGGTCTGGAGCGAGCCCGAGTCGTCGACGGCGTGCAGTGTTTCATGCGTGCCTCAAAGAGGTGTCAGCAAAATCGTAGGGGCCCAGCAGGGCCGAAGCCAAAGGAAAACCCGGGGCCCTGGAACGCTAGGCAAAGAAGAGATTTGGTTTAAGTCAGCAAAAGTCGTCACGCCCTCCCTATTTGCCCTAGAGCGGATTAAATGACTTACCTAAAAAAAAAATTCAGTTCTTCGAACTTTGAACAATCGGCTGTGTAGTAATTTTTTCAAGAACCATAATTATGGGGAATGTATACTGCGCATTTTTTTAAGTACAGTTCGGAATGCCTGAATTTAGCATTATTGACTTAAATATTATATTTTTTAATTATTGATTTGATTAGCAGCATTGACCAACCTATTTTAACCGTAATGTACTATTTTATGTACACTGAGTCTTTAAGTCAAGAGTAAATAGATTGCTTCTAGGCAAGCGTGTTCCATCGTCGTCATCGTTACCGTCAGGTGAGATAGTGGTCAAACACGAACCCATCCATTATGAAAAAAAAACTGCTTGGTTTAGTTCTACTTTAAGTGCCCCAGCACACGGACCGCAAAAAAAACGCCGCTTCAAGCTTCTTTTTGAGAAAGCCTTTTTTTGTGGCTCGTGTGCGGCGATGTCACCACAAAAAATCGTTTAAAGCGGCTTCATGCTTTTCCAGACACAAAGTATCGCGCGCTTCAGCAGTTTTTTGCGGCCGCCTCTAGTTTTTTTTATGGCCGCTTCTAGCGTTTTTTTTTTGTGGCGGCGTTTTTTCAGGCCCGTGTGTGGGGACGCTAAGAGCTTTTTCTCCTCACGATATGTCACAGAGACTTAGCAGTCGTTATTCTTTCAAATGAATGAGTGGACGAGAGTGAGCTCACTTCCCATATAAACCTTAAAATTGCGCTAACCGCTATCTCTCTAAACTCTTTTTCTAAAATGTTCGTAACTAACTTAATAGGCTTACGTACCAAGTTTAAAATTAATTAATTTCCAAGAATAAGGACTTATCAGTCTATATAAAATACTGTAAGTAGTAAACGTTCTTAAGTGTCGGAAATAACAGCCTTAAACAAGAGTACCTTTAAACTAGGGTTGCCAACCATACTCTAAAATAGAGTATTGTACTCTATAACATGTACGTGTACTCTATAATCTATAACACTAGTAAAGGACGCTAAATACTCTATTTATACAGTGTTTACAATACAATATAAAGTTTTCAATACAATAGGAAGTACTCGTACCAAAAAATACCTTTTTTTTTTAATAGATCAATGATACTCTTTTTTTTGCTATAAATCCGTAGTCTTTATTTATCTCCTTTGAAATGAAATATACTCTGTTTCATCTAATAAAAGTTGGCAACCCTACTTTAAACCCCATTTCGTATTAAGGAGGTGTATTTTCAAAACCAAGTTTACAGTCAGCATAAATAAGTAATCACCAGTAAATGAAATAGCGACATCGTTTACAGTCCATAACTCTTGCCATTTGGACGTCACCGTGCACAATCCATAAAAATATAAGAGACTGCAGGTCACATGCACTTTATTAATCGTAAATTTTATACTGGAGTGAGTGACTGATTGTACAGCCAGCATTAAAACATGGCGTGAGATACGATAACGAGTGGCTTTTTATATCATGCTATTAAATATATGGTTCATCCCACAGATATTCTATGCAGTAGGTACTATAATATAGGCACACTAAATTATAAAGGCAAAATTTATGTATTTTTTATGTTTGAATCATCTATTGACATCTCCCGGTGTCAGAATTTTAACGACTAAAATCCACTCCTGTTCCTTCTTTGCCTTTGTTTTACGGCCCCAGGGTTCACTTTCGCACAGTCCAAGGAACCGGTAGGTTTCGACCCTGAGGCCCCTACGGTTTGCTTACATCTCCTTTGGGCGCGCGAGGAGCACTACGCGAAGTCGACGACTTGGGCTCGTTTCGGACGATTATCGGTCGGTCGAACGGCAAGCTACCCATTGCTCGCCATCCTCAAGCCCTATGTGTTCAATCGGCAATAGATCTGGTTGAAATTTGGCACATGTGTAGACCTTGGGATAATTTTCTACTCTCGAGCGGGCAAAACCATGGGTAGTAGCTAGTTTTAATACTGGTAAGCTGCATGTTTATGTAATGCTATTAATTAATTAACCGTATTCAACAGTACCATTAACATTATTGTGTTAATGCCTCACTAAGCTGCCACAATGCAGCTCATCACAATACATCTCAGAATTTCAATCAGATAATACTTGGATGCTTGAAATGGACTATCACCTTTTGTTGTCTCTTGTGCTGGAATTATGTGCCGATTCGTGAGCTAAACCACTATGTTTCAGCTCACAAATCATCATATTAAAAAAAAAACTTGCCCCACACTTGAAAAATATCGTGGGTGCGTTCAAAAACATGTAAATTAACACATAAACTAGACACTCAGACCAGGAACTGCTAACTGTAGACTATACAAACATTTGTTCCGTGCGGGAATCAAACCCGCGACCCACAGCGCAGCAGTCAGTCGCTTAACTAATGCGCCAACCGAGCCGTCATATTGGTTTTACATCTGTTTGTTTGGCTGATAATTGAAATATCAATTCAGCTCGTATTTGCTCTCGAAGTGTATAATCATGAGAACTGAAAATCTGCACGTTTCGAAAATCACGCTAGTTCAACGTCCAGTTTTGCTAAGGTAATCAACTATTGCTGAATATTTATGATCAATCCTTGGTAAGTAAACAAACAGGCAAGGTCCAGTGAGTTGCTTTTGATTGACTTTCTAAAACTGACCAAAATTCTGTTGATATTGGGTATATAGCCGCGAGGAAGACGAAATGAAAAAACTAATGGTAGTTGCTTAGAGCTATTTATTTAAGGACCCAGTTCAGTTTAGATATTTTTTATGTGGTCAAATATCAATCGGTAAAGGCCACTATTTGCCTTAGCGGTGGAGGGTTAAACACCGTCCGTGATTGATGCCACTCGTTGGCCAGACTAGCAATTTTAGGGTCAAGAAAAATTTATGTGTTCAACCAAACACTATGTTATTTTAGACGCGTTCCTAGTTGATTTATTTGGGTAGCAAAGAGGATCTCTTTAATTAATGTGTGTTTGTAGATTGTAAATGTACTTACTTCTAGTGTCATGACACCACGTCGGTGAAATCGGCAATCAATTTGTAGATAGCAGTTTTGGTATAGGATGCTTATGTGTACTTTGTTTTAGTAAGATATCATCAAATGACTTTCTTCCACCCTCGGTGGAGGGAGTGTCAGACCTTTACTGAATAAAACCCATCTGTTTACTGTTACCCTTGGCGAGCACCTCGGTAGTTCATTCGAACAATCCCGCATACTGGAGCCTGGAGGTACAAAATGTGTTTCCTTAATTAACCTTTTGAATGTCTTATGTTACACAGTTCGACATAAGCAATTGTCTTTCTATTGTGTCTCTAATTACGGCATTCAAAGAGTTAATATCAGTAGGTTACTAAAGACGTTAGCTCATATATTATTATTGATCTGCAACCTTTTAAACTAATAAATTCATCCCACAGGAGAATTCTGGTAACATCATATTGTAAACACCAACCAATCTGATTGATATTGATCACCTCCGGAAGGCTTAATGTGTAGTAGGAGGGGAAGTTTGTGAGATATTATGTGTTTTGTGCGGTCCCTAGCGAGGGATATTGCATTTGAGCTGTTGTTTATGTCATCCACTAAACCCTGTCCTCGTCGCCACTGATAAATAAAAGACGTGCGCTCAGCACTACAGTTATTGCGGCACTGGCTCTACTGACTTATGAACACAACAAAAGCCATGTTTGTGTTTATTTTTCCTTGTCCACTGACTAGCCAGTAGGAACCCATGTAAAGGGAGCATAAAAAGAAAATAAAAACTTTGTTGCTTTGTATTTTATTTATTGAAGATGTAGGTACAATGTAACTTACCGAAGGGAGATTTAGAAGATATTTACAAGGTGTTAAGGTAACATTTAAAATTTAGTTAATACTTTTAAAATGTCTGTGACTAATCGTAAAATAATCTAAGAAAGTAATCTTCAAAGTATACTCAAGCAGAATGAATTAAAAAGCGAAACATAGATTTGTAATAATAGTTAACAATTTGTAGTCATATAAATAATATATTTGGAGATTTTCAATGTTCCTAAATAATTTATTAATAACTATAAAAATTATTGCCCTAATCAAAACTTTAACTACACCTTATGAACGTGCACAACATTTAACAGTGATTAAAGTTATCTAATAACTAGTGAATTACCTAAACAAATAAAGATTCTTATTTATTTAAAAGATTAACTTATTATAGATCTTATATTAAACTTAACTAGGTATATTATTGAAAATTTTTGATATGTTTGATATTCTTGTTTTACGCAACTCGTTGAAGTTCTCCAAGTACAGTCGTGTGCGAAAGTGAAAGGTGGAGTATTCAAATTAAACCTTAATTATTTACAACGTTGTATATTACGTGGGTGTATAAATATGAAAACTGTTTGAAATTTTTTACTTAAGGATCTAGAATGTAATTGGATTATGTATGTTATTTTGATGTTGGTTCTCGTATATTTATAACTTTGTATTATTATATCAGATCTTTAGTAGGCGGAGAACAGCATATTCATTTATTTTGAGTACGTATATCTCTCTTTGAAATGAATTCTATTTTCTACATCACTGTACTTGTAACAACTTCAACAACCTGCTATAAAATACGCAGCAAGTGCTTTAATAAATTCCATTGTAAATACATTAAATTTAATTTTCAATAGGTTACTGAAATATCATCACGAATATTTTCGTAAATGCGCCAATAAAAGGGACAATAAAAACATATAAATATTCGTTGATTCTGGATTTTGGAAGCAAATATTCTACTTAAAAATAATTCACCCTTACACCGATTGCGCTTCGCTCCGACTCAACTTGCGGGAAGGTGTTCTGCCTTGCAAAGATCAAGTACCCTATTTATAACATATGAAACACTCAGATGTGTCGCTTTAAATAGGATTTATATAAGACTTTTTCAGTTCAAATTTGTCTTAAAAATGATCACGTTAACAAATATTTATGTTACTTGTATATCAGTTGCGTATGGCTCAATCAATTTGAGTTAAAACTCTTTTTCTTGACGATACTTTGATGCAAATTAACGAACATTGAAATTGTTTGTATGTTCGATTTTTATCACGCCTATTCTCATTTGCAGTAATATATCCGTGTACTGGATAGCATTTATATTTTATCTTAGTAATTCATCGATGGTTTTTTTCTTTTAATTTTAATGTTTGAATTGATTGTATAGAACGGTTGTATTATAATACTTTCAATGGTTTTGACCATGATTTGGTTTGACCTCTCATTAGTACGATACGTGTTGTAAATTGATCAGGTGAATAATATTTATTTACTTGGTCAATTTACATCGTGTTCGTGTAGCCGACAAAAGGTGATTATATATTTCTTTTTGCTACGGCGTAGCGTAGCCCGCGTAGCATGCGAGCTACGAGGTGCTATGACCTTGCAATCTCAACGCTCTTTGACAAGGTAATCTTCGCAATGACCGATTATGTAATAAAATTCTTGTTTTTTTTTTTAAATATACTTCCGCATATCTAAGTTCCATTCTAAAATTTGATTATTTAATATTAATTCCTGCATGAAGAATAAGAATAATTATTTGCTTCATATTTTCCAATATAAAATTCATACGCAAATTCATACTTGTATAAAATTTGAATACATACCTGGTTTTCCAATAGGTTTTTATGCAAAGGAAACATTAAATAATACGTTTCCTTATAATTACGGGTAGTTTACATACAAATTACCCCTAATTATTAGGAAAGGTAATGAACAGAACGATATTATTTCTAAAGGCGTAATCGGTACGTATAGTTATATCGGGCACCATTTAGACTTGTAAACCCAGTGTTTCACATATTACAAGATACTTAAAGCTTTAAAAAGCTGTGTTCAGGGCTCGCCGTCTCGCGTATTACCTATGGACATTTAATGCTAAATAGGTGTTACTTAGACTTATTCAACTAACTCTTCAGTCTTGGACGTTACACTTAAATAGAATACTTCTAAAACCCGCGTCGAATTTATTCTCTCCAAAACTTGTAAATTAAGTAGAGTCTGCGTGTTTAAACTATTCCATGGCGTAACTCAACACACACCAAAGATACGTTATGATCGCTACAAGCTATGGACACACAGTACTGCGGATCACTCGCAGTTCGTCTCAGTATACAGACACTTAAATATCTCGACTACGATTTAATTTCTTTGCTGAAGGTTATTTATTTGATATAGATTAAGTATCTAAGATTTGGAAAAATCACATTCACTAATAAATAAAACACATTTAGGACAACGCACGACCAAAAGTTACGACACCTAAAGAAGTAAGCGAAATGTACAACACTCATCCACAAACGTAATGTTACATAGTTCTGTTACATTTACTTCATATACTTACACCTATATAAAATTCATTAATTCTAACAAATCAAATTATCACAAATATTAAAAAATTCACATTCTGTATAATAAACGCTGTATAATTAATACAATTCTTAATTATATATAAAAATATATTGCTCAGGGTTTCAGTGGGTCGGTCTATCAAATCAGTGCGTAAAGTTGCCTGTGGAAAATCTATTTTATTTTGTTTATAAAATGATAAAATTGTGAAACTAATTGAATGCCACATAACCATAATTTCGTGTTGTTCCCTTTTCTTTAGACGTTCCTTTCACTCAAACTTACCATAGAGTATAAACAACCGAAACAGAATCAAACACATTTGATTATTATCGTTTTAAAATTTAAAATGTCTAATATAATAAAATGTTGCTAGGTATAAATAAAATATCTCTTCGGGTTCCTTATGCTACTTACGCTAGATGTATACATAAACGACTTTAAAAAATTTACTGACTAGTGATATGTATCATGATATGTATTTGATATGTTGATCACAACAAAGTAGGTGGGCCATATCTGGCCCATATCCTTAGTACTCTAGTCTTCTGGCCAGCCGAGGTCTTCTCCGATGAGGTCGTAGAACCTCTGGTTGTGTTGGATGAAGAACTTCCTGAGCTTGGTGACGACTGCAGGGTCCACCCGCGGGTGCTTCCGACCCTTCGTTTCTCGCAGACACTTGTCTGTTGTATCGTTTCGCAGGCAATAGAAGCCTTTCGTTTCGTTGAAGTAGAAATTCTTTCTTCCTGTTAGGACAAGACATGAGCATTTTCAAACACATTTTTCAAATGACTTAAAATATTGGTGGTTTAATTTTGTGATTTTAAACCACCTTCTTGTAGAATGATGGCTTTTAGATTAGAGTATGACGTATTATAGCACCGAAACACAGGCTACTCAATGTTCCTAAACATCATCATCTTTCTGTCTTTGTCCCATGATACTTAGGGTCGGTTCAAAACGTTTTTTTTTTTTCTATCATATCACTCCTCACACAATCCACCCATGTTTTTTTTTTGGCCTCACTCTCTCTCTCCATCCACTTGTATATTCATAACTTATATTTTAGTAACAAGCTTTTCATCCCTCTGCACATGGAGCCTATGATTATACTAAGATAAACAATGTCCCTAAACACTCTCCAAAATCAGACACTACTTACCAATCTTATGTTCTAGTCCGAGGAACTTCTCGATGCGTCGGAGCTGAGGCACCGGGTCTTCGATGAGCAGATCTCCATTCACTACCAGTATCTGTTCCCGCGGAAACACTTCCAGCCATCGGTGTAGGTACGCGTGGTAGAGAGATATGGCTATTGGCCTGTCAGGAATGAAAGACATGTTTAATACGATAATTTAAATAGTCAAGACTGGGTTAAATTGTATCAAAGTCTAGATTGGTTTAAAAGCATACAATGTAGGAAACGGATTTAACCTTTTGAATACCTTAATTAGAGACACAATAGAAAGACAATGCGAGAGTGAAAACCGTCGTTCGCTTGGGGTTTAATGAATTAAAAGTCAGAATTCAAGGGTAAAATTTTCGTTTAAAGTTTAGCTAACTATTTACTTAGGCCAAAAAATATTAACTTAAAAGAAGATTCCATATACTTCTGCATAAGAAAAGATTGCAAAATTTCTTATATTGGGCACAAAACACAAAGTTAATCCATCTTGAAATTACAAGTTCCAAAGTCAAGTTCAAGTCTCGAAATTTGCACGACACTTTTCATCGATTATTCTAATGATACGGAAGTCACGCGAATATTCCTGGCCAGTTAGAACATCTCCATCCAAAATAATTGACACAATCGGTTCGTGTGGATTTCGATTCGGAGTTTACGTGTTTACATTTTCAACGCTAAAGAAATTATCAGGTCAGATTATTTTGTTCATACCTATAAGCAATATTAATTGATCCATCAGGAGAGATGGCGAGATGTTCGAAGGGCTTGGCGGCATCGGGTACCGGGTGGGCTGCGATTTGAGGCTGTGCCGGCGCCGAGGGCGTTGCCCGACTGCGCAGCTGCGTGTAGTCGGAGATCGCGCGTGTTACTGGCTCCCGTACTATGAGTAGTAGACGTACTGAGGAGTTCATTGCTCGGACGCGTTCTGGTACCTTGATGGAAGAAGTTTAGGTTGAATGCGTGACACTCTATGACTCTTTTTCAATCGGTCGACAAGTGAATGACTTCGATGGGCTGAAGTCGCCTAAACGATTAATTGTAAACGCTTAGTCACCTGACGACCTTGTTTACAACAAAAGCCGACCAATTTTGGCATCAAGTTTCAAGGAAGCTAGGAAGTCGAAGGTGGCAGTCTCCTCAGTGAAAGCAATGCTTCGACAACTCAGTACGAATGATTCATGTGTTATGACTTCTTAGAAATGTTACATAAAAAAACATCATGAAACATATAATGTCCGTAGATTTTATAAACTGAAAATTTCGAGTCTGAACTACGGGCAGGGCGAGCAGTATTATTTTAATATCCAGAAAATTGTTAGCATCACATCACTAAAGTAGCATCACTAAAGTAAATCATGAAACCTAGAATTCACTTACCTCAGGAGTGACAAAGTAACTGGGACTCTTTTCTATAGTGATCTGCCCCTTGAAGGACAGCGGCATCTTACTCCGGTACCACTCCAGCCCCAACGCATAGTTCTCATCTCGGTCGAAGAAGTGCACTTCTCCTGAAGCCTTCTGTACCATGGGGTGAAGGTACAGCATCTCTAGCAGTGCTCGGGTACCGCATTTTCTAACGCCGATTATAAGAGCCTACAACAAGGTTAGTTTTACTTAACCCCTTTTGTGCATTCCGACTATCTAAATATCCGACCACGAAAGGTTCCAAATTCAAATCCAAATTCAAAATTCAAAATGGTTTATTTTGTGAACACAGGTAATAGAGGTGTTTTAAATATAGATACATAATATGTTGATTGTACAGTCCATGTCCCGCCTATGCATACAAAATTTGGTCAAGTACTAAGAAAATTTTAATTTAATTACTCAATCATTTATACAATGTCAAAAAAAATATAACTGTCATAATAATAAGAAAAATTGTCATAATAAATAAGATATCCATACAGTCCGCGAGCCCCACTAAAATATTTATTTTATTCTGTTTTTAGTTTTTGTTAATAGAGCGGCAATAGACTGTCAGCGAAATGATAGCCTTAACATTTGGGTACGGAACCATAAAAAATATTAAGTACAATTAAAAAAAAACAAAACATGAAACTTCTAGTTCATAACGCATATTTTTTTCAAAATATTTTCTATTACAACTATGTCGAAACTACGTATTTCTGTCGTAATCAATTACGATTGTATAAATTTCGTAATTTTAAAACACTGAGCAAGAATAAATCGAAGAACAATTCGTGGGATAATAAATTAACGACATCACCCAGCAATTATTCCAACACGCCTGTTAAGAATGGTGATCAAGACGCGATCCCATAGGATCGCTCGTTGTCAATCCATAGGGAAGGCCCGTAATTGAAGATGTTTATTGGCTGGCATATATAATCTATAGTAAGGTCCTTTGTTCTCTAGAGTATAAGTGGGTCACGGGTTTGAACTTTGGCTCAGGTGAAGTGTTCATGGGTATTTCTTTAACAAAATCCTAAATATGTATACGATGTGTGCATGGGAATATTGTGTCAAGATGCTTAAATAAGCTTCAATCATAATGTTACTGGGTTATCTTCTTATCACTAAGGGCTAGAATGTCCCCGAATTTGACAGACAAAGCGCAACGCTGTCAAGTTGTCTTACAACATGTCTTGCGTCATGTAGATTGAGCGTTGTGGGGCATTTTGTGTGACAGTTTGTCGCTTAATGTGCCTGAAGCTTAAATATAAATAGTTAATCAACAGCCACACATCTAGACCAGACAAACATAAGAAACTGGATCAAATATTTGGGCTGGAAGCCGACCCAAATTAGGAAGAAACTAAGTCCTTAATTAAGTACAGTCATGGTAAGGACTAAGTACTAGTTTACGTTACCTGAGGGAGTCTGCGTGCAGGTCGAGGTTGTCGTGGAGGTCGTAACCGCTTCCGCAGCGCCATCGGATGGTTGATCGTCCTGGTGTTACTCTCCTGGCTCTGCAAGATCTTACGGCCTTCGCTCGCGGCCGATGCCATGCTCGCCGCCTGACAGAAAATCAGCGCCATAAATATCTACATTTTATTTCATCATCTCAATGACTCAGTGGTCATAGTTGCAACAGCTAAGCAGTTCAGTAAGATGCTATCCACGAATTGGATTAATTAGGTTTTGGATAAGTTAATAGAATCTGAAGGATCAGTCTCTAATTCTCTTGCTTTATAAGTGGGTGTCTACAGAAAAAAATATGAGGCAAAACCCGAGTTTCTATATACGTTTGCTGTTTTTATTAAGACAGACCGAACAGACTTAGAGTAGTCTATAAGTTTCCTAGTTAACTTTTACAAGCCTGTTATAAAGTTTAACTACACCACGATGCTGATTATTTGGTTAGAAATTGATAACGAAACCCGATACTTATGTCGTAATAACAAGGCAGTAAATCGCAGGAAATCAAGAAAATATATGGCTTTGGAAATTATCAAGATTCTAGACGCCGCGTTCCAGCATATCATTACAGTAAAGACGAAAGGGCAAGGAACTCTGCGTTACCCTTTCCATATAGGCAAGCTCGTATAATATTTGCATATAATTTTTAATGTGGTAAAGAAAAAATGAGACTATCGAGATATATAATGTTTTCAGGACTATTATAGAGTTTTTTTGAACAAATTTTGGTCAGAAAAAGTTTAGTTTGAAAGCATTGACACGAAAAAAGAAGACTAAGAAGGACTTTTATTATCATGGTATATTTATGCTCTGCGGAAGCGTTTGAAAGAGTTGCCGTGGCCCTAGAACGTGAAGGGCAAATGAAGGAAGAAAAGGTAGGTTTTAGTCTGTAAAAGTCTGACACGTCATTTACTCGATCCTAGAGCGACAGAAATAATTTGATGATTCCTCAAAAAATATATTATTTGTTCTGCATAAGTTTATGAAGACTGGATTTTTCACACGAAAAATACAACAGAAAATACCCTTTATATTTACTCAATGAGTTCACGCTCTATTTGACAATTTTTCCTTAAGTCTTATACGAAATGATTTATGGATCTAACAACCTCACACACAATGCCACCATCAGTAGGTCATTGAGCTAGCTTGACATACTGAAACTGCCAGCTAGGCTCCCGTACAATTAGAGCCGAAGTAAACGCAGGCCTAACTAACAGGCCTACGTATATTGGACACCTGAATAGGCTAAAGTCAATTATGAGATACCAGTGTATCTCGTGCTGTATCTGCCTGGCGTCTACTGCTACATAATTTGGGTATAGATACGTATACCTGTCTACATAACATGACCCTATTTTCGCCGAACGGGAAGGGATGACTTAATGTCACACATTTAGATAAATTGATAGATATTAGTAACATGTTTCTTTATTTTTTGTTTTCAGTAGTGATACTAAAAGTATTTGTTGCAGTTTTAGTACTTATTTGTTTATTTCTTAAAAATACAGCCACATCTGAAACAACATAAATCTCAAAGGTGAAGAAACGCCATGTCATGATTCTTCAGATTGTTAGTTTAATAACGTGCTAAATAGTATATATACAAATATAAAATAATATTATGTATAAACGGGTAGAAAAAGAACTGAAAGCTTTATAAAAGAACAGAATATAAAAAAAATATGTATCCATGTTATGCAACTCTTTGAACCTCTCAATTTAGCTTCATTCTGTGCCGCTCAATTTTGATGGAGAAGTTAATTTACTCATGTCATTGGTATTGATAGAGTTCGCTTTGTCGATAATACGTCACGATTTCACTAACAGCACTGGTAGCCTGAATACCGATTTTGACTTTGGCCATTTCAACATCTGAACGTCAATCAATGTGTCGCACTCCTCTAATTATCCTTAATGGATTCACTTTGTCTGTATAATTGAAAACGTAGATTATTTAATCGTATTAATTATTAAATAAGCGGGTTAATCATCCCTGAGGAAACGCCTTTGTGGTAGGTACTGTAATGTAATATCATTCCTTTGAATGCGAGTATACACTTTTTTCTAGAAATGCGGAGATGGAAACCAAATGTTTCAGAATTTTGTGGATTTCCTGAAGTGAATTTTAACTGAATTATTCATGCAAGCTTTCATTTTAACCTTGTACGTATTTTATGTCATAAAAACGTACTCGTACTTCGTTATTTTTTCCTTAAAACTTCACATGACAAAAATTTAACATTCTCCCCTTCCGGCATTGAGGCCCAAGGCGAAACTGACTATACCACTTTATATCTACAGGATGTACTCTCTGTCTACTCGTTACTTCCTACCTACTTGTTGATGTCGTAAAACTCGGTTACATTGTAAAACAAGGGTGTCATAAAAAGGGTGGTATGTTATCTGCGGAGAAACGCTCCGAACATTAATTATGATTACGAGTTGGAACAAAATGGGTAGATCCGGAAGATCAACAAACATGGAACTCTTTATTAAAAGTTGCTAATCTCACAATGACATGTAACGCGACGTAGAGACAGCTACTCAACTGAACTTTTAATGAGTTTTGGTGAACAACAAGGTAATCTTGTCGCCGGATCTATTTTATCAGTTAGTTGATTAGAAACTTTAATTATGTGGTTTTTTGTAGCGTCTGTTGTTGCGAACTAAACTCACTTCAGTAGTGAAGAACATGGAGTAAAAAAATAATATTTTAGGATGGACACTGAGCAAATTATTAGCATTGGGATGTGTATAAACATAGTTAAACAATTCTCAGATAGCTCTTAAGTTTCGTTTCTTGACCCCGTGCTTATGCAATGTGCCTTCTGTATAACCTTTTTATGGGGTCAGGCAGGGTGCCCATGGGCTTGGCTACCACGCCTCGAGGCTCGGCGCCACGCACAGCGGAAGTCGGGCCGGCTTCAGGAAAGTAAGCCGCTTACCCGAAAGGGTTTGCAAGCTTACTACGTTCGGTACGCTAAGCGTGTTCTTCGTACGATTTATAGTACGAAGTTACCGGCTTTAAGTACGAAGGGGCGTATTACAGTGTTCCGTTGTATCGGATGGATCTTGTATATGGTGGATGAGAATATTTTATAGGTTTTTTATGCTAAGCTTCTAGTGAAACAAAAAATGTTTGCGATAGTAACCGAAGTTGTTAACTTCACATAAAACAAAAATATTTTTTGTAAAAGTATTTTCGAATCTAGTAATAATAAAAACGTTACTTTTACTGCCTACACGTATGTTAAATATTTAAACTCTGAATATCCAGTTTATAAAAAATATTTGTGTATAAAATAAAACTTTTACCAGCAGAGCAATAAGTTAGAAAAATATGTATATCGTGCAAAAGAGCAATTTATATGTTTATGGTCACTGCAGTATAGCCTGTGTCAAGGCCGACGTAGCCAGTGAGACGTGTTCACGTTTAGATAATATATTACTAACTATTTTTATAGTTTTACATAAAAATATTTTATTGAGTGGTTTACCAACTGCTGGAATAATGCTTTTGATGTCTGCATGATTAACGTAGTAAAAACCTGTGTGCCGTAGAACGCGCTATCACACAGTATGTTGAAGGTGAGGGACAGGGGAAAAGACAATAACGTAACTTATAGCAGTGCAACGGTGAACTAGTGACGTCACACAACGCGATATGTTATACCTGTATAATGTATGATGTAGACCGCGCTGTCATACAGCACGTGTTAGGTGAGGAATAGGGGTAGGGACAGCAGCGTGACGGACAGCAGCGCCGAGGTGAGCTTGTGACGTCACACAGCGTGATGTGTAATACCTGTATGCTGTAGAGCGCGCTGTCATAGAGCACGTGGAAGGTGAGGAACAGGGACAGCAGCGTGACGGACAGCAGCGCCGCCGCGAGCTTGGGCCGCGACACGCCCACCACCAGCACGCAGTCTGCCAGCTCGCCCTCGGCCGGCCGGAAAGACGACCGCGGCAACCATCTAAGACACAAAACTACGATTAGATATCGGGTTAAAACTACGATTAGGGTCGGTATGGACTGCGAGCACAAAAAAATTGACGAGGAGCTGTGGCTGAGGGGAGTAATGGCGTCCGAACAATCTTGTACCATCACCATCTGCATCACTCTGCCTTGGCCAACGTCAACGCTCATTTAGTGCCCACTTGATATTAGTCAAGTGGATTCAAGTTATAGTATGTGTTTGAAGCTCCAAAGGAGCACTTGTTATTTTACCCGTCAAAATAAAAAGGAACTTTCCGAGTATTTATTACCTGAGAATATAATAAAAGAAGAGACTATAAACTTAATAGTTGAGAAGCTTAACGATCCCATTAATTTCTGTAAAGAATAATGTCTAGAACTTGAAATTGAAACCAGAACTTTAGAACTGAGAGAAAGACTATTTTTGAGAAAACTAAGAACTTAATTCTTTTTTTGAATTTTTATGAAAATTAACTATCCGTTTTCGAAAAATTATAACAAGAAAAGTTAAAAAATTATTTGTAAATAATAATATATTTATATGAAAAGTACTATACCATATTATTTGAACAAAGATATTTTGAACTAGGTAATGTTTTTCTAAAATAACAGTCACAGTAACAAAACACACAGCTATTTCTTAATTAATACAAAAAAATGGGGCTCTATTTGCACGCGTTAGTAATCATATTTGTGTGGTCAAAAATGAAAAAAGAAAAAAACTAAATCCCCAATATTGTCCACGAAAATCATAATTGTTAAATTCATAATTGAATCAATCATTCATAACAGTTGCTCCTAGAAAATACTAAGCGCAGTATTTTTCCATTGTTTTTCATACATAGTCTGACTATTGCAAGTACTATATTTCCATAAATTGAGTGACGTTTTGGGATATAAACAAACGCTAATAACTTTGCTGTTTGTGAATATATTATTTTTTGAGACTTTATTTAACAAGACCGTATTTGTACTAATTAAAAACTAATGGTGTATTTTTTAAAGGAAATAAAAATCCAGTTGATTTTAAAATTACATTGGAATAAAAATAATGAATGCTTTGTATTGTAGTATTTGAAATAACAAATATCTCATAATGAATAATAACTCAGTTATTAAACATCTATATCACGCTATAATCATGAAAAGTTTTGCCTTCAGAAAGATTAAAAAAGTAATGTAGTAAAATATTTTTAGCGTCGAGAATGGTGTTTCAAAAATAACAATTTTACGACTTTATCAAAGTAATAAAAACTTTTCAAAAATGTTGGTTTCATTGTATTGCTTGTTATAAACGTTGTTGCAATAGAAATCTACTCTGTCTATATGTATGTCTGTATTCTATCTGTATGTAGGTATTTATAAGTTAAAATTGATGGTTAGACGTGTTGGTAAGCGTATATCTCAAGAATGACTGACCATTTTTGCTTAACTTTTTTCAAACAAATTTTTGAAGTGTTAGGAAGTTTTATGTAGAAAAATTTGGTTTTTCATTCATTTTTTTTTTCTGTCTATATTAATTTTACTTTAAACGATCTTAGCACAGTCCGATAACTTTTAAGAGAATGACGTCTACCAGGTTACGAACTAAATAATAATAGGTATATAGATAACATATGACAACCACTTAGATAAAATAAAAAGACAGTTTCATCGATATAAATGTTACTCATAGATTGGACAAAAAATCCTTTTGTGTACATTTTGAAATGTCATTTTGTTTTATTTCTCTTTGTGAGTGGGTTCGTTCTCATACTATTTTATTTTACCAACGCTAAGGCGTAGGTGTCAACCAATCGACATGTATCGAAAGTAATATATTTGTTTAATATAAAAACCAGTATTTTCTGCGGGAAAGGTTAATTCAACCTTTTCCGCTGTATAGTTATGTCGCAGACTTACTTTGAATGTATTTTTGGAACCTAATAAGTTAAGAGTCGGTATTTTATCTTAATTTACATATGAACTTCGATTGAAATTAAATTTTCATTCCATCTTTCACTTCAATAAAGTGAAAAAAAAAACTAGGCAAGTGCGAGTCGGACTCGCGCACTGAGGGTTCCGGAATGGAATCTCGCAGATTTTTCCGTGTTGCAAAAAAAATTTTTTTTTGTGACGTTGGTAACGACATATTTATGCTATAAGACATTGATTTGTGACAAATTTAAGTATCCTATGAATTTCAATCTTTGAGAGCATCAAAATATACGTTTTTTGCAACATAAACGGCCGTATCTTTTTTATTCGTTAACTTAGAAGTTTGATTTTTTCACAGCTTGAAGGGACTGCAAACCTAAGTATATGGTTTTAATTTTAACTCAGTACCTCCACGCGTTCTTGGGATAAAGGATATTGGCGCACAGACGGACGGACGGACAACAAAGTGATCTTATAAGGGTTCCGCTTTTTCCTTTTTAGGTACGGAACTCTAAAAGCAACCTATGTATTTTTAATACAAGTAAATTGGGCTGTTGTACTGTTTATGCTATTACTTTAGTTTAATTAGTAAACAAGATTCCATAAGTCTCTAAATGCCGAGGTTGGTAAGTAACTTAAAGTATTTAAAATATTCTTTGTTAACGTTAAGAAATCATTAAGGTTTTCGTAAGCACTGAATGGCCGAAAGCCCTACGGATCCAGTTTATTTTTCGCTCATAAAAGTAAGCTACAAATTCACACAAAATCAGAGCTATAATATAATAATAAAAAAATGTAATTAGCGCCAATGTAAGAATACTTACAGAATATCGAGCGGCAGAGACTGCGAGCAACTCCTGTAGGTTGCCTCCGGGCGATGCTTGGTCGGCAGCGTGTGACTCATCTGCGCGCGCGACTCCATGCGGCTCCCATAATATACTAACACAGCCCCATCGCAATACACTACGTCCTACGTATTCCTAACTTAGAAGCCATTTCGAAAATCACAGTATTAGCTTTTCAATGTAGTGGAAGCAGCCCGCGGGCTGTTTCTCATTTTCTTTTCGTAAATAGTTTTTTTAGAATCTGTAACAAAATACTTGGATTGAAAATGGAAACGCTGAAATTCTCATTTCAGGTGTTTCTTTCTTCTATAAAATGCTAGGCGACACTACAATAGTTCTTTGTATCCTACAAATGTTCGTTTCGTGCGAGAGTCGAACCCGCCTGGACAGTATCACATAAGCCAATTGCTCGGCTAAATGTAAGTCCATTTTTATTGCCTTTATCATTACACAAAGCGTCCGACAATTCAAACATTATGTGTCTAAAATAAACACACAATATTACTCAGCAAATGGTTCATAATACTCGAAACGCTATATAAATTACACAGTAATAAAGCTTAACTAAGTAATGACATACCATATTACATGACCTTTGGAGCGCCTCCTACACCTGTAACAACAAACGGACCACGTGAAAATTATATCGCAAGTTCTGTGTAAATTAGCATCTAGTCGTACAAAAGGCAAAGAACTCGAAGTACACGAGTGTGGGTGGTCAGGAAATCACAGTTGCTTCCAAATTCACAGTGGCCGACACGAAACGGGCACATACATTGTGCCGCTTTACGACTTGGCTGTAAAATAAGTTTGTTTTACACGTTTTCACCTTTGTAGTGGCACACGACGGCGTCCAGCGTGGATTGCAAGCCGCCTAAATCTTAAGAATGGGCGTATATTTTGGTTGGAAGTACCTCTTCAACTTGGAATACGAATGGCCGAATCCGTACAGGAATATCAGATAAGATTGGAATATTTTATTAGTTCTTTGTTGTCAAGCATGGTCAGTGTTTAGTTTTGAATTTTCAATTAAGTTAAAATCGTATCTACAGGGCTAAAGCCCGCCAAAATAATGTATACCTAACGGTGTACATTATTTTGTTGCGTAAAACGGTATAACGGTACACGGTACACACATAACGGTATATTATTGGGCGTATAGTAATCACTTTAGGTGAAAAGCAGGTACAGCCTGTTACTTTTTAGATTACCCGAGTTTACATTAATCATTATTTGAACTGTTTATTTATTTCACATTTTTTTGAGGGTGGTAAATGAACAAATAATTTCTCCAACACTGAAATAGTGGAATGAAAAGGAGACTTTATTGACTAAAACCCACCAATTCCCTTGATCCGGCCTCACTCGCACTAGCTAGCCTTCAATTACCCTTTCAAAGATCTTGCCCTCTTCTTCGACCAGCACGATGGGCTGGTAAGCGGATGAAATAAGTCTATATGGCTCAGCTTCAAAATGAAAACCAGTTTCCTGTCTCCCAACGAATTGAAAACTGGTCCCCTCCAAGCATGTGCTTAGGAACCCTCTTAGTCGGGTCCTGGAGCTGTATTTTTGACCTCAAGGTTACGTACAACTTCTTTCAGGTCTACCTCGGTCACCTCCGGATTCACGTTCACACCTTCCAGTCAACATAACGTGTATGTATACTTCATTTCACAAACGTCTTAGATGTCTAAATATAGTACAATGATACGTCACCAATCGATAGAAAATACTTGATGTTCTATATGTCGACAAATACATCAAATTTATTCCATGATGGCCAAAAATAGGTATCGAAAAGCTAACTGCTGCGATCCAATTCGTGTCAAAGCTGAATGGTTCGAGCCCTGTTTGTAAGCGGAGAACAGAAACTATTTCGGGCATTCTCTACAATTTTCACTGCTATAATTACAGACGACAGAGTTATTTCATACGCAGCCTATTCAGCTAATACTTGGTTCTTGTGCCTAAATGGAGGGAAATATTTACCTTTTCACTAATGGGTTTAGTGGCGTGTAAGCTATGTGCTTCATAAATCAGGCAGGTTATCGGCTCTATGTGCTGGAGTGGCGTCATCGCGCTAACCACTCCATCACTTTCTTAATCGAGGTAGGCGATGGGATGGGCTGGGTTCACCTATGTTTAAAAGCACATATGTAAGTACTCGTATTATAGTTACCATCCCATCAAGTGCGGTGCTGAGGGGAACGGCACTTTGTAGGTAGGTATTAATACGCATTAGCATAATAAATTATAATGTTCATCCGGTTTTGCGTGCGTTTAAGTCTTGTTCCTACAGATATAATCACTGTATGTGTTTGTTAGTATGAAAAAGGGCTTGAGTAGCTCTGTTATAGACATAAACATTGCATAATATTAAGGACTGACTCAGAAATAAGCGTTTCTCAGAAATAAGTGTTTCCACGTTCAAGACAAAGTTTCGCAGTATTTTCTATTCATTTGCAGTAAAATACACATTCAATGAGCGATAGATAAACTAAGGAAAGTTCATACAACTCAGTAATTGTTCTAGTTCACTAGTTAATTCATCGGGTATTCAAATAGTAATTGAAGTCTAACCGTAGTTTTCAGTTTCAGAGTACTTCGTATGTAAACGAACAGCCGACTCAATATATTATGCGAGGTTTCCTGAGAAATTCGTTCCTTAATAATAGATGAAAAATAAAAACGTTGTATAAAAGTAAAAGATTGAAAGTAGAATTCAAGGAGAGAGTTACGACCTACATTAAAATTCATAGCGACTACAAAAACACTTTTTTGTTACTAAAAGAAGTATTTGAGTAATTTAAAAATATTTTAATTATGTACGAATGAACAAAGAAATTGTTTTAACAGAATTTTTAATACACAGTTTCTGCCTAACCTGATTGAAAAATGTTAAAATATAAAATGTATTTTTGCAGAACCCTGCTATTCATATGAGGTGTTACTAAAACACGTATCTCGTGTGCCACTCTACAACATACACCTAAATAGGTATACACAAAGGGTTGCGTCATACCGTCGGTTTTGTGGCAACATAAGTCACATTTCGGAAAGGTCAACGGGGGAGATGGTTTAATGAAATTATCCGGCTGTGTGGGGTTCAAACGGCATGTAATGCATTTTTAGTGAAACTTGTTTATATCTGTGGGCGGGGCGGTGTGTGGGGTGCGGAGTGCGGGGTGCGGGGCTGAAGGCCGGGTCAAGGCTTCTATGCACCGCCGTATATATTAATAACGTACGAGCCCACGATCGCGTCGCCTTACTATTTCCACGTGAAGGCCATTATTGGGTCAGATAGCTAAATTTAACTCTCAGCGGGAGTCCAGCTATGAATAAACCCACTGTGTAGCGAGATAACATCAAACTGAACTAAGCTGGAGGCTCGCGATGCTGCAGAGATCTGCGCTTACTAATGAGCGAAGTCATCAGTATCAGTTTCTCAATCAACGCGAACCCTGCTGAAAATAAGGTAGGGATATACCTACCAGGAAAACTAACCTCTGAATATTACTTAAGTACATTTCCAAGCCCTTTTACCTATCGAAAGCGTTAAATTAATGCCTTTGTAACCAAATATTTAAGGAAAATAATAACAGAAAGCGAACCGTCTTAGATCATTTGAAATAAAATAAGACAAAGAGGATTAATTCTGCGGATAGACAGTAAAATTCTTGGCTTCTTAGTTTTAAGACACTTTGAAAGAGGTTTACGTTTTATTTAATAAGAATTTGAGAGGGAAACGGAAACAATTGAATTACAATCTGCCGGACATAAATTATAACCACGCTGCTGTACTTACTGTAAACAAAATTGAAAGAACTGAATTTTTCAGCCAAGAATTCTTTAAAAAAAATCCTTTAAAAAAATTCTTAGCCGTGCATACTGCGCTTAATGCAATATATTTTAAAATTTGAACGATTTTTTCTGATAATGCAGAAACAATGATTTGAATTTAGAATCAAGAACCGAAACAATTTTTTTTCAGAAACTCGTAAACTGGATAAAAATAAAGTCATCATAAGATATATCGTTAAGATGAGGTTCTGAAAAAAAAAAAGTTCTTGTAAAAAGATACATCGAAAGTGTTATATCGCAACTAACCTGGTATGTATAGCTGTCTCGGTGGTAAGGCAACATTGTCGGTGAACAAAAATGACTGCTTGTGTCCTAAAAACAACCTCCGTGCCAGAGATATTGTTGTAGTATTATTAAAGTTTATCAAATAAAATATGGCGTCTTGTGGTTACGTCAGAGCTTTGAGAATATAATGTCACCAGACATGGCAAATGGACTCTATAATTGTCTAGCTAAATATTGACAACTAGTCTCTGTTAGCGGATTCGCCTGCGGGAAAATATAAAGTTACCCTATCGGAACATACTTCCGGGATAAAAATATTTCACAGACCTGGTTTATCCACAAACTAAATGCAAACCAAATTAATTTCGACGTTTGAACATGAAGGACTAACAGACATACAGTCACACATAATATTCATACATCTGAACTTTGACCTTCATACTTTGGTGTGGCAATTTTTTTCGTAAATTTTACCTAATTGTATGTAAAAAAAATGGCTTATAAAGTTACTCAGCTTTCAATATAGTCGACTGTACCTACGTTTTGTAGAGAAATATTAGCAGAGATAGGTACATTAGGAGATGTATGAGAGTTCGAGCATGCTCCGTAATGGTGATTACACATTAGTGATGTACGGTATCCTGCCCTAACTCCGCCTAAGGCTAATGGATAGGCACCACTACAGCTCGATAGCACCCGCAACGAGGTACATACCCCGATGTTCCGTGTAAAACAAGAATGTTACCCTAATTAAAGAACGAAATTGGCTCGCGGAAGCTCGCTTTTTTACGACCAATCATAAAACAGGCTTTTAGAGTACAACATAAAGTAACCTACCTACTCTGAATTTTTACGGAAGTCAGACGTTTTATTTGCGAAATTAAATTCACAGCTTCCGGATTTTACATCATGTCAAATGACGAATTACTTGGCAATTGGAGAACCCGTTTCATTTATTCACGTATTTGCTCAAGTTTGGGATGAGGTAAGTAACTCCGTAAGTGGCGCTTCATCTAGTATGTTAAAATCGTTTTGAAGGAGTGTTCTTTGTAAAGGTTGTTGAATTTTTTATGAATCTTTGAATAAGATGTATAGTTACATAAATACAGTGATTGTTGTAAGCACGTGTAGGTGTAACATTTGGCAAAATAGCCTTAGGCCGATGCTTGCTAGGGCTGCCGGATTGTTTGTAAGAGTTGCCCACGGCGGCCCTATAAAGCCAAAAGCAACTGAAGGAACACAGGTAGGTTTTTAGTCAGTGTAAGTCTTACACGCCCTTTCACTCCGTAATCGGTAACGATTCCGTAGTAAATAAAAAACCTATGGAAAAGCGTAACACTCATTAAAATGAAAATAATATAACCAAATTGCGACTGAAAAAACTTTTTTGTGTAAAATCAAATGGTTACATTTTCACAATTACAAATGGAAATATTCAGGGATATTGTAAAATGAATTTTACATTTTATTGAACAATTTAAATTTCTGTTTCACGCCCGACGCAAAATTCGAAAAGGTCAACCAAAATTAAATTAAAATTTAGGCTCCATTTTTGTTTAGGTACGGACCTACTGTTTTATTCCGTTTGTAATGTTAGAAAAACCCTATTTCTATTCCATCACAGTAATTCTAGCCTTGCCCCAGATTTATTGAGACAGAAGATTTATCATATATAAGCCTCCTAGATAAGATTGAAAAGAGCAGATAGATCTCATTCTTGTTTTGTTTAAGTGATAATTCAAGACAGCCGGAATGATACGTGAATATAGCTGTAAATATATAGAAAGGACTGATCCATCAGCACACAACACAAGCCACTGAACAACGGATTGTGCTGAGGCACGCAGATATACATACATAATCACGCTAAATCAAAAAGAGACGTAACTCAATAAAGAGGGTATTTGAAAATTTTACTTATTGAAACACACGTTTTCAGATTCAACTACCCTCTTTTTGAGTTAGGTCTCTTTATGATTAAACATGCGATATATATCACGCCCACGAATGCACTAAGAAAAGATTTTCATAAATTCACCCTCTAAGGAGATGAAAATTGGGTCCAAATTTTTTACGGAAAATGGGATAATTTTCTACTTTAACACGAGTGAAGCCGCTGGCAGAGACTTACTTGTAAATATATATTTTGTTGCTTTAAGTTGTAAATATATATACTAGGTAGTTTATAAAATTTTTGATAATGATTTTGACTGTAATTTTTGACAGAACCATTCTTTTTTTTTTTTTTTATGGTGGGCAAAAATCATGCATTGACATCCCCCGCTCTTGGGCGGAGCGGAAGATAGTGTCAGACTCTTACTGACTAAAAGACCCACCCCGTTCCTTCTAGCCTTCATACCGGGGCTCGAGCGCCCTTTCGGATAACCCTGGCCCCAGTAGGCTTTGACCCGGCTGGGTCCCTGCTGTTGATGACAACTCCTTGAGGCGCGCGGGAACAGTGCGCGCCGTCGACGACTTGGGCTTGGTCCGGACAGTTACCGGACGGCCGGACAGCGAGCTACCCATTGCTCACTGTCCGCAAGCCCGCGCCTCCTCTTTGAGGCGTGGCTGGAAAGACAGAACCATTAAAGAAAGAAAGAAAGAAAATACGTTTATTTGGCACATACATACAATGAGATAATCATGTCAGCTAGTAATACATAATTTAGAAAGCGAACAAGTAGCCTACTTATTCGTTGGGCACATAAACCGATATAATAGTCAACTAGCTTATGCTCACGGCTTCACCCACATACAAAAAATATAGCCTATGTGTCTCAGGAATAAAGCAGCTTTCTATCGGTGAAAAAATTTTAGTAATCGGGCGAGTACTTCCAGAGATTACCTCCTACAAACAAAAAACATCTCTTTATAATATTGTATTATAGATTGATATGTGCTTTACTACATACGTACTACGTACATACGTAGTTGTAGTGATTAGTTTGCCTAGTACCGCAATAAGGCCACATTTTTGACCTCGCGTTCAAAACACTTAATATTCCATGGCAAATTTTAAACTGCCGTTTCATTAAAGTTGGTATTACGGGCGTGCATTATTTCCATAATATGCAATACCGTGCTTCGTTCCTCGCAATTTTACCTTAAGGCCAAGTGCTTCAAAACGGTGCTTTAGAACAACAAGGCCCGTCCTTGTGAAGTTAATTTTTAAAGGCATTTAAGAGGATGGGTAATATTATTTCTATACAACATTATTTTTAGTATCTACTAGCTTTTGCCCGCGCGGCTTCGCTCCCGTTCTTTCCTCCTACTCTAGCTTGCTATACCCTACTCTACCCTACCAAACTTCACATAAACGATCTACTAAATAGTCCGAACAAAGCCTAAAAAATTGGTTTGGATAGGTGCGCCCGTTCTTGAGTTATAAAATAACTACGAAAAGTGGCATTGATTTTTATATACACAGAACACTTCTTTATCTGTTCTGTGTTTATATATATAGATGCGAAACCTGAATATAGTTTGTTCAGAATTTTTAGACACTGTTATATTTTTACCCAAAAATATTTAAAAAAGGTCACAAGTTGGACACCACCGATACTAAGCACTTAGGTATATTACAACACATGGCACGGCAGTTCATAGCGGATATTAGGCACCAGCAAACAGCTGGGTGCAAGTGCAAAACAACCCCACAGTCGCCTAAATGGTCCGGTGACTATGTATTTTTGCTGACATTACAAGCTTATAACTTTGTGATTTTTCATGATATAGGTATGAAATTTTGTACATAGATTCTTTACATAAAAATACTAGACACGTGTTTCAGGTTTTGCATATATACGAGTACTAAAACTAATGTATAATATGAAGTGGCAAAGATTACTGTACTTAAGGTGTATTATCGTGAGAAATAAGAGTGCCTACTAACGCTGCTGGTGACGTGCGCCCGACGTTTGCATGTCACTTAACTTGTTATTCGCTGGATCCAAGGTGAAGGTCTTAAAAATAAACTGTGCAATTTCCATGAAATGTTTTTATTTCACTTTAGATTCTGGTGAAACGTTAATGGTCTAGGTTAATAGTTCACATGTAAGGGAAGTAAGTGGTCCTAATGCAGCTGTTGAATTATAAATGACCTACTACTGTACTATATTTTTCTAAGTAAATAATAATTAGGTATTTACACAGAATATTTGTTGATATCAACGATTGCATCACTGCTTACCATCAGGTAGAATTGTCGTCAAGCACTAGTTTATATCAGATAAAACAAAATAAAAATAAAATATTGGTAAGATTTTTTTGGGTTTCCTTATTATTGGTAGGCTCGCGCTTGATCACCGAAACGGTGATTTACCGCCATCTTTTGATCACCTCATGGAAAGCGACGATGTGGTCGACGATGGAGAACACTTGCCTAGAAGTAATCTATTTACTCTTGACTTAAAGAGCTTCAGGTTGAAGCTGTCAGGAAACCCAGACTACAGTAGATAATCAAACCCTTTAGTTGTACGCACAGCGAATTTGTCCCCAAAACTTTTTGTGCGTGTTGGTTGGATACCTAGCATGTACATACTGGTGGCTCGTCGCAGTTCGAGTGGTAGGGCTGGTTGAAAAATTATCAAAAACTTTTCTTACTCTGGGTGGACCGAGACATATCAGACTTTTTCTGACTAAAACCTACCCGTGTTCCGTCAGTTGTCCTTTGCGTTGCCCACGGTGACTCTTTCAAACAATCCCGCGGGTATAGGTAAGACTTATGAGGCCCAGGGGAGGCCCCTAACAGTCTCCTCAGGTATGTGCCCTAACAGATGTTGTACAGAGGGGGTTCCGGGGTAGTCTTTTAAGAGGTCACGGGCCCTCTTCCGTGTGCTGATGGTAATCATCGGGATTGTTTTAGTGAGGTAAGAATCCCATACTTCCTGGTCTTGTCCCCAAAAGTCTAGGCGCCTTTTAAAAGTTTCCACATGAAAACCAAAAAAAAACTTGACAGAGACAATTCCCACGTGAACAATTTTAACTGCCACAAGGTAGGTACTCGTGCCATATTCACACAGACACTTGCTACCCTTTAATTGGACAAAACGGCGTACTCTCCAACTTTCCAATATATAGGTACACAAGCGATACATAGCGGACTATTGTGATAGATAACTAACAAGCAACTTTCCTGTGTCGCCAGCGCCGGCTTCAGATTCGAGCTATTGTGCTGCAAAGGCCACGGAGTTCGGTGAATGAGCCCGAAAGGTCGCTCTCTATGTTGTATCTCTATTGAGAACACCTTTGTACAATAAATAGCCGCCTTCTGCCTTTTCTACTGGTAACACAAAGAGGAAATCTTGTAAAGTAGGCACACTTATGAATGTTTCCGATGAGTCGATCGAAATTCATGAGATAATGATGAGAGGCTGTAGAATACAAAAAAAAAAATTGTTTCACATAGGAGTGATTCCTAACTCCTGTATCGTGGTTAATTTGTACTCCATACAATTGTCCAGTCTTTTCAGGAAAAACATCGTGAGCAATATTAGCTTTGTACACAAAGGATTTTTGTTCCTACTTAAATATTATTTATGACGATATGATGTTCCTACATCCTATATTGACTAAAAGATTAGTAGTTGTATAATTAAGAAGTCATATTTTTTTTTAGAAAGTTTATAATTTTTTTTTTTTATCTAAGAAAAACAAACTTGTTCCTATAAAACACAACTGTGGATTATGATGATCTTCCTAGAGTCGATATGTGTACTTAGCGGGAATCAAACTCGCGAAACTCCTAGCCAATCACTCAATCACTACACCAACTGTGTCTAAACAACAAAGAAGAATTTAGGGATCCTTTAAAACAACGTTAGCCACCTAATCAGTTCAGTGCTCACGTACGCACAATAAATTATTCATCCAAGCCTCCTATTACACCCATTTGAAGTAACAGCTAGCCTATCCCATTTTAGGATCGCTAGGCAACAAAAAATTATACGACAAAGATTGGATCGATCCGAACGAATTTGGTATCCGTTGTTATAACAATCTAAAGATTTGTAATTGTGTCGGGTCTCATAAAACGTCGATGAAATCGTAAGTTATTCGTAATATGATCACTGTATGTACTGCGGAGTGCGGAACCACGAGGGGGGTAGCGTTGTGCCTATTACCATAAAGTACGGAAGCTATAAAACGAAGCGTCTACAGAATTTAGTTCACGAATTCACGTCGATATTGTAACACAAGAAAATATGAAAATGAATAAAAACCCGTATAGCCCTGTTGAATAAATTAATAAATTATGGCCTAATGGACGTTTTCATATTTTTTTCTAAAATGCTTCACTTAATTACTGAAGTATGGTAGCAAGAAAAAGTTATGGTTTCGTTATTAACCTGTTTAATTTAATAAGGAGGCCTGCTTGGGGATTTTCGTCACTTCGTACTTTGTGTACCTACCCACTTCACCAACATTTTAAACCCAAGGTATACAATCTAATTAAAATGTACTTAACAGAGAATCTTAAGGTTTCTAAATCACGTTACATTACCTTTTTACTTTGTCAAGGTTAAACGAAAAGAAGTGCTTAAATAAATGAGATTATTCATAAGTAAACTGTAAGCAGGCTCAATCTTATTACTGGGAATACGGGCAGGTACTTTCTCTGGGAAGGCAAACATTTGATACCTTTGAGCATTTTTATTTATATTTAAAGCAGAGTAAAAAAAACTTTTCTAAATTAATTCCTACCGATCGTATCCATTACTTTTCTTGTTATAACGAATAATTAAGTCAACAAAATAAAATAGAAAACATGTAAAAAAAAAATTGAGTTCATAATTTATAATACAAAATTTTCAGCAACTTGGAAATTTTGCTTCACCAATTTGATAAGCCCAGGAGAATTAAAAATATCACGTTGCCTAAGTAACTTCTGGTTAGCAACATGTTTTAATTACGAAATATTTTCAATACGGTGTGTTTAATATCAGCTCACAGAAAGTTCAACGGTAATTATATATGTAACGGATGAGAATAAAATGAATAAGCTTTTAATTATAAATATAGCTGCCGTCCGTGGTTTCGCCCGCTTTTTAGCGGAAAATGGTCCTAATGGAATATACTCCCGGGTTAAAAAGTGTTCTATCTGCTAGAAGACCAGAATATGGTCTACCCTTGTGTCAAATTTCATCCAAATCTGTTCGATCATGAAGAATTAACAAACACATTCACAAAAATGCACTTTTATAATATTACTGTGATTGCAAATGTATGTTAATATGTTTTATAAACCGTTTAACCTTTTTTTTTTTTCATTAAAAACATCTAAAGTAGTAACTAAGAAGGGGTCAAGTCAGTTAAGTTCATTATTTTTTCAATTCGGTTCGTTGCTACTTATGTACAAGTATAACACGAACCAAACAAGGATATTTTCAAAAAAAAACAAAGTAAGTCATCACGAAATGTTCGAGATTGGTTTCTCGGTATATCTGGCATGAAAAGAACAATAAACCTATCCTAGTACAACGATTTAAATTCGTAAACACGTATCTGCGTAGGAGTGCCTACCTACGCAGGTACGTGTATTGCACACGTGTTAAAGCGAGCAACGCGCCCCGGATAATGGCGGTAACCCGGTAGAAGCGTAGGCAGTTTCCACTTTGTTATCCGTTTTGTAACACAAAAAATGTAATAATATGTATATTGGTGTGTAGCATGTAAATATTTAAGTGGTTTTCGATGACATCGACGAAAACGCACAAGACACAGGTACAGATAACCGGCTTTTCTTTTGTGCCTTAGAAAAGGAAATGTTTTTTCCATCGTACAGTTTGTAATATGTTTTTCAGAGGCGGAATTTTAATGCCTTAGGGATGTTTTTATGCTTAGACTCAAGGAAATTGGACAAATTGAATGTTGTTTTGTTTGAATATAATCTATATAATATATATAGATGCTATATCTACTTACACGTGCGCTTTTTTTTAGGGTTTCGTACCGAAAGGATAAAACGGGATCCTCTAACTAAGACTCCACTGTCCGTCTGTCTGTCTGTCTGTCTGTCACCAGGCTTTATATGCATATCTCATGAACCATGATAGATAGAGAGTTGAAATATTCACAGATTTCTGTTGCCGCTATGACAACAAATACTAAAAAACAGAAAAAAAATAATATTTCAAGAGGCTCCCAAACAACAATCGTGATTTTTTTGCCGTTTTTTTTTGTTACGGACAATACGTAACGCTTCATGCGCGAGTCCGGCTCACACTTAGCCGGTTTTTTTAGGGTGTGTTATTGCCAAAACAAATATAAAAGATGTTACCCGAAAACTGTTACTCTAAAGTGGGATTGGGCCGGACATGTCTACCGCTTGTCATATGAGCTTTGGACTTACAAAGCCACTCATTAAACGCAAGGCGATATCATGGGAAACCAAGGCGAAGATGGAGAGATGAGCTGGATAACTACCAGAGGGAGTGACCTGCAATAGCTGAGGATAGTGTGTGGAAAAGAGAGAGGGAAATTTTCCAGCAGTGGGACATAATAGGCTAACTTCTACTACTAGGTGGAGTTAAATAAAGTGTGAAACTATTACTGATTAAAACCCATCCGTGTTTCTTCAGTTGCTTTATACTTTTCAGGGCTGTAAGTGACACTTCCGATAATCTTGCTGCCATTTATCTTAATATCATGTAATATCTATAGAGTAGTGTAAAGTATATCCTATGTGAAGGATCCGCGTGTTCATATTATATAATGGATGTTAGATATTCAGGTCTGTTTCCTTTTTGAAATAGGCAATCTTGCTGCGAATCTTCTATGCAGAGCGCTTTTGCTGAGATAATTGCATGCAGATGAATATGCATGTGTTTTATGTTTCAAAGGATTTCTGCAGGTGAAAAATAGAGATAACTTGCACCTATGTAGGTACCTACTAGGTACTAAACTACGTTGATACGGTGGATATAACATTTATGTTATAGAATTATATCTTAGCCATTGATTTATAACGAATGACGTAGACTCAAGATTATTCTCATTAAAAATAGGCTAGTTGCCGTAAAAAAATTAATAAGTCAGTCTTTTAGATTATTCAAAAATAAGGGACACGGACATTTTTTTATTTGTAACTTAAACCAAAAATGACAAAGACATAGCCCATTAAAGTTACGAGTAACGTTACGCCCCGTGCTGCATTTTTTCGCACGGGGTGACGTCACACGTAACTTTAATGAGCTACATCTTTGTTATTTTTTGTTTAATCGAAAAAAGAAAAAATACGGGTCCAATATTTTTTTATAATCTAAAATACGGACTGAATGAAATGTAACTAGTTTGACCCTGGAAACTACCCTGTTCTTGTTCATAGACTCCAATTAGGTTAATTTTATTTTAAAAGCGAATTATCATCGAATAATCATTTTTCAAAGAAATTATTGTATGTACCTAACAATAATAATAAATAATAGATACCTAAAACAAAAGGTAAGTACATCAGAAACTTTCAATGCTTGCATACTTATTCAATAAGAAATAACGATGAACGATTTCAAATAAAAATTGTTCTAATATTCCCACAAGACAAGAGAAAAATATGTTTCGTAAGAAAGACATTTGTTCTAGTAGAAGGATTGCAATATTTCTGTCGAGCAGCGCAGTTCAGATGTAACGAGCATCGGTTCACTCGGAGCCTGGAGACAGCTTGCATCTGGGGCCATAACTCAAGTGCGACAATATTTGAGATCTCAGCTCACTGAGAGCCTTGACCTATAACACTTGTACACACGACAAAACTGATAAATATGCAGGTATTTGTCTTTTGACGGGTATAGTCAGTGTATTTGCAATTGCACTGACGATATTATAATTTAACATCGCTCGTTGATGGTGTTAGAATTAAGCGGAATCACAATGGTAAATATAATCAAAAAATAAATTTCGTAATTCAGGAATAACGACGAAAAGAAATCATTATAAGAAATGAGTTTACACAATAACCATTTATCTTTTAAAGTAAACAATAATATTCGTCAACAGCTGACCTGTGAAATTAACTCGCTTTATCGGATACATTATGAAACCGCTCTTTTTCATTATAAACTCATCTCATTTTAAATTCATTTATAATGAAAAACAGGAGTATGAGGCAAAACGAGCCAGAAGAACCTAATAACAAAGGAATTGCTAATAACAATTGGCAAATATGACGCGTGTATTTAGCCCTTTCATTCAGCATTCCAACTCTTCGTGTGGTATTTGTATCAGCTGAAACAGAATTCTCAACTCTTAATTTGCCTATGGAAATTACTTAAGTAATTAAATGAAGCGTAATACGGTGCTTACATTAAATTTAAAACGTTTCTGCCAATTTGAACCGCCTTTACACGGCTACGAACAAAGTTTACTTTGGTTAATCGAGAATTTCAGCTTTGAATTTTCCTGTTACATCAACTGATAATCATAGAAAAATGTTAAGAACTTTTTGAAGATGAAATACGATCAAAGTAAACCTTAGGGCAAAAATGAAGAGGGTATCAACATAACTTCTTTTTATGCGCAAAATGTTACGGCTATCGGGAGGAAAACAGGAGACAGGTTAATTTGTAAAAACAAAGGAAACAAGACAAAAACAAAATGAAAAGCGCACCGACACAACGTGGTCTGTAGTAGGGAGGAAAATTCAAAATTTAGTCTACTTAAGCATAAGAATAACAGAATTTCCGCAAACAGAGCCGCGGGCGCACTAGTCAATAATAAAATAGTCAAACCCTCTTCATTCTTGAAGCGCTTTTCTACGCTCAACTCGGAACAAGTGAATTTCAATGAAGTGAAAAAACACAAATCTTTTTCTTTTTACTCTTAATGAAGAAGTAGGCACTTTGAGTAAAGTATTGCCGTGGAAATTTTCCATCAGATTTTGTAGATTATTAAGTACTTTAAGAACCCGGTTTTATATTTAGCTACTAGCATTTGCCAGTGGCTTCGCCCGCGCACGTAAAATATAGCCTATGTTACAAGTTAGGAATAAAGCAGATTTCTATCGGTGACAACCTTACTGGTTGTCAGCGATAGAAAGAAACACAAAGACAAAGAAAAAAAGCATAAAAACCAAAAAAAACTTTACCTCATTGCCACATATTTGTGTAGATTGCCACCGGCTCCACCCACGTGATGGTAGAATCCCAAGGAAAAATACACACTGGATAAAAAGTATCATATGTGTTATTCCAGGAACTGTTCTAATCTTATTTCATCGAAATCTGTTCAGCCGTTCGAGTGTGAAGAAGTAGCAAACATACAAACACAGAAACTTTTATCTTTATAATATTAGTGTGATAATTTATCATAAAAACTTCGTACTTGAGAAATTGCAGTTTTCGCTTTGCATCGAAAAGTTGGGATCAAGATTATAAAGTTGGATATCCCGCCGAGCGACGATTCAAAAAGCATTAGTCAGAAGGACCGAGATAACACATTCTCTTTGGAAACTTGATCCTTTAGTAGAATCGAGAAATTATTTCGCTGAAGCAGTTTTATGATAGTTAAAGGTTTTCTTTTAAGTTTATTATGGATAAGTTTTTACTATTATTTAATGATTTATTGGAGTTTGGATAGTGCGAGAATATCTCGTACTATTCGACTTATCTCTATATCTCTATAAGTATTTATGAAGATAGCAGATGTGGGTATAAAAATAATTGACTGTTATAAAAAAATCAGTGCAAGCCTACCTTAACCTATCAAAACAGTTTTAATAACAGAAAAAATGTTGTAAGATTTTCCGTATGATTTTCTTAGGAAAATCTTTCACGTATGATTTTCCGAACGAAAATCAAATGTAGAACGTTTGCATAGTTTATTTTGACATTATTAATATAAAGGCGAAAGTTTGAGTGTGTATCTTTGTTACTTCCTCATGTTCGGACGGTTAAAGGGATATCCATGGAAACTGATAATCTGTTCTATCCAGTATATTTCCTTGGATTTTTTTAATAGCGCTGCCAGAAGCTTTTCTTTAGGTGGGAAAATCATCCATTGACATCTCCCGCTCTTGGGCGTAGCGCGAGGATATGTCAAACTATAACTGACTAAAAACTCACTCCTGTTCCTTCTTTGCCTTCGTCCCAGAGCTCCAGGTTTCACTTTCACATTACCCCTGGCACCTATAGGCTTAGACCCTGCTGGGCCCCTACGGTTTGCTGTCATCTCCCTAGGGCGCGCAATACGCGTCGTCAACGACTTCGGATTGGTCCGAACGGTTACTAGACGGTCGGACGACGAGCTATCCATTACTCGCCGTCCGCAAACCCGCGCCATCGCTGCCAAAATCTAGTTTTGCAATAAAATTTTTGTTTTTATTCTATTCTATTCAAGACCAATGTTCAATAAATCAACTTCATAACACCGTTGTTGTGCCTTTCAACGAGTAAATACTACTTAAGTTCTGGGTAAATGAGCAAATTACTTCAGCATTATATAACACTCGCAGCTCTACAGGGAAGCGGTGAGCGATCGGATTACAGCGGTCAATATTTAACAGAACAAACTGTGATTATGAACTGAAACTTTATACTGTTACATAAACTTCTCGGATATTTTTTTCCTTTAGTTAGAAGTTTAGATACTATTTATCACTTTTAACGACTAGTTAATTGAAACTTTGCTAAAGTTGAAACTTTGCCACACAGACAGATGTACTCATCAATAACAGACAACAGCACAACTACACTTGCCTTTACAACAACAACACAACAACAGCACATCACAACAATAATACAACAACAACAACAACAGCACAACAACAGTACTTCAGAAAATCATTTTGTATCCGTCTAAAGCCCAAGGGGTAGGATGCCTAGACCTGCCAGAGCTGCTGGATTGCTCGAAAAGTGACTGTGGCCCTGGAAAGAGTAACTGGAGGAACAAGCAACACAAACAGCTGGATTTTCTTCTGTAAAAGTCTGACCTGTCCTTTCACCCCACCCCAGAGTGAAAGAAGTTATTTTATGATCCCACCTAAAAAAGGGGGTAGGACGATGCATACCTAACCGCCAATAAACTGCATGTCTTCCAAAATGAGAATTTGAGATTAATGAGAATTTTAGCAGAGCTGATCTTCACCGCAGACTACCCGCTGTATTAGTTGAGGACACAGAGGCATACAGTGGAGTTATGCCCCGCTTGGGCAGAGCATCGCCGTGTCCTCGTGGGGGCGATCGGCGGCGGTGATCTCTCGCGCCAGGCCTTGGTAAAGGCCATGGTCCGGAGCGAAGTGAAGTAGCAGGCGGTCGCCTCCTGCGAAGCAATAATGCTAGCAAAGGAGGAGGATGACCGTATTAGGCAACGGCGCTCACAGCGCCTCAGCCGTCGCCGGGTTTCCCATCCGGGCTTGCGGACAGCAAGCAATGGGTAGCTCGCTGTTGCTCGACTGTTCGGAAACTGTCCGGACTGAGCCCAAGTCGTCGACGGCGCGCACTGTTTCCGTGTGCCTCAAGGAGCTGTCAGCAACAGCAGGGGCCCAGCTGGGTCGAAGCCTACTGGGGCCATGGTGAGCTCCGAAAGGTAGCTCGGCCCCGGTATGAAAGGCAAGAATTAACGGGGTGGGTTTTTTAGTCAGTAAGAGTCTGATACAATCTCCCGCTCTGCCCAAGGGCGGAGGATGTCATTGGGATGATTTTTACCCACCAAAAAAAAACCCTGTCTTATTTCAGTCGATATCGCTGTCAGCAATAAGACCGCCATTGTACCCATAGATTTAAGTTGATTTATAAGTTGTGTTACTTTTTTGGTGTACCAATAAAGTTTATTCTGTTCTTGCAGTTTTACTGGTTGCAGTTTAATTTATAAATAATGCAAGAATACTCCTTATTCGGGTCTTACGCCGCAGTGCGTCGTTTCACGGCAACCCCTTCGTACTCAGTTATCTTGAAAAATACTTATAGCGTGCATTAGTACATAAAACCACGATAATTCCGTATTTACTCAGAATAGTATTATCCACTTTAGTTACATAGTTTGTTCACGTGACTTCGGGCGCATTTGCTTTTTCTGACTGATTCAAACGTCTAGACCGCTCGCGATATTTTTCATCACGACATTTTAAATTGATTGGAACGGTGAATTAAATTGGAAAATGCCAGGCTGTTTTTTGTGAGGTGAGTTTGGTTAGACAACTGCAAAGCAGAGCCAAAATAGTTTTGTTTGAGCTTTGTATTGTGACAAAATAATATTTTTGACGAGGTAAATTTTGACAAGCTTTCATTTGTATGGTGTAAGCTGTCACACATGTTTTAATGCGAAAGCTACTAGATATGTTTTTAATTTCTTTGAGGTGGGAAAACATCCAGTGACTTCTCTCGCTCGAGGGTGGAGCTCTTTCAATTGCCCTTTGCGTTCCAGGTCCACGTTATACCTTTCAGAAATTCCCTGTGGCCCTAGCGGGCATCGGCCCTGCTGGGCCCCTACGATTTTGCTGACATCTCTTTGAGGCGCGCATGAAACATTGCTCGCTGTCGACAATTTGTGTTCAGTCCTTACCGAGTCGCCAGACGGTGGCTGGGACCCCTTACTCATCGTCCGTAAGCCCAGGAATCGCCCTGCGACTTCTGATGCCCAGGGTTTCCTCTTTCGCGGCGGCTGGTGCGTGAGGATATCCGTTACCTCACTGTTGTCGCCTACTCCTTCTCTAACATTATTGCTTCGCAGAATTATTCTTCCTTCGGTCCAAAGCCTGAACCAGCAGCGCCTGGTGTGACAGGTCGTCACCGGCAATCGTTCTATGTATATATGTTTGTATGTTTGTTACTCCTTCATGTTCAAACGGCTTTACAGACTTGGGTGGAATTTAATACCAAGGTAACCTGATTAAATTAGTACTTCTCACCTATAGAAATAATAACCATTTATAAAAGTAGGAAGTACTGATATGACGCGAACGGTTCCGAGGGCAGCAGCTAGTTTATCATAGAATATCTAAAAGCAGCCTTGAAACATAAAAGGCTGTTTGGCATTTGTTTTTTTAGATATCAAATTATCCTTCTAATATAACGGACAACCAGACCCGTCTGGCTAGTAATTATAATGTTGTTATTTTTTGTAATAAATAAGGGTTACACAAGGATTTAAAAATTCAACTGGATTATTTTTAGACCCAAAGGTAATAACGTCCAAAATGTTGTATGTCAGAGAAAAAAAGCCGCGATAACACGACCGAGCCTGGAGCCTTTATGTCAACAAAAATGAACGAGAGCGTATTTTATAATTTATCGTCACCAGCCGACATTTTAGGACGAAACGCTAAAAATACAAGCTGATATACTGACCCATTCGTTCCCTAACAGTTGAGCATTCACAAAGGAACGAACAAATGAAATCGACTAGGGGTTCCTAATGGAGCCGGTCTTATTAAATATTGAATAATGATGTCGGAAAACAGCGGGAAAACAAGATAATCTAATAAAAATAACGTTTATATTGGTTCGGCATTATCGTTTTAATATTAATGCTCTTGTAACTTAACAATAACGAATTTACAATTCAATACCGTTTTAAACATCACTTACTCGTATCTACCTATATTTGCATTTTTATTTTCATTATTCCAGATTTGAAATAACTCTTAGGCTTGTGCCTTACTGGGGAGTCTTGGCAGTGAAGATAGGTTATGACGTCAAAAATGTACGTTTGTATGTGACTAAGTCATCTTAACGCTCAGTCACGGAGTCAGAATAAAGAAATCGGAGGCGTGGCCTACTCGAGTCGTTCGACGCAAGGGAGTCGAAACGAAAGGGTAGTAACTTGACTATGGGCACACACATAGAGCTGCACATATTTTCTTGGCTACGCGAACTAGCAGCATCGCTATGGCGTCTCAGTGAAGCACGGGCTTTAACCAAATAGCTTAAGGCTATGGGAGTTACCGCGGTCCTTGGACAAAAAGGGCAAATAAAGGAATACGAGTGGGTTTTTATCAGTAAATATATTACACTCCCTCTCGTTCTGTAGGTAGACCTACAGCGGGAAGAATCATTTGATGATTTTTTCCTGAAAAAAAAGCAAACAGCTTGAAGTTTTTTTTATTTGTGTCTAAATTTTTATTTTGACTTAGTATTTGACTCACTAGAGTTTAAAGGCAGGTCAAGCGGTGAAGAAGCTCCATTACCTTATTATCAATTGATGTCACCAATATTTCCTTAACATTTTAAACAATTCAATATACGACTGGAAGAATCGGAGCAGACGTTTCTCAATTTATTTCAATCTGGTTGCGGGACGGAATTCATTCGCCATTTTCAAAGGAGAAAGGCATGAGAGAATTTCAAGTCCTGCATATTGGCACCGGTTTAACTGAAGTACGACCTACTTGCATGTGAATACCTATTTGCACTAAAGATATTAGATGGATAAGGTGCGACAAATATGTTGAGAACCTCTGCATTTCACTTAATCGGTGGTATAAAAAAGTTAAACTGTTTGTATATTAATTGTCAATTTATTACTAACACTATAGTTTATAAGCTTGCAAATGTACTAACACATATGGATGTTGATGAGTCTGAATTAAATTATTATTATTATTATATTCATGGATGGCGCAATGGCGAGCGACGTTACGCTGCGTATCTTGGGTTCGATTCCCTTACGGAACAAATATTTATATGGACTGCAGATAGGTGTTTCGGGTCTGGATGTCTTATGTAAGTTGTGTGGGGAAAGTTTTTCTTTTTTAAATACCTACTACTATTTGTTGATAAAAATGTACACTATTGCTGAGAGCAATAAGTTATGCCCCACATATCTAAATGTCCATAGTTCCTCTAAAACAGACTAAGGAAACAAAAACTTAGGAAAAAACCAGTACCCATTTAATAGACATAATTATAGATCCAATGTGAAGTGCGTATGTTTGAACCACTGTAATTTAGGCTGCTATCAATAATGATGCGTGATTCATAGGTAAAATTTGAGGTTGAAGGATTCATTTACGATATGAATCTTAAAATTACCGCTAAAAGTATTAAAATTGTTCAATTATTCTGTACGTAAACAAGAATTTGAGTAAATTTCAGGGAAATTACGTTCAATTCGATCATCTTACTACAAATAGGTATCACGTTTTTTAGGGTGATTCTTTGAAACTAGAGTGTCTCATTCGTCTGGCCTAGGTTTTCTTTACTATTTGTTTTTGTTTTGCATATTAGTCTTCCCCGACCTAAATTTATTTGTGCCCAGTGGCTTAAGACACAAAATAAATAGGTATGAAAACTAGGCCAGATGAATGAGACGTTGTCTCGGTATAAAAAAAAAAACACCCTTTATCGCCTAATTTTTTTTTTTTTTTTTTTAAACCCGTAAACCTGTTACGTTAGTGTACGTAAAAATGAAATAATTTCAAATCGACGAAAAAGTCGTCGAAAACGACCTTGTGCACATCAGCTTCAGAAAAAAGTAGAGGCCGTAATTGGACTTACGTTTGGCTGTTTTTGATAATATATAATTAACAACGTATTGCACTTTTTATCGAAGTATTACGGCTCACCACCACTACAATATGCATATACACTACACAACCAGATCAGTCGACCACCGTCAGTACACACACAGGTGTCAAATACGTCATGTCACTGTGCTTGAGACTACACAGACAACACAAAATTATTAATTATTTTAGAAATGGCATATTGAAAGGGAATTAGTGATAGTTTGACAGGTGACAGGACAGAATGGAAGAAGAAAACGTGTTGCGCCGACCCCAAGTAATATGGGATAAGGGCAGGAAGAAGAAGAAGAAGAAGGCATATTGTATGTTTTTTTTTTAAATTTAGTTGGGTATTAGGGATGACTACGGATAATTGGATAACAATACTTTTTATACGAAAATTCAAATGACAATAACTCATATTTGATATATGACCCTGATAGAATAAATTGAACTCTACGCAATACATAAGTTTTGTCAAGGCCGAATGCCAAACAATCGGCAAAACAACAAAGTTTTTCAAATCACCGAAAACAAAACGAGTTATAGGAAAATATCGTTACGTATGGTAAAACATTTGTGATGCTTTCGCTTTGTCGTCGATTGCGTTTGCTTGATTGACACGCAACCAGAAACTATGGTGACCTAGCAACTTTCTTTAGGTCACAGAATTACCGTATACCGTAAAACGGGGTGAATAGAAACGCAGAAGCGATTAGAAACAAAACTGTGGTATTGTTTTTCACTTTGATACCATATTATCGGCTTCTAACCAAGCATCGACTTTTTGAAATATTGATTCATTAAGAAATTGATATAGTTAAATGCTGCAAAAAATATTCAAATATCGTGAAAATACACTTTAAAGTTTAGTTTCTGTTCTTTTTTTTATCTGTTATAAAGTAGTACTTGACTGCGATCCCACCTGATGGTAAGTAGTGATGCAATCGTTGATGGTGAAGCGCATTAGTTTATAATTCATTAAACCCCAAGCGAACGCCGGCGTTCGCGCACCTATTGTCTTTCAATTGTGTCTGTAATTATCACAATTGAAAGGTTAAGAGCCTATTCACTCTAGCCTTGAAGATACCTAAATTATAAATTATTCACCCCATTTTACCGTTATATGCTTCCTTTTGAATTATGATTCAGTTTTTAAAAATGATTTTAGTTAATAAGTAGGAACTTTAAATATTGCTGCATCCACAATTTTCATAAAATTTTTAGGTATGTTCATTTCATATTTCTAGACATCATTTAAACAAAACTTCAATCAGGATGATGTACAGGCTGGTAATAATCAGAATTAAGCGCATGGAGGAGGGGAGCAATTGTAAATTTGTATTTTGCGGGTAAATTGAAATTTTATTTTTAACGATGAGAGTGGCATCCCTCTTACTAAACAAAACGAATTAAACAAAGAAAAAAAATTCAAAAAAAATCCTAACCTACATAATTATTACAATACAAAGTCCTCTACCGCGTCTGTTTGCCTTTAAGAAAGCGATAAACTCAAAAACTACTAAACGAAATTTCATGTGGTTTTCACCTATTGACTGAGTGATTCATGGGGAAAGTTTAGGTTTTGTTTAAAATATGCATATTACAGTAGACAAAAGCCGAAAATTTCGCTTGATTAAGATAAAAGTACGACAAACACGATCTGAGGTACCTCAAACATTTACAGACTCAAACCTATCCATGGTACTATAGTAACCCTTCACGTTCCAGGATCTTGCTGATTCTTCCGAACAATTCCACAACCCTGGCAAAAACCCTCCACGCACCTAATAATCTTTTCTAGCAAAAAATATATTATGATGGAAAAAAATAAATCCCTTTTTAACAACTTACTTCGCAACGTTAATCCCATGCAGGATGTTTTATTCCTACCTGTTTCTTTTCATTTCTCGCATAAAACACCGTATTCAAGCACTCTGCTTTGTACATTATTTCTCAACAATAGGTGAGAGGAATAACCAGTGTAAGTAATATTTCTTCGGTATTTCTGTGCCTATTGTTATTGTCGATTTAATTTATATGCTTTTGTTTTTGTGCTATGCAGGTCTTAAACAATGAGTTTTATTGAGTTCCTAGCATATAACGTAAGATTTTTTTTTAATATAATTTGCTAGCTGGTTTCCACGACTTCGTCCGCGTCAAACTCGTAAAACAGAATCAGAATAATTTATTCTTAAACATAGGTCAGATTACAAAAGTGAAGTGTTGAAGATAGGTCCTCTTTCTTTTTTCCAGAGGCGTATACATTTAAATAATTAACAGTACAATGCCATTTGTTTATAATTTTACGAAGGTCTTTTTTCGCTGTACCTTAATTTTCTTTCAAAAATTAAGTTACTTAAAGTTTTTCATTATAACATCAAGTATCTCCCAGACAAAAAAAAAAAAATTTGCTGTTATAGCAATAATTAATTAATTTGTAAAAATTTTCTTCTCCAGTGAGTCGAAAAACGTCGTATGATACTCGTGAATACTGGCGATTACCGACCTCGGCTTTCTTAAGAGCCTTCGGCTCGGATCTAAATAACGCCTCAGCGGTAATCACCAACATTATACACTTTTCCTTTATAATTAGAATATTTAATAAGATATGTTTAATTAGTTATTATAAAATACACTTCTATGTGCACAAAATATGACGACAAATATCAAAAATATAATTGCAGATTATGAAATTTGTATTCAATAAATGATAAGATTTCATTACACTAAACAAAAGTAAATTGTGAAAAAGTTGCAAGTCATTTGTCAAACATTAGCGTCTGTTTGCCTCTCACTCCCGGCCAAGGGATGAGAGTGGTAAATCATTTCTGAGCCGGAAAAATACGACCGAGTATTAAAATTTAAACTAATTGTATAATCTGTTGACAAACTGTACTGCAGTTGGGCAAAACATTTGTGTATTACCGTTATAAGTAACTTTTTTTGAAAAAATATAATAAAATATTAATGTCAAACTGTTTTATTAAGTTTGTAGAGACTTTTTCAATGGGTGCCTTCCAAATTTGACTGTACAGCGTCTATTTATTTAATCTTCACATTTAATTTAAAAACACATTGAAATTACTGTTATTGTTCGTAATTTATTTATCAATATCGGGTATTTGTTCTCCTAATGTTACATAAGCTGCATCCCGTTACTCCATTCCCATCAAAATCGTATGATTCGTCTCTCAATTTTATAGTTAAAATTGGACCACAGACAAAGGGATCTGGTCCTGGTCTATATAACCAAACCAACCAACCAACCAGACCAACTCTATAAAATTGCCGCTCTGAAGATCATTCTTTCTCACATTAAATAGTTGAGACTTATGTATTTATACACAAATATTATCCAAGATTAGATGAGTATGATGCGCCATCTTCAGGAGACTTGCAGTGGACGTGTATCTGAATAATGTTCCACATATATCATCTAATGCGTATTAAAAAATTTATAGCAATCTCACTCAAACTGTTTGTTTTATTATATTTCAAAGTGCAAGCGCTGTTCATGAAAATCTCTATAAGGTAATTCTTTGAAAGTACTTACTGATCTAATTATAAAAAATCTTTCACTGTGTGCCGAGGCTAGTTTTTATTCCGGGAAATACACGTGTCTTCTAGTTTAGGCAACAAGGGCGTAATTGCCGGAAAAGTAAGTAATCTTTGCGTAGTTATTGATATCAAAAAGTTACTTTATACAAAATCGTAAATAGGTAGATGTGATCATGTTCTTAAGGAAAAAAGGGACGGTAAAATTGTCAAGTTTCAGAATTAGGACGCATATACCTACTGTAATGTGACATCACCGGCATTAGGTTAGATAGTTACAAAAGAGATAACGAAACAATACTACCACGCCCCCACTCTTCCTCCTATCAATATTCAAAATGATAAGCGCTGCCTCATTTAATAAACAATTTTTATGATTTTTTCAAGACAAGATTTTTTTTTGTTATTTGTTGTTTAGTTAAAAATGAAAGTAAATCTGTCTATCCGTTACGTTTTCACGATTAAACGACTAAACCGATTTTGATGTTATTTAAAACGCAGTGAGCTTTAACCCCAAGGAAACGTATAGGCTACTTTCCATTAGGCTTCGACTTACAGTCAAAGTATTGTTTAAAAATAAACACGGTCAGTTCTTCTGTACATATTTTTATCACAACTTGCGTCCCAAAATATCACAAGTACGATACATCCTAAAGGGTACAATTACGGAAGCGTCGGCCGGTTACGTTTTTAATCAAATAAATGGGCGAAATGTTTCTCTTCTCATGATTAATGCCACCGAAGGTAAACTAAAGGTCGCGGCTGCATCGTCCATATTAATTACTAGCCACTGTTTGTAAATAAACTATCAGTTATATTCACCGCTATGCTGTTCGGAAAACGTTCGGAGTGTAGGAAACAGTGTTAGTATTAATATTATAGTGCTCTAGTTTGAAGTGTAATAGAGGCGTAAATAATAAATACACGGTGTTGCCAGGTTCCCGGAAAAAGCCTGCCCTTGATGGCTTATTCTTTTTTGTTTTATAATAATAGAATAGTATGATAGCATAGCATTATCAGCCTTCCCACTGCTTAGTCTCAGGTCTCCTCTCTAGATGAGGAAATGGATCGTAATCTACCACTCGGGCCCAATGATGTTTTTTACCGTTGACCGTAATGATGAAAAAAAAAACTCAATGTAATACGTCCCATTACCACTGACCACCATTGCTCTCTAGTCGGGGTCATTACCACTAAGCCACCACTACTCGAATAGAATCATAGTGTGGCCAACTAAAATCATAGTGTGTAAAAATTATAATAAGTAAACTAGGCCTCACAAGCGCGGTGATTGTTGTACCTTCGTAGTTCCTAGGATCCATTAATGATGACGTTTGTTTTGACAACCTTGCATGTCCTAAAAACACATTAGCTTATTAAAAACCAACTTTCATATTACTAAGAAGAACAGGCAAAAAAAACCCAGACCCGACAGAAAAGTGACATATCTCAGTTTTTTTGTTATTATTTATATAATCATATTATATAGTTTTTATATTCGAAATCAATGGCTAACACCAAAATTTTGCCTTATGTTTTTGTTCAGGGTTTACACTAAAAAAATACAAAATGCCTACTTATCTACACAATTCGTAATGTATGTAACTAAATGACGATAAATAGTTATGGGATGTATCCAGGAGACCTGGAGATACAGCTGTATTATATAATTTTTGAACTCCGAGTACAACATTCAACTTAGGATTTTTTTTTTAAGGTGGTTTAAAATCGTCTAATGACATCTCTCGCCCTTGGGTGGAGCGAGAGGGCGTGTCAGACTCTTACTGACTAAAAAATTCCACCCCGTTCCTTTTTAGCCATTGATTTCGAATATAAAAACTATATAATATGATTATATAAATAATAACAAAAAAACTGAGATATGTCACTTTTCTGTCGGGTCTGGGTTTTTTTTATATGGGACGTGACCGTTCTTCTTTAGTTTATAATATAGTGCTTTTGAACTCTTCACAATTTGATACTACAAAAACTTTTTACAAGCATTTTATTAACTTGTATTGAGGTGAAATCTTGCAAATTAATTTTAAAACTGAATATGTGTGCAAAATTCGACTCTATCGGTAAGGGGGTTGAGCCGCTTTTGCAAACATTTAATTTGGATGACAATGCATGCTTAGCTAAGTGACGTCATTCTAAATCCAATATGGAAGACTAATTATTTTTTGATGCACCCTCATGATATGGTACATAAATCAAAAGGGATGGGGGATTAAGAAAATTTTTTTTACACTAATTTGTTTAATTATCATCATCATTCTCTTGACCTTTTTTCCACTCACACAGATTAAAATAAAGGCAAACAAATTAAAATATTCTCGATGCCTTAGTAAATATGTTTAATGAGCGATCATTACCATCATACTAAAGGCAAGGCATTGAGTCCGCCTTTGTACTTTTTTTGCGAGTCACAAAATTTTGTTTAATTAAATAAAATTAAAATTGAGATCCATATAAAATTGGCTAGCTTGTTTGTCTTTTAATTTTCGGTGAGAAATCATCAAATGACTTCTCCCGTTCTAAGTGACGCGAGAGAGAGTGTCAGCCTTTTACTCACTTTTAGTGTTCCAAAGGGCACACCACACTTCCAGAATAAAAGGTTCATCCTATGCGCTATTCTAGGACATGATCTACCTGTGTGTCAAACATTCAAATCCGTTGAGGCATTACAGAAATAAAAAACATACAAACACACTCACAAGCTTTAGCCTCTATAATACTAATGTAATGTGATGTGTTACGCAACAATCAACACTTATACTCAGATGTTTCGTCACGACATCTTTAGAAGACAAGCTACCCAAGATAACAAACCTTTCATCAATTAAGCAAAAGACGTACACTACTAGATAAGGCCCCCTCCCTCCCCAATTGTCGCCATAACGACCGGTACTGAGCGTCTCGAATCTATCGAATTGCTAGGTCATCGGTCCACCTTGAGGGAAGCCTTCCAACGCTGCGTATTTCGGTACGTGGTTGCCGCTCCAGAACCTTTCAACCCCATCGACCATCAATTCTGCGAGCATTGTACCTGGCCCACTGCCACTTAAGCTTGGCGATTCTTCAGGCTAAAAATATCCCAAGTCGTCGACGGCGCGTACTGTTCTCGCGCGCCTCAAGCAACAGCAGGGGCCCAGCCGGGTTGAAGCCTACTAGGGCCAGGGTTATCGGAAAGGCAACTCGAGCCCGGTATGAAAGCTGAAGGAACGGTGTGGGTTTTTTAGTCAGTAAGAGTCTGACACTATCTCCCGCTCCGCCCAAGAGCGGGGGTTGTCATTGGATGATTTTCCCCATCAATAAAATAACGCTAAAAACATTTATCTATAAATAAAACTGAATTTGTTCAGAAAACAAATGAAACAGGACACATTAATCGAAGCTTTCAACCTTGACCTGGGTCTAGAACACGTGTTTAAGGTGAAGGTGAGGAAAAAGGCAGCGCCGGCGCCGGGACTGATGTGACGTACTCGTGAATAAGTAACTACCCTCCGCCCGACACCGCACGCGCCCCCAGACTGCCGATCAAGGCAGAATTGATTAAGGTTTCCGATGTTAAATGTTTTGGGTCCACCTAATACCGGACTTCGACTGGCTTGTAGGTTTTGAGCAAAAACTTTTTCTTTGCTCTCGAAGTGATTGTGTTTGGTTTTTAAGTTATAAAACTCGATGTTCCAGTTCATTGCAGGTTTAGGGTGCCTGTCCACAGGAGCGGAGCGAGGCTGCAGAGCGGAGAAACGGAGAAATATTAACCAAGAAAATTGAACTAAATCTCCGCTCCTCTGATTTTGTGCAATCTTATCGCTTAATATTTCTCCATTTTTCCGCTCCGCAGCCTCGCTCTGCTCCTGTAGTTATCGAAATAAAACGAAAGATAACATGTTTATTTGGCACACACAATGAAGAAACAAGTATGTACAAACTTTTTTTTAATAAAAAATATATCAAATAAGTCTAGTTCAGCATAATGCCAAATAACTATGTACCCGTTGCCTGACGCTGTTTTTCAATTGAACCTTACTTTGAGTGTTTTTTTTTAAATGAATTAATCCAATGAATTTAGTTATCGAATCTGTTATGTGTACAAATACCTAGAGTGCGAATAGCAACCCTTTCGACCCCGAGTACATGCCATAAATAACCTCAGTATAAACTAATACGAAAGCGGGTCTAATTGACATATTCAGGGAGAATTTTATAAACTATCAAAGTTATTTAAAATTTATACTAGTTTTATGCTAGTTGTATATGTCGATAAACTACGTGACAGTGATATTCACTTAACGAAGGATAGAATAAAGCTTTTGTTGTGTTAATTTAACAAAGGTTTACTTTAAAAATAACAAGGAAAATCCTGAAAATCCCTGACAGGAAAACACGCACTGTCGATTGTTTTGTTCAGGATCCCGTCAATTTACAAATGAGGAAACTCGACGTCCTTGTAATGAGTTTTCACCTTGTATAACCGAATGCAATTTGATTATATCAGTATTATACGTAGACGTTCAAAAGAAAAATGTAATAATTGGAATCATTACCATTCATGATAAGCATATAAGGATTTCTATAGCTCCGCAAAATATCAAAAGAACATTTATATAAAAAATTCAGCTTTCTATCAAACAAAACTTACTGTATTGGATGGCACGGTTAACGCTACAGATACTGGCACGGATCTTGAGCGCTGACTTGAACTTGAAATTACGCAGACTTGATTGAGAAGTGAAGTATTGGGTCTCTTTAGTGGTATGAAATGAGATGCGCGAGCTGGGAGAACATCTTTGTAGTTACAGTGATTGGCTCGACGATGTGTACGATACTTAAATTGATGGACTCTTTCGCCGAGTGCTCAAGATTCGTGCCGGTATCTATACGCGGTGTGTCGCGGGTTCGATTGCCACACGGTACAAACATTTGTATGGCCCACAGATAGTAGTAGTGTCTTCTTTGGGTGAGTTTACATGGTACCGCACCCACATTACAGGAATAATTCCTAAAGACCGACAATAATGATAAAAAAAATGTAATTCCAAAATTAAGGTAACTATTGTTGCATGTTGAAGTTTCAATATAATTTAAAATTTTAACATCGTTGGTTATTAAAACGATCAGAAAAAAGAGCCAAGATAAACAATTCAGATTATTATAATGTGGCATTTGCATGCACAATTATACTATAAATATTATGCTTTTTGAGGTTGAACGATTTCTGTAGACAATGCAATAATCTGCGAATGTCCACCGTACGGTATTCGATACGGTCGTGATAGCATTCAATCTTTGGTGTATAATTTAGTGAATTTACTTTTGGTTCGGAGCGTTCCGTGTTTGCTTGTTCCAATTGTGATGTCTATTGTTAGGCTACGTTAGATACAGTTTTGAGTTATATGTTTTATTGAATTAGGTATTTTATGCATGACTAGCTTTTGCCCGCGGTTTCGCCCGCGTACTTAAAATATAGCTTATGTTACTCAGGAATAAAGCAGCTTTCTCTCGGTGAATATATTTTAGCGATTGGATCAGTACTTTCAGAGATTACCTCCTACAAACAAAAATATAAATAACAAACTTTACCTTTTTATAATACAATTTGCATGCAATTGTTTTATTTGCTAAATTAAATATCTACTTTTTAGCTTAAACAAATATGAAATTAAAATATATTTTTATCAACAACGAAATTTAAGCTTCAAAGCTTCAAGATATATTTCTTTAAAATTGTTATATGTCGTTTGTTTTTCTAGCAATTTTGATATTGTTTTCACAATTAGTGTTCCATTTTTGTATATATTTATTGATAAACTGGTTAGATAACTAACATTTTATTTATGCAAATTCCGTATTGTTGATCGTAGAAAGAACTTAGCAGTACGCAATACCCTTTTAGAACTGAGTGATCGTAGTGACATGAGGGCTACTAAGGGTTTGATTTGAAGTTTTCAGTCTCTATTTGCACTGTTCATCTATATCTATAATATAGTAATATTATAAAGAGGTAAAGTTGAAATACATTCACTAATAGAAAACTATATTATAGCTGAGTAACATAGGCTATTTATTAATAATTTATTCATAATGATTTCACTTGTTCATTTTAAATGTTGTTAATTAATAAATTTTACGTTTTAAAAATATACGGCGCACAGCGAAGTGGGCACAGGTTAGTGACAGTAGAATAATTTGATTTATTAAATAAAATATATATTTTTGGTAATAAAAATATGAGTAAATTCATTTTAAATAAATATTCAATTTGTTGTATTTTTCATTAGAATATTTTTATATGATTTATTTTATTATGAGTATAATTATAAAACACTTCATAATTTTAATAGAATTATAAATCATTTATTTTAATTCTGTATTAATGGATATATTTATTATATTATATTGGATATCTGATTTATATCGATCTTTGACTATTTATAGTGCCATCGTATTATACCATACCAAAATGAAACGGTACTTGTATAAAAACATCTGTCTAAGATGTTATCAGGAAATGGAGTTGCATGCCATAAAAGTTTTACGTTCGTTACAGAGTAAACTCATGTTGATGGCGATGGCACCTCCATCTTCTTAATAAGTGTCATCGTAAATGAGTAAGAGTTCAATACATCAAATCTACTAACATGTGTATGTATGTACATAATGTATGTTGGTATGTCCAGTAGCTTACCCTTCATGATGGTGAAAGGACAAGGTTTATTACACTTTACAATAATAATAATCACACTAATGTATGTTTGTTACTCCTTCACGCTTGAAATGCTCAAGAGATTTAAATGTATTTTGGCACATAGATAGACTATGTCCTGGAAGAGTACATAGGATAACTTTTACCCCGGGAATATGTCTTCTTGGGATGATATTGTACTATCACGGGGTGAAGTTGCTGGCAGCAGTTAGTAATATGGAAAAAGTTTGTATGTATGTGAATAAATTGGTCAATGTATGTATGTATGTGACCCAAGGGCTGACTTTTACCTCGGACAAAGGATAAACATTGCCATACAACGTGGCAATGCCGCCAGTGTTTTGGATACACTACCAGTCGACGAGCAATACGGAGGAGTTTTTCGACGCCGTACTTTAGACTATAATTATTACTATTTTTTAGTTCTTTAGGGCTTTAAATATTTAGTGCATATAATGATAGCTAAATGTTTTTTTTAAGTGTAAAGCACTAGTTAATAGTTTTTTTTTTAATAATAATTATTAAATAAGTAACTAATTTGTTAACGAATTAAATAATTGTGAATAAATTAGATTTGTATTTGGAGGAATTTGGACAATGGAGAAGACCATGTTCTGGGTTTGAAGTCGAATTAGGTAATGTGTTCATGGGTAGAAAATAGGTTAATTGTAACTGACGAAACATGGATACCATAAATACAGGGCGAGACCCTTCGGGGAATGCAGGGGGATGTTATGTTAAACTGCCGCCGGCAAATTCGCCTCAGTGATAGTAGAAAATTTTCCCAACGGAATTCACTTCCGAGACAAAAACTGACTTATGTTCACAACTCCATTCACACACATTCCCATTTTCTAAAATAGCACATCATCATCATCATCAGCCTTTTTTTTAATGTTCCCACTGCTAGGACTCAGGCTCTAGGAGAGGGAAGGGACCGTAATCCACCACGCAGGCCCAGCGCGAATTGATGAATGTCACATGTCTTCGAATTTTTGGTTCTAGGACACGCCGATTTTCTCTCGATTTTTTCCTTCACCGTTTTGAGAGCAGTTAATGATAAATTATAAATGATATTTATTTTTGCAAATAGGTTTAAAAAACACTTATATTCGTCAGTGTTTTTTTTTTCGTCAGTTTAAGCTAGATGAGGCCAGTGTTTCCTAGCTGACCTTAAGAAGAAAAACCGAAACTAACTCAGAGGTCAAAGTCTCTTTTATGGCCCATACAGTAAAAAAAATATGTAACGGTCAAATCACATGACAACCATGCAGAGATGGTCTTTAGAAGAAAGAACCATACAGATTTGAGTGGACCCGTCCAGTGCAGTAATGAAATAAATTACACAAAGTAATGCGCCTTGCAGGGTTTGAACCCGCGACTGGTAAGTCGGAGACATTACCACTCGGCCACCAGTGTTCTGGAATAGCGTTTAAGACACTTTTTTCCCATATCCTGAAATAGTCCTCTGGACTCTTTTTTACTCAGAAGTTTATCCATATACCAAATTTCATTCAAAACCATTCAGTCACTCGCGCGCAAAAAAGTAATAAACAAACTTTCACCTTTATAATATTAGTGTGTGTTTATATAATTATAAAAAAAACAACGACATTCGTAAATAAAAATGGTTATATCAGACTTAACTACATGTAAGTAGGTACTTACTATAAAAAGTAATACGTGCCTACAAAGCATTAACAAAAGCTGTCTATTTAATTAAACAATGTTTTAATGTTTTAAGTGGGTATAAGTTTATTTATTTTAAGTACATAAGTAACATGTTGTAACCGAGCTTGTTCCCCCACTTTGTCACATAAACCTTTAAAGGTTTTAGACAAATGTTATGTATATAATCTTTATATCTATAATTCTTCTGTATGCGTGTTTCTCTCCAAAACGGCTTGACCGTTTTGGATAAAATTGTGTGTGTATATTTGAGTGGATCTCTAGATAGTTCTAAAAACCAATTGGACTCGTAAGATGTCGCTGCAATCGGGTACTCATTTGTTTTTCTGACATATAGCCAGCTTTTGGATAGGACAACCGTTTGTCAGGACCGCTAGTATTAGTGTATAAAATAAAGTATTAGAAAAAAATTGTATAATATAAAAAAAACATATACTTAATAAAAATAGCTACCAGCATTAGTCTCACAAGGCTAATGGTGGAAGTAAATAAGTCTAAATGATCGTACTTTCCTTCTAAAAGCGCCTGAGCTTTCGGGGAAAAGAAAAAGGAGTGTGAAATTTTTACCACCCCAGTGGTCACCATCAGCACATGGAAGAGGGCCCTGTGATTTCTTAAAAGACCACTCCGGAACCCCTATGTACAACGCCTATTAGGGCACATTCCAGAGTCATTCAATCTACCTGGCTAGCCTACCCTAAATAAAGTGGGGAAAAGGCGTTTTACCCCCTTATCTCGGGTAGGCTTCCATACTATCCGAGACCAGTTGGGTACCAGTACTTTTTGGGGGGATACTGCCTATCTGACCTCCACAACCCAGAAACTGGGTAACACGAAACTTATTATCCAAGCTGGTGTCAGTTGTCATGACTTCTGACTACCTATATCTATCTATATATTTATATTTTCTATTCTATCGACTGTCAAAGATCTAGACAACCGACTTAAGGGAGATGCTCCAAGGTAGCCCGGGAAATTCAAATTAACTTAAGTTTTTTTTAGATTTTGCAGGTCAGTAGTAAAGTTGTATGATGATTAAATATAATTGGCCCTATTGAATGGGTATTTCATGACAAAAAACGTTAACAAATAACCAAGAAAAAGCCGGAAAGTGTGTTTCTTTGAACACGTTAATCTCAGGAACTACTAATTTGAATTAAAAAAAAATCTAGTGTTGGATAGCCCATTATTTATGTATCTAAAGGCTTACAGGTTATATTATATCGCGCTACATTCAATAGGAGCGGAACAGTAAAAAAATATGCCGGTCAAACTGCAGGGAACAGCCAGTAATTGTTAAAAAGCAATCCTCATAAATGCAGGATAATAATAATAAAAAAAAAATCAATTCAAAAGTCACTAAGAAAATAATGTACATAGACAGCATCTAAATTAAATACATAGTACAACACGTTCCACAGAAAAAAAAACTTTGAAAATACAGTTAATGCTTAAATAAATCTTAGTTTCTATAAATTAAATTATCCCTGTGCTACAACTAATTGAGATTGCTTCAAAAACAATCTTACAAACAGATACATTTTTAAATCGAAGACGACGAAGACTTACAAAGTAACTTTGACGTTTGCTTGACAGCCCCTAAGTGGAGGATAAACAAAAGCTTTGATACTTCTTGGACGGAACCTTACATTCTTCCCGCAGGTATCAATAGAATGGGCAATATGACACTAATTGCTACACGCTACGCTACTACGAAGTGCCTACGCCGTAGACCCCTTCGTAGACGAACTTGTAGTAAAACACAACAGAAGGAACACTTTTGCTTAACGTTATTAAACATCCGATAATTTGTAACAAAGCACAATAATGTAACCTTAATCCAATTTAATATTGCTATTGTAAGTTTAAGTGCTTTTGGGAAAACATAACCATAAATATAAAAGCTTTGTAATGGTTTTCGTAACCTCTTATCAAAGATCAAAACCTAACATGTTTACTACCTGCCGACCTCACTTGCTACACACAAATATACTAACGACCACGAACGTTGACCTTCGACAAAAGTTATCTATCATTATTCAAATAAAAGTAACATCTTACCGTTTAGACAGCCGCCTGAAGATTTGCGAGCTTTTGCAGCACTCTCACATGACACAACGTTTTGTTTGGTTCGATCACATTCGCGTGAAGGTCCTTAGCGTAGGTTTTAATCAAATAATGATTTGAGTTGTGACAGTTTATTAGTGTTTGTAACACAGCGAATAGTTGTGTGGGTTATCGGCAGCTGTCAGTGGAGGTGTAGGAGACGAGCGGGTCTGGGCGCGCGGCGGTCGCGACTGAGAAGCGGCGCGCGCCCGCGGGACCGCCCGCCGGTCGATATACGCGGCAGAACAAACACGCCGTACTAGCACGAGCGTACCGCCGGTGTTGCCAGCCTCGTGCGACCGCCCTCCAACGTTTGCCGCCGTTTGTATCTGCTTCCGCAGATTCTTATGCCGGTCTCGTGAACTCGCGTCCTAATGAAATATGACGCCGATGTGTTCCATTCGAATGTGGCGTCCCTAACGCCGGTAACGTCTTTCTCCTTGTTTTACAGTTTCACGTTCGGCTTATCGGATCGCCGAATCCTGTCGATATGCAATAGTTATTCAGCGGCGGTCGCTGTATAATTTACATGTAACCTTCACTTATCTGTACGTTGAGACAGGACCATTTCCATAATAGAACCATCTGTAGTCAGGCAGGATCGCCCTGCAGTTTTGTCATGGAACTATCTCTGTACTTGTTATCTTTATGAGTTATTGTAAACGAATGGAGTGCGGGATAACACATCAATATTAAATATGATATCTACTTCGCACTAATGTTATAAAAAAAGATACATTATGACATAAGTGTGTAATCACTAATTACTAACGTGTATCATACGACGTTTTTCAATACACTTGTGAAGAAAATAACTGTAAAACTAGTAAACTTTTGTAGCGGTAAAAATCTGTTTTCATATGCGCGCCAATATTTTTTTTATTTACCTTTCAATACACTCACTGAAATGAATAAACGGGGGTTGACCGGCGACTCGTGGGGGATGACCTGCGCCCATCCTGATACGATAATTTATTAAAATTATGGCGGGGGAGCGGTTCAACAATAAGGTTTTAACTACATTATAGCATTAGTGCGTAATGGTAATCAAAATGTCACAGTTTGGTAACAAGGGCCATTATGTACCTAAGTTCAGTGCAATAAGAGTCATTTTCTGAGCATGTGTATAGAAAACGTGGTAATCCATCACATTTAAACGACTGAACGGATTTGGAAGAAATTTGGCACACGGGTAAACCATATCTTAGAATAGGACATAAAATTGTTTGTCGCGGGAGTAAGTTCCCTCGGCATACATACAGACCATATCCTACAATAGCAAATATAGGTAATCATTTTTTCCTCGAAAGTGGGTTATTTTAGAACTATTTTCTAAATCAACGTGGGTAAAGTCATCGGCAGAAGATAGTATAAGATTTATTATTAATGCACCGTCTAAGATCAATGAATAGTAGAGTTTGTTTGGTTCGTGAGCCAGATGTTAAATATTCCAGTAATTTGCGATTTTTCGTTTATCTGACATTTCTATTGGTATGCTAATATCTCCGACATAATAATATTATCTATAGCATCTGTTATATCGCCAGAGGTTGTTCATATTCATGAATTCAGATTCGGTTTGCTAAGTAAACAGCGTTGCGAGGGAGACCGACTAACTGCCAAATGTAACCTACATATTTAACGTATATAAAATATACTTGTATTAAATGATGAAATCTCCAATTTACAAGAATATTCGCGGTTGAACGTGTCTTTGAAATGTTTACGTCTGCTCGCAAGCTTAGTGACTGATAATGGCTGAAGTTCTGCACAAAAATATCTGAGTTATAGGAGCAAAAAATATGTTTGGTTTTTTTTTTGGAATGAATAAATTTAAAAACTACTAGTCTGATTTTAAAAATTCTTTCACCAGTAGAATGCTATTTTATCACTGAGTGACACTGGCTATATTTTTTTTTACTTTCACGCGGGCAAAGCAGCTGGGAGAAGTTAGTCAGAAAGTAATTTACTAATTTTTTGTTCTATTTTTCATAAGAGCAATTAAAATTATATGTTATTACTTAATGAACTACACTTTTTATAAAGCACTTATTTTCTGAGTGAAATTTTTTCTTCAAGCCAAATCCTTTTTAGTAAAAAGGAACAAATTATTATTTATTACAGAATATAACTACAATGTATTTAAAGAAGACTAAACTTTTAAATCACTTAATAGTTCTTTGAACAAACTGAATATAATAATAAGTACAAATACGTATAAAAAATAGGTATCAAAGTTTATAAACAAATTGATATAAAGTACCTAAGTCAATTTGTTATATTAAAAGTCAGCGCGCCTCACGATAAACCGTAAAGATTTAGTTGTCCCGTTGTCCCGTTGCAGATTCGCCCTGAGCGACAAACATACAAATTAGAAAAGAACTGCGTTATTTTTCTACGTTGCCACTGGCAGTTCTATCTTTGAAATAATGCAATTTGTTTCAACCGCTAGACAGTCCATTCCTTCAACAGTGTGCTTTATTTTTTAACATGTTATAGTTCGGAGGTTTTTTTTTTTTTACTTTATTTACACTGTGATCATGTAACAGTAGCGACAAGAAACATTTAACTGAGATATTTGTAACACATAACATGATTGAAAAGAGTGTTCATAGAGTTTCTTGCACATTCTTCTACATAGAGATCTACGCTTTACGCATCGACTTCTTGACATTTTAAAAGTCATTGAATTGAATGCATTGAATTTTAGAATCTCTAATTGTTTGCCCAAATTCTAGTCGGGCAAAGCATTGATTGTAGGAAGCAATGTTTATAATTGACCTATTTAACGGGAACAGGGTCAAAATATTTGCTTTCCCGTTACGTTCGTACCCCAGTTGTAGTTAAAGTCCCTTTTAAATTTCCCGTAAGCACGCTTTTTACAGTCCATTTCTTTATTCAGCCATTCATCGTGTCCATTCGGAGGCGCCTTATATGTTTATAGTATGTGTTAATAATAAAAACGTTTCGAGTGAAAATTTCGGTCGTGATGAATGTTGAAATGATCCTTTCGCCGAAAAAGAGAAATGAAAAAGAAAATCTGGAGATAATTGAATAAATTAATTGTGTTTTTGATGCAATAAATTCTTTATGTTCCACGGCTAAAAGTATTATTTTGGGGTACGACTACAATCTGAAACTTTTCAAAGGAATAAATCTTTAGACATCACTTCGAGCTGTGGTGTATTTCAGTAACCTTTTAAAAGTTACAAGTAATTTAATTTACTGGAACGCAAAATATTGGCATAGGAAACATTTCAGTATAAAAGAAGGAGCAATTGAATTCCGCAAAGTTACTTCAAAGTAGGTTTATAAACATGAAGGACTTTTTATTTGATTACTTTCGACTATAAATAGAGTTAAAACCACATCACAATGTATTTGCGTTGGTGCCACGAACCGTGGTCAAAACTGAACTGTATTAACAATAGAGTTATTCAAAGTATTGTAAAACCGCGTTAGAATTAAATTCTCATGGAAACTGAAATGAAAGCATTTTTGGTATTGAGCTCACTCCAAAGTTATTTTAATAGAAGCTATTGTAATATTAAATATACTGATAACAAACACTTAAATAACTTAAATAAAAACAACTATTTTTAGTTTTATAATAAATAAGAATTTCGATATATTTTTTAATACATATAACCTTGATTACGTCACAAGCATGTTTGTGTGTGCGTCCATATACCAATACCAATTACAATTTGGATAACTAATTTTTTTGGCGTGGTGTATAACTGTGCTATAATTCAATTACTTGTTGTATTTATTAAGTTGTTGATAAATTTATTATTAAGAATTTTTAAGAATTTAAATGTCTCGAAATATGACGTCAAAAAACTTTTCCGCATTGCTGTCGGCTGGAAGCTTGCACAAAAGACCAGTGCCTTTACACTTTCTATGGAAATATTCATAGTGAATTTTAAAATATATGTAATATTTGGCAATGTAGAACTATATGTGGTGCTTCTCTTTGTTCCTTCGAACGGTCCGTTTGAGAAATTCTCTAACCACTTGAGATATTATTTCATCTGCAAGGAAAAAGAAATGAAGCCCGTCTTGACAGACAAGTGAATAGGGAAAATTCTTTATAAATTTGCTTTCAGGCATAAATAAGGACTTTGTATAGGAGTTTCAACCAACCTTTAAAATGAGGATTTTGAGCCGAATTAATAGATGTTGTCTTTGATTTTTTGGTGTTATTTTATCATAGCATATTTCATGACTGTGTTTTAGCAAGATTTTTGATAAATCTTGATTACGACGTAAGCATTTGTGTGTGCGTCCGTAGATACTAAAACTGATGCACTACCAATGTAGTGCGTCGATTTCCATATTATTTTTCACTGGCCCGTTGGTCTAGGTAGTTAGTGGGCCTGACTGCTATGTTCGAGGTTGTGGGTTCGATTCCCACTCAGGATAAATGTTTGCGTGATGAGCAAGATCATTTGTTTTGTGTCTGGGGGTAATTTATTTATGTGTGTATTTAGAAATAAATTAAGAAATATATATGTGTACTATCAGCTGTCTAGACCTCATAACACAGCTTACCTTGGGTCTAGACAGCGTTGTGTGATAGTGGTGGAATATATTATTTGCCAACAATTAGGATACCTGACTAATTTCTTAAAAAATACTAAATACATTTCAGTAAAATTTCTAAGTACCTATACCTATTTCAACAAATGGCATTTTCGTTTAAAATATGACTCGTTTCTACTTTTATTTATTTAACTGTAAGTCAGTTTAATATTTATTGAACTATTCGAAATACGCACCGTTTTTCTCATGTCGGAGTGTCAGCAGATGGCTCAAATTCTGAAATCAGGACGTCGGTGTCGGTAAGTTTAGACAACTGTAATATCGGCAAGTTGACTTACTGGCGATTCGGACACAGTGTCCGAACACATTACATGACATATTTTTATTTCAATATTTTTATCATTTATTTTTCGGACACACGGTTTAGTACAGTCAGATAAAAAGTTTTAAAATATAAAATATAGAAAAAAAAAACGTTACCAAAACTATTTAAGATTGGACACGCCAGTTGAGGACGCGACAATTTCGGATTAATTGCTTTATATATCTGGTCCCCAAGTCACAGGCTATAAACCTAGTTTGGGAACCAGGAGATAATACTTCAACAAATTATATTGATGTAATGAAATGACCTCCTTGGAAATGACATTTCATTTTTTAAATTTTTAATCTGTGGATACGGGGTGACTCAATGGCAGATGATGTTTAGATTATTTTGTGCATTTAATTGATATAAAAAAACTTGTAGAGAGATAAAAATTGGGATATAATTGTGGAGGCGATATTAGTGAACTTTAAATGTCGTTTCTTTGTTTTCAGCCTAAACTGATTATAATTTTATATTATTTTTTAAGACTTTTTTTATACGACTGTACAAAATAGCTTCAATAAATTCAAAGACGTCCACACTTTCAGTGAAAAAACATTGAAAATAAAATGTTTCGATTCGGACACTGTGTCCAAATCGTTAGTAACTCGGTAAGTTTATCTCCACTGTAACATACACTATTCATCAACGTGAAGATTGAGGTCTTAGACAGTTTTCTTATTTTAACTTTCTACTTTTTTGTTGAAACATTATATTTGGGTCTACTTCTCGCGTATTGTTTGACTTATACAATAACTAGCTTCTGTTGATGGCTCCGCCTGTGTGAAGGTGCAAAACTATCCCAAAGGAACACAGTTCCGGGATAAATGGTTTCTATACCTATAAAGATAAAGAATACTATTTATTCCACGACATGGTCTATCCGTGTTCCAAATTTTATTTAAAATCGTTCAATTATTAAGTGTGAAGTAGTGCATACATACTAGCGCCTTTGTAATATTAGTATGTTAATAATGTTTATTTGTGGAATGATGCTGTTTTCTTCGATCAACTTAGCCTTACATAGTCAAATGTCGAACATTAATCGTTCTTTTCCAAGTTGCGCCACAACTATTTTTTTTTTTTTAGTTGGGAAAATCACCTAACTGACAATTTCTGCCCTTGGGCGGAGTGGGCATTTCAGACTTTTACTGACTAAAAACCCATTCCTATTCCTTCTTTGCTATTGTTTCAGGGCCCCGGGGTTACTTTCGCATCACGAATCCATGCATGGCCCCAGTAGGCTTCGACTCTGCTGGGCCCCTTTGTTTGCTGACAACTCCTTAAGGCGTGCGTGGAACAGTACGCGCCGTCGACGACTCAGCCCCCCTAGCCAAGCTACAACAGTTTCGCTTGCGTCGAACGCTTCGAGTTGACCTTGCCGCCAATTCTTTTGTTCTGACCACGTGACTGAGCGTTGAGACGACGTCACTCCCGTACATTTGAAGCTTTCTACAAGCGTTAACTATTGCAGATTAGCAACTTGGCTAGGGGTACAGGCTCGGTCCGGCCGGTTACCGGACGGTCGGACGGCGAGCTATGTGCCACAACTCCTGGTCCTTCGTATTCCACTTCCAGCTCGTACCAGCCACCTTTTAAAATGGTTAATCCACCAAAGCGAAGGTTATTCCAAAGCCACTAAAGTCTTAAAAGCTGTGGGGCTTACACACTAATGTTACTATGATTTGCTTTGCCAAACTTATACGTTTCGTTATACTTACGAATACTAAAATTGCTCTAATGAGGGTAGCACAACTCTGAAGCTTGTAAAACTTTGTCGGCAAATTGAGAAAATCACTAAAAGACATTTAGTGACGTTGTTTCGTCGCTGTGTTTATAGTGAGGGCGGCTTCCGAAGTCGGCGCACAAAGACTTCAATTTAAACCATCATTAAACGTGATGGGGTAATTACAATAATTCGATTGTGGATTTTTGCATGAGTAAGTCTGTTAATGAAACAATAATAATAGTTAATGGTAGATTTAAATTCGTTATTATTCTAATTGAAATTGGAGTTTTGAAGAGTTGATTGGCAATTGCAGTGTGGTATTTGCTCTAGCTTTGTTATAAACCATGTTATTTAAAATAAGCTATTATATACCCGATCTCGACTTTAGTCTCGTTTATGAGTTGGGTACTTCATACGTCATTACAGCGCAAGATTGTGAACGGATATATTTAATTTTCAAGTTATTGTATGTATAGAAATTGTTTTCATGCAGTTGTCTACTGCATGAAAACTATTTCTATATACGTGGGACATATTGAAAGTATCTGGATCTGGCCATTTTCAATAAAAGAATGAAAAAACAATGATAGAATTCGAAAAATATTTTTTTTATGAGCATGTTACTTTTTAATTTGCGAGACTGTCATTTGTTTTTTCATTGTGGCGTCCTTTCGAAAATTATGTGTCGTTATCAAATTAATATAAGTACAATAACATATACGTGACCATTGTCGTTCAATGATTTTTTACGATTTTCATTGTGGCTTAAATCAATAAGAGAGTTGCCAGAGACTTCATTTGGTGAATGAGCACCATGTTGCAGCTCTGTATATTCGTGGTTTGAAGAATTTAGACGTGGACGTGATCATCTCTTTGACGAGGCACGCGAAGTTCGGCCGGCGACTGTGGTTATCGTCTTACAGACTCGAATATTGACACCGTACGACAACTTATTGAAACTGACAAAAAAATTACTTACTAGCAAACTCGAGCTTTATTTGGCATTGGCAAAAGTTAATAAAAGTTGTTGTTGGTAAAAAAAATGGTTTTCGGCAAATCAGGACATTATACAACAGTATCGCTTGAAGGTCAAACCACAGTGACTGTAGATTGATATGTAATACTTATTTGCCCAGAGGGATCTAGAGGGACTAAGAGGGATTTCTAGAATTAAGTCCCAAGCACTGCAAGGGAGTTAATATACAAACCTGAAGAATTTAAGCCGCTCAAGATAAAGACATATCTTTGGTTAGTTGCTAAATAGTTTAATTTTTGAATAAACTTATTTTAATGTGTATTTCCGGTATTTTTTTCAAGTGGTTTTGAGGTTCCAAATTCTAATCAAATTATTATCGAGTTAATGTTCATAGAATATTAGATCTCTAGGGATAGAATGATTTGCTTTAGGTAAGGGTTTTATTGTATACCTATATAAAAGGGCATTATCGAGCGATGATGTAAAAAATCTTTCAAATATTGAACTCTTACGCGAGGCGAGGAATTCAACTAAACGACACAGAGAAAGTTCCAGACTGTAGGTACATTCCAGGAAGTATTCAAAACAAGACTTATTTACACCATAATCTATCTTCATTCTGCTACCTGCATAATTTAGCAGGGCAAGTAGGTATTCACACTTAACGACTACGCTGGGTCACTGGCATACGATGGTAGATGCTGGCGAGTGTTGGCCCAACTAATTGACAGTGGGTGCGAGGTTTTAGTCGGATAATAGCCGGCAATGTTTGTGCCGCGCGGCTTTTTGTTAAGAAGGTTCCAACATTTTAGTGATTCTAGTCTGATTGTGTAAAGTTTTTTTTTTTTACTTCGCAAGTCTGACTATTCCATGAAAAAGTAATTTAATAGGGTATGACGAACTGAATGGGAACGAATAGTAAGACGTCGTGTGGCGTGGATCTAGTGTAGCTCTACAAGTCTAGTTTCCATATAAAATTATGGAGACCGACGCGCCCAGATCGGGTACGTAGCACACGTGTGCGTAGTGTAGCACACCTTTACATCTTGCGTTATTACGTGTTACACCCGCGAAACATATTTTAATCAATATAAAACTTGACTCGGACCTACAAAAAGCTATAAACTTAAGAAAACTTGATTTTCGCGGGATATTTATTGCTACGTTCGTATCTTTTTTTTTAGTAAGTATCTATGGGACTAATGCTGCTAAAGTATATACGTTTGTACGTTCAATCAATGTGCTTATCTGCCATCTTCTACTAATTTGGAGTCGGTTACACATTTGGCAAAGGATTGTCCAAAATCTACGAATAACACAGACGTACAGCTTAACGAGCTTAAAGAGAAACTGAATGGTCCCTGTATGTGATGAATGGTCACCCTATGTGATGAATGGTCCAAAAACCCACCCAATCATCGACTTCGGGAGTTTTGCTTGACTTTGAAGACCGATCGTGCAGCTATTTTTATTATTATTCAGTCAGAAGCCTGTCCCGTATTGTGTTAAAACAATTAAAAAAAATATGAAAAGAATATCCATGGAAAATAAAAATCAAAAATCATATAGTCTTCAAACTTCAACCGCAAGAATAATGAAGTTGCTAGTAGCAGGATGTAATAAGAAACGGTTGCGATTGGTAAATTGTTTCCCGCCGAGATCAAAGGTATCTCTCGCAATGTTTAGAATTTTAATTAAAACTTCACTTCTTTAGGTTTCTCACTAAATTAATGCGCTGTGTGTTAATAACGAGAGCTTTGATTTTAATTTCTTTATGTAATACCTTTCGTTGTTAATTTAATCTCTTTCAAAATATACTCAGGACTAAATCTATTAGAAGTAGAGATTATGTACTTTGTCCATATTCTCGCAAAACGCCACTAATGCGCCGCAGGACGCGGTACCGTTCGCGCCAGAGAGAACGCACCACGCACTGCCCATACCTCCCCACCCGCAGTTTATACAGTTTGAAAGCAAACGGAGCCGACGCGTGACTTACGAGATCGTAGAATAGCGCCGCGCGCGCCCGCTGTGCAAGCCTTATCTGAGTTGCCCTAAAGATGCTCATCAAACAAGTGCAGTAGCTGCACGCGTTTAGTGTACGAATAACTCGCGAGCGGGTCGCTAGCAGTGCATTCATGGCGCATTTGCCAGATGTGAACAAACCCTAAAGTGCGAAGTCTGCACCCAACTCAATTACCTGGAGCCTACGAAACCACCTCTCTTTCTACTTTTTTTCCTTTCGGAGTCGCAGCGTTCTTCTCTTACCTAGAATTTAACCTTTTTTTCCTTTGCTTGAACCTTATGCGGACAACAGAACCAGACTGCTACCTAGTGTTGATATTTCCACCGGTAGATCGAGGACACAACGGTGCTTTGCCCAAGCGGGGAACACCTCTACCGTACGCTCCACCGTGTCCTCTGGGTGGCCACACAGTGGTGACACCCGAGAATAGATTCTATATTAGGACACAAAAATGTATACGTTTACAATGGAAGACCAACTGTGTCCGGACAACTAACAATCGTCACACGTATCATATTGCTTTCGCAACTACCTTCACAAAACATTTTTTGTCGTTACACTTTGAATTTATAATTTAACAAACCTATGTACTGATTTTTTCCCTTGAATTTCCTGTGGCTGGCTAGCAACAAAAAAGCCAAAGTGATCCCAGGTCGAAAAAAGATTGAAATGTAGCTTTCAAAATAAATGTACAACAATGTGCAACAATTTCTGTTTCCCAGAGATTCATGAATATTAGCTATCCATCCATCTTTCCCGGTAACAGCTTATATGGTTCCCGATAACGTTCGAACAACAAACAAACAAGGCTTTTTCTCCGCAATCACGGGACCATGGAAGTTTATTGAGCCATGAATTTTAAAAGAAAGTTTTATAAAATAGTAACATAACCTATTTAACATATCGAGTAAAGGAGGGTACTTTGGCTCTGAGATATAACTTTGACTCCAACTCATTAACCATATTATTACTGACTATATTGTTTTAGACTGGCCTTAAAATGACTGTGTCTGGAATTTTCCTAGCTCTGCTTAAAAATACGAGCCCCCGACAGGAAGTGAGTCAGTTTTGATTTTGACCGCAACAAGTACAAACGACGGTACCTAACTGAAAGTGGATTTTACCTAACGACCTAAGCGATTTTAGTGCTCATTGACTGATTTTACGTTGTGATTGGATTTTGTTGCTTGGACAAAGTTATTGTTTGTGGTAAATAGAGTTCTCTGCTAGTAAAGCGGTATTTAGTTACTCAGGTTCGTAATAATATGCCTATATACGAGGCTTTATGCACCGAGTACTATTTTATAGCTGAAAATTTATGTAAGAGATTGTTTTGTGGGTTTATGCTCAATCCAGTGATCCCGTATTTCTTTAAAATAACTCGACCAATTTAAATGCATCTCAATTGTTTTCGCAAAAGGTGATATTTGTAAATAGTTCTTCTAGTTTATATTCGAAAAAATCTATTTATTAATTATATTATTAATTAATCCATAACAATGATCTATTTATTATTTTTGCAATAGGACTAGGTACTTTTCAAGATAGTTTTTTACGTACTAATTGTTGCCGAGAGTTTTTTACTTATACCCGCCGTTGGATTACTCAAATGAAAATAAAAAAAAATGTGTTTTGTCGACTTTGTATAAACTTACGTTTCAATAAAAAAACAAAATGTATTAGCTATTCAACTATATTCACAATGAAAAACACTCTGTTATCAATACAACAACAAAACTCTACTCCCTCTCTCTCTCTCTACATAAAGCTACGATAAAATATTCGACAGTCTGCTCCGTAACATAACTTATTTGCAAACAATTCACCGTAAAGCTCTCTGAACACATTAGCCACGCTTAAAATAGTTGTTTGGCAAGTGTGCGTGCCTGCGTGACATCTCGCGTTAGCCTCACATAACTCAGCTACTATGAAAGCCTAGCCGCGAAGATAACGTGACGAATGCCTATTGCCTGCAGGCTGAGCTGGCCACCCCAACCACCTCCAAGGCCAGCCACCGAAACATTCCTACAGCTATTAGCGAGGGACACGCATTTAATTTAAGCTATTTCTCGAAATTTTGATTTATATGCTAATATTAAACTGCTTTCAAAAACCATGTTCCGTGTATTTTTGGTACAGAAATGCTAAGCAAATTAATTCGTACTAAGCGTTCGCGTCATTCTTGATTTATTACTAATTGGCGACTGTTGAAGAAATTACGTAATATTTCGTATGTCGAGCAGGTATTTTAATATTAATTAGTTTCTAAAGAGCGTGGGTGTTCAGCGTTTACTTAAGGTTAGACAGAAATAACAGTTTCCACGTACAGACAAAATCTGAAAAACAAATAATATGCGAGTGTAACATGTTGTCACTGAGCCCAGTATAGCGTGTAGGCGAATGGTTGCCGCTAAGTAATAATAAATTCAACGTGTTTTCGAGGCTAATACGATAGGTATATTTGGTAGGTTGAGCATGGCATACGTTGTATAGTTTGTACTGTAACCTTGTTGCTGGCCGGAGCTCATCATCGATGCATAAGTTCTGTGAATGCAATCGGTTCCCGCGACCTATCGGCTGCTCTATTTCAGTCCACCCTTGAGACGGTCGACGCGTACATTTTCTTGCTCTACATAATTTATTCCCACGAAGCAACGGTATATATTACTTGAACCTATTGTTTGATGGTTGAGCTTTATCAATCACGCTGAATAAATAAATTATGAGACAGCGCAGGCACATTCCTCAAAGTCACAGTGCTGGAACTCTTGATTGTTTTAGGCACACAAAATCAATTAATTTTGCCTTTTGAATAGGTTACAGTCGATAAAAGCGAGGCCCATCTAACTGGCTTTGTATTATACTATATAATTAGGTACTTACACAAAAAGTACCGTGTATTATTTAAAAATGAGTAATTCGATAGAAATAAAATATTTTTAATAACAAGCTCGTTAGTAAACATTCACTTGTAATTCAGTAGTCTGTGGAATATTTAGTGATTGTGAACTTCAAACAAAACATTATTATTTTAGTCAATGGACGGGTTAAATCTAGTTGATAACGATGTAGAGTTAATATTTTTTAAACTATAGTATTGTAGAAAATACAATGGGTGACTTTCAAAGTTAATAAATCGTAATGTTTTGTAACTTAATAGTTCTTTAAAAACAATTTCATTTGTTGACAATCGAACTCTCGGTTCGAACCCCTAACCTGTAGTAGCTGCAGATGCATACTTAAATAACATACATATATTTGTATATGTCTAGAATAGTAAAGCTTACATCACTCATCGACAAACAAACATACAGAATATATCTAAAAGGTCTCGTACATTAACGCATTTGACCCGCTTTTACGGGATGACGAACCAGTAATCAATATTCCGATTTGTTTACTCAAAATTTAACAATCTTACTTGCCAAATGATTTAGTTTTCACAAGTCATTTTAGATATTTATTGCGACTTTTTTCCAGACGAAATCGTTTCCCACAAGATTTATAAAACCTACCATTCCTAACGTTAAGTAGTTACAGCCACCACAAAAGTACCTATTAATCTTTTTACTATGTTATCTAGAAGCACGTATAGAATTACGAGATGATGCTCTCAGGAAGATTTTATTTCCATGTTGAACCCTTCACGCACTCGTGAATAATTCATAGTCGAGTTCCGCACTTAAAACGGCAATCTGTCGCCGAACCTCATAAAATGGCTGCGGTTTTGTGTGCGATACAAAAACGTCACAGACTGTGTATAGAATAAACACAGATACGTAGCAACTATTAACGGTTGACCGGCCTTGTATTGACAGAGAGTTTTGGCCGTTTATTTGCACGTCCCCCCATTCATACGGCTGCCGGAGGGCTGTCCATTACACAAATAGATTAGCTTTAGTGTAGTGACGTGTCCGTAGATATCTGTAAAGGTAGAAATACAATATACACAGCTGTCCGCAATCAAACTTTTGCAATTCAACGTTATAGTTGAGTCAATATTTATGCATGACTTTATCAGATTGAGATAAGTACGCCTGCTGTCCTCTCACTACTTGGAACACAAACTAAAGAAACAGAGAATCATCCTTTGAAAGGCAGCTAGATCTGAATGTTACAAAGATGTTTATAAAGGAAGATCATATCTGTTTACGAGATAGTTACTGTTACGGTTTTATGCAAGCCAGAGACGGTAGCACTCGTTGCTTTCATTTGCATAAATAGATTCTCGTGAATTTGAATATTTCATTCAAAACTAAAGCCACTTTTGCTGTTAAGGGATTGGTATGGAGGTTGAGTAGATACTAGTTCTATTATTGGGATAAGTACTGTACTGTCTCGTTTTTATTTTGTAATTAGTGTTATTATCAAGTACATGTATGACAGTTTTAAACACTATAACTTTCACATACTTACACTGTCAAAGAGTGAGTCTATTTATGAAGATATAATTAGTCGGGGACAATTCTTTTTAGCACGTTCACAGAATTTCGACTCAAACCTTAATAAAGGCTGAACAAAGAATCAACCCCAGGCCAAGCTTGCCAAGGGCAGTGCAGTACTAACAACATTATTATTCACTGTTTTAGTTTCCAAAATATAAAGCAAGTACTTTTTAATAATGTTCTAGGTAAACAAAGGATCGTTAGCTAAATTATTTATACAAAACATTCAACTGCTATTTCAAACCTTTGCGCAAAACACTAACTACCATCATTAAAATTTGTAAATATTCCACAGTGCGACCATAATTCATCTGTGATTTAATTAACTTTGCTCAGATGGGTTTTAATTAAAGTATTAATTATACTTTGAGATTTTTGGTACAATATTTACGTTCTTGCCTATTGCAATATTTTCAGCTTCAGCCAAGTAATATTATTCAGGTTATAAACAAGATTTTTTATTATTTACGATCTGAGATAAATGTAAAAAAATATGTTTGCTATAAATGGATGATATACGATTTTCTCGTACTTCTATCTCGTTTAATGGAAAAGGGAACAGATAACGCTTTATTTGATTTCTTTAATTTGAAAGAAGTTGGTTTGATTTTCTCAGTTTGTCTTATCAAATAACGTTTTACGTTTATAGCCAATGAAATCTGTGGACTCTATTGACATAACAAACGACCATTGTAAGCACAACATTGATTAATGATATATCCATTAATAACAGCCTTAAATTTCAGAAATCATTATTTAGATATTATTAATATTGAATCGATAATAACGGTGTTTTAATATCGTGCGGATTTCATCAAGCATGCGGGAATGCCCCGCACTTGTAACCCATTAGACAAATATCCATTTCATACAAGTACTTATTGTGAAGCATGGAATACGCATGCAGGACGCATTTCGCGTTTTTTCTCGCATTTAAATATAATCCCGCATGCGGGATAAAATCCGCACGATATTAAAAACACCCTTAGGCGTAATCTTACAAGACAAAGGGCTAATTACTAAAACCAAGTATGGTTTTCAAATCTCTCAAAACAACAATATCAGCATTTTTAAAACTCGTATATTTTTATTGATAAAGAACACACGTATGACCGCTTTATGAGATAATAATATTAATCAATTTATTCCAGCCAACATGTAGCCTCATAAATACTTTAAAGACTAACATACACCATTACTTATAATAAATCATTTTGTTAGTAAACATGTTTTTTTTTTACTTAATATTGTCAGTACAGTATTAACGTATTTCATAAAGCGGTCGTAAGTTAAAGAAACCTTAGTTCTTTGTGCGGCGCCGCCTCCGCCGCCTCTCGCTCGAGGACGCTTCAGCGTGACCCCGATACCCCACACTTTCTTTTATCCTCCGCCTGACAGGTAACTTGGCTCAAACAAGGATATCCTGTATCTACTTTTAAGTTGATATGTTTGAAACAGAAGAACGATCACGGATTTTTTAGGGGAATATTTTTTTGAACCCTTGAACTTTTGTATTGGTAGGTATAAGTGGAGATTTTTTGTTATTTTCTTTAATGGTTTAGGATTCTTTTAAAGAATTTTTTTAATTAATGCTAAGATTTTGTCTGCGTAAAGAGGCAAAAGAATATAGTTAGGATATAGTATACTTTTACGAATAGATTAGAAAATATTAGCGTGTTCCCGAAAACTTAGATTATAAATAATAGCCTGCAATTAGGAAGCAATTTCTTTTGAAATAAGCAGCACCAGTTCTAAAAAAAAACTAGATTAGAGAGCACCAATCTGTAGGTATGTGTTATTTTTGTTTTTGAGTACTTAGGTATACTTACACAAATTAATGATTAAATAAATGCGAAACTAACTCGTGTTTATCTATTACCTCTTCAAGTATTAACAGCTGAACGGATTCGGATAAAACTTGGCACACTGGGTGACCATATTCATGGATATTTTTTGTTCCCGGGAGTATATTGCTTAGGGATTATTTTAATTTTTCACGAGAGTAGTAGTACTAAATATGATCAAAAGTAATGCCAATCCAACGTAATCTTAGTTGGTCGACGTGCAGACCAAAATCAATGAATTGTCCGCGGAGAATAAGAAAAAAATGTATAAAACAAATTGGCAGGGGCTATGGGAGAGCGCAAAATGACGACATTTGCTGCGGGCCCATTTAGCGAGATGGTTTTATTATGAAAATCGGTCCGCGTGGGACCCGGGCGACCCGCGGGCCCGCAGCGGGTACCCTCGCCCTCCACCGACTAAGCCGCCAGAACATAGGCAGAAATCAAAAACTTTTATTGCCAATTTATATATACAGATGTCCCTTCGTTTTAGTGTAGACTAAGTTGGTTTAGATATGAATTCACTAGTTGTTCCGCAAACGGACTTAGGAGGACCACTTATTGTAGTAAATTGAGCAAGAAGTGCAAGGCATACGCTTATCTGCAAGAGTTCAAATATGGTAAAAAGATTAGACTAGACCCTGCATTTAAAACACTGTCATAACGAGATGATAATGATGCACTGGTCGAGTCGAAATTTCAAGATCTTGAGCATCGTTTGCATTTCAGGAAGTGTGTGTATAATTTAATTCAATCGGATCACTAGATATATGCATCTGGACATCCCACCCATAACGTTTTGGGAACATATTAATAATGCGTAAAGATAAGGAGTGGAATTCCTTACCGGAGTCTTTGTTTTCTGATAGCTACCACCCGGGGATCTTTAAGACAAGAGTGATTAGATAAAAAAAAAATATTAGCTGCTAGCTATGCAACTCTTTCACAAATAACTTTTCAATACACTTAAGTACTCGAAGACCCACTTAATTTACTGTTTTTGCACAAGTGCCAAAAAGTACGCGAGCTTGTCCCCGGTCCCGCCACAATCTATACATATGTATAAATAAAATTGGAGTGTCTGTTTGTAACATTGAAATAATCGCTTTTTTCTACATGCATATGAATATATAGGGTGACTGGCAATTAGTGTACGATACTTATGAATGAATGAATGAATGATATATTTATTTGCATGAATAAAGGTATTTTACAAGTTCTTAAAATTAAGTGGGGTCACACTATATTCGGCATTTCAGCCGTACAAATATTTAGATTTTTCATCTTTAGCATGCAGTATATACACATTTGTCATTAAAAATCTCTAATTTCATCATTTAAATTTAAATAACAATTTAACAACAATTCAAAAAACAAATCATTTATAATAATAATTTTATTATTACATGTCAATAAAAATAATTAAAATAAAATAAAAAACAATAATAATATTAAAAAATAATGAAAATGTTTAAATATTATAGTATAAAAATATAAATATATAATACATAAAATTATAAAAAATAAATATTTACATTTTGCATTCAAAATATTTATTGATGGACATTTACAACAACATTTGTCACACAACTAGTTATATAATTTTTTATTAAATTCCAAATCTGTAGCACTTCTACATTTTTCAGTTATGTGGTTATATATTTTCAAGGCCATAGTATAACAATTTTTGTTGCATACTTTTAATCTATTACGAGAACTACTAATGGCTTTTGTGTTATTTTCCTCTGTCTTGGCCTTTTCATCTTTTTCAAAAAGCGAGTAATTATTTCTTACAAATTTGCAGATTTCAAATATATATAGAGATGGGAGGGTCAGCAGCTTTTGTTTAATAAATGTAGGTTTACAAGAGTCTCTCCACTTAAGACGTGAACTTAAACACGTGATTGTGCTCATGATAACAAACAATTTTTATTATGGGAGCAAAGCCGAAATCGCGGAGAAATATCAGCTGTTCAGTACATTAGGCAAACATAAATGTATTGAACAGCTGATATTTATTTTTCAATCATTTCTTGATGACGGTCATGGTCTATTTAAAATTAAACGTTTCTGATTTGAAACGTTCCATAACCTCCTCGCCTGCGGCTGAATCCTCGGCCGCAATGAAAAACTTTGTCTACTTGTATTAAAATGCCTACCCACCTCCTAGTAGGTACTTAATTTTCAATGCGCTACCAAAAATTAATTAATCTAAGTAATCCTGACTTGCAGTTAGTTATCATTTTATTTAATCAACAATGTCAAAAGAGTTTTTTTAATTAATTTCATAAGGCAATATAACGAAACATGCCGTGCAAATGTCTCGAAAGAGGTTAATGAAGTGAAAAAGGTTGTTTTATTACTTATAGTGGGCAACTTGAAGCGCGTGTACTTGCCTAAGTAAGCACCTCAGCTTGGGGAATTAATAAGGCTTAATTACGTGGTCATTTATTGGTTTGTTTTTGTTTTTATTTCGCTCGTAATTAAAAGTTAAGTACCCACACTATTAGGGCTGCGAGATTTGTTGAAAGAGTTACAGTGGCCCTGGAACTGGGCAACTGAACGAACACGGGTGTGTTTTAATTAGTAAGTCAGACACTCTCCCGTTCCACTTAGAGCAGGAGAAGTTATATAAAACTTTTTGAAAAAAAAAATCAACGCTACGAGTATAACATTAATTATACTTAATAGTCCATTTCTAATGACACTTGTGTCTGAGAGCTCAAACTTGAGTCTGGATAGATCGTAGTGTTTGTTACCAGTAGCTAGAGTTGCAAATTCTAGTATACATTAGTGAAATTTTTGGACTCGCTGGATGACTTCACCTGATGGTAAACGATGGTGTAGTCCAGGAAAACCTAGCTATTTACTATTGACATAAAGACCCCCAGATTGTTGCCATCAGGGAAAACCTACTCCGGTAGAGAATTCCACTCCTTACTTTTGTAATGTTATTTAATATACGTTTTGTGCGTATCGCGAGGTCGTATATGTATATTTTCAACTAGCTTCTGCCGGCGGCTTCGCCCGCGCACATAAAATATAGGCCTATGTCACTCAGGAATGAAGCAGCTTTCTATCGGTGAAAAAATTTTCGCAATCGGACTAGAACTACTTTCAGAGATTACCTCTTACAAACAAAATAGTAGATTATGTGACTAGGGGATAAAGCAGTGTCTTTAAGTTGCGGGCGGCATGTTGAATTCCGAAAGAAACGTAGGTTGCTGATTTTAACCCCGAACGTTAGTGAGGGATTTATATATACAGAAACCTGAGTGAAGTGAGGAATTCAAGCCGCATAAGACCAAGACAGCTCTATCCCCGTGTTGCATACTCTACTTTTTACACCATCTGTGAGATAATTAAAAAACAATTTGGTCGAACAAATCATATATTAGAAAAATATAAGTATTATATTTACAAGTTCATCAAACAAACAAAATTCACTACTCCAAGATAGTTTCAATTTACTATAACGCTCCCGTCAGTAAGCACGTTTTGTTCTATTTTCTTTTTGTTAGTGGTCAGTTTGAATTTCGAGTCAACTTGTTCGATGCACATACATTTTAATTCACAATATTGACGATTTTTGCTGCATTATCTCCCTAGGGATAGAATGACTTGCTATACGTGAGGTTCGTATGACGTATAAAACGACATTATCGAGCAGGTGGTGTAAAAAAACATAAAAACAAAAAATAAAAAGACGTGTGGCACTGGGGGAATGCCGCGGTAAAGCTATTGCATAGCACTTTTATCAACATGCAATTATAATTATTTATTTATTTTATTTATGCAGTATTTTTTTTTCTTTGATATTAATTGAAGTTACACTTTCACGCATTGAATTGAATTTTGATTGATTGTTCACTCATTTGTTTTCTTAACGGTCACCACGCTCAAAACACAAATGAGTGGGGGTGTTAGGTTATTTTCGTTACGGAATTTCTGGATTCGGTCTCCACGCTCAGGGCCCGCGATAGAATATATACGCAATGGCTTAACAAAAATTACCTCTTTATTATATTAGTGTACATAAAATATGAATGCGTGGAGAATTCATAAGCACCCTACTGGTCTTATAACAATTTATTTGGAGTCAATACATTAGCCTTTGCGAAACAAACAACAACATTTTGACTTTTCATCGGTTGCAAATTAAATTATGTTGGGCTGTGAATAGAAATCTATAGGTACAAAACCAGATTCATAGTTTTATTTCAACCAATGACAGTTCTTTTCTATTTTTGATCACTTTGATACTACTGGTAGACTATTGTTACAGTTCACAATAGACATAAATCACTCCACTGCATCACGTCACGGCGTAAAAGTCTGACCAATCACAACACTTCTTTGAACTTACATTCTCTACATACTCACTCTGATTGGCCACTTCAAAAGTACGGATCAATGGGCAGTGAAGTGTAGCCTTTATGTTGAGGCGTCATAAAAGATTCAAAACCTTCAAAAGCCTGTGAATTTCCTCTCTAACCTAAACTTATAGCTCGACCTACTTTTCAAGAATTCTAGGCTCAATTTTAATATTTTTGCAGACGTTATGCCGCACAGCCTCTTCGTCTTAAAAGCACTTTTATAATTAAAATGGCGTCGGGAAATAGAATAGTGAAATTAATATTTTTGCAGGTTGTACATAATTATCACGTATAGTAATTAGTCATAGATATTTTTTCCAAAAACTTTGCTTCACATTAGGAATACATCCTTTTTTATAATGGATAGGCTTGCGTTTGATCACAATCTCACCTGATGGTAAGCGATGATGTGGCCGACGATGGAACACGCTTGCCTAGAAGCAATCTATTCACTCTTGACTTATAGACCCCTAGGTTATAGCTATCGGGAAACACAGACTCCGGCAGGGAATTCCATACCTTAGCTGTACGCATAATGAATGTACTCTCAAAACGCTTTGTACGTATAGGTGAGATGTCCACCATGTACCGGTGGCGCAACGCCTTACGTCTTGTAGTCCGATGATGGAACGGACTTGGCGGAATTAAATTGTGTAACTCTAGTGCACACTCCCCGAAGTGTAACGAACGAACGAGTTCAAACAACAGAAGAATAGCAAGAGTGAATAAGCTCATAAACTAGTGCGCCTCACCATCAGAGATGCTCACAAACCTATGCAGTAGACCATACAAATATTTGTTTCGTGTGGGAATCAAACCCGCGACACGCAAACAAGCAACCAATCGCTCAACCACTGCGCCAACCCTGCCATCATAAGACCTACCTATGCAATAAATATATTTTTGGCGAGATACACATGTATTGCCGTATGCTAATTACATATTTTCATAAACAAAATGGAAATTTTATAAACCTAACAACATGAATAAACAAATATTCTCTAGGATAGGGATATACATAACGTTATTATGTTAATACAAACTTTGTTACGCAAACGAAACGTATAATTTCTAAGTTAGTCCAACTGCGCAGGGGTAGGTACTCGCGAAATTGTTAGAATTATTCTGTATAATAAAGAAAACAAAGTAAGTTTCTGTGATTTATTCATAAAATAGATGAATGACAGGCCTGTTGGTCTAGTGGTTAGTGACCCTAACTGCTATGCCGGAAGTCGTAGTTTCGATTCCCACCCAGGACAAATGTTTGTGTAATGAGCACGATCATTTGTTCTGTGTCTGGGTGTAATTTATCTATAATATATATTTAGAAATATATAAGTATGTTTATCAGTTGTCTAGTACCCATAACACAAGCTCTGCTTAGCTTGGGACTAGACGGCGCTGTGATAGTGTGGAATATTATTATTAATAAAAGCAACTAAAGAATTCACAGTTTTATTATAAATGTTTTATCTATTTGCTAAATGAAACGTTGCACACGGTTAGAATATGTCATGGATTAAGGCTTATAGTCCTTTGAACCATCTGACTAAAATTATGTGGACGCACCTCTCGCACCCGCCTAGGCGGCAGTATGCAAATCTATGCATTTATTTGCGGCCAACAGTGCCCGGAAGGGCGCGCGGCTGACCTTTAAATCTATTTTCTTTGCGAAATATTGATTGATTTACATATGCAATGTTCACTTTGAAGAATATTTAACCACCCATTTTTATGTGTAAAAATGTTTCTAAAGATCCAAGCCGTTTCGAAGGAGTAAGGAAAAGTTGCCAAATTTCTAAATATTTTTTTTAGACAAAAGTATTAATAGCAATCTATAATAAAAATATATTTTTTTCAAACCTATTAACCTGGTCGTTATCGAGGAGTAGGCTTCAGAAAGTCACTGTTTAATGGCACTTTTCGGGCGCTTGGGCCTTAAGATATAGAATACTTTTTATCATCTATATCTCTCTTTTTGTTCATTTTTATCATACATTAAACACAAAATTTAAACTAAATTCAAATAAAACATTAAAATACCTAGTTGAAAATAAATAAAATTAGACATGGATATTAAAAAAATACAATAACTTACAAATACAAATAGCCTTTATTTCTGATAGTTCATAAATACATTTCATTTCAAGGTTTTTCTATCGAATCATTTCACAATCATAATAACAATGATATTTCTATAAATTACATTTTTTTTTAATACAATAATTTAAATACCATTAAATAAAATATAAATAACACCTTCACGTAGGTAAGTATTTAAGAGTGTGTAACTGATAGTGTAAACAGTTTTACAATCAAAAACAAAAAGGCAATAAATGTAAAAACACGTTAGGTCAAAAAATACGAGGAAAAGCGCTAACATGAAGCTGTATCAATTAAGAGATCTATTATTATAATTTATAACCGCTTTAATCGAAATAGAATCGAAAATAGATATCTAATACTTGAGTCAAATAATACTAAAGCACTAGTGCCACAAGATAGCAGAACTAGTTCAGTTGTAAATGTAGTGAGAAAGCGAATGCAAGCTGTGTGTGGTGGCTTGGTTAAACTCTTTGCATAAATCACTATACCGCATTGGAGCTCTGCTAACTTTGTTCATTAATTGCTCAGTGAAGCAGGGAATATTGCCAAGATTATACCATACCTATCCTAGATGGACGAGACTTAATTACCTTATTAAGTTACCGCTCGTAAGTTACAAGTTCTCAAGTAAATAGATTTGTTGGTCTGTGATGCGGTGGGAACAGTGAGAAAGCTTGGCTGTTATATCTTGGACGTTCTTTTTTAACAGTTCCGTACTCGAAGGGTAAAACGGGACTCTATTACTTTTATTTCGTTATCCATCTGTCTATCTAGGCACTTATATAGGGTGACTGGTAATTAGTGTTCGATACTTAAATACGTGATTGTGCTCATGATAACCAACAACTTTTACTATGGGAACAAACCTGAAATCGCGAAGAAAAATCAGCTGTTCAGTACATTTATATTTGCCTAATGTACTGAACAGCTGATATATTTTTCGCGATTTCGACTTTGCTCCCATAATAAGAAGTGTTTGTTATCATGAGCACAATCACGTGTTTAAGTATCGTACAATAATTGCCAGTCACCCTATATATTTAGTAACAACTAAACTATACAAATAAAATTATTTGTGCACCAAGCTGAATCACGTGAACCATGATAGCTAGACAGTTAAAGTTTTCACAAGTGATGTATTGTTACCGCTATTAACTACAACCAATATCAAAAACAAAATAAAATAAACATATAAGTGGTGCATCCATACAAGAAATATGTTTTTGTGCCATTTTTGGCTAATGACAGTACGGAAGCCTTCGTACGCGAGTCTGACTCGCACTTGTTTTAATAAACAAGACTGTCCCCTCGGAAACTAATGTACAGTTGCCATCACGGATCTTGAACGCTCGGCGCCAGAGTGGGGATCGCTTTGCGCATTCCATACATTGGCGAGCCAATGGTCTTCGTTGTTAGATACATGCAGCAACGCAGTGAACGAATGAGCAGTGACGTCTATGACGCGATGGAACGGCCAGCCAATCACTAACACTCCCCGCCCTCGCGTCGCACTTCGCACCACTAAAGAGACCGAATATTTGACTTCTGCGCAAGTGGTCAAGATCCCTGATGGCAATTGTAAATATCGTATTTATGTTTATTTCTCAATGTTTCTCTGTTTTTGCATTTTTTTTTATTTGCACTGATCTATTGTCGGTTAAAAGAAAAATGTCTAACTACTCCTCCATGTACCTAACTTTCTACATACAAATATAAATATCTACGCAAATCCTAAGGATTGAAAGATTTTTTGGGACGTGAGACAACTATTTAAAACGCATTAAAAACAGCTACAGGATTTTGATGTGTAAATTACCTAACGGTGTCTGAATTGAAAACCCAAAGTTGATAACTTATCAGAACTTTAACAGCATGTGAACTAGTCAAAGTTTTGTACTAAAGTTACATTTGACAAGTTCCTAACTTCGAATTATGGCTTCAGAACCTAGATGAAAGAGCTTTCTGAAACCTTTTTTAGATATAGGTGTTTTCATTCTCTGGCTAAGGTCCGTGCCTCAGTGGGACACCATGGCGGTGCTGCTAGTTCACGCAGCCAAGAAAATGCGTCCGACTCTATCGTGTGTACCTGGCCTAGCCGCTTTTGGTCACGTGCCTTACTTAGAAGCCATGGCAGCGTAGCCGGGTCAAAATACCAAAAAAATGTTTGGATTTGCTCCGTGGCCACGTGGCCAGGTAAGGTACACACCATAGAGCTGGTGTGCGTGTGGATTGAGGATTCCAGTTAATGGACCATTACTTTTTTCCCATCGATTTGACAATTGTTTTATCTTTACCATGAAGTATAACAATTGTTTTCTAAATCTTTCCTTGATTTCGTATAATTATATTGAACTTTTAAAAAAGAACACTCAATGCACACGCACATTAGAGCTGCTTGCATTTTCTTGGTAGCGCCATGGCATCCTAATAAGTTACGGTCCTTAAATTTTTTTGGCGTCATGTCATGTCCCCATGAGGCACGTCCCAAACAATCTTGTACTTCCATTAGTAATTTTGTAAGAAAACCAATCGATCTTAATTCTAGGATATTACTATTTCAATTATGTAGTTCAGTGGTGGCACTAATCGTCCCCGCAGTGTCGTCGGTCTTGTTACGCTCCGGTGTGACGCGCGGCCGATCGTCGCTAGCTCCCCGAGTGGCTCGTTAAGCCCAACACTCGCGTGGAGACCGATTTCACACCGTCTACACAATTTATACACGCTGCTTATTATTTTTTATACATGAGTCTTTCATGTATTCGCTTAGTAGGTTAGGGTAAAAATGTGTTCAGTTTATTTATGTACTTGACTTCTGCATTAATTGGGAAGTTCTCATTGCATTTTTTATTATCTAGCTAGCCTCTTCCAGCTGCTTCGCCTACGTGTAAGTTGACCATCTCGGAACAATTAGGCATACTTATTCCGTATCTTTGTTTGTAATATAAAATATATATTGCATAAATCGATGTAACTTTCTAGAGTTACTACTAATTTCAATCTTATTTTATATTGCAATTTTAATATTCTACGGAAAATATTTGTAGATGTATAAATTTTTTCTATCTATGTAAAAATGAATATATTCGCTAGAAGTCTCTTAGTTTTTTCAAAAATAACTCAAATAAAACTATCCATGGATACAAAGTAGTAGGTCATTGATGACACTAATTGTAATCGTGACACTCGTCCCTGCAGAATAGAGCGTCTTACTACGCTTCAGTGTGACGGGCAGCCTTTCGTCGCTTTGATTTAAATTTATTCAGCCGTTTCAGTGTGAAAGAGTGACACACATACACATGCTTCTATAGCATTAGAGTGATTATTTGTTTTGATAGTTGGCTTTATGAGTAAACCGAATACCCAGCTCTTCAATTATATTCCTATTTTTAAACTAGGTACATAGTTAAACATGAAAAACCATAAATTGACATGTCAAGGATATTTCATTGGAAAGACATCAATGAACCTAAAGGTGACATAATATTTTGTTTGTTTACCAACGTTATCGAAAATCGATAAGTACCAACTCAGTGAAAGTGGCGTCATTATTTACCATAGCATAGCATAGTGGGTCTTAAAATGTTCCTATTGCTAGGACTCAGGCTTCCTTTCTAGGAGAGGGAATGGGCCGTAATCCATCACGTGGGCCCAGTGCGGGTTGGTGGATTCCACATGTCTTCAAATTTTTTTTTCTAGGACATGCCGGTTTCCTAACGATGTTTTTCTTCACCATTTTGAGAGCAGTGGTGATGAAATAAATTACACAAAGTAATGCGCTTGGCTGGGTTTGAACCTGCGACCTACAACGCGTAAGTCTGGGCCGTTACCACTGGGCCACCACTGCCACTACCACCAAAGTATCTTTCAATTGGTGCTCCACCGGCTTGGGAAAGCTTCTTAACGATATGGGAAAACGATAACCTAGATTTAAGAGGTTGACGGTCAGCCAGGATCAAAGAAAGTGAAATTTTATTGACGTCCTAAAACGTCCCGTCGAGCAAATGTCGCACAGAATCCTTGTGGGGGCTTTCGGACGGAAAAAATCTGTAATATGTTTCGTAAATAAATCATTTTATCTCTTTGGTTTACATATAGATACTTTTCTTGTAACTTATTGGATTTATATTACTTTTACAGATAATCCAATCGCATTCTTCAAGCGCGAGCTTATGGACAGCAAGCAATGGGTGGCAGTAGATACCCCTAGCCAAGTTTTTAATCTGCAATCGTTAACGCTTGTAGAAAACTTCAAATGCCGGGAATGGCGAACGCTCAATCATATGGTCAGAACAATAGAATCGGGGGCGTGGCCAACTCGAGGCGTTCGACGCAAGCGAAACGGTTGTAACTTGGCTAGTGGGGCAGGCCAATTCGAGGTAACGACGGCGCATATTATAGTGCGTCACGTGCGCCTTTTATACCGCGTTAATCGAAGGACTTTAAAAATTTGTGAGCTACGGTCCTCCCGCCCAATTTTTATTTAGGTGTCTTGAAGGCTAGAGTGAATATCCTCTTAACAAACTAGTGCACTTCACCATCAACAATTGCATCTCTGTTTACCACCAGGTGGGATCACAGTCAAGGAAAAATGCCAAACTTTTAATTTCCGTTTAGGCACTCTTTTTCAACACTCTGTTAAAGTTTTACCTAGTGCCTAAGCTGGACTACGATCGTTTTCGTGATCTAAGACCTAATTTACAAAGTTATTCAACCTTGGAACTTATTTTCCTTTAACATAATATATTATTAAGAGACTTCACAAAGAGCTCGGCTGTAATTATACGAGTAGATTGTATAACTTTTATTATTATTTGGTTTATTTATTTGGCTTTACATATTTATTATATTTTTGAATATTTCTTTAGTAAAAACATTTAAAATATAGAAATAGAAGGGATGATTAGGGCTCCCAAGACAAGAACCTTCTCACATAGCGGGCCGTGTATGGAAGAGGCTCTCTGTGGCTCTATATATTTTAATGTTTTTTTTTTTATTTTTATATCGTTTCTCTTAAGATATATTGTATTAAAGGAATAACGATTTAAATCATATTAATTTTAAATCGTTATTCCTTTAATTTTGCAAAAAAGTAGTGATGGGCCGAATGTGGTTTGTACCGAAAACGAACTTCGGCCAAACATTCGGTAAAATTTTGAAATTCGGCTAAACTTTGGTAAACACAACCACTGGTATTATTTAATTTAGGGTAAAACTTATATATTCTTTTATTGCTAGATCTATTAATGGAAATAGCATCTAACTCCATTTCGTAGTTTAGAATTCAAAATATTTTATTATCTACACATAGGCATCTACGGTTCCAATTGATCGTTTTCTATGGAAAAAAACCGGAAAGAAACTTCATGGTTACTTTTGCTCCTTTTAGTGGTATTGAACCTGATCATAGCCCTATTCAAAGGTAGCTTTCAAGGACAAATTCGAGCGCTTAACTATAACCTCTCGGAGAGGCTGAATTTGTGACACACTAGTTCGTGCATTAGACACATCACTCAATAACAAAGCTGTCACATGGACACTTATTTGAAAGAAAAAGGCTCCTGTTATTTAGTTCTAATAGCCTTCAACTCAAATAATAATTACTCAGACACACTTAGGCACAAAATGTGCGCACATTACCTAGACAGACAATTATGGATATCTTTTGTAGGAGTAGTGGATGATGTGACGCCACTATTTAATTACCCCAGTTTTCTACAGCGATGATAAAAAGAACAAAACATTGTTGACTTTTATGTATTCGTCGATAGAATCATGGCGACCTGTTGATATCTACATTTTGTTTCCAACTTTGTATTTTTAATAGCAAATAGGTTGGTTTTGTTCTTGTTTTTATTTTACGTAGGTTGGTCTCAGATATTTGATTTTTGTACACCCACAGTTTTCTTCTAACAGAGGTTGTAAAAACATACTTAATCAGCTAGTCGTAACATCAAACAAAATTTTGCTCAAAATTAAATTAATTGTAAGTAATTTTTGCGCATGAATAATGTTCTCTTTGACTACAACCATGGTAGTTGAACAATACCCAAAAGATCTTTGTCTACAACAAAACATTTTCATTTTTCTTCCGTTGCGGAGGCAGTAAAAAAGTTTGTACCCGTCTCGGACGCGATATCTGTCTACTTTTACAAAAAGTTTAAAATATAAAACTGAACTCTGCGAGTATAAAATAGTAAAAAATATCGTCCAAGAATACCAACGGAGACTCGTTTGTTGAATTTAAATAATTTTATTCTTTGGTTTATTAAGTAACGTTTTTTCTTTTTTCTTTTGCAGGTTAAGCAGTGTTCTAGCTACGTTAGCAGCATGACAAACGGCGGTAAAACACTTCAAGCAACATATTACGACACGGTAATATTAAATGTGACCCCGCTGTCGTAATAAGTTCCACGATGTTATGTTTACTGTAGCAGAAACGTATGACATGGCAGAACTTGCTGCAATTATTTGTAGGTCTTGGATTCTGAGAACTAAGCAACGGTACCTATAGATTTTGTAAGCGAGGCTACGATCGTTGCCAACAACACTTTATTAAAAATTAAAGACTGCAGGTACAGAACTTCTGCATCGTAACTTTTAAGCTTACCTAGATATAGAAAGTTTCATAATTTAATACGCGTAAGTGTCTCATTTGCTTTAGTTGACATAGACTTGGGCGGAATAATAAGTTTTTCTCTACAACTGATAAACTCTCAAACTCTGAATTAGTTAGTAGTTAGTTTTAAGAAAAGTTCTATCCGCTTTTCCTGTGCACTTAACTCGAGAGGAGTTTGTGAGATTCTATTTGTTAATTGTATACTTACCTTTTCAGACCTCTTCATGTATAGCTTGAAGCAACTATTTAGTAAAGTTCCATGTATTGTGAGACCGAAGTTCCCAGGTGTCTCGTCCACGTCGGGTCGAAGTTGGCACAACTTGCCGAAGTTCATCGAAGTTTGCCGAAGTGAGCAACTCCCCGAATCACTTGGTGTATCGTCTGATTGATACCTAATAAAATATTATTGGCTGACATTGTTTCTTTGTTATTCTTCTTCGGATATTTAGGGCATGTGACGTGAAAGTATAGTGGGGTATTTTTATCTTATTCTTTACGACACTCGTTCGAGGGTTGTTACCTTACCGCTACCCGTCATGATTTGTCGAGAGCATATTTATATTACCTGTTACATTGTCCACTTCCTTGTAATGATAAAACTCCCGCTTAGTATGTGGCCATGACATGACTCTTAAAAATTTTTAAACTCTAAATTGGAACCTAAGAAAAAAAAAGCCATTTTCAGTTCTGGTATTGTTGGTATCTCCGGCCAGAAGATATTTTTTTTTTTGTAAATTCAGTGATAGTAGCAAACACAAAACATACTTTCACCTTAAACTTAAATCCTGTAATAATAATAAACCATTGAAGCAACTTCGTAAAGAAACTCATACATAGTATATTCTCAAGCCGTTAACTTTGCTGTTACACAGAACCGGCGTAAGTTCTCTCTAACTAAACCTTTACAATTTAAACTTACACTCAGTCCGTGGTGATTTCGACGAATGCAATGATAGTGATGCGTTTCTACTACGGCTTCGGATATTATGAAGATCAACTAAAGTATCCAACTTTAATGTTTTAAGTACTGAAATTCTTTTTGGTGCTTTCAGGAATATTAACTTCCTGCCAATAAAATAATAACACAAATACTGAATTTCCTTAAATCAGCACACTCCATTGCTTTGTAATCATATTTTTACCTATTGTATCAAAAGAGTCTCCATCAGACCCGGGTACGCTGTAGTAGTGGTGGCAAGACCTGTTCTGGAAAAATGATTGCAGGAGGCAACATGTTATCCTTAGTTTCCGACTAACGCAAGTGTTTACTGGAGATGCATGCCTTGAGAAGAATCTCAGTTGCATGGTTCTTGAGCCGGTTTGCCATTATTGCACGGATTGTCCTTTTGCTATATGCAAGAAGAGTACTCAGCTTGGCCACAGTGACGCTGTGCCTTCATTGCTGCAATTGGCGTAAGTGATCTCTCGCTTTTATCTGTGGTTCATGTAGTTCGGCGCCTTAGATGAGTCAGGCCACGACTATGGTAACAGTAGGTACTTATTCAGTAGGAATCACCCATAATTCTTCATTCTACTTGATGAATCCCTTTCATATTAAATTATTTCCTGATTATGCAAATTGTTCGTATCCGCATCCCCGGTTCCTAAATTAAACACACGCCCAACACTACTTTACCGCTGAATTTATTACGCTAACTTTCCATTTCGATTCAGAACTATTCCTTTTTGTGATATTGCATTGCATTCGTCTAACCACGATGTTATTATTTTAATGCACCTTTCCTTTGTAGAATTCTACAAATTGCACTAACTCTGCAAAGTGCTAAATTGCACCTATGATTAAGTTCACTTTGCTGTGAAATCGTTTGTTTCTTTTGTGCTACATTTTAACATAACTTTTTTTAACAGTGCTTAGATTTTTTTATGGTAGCTTTGTGCTAAAGCGAGTTATAATACTTAAACTCTAATGCAAATGCAAAATCTTGTTCTTTCATAAATAATAGTAGGTATAAATTAACTATTTAGCGTGTCAAAGAACCCATTACGATTGCTGTTTTAAGATGAGGTAGGTAGATTTGATAAAGTGATAATATAAATGATAGAGCTGATTTTTGAAATATGTAGTTAGCTCTCTTAACTACATTTACGATTTTTTAATATTCACTAACTAGTTTGATTATATTATTTCACATCATATCAAATCTGATTTGCTTTTACTTCTCATCTTAAAATCATGATGCTACGTTATTGTCAAACAGAGTCAAAGTGAATTGTTATATCTAGTAGCACATTACATGTGTACGTAACTTGTTACTATAGTGCTTGCCTATGTAAGTACCACAGTAACAATATGTTGACACATACATACATCATATCAAATAAAATAGAAGTTAAATCTCTCCACGAAATCGCATTTTTGTGAAGGGTCGGGTAGATGGTTAACTCTTTGTGGTGAAGTGATAGCAGGACAAAGTTAGAGATTTATTTCATGTCATTTTTAAAATTTCCGAAAATTTATTTGGCATTTGGAATGTTGAATTTATTAAAGCCACTCAGTGCACGACGTGTCCTTTCACTGAAACAACCAAACACTCCATTTTATGCAGAAAGGGCATTTTTATAATGCTGGGTTTTAATTACGTTCCTACACAACAATGCTTTGAAGCTGACCATTTTTTTGACCGCCTCTGACTACAAAGCGACGTTGAAAAGAAAGTAAAACAACGCCCCAACCTCTCTGATTACCTCGAAAGAAATAACGAACGCTCCCAGAAAACATGTTTTCTATTCCTTTGAATAATTTAAATAAAATACCAACAGTAGAGTTCGCATCAACTAAGGAAGCGCGACAAAATTGCTATCATATTTTCAAATGATGATTTAGTTAAAATGGCTCTTGTTTTATGTTTAGCGAGCTATTTTCTCGAGTGGTATGTAAAAGGTTCCTACGGCCAATTTGCACGAGCCATAAAGGTCGATGTAAGTGCTGGGAAGGCGGTGAATTTAACTTTAATAAGTTCGCATTGCGCCTCCGTGCACACTAGCGAGCGCATGTAATTCCCATTAAAAATACAACAGTACGATACATATCGGAAAGTAGGCACGTTTACCACGTACTTGATCGCAAATGGCTATAGAGCCGGGAAGCAATGGTGTACAAGAAAGAGGCTTCGAATCTAATATAAATGAAATGCTATTCTGCTGAAAAGATTTTCATATCTGCCAATATACGCCGATATATCGGGAAATAGCCTACATTCGAATAATAGCTTCTGATTTTTTTTTGCGTATTCAGTTAATTCTGGAATTATATCTGGAATTTTTCTTAAACAGTTTGTAGTTAAAATATCTAATGAAATCGATGTAATTTAATAGTTAGATACGATTTGAAAGATGAGATGAGAGATGAATAAAATAAACATAGGATTAAATGAATTTATAATATTGAATGTTGTTTACCAGCTAAGAAGTAATTTTCTTTAATAGTTAACAACTGCATACATTACTGCGGTGTCGCTCGACACAATGCACGCCGCACGCTGCCTCTATGCAAACATTTACATTTTTTATTTAAGCCTCGTCTACATAGGATTTAAACAGTGTTTGTTTTCAAGGTTCGCGGATTAGAAAAGAAAAAAATAATAGGTTTTTACCAATCTTAATTTATTATTGTTTTTATATCAGACCAATTTAAAAACAAAAGGCGTTATTAAGTGTTTTGATCAAGAATTACTTTATATGTGACTGGAGTTTGGAAGTTGGTAGTGTGATACCCTCGTGCTAAGAAAGCACGTTAGCCCCGATCATATCGGATCGCCATCGCATCGGACTATTTATCGAATAAAGTGTTCCTTTAGTAAAGTGCACTTTTTTGCGCACAGCTCGAGCACTGTAATATCCCTTGCGTACTTGGCTAATCTTTGTTGAGATGCGATCTGGAGGATTACATCAGGCCAAACTGTCCCACTGTTGGGCAAAGGCCTTCCTCCCTCCTCCCCCTCCTTGCGTCGTATTCCTCAATGCTGAGGGTAGTGACCTCCCGGCTTCATCACTTTACTTTTTATAGTGTTTTTCCATTTATTTCTGTCTCTGGCGGTGTGAAGGGCCTTGTGTACGGCCTTCCTCCACTCTTTCCACTTCTCACTGTTGTTTCCTGGCATGACCCAATTCCTCATGTAACTGTCTAGTTATTCTAGTCATCTTAGCTTGGCTGTTGCTATAAAATATTTCAAATACACAACAACATGTTGTGCGAGATGTGAGAATTTGACAGCAGCAAATATTATCTGTCTGCTTGCAGCAGAAATATAAAAATGGAAGGAATGCATTTGTCATAATGACTGGCATATGATTTATTCTGGGAATCTTACTTTAAGTAACAGGTAAATACAATAATGTTGGAATGAACATATTTAGTCACTGTTACTGTAAGGAGGGCTAAGGACTCATTAAAATTTTAATCTAACTGAAATGTAAGTACAATCACACACACAACAACACACAAAGCACAAACAACAACAACACCCAAATAGGAAAAAAAAAGATAGTCATTACCTATATATAGATTGTGTTTGTACATAACCCAGTCTTTTCGAGAAAAAAGAGTCCAGAAACCAATAAGACACAACCCGGCACATCCTCCCGCCGTGTGATATGCTGCAGTATCTCAAGCAAGTTATTTCCACCTCTTCGGAACTCTTGAGCGCGTTATTCGTGAACTTTAGATCGACCTAGTACCCGCGTACATTACCTCAGCGATCCGTACCTTGATTTAGGTCAGATGTAGCACGCCAATTTGAAAATATTTAAGGCAGTGACCTCTCTACTTTACGGCTTGTGTGATGGTGAGTATGTGGTATAAATGGTGCGAAGAGCTTTTAATCAAAGTGAGTTAGGAGTAGAATTGGATGAGTTTTCAGAAATTGACTATTGACCAGTTTGCAACACAGATATGTATATCAATAGAAAGATCATCAGCTAACATAGCAACTGAAAAATATTTTATCTTGAGTTCCACCCAAATAATGTTTTTTAGTAAAAGTTTCGCCGATTGGCTTCTGCGCTGCATATCGTGGGTTCGCTTCCCACCCGTACCAGATATTTATATAACCTACAGATATTTGTTCCGATTCTGGGTGTCTTCTGCATGTAAGTTTATGTGTTTGTGAACGTAGCAACCATACAAGAACAATTACTAGTGTGGGGCAAAGTTTAAAAAAAATACCTTTTAAAAATCGTTGTCGCTTGTGAGAAGAACTTCTGACCAAACCAGTATTGCGAAGGAGTATCGTGTTACTCAATTACTGGGTTGTAGAAGTCAGATAAACAGTCACTCAACATAAAAAAACTTGTACTCAGCTACATCTGGTTAGACAAGAAGACCGATCCAAATTAGTTGGGGAAAGATGAGGCAGATTGAGTAACAGAGAGAATATTACTATGTAGTGACATCTATATCACCACATAGGAACTAAAATTCAAAATCCTGCATCGCGGTGTCAAAGTTCTCTGCGCGATTAGAACTCAGCTGTAAGAAAATTACATCGGTGTCACCAGTACAGTGGTAGGGTGGAACCTCTGACCAGGCGGGTGTTATGTCAAATCCGGGCAACAAATATAGGGTCCACAAAGCGTTGAAGTGCATAGCATCAGATATCTCCAGTTAGGTGTTTCTGTTTTGCAAATTAACTGTCACTCCTGAAAACTCCAATTCTACGCCTGAATCCATTACGATGCGACGATGAAATCCTACGACACGTGTTCAGGAAATGTCAATTTGCACACAGTGGATAAATTGGCATAGATTCACTTTTGTCTGGCTTTTTTGACAACCTTTGCTGTAGTTATGTCACTTTTATTTTTTCTGACACTTTTCATCAGTTGCTTTAAATTATGTTTAAGACAAAATTAAATTACATCTCTGTTTTTTCATTCTTTCTTCGGTATGCACTTATGCAGCCACGTTTACCTTCCTACTTTGGATTACTTAATAACCTACATAAATCATATTAGAAAATAAAAAGTTAATTAATAGTATGAACTAAGGTTTACGAGGTTCGTTAAGTGAGTCGCTGGCACTCGGTCGATGCCAGGCGTTTTTACGTAAATGGTGCATTACAAAGCTCGCTCATTGCGAACCTGCCATCTTGAAGCTTTGAAATATGACTTTAATTTCGTCTCTTGTGACCAAAACTTCACGTGTATTGCGCTCTGACAAGAAAATCTGATATGAGAAATTGAAAAAAGTTCGAGAGAAACATTTTATTTTTAGTCGACGCCGAGATTAGATTTACTACGTGCAAAATTGTTAATTCAAATTGATTTTGAAATTTAATTCATTTTTAACCCAAAGACATATTTTTCTAGCCTTTGAATTGAGTTGACTGCTTTATGGAAATTAGATTTACGTCTCTTATTTTTTATTTATTAGAGCTTGGCATTGTAATTTAAACGAAATCTCGAGAATTAAATCGTTACGTTTGTGGGTTGTATTCTTATTTATTTTAAGTTTAATACGATGGAGTTGAAGCATTATACATTATGCATTTAACTTTACAGATTTATTTGATACTTTTTACACTCAGATATAAAAAAAAACCGGCCAAGAGCGTGTCGGGCCACGCTCAGTGTAGGGTTCCATAGTTTTCCGTCCGTCACAATAAGTGTACCCACTAATGAGTTAAAAAAAAGCTTGCATAACTAATACAAACTTAGTCCAGAAATTATTTTGTAGAACCTTTTTGTCTTTTTTGTACAAAAACTGTTCTTTCCATGAAGTTCAAAATAATTTTCCTAGAAAGTCCTTATAAAGTTCTACTTTTCAGAATTTTTTCATATTTTCTAAACTTATGGTTCATAAGTAAGAGGGGGGGGGGGGGGGCGACACATTGTTTTTATTTACTTTTGGAGCGATTATTTCCGAAATTATTGACATTATCAAAAATGATTTTAATAAACCCCTATTCATTTTTAAATACCTATCCAACAATATATCACACGTTAGGGTTAAAAAAAAATCACTTCCCACTTTACATATAGACTTTATTGGACTTTACATATAGGGGGGCTACCCTAATAAAACATTTTTTTTTTCAATTTTTATTTTACCACTTTTTCGGCGTGATTGATATACATATTGGTACCAAATTTCAGCTTTCTAGTGCTAACGGTCACAGAGATTAAGCGAGGACGGACAGACAGACGGACAGACAGACATGGCGAAACTATAAGGGTTCCTAGTTGACTACGGAACCCTAAAAAGGATAGAAAAAGTGAGCTAGTAAATTATCATTATTTTAAATAAGGTATCGTAACGTTTAATTATCATCTGGTAGAGGCGGACTTAATACTCTAGGCATTTTCTAAAGCATAAAATACGCTTATGTACATTTTTTTACTACTGCATAACGTTTTAATGAATAAATAAATTAACCCGCGTCGTCGACAGCTTGTAGTGTTCCAGGCGCCGCAAATACATGTCAGTAAAACCGTATAAGCCCAGCAGGGCCGATGTATCAAAAATCAATATGGCGTTGTTCTAACAGAAAATAATAATAATAGCAAAAGTTTTTAGCTAGTTGGTATGTTGGTAAAGTAATGTCATAAATTCCAACTAGATACGAATATGGCTAACAAAAAATAATTTATTCATTTGCGAAAACATAAAAATATTCTGTGAGTCATATCTGTCTTTGAAATGCTTTTAAAATCTACATTTCTTTGAAAAAGCAATTTGCTTATCGTAGCTCTACATTTTTCACACATTTTTATCTGTCAGGGCCAGACTAGACAAACATATTATAAATTCAATGACACAAAGAATTGGGTGAACCGTTGAAATAAAGAAAGCTTGAATTGTATATAATTGATGGAGTTTCTTTCAAAACGTTAATAGTATTTAGAGTTGTGCTATCGTCTAGCGTGAGTGATAAATTGATAAAGGTATCTACTTTTAAAAGTACTTAAAATATGCTACTTACTTTTATGCAGAGCAACAGAATAAAAAGTATAATAGTTTTTTAAAATACTTAAGAATTCATGAAAAAGTTGTAAGTTCTGGAAGTCACATTACATAATTTTTCTATGTGACCTATTATTTTTGCAGCCCAGTGTATTTAAAAAAAATTTTTAACCGACTTCAAAGAAATGGAAGGGTCTCAATGTAGTTGTATTTTTTTATGTTTGCAACCTCAGTACGCCGCCGTTGATGGATCAATTTGCATTTTTTTTTTACTTAAAGAGTTATACTTCCATTTTGGTTCTATTTTTTTTTCAGAATTTCGTTCTTTTGTTGGATTCTCCTCAAATATGAATGGCAACCATAATGATTTTGATATTTTTATCAAGAACTCAATTATCTACATTCAAAAATAACATTTGATGAAGTGGAACTTATGAAGAAGACCAAAAATGGCCAACGGAACTTCACACTCATATAGATATCACAATAAAGATACCTAGTTAAGCAACTATGAAAATACGAGTTCGAAAATGAATAGTTATGTGGAAAATAGTATCATTCAATTGATCTGATAATGACGATGAAGCCGGAAGGCACCGGAACTCTCTAAATAACCAATGTATCCTAACCGTGTTCGTGCTTATTAGAATTGTCATGAGATGCACTTTGGCTATAAGGTACTATAGAACTGATGCATATGAGCCGGAAGGTGGAAGCTAGGCCCAGGAACTTCATAATAATACAATGCATGCTGGCAGTATTTGTCTAATTGGAATTGTCATGAGATATAGGTACTCTGACTACAAGAGTACACCGGCTTTCGAAATTAAAGTTAATTTTGAAGTTTTTGGTTTTTTTTTGCCCACCCGCTCCATCCTACAGCGGAAAAAGTCATTATCAGTTGTCAGTTGTCATAATAATTATAATATTCCACAATCGACGATGTCGTTATGTTAAACAAAGCCATCTAGCTCCAAACTAAGCGGAGCTTTTGCTATGGGACAACGGACAACTGATAAACATAAAACACACATATTATAGATAAATTATACCTAGACACCGAACAAAGAATCGTGCTCATCACACAAACATTTGGCTTGGGTATGATTCGAACACGACTTCTGGCATGATACGTGGGAGAAGTCAATATTCAGTTCGACTGGCTGTTGGTCTAGTGGTTACTATGCCGTGTCGTGGGTTCGATTCCCACCCAGGACAAATATTTGTGTGCTCATCACACAAACATTTGTCCTGGGTAATAATCATTTGTTCTGTGTCTGGGTGTAATTTATCCATATGTCTATGTATTTAGAAATATATAAGTATGTTTATCAGTTGTCTAGTACCCATAACACAATCTCTGCTTAGCTTGGGACTAGACAGCGTTCTGTGATAGTTGTGGAATATTATACTATATTATATGGTGGAATATTATATATATGGACTGCAAAAGAAGTTGATTGATTGATCCGTAATCAGAATTCGATTTTTTGTTTTGCAACAAAAAAGTAAAACAAGCATTGTAAAATTGTATGTTCTTATTTAAGAAACTAAAAATAATTCTCACACTTTTCTGTATTCCCTAAAGCGTCGCAGCATTCACCATCAATAACCGTTACTTTCAAGATAATCTAGATATATTTGCAGTGATAATAATATGGCAGGAGTGCTGCAGCAGTAGTCACGTCGGCTTCGCGTCCCACTGCAAAGCGCTTTAATATTGCATCGATGCCGACAACAGCTTGGACAGACGCCACCGGAATATACTCCGCAAACGTGGAAAATTCGACGATATCAGATATTATTATGTCGCATAATATGCGACTTACCAGAAGAAGTTCTGGTAAGATATGTTTAAAAAATGTAGTTGCTATATTTCCTTGAAAGCGATAAAAGTTTAGGTTTGGTAAGTTTCCTTTCATTTGATTTATTTTGACTAGAAATGGCTGAAAATTAGTTTCGACTATTTAGTTATTAGACCCGAAAGAAAACTACGAGTTTATGCTATTGTATAGTTACTTCATCATCATCCTCAGGTCGACTACTAGGTGTAGTCGACCTGAGGCTAATGATGAAGTACCTATGCCTGTTGATAATGTTTAGGTAGGATTTTCTGTTCTTGTGACAGTCCATAGATTTCTGAATTCCACCTCGTCCAGGTATACCTAACCAAAAAACCAGGTATAACTCGTACATGTTGATAAACTTCGCAACCTTGACGGGTATTGATTCAAAAGATCGAAGCGAAACAAAAGTCAATTTCAGGTTCAGGTCAACACGGTTTTATTTTTAATAGATTATAGGTATACATACTTAAGTGGCAATGGGCAGGGCACATTGCTCGCAGAACAGATGGCCGTCGGGGCCGAAAGGTTTTGGAGTGGCGACCGCGTACCGGAAGACGCAGTGTTGGAAGGCCTCCTACAAGGTGGACCGACGACCTGGTGAAGGTAGCAGGAAACCGATGGATGCGGGACGCACAGGAACGTTCGATGTGGCGACCCTTGGGGGAGGCCTATGTCCAACAGTGGACGTGTATCGGCTGAAATGATGATGATGATGATGATGATATACTTTTTTTAGATTTTATCATAAATGTATTTTTAGGTTTAAGTATAGTTGTGAGCTGCACTATCGCGTTCAGTTTTAAGGCCTGTAAAGATAGATGTAAATAAAATAAATAACTAAATAAAAATAGTGCACTAAAGCTGCTTGAAATATAAAAGTAAATAAAACCTTTTTTAATTCGATATATTTCCAACACGGTCTAACTTAATCTGATCGCGTATAATCACGTTAATAATTATTTATAAAATAATATACTACGATGAAGCAGTAATAAACAAGGTATTCTATATTCCGTCTGTTCAATATAGACCAGAAGGTATGGCCAGTCACGTAGTGTTGCAGAACGGCTCCAATACGGCGTCAATGTTTAGACGACACCGACACCTGCTCTCTTGCATGCGGGGCACGACGGCGCTGCGATGAATAGATATAGATCTGTGGACCATTTCAACTTATTGAACTATAAAATACATTGTAATTTCTATAATAGAAGGGGGTAGGTCGACGGTCTATGACGACTGGAAGCCCATCCCAAACTTAGTTAGGAAAACACCTGAGAATTTGATTATCTCTCTCTCTACATCTTATATTGTCACATGGTGAACTTCCTCATCCATGCGCACAAAACGTTTTGAGAATATTTTCATGGTGTATATACGAGTAGAATACCCTGTCAGTCTTTCTGTTTCCTGATAGCTACCACCTTCTTAGGTTCATGTTTAAATACTCTTGTATTTAGTCATGAATGAATACTTTATTTCGAGGAGAGCGTACTCCATCGTCACCTTAATTAACGATTAGAGTTCAGATGAAGTATTTTCTGTATAACCTGCTACAGTGCATTTATGTGGTCCACGATGCTGAAGCCTTTTCGGAGCCCGGCTTGTTCAGGAGGCTGGAAGTCGTCGAAACTGCGCGCGAGACAGTTCGTGATGACTATAATAAAAAAATAAATTATGGTGTTTTTTCATTTGGAAATTCTCAGTACTAGCACAGAGTGTGTTAGCAGTATATGTAGGTACGTATTACGGTACCTGAATATAACTGACGAATTATGGTTTTTTTTTTTTTTTTTTTTTTATGGTGGGAAAAATCATGCATTGACATCCCCCGCCCTTGGGCGGAGCGGGAGATAGTGTCAGACTCTTACTGACTAAAAGACCCACCCCGTTCCTTCTAGCCTTCATACCGGGTCTCGAGCGCCCTTTCGGATAACCCTGGCCCCAGTAGGCTTCGACCCGGCTGGGTCCCTGCTGTTGCTGACAACTCCTTGAGGCGCGCGGGAACAGTGCGCGCCGTCGACGACTTGGGCTTGGTCCGGACGGTTACCGGACGGCCGGACAGCGAGCTACCCATTGCTCACTGTCCGCAAGCCCGCGTCTACGTTGGCCGGAAATCGGGATCAGAATCCCGGCGACGGCGGCGGCGATAACGCCGTTGCCTGATGCGTTCGGCCTCCTCCTTTGCAAGCATTACTGCTTCGTAGAAGTCGGCGACCGCCTGCCACTCCTCCTCGCTCCGGACCATGGCCTCAACCAAGGCCCGGCGCGAGAGGTCTCCGCCGCCGATCGCCCCCACGAGGGCACGGCGATGCTCCGCCCAAGCAGGGCACACCTCGACTGTGTGCTCCACCGTGTCCTCCGGGCGTTCCGCACAGTGGCGACACCCGGGCGTCACTTCCGCATGAATCCGGTGCAGGAAACTCCCGAACGAACCATGTCCGGTGAGGACCTGCGTCTTGCGGAAGGTAAGGACGCCGTGAGGCCTTTCCAGCCACGCCTCAAAGAGGGGACTTACCGCCATGATTGTGGCGTGCCCAGCACTGGGTTGCGATAGTCGTTGACGCCATTTCACCATGAGATCCCGCCGGAGCTCTGTCCGCCATGCCGTGACCTGTCGCGGCAGCGGACTTTCACCCCGGCGTTGCATCTCCACGCGCATATCGTGCATGTGTGCAAGGACTGTTGCCTCCAGATCCCACGGTGGTAGGCCAGCCAGAAGGCTCGCCGCTTCGCGGGAGACCGTGCAGTATCCCCGCACCATCCTTATCGCCATGACCCTCTGGCAGGCGTTCAGTATGGCCGCCGGTTGCTTTTTCAGCGACGGCGCCCACACCGGCGCCCCGTAGAGGGCCATGGACCGAACGATCCCCGCGTAGAGCCTCCGGCAGGAGGCGTCTGGACCCCCAAGGTTGGGCAGGAGCCGCTTGAGCGCAGCCCCAGCCCGGCTGAGTTTGGGAGCCAGACGTCGGAAATGCTCCACGAAATTCCACCGGCTGTCGAGGACGAGTCCCAGGTACTTCATCGTCGACCCGACACCGATGTGAACTCCTCCTACCGTTAGTTGGGAACTCAATGGCGGCGCGTTCCGAGACCGGCGACCGTGAAAACACATCGCCTCGGATTTGTGAAGCGCCACCTTGAGTCCCAACTCCTGGATCCGATCAACGACCATCGCAACCCCGCGTGTCGCTAGAGCGACCGCCGCCTGGTACGACTCTCCCCGCGCTAGGACCAGCGTGTCGTCTGCGTAGCAAACCACGCTGACCCCGTCAGGGAAGTCGCCGCGCAGCACGTAGTCGTACCCGATGTTCCACAAGGGTGGCCCTAGTACCGACCCCTGCGGAACACCGCACGACATCTCTCGACGTTTCCAGTCTCCCTGGTGACCGGGGTAGACTATAAGTCTCTCCGACAGATAGGCCTCGACCACTCGACAGAGGTACTCGGGCACCCGGTGGTACCGGAGTGCCCTCCGGATCGTACTCCAGGGCAGGGAGTTGAACGCGTTGGCAATGTCCAAGGACACTGCCACGACACACCTGCCCCGGGACACCGCATCCCCCGTCGTGAGGGCTCGCACGCGCATGATGGCGTCCACTGTAGAGCGCATCCTGCGAAAGCCGAACTGTCCGTCCGAAAGGTCCGGCCCCACTCGTGTTAGGCGCCCGACGAGGCGGTTTGCAATGACTCTCTCAAAGAGCTTGCCCACCTCGTCGAGCAGCACAATGGGCCGGTACGCGGACGGAGAGTCCGCAGGGCGCCCTGGCTTCGCTATGAGGACCAGTTTCCCCGTCTTCCAGCAAAGTGGGAACTGGCCCCTCTCCATGCATGCGCTGAAGAGCCCTCTCAGTCGAGGCCCGAGAGCCTCCATGGCCAGGACCCAGGCCTTTCCAGGCAAGCCGTCGGGTCCTGGGGCGGTGTTTTTGGCACTCAGCCTTCGCACCGCCACTCTCAACTCTACCTCGGTCACCTCTGGAGCATTGTCGTCATCGTCGCTGTTGCGGTCCGCGTCAGACACCGCTGGCAGTGGAGGCGGAGCCATGGGCGGGGGGGAGTGTTCCCCCCGCGCAGGGAACAGAGCGTTCACCGCACCCTCTACGATCTGGGGCCGGAGACTCTGAGTCAGTGGGGGAGCCCAGGGACGGAGCTTTTCCCGTACCAATTTGTACGGGCGCCCCCATGGGTCCACGTTCAGAGACCCCAGCCACACGTGAATTATGGGGGTGCACACTAGGAATTACTCCTGAATCGTGGGTACATTCACAATCAAAATTTAGTTCCATACACAAGACCGGCCGTACAAATATTTATTCTTGCAGGAATTGAACCCACGAAACGCAGCTCAGCTGTCAATCGCTTTACTTTTGCGCTTACCGCGCCATCGTAATAGTGTAGTACGAGTATAGTAATTATATCTCTAACTTTTTGAAGTGGAAAACCATCAAATAGCTCCTCCCGCCCTGGGTACGGTGAGAAGGTGTTTTAGACTTTTACTGACTAAAACCCACTTATGTTCCTTCAGTTGCTGTGACTTGTAACAAAGCCGTAACCCCTCTGTTTAACTCCAGGGAATATTGACGTGATATTTGTCTTTGTATAAGTATTATAATAAACAGGAACTAATTCCCTAATCAACCACTGGATCGGCAAACGATGTTCTATTTCCTTGTTATTAAAACAAATACCTGAACATACTAAAAACACATTCCACGTTACGAGTATTTATAACCCGTGAACATCGGATAATGCTGAATGTGTAGTTATTTAATTGGATTTCAAGCTAATCATTGACAAACTAATTAATGGATGTCAAACGCAGATGAATTTATCAACGCTGTTTACATTGTTTCAACTGTATGTATGTACTAGGCATCTATGTACTAAACATTTATTCTACTATCAACATTGTAAGCACCTAATGAGTGACCGTTATTGATCGTTAAGAGTTCGTTTATTTGTAGGAAGAACTATTTTATTAATTTTATACTTACAGTTAATAGAAGAAGGCCACAAGTTTTTACTTTAGACGCTTATAAATATAATGTACAAAACGGAATAGAGAAAAAATACATAAGAAAATAAAGTAAAGCTTCAAAGAAAAAGTTACTTAATATTTCCTACATAAATAGTAGTCTCTAAGATCCCTTGTCCTTTACTTTATATTGGTATACTAACTTATGCCCGTGACTTCGTCCGTTGTATTATCATTTGTTGATAATCGATTTTTTTTGTGCGATGTTGTAATTCTTTTTCTAAATTTAAATAAGCCTGTAAGGCTTTGGAAGTGACACTTTCACTCGTAAAATGAGTTCAGCCGTTTCGGAGATTAACCGGAACTAACAGATGGGCAGATAATTTTTTTTTTATAGGTATCAAATATAATCACTTTCATATACTTAATGTACATTTTACAAAAAACTATTATTTTGTTATTACAGGCACTTTAATTATATTTATATATATGAATAAAAAAATGGTAAGTAGCACCAAAACACTGCTGGCCTTCCTTGAGGAGCCGGGGTGGATCGAAAGACACATCTGTCTCACTCGTACGAAAAATACGCCCTTTAGAAGTGGAGTTGCGCTTTACATAAAGGTATGTATTTCGGGCTGGTGTATATAAATTTATATGAAAAGATTAGGTATATATTTATTAATTGATTACTGTACACACTCAAATAAAATATATTGACAAGCCTGTTGGTCTAGTGGTCAGAGACCCTGACTGGGCTGACCGGAGGTCGTGGGTTCGATTCCCACCCAGGACAAAGTTATTTGTTTGAGTTTGAGTGATTAGCACGATCATTTGTCTGGGTGTAATTTATCTATAATATGTACCTATGTATTTAGAAATATATTAAATATGTTTATCAGTTGCTTGGACTAGACGGCGCTGTGTGATAGTTGTGGAATAAGAAGAAAAAATATAATATACAAAAGAAGATCCAAACAGAAATAGGTATAAAGGTGATTCTTATTCCTACAGAAACTTTTCCAGCATAAACTGCGAAACAAAAGACGGATAAGGGAAATATAAACATAGTTCAAAATAGCGGAAAGATAACAAGTACCTTTTTTTTTTTTTATGGTGGGAAAAATCATGCATTGACATCCCCCGCCCTTGAGCGGAGCGGGAGATAGTGTCAGACTCTTACTGACTAAAAGACCCACCCCGTTCCTTCTAGCCTTCATACCGGGGCTCGAGCGCCCTTTCGGATAACCCTGGCCCCAGTAGGCTTCGACCCGGCTGGGTCCCTGCTGTTGCTGACAACTCCTTGAGGCGCGCGGGAACAGTGCGCGCCGTCGACGACTTGGGCTTGGTCCGGACAGTTACCGGACGGCCGGACAGCGAGCTACCCATTGCTCACTGTCCGCAAGCCCGCGTCTACGTTGGCCGGAAATCGGGATCAGAATCCCGGCGACGGCGGCGGCGAATACGCCGTTGCCTGATGCGTTCGGCCTCCTCCTTTGCAAGCATTACTGCTTCGCAGAAGTCGGCGACCGCCTGCCACTCCTCCTCGCTCCGGACCATGGCCTCAACCAAGGCCCGGCGCGAGAGGTCTCCGCTGCCGATCACCCCCACGAGGGCACGGCGATGCTCCGCCCAAGCAGGGCACACCTCGACTGTGTGCTCCACCGTGTCCTCCGGGCGTTCCGCACAGTGGCGACACCCGGGCGTCACTTCCGCATGAATCCGGTGTAGGAAACTCCCGAACGAACCATGTCCGGTGAGGACCTGCGTCATGCGGAAGGTAAGGACGCCGTGAGGCCTTTCCAGCCACGCCTCAAAGAGGGGACTTACCGCCATGATTGTGGCGTGCCCAGCGCTGGGTTGCGATAGTCGTTGACGCCATTTCACCATGAGATCCCGCCGGAGCTCTGTCCGCCATGCCGTGACCTGTCGCGGCAGTGGACTTTCACCCCGGCGTTGCATCTCCACGCGCATATCGTGCATGTGTGCAAGGACTGTTGCCTCCAGATCCCACGGTGGTAGGCCAGCCAGAAGGCTCGCCGCTTCGCGGGAGACCGTGCAGTATCCCCGCACCATCCTTATCGCCATGACCCTCTGGCAGGCGTTCAGTATGGCCGCCGGTTGCTTTTTCAGCGACGGCGCCCACACCGGCGCCCCGTAGAGGGCCATGGACCGAACGATCCCCGCGTAGAGCCTCCGGCAGGAGGCGTCTGGACCCCCAAGGTTGGGCAGGAGCCGCTTGAGCGCAGCCCCAGCCCGGCTGAGTTTGGGAGCCAGACGTCGGAAATGCTCCACGAAATTCCACCGGCTGTCGAGGACGAGTCCCAGGTACTTCATCGTCGACCCGACACCGATGTGAACTCCTCCTACCGTTAGCTGGGAACTCAATGGCGGCGCGTTCCGAGACCGGCGACCGTGAAAACACATCGCCTCGGATTTGTGAAGCGCCACCTTGAGTCCCAACTCCTGGATCCGATCAACGACTATCGCAACCCCGCGTGTCGCTAGAGCGACCGCCGCCTGGTACGACTCTCCCCGCGCTAGGACCAGCGTGTCGTCTGCGTAGCAAACCACGCTGACCCCGTCAGGGAAGTCGCCGCGCAGCACGTAGTCGTACCCGATGTTCCACAAGGGTGGCCCTAGTACCGACCCCTGCGGAACACCGCACGACATCTCTCGACGTTTCCAGTCTCCCTGGTGACCGGGGTAGACTATAAGTCTCTCCGACAGATAGGCCTCGACCACTCGACAGAGGTACTCGGGCACCCGGTGGTACCGGAGTGCCCTCCGGATCGTACTCCAGGGCAGGGAGTTGAACGCGTTGGCAATGTCCAAGGACACTGCCACGACACACCTGCCCCGGGACACCGCATCCCCCGTCGTGAGGGCTCGCACGCGCATGATGGCGTCCACTGTAGAGCGCATCCTGCGAAAGCCGAACTGTCCGTCCGAAAGGTCCGGCCCCACCCGTGTTAGGCGCCCGACGAGGCGGTTTGCAATGACTCTCTCAAAGAGCTTGCCCACCTCGTCGAGCAGCACAATGGGCCGGTACGCGGACGGAGAGTCCGCAGGGCGCCCTGGCTTCGCTATGAGGACCAGTTTCCCCGTCTTCCAGCAAAGTGGGAACTGGCCCCTCTCCATGCATGCGCTGAAGAGCCCTCTCAGTCGAGGCCCGAGAGCCTCCATGGCCAGGACCCAGGCCCTTCCAGGCAAGCCGATAACAAGTACCTACTAAAAACCATTTACTTTAAAATAATATGACAGACAATGTACTTTATACTATTAGAATTATATACAAACATAATGGTTAAATAAATATCACAATAATAACGGTTAATTTGTATAATTTGTAAGACATTGGAACACACCTTTACTGAATTTGGCACTCAATATGAAAATATAATATATTCAAGTAAAAAAGCCGCCTACTATGTTTCTTCATATATTCCTTGTCGTAGCACCTTACATAGCCCTCGTAGCAAGAACTGCTACGAGTACTACGCAAGGTGCTACGACCGGGCACGCTACGTAGATCTCAAGCTACATGGCCATGGCAGCCATGGCTACGCCGATGTTCACTATTCTCTACAAAAAAAAAAATTTATACGCTATCGCATCGTCAAAACATTTGAAGTGGTAGTATAGATACCTTTACTCAACATGTAAAAAAACCCTATCCACCGGTAGCTTAATTGGACCTTGCTCCGCCTCGGCGAACAACAACTTTTTATATTTTTAAATGCTTTTTTATGGCTTTGAAAAGAAAAATCTAAAATACAATGTATACTTTTTTATTAAAATAAATAAAGGAATAATAATTAAACATCCCTACTCGACCTCAACGAAGAGTTGCCTGTTCCGCAGGAGATATTATAGTGCACAGGCGTGCGAGCATAAACAGGTGCACTCTCGATTCTTTTATGCTCGTAGTCTGATGGGATGGCAATCTGCCACGGCCAGAGAGAGATCAGACATAGACTCACAGCTTTATGTGCTTTCTGAGGCATGGAGGTGCCCGGTTACGACTTCTAAACTCTGAAATGATAGTAACCTAAATAACTCTTTAATCCCATCCTGGAATCAAACTCAGAACACAGCACTAATAAGTGGCACTTGCAACTACGAGACCAATGAGGCAGACACTGCAAACAGCATTTTTAACCGACATCAAAAAATATAACTTTAATTTTTTAAACTGCAATACCTAAACATAGCCAATCGCAAGACCCAGTACCTAATTTAAACTTTCATAAAAAATTACCTTTGTCGGAAAATTTTCATAAACATTTTTGCTTCTCAAACAGACACAAAATAAACACAAGGCTTTAGTGTTGCATAAACACCTGAAACTTAATAAGTTCGCGGTACGTTCGTGACTGCAACAAAGTGTGTGTGTAAGTTTTTTCTTGTTAGTGGGTGCAAGTTTTCTTGTTAATCCGAAGTAAGTTGTGCTAACTTAGATTATAACATATAGTACCGTTTATTCACATTAATAGAGCTGTAGTAACCGGGAAATGATACTAAAAGCTAGTAGTTAACTTTATCCTGGTCGTTAATTTGTACCCTCAATTATTTGTTTTTAGTCTTTCATTAGAACTTAATAGCCATTTACGTCGCAAAAAACGTATTGTCGACACTCGCGAGGGAATCAGCGTTCATGGAATACTTCCCGTTGACCCCGAATCCTGAAATTTGGCATAAAGCAAGGATTTAGTCCACTCTTTAAGGCGTGGCTGGAAAGACCTCACGGTGTCCTCACCTTACGCATGACGCAGGTTCTCACCGGACATGGTAAGTTCGGGAGGTTCCTGCACCGGATTTGTGAGGAAGTGACGCCCGGGTGTTGCGACTGTGCGGAACGCTCGGAGAACATGCTGGAGCACACAGTGGAGGTGTGCCCGCTTGGGCAGAGCATCGCCGTGGCCTCTAAGGAGCAATCGCCGACAGCAAAGGAGGAGGCCGACCGCATCAGACAACGGCGCTCACAGCGCCCCAGCCGCCGCCGGGTTTCCGATCCCGATTTCCGGCCATCGTAGGCGCGGGCTTGCAGACGGCGAGCAATGGGTAGCTCGCTGTCCGACTGTCCGGTAACTGTCTGGACCGAGCCCAAGTCGTCGACGGCGCGCACTGTTCCCGCGCGCCTCAAGGAGTTGTCAGCAACAGCAGGGGCCCAGCTGGGTCGTCCTACCAGGGTTAGCTCCGAAAGGTAGCTCAGCCCTGGTATGAATGGCAAGAACGAACGGGGTGGGTTTTTTAATCAGTAAGGGTCGGTACAAATCTGACGGAAAATGCGTCGCGTATTATCGGTCGCGTAACGCCAGAACAGAAAAATATATGAAAACATTCAACCTTTCACACTCAACCGATGTTGCGTTATAGATTTTTATACAGATAGACCCAGCGATGATACGCTCAATGCATTTTCCGTAAGATATGTACCGACCCTAAGAGTCTGACACTATCTCCCGCTCCGGTGGAGGATATCATATAAATGATTTTTACCCACCAAAAAAAACACAGCGCAGGCAAAAATGAAAAACGGAATTTGAATTATTTTCATAGGTAAGTTTGTGCTCGCGTCCGACTCACACTTACCTAGTTTATTTTACAATTTGTGAACACTCAAACCCCAAGATCTGATAGTTTCAACCCCAAACAGTTCTAAAATATAACTGCCAACAAAATTGTTCCAACTATTAGTAAAAAAAAAAGGTTAACAAAATTCAGTTTTGTGGTTTTGTTCGTTCCTGAACTAAATCATGTTTTAATGAGCAGTCTATCATGATGAGCAATCGAGGTCTTGCCTGTTCTAGATGAGAGGTATTTACTCTAGATTGTCTTCACAACTGGTACGTGATTGATGTAAATATAGTTTTTGTTTTAAAAAAATATATATAAAATTAAGGTATTTTCTTTTAATTTTTCCTAAATCTACAAACCTCTATTAACATGTAGGTACATCATGTAAATCCAACGTCAAGCAAATTGATGATCAGAGGACCTACGCTTATCAGAGCATCTGATACTGATCCCCGTGACACGCAAAAAGGTTAAAGTGTAAAAAAGTATTAGATATTCTACGTGCTTTGGAAGCACCTTCCTCCACTCTGCCCGACATAGCTTTTTAGAAAAAACTGTCAAGCCACATTGATGTTAATAGAAACGAGAAAAAATGTAAGGTCTTTTTTTGGAGGTGGGAAATCATCCAAAGACTTCTATCGCTCTAGAGTGCAGCAAGAGGGCGTATATTTATTGTTTTTTATTATTTTCATTTTAATGACTAAAACCCTTTCTGTACTAGGGCCCCAGGTCTTTTTTAGGATTTTTTTAAATTTTCGTGGCCCTAGCGGGCATCGGCTCTGCTCGGCCTTTACAGTTTTGCTGTAATATCTTTGAAGCGCGCGTGAAACAGGGCTCAGTCCTTATTAGATCACTGGACGGTGAGCTACCCATTGCTCGCTATTCGCAAACTCGCGCATTACGTTGGCTGGGTATTCACAATGTGATTGCCGTTGCCACTCGCTTCCACGAGGACACAGTGGTGCTCCACCCAAGCGAGAACACCTTCACCCAATACACCACGGTATCCGCCGAGTGATCCGAGTATTTCTTCCGCCTGAATCCGAAACAGAAACCTCCCGAACTAGTCTTCTTTGGTGAGGACTTAGGTAAGTAAGGTCTAAAAGTAGAAAGATAGAAGAACTTAAAGCACTTTCAATCAATAGTAAACAGTGCAGAACTACGTTATTAGTACTGAAGTTGTAATTACATTAAGCGCCTGTGGCTGGAGGACGCATGAGTTCCATTACTGTAATTGTAGTGGCAAGTATCTAAACAGCACATTCAGTAAATATTGCGACATTGCCGTTGTATCTTCTACGGCAATAACATATTATCTCATAAATTATATATGTATATACATACTCGTAGGTAATTTAAAATTTTACTTCGAAAATATGTAATCAATAAAATAAATCCCGACAAATGTATTGAGAGGAACTGAAAAGGTAAAAGAAAGTTGAAGATTCCAATGTTTTATTTTGAAAGATCATGGTAGACAGTGTTCACAAAGGCAGTCACAGGCATTCTTATTCTGTTGAGTAAAATTCAAACATTGCAAGCGAAAATGCTTTTGTTTTTAGAATTCATTCAAATATAGTGCGTATACAAAAAAACTTATCTGCACCATCTCTTCGAATGTCTTCTATCAGCTATATGTATAACTAATAGGAAATATGTTAAAATAGAATAAACTTTATTGTACACCAAAATACTAAGACTAGACGAAAATATAGACATATAACACCATAATGTCTACCTACTTTGAGATGCTACAACGCAATTTAGAACAGCAGCCTCAAAATGAATACAACTCGATTAAAATTAAGTCTTTGTTGCATAATATTAAATGGCACGCCGCCGCCGCCGGTACCAATTCTAAATAGAGGGAGGGCTAGAAATTTCCATCCTGAACGATGCAGGTAAGTATTTTGTCGTAGCGAAAACCACTAACTACCGAGGAAATTCTAGCCTTCCTTTAATACCGAACTCCATTTATACTACAACCGCTAACGGAAGTAACTTTTAATTCATATAATTTTCTAACCATATTCAAACCACAAATGATGTGTAATTATGGAGATTTTTTTTTTGTAACGAATAATAATGGAAGCAAAATCATGTACTTACACGAAATGTTAATTAAGATTCCTACTGAGACTTCGTTACTCCGTCAATTATTCAAAAGGAAATGTTATGTTTCGAGCTTTTCCAGTGATGTAGATAGGTAGATCTTGGAGGTATCTTATATCTATAATATAAAAATTAATCGCTAAATGTATTGCTAAGCGCAAATCTCGAGAACCGAGCTCAGCTGAACCGATTTCGCTAATTCTTTTTTTGTTGTGTTTGTTATTGTGAGGAAAAGGTTCTTATGGAAAATATAATGAAAATTAGGGTAGTGTAGAGTAGGGTAAAGCAGGGTAGAGTAGGGTAGTGTAGGGTAGAGTAGGGTAGAATAGGGTAGAGTAAAGTGTAGTAGATTGGAGTAGGGTAGAGCGGGAGCGAAGCTGCGGGCAAAAGCTAGTATGTACGTGAAACGTAAAGTCTTGACTCGCTTACTGACTCTTCAACGTCCAGTCTAAACTCTTGGACCTAGGACGCTACATACAGAGAATATGGAAGATTTTTCTAAAATTCGCTCCATAAGGAGATGATGGATTACCCGATGGTTTCAAAACCCTCAACCTCAAAACATTTAAAAATAAGCTATTTAACTTTATTTTAAGCAAATGTTATTACTCGACTGAAGATTTGATGACTGAAAAATTTATCTAATATTTGACATTACCTATGAATTTTATTTCTTATCTTTATTTCCTTGACTTTATTATTAAATATAACTTATATAATTAATACGTCTTATAATATATTATGTAATAACTATTGCTCAATTAATTTAAATTATTTGTAATTTTAATGATAAACAATATAATTGTAATGTATTGACCCATAATTGTTACTAACCATATTTGTACGCCGGAAACGGCAGAATATTATGATCATTATATTAGATATAAATAAGCACAAAAACTTTGTACAATATTCTGACAAATAAATACATTCTATTCTATTTTAAAGTTTGTATGGAGATTAAAATGTTGCGGGTGAAGTTGCTAGCAAAACCTAGTGTGAAATATTTTGTGAAAGGTACTTCGCATATTGCTAATTGAATTAATTCACGACATGAGTGCAAACCAGCGATTTTTAACGGTTCATAATATGAGAAATTACAATTTCTCGAGCTTGCTGCTACAAATCATTGTGAGTAAGGTATGCAATTACTTTAATTACTTACTATTGTATGAACCGAACGTGATGGCAATTACTCATTTCATTCAGGTGTGCAATAACTGAGATAGGTGCTCAGTAATTAAGATATTGGAATTTAGTTACTAAGCTTAGTGATCGCAACACAATCAGTTATCTTTGTTCGTTAATTTCAGTGAACTTTATAATAATAAAAATAATCTTTAGACTGCAGAGCATCTTACACTTTAAAGTATGTAATAAATAATTTTGTTAATCAGTGAATAGTTTTCATTTGTAGAGCTATAAAGCGCTTTTTGATATGAAACTTATTAATAGCCTATCAAAACAAAGATATAGGTCGCCTATTCTCAGTAGGTAATCCGAAAAACGATTGCTACAAAATTAAAATCTCATCTTTGAAATGTTATCTCAAAGTCATTGTTATCAAGTACATCTGCAAGTTTATGCTATCCCCGCGGAGAGGGTCTTGTCCGTTTAACCCTCATGAATAATTCAAGATGACGCAGACCAAGATCTCGACTCGATATCCTTCGTGGAACATGACTGTTCTCGTAAAAATCGCAAACGTATCAAATAATATGAAGCACATTAAATGAGTACAAAGTAAACTGAGATATTTATTGGACGTATAAACAAAATATGAATTGAACTATAAAATCGTATCCACGTAAAATCAAGAGTAATATAAGAATACAAAGTAAAACATTGTAGTATTGAGATACCTACCTACCTTGTAATCTTCTATATATAAAAACTAGCTGTGTGTGTGGACTACAGGATTTTGAATTTATTTTTTCTAAAATAAAAGTAGCCTGTACTCCTTATTACATCAGCTACCTGCCAAAAAAAGTCTCGTCAAAATTGGTCCAGTCATTTTAGAGATTAGCCCGGACAAACAGACAGACAGATAAAAATTTTAAAAAATGTTATTTTGATGTATGTACCGTATATATATTCACATGCATGTAGTAAAAAGCGGTTACTTCAATATTACAAACAGGCACTCCAATTTTTTTATTTATATTTATAGATGTATAGATATAATATAGTATAGATTAATAGCTGTTCGTTAGTCTCGCTAAAACTCGAGAAAGACAGCACCGATTGGGTCCATTTTGCTCTTGAAATATTCATGATAGTCCAGGGAAGATTTTAACAGTGAGAAAATCTGGAAAAAAAAGTCACGAAAAGAGAAATTCGAACACAACACCATCTCTAATTAAAATTCCATTTTGAAATGTATTATGCTGATTCTGGTAATGCCTGTACATAGCGTTAATTGATTAATAAGTGACACAAAGTTCGCCGGGTCAGCTAATAATAAATAAAATAAGAACGTCGGAACCACAAAATAGGTACAGAAGACAATCTCATGTCTGTACTTCACTTTTTATACCTACGCTCGGTGGACGCACACTATGTACAATGCGTTCCAAATAATGAGAATAGGATCGCCCGCCATGTTGTGACGTCGCGATTTACTTTCAAATCGAGGAAATAAATATTAATTAATTTACGAAAAATTTAATTTATTTACGAACTGTGAACGAAAAAAAGTTTAATCAGAATCCATTTCTTAAATTTTACTCATCTCTGAGTTCTTCAATTTTTCCAATATTTCTTCGATTTGACAATACGACAAGACGTCAAAACATATTAATTGGTCCTATTCTCATTTGGAACGCGTAGTATGTACTTCACTTCGCTCGATGGACGCACATTACGTTTGAGCCAAAACTGTTCGACGAGTGGTCCGAGACGCTCCGAGATATCGTGAGCGGTGTCTATGTGTGCGTTTCTCGAGCTCGCTTTGTATGTAGATTGACTTCTGTACCTATCTATTTTGTGTCAGAACACTCAACGGTTTTGATCTCTCTCAATATGTCCGGCTATCATTCAAATTTGACGGCACTGTGGTGCAGTGGTTGAGCGATTTGCTTTCGTGCTGTGTGTAAAGCGTAGAACCAATATTTGCATGGCCTACAGATGGTTGCTCCGGATCTGAGAGTTGAGTTCGTATGTGAGTTCACATGTTTGTGAACCCACCCACGATACAGGAGTAATTCTTACGTTTAGGCAACTTTTCTTAGTCGTTCATAACTTATAAGTAGCAGGTTCTTAACTACAGTTATTTCGATTTTCTGCCATTTCTTTTTTCTTTTCTGCTGACGCTCTCAATTAGATCAGTCTTATTCCTAATTGATATTTACTTACCCCACCCCTTACTTGAAGTTGAGTATTTTTCTAACTCTACGTTAGCCTGGCAACCTGTCATTTGACACTTAAATAGGGATTGACGACACGTTCTTAACTCAAAATACAAAAATTATTAATAAATAACAAAGGGCCCGCGTGGCGGATTAGGTCTCTTTCCCTCTCTTAGAGAGGAGGCCTGAGTCCCAACAGTGGGAACATTATAAGGCCGACTATGCTATTCCTTGCCACGCAAAATAACATTGTGATGCCGTCTAAATCCCAAACAGCAAATTGCCCTAATGCTTTCCCTAAGAATTGCCACCTGGAACGTAAATGGGTTATCGACTCACACCCAAGAACTAGAAGTACTGCTCAAAGCTAATAAAGTGGACATCGCTTTAATCTCTGAAACCCATCTCAGTGACAATAAAAAGGTCAAGATAGCCAACTATTCCATCTATAACACAAATCATCCAGACTGTACGGCACATGGTGGATCTGCAGTCATTATCAAAAATAATATAAAACATCACCTACACAGTGAATTTAGGGAGGAATGGATGCAAAGCACTACTGTGACCATTAATGGGTACTTGGGGCCAATCAACGTTAGTGCAATTTACTGCCCACCAAGACACCAACCTAAACAAGATATGTTTAACAGCTATTTCTCCAGCCTTGGAAACAGATTCATAAGTGGAGGAGATTGGAATTGTAAAAATACTCACAGGGGATCCCGACTAACAACAACAAAAGGGCGTGAACTAAAAAAATGTATTGACCAAAACAACCTAATAACTCTCGCAACAGGAGAACCAACCTATTGGCCAACAGACATTAATAGAATACCGGACCTCGTGGACTTTTTTATAATAAAGGGACTATCGGATGTATACTTTAATGTCGAATCATTGCTTGATTCAGTATCGGATCATACTCCCATCGTAGCTACATTTAGCATATCACCAATGCAAAGAACCCAAAAGCCTTTATTATACAATAATAAAACTGACTGGAGTGCCTTTACCGAGTTCCTGAATGATGAAGTTAAACTTAAAATCAAACTCAAAACAGAAGAAGACATTGATGAGGCAACATTCTACATAACAAACCTCATTCAAGTAGCTGCTTGGCGCTCTACCCCAGCATTGAAGTATAACACCGAAATAAATAATATTCCACTAGAGATACGGAACAAGCTACGAGAAAAACGGTCACAAAGAAAACAATTACACATGACAAGGTCAGACGCGGACAGATCACTCTACAACAGATTATCGAGAGAACTAAAGGAACTGATAGACGAAAATAAAAATGCAATCTTTCAACACAAGATATCTGGTCTCTCAGCTCATAAAAAGGACAATTATTCGTTATGGAAAATGACCAATAACTTCAAGAAACCACAAAATCATATTCCACCAATACGCAAATCTCCTAGTCACCTATGGGCTAGAAGTGATAGTGAAAAAGCAGAACTATTTGCAAACCACTTAAGCGAAATATTCACTCCTAACGAATCGACCATGGAAGACTTTGAAACTGAAGTTGATAAAATTATCAATAGCGACCAACAACTATCTACACCAGTCAAATTGGTAACACCAAAAGAAGTAGCACGCACTATTCAGTACTTACAAAACAAAAAAGCTACTGGTTTTAACCTCATAACGGCTGAAGTAATAATAATAATAATAATAATAATATGTTTATTCAGAATAACATTTGGCAAAATGGTTACATAGAATCTTAAGAGTAATTACAAAGGTAAATGCTATGTTATGTGCCTGTACTAGGATAAACCTGTATCACAGGCGGTAGAAGCTCTTACATTATAGTTTTTTAGGACAATACTATTAATAACAATATTTAAAAAGTCTATAAGTAGTGAAAAATATGATTAAATTATTTATAATGTTATATACCTACTTAGTTTACTTAAACACAATATGTTACAATAGGTCACAATAATTATGTTATTTTATATTCTAAAACTGTTTCTTGCACTTTATTCTCTAGATATACACATATGATTTTGCGTCAGCAGAATTAGTTATTGGGTTAAAGTCGAGGTTGCGTTAATTCTAAAGAGTTATGTTTACATTGGACAAATATGCTAAAATAATAAGAAAAATTATGGTTTGTAGGTCAACACACTGGAATTTTGAATCAGCAGTAAGCGTTACACGGAAGTCTGGCCTTGAGTATGACGCTCTAGGCGCCCTCGTAATCGATTGAGTTAATGTATCTATATTCCGCTATTTTTCTAGCAGGACACTCAGCGTCTCCTGTTTTATGGTTGGAGGGCTTTTTAAAACGAGAGCAAGTGGCACATTTCGGTGTGTCCGCCTCCTTTGCACATTCAGACATCGAGTGTCCTGTCTCACTGCAGTGGCCGCACGTCGAGTTGATTTCTCTACAAGTTTTTGCTGCATGCCATACTGATGGCATTTGTAGCATCTCGTAACCAGGGTGAAGTCCCTGACAGGGCAAGAAGTCCAATTTATGAAAATCCTTGTCTGGGAAATTAGAGCTCTTCGTATGTTGGCTGGAACTTCAACCACGTAGTTACAAGTATGCGAGTCTTTCTTCCCCGATTTGTGACTTAATTTAACCATGGTCAAAAAGGAATCCAAGGCAATCGTCGGAAACTTTTCCGCTACATTCTGTTCGTAAATGTACCTGAAGACTTCAGTTTCGGTCAAAGAAGACGGCACTCCTACAACTACAATCCGGGGTTTGCGCTTGCTGGGTTCGTCGGCGGTAAGGCCAGATTCAGATTGCAGGACTGCGTGCTTAATTTTATTCGCGTCATCTTTCGTCTCCGTACTAATTATGACGCCTCCGTTTTTAGTTTTATGGACACCACGTATATGCAACTTGACTTGATCTGGTCGTATCATCTTTTGCACGAGGACTTTTGTTTCGTCACTGGACTTCAATTTGTTATTGGGATATATGGCCACGGAGTTTAAATTAGTTGGTCGAACGAAATCATTTGTCCCCTTTTTCACCATGTCGGCAAACGAAACAGTACCGGAGTCCTTAATTGTCTTCGTGAGGTCCAATATGTGGTCTGTCAAGTGGCACTTTTCTATCAGATCTTCATTGAGGATGCGCTCTTGGATTGCTTTCTGCTTCAAGGATTGATATAGGACTGCCATCTGTGAGGTGCCAGATCCTATTTTACGGCACAAGGTTGAAATTTTCAATTTCTGCTCCGAGTTGAGTTTGCCATCCGAGGCAATAGAACAAACCTCGTTTAAATGGTGCTCAATGGCTGACATCCATCTTTGTATCTCGGATGTTGACACAGGTTCGATTGAGGCATCAGATTGGGCTGGATTTTGGTTCATCGTCTTCACTGGAGATGCGGAGAGATTCGCTCGATCTCTTGAGAAGGGGCTGTTGTCCATTTCATTTATAACTAGTTCACTTATTCTAAGTTTTCATTGTATTTACTAAACTACACACTAGGCAAAAAAAAAATGTATACAAAAAGAAGGTCACTGATATTATTTTATAAAATTAAATATTGCTACCGAGCACGTCTGTATGCTACGAGTGCTAATAAGTCAATCCGAATGTACCTAAACTAATGGATTGAAGTACTTAAGCAGCTGCCCAAAAAAGTCATTGTCTTCCTGACAATGCTTTTTAATGCAATATTTAGAATACATCACTAACCGAAATTGTGGAAAATATCTCAGATATGTATGATCCCAAAACCGGGGAAACCGCCAACAGATCCTAGCTCATATAGACCTATAAGCCTTCTCCCCATACTGTCAAAGGTTTTTGAAAAGACTCTTCTTCAAAGACTCAAACCCATACTCGATGAGAGCAAGATAATACCGGATCACCAGTTTGGTTTTCGGCAGAAACACGCAACAGTCGAACAAGTGCATAGGGTAGTCCACGTAATTAGGCAATCACTAGAGAAGAAAGAGTACTGCTCAGCGGCATTCATAGACATACAACAAGCCTTTGACAGGGTGTGGCACAAAGGACTGCTGTACAAGCTGAAAACACTTCTACCTAACTCATTCTTCATGATTCTGAAATCTTATCTACATCAAAGGAAATTCCAAGTCAAATGTGGAGAAGATTACTCGAATCTGTACTTGATCACTGCCTCTGTGCCCCAAGGATCAGTTCTCGGTCCCGTGTTATATTCTATATATTCGGCAGACCTGCCTGAAACAGAAGGTGTTGTAACGGCTACCTACGCAGATGACACGGCATGCCTTGCAAGCGACAAAGACCCGAACAACGCATCATCGAAGCTGCAAGAACAGCTCGATAAAATTGATTCTTGGCTTCGGAAGTGGAGAATAAAAGCTAGTGTAACTAAATCAACACAAATAACATTCTCACTGAGAAAAGGCGAATGTCCACCTGTTCGTATGTGTAACAAGGTCCTGCCGAATCACGATAGCGTAAAATATCTTGGCCTACACCTGGATAGAAGACTGACCTGGAGTAACCATATAAAAGCCAAGAGGACAGAAGCGAACCTACAATTTCGATCGCTAAACTGGTTGCTTGGACGACAATCACCTCTGTCTCTTAGTAACAAGCTCTTGGTATACAAAGCCATCATAAAACCCATCTGGACCTATGGAATAGAACTGTGGGGTTCTGCTAGCAACTCTAACATAGAGATCCTCCAGAGATTCCAAAACATTGCCCTTAGAACTATCTCAAGCGCACATTGGTTTGTAAGAAATACGGAGATACATGAATACCTTGAGATACCTACTGTGAAGGAGGAAGTCAGCAATACCAGCAAAAGATACAAGGAAAGACTGAGCAAACACACAAATGAACTGGCAAAGAATTTACTGCACTCACAAGAGAACACTAAACGTCTAAAAAGATGGCACATACTGGATTTGGACCAGAGAACCTGAAAAATAATGAATATTGTTAGTATGGTGCCATTTAATGGAATGTCGCCTGCAAAGTTAATATTGGTGGAATACATCTGATTATGGCTGGATAGCCGATTGCAGATATAAAAATTGGAAAAAAAAAACCCAAACAGTAATTTTCCTGCTTACGATTGCAGAGCAAAGGTCACAGATATGATTTATCTTAACTAACTGATCCAATTACTTAATGCTATTCTTTAGTGCAATGAAAAATAAATACTTATGTAGATCAACATTCAACATGATCCCCTAGAACGTGATATAACTAGTATTTGTTTATTAGTTTTGTTTCTACCAATCAATCGTAAAGTGATGCAGAAAAAGGCGGATATAAAGATATAAGATATAAGCTATAACTAAATTTATTATACTTAATAAATAGGTACATATATAATATAGATATACTTAAGTATATGGCAGAACAATTACTACAAATATTGCAAGTAATGACAGACCGATCCGATTAAAAAATCTTACACTGGTGAAAAGCTATTGCCGAGTAATTATATGTATACGAGTACCTTGCGAACAAAGTCGCGGTCCTAAACTAGCAAATTTTTAAAGCAGTTTTGCTAATTAGACAGGTATTAAGATCAAGGTTTCGGATACCTACTAACAAAATATCAACCTATTGCGAAGGCTAAGAAACTGAGCTTAGAACACAAAGCATCGGATTCCGACTCTCCAGCTTCGATGCTACTTGAGTTGGTGTGACTGGATGACTCTCAAGGACAGTCCGTCCTTCGAGAACCCTCCACGAACGAACAGTATCAAGACTTTCGTTTGTCACAGTTCACTAGGTACGTGTTGCAATCTTATTTATCCATTGGAATATTTTTCCGACATATGACTTGACTGAAATATCCAGAAATTGGTTGGTTCAACTGGGATTCGTGCAAATGTGACACTATATTTTCACCCTAATTTAGTATTTATTTTTTAAATAATATATACAAACTAGTACTGGACTGCGATCCCATCTGATGGTAAGCAGTGATGCCAGTGCAGTGATACAATTATTAATGAAGAACCGCATTAGTTTATTAAGAGCCTATGACGGGAAGAGCGCAACATGCAAATTGTCCCACTTCTGCGACGTAGGTACGCGATATAAACGACGAGGCAGAACAATTAGTCCGAACCGTAGAGGTTTCAATAATGTAAGGGTAACTCGCCGAACGTCGGTTTAGTGACTTTGTCTAATGTGGTTCTTTCGTCTAATGAATTGTGCAAGTACTTGCATATCTAGCATTTAGATAACACAATACTCCTTTTGCAATATTTAGCAGCAGTTACCTAACGGGACCCTCCCGGGTCGATGCCTAGCAGGGCTCGAAATTGTTACTACAGCCCTGAAACGCAAAGAGTTGGAAGCAACAGCAGGATCACAAGTGCATTTAGTCAGTAAAAGTCTGACACTCCCTCTCACTTAACCCAGAGCTGAAGGAGATTTTTGATGATCTCCCACTTATAGCGGGCATTACACTATACTTACACACATACATACCTAAACGACATTTTCTAGCCGTAGAATGCAACGAAAGCCAGTTTTTGTCAAGGAATTTTACAGATTTGTTTTTCAATCACTATTTTATTTAGTTCCTCGCTGGCAGTAAATTCGAATGAGCCAACGTGAAAGCAAACGGCAGATAGGTACCTACGAAGTTTTGTCGAATGCAGAAAATGTTCACAGATTGAAGGATACCTATAGATCCACCCGTAGGTATACTTCAATCTATGAACAGTTTCAAACACAACTTATATTATATAATGGAACGTTCGATGTGGCGACGCTTGGGGGAGGCCTATGTCCAACAGTGGACGTGTATCGGCTGAAATGATGTTGATGATGATATTATATAATGTTGGTACATACTTACAGCACATAAGTTTCACAATTTCAGAAGTAAACCACAATAAAAGACCTACCTTGATACTACTGAACTTTTTTATTTACTATCATGGCCAGAATGATAACATAAAATAAAATATAACAAAATAATTGTTACAATGAAATTTAAACAAAAATCTTGTGAGTTTCCATCGGGCAGCTGCACGTCTACAACAGAATCTCTTGACTGGCAAACTGTTCTTGGCTGGCCAACTGTTCTTGGCTGGCTAACTGTTCCTGGCTCGCAGCACTCCTAGCTACACGTGACAAAGTCTCTTGGCTGGCCAACTGTTGGCTAGCTAACTGTTCTTGACTAGCTAAGAGTTCTTGGCTTGCAATACGCCTGGCCACACGCGACAGAGTCTCTTGGCTGGCCAAGTGCTCTTGGCTGGCTAACTGTTCCTGGCTGGCTAACTGTTCCTGGCTCGCAGCACTCCTGGCTACACGTGACAGAGTCTCTTGGCTGGCTAACTGTTCCTGCCTCGCAGCACTCCTGGCCACACGCGACAGTGTCTCTTGGCTGGCCAACTTTTCTTGGCTGGATAACTGTTCCTGGCTCGCAGCACTCCTGGCTACACGTGACAGAGTCTCTTGGCTGGCCAACTGTTCTTGGCTGGCTAACTGTTCCTGGCTCGCAGCACTCCTAGCTACACGTGACAAAGTTTCTTGGCTGGCCAACTGTTGGCTAGCTAACTGTTCTTGACTAGCTAAGAGTTCTTGGCTTGCAATACGCCTGGCCACACGCGACAGAGTCTCTTGGCTGGCCAAGTGCTCTTGGCTGGCTAACTGTTCCTGGCTCGCAGCACTCCTGGCTACACGTGACAGAGTCTCTTGGCTGGCTAACTGTTCCTGGCTCGCAGCACTCCTGGCTACACGTGACAGAGTCTCTTGGCTGGCCAACTGTTCTTGGCTGGCTAACTGTTCCTGGCTCGCAGCACTCCTGGCCACACGCGACAGTGTCTCTTGGCTGGCCAACTGCTCTTGACTGGCTAACTGTTCCTGGCTCGCAGCACTCCTGACCACACGCGACAGTGTTTCTTGACTGGCCAACTGTTCTTGGCTGGCTAATTGTTCCTGACTCGGAGCACTCCTAGCCACACGTGATGGAAGACATGTTGCCTCAGCGATAATCACGGCGAGTATAACCGCTAATATAATCGTCGGTTTTAACATTATGAGTTGGTAATGCTTTACGTATCGTTTATTGAAATGTTCACATGATTTTGCGACATTGAGTATTTATACCAGACAATCAAGGACACTGAGATATGAGATTAGTTCTTTGGAGAAAGGGAAGAACCTGGCGGGCTATCTTTTGACCCGACCCCTTAGCTCGTGTAGCATTTGCAGAATGATAAATTGATAATGACTATCGACACAGTGAATTTATTCATCTTTTCGAATAGTTTGTCCACGAGGTAAATTGAGAAAAAAAATGTAAGAAATCGCCTAACTGCTGCAAATAACTCAGTACGGAGTTTTTCACGAACATATACACTATGTAAATACCTACTCTAAAAAATCGCTACTCCTTGGAGTTATATGAAGCATTAATTAAGTACCTGTATTATTATATAAAAATCTACCTATGGTTTTCATTAATTTCGTATGATTATTAAGAACCGTTTTACTCCTTGCTCTACTTACCTAACTATTAAAAATCAAGAATACCTATAATTAATCATATTAATAAGAGCAGATACGCATACAAAACATAGTCGGTAGAACTACGATAATAAATGATGTTTATGTACCTAAATATTATAATATTACGTACCTCATAACGCTGCGGTACTTTACCAGGCAAAATAAACAAAATACAGATATCACCTTTGCCTTCACATCAGCATCGTAGATACCAACTGTTTACTGGTTTATATTCTGTTTACAATGTATTCTCAAACTGAATTGAAAAAGGATAACAGGACGAGACAACCGTCGCGTCCGTCATCCCCTATACAGCACAACCTGTCCGTTTGAAGAGTCGTAAAAGTTTTCTAAGACTTACGACCTCCTCGAAGAACAGCGCTTCTGACCACAGCTGCAAAACTGTGAAGGAACAACATCCCACTTCTCTAAACGAACGACAAATTCTAATGCTTAAAAATTTTAAAAAAATATATAAATTTAAATAAAAACGACAAGCTTTTATATGAAATAGAAAGTATATGCGAGTAAGATTAATAAACTGTTACAAACGAGTCACAATCGCAAAACTACCGTAGCAGTGCTACCACGAGCTCTTACCGTGATACACTTTACGACCTAAACTGAACTATTAAACGGATGGATCTATACTAGCTCTATTTCTTTATCGCACGACTGACAATTTAAAACGGGTACCTGTTTACCCAGGTCTTATACAGTTACCATCACGAATCTTGAACGCTCGGCGTTAGAGTGGGGATCGCTTTGCGCATTCCATACATTGGCGAGCCAGTCGTCTTCGTTGTTAGATACATGCTGCAACGCAGTGAACGAATCAGGAGTGACGTCTATGACTCGATGGCGCGGCCAGCCAAGCACTGACACTCCGCGCCCCCGCGTCGCACTTCGCACCGCTGAAGAGACCGAATATTTGACTTCTGCGCAAGTGTTCAAGATCCGTGATGGCAACTGTACCTACTTTCGCCCTCATAACTACGATTCTGCATCTAGTTACCTAACGCGCGACTGCATCAAAGCAGACGCGATGCATCATCGATAGGTACTGTTGTGGGCATCGAGTATTATAGGAAGTTCATTGTCTCTATAGTTGCAAATCCTATTGTCATGTAAAATGGATCGGTATGTACGACGCTACGTCAATCTCCCTGGCCTGTTTCAATGTATACAAACGCACCTCCCTTAAATCTATTGTTTTATAGGTGAATATATTTTTTTTCAATTTTGGTTGCGAAACCGTTACTTCTCTTTGGTTTCTTCTCCTCGGTTTTCGTGAGAATTAGGGTACTAGGTCCTTAATTTTCACGAAAACGAAAGAAAATGTTTCTTTCAAAACTGATAAATTTGAAAAAATATGTTTTTTCATCCTTATTTATTAAGAGTTTCTTTGGTTGGGCCCGCTTTTTTTAACCGACTTCCCAAAAAAGGAGGTGGTTCTCAATTCGGTTGTATTTTTTTTATGTTTGTTACCTCAGAACTCGTTCGTTTATGGACCGATTTGTAATTTTTTTTTCCTCTCACATGATATGCTTCCAGATTGGTCCCGTTTTTTTTTCAAAATCCATTTCTGATGATGGAATCCATGAGGAGTCGGGAGAACTCCTCAAATGTTATAGGCAATCGTATAGTTATTTTGGTATTATCATTGAGGGCTTATGCATTTCCAGTCAAAAATTGACATTTGATGAAGAAGACCAGAAATGGCCAACGGAACTTCATACTCAAACAGATATCACAATGAACATAGTTAAGCGACTATGACAATACAAATAAATTAATAGTTCTGAATAGATATGTTGAAAGTGGTATCATCGAAGTGATCGATGATGATGATGGAGCCGGAAGATAGGCACCGGAACTCCGTAATTATTCAATGTATCTTAGCCGTGTTTAGGTTTCTTAGATTTGTCATAAGATGCACTTTGGCTATAGGGTACTATCGAACTGATCTGATGATCGAGCCGGAGGGTGGAAGGTGAACACGGGAACTTCATAATAAAACATTGTATCCTACCAGAACTTGGGTTGATTGGAATTTTCATGACAAAAAGGTACTCTGGCTACAAGTGTATCGCAACTAAAAAATGCGAAATAAAAATAATAACTGACTTCACAAAAAAAAATATCTACACTAACAAAATAACTTTAATTTCGGAAGTCGGTGTTATTTATGAAACAAACAATAGCGAGAATCACCGACTTCCGAATTTAAAATTATTTTGATCATTTTAGTCTATTTTTTTAGTGAAGTCGGTAATTTTTTTTTTGTAAAAAGGTTTTTTTTAGGAACTGGGTACAGCCTCGAATTAAAAAAATATTTTAGTATTGGATAGCCCGTTCCGTAAGAATCGAGGACAGTTGTAGGCTATAGGTATAAGATCATACCTACATAGTATGACTGGCCTGGTGATGACTGGCCTGTTGATCTAGTGGCTAGTGACCCTGACTGCTATGCCGGAGGTCGTGGGTTCGATTCCCACCCAGGACAAATGTTTGTGTGATGAGCATAATCATTTGTTTTGTGTCTGGGTGGAATTTATCTATAATATGTATGTATTTAAAAATATATAAGTATGTTTATCAGTTGTCTAGTACCCATAACACAAGCTCTGCTTAGCTTGGGACTAGACGGCGTTGTGTGACAGTTGTGGAAAATTATTATTATATTATTATAGTATCACGCCACGACCAAAAGCAGCGGAACAGTAACAAACCAAAGTTGCGGGTAAAACCTCGGTGGACAGCTAATTGTAGGCAGTGTCATATTAATAACTCAAAAATAGTGCATTATGATATAAGTGTGTAGTGTTAATGATTACCATCCAGGTGGTATTCAGACCCGATCCATGGCGAGGGTCTTAAGAGAGCCGAGAACGGTAATCATTAATTAATCAAGTGTATCATACGACGTTTTTCAATACACTTGTGTAGAAAATAACTGGAAAACGTGTAAACTTTTGTGGCGGTAAAAATCTGTTTACCTACATATGCGCGCTCACACTTTTTTTCAACACAACCACTGGAGTCGCCGGGCATTTGGGGCCTGTGTGTATTGTTATGTTGCGTGGCGGGTTATAATGAATAAACCCTGGCGGGGTTTGGACCATAACCCGCCACACTGGTCCAGTGCGTTTTGGCGGGTCGCCATAGCCTCGTCCGTTTTCCAGCAGGGTGCACCACGTGCAGGTGAGGTTGGCTTGGATCCCGACAGATGTTGGTTGGGACCCCGTATACACCCCCCTATATAGAATAGAATTTGTACGTACTAAAAATTAAACTAAATTTGCTGGCTCTTGTGACGTTTTTTTTAAAAATAATTATTGAGAAGGTATTGAGAGGTGCAAAATCTTGTTATTCTATATAGGCGCGCACTCTTTCCGCGCACCTCAAGGAGTTGTCAGCAACAGCAGGGGCCCAGCTGTATCGAAGCCTGCTGGGGACAGGGTTAGTTTCGAAAGAGTAGCTCAGCCCCAGTATGAAGGCTCAAAGGAACGGGGTGGGTTATTAGTCAGTAAGAGTCAGACACTATCTCGTGGTCCACCCAAGAAGGTTTTCATTAGAGGATCATCCCAAAAAAAAAAAGCAAAACGGACCCACTGTATATAAAGGTCATTGGGTGGGCCATAGGTATGAAATGCGTGCATTGTAGTGCAAAGGGCGAATACCGATAATTCTATCAAGTAACAAACACTGTGCATGCGCGATAGGTTTCATTTACTTTTCCAGGATTTTTCACAAAGTTGTACAATCTGTGTGTAATAGTCCTTGTACTAGTTTAGCCTGTGGTTCAAACTGTCAACATGAGATTGTCAAGTGTCAAGCAAAAGTCAATCGAACTCGGTATACTGTCAAAAAAATTGATTTGTTTTGTTGATTTTAGATTGCTGGTGAAAAAATTGCTAAATACTTATACAAATTGGAATGTGCAAAAAGCAATACAAATGAAACTTTTTAGTTATAAAGTATAAATTAGTTAATAACCATGGGTGACGCACCGAACTCTTTGGGTAAGTATTATTTTAACACTAAGCTATTCGCTGAATAGTTGGACTGGGTGTGAACAACTACAAATTAATAATGTTTACAGAAGACCATGAGATGCTTAAAGCACTGTACGATTTCGAGGCAACGTTAGCTAAAACTCTCAGCTTCACGGAAGGCGAGTTTTTCTTCCTTCAACAAAGTAACGCCAAACAGAGGAACTGGTGGCATGTTGTTAATAGAAAAGGTCAAGTTGGATTCGTGCCCTCGAATTACGTCGCTGGAGTCAAGGTAATAGGCTAAATTCATTACTACAATTATCATACTTTGTATTTCAGTTACTAAAGTCAGTGTGTTGTTCATTTGTAACAGGTTGAGCCTGAGTTTTATCTTGCTTTCCTGAATGATTGCATTAAAAGTATAAATGAGAGTGGAACAATGTCACAGAAGCAAGAGTTACTAGCCAAGTTAAGTGAGAAGAAGAAACAAATTCAGATAAGTTTAAAGCCCTATGGAAAGAAGGCACCAGCCCCGAAGCCTCCTCCGCGTCTGGATGACTGCACTCCACCCAATGGTGTGTCACCATGTTTTGATTTGCGACCCGTAATTTCACAGCAGCACATCTGTGAAGAGAGAGAGTCTTCCCCATCACCTACTAAGCCTAATAATTGTGTGCCTCAAGGTAAACATTTGAAAACAAATTATATGCATGAAACAAATTGTATGCATAACTATTTATTTTTAAATCAGTATGGAATGGATTTTTTTGCTTTTTATGGTTTATTTAGAGGCTTAGTTTCTGTTGCAGTTTACTGCTGTGGAAGCTTTTATTTTTTCTTTACATTAGTGTTTAAGACCACCAATTGATATCATATAAAAACATTTTATAAAATTAGGTAGGTAATTTCGCCTCTCTACTCTTGTGTGCATAAAGTATAAATAAATAAATAATAATTAGCAGTTACTTATTCCCAGTTGCAACAGAAGATGAAGATAACAAAAAGAAACCTACGGTTGGCAAGACCTCATCCAACCAGGTGTCTTCTGACACTGACAATCAGGATGACAGCCAGGACAGCAGTGAGAGCATCAAACCTAACGCCATTTATGAAATAGTGCAGTCAGTGCGGAAAGAAACCCAGCTCAGCCATGAGATGTCCAAAGTAGCTGTAGAAACTGTACTGACTTCATTGAGAGTAAGTTTTAACTACTTTTTACTATTTTCTTATATCAATCATGATTCTTTTAGAACGTATGACTGGGATATTTTATTATGCCAATTATATAATTGTTGTGTAATCAGTTTCAATCAAATTAGGTTAGTGAAAGTGTATTGCAGTGAGAATAAGTACTCTTGAGTATGTGTGTGAGAATAGACATAGTTGTCTATTCTTTTAAGTCATTCTTAGCTAGATTAAGTTGGCAGCCCTGCACCTAGTTCATTTAGGACTGTTGTACGGTTTGAAAGAGTTACTGTGGTTCTGGAAAAATATTATAGTGCGCATACTGTAGTACGCACACATGGCTATCCCGTATGACCACAAATTGGCTGATCAGACTTATAGTATTATAAACATGAAAGTTGGTGAGAGTGAGTGGGTGTATGTTAGTTTCTCCTTCACGCAAGAACGGCTGAACAGATTTCGATGAAACTTGGTACATGGGTATACCATGTCTTGGAATAGCACATAGGGTATTTTTTATCCCGGAATCATGTGGGCGAAGCCACTGACAACTGCTAGTGTTTACCTAAAACAAAACCTTGTTACAAAGATGTGTCTATTACCTTATTGTATAAATTTTTCAGGAGTTCCTACCAGGTGGAGCGGCACGTTCAATCATCGACGCACTTCTTCGCGAAGCCAACAGCAACATAACATGCCCTAAGAACGCGATAGATGCCGCCCCGGACGCGTTGCGTATGATGACGGCACTGAACGCGTTGTCGAAGGCAGCTAATGATGCACAGCAGAGGGGCTGGGCGCTGCATGATGACGCTCACGACATACAGACACAGCTGCTTGAACTGATCTCTGTTATGGTAAGTTATTGTTCTGCTCTTGTAGTGTATCAGTCTGCATAACAACAGCAGCACCTGCTGGAGCCGCATCGTAACGTCAATTTCAAGGCGTTCGTGGTGCGAGTCCCGAACACTTTCTTGTCTCTCATGCGGAAGGAAGACTTGGCCGCAGGGCGTGGTGTTCCGTCGCTTCCACGGACAGATGCCACAGAACAGCATGAAGTGAACTTAGTGCAATGTGAAGTGTTACTAACATAATCCTAAGTCTTATTTACTAACAACAAGTTGTATTTACTCTATATATATGTTAGTCTGTAAGGTATATATCTATGGGCCAAGATGCCTGATAATAAATGATTTATTATTATTATAACAAACATTGGGCCTGCTACTAATAGTAATTTCAAACACAATACAAATTGTTCTTGAATAAATGAATTGAATTGAATTGAATTTGAATTGAACTATACTAAATGAACTAAGAAATGTACAAGTTTAATTATTTTTTCATTTACACATTGTAAATATGTAGAATATTAATAGAATCTAGGTATATTATTCAACTTTGTTTTGCTCTTCAAAGTTTATGTGATGTTAATGTTAACCATTTGATATTTTCATTTGACAGTCGAATGCTGACGTGAATATCTCGCAGCATGTGCTGAGCAGTCACAAGTACGCGTATGTGACTACTCTGGTGCAGTACTACCAGATGGAAACCAGGTGGCCACTGCGGCAGCTTTTATTGCAGGTGACTTATTAAATGCTTTTTTTATTGTACCAAACTTTTAATTATACTAACGTGCTAGTTGGTTAATAATATTCCACAATATAATAATATTCTACAACTATCACACAACGCCATCTAGTCTCAAGCTAAGCAGAGCTTGTGTTATGAGTACTAGACAACTGATAAACATACTTATATATTTCTAAATACAAACATACTATAGATAATTTACACCTAAACACAGAACAACTGATCATGCTCATCACACAAAGATTTGTCTTGGGTGGGAATCGAACCTACGACCTCCGGCATAACAGTCAGGGTCACTAACCACTAGACTAACAGGCCTGTGAACAAAAACTGACCAAGTGCTAGTTGGACACGCGTACGAAAGGTTCCGTACCGTCTTTAGGAAAATTCGGCAAAAAATCGCGTTTTATTTTATGGGAGCCCCCATAATTTGTTGTTATAGCGGCAACAGAAATACGTAAAGTCTAGCTATCGCGGTTCTTGAGATACAACCTGGTGACAGACAGACGGACAGACTGCGAAGTCTTAGTAATAGGGTCCCGTTTTTACCCTTTGGGTTCGGAACCCTAAAAAAGAGTGACGCTCTTCTGCGTCACACTCGTAAAACAGCGTTTGGTCACAATTTCAAGAAACTTGTTTTTTGCATGGTACCCTAATCCTTTTTCTAAATAAAACCTCGCCTAAGTTTACACCTTATAACATCAGCTATATATCAGTGAAACTCCTGTCAAAGCTGTCTAGACTTTTCGGAGATTAGCCGAAACAGACAGACCGATAGAGACAAAAATTTTAAAATTTGCATTTTATGAAATATTGCGATTCTTCAGCGCGCCTCACTGTGGAATTGGTTCGAATTGTATTGTAAACACAGGCCGTGTAAATTGTTTAAATTTTTTTCCGATGGTAACGTAGCGCCTCGCATTCTCTTTTTGTATTCTCTGCCCGTGTTGATACTAAATACCTTACTGGTTAGGTACCTTGGTGGTCGGTTTTATATGCATATTGATAATACTACGCGTTCCAAATGAGAATAGGACCGATTTCTATGTTTTGAAGTCTCATTGTACTGTCAAATCGAAGAAATTTTGGCAAAATTGAAGAACTTAGAGATGAGTAAAATTGAAGAACTGGATTCTGATTAAACTTTTTTCGTTCACAGTTCATCAATAAATTAAATTTTTCGTAAATTAATTAATGTTAAAAAATTTCTTTCCTCGATTTGACAGTAAATCGTGACGTCACAACATGGCGGGCGATCCTATTCTCATTTGGAACGCATTGTACATAACTTTTTTGCCCACACGATTATCCTACAGTAGGTTGGAATTTTAGCTATCAATGCTACAATTCTCTAAAACTTGAGACTAATATATAAAATTATTTTTAGTACATGCGAAACCTGAGTATAGTTTGGTCAAAATCAGTAACTGAATCAATTCCAATAATTTTTATACCATGTCATATTTTTCCCAAAAATATAAAAAAAAAATCACAAGTTGGACACCACCTACACTAAGTACAACACAAGTCGTGGCAGATCATAGTGGGCATTAGCGCCAGCGCACTGCTGGGTGTGGGAGCAAAACAACCCCTCAGTCGGCCCTGGAAGACGGGGAAACTGGTCCTCATCGCGAAGCCAGGGCGCCCTGCGGACTCTCCGTCCGCGTACCGGCCCATTGTGCTGCTCGACGAGGTGGGCAAGCTCTTTGAAAGAGTGATTGCGAGCCGCCTCGTCGCGCGCCTTTCACGGGTGGGGCCGGACCTTTCGGACGGACAGTTCGGCTTTCGCAGAATGCGCTCGACGGTGGACGCCATCATGCGCGTGCGAGCCCTCACGACGGGGGATGCGGTGTCCCAGGGTAGGTGTGTCGTGGCAGTGTCCTTGGACATTGCCAACGCTTTCAATTCCCTGCCCTGGAGTACGATCCGGAGGGCACTCTGGTACCACCGGGTGCCCGAATACCTCTGTCGAGTAGTCGAAGCCTACCTGTCGGACAGGTATATTGTCTACCCCGGTCACCAGGGAGACTGGAAACGTCGGGAGATGTCGTGCGGTGTTCCGCAGGGGTCGGTACTAGGGCCACCCTTGTGGAACATTGGTTGCGATTACGTGCTGCGGGGCGACCGGGAGTCGACGGCACGGTGACGGGGTCAGCGTGGTCTGCTACGCAGACGACACGCTGGTTCTAGCGCAGGGAGAGTCATACCGGGCGGCCGGTAACCGTCCGGACCAAGCCCAAGTCGTCGACGGCGCGCACTGTTCCCGCGCGCCTCAAGGAGTTGTCAGCAACAGCAGGGGCCCAGCCGAGTCGAAGCCTACTGGGGCCAGGGTTATCCGAAAGGGCGCTCGAGCCCCGGTACGAAGGCTAGAAGGAACGGGATGGGTTTTTTTAGTCAGTAAGAGTCTGACACTATCTCCCGCTCCGCCCAAGGGCGGGGGATGTCAATGCATGATTTCTCCCATCGAAAAAAAAAAAAGCCCGGTAACCATGTATTTGTGCGGACAACCACGTAACAAGCATAATTATAACTTTGTCATTTTTCATGATATAGTTATGAAATTTTATACATCCTCTACATAAAATTACTAGACAAGTGTTTCGGGTTTCATATGTACTAAAACTAATTTTGTATAATGACTCTAATAAGTGCTGTCTGAAAATACAAACATTCTTAGTCACAAAACAGACTAGAAGTAACCTAATGTAATTATTCTGCGTTTGCAATGTTGTTCCCAAACACGCTAATAAATAACTTTAGGAGAAATAAGGCTCAAGACACGTTACTTATAATTTTTTTCAATAATGCTAAATAAATTTATATTCACAATAACTTACAGCGGTTTCGCTCTTGTGAAAGTTTTCTCCATATAAACTTTGAACCCCTGTTACATTTTCCCTTAGAAAATGAATTTTGGAAAATCATCTTTGTGAAAAATTTCAGCGTCTAGGTCAAGGGTTAGGGCTGGATGTTGATGATTCAGTGAGTGAGTCAGGGCTTTGTCTTTTTCTATTTATACTGAAAATCAAATTAATAGAAAACATGAATTTAAACGGACTTCAACTGTTTGTCAGGCATTCGGTGTAATGTGCGGCTTGGAGCGCACGGCCCTGGCGACGCTGGCGCTGTCGGCGCTGCCCGCGGAGATAGCGCGCGACATGCGCGACAACCCGCGCGCCGTCAGCCGCCTGTCGCACTCGGCGCTGCTGCTGTCCATGGTACTCTCCATGGGCGACAAGCTGCCCATCACGCACTTTGGTGAGTGTCCTGCATAGTGTAGTAACAAGTATCCATCCGGAGATAGCGCGCGACATGCGCGACAACCCGCGCGCCGTCAGCCGCCTGTCGCACTCGGCGCTGCTGCTGTCCATGGTACTCTCCATGGGCGACAAGCTGCCCATCACGCACTTTGGTGAGTGTCCTGCATAGTGTAGTAACAAGTATCCATCCGGAGATAGCGCGCGACATGCGCGACAACCCGCGCGCCGTCAGCCGCCTGTCGCACTCGGCGCTGCTGCTGTCCATGGTACTCTCCATGGGCGACAAGCTGCCCATCACGCACTTTGGTGAGTGTCCTGCATAGTGTAGTAACAAGTATCCATCCGGAGATAGCGCGCGACATGCGCGACAACCCGCGCGCCGTCAGCCGCCTGTCGCACTCGGCGCTGCTGCTGTCCATGGTACTCTCCATGGGCGACAAGCTGCCCATCACGCACTTTGGTGAGTGTCCTGCATAGTGTAGTAACAAGTATCCATCCGGAGATAGCGCGCGACATGCGCGACAACCCGCGCGCCGTCAGCCGCCTGTCGCACTCGGCGCTGCTGCTGTCCATGGTACTCTCCATGGGCGACAAGCTGCCCATCACGCACTTTGGTGAGTGTCCTGCATAGTGTAGTAACAAGTATACATCCGGAGATAGCGCGCGACATGCGCGACAACCCGCGCGCCGTCAGCCGCCTGTCGCACTCGGCGCTGCTGCTGTCCATGGTACTCTCCATGGGCGACAAGCTGCCCATCACGCACTTTGGTGAATGTCCTGCATAGTGTAGTAACAAGTATCCATCCGGAGATAGCGCGCGACATGCGCGACAACCCGCGCGCCGTCAGCCGCCTGTCGCACTCGGCGCTGCTGCTGTCCATGGTACTCTCCATGGGCGACAAGCTGCCCATCACGCACTTTGGTGAGTGTCCTACGTAATAAGAATCAGAATTTTATTTGTTGTGTGTGTTAATGATCTTCCTGAGATCCTGAACATGATGGTAACTAGTTTTAATTAAATTATAAAATTGTATAATTTCTTTTTCCAGAACAACTTGGCGTCGACTTCGCAATATTCCTACTGGACCTGATAGAAAATCCTCCGGAAACAGATGTGGATGAACAGATTCCTGACCTGTTCCTTACTCTAGTACTTGCATACAACCTGCAGTTTGAAGACTCCTTCGATAACCTGCTGCTCAATGCGTTGGAGACCAGAGATAATGCCAAGACATTTTGTGAGAAAGCTCTTTTGCTTCTCAATCGTGAAGGTACATGATATAAAAAATATTTAAAATCGCTACCCTATCGTTGTATCATAAACTACTTTTTATACATGATAGATGCACAGTACTGCCGCCGTAACAGAAAAAAACACAGACACTTTGAAAAAGTACTTTTTTTTTAAAACGACTTTTTCAAAGTTACTGTGTTCTCTGTTACGACGGCAGAGTACCTGTGAGATATGCCACGGAAGCGGCGGGCTGCGGGAAAAAAGCTACTGTTACTAAAAATTATTTATTTATACTGATTTCGCCCGAACTGGAAGAAGCAAGCGCGGGCCCGTGTGAGATAGAAGGAGTGGAGGTAGGCCTTGGGATGACAGAACTTACTTTAGAAACACATAGTTTACACTTTTTTTCGATTAAATAATTTTTTGCAAAAACTTGAACACGATCTTTTTTCTCAAACGGAATGTTCATATTCAAAGCCAAGTAGGTAGGTACTGGAGTCTATTAGAAATAGATCACGAAATACTTTATTGTACACCAAAATAGTTGCAGAACTCTTTTACAAAAATTTAAATTTTATGGGTACAATGGTGTCTCTATCTATCTATTTTGCATTAAGTAGCTCGCATCTGGCCGTCCGGACGACGACTCGAGCTCGGACGGAGCCGGTTGATAACCGTCCGGACTTTATCTTGCTTTGAGTTAGCATATTCTATTAACACAGGCATTCAACGTTTCAAAATTGCCTGAAGATAGTAACAAACTGCAAGCTTGTATATTTCAGAGGACCCAGTCCACATCTTCGACCACGAGCCCGCGCCGGCGCACGCCGTGCTGAAGCTAGTCATCGACGTGTTCAGTCGCAAGAAGACCGCCGAGCACTTCTACACTAACGACGTGAAGGTCGCCATCGATATCATCGTGCGCCAGCTAGCGGACCTCTCACCTGGAGATGCGGTAACTAATCTATACTTTTGTCGATGATTTGAAAATTTGCCACTCGTCTATTTACTTTAGCTTTATTTTAAAGTTATATTAGAGGGGACCATTAAACTAAGACTATGTCCTAAGATAGTTACATGCACAGTGGTGATGTGATGACGTATCACTCATTCGGCCAATGTCCTACATACGGCTTTGTTTGAACTTTGTGTGTGACAATTGATGATGGTTATTAAGATTCTCAATTTAAATTCAATCATACCTCATGTTCCTCTCTTTCTCTCGGTTGTGTAAATTATAATAGCATATGTCACCTATAATATCACGCTACGACTCACGGGAGTGGTGCAATAATCAAAGACGCGGATGAAACCGCAAGGGAAAATCATCTGACACACCTTGACAATCAACATATATAAAAATCAATGCCACTTTTAGTTGTAAAACTCAAGAACGGGCTCACCTATCCAAACCAAATGTTTAGGCTTTGTTCGGACTATTTAGTAGATGGTTTATGTGAAATTTGGTAGGGTAGAGTAATGTTGAGTAGAGTAGTGTAGAGTAGGGTACAGTAGGGTATAGTAGGGCGGAGTAAGGAAGAGAAGCCGCGCGGGCAAAAGCTAGTATTTTATGAAAAATCATAGATTTCTCAATATCTGATATTATAACATCATACTAGAATCATTGATAATTGTAACTATTCCATATCTGAGAATCGTAATTTAAGGTCTAAAAATGACTTGACAATGTTCCTCACATATCGTATAGTTAACAGAATGTCTAATATTAGGACCACATTTTTTTTTACTGGGCTTTTTTTTTCTTTTTTTTTCTGTTGGAAAAATCATCTTATGACAACCCCCGCTCTTGGGCGGAGCGGGAGATAGTGTCAGCCTCTTACTGACTAAAAAAACCCATCTTGTTCCGTCAAGCCTTTATACCGGGGCTCGAGCGCCCTTTCGGATAACCACATTTTTTTTTTACTGGGCTCTCTCTTGACCTCGATCTCTCCAGATGATAAGTGATGTTATGAACTTATACTCGTAGTACAACCGTCATTGTCCCACAGCGACGTCTTCAATACCTGCGAATCCTCCAAGGCATAATCCGCAACACCGACTACGGCGCGCACGTGCACCGACGCGATGACCTGCTGCGATGCTTCGCGCGCATCTTCTGCGAGGAGGGCGAGTGCAGCCGCGACGACCAGACCCTAGTGCGAGCCGTCTCCAACGAGTTCCCCCAGTACTTCAAACCTTAAGGCTTCAAGGTAACACCTGGCTTTGATAGAACAGGTTGTCAGATAGTCAGTGAAAAATTCTACAAGTTTCGAGGTTCTAATACTAAAGCTTTTGATTGTACCTGTTTCACGTCAATCTAATATTTGAATTTGTCTATGTTTATTTTTGGAACGAAAGAGTTCATTCTAGTTTTCAATTGAATTTTAAAATTCGAATCAATGATCTGGCAACCTCATACCAGGAAAGAATCTCGGTACAAATAAACTGTGTTCAGAGGTGGATAACCTTTTGGGAGACGCTGGGATTGGCTGTGTTACTCAGTAAAGAAGGTTCGTAGAATTACTGTTACGTTATACAGTGTAGATCATTTCAGTGCTTGTCGTTTAGAATTCCATTATTATTGACGTTAAACATTAAGGGTTGCATGCACTTGAGTGGATAATGATACCTGACAGTGGCTGCTAAGAAATCATTGTGTAGCTTAGGCTGTTGAATAACGATCTCTGCCTAAAAATAAATTCCTAATACAGTGCTAAGCTATGTTATAGGTGTGTTAAACCCTATTCAACAAACAAGATTCGAAGTATTCTTTATAGTATATTCATATTTATGTGTGGCGAAAAACGCGAAAAATATGGCATCTGTTGTTAAACGATGTTCAGTGATGTTAAAGCGATTCAAATCAAAATATATATACGTAAAAATGTTGATGTGAATGTTACTTAGGTATCACTTAGTGAATTTTAACTTGCTTTGCCAATGTTTTTATTCTTCATTATCGTTATCTTGTAGATTTAAAATGTTGCACAATTAGAATATTTTTTGCATGACAATTATATTTGCACTTAACGAAACAATGCAATAGGTAATAGAAAATATTTAAAAAATATCTTTAAATTTATTCATATACTCGTTGGATTTTAATTGTAAAAGTAATTTAAATTTTTTAAACTAAGATTATTGTCTTGGATTAGGACAAAATCACTTTAATTAAAATATTATACTTCACCTCATATTAACATAAACAGTATTTACACTGCATTTATGCATTATTTTGTCTACTATTTAACGTGTCACTACGTTCGCAGTATTTATCTTAGAAAGTAAGTGATTTATTTTAATACACAAAATATACTCAGTGAAACTAAAACATCCTGCAATAGCTCTGGCCTTATAAGAAAAAATGTTGAGGATAAAATACGATAGCAGGAATGTTTAAATTTATTTACTCATTCAAACAAACTTTAATAATATTTCTTGTTTGACACAGAATATTAAAAGAGCTATTGTTTGAAATGTAACGCGTTGTTATAATTTTACGTGACGTAGTTTTGCCATTTATCACCAAAGATAATTGAATTCCTAGTACAGTACGCTCATTTAACAGTCAATTAAAAATGCTTTAAAGTATGTCCGATCCAGAAGTATGCATGTATTTATTTTTTACATTCCGCAACTTCAGACATTCGTGAACAATCTATCGGCCTAATATGTGTGAAAATTTCAATGGATATTTGGTTTTTTTTTTCTATTTCTAGTATTATTCGTGTGTTGTGTTTGTCGCTAGATGCCAGATGATATTATTATAATGTGAATAATTGATTGTGCCAAGGCTCTCGCAATGTATGCTCTTCTATTCTGTAACTCTCTAGATATTTATGTATTTAGGACCTTATTTTTTTTTTACCGACAAACTGTTGACCCCTTGAAAAATAATTTGAATGTCGTATTAACGCTTGACATTATTAAGTTTTTGAATTGGTTAGTAAAATACATAAGTACTAATGTATATTCAAGGGTTTTAAATTGTCGTGACGGCGGCTAAATATACCTCCGTCACCCTTTCGGTACAGATCGATTGTCGGTAAAAAAAACCAAGCCCCATTTTCATGTATTTATATTTAATATCAGCATTTAAATTAAGTATTATGTAAATGCCGTGAACCATACTTATCTTAATTTATTTAATGATGTATTATTTAAGGTGAATAACGTATGTTCATAACAATATTTAACTGGCATGACTTGCGAAACGCAACATTTGTTTCAATAAAAAGGCTTAGATAAAATAATCATCATACTGTGTTACCAATTAGTTCTGATCAGGCCTAAATGTTTATAAAATTAGAAGTCTAGCTAACATTACATGCGTTCGTACTTATAAAAAAGAGCAATATTTTTCTAGTCAACAATCATTAATGATTATTATAAAAATGATATTAAATTAAATGAACCTACTGGTAAATTAGATGTGTTGATTAATATTATACATATTTCACAATATTCTAGTTCAGTAGATATTATTGGGCTATCACTATTCTATTATATTATGAAAAACTAAATTTTCTAACATTATGTAGACGGCATGAAAAATGAACTTGAAATTTGAATTGGAAACTACAAGATGCATTGCTTTTGCATGCCACACCTCTTGCGTGTAGTAAATTAGTGTGACCAGATTACGTAACAAATTTTAGTAAAAAAAAAAATACAAAACGAAATTTAAGAAAACCTCCATTACGATTCGGAATAACTAATTAATTGACATTATGTTCTGCCGTCTATAGTTGTTTATGTATGTCTATTGTAGTCTATTTCCTTGTTAAATGAGTTTTATCATCGACCAACATTTCAGGGTGTCCGTAATAAAAAAAAAACTATTACAAATAATATTATGTAGAACTTATTATAAGTGCATGATAAAATCACAGTAATTCATTTCACAATGTAATGTAATTTACCCAAAATAAATAATTGAAAGTGTTGAAAAATGTTAATTCTATAAGATTTACTGTATTATCTATTTCTATTGGGGAGTTATTTATTAAACTTTGAACTATATTATGATGTTGGCCTAAATTGAATTTAGTATCTGATACAATTATGAGCTTATTGTCGTTTCGGTTGAAAAATGCTCAAATTGAAGCCAAATTTTATTAGATTCAGTTTATTGTTAAATCATTGATGTCAGAACATTTGCAGATATTATTTTTATGGTTTAAATTAAAAAAATGTTTTGCACATTCCACTTTATTTACTTATCTCAATTCTACATATATTTTGCTATTTGACATCTGTATAAAAAAAATTATGTTACTAAAAAAAAAACTACAAAAAAAATGTAATAAAAATAATATGTGCAGGTGTTTCCATTCAATATTCTACTGATGGTTATGGTTAACTTTTTTAAAATGTCACGAAATATTAAAATCATTCCTGGCAACATTGGTGTTGTTACATGATCAAAAAACTCTTGGCAGCTAAATCGCTTTTTTATTTGATTGTGTAACATAGTCTAACTAGTCAGTTTAAAAAAAAATTACATGATGTTGTCTCATCAGCTTCTTTGCGCAAATTAATTATCTATGATAAGTATTTATTCTTATTGAACGCTCTTTATTATTAATATTTAGAAGGAAGGTTGTCAATATACATTAATAAATGATGTTCAATCGTCTTTGATTTTTATTCTTTAGGTAGCAATGTCTAAAAAAAGTGTATATTACCTTTTTAATTATCCTTGCTCGTCTCAGCATTTAAATCACAGTAATTTTATAAAGGAGAAAGATTTTTTGTATGAGTGTACATTCTTTACTCCTTCACTCCAAACGGCTGAACGGATTAGGATGAAATGTGACACGCGGGAAGACCATGTTCTGTAGCCCGATTCACGTAATGAACACAGTAGCGATTTAGTCGTTTAGACCATTTCCGTATTCACATCCATCAATCGAGTTTGAACGACACCGATTTTAAAGTCGTTTGAAATTCGTTGATTTAAAAATAAATCTGTATAACATTATCCTGGTAGAATACTTATTAATGTAACTGGAAATAAGTCGATACATCGTAAATACCGCTTTTGGATAGGACTCGGATCTAACGACTATAAAACTTCAATGATATTTGGCTTGTTTGATTTTACGTGAATCAGGCTACTGGAATAGGTCATAGGATACTTTTTATCCCGGGAGTAAATTCCCTTTGATAATTTTCTACTTTCATGCAAGCGAAACCGCTGGTAGAAAGTATTTTTTCATAATACTTACGTAACTCTTACCGATAGGATCGAATAGACTCGTACTTGGGCGAACTATGGAAAGACGGGCGATAAACAAATAAAACAACTCATAATTATTACAAGTATTTAATGTACCTTATGAATGCCGTATAAATATTTCAAAATGTAAAACAGTGATAAAATTCATATTTCAACCAATATAACTGTAATCAACGTAACTAAGTATGCGAAATTATATTTCAATATTCAAAATAATTACAATTGAAATAGTACGTATGAAACTTATCTACCATTCGCAACATATGAATACAACTGGAAATTATTTATTGTTACAATATCCTTAACTATAACATTAATAAGCAGGTACCATATTTAAATCTCTTAGTGCATTTTCAAAGAAATGGAAGCGTCGGACTTCTTAGTGATCAATGAAATATAGGTAATAAACTTTGTCACTAATAGAACTGTAATAACAAATTAATCTGCCTCAACTGTACATTGGGGATCGTATAATAATATAAAAACTTGGCCCCAGCATTTGAAAGGGATCCACAAAAACTAGAATTATTTTTAATTTGTAAATATCATTTGCAAAAATTATAGCAAATCCTGTAATTGAATACAAAAGGACCTACTTATGAATGCAGTCTTAGTACTGTTGTATATCCATCAAAGAATGTTAAAGACATCGAATGCTTACATGGAATGCAATTTTATAAAATTGAATCCTTATATTATATTTTTATTATATAATTTAAAAAGAACAGAACGCGTCGGTACCCCTCGTATAAAATCAACACGTTGAGCATTACCCTACAATTATTGATAAACATGCTACTTGTAATACGCAGTAATAATTGATTATAACAAACATATGACCACTTGACTTTACACCGAATTTGGCAACTTGGATGAACACTTGTCTTATACACTTATATATCATTATACATGTTATGTTCACGGTGTCCAACATTTGATTGTAAAAATTTGTAGTTTTTACCAGAAATCGTATCTTTTATTTATAAATATGTATAAAAGAGTTAGATGTTTACGAAATTCTCATAAAAACTCCAAAAATGCGGTGAGTTCCAATCAAGTTAATACTGTATATTGTTTTCTGTTAAATGTTTTGATATACATATGTTTTACTGACCGTTATAAATATTCAAATGGTATTTTTACTACTCCATCACATTCTACAACTATCGAACACTCGCACATTACATTAAATTAGATTAAAATTTATATACAAGTTATATCTAATATAATATCTTAACTAATCAACCTACGCAGGTTAGTTTGATGATACCAACATAAATGTATCATGTGTATGGCCTCTGACTTTTTTTCATTTAAAAACAATAGATTTATATGGGTATTTAGTTTTTGGTTCTGATTATGTTTAGACAATCCGTTACACACTTGGTTTCGTTCCATACTTAGCTTACACTGCAAGTACTGCCCTACGCTAGTCGCTAATAATACAATTTCACCACAGAACAGCGAGTACAAAGTTGGAAATGAAAACGTACCTATTTCCGGCTTATTCGATACATTTCATCATCGTAGCAGAATACAAAATCATTCACATCCATTGCATTAATTTATTACTAACGTTCGTTAACTGCTTCCATTATTAGCGTTTAATAGCTAGGTACTTATACAATGTTGTTTATATTAGCAAAGAAATGAAATAAACACTACAGTTCCAATATCAGTCGAATTAATTTTGACTAAGACGGAATCAACTCACCCATATTTTTCATCTAAAGATTTAAAAAATGGAACAACGCACAACCCCAAGAACAATCATAAATAATGTCACCACAATAGAATTTGTAAACCTAAAGTTAACAAATTGAGCTAAATAATTATATTCTTTAATTGAATTATTCGAATATAAACTTCACAAAACACAATAAGACCGTATTTTCTGAATAAATAGATATTTGTCTTTTATTGCGCAAAATTATCTATACTTAAGGAAAATTGGAAGAATTATTTTATTATTCGATTTTATGCTTATGTTATACTACTAGTCCATAGTCATGGTGTTCTTTCGCGTCGAGCATAAAAACGAACTTACAAACTGTTTAAAAATGGTAGAAAATTGTTTGGTGACAAATCGCTGTACAATCTCAATCCACAAAGATATCCATAACTTGTAATATTTTCATTTTCCTTTCACAACAGATGATACTTGAAACTAGATTTTCGTTTTCGTTGAGTTACGCACTAATGTCGCTAAACGCGTCGAACTTAATTGATGTGTCGAATCCATTCAGAAAGGACCCTGAAAATATTTGCTGTCCGTGAAAAATTGACGAGTGTGATGAATTTAAAGTTAGTTGTTCTTACACAATACTGAATATCTTACGAGTGAAGGCCTGTCCGACGGTCGAGCGTAGAAATAATTATTAAATTTGCAGCTGCATCACTAAATAATACTGCGGAAATTATTGCTTCATCGATATAAAATAGAGGAAATCTCTAATATTGTTATTATTGCTTATTTCTCTTCTGTTGTCGGACAGACCTCTGAAAACAGCGAAATCAACAACAAGACGACATCATCTAACGAAATACACGGTTCACTTAGATATGGTGCTATGAAAGCACACTCAAATACCAAGCTATTTGTAGACGGTCCGACCATTTGACAATCTACAGTCTTGTAGTTGATATCGCCAACACACACTCATCAATTTAAGAATTTGTCACCAAACCGCTGTGGATTACGCCTAGTTGGGGCCGGGTGCTTAGCTGGGGTGCTGCGCGGCGACCTTGCGCAGGCGGTAGCCGCCGGTGCCGCGCACAGTGTACAGCACCAAGATGGCGACCGCCACCACCGACATGCCGATGGCGTTGATCACGATGGCCTCGTTGTTCAGCGTCGCGTATACCTCGCTCCTGTACACCGCATGCCCCGGGTTAGTATAATTGTCAAGGTTTAAACAGATTCAGAATTGTTAGGATATGCCTGATTCTTAATGTTTTTCGGCTGGTAACACTGTGCAGTCCTGTATATAGTGATTTTCTGATCCCTTAATTAAAACAGACTAAGATAAAGTGAGCTTCACCTTAGTTTTCGCGGTGAGATACTATTACAGATTCGGAATAACTTAGAGTGCCTAATGAGAGTTGGTTTTACGTTAACGCGATCGACACGTTTATGACGGTCAGCGCTACGATTGGCTCGCTCCAAGTTCTTGACCAATCAGAGCGCCAAACGCGGTGAGCGTTTCGATCGCGTTAACGTAAAAACAACTCTCACTCAATGCACTGGTCAGTGTCGAAGTCATAGCGGGGTTTAAAAAAAAGTTACCATCCGTAAACATTGAAATAGGCCCTAAAAAGATAGATTTTAATTCCAGTACCCCTAGCCAAGTTACTAATCTGCAATAGTTAACGCTAGTAGAAAACTTCAAATGTACGGGAATGACGTCATCTCAACGCTCAGGCACTTGGTCAGAACAAAAGAATTGGCGGCACGGCCAACTCGAAGCGTTCGACGAAAGCGAGCGGTTGTAACTTGGCTAGGGAGGGCAGAATATCACGCTAGTAATGCGTGCGCAGTTTGAGCTCTTATTTGGGGTTAGGATCTATTATCGAATGCTTTATAGGTCCCTGTTATCGCTGTTAGGACTACCCACCATGCCATAGGTATTTTCTCTTTGAATCCTAAACTTCATCTTACCCATCCGCTCGTCTTGTGACGTTAGGATAAATAAGGTTAGGATCTCAAGGTGGCGATAGCGCTACGAACACTAACAGTTATGTAACTGGTTAAAAGTTTGTTTTTATGTTAACAAAAATAGGTAAGTACCTAATACCTATATGTAAATTGCAAAATAGTTGTAATCTATACAGCTATGCATATAAATAAAATTAGAGTGTCTGTTTGTAATATTGATATAACCGCTTTTTACTACATGCATATATATATACAAGGTGTAAGGGACAGCCCTCCACAAACTTTAAGGGCTTGCTCAGTAGACGAAACTGAACAACCTACCATAAATTTTTTTTTCAGGAAACGAAAAGAAAAACCCGCCTCACCATACAATATTATTAAATTGACTGGACAATTTGTATGGAGAGGCTGAATTTATTTTTCGTTTCCTGAAATTTTTTTTTATGTTGTGTTGTTCAGTTTGGTCTACTGAACAAGTCCTTAAAGTTTGTGGAGGGCTGTCCCTTACATCATTTATACGGTACCTACGGATATTATTTTTTTTAATTTTTGTCTGTTTGTCTGTCTGTTTGCTCCGGCTAATCTCTGAAATGGCTGGACCGATTTTAACGAGACTTTTTCTGGCAGGCAACTGATGTAATAAGGAGTAACATAGGCTACTTTTATTTTAGAAAAAATAAATCCAAAATTCTGTAGTCCACGCGAACGAAGTCGCGGGCACAGCTAGTTTTAAAATAAAAGTCATAAGTATGTCTGTGTAGAAAGACTGCATCCTAGACACCTAACTATTGTAACACTATAAAAACACTTTTTTTAAAGTTATCCCAAGCGAACGCCGGCGTCATTTAGTTGAACACTAATATTATTAAAAGTCCACGTAGATTATTAAAATTTTGAGGGTTTATTTATTGTTTATGTATCTAAGAATGTAAATAAGAAATTCTTCATAAAGTAGTCTGTAAATTTCGAAAATAAGCAACCATTTCTATTTATCCGTATATAAACCTATTTAAATACTTGGGGACTCAGGGGTTAATAAGAACTAGGTACTTTTTACGGGGATGGGTATATATCTAGGGACTTTATATTAGTAGATAATAGAAGCATTGATAATCAGGAGCCCTAACTGCAATTCAACTTATAGTTGTCCATACAAAAGTATAACAACAACAACAACTTTTGTATAACATTTACCACATCAAAAGTAAGTGCAAGTAAAGCAGAGTAGGTAATGGTGCTAAACCACAAGCATAAACATAAATGCAGGCATACATGCGTAAGCGTAATACCTACCTAAGTACTTACATAACTATAAAATACTTATATGGTTTTATTCAATTCTTTCTTCCACGTTTTCCTCCTAGATTCGAACTCGAATAGGTCCTCCGATACCGCACTATAAAAAAACTTGACCAAAACCACATAAAAATGTATGAAAAATTCTATATTACAACCTATCTAAACGTACTAAATGAAGTCAAAATGAAAAGTCCATGAGTAGCTTACATTTATTTTAATGCAACAAAAATACAGTGTTGTTTTTCTTAAATTAAGGAGTCATTTATTTTTCTAATTTATAGTAAATCTACATTTCCTAAAATAACCTAACGCCTAAGTTATTTTGATCTGATACAGATCAAAGCTGATACAATAAAGCCTCGTTTCTGTAATCTGTGTAAATTAATAAAAATCTCTTCATTTAAATACTCCATTTAATCTGTAAGTACCTATTTCTAATGATTTAGGTACGAAATAGTAGTCATTCAATATGCTATCAAAAATATATTTCTCTCACTTAACAACCAATTGCACTTATGTACATATTTATATGAAAAAACTATAAAAATGCAAGTTGCAAATTAAATAAAATCAACAATTATGTGTCTGTCTGTAGGTATAGGTTTTTTGTAATCTATTTGTATGGAAGATGTTTAAATTTCGAGATATCAGAGCCATTGATTAAATAAGTAACTATATCTAACATTAAATAAACTTTACATGGCTAAATTAATTTTAAATCGCATTTTATTACTACTATTCTAAGGAATCATTGGCTCTGACATCTATAAATTTTGTAATAGATATGCTAAATTTAGAGGTCTACTGAGGCCCTTATGTGTTGCCCGCGGGACTCCGGCGTGCGAAACTTGTTCCTCGACAAGATATACATGACGACGGCCAATATAGCGATGCAGGCGACTCCAATGGCGTTGATGATAATGCCCTCGTCGACCATGCCGCTGTACCTCTCCGAGCTGTGGATATGGACACTTACAAGCAACTGACACAACACAAGACAACACAAACAAAACATAAAACTATGACAAAGTTCTAGGACTAAAACATGCTGTAATGACAACGAGCACACGTGCAGCATACAAACAGGTTGATAGTGCAGTGCATGAGGTAACAGCATTCATAGAATGTGGATACTTTGCTACCACAGTATAACTACTTGGGCTGTGGTTGCATCTTTAATTTTTACATTGAAGTTAGTGAGCATTGATATCTTCAAAGTCAATTAAAAACTGATTTCATAAGATTGATCTAAGTCAAACTAAAGTGCCAAAATAAATGTCTGAAGAAATGAAACATGCCGAGGTTTAATGCCCATAAAGAGACGTTCTACATACCCGAGGCTGAAGATTGCCTTCTCAGTAAGTCCGGTGAGGCAGGCGCAGACTCCAAGCACGAAGGTAAGGATTCCGAAGGCTGCGTGGATAGGCACCAGAGAGGCACGGAAGCCAGCAGTTCCCTTATTGCAGATCAACAACAGCAGGAAGCTGAAGAAGCCGACAGCGTACTGAGAAAAATTTTCAGAAAAATTGTTAGGAATGAGGATTTTTTTCTCTACCTATACCAAACTGCTAGAAGAAAAAAAAAAAGAAGTACGAAAAAAATCACGTTTAGTAATATGATAGACCAAAGAATCGTTTGTCTAAAACTAGGGAACCTACAAACAACTTCCTATATCTATAGGAAGGAAGTCAAATATATATCTACCTATCTACGGGCAATTATCGTAACGTATTTCGGTAATTAATTTACCTATACGAGTCGGATGTGTGTATCGATAATCTGTCTCCAGATAATAATAGGTGCTTCAGGATACAGATGCGAGCATCGTTATTATTTACAACGTAGACGAGTCCCTTAGTTGGAATCATGCCTTGATTGATGCTCAAGTTCAACAGCAGTTTATTATGTTAATGAAATGTAAGCAACTTCTAAAAGGGTCTGAAGATGACACCCATTTATCTAATGTCATATTGTGTGTATGTGGACATGACAGAATTCACAATGTACAGTAAATTCGCTATTTTAGCTGGGGAGGCATACTAATATAGAATAACAAAATTGCTGAACTTGTTCAACCTTAAGGTTGAATTATCTCAAAACGTGACCAACTCTCACGTTATGTTCTACAAAACTCGTTCAGCGTAATTGGAGGGTTCTCAAAAAGCTTTTGATGCAGATGAGTCGCAGCTGAACTAATTAATTTGGACGAGCATTTGATCTGCAATTAGCTTATCACATCCGGCCGTTAACGTCGCTAACGAGCCGGTTGCTTATCTGTCATTGTGCCTCGCTATCTTCACGCTCGTTTTGCGAGCTAAACTTAATGATAACTGCTCCAAAATATCGCATATCGAAGTTGGAGATGATTATTTTAAACAATACAATAAACCTACCGATACATTTCAGACGGCATTTAATGCTAATGCAAATATCTTTCCACTTGAAACTCAGACGAAATTGATACTTATTGCAGGTAAAGAAGAATAAAATAAGTACCTGTATTCCAAACAGTCCCATAGCAACGAAGCCAATCCAGCTGTGTAGTGAGTAGAAGTTGTTGATTCCCTTCTTGTTGTGGTAGTCCAGCACGGCCAGGAATCCTATGACGATGCAGGGGAACGCCAGCGCGTGGAAAATGGCGTGCAGCAGCTTAACGTAGATGCGTCTGAAGCAGCGGCAGATGCGGTACAGGAGCACGGCTGAAGAGTAAATAGATAAGGTCCTTTAAAGATGATATTACAGAAAGAAGACATGATGCTGAAGAGAGATAAGTGCTGGTGTTAAAAACGACCGAATTATTTTACTTTCGGCAGCTCTAAGTCATCTGACCATAAAATGCAACACATTTTGATCTCTAATCCTTCTTCCATTTGATTAGTGCTTGACGGGACTAGCGGGAATATAGAACGAGGTGTACTTGGAACACATTTTGTGCCTATATAACTAGAAGAAAAACTTTTCCTGAGGTGTTGATTTCTCGCCTGATTCTCGACGATTAGTCCAGGTCATCGTGTGGGTGTAATCGGTTGGACCGCTGGACGAGACTAAATCGGTATCAGTGTCAGTAATCAGGATTATTAGAGGCAATGTTGCCTACAGGCTGTAGGTCACAAAGGTTGTAGACAGATATTTAGCTGTGAATTTGCACGGAATTATAATAGGTACGTACCTACTTTTTTTTTGGTAAGAAAATCATTTAAATGACATCTCCTGCCTTTGGGCAGAACGGGAGATAGTGTCAGTCTGATTAAAAACCCACTCCTATTCCTTCTTTGCCATTGTTCCAGGGCTCCGAGGATCTCTTGCACATCACCTAACGCCCTAGTAGGCTACTTCGACCCTACTGTGTCCCTACGGCTTGCTGACAACTCTTTGAGGTGCGTGTAGAATACTACGCGCCGTCGACGATTCAGTCCAGACGGTCGGACAGCGAGCTACTCAACGCTCGCCATGAGCAAACCCGCGTAAAGTTATTTTTAACACCAAAGGACCTACTTCTGTAAATGTATCTACGAGCACAATGTCACTAGCTACCTATCCGTGGCTGTAGGTATTCTGTTTATAACGAGATCTTTTATGAAAGGAGATATTGTTGATCTATCTCCATATTGTAGTCGAGCAGCCAACAAAACGGCTTGCATAAAATCCAAGCCGATATTTTCAATACCAAGAATACTGTAATATCATGTTAGTACCTATCTATACATACTTTTGTGTCGTTTTATCGAGTAAAATGCGCCGGGAGCAAAACCTTTTATTCCGTTAAGGCAGCAAAATACCTTCAGTAGATGGTTTTAAAAGATGTTGACTTTTATGGACATCTCTCTTTACGATTTATGATTTCATAAAGCAACCAACAAGGATAAAGACATAAAAAAGATACAAGAGAAATTCCTACATAGTGTGTAAAAAGAAACTTAATCCTAGTATTATTTCAGTCGAAAGATACACAAAGACTGGACATAGTGTCAAAGTGTGTTGTCACTACCCAAAGTGCCACCACAATGACCGCTACTGTGTATTTCACATCCATCAGATTCACGCTAGCCTCGCCAAGTCATTGGTCCATCTTGTGAGAAGCCTTCCAACGCTGAATCTTCGAGTAGGCGGTCACAACTCCAAAATCTTTCAGCCCAATTGACTATCTGTTCTGCAATCAATGTGCCCTGCCCACTAGCACTTAAACTTGCCACTTTTTTATGCTTGCTTTAGTCGAGAAAAAGGTATGAAGTACGAAGTCTGAAGGTACTTACAGAATCCGCTGAACGTGATGAACCCAGCCACCATAAGCGTGGGATGCAGGTTGAACTGCTTGTCGGGAAGATCATCAGCCCAGGCATATCCCTCGCGGTAGTAGAACACCCAGAACACGGTGAGGGCGGACACGCCGATCAGGAGGATGGTGGCAAGCGTGATGACCAGCGCGTACTCGCACCATTCACACGCCCCCCTCTCATGGTCGTCCGACTCGTACGAACGACTGCGTTGGCTGGAAAAGAAAAAGATTATTATAGCATTTATGAAACAAAAAAGCTTGATAAACTGATAAAACTAGACACTTCTATAAAAACACATCTGTGACTTTAAAACCAAAAGAAATAAGGTGAAATTTCTTCAGTCCATTTCATTCGTATCGAAAATCATTTGAGAGTTAAGCTACATGAAATTGTGACAGGAACTTCTACTTTCACATTTTGTTTTGCTAAGATACATCCTTGACGGCTATTGATACATCATTGCTAATCTGGAGGTCTTCTTTGATTCTTTTTCAAAACTCGTATTAATTTACGCATGTACGAAATTAATTTCCTGAAGAAAACGTCAGCTGAGCGAGTTCAACTACCTGTAGGTAATAGTCGGCGTTCCGTACAAACTACCTACAGGTCATTGAACTCGATAGTGTTTCATGTACCGGATCGACCCTCCACGGGATTAAAACGATTAAAATTTAACGGTGTATATTTCTTACCAAAACATAGATGAACATGTCATATGTTTTCACAGACATAGCTGGCTAGTGAGTTGTTAACTAGGAACTTTAATAACTATCTCACTGTTTGCGTTGTTCTTGGAAACTCCAGCCGACAGTTTTCCGAATTTTCTTACCACCGAGATGATAAACGATATCAATAATTAAATTTCCATGCTGAACATCAGCGCAAACTTTACCCCAAATTAAACAAAGTTTGAAACTTTGCCATCGCAAACAACCGTCGTTTGCTTATCAGCATAAAACTGTTTAATGGTTTCAATTAGTTCTAGCAACATCATCAGAACATCCTCTAGTACCAGATAGGAATCGATAAACTTTTGATCTGAGTTTAGGAGAACAAAACCGCATGAGATGAAATGGAACAAATGGACTACTATTCGTTTCTGTCGGCGACTCGGCGCTAGCTCTAACGTTATCAAAGTTAGTTTGATCACACACGAGCAATGAAAGCCGTCTCATTGAATACTCCGCTAAGTTAAAGCAGGTTACTAGACAGGAAACCGCAGCTCTATTGATACTGAGCTACTCGGCTAACTATCTATGTAGCTACCTATATACATATGCAAAGTTTACAGTGCTCCTGTGGACCACACAAGGGTGTCGGATGGCGTGAGATCATTCGCGCGACAGCGCCGGATGTATGCCGCGTCACGCAACGATGGAGCATCGAGCTTTTTCTACGTAAAACTTGCTATAAATCGTCTCAGTACGTCGCCTCCGTACAATTCCGACCTTTTCAATACAAGAAAAAGTAAGTTATATAAGAAAATGCGATACAAGTCTTGTATCCGTCTTCGTAAAGTTGCAGAAAACAAGTAATAACTGTCTGTCCGAGGCAAACGTGTTGGCACTGGGAAAATGTTACGATTTTTCATATCCTCGTGTAAACCGAGAGACACGGAGCTATTTGAAAATGTATGCACGCTCCGTAATTTTTCTTCCTACTAAAGGAAATGTATTTTAAATAGAAACAGACGTACCTAGAAATAACTTAGTTAAATACACATGTTGTTGTATTCAGAGAAAGGTCGTAGTGACGCAGGTGTTCGTTGTAATATAGGAGTATTTATGTATTATAAATACACCATTTAGGTACAGGTCAGTAAGCCTTTGCGTTGGAAAACCTTTAGTGACCTATTTCTATCAGACCTTTAAAATGAAAAGATGAAAGTATTCCGTAGGTACCTTGTATGAGAAATAACTGTTATAAGACAAACCTTATTTACGGTTCATTGGACAAGAAGTCGTTAAGGTCAGTTATTTTATTGTTTATAGATTTAAATGTTTATTGATGCAACCATAGAATAAATCATCAATTTACTGAAGCTTGAACTTGTTGACCGTGTAATGTAGCATGAACCCGGGTTTTATAAAAATAAATGTCCGGACATCAACGTTAGAGAAAGGTCAACAGGATTTAGGTAAAAAAAAATGTATAAGCGAACCTGTAGCAGGTGGTGATAAAGGATTTAGCCCTTCAACACAAGTGACAAGGTCGGCTTCTGTTCCAACCTTTATTTAGCTTACCCCTGTATGCCAAAATTAAGTTGACTAAAAATATTTGGAACCCACGGAGGTAGAAAGTTCCTTACACATCCACATTCTTTCCAAGCAGTAGGACGGTTAAATTCCATTTTGCTCCAATACCTACCCATTTGTTCAATTTAGGTACCTACCCATTTGTTCAATTTGGGTCGGATTGCGAGCTTTTATTGTTGTTTTGTTTTAGAAGTCGAACCTCTCAGAATAGCGGTATTAAACAGAGGATAGTCCACAGAATATCAACAATACGATGATGTGTGCCAGTGTTACTCGCTGGTAGGTGAAAGTCGCGTAAAATGACGACCACTGCCCCACCTCCGCGAAGGTACTTGCTCTGTAAATACCTTTATGTTGGCATACGGTACTTGAGGCTTTGTCCAAGCACACATTGGCTTACTGCCCACCCTGGATACTGCTGTGTCTAGGACACGACAAACGTGGAATTTGAATTGGCACGACCCCCTATTTTGTGTCACCATCAATCATAACTTTGAACTTCTCTTTATGCCATACAAGTTACATTGTTACCCGGATCATTGAAACATGGAACAAGAAAGTTCTTCTATCTGCGAAATTTAATAACAGGAACATTGAAGATACGTCTGTCGGCGATGGTTACGTGTATAGGTACATATGCAGCTCCATATGCTTTGTAACACAATATGAGCTTTCTCTCCGAACGACTGCATTCAGAATAGAAACGTTATTGTAAAATCTAACGTGCTTATATAATTTCATCTAAACGGCAGTGACGTGCACATTCTGTTAGCTTTACTTATTGGTAATTCAAACATGATTGTTACTTAATGCGAAATTACGAATGCATTATAAAATAGAACTTTCTTTGAGGAATTCCATCAAGCGTTCGCAAGCAAATCGCGGTAATCTCGTTCTACGTAGTTTGTGCAAACTAGAATGTCTATGCAGAATTATCGGCAGGTGATTTGCTACGGACGTAAAACGCAGTGACCAGACTCGTGATAGGTCAGTCGAGAAAGTGGAGGAAATGCAGGTAGTCATGCTACCTAGTGCCTCAGGCTTTTTACAAGACAAGATTTGTACAACTACAGCTTTATTTCGTTACAAAAACATATGGCAGACGTGACTTGAATGTTGGGATCGTGTGTGTTACTGCGTAGTATCGTTTAGGCCCTCGTTTGTAGCCGTAAATGAGGTTCTTCGTTTGAAGTATCAATATAGCTTTATCATACCCTGAAAATGAAAAAATATGAGGCAACTTTCAGGGAAACGTTATCTTGACGCTGAGTGAGGCTTTTTCACGAAACAGCCATTGGCAAATCGAGATAGCACCAAGTGGAACCCTTTTATTAAAATTGCAACCAATTAAGGCGGAAATGACCAATCGTTTGGTCACGTCGGTGCAGCCCGTGCCGAGCAATCTTTGAGATAACTCGATTAACCTCGATCACGATCTGTGACCGCGTAACTTATAACTTCGGCTCCACTCGGCCAGAACCGAACATCTCGTGAAACCGTGCAATTACCGCAAGTTACCATAATTACACAGAGTACACGAACGAGAACCCACAAAACGTTGACTACGCTATTAACCGACAATAGTCTCACTGACCAAAACCAAAATGTTAAATGCACTACGTGACGGTAACGACTGGTTTTAAAATTCAACACATAGTATGGTCTCAAAAATAATGGACACATGTATAAAGCCTTGCTTTCTCCAAGTATTCAGGCAGAGTTCACACATTACTACAACAATTAAACAATTTGAGACGAGATCAGATAACTGTGTTTGGCGATAAAGTAAAGATTTCTAATTTTAAAAAAAGTCGAACGAAACTTGTTACATTTGATCTGACGGAGCCACTTGAGCAGATAACTCGTGCAGTGCGCCCGAGTGGAGAAATGTAGTAGTGCAGGGTCTAGAGTTGACGTGGGGGAGGGGGGGAAGAAGGTCGTCGACCCTGCCGCCCGTGTTACTCCTGGCCTACATGGGAAACGAAGAGCACGATCGCTCTTACCATAACTGGTATTAAGATTGACATCAAAAATGAACATTCAAGTTAAATATTAAGGGAGCTCCTTACAATTTGCTTGCGCAGAGATCAAGTTCGTGGAACGTTTCACAACTTTGTTTTCATAATCCTTCTTCAGACAAATGTTTGCAAGATTACGTAACTGTTAAGAAGAACCGTTAAATTAACCACATTCATTCGGCAAGTTCTTGGAAGTTCGCCTCGCAGTCTCTAGTGTCCTTATCCAGTAATTGATTTGCCAGACGAATGAAGCCCTTAGTTCCATCTGTGAGCTCTAGCAGGGTGTTCATTAGAGCCACTTTTGATAGCACGCTCCATAAGTCGTAAGTCAAATTTACGTTAATAAGTGAACGGAGAAATGGAAAATTGCAGACACTGCACGTTTATTAGTCGAACAAAGATAATAGGTTTCAGTTCAACTTTAGTCGAAATTAAAGTGCACGGCGATTATGAAATAATTAAAACTCAATGTAACGACCAGTATTATTTCGTTTTAATGAAGGTAGTAGATACCTACTTACTAAATTGCGCAAGTCATGCTTGAGACAGCCGTTGCTGGCATAACAATAAAGGCTCATCAATGGTGTAGCGGTAACAAGCAGGTATAAACCTTGGGCCGTCCAAAAAGATGAGAGCTTGAGACGCTTTTTATTTCTTTTTAGACATTAGATAAGTTGGGCTAATTCATTATATTAAAATTAAGTAAGACAAACATTGGAACTACCATTCTGGAGAGGAAATCTGGTGGTCCTAGAACGTAAAGGGCACACAGGTGTGGTTTCACACCCAAGAGCGGAAAAAGTCATTGGAACAGCCAAAGTGAAATTCTAGCAAGAACAGGTGATGAAGCGCGAGCCTATCAACAATAAAAAAAAAACAGAACTTTACATAGATTCATTTTTCGAGAACTTATTCTAATCCCGAAAAGTTAAAGGTCTTTTGGTCGAAAAGCTATTACGTTTTTAATAGAAGTAAATAAGTAGTTCCAAACTTTATAGATAATATCAATACTACCTTATAATTTTTATCACTGGCCGCAATCTGAATTACATAAAATATATTGACAATGAAAAGTATTACAATCTTTTCTAAACCGTTGAATGGTCGTGTTCCTTTCAAAATTATAAAAAATAAACGAATCCTTTAGAAACTTGGTAGCTCGGTAACCATGCACATTTCAATGAAGATATACTCTTTTGAGTGTGGAGAACTGTGGCCTACTTCAACTGAGGGGGTTTTGAAAAGTGGTCATACAGCTAGAAGCGACAAAGTAACTTTGATTTAGCAAAAACAAGGATAGAATTCTTACTTTTTTTGGGTGAGAAGTCATCAAACAATTTCTCCTGCTATGGGTGGAGCGAAAGAAAGTGGTTTGATCTAATTTACTGATTAAAACCCGTCTATGTTCCTTCAGGTCCCTTTGTATCCCGAAGCCGAAGAAACTCTTTCGAACAATCCAACAGATAGATATTTTTTACTTGTACTCAAGCCTTATAATTACTTCTATAGTACTTAATTAAATTAAGGGTTAATTAAGTAGGACTGGCTAATAAATACTAGATAAATTCCGAGAATTCTAAAGAATTATTGAGCAAAAGACTTGAGCTAGTCCTTCTGACCACGGTCGCGTAGCTTCATAGACGCGTAATCGTAAAGACACGACGCAACGGCACGACGTTGCCACTTCGACAGAGTTTCATCGTTTTTAATGAAAACTGTGAGCAGGCGTACACTAAGCGTATAATAATAATAATAATAACCATTTATTTTCAGGCATTGGAGGCCCATATAAGAAATACATAAAATAATCATAAACAGGAGTGGAATTTCCTGCCGGAATCTGTGTTTCCTGATAGCTACAACTTATGAGTCTTTAAGTCGAGAGTGAATAGGTTTCTTCTAGGCAAGCGTGCTTCATCTTTGACCACATCATCGCTTACCATCAGGTGAGATGATGGTCAAACGCAAGCCTATCATTAATAAAAAAAAAACAATAATAAACTATTACGACGAATACGCGTCTGCAAAGCTACGCGTCCGTGGACAACTAATATGTTAACTACCTATTTCAAAACCATTCCACATAAATCTTTTGTTTCACATAATGGCGACAACACACTAACCAGCGGTTCCGTCATCTGAAACCGCAGGCCGCCGGTTTGACCCGTGTTACGCCGAGTTGACTTTCAGCGCACTTCTTTTGTAAATAGAATTGGTAACGAAGCTGTCGACATTTGTCAGTGTGTAGATTACTTTATCTTGCACGTAATATTACGAAATAATATTTTAAGTACAAGTCAACTGGTTTCTTTTGGACATAAATAATTTGCGTAGGTATTCTTAGGGTTATAGGATCTAACCGATAGGATTTTTATCCTCCGATCCGTTATAGGATCGCTTTGTTGTTTGTTTGTCCGTCGGTCAAGACTCCTTTTCTCAAACACACGTGGTGTTATTACGTCCTTGGACGAGAGATTTCTAACTCAAATTAATCTAAAGATAAGGCCAAAACCTATGAAGTGGGTACTTCCCTTTGACCTAGAATTCTAAAGTTTGGCAATAAGGAAGGTATCAAGGTTCCACTAAATGAAAGAGTCTGAAAACTGTAAAGCATCACAATTTTGTTTTGCAATTCGTAGAAAATTCCGTGACTCGATTTGGGTTTTGAACTATTTTTTTTTTTTTATACTAGTACATATATTAAAAACTCATAAATGAACTTTTTGTTTTTGTTTTGTGTGTTATGTTTGACAGTATTGTGATTATTGCGTTTTTTGGAATGATTTATTGTAATTTTATTTATTATTTTATGAACTAATTAACTAATAATTTAATGCATTTGAATACTATTATACTAACATAGTTTTAGGTCACTAACATAATATAGACATTGAAATTAGTCTGAAATATTTTTTTATTATCGGTAAGTTTATACGGGACCCTCAGTGCGCGAGTCTAACTGGCACATAATTAGTTTTTTTTTAATAACCAGTCTTTCTTTGTTTTGTCAAAGCCTTTGAAACGACTAGATTATTTTAGTGATTGCATTTCGCTTTAGTTTTCGGTGACGTAATTGTAATGTAGGTAAAATAGACAGCTTTTCGATTAGGTACCTATTAGGTAATCGAAGTAGTGACTATACGGGTACCTACTTCTTTTAAACTGTTCTTCCGGGTTCACAAACGGGTAAAGCACAAGTAGTGTTAAACAATACAAGCTGTATTATACTGACTTCATATAATATAAGATTCGGAATTCTTCGCAGTAGTCTGTTTTTTTATAGCTACATTACTTACGACCTCAGAAAAAGCCCAATTTTTTGAGGTACTCAGTAGATTTTTAGCGGAAAATCATCAAATATTTTCTTCCACTCTGATGGAAGCGAGAGGCAGTGTTAGACTTTTACTGACAAACTCACTTGTATTCCTTCAAATTACCCTTTATTTTCTAGGGCTACAGTAACTCTTTCGAATAATCTCCCAGCCCACTACCTGGGGGTATTTAACGTCAAGAGTGAAAAGGTCACATCGAGGCAAGCATATTCTATTGTTGACCACATCATCGCTTACCATCAGGTGATATAGTGGTCAAGCGCGAGCCTAACAAGCAACAAAAATTTTATCTATCAACCTCGGCGGGATTGTTTCGTCAAAGGCAAAAAAATACCAAATAAATAAAAAAGTCTGTTTATTTCTCACAAGAATGTTTAATTGCTTTTTTTATCATTTAATTCCGTGTAATACCGGTCAAATCTCACTGTCGCACTAAAATGTAACTTGTTTTCTCTTGGCATTGAAGCTGTAGATACAAATCTCGACACTCGTATTACTGACGCGGTAAACTGGAACAAGCTGTGTTTAACTTATTGTATGTGTCGTGTACCATATTAAGCATACAGTTTTATCTGATACAGTGATAACTTTGGTTAAGTTATGCAGCTTTAAGCATTTAATTACGATAAAGATTAATTAGTATGACTGTTGTGTCAATTGTTATTCAATGACATCTAAGTAATGTGTTGTAGAGTCTTATCTAAAAAGTGAAACGACTTGGAAATTTTAATAGTTTTTATAATTTTAGTAGAGGTACTTACTTTATTTTTGTCAAAATTTTTAAGAGATAATAAATAACGTCAATTATCTAGCGTATTCCGTTTATGGTAAACAAATCTGGTGAAGCGAAGCATTATAATTATTAACTTTGTTCGAACTACCCAAGTTGTTTGACTTTTAAGACAGACTATACACATTGATATCGCATATAAACAGCGATTATTCTTAAATGGGACATACCATGAAAGAAAACCTCGTAAATCTCGTACTCGTCGTAAGCATTGGCGGCAATAATTCCTTTATGTTTTCATCAGAAGAAAGCTTCTAATGTGATCTGTGAAAACAGAATTTCCCACAAGCAGTGGTCAAAGGCTAGCTCAATATAACCCACTAACACTAATGCAATCTTTAAACCTGCACATTATGATGCGTGACCGATTCTAACGTGCATTACTCGTTAGTACCTCTCCGTTGAAAGTCTCTTTACCCAGAAACACATAAGTATAAGGGCCCCGATTCAAAAACGATTTTAATCTATTGATTTCTTCATAGATAGAGCCAGTTTAACATGCATGAATATTTATGTTGAGAAAAATACAAAATGGGAATGCAGTATCTCCCCGCATAGGCACATGAAAGCTGTTGCGGGAAACAGATATAACTAGATTTCCTTCGATGCTGAGTTAGAAAGTGCTACAAGTATGTTACATGCCTTATGTATGGAAAACTAAAGTACCTACTTGCACTTAGGGTACGAAACTATTACTTATGTTAGCGTCTATAAGATCTCATTAAGGTTCCATGTAAATGATGTATTTTTAATGGATGAATACAAAATAAGGAAGTTTGGATTGATTTCTATGGCTCTTTTGTTAACAAGGAAAAGAAAAACAAGTCCAGTCTTACAAAGTAAATATGAACTCTACTCACAATGAAAATATTTACAAAGCATTCTTATATGCAAAGATATAATAAAAACATAATCCTACAATTCCGTAAACACGAACATGAAGAACCATAATTATTTGTGAAAACAATTCTCGACTTAACTCAAGTTATTTAATAACCTCTGTTGGCGGGAGTGACCGTCTCTCCAGCTTTTGTTTCGCTGCAGAGCTACGGAACGTACAACACAAAAGAGTTCGTTCATTTGTTCGTTCTGCGGTTCGTTCCATTTAATGAGGAAGTGCTCTAGAAAAACTACGGTACAATTATTGTTACGAAATGCCACTGTTCCGCCGTATGTAATTTGTACCGCTTACATAGTCTCGTAAGCAATCTCCCCCATGTGAGATTTGAGTTACGATCGAAGCCATTATAATACGCGTTACAAACAATGGCAGTGATTTGCTGGTTGAGGTTTTATAATACAGGGATGCTTCGTATTAGCTGTGCTTTTATTTTCGATGGAAACCAATGACGTAGAAATTATGCTGAGTCATCAACGGCCACCATCGACCGTGATCGCAAAAATTTGTTTAAAATGTCGAAAAGTCTAAATTCTTTTAAGCCAAAGCCCACTTTTAACAGTTTAAGTAACAGTAAAAATGTTGTGTTACAAAATAAAACCATGTTGTACGTGAGTAAAACGATTCAAACACACGCCATCCAAGCATCTCTCAGAACTTTGCTTTTCTTCCATATTCCCTTCCCATGAATAAGGGAATGGGGACGTGCAAACATGGATGTAGAGGACGACGCATATTTACGACATGTCGTACAGCTTCAGTACCGTGACCACAGAGTATTGACATAAATGGAGTGAATCTTTATGTGCTCGCATAAACTGCTAAATAGTCTTGTAAAGCTGAATCATTTATTCATGATATTTTTTCGTTTGATCCAGCTTTACTTACATATTAATTAATCTGATATTTTTTTCATTTCTCCAGCTATATAGCGGGAGAAAATTATATAGCATAAAGTGACTGGTACGATATTATATTTGCACAGTACCTGGAGTTTTAACACGCCTTCTCTTATAGTTTCATTTGTCCAGAAAAGATTTAAAAGCTAACAACATGACTGTATGAATCAGTGCGACCCCAGTTAACCACTTATTCAAGGGGTAACATTAGTCAAGCGTGCAGTTAGCACTCCATTTAGACTATTTCGTGGTCACGATCATCTGTCGCGCCGGCCTGTCGTCGTGGCTGCGTTGCATGTGTAACGTCATTTCAAAGCCATTATGTGCAATACAGTGACCCACTTCTCACCTAGACACATCTCACACATCTGGCGCATTTTCTAATTACTATAATAGCACGCAGTAATAGTCGAAAATTGTGTTGAACTATTAATTGAATCTAAATACTTAATTGTTAGATGATGATAGATGAATGACTGTGAGTTGTTAGGAGGCCCGGTTGTATTGAAACTAAAAGCACCAATAGTGATGCAGTTTCCTCTACTACGTAACATAACAACTATCAACATTTCAAATCTATATTCTTTTATCTTTCATTTGTAGCTAAGTAACAAACACTGTTTTATTTTGTACATGTTACCATTTACCAATCTTATGAAATTGTTTTATATGCATAGGCCACCCATCATCCCGTTCACTTACAGACATTTGTTACTTGCGTCACGTCAAGATGCGCACACTTCATTACGAATATCTTAATTACAAAATTAAATCGAATTATGTTACACAGTGGTTGCGCAAGCGATGGTGGCGACTGCTTCTATTGAAGCATGTGCGGGAGTCGATAAACAATATTAATTGCGTGTGCAACTTGTGCGCGGCCGACTGGTAAATCGCGCACACTTTAGCATCGATATCCCACGCTCTGGTGGTCTTAAGAAAGCCATACACGCTAGGGTATACCTGATAGGTTTGCCTGTACAGTTATACCTATCATGTAAGCTTGTGTGGAAAGCTGCACAGTTGTGCAATATACACGTTTTGGTTTACCCGCAAAACTCAACTATACAGCCCTAGCGTGTATCCTACGTTTACGCCTTAGACTCTAATATCCACGCACATAAACAAAGATTACCAATGTTACCATTTGTTTCCTCATATATTTCTTTATAAATAACTTCCGCACATTTTAACAAGCACACCGTTACTTAAGAAGTACAGATTTTAATCTACCGTGGAAGCAACTGAATTCGCTTAACTAAGATTCGAAGTTTCAAGGCAAACTTTGAAGAACTTACCAACAAGTTCCAGTGTCCAAAGTTACCTTGCACTCCCTACAATCAACTTAGCAGATAGACACAGAAATTCAGGATTCTTGCTTTAAAAGTTAGTTGAAAATGTCTTAAAATATTTACGTACCGATGAACTCCGGGACGAATGATAAATTCGTGCTTCATTGTTTGCGACACGAGAGAGTGTGATATGAGAAATCTGTTGTCTAAATCTGGATTATCTTTGATTGAATGAGTATATCGGACACATTGTTTTATTCACTTATCTTTAAACTGAGACCGGCTAAAGTTGGTGTTTGAAGTACTTAAACAAGAACTGCAAACTTATTTTAACTTTGTGTTATTTGGTGGCTTCTTTTCACAATATTGTCATGTTTTGTGACTACAAAATATAACAATTTTGCAAAAAGAAGCCACGTTTGTTACGAGATCTCGTTCGCGTTACGAAGGTTTGTTAACGTTACTAGCAGACTTGGACTAGTAAGATAGTTCGTTTATATTTTATTTTTATACTGTCTTCCAAGTATTATTTAGGGGCAGTACTAGAAAGCAGTATGTTTTTTTTTAATTTAATTTTCGTCTCAAACTAGGAATTGTTTTTGTATCATAGATGCGTTCACTAACATTGAAACTCACATAACATCTATAAGACATTCAGATATTTGTTCCACGCGGGAATCGAATCCGGGACACGCAGTGCAACAGCCAATCACTCAACCATGGGCCGTCTTTAGCACATATGAGCTTGCAAATGACATTGGAATGGCGAGTGCAGCCAACAGGCTGGCGTGCACCTGTCATTTTCATACTATAATTATTTCTAACATGGAAGTACCTACCTGTGAATAATGTTTTCCTCTTACTGATTGCTATTTATTATAAAAACGTGCTTTACACTCAAGAAAATAAGTTTAACCTTGACGTGAGTGAAGGTTTTTATAGGTAAAACTTGATCTTCGAGTTTGATGAATATAATAAATATTTATGTATCTATAATATATAGAATAATATATCTACTGAATCTAAGTATTTTATGTCTAAAGTAAGATTCAATCTTATTAATTTATTTTTTTCATTTTTTATACAATATCATGTTGCGAATGACAAATAAAAATATACTTAACAAGAATTTAACTTTCATTTTTTTCCTAGCCATTTTCATTGAGGAAAACTATTATTTTTCATTTATTTTTGTAATATGGGAAAGACCATTTCATAGGTCGTCGTCATAAAGAATTTATCTTCGAAAATCGAATGAGAGATAGGCGTGTATCTAATTTATTCCAATTAATTCATCAATTTATGTTCAATTTCATGGCATTGAACTTCTCTACGAAGTACTTGCGTTCCTATTGAGGTTAGGAATAATTGACTAAATATTTATTACAGCTGCGCCACACTACCACTGGCGTAGCTACCAAACGACCAGGCGGGGCAGTACCCCAGGGCCCCTAAGCTCGTGGGGCCCCCAAAACCTGATTAACCTTTCTTAACCGTCTAACCTGATTAACCGTCTTATGTTACACAGTCCGACATAAGGTAATTGTTCTTCTATTGTGTCTCTAATTACGACATTCAAAGAGTTAACTAACCTTTAATTCAACTAACAAAAAATTGTCCCACCGACATTAAAAACAAAAAAAGGTTGCAACATTAATCTAGGCAACTCGTTTTAATCAGTAAAAGTCTGACACTTCGCGATTCACCCACAGCAGGAGAAGTTATTTGTTGATTTCTCACGTAAAAAAGGGGGCCCCAGTTTTTTTTACCCCAGGGCCTCTCATAGCTACGCTACTGCATACAACTATTATTTGGGTCGTGAATGGTAGCTAGTATTTGGTTAATGCATTCATTAGGTATTAGCGCAATTAACTGAAATTGAACTTGCTGTAATAATTTTAATTTATTGTTTCTATTTCCGCACTTGAGCTTTAGTCTACCTAATTACGTGAAAACAATAGGTAGTAGGTATCTAAATTGGTTTTATATTACTTTAAACTAATATCAATACACTTACATTTTACAATATTGCCGTGAAATTAAATCTCAAGGTATTTTAGGATATTAATTACTATGAACCTTTGGGATCTGATGCTATAATCTATAACAGCGTAATAAGAAATAGATCTTTTTGGCCTCAAAAAGGTCTATATATTTGTCTACTCATGGGTTAGTCAAGCCACCCTTCCCTATTTGCACACACATAACCAAGGTGAACCTTTTATACAAGTCTGACGCGATAAAACCCTAAACAAGATACGTAGTCCGGATTACAGTCGGCCTAAACTTTTTCTATCTCCGTATTTCTCCAAGGCTCACAAGTTCCATAAACTTACACATCAGTGAGTATCGACTGTAGCTATCGACGGATTAACTCTCTGTGGGAAGAACGGAAATTAAACGCACTACAGCTACAAAGTACACAGCTTGGCAGTACGATGAGCGTGTGAACGGAACGCGCGGGGAATCGCAGCGAGCTTTTTAAACACCGCCGCGCGACAGAGGTCAAGGTGCCATAAACGTAATCAGTGAAACGAACCTCTTATTTTTACTTTTTTTTTACTGCATGTGAAAATTAACATAATACCGCAAACCGTCAACCTTGACATTAAATATAAAATATATGCAGTAGAAAGTTTAGAGATCTATCATGCCGACACGCGAAACTCTTTTTTAGTGTTTATGTTACATGCAAATATAAAATATTTCACAGCTTAACTATCCATTTTAAGTGCAAAATAAAACGGAAATGCAGCGTAACTTCTAAGTATAAATAAAATGTTGCAAGTAAACGGAATTCAAGCGCAGAAAAAAGCTGAATATTGGGTCTTTAAGAATTTTTTGAGTGCGTAGGCTCATAGATATTCATGAATTCAAATCTACAAAAAAATAATTGTAGGTCTACTTTTTAGTGTAAAACAAGTCTTCAAATAAACTCGTTTTCCTGGCCCACATTACATTAATTCTTGTAACCCAAGTGAAGTATAACAGACAGTTTAGCGATGCGCCCAATAAATGGTAAAAAGTGGCCCACTGACCGAACGCTAACGGTAAAAGAAACTACGCCTGTTTTCACTATCGGTTTTGTGGTCAATCTTGCTTACCAATGCGAGAACCTGTTCACTTGCTAGCGTCTAGAATGCAGGTGTCGGATGCCTGATTAAGCTGCTTGGCTGAACCAACTGACTTCCTACTTGTATCATATAGGTATCTATTATTTCTGCACTCCCGCCACTCTTAAATCAACCTACATTCAAGATAGATAAAGGAAACGCTAAGGTATATTTATGGAAAATTGTTAATGGTTGCAGCGTGCTGGTGGACTTGCAAGCGGCGTCACTTACTAAGTTCCGCAAATTGACACAAAATGGAACTGGCCTGATTAGTTTTTTTTTTTTTTATCTTTATGTTAAGTATAATCACTTATTTATATTTTTTTATTTTCACATTTCCAATGTACTTATAATTTTAATAAAGAGTTGGGCACATAACCATTTTATTTATTTTTTTTGTTGATAGGCTTGCGCTTGACCACTATCTCAGACTTTAGCATAATTTTGTGGTGTTTACCTATAAAAAAATTCTATATCTAAAAAAATTGTTGGTGAGTGTAAATAAATAAAATAATTTATAGGACATTTCTTCAACTTTCTCTAAAATATCATCTGTAACTTTTGAAATTGCTTGTACTATAGAAGTAGCTGCTCCTACAACGTACATAGATTAAAAATGTGGCTTTTCAGTTTCAGAACGCAAGTTTACTTAGGTATCTAGATTTTCTTCACTTTTAGCTTCAAAGAAAGTAAATATACCTTAGCTATTCATATCAAATCGCTTGGTAAAGATAAAATAATAATTAATTCATATTTCAATTTAAACAAACGCCTAAAATGGTCTATGAATACTGTCGCTAATTTTCCCAGCGAAACTAAACAGTGCTCATTGGGCGCTTTTGATTAGTCAACATAATCCCGGCTGGATGAAAAGCCAGTCACTCGTCAAATTAACTATTCAGGGACACGTGCGCGGATCAAAAGCCTGGAAGCTGCACGTGTACTCAGTACTTACACAGCTAGTTCACGAACGAACTTTATGTGGAATACGATACAAAGTTAACATTACACAGTTCAGTTTGTAGATAGAATTTACGATCAATTTTGATAATAATAATAACGTTTATTCACAAAAAAATACAGATAGTACGTACTTATTACATAGAAAAGTTGTAGTTAAACCTGTATAAATCAAGTTTATAACCCTGCCTCTTAAACTAGGATAAACCTGTGTTTTAAAAGAGACAGTGGTCGGCCAGTTAATTCCTTAGAATAAAGATAATATTGATGGATCGGTTCTAAATTTATTGACTAATCTAGGTTGCTATTCCTTTAAAGGTTTTATTTAAGATATTAAAACAAGCACTTCTAAGTAAATATCCTAAAATATGGCGTCAAATTCCTCAATATCGCTGTCGATTGGATGTGCGCCTAAAAGACCGGTTTTAGACCGGTAGTTTAGTCACGTTTAATAGCAATGTCTTCTCACTTTTAAGACTTTAGTCCCTTGAACCATCTGGCCGAAATTAAATGGTCACTACTCTCGTACCCGTCTAGGCGACAGTACGACTATCTGTGTATTTGTTTGCGGCCAGCTACGCCCGGACAGAGCCCCGCTGACTTTTAAATCCATTTTCTTTGCGAAATATTGATTGATTTACGTATGCAATGTTCACTTTGAAGAATATTTAACTACCAATTTTTATGTGTAAAACGTTTCTTAAGGTCCAAGCCGTTTCGAAGGAGTAGGGAAAAGTTGCGAATGTGATGTTGTTGTGTGTAATATTTTTTTTTAGACAAAAGTATTAATTTCAAAAAAAATAATTAAATGTTGATAATGTTCTTCATGAATCTATAATAAACATGTATTTTTTTTTCAAACCTATTAACCTGGCCGTTACCGAGGATTAGGCTCCAGAAAGTCACTGTTTTAAGGCACTTTTCGGGCGCTTGGGCCTTGAAAGGCTTGATGTATAGTTACTTTTGTTCGTCAGTAACTTTGGAACGAGTGAGAGAAACTACGTATCTTGTCGGCAAGCGATCGATATTTAATGGACCTAAATAGATGGTGCATCTATATCGTTTAATGTTTGGCATGGATCCGATTAAAAGGGGGTTATTAAACTCCTATTTATTAAGACCTTTAATCTGATTTCTGGAAATTAGTTAAAACGAATCAATGTAACATTAATTATCGCGTCATGCAGTTTTCTACGACATAAGTGCACACATCATATATGTACATAATGAGACATGTACGAATTCATCATGATTGTGTTTGTACAATCATTGTGGGTATAAAAAAAAGCATAACAGCAGCAATAGAATATTTTATCATATGTAATAAGATACCCAAAGGAATTCCTGTGAAATCATTGATGCATATAAGCATGCATTATAAGCTTACTGTTTATTCAGTTTTGTTTGAGCAACGCAGCCTTGTAAGTACTTTTTCATAGCAGCCTGTATTCTTCACCTGTAAATGACTCTATTTGAAAATTAACCTTCAAATCCTATGTAATAGAGATATTTATATTGTACAACGAAAGTGAGCACTAAAGACTGACTTTTAAAATTTGCGAATTGTGTATGCACATGGCTTGTTTTTTATTGAACTTTTTACAACTACCAAATCTCTGAAAACTAAAAGCAAGTAAATATTAATTAATTTAATAAGGTTTATACCAACACTCAACAGCTTGCAGAGTTTTTCATTTAAAGTAGGTAAAACAATAGCCAAGATTTACGGAGTCATCAATTACAGGTAAAACAGCACTCACAGAACAAAAAGACGTGATACCGTACAAAAACAAGACAATAGATAAAACACTTAGGTTGTTAAATCCCACATACCTTTGAAAAGAGAGGATCTTCCGACTAGACAGGAGTTGTGTCTGGTACGGGCAACTGCTCGAAATTTGATTTCGGATTGTTGTTTATGTTCTAATCGCGCAGAGAACTCTAATACCGCGATTCAGAATTTTTAATTCCTTTGTGGCATCATAGGTGTCGCTACAAACATGTTCTTTTCCGTCCAGTGTAGGTTACCTTAGTTTAGTTAAATCCATACCACTTATTGTGCCTTGCTAAAAGTTTCCCACAATGGTAGTTATTAGCTGCCAATGTGTACATATTGCGACCTAAGAGCATTCTGTGCAAATTGACACTTTTTGTGAGTCTCGTGTGTGAAAGTGCCATACAATAGGTACGCTTGCCACTTCCATGTTATCTGGAGCTGATAGGCAATTACATTACATTATGCTATGAGAAGCTTGACATATTGAATGAGCAATTCACACCTTTGGATTAGCGTGAACTTTACGGAAGAAGTATTGGATACTTATGGCTGAAATTTATTAATAAGTGGTTTTGTCAAGCATCTTCATGCAAGCAAATGCATGTACGTTTTGACACATTCCTAATTATTTATTTATTTAGACTTCATGTACAGTAGTAGGCGGACTTAATGCAACAAGGCATTCTCTCCCAGTTAACCTTAGGGTTAAAAAAGAGAACTGTGTGGTGGTGGTGTTATATTTCGCTCTTTTAAACGACAGGCACACCACAAATTAATATTAGCGTAAGTTCCTGGGATGTGGTGCTGATGAAACGCAGTATACCTACAATATGCCAAGTGGCGTCTTACGGCTGGTAATGACGATAATATTATATTTCACCAGTGACACGCCCCTAGTTCGCACGGGTGGATGTTACACACAAAAACCTTCTTATTTTTATGTTTTTTTATTTGTTAAAACTACATCATCAAAATCCATTACGTGGTTTGGAAGTAAGTGAATAAACAGACAGACATGGAAATCGATTAGATTTTATACTATGTAGAGAATGTATCAGCTATACTTTTCAATTAATAATTCGAGGTAATTTCAACCCCATTGCCACCAACTAGATATCGACTTTAATACTGTTTATTTTAAGTTGATTTTGAAGTGACCATCCGTATTAAGAAGGTATGTGACATACTTAGGGTTTGTTGTTCGAAAATTAGTCTATTTATCGGGCACACAATATACAATTACTAGATACTTAGGTAGCATGATGACCTGGATTTAAGGTATAGTATACGTTCCTGGAATGTGGTGCTTAAAAATGCAAGTTGTGTTTTGTCCAATTCTTTACCGATGCTTATATCTATCCTATTCACAACCCTTTGAAACTATGTTTGTCTAGTGAAACTAGATCACCTTCGATGTCACTATAAATACCTAGACCTACATATGTTATATCTAGTTAGAATGCACACATATACACCTACAGTAATTATAGTGACATTCATAAAAGATTAACGACATCGTGTCCAAGCATTAAAATAAAACAATTACAAGTGACATTTATGAAAAAAGCTTAAAAGCTATTACAGTTATTTTCTACAATTATGACATTAATTTTAAGTAAGTGAATGGAAAACAATTTTTAATTTGCCTTTTTTGTCTGTGTTAAAAATGTGTTAATATAACTGTCTGTGCAAATTCGTATAATCTTAAGTTGTGAATTTGTGAATCATGTACCTAATTCGTAAAAGGCAAGCAATAATTTCTGTTTTATATTTGAACAGTTGCGTGACCATTACGAGTTGTGACGTGTTAACACACAATAAAGATATTAGCTGACAAACACATTTAAGTAGGTACTGAAAATAACCATGTAGCTTAATGATGCTACATTGTTATTTGCAGAATTTGTATAGGGATAAATATAGTGGTGACAGCATAGCAAAATCAGCCTTTTAATGTTCCCACTGCTGGGACTCAGGCCTCATCTCAAGGAGAGGAAATGGACCAAAATCCACCACGTGGGCCTTGTGCGGGTTGGTGAATATCACGACATGTCTTCGAATTTTTGGTTCTAGGACATGCTGGTTTTTCTCACGATGTTTTCCTTCACCGTTTTGAGAGCAGTGGTGATGAAATAAATTACACGAAGTAATTTGCCTTGCTGGCCTGGGTTTGACCGCGACCTACAACTTATAAGTCGGCCACCACTGCTCACAAGTCTCATCTAGGTACTGTCATCAAGTGGGGATGATAAAACTTAATTTTATAAATGTTAGGCAAATTGTGCTGTTACTGCTGCAGTGCTTTTACTTCTATCCTTTGAACAGATTGTAATCATCTCGTACTATTCAGAATCGTCTTCTCCATAGGATGTAAAAGGCAAATGAAGGAACATAAATAGGCTTTAGTTAGTAAGACTCTTTCATGTCCATCCTAGAGTGGAAGAAGTAACTTGATTGAGATTTTGCACCTCAAAAAAAAATAACCAACTATAAATTGTCTTCTTTATACAGGTATAATGATTAAGTATTTCCCAGTGATGGTTTACTAGAATTATTCATCTGATTTCAAACATTATTTTACTGTTGATAGAAAGCTAAGTGCCATAAGTTACTTTTTATTTACCGAATGGATCTTATAGGCGAAAGTTTGTAAATGTTTTTTCAAACGTCTGAAAGGATATTTATGAAAATGGTCCAGGAGAAGGTAGACGATGTCCTGCACATAGAATACTTTTCGTAGGAGCCTAGCAGGGTCTAAAGGTCAGGCTCCTACTGGGGCCAAGGGTCTGCTTCTGAAAGGAAAGGTCGGACCCGGTATGAAAAGCAATGAAGGAACGGGGTGGGTTTTTTAGTCAGTAAAAATCTGACACTATCTCCCGCTGTGCCCAACGACTGGGGATGTCATCTAGATAATTGTTACCCACCGAAAATAAAAATAAAGGGTACTTTTTATCCCAGCAGCTTTCCTTAGGATAATTATCGACATTCAGACGGGCAGTCACTGGAAAAAGCTATGTATGTAGATAAGTTTCACTTAACTATAGCAGGGTATATTGTATAGTGCAAAGTGCCAAGTAAAGAACCTGTAATACGTCGCTAATCAACTCATAACCTACTGCTCTTGAAGGCTATGTACTCGTGATGACGATAAACAGTTTATGTACGCGTTATATTATGTATTTAGACAAGTCTTGGAACTATCGCCTTAGCAAAATGAAAATTCGATTCGTAAATTATTATATCCTAGCTTTTGCCCGCGGATTCACTCACGTACATAAAATATAACCTATGTCACTCAGGAATAAAGCAGCTTTCTATAGCTAAAAAAAATTTAACAATCGGACCAGTACTTTCAGAGATTGCTCCTACAAACAAAAAAATAATAATATTAGTATCGATTAACTTCTATCCGTACGGAATCGGCCATGTAATAGTAGTATAATAAGAGAACTCCACATAGGGAGTATATAAGGTGACTGGTAATTAGTGTACGATACTTAAACACGCGATTGTGCTCATGATAACCAACAACTTTTACTATGGGAACAAAACTGAAATCGCGAAACCAGAGTGCCAGTCACCCTAAATGAAGTTCCCTTGGGATCATTTACAGATAACGAGAATCCTATATCCTTTTCGTGGACATAATCTACACGTGTTCAACCGTTTGACCGTAAAGAAGTAACAAACAGACACATACATACATACATATGTATGAACTTTCGCCTTTAAAAGATTTGTGTAATAAATACAAAACTCAAGACAGTACTTAACGATCTCGAATGAATTTACATTTGCTGACGGGATATTAAGTACCAACATCCGTCAAATTAATATCATTCTTCTTTCTTTCAAGCCTGGGTAGACAGCTCGTCTGGCTGTCAACTTTTGATAATTTATATTATTTCACGAATTCTCGACATGAGCTTTTGTCGTAGAGCACAACTTTAGTGATAAAAATGTTCTACAATATCATTAGGCTTTCACAGTATTTTTAGGGAACACATGTCAAGCAGTGCCGTTTATTCGACTGAATAATATTGCTGAAATAATATTTCACATCATTCTCATAACTCGCAGGACAGATGGTTGATGGGGACAAAAGTTTCTTTTTGGGGTGGCAATCACGTACCGAAAGTCGCAGCGTTAGAAGACCTCTCTCAAGGTGGACCGAAGACCTAGTGAGAATCTCAGGAATCCTATGGATGCGAGACGCACAGGACCGGTCGTTACGGCGATACTTAGGGGAGGCCTATATACAACAATGGACGTCTTTCGGTTGAAATAATGATGATTTTTTTTACTAGCGACATGCCCCGACTTCGTTGGGGTGGAAATTATACACAAAAACCGTCCTCGTTTATTGCTCGTTCTATTTCTAAAAACCAAATCGAAATCCATTGCTTGTTTAGGAGTTAGCCAATAAATAGACAGACGCTGAAAACGATTAATTCGAAATAATTTCAATTCAACTAGATATCTTTAATTATGTTTATTTTAAGTTGATTTTGAAGATCATTTCTATTTAAAAACAGTATCTATATGACATATGGATGCGAAAATTATTTATATCTATTACACTTTGGACGACTCACAGAACAACAAATTGAATTAACATACATACTTTCATGTTTGGACGATTTGAAGAGCCCGCTAACGGAATCCATTAGCATGTAAGCAATAATTTCGAATGTAAAGGATCAAATGCGTGTTCTGGGTGAATTAGATTGTTTCCTTAGTGGTCTCAATAATAAACGTAGCTCGTAAAACTACAGAACAGTTTAATGGACACGAGTCGAATCCACAAGCCAATCGGGAGTCTAGCGGTTGGGTTTTAACCGATGAAAGAGGCTCTTAAATTACCTTTCTAAAAAAATACTATTGACTGTAAGCTATCTTATCTTCTAAATTATTATCTGCACTGTGCGGATTGACTTAGAATTAAGATATTTATTTTACAAATAGTTTTTAAAAAAATACTTTTACACGTCAATTTTTTCTTCAGTTCACACGAGACGAGGCCGGTATTTCCTAGCTGACTACCTTGAGAAGAAACACCGAAACAATCTCAGGGGTCAAAATCTCTTTTAAAGTCTATACCGCGAACATCATATAAGAGCAATGCAAATTAATGTCTTATGATGATCTTTTGAGGAAAGAACCACACAGATCGAGAAAAACATTAGTTAAGTACCTACCTAATTAGAAAAACCACTTCCGATAGTAGAAGTTGAAAAGCAACTACTAGTATTATGACTAGTTCGCGCTGGACAAATAATTCAAGCAATGTTATTTGCTGTTATACGACTGGCTACTAGGCTAGCTAAAAGACTAGTTTTGAAATTGTTTACTAATTTTATTTCGTTCAAATGCTTGACAATTTAATTTTATAGTTATTTACATTAGAAACATCATCACAAAATGTACATATTTATAGAATTTGTACGTTAATTTGATTTGAAAGAAATGAGAATCATTTACAAACTAGTAGTGATATTAAGGCATGATGTTGAGTGCTATCACTATTCACTAGTGATGTTTTATTTTAAGCGCTAACAATAGCCATTAATTATGATATGAATGGGAGAGCTATTATTTCCCGGGAACAACGATCCGTTAATAACTAGGGAATATTTTATTGCTGGTTTGTTTTTTCAATGTCCGTTCAGAGAGTCGATGATGTTATTGCCTTAATACACAATGAACTTTATAATTATACCAATTCTGGGACTCAGGTCTTCTAGGATAGATGGGCCTAATGCGGGTTGGTGGATGTCACGTCTCTGTATTTTTTTTTTATTATTAGCTGTGTCTGTGTTTTTTGACAATGTTTCCTTAACCATTTTGAGAGAAGAAGTGATAAAATAAATAACACAAAGTAAAGCGCTAGGTAGTAAGATTCAGCTATCTATATACAACTTTATGAGTGATGAGCCGAGGCTGTTAATTGGCTTAGGGAGACATTTTTAGATTGTATAGTACTATAGATAGAAGTATTAGTCTTAGAAGGTGGTTGCACAGGATATGGGCATATGTATAGCATGGACCACGATAGGCTCTTTATCAATTGAACCTGTCGGTTCTTTTGTTTGGTTCCTTTGTACCTTCGCCTATTTTACCTGTTAGGTTTAAAATGGGTTCTTAGATCTTATGTTTCCTACTACTCTCACATCTCACACACGGTGTCTGCATCTTTTTTCTCCGGCTCTTTTTCACATGCTGTAAGAGATTTCTTCAGAAATAAGCTTCGTATATATTTTTCTGTTTCCTTCTTGTGTGCTTGTTTAAAATATCCGTGTACAATATTTTTTTTTCGTTCCTACGTGTTCCATTGGTGATCGTCCACATTCCTCCGTACAAGTTCAATAGTAGGCGCAGTGGGACACTGCTTAGTATTCAGAGTACGATCGACATCGACACGAGAATCTTTCACCAGCATACCGCCAACGATGTCGAAGGGAGTACGGTACTTGACGTGTTTTTGTACGCTGTATGAGTATGGGTACTGGTAGTCTTGAATTCTTTACTTGAATGGGGCTAAGCGTCACTCTACTTACTGTGGAGAGCAGTAGTGGCCGAGTGGTCACGGCCCCAACTTACGAGTTGCAGATCATGGGTTCAACCACCACCACCACTGATCCCAAAACGATGATGGAAAACATCGTGAGACATCCACTAACCCGCACTGTGCTCGCGTGATGGGTCACGGCCCATTCCCTCTCCTAGAGAGGAAGCCTAAGTCCCAACAGTGGAAACATTGTATGGCCGAATATACTATGTTAAGCTACTTACCTACTGTGAGGATTTGGAGAATAAACTGTATCGTGGTTAATATCATTCTCTTGCCCATACTTCGAGGTGAGCGCAAAGTGTCTTCTTTACAATCAACATCTAAGTGTGCCTCACCATCAACGATTGCATCACTGCTTACCACGAGGTGGGATCGTAGACAAGCACTAGGCTCATCCCCGATTTCTGATTTAAGCATTTGAAGTTGAATAGGTCTTAAACTCTGCTATAGCCTGAACACCTATCAAAAAGATACGGATGGGGACGAGTAGGGGTTTTGTCAATTCAGAAACTCGCCATAAGTCTTTCTCTCTAGTCATTATCAACTTTCAGACATTAAAAAAAGGAGGTTCTCAATTTGACTGACTGCTTTTTTTTATGTCTGTTATCTCAGAACTCTGTCACTTCTACGCCTGTGATACAGGTTTATCCTAGTACAGGCATATAACATAGTCATACCTTTATAAATTATTCCTAAGATTTTATGTTACTATTTTACCAAACTATAACTCTGAATAAATATTATTATTATATTATTTATTATTTATTTTACTGTTTTGCAGAATTCTCTCCCGCTAGCTAATCATCATTTTATTAAAGTAAATAATGGCTGTAAAAGAGAAAAATAATTGTATTGATTTATTTAGAATTCCGGGATTTACTATACGTATTACGCTAACGCTAGTCTTTGCTTACAAAATAATTAAATTAGTTCTCAGTAAAGACACCGTAAACTCTGTTACCTGAAAGCAATCAAGATGTGAAGTATTGCCTATTTCATAGAAATAATATGCACTGATAGCAAAATACGGCCAACGATTTATTATTAAAGTAATAAAATGATAGTAAATTCTAACTACTCCAAGTAACAGTCGCGGCAGGTTGTTGATTTATTGCTATAAGCTATCACGAAGATTTATTTGCTTAGGAGATAAAACCTTATTCAAATAGAAGCATAAATTAAAGTGTCATGTTTAGTAATTTAGGCAACACCGTAATCCCTTGGAAGGTTAACCGAGTGCCACTCCTACGTCTAAGAATCTACAAACAATAAAATGCATACAATTTGCAGTCAGAAATACCGACTTATGCAGAAAAGTCTACGAATTGTAATCCGTCTGAGAACATTGAACCTTACCTTGCTAGAAAACCTAGCTACTTTGAATTTAAAAGAACTGAAGACAATATCGGAACCACAACTGTGGGATTATTCAAAAGCCTCACCGGGGACCTGGAGTGCAAAGAGTTACTGAAGAAACATTGAGGTTGGGAAGGAAGTATGGGTGGATTTTAGACAGTAAAAGTCTACCTCCTCGCTCTATTCAGAGCTGGAGAAGTTATTTGCTGATTTTTAACTGTCACTGTCAATTCATAATTAAAACATTGTTACAATGCATGATAGGATACAATCTTTGAAAAATGAAATCTTATGCAGCCCAACAACAAAATTCAGAAAAGCATACCAATGTAATCTCGGTAATCAATCAAAATATTTCAAAATAGCAACAGCCATAAAACGAAAAACTTCCAAGATGTGATAACACAAGGTCATGTTTCACACACAGATCTCACTGATAAAGAACTAAGAACACAGCAGCAGCGTGACACTGATAGTGGACGGCCTTGAAGATAACGGATGTGTTTGTAAAGGGTTTCGTTAAAAAATGTTTTACGTAGAGACAGTTATCTCTAATTAAGAAGGCTGCAGTGCTATTCTAAGCATATTATGTAATATATATTATATAATAAGACTCACAAACAGCTTAGCATACAGGATCTCAGCAGACACATACGTAAATGGTCACAGAGTGGCTTCTACACCAGGACAATTCTTACATGGAATCCCTACTTACCTACATCACTTGAAAATAAAGTCGTAGAAATACTCAACTGACCAAAAATAATTAAAATTTTATGATTGTCATTAATTAATTATTAATATTGATTTAATTAACTTTTTTTTTTAAGAGTTTTAATTTTAATAAAAGATGACAACGTCCCACTCATTAGTTGCATATCATAGCCGAAAACCGTCTCTCAATATACAGGTAGCCCTAGTTTCAAAAATTATGTACAAACGAATGTAACATTTATTACAATTTATTATTATGATACGGTAACCAAACAATGCCTGACAAGCTAAAGCTTCCTAAACCCAATTTGCAGTGCAAAAGAAGCTGCTAATTCTCAAAGCAATCTTGTTTTATTCTTGAACAATAAATAACAGTAAATACATCTCCTAAACCCTGGACTCATGGTATCTACCAACTAGTGGGTATCTAGGGGTCTCAGCCGGTTGGCATCCAACATAACTCTGCATTCTCCCAAAACAGACCCTCTTGCTTGCTCAATCCATGAAAATTTCACCAGACTAAAAAAATTAAATTATGCATAACACACGATCTGGAGACCCTATACAGAAATATGACAAAATAAGTAGGTAAAGTACCTACACACAGCAAACGATGTCTCCTTATGAATGAAGACATTCTGCAATAAAACGCTCACATTGCCAAAGAGGCTGGTAAGATGGCCCAGATGCAAGGCGATAACGTGCCATCACCGGCCACTGTGACATGATTATGCGCAGGCCATACATCAGCGATTCGCGACAGATGTCCAAGTTACGAAACAGTGCGTCGTGGGAGGGAATCCTGCTATTGTTTGCAACCTGTCGATGTGGGCTCGGCGCCCTCGAACTTAACAAGTGCATTAATTTCTACGATAGCCATTAAGATGTATCATTTAAGTAGGTGGTCTTAAATGGAAATAATTAATTTGCTCTTTAATAGTGAATAGTGAAAGAAAAGGGAGTTAGCGATAGCGTGACGAGTGACAGGACAGAATGGAAGAAAAAAACGTGTTGCGCCGACCCCAAATAAAACGGGACAAGGGCAGGAAGAAGAAGAAGAAATAGGCTATCTTCCAAGCCCTTTCTCAACCAGCTTGGGGTCGGCGTCTAGTCTAACTGGATGCGGCTGAATACCAGTTTTTATATAGAGCGACTGCCTATCAGACATCCACAACCCAGTTACTGAGCAACACGATATTTCTGGGATAGACTGATGGTCGAACTTTCTGGCATCTGTGACTTTCTATAACGATTGTGAACATTCAACGAATGATAGATAACCGGCCCCAACGGTTTACGTGCCTACACAGTTACAATGATTATTTTAAGTTTTATTTGTTCTATCAACTACAGTAGGTAGACAGACCTACTGTTACTTTATCTTTGACTGTGTATTTATCTACATATACACTAATATTATAAAGAGGTAAAGTTTGTTTTTTTGTTTGTAAGAGGTAATCTCTGGAAGTACTAGTCCAATCACTATTTTTTTTTACCGATAAAAAGCTGCTTTATTCCTGAGTGACATAAGCTATATTTTATGTGCGCGAGCAAAGCTAATCAAGCATAAATTGAAACTAAACCTTATCAATCTGAGTTCCTCGAAATAAATCTATTAAACGTTTATAAACACACAAAAATGTTTCTACCTATGTCAATAATATCTATGAGACTTTGAAACCATCCAAACGATGTGCCCCAAAGGCCCCAAACCTGTTTCAATAGAAAGACTACTTCTTTAATACGAAGATGATTTTTGACTATTAAAATAAGAATAATTTTTTTCAACTAATAAACAAAATGTGATTCTTTTTTTGGCGTAGTGGTACACGCCGAGTATCCGAGTAGTTAGTTTAACATATTATATTTTAAGACAAATGAGCTATATTGAAATATTTAGAGTATATTGATTGGCTTTTTTCTAATTCACATTAAAAAAAACTCACATTTAGTTTATGATTTCAAAACTATGAAAATTTAAAAAAACAGAAAACAACGCCATTTCAAACTTTCAAAACAGAAAACAACGCCAGTTCAAACTTTGGCTAATCAGCTCTGGAATTCGAAAATTACTCTGTGAATGACTCAATAAATGATAAAACTTATACCAGAGCTATTAAATAAAAATCCGATGGCAGCTTTAGAACAAAAATAGGTACTTAATTATTTTTTTAAGAAACTGGTTTTCCCTCGGTTTTACTCGCAGGTCCACCCAATAATCTGTGCATTTGTTCGAAATTCAAATGAGCTTGCCTATAACATTTAGCGATATTGTAGCTTTCTGTCAATGAATTTTCGTAATCAGAATTTTCGTAATTAGTTATATTTACAAACATACAAACAAACAATCTTGCTTCTTACCTATTAACTGTTGGACTAACTTATCGAGATATTTAGCATGTATTTTTTTTTTCTCTTTCCTTCTGCATTTAACATTGACCATTTATATTGAAATGCTTTAACAGGAAACTAAGTTCTAAGAACCTAACATTGTTAACATCTACAATCCATACACTTAGTTCGCAATAAAGAATTTGACTTTGACTTTGTTATCTACCTGCATTTGTACATTTAAGGTCCAATTCAGTCGAAATCCAGCATCAGGCAACTACCATATAGTTATCTGGCATTTGCTGAACTGGAACAATTTGGCACAGCCGTGAGACACAATGTTACCGTTTTAAATTTAAGTTTCTACTTAGTGTGCATCTGTATGTGCCAACCAATGATATTCTAATGTGCCAACATATTTTCTTTCTTTTATTACTTTGAGATTGAGACACTCAAATATCATGATTACTTTTCTCTAGTCGACGCAATTTCCGGCCACGATTACTATTATCAGTGTTACCAAACAGTAAAACGTTTTATGATAACAGTTATGTAACGCGGTCACTGACTTCTCCAATTGGTCCAAAGAACACTGGAGTTATTGTGAGAGTAACCGCAGTTATATGCCAGCTAAATGGGTCCGGTATATTGAGATTTGTTGTTGACATTTGTACGAGTTTAGCATTAGTGCTCAGCTTATAGATAGTACTAATACTAACAACTAAATAATGAAACTCCTTTTTTAAAATAACGTTTCTGTTTGGTTTAAAATTTAAATTAGGCCTAATACCATAAATACTGATATGACTGGAACAGAATACAATGCCGATGTACCATATACTATACTTACAAATATTATTAATTAATCTACATATTATATAAGGAAAACTGATTGACATATCAACGCACAGACAAAAATACTAGGACCTACCCTAGCCAAGTTGATAATCTGCAATAGTTAACGCTTGTAGAAAGCTTCAAATGTATGGGAATGACTTCGCCTCAACGCTCAGTCACGTGGTCAGAACAAAAGAATTGGCGGCAAGGTCAACTTGAAGCGTTCGACGCAAGCGAAACGATTGTAACTTGGCTAGGGGTACTGGTTATTAATATATGCGTAAGTAAACAATAACGTTTTTTAAATTAAACCTAATAACACTAGTTTTTAAGATATTGTTACTAACAACATATGGACCTCGTCCGAAATAAATGTTTTGTTATTATTATTTATTTTCATGTGGACCATTTTCTGTACATCTGCATTTACGGCTTAAATCACATGTAGTTTCTTACGAGTTCTTTTTATTCTCTTTGAGTCAAATCGCTGTCGCCTATGCAACATGGCTGCAGCCTTACAAACATGTATTAAACCCTAGATGCGATTGCCAAACACGCTCGCTCGCATCCTCCGTGTCTATGTTCTAACTTCTACGCTATGTTTCTTGTTCTGCTGATTGTGTTCTATGTATTTACGCTATGTAGTTTGTTTGGGGAACGTGATCATACATTCGTTATAAAATAGGGTGCAATTTACTATCAGGTAGTTTTATATAAACATTTTGTTTGGTTATGTAATGAACACTGAACGGTTTGGAGGTGTTGGAAAACTTAATTTAATTAGTTTGTATTTAAAAAAAAGTAAGTATTTTTTAGTTTTTTATTAAATCTTTTTTTATATCACTTTCATTCATTTTTGAATCTATCTATTCCGACATGCATAATGATTTGTATCTCCTTATTTACTTAAGAGTTAATATGATCTAACTCCTAGATAGAAATAACTTTGACAGTCACATTTCAGTGACACAAGTCCAATTTCTGAATCTAGACCAGTGCTTCCCAAACTACGATCACAAACGACCGTAGTGATCCGTAAAAGCTGAAATATGTACCTAGTCATAGAATATTAATAATTACTTTTTTATTTATGCATTAAAAAGAAATCTACTATTTATGCTTTTGCGGGATTATTCGAAAGAGTTACCGTGGTCCTGGAACGCAAACGAACACAGGTGGCGGTTAGTCAGTAAAAGTCTGACAGAAAGAAAGAAAAGTACAAAAAAACTTAAAATAAACATATAACAAAATAAAAAAAAGTAACATTGTATATCTCACGTTTGCGCCAAAAAAAGTCCAATTCAGCGAAATGCAAACTACACAACTCAGATATGAAGTAATCACTTGAATGATTATTTACTCAAAAAAAGTAAGAATCGAAGCTTATCTTAAAAGCAATTAGTAACGTAAAGACGACGAACTCGATAGCCACTCTTCGCTTTTGATAATAATTAGTTAAAGGTTAACTACAGCTTACATAAGTCTTATCGAACCAAGCCTGGGCTAATTAGGAAGAGTAACAAGTACCATTAACTCGCATAATACTACATTATTGGGGTTGCAATAATGAAGTTAGTTTTTATATTACTAGCTTCACCCAGCCATTTTGCCCACGCTATAGTAAAAAATATCTATGCATAGGCATAGGTATAATTATTTTCTAGTAGTAGTGTTGTAGTAAAATGCTACTTTATCAATGACTGACATCACTGAGGTCAGTCATTGATAAAGTAACATTTTACTGGTGAGAAAAAAATAAAATAGAGTAATATACTTTACTAGAGTAATTTTCGTGGTTATTCAATAAAAAACAATAGATATATAATCTACACTTATTACGTAAGGTTTGTGTTTTTTATTTACTTTTATTTTTTTGTAGGATGTGATCTCTGAAAGTAATGGTCCGATTGCTTTGCTTGATAAAAATTTTTCACCAATATTCCTATCGGTGAGAAATTTTTACTACCACTTCTTCATTCCTGAGTGACATAGGCTATATTTTATGTACGCGGACGAACCCGCGGACAAAAGCTATAGAAATACATAGTATAGATTGGCTTCTGTTAGCGACATCGCTCGCGTGATAGTCTAAAATCAGCCCAAGTAAACATACTGCCAGGATAAAAATAATCCATTTCCTATTCCAGGACGCGGTCTACCCGTGTGCAAAGTTTTTTTTTTAAATCCGCAATCCACAATTAGCCACGATTCCGAGCCAATTAGACGTGGAGACGTCAGATGGACTTATGCATTTATAATGTAAGCAAAAAACTTGTAACTCCACTACTAAATCATGTACTTGAACTTTAGAAACAAAATAATATAAATTTTATAGCAGATAACAACGAAAACATTATAAATATCACGAGTGTAATCAGAAGCCGGATAGACTGAGTGAAAAAAAACAATATAAAACAGTTAATAAAAAAGAATGAAAAAGATTTCTTTAGTTCTCACAGGCAGTGTCGACAATCGAATCTACGCAAGTTACGCAGCGGGACACAAGTAGTTACTATAAACAGTTTCTTGGAAAGTGAAACTGGGAGGGCAATCCATGGCGTTCACGTAATTACGGAACGCACCGGCCGTGGTAATGGAAGGCGACGTCACCATGGCAACGCTCTGATACCTCATGAAAGTGAAACTAAGGACGACGACCTACACCATAAGGTGCCAGACCCCACTAACGAGAGATTTAACGTCGTTTAAGTTGGAAAGGTCTTTCAACAAGTCTTCCTCGTTGTTCAATCCACAATTACTAAAAATATAGACCAAAATGATTCCGTGTCTGTTACATTTTCACACCGAAGCCATCCAATCCTAATGAAATTATGCATACATATTGCCTATAATAGGACTTGGAGAACACAACACACACAACAAGACATACAAGGGTGTGGACAAATATGTACATTTTTTTGGGAAGCGTGAGAAAATGTAAGAAAATTACATCCTAAAATTCACCCGCGTTCTTTTGTAAGCAATCGAATTTCAATGTTAAACTTAAGTGAATATCTACAATGACAGTGTCATTTTAACAACGTTTATCTTTTTGCATTATATCACAAAACTTAAAAATAATCTAAACTTCAACGTTTATCAAAGTAAAATTACCGACATCCGTCAAAATAAACTTGAGAAAAAATAAATGTAGCCTGAGTATCTATGTTAGCAGCTCTTGTTGTTAAACATGATAAAATATCAGATAAAATTCGGTACTAAAATCTTTGCTGTCAAACGCCTGTTACAATTGACATGCTAATCAATAGTTAACGCGTTAAGACAATACACCTCTAGTCAAATTATCGTGATTTAAAAACTGTGGCTTTGAAGGCCACAGTAACTTAACACAAAGGACCAAGAAATTATGCAACTTTATCTATAGAAGATTATGAAATCGAAAACAGTAAAGCGAAATTAACACAACGTCATAAAATTAATGGCATGTAGCTTGCATCGAACAATCGTAAATATTCCCACATTCGACAGTAAATTCGATGTAGGAGTATTATAAATGTTCCTTTTAGTATGTTATGTAGTATATCCTAAGTATTCCTTACATTTTAGGCGCTCACAAGTCTAAAATATAGTCGCATAAAATATTTTTGCGAGCTTACGTTCGGTCTATATTAGCCATAAAAAACTTTATAAAATATCAAGCTTTAGATAAATCTACCTGAATCCTTTGTTGTGGAAATCTCTCGAGGTTTATGTTCTACTACTATGAGGATACTTTTAGATACACCCTGACCCATATTACGAGGGAACACGATGATATCTCGTAACCATAAATTATGAAAATCGCTGAAATCTCGATGTTTTCCCGTGTACTGTACTCTATTATTCATGAAAACCTGATGTCATGCAATTTAGATAAGCCGGCTCGGCCTTTGATGCCCTAGAGAAATTTAATTTGCACTTTTAAGCTCGCCACTAACAAAGCCGCGAGCTATTTTCTCCTTGGGAAACCACTATTCAAAATTCTACCTTTATAAAAGTCAGCGACTCCGCAGTCTTGTTAAAGGCAAATGGATTCTGAGTGAAACTCAAAGAGAAGGGAAAACTTCAATATTTTTCAAAGCTTATTTTCCGGCCAATTTTCCGTCTAACAGAATATCAAACCGATACTTATTACAAAGACTTTGCTTCGTACATAAGCAGGTGCACGTAAACAAGTTCCTTGCCCTATACAATATACGTTTTAATATTAACGCTTATAGGACATGTTCGGTTGACTCGTCTCTGCTGAGATCAAGGGTCAATCATAATTGAGTTTGCCGAGTGAGGACCCTCCCTCACAAGTCAATTTATATACCTTTTGTACATGCTATATTGGATTTTAAACACTATATTCTCTCAATGTGTGTATTGCCAGAGCTCAACGCTCCGTGGGAGGGACGCCCGGCACTAAGTTAGAGAACAACTAGTTGCACATGTTTGCACATCAAAGTTCGGTGAACTACCCGTACGACGCCCGAAACTGTTCGTGAGGGTTTGAGGGAGTTGGAACAAATACATTGTGAATTATTCTTGGTACAACGGTGCGCCTAATTGAGGTGTTGTAAATAATAATTGTGAAACAACTCCAGTGTAACCCTTCGACCGCCATTACCCGCACGTCACGATGGCACCATCACCACAGCACACGCGGCAGAACAGCTCCGCCTGCCAATAGCTATTTCATTAGACATGCTCAGATTAGACACGCTCAAAACGAACGCTTTACAATATGTAGTACCGTTTGCATACCGCAGACGCTGTCCGAGTTCTGTGTAAGCCATGTAAACGTCGGAGATTTAGCCACTTAAGGAGTACCAGTAATATTCCAACATTCCTCAGCTTATAGCCAATTAAAGTGGACACGTCTTAGTAAATCCGAAGCAGGGATTGTTGTGCAACAGCCCGCACACTCGGCCGCAAGTCATCGTACACAATTGTGCCTACGATTAGATGCTGACCTTTATCGCTGTCCAGGAATTAGCCAACCGCCGGCTAGAGCCGACGTACACCGCGAACACACTGCACTAATGTAATCATTTCACATGAGGAAACAATGCGCCTATCATGAATCTACCAAACAGAGAAATGAGCACGTTATCCGATAATAATATTATAGGGACATTCATGATGAATTTCTATCACGAGTTTATACCCTAGAAAGTTGTGTTGAATCTTTGAATTTTATCAAAGAATAATGTTTATTTTATTATTATTTGTGGGACGCACAGGAACGTTCAATGTGGCGACGCTTGGGGGAGGCCTACGTCTAACAGTGGACGTGTATCGGCTGAAATGATGATGATGATGAATGTTTATTTTTTCATAAATTGGATATTATACATCTTATTAATTATCAAATTTTCTTGGAATGTAATCAAAGGTACCCGTTATAAGATGCTTCATAAAATTCTGCGCAGGTTTTATGACTGCAATTAAGGTATTTAGTATGATCAAGCTGTGTGTATTTCAAACTGTGTGTGGATGCGGCCCTAAGGTAATGAATCATTGTTCAAATTATACGCTTCGCCATCATGATGATTTCTATTTGCGTCATTTCTGCAAACAGTGATTAGATTTTACCTTTCAGGTAATCTACCAGAATTTGTTCATCATGACTGTGGCATTCTAAAGTAAATAACGAGCTAACATATTATTTTTTGCATTCTTTACGTCCGACTTGAGAGTCATCAAGAATTTAAAGTCTTATTATAAGAATAATAAGACTTCAAATTCCTTTTTGGCATAGCCGAGTAAATTCTGACAATTATTTATATTTCATCAAAGGCTTTATATACCAATTCCTAAAAGTAGATAAGGTATATTACTGGTTATATGATATGAGACATGTGATATCCACCAACCCGCACTGTAACCGCGTGGTAGATTCCCACCTCGCGGGCCCACTCCTTCTCCTAGAGAGAAGGCCTGAATCCCAGAAGTAGGAACATTAAAGGCCGAATATGCTTTATTACTGGTGAGTGTAACAAAACATTAGTAAATTTAAAAAATGTAGAGTAGGAACTTTACTATTAGAATTCAGGTTTAATTACCTAATAGACAGGTGGCATACCAGTAAACAAAAAAAAACGAAATCGGTGCTCACAAGGCAAACCAACAATAATTCAATGAGTGCCGACTGCATTCTTCCTGCCTTCACCGGACCACCTTGAATGTACTCGATTGTTTAACAAGCACTCGACTGGCATACCTGACTCGATTAGCAATACTAATACAATAAAAATATGCAGATTATTATCTATTTGTGTTCCTACAAACAGGTATAAAGAGGGGTGGGGGTAAATATATCGCTTTGGGCCTAAAAAGTTCGACCGCGTCGCTGTCAACAAGATTTTACCCAAAAGGCTAGCAACATTTTTACGTTTTATACGTATTAGGATTTTAATGTTAGTTATAAACATTCCTATAATAAGATTACTTATATTTTCTAATACTGCGACTGAAGGACTCTGTATCCATGGTCAAGAAATAAATTAAAATAGAAAATTATCCCGGAGACATAATTAATTTATTTTTCATTCCTAAAGCCTCGAATCGACCAGAGCAAAAAATTAGGATTTTTTTTTACCATCGACATCAATAGGTACTCAATCAAATGTGCAGACCTAGGTTGTGCATTAATCATTATTATTATTGTTTATGCAGCATTAGTGCACTGTATTGTTTATAAACTACAGAACACAGTGGCAACGAGAGACGCTTATTTGTCGTACATTTTATTATATAAGTATAGATAGATACATAGATATGTACCTCCCTGAGCCATAAAAATAACTAGATAATCTTTTTGACTACCCTCGCAGGATGGAACTGTAAAGGTTCTCAAGTGTTTGGTAACTGTTATTGAACCCCAAGGGGGGTTAAAACCGGGCAGAGACAAGGCAAAGACAGCTCAATTTTTTTTAACATCACATGACATTTTTAAAACATGAAAGTGCTTCGGTATTTCCCCACAAATGATAAACTAGAAACAGAACAATATTACATAATAATATTATGACTCGAAGTAATTAAACTACGAGAAGTTTTGGCAAACAGAGGGTCTGCGGAAGAGTTCCAATCTAACTAGATCCATCCAACTAGCTTCGCGGAACAGGCACAAATTAGATTTACACTGGCACCCAACTTGCTACTCAGAAAAACAATGTTGTGTATTTAACCTGCGGGGAAATTAATTGCTACAATTTGCTGGTACTGTGCAGTAAATTAAGGTAAGTACCACTAGGCTTTTAATGGAAAGCAATGAGTATTGAAGAACACATTGGATTAAACTATATTATTCCTCTCGGCTGAATTTCGATCACGGTGGTCAATCGCAATAGAGATTAGCCAAGTACACAGGAGATATTATAGTGCACAAGTATGTGCGCAAACACAGATGCACTCTTTGTTCCTTCACTCTCATAGTCCGATGGGACGGCAATCTGACACGACCGGAGAGAGTTCAGGCGCAACACCAATAGCTTTACGTGCTTTCCGAGGCGTAGAGGTATCATACCACCAACTGTCAAACTTCAATCAGCTCAAAGTAATGAAAAACCCATTAGCACTTTTTGCCCGACCTGGGAATCGAATTTAGGACTCCACACTTAGCTTTCACCCTTGTGACCACGAGACCAACGAGGTAGTCAAAAAGTGGAATTAGAAAAGGATACACCACAGTAAAATACTGCCTAGTTGATCTCACTACTGAACCAACCCTGGTTACCAGTATTTTCAGTTTATCAATTAATCGTGAAAAAATATCCCGCATACCAAAATCGTAAAGTGATAAAGCAGGGAGGTTACGACCCTCAGCATTGAGGAATACGACGCAGGGAGGAAGAGAAGGAACCAAAACCTGACGGGGTGTAGAGGTAAAAGCTATCAAAGATCAGTATGAGTCCAAGTGTGATGTAATAACAAACGTTTCCGCAAAGAATTTCTGAAGAGGAAACTGTCGTCCTACAACCCAAAAGGCAACTGAAGGACACGAAAAAAAGTCTGACGCGCTATCCCACTCCACCCTACAGCAGAAGAAGACATTGGATGTAATCCCACCTCAAATGATAAGTTTTTTCGTTGATTGGCAAAGGCTACATATGTATCGTATTAGATATTTTAGTAAATCAAGTATTGAACTGATTAAAAAGACCCTTGTACAATTGACAAGTTGCCAAACTGTTCGGATATCCACATCATCCACAATAGTACCCGGTTCCGCACCACAACGACATTGAATGCAAGTGCGCAGTTGATCCACGTCGCATAGAAATCATGGCTCGAATCAGACGCATGATTATCATTAATAATGCTTATCATGCTTTTTTATGGTGGATCATTACATGCAGGAATGTTCTGTACCTATTGCGACGTCCTTTAATGAGATAAGTGTGGGCTAATAGCGTCCTTTAAATGTACAGGATGTGTGTAGATGGCCTGCGGGATTGTTCGAAAGAGTTAGGCCCGGTATCCACCAAAGCGGAGAGGAGAGCAGACGAGAGGAGATGTGCCGCGAAGCTGGCAAGTTACTTCCATCAAAGCGGAGAGGAGATGCGTTGCGGAGAGGAGATGTGAGCTGTGTGTAGCAGAGATGTGAGGTACCGAGGTTCTGGGATGCAAAGAAGCAAGGTAAAACAGCTAGGTTTTAGTCAATAGAATTCCGACACATCTTCTCGCTCTACCCACAGCGGAAAGAAGGAAGTTATTAGATGATATCCCTTGTCAAAAAAAAAACTAAGATGATAAAGGCGCGTTCAAACGGCTGTACGGTTTTGTATAAGGTGCGAGTGAGTTATAAAATATATGTACTCGTATTCCTAAGCACTGTCTGGCGATAATAACAGAAAACCTCTCTTTTTCTATTACGATGTGAACGTTCATGTTAACGAGAACGTTTATGTTACTGTCGATCGAGTTCGATAAAAAAAACTCGCACTACGCTCTCAAAATGTTCCATAAGAAACTAAAGTGTGATTTGAGCCGTAAGCAACTCATCGCCGTGCCCTCGTGGGGGTGATCGGCGGCGGAGACCTCTCGCGCCGGGCCTTGGTCGAGGCCATGGTCCGGAGCGAGCAGGAGTGGCAGGCGGTCGCCGACTTCTGCGAAGCAGTAATGCTCGCTAAGGAGGAGGCCGACCGCATCAGGCAACGGCGCTCTCGCCGCCGCCGGGATTCCGATCCCGATTTCCAGCCACCGTAGGCGCGGGCTTGCGGACAGTGTGCAATGGGTAGCTCGCTGTCCGGCCGTCCGGTAACTGTCCGGACCAAGCCCAAGTCGTCGACGGCGCGCGCTGTTCCCGCGCGCCTCAAGGAGTTGTCAGCAACAGCAGGGACCCAGCCGGGTCGAAGCCTACTGGGGCCAGGGTTATCCGAAAGGGCGCTCGAGCCCCGGTATGAAGGCTTGAAGGAACGGGATGGGTTTTTTAGTCAGTAAGAGTCTGACACTATCTCCCGCTCCGCCCAAGAGCGGGGGTTGTCATAAGATGATTTTTCCCATCGAAAAAAAAAAAAAAAAAAAAAAAAGCCGTAAGCAACTCCTGTTTCTTATTTCAACGAAAGATCAATTTGATCGTGAAGATATCCACGCAAATATGCAACAAACCAAGATATCACATAACATTTTGCTCAGCGAAACTACAAAAAATTTCATTGTTGCAACGTTATTGAATAAAAGATATATTGTTGATAAATGCTTGTTCTTATCAAGTTTACACGCTACAAGAAAGTTAATTCTTAAGTTATTTCCACTTTTATTTTTAAGATTTGCACTCACTGTGCAAGAAAATTGGGTATTAGCAAAAGAAACGTTTTTGTTGCGTCTGATGATTTTGTAAATTGTATAGCATTGTTCTGAACTCACACGGTTAGCTGGGCAAAAAGTGTTTAATCTGAAAATAATTCCGATAGTAGGTACTAAAGATCACGAGAAAAATACACTTATACAGATTCCTAACGCTTTCAGTGAATCAAAGACTGAAAATCATGAGTATCTAAAGTACCTGGTAATTTTGACCAAAGGGTGTTTTTAAAATCGTGCGGTTTAGATCACGCATGCGGGATTGCCTCGCACGCGTAACCCCCGCAAATGACATTTTCATACAAGTATTTATTGAAAGGCGTAGGATAAGCACGCGTGCCGCGAAGCGTGATCTCGGGCAGCAGCCCCACATACGGGGCAATTCCGCATGCAAAACACCCTTAAGGATATTTTATGACTGGCTTCTAGCTTTTGCCATCGGCTTCGCCAGCATTAAAGTAAAAAATATCCCTATAGCTCTTAGGAGCAGCTTCATATTAATGAAAGAATTTTCAGAATTTGTTCAGTAGTTACAGAGATTATCCTCTACAAACTAACTTACCCTCTTTACTACATTATCTACTGTCGATTGACAGACCTAGTCAAAGCATTATTATAATAAGGTTTAAAATTATAATTATGTAGACGAAGGACATCAATGGATGTGATGATGCAGTCTTGCTGCCTTTGTGATCAGCACAAAAAATAACAAAATACAGTAGCTTCCGCAATTATTTCTTGCAATATAGAGTAACAAATCATTCACATTCATGTCTCAATCATAATTTTTACGTCCCCACAAAACGAATTGATCTAATCAATGTAGGTCAATATTTAGTTCTTCAATTGTCTTCGTTGACACATCTAGCTAGAAAGATAGTAACTAGCTACACACACAGCAACAGAGGAAAAGAAAATATTCGTAGCCAAGCAGCATATTTATAAGGCTAAACGTCATAAACGATTTCCATAATAACTATAAAATTCATAATGTTGTAAAGGGGGGCATGCCGCGATCAATCGCGGCGGTAAGTCCTCTCTTTGAGGAGTGACCAGAGGTCTAGGCAGGTGGAGGTTCCAGGTCCTCACCTGACATGACATGGCAAAATTCGGGAGGTTCCTAATCAAGTTAATGTAAGTATAAGTTCAGCAATCTTGTATCAGTTTCGGATTCAGGCAGAAGAAACTTCTGACTTACTGGTTACCATTGTGAGGACCGCCCAGAGAATACGGTGGATCACACGCTTAGGTGCTGCACCGGCGTGTCCATCGTAAAAATGTTTTTTCGTCCAGCCTCTAGTTCAGTTCATGGTTCAGAACGAGAGGGAATAAAAAGCGGCCGCCTCCTTATGTGACCCCAAGACTCGCAAAACATTCCTAAGTATCGACTCTGATTGCTTATTCAATGCAGTTTTTAATTATTACGAGCTAATTTATCGGTTTGTCGAAATAACCGTCAAGCGTCGTATTTCACGCTCAGTTTCATGTGTCAGAGTTTTAGTGCGAAACCAGTAGTTAGTGATAATTGCTCACCTGTGGCCCAACCACATTGTTGGGAGTTGTTATAAAACTACTAGCTTCTACCAGCGGTTTCACCCGCGCTAAATTATTGTTGTCAAAAAATAAAAGGCCCCTTTTTGACATTTGTATTTTGACTACTTAACCGGCATATCAGGTGTAGCATGTCTACAAAGATTTTTTATATATCCTACAGTACCGTGGCTACTACTAAAATAGCTGAACCGAACCCCTAATTATAATATGTTTCTTTCAGTTTCGTTCCAAGTAACATTCTATGGTCTTTCTCAAATGTCATAACGTGCATTTTATTTTTTTACGAGTTTAGTAAATTATGCCAAGGGAACATATCGTGTCATATCATACGGGTCTTGTAAAATATGTTCTTTTCTCAGGATATGGTCTATTTGTGTGCCAATTTTTTTTTAAATCCGTTCATTTGTTTCAGCGTGGAGGATTAACGAGCACTCACACACTCTGACGTCTTTGATATTAAGTTTTTGTACTAGAGCTGATTTTAATGATACACTTGTGTGATGAAGTACTTCTACTAGAGCTGATTGAAATGTACAAGTAGTGTGTATCGATGCGATCCGCTTTGTCGTGTTACGTTGTTGTGAAAAAATGTTTCAATGCAAGTCGTTTTGCGTCTATGATTGTACTTGTTTGTCTACAGTCTAGACGACTAATTAAAATGAATCAAATTGTTCTCACTTTAATCGATGAAGATCGTGTCTGAAGAAACAAATATAGGTAAATACTTATCTATATTACGACCATCTTTGCAGATTTTTTTTTTTATCTGATATAAACTAGTGCTTGACTGCGATCCCACCTGAGGGTAAGCAGTGATGCAATCGTTGACGGTGAGGCGCACTAGTTTATTAAGAGCCAATTCACTCTAGCCTTGAAGACCAAATTATAAAAGGATGGGAAGATCGCAACAGCAAATACACAATAGTAGCTTCCAAGAAGTTTCTTTTAGAGCTCACCTGTGAACCAGTAAACATATTTTACTTAATTCTTGTTTTTTTGAGGTGGGAAATCATTGGAAGACTTCTCCCGCTACAGGATGGAGCGAGAGGGTGTGTCAGAGTTTTATTGACTAAACGCCACCTGTGTCCTACAGTTGCCCTTTGCGTTCCAGGGCTACGGTAACTCTTCACAACGTTTCCTCAGACCTAGCGTGGCTCACTTCCTACGTGACTAATATTTTTCAATTTTACTATTTCTCAAGCTTCACACAAAAATTCCAAGAATATCATTTCCACTGTAGTTTAATCACAGTGTCAAAACAAGTTGCAGGGCTCGATTTGAATATCAATTAAAACAACACTTCGGTTGCAGAACTGGCTAGCAGCCTAACAACGAGCCTTTTACCCGATGATTGGCGCACCATTCCGCATTCTTGTCTCCGACGACCGGCGCAAGCGCAGGCCCACGCTTCCCTTTACTAACTGTTCCACGTTTAAATATTTCGAAACCCTTTATTAAGAAAAAGAAAACGAAGTTCAGTTTTTACCTTTCTACATTAAAATATTTAAATATTTCCAAACGTTGGCCTTTAATTAAAAAAATAAAAATGGAGCTCTGTCTTTTTTTAAACTATGGGAAATAGTCGCAGAATGACGTCACAAATTATATGCTGCGTATTGAATTTCACAAGTTTCGTTACGCGGTCTATTGCGTGTTTTATTTGATACGATTATTATCAATTTAAGTAATTGTTGCGTTGAGAATTATTATCTAAAGTAATACCGACATGTAATACTACAATTTATCTCCTAATTCTGAACTTATTTTTGTATTGTTTGGTCTCACAAAGTCGCGATCTGCTCTATGAGCATCAAGGCCATATGATTCTCATTTAATTTAATTATAATTTGATGAGATTTTTATGCAATTTATATAAGATCTATCATCACTAACAGCTGTGTGTTAACGCATCGTAGCGTATCAACTGTTAATCTAAACATTGAATGCCGAAAAACTCGTAAAGAAGATTCCAATTTAATTAGAAATGTAATTAATAAAGATAGTGAACCTTCAAAAATATAAAACATTATTAAAGTCATTGCTATCAACAACGGAAGTGACAATAACCTTGTTACGGGTGTCGGGCTCCGGATCGGAAGGTCATGGGTTCGAATGGAGTACAGTCGGAGGGGCCAACATAATGATTTAACTCAAATTGTTCACTTTTTTTCCCCGGTCTTTTCCGATTCTTTATTGGTTACGCCCGCATCGAAATTGTACGCTTAATTTAGGGCTCTTTGAAAGTTTTGTTGTTCAAACGAATTATTTGAGATTGGAATAAAAAAACGGAGAAGGCGATAATCTGGACTCTAGTGCAACTTAGTAATAATTGAGAGATTGGAATGAATGACCAGCCCCCCTAGCCAAGTTACAACCGTTTCGCTTGCGCTGAACGCTTCGAGTTGACCTTGCCGCCAATTCTTTTGTTCCGATCACGTGACTGAGCGTTAAGGCGACGGCATTTCCGTACATTTGAAGCTTTCTACAAGCGTTAACTATTGCAGATTAACAACTTGGCTTGGGGTACAGGTTTTTCTCAGGCTTTAAGGAGGAGGATTTATAAGAGGCATATTTTGCCCATTACGCTCTGAAAAAATAAGTTTGTGTGTCCGACTATTTTTAAATCATTGTATAGTTAAAGATGAATATAGATTCTAATTTATTTTGGTTTGCTGTGTGCTTCTATCCTATACAGAAACAAAATACACGTTCATGAGCGGGGTTCACGCGACGTATGAGTTTATGATTCCATATTGCTAATATCTACATTTGTTCGTAACAGGTTGGAAGTCAGTACTTATGATATACCTAGTTATGTTGACGGCATTATACCATAGCATAGACGCACACAGATAACCAAAACAAGTTAGTATTCACAAGTTTTATACTTTACTTACTCCTCCTTTTTCACTTAATCCGCACAAATCTGAAGATTCGCAACAGAATTGTATCATACCAAGCAACTTTACATTTCTGGTTAGCCCAATTTAAACCCGTCCAGTTTCGCCCTCGTAAACAAAAGACGGTGTCGTGTTTGGATTACTAAACATCCTGCAATCAAGGAAACAACTCGACAACTCAACTCGAGAGTTGCGAACAGGATACTCAATTACATAATTATCTCGGACTCGCAGGATAAGTATAATAAAGGAGGATGGCCCTTCAGACCCCCTCTTTTTGCTCTAAACAACAACTATTAAACTCATAAAAACTACAATTCTTCGTAATACGATTGAAGATGGCCTTTTATAGCTGAAGTTTAAGCCTCGATGATTATTGAAAATAGAAAACACGAATTCCTTTTTATGATCTATATTTTACTAGTATAATACACAGGTTTTTCTCACTTTTCTTTTCATATGTTACTGTGCTCTATAATAGGCATCTAGCTATGAAATTGGCGCTTAACAAACTACGTTGAACTGCACAAGTTCAAATAAGCTTTGTATGAAAGGTACGTTATTCTTTCTAGTTTTTTATATTTTGTATTTTCTGTAATATCATAGTAAGTATTTATAACCACGAAATCTAGTATAAAAAGTATTTTTTTTTATATAATAGGTATTCTAACGTGGTAACTGTGTATTTCAAAAGATAAGCAATATTATAATATCTAATAATGATGTAGGTATAGGTATGACATTTTGCTAACAAACAAACTCTATGGTATTGATATTTCGTCATGTAGTGACCAGGAGAAGAAAAGTTACTAATGAGGTAACATCTAAATGAAAGCAAGAAATGTAGGTTCCGACACCCTACATAAGCAGGACTATCAAACTGGACCCATCGATACTGGACCCTATATTCATGAGCACGTAGCAAGAACAGTATATTTATTCTAATTTATGTGTAGGTAACACTCCAATCGTGTCCATTATGATGACTGTACAACAAAATTCGAGCACATAACAATTAAGGTCACTTGATGCGAATAACAAACTATTTTCGTACGCATCAGATGCTGACATTTAACACAATAGTATGCAGAACGCTTGTGTACAGACCAAACATAATTTATGTGTATTTAAGTATAGTTTAAACAGCTATTACGTAATGGTGATACGGGTATAGGAAGCGCAATAGTGACTACTTATATGTTTTGTACTAAAGAGATTATCTCACGTAGAAAGCTGCCAGACCGCGCCTATGCTTGTCTATGATACGCATCTTCTAATTCTATAGCTATCTATGGTCTAGACTAGGTTCCCTACTATGACGTGTTAAATTGTCAGTCCTACTAGCGAGAAAGAGGGTCATACATCCTTGTATAGCACAAGGGTATACACCGTTAAATTTTGATCGTTTTAATCCTGTGAAGGGCCAATCCAGTATATGAAGCACTCTCCATTTGTAAAGATAAAATTAAAAAATAAAGTACCTTTTTTTCAAAACTCTTATTAATTTACTTAATATGTACGAAATTAATTTCTTTAAGAAAAAGTCAGCTGATTGAATCGAATTGAATGACTTGTAGGTAGTAGTCGGCGTTGCGTACAAACTACCACAGGTCATTGGACAAAATTTAGTGGTGTATAAAATCCTTTGTATAGCACCAGTCTTTTAACAGTTCAGTTTAGGTCGACAAACGGATGTGACATAACCTGTCAATTAGACTGCTTTTATCCAAAACTACCCAAAATTTTTATATAGATTTCGATTACGGATATGTTTTTATTTCGGATATCATAACGATTGCATCACTGCTTACCATCAGGCGGGATCACAGTCAAGTTCTAGTTTATAACAGATAAAAAAAAAATTGATAGTTTCGGTTAAGGCACGGTTAAGGAGCTCCATAAAATTTTTGGTCTAAACTAGGTAGTCTTGAAAGTATTGGAAAAGGAAAGTATTTATACTTATTTGTAAAGCTATTGATTCCGTTGACACAAAATACCAATACACCATAAACACTGTAAACTTTTGCATACGTAGTTTTCCCATGGGCGCAGTAAAATGTCGAGTAAGGGATTTTCGAGTTCACGGTTCGCAGCATTAATAATAATATCCGCTGAGAAAACCTTGCGTCTCTCCAAGGACTGAAAGGGAAAGGGTTGTATAATATCTGGCTTTCCGATGTTCCTCTTAAATCTAAAAGAAAAATCTTAACTCTGAAACGGAATTGCTCTACATTTTTTATTAGATGCGTCATCCGGCTTGTCTTATCTGTGTCACGGTAAAAAAACCGTAGGTAGGTACTGTCAATATAAACAAACAGTTTACTTATCATCAATCTTACTCAGTATTCAGGCTGAAGGACTTACCTGAAACAGAAAGATACATAAAATCAACAAACGAGTAATGAATCTCAAACACATGATACAAATGTTTACTTTTACAAGTTTTCAAGTTACGCCTGTTCATAGTTTAAAGTCAGAACGCAGTACTCTTGCTTTGAAATAAGACATTGTTTGTACACACGACGAAGTTTTCCGTCAAACAATGTTTCATATTACAAAACATTCAACAACTGAACTCTACAGACTGTAACTTTACTGAAACGTTGACATTTCTGCTAAATGAACCGACACATCTCGCTATCTTATGCAAGAGAAACTAGAGACAGTTTTTTGACGAGATGTTACTTGATAGTAAGTGACAATGCACATCTCGATTATGGTTACATGCAGCATTACACCTGTTTGTAGTAACTGTTATCAGAGCTGGCAACAACACACGTAAGGAATGCTATTGTTCAGCATTATTTGTGTTGCTTTCTAACTATTGTATTCCAAACGGAGGCATTTGTGATCACTTGCACGTATAAGATTTGAATGTCACAAATAACAACATGTTTAGTCATGTCAAACAAGCGGTCAGCGGGTCAAGTGGATACAGTGCGAGCTTTTGTTTTATTTGTGCGTATAGGAAACTATACATACGGTCTCTGCTTCAGTTGGTATCTCTGACGCATTGTAACGACGTTTGACTAGAGGAAGGTAATGCTTATAACACAGTATTGAAGGCGAGATCACTATAACATGGGTTATTCACTAGATAACCGCACAGGACGCCAGGGAGCCACAAGCGGTGCCATCAATCGGCACGAGCACTGACCGCGACCGAGCCGACACTGGACAACTTGTTTTAGAAAATTCGCAATTGGATTGAAAAAGTGCTAAATTATCCGACAATTACGACAGGCGAGGATGTAATTAAGCATTACGGGTGAGCGTGTATCAGTGGGTGGGTTGGGCGCGCGACTGCGGGCTGCGCGGGCGCACACCTCGCCCGTGTCCGCCACGCCAGCCGCCGCCCGGCCGTGCAATCAATTTATGCAAATTACCGACGGGACGGTCTGCTCGCACGTCCAATTGACTATTAGCTATACCGGGAACGCTCCGAGATACAAACGACATTGATGCCTGTTATGGAGATAAATAATTTAACGCGTTTAGAAATTCAGTTATTAAGTGCGCTGAACTCGGAGTGTGCCAACTGGGCGAAATAAATTTAGTTGTGGTAACAGCCAGACTGCTGTCACAACAGTGTTCGCAATTCGGCAACGGTTCCGCTCCACTGGGTGTTCGTAAATACTGAAAGGTTTTACACGGATTTTTACTTAGTTACCAAATTAGCAACTGATAACAGTTCCGTAGATTTGAAAACATGCAGACATGAAGTCGCGTCATGAGAGTTCTTTTTTTAATGTAACTTAATCAACTGTGTACTTAGATAATGCTTCTTTTAAACTTGAATGGTTAAACGTGATGCTAAGTATAAAGCTCGACATTTGCTGGAACAATTTGAAAGAACTTTTTTTTAAACTATTCGTTGATTTCTCAGGAAGTTTCTTATGAAGAGAAACTTGTAAAAAATAAATCTTTATTTATTACATTTAAAATGTTACTAGCTGTCAATCCTTACAATACATTTGTCCGTAGATTTGATACTTTTTCTTTTTATGATATAAAGTTTCTGACAGAATGTCTGACGCCGTCCAACTATTACCTTTATATTTGTAAAACTGATGAAAAACTATCCTCAGTTTGGTTTTTTATCGATTGCGATGTCGATTGTGACTGTATATTTAACGAGACTTCGACGAATAATATTAATTTGCATCACAAAAGACCGTGAACCTTTCAATCAAAATAAATAGAGATGAAATATTGCATATAAATTAATGATCAATTGCCTATGTCCGAAATTATAATTTAAATATTTAATACCATGATACCTTTGGTTCGAGTGGGTGTGTATTTGTTATCTTTTATCAGAAACGTTGAATGTGTAATATTCGATGAACGGGAATACCTGGAACCGGACACGTGGAAGGCCCGACAGGAGGAGATAGCGAGAGAAACTAGACTCGTACTTTATCAAGAAAAGAAAAATAAAAGAAAGAAAAAAAAATCAAGATGAAATAAAATGGAAAATAGGGAAGGAGGCGTTTGCCCTTTTTTTGAGGTGGAAATGTGGGAAACCGACGAATACATTTTCCCACTTTGCGTGGAGTGACAGGGCACGTCAGACTTCTACTTACTAAAACCCACTTGTATTCCTTCAGTTGTATTTTGCGTTCCAGAGCCTCGGTAACTCTTTAGAAACATCTTGTAGCACCAAGGAGGTCTTTGCCCTGCAATGGGCACTACAAGCTTGTAATATTATTAGAACTATATACATTTTTATCGCATGTTATTAACATTCGATAAAAATCCATCTGTCACTACTTCGTAAGAATTCTAATACAAAAGAAAGTTACTTTTACTTGCTTTCTCCCTCTTTTTTTATAACATGATTGATTATATACTTAGACACAAATTATCATGGGGGCAAAAATATCGACCACTAAGATTTTAGCTCCCCTATGGCAGCCCCAGGATGGGGGTGCACGGAGACTGATAATCACAGAAAGACATGATAAATTATGTTATACTAGCTTCTGCAAGCGGGATTGCTTGCGTAAAAGTAGGCTTCTCCATACAAACTTTAGACCATTTCATGTTAAAAATTCTGTCTTTGTGCTCGCCTAAGTCATGAAAAGAATACTTGTGCAAAATATCGCGCTCCATTTTTGCTGTGCTTTGATATGTCAGTCAGTCAGTTTTATTTTCGACTATCTTTTGCCCGCGATTTCACCCGCGCATATGAAATATAGCCTATGTCACTCAAGAATTAAGCAGCTTTATATTGCTGAAAAAAAAAATCGCAATTGGACCAGTACTTTCAGAGATTACTTCCTCCTATAAACATAAAAACAAATAAACAAACTTTACCTCTTTATAATATTAGTATAGATTATTCTTATTGCTCTTGGATAATAGCGAGGAAGTATTCTATAATCAATTCAAGTTAATGTCATCGTGTGGGTATCATGATCATCATCATTACAAACGTCCGCTGCTGGATATAGGCCTCCCCCAAACGTCGCTACATTGACCTATCCTACGCGTATCGCATCCGTCTCATTCCGGATAGCTTCACCAGGTCATCGGGCCATACAACATTGTGTCTTCCTGTACTCGGTCGTCACTCCAGAATCTTACAGAGAGGTTCTTAAAATTATGATTTCGACTAATTACTCGCAACTCATAGATACTACTTAGGCGCTGCGCAAACAGAGACACTCAGTTACCGACATCGAACACTTTTTGATCATCATCAGTATGCGTTAAGGACTGGACAGGACACAAAAAATGATGACGTATAAGCAGGAAGGGAGGTTTCTATAGAACCAGTATGAAATCATCCACGATTTCGTATTATCGAAATGAATATTCATCGGTAGCTTGTAATCTGACACAAGTCACACATTTGTGCCCAAGTCAACAAGTCATGTTGAGGACATAATGCGTTGACGGTGTAATCTTACTTTCACGTGCACTTTGCACCTCAATTAGTAAAAAACAGTACAAACATACATAAACACAATAGATAGAGTTCAAATAAACTTCATAAGAGAACAGTATAACGGTTAAACTAGGCCACAAACATATCAATTGATATCTCAAATAATGCGCGTTCCAGAATAATAAACAACCTAAGTAGTATACTATCTACTAATTTGCTGCATACAGTATGCAGCAAATTAGTAATAGTATTTTCTGCACATTTTTAAGACTAGTATGCAGCACACCTAGTCTTAGGAATGTGCAGAAAATACCAACTTGAGTTTTAATAATATGTTTACCTTTTTTAGGTGGGATCTCTTCAAATAACCTCTCCAGCTCTGGGAGTCTAAGCGAGAGGGAGTGTCAGACTTTTACTGACTAAAACCTACCCATGTTCCTTCAGGTGCTGGTGCCTGTATACTCAGAACGTGGGCAGCGATGTACCTACCATGTTTTCCCATTTAAGGTTAAGCCTCATGCAGTTGGGGTAAGCCAATAGCCATTAACCGGGCACGGCTCAGTAATCCTTCCGTAGTGCTACTGAAAAATATCAGATGTGTTCGCGGCTTAGTTCAAATTAAATTGATAGATGGCGTTGGCGCCGAACTAGAAGTCGCTTTGGCTTAGTTACAGCGTTTAGTTTATGGCAACTAGTTTTATATTAATAAATGAGCCAAGTTTAATAAATACCTACATACATTTGATTTGATGGCACGGTTGGAAGTAGAACTACTTGGAATAGTTAGTTAGTTGAACGATTGATGGTTGCTGCGCTACGTGTCGCGGGTTTTATTTAATTTTAATAAAATAAAATAAAAAATGAAAATTTTATGTTTCTGATTAAATAACCTATAACCATTAAAAAAAGATATAATATGACCTAAGTACATATTTATTTCTAAGGTCTGGGTATCTTGTGAATGTGAGTTTACGCGTTTGTTACACCAACAATACGCAGCTTAACGACAGAAGTAATTTCTAATGTGAGACGAAGTTATTTTAATTTAAATATTCTAACTAGACGCGGTTTTCTGCTGCTGCCCCTAAACAATACCTCGTCAACATTATATTTATGCAAGTGACGCCATTTAAGTAGAATGTGCTTATGGTTAGCACACAAACAAGTCAGACCACAAAACTACAAGTAAAACGAAATTGCAATAAGAAAAGTGGTGAAAACTGAAAACTAGTCGTTTACAAACAAGAGAAAGGTGACAATGAAAGTGTTAGACGTCTTCGATGTTATCGTAAATAGAAAACTGCTGGTGACATGATTAAGTGTTTTTATTTCTACTAAACTATAATATTTGCCATGTCAGCTGCTCTACTCCACAGTGAAATTGAGTAGTAGAAGAGTTAAATTTTTATTATCATTTGTTGTAAAAAAGTCATTCTTTCCAAAATCGAAATTTTGTAAGTCGTTAAATAACGAGCAAGTTAGAAACCTTTCAAATCTGGTGAAAGAGAAAACTGTAAAGTAGCAAAACAAGGATGGAAATTAAAAAATGTGACGTGACGTCACCGCCATTAGGTGACGTGTGAACAAAAGAGATAGCGAGATATTTCCACCACACCCCCACTCTTCCTCATACCAATACTTGGAATGGATAGACACTAATTGCTGCGTCATTTAATAACCAATTTAGGTAGTGTTTTCACAAAAACATTTATTTTTAGTGTTATTTTGTTATTTATTATAAAATATTGTACAACAGTACCCAATTAAGTTTTTCAGAGAAACAGCTATAATCTGTTGTTTGAGTCTGACTCAGATAAATTCTACGCAGTATTTTATAGAAAAAGAATATTTATTATACTAGGTACTATTTTTATAGATATTATCCAATAATTCTAAATAAAATGTCATCATTAACATGGTGTTTGTCATCATTAATATTATGAAAAAACACAAAACAAAAACCGGCCAAGTGCGAGTCGGACTCAACCATGAAGGGTTCCGTAGCAGCAAGTAACATAATATAAAAGTTCTTGTAATGTGTTGTAACTTTAATTGATGTTTTAAGAATAGTGTATTTTTTTCGATTTATGACACATTAAAAAAAAACTACTTACTAGATTTCGTTCAAACCAATTTTCGTTGGTAGTTTTTATAGTAATGTACATCATATATTTTTTTTAGTTTTATCATTCCCTTATTTTAGAAGTTAGAGGGGGGGGATACACATTTTACCACTTTGGAAGTGTCTCTCGCGCAAACTATTCTGTTTAGAAAAAAATGATATTAGAAACCTCAGTATCATTTTTGAAGACCTATCTATAGATACCCCACACGCATGAGTTTGATGAAAAAAAAAATTTTGAGTTTCAGTTCTATGTATGGGGACCCCCAAAATTTATTGCTTTTTTTCTATTTTTGTGTGAAAATCTTAATGCGGTTCACAGAATACATCTACTTATAAAGTTTCAATAGTATAGCTCTTATAGTTTCGGAAAAAAGTGGCTGTGACATACGGACGGACAGACAGACAGACAGACAGACAGACAGACAGACAGACAGACAGACCGACAGACAGACAGACAGACATGACGAATCTATAAGGGTTCCGTTTTTTGCCATTTGGCTACGGAACCCTAAAAATGTAATAAAAACAGGTTTTTATTTGTTTTGGCCCGTCAAACAAATGCTAATTTAGACTAGAAAAAAGTCAAGTAAAAGTCAAATCTAGCTATTTGTATTTTACTTTTATAATTTTGAAATTCATGTATCAATAGTATCCGAAACTAGCGGATAATCCGAAATAAAATCCAAAATGTTACGTTACTGATAAACAACATCCCTTCCGCCAAAAGGTCATCGACACTAAAATATTCTGCCACATGCGTGGATGGCGACAGGCAGACAGACGCACAGACAGACAGCAAGTAAAGTCGAGTGCTGCACTAATGAAGCGAACACTCGCCAATTAGCTCTGCGTCGGTTTTGCAACATGAACCCAGTGTCGCTCAAATACGACATGCACTAAACGCCACGCCGTTTAGATGCACTCTTTTTTAAAGTAATTTTATTTAAATGACTGTATATTCAAAACAGCCTTTGAAGTTCGTCAGTTAATGAGAAATGTTCTCATTAACTAACTTACTTTCAAAATATTACCAACTAGCTTTTTTCCGCAGCTTCGCCCACGTATATTAAATATAACCAATGTCACTCAGAAATAAAGCAACTTTCTATCGGTGAAAAAAATTTCGCAATCGGACCAGTACTATTTTTTAGTACCTCCTACAAACATGCAAACAAAAAAAAAACTACTTTATAATAATAATATAGAAGTATAGCCCTAGCAATATAACCCTAGTATTATAAATGGTATGTAAATTCTAAACTAATAATTATGATAATAGTTAAATAAATAATCGTTTGTTTTCAGACAAAATTAACATGCATGTAAACAACTTTAAGCTTTCAGAGAGCTTTCAGCGGAAGAAATGCAAATTAGATACCTAATCATTTTCATGCATATTTATAAGAAACACACGCAAAGTTATAAGTCAAATCTTACTCAACTTAGTTGAGTACAAATTTAACCAGGTGTAATACGAAATTAATCATCTGCGATTTTTAGGTTTTTGCTTTGCACATCTGCCAGTCAAGCTACTGTTAATTTAAAGTATTTCGTTTTTAATACGGCATAAAGTTACTTTGTTTCCTGAATGTGGATGTAAAACATTTTATGTAAAATATTTTTATCGAACCAGCTTTCTCGGCATGCGTCACTGAGGGAATAAACAGTACAACACAGTAAAATATTTACCGGCTTACATGTTTCAATAATCCAAATCAAAATTTTAAAGCCATCCATCAGGAATTAATTTACGAATAATTAAAACAGCGACTGGATTCACTCGAAAAGATCCCACCAAAAAACCCCTATACGTATTTTTACAGTAGGCACATTCACAGTTGGCGGTTACGCCATTTGTTTTTCCCACTAACTTGTGTAACGTAATATTTATTGGTTGATCAAGAATGTACGATCATATGCTGCAACTGTCGTTTGAGTTCACTTACATAGCTTTGCATCACAATAGCTTTGTTTTTATTATGTCTGATGATTTGATAGAATAATAAACTGATTAAACTTAATTTAATAATTTTGACGGCACCGTCGCGCTTCGTTGGCGTAGTGTTTAAGAGATTGACTATTGCACTGTGGGTCATGGGTTCGATTCCCATGTGGAACAAATATTTGTATGGCCTACAGATAGGTGTTCCAAGTCTGGGTATCTTGTGTATGTGTGTTGTGAGTTTACATGTTTGTGAACGAACCCACGATACAGGAGTTATTCCTAGTGTGGGGAAACATTAGAAATGTATAACTAAAATGAAAAAAACACTTTAATTTACTCAAATGACGGACTTATATAAATCAAGGTTACCCAAACAGCAGAGTGTATTGAATCACACAAGTATTAAAAATGTTAAAATTTGTATTTATGTTTGTGTGTGTATATTTGTTACTCCTTCTCAAACGACTGAACGGAATTAAACTTTTGGCATACGGATAGACCATACTCTGGAATAGCACATAGCATAGATACTTCCATAATCCTTGATCGAACTTATACTGGGTATCTAAATGTTCCCTCGGAATAAATTTCCAAATTTTTCGCAGGCGAAGCTGCTGGCAGAAGCTAATAATAAAACCATAATTTAAAAAAGACGTGTGGCACTCGGCGACTGCCGCGATAAAGCTATTGCATAGCATTTTTATCAACTTATGCAATTATAATTATTTATTTATTTTATTTAAGCAAATTTTTTTTTCCTTTGTTTTTTTTTTCTTCGATATTAATTGAAGTTACACTTTCACACATTGAATTGAATTTTGATTGATTGTTCACTCATTTATTTTCTTATCGGTCACCACGCTCAAAAAACAAATGAGTGGGGTGTGTTAGGTTATTTTCGTTACGGAATTTCTGGATTCGGTCTCCACGCTCAAGGCCCGCGATAGGAGCTATGCAATAGCTTAAAAACACTTTCCATTGTCAATCAAATTTAGTTTTACAGTACCTTCCTAAAGTAGGGTCCTATTTTTTCAGTAGTGTGTTGCTTCTCCATTTTGTAAACACTGTCGAATCGATCGTTATTATCAATAATACAAAATGCACAATACTTTGTTTTCGCATTGAGTTTGGCAACTGTTTAAACACGATAAGATAAAACAATCAATGAACATTGTTTTTGCATATCATAACACTAGCTTCTTTCGCTTAGCTCGCGTGAAAGTAGGTTCCGCATACAAACTTTGGACCCCTGCTTGACCCCCTTAGGGAACGAATTTTGGAAAATCCTTTCTTATTGCTCGCCTACGTCATTAAAGAAAACTTTGTGCAAAATTTCACACTCTTAGGCCCGTATTACAGAACGTCACTCAAAATTCAAGCATTACTTAAAACTAGATTTAAGCCATTTGATTGGTTGAAACTACATAATTTTAGGTAATGCTGTAATACGGGCCTGTGTCTTAGTAGTTTCGACTGTATATGTCAGTCAGTCAGTTTCTCCTTTTATATATCATACTAGCTTTTACCTGCACTTTGTGCGCACATAAAATATAGTCTACACCACTCAGGAATAAAGCAACTTTCTATCGGTGAAAAAATTGTAGCAATCGGACCAGTAATTCCAAAGATTACCTCCTACAAACAAAAAAACAAACTTTACTTTTTTATTATATTAGTGTAGAAGATAAAGATTGTTCTCTGGGTTACCCGATGAAGTAGGCACAAGAAAAGTAGCCCATTTCTCCATTGACTTAAATTCTAAAGTCCTATGAAGTTATAGGGCGAGTAGTTCATCAATAACTTACTACAAATCTAGGCTTCAATCTAATTCTGAGAACTTCACCCGGCCAGTGAGGCAGTGAGTTTTTTGTATCAATCGACCTACTTGGTATTGCTTACAATAGTTAGGTAGAAACAGTCAGATCGTTATCGGTAATTTCCTTTATAGTTAGAATGGCTAGGTACACACATACACCTCACTAGCATTACGAATGCAATAGTCAAAGAAATCGGATTAATTATTTCATATTTTTAACTTTCAGTTCAGCCCACAGTACATGTGGCAAATCATAAAAGCAATTTAAAGTATACGAAACAAAAGAGTTTAGATAACTGAATTAGGAAAGTTAAACGCCTATCATTGTCGCAAAAGTACTTTTTCCTACTTCAACGACAAAAACTGCGAACATTAAAAAGCAAACGGTATCATTTTATCGCAAAATAAAGTCAGGAAGAAAAGTAATCGCAACACAAAAGATAAGTAATTTAGGTTACGTTCACAAACAGACACAAATCACATTGTCGTAGCGATTGCGTACGATACTTTCCGAGTTTTCCAGCTTTTTCCGGCTGTCGGGCACGGCGTTCCGGAGAACTCGGAAGCGAGCCCTGTCTACCCGCAGCCGTTTCCCATCTTACAGACGTGGACTGGAAAATGGGAACGAAAAGTTAAAGCTGCCAGATGCTGTTTCTCAGTATTATCTTATTACTTTCTGATGCGAAGTGACTGTTGAACGTGGGTTGTGTTTGTAGGTTTTATTAAAAATTCAGTGATACCGAGTGTGATTACATATACCTTCTTGACTTACCTTGGACATTTCGAAGCAAACCTTTCTTAAGTAACGAGAAAATAAATAAAATTCAATCCATAAAAATGACGCCAACGACAGTTACAGATTAAATAAAATTTCATTTCCTGCATTATAATAAAATGACTAAACCGTCAACCTCTACTTTTCTAATATGTTCAAACCCCGTTCTTTTATCCTGAGAGCGACGTCTCGGCTAACAAAAAAGAAAACTGAGGCTGAAACCATCGCAGACGCCATTGTCAGTGGAGAGAAAGATATTTGAATACGAAATATCGTAATATTCCTTCGCAGACGTTGAGTTTTATTTCTACTTGACAGACTTTCGTAGGCACGCCTTAATTGCACGACTACAGCACTACAGAACTGGAACAAAGGATTAGCCTCGCGGATTTATCTTTTACAGGTTTATTTTATAGCATTTGAGAGACTCTTTAATGTCGGCGGACGGTGAAACCAAATTATTTCTGCTGGAATCCCGCAGCCTGTTATTTAATTTAATGTTTTTGAAAAGTGCGCAGCACCGGCTGATTAATTATTCTTCGTGTTTTAATCGAAGACTACGATTTGACAATACGAATGTTGCATGTTTTTTCCATTTCATAAATAGTGAGGTACCGCAACCGATACTAACCAAAAAACCGAAAAAAATTCGTAAAAATTATTTCGTTTTTTATGCAACTAATTATGATCAGCTTTTGTATTTCCTGAAAGTAATTTTGTAAATGCAAATACTCATAAAATAAATTATAATTTAAGCTTAAGAATTGAAAGACTAGCTAAAGCTGTGTTATTTTATTTTTTCGTCTCGATTTGGTTATGACGAAAATATATAACTATTCAAGCTAATATTTTGCTGAAATATTATTATAACTTAACGAATAGGTACTATTAATAATGACTTCGGTTTGAAAACTAATAATAAATAATTGTGAAAACATACCTAAGTCCTCTTCGTGTACTATTTTCGTGCGGGTCGCTTAAAAATTGTAGCAATAAAAACGAATTATGTGTCGGTTTCTTACAATGTAGACATTTGTATTTAGAGCTTAACGACCAATGAGGATAACTTTTTTAATTCTAAAGCATAAAAGGAAGCTACCTAAAAATGTGGGTCTAAGTTTATTCATGCAGTCCAGTTGACTATGATCAGATAGGTTGCAGTAAATAAAACTTTTGGTAGGTTAAAGCCACTGCCTTAATTCTCGTTAGTCATACAGCACATTTATAGGGTCATCAGGACCGTCACTTTCATTAGGCTTGAATACATTGGCAAGATGGGCTGCAAATACTTCAGCTATCGAGTCCACAGCCAAGGTAGCTGCTAGATAACTCGGCGTTCTTGCAAAGGTCCGGCAGTTTTTAAGAGCTCACGAAGCGGTTTTTAACCACGCCTGCCGTGATAGAGGAAACAGCTGTTTTATTTTTAAAGTCACCTGAGTTTTGAGTGGATTTTCAGCCGTCGCAGTTGTAATTATCGCTTGCAAGCTTGGTGGGTTGGGCACGCCACAATTATGGCGGTAAGTCCCCTCTTTGAGGCGTGGCTGGAAAGAACTCACGGCGTCCTTGCCTTCCACGTGACTCAGGTTCTCACCGGACACGGTAAGTTCAGGAGATACCTGCACCGAACTCGTGCGGAAGTGATGCCCGGGCGTCGCCTCTCTGTGGAACATACGATAGAGGTGTGCCTGGCTTGGACAGAGCATCACCGTGTCCATGTGGGGGCGATCGGTGGCGGCAATCTCTTGTGCTGGGTCTTGGTACAGGCCATAGTCCGGAGCGAGGACGAGTGGCAGGCGGACGCCTCCTTCTGCGAAGCAGTAATGTTAGCAAAGGAGGAGGCCGACCGCACTAAGCAACGGCAGTCATACCCCAGCCGCTGCTGGGATTCCGATCTGAAGATTTGATCCGGACTGAGCTCAAGAGTCGACGGCGCGAACTGTTCCTGAGCGCCTCAAGGAGTTATCACCAGAAAAAGCTTGGTGGGTGAAAATCGAAAGACGGGCATTTAATTATTAGTCGAGCTCTGAACCGCCATGGACACACACCAGAAACGAGCTGTTGCGTTATTACTTATTTCACAGAAGAATTAAAAACAGCTTTAAAAACGGCTTTTATCGCTCTGGATGCATCGGATTTCCCTGCCCGCTGAAGGCAACTGTGGGCGCTAACCGACCTCAAAGCGTGCGGGCGCTACCCACCGAGGCTGCGGGTGACCGAAGCTCGCGCGATTCTACTAGTTCCTTGCCATTGCAGCGGGAGCCGCAAACAACTGCGCACACCACGGCCGTAAAACGCGTCGTGAAACGTGTTTTAATTTTTTACATATACATATATCTCTAGCATTCTATAGAAGTGAAAACCGCTTCGTGAGTTCTTAGCCTAAGTAAAAGGCGGAGTGTTAAAAAATATGGTAATATTTTTGATTATTTTAGTTTTCAATTCATATTAGACTTTATATAAACACACACATACAGTATCTTAGTCCTATTTTCCATAAAGGTTCTAATGTTAAAAAACCGGTATGAAAAATCGAATTTGGAGACATCACTTTTACTAAAAATCTGGCAACATATTTTCAGAAATTGACATTTGCATATGTCAAATCATAGTCTTTAATTATAAAATGAACGATACAGGCAAGTGGTCTTCTCTTTTGGTACCCAAAACTACTCTGACATGCCCACAATAAATATACAATCTAAATGTAATTTTAAAACCAATCATCTTTACAATTACAATATTTACTATAACAAGGGTCAATCAGTAGTTTTGTTTGAACAGTATCTGATTATTAAAGAATTCTGACTAAAACCACTCATCTCACAGTTCCCTGTACTACAAATTCACAAGAAACATTCCAGTACTAAATAAAGGATAGGATATACCATTAAAGATTTCTGAAACATTTCATACGACTAGCTTCCTCGAACACAAGTTCTCAGGAAACCAATCCAGTTGGTAAGTACAAAATGAAGGATAATTTCACTACCCAGTGTACGCAGTTGCGACTAGAAGTAAGCACGTCGAGTGGGTGTTCAGATTTATGAGAGGATACAATAGATTGCGCCAAGGTCCACTGCAATGACAGATGTCCGTCTCAATATGCGCGAGCGGCCGAGAGTTGAGAGCATTGTAGGTCGGTCGCTACTCGGAGCTTGTAGGTAGGTACTATGGGTATTATAGCAGATGAATGCCTGAGAGGGAAAGGAAAAGAGCATCTGTTCTCGGTTTTTTTATTATTATTGATAGGTTCGCGCTTGACGGCTATTTCACCTGATGGAAAGCGACGATGCGGTCGACGATGGAACGCGCTTACCTAGAAGAAACCTAGCTATTCACTCTTGACTTAAAGATTCCCAGGTTGTAGCCATCAGGAAACACAGACAAAATGTCATCGAAATCTTATAAGTTTAGCTGACCCAGCAAAGTTCGTACCGTCTAAAACAGTCAATGAATGTAGTATATCTTTCGATATAGTTAACCGATTGCGATGAAACAAAGTCTAAGTAACAGGTATATCAAGTTACACACAATTTCAATGTATAAAAGTTATCTACGCCAATTTCGTACATTTTTAATCGACTTACAAAAAAGGAGGAGGTTCTCAATTCGGTTATTTTTTTTTTATATATTTTTTATGTTTGTTACCTCAGAACTCCGTCGTTTATGGACCGATTTGCAAATTTTTTTTCCCCATTACATGATATGCTTCTAGATTGGTCCCATTTTTTTCAAAATCCAGTTCTGATGATGGGATCCATGAGGAATCGAGGGAACTCATCAAATATTATAGACAACCATATAGTTATTTTGGTATTTTCATTAAGAACTTATGCATTTACAGTCAGCTAAAATCACCACCAAAAGACAACACTAAAAACTTTTATTTATTATATGTATAGATAAATAATGAGCGAGAAAAAGCTGTATTTTAAAGACTAAAGAAAAGCTAGTACACAAGAGAGTAACAAGACTGATCATCTAGATTACTTATCCGGCTAGAGTACCAATGAGATTTGATGACATCCTGTGGTAGCAACAAGACTAATCTTAATATCCACGACATGTGTCCCTTCAACTAATCTGTCTTCTGTCCGGTAGAGCAAACATTTGGCTGAATTTGTTCAATTCCAATAACGCACACGGAGACCTAAGCTCAACATTTTAATATTTATATTTTATAATAATTGTTGAAGAAAGTTGAAAGTTAACATAAATATGCTGAGAGAAAGTCAGCAATCAAATAAATACGTTCAAAGCTAATCGTTTGCTATATCATTACAAATCTATACTAATATTATGGAGCTGAAGAGTTTGTTCTCACGTAAGGAAACCCCGAGCATGGAAAAGGCAATGGAAAGGGCTATGTTCGAGGTTTCCTTGCGTGATCGAAACAAAAATGAAGATATCCGCAGGAGGACTAAAGTTGCCGATATGGCACGATTAATTTCCAAACTTAACTGGCAATGGGCAGGGCACTTTGCTCGCAGAACAGGTGGCCGCTGGGGCCGAAAGGTTCTGGGCTGGCGACCGCGTACCGGAAAACGCAGCGTTGGAAAGCCTCCTAGTGGAGATGGAGAGGTGGAACGATGACCTGGTAAAGGTTGCGGGAAACCGATGGATGCGAGACGACGATGGATCGTTCATTGTGGCGACACTTAGGGACGTGTACCAACAAAGCCGATATACCTACGTCCACTACGTAGGTATATCGGCTGAAATGATGAAGAGTTTATTTGGTTAAACGCTAAAATCTCAGGAACTAGGTACTGTTTCGAACTGAAAAACTCTTTTAGTTTTGGATAGGACATTTATTGAGAAAGACTGTTGGTAATACACATCCTGCCTGCTACCTCCTATAGGAGCGGAGTAATAAAAAACACGGGTGAAACCGCGAAGGACAGATATAATTAATCTGGTATAGGTATAGCGGGTACAATATGTCACGACTATGGGTATCATCATAACTTTGTGATGGCTGCCCTGAGACGGAATTACCGTGGCTAAATATGAATTAACTGTCATTTGTCCTCCCATTGACTGACTATTTTTGCATTACAGAGGTGGGATTGATTTGGAGTGCTATTTAATTGTTATACCGGACCAAACCATACACAACACCATACCTACCACATATTTGTGAAGTATATATTTTTCCGACTAGTGATTACCGTGATTTTCCGCCGCATTATTACACAGTAATTATTTTAAAAATATACAAGGAAAACCTTTCAGTGTCCTGTAATGGCGCGTACCCGATATATTATCTACGCGATAGCTTGTCACCCGCAGCGGGAACATTATTATTGTGCAACTACCCTCCTCACGTGACGACCAGTCATTACCGTCCCCCTCCCTCATCATTCCTATCACTGAAAACGTGACAACTAGGTACTCATGTCATCGGTTGTGTACAATAAAAAACAGCAAATACATCAATCGGTACACACCATTCTGGCTTTACCACTTCAGTAATACAGCCTAATATAGGATGCGTGATTTATGAATAACAATGCGTGCTATTTGACGCCTGTTAAAGAAGATTTTGATATATGGATAAGGAATTTTGAGCAGTATGTTCTGGTGCGAAGATTTAAATTTGAATAATGTAGCGCACAGTACTTAAATTAATGTTTGACATTAAAAAGAAAGTGATGGTCTGATGCGCTCGATTTGACACCATTAATATACCATGTATGTAATCAATCTCGAGAGTGTTTGTGGACCTCCTGAAATAACGTACCTAAAATAATATTGCCTAAGCCTCAAAAAATAATGTTAGGACCTCTAGCGAACGTGCTGCAGGAAAGTTCGGAAGAGTAACCGTGACCCTGGAAAGCAAAGGACAAGTGATGGAATACAGGTGAGATTTTAGCCGTAGACACGCATTCTCGGTCCACACAGAAGAAGGGGGAAAAGTTATTTGCTGATTTCGCACCTCCAAAAAACAGGACATTTAAATGTTAGCTTGGTACTTAGCTACCCACAAATCAACAAGTGCTAGCTATACTTTTACCAAAAGAATCAAAAGATATAAACAGGGCCCAATCTAATGGGGGGGGGGGGGGCAAGCCGGACTTTTGCCCAGAGCGGCAAAAAATGAGGGGCGGCAAAATTGGCTTATTCCTTTCTTTTAACCTAGCCATTACCCATCCACACCTAAGTTGTAAGGTTGAGAATTTTAATTTTATACCATTTTCCACCTTACTTCAGGTGAAATAAAAAAATAAATAAAATAGTGGAAATATTTAAGACTTAATACTTATGACTTAAATATGGTTTTGTGTATCTATGTAAAGGGTGGCGAAAATTATCTTTGCCTGGAGCGGCTAAATAGCTAGAGCATAAATATCTTCTATCTGAAACTTCTGTTTTTAAGGTATTTAACAAACTCATGTAAGTAACTAACATTTGTTTATACCAAAATAAATCAGCTGTCAATCCTTCCGCAAATTAAACTTAATTATAACCTATGAAGCAAAGTGTTTCTAAATTCTCATTCCATTGAAATTGAACCTCCGGACACGCAGTTAAGCAAACAGGTGTTGAATCTATTAAGCAACCGAATTGATTCCTAATTTGCATCATTTGCATGTCATCCTTCAAGTCAGGGTGCCCATTACTTCATGAATTTGTAGGACAAGTCTTAAAATCTTGGCCTGTTGATAAACATAAATTCCTAAATGAGAGACAATGCAATGATGTAGTTCTAGAATGTATAAACAAAATAACAATTCCATCTCACTACATGTCATGCATGCGCGTAGTCGGATGTTACCAGAAATGGTTTTGAGAAACCATTTTTACTGTGTTAGGTTGACTGTGACTTCATTGATTGTTACTGAGAATATTTATAACCAGGTTCTACCAGCGGCTTTAGCCTTTAGCCCTTGTGAAAGTAGAAAATTAACCTATGAGCACATACTCTCAGGATAAAAAGTCTTATGCGCTGTTTCGGGATATGATCTAAGAGTGTCCCAAATTTGGTTCAGCTGTTTGAGCTTGAAAAAGTAACAAACATAAAATTCAGCTTAATATAAATTAATGTGATAGTGATACATATTTTATTACTACATCTAATAATAAACACAGGAAAAATTTAAAAAATGTACGGTGGGCGTTCTAATCGTAAAAATCCTTTTTGTACAAAAAAAAATACTGATATGACTACCTAATGTACTCATCCACTATGAGATCATCTGTGATGAAGCTAAACTTTATTAAACAAAGCCAATTACTTGTTAATTAACTGCCAGAAAATTAAACTTAAATTACATAACGATGCTTTAATAAAATTGATGAACGAACCCGTCAGTAGCCGATTACGACCAACATTTAAGGTTTACGACTTTTCTCTACCTTATTCAAACTTAATCGAGAAGCGACAAAATGGGTATTGAAACTTCTAATTAAGCCTTTTTGTGTTCAACGCACACATAAAGAGTTTTACTGTTACGAAGGTTATTCGAGTATGCGCGGCAATGGTTGCAAAGCAGTGTTGCTATAAATCATAAGTGCTCATGATGAGATAGAGAGATAGGTTTATCTCTGGTAGCAACGCAGTCGGCTTCCGCAATAAATCAGAATAAATTTGTTGTCAGGCTAGATCTAGGAGCTGTTGCGGATACTACTGCCTGGTAGGAGTTGTACAACCACTCCTAAATACTATATTCTACTCTACTTATTATGTTCTACGCTAATATACTCTGCTTTAAACCTGCATTGTTGTGGTCTTTTCCCTGAGACGGGCACTCGTTCTAGTAATGACTAAACTCCGCAACGGGAATTAGTTTGCCGTTGACATAGCGATAATATCTACATACTAGACTTGTTAACCTTTTTCTTGTTTAATATACATGGCATTATTCCAGATTGTCAAGTTAATAAAAAATATGATTAAATTAATATCTATTTCGATTAATCCTGTACATATGAACACGTTAGTCTTTTAGGGTTCCATAGTCAACTAGGAACCCTTATAGTTTCGCCTTGTCTGTCTGTCCGTCTGTCTGTCCGTCCTCGCTTAATCTCTGTGACCGTTAGCACTAGAAAGCTGTAATTTAGTACCAATATGTATATCAATCACGCCGACAAAGTGGTAAAATAAAAATTGGAAATAAATGTTTTATTTGGGTATATAATTATGTAACACTTTACATCACTTCCCACTGGAAGTGATTTTTTTTTAAATTTCAACCCTAACGTGTGATATATCGTTGGATAGGTATTTAAAAATGAATAGGGGTTTACTAAAATCATTTTTTGATAAGGTCAATAATTTCGGAAATAATCGCTCCAAAAGTAAAAAACAATGTTCAACCTTCCCTCTAACTTTTTAACCATAAGTTTAGAAAATATGAAAAAAATATGAAAAGTAGAACTTTATAAGGACTTTCTATGAAAATTATTTTGAACTTAGAAAAAAGACAAGGGTTCTACAAAATAATTCCTGGACTAAGTTTGTAGTATAATCGTAAGCAAGCATTTTTTTAAACTCATAAGTGGGTACACTTATTGTGACTAACGGGAAACTACGGAACCCTACACTGAGCGTGGCCCGACACGCTCTTGGCTGGTTTTTTCATTTCCAGGGTCACTATCGTCTGATGCAATTTTATGTCATAGTTTCCTAGAAAGGTGAACTAAGCTAGTTAAATTGAACAAAACATTTTAATTAATTAATTTATATGACTTTGCAAAATCAGTTTTTGTTTTATGTAGGTATCTCAATTAAACCTAATTATGTTTTTCCTCGCCATGTCAAAAACAAAAGTAAAAAGACAGGTTTAGTTCAGAAGTCTCAAAAATATGGCGAAGTCATAGACTACATAACTAAATATTTGACGACAGAGACAATATTTACATTCATATTATAAGATGCATGAAGAAATACACGTCAAACCGCATTGTTTAAACACTTTAGGAATATTTTCGTGAAGGTTATGACATAATAATGAAGTAACTGAAAATACGTGTCATTCGAGCAATTTTGCAGCTTATTATGAGAAGCAATGGCAAAATGTGATATGGAACAATGAAAGGCTATTGAAATATTTCAAATAATGACTTAAATTTTCTTTCTGTATTGGAACTGATAAACCGCCTAGTGCTAACAGTCCTATACGTCACAATCTTTTCCTATTGTCGGGACAAATCGAAACGTACGGACGATAAAACTTCGATAAAGTCTACTTAAGTGTATAAATGTAACATTGTGTTACTGAACGTTGTACAGTATATACCCATGTACACGGTTGTACAGTGGTATTCCATCTCACGGTCTCGTGGCTGTCTCCCGGCTGTAATAAACAGCGTCAATTTCATTCCATTTCCTGAGCGCGCTCGGCTCCCTCCCCAGTGCGACCCACTCGGCGAATTATTGGATTTAATAAGATAACACTTGGAGAACGAATACACCCATATCTGTGGCGATGGTGACATTGCCCGTTGGTTGTTATGTGGGTGTTGCGGTCAAAAAAGATCACCAACTGGGGAATTAATATCCCTTCTACACATACCAGCACTTTTGGTCAATATAGGTGAATTGTGTGCCTTAAGAAAAGTAGTATGAATTCGGACCTTATCATTACAAACTCAGAAAAAAAGATCCACGCAATAAATATCCTCAAGTCCCGTAAGAACATTAAACGGGCGATAAAATCGCCGGAAGACTCGATCTGACTTAGAAACCGTTACCGACTAGAAGCCATGAATACTTTGTGTCGTTCTCGTATCGATAAAAACATGGTCACATTAACAGCAACCTTACTTGAACGAGCTCGAGCTGCTAGTAAATAAAGTGGTGTAATTGCGGACTTCCCGTGTTATTACCGTTCCCACAAAACGTATGGTCACCCTATTAATTATCCTGTCATGACGGTGGTACAGGTTTATAGTTTTG